>JASUUF010000369.1:3175000-7975000 GCA_030449835.1 Clausena lansium
TATGAATCCTAATTTAATAAGGGTAATAATGACACACATGATCTCTAATAAAAAAATAAAATAAAAATTTCCTTAATTTTAAATTAAGGGAATTTTGGCGTTACATTTTTGCCCTAAATAAAATCCAAAAAAATAAAAATGCTCCATAGTTGATTCATCGGGTAGAACTTCCATTGATGGTTGATCTTCAAACTCAAATTCAATTTCACTTAAGCAAATTAAGCAAATTCAGTATAAGTGATACAGCTTGAATCGGTAACCAACCATTTTGAATTACTTATAATTCTGAAACTGGAAAAAAAAAATTCCATTTTCTTCATGAGTCAGCACCATCAGCTGCACTCATGGCCAACAGCCTCCAGCCCTCTAAATTGACTCGTATTTTCGTCTTCTCACTCTCCTGTACCTCCGCCTTTGTTCTTCTTTCCGTCATCTCAAGCGAGAATGGGTTGGTTAACAACCTGAGATCCATTGATATATCCAAAGATGCAGCTTAGTTCTTGGCCAAGACAATACAAACTACGGTGGTTTTAGTTTTCATTGGAAGTATGTCTGCCCCTCCCAAAGTCATCTCTCTGCACAGAACAAGCAAAGGATCTAAGAACCAACCACAACTAACATACCAGTAATTAGGGCTCTTGGGAATAAAGCCGAAAGTTGAACAAGCTCTATCTGAATCTTCAAATAAACCCCCCAAGTCTAAACCCCACTTGTCATCATCATCTCTAGATGCCCTTGTGCCACTTCATCAGTCAATAACCAGTTCAAATCGTAAATCCTAGGCTAAAAGATCAAATACCAGTGGTGGTAAAAGGATGAATAATTTCAGTACTGCATCCAGATCACAGATTTCCCCGTCTTCTCTATATCTTGTGGCATGCTTTTGTTGTTGGCTATACTATTGACTTTTTTTATTTTTTTATTTTATTTTTTGCTATGTTGGTGAAATGACAATTTTACCCTTATGACATTAGCAAAGTTATAACAGCATACAGATGGAAGTAGACGGGTGCAAGATAATGTAACTTTTGGTGGAAATTAGCCAAAAAAAAAATGTGTATTTTTGAAAAAGCACAAAAAAAAAAAACAAGTGGTCAGTGGATAATTTTCCTAAAAAAATTAGAAACAATTTAAAAAATATAATTAAAAAAATACTAAACTAAAAAACCAGGTTTCTTCTCGTTTTTTTTTTACTTAGTTGCATATAAATTGTTACCAAAAAAATTATATTTACTTATATTGACAATGAATCTATCATGCATCGCTTTCAAATCACGAAAATTTTTCGTCAATTGTATTGAGCTAAAAGTATGTATTATCAATAAATATTATAATTACATTGTTACAAATTATTATTTATGAGCGAGCGCATGCAGGCCGCCGCGGCTATATGCCATGACCAAGTGTAAAGAAATATACAAAACTAGCTAACATTTAAAATAAATATGCATCACATGCTACCCCAACCAAATAAAATATGATTGTATTATTATTTTACAACATGTCACAATTAATCAAATTAAAAAATATTTCTATTTTAAAAATAGATTAATTACATCTGGATAATACATGTTTTGACAAATTTCAAAATAATGATACATTTTCTAAAAATACTTGATTATGTGACAATCTGTTAACTTTTATCGTTAATTCTAATGGACCAAGGGTAAAATTAAATATGCACATATTAGACATGTAAAGGAACCTCTGATAAAAATTTCACTCGATTTTAAGTACAAAAACATGCTTAAAACATTCATGTTTTAGACCTATCAATTCTAGAAAACGATTTCAAAAATTGCGGCAGCGCTACTTACTGAATTTTCATAATTAATTTACTTCATAATAAATTCTGAAATTAAACATATACTAAATAAACATGTTTACCAATGCGTAATAAATGACTCTTTACTAATAATAAAAATCATCGAAATTGAAACTACTGCAGAAAAGCATAATTTTTCAGGAATAATGTACCAAATTAAAAAATTCATAATAAATTCAATATTTAGAATTTTGAAACATGTGATAAGGCAATAGAAAGCTTGAGATGTCTATTATTCATAAAATAAATCTTGGCTATGAAAATTATTGAGGGCACGGGTTTCTATGTCTAAAATCAGTACTGAGCATAAAAAACTCATCAATTTACAACTTCAATCATCTTTAATCCATTCTTAAACAAACAAAAACCACCATCCATAACACTAAAAATCAGTAAAACTTGCAAAACGTGAGCCAAGATGTAGAAATATTTACCAAAATTAATCTTAAGTCTTAAGACACTCTAATTAAGATGATACTCTGCACACCGAAAAGGACATGATCAATTGCCTACTCTTTTTTTTTTTAAACCTTTTCTTTTCTTTTTTCCCTTTCTTCTCTCCGTCTTTCTTTCTTTTTTTCCCCCCCCTCAAACCGTTTTCTTTTATTCCTCTTCAACCCGCTGTATTGTTTCCTTTGATTGCCTTGAACGGTGAGAACCCAAAAGAACGGTTGATTTGAAACTTGTGAATATATAAGTATCAAATGTTATTGACCTAACTTTCCTTTTTATCCATTTTTTTTAGAACTTAAGAGAGATAATCACGACTTGGCAAAATAAAACCACGGCTTGGCAAAATAAAACCAAATCAAATTATAATTCTAATAAGGAAAATATCCATGAAGGCCCAATTAAATTTGGGCGTTACAAGTTCCAACAGCTTTAATGGGCATTAGTGGTGCTGGTAAAACCACTTTGATGGATGTGTTGGCTGGCAGGAAAACGGGTGGATACATTACTGGTAACATAAGGTATCTGGTTATCCGAAAAAGAAGAAACATTTACTCGCATTTCAGGGTATTGTGAACAAAATGACATCCACTCTCCTTTTGTTACTGTATATGAGTCCTTGCTCGCATTTACCAAGTTGATTCTGAAACCCAAAAGGTTTGAACTAAACCACCTGGAGTGTTGCATCATTGAGAGCTAAAACAAGTTAAACTAATTTATATATTCTTGATTTGGTCATACTAATTTATAGTTTACCCTTTACTGATGTTTATTGAGAAAATCATGGAGCTTGTGGGAGCTGAACCCTTTGAGAAAATCACTGATTGGTTTGCCTGGTGTAACTGGTCTGTCACAGAGCAGTGTAAGAAGCTTACTGATAAAATTATGGGAATAAATTGAGCAATATCCTCAATTGATTACAAGATATTCTCTTTTCTTATTCTTTCTATGTTTTGAATATCATGCAATTATTATTTTTATTCTTTCCATTTACATGGTTCATGAATGTAGTATATATTGTACAAACAAAGTCAATATAAGTATCAGAAAATATTCTTTCAATTGTGTTCTTGAGATGGTCTCAGAGCCTCCTTCGACTTCCTCTCCATTATCATAGGAATCGAAGTTTGGTTTCATGTTCACGGTTGTTCTTTCTGATCAAATTATACTATCTATTCCGCTGCAGTAGTTACTTCTTGGAATCTTTATCACTATGTCAAACTAAAAAAAGGGTGATGAAGATTCTCTAAATGAGAAGAACGAATCTACTCAACCAACATCTAGGCTCCCTATGACGGAAACTTCCTCACTAATTACTCTAGAACGACTGGATGGCACTAATTAGGTTGAGTGGTCCTTGAATGCTCAGAATAAAATTCGTGGGAGAAAGCATTGGGGCTTTATTTCAGGTACTAAAGCTGCTCCAGAAAATAGAGATTCAAAAGAGTTTGAAGCGTGGGAAGATGAGAACTGCTTGGTTAAATCTTGGCTCCTTGATGCTATGACAAAAGATATTATATCTCTCTTTATTCGGTTGCCTACGGCCAAGGAAATATGGGAGGCAGTCAAGCAAACTTATTCAGTCAATCAAGATGCATCAAAGGCACATCAATTATGCTGCGAGGTTATCTCTGTCCGCCAAAATGGAGGTTCTGTTATTTCTTATTTTGGAAAACTAAAAAAATTATGGCAAGAATTTGATGATATTGATAATTGTACTATGGAGTGTGCCAAGGATATAGAGACATATACCACGAAGGTTAATTCCCAACGTGTGTATGTGTTCTTGGCTGGTCTTGACCTTCATTTAGATGGGGTTCGTGGTCGTGTACTTGCTACTATACCGCTCCCAAATATACAAATTACTTATGCTATGGTTTGTGCTGAAGCTAATCACCAAGATGCTATACTTGGAGGAACGATCAGTGAAGGAGCTGTGATGGCTTCTAGGAAAATATCCACCTCGAAGAAGGGTGTTAGAAAGTGTACTCACTGTAATGGTGACAATCATATGGTGGATACATGCTTCAAACTCCATGGCTATCCAGATTGGCATCCAAAGGGCAAGAAGGCTTCTCAAGTGACCTTCAATTTTAAGGTGGATGATTCTAGCCTGAAAGGGAATCTAACCACAACTACAGAATTTGCTACCAAGTCAGTTATGTCTAACTCTGCTGTTAAGCTTTTGTCATTTACTGGAAATAGTGATTGGATAATTGACTCTGGTGCAACTGATCATATGACTTGTGATCGCTATAGGTTTAGTCACTTATCCCTTAGGTGATCCAAAACTACCATTACTAATGCCAATGGTGTATCATCTCCAGTCGTTGGAGTTGGTTTAGTGTTTTTTTCTCTCTTACATTAACTATCAAAGATGTCCTATTTGTTCCATCCCTAAATTACAACCTTCTTTCTGTCAAAAAGTTAACTAATGCTGATAATTGTGTTGCTCTATTTTTTCCTACTCACTGTGTTTTCCAAAACATCCATACTAAGGAGAGGATTGGCAGTGGTAAACAAAGTGGTGGGTTGTACTATCTGGAGGATGGGTTTCATCAACACAGAGAAGGGCAAGCTCACTTGGTGAATAAAAACTTGGGTGACTAGAAAAAAGAAGAGATTTGGTTATGGCATAGAAGACTAGGACATCCCTCATTTGGTTATCTGCGAAGATTGTTTCCATCTTTATTTAGTGGTTGTAATATTTCAGATTTTATTTGTGAAACTTGTGTAACAGAAAAAGCCAACATACTGTTTTTCATTTGAGTGATAATAGAGCAAATCTTCCTTTTTCATTAATACATTTAGATGTTTGGGTCTTCCACCACTTTCTACTCATAATGGAATGAAATGGTTTGTTTCATTTATGGATGATTGCATTAGGACGACATGGGTTTATCAATTGAAGCACAAGAGTGATGTTTGCTCAGTCTCTCATATTTTTCATCAAATGGTGATTACACAATTTGGTATCCCAATAGAAGTCATTCGTTCCATTAAATGGGGGTGAGTACTTCAAGCAAGAATTGACAGAGTTCATGAATTCAGCGGGCATTATTCATCAAACAACATGCTTTTATTCTTCACAACAAAATGGTGTTGCAGAGCGAACAAATAGGCATTTACTGGAGGTTACTCGGTCACTCTTGATTGGTGGTAAGATCCCGTCTCATTTATGAGGTGAGGCTTTAAATTCAGCAGTATACTTAATAAATCGCACACCTTCTAGGCTCTTGAATTTTAGAAGACCATTGGATGCTCTCTCTGATTACTGTACTCTTCCTCCGATTGTTCTTTTAGCTCCTCGAGTGTTTGGGTGTGTGGTCTATGTTCACTTACATCCACATCAGCGCACTAAACTTGAGTCTTGAGCCTTAAAGTGTGTGTTTGTTGTGTAAGGGACGAATAAAAAAGGCAACAGGTGTTATCATCCATCTTCTAGAAAATTTTATGTCTCCATGGATGTTGTCTTTAATGAAAAGGAACTCTTCTACACACCATTGACTACTGATTCATCACTTCAGGGGGAGAGTCGAGATAAAGTACTTAATCATGAAGTCTTGCAATTTTTTCACTTGAGTTCAGATTTGTCTGGTAATTGGATGACCGGATCTCCAATCGTCTTGGTCCCAATGAAGGTGTTGAGACGGTAGGACATGAAGATAGCTGGACATCTACAATAGTTGAATCAGATCTACTCCATGATAGTACCTCGTCTCCTTGTACTTTAACAGAACTACTGAGCCAATCTTCTCCTAAAAACCCATTAGAGGTACTTTCGAATCCTACACTTACTGACAATATTGATTTTGATTCCCAATCGTCACAATATCATCTTCCACTTCATTCTAACTGTGGCATACCGCCTATTAGATATGAACTTGATCCTGAAGCCAAAGTTAGATACCCCATTAGTAATCATGTGTCTTTCAAAAAATTGTCCAAGTCATATGCATCTTATGTACTACAGTTATCATCTGTCTCCGTTCCTAGTAAATTGTAGGAAGCTTTAGTAGATGCTAGATAGACCAAAGCAATGGCAGAAGAAATGGCTGCACTTGAAAAAAATGCTACTTGGGAACTTATGTCTGTACCTGAAGGAAAAAGGAAAGTGGGGTATAGATGGGTATTTGCAATTAAACACAAGGCAGATGGAATTGTTGAAAGTATAAAGCTCTATTGGTTGCAAAAGGGTATACAAAATCTTATAGGGTTGATTATCAAGAGACTTTGCACCAGTTGCTAAATTTAATACAGTAAGAGTACTCTTGTCATTGGCAGCCAATTAAGACTGGCCACTTCTTCAATTTGATGTAAAAAATGCTTTCTTGCATGGAGATCTCATTAAAGAAGTGTATATGGATCCTCCCCCAGGTATAACAAAATACTCAGATACAAAGATGGTTTGTAAACTAAAGAAGGCGTTATACGGGTTGAAGCAATCTCCGAGAGCTTGATTTACCATGTCAACGAAGAATATTGGCCATAAACAAAGCAACTCTGATCATACTTTGTTCTTAAAGCATATAAACAGTAAAATCACTGCTTTGATTATCTATGTTGATTGATATAGTGGTGATAGGTGATGATAATGATCAAATTGATCATTTGCAACGACACTTGGCCTTATAATTCGAGATGAAGCAGCTTGGTGACTTGAAATACTTTCTTGGGATTGAAGTAGCTAGATCAAAGCATGGTATTTTCCTATCTTAATGAAAATACATTCTTGATTTATTAACTGAAAATAGAATGCTCAGATGTAAGCCGGTTGATACTCCTATTGAAAAAAATCACAAGTTGTTTCATTGTTTGTTTGCAACTTCTTGTGATAAAAAGAGGTACCAGAGACTTGTTGGGAAATTGATTTCTTTGTCTCATACTAGGCCAGATATTGCTTATGCGATATGTGTAGTAAGTCAGTTTATGCATGCTCCTCGTAATCCTCACATGGTTGCTGTGGAACGTATATTAAGGTATTTGAAGTTTGCTCTAGGTAAAGTATTACTATTCACTAAGCACAATCACCTGAAGATAGAAGGCTATACTGATGCAGATTGGGCTGGTTCAGCAGACAATAGAAGATCTACTTCAGGGTACTTTACATTTGTTGGGGGGAACCTTGTTACCTGGAGAAGTAAAAAGCAGCCAGTAGTAGCAAGGTCTAGTGCAGAAGCTGAGTACAGAGGAATGGCTTTTGGAGTATGTGAGTTCCTTTGGTTGAAAAACTTGCTGAGAGGTTTAGGCTTTTACTCCAAAGAAGCAATGGATTTGTATTGTGATAATACATCAGCTATAAAAATTGCTCATAATCCGGTTCAACATGATCGGACAAAGCATGTAGAGATTGACGGACATTTCATCAAAGAGAAACTTGAAGCTGGAATTATTAACTTTCCTTTTGTGAAGTCTAAAGAACAACTAGCCGATGTCCTCACAAAAGCCGCAGCCAGCAAGCCATTTTGTGACTCTCTAGACAAGTTAGGCATGTGTGATATCCATGCTCCAACTTCAGGAGGGGTGATAAAATTATGGGAATAAATTGAGCAATATCCTCTATTGATTACAAGATATTCTCTTTTCTTATTCTTTCTATATTTTGAATATCATGTAATTATTTTTTTTTATTCTTTCCATGTACAGGGTTCATGAATGTAGTATATATTGTACAAACAAAGTCAATAAAAGTATCAGAAAATATTCTTTCAATTGTGTTCTTGAGACTTACCATTGCGGTGGAGCTCGTGGCTAACCTATCAATCATATTTATGAATGAGCCAACCTCAGGGCTAGATGCAAGGGCTACTGCTACTGTAATGAGGACGGTTAGAAACACGGTTGACACTGGATGAACGGTAGTGTGCGTCATTCATCAACCAAGCATTGATATATTTGAAGCTTTAGAAGAGGTAAGAAATGTTAATACTGGGCCGAAAGTTTTTTTTTTTTTTTACTTTCTTTTCCTTTCTCTTGAGTATCATTGTTTAACAACGGATTGCAGCTATTCATAATGAAGCAAGGGGGACAAGTGATTTATGTTGGGCCATTGGGTCGCCATTCTTGCCATCTTATACGCTATTTTGCCGTATGTTCCTCAAGTTACAATAGAAATCTAGCGCGATATATCATTAAAAATTAACTTGCATAATTTACACATTAAGAAAGAAGCCGATGCTTGATAACATTACTTTTATAAAGGGAATTCCTGGAATAGCAAATATTAAAGATGTTTACAATCCGGCAACTTGGATTTTGGAAGTTACAGCTAAATCGCAAGAACTAACTTTGGCGATCGACTTTAATGATATTTACAAACGCTCAGAATTGTACAAGTACATAACCTATAGACCAAAATCCGTTCACACTGTGTCAATGCATTTATTTAGCTCAAATTGATGCTGATGTATGCCATATTTTCCAGCAGAAACAAAGCACCCATAGAAGAATTAGCAAGCCTGCTCCGGGTTCAAAAGACATTTCTTTTGCTATTCAGTACTCTCGGTCATTTTTCATGCAATTTATGGCTTGCTTTTGGAAGCAACACTGGTCATACCGGCGAAATCCACCATACAATGCCGTTAGATTTCTTTTTACAACCGCCATAGCTTTGACATTTGGAACAATGTTCTGGGACATGGGCACTTAACGTGAGTTACAACTAATTAATCTGTTAAACTATATACTTAAATGTTATAGTCTCGTATTTGGATATTCCTTTTAATCTTAATTTTGACATTTTAAATTTGTAGGAAACGGAGCAAAGATCTGTTTAATGCCAAGCGGTTCAATGTATACTGCTGTTTTCTTCGTTGGCGGGCAATATTGTTCATCAGTGCAGCCGGTAGTAGCTGTTGAAATGGCAGTTTTTGTAGGGAAAAAGGCGCTGGGATGTACTCTGGCATGCCATACGCATTTGCACTAGTAATTTTTTTGACACAATATTGTGTTTCTTTACTGATATATTTTATTTTTCTGTAGGTTATGATTGAGATACCTTATATATTTGTTCTGTCCGTAGTGTATGGCGTTACAGTGTAAGCTATGATTAGATTTGGTATTTGTTCTTTATGCTTATGGCATGATGACAGTGGCCGTGACACCAAACCACCACACTGCTGCCATTGTTTCGATTTTATTTTACGGTTTGTGGAATGTTTATTCCGGGTTTGTTATCCCAAGACTGGTAAGTATTAATTGTTTTCCCCATTTCTATTTTTGATGCTAGATTTCATAGCTTACCCAAAATTTTGTAGCTGATTTTTTCATTGTCTTTCAACTTTGCCAAATGACAGGGGATTCCCATATGGTGGAAATGGTACGATTGGGCAAACCCCCCGTGGCTTTGACCATATGCATTGGTTGCTTCACAGTTTGGAGATATAGAGGACACAATGAAAAGTGGTGAAACTGACACGACTCAAAAATGATTTATAACTCCAAGTATAAAAGTGTTTAGTTATAATAAAGCTCAGTGAGTCTGAGGTTGATCCACAGAGAAAAGATCTAATTTGTTTAATTTAATTTATCTAAGTAAAGAAAATAGAATTTAAATATACACAACTTACTTTAAGTGCAACTATGAAATTAAATTAGTTAGGGTTATGAATCCACTCTTAGTAGTAAATTCAATTTAATAAATTCTTTTTCTTTTTATTTTTTTATTTGACAAAAAGATTAATTATATAAATTTGTTGGAGTGCATTTTATGCACTAGTTCTGCGTTGTTTATTCCCCTTAATATCGATGTTTTGCACTTAATAATAGTGATTTACTTGTGCTTTGTTTTTGTGGTGCACTTCTATTGATTGGTGCTAAATTGAGCTAAAAGATGATGTTTGAGGAGGAATTGTCTTCATGGAGAAATTCTGAGCTTCAAAAGAAGTTTGTTGATAAGGCGTGGGCGCGTGCTGTCAACTGAGAACCTGCAGTTTTTATTTTGACGTGTTTTATCTTTTTTTGGTTATTTTTGTAATTTTGAATTAAAGCTTTAGATAATATTTTAGATATTAGTATTTTTATTTTTTGGGAAATTATAAGAGAGAAAACACGTGAATTACAAAGGGGAAGAGAACGGAATTGAAGAAAACCTTAGAAAATCTTTTCTCTCTTCTCCATGAGTAACTAAACTCATTTTTCTAGTTGAGGATTAATGAAGCTTTGATTCATCATTACTGTGAGATCTTTCATATGCTTTAATTATTTTATTGCTTTTTGGGTATTTGCTTATTCTCTGAACTAATGTTATGATTATGTTTGTTTATTAGATAATTGGCCACTATTTAATTATCAGCTTAATCTATTGCTAATTGAAAGATTCATGGTATGAAGATTTTGATGTTTGTGGTAAATAGCATAGCAGTGCGTTGTGTTATGAGAATAAGCAATCTAATTTAAATGAATCATCATATGTGTTGATTAGGATTTGGGTCTCTCTAGTTTTTCAGGCTGTCAATTGATTAAATCCTATGATTGTATCTAGGGTTGTCTATTGATTAGGGAAATAATCAACGGTGGTACCATGATTATCGACTAGTTAAGGAGAGATTGACTATTAGAGGGTCTCAGTAGCTATAACCGGTCTATTCATAAGTAATAATAATTTTTGAATTTATATCAATGATCAGTAATCGAATTAAAGCTGAGTTAATTCCTTCAATCAGAGTTTTCCTATTTTGAATTACTATTTTTAATTTGCATTCTTATTATTTTTATTTAATTTTCATTATCTCAAAAATCCCCCAATTTTATATTTTCATTTTAAAAGGATTTAAATAATTACCGATCTCTGTGGATACGATACTGCTCAATCACTATATACAAGCTTGTTTAGAGTAGGTTTTTATATTTGCTGGCTTCGACACCCATCAAATTTTGCCACTGTTGCCGGGGATTGGTGTCATTTATTTAATCCTTTTTACTTTTTACTTGGTATATGGTTCGTTCTTCTCGTACAGGTACACTTTTGTTTGATCTTGAAGTTGAGAAGACAGCTCGCCAGTTGAGACAGCAGACCAAGCCAGCCAAGCAACGATCCTCATCACCTTTGCTTTTTGAAATAAATACGGTGCCTAATTTGGTTGAATCATCTCGCGATTCAGAAGAAGTATCTAGCAACTCAAAAGAACAAGTGATGGCTAGAGCTGCACCTGTAGAAAGAACTCTTAGAGTGTTAGTTGAACCTGACTTGATTCAACAACCACTCTACATTCAATATGCAGACTTGAAGGTAAATTTTGAATTAAAGTCTGGTCTTATTCATTTATTACCCAAGTTTCATGGTTTTACAGGTGAAGATCCCCATAAACATCTCATGGAATTTCATGTTGTGTGTTCAAGCATGAGGCCTTAAGGTGTGACTGAAGAACAGATTAAGCTACGGGCTTTCCCTTTTTCTTTAGATAGGCTAGTTAAAGATTGGTTATACTACTTGCCTCCTAGATAGATTACAACGTGGAATGATTTGAAGAAGCAGTTCCTCGAGAAGTATTTTCCTGCTTCAAGAGCTACTAGTATCAGAAAAGACCTTTGTGGGATCAGACAACTTCCTGGGGAGTCTTTGTATAAGTATTAGGAGTGATTTAAACAATTATGTGCCAGCTGTCCTCAGCATCAGATTTCTGAACTTCTTATCTAATACTTTTATGAAGGATTGTCATTGATGGATAAGAGTATGATAGATGCTGCTAGTGGAGGTGTGTTGGTGAACAAGACCCCTACTCAAACAAGGGAGTTGATCTCAAATATGGCTGCCAATGTGCAACAGTTTGGCAACAGACAAGATCCTACTTCGAGGAAAGTGAATGAGGTAAGTACTTATTCTATTGATCAACGTTTAAATGAACTTACATCTCTTGTGGAAAAGTTTGCTGTAGGCAATGTGCAACAAGTGAAAACTTGTGGCATTTGTTCCAATATAGGTCATCCAACTGATATGTGTCCTACACATCAAGAAGAACCCTTTGAATAAGCCATATAGTTGGAGGATTTCCGGGCATGCCTCAGAGGAGATATGATCCTTATGCACAAACGTACAACCTAGGATGGAAGGATCATCCCAACTTCAGTTATGGGATTAGACGGTCCGGATTCCCACAACAATACCCACCAAGACAACTTGCTTCTCCACAGTCAAACTCTAAGTCAGGTATATCACTTGAAGAAATTGTTAAATCACTTGCAACTAGCACTCAACAATTTCAGCAGGCAACTACAACAAGCATTCAGAATTTAGAGAATCAAGTGAGCCAACTGACGACTACAGTGAACCGCTTAGAGTCTCAAATATTAGGGAGATTGCCTTCACAACCTGAGGTGAATCCAAAGCAAAAAGTTAGTGTTGTCATCCTTAGAAGTGGGAAGGAGTTGTAAGAGCCTAGTAAGAAAGTGACAAAGCGTGTAGAAGATGAGGTTGAGAAGGAGGAATTGATGCCTCAATCTCACGATGCGTAACCCAGCAAAGGAAAACCCCTACCTATGGTGATACCTCCTCCTTTTCCAAGCCGGTTTGCAAAATCCAAGAAGGAAGAACAAGAGAGAGACATCCTTGAGACATTTCGCAAGGTTGAGGTAAATATTCCTTTATTAGATGCTATAAAACAAATACCTCGCTATGCTAAATTTCTTAAGGAACTGTGAACTTCCAAGAGGAAGTTGGGAGGAGATGAAAGAATTTATATGGGGGAGAATGTTTCAGCAGTTCTCCAAAAGAAACTACCTCTTAAGTGCAAGGATCTAGGTACGTTTACTATCCCTACCAAAATTGGTAGTGTTAGAGTTGAGAAAGCTATATTAGATCTAGGAGCTTCTATTCACGTCATGCCTCGTTCTATTTATTCATCTTTAAATGTTGGTCCATTGAAGGAAACTGGCGTGATAATTCAACTAGCTGATAGGTCTAATGCATATCCTAATGGTGTATTAGAAGATGTCTTAGTACAAGTTAATAATTTGGTTTTTCCTGCTGAGTTTTATGTACTTGATATGGAAGAGGATAATTCCTCTAATTCTGTCCCAATTTTGTTAAGAAAACCCTTTCTTAAGACTGCTAGGACTAAAATGGATGTATATAAAGGGACTCTCACTATGGAGTTTGATGGAGAGGTTATAGAGTTTAATATGAATGATGCCTTGAAATATCCTAGTGATGAACATTTGGTATTTTCTTTGGATGTTATTGACCTTTTAGTGCAGGAGGTTTTTGATTTGGATACTGGAAATTTATTGTTAGCTGCTTTAAATAAAAGCTTGGGCATCAAAGGATTGCAAAAGGATGAAAGGGAGTTTGTTTTAAACTCTGTATTGCAAGATATAATCTTTGAATTAAATTCTTTGAGAACTTTACCTCATAATGTGTCTTATATTGAGTTACCTTCATCTCATGCAAAACTTCTTCCTTCCATTTTGCAGGCACCGAAAATAGAGCTTAAACCGTTTCCAAGTCATCTAAAGTACATGTTTTTAGGAGATGGTGAGACACTTCCAGTGATCATCTCTTCAAAGCTTAGTACTTTAGAGAAAGAAAAGCTTATTAGAGTGCTAAAGGATTGTAAAAAGGCTATTGGGTTGACAATTGCTGATATCAAAGGGATAAATCCATCAACGTGCATGCATAGAATATTGCTGGAGGAAGATGCCAAACCTTCAATACAAGCTCAACGCCGTTTAAATCCACTTATGATGGAAGTTGTGAAGAAAGAAGTTCTAAAACTTCTTGATGCAGGTATAATCTATCCAATATCGAATAGCAAATGTGTAAGTCCAGTACAAGTGATACCAAAGAAGACTGGTATAACAGTTGTTGAGAGTCCTGATGGTGAGTTAGTATCCACCCGAGTTCAGAATGGGTAGAGGGTTTGTATTGATTTTAGAAAACTTAATTCACTCACTAAGAAGGATCATTTTTCCATTCCTTTTATTGATCAAATGCTTGAAAGGTTGGCAGGAAAATCTCACTTTTGTTGTCTTGATGGTTATTCAGGTTTTCATCAGATACCAGTTGCACCTGAAGATCAGGAGAAGACTACCTTCACATGCCCTTTTGGAACCTTTGCGTATCGACGCATACCATTTGGTCTTTGTAATGCCCCCGCCACTTTTCAGAGGTGTATGGTCAGTATTTTTTCAGACTATGTAGAGAACATCATAGAAGTATTTATGGATGACTTTACAGTATATGCTGATTCTTTTGATGATTGTCTTTATAATATTAAGAAAGTGCTTGAAAGATGCATTGAAACAAATCTGGTCTTCAATTATGAAAAATGTCATTTTATGGTAGATCAAGGCATTATTTTAGGTCATATAGTCTCTGCTAGAGGAATTGAGGTAGATAAAGCTAAGATAGATGTCATTAAATCTTTATCTTACCCCACATGTGTGCAGGAAGTTCGTTCTTTTCTTGGTCACACAAGTTTCTATTGACGATTTATTAAGGATTTTTCGAAGATAGCTCAGCCTTTATGCAAGCTGCTTCAAAAAGATGTGGCGTTTGATTTTGATAAAGCATGTATAGTAGCATTTGATAAGCTTAAGGAGTTATTGACCTCAGCTCCAATTATACAGCCACCTGACTGGAGCCTCCCTTTTAAGATAATGTGTGACGCCAGTAACTATGCTGTTGGTGTTGTTCATGGACAAAAGGTTGGAAGAGCTGCTCATGTGATATATTACGCTTCGAGGACACTTGATTGTGCTCAATACAGTTACTCAATAACGGAAAAAGAGCTTTTAGCTATTGTTTTTGCTTTAGAAAAGCTCCGTTCATATTTATTGGGTACTAAAAGTAATTATTTTTTCTGATCATACAGCTCTCAGATATTTGCTCGCTAAAAAGGAAGCAAAACTGAGACTTATTCGCTGGATCCTACTACTTCAGGAGTTCAACTTGGAAATCCGTGACAAGAAGGGAGTAGAAAACTTGGTTGCAGACCACCTTAGTAGATTGATCTCGAGTGAAGAAGCAGCACCTTTGAAAGATGAATTTCCAGATAAGCATCTTTTTGTAACTCAAGGTATGGTTCCTTGGTATGCTGACATTGTCGATTATTTAGTTACAAGAACACTACCTAGTGATTTGACGAGGGCTCAAAAAGATAAGATTAAGAGCGATGCAAAGTACTATGTTTGGGATGACCCTTACTTGTGGAAACATTGCTCTGATCAAGTCATCAGAAGGTGCGTATCTGGGTCTGAAATTCCTTCTATTCTTCAATTTTGTCATTCATATGCATGTGGAGGCCATTTTGGTCCCAAGAGGACAGCATCTACGGTGTCAGAATGTGGTCTATTTTGGCCTACTTTGTTTCGTGATTCATACATGTTTTGCAAGTCATGTGAGAATTGTCAAAAGACGAGTAATTTGTCAAAAGACGATTAATTTAAGTCATAGAAATCAGATGCCACTTACCCCTATTCTTGTGTGTGAAATATTCGATGTATGGGGCATTGATTTTATAGGACCTTTTCCCTCATCTTTTGGCAATGTTTACATTCTTTTAGCCGTGGATTACGTTTCTAAGTGGGTAGAGGCTAAGGCCACTCAGACTGACAATGCTAAAGTTATTGTAGATTTTGTTAAGTTTCATATTTTTGCCAAGTTTGGTGTACCAAAAGTGGTGATAAGTGATAAAGGCACTCATTTTTGTAACCGGATGGTGGAGACTTTGTTTAAAAAATATCACGTTACCCACCGAGTGTCTACCGCCTATCATCCACAGATAAGCGGACAAGCTGAGATATCGAACAGAGAAATCAAATTTATTCTTGAAAAAACATTGTGGGCGTATCGCACAGTGTACAAAACCCCCATAGGTATGTCTCCTTATAGGTTAGTATTTGGTAAGCCTTGTCAATTACCTGTTGAGCTTGAGCACAGAGCATACTGGGCTGTTAAGCAATGCAATATGCGGATGGATAAGGCGGAAAAGCAGAGGAAGTTGGAGGATATTCGGAATGAATCCTACGAGAGTTCAAGACTTTACAAGGAGAGGACGAAGACATTTCATGATAGAGTGATTTTGAGGAAGGAGTTCTTTGTTGGTCAAAATGTTCTTCTTTTTCATTCTAAACTTAAACTTTTTCCTGGTAAATTACATTCTCGTTGGGTTGGACCTTTTATTGTTACTAATGTTTTTCCTCATGGTGCAGTTGAGATTCGGAATCCGACCTCTGATAAAATTTTTAAGGTTAATGGTCATCACTTAAAACCTTTTTATGAAGGTTTTTTGGTGAATATTGTAGAGGAAGTGGCTCTTGAGAGCCCCAATTATGGAGATTGAGGCATGAATGTGTCTAGCCAAAGACATAAAACAAAGGGGCTTTTTGGGAGGCAACCCAAATGATTTATGTTTATTTTAATTTTTGTTACATCTATTGTTTTTAGTTTTGATTCAGATTGTTTAAATAATATCTTTGCTTATTTTAGGCAGAAGAAAATTTTTGCTTAGGCGTGCCCACATTTTAACTAGTAAGTACTTCTGTGATTTTAAAGTAAAATGGTTTTAAGGCCTGCCTATGTGCTTATTGAAAAAGTTCTTCTGTGGTTTTTGGTGTCTTAAGTGTTTCAATTTTTAGTTAGGCGTGCCCACGTTTTAACTAATAAGTACTTATGTGATTTTAAAGTAAAATGATAATATTAAGGCGTGCCCATATGCTTACTAAAAAAGTACTTCTGTGATTTTTGTTATTGCAAGTGTTTCTTTTAGCTTTTTATTTTTATTTTTACTTCTTTATTTAATTTCTTTAATTAAATTTTTATTTCTTTTATTATTTATATGTAAAAATTAAAAAAATTAAAAAAACTGATTTCGTGTTTAATTGTTCATCAGAAACCCTAAGCAAGCTTCAGTCGCCGCATCACCATCTCCACGTCTGACCCATCATAGCGCCGGCGACTTGTAACCAGCCCATTGCGCGATCGTGACCCGTTTCCATCTCATCTGTTCAAACCTCCAGCCAACCGCTTTCCTCCGATTCACTCAACACTGTCGCATGTGACAGCATCCACATCTACCATTTTCACTGAGCCCATTAATGTTATGTGGATCAAAGCTCACAATTTAGGGACGTTTTCTTTGCCTTTAATCTTTTGTCCTTAACTTTTATTTTTTTATGTGAGCTTTGATTATCATACATTAGGGACAATGTATGTTCTTAGTGCAGGGGAGGGATTATTGTTATTTTGTAGCTTTTGAGAGGTCGTTTAGTTTCACTCTGCTCATCCTTGAATAATTTTTGAGTTAGTTTGCTTTTTGGATATGAGTTGAGATGCATGATTAGATTCGAGTTTTGTTTTGTTTTTCAACAAATTGGCTGCTTAAATGAATAACTCACCACTATTGATAGTTGGTTTAATTTCTGAGTGTATATGATTTGATCGCAAATTCACCAACTTTGTGAGGATTTGAGCCTACGAGCAACCACTTTGTTCCAATTATTTTGTTGAGTGAATATCAATCTTAGTTTGTCTATTCTAGAACCTGCTTTTTTATGCATGTTGAAGCCGCATTACGGGATTTTTATACATTAAAATGATAAGGGCAAACCACTTTCCATTTTTCTATTTTCACATTTCTCCTCTTTTTCTCCACTCGAAAAACTTTATTTGTTATCTTTGTTTGAACCTTAACCATTCTCTTCACTTGTGTTATTTTTGCCCATCTACTTACTCGTTTACCTTTTTTTTTAGCCTCAATTTGAGGAGATTTTGGACTCATTGTTTGGATATATTTTGTTGCTTTTACTACCTTGAATAAAAGTTTATCAATTCAATCGAGTTGCATTATGCTTGAATAAAATCATGCAAGGTTAATTTCTTTTGCTTGATTCATCATCACCATTATTGAAAGAAAAAAACCAAAAAAAAAAAAGCATTATACTGTGAAAAAAAAAAACCGAAAAGAAAAAAAATCAAAAAATTAAAAAAAAATGTTTGCATTCTTGGCAACTTGAGTAGCAATAAGCAGTTTGATGTCATAAGGTTCATTCAATGGGTTCATTCTTCTCATTTTGATATCTTTTCTTCCATAGACCTTTCCTTTCCATTCAACCCATTTAGCCCCATTACAACCTTTTTAGGACCTTTAGATTTTTGCATTTAATTCATGTTTTGTGGATTGAGATGTGATATATGAGCAAGCTTATGGTAATAGGATTCTTTGATTTGATTTGAGTGCATAAATGATACCCTAAACACTTTGAGTGCATGGAGTGAATTAAATGAGACGGCTATTGAATCTTGTTGCACTTGGATTTTGAATAGATTGTCTTGGTGGTTGAGTGACTTTTTGCTAGTTTTTGAGATTCTATGCTTTAAAATCCTTGTCTCTTGAATGTTGATTGACTTAAATCCTTGAGGTGTGCTTGCTTAAGATTACTCTTGGATGAGTAGAGATGAGAATTGAGTGAAGATTTGAGATTAGTCTTGAGTTATATGCTTGAGGACAAGCATTATTTTGGTGTGGGGGAATTTGTTGGAGTGCATTTTACGCACTAGTTTTGCGTTGTTTATTCCCCTTAATATCGATGTTTTGCACTTAATAATAGTGATTTACTTGTGCTTTATTTTTGTAGGTGCACTTCTATTGATTGGTGCTAAATTGAGCTAAAAGATGATGTTTGAGGAGGAATTGTCTTCATGGAGAAATTCTGAGCTTCAAAAGAAGTTTGTTGATAAGGCGTGGGTGCGTGCTGTCAACTGAGAACCTGTAGTTTTTATTTTGACGTGTTTTATCTTTTTTTTGGTTATTTTTGTAATTTTGAATTAAAGCTTTAGATAATATTTTAGATATTAGTATTTTATTTTTTGGGAAACTATAAGAGAGAAAACACGTGAATTACAAAGGGGGAAGAGAACGGAATTGAAGAAAATCCTAGAAAATCTTTTCTATCTTCTCCATGAGTAACTAAACTCATTTTTCTGGTTGGAGATTAATGAAGCTTTGATTCATCATTATTGTGAGATCTTTCATATGCTTTAATTATTTTATTACTTTTTGGGTATTTGTTTATTCTCTGAACTAATGTCATAATTATGTTTGTTTATTAGATAATTGGCCACTATTTAATTATTAGCTTAATCTATTACCAATTAAAAGATTCATGGTATGGAGATTTTGATGTTTGTGGCAAATAGCATAGCAGTGCGTTGTGTTATGAGAATAAGCAATCTAATTTAAATGAATCATCATATGTGTTGATTAGGATTTGGGTCTCTTTAGTTTTTCAGGCTGTCAATTAATTAAATCCTATGATTGTATCTAGGGATGGCAATGGGCACCGCCCGCAGCGGATTTGCTATTACCAAACCCGCACCTGCACAAAATTTATATTACCAAACCCGCACCCGCACCCGCTGCGGGTTTTAATTTTTTTAAGAAAACCCGCCCGCTGCGGGTTTCGCCAATTACCAAACCCGCAATGGTACCCGGCGGATTTTTTGCGGTTCCTATATTAAGCACAAATACTTTTATCACTTGTCCCAAATTCCCAATTCACTTAAACTAATTAATGAAATTAAACTATGAAAGAAAGGACTTAAAATGAAACCATTACAAAAATGAATCATACAACCCAAATTAATTCTCTAAGAACTAGCATAATCGATCTTAAAACAACTAATGAAATCCCAAATCAATATTTAGGAACTAGAATTTTAATATATCCATACTAGTACACATAATGTAGCAAATCCATAAAAAAAAAACCATAATGTCTCAAATTTAATTATGAAATACATAAATCCATTAAAAAAAACCACAAATAATCCATTCATTAACTTAAACAACAATTATCATTTCATGCTCTAAGAGTGAATATCTTCATTTTATTCACCACCATTTGCACCCATCCAACAAAATTCCTACAATAACGATTAAGATTAAAAATATTAATCCAAAGAACAAATTATAATAATAATTAATGAAATAATATATGCACTAAGTTAAAAAATAATAGTCCATACAAAATTATAAAAAAGTAAAATATTATAAAAATTATTTTTAAGTTATAAATATTATTTTAATTAAAATTAAAAAAGTTTTAAGTTATAAATATTATTTTAATTAAAATTAAAAAAGTAATTAAACAAAAAAAAAGGACATGCGGGTTTTGGCGGATACCATGCGGGTATCCGCCGGATATTTATTAAATACCAAACCCGCCCACAACCCGCTGCGGGTTTGAATTAACAATACCAAACCCGCCCGCAACCCATAAAATTACCCGCCGCGGGCGGGTTTTGGCGAGCAGGTTTAGGCGGATTTGCGGGTTTGCAGGCGAAATTGCCATCCCTAATTGTATCTAAGGTTGTCTATTGATTAGGAAAATAATCAATGGTGGTACTTTGATTATTGACTAGTTAAAGAGAGATTGGCTATTAGAGGGTCTTAGTAGCTATAACCGGTCTATTTAAAAGTAATAATGATTTTTGAATTTGTCTCAATGATCAGTAATAGAATCAAAGCTGAGTTAATTCCTTGAACCAGAGTTTTCCCATTTTGAATTACCATTTTTAATTTGCATTCTTATTATTTTTATTTAATTTTTATTATCTTAAAAATCCCCCAATTTTATATTTTCATTTTAAAAGGATTTAAATAATTACCGATCTCTGTGGACACGACCCTGCTCAATCACTATACACAAACGTGTTTAGAGTAGGTTTTTATATTTGCTGGCTTCGACACCCATCAAAATTATAATTATTTTTTAATTAATTTTATTATGGATCAAGTACTTAATGTGCAAAAATTTAACTTGTCTACAATAAGTCAAAATACCATTTTACTGTACTTTATATTAAGATATTGAGAATTTATTGTGGCAAACTCCCTTGTTTGTCTACAATAAATCAAAATTTTCAAATATAAAATATAGATAATGCTAATTAGAAAATAATTTAATTTATATATTTAAAAATAGAACTTGACTAAAGCATATTTTCCTATTACGAGTTTTTTCTTACCTTAATTATTATTATTTAGCTAAGCATAATTGATATAAAAGTAATTACTAATATTAAATTATACATAATTTAAAAATAAAAACAACTTAAATTAAAAACAAAACTATTTATGAAATTAATTTACTAAATATACAAAGGGAGATGAGAAGAAAATGAATAGTGTTAAAAATTATATGTTTACTAATGGATAAAAATGTTATTTTGTGCTTATATTGTAATTTACATTTGTAATTATGTAATTTATTATAAATTTCTAATTATGATTTTAAATATTTGATATAATGTATTTTTGTGTGTTGATGAGGTAAAAATAATAATTTCACGTAATTCGAGGATCCAAACAAATAAATGGATGTCAAATTTGGATTCCAGAGACTTTTGTTGTAAAATTATAATTTTTTTTACCATGTAAGTATGGTAATTGTAAAATTATAAGTTTTTACTATGTTAAGTGTGGTAATTATTAGTGGAATAATTAGGTGTGATTAATTGGATTGGGTTAGGTTTATGTTTGAATTAGTGGGTCAGTTATATTTGATTAGTGGGACAAATATAAGATTGTGATTAATTATGTTTTAATTAAGTGTGTGGTGTGGATTAATTATGGATTAATATAAATTTTGGGTGGGGGGGTGGGGGGGAGAGGGGGCAAGTAGATCTCTAAGCACTTTTTCATTTATTTCTCTCCAAACTCTTCTTCTCATATTTCTTTGTAATAGTAAGTAAATTAATTTCTTAAATAAATTTATTTTTATTTCTAATTTTAATTTTTTTATTTTAATTATATATAATTTAATATTAATAATTACACACCTTTCTGCACTTAATTTTAATTTTTTTTTTAATTTTAGTTGTTTTATTTCTTTTGATTATGTTTAATTTAATTTCAATTATTATTTTTATTTCAATCATGCTTGGCTAAATATATATAGTTAAGTAAGGTGAAACTCCTAGTAGAAAAATATGATTTAATCAAATTCTATTTTTTTAATTATATAAATTAAATTATTTTCTAATTAATGTTATCCATATTTTATATTTTGAAATTTTGATTTGTTGTAGACAAAAAAAGGAGTTTGACATAATAAAGTCTTAATATCCTAATATAAAGTATGATAAAATGGTATTTTGACTTGTTGTAGACAAGTTAAATTTTGGCACACTAAATACTTAATCTATAATAAAATTAATAGGAAAATAATGGTAATTTATAAAATTAATCTTTTGGGCAATAAAGAAATAGGATTAAAAAATTTATTAAATTATATTTACTACTGAGAGTGGATCCATAGCCCAAACTAATTTAATTACATAGTTTCACTCAAATTAAATTGCATATATTTTAATTTTATTTTCAATTCTTAGTTTAAATTCTATTTTCATATTTTAGAAAAATTAAAAATAAATAAATTACATATTTTCCCTGTGGATATACTTCGGACTCACCGAGATATATTATAACTAGATACTCTTATACTTGGGAGTAAAATAATTTTGAGTCGTGTCAAGTTTTTAATGCCGTTGTTAGGGAAATGAATTTATTTTGTTTTGTTTTTATATTTTTATTTTAAAATTTTCATTTTTAATCCCTTTTTCTTTTTGTAAATTTTCATTTGTTGAGTGAAATTTATTTTTTTTATTTTTATATCTTCAATTTTAATTACTTTTGCTTTTTGTAAATTTTCATTGCCCCCTTCTTCTTTTCTAAAATTATGTTTTATCCACAAAAGTGAAGAAAGTTTTCAAATAGATACCTAGCTGAAATTTCCCATAACAATAAAATTTGGACCTATAACTTAAACATTTGAACTGAATTAGACTTTGGAATTTGGATTTATGAGTTGAACTTCTCTGAACTTTTGAACTCAATTTGGACATTTGGACTGAATGGACATAGACTTTTTAATCTTCACAATTTTATTTTCCTTGCAATTTTACTTTTTCGCATTTATTTTTATGCTATTTAATTTTTAGTTATTTATTTCCTTGTACATTAATTTATGTAATTTAAATTCTGGATTTATATTTTCTGTTTTATTTATTTTATTTAGCTAGTTCTGTATTACTGCCTATTTAGTTATTTAATTTTAATTTTCAGTTTAATTATTGTGTCTGTAATTTTTATTTTTTTTGTATATTTATATTTGTTGCACATTTAATTTCTAGTTTGTTTATTTTTATTTCGTATTTTTTTATTCTTGTACATTTGTAATATTGTTTATTTAATTTTCAGTTTGTTTTTATTTTTTTTGTGTAATTTTCATTTATTTTTATTTTTTTCTTTGTACATTTCTCATTGGTTTATGTATCATCTAGTGTATCATCTAATTTTACACATACACACAACATCATCGTCATTGCACGGGACGTTGGTCACGAACTTCAATTGGTAGATTAATTCATAGATCTCAATTACCACTACCAGTCATGAGTACCTCAATGCGAAAAATCCTCTTCAACCACCTTAGAGATCTATTACATGTAAAATTCCACCTAAGAGCCCTGATACAATTTTGCAAATCACATCCAATTTGGGATCTACGACCACCAAGGTTAGTGTGTGTTGTGCAAATTTTATTGAACTCACAAGCGCACGAATCTATTGTAGTATAGATCAATGGTGACGAGTGTCGATCCCACGAGGAGGTGGATTTTAATTAGGTGTAGGGTTAATTTTCTAGTTGGGTAGTTGGATTTGTGGTGAAGATGATTTGGATTACTTTAAAATTTAAATTGAAATCGCGGGATTAAGCTAGAGATGAAACTATATAAATAAAGTGCTTGGGTATCTGGATCTGCATCAACATGCACCATGGGCTTAATATTCCTAATTAGTGGCAATTAAATCATGAGGGGGATTTCCACTCCTCATGAACCACACTTTAATAAATATGGTATTAAGCACTTATCGTGCCAAACAGTAATAACCTTGCACTAGGGAGACGGTAGTACCGGTACAAAATCTAGACAAGATTATTATTATCGGTCGACGAAAAGTCAAAACAGTCATATAAATCAGAGGGGAGAAGAAATTAAATTTACCAAATTAGTCCATGGAACATGTTGAGACTTCACCTTCAACCCAAGCTTGAAAGAAAATGAGCTACTCTTTATTTGAACTAGGGGTAAAATGGGTATTATACTAAAATACGTAGAAATACAAAAAAGAGAGAGAATTTTACAAAACTAAGCTCAAAAATGGATTCAGGCGTCTCCAATTAGGGGGAGAGCTCCCTTTTTATAGATACAATGAGTAAATTATGGCTATTGGATGAAATTAATTCGGACGCTCAGGATTTCGCCACGTGGCAAGCTTAGATTGCTTAGAACACATCATCGTGACTATGATTCAGTGTGTCAAATGTAACTTAAGCCAATTTTCTCGCCCAATATTGTGTTGCCACGTCATCGGTCAACGTCAAAGTCAACCAACCTTGATCAAGTGCATTGCTTCTATTATAAACTCATTTTTTTGGTCTAATCATACATTGCCACGTCATCAGTCAGCGCCACATCATCAGTCAACGTCACATAAGCAGTCAATGCCACATCATTCGTCCAATCAAATGCTGCCATGTCACCGGTCAATGACACGTCATCGATCAATGCCACATCATCGTACGTATATGTGAATAGTACCGTACATGATCAGTGATGTATACGTGAACAGTACTGTATACATAAATAGTACCGTATACGTGAAAATGCCATTTTTCCTTTTATACTCCTCCTAAGGTTTTCGACTGTCCTGAGTTAAAAAATGCTGTCTATTTTGGTATCCGATGTCTCTTTAATTGTGAAATGGCCTGAATTCCCAGAATATGCATAAAATACATAAGTTATAGTAAAACACACACAATTAAAGTGCAAATGACTTAAATACATAAAAGTAGGGGTGTTAATGAGACTTGAAGTGTAACATTACCATTTCATCCTCCATAAAAACACACTTTTTTACACTCAACACACCCCCCAACCAGCTTATTGCTAGTCCCTAGCAAATTGAGCGAAAACAAAATTCAAAACCAAAATTTTTTTTTTTTTTTAACAAACAGTTGTGTTTACTTCTTCAATCAGACTAATGATAACACTCAAATAAAAGTATAAGCATTATCTCCAGCCTAAAGAAATATTACTCCCACATTAACCCTCCACATGAATTAGTCCAGTAAACTTTGTCAATGCCACATTAATCAAGCCACTTTCAAGAATGACACGGCAATCCCCAAAATCTCACTAGTAAGAGTGACACTCGTAAAAGAAAATTAAACCCAATAAAAATAGTCACTCCAATGAATGGTAAATTGGGAGAAATTAATATAAAGACTGTTTCACACACTCGCACCAAGATGAAATAATGCCCACAGCTTAGAAATAAAATGATCTCAAGTCAAACAAAGTGCTAGTCAAACCAATGTAGTCATTTTATGCATTACTACATCATTTCAGCCCATCTCACTAGCTTATACTTCAGACTATAATACCTTAAAATCAAGAAGGACTTTTGTTAGAACGTAACGTAGGTTAGGGACACGGCTAACAAAGAAGGAGATGAAAGGAAATACAAAATATATGTTTGAGAAAAATAGAGATCTTTTGGAAATTACGAGGTGCATTTCACTTATGTGGCTCTTATTCTCTTTTTTTTTTAATTGCACAT
Source organism: Clausena lansium (assembly GCA_030449835.1). Classification (NCBI taxonomy): domain Eukaryota; kingdom Viridiplantae; phylum Streptophyta; class Magnoliopsida; order Sapindales; family Rutaceae; genus Clausena; species Clausena lansium. Next base: position 3,200,900 of record JASUUF010000369.1, read on the forward strand.
CTTTTTTTTTATCCACCTTTTTTTTTATTCACATGTCATTGTTTTTTTTTTTATAAATATATATAAACATTGCACTACTTTTCTGAATAAAATAGTCATCTAATTTTTTCTCAAACATGAATGGGTGATGGAACACATAAAATATGGGGTGATACTCCAAATTGGAGTGGGATATGATGATAAGTTAACACAAAAAAGTTTTTTTTTAAATAAAAGGCTCAAAGGGGTTAACTATAGATATTTCACTCAAGGGATGGCTAGAAAAAGCTCAAACGGGTCAAAGATGGCCTTTCTGTCGTCTTCTAAGGCTCTAAATAATCTTCCATATCTACTAATCAGATGGACCTTCAGATGTAGTAACACAAATATTTTAAAGATTGACTTGAAGGAAAATATAAAGATCATGTATAAAATGGCAAACTGCTAAGCTGTGTGAAGAATGCGCAAAAAGGGTTACTCTCCAAGAAAAATAAAGGCTCAAAAGCTCACTTGAAATTTATTATGACATGTACATTCCATCAAATAACTCAATTAATTTCACCCGTCAGATTTCTCTAATCCGCATGCAGAGTAGCAAACATGGTGTAACATAACTCAAGGCCAAAGATAATACAAATACTAAAATTTAAAAGTCATCATGTCATCCAATGTCACAAGATCACACAAAATACCTTAAAATTTTATTTTTTTAAGACATAATAAAAGTAAATGTTAGGTAATTTTTTTTTAACTTTAAGACTGAGAAGATGCGTGTCTAGAGTAACTAACTCAATATTCTGCCATCTTCTGACTCAACAAGGTTAGTAAAAATATAACATCACTACTACTAAATATTCCACAGCATTCAACTATTCCCTCCCCCCAACCAGAACGAGACAGTGTCCTCAATATCTTAAAGGAAAGAGGTAAGGTTTAGAAGATATCACTTGGGTGCCGCAACATAGAACAAAAGCAAATGTTTATAAACGGAGAGTTAAATCTAATGTGCACTTCTTACTGCAGTTACTGCTACCATTATTAGTCGGCCACTTCAACTCAAGGGTCTTGGGATCTGGCTTTGGACTATAAGCTTGTAAAAGATCAAGTAGCTCATTAGAAGTAGAAGCACAAACAAAGATTTTTTTCGTAGTGAATGGAATGAAATGATTCTTTATGCCTGGTTAAGAAATGCGATAAAGCCATCATAAAAATTGACATTTAACAAGCCGATGGGTTTTTGATGAATGTTCAGATGGGCCCAAGATGCTAATGTGATTAGTGCCTCTAGAGTTGTAAGATCTTCTGGTAAGAAAATAAAAGCATCAGCATGATTTAGCATTTCAGTTATTCTCTCTTGCATACCTGAGACGACTAACTCCTTTCCAGTTAGTGGGCCAGGCAGACATCCCAAAGGTTTTAGGGTTTTTGGAATGATGCTTAACACTTGACTGCCTCTAGTAAAAGCAGCTTGAGAGACAAGCTTTGATAACCCTCGGTCACTCCTTCAAATATCAAGTGTAGTTTTCTCTCTGCTATGATTCGACCAAGATCTATGGCTGCTTCAACGAACTCTTTGTATTTACCAAATTTAAACCCAGAGAGCACACAAATGTTCTTAAATTGTTTACTAGAAGTAGATGCCATTGGAACACTTTTCAAAAATAAATTTGTGAGTGCTGAAAAAGAAGTTCGTATTTAAGGAGCTTGGTGACAATGATTTACAGCTGTATATGTGGTGGTCTGTCTTTGTCAAATGATGCGTAAAGCACATGGCTCGAGAGTCAAAAAGTAAATAGTAAAAAGAAAAAGCAAACAATGATAAAATCATAATATTAAAAACAATAATGCAAATGATAAACCAACAGTGAATAAAAGGATATTTACAGGTAGTTGTGACTATGGCTCACATCTTCCTCTGGTTTTATATCCAGAAATGGCTTGAATGCCCTCTATGGGTCGAGGATAGGCTTCCCATCTAGTTTTCTTATAAACTGGCTAACAGGATCGTTTATAGTCAGATTCCCGAGACTATATCGTGCACACTCTTTATGGAATAATGTCCATAACTGGAGAATTGCTCGCTGTACGTATCCGCTGGGATGCGTTTCAAAAGGCAAAAGGATATCATCAAATGAATCTTTATTCAAGCCATCCCTAATGAATTGAATCTTATCTTCTTTGGTATCAAACACCATTCCCAAACAAGTACATGGAACTTTATCACAATACATTCTAGCGCACTTATGACATGAAACTGAAAGCCGTCGAGCTCTTCGTTTTCTTGAATAGTTTCCTTTACCACAACCAGCCATGTATGCAATAAATTTAGGAGGTAACTCACTTGCCAATCTTACCTTAGCTTCGATTAGCCAACGGATGTCAGCAGGGATGTTGTTCCTCATAAGCAATCGCATGCGTTCAGACCGAGCTTTGTAGATTGTAAGGAGAGCATTTTGAGGAAGTGAAGGAAACCGCTTGTGAAGCTTTGCTAAAATTATGTTTCTGTCCATACCTTCACCTTAGAATATCAGTTATTTTGGGAAACTAAAGTAACCGCTTTAATTGTCAAGGAGTACTGTTATCCGCCACTTCACCGGGGTAACAATTCAAAGCGCACAAAGAAAATTAATTCTGTAAAATCAAATAGAAAGTGAAAGCAAACAAAGCAAAATAAAAACACACAATGTGAAAAGAAAAAAAAATGAATATAAACAAATACTTACTCACAATCGTCCTCTTATTGAATGTACCTCAAGTTCCAATTGGATTTCATATATGCCTCTCAATTTCTCTGAGTTGTATTTCTAAATCCTCAATATGTGATACCAACTCTGGTGGTCGTCATTCCCAAACAAGATGTGTTGTACAAAATCTTATCTGACTTCTGAGATAAGATTTTACACGTAGAAGTCTTCCAGGATGGTTCAAAAGGATTTGTTTCATTGAGGTACTCATGACTAAAAATGATAAAAGAAAACACAATGGTTAAACAAACACACTTAAGTAAACATAAATAATTTCGATTAGCAAAAGAATAGTAAAGTGAAATGTCAAAATGCTAAATTGCTGAAAAGGAAAGGAAAAAGAAATCTCAATTCAAATTTGGTGGGTCACTCAAATCGATTTCGGTGTCCTCTGCATGTGGTTGGTACTTTAAATATGGCTTTAATCTTTGACCATTTACTTTAAAAGTGACATCGTTCTTTGGATCCTTAATTTCAACTGCTCCATGTGGAAAACCAATGTGAACAATAAAGGGGCCAGACCATCGAGAGAGTAACTTATCAGGGAATAAGTGCAAGCGAGAATTGAATGAAAGCACTTTCTGACCTGGGGTAAAAGATCTTCTCATAATTTGCTTGTCATAAAAGCCTTTCATTCGTTGCTTGTAAATCTTGGCATTTTCGTACGTGTCATTGCGAATTTCCTCAAGTTCTTCTAGCTGTAATCTTCTTTCTGACCTAGCCTGTTGCATGTCAAAGTTGAATTTCCTGATGGCCCAATATGCACGATGTTTGAGTTCCACTGGTAGGTGACAAGCTTTTCCATACACTAACCTATAGGGTGACATCCCAATAGGTGTCTTGAAAGCTGTTCGATATGCCCAGAGTGCATCATCGAGTCTCAATGACCAATCTTTTCTGTCTGGTCTCACCGTTTTTTCTAATATGTGCTTAATTTCTCGATTGGAAATCCCAACTTGGCCACTGGTTTGCGGATGATATGGGGTCGCCACTTTATGTGTGAAGGAATATTTTTCAAAAAGAGCTTTGAATGGTTTGTTGCAAAAATGGGTGCCATTATCACTAATTATTGCCCGAGGGAATCCAAAGCACGAAACGATGTTGCTTTTCAGAAATCCTATCACCGCTTTGTGATCATTGGTTCTACATGGAATTGCTTCTACCCATTTCGATACGTAGTCAACAGCAACCAATATGTATTGATGGCCAAAAGACGGGGAAAAGGGTCCCGTGAAGTCGATGCCCCAGACATAAAAAATCTCAACCACTAAAATTGGGTTTAGTGGCATCATATTTCTCCGTGTTATGCTTCCCATATGTTGACACCTGTCACATGAAGAGCAAAAAGTGTAAGCATCTCGAAATAAAGTTGGCCAATAATAACCACATTGTAAATCTTTTGTAGCCGTCTTTTGGCACTGAAATGGCCACCACAAGCTTACTCATGATAGAATGAGAGAATTTTTGGAATTCGCTCTCTAGGACGCATCGTCTGACAATTTGATCCGCACAATGCTTGGATAGATAAGGGTCATCCTAAAAGAAATTCTTTATTTCCGCAAAAAATTTTGTTTTGTCCTGTTTAGTCCAATGCTCTGGAAGTTGCCTTGTAACAAGATAGTTAACTATATCAGCATACCATGGTAGTACTTCGACACTTATTAATTGTTCATCTGGAAATGATTCACTCAATGGTAATGATTCTGGAATTGTGTCAAAATTGAGACGAGAGAGATGATCTGCTACAACATTTTCGGTGCCTTTCTTATCTTTAAACTCAAGGTCAAATTCCTGCAAAAGTAACTCCCATCGAATTAGTCTAGCTTTTACATCTTTCTTTGTTAGAAGATATTTAAGAGTAGCATGATATGTGAACACAATTATTTTACACCCAATAAGATAAGATCAAAATTTCTCTAATGCAAACACTACTGCTAGCATTTCTTTTTCAGTGGTCGAGCAGTTCAATTGTGCATCATTTAATGTCATACTAGCGTAGTAAATAACATGGGGGATTCGATCAACTCTTTGTCCTAATACTACTCCTACTGCATAATCAGATGCATCACACATAAGTTCAAAAGGTAAGTTCCAGTTTGGGGGCTGAATGATGGGTGATGAGGTCAATAACTGCTTTAGTTTTTCAAATGCCTTAAGACATAAATCAACAAAGAAAAAAGATTCATCCTTAGCAAGTAGATTGCAGAAGGGTTTAGAGACTTTGCTAAAATCTTTAATGAAACGTCTATAAAAACCAGTATGCCCAAAAAAGATCTTACTTCTCTGACTGTTTTAGGTGGAGGAAGATTGGAAATGAGATCCACCTTGGCTTGGTCAACCTCAATACCTTTGCTCGAAATGATGTGACCGAGAACAATACCTTGTTTTACCATAAAATGGCACTTTTCCCAATTTAAGGCCAAATTCTTCTCTATACATCTCTGTAGAACTAGTGTTAGATGGTGTAAACATTGATAGAATGAATCACCAAAAACAGAAAGTCATCCATAAAAACCTCAAGGAAGCGTTCAACCATGTCAGAAAATATGCTCAACTTGCATCGTTGAAATGTAGCAGGTGTATTGCATAATCCAAATGGCATTCTTCTATATGCAAAAGTACCAAAAGGACAGGTGAAAGTGGTTTTCTCTTGGTCCTTTGGTGCTATGGGGATCTGGTTATATACTGAGTAGCTGTCTAAAAAGCAATAAAATTCATGACCTGCTAATCTATCAAGTATTTGATCAATGAATGGTAAAGGAAAATGGTCCTTACTTGTGACAGAATTCAACTTTCTATAATCAATATAGACACGCCATCCTGTAGTCACTCTAGTGGGAATCAATTCATTATTAGCATTGGTAACTACTGTGACTCCTGACTTTTTGGGGACAACTTGCATAGGACTGACCCATGAGCTATCAGAGATAGGGTAAATGGTACCTGCATCTAATAGTTTAAGAACTTCATTTCTAATGACTTCTTTCATGTTAGGATTCAAAGGACGTTGCATTTCTCTAGTAGGTTTAGCATTTTCATCAAGGTGAATGTAATGCATGCAATCTACTGGATTTATACCTTTTATGTCGGCTATGGTCCATCCTAATGCTTCTTTGTGCTCTCTCAAAACTTCCAACAACTTAGCTTTTTGTTTGTCATTTAGGGAAGGTGAAATGATTACCGGCAGAGTGGTCTCTTCTCCAAAGAATGCATATTCCAAAGTGTTGGGTAACGGTTTGAGCTCGAGTTTTGATGGTGATTCTGATGATGGGCTGAGTTTCTTCCCTGATGGTGCTAGTTGTTCGACTCTTGACTTCCATTTATTAGTGTCCATGGATGGTGCTGAATCAAGTAAGGTATTGACCTTGTGGACTGACCTGTCAATATCAAAATCCAAACCAAAGTGAGTTAAACATTTTTGTAAAGGATCATCACTAAGGTTAGAGGGCAGAGTATGATCAATTAATTCTTTTATTAAATCCACATCAACAATTCCATCATCTGCAGTATGGGGTTGTTTGACAATGCTGAAGATATTCAGTTCCATGGTCATATTGCCAAAGGACAACTGCATATTTCCAGTCCTGCATTGAATGTGAGCATCGGCAGTTGCCAAGAAAGGTCGGCCTAGGATAATGGGTATGTGCTTCTTCGAATCCTGTATTGGTTGAGTATCAATCACAATGAAATCAATAGGAAAATAAAATTTGTCTACCTGGATGAGCACATCCTCAACAATACCACGAGGTATTTTCAAGGACCGATCTACAAGCTGTAACACCACTGGAGTTGGGTGTAATTCTCCTAATCCAAGTTTCATAAATACCGAATAAGGCAACAGTTTTACACTAGCTTCTAAGTCTAACAAAATTGTGTGGTTCCCTATACTGCATGAGATAGTGGGGGAACCTAGGTCTTTGTATTTTAGAGGAATTTTATATTGGAGTATAGAGCTAACGTTTTCTGTTAAAAAGGCCTTCTTTTGAACGTGAATGTTTCTCTTTTTAGTGCAAAGGTCTTTAAGAAACTTGGTATAAGAGGACACTTGTTTTATAGCATCAAGCAAAGGAATGTTAACACTTACCTGTTTTAAGATTTCAAAGATCTCACCTGTGGAATTTCCTTTATTTGCTTTAGCTAACCTTTGAGGGAATGGAGCTTAGGGGACATATTCCCGTATGCTGCTTTCTTCTTTCTCCTTCAATGATGAGTCTTCAGCATCTGCAGGTATATCTTGAGTTGTTCTTGTCACCGGCATCTCCACTTTGTTGTCGACTTCTTTTCCTTTTTGCAAGGTCATGATAGCTTTGACCTTTTCATGCTGCTGAGGTGAACTTACTTCATGCACTCCTTTGGGATTGGGCACTGGCTGGCTTGGAAATTTACCTTTCTCAATGATCATTGCTAAGTTTTTAATTGAAGATGCAAGTTGACCTACCATCTTTTCAAGATTCGAGATTGATTAGGCTTGTGAGTTAAATCTAGCTCTCATCTCGTTCCGCAACTCGTCAATGGTATGATTTTGTTGTTCTATTACGGAGTGAGTCCAATTTTTGAGACCTTTAATTGCCTCCTCCCTGGGTTTGGGTTGTAAGTAGTTCTGGTTCTGATTATATGGTCTGAATGGTGGCTGAGAGGCTTGAGGAATTTGTTGCATTGCTGGAGGTGGAGCTGCTGGTCTATTCTGTTGGAATCCTTGAGACCATGAAAAATTAGGATGGTCTCTCCATCCAGGATTATATGTGTTGGAGTAAGGGTTGTAATTTGACTGCTTTCCCATCACATTTATGGCATTGGCTTGGTCTGGGTATGCATCTTGGTCAAATTGATTGCAGGCATGTGGCTCAGCTATTTTTGCGGTCGTTAATGATGCTATTTGGCGAGAAAGTCCTTCAACTATTTCTTTAACTTCCTTGATTTTTTATCTTGACTCGCCAACATGAACCTTATTTACTCCTTTGACTTTTCTCACATTCCTGAATGATTGGCTTCGTTGTTGGGAATTATCCGCTTGGCGCTGGAAGAAATCCCAAATCTCCGATGCACTTTTCGACATTAGCTCTCCTCCACTTGTTGCCATTAGCCATTCTTGCACATGTGGCAATAGTCCCTCCAAAAAGTATTGGCATTGGTGCCACTTTTCATACCCATGATGTGGACACTTCAAGAGTAGCCCATTGAATCGCTCCTATGCTTCAAAGAATTGTTCATCTTCTCTTTGGATAAACTCTGAGATTTTCCTGCGAATAGCATTGGTTTTATGCACTAGGAAGTATTTATTTAAAAATTTAGTAACCATTTGTTCTCATGATGTAATGCTATTAGCGGGCATTATGTTAAACTATGAACGAGCTCTATCTTTTAAAGAAAATGGAAACATTCTAAGTTTAACATCATCATCTAAAAAATTTTTATATTTAAATGTTTGACAAACAGCATGAAAATCATTCAAATGGTTTATGGGTCTTCATTTTCTAAGCCATAGAATGTTGGGAGACAATTTAGCACACTAGGTTTTAACTCAAAACTCCTAGCAGCTACATTTGGGTATCTTATGCATGATGTACTCAAATTAGCTAAAGGACTGAAGTAGTCCTTAAATGGCCTATCCTGTGGTGCTAGTGGTTGTTGTTGCAAATCCTTTTCAATTTTATCTTTAATTGCAACGTGTTTGTGTGTGCGAAGTATTTTTTCTAATTCAAGGTCTAAAGGCTCAATATTAGGTTATTGTGACCTTCGACCATGCATGCCAAGAACATACAAAAAAAATTGAAAACAAAAATAAATAAAAAAATAAAAAAATAAAGCTAATAAAAATAAAGAGAAAGGAGAAATTAAGTTACTAACCTTAGCCTGCTGTTACAACCTTACTACGAAAACAAACTCAATTGCTATTATTGTACAAAAAGAAAGAAAAGGAATACGTAAAGTAAAATAAATTAACTTAAAATAAATTAAATGAAATTAAAATAAATTGATAGGTGGTGGAACTGGCCAAATAAAATATGAAAATAAATAAGAGAAACAAAAAAAAGTGAAATAAAATAAATTAACTAAAATTAAAATAAATTAATAGGCGGTGGAACCGGCCAAATTAACAAGATAAAAAAATTTACAAAGAAAAATAAAATGAAAATTAAATTACATAAATTTAAATAAGAGAAAAGAAAAAAAATATTTACCTTAATAAATTACATAAATTTAAATAAGAGAAAAGAAAAACAATATTTACCTTAATCTGCGGATTGAGATTCTTCTTTATTATTATTATTTTTTTAAGGCAAAGAAAATTACAAAAAAAAATTATTTACACAATAAAAAATCAAAAAAAAATTATTTACACAATAAAAAAAATCAACTCTACAAATTAAAATGACTTACCTCCCCAGCAACGGCGCCAAAAACTTGTTGTGCAAATTTTATTGAACTCGCAAGCTCACGAATCTATTGTAGTATAGATCACTGGTGACGAGTGTCGATCCTACGAGGAGGTGGATTTTAATTAGGTGTAGGGTTAATTTTCTAGTTGGGTAGTTGGATTTGTGGTGATGATTTGGATTACTTTAAAATTTAAATTGAAATCGCGGGATTAAGCTAGAGATGAAACTATATAAATAAAGTGTTTGGGTATCTGGATCTGCATCAACATGCACCATGGGCTTAATATTCCTTAGTAGTGCCAATTAAATCATGAGGGGGATTTTCACTCCTCATGAACCACACTCTAATAATTATGGTATTAAGCACTTATCGTGCCAAACAGTAATAACCTTGAACTAGGGAGACGGTAGTATAGGTACAAAATCTAAACAAGATTATTACTATCTGTCGACGAAAAGTTAAAACAGCCATATATATCAGAGGGAAGAAGAAAGTAAATTTACCAAATTAGTCCATGGAACATGTTAAGACTTCACCTTCAACCCAAGCTTGAAAGAAACTTAGCTACTCATTATTTGAACTAGGGGTAAAATGGGTATTATGCTAAAATACGTTGAAATACAAGAAGGAGAGAGAATTTTACAAAACTAACCTTAAAAATGGATTCAGGGGTCTCCAATTAGGTGGGGAGAACCCTCTTTTTATAGATACAATGAGTAAATTATGGCCATTGGATGAAATCAATTCGGACGCTCAGGATTGCGCCATGTGACAAGCTTGGATTGCTTGTAACACATCATCAGGGACTGTGATTCAGTGTGTCACATGTAACTTAAGCCAATTTTCTCGTCCAATACTGTGTTGCCACGTCATCGATCAACTTCAAAGTCAACCAACCTTGATCAAGTACATTGCTTCTATCGTAAGCTCATTTTTTCGGTCCAATCATACATTGCCATGTCATTGGTCAGCGCCACATCATCAGTCAACGCCACATAAGCAGTCAATGCCACATCATTCGTCCAATCAAATGCTGCCACGTCGCCGGTCAATGATACGTCATCGGTCAATGCCACATCATCGTGCGTATATGCGAATAGTGCCGTACATGATCAATGATGTATACGTGAACAGTACCGTATACATGAATAGTACCGTAAACGTGAACAGTGCCATTTTTCCTTTTCTGCTCCTCCTAAGGTTTGCGACTGTCCTGAGTTAAAAAATGCTGTCCGTTTTGGTATCCGGTGTCTCTTTAATTGTGAAATGTCCAGAATTCCCAGAATATGCATAAAATACATAAGTTATAGTAAAACACACACAATTAAAGTGCAAATGACTTAAATACATAAAAGTAGGGGTGTTAGTGAGACTTGAAGTGTAACATGCCCATTTTATCCTCCATAAATACACACTTTCTAACACTCAACAGTGTCCCATGTTGAGAATCCCGAAAGACAACTCTAAGAAATAGAAGACGATATATATAACTTCCAATTGGAACTTGAGGTTAATGCAATAAGAGGACGAGTATAAGTTTCATATTTTTAGAGTTTTCTTTATATTGCTTTTACGTTTGATTTAATTTTGCAGAGTTGCTTATGTCAAAGATAAAATTAAATTCATTAAAGATGACTTGAGTAAAGAATTGTTAGATGATATCTTACGATCTCTTGAGACGCATTGAAACGGATATGTACAGCATACAAATAGTTATGGAGACAAAGAAAGAAATAAAGTAAGAAAGTGTACTGCTTAGTCTTGGGAATCTGACTCAAAAAGACTATGTTTGCCAATTTATAAGAAAACTGAATGGGAAGCCTATCCACGACCTATAGAGGGCGTTCAAGCTGCTAGTGGACGTAAAGCCAGAGGAAGATATGAGTCACAGTCGCAACTATCGGTAAATATCCTTTCCTTTTAATAATCTATTATCTTTTGTATTATTGTTTTTAAAAATGGTTTGATATTAAGTCTAATTGCTATTTTCTTTTTTCATTTTACTGTTTACTTTTGAATTATACGCTTAAGCTTCTGCAGGAAGTTCAGGTATGATCTTTCCTACATCTTTTTTTATTATTTATGTTTTCTTTATTTTTTTTTGCATTTTTGCATGCATGTCTTTAAATTATGTAATAATAAGAATATTGTTTATATTAGGTTGGGGGGTGGAGATAGATGACGTAATTTGTAAATATGTGTGTTTGTTTATTTTTAAAAAAAATCCAAAATTTTTTTATCGTCTAGGATGGCTATGTAAAGAGTCACTACTCTTGAGACGCAGCCTAATAGTCCAATCTTTATTATATTTTGATTTTGAAATTCTTAGTAAGTTGTTTTTGTTCCCTATTCTTTGAATTACTCAAATTTGTGAATTATCCATTTGATTATCACCAATTAAGTCATTTCTACCATTTATACATTAAACTGGTATTATTAAATCATTTATCACACACACACACACTACGACGCATGCTAGTGGGTTGTAAGTTAAAATTTTGCAATAATTTTGCTATTTTGACTCATTAGAGATAATATCAAGGTAGTAGAAAATGTATATATTTCAAAAAAAAAGAAAAAAAGAAAAAAAAGAATTTGTTTAAATTTCACTATATCTGAAACCTAAGTAATTAAGTCCGTAGGGGTGTTTTAACACTTAGTGCCCTAAGACCAACTGGTCTGGGAGTCACTAGCCCAAAGCTCACCACATGGGTGACATATATGTTATTTGCTTATTTATTATAAATAATTCGAGTAAGTAAGCGCATAGGAGTGTCTTAACATTTAGTGCCCTAAGGCCAACTGGTCTGGGAGTCACTAACCTAAAGGTCGCTACATGGATTAGTTATGTAATATTTTAAAATTTTGGGAATAATCTATTGCCCAATAAAGATAGTATCTCTTATGAATCTTTAAAACAAAAGTATTGTTTTCTTTTAATGAAGTCCCATAGTATTGTGTTAATTTCTTGAGCACAAAAGAAGGTTTAATGATATATTGGATAATAAGTGAATGACAAAAAGTTAAAGTAAAGAAATTTGAGAGAATTAATTTATTTGGTAGTTTAGAGGATAGATGAACAACTATTTACTTGCATGTGAATTTTATAAATCTTAACTTAATAAAGTGCTTCTTTTGCTAGGGACTAGTAATAAGCTAATTGGGGGGTGTGATTAGCGTTAAAAATTGTATATTTACTAAGGGATAAAAATGTTATTTTGTGATTATATTATTATTTACATTTGTAATTATGCACTATATTATGAATTTCTAATTATAATTTTAAATATTTGATATTATGTATTTTTGTGTGTTTATTAGGTAAAAATAATAATTTCACGTAATTCGAAGCTCCAAACAGATAAACAGATGTCAAATTTAGATTTCGGAGGTCAGAAAATCTAGATCATTGTCGAAGAGGATCCGAGACTTTTGTTGTAAAATTATAATTATTTTTTACCATTTAAGTGTGGTAATTATAAAATTATAAGTTTTTACCATGTTAGGTGTGGTAATTATTAGTGGAATAATTAGGTGTTTGAATTGGGTTAGGTTTATGTTTAGATTAGTGGGTCTTTTATATTTGATTAGTGGGACAAATGTAAGATTGTGATTAATTCTGTTTTAATTAAATGTGTGCTGTGGATTAATTATGCATTAATAAAAATTAGGGGGGGGAGTAGATCTTTACACACTTTTTCATTTATTTCTCCCCAAACTCTTCTCATCTTTCTTTGTAATAGTTAGTAAATTAATTTCTCAAATAAATTTAGTTTTATTTCTAATTTTAATTTTTTTATTTTTGATTATATATAATTTAATATTAATAATTACAGTCCTTTCTTCACTTAATTCTCTTCAAATTTTCTTCTCATCTCTCTTTGTAATAATTAGTAGCTTAATTTCTTTTAATTATGTTTAATTTAATTTCAATTATTATTTTTATTTCAATCATGCTTGGCTAAATAATTATAGTTAGGGTAAGGTGAAACTCTTAGTAGAAAAATATGATTTAATCAAATTCTATTTTTTTAATTATATAAATTAAATTATTTTCTAATTAATATTATCCACATTTTATATTTTGATATTTTGATTTGTTGTAGACAAACAAGGGGGTTTGGCACAATAAATTCTTAATATCCTAATATAAAGTGAGGTAAAATGATATTTTGACTTATTGTAGACAAGTTAAATTTTGGCACACTAAATAATTAATCCATAATAAAATTAACGGGAAAATAATGGTAATTTAAAAAATTAATCTTTTGGGCAATAAAGAAAGATAATAAAAAAGAATTTATTAAATTATATTTACTACTAAGAGTGGATCCATAGCCTTAACTAATTTAATTACATAGTTTCACTCAAATTAAATTACATATATTTTAATTTTATTTTCAATTCTTAGTTAAATTGCATTTTCTTATTTTAGATAAATTAAAAATAAACAAATTACATCTTTTTCCTGTGGATCGACCTCGGACTTATTGAGATATTTTATAACTAGACACTCTTATACTTAGGAGTAAAACACTTTTGAGTCGTGTCAAAGAATTTAGGGAGAAAGAAGTGAAGAAGGAGGTGCTTCACCCCTTCTCTATTTATACTAATTTATGATTAATCTACACCACACACATAATTAAAGCCAATTTGATCATGGCCTTAGATTTGTTCCACTAACAAGATATAAATGTCCCACTAACCTAACATAAACCTAACCCAATCCACTCAAGCACACATAATCCATTCCACTAATAATTACCACACCTAACATGGTAAAAACTTAGAATTTCATAATTAACACACTTAATATAGTAAAAACTTATAATTTTAGAACAAAAGTCGTGGATCCTCTTCAATACTAACCTAGCTTTTGGGACCTCCGAAATCCATATTTGACATCCGTTCATCTATTTGGAGCCTTGAATTGTGTGAGATTATTATTGTTACTAATAAACACACAAAAATACGCAAAATTAAATACTTAAAAACATAATTAGAAATTCACAATATTGGGTAATTACAAATGTAAATTTTAATATAAGCATAAAATAATATTTTGATAAACCCTCGATTTTGTAGTAAAGGAAATAGATAATTTGACAAGAAAGGGATAGGTATTTTATTGAAATTAAAGGAAACAAGCAAACAGCCAGGTAGTTTGAGAGACCTGGTTCTCTCCCAGAGCCAAGGCTCAATACAAACTAATTCTGGATATCAATACACTTTCCCTTGTTCCCCTTTTATTGCCTACATATTACCATAAATAACTCCTCCCCATAATTACCCAGATTTTATGACCATTATGGCAGATATTGGTTACCATTCTCACCCGAACAATGTTCCCAAAACTGCCCGTAAATCAAGGTAATTAGCGGCTAAGTACTTCCCTTCTTGCGTCGTGCATATGTGTACCTAATTGGTGGCCTATCATTACCCGCTGCCCAAGCTTTCACCTTGTCCTCGGGGGAAAACAGAGAAAATTGGTGTTGAATGGTGCCAAACTTCTCCCAAGTGGCCTCAAACTGAGGTAAGTCTTTCAATTGGATCAAAACTTCAACAAGAGTAGGACTGCCATTGTCAAGATGGCGCACTCTAAGAACTTCAGCAAGCTCTACTAACAATTCTAGGTCAGGTGACAATTATGGTGGCAAGAGGGGAGAAGAATTAGTCACCCATGAGCTCAGCAAAGCTAGGAAACATGAAAGACTGGGTGGATATATGAGCTGGGAGGTAAGGACAGCTTATATGCCACTGCACCTACACGAGCCACAATTTTAAAAGGGCTATAGAAACGTGGAGAGAGTTTCTTATTGCGCCGGGTTGCCAAAGATTTCTGCCGATAAGGGCTTAACTTTACAAAAACCTTATCTCCTACCTCAAACTCTTCATCTCGTCGCTTAGCATCGGCCCTGGACTTCATCTTCTGCTGGGCACGCAAGAGATGTATTTTGAGCTTGTCTAATTGTGCATATCTTTCTTGTAAGAGTTGCTCTACTGATGAGACTGGAGTACTCCCTGGTTTGTAACGGATGGGGGGTGGTGGATCCCGCCTATAGAGTGCTTTGAATATAGTACAATTAATGGTGTTATGGTATGTAGTATTATACTAGTACTCTGCCCAGGCTAACCATTTGAACCAAACTCGCAGTTTCTCCGAGACGTAGCATTACAGATATGTCTCTAAGCAGCGATTCACCACTTTTGATTGCCCGTCCGTTTGAGGATGATACGCTGTACTACAGTGCAACTCCGATCCTTGGAGGCGAAATAATTCCCGCCAAAAGTGACTGAGAAAGACTTTGTCACGATCAAAGATGATAGTGCTAGGTATCTCATGCAAGCGAACAATTTCTCACAGGAATAACTCAGCCACTATTTGAGCTGTAAATGGGTGTTTCAAAGGCAAGAAGTGGGCATATTTGGTCAACCTGTCAACCATCACTAGAATCGTATCCATACCTTCTGATTTGGGCAACCCTTCTAGAAAATCCATTGTTAAATCCTCCCAAACTTGGTTAGGTAAAGCAAAAGGCTGTAACAACCATGTCGGTGACATGGACATATATTTGCTTCTTTGACATACGTCACACTGCTGCACCCAGTTAGAAATGGCCCTATGCATGCCAACCCAGAAAAAACCAACAGCTATTCTTTTATAAGTACGTTCCTCTCTAGAATGTCCACCTATAGGAGACGAGTGGTACTCCTTCAAAATAGAAGGTAGTAGGGTGGAATGCTTGGGCAACATCAGACGCCCTTTATAGCAATCCCGATCGTTTTCCAAGGAAAATCCTGTAGCTTGCGATCTTCTTTGCTGGAGCTCAACCTTCAGCTTTGTTAAAAATTCATCGTTATCAATTTCCCGCTGCAAGGCCTCCCAATCTAACCAGTGTATGCCCACCAGTTGGTGTAACTCCGTAGGAAGTAGTACTCTTGACAATGCATCAGCCACCTTATTGCTCGCACTTGGTTTGAATTTCAAAGTCATACCCAAGTAACTTGGCCATCCATTTTTGATAATCAGGTGCCACGATTCGCTGCTCCAATAAGTGTTTAAGGCTTTGTTGATCAGTTCAAACTATGAATTTCCTCCCAAGCAGGTATGGGTGCCATTTTTGAGTGGCTAAGGCAATAGCCATTAATTCTTTTTCATAAATCGAACACAACTTCACTTGTTGCCCTAGCCCTTATCTGTTATAAGCCACTAGTAATTCCTCTTGCATCAAAACAGCACCTAAACCATATCCTGATGCATCGGTTTCAATGACGAATGGTTTGGTGAAGTTTGGAAGAGCTAAAACAGGAACCGTGGTTATAGCTTTTTTAAGAGCCTCAAATGCCTCCATTGCCTCCTTATTCCACCTAAAACGATATTTCTTCAATTGCTTTGTAAGAGGCCATGCAATCGATCCATACCCCTTGACAAACTAATGGTAATACCCCGTAAGTCCTAGAAATCCTCGCAATTCTCGAATTGCCTGTGGTATTGGCCATTCAATCATGGCTTGTATTTTAGTGTTGTCCACCTCCCTGCCCTCTCCTGAGATGATGTGCCCCAAATATTCTAAACGGGTACAAGCGGCGGAGCACTTCTTGCGGTGTGAGTATAGCTGATGCTTTATGAGAAGATGTAAGACCAATGCTAGATGATGTGCGTGTTCTGTTATACTACGACTGTGCGCTAAGATGTCATCAAAAAATACTAACACAAAATGATGAAGGTGTGGTCGAAAAACCTGATTCATTAGTGCTTGAAATGTTACAAGTGCATTAGTTAGCCCAAACGGCATGACCAAGAACTCGTAATGACCCTTATGGGTTTAGAAAACTGTCTTGGGAACATCTTCAGGCCATACTCGAATTTGATGCTATGCAGGCTTTAATTCAAGCTTAGAGAACACCATTGCTCCATTTAACTCATCCAGAAACTCATCGATCACTGGTATGGGAAATTTATCTGCCACCGTCTCTTTGTTCAAGGCACGATAGACTACACAGAATCTCCAGCTCCTATCTTTTTTCTTTACTAGTAAAACTTGACTTGAAAAAGGGCTCACATTAGGCTATATGATCTTGGCCGCCAACATCTCCCTTACTAACCGCTCAATCTCATCTTTTTGTACTTGGGGATACAGGTAAGGACGGACGCTGATAGGTGAAGTTCATTCCTTTAGGATTATGGCGTGTTCCTTTCTACGAAAAGGTGGTAATTCCATAGGTACCTCAAACACTTCCATAGAATTTTCTAACACTGTTTCAATCTCATGGGGAATAACAATTGTTTCTTCTCTGGCAATTCTTACTACGCAAAGCTCTACTATACACCCCTATCCTTCGTGTCTAATGGTGCGACACATGGCTTTAAGAGATACCAATGTTTTGTGCAGTGAGAGATCCCCTTGTAAACTCAATGGTGTATTTCCCACATTAAATTTCATAGAATGAGTCTTCCAATTAATGTGAGTCACTCCCAAAGTCTCCAACCAATGAATTCCCAGGAAAATGTCGGTACTACCCAGTCTAAAGGTAAAAATTCTTCTATTATCTCCACTCCTTGTAAATTTAACCCTACGCCTCGGCAGATCCCTTGAGCTTTAATGGATGAGCTAGTTACTAAAATCACCCCGTAGGATTTCGTATTAGTGATGGGAAGCTTCAAGGTTGACACAAGCTTGTTTGAGATAAAATTATGTGATGCGCCACTGTCGATAAGTACGACCACCTTCTGATTACTAATCTCGCCCGCCAATTTGAGCCTTTTGGGTGAAGTGAGCCCCACCACCAAATTTAATGGCACCTCCACCACTTGATTTTCAGCTCCCTCTGTCGGCTTGGACTCCTGTTCTCTTTCCTGATCCACATCTTCCACCACTTGTGCCTCTGCTTCATATTTTTGAAGTAGAACCATTTATAGTTCTCGCTTCTTGCAATGATGTCCTGGTGAAAATTTTTTGTCACATTTATCACATAGGCCACGTTCTCGCATGTATTGCAATTCTGCCTCCGTTAATATTCGAAATCCTCTGCCTCTTGAGCTTTTGTTGGAATTGTAGTCTCCAACGCTGTAGTGCCTCGTCCCATCAGAGTTATAGTGGGCAGGTAATAAGAATGCCGAAGCCCACGTGTGTAACCATTAAACTTTAAATTTTTAGCTTCAATTTTCATTGCCAATTCCATAGCATTTTCAAGCCCATTTAGACCTAATACCTTCAATTCAGCCCGTATGTCACTCCTCAGCCCATTTATGAATGTAGACTCCAAAATTGTTCAGAAATATCTTCTAACGTGTCCGCTTTGTCAAAGAGCAAAAAATTCCTTATACATGGAGCTATTGGGTAGAGATTGGAACCTCAAAAGAAGTTAGGATTTGAGTTCCTCCCAACTCAGGAATGGTCTTCTCTTGTTCTCCTATCCAAACTAGATCAGGGCTTCCCATTCAAAACTGATAATGATTGTCTCCAATTTCTCTGTGTAGTCATCCGGTGCAAGGCAAAATATCTCTCTGCCTTTAATATCCAGCCGTCGGGGTTCTCTCCATCAAAGGAGGAAAGTTCAATTCGTCTGGGCCAAAGATACCAGCGTTAAGCGTCATCTCTCTGCCATGGTTTCTGTCTATTGCTCTGTCGGTCGGCTTCGGAGTCTTGCCTGTCGTCGATGCTTGTAATTTGCTTTGGGCTCCACTCTGGTGCATCGCCTCATACTGTGTCTGAATGACTTGATCGAGCTTCTCCATCAAGGCAGTGATTCCTTACTCCAAGTTAGGGATTTTTTGCAATTCTTGTTTGATGGCACTTAACTCCCCCTGTACCGACGTCACCACCTCTTCCATGGACTCCACCCGTGATTCCATCCTTGTAACCAAAGTCCTAGAGCCTGATCTAATACCAAACAATAGACCCTCGATTTTGTAGTAAAGGAAATTGATAATTTGACAAGAAAAGGGATATTTGTTTGATTGAAATTGATGGAAACAAGCAAACAGCCAGGTAGTTCGAGAGACCTGGTTCTCTCCCAAAACCAAGGCTCAATACAAAATAATTCTGGATATCCATACACTTTCCCTTGTGCGCTTTTTATTGCCTACATATTACCATAAATAACTCCTCCCCGTAATTACCCAGATTCTATGACCATTATGGTAGATATTGGTTACCGTTCTCACCAGAACAATTCACAAAACTGCCCGTAAAGCAGCTAGGTACTTCCTTTCTTGCGTCATGCATATGTGTACCTAATTGGTGGCCTATCATATTTTTACCTTTAGTAAACATATATTTTTTAACACTAATCAGAAACTGCAAAAAATTTGTTAGAGATTATTTTGACTTCAAACATGATTTTGTAGGAGTAGTTGCAGTTGTTGTTGCTTCCTTTGCAATGCTCTTTGGAGTTCTCTTTGCAGTAGGAATTAGGTGGTTTAATTTCCAGAATCGATAGAAATTTAATTTCGGTTCTCACGTCAAGTTTACTTAATGGAAAAGTTACTGCTACTAAACATTCTAGGGCACAAAGGGAATCAGGTTGCGGATGTCATGGCTAATCTTGATCTGTAATTTCCTCTCCAGATTACATATATCATCTTCATTTGTTTTGAAAGAGGTGTCAAGTTCTTGTACAGCTTTTCAAAATTTATATATGCATTTATGCATATTAATTAAAATAGTATGGATAGATACAACAAAATAGAATTTTTTGCTTTTAATAGGTGATCAAGCTCTTTTGATGTGAAACCGCATGAAATTCTGGAAGCTTTCATATGAAGTTTGATCTCTGATGATTGATCGGACAATTTCAAATTGCAGCTTTCCGAAGAAGCCAAGCTTCGCTCAGGCATTTCTTCAAACACTTTAGTGTTTCCATCAAACATCTTTATATTTAAGTCTTAAAACGGTAAAAACCCATGTAGGAGTGGAACTATTGGCACCCCTATAAAATTCTCTTAAAACCACTTTTTAAATTATATTCCACTTAATTTTCAAAATATAATTTTTTCTAAATAATCCCTTTTTATTTGTAAATCATTCAAACTCTCTATAAAACTCAAAAACACAAGCTTTTCAAAAGTTAAAAAAAATCACTATGAATAAAGAAAGAAAAAATTTTGAATTTTTATTTGTCACCATGATATAAAGTCTAATAATATACTTCTCAATGACTTAATTAATGCTATCTCATTTAAAATAAATCTTTTGAGATAAGTTTAGGAATATTTGACATTAGAGTGTTTTGAGTAAATTATTTTTAAATTTATTATGATGTATTTTTGAATAAATGATAATAGATAGAACTTTTATGGTTCAAATAGGATCATTCACATATCCATGTTAATAGTAGTATATTTTAATCTCATTTCCTTTCTCATTTTATATTAGGATTGTTGGTGCATATTTTTTCCCAACTTATTAAATAGTAGATTCAACTGAGGATGGGGTTTCCTTTCCTTTGGATTAGACTACATTGAACTCTTAATGTGGCCTTCTCATGTTAGGCCTTTTATTTTCAAGTTCAGTTGTGCTCTTCATAATTTTCTCCTAGGATATATCCAACTCCTTAGACCTGATGAGGATGACCTTGTTCACATCAAGCTCTACAAACACAAGAAGAAAGTCAGAATATCGGCTTTATCGGCAAAAACCCACTAACGATCAAGTCAGTCATCGAATTATTAGAAAGATAAAGCTTAGAGTGGATAAATTTAGAGAGAGAGAGATTCTGGAGAGAGATTGTAATATTTGTTATAATATTAAAAGTTTGAATTGTATAAACAAATGGCTAGCTGGTTCTTGAAATCCAGCTAACCGTTTTAATTTCAGAGAGCATGTTTTAGCCTATGAACAAAACGGCAAGTCAGTTTTGAGAAACCGAAAAACCAGTAGTTATCTAGTAAGCATTCTGGACAAAAACGGCAACCTGGTTTTGAGAAATTGAAACCGTTTGTTTTCCATAATACTATTTGAATAGAAATAAAAATTAAGTTTTTAGAAGCTGGCAAACTGGTGTTGAACAAGTGCCACTTTCAAATCAAAGAGTGTCTATTTGAAGAAGTGCTTTTGTTTAATGGTTGCATATTTCCATGAAAAACATCTTCTTCACAAATAAAACACGCAATTTCATTTAAAAACTTCAGATTATTACAGATTAAATGTATGTTCTGGAATATAATCTTAATTGCTAAAAATTATATTCAAGTTTTGTTGTATCTTGGGGATAATTTGCCATTTAAACTCAATAGCAATCCTAGTGTGGTGAGGGCAAACAAAAACTTAAAGGAGAGTGACAATCACGCCTCAAACCTATTTAGCTTCTCTTGTTTTTTGCCTCCATATTTCATACATTCACCAACAATCTTTAAGGTTTTACTTTGTTTTGTAATGGAGACTGAGAAGAATATGACTTCTTTTCTCAATTCAAACGTTCATCTTGATCAATTTGATGACACTAAGTTCACTCGCTAAAAGGGAAAATTACTCTTTCTTCTTACTGTCCTTAAAATCGCTTATGCCCTTGATCCGAATTTGGAACTACTTTCGAAACCAAAGTAGGATGACTTCAAAGATATCAAGATCGGCAAAGAAAAAGTGTGAAGATGATGAAGTGATGTGTTGGGGTCATATACTCAATACTCTTTCCGACAGGCTTTATGATCTATACAATTCAATGGTTAGTCTAGTGGAAATTTTGAATGCTCTTGAGTACAAATATAAAACGGAGAAGGAAGGTACTGATAAATTTCTTATCTTGATATATCTTGAATTTACTACGGTTGATACAAAGTCTATTCTTGATCAAATACATGAATTGCAAATTATTGTTACTAAACTTCAAGAATTGAAACTTGAAATTTCTGAATCATTTCAAGTTGGGGCAAATATTACTAAATTACCTCAAAGTTGGAATGGTTATAGAAAGAAAGTTCTTCATACTAGAGAGGACATATCTTTGGGAGAATTACAAAAACACTTGGAAATCGAAGAAGAGACTAAGTCTCGGGATTCCAACGAAAAGTATGATTCTTCTAAGGTTAATGTCGTTGAAGCTAGTAAATTTTCAAAGAATTTCAAAGTTAAGAATGACAAGAAATTCAAGAAGTCTAGTAGCACACAAAAGTTTTCTGAAAATTGTTTCTTTTGTGAAAAAAAAAAAACCATCGCCAAAGTGATTGCAGATCCAAGAAGAAAAAGGAAGAAGTGAATTCCCACAAAGCTCATGTTGTTGAATACAAATCTGAAGAGATTTGTTCTATGGTCTCAGAGATGCGAATTGGCATGATTACTGAAACTAATATGGCTGAAATAAAGTCCTGTGAATGGTTGCTCGATTCTGGTGCAACTATTCATGTATGTAATGATAAGATATTTTTCTCTTTATACAAAGAGGAAAAAGAAGGACAAACAGTTTTCATGGGGAATAATAATGCAGCCGTGGTAGCAAGGAAAGGAGTAGTGGAGATTAACTTCACTTATAGGAAGAACGTTAATTGAATAATGTTTTTCATGTGCCTTTCATAAGGAAGAATCTTGTTTCTGCTAGTTGTATGTGTAAGAATGGGCTTAAGATAGTACTTAAGGGCAATACTTGTATTATTTCAAAGAATGAGATGTTTGTAGGGAAAGGGTGGGTATTCTTATGATGGAATGTATGAACTCAGCAATAATGATGTTAATTCCATTTATATCGTTAAGTCTTGTGATGTTTGGCATGCTAGATTAGTACACTTGAATTTTAGATCTTTGAAATAAATGTCTAAGCATGGTTTGATTAATTGCAATGATGTTAAAAATCATAAGTATGAAATCTGCATCGAAGAAAAATTGACTAAGAAACATTTTCCTAAAGCTGAATGAAATACTCAAATATTAGATCTAATGCATACTGATATTTGTGAGTATAATGGTATTTTAACGAGAAGAGGAAAGAGATACTTTATCACTTTTATTGGTGATTGTTCTAGATACACCTATATATACTTGCTTAGAATAAAAGATGAAGCTTTTGATAAATTTAAAATTTTTAAGGCTGAAGTTAAGAACCAAAAAGATAAGAAAATCAAAATGGTTCGAAGTGATAGAGGTGGTGAATATTTCTCAACTGAATTTGATAATTATTGTAAAGAACATGGAATTATTCATCAAAGATCAGCTCCATTTACTCCTCAACAAAATGGTTTAGCTGAAAGAAAGAATAGGATCTTTACCGATATGATAAATTCTATGATCCTTAATGCAAAACTACTAAATAATTTGTGGGGGGAAGCATTACTCACTACATGTCATGTTCATAATAGAATTATATCTTTGAAAACACATTTATCTCCTTATGAAATTTGGAAATGAAGAAAACTAAACTTGATGTATTTAAGGGTCTGGGGTTGTTTAGCCTTTTATAAAATAGACGATCCTAAATTGTCAAGGTTAGGTGCTAGAGGTATGAATAGTATTTTCGTAGGATATGCTAAAAATTCCAAGGCTTATAGATTATTAAATTTAGATTCTAATGTGATTGTGGAATCAAGAGAAGTTGAATTTATTGAAAATAAATTTAATCATGATTCTAATATTGAATTAGAATCAATTATTGATCAGCCAAGTGATAATACTCCTGGTACCTCCACTAATAATAATAAAAGGAAAGAGTCTATGACATCTTTCGAACGAAAGAGAAGCCAACGAGAAGAGAAAGAAAAGAAAAGGGTTTAGCATTGGACTTTATATCATCACAAGCATTACTCTTCTTAGAAAGAATGTACTTAATAAAGTACCATTGTTGTTAAATGTTGAACAAGATCCAAAGACATTTAGCGAAGCTATGTCTTTTAGAGACACTTATTTTTAGAAAGAGGTGGTAAATGATGAAATGGATTCGATCATGTCGAATTAAACATGGATCTTGGTTGACCTTCCTCCAGGATCTAAACCAATTAGCAACAAATGGGTGTTTTGAAGAAAGTACAGTAGTGATGATTCTTTGCAAACTTTTAAGGCTTAATTAGTAGCCAAATGGTTTAAGAAAAGATATGGCATTGATTATTTTGATACATATGCTCCAGTGGCAAGATTAACATTTATTAGAGTGTTATTTGCAATTGTTTCATTGAATAATTTGCATGTGCATCAAATGGATGTTAAGATAGCTTTTCTTAATGGTGATCTTATATGGAACAATCCAAGCGATTTGTTTTGCTTGGAAATGAGGAAAAGGTTTGCAAGTTAGTCAAATCACTTTATGGTTTAAAGCAATCACCAAAACAATGGCATGAAAAGTTTGATTTGGTCATCTTATCTCATGGTTTTAAGCATAATAATGCTGATAAATGTATATACTCTAGGTTTACAAGTGATTTTGGTGTGATTATATGCTTGTATGTTGATGACATGCTTATCTTTGGTGCAAACATGGAAGGAGTGAATGATACAAAGAAGTATTTAGTTTCACAATTTAAGATGAAAGATCTTGGTGTAGGTGTAAAAGTGAAGAAACATAATGGGGGTTACTTGTTATGTCAATCTCAATATATAAAGAAAGTGATTTTTAAATTCAATCACTTAAAGGTTAAAGAAGCTAATACCCTATATGATTCTAGTTTTAAGTTACTAGAAAATTCCGGCTGAGTAATAGCACAACTTGAATATGCTAGTGCAATTGGTAGCTTAATGTATGCTATGCATTGGACAAGGCCGGATATAGCTTTTGTAGTTTGCAAAATGTTTAGGTTCACGAGTAATCTTGGTGTTGAACACTGGAAAGCAATTAGAAGGATACTTGGTTATTTTAAAAGGACTATTAATTTGGGTTTGTTTTATAATAATTATCCTAAAGTACTTGAAGGATATTCAGATGCTAGTTGGATAACCAATGCAAGTGATAATAAATCCACATTGTTGTGGAAATTTTATTGAACTCACAAGTACACGAATCTATTTAGAATAAATCAATGGTGACGAGTGTCGATCCCACGAGGAGGTGGATTTTAATTGTGTATAGGGTTAATTTTCTAAGTAGGTAGTTGGATTTATAGTGAAGATGTTGATATAATTTTGTCATAAATTTAAATTAAAATGGCTGGATTAAATTGGAGATTAAACTATGTAAATAAAGCGCTTGGGTATCTGGATCTGCATCAACAGCAACATGGGCTTAATATTTCTTATTAGTGCCGATTAAATCATGAAGGAGATTTCCACTCCTCATGAACCACACTCTAATAAATATGGTGCTATGCACTTATCATGCCAGACAGTAATAACCTTGTACTAGGGAGACAGTAGTACCGGTACAAAATCTAGACAATATTATTACTATCTGTCGATGAAACGTCAAAACAGCCACATAAATCAGAGGGGAAGAGAAAGTAAATTTACCAAATTAAGCCCATGGAACATGTTGAGCCTTCACTTTCAATCCAAGCTTGAAAGAAAATTAGTTACTCATAATTTAACTAGGGGTAAAATGGGTATTTTATTAAAATATGAAAAAATACAAGATGGAGAGGGAATTACAAAAAATGGACTCCAAAAATGGATTCAGGGGTTTCAAGTTAAGGGGAGCCCCCCTTTTATAGATATAATGAGTAAATCATGGCTATTGGATGAAATCAATTTGTACGTTTAGGATTGCGCCATGTGGCAAGCTTTGATTGCTTGGAACACATCATCAGCGACTGTGATTCAGTGTGTCGCATGTAACTTAAGCGAATTTTCGCGTCCAATAATTTGCTGCCACGTCATCGGTCAGCATCAAAGTCAACCAACCTTGATCAAATGCATTGCTTTTATGATAAGCCCATATTTTCGGTTCAATAATGCATTACCACGTCATCGGTCAGCGCCACATCATCAGTCAACGCCACATAAGCAGTCAATACCACATCATTCGTCCAATCAAATGCTGCCACGTCACCGGTCAATGCCACATCATCGATCAATGCCACATCATCGTACAATGCCACGTCATCGTACATATATGTAAATAGTGCCGTACATGAATAGTATCATATACGTGAACAGTACCGTATACGAGAACAGTGCCATTTTTCCTTTTATGCTTCTCCTAAGGTTTTTAACTATCTTGAGTTTAAAAATGCTATCCGTTTTGCTGTCTGATGTCTCGTTAATTGTGAAATGGCCAAAATTCTCCTGAAATACATAAAATACTTAAACACACACAATTAAAGTGCAAAGGAATTGAATACATAAAAGTAGGGATGTTAGTGAGACTTAAAGTGTAACATGACCATTTTATTTTTATAAATACACATTTTCTAACACTTAACACACATCTAGTTGGATTTTTACAATTGCTGGAGGGGCTGTTTCTTGGGCTTAAAAGAAACAAACATGCATAACTCACTTAACAATGGAAAGTGAGTTTATAGCACTTACAGCTACAGGCAAGGAAGCAGAATGGCTGAGAAATTTGTTATTTGATATAAAGTTGTGGCCACCACCAATGCCATCTACTTCTTTGTACTACGATAGTGAAGCTACATTGTCTAGAGCTTATAATAAAGTGTATAATGGAAAGTCTAAACACATTAGTTGAGACATGAATATGTGAAACAATGAATAACAGATAGTGTTATTAATATTGTTTATGTTAGGACTAATAAGAACCCAACAGATCCCTTAACAAAAGGTCTTTTACGAGACTTAGTTAAGGATACATATATTGGAATGAGATCGAAACCTTTCCTTGATAAAGTCACCAATGACGGCAACCCAACCACTACAAGAAAACAGGCAATAGATGGCGGGAAATAACTGTCATAAAAGGGAGTTTATGCCAGACAATTCATCCGTCATCTATGGACATGTCATTAATTTATGACTGAATATTTTGCCATCAATTTATGATGGAATTTCATAGTCATATATCTGTCACATAATATTTTAATGTGAAAAATTAATTAAATTAAAAATAAAATTTGTTTAAATTTTTGCGCTTTTTTTTAATTTTTTGACCGGAAATTGAATAAACATTTGTAAATTTATTTTTCAATTTTGGCATGAAATTATTTATGACAGAATATATGATAGCTCTTTCCCGTCATAAAGTTTTGATTTTTAAAAAAGATATATATTATAATTATAATTTGTGATGAATTCCTGTTTTCAAATTTAATTAATTTATAAAACGAATGTCATAAAAAAATAATTAATATTATTAACATTCATTCAATCCAACAATTTAATTTTAAAAGAAATAGATATAATATCCAATGTGATCACCACCAATGCATAATAAAACATCCCAAATTGAAAAAATCATCCCAAAGTATAAAATAATAGTTAAATTCCATGCAAACTCCAAGAAAAGCAATTAAAATTCCATCCACCAAGTCAAGTTACCCAACAAAACCATCTTCCAATAGTTCTCTAATTCCAGGCACACACTCAGCAACAGTCCAACTCATGTGTAGCAACCCACCTTCTTCCAAAGTACAGCACTCTAGTTCCAGCCATATACCCTGAAACATTCCAAAATAAACCATAAGATTTTAGCAAATGGGTCTTTCTTCCATAAGATTTTGACCAATTAGAAATAAACCATAACATTTACATACAAAGTTACCAATTTTCATTATTTTTCCGCTATAAATTACCTCAATATTATAAAAACATAAACCATAAGTATTTAGCTTTTAGATATGGTTGTATATATATCTATAATTGTAGTAAGGACTATAAACATATTTTGTTTAAAGTCACAAATAATATAATTTTGTTTAATTGAATATGTTAAATATTATAAAAACATACTAGACCTATTTATGTAATCCTCAGTAGCAAATTTAAATCAGCTAGGGCCCAGCTATCATTTTGATAGCATGGACAAGCTTTTAATGTTCACCAATTTTGTAGTTCTTAGGACATGCAGCCTTATTTCAGCTATTATCAAATTATACCAAGTAAGTTTTATGCTAATAAAAAGTAGATAGCATTTTTTATGGTGATATTTTTCTCTGCAGTTTCTTTTCCATAATGAATTACTAATTTAATGTTTTGCATTTGATGAAGTGGTACTGCTGAGCTACTAAGTGGTGTAGCTCTCCAGAGGCTGGGACCTTAACTACTCTGTTTTAAAATACAGATTTAGGGCTTAGCCATTCAAATTAAGAGAGATTTAGTAATTATGCAATATTGCAATAAGTTATCCAAATGTAAATGAAAAGAACAAAAAAGGATCATGGTATATTTAATAGGCATATATGCTTCTCTTTGTGTGGTGATAACATCTTTCTTTGTGTGGTGGTAACGTCTTTCACTTTAATTTCTATTCATTCACGACCTTTACAAAATGCAAGTATTACTCAGGAAGTAAACAAAGAACGAAAATTCTTGAGAAGTAAAATTAAATGCAAAATATAAGATTTCATCTTAATCAATGCTGGCAGGATTTTGGACACCAACTTTTAGTTGGTTTACTAGACTCACACCATGGTGTAAGAAGTTGATGAAATTAAAATATTCCTTGACACTTTTCACTCATGGTTTAGAGGAAAAATAGTGTATTTTTGTCTTTTATTGTGAGACCACATTTTATTATATGATGCCTAATTTAACAAGCAAAAGATTCTCACATTAGAAAATGTCGTACCTCATGTACATGCATTAGAAATTGTGTCTTAAACCTTTCCATCTCAGTTACGACCTGCATTATAAACAACACAGATTGAAAAGAATGGGCAACTTTTAAAAGTAAACAGAAGCAGCACCAATCATCCAGTATGAATGCAAGTAAATGCAGCACGTGACTGTAATTCTTCCATTTGTAGAAATATGAATACTCTCACCATGTAGTGACTCTTTCTTTATCACATTTATTTTATGTATGAATTTCTTTTTGACCATATAATTCCCAAACGTAATTAGCCTTACCAAGTAAAGTGGTTGTCTGTTGCTTAAGTCACAACTGTCACAACTATCACAACTACAAAGCATAGATATGTGATGTAAAACTAAAATTTTGCTTTTGTTTAGAAAAGAAAAAAAAAAACATGTAAACTTTTTATTGGCTCCAAAAAATGCGAAGTCTCTAAGGCATATTACCTCATTAATCTCAGCACTGGCGGACCGTATAATTGACGTACATTTTGAACAACTATGCCGGGCACTCTCAATCTTTCAGCTAATATTGACTGCATTTGAATGACCTGCAATTAATGTCACTCCCTTAAGTCATTTTAAATAAAGATGCTGCCCCAAATAGAAAAAATAAATAGATAAACAATAATAAATCATTTTGATACCATTGAATAAAGCCCATCTATCACTAGTTACTTGGGGGAAAAAAATTATAAATCAGCCAAAAATTTTAACAATAAGATTTTGACCAATTAGAAATAAACCATAAGATTTGTATACAAAACTAATATTCTTTAAACAACTATCAAATCTAATCGGTCAGCTTAAGAACACAAATAGATTTCCCGCAAATGAAATTAAAGCAGGGGATACATATTGAATGACAGAATGAACGACATCATTCAAAGTCTGGAAAAACCTCCTTGTCATTCTGATATTTGATGATGTTCTGTGGACACTACATTGTTATGCTTGGCACAACGAAAAATCTATTTTCCTTTTTTCTTTTCCCTGCAGCCGTCAATTGCTTTGCATCCACTGTAGCCATTTCAAATAGCAATCCACGCCAGTGCTTTTCCTTGCCATCATAGGCACAAGGAGAGAGCTTCCATTACGTTGTGAGAAATGGCCACCGGAATCTCATACCCATAGTCTACAATAACTGCACATCCAATGCATGAAACACGCTCCGTTGCCTCTGCACTGCTTCTTTTTGTGGTAACCACAAGTCGCTAACCCAAGCCGGAGCGTCGTCGTGCGACCAGCAATGGCCAGGAACACCGCCACTCCTCCGCTGTGGATGTAAGCATTTACCTAGGTCGATTAAGAGTGGCTGTGAGGACACTAGGGTTTTAGGTGGTTTTGTAAGAGAAGAAATTGGTGAGAGAATAGGTGGGAGCCAACCCTTGGGAAAAAAATATCAAGCGTTTCATTTTAATTTAATCATTTTTTTTATGTTTTGTAATAAAAAATTTTAAATAATTAATAGTTTAAATTTATGAGCAAAACAGTGCAGTTTTGGTAACCTTTTTTTAAATTATTAAAACGCACCGTTTGTTTTTCTAAATAAAATAAGACATAAAATTTGGGTCAGATACGGTTAAAGTCATTTTTTTGTCATAATTTCTTGATAGATTAAATTTCTATCACAATTCTATTATAAGTTTATGATAAACAATAATTCTATCATAAAACTATCATAAATTAATGATCGAAAATATTTCTATCACAAGGCCATCGTTGATCTATGATAGATTAAAAATTCTATTACAAATCCATCATAATTTTATGATATACTTATAATCTGTCACAAACTGTCCGTCATTTATTGCCTGTTTTCTTGTAACTGTGTACTAGTTATATCGCTATTCCATAGTTAAATGGGACATAACAAGTTGTTGTTATGTGACTGGTTTGGTATCGAAAATAAATAATCTCATTCGAAATGTTTGGTGTAAATAGTTACGAGGTTAAGGTTAAGTATTTACTCTTAATGAAGTTTAAGTCTTATAGTAGCTAAAGACATGATTTGAAGCTTCACCTAAGTGAATATAAGAAATGGTGTAGTTTCTAACAAGATCGTGGTTTAATATTGTAACTGTTCATGAATCTAAAATAGAGCATGTTGAGTGTTAGAAAGTGTGTATTTATAAAGGATAAAATGGTCATGTTACATTTCAAGTCTCATTAACATCCCCACTTTTATGTACTTAAGTCCCTTGCACTTTAATTGTGTGTGTTTTATTATAACTTATGTATTTTAGGAAAATTTAGGCCATTTCACAATTAACGAGACATCGGATACAAAACGAACAGCATTTTTGAACTCAGGACAGTCGAAAACCTTAGGAGGAGCATAAAAAGAAAAATGGCACTGTTCACTTATACGATACTATTCACGTAAATGGCACTGTTCACGTATACATCACTAATCATGTACGGCACTATTCACATATACGTACGATGATGTGGCATTGATCGATGACGTGTCATTGACCGGTGACGTGGCAGCATTTGATTGGACGAATGATGTGGCATTGATTGCTTATGTGGCGTTGACTAATGATGTGGCGCTGACCGATGACGTGGCAATGTATGATTGGACCCAAAAAATGAGCTTACGATAGAAGCAATGCACTTGATCAAGGTTGGCTGACTTTGACGTTGACCGATGACGTGGCAACACAGTATTGGACGAGAAAATTGGCTTAAGTTACATGCGGCACACTGAATCACAGTCGCTGATGATGTGTTCCATGCAATCCAAGCTTACCACGTGAAACAATCCTGAGCGTCCGAATTAATTTCATCTAATGGCCATAATTTACTCATTATGTCTATAAAAAGAGGCCTCTCTAACCCTTCCCCCCCCAATTTGACACCCCTGAATCCATTTTTGAGCTTAGTTTTGTAAAATTCTCTCTCATGCTTGTATTTCTATATATTTTAGTATAATACTCATTTTACTCCTAGTTCAAATAATGAGTAGCTATTTTTCTTTCAAGCTTGGGTTGAAGGTGAAGTCTTAACATGTTCCATAGGCTAATTTGGTAAATTTACTTTCTTCTCCCCTCTGATTTATATGGCTGTTTTGAATTTTCGTCGACAGATAGTAATAATATTGTCTAGATTTTGTACCGGTACTATCGTCTCCCTAGTGCAAGGTTATTACTGTTTGGCACGATAAGTGCTTAATACCATATATATTAGAGTGAGGCTTATGAGGAGTGGAAATCCCCCTCATGATTTACTTGGCACTAATAAGGAATATTAAGCCTATGTTGCATGTTGATGCAGATCTAGATACCCAAGCACTTTATTTATATAATTTCATCTCTAGCTTAATCCCGCTATTTCAATTTAAAATTTAAAGTAGTCCAAATCATCTTTACCACAAATCCAACTACCCAACTAGAAAATTAACTCTACATCTAATTAAAATTCACCTCCTCCTGGGATCGACACTCGTCACCATTAATCTATACTATAATAGATTCGTGCGCTTGCGAGTTCAATAAAATTTGCACAACAAGTTTTTTGCACCATTACTAGGAAGGTAAGTCATTTTAATTTGTAAAGTTGATTTTCTTTATTGTGTAAACAATTTGTTTTTTGTAATTTTCTTTTCCTTAAAAAAATAATAATAATAAAGAAGAATCTCATTCTACAGATTAAGGTAAATATTTCTTTTCTTTTCTCTTATTTAAATTTATGTAATTTAAGTTTCATTTTATTTTTCTTTGTAATTTTTTTATCTTGTTAATTTGGCTGGTTCCACTGCCTATTAATTTATTTTAATTTCAGTTAATTTATTTTAAGTTAATTTATTTTACTTCACGTATTCCTTTTCTTTCTGTTTGTACAATAATAGCAATTGAGTTTATTTTCGTAGTAAGGTTGTAACAACATACTAAGGTTAGTAACTTAATTTCTCCTTTCTCTTTATTTTTATTTATTGTATTATTTTTTTATTTTGTTTTTGTATTTTTTGCATGCATGGTCGAAAGTCACAATTACCCAATCTTGAGCCAATAGACCTTGAATTAGAAAAAACACTTCGCACACACAAACACGTTGCAATTAAAGATAAAATTGAAATGGATTTGCAACAACAACCACCAGCACCACAGGAGAGGCCATTTAAGGAGAAAGAAGAAAGCAGCATACGGGAATATGTCCCCAAAGCTCCATTCCCTCAGAGGTTAGCTAAAGCAAAGAAAGAAAATTCCACAGGTGAGATCTCTGAAATCTTAAAAGAGAAACATTCACGTTCAAAAGAAGGCCTTTTTAACAGAAAACGTTAGCTCCATAATCCAACATAAAATTCCTCTAAAATATAAAGACCCAGGTTCCCCCACTATCTCATGTAGTATAGGGAACCACACAATTAAGAATGCTTTGTTGGACTTAGGAGCTAGTGTAAATCTGTTGCCTTATTTGGTATTTATGAAACTTGGATTAGGAGAATTACACCCAACTCCAATGGTATTGCAGCTTGCAGATCGGTCAATGAAAATACCTCGCGGTATTGTGGTGGACGTGCTCATCCAGGTAGATAAGTTTTATTTTCCTGTTGATTTCATTGTGATTGACACTCAACTAGTGTAGGATTTGAAGAAGCACATCTCTATTATCCTAGGCCGACCTTTCTTGGCAACTGTCTTTCATGACAAGCAAATTATGAGAAGATCTTTTACCCCAGGTCAGAAAGTGTTTTTATTCAATTCTCACTTGCACCTATTCCCAGTCATGCGTACCTCAATTAAACAAATCCTTTTGAACCATCTTGAAAGACTTCTACGTGTAAAATCTCATCTCAGAAGCCAGATATGATTTTGTACAACCCTGTTTGGGAATGACGACCACCAGAGTTAGTATCCCATGTTGAGGATTTAGAGATACAACTCAGAGAAATTGAGAGAGGCTATATAAAATCCAATTGGAACTTAAGGTGAATTTAATAAGAGGATGATTGTGAGTAAGTATTTGATTGTACTCATTTTTTTTTACATTGTGTGTATTCATTTTGCTTTATTTGCTTTCACTTTCTACTTGATTTTTATCTTGCATAATTAATTTTCTTTGTGTGCTTTAATGTGTTATCCCGGTTAAGTGGCGGATAACGGTACTCCATGACAATTAAAGTCGGTTACTTCAGTTACCCAAAATAACTGATATTTTGAGGTGAAGGTATGGACAGAGACGTAATTTTAGCAAAGCTTCACAAACGATTTCCTTCACTTCCTCAGAATGCTCTCCTTACAGTCCAAAAAGCTCGGTCCGAATGTATATGATTACTTATGAGGAACAACATCCCTGCTGACATCCGTTGGCTAATCGAAGCCAAGGTAAGATTGGCGGTGAGTTACTTCCTAAATTTATTGCATACATGCTTGGTTGTGGTAAAGAAAACTATTCAAGAAAACTAAGAGCTCGACGGCTTTCAGTTTTGTGTCATAAGTGCGCTAAAATGTATTATGATAAAGATCCATGTACTTCTTTGGAAATGGTGTGTGATAACAGAGAAGATAAGATTCAATTCATTAGGGATGGCTTGAATAAAGAGTGATTGGATGATATACTTTTGTCTCTTGAAATGCATCCCAGTGGATACGTATAGCGAGCAATTCTCCAGTTATGGCCATTATTCTAGAAAGAGTGTGCATGATATAGTCTCAGGAATCTGACTATAAACGACCCTGTTTGCCAGTTTATAAGAAAACTGGATGGGAAGCCTATCCTCGACCCATAGAGGGCATTCAAGCCATTTCTGGATGTAAAACCAGAGGAAGATGCGAGCCACAGTCACAACTACCTGTAAATATCCTTTTATTCACTGTTGGTTTATCATTTGCATTATTGTCTTTAATATCATTTGCATTATTGTCTTTAATATTGTGATTTTATCATTGTTTGCTTTTTCTTTTTACTATTTACTTTTTGACTCTCGAGCCATGTGCTTTACGCGTCATTTGACAAAGACAGACCACCACATATACAGCTGTAAATCATTGTCACCAAGCTCCTTAAATACGAACTTCTTTTTCAGCACTCACAAATTTGTTTTTGAAAAGTGTTCCAATGGCATCTACTTCTAGTAAACAATTCAAGAACATTTGTGTGCTCTTTGGGTTTAACTATGGTAAATACAAAGAGTTCGCTGAAGCAGCCATAGATCTAGGTCGAATCATAACAGAGATAAAACTACACCTGATATTTGGAGGAGGTGACTGAATGTTATCAAAGCTTGTCTCTCAAGCTGCTTCTACTAGAGGCAGTCAAGTGTTAGGCAGCATTCCAGAAGCCCTAAAACCTTTGGGATGTCTGCCTGGCCCACCAACTAGAGAGGAGTTAGTTGTCTCAGGTATATAAGAGAAAATAACTGCAATGCTAAATGATGCTGATGCTTTTATTTTCTTACCAGGAGATCTTGCAACTCGAGAGGCACTAATCACATTAGCATCTTGGGCCCATCTGAAAATTCATCAAAAACCCATCGGCTTGTTAAATGTGAATAATTTTTATGATGGCTTTATCGCATTTCTTAACCACGCAATAAAGAACCATTCCATTCCACTCACTACGAAAAATATCTTTGTTTGTGCTTCTACTTCTAATGAGCTACTTGACCTTTTACAAGCTTATAGTCTAGAGCCAGATCCCAAGACCCTTGAGTTGAAGTGGCCGACTAATAATGGTAGCAGTAACTGCAGTAAGAAGTGCACATTAGATTTAACTCTCCATTTATAAGCATTTGCTTTTGTTCTATGTTGCGACACCCAGGTGATATCTTCTAAACCCTACCTCTTTCCTTTAAGACATTGAGGACAATGTCTCGTTCTGGTTGGGGGGAGGGAATAGTTGAATGCTGTGGAATATTTAGTAGTAGTGATGTTATATTTTTACTAACCTTGTTGAGTCAGAAGATGGCAGAATATGGAGTTAGTTACTCTAGACACGCATCTTCTCAGTCTTAAAGTTAAAAAAAAAATTGCTTTTATGACATTTACTTTTATTATGTCTTATAAAATTTTAAGGTATTTTGTGTGATCTTGTGACATTGGATGACATGATGACTTTCAAATTTTAGTATTTGTATTATCTTTGGCCTTGAGTTATGTTACACCATGTTTGCTACTCTGCATGTGGATTGGAGAAATCTGACGGGTGAAATTAATCGAGTTACTTGATGGAATGTACATGTCATAATAAATTTCAAGTGAGCTTTTGAGCCTTTATTTTTCTTGGAGAGTAACCCTTTTTGCGCATTCTTCATACAGCTTAGCAGTTTGCCATTTTATACATGATCTCTATATTTTCCTTCGAGTCAATCTTTAAAATATTTGTGTTACTACATCTGAAGGTCCATCTGATTAGTAGATATGGAAGATTATTTAGAGCCTTAGAAGATGACGGAAAGGCCATCTTTGACCCGTTTGAGCCTTTTTTAGCTATCCCTTGAGTGAAATATCCGTAGTTAACCCCTTTGAGCCTTTTATTTTAAAAAAAAACTTTTTTTTTGTTAACTTATCATCATATACCACTCCAATTTGGAGTATCACCCCGTATTTTATGTGTTCCATCACCCATTCATGTTTGAGAAAATTTTAGATAACTATTTTATTTAGAAAAGTGGTGCAATGTTTATATATATATTTATAAAAAAAAAAATAATGACATGTGAATAAAAAAAAAGAAAAAAAAGGGTGGATAAAAAAAAAGAATAAGAGCCAAATAAGTGAAATGCATCTCGTAATTTCCAAAAGATCTCTATTTTTCTCAAACATATATTTTGTATTTCCTTTCATCTCCTTCTTTGTTAGCCGTGTCCCTAACCTACGTTACGTCCTAATAAAAGCTAGTGAGATGGGCTGAAATGATGTAGTAATGCATAAAATGACTACATTGGTTTGACTAGCGCTTTGTTTGACTTGAGATAATTTTATTTCTAAGCTGTGGGCATTATTTCATCTTGGTGAGAGTGTGTGAAACAGTCTTTATATTATTTTCTCTCAATTTACTATTCATTGGAGTACTATTTTTATTGGGTTTAATTTTCTTTTAAGAGTGTCATTCCTACTGGTGAGATTTTGGGGATTGACATGCCATTCTTGAAAGTGGCTTGATTAATGTGGCATTGACAAAGTTTACTAGACTAATTCATGTGGATGTTTAATGTGGGAGTAACATTTCTTTAAACTGGAGATAATGCCTATACTTTTATTTGAGTGCTATCATTAGTCTGATTGAAGAAGTAAACACAACTATTTGTTTAAAAAAAAAAGCATTTTGTTTTCGCTCAATTTACTAGGGACTCTGGTTGGGGGGTGTGTTGAGTGTTAGAAAGTGTGTATTGATAAAGGATAAAATGGTCATGTTACTTTTATGCACTTAAGTCCCTTGTACTTTAATTGTGTGTGTTTTATTAGAACTTATGTATTTTAGGGAAATGTAGGCCATTTCACAATTAACGAGACATCGGATATAAAAACGAACAGCATTTTTGAACTCAGGACAGTCGAAAACCTTAAGAGGAGCATAAAAGGAAAATTGGCCCTATTCACGTATACGGTACTGTTCACGTATACATCACTAATCATGTACGACACTATTTATATATACGTACGATGATGTGGCATTGACCGATGATGTGTCATTGACCGGTGACATGGCAGCATTTGATTGGATGAATGATGTGGCATTGATTGCTTATGTGGCGTTGACTGATGATGTGGGGCTGACTGATGACGTGGCAGTTTATGATTAGACCGAAAAAATGAGCTTACGATAGAAGCAATGCACTTGATTAAGGTTGGTTGACTTTAACGTTGATAGATGGTGTGGAACACAGTATTGGACGAGAAAATTGGCTTAAGTTACATGCGACACACTGAATCACAGTCGCTGATGATGTGTTCCAAGCAATCCAAGCTTGCCACGTGGCGCAATTCCGAATTGATTTCATCCAATGGCCATAATTTACTCATTGTATCTATAAAAAGGGGGCTCTCCTTCCGTAATTTGACAACCCTGAATCCATTTTTGAGCTTAGTTTTGTAAAATTCTCTCTTCTTCTTGTATTTCTACGTATTTTAGTATAATACCCATTTTACCCCTAGTTCAAATAATGAATGGCTAATTTTCTTTCAAGTTTGGGTTGAAGGTGAAGTCTCAACATGTTCCATGGGCTAATTTGGTAAATTTACTTTCTTCTCTCCTCTGATTTATATGGCTGTTTTGACTTTTCGTTGACAGATAGTAATAATCTTGTCTAGATTTTGTACCGGTACTACCGTCTCCCTAGTACAAGGTTATTACTATTTGGCACGATAAGTGCTTAATACCATACTTATTAGAGTGAGGCTCATGAGGAGTGGAAATCCCTCTCATGATTTAATTGGCAGTAATAAGGAATATTAAGTCCATGGTGTATGTTGATGCAGATCCAAATATCCAAACACTTTATTTATATAATTTCATCTCTAGCTTAATCCTGCTATTTCAATTTAAATTTTAAAGTAGCCAAAATCATATTTACCACAAATCCAACTACCTAAGTAGAAAATTAACTCTACATCTAATTAAAATCCACCTCCTCGTGGGATCGACACTCGTCACCATTAATCTATACTATAATAGATTCGTTCGCTTGCTAGTTCAATAAAATTTGCACAATATAGCACAAGGCTAGAATAGTGCTAAATGATTGGAACATAACTTTGAAATCTAGGATAGCTTACATGTGATGTATTTTTGGTATTTACTTAAGAGACAAAGTTTAATGCTTAGCACACTATTGTCTTGTAAATGCTTTGAAATATATTCACTAATTGAAGGTTAAAATCAAAAGATTCCCTCTTGTATGTATAAGTTTATCATTAGTGAATCTGGAAATATTACAATCTATTGGAGGATTGTAAGAGAGATTGTAATATTTGTTATAATATTAAAAGTTTGAAATATATAAACAAATGGCTAGCCGGTTTTTGAAATCCGGCTAGTCATTTTAATTCTAGAGAGCATGTTTTGGCATCTAAACAAAACGGCAAGTAGGTTTTGAGAAACCGGCTGTTTTCCAGAATACTCTCTGGACAGAAACGGAAATCCAATTTTTAAAAACCGGCAAACCAGTTGTGAACAAGTGCCACTTTCAAACCAAAGAGGGTCTATTTGAAGAAATGCTTTTGTTTAATGGTTGCATATTTTCGTGAAAAACATCTTCTTCACAAATAAAACACTTAATTACATTTAAAAACTCCAGATTATTATAGATTAAATGTATGTTCCGGAATATAATCTTAATTGCTTAAGATTATATTCAAAGTTTGTTGTGTTTTGGGGATAATTTGCCGTTTAAACTCAATAGCAATCCTAGTGTGGTGAGAGCAAATAAAACCTTAAAGGAGAGTGACAATCACACCTCAAACCTATTTAGTTTCTCTTGTTCTTTCCCTCCATATTTCATAAATTCACCAACAGAATATCAACATTTCTCCTCTTGAATCTATTTTCGCTTACCTTTGAATCAAGAATGAATGGCTCATTTATAAGTTAAATTGATTTGACTTGAGTCGTAGTTATTTTGATGAGTAGTATCATTGTGTTTGTGATACGTGATGATACTTGTCTTCTTGTGCCCACGCTTAGCGCCACTTAGACATACAACCTTGTCCTCAGGTTAAAGTCCTTGGATCCTAGGAACCTAAGAGGTTTATCGTAGGCGATTTGTTCTAAAATCCTTGGATCCTAAGAACCTTGAAGGTTTTGTCTTGGGTGATTTGACCCAAGGTCCTCAGATTCTAGAAATTTAGGGGGTTTATTGTGGACAGTTTATCCTAAGGTCCTCAGATCCTAAGAACCCAGGAAGTTTTCCCTAAACGATTTGTCGATGAGGATTAAAATAAATAGTTTGTTCTAGGAACCGATGATCCTAAAAACCTAATAAGTTCATCCTAATATTTTTATTAATTTATTCTTGGATGTTGTTGTGACAATGTTTATTTGAGTTTTCGTGGGCTCATTCCATTTTTGGTCCAATAAGGAAGAACACTGAACTATTTTTTTTTTTCTTCAAATTTCACATCTAACACCCTTTTTTTTTAAAACATGTTAAGCTCTCCCGAAAGTCCACAAAATTTTTGTCAAAATTGGCGCGCTTGATTTTTTACGACTAGTGATGCTTCTCCAATGCTCAGCTTTCACTCTTGACCAAGAATAAGTAGGCACTTGATAAAAGCAATTCTAAAGATGTCAATGAGATTTTGACGTTTTAATGACAAAATGTAAGATAAAAGACTTTGTATGCATTCAAACGCGCAAGATTTGCATGTATAATTCATCTTTCACTTAAGATGAAGCGTAAAATAAAGACTTTTAGATAAAATTTGGCGGTACAGAGGAAATATTAATGTAATAAAAAAAATATGACCCCTAACTAGAGGAGACATAATAAATTTTATAAAAATGGTTAAATAGTCTTTACATCCCTATAATTTGGCAGTTTTCAATTTGGATAATTCACATTAATGACATAAATGGCTGTGCATTATTTAAATTAGGAACGATTAATAATCAAGAAATATTTTCTCTATTATTCAATTTAACATTATAATTATTAATCATGTAAAAAGTATTTCCTGCAAGGGAAAAACTTTGAATACAAATGGAAATAAATATCTGATTAGGAAAACTACTTTTATTTATTTAATTTTTCAAATGAATTAGAAAAGTATTTTAAATGTTTCTTTTAATAGAATTTTGTATTGATTAATATATAAACATAAAAAAAATTAACTTGAAAAGAAATAACAAGTTCACAACTATTATGTCAGTTAAAATTAATGATTGATAACATTTTTAATTCCCTTACAAATTAACATTGAAAATTTTAAAAATATAATTATTTTTTGTTTAAAACATTTTTTTTCATTTATTTGAATTATCCATATTCATTAAGGGGTAAAATTGAAAAATAATAAAAGATTTGAGAAAGAGGCATGTTTGAGGTATTTTATAAACTTTAACGATATAATGGTTTATTAACCAAATTAATGAATTATAAAGATGTAAAGGGCTAGTTTAGTAATGAGGATGGGCAATTGTAATTTAAAAATTACAGTTCTAACACCTATTGGGCTGGTGATGTGGTTTGGAAGCTAAATTAATTTTTATTTCATACATGTATGACAAAAAGGACGTGTATGATGAAAAACCTACAATATTTAACTATTTTTTTAAAATTAATATTTAAAAATCATATCTGAGCATACAATCAATCTTTATTTAATAGCTACAATATTTTTCCATGTTAATGGTGGCTTTTAAGCCACCACACAACAATATCAAATAGGCCAAAACCAAACAGAACCTAAGATGAAAACCTTAGTAGCTTTGCATAAAGATGGCGTAAGATTAAGATGAGCAACCAAATCTCTCTCTCATTACCAAACTTTGTTAAACCAAGACAAAGCCTACACATTTTGAATAAGGCCCAATTTGGTAATGCTATATAGCTTTTAAGATAATTGATGTGCTTAAAAATAATCAACTATAAAGAGAATCAATTAAATGTTTAGTGAAATTTATTTATAAATGCTGTAAATTTTAAAATTAGTCGTATGCGTTTGGTAAATCTTAGTGTTAAGTTACTGTGGAAATGCAAATAACTGAAATAGATATACTGTTGATTACAAACACACACACATATGTAGAAAATAATTTTTTGTTGTGTATATATAATAATTGCTAACTAAAATTTTTTTATATGTTATTAATTTTATTTCTTTTATTTTGTTATCTCAAACATAAATTGGTAATAATAATAATTTTTTAAATTTAATGATTTTATTTCCTAATTGAATAAGGATAATTTTGGGGTTCTATAATATATATGTGAATATATTTGGAATTGTATTAAATATAAAACTAATTCTCAAAATTAGATTTTGTAAAGCTAATCATTCCTTGCTTCACAAAACCTGCTTTAAGATGGAGTGAATTTGTTAAAAGTGATTTTTAAAAAAATTTGTTAAACATCAAAATTAACTTTTAATATTTCAAAATCACTTTTAAGTCTCCTAAAAAAGTAATCCCAAATTCCCTTAATGTGCTTTGCAACTTTAAGATTCTCAAATCAGGGCATATTTAACACCGCCTAATTTTCTTTAACTAATAATAATAATAATAATAATAAATAACCATAGCCAGATACAAATTAGACACATGAGGGCAAAGGGAAGCAGTCATGAAGTGATAAGGATCAAATTATGATCCTAAAGATAATTCTCAATCTTATCATATTGAACCAAAATCAAGACAATAATTATGTATATGTAAAACTGTTAAGATCAACAGCTGAATCAGCTGCTGAGTCAGATTGCTATGTTAGCAAGTTGCTTTGTGAGCTGCTGAGTCAAGTGCCATGCTGGCAGGTTGTTATGCAAGTAGCTGTTAATAGCGAGTCTGTAATTTTCTCGCCAATATGTTGTTAAGCTTAATTATCTGATTTTAAGCTCACGTTTTAGTTGCTTATAGAAGAATCTCGATGCTCCTACAAATATCTTTGTAAATCTCAGATTATATTGAGCTTAATAAAATGAATTCAGCTTACAAATTTTCCCTGCGAACTCAATCATTTTCTTTTCTCTTTCCTCAAGTGTCTCACCAAACAAAACAGAGCTTCTCTTTCCTTAAGTGTCTCACCAAACAAAACGGAGCTTTACATTTTAACTAAAACAAGAATCATTGTCATCATAACAATTACGTACACAGATATATGTATATATTACAAGTATTGTGGCCATTATAGTAAGCATTCAAATTAAAAATGCAAATAAGGCATAAATCCCCAAATATATATCTATAAATTGGGCGCCTGTATAAATTGTGCTGGAATGAATTGACCGGAGTGAAGGTTTATTTCTCTTTAATTCATATCTCAAAATATTTTCATGAAGATCTACTAGGGAAAGCTTGGATACTAATTGGATCCTAGTTGACACAGGGCGCTAGCAGTGAAGGAAAAGGTGATAAAAAACTTGCACAGCAAAACAAGCAGAGACTCCAATCAAACCACGCGTTTGAGTCTTTTAGACTAATATTCGTTCCCGAATAAAAACAAAAATAAAGACA
Source organism: Clausena lansium (assembly GCA_030449835.1). Lineage (NCBI taxonomy): Eukaryota > Viridiplantae > Streptophyta > Magnoliopsida > Sapindales > Rutaceae > Clausena > Clausena lansium. Next base: position 3,243,720 of record JASUUF010000369.1, read on the forward strand.
TGAGAGCACCAAAAGGTTCATTTAATTTTGTTATTTAAATAGTTTTTTATTTACTAAGGTAGTAAATAGAAGAGAGAAAAAAATCTTGCACTTTATTATGTACACGAGTTTCCATCTTGCACAATATTAGTATACACATATATATATTGGCTTGCATGCACGATTAAAATGTGCATTTAAGCAAAGATTTGCACCCATGACGAAAGATTAAAATAAAGACTTTGCATACTTTTTAGAGAAAACAACTGTTAACCCCTTAACGTTTGGAGAAAGAGACATAAAATCCCGTAATATTTTAGAGAAGACATATAACCCTTAAATTCTGTTAATTTTCAGTTTATTTTAACTGAAAAAAAAGATAATATTGTGTATTTACAAAAAAAATACACTTATATTTACAAGAAATGCATGTAAAATTTCCAAAATCATCTTCTTCTCTAAAAACGTAGCTGGTACTACTTTGAAAATTAACAGGATTCGAGGGTTATATATCTTTTGAAAAACGTTAGAAAATTTTATGTCCTTTTTCCGAAACTTTGGGGGGCTAATAGTCCTTTTCCCTACTTTTTATTTTTAAGCAAACTCGCGTAAGGCAGCAATTCATTGAATATAAATAAAATTGAGGGACATAGTGAGCCTAGTTTTATTCCTTAAGCGATGAATGGCCTAAAAAGATAAGAACCAATTAAAAAATGGACAGCAAAAACAAAAAGCAGCAAAAGTAATTTAAGTGGTATTTTGGAAAACCTATAACATATAGATAATCACTATCTCAAACAAGCAAGAATCGAACCTCGACCAGTAGCAAGATGAAGACTTACATGCATGACAGAGTGCAAAATTAAAATCTACAAACACGTTTTCTTAGATTGAGTTGAAAAAATGAAATGAAATGAAAAATTTATTGTTATAACGAAATTTATGGCTTTTCACACTAGTCGAGAAAACAATATTTTGATTAAATGGATCACGACTCATGATCAAAGACAAAATCATAATAATGGATCTCCTAACATAAATAATATAAGATTAACAAAAACTTGAACAATGTTAACACAGGACTCAATAGGGTTGATGCAGCACCTCACAGTTCAACTTCTCTAATCTAGAAAACTTCTTGTTGCTGAAAATTGATATGGTTATTAATTTTAGGTTTACTTCCCTGTTTAATTATTGAGTCGGGTTCAAGTTTAAAGTTTCTAACACCATATATAATTCATTTATGACACGGATAAATATCCGATTAATTATATTATAGCCACTCATTTTTTTTTCGCAAAGACTTCTTTTTTTTTTGGGGTATATTACCATCTTATTTTTTCGGTATTTTTTTTTTTACAAAGACTTAGTTTTTATTCAACAAAACTGTATTTTATTTTTCATTTTAAAATCATTTAGTTATATTTTAAATGTAATTGATTAGAATTTAAGTGGGCAGTACTACAAAATTTCTGGAAAATATATTAAAAACGTGTTCAAGAGGTAATTCTCCAAAAAAAATATAAACGTTATGTTAAATGGATTACATGATTATGCCATTGCTGCCATATGCCAGTCCATTTATGCTGTTAGTGGAAATATATAAACAAATGCTGACTTGATATATCAAGCCAATTATAGTAAGAGATATCATCGCTAGTATTTTTGTGTGCTTGAATTTCTCTTTGTTGAATTCAATAAAAGAGAGAAAAGCACTTGTGCGTTTTCGTTGGTATCATCACTGATTGATCATCTCGAGTTGCAATGGAGGAGAGCCATGAAATTTACATGGCCTGTTCTAATTCGCATAGGAGTAATTCTAGATGGAGAACAAGTTCTGCGGGTGCATTTTCGCGGTCTTCAAGGGAAGAAGATGACGAGGAGGCTTTAAAATGGGCTGCTATTGAGAAATTGCCTACTTACAATCGTTTGAAGAAAGGGTTACTAACTACTTCACGAGGAGAAGCTTTTGAAGTTGAAGTTTCTAGTCTTGGTCGGCAAGAAAGGCAAAGGTTGATCAATAAATTGGTGACTGTCACTGAAGCTGATAATGAGATGTTCTTGTTGAAGCTCAAGAACCGCATTGATAGGTGAAATTTCTTCTTTTTCAGCAGATCCAAATGGCGTAGTTAGAAATTTGATTCAGGAAGGATGAGTCGTTGAAACAACTTTTTAAAATCTATCATTTCAAAATTTTTCCATTTTAACAGTAATTTTTAAAAACATAGGTTGCGTTTTTAAAAACATTTGATAAAACAATTCACCAAATAATTAATAGCGTTTTTAGAGTTTCTAGATGTCCTTTTCATTTTAACAAAATAATATCTATGTCCTCTTTTCCCTTGGATCCTGTTTTATAAATCATAACCCTAATATATTTCATTATTACAATTACTATATATTAATAGCATAAGAGTATAAAAAATTTTATCCAATAAGCTCATCTATTATTTTCTCTTCTTTTTTATTATTATTTTTTATTAATAACTCAAGCACTTATGAAGCTCAAACTCAAGACTTGAGCCTTAAGAAGACCGATTCTTACCACTAGCTAGAATTAAACCTTAAGTCATATAATTTATTATCACAACAATTAGGCTAATTATATAAATTATAAAAGGGGTATTTTTGGATAAATATTCAAATGTTTTACTTTAATATTATTTAAATGTCAATGATATTTGAACACTATCAAGAATTACCAAGATAGAAAATGGATACTATTTGTGCTCAGCACCATTGTATCACATTAAAAAACAATATCATTCATACTACAGTACTACTGTAGTACATTAAATAATAATATTGTTTATACTATAGTGCTGCTGTTTTTGTTGTGATGGTATTTTATTGGTGGTTAAATATAATTTTTCATAATTAAATTTTGAAAAATAAGAAGGGAGCGAGGCAAAATGTAAGCTACAGAGAAAAACACAACCCATCTCTCTCATCCATTACTCAGTATCCGCTAAAAATCTTTCAGCTTCCAGAACAAAGTTGACTGTTTCACCAAACACTCTACCAACTTTTACGGCTACTAAAAATCAATCTTTACTCTCTATTAAAACTCGAGCTCACGTATGCATGCATGAACTTTGTTTACAACTACTGCAAAAGTTGGGACTTTATTTCCTTCACAATTATATCATTGGGTAGGGTTAAATATCTCCCTCATAAGACTGAACTAAATATTCTTGAAAATTAATAAGAACAGATATCTGGACTATCCTTATAGTGGACTTGATATAGAGTAATTTTAGTAAAATTTTGTTTAAAAGAAAATTCTGATTTTTCATTTTACTTTGATTTGATTTGTGTCAGAGTTGGAATAGAGCTTCCAACAGTGGAAGTTCGATTTGAACATTTGAATATTGAAGCAGAAGCGTTTTTAGCAAGTAATGCCTTGCCATCATTCACTAAATTCTTTACCACCATCTTTGAGGTAGCAGTACTCTTCAAATATAAATCACGAATTGTTTAAAATTTAATTATATTTTGTTAATTTCTCGGCTCAAATTTTAATATTTTGTATGTGCATGAAGGATTTGTTGAACTATCTTCACATTCTTCCGAGCAGAAAGAAACACTTGACAATCCTCAAGGATGTCAGTGGAATCGTAAAGCCAGGCAGGTGAGAACTGAATTCCTTTTGCTTGTCATTGAATATTCTGTTGGTAGTTATACCAAATTGTGCTTTTTTCTTTTATTGCAGATTGGCATTGCTTTTGGGTCCCCCAAGTTCTGGAAAGACCACATTGTTGTTGGCATTGGCCGGGAAGCTTGATCCTAGTCTAAAGGTGATTATATAGTTAAAAGCTCTAATATTTCAGAGGGTTTGGCTTTCAGCAATGTAAAGTTCACACTTTAGTTTTATCTCTGATTGAAGAATCAAAATGTCTCTTTGTAGGTTTCTGGTAGGGTGATATACAATGGACACAACATGGATGAGTTTGTGCCTGAGAGAACAGCTGCTTATATCAGTCAGCATGATAATCATATAGGCGAAATGACTGTGAGGGAAACCTTGGCCTTCTCTGCTAGATGCCAGGGGGTTGGAACCCGTTACGGTAGGTTTTTGATATTTTCTTTTATTTCTTTACTTCTTTTATTTTAGCTTTGTTCAACTATAGAATTCAGATTGTAGTATATACCTTTTAGATATGGTATAAGCATTAAACATCTTTGAGTTTGGGAAATGCAGAAATGTTAACTGAGTTATCCAGAAGAGAGAAGGCAGCTGGTATTAAGCCTGATCCTGATATTGATGTCTTCATGAAGGTAAGAGAAGCTGAAGATTGTTTGAAGGATCTGTGGGATTTAACCAAATTGATTCCGGGAATAAAAAAAAAACAAAAAATTAATAATAAAATTTGCAGAAAGATGGGTTTCAGTTTCAATCCTGGGCTTCAATCAGGTGTTTCTATGGCTTAAAATCATTGTATTTGAACTTTGATGTTCAACCCTTAATGAAATTTTCTTGAATTAGATCAGTTTTAAGCTTGGTATTTTACTTTGCACTAGAAAATAGAATTAGGTCTGAATCAACCTTATAGAGATAGATTTTAACTATTAGTGATTGAGTATCTTGTATTTTTCTGTGACTTCTTATGTCTCAGGCAGCATCAACTGAAGGCGAAGAAGCCAATGTGATCACTGATTATTATCTAAAGGTTTCATTATTATGAATCACCCTATAAACTAGTAGTGAATTTTTCTCAAGAATAAGTAACTAAAGCTGCTTGTTGGAACGGTTTTCATCATAACTATATAGGTTCTGGGACTGGATGTCTGCGCAGATACCATGGTAGGGGATGAAATGAGAAGAGGTATATCAGGAGGACAAAAGAAGCGTGTCACAACTGGTAAATATGAAACTCTATAAATTCATTTATATTGTTCACAATGATTAAAAAAAATCTCTTTTTATTCAAACAAATGACAATTTGTATTTCGAATTATAGGTGAAATGATGGTTGGTCCAGCGTTGGCACTACTTATGGATGAGATTTCCACTGGTTTGGACAGTTCGACGACTTTCCAAATTGTTAATTGTCTCAAGCAAAATATTCATATCAATAGTGGAACTGCTGTGATATCTCTCCTACAACCAGCACCAGAAACTTATGATCTATTTGATGATATTTTCCTTCTATCTGATGGCCAAATTGTGTACCAGGGTCCCCGCGAACTGGTGCTAGAGTTTTTTGAATCCATGGGCTTTAAGTGCCCCGAGAGGAAAGGCGTGGCTGACTTCTTGCAAGAAGTATGCTTTAATAGAGCTCTTGCTGTAGTATTTCTTTTTCTTAATATTTTTAATAAACATGCTGTTGCTTATCTTTACGAATAATATGTTGTAGGTGACATCAAAGAAAGATCAAGGGCAGTATTGGGCACATAAAGACAGACCATACAGGTTTGTTAAAGTCCAAGAATTCGCTGAGGCATTCCAATCATTCCATGTGGGACAGAAACTTTCTGATGAGCTTCAGACTCCATTTGATAAGAGCAAGAGCCACCGAGCTGCTTTGACCACAGAAGTTTATGGTGTTGGCAAGAGGGAGTTGTTGAAAGCTTGCATCTCAAGAGAACTTTTGCTGATGAAGAGGAACTCATTTGTCTACATCTTCAAGCTCATCCAAGTGAGTATCAACTTAAATTTTTAAATGTTATAGTCATTTCTTTACGTGATAAAATTATCGATTATTTTTTTCCCCTGCTATTAGATCGGATCTATCACATTGGTCTATATGACACTCTTCTTCAGAACAAAGATGCACAAAGATTCAGTAACTGATGGTGGAATTTACGCTGGTGCCTTGTTCTTCGCCATTGTGATGGCCCTGTTCAGTGGATTTGCAGAGATTTCTATGACCATAGTAAAGCTTCCTGTCTTCTATAAGCAAAGAGATTTCAAATTCTTTCCTCCGTGGGCATATGCTATTCCCTCATGGATCCTCAAGATCCCTATCTCGTTCCTGGAGCCTGCTGTTTGGGTATTCTCTTCATATTACGTTGTTGGGTATGATCCCAATGCTGGAAGGTAAACAGAGAGAGAGCAAACAAAATTCTCTAGTAACAACTGAAGTTTTTATTATACGATATCTTTATCCATCTAGTAAATGTGATGATTTTCTTGTTGCAGGTTTTTTAAGCAGTACTTGCTGCTCTTGGCTTTTAACCAGACGGTGTCTGGATTATTCAGATTCATTGCAGCAACAGGCAGGAACCTGATTGTTGCTTACACTTTTGGTTCATTTGCAATGCTCGTGCTTTTGGCTTTGGGAGGATTTATCCTTTCGCGAGGTACAAATAGTATACAAGTAAAAGAGACTATAATAGCTTCTTTTATAAAAATTTAACCATTTCTTTGTTTCATGCTGTAGAGGAAGTTAAAAAATGGTGGAAATGGGCTTACTGGAGTTCTCCAGTGATGTATGCACAGAATGCAATTGTGGCAAATGAATTTCTTGGGCACAGTTGGAAAAAGGTAATTATTTGAATGATTTGAGTATTTTTTTGTTAGTGACATACTCATGTCTGTAATTTTTTCACCTCATAGTTTACTCCAACTTCAACCGAATTGCTTGGAGTTCAAGTTTTGAAGTCTCGTGGGTTCTCCGCACATGCATATTGGTATTGGCTTGGATTGGGGGCTTTGCTTGGTTTCATACTACTTCTGAACCTCAGTTTCGCTCTGGCTCTTACTTTCCTTAACCGTGGGTATCTTTACCTTGCTATCATATATTACTCCTAAAGCAATGAGTTTATGTCCTAATTTTATGCAAAAATATATTTGTAGAATTTGAGAAGCCTCGGGCTATTATAACAGAGGAATCTGAAAGTAATGAGCAAGAAAACAGAATTGGAGGAACTGTCCAGGTATCAAACCGTGGAGGTAGTTCTAGTTACAAGACATGCTCAGGTTATAAACTATTTCATTTGAGAAAGAATGAGATATCTTTTAAGCTTCTTCTTATGCTAATAAATTATTTTAAACATGCAGAGAGTGAAAATGGCTTTAGGGAGAGAAACTCCTCTTCCCAGTACTTATCCCTGACAGAAGCAGAGGCCAGTCATCCAAGGAAAAGAGGAATGGTTCTTCCATTTGAACCTTATTCCCTTACCTTTGAAGAGGTTGTATACTCCGTTGACATGCCACAGGTAATATTAATTTAAAAGCTAATTAGGTAATATTTAGAGAGTTCGATAATATATTGTTTCATCAAAAGACTGGAGATTCATCCGAAAAGGTAATCATAAACTAGCAAAGGGATATTAGATACAAATCTTCGATGTGTCTGTCAGATGAAAATGTGATTGAGAGACAGAAACATCCTCAAGCAGCATCCATCCCATCAAGAAAACCACAGTTATAAAATAACGCATCATCAGAAAAATGAAAAGATCAAAAGTCTATGAATAAAGAATCAGCTCATGAAATAATTTTCAGCTCAAAAATAAATAAATAAAAAACTGCTTTCACTGCAGAAAAAAATAGTAACTTTCAGCTCAAATAAAACAGAGTGCTAAAAAAATCGCCTCCTCAGATTATCAAAACACACACCCACATCATTATCTTCATGATCATGCAGAAGTTGTATTCAGGAAAAACAAGAAAAGAAAGAACATGTAGAAATTAATATTAGTCAGCTAAAAATGAGAAGCAGAATGAAGTAAAAGGAAAGGGGAATCATGAGATATTGAGCTTTGGCATACCTTTAGGCTTTGGTTTGAAAGCAGTTTCAAAGGGGAATCTCCAGTCCAGGCATGATCAACAATTGGTTTGATTTTACTTTGCAGCAAATGAAACTTCAAGGTGTTCCTGAAGACAAATTAGTGCTTTTGAATGGTGTGAGCGGTGCTTTCCGGCCTGGTGTACTAACTGCTTTAATGGGTGTCAGTGGTGCTGGTAAAACTACTTTGATGGATGTATTGGCTGGCAGGAAAACGGGCGGATATATTAGTGGGAATATAAGAATATCTGGTTACCCGAAGAAGCAAGAAACTTTTGCTCGCATTTCAGGATACTGTGAGCAAAATGACATCCACTCTCCTTTTGTTACCATATATGAGTCTTTGTTCTATTCGGCCTGGCTCCGTTTACCACCTGAGGTTGATTCTGAAACCAGAAAGGTTGGTACTGAAAGCAGCTAGAGTGTTGATTCCGAAAATACATTCTTGGAAATGGTCATACCAATTTTTACTTTTACCCTTCATTTACAGATGTTTATTGAGGAAGTCATGGAGCTTGTGGAGCTGAAACCGTTGAGACAATCACTGGTTGGTTTGCCTGGTGTAAGTGGTCTTTCAACAGAGCAGCGTAAGAGACTTACAATCGCGGTTGAGCTGGTGGCTAACCCATCCATCATATTTATGGATGAGCCAACCTCAGGGCTGGATGCGAGGGCTGCTGCAATTGTTATGAGAACTGTTAGAAACACAGTGGACACAGGAAGGACGGTAGTGTGCACCATTCATCAACCAAGCATTGACATATTTGAAGCTTTTGATGAGGTAAGAAAGATTAAATCTTGATCAAAATCGCGTAAAATTATCTTTCTCCCCTGTCTACTGATTACAATTGTTCAACAATGCATTGCAGCTATTGCTAATGAAGCGCGGGGGATATGAAATTTATGTTGGGCCATTGGGTCGCCATTCTTGCCATCTAATCAGCTATTTTGAAGTATGTCCCAATGTACACTTTCATATTACAAGGGAATTCTAACTTGAATATCATTCTGAAATGACTTGCATAATTTACACCATGAAAGTAGTTTATGCATGTTTTTTTGCATTTTCAAGGCAATTCCTGGAGTCGAGAAAATTAAAGATGGTTATAATCCAGCAACTTGGATGCTGGAAGTTTCGGCATCATCGCAAGAAGTAGCTTTGGGGGTTGATTTTTATGATATTTACAAACGCTCAGAGTTGTATAGGTATGTTTATGATGTGCTGCTAGGCAACATAGCCTATAGAACAAAATCAATTCAACACTGCCAACGCATTTGTTTAACTCATTATTAATGCTGATGCATGCATATGTATCAGGAGAAACAAATCACTCATTGAAGATTTAAGCAAGCCTGCTCCAGGTTCAAAGGACCTCCATTTTGCTACTCAGTACTCTCAGTCTGCTTTCACCCAATTTATGGCTTGCTTATGGAAACAACACTGGTCATACTGGCGAAATCCAGCATACACTGCTGTTAGATTCTTTTTTACGACTTTTATAGCATTGTTGCTTGGGTCAATTTTTTGGGACTTGGGCAGTAAAACGTGAGTTACAACTAGATGTCTGCAACACTTGATATTTAAATGTTATTCATAATTCTTCTTGTTGCATCTGCCTTTAATCTTAATTCTCACTTTTCAATTTATAGAGGAAAGAGGCAAGATCTATTTAATGCAATGGGTTCTATGTTTACTGCAATTATCTTCCTCGGCTTTATATATAACACATCAGTGCAGCCAGTAGTATTTGTTGAAAGGACAGTCTTTTACAGAGAAGTAGCCGCTGGCATGTATTCTGGGATTCCGTGGGCTTTAGCACAAGTAATCGTTTGACACATTAAATAAATATTTGAAATGTTAAAGAAATGTGTTTCATTATTGATTCTTAATTTTCTTTCCTGCAGATTATGATTGAGATTCCTTACGTGTTTGTTCAGTCATTAATGTACAGTGCTATAGTCTATGCTATGATGGCATTTGACTGGACAGCCGCAAAGTTCTTTTGGTATATGTTCTTCATGTACTTTGCATTATTGTTCTTCACCTTCTATGGCATGATGGCTGTGGCTGTGACACCAACCCACCACATTGCTTCCATTGTTTCAACTTTATTTTTTGGATTGTGGCTCCTCTTTTCCGGGTTTATTATCCCAAGACCCGTAAGTATTAATTGTCTTCCCATTTCAATTTTATATGCTAGATTTTTCTAGCTTACAGATATTTTGTAACAAATTCTTATCTCGTCTTTCAACTTGTCAAACAACAGAGGATTCCAAAATGGTGGAGATGGTACTACTGGGCAAACCCTGTAGCTTGGACCTTGTATGGATTGATTGCTTCGCAGTACGGGGATGTGGAGGACAAAATGGAAAGTGGTGAAACAGTGAAACATTTTCTTAAAGATTATTTTGATTTCAAACATAGTTTTTTGGGAGCAGCCGCGGGTGTTCTTGTTGCTTTTGCAGTGCTCTTTGGAATTCTCTTTCCCCTGGGAATTAAGCAATTTAATTTCCAGAGGCGATAGGAAGTTGATTTGGCTTTGAAGATCAAGTCTGGCTTAATGGAAGATGTACTGCTATAAAAAATTCTAAGGCTCAAGGAGGAATCGGGTCGCGGATGCCTTAGCTAATCTTAGTCTTCAATTTCCTGAGTTTATCTGTTGGTACCTTTTTTACCCATTTTTCATATAGCAAGCATCAAGTTGTTTTTAATAGTGGATAGCACATTTAGCCTTTCTGCATTTTATAAGTATACTCCTTTTGCCTGCCTTTGTTATTTGTTCAATATTCAAATGTTGTTTCATTCTTTAGAATGCAAGTAGTATGTCAAGGAAATGAATAAAATAAATCTGGGGCTAATTGATGTGAATTAAAGGATCATGTTTACCCAAGTCATATCATGAAGTTAGGAATTTAGCATGTCAAAATCCACATTCTTGCCCTTCCAATTGCATCTAAATTATTGATTTCTTTTGTTAAAAAATTTAACTCAGTCATGCCGGGCAGTTGACATTATTGTATCCTCCTCCATCGCGAAATTTTGTCTAATAAATTGATCTTTCCAATATCCTCTTTCATTTTTAATAAGATCAGCAACCAAAATTTAAGAAGTAATAGCTGTGGAGAGAATGAATCGAATGTGCTGAGAGCCTGTAACCCAAATTGCTGTTCATTAACAGCAAAATACACACACTTAATTTCTTCAATTATGTAGAACTTTTAAATTATAATGAAAAATTATTACTTGTATGCTCTTAATTTATTCTATTGTACAAAAAATCAAAATTATTTTTGACAATGAAGAGTCGCTTGAGATGTTACAAGATGAGGTACAACATATCCTTGATTTGAGTGTTGCAACTAGTGATGTAATTGAGACTATGCAACATGTTCTAGTTGTGGAAAAACCAATGATTTTTTAAGACAAGACGATTGACATGGTTTTATCTATTCAAGTTGTACAGAAGAAGATTTTCTCGTGAAGATCCACTTGGGAAGGCACACTGCTTAGGATTCCAATCAAGAGAGAGTTAAGAAAGGACAAAAGAATTGTGATCCTTGGTTCATTCTTGCACGGCCAAATCTTGTTGAAGGGTCACCAACAAGATCAAGAAGAAGAATAAAAGATGAAGCAAGGCCAAATCTTTCAATAGTTCACAAACAAGATTAAGAAGAAAATAAAGTATGGAGAATTTTTAGTTTCAAGAAAGATTGATAAGAAGGGATACCGGTAAGAACTCCAAGATGCATTGATGCTTCACTTCAAGTTTCATCCTCCAGAAAAACTTCAGTTTTTGTTAAGAGAGGGATAATGATCTAGGACGTTTAAGGAGATTTTAGAATTTTAAATGTTTTAGAACTTTTTAATATTTTCTTTTTTTATTAGTGTCCTATGAGGTATGTGTTTAGGTTTTCTATTTTCAGTCTAAAAGTGATTTAGTTTCACTATTTGAGTTAACTTGAGAAAGTATGTTTGCCTTATTATAAATAAGAATGGCTTGTCATTACTTTCATTAACTTTTTTTTACTAATAAAACTTTTTATGATTCATTTAGAATTATTTATTAAAATCTCTTTTATAGAGTTATTTAAATTAAAATATCATCTAACTTGCTGTAAAATGTTATTGATTATCTATATATTTATTATCATCCAAAAGTTATTTTTTATATTTTTATTCCGCTTCCGCCTAACGCACAAAATCTTAGATGGAAGACAAAATCATTAATAGCATCAAAGAGTCATATGAATGAGCGGTGATATTTATCCCCCACTTTTTTTCTCAACGACCGCCACTGTCTAATTTATTTCACTTATTTCCAAAGTTACCCTCATTAAAAATTAAAAAAGTATTTATTTATTTTTACTTTTTCTTTTCTCTCTCATCTGCACGGTTTTTCTCTCTCTTTCAACAATCAACATTATATATCTCAACAACAACCACTTCTTAATTAATTCAATGCATTTCTAAAACAACCCTTATTAAAAATTAATTTTTTTCCTCTTTGCACTGTCATTATTTTTTCTTTTAATTTTTGGAGTAACCTACTTTGCTCCTTTAATGAACCAAATTCAATATTTATGGTATCATGATCAATAATTTTGTTTGTCAAATTTAAGAACAGAGGAAACATAAAAAACAAAAAACAAGAACAAAAAGAAAATAAAAAATAAAGTCAAAAATGGATTTTCATAATTTTATTTTTTAGCTTTTATGATAATGATGAGTTTCAAGTGGTGAGAAATAATAGACACAAGTAATATGGTAATTTGTTTTTAATTTATTCATCACATATCAAACTCCATACAATCAATAACAATAAAATTCTCCACTTTATTGTACAAGTGGTGATGGATTGATGGTGATGCTTGGGAAGAGAGTGCTAATGAGAGGGGAAAAAATAAAAATACTAATTATCCTTATTAAAAAGTAAGGGTATTTTTAGTAATTAAATGTATTTAATTGTGGAGTGGAGGATGCTGAGATATATAGTGGAGGTTAATTATCACAACTCCATATGAATATCAATTGCACAAGCGGATTCAATTAAGGCCCAATATAGTCTAAGTCCCCTGTAAGCTCTCAAAAATTTTGAATAAAAATATCCTACTATTTAAGTGGATTCGATTTGAATACTTGTATTATTTCCATCATGTATAAAGATGGAAAATTTGAGTCCCCGAATATTGTGGAGTGAAATTAAAGAAGAATTTAATTTATCACAAAAGACCCTTCTTATTTTTCAAAATTTAGATAATATTAGAGCAAAACATATCATTATACATGGCTTTTGGTTTGGTTTAATATTCGATTGTACTGAAGAATTTACTTCAGTTCGATTATGATTTTAAAGTAACTACAAAATTGAATAAAAATGGAACCAAACCGGAACCGTCCAGTTCGGTATTTCATTTTTTTTTCTTCTTACTTTTTATTTTTTATCAAGAAATTATCAGTCATTCACCCTAAGTTTATTCATTATAAAAATAGTACAAAAGTTCAAATTTGTCCGATTTTTCACTCATTGTTTATAATGTATATCAATTTTCTACCAAAAAGATGGAATTACCTTTACGAAATAACTATGACTAGAATTTGTATTTACTTTTGTTTTGTCAATTTGCAAGGGTAATTTATCTTTTTAATTCAAATTTTTATAATTTTTTAATATGGTGAACTTAAGGTGGAAAAACTGAAAAAAAAGATCAATTTCTGAAAAAACTGAACTAATTAAATCGGTGGTTTTTTTGGATTTAGTTAAGTTCTGCCCACCCATAATGTTATGCTTATGCCTATGTTTTGTTTTTATTTTATTTTTATCATTTATATAATAATTAGGATTGCCTTACAATATTATTCTCTTGTACTATAATAAAGTTTAAATTTTTTTACTTATTATTTTTATTAAATTTTCTTAGATTATATTGTTGTTTGAATTCTTGATGTAGGTTGGTTGCGTAGGATAAGCATAGGATGAGCATAGTATCTTACAGAGGTCATAACTTGGGCTACAAGTGTCTATTTTGGATATATAATATATCGTTTCAAAACATACGATGAGACGAACCAAATCAGAACCGCTTACACCATTCTACCTTGTAGATGGACCGAAAATTCTATTTTTTTCTTGGTTATTTTGTAATTTTAAGTTATTTTCCTATTTTTTCTATTGCTTTTAGGATTTTTATCATCTTTTTAGATATAGGATTTGGGTGCCATTTCTTTTATTTTCCTCATTTAGATTAGTAGAATTTTATTATAAAATAATATTTCAAAATTACCTACTCTGGTAAATTCATGATATTTAAGATTAGTACAAAATGACCTCAAAACCTTAATTTTTTTCATTCAAACTTTCAATAATATTTTCATCATTCAGTTTCTCTTAATCATCAATTTATTTTACGTTTCCTAACCAAAAGCTGCAGCAAAAAAAAAATAAAAAATGTTACCTCTCAACACGGTTCTTCAGCTTCAACAAGAACTTCTCATTATCAACTTCAGTAACTTTCACCAATTTATCGATCAACCTTTGCCTTTCTTGCGGTCCAAGATTAGAAATATCAACTTCAAAAGCTTCACCTCGTGAAGTAGTCAGTAACCCTTTCTTCAAACGATTATAAGTAGGCAATTTCTCAAGAGCAGCCCTTTTTAGAGCCTCATCATCATCTTCTTCCTCCCTTGAAGACCTCGAAAATGCTCCAACAGAACTTGTTCTCCATCTAGAAATACTCCTGCGCAAACTAGTGTTGGCCATGTAACTGTCGTGACTGCCCTCCATTGCAACTCCAGATGATCAATCAGTACTACTGAAACCAACTAAAAGCCACAAGTGCTTTTCTCTCTTTTATCGAATTCAAAAAGGAGAAATTCAAGCACAAAAATATTGTCGATTAGTTAATTTGACAGATCAATGTTATATCTCTCACTATGAATGGCATGATAGTAGTTATATACTTTGGAGCCTGGATTGCTTTTGCCATCCTCAAAAATGATTTTAAAAAATTTAAAGTTAATTTTGATATTTGGTAAATTATTTTAAAAATCACCCCATCCTACAATAGATTTTGAACAGCAACGAAAGAGTAGCTTTTCAAAATCCGATGTAAGAATCAATTTTTACGTAATTTAATTCTATATATAATCCTCACATATATTATAAAAATTTAAAATATCCTTATTCGATTAGTAGATAAAATCATTAAATTTAATTAGATAATTATTAATTATATTGAGATAACTAAATAAAAAATTAATTAAATAAAAACATTTATTTTAGTTATCAATTATTATGTATGCATAATAAAAAAATATTATATATATATGTTCATAAATGTGTAAATAAATCCTATTCAAAATATTGTGTCCATTTCAGTCATTTATATTTTTACATTAGTTTAATAATAAGATTTAATAAGCACATACGATTATTTTAAAACTCACATAACTTTTTAAAATAAAATTTACCAAAGTTTAACTGATTTTTTTCACAACTAATTAATTCTATATCACAGTTAACTACAATTACTTTAAAAGTTATAACATTACCAAACTCACCCTTCATCTAGAAACATAAATGTACCAACATACGGTAGTGTCGACTAGAATATATCGTCAAGGAGTGGTATAATCATGTAACCCTATATATATATATAATATCATTCTAATGTGCGGGTGCCCACACAAGAGAATGACTATATTTATAATTTTAGGAATTAGCTTTCTTACATGTTTTTGATATATGTTCTAGAAACTAAATTTTAATCAATTTATTTAAAATATAACTAAATGATTTGAAGAAAACGAAAAATGCAATAATGATATTCTATTGAATAAAAAATAAGTCACTATAATATATTAATCAAATAGTTATTAGTGTCCTTAATAGGTTATCGTGTCAAAAACTCTAAACTTAAACCCAACATGATTACTAAACATGCGACTTAAATTCAAAGTGGAAAATTATGTATACACCATTTCTATTTTGTCATATGTACATCTAACCACCACAAAAGTTTGACATGTTATCTGAACCACTTTATTTTTAAAATTGTATCAATCAACCACTTTGACACTAATAAAGTTAGAATATGTTAAAGAATTTGAATAAAATGATCATTTTATGCTTAAATGAATTAAAAGACCATTTTATCCTGCAAAATTTTGAAAAATAAAAAATACCATTTAATTAATTGAAAAAATAGGTGTGCGAGTAACATTTAATTAATTGATAAAATATTATTATTTTTTTTAATCCTTTTGACCTCAAAAACGTGTAATAATCATCTCAAATATTTTCCTATTTTTTAGAGGTATCTCAAACTAATAAAAAATTATCAATCATACAATTACAATTATCAAACAATTTTCATTGTTTAAATTAATCACCAAAATAATAATAGTCTAGTCTATTTTTGAATAATTACGAAAACTAACATCTAGGAGATTTTGAGATTTATTAATTTTATTAAATTTAAGGGTTTTCTTGTAATTATAATTTTTTTATTATTTAAAATTTTGTAGAATAAAATAGTCTTTTAATTCATTTAAGAGTGAAATGGTCATTTTATTTAAATGTTTTAACAGATTTTAACTTTGTTAGTGTCAAAGTGGCTGATTGATATAAGTTTAGAAACAAATGTGGTGTAGGGAACATATTAAAATTTTATAATAATTAGATGTAAATGTGGCAAAATAGAGGTGGTACAGAAATAATTTCTCATTCAAAGTTAATAATCCCGTCAGTTTTAACCTACCCAACACAAATTTGTTTTGTATCAGTGGCATGTTAATGGGTCACGTCAAAAATTGCCACCTACAATTGACAAGACTTGCAAATTTTAGTTGAGGCCAAGGAGTTGAATTATGTGGTGTTGTAGCAGCCGCATTGCGTCCTGGGTTAACATTGTTGAAGTTGTTATTAATCTTATATTATCTGGGCGAGGAGGATCATTTTTATCTTTCATCGTCAGTCGTGATCCATTTACTCGAAATAATAATTTTTCGAACCCTACATTGTGAAATGTCACTTGCAGGCATGGTTATGTAAGGGGGTATTAAGCAAAACTTTAAAAATATCGAGAGTATTTGCCCATTTTTAATTTGCTTTTCAGAAGTAAAACGAATTACATGCTCTCTAATTAGGTGTCGTAGTTTCTATTTATTTTTTATTTCAATAAAATTTCCCTTATATTACGGAGGTTTTCTCGAAAGTTTTTATTTTACACTTAGCCGTGCGTGCAAAATGAATTATTGCAAATCTTGCACATTTCAGTGAATCATGCATACAAGGTTGTGTTTTCTTGGACCTACTATTGTGAAATGTTAAAAATGTGAAAAGTTAAAGATGTCATAAATCTTTCATTTCAATTTTTCATCTCATCTCCTGAAAAAATATATTTCTAAATCTCCGTTTTGCTCTCAGTCATCAAGTATACTGTATACACGGTCTATTTCACTACCTAAAAAAAAAAAAAGTCTTTATTTTACTACCTTAAAAAATGTCTTTTGAATGCCTTTTTAAAAAATGTTTTTATTTTACTCCTCGCTATGCATGCACCAGTGCAAGAGGAATCTTTCATGCAAGTCCTTATCTCGCACAAATATACAGTAATCTCTCTATACTCATAAGGTTGGGATTAACTAATTTTAACACTATGAGGAGGTCATAACACAATTAATAAAGGTTTAATTGCAAAATTATTGTTTTGAAATTATCCTTAGTGCAAGTAATATATAAGAAAAATATGCACTTCACTAATAATTAATGTTAAATTCAATATATAAATGTTGATAAAAGGGATAGAAATAGTTTCGAAAAAAATACATGTAATAATTTATGTTCGAAATATACACAAGTCATCATTTATGTTTAAACTTTTGCATTTTCTTTAATATTCTTCTCTTAATGTAATTTCTATAAATAATATATAATGATTTGGCAACAACTTATAAAGAATAAATCATTGTCCTAAATAATTTTAGAAAAATATTTTACTCCATCCTAAACCTTTAATGCAACAAAAACATTTCGCAATGAAAAATTCTATGATGCCATGATTAAAATTACAGCATTAATGTCGTGATAAACATAAATTTTGTAAATTATATATAAAACTAGGAAATAGAAGGTAAAACAAGTAAATTAATAAAAGAGTGGTAAATTGGTGTTTTAAAATTACAAAAAAAAACACTTGTAAAAATAATATAAAATTTGTAAATCAATATTAAACTTTCAATAAACAAAAAATAGTTTATTCATTTAATTTAATTAAACAAAGAAATAAGTCACTCATCAATTGAAAATTTTAAAAAATTGTATTTAAAACATTTAGAATAGGTTTTATTAAATTTGTTTAACCATAAATTCTATACTCATTCTAGACATTTATAATTTTTTTTTTCATTTTCTATCATAGTATTGTTTACTACATTGGTTAATTAAGCAAATTATTTTTCTTAATGTGGATCAAGCTGAAACAAAATAAAAAGATATTCTTATAATACTATGCATATATGATATACTGACACAAGAGTGCTTAGAGACTTATTATGTTTGAAGATTGACAATGAAGTAGAAATTGATCAGTTGGAAAGGTTAGTCAAGTGGGAAGCAAAAGTCAAGATAAATTGTCCACTTGTTCAAATTAACTGTACTGTTTTAGAAATAGTTAAATTATGTATTATATATATTGCAAAGATAATTTTGTCTAGTTTCTAGAGAATTTTAACAGAATCAAATTTGGTCTTCTTTTCTTAAAGATATTCAATATTCAATGTCATGACATAAATAAGGCTTTCTACTTACAGCTTCTGCATAGGTAACGTATCTCATTTTATCTATCTCTTCGAGTGTACAAGAACACTGATGCTTGAAGAATATATAATTCCATTTATGAATGATAAAAATCATTCTTGGAATTTATAATGTTTAATCAAGATGATATCTCATCAATATAAGCAATTTAAGATAGAGTTTTATTCTTCTGGTATAACCAAAGATTATTACCAAGAATATAACTTTATACCTTTTGGTCACTTTTATCAAACTGCTGTGCTAACCAACTCTTTATTGCAGATAATGTTCCTCTATCTTTTTCAATTAAGAGGATGTCATCATTATAAAGAATTAGTAATGCTACAGTCTTTCCCTGAATTTGTTTTACAATCATGGCTCATCAATATTCTATATGAATCCAAGCGATTTAATCGCTTGATCAAATATGATGTTCCATGACAGGGATGCTAGCATTAATCCATAAATGGATCTTTGCAACTTACATACCATGATTTCTTGGCCTTTTTAAATGAACCCATCTGGTTGCTACGTATAGATGTCTTCTTCAAGATGTCCGTTAAAAAATGGAGTCTTGACATCTATTTGCCAAATTTCTTAATCTAGCATTGTAGCAATGGAAAGCAGAATCCTGATGGATTTAAGCATAGCAACCGGTGAAAAGGTTTCCTCATAATTGATTTCTCTTTCTGAGTATACCTTTTGGCTACTAATCTTGATTTAAATGTTTCCACCCTTTCGTCTACTCCTTTTTTTCTCTTATAGATCTACTTACACCCTGTAGGTTTTACCCCATTTGGTGCCTCTATAAGTTTCCAGACTTTATTGGAATACATAGATTCCATTTCTTGGTTCATAGAATTTTTCCATAGTTCAGCATCTCCATCCAATAGAGCTTCGTTGTAACTAGTGGGATCTTGTACATGTCCATCTGAGATAGCTGTATAAATTTCTCCCAGTAACATGTACTATGCTGTTAATCTAGTTACCCTCCTGATATGACGAGATTCTAGCTGTATAAATTTCTCCCAGTAACATGTACTATGCTGTTAATCTAGTTACCCTCCTGATATGACGAGATTCTATGGGTGGTTGCTGTTCAGGGAGAGTCCTTTTTTAATCATTGTTGCTCTTTTCTATGTTATTAACATAAATAGAAAATTGAGCATCAATTTGATCTCTTAATGATTTCTCTAGTTTTACCTTACTCTTAGATTATAAGTCATTTATATAGTCTTCCTCAAGGAAAGTAAAGTGTATGTCTACAAATACATTCCTCTCTTGAGGCCTATAAATTAGACTTTCCCTTATTCCTTGAGGATACCAAAACATGTAGACTTCTGAACATGAATCCATCTTCTCTGCCTTTGATTCTAGTATAAATACTAGTGAACTCCTAATACAGATCTGTCTCAAACTATGTTTGTGACTTTACATAATTTCTTAGAGTAATACGCACCGATGTAGATGAAAATAAGTTCATTAGACTACGCAATTTTAAATACTGGTATCTGGAATAAAAAAGGTAAATGATTAATCACTTAGCATATATGTTGTCTTATCCAAAAGAATCTCGTTTCTCCATATAATGACACTATTATGTTATAATGTTCATTATATATGGGAGTTTATCCCATTTTCCAACCAAATGGACTTTAAATTCTCTATAGAGATATTCTTTGCTTCGATCAAATCGAAGTTCTTTTATGTTCTTGTCTAATCGCTTCTCTGTCTTATCCATGTACTATTTTGAATTTCAAAAGCCACGAAATCATGAAGCATTTAAACAAACATAAATGTGATGAATATTCATCAATAAGATTGATGGAATACTCATAACCTCTTCTAACATGTAAACTGATTAGTCCGCATACATTTGTATGCACTAATTCATTTAATATAATATTACGCTTTCTTTTAGCTCAAAAAGAGCTTCCTTGTCATATTACTTTTCTAAATAAGATTTTTAGAGTGTCAATGATCAATCAAAATGGGCCCAAAAAGGCCTATTATTAATCATTCTTATGAAATCTTATTATAGTTTATATGACTTAAGCATAAATATCAGAGGTTTTATTGGTTAGAAGAAACATTTCTTTTCTTAGATAAATGTATATACTCTTTATCATTATCTCTTGCTTTGAATAGATCAATGGACTTATATGATATAAATTGTCTTTGTAAAGTACCAAAACAACTAATCATAATAAATAGAGGATCCTAAAATAACAATGCACTCTTGTTTATTTAAAACAAGCTAGCCACTGAAATTAAATTCCTCTAATGTTTGGAACAAAAAGACAAATATCGAAAACTAAAGTCTCATAAAATTGATCTAGTCTTCTCAGCTGATATAAATTAGTATCTCATCAACTGTAGTTTAAAGCTTTCTTCACTTAATCTCTTGGTTTCCTGAAAACCAAATAAAAAAAATTACAAATAAGATTAGTTATCTCAGAATTCACTATTGCATGAATCAATAGAAATCTGAACTAATTAGGAAGCTTAAAGATTTCCTATACCTGATTTTAATAATCTTAGGACAATCTTTCTTCCAATGACCCTTCTGTCCATAATTGAAGCACATGCCTTTCGGCTTGCCATCATTTTTAGTTGACAGTTTTCTCGTCCCAACTCTCTTTTGCCTATCCTTGTCTTTCGACTTAGGCCTTGAAGGGAATCCTTTTTCAGGAAGTTCTTTGCTATGGTAAAATTCTTCTATAGCATGTAGTTGTGCATCAATTCAATTAAGGTCATATCATTATTGCTTAAGATATAGCTGACCTTAAATTCTTTGAATGTATCAGGCAAAGATTCAATCACCGTGTTAATCTTTGTTTTATCATCGATTTGAACACCATGAATCTCAACTTCTTTCAAATAGTCCATCATTTTGAGGATATGATCATGAACTCTTGTGTCCTCTTCCATCTTGGTGTCAATGACACATTTTAATGCTGCTTCTCTGGCAAAATCAATATTTTGCCCAAACATATGATGGAGACTAGCCAATATTTCAGTAGCTGTTTCCATGCTTTGATGTTTGTTCTCCAGTTCCATAGAAATCGAAGCCAATATGTAGCGCTTAGCTATTTTGTTAGCTTCACACCATTTCTCATAAGGCTCCCTCTGATTTCTATAATTGTATATCGTTGGTTCTGGAGGGCATGGCTGGGTCAGGACATATTTGCAGCCTTTAGCAGTGAGAATATTAAATAGATTGCATTTCCAATCTAAATATTTTTCACCAGTGAGTTCATTTTTAACTAGGATAATTAATAATGGGTTGATGGAAGACATTTTCTGAAAAATAAAACATACATGCATAAATAAATTGAAACAAGTAATATTCACAATGAAAATCTAAAATGCAAAAAACCAAAAATGAATTTTATTTTATTGTAATGACAATGTAGTACCGCTTTGGCAATCTATCCGTTGGGGAAGTCATGCCTCCACTTACTAGACCCAATTAACCATTAGATTATTTACTTTTATGTCGTAACATGATAAATAACTGTCGTTATCTTTTGGGTCCAAAATTTGTTAACAGAGCTTCATTAGGAAGGTTAATAACAAATTTTATTGAGTGTATAACCATTGTTTCAATCTACGTATCATTCAGATCATGCAGCCACCGTTAGGGTGATCAACAGATTGAAAAATATTTCGATCTTATCTTCAAAGAAGTTCATCAAATAAAATATCTAATAGATATACCCTCCGTAGTGAGCATCACCGTATCATGAAGTCGAGGTATATATATAATTTTATTATTGAACTAACAATAGAGCCCATGGGAAAAATTATCTTGAATTTTCCCTCTCCCACTCAATATTTTGAAGTTGGTTTTTCCTTTTGAACAATATACAGATTATATCCTATATTGTTAATTGCATGATTCCTAAAATAATATTATCTAGATGAAATCTAATATTATTAAGCACATGCAAACATCAAACAATATATATCTAGATTTATAATCTATAGATGTCATGTATTATTATGCATAGAGTGGCACTACCTATTCTATATGACATGTTATCATGGCATGTTATCAACCAAACATAGCATATAGATTAAAAGCACTTAAACAATCTCAATTCATGGTTTTCCTAAAGAAATTGACTTATTCTACGAGCCTAATATCTATTGGGCTTCAAGTCAACGTCCATCTTTCTTCTTTGTCTTCCTTGTACTTGCTCTTGTCCATATCCATTGGCTTGAGCGCTCTTGTCCATATCCATTGGCTTGGGCACTCTTGGGCTTTTAAATTTATCCTTGGTTTAATTTTTAAAATTAAATTTGGGGATCAATAAAATACTATTGGATCCTTTTTTTTAAATTAAATTTTATAAAAACTAGATCCAATTGATTTAATAAAATAAGCTCAAATTCATTTAAAAAATTCTTGAGCTAAATAAATTTTATTATTGATCTTACCAAATTTTTTTATTTATATGATCCAATTTTGAAATCCCAAAATGAGCTTGGGACCATATAAATAAATTTGGACTAATAATTATTATTGGGCTTATCAAATTTCTGTTTATATTATCCACTTATCAACCACAATTGGGCTTAGATCCAATATAAATAAATTTAAATTTTTCTGCCCAAAACCCAAATACTTTGTCTGAATGGTAAAATAATGAGACTGTACGGCGCCTTAGGATATAAGCCCAAAACCCTATATCTTACATTTTCTTTCCAGCCGCCACCTCCGGAACATATTACATTTTTTTGGACTTATCTACAAAAGCTTTCAATATTTGGCGAAAAACATAAATAGATGAAACCATTGGATATCTTAGAAGAACTCCAAATCCAAGCTTCGTCTTCTTCGTTTTGCTTGGCCAAAATTCCAGAAAACTTCAACAGCACACTTTTGCTTCATTCTTGCTGTCAGCCATTACCATCCCGCAAGGCACCATCGTGGTGACTACTGAACACCGCGTCGTCACACAAACAACTCACCGACGACATGCGCCGCCATCGGCAGCCCGCGATGTGAATCGCGCCTCCAACAGTGGTTTGCCTTCTCGCAGCTCATTGTTTGTGCCATTGCAATGCATCTTTCTTCTTGTTTCCAGAATTGAGTTACAAAAACATTTAATTTACAGTATCGTTTACACGAAAAATTTCCTAAGACAATTTACAAAAAACTAATTCTGGAAAATAAATCAAGAGGGAAACATGACGAAATTAAGCCACCCCTCTTGTTACAAATCCAAAAAAAAAAAATAATACAAAGAAATTTCTAACCATGAATTGAGACAACCATCAATATGCTCAACATATATATTCATCACATAATAAAATATGTAATATATAAAACTAGTGCTACTCATCTAATACATATAATACAAGAGATTGATTTCATATAGTAACTCTATATATTAATATAAGACATTGATTGATTTCATATGGTAACTCTATATATTAATATGAGACATTTCTAATACCAATTGTTGGTTTGAAAATATTTTTGCAGCGAAAATATTAGGATCGTGTTTCTCAAACAATATATAGAATTACTATAATCTAGAAATTGTACCTTTGCTTTTTCGCAGAAGTAATCTGGGTTCCCAAGTCACGAATTGTCACCACCAATTCTGTTAGATCACGATCCGTCACCAATGATCTTCCAAGTTATGACTCAAGGGCAAGAATGTGGATTTTGACATGCTAAATTCCTAATGTAAATGAGCTAACCCGGGAATCATATGGATACATACAATAGTGGCTACAATAGTTAGGCCTGTAATTAAACTACCCCAATTATTTAATTCTAAATCTACTCCACTAAAAGATTGGAATTGACCTCCATAATTATATGCTATCTAAGATAGTGTTATCGAATAATAATTCGACCCATGTCACATTGATTTCTTTACTGAACAATCCTTTGTACGATATCGCTAATTAAATTGATATCTCAATTGTCCAATCAATTAATTACATCTTGTTCCTTGACACTTACTGACTTTATCTAATGATAATTTTCAACATACTAATTATGTTGACACACCCTGGCCAGAGAATTCTATGATCAAGTACCGAAAACCCATCAAGAGATGTGTTGTACAAATTCTATATTGTTAATCTATAATCATCATTGCTCATAATTGCTTCCACCAAGATACCGAGTAATCTTGACTACCAATGTATGTCGTGCTCGTTGAAACTATAATTAGCTCAAGATTGAGATTGCAATAAAATCAATTCCTATGAGATTTAATAAGTTTGACAGTCACTTCAAGGTTAATTAAATCTCATATGTGATCCAGTTCAATGTAGTCAAACTACATCAGTAAATTCATATATGACTAAGACAAATCATTCAATGAATTTACTACAGTCTAAAGATAAATGGAGCGTCGAACTCTATTTATCAACTGCGAACTCAATTTCTTTAATAATAAAATAACTTGTATTTATGTTTTCTGTGAATCCATATGATGATCACATAAATACATATAATATGATTAAACGGACCTTATTCAAAATATTTATACAATTAAGATATCTGAATAAATACCTCAAATATTTTATTAATCAGAAAATCAATATGCTTTGAAGTGCACATAATCCTAACAGCTATAACACCGAACCACCACATTGCTGCCATTGTTTTGACTTTATTTTATGGGATATGAACCTCTTCGGGTTTATAATCCCAAGAACCATAAGTACTATCCTGCTATTTCTATTTTATATGCTAGATTTTCTTGCTTAAAGAATTTTTCTTATTAGTTCTTTCCTCATCTTTCAACTTGTCAAACCTCAGAGGATTCCTGTATGGTGGAGATGGTACTATTGGGCAAACCATGTATCTTGGACCATGTTTGGATTGATTGCTTCACAGTTTGGAGATGTGGAGGACAAAATGGAAAGTGGTGAAACAGTAAAACATTTTCTTAGAGATTATTTTGATTTTAAACATAATTTCCTGGGAGTAGTTACGGGCGTTCTTACTTGCTTTCCGGGCTCTTTGCATTTCTCTTCGCCCTAGGAATTAAGCTTCTTAATTTCCAGAGGAGATAGAAACCTCGTCGCGGAAGGCTTAGCTAACCTGTTTAGAGTGTCTCCACCACAATGTATCTAATGATATGGTTCCTCTATGGTATCATCTTATAAAAATGGTGTGTGAAATTCTCCTTAATTGTGCTATTTGGAGTTCTCTTTGCAGTAGGAATAAAGTCGGTTAATTTCCAGAATCTATAAAAGTTTAATTTCAGTATTTAGATGATGTCTGGCTTACTGCTACCAAGCATTCATGGTACAATTAGGAGAATTGGGTCGGTGATGCCTTGGCTAATCTTGGTCTGCAATACCTTGGCTAAATTGAACATGTTATTCTTCATCTTTTAAAAAATTTACATCTATATTAATGGCAGGAGGTGATTAATGTAGTATAAGATACAAGAAGATAGAACTTGTTAAACAGCTTATCCTAGGGTCCTTGGATCCTAAGAACCCGAAAAATTTTTCCTGTATGATTTGTCGAGGAGGTTAATCCTAGACAGGTTGTTCTAGGATCCAAGGATCTTAAGAACCTAGGATGTTTATCCTAAGATTTTTATTAATTTATTCTTGGATGTTGTTGGGACCATATTTATTTGAGTTTTATTTGGTCAATTCCATTTTTGGTCCAATAAGGAAGAACACTAAACTCATTTTTTTTTAATATCAAATTTCACCTTTAACATCCTTTTATTTTAAAACATGTTAAGCTCTCCCGAAAGTTAACAAAATTTTTGTCAAAATTGGCGCGCTTGACTTTTTGCGACTAGTGATGCTTCTCCAATGCTCAGCTTTCACTCTTGACCAAGAATAAGTAGGTACTTGATAAAAACAATTCTAGAGATGTCAATGAGATTTTGACGTTTTAATGACAAAATATAAGATAAAGACTTTGTATGCATTCAAACGCGCAAGGTTTGCATGTATAATTCATCTTTCACTTAAGATGACGCGTAAAATAAAGACTTTTTACTTTTAGATAAAAGTCGGCGGTACAAAGGAAATTTTAATGTAACAAAAAATAAATATGACACCTAGGTAGAGGAGACATAATAAATTTTATCCCTCAAACTAACCTAAGAATGGTTAAATAGTCTTTACATCCTTATAACTTGACAGTTTTCAACTTGGGTAATTCACACAAGTGACATAAATGGCTGTGAATTATTTAAATTAGGAATGATTAATAATCAAAAAGTATTTTCTCTATTATTCAAATTAGGAATGATTAACAGTATTTTCTCTATTATTCTCTATTACTCAACAACAATTAATCCCCTTCCAAACATGATTAATTGGCCTAGAGTTGATATGCCAGTTTTGAAGCCTCCTGTGAAACAAGTTCATCTCGGGAGACCTAAGCTGAATAGAAGAAAAAAAGTGAATGAAGCCAAAAGAAAACCATTCCATAAGAGAAGATTCATTGTGAAATACAGCAGATGACATAGCTTTTGACATTGTAATAGGAGAAAGATGTTGGGTCAAGCTTTGCCAATTCCCAAGAGCCAGCAGAACTAGAAGCTCTACCAATAGGATCAGGTAGTGGACTAACCTTAAAAAGCTCCTATATTTGATGACCACGAAAATAATGATACTCATTTTTAGGATCAAATGCTCACCAATCAACTGGACAACAACAATTATCAGCATACATCAGAGTGAGGTAGCGTAAATTAAGGTTTACGGAGGCTCCACAAGCACATTTTAAGCAAGTAGTTGCACAAGCACAACCAAAACAAGTAGCTTCACCACCACAATTACTTGCACAAGCACAACCTGAACAAGCACTAGGTAATATTTAATTTCTATGTTAATTCCTTATTTTTATGTCCACGAATAATAATTAAATTAATATTTTTTAGGAATATATGGACCTCAAAGTATAATTGGACAACAACAACCACCTGCATATGTTATAATGAGGCAAAGGAGGGCTAGACAAGGGCATGATCACGGAACGGGTAACAACAATGGTGGGGTTATTACTACTGAGCCTATTCTAAAAAAAGTCAGAAAAGAGAGCAAACATAGATTGAATGCAACTCAGCCATCAGCATCTAACCTGGTAGCTTTGGTGGTTGCATGTAGTATCTGGTAAAATATGGTATCTAATTAGTTTTGTTAACAATTGCAGTATGGGGTAAGGTGGCTTCATTTGTTGGGTATGCGGCAACAAAATTCATACCCACTCCAATATGATGTTTACTTTTTAGCTACGATGGAATCTTCTTATACTCTGATTACATTTATTTTATATTCCATTGATGTATCAAACAATTACTCCTTGATTTTGATTATAACGAAGATATACAATTTTATTTTATTGTTTTTTTCGGGGCAATGTGGTAAGATTTTGTTGGATTCTTTTTGTATTAAATTATTGAGTATTCATATTTTTGCAAGAGTATAATTACGGAGAAAGAGAGTTTTTTTTTTTTTTATTTATGATGGATGGAGATAGAGATGTTCGAAACGATAGAATATTGAGGAATGTTTGTGCAAGTAATGTGGCTTGACAAACCTAGAAGTGACGTAAAATTGAGCTTCTTGCAATTGTGTTTTACGGGTATATATAGATTAATTCATGAAATTGAAAAATAGTCGTTATTTTTCATGTTAATATTCATTTTTTCAATCCACATATTAATGGCAGTTAAGTCTTTTTGAATGTAAAAGTAAGGGAATTTTTAAAATTGCACTTTGTAATATATTAATTAAAACAGATGTGGGTAATTGTGCAATTTTATCCACTGGAGCTAAGAAAATTGGCGCCAATCTCTTATCATTTGAACACCAGGGGCAAATATGTAAAAGCACTAAAAAATTGATCAACTTTTGTTACTGTTATAACGACAAGGGGGTAATTGGTCATTCTGAAAATAATAGGGGGGTAAATGGTATATAGTAGTTTTAGTAAGGGGGAAATTGGGAATCTCCCTAATTATTAATCATGAAAATGTATTTCCTACATGAATACAAATGGAAATAAACATCTGATTAGGAATACTACTTTTATTTATTTAACTTTTCAAATGAATTAGAAAAATATTTAAATGTTTCTTTTAATAGAATTTTGTATTGATTAATATGTAAACATACAAAAAAATTAACTTGAAAAGAAATAACAAATTCCCAACTATTACTGTAACACCCCAAAACTAGCACGTGCGGAGCACGGGATGATGGAGGTTACTTACGAATCAAAATCCTTACACAAGAATCCCAAATTGAAATACCTCAAATTTTAATAAAATAAAACCTCAAATCCATAAGTCCAATACTAAATAATCTCTCCTAAAGACATATATATAACAAAAAATTTCAAAGCTCCCGAACTACAAGTTCATAAAATAAATAAAATTTAAAAGAAACATGAGTTTATCCTTCTCTTATTCAACTAGCAAAAGGAAACGAATCTCTAACTCCAATGCTAAGCACACCTCTCAACAAGGTACTTTATCTACAAAAAGTAAAGACGAGTGGTGAGCCGTCAACTCAGTAAGTAAAACCATTTCCAACACACTAGGGTTATCAGTACCAAAATATTTGGAAGCCCCATTCTTTTTATCAAAACATATATTATAAATTAGAAATTTCATAAAACGACATATTACAATACGATGACATAAATTCATGAATAATTCAAAATATCAAAAGCATAATTAATTATGAAAGCAAATTGTATAATACATATATGCAGAAAACAAAAGGTTAGCTCATGTCACATAGTGTCACCTATAGTCCCGATGACCCGACCAGAAACAGAATCAGAATCAGAATATCGTGTGCCTACTCAGAACAGAAACCTAGTACTAGTCTAGAACATATATATATATATATAGTATTATTTTGATCTTATAATACTATATATATATAGTATTATATGATCAAAATCAGAATCAGAATGACTATGGACAATGAGCCAAAACATTCAAATTAATTAACTTCATATATAATGACTTGTATGTGGCACTCTAGCCCTCAAGAGGTGGCCCCCATATAGTCTCAAGAGTCGGCCTCCGTACAAATTTTCATAAATAATCTTAAACAAGCATGTGTACAAAACATTCATATCGGATTCATAAGTGAACATAACAATAACTTAGGCTTGCAAAATACTTTATAGACAAAATCATAAAAGATAATCGTATAACAAAATAAATTACATAATTAAAAGCAATTATAATATTTTGTTAAAAAGAAAATAACATAAGAATAACATAATTTTTCAGATTTGAAAACATTTACTTAAATTAATTTGCTATGAAAATAAATTAATCTTTTACGGAATATAAAAACACATATACTTATAATTATATCCAAATAATCATACCTACCCAGTACCTTAAGAATGAAGTTACTTACCTGGATAAAAGAAATAATCCAACACATCTTTAAAGCTCCAAGGGTGTGTTTACTTATTGGAGTGGAGTGAGAGTGGGAGTGGAAGTGAGAATCTTATGTTTACTTATATATTTAAGGAGGGGAGTGGAAGTTCCACTCTGTAGGCCCCACTTATTTTTGGAGTGGGACTCCCATGGGGGGAGGTGGGAGTGGGAATTCACTCTCATCTCTTCCCATTTTACCTTTCCCTTATTAAAATAAAATATAAATAAAATTATTTTAATAAATATAATTATATTTATTAAAATAAAATAATTTTACATTTATTTAGAAATAATAATATTAAATTTATTTAAATTTCATATTATTATATTTAGTTAAAAATAATAATTTACATTGATTTTAAGTTAAAATTACTTAAAAATAATATTATTATATTTATTTAATTTTAATTGTATTATATTTATTTAACATTAATAACAAACAACAACTAGTTTGTTATAAAAAAATATTAATTTTGTAATATATAATTAATAATAATGTTTCATTTATGTTGCTCTTGTTTTTAATTTAAAATTTAAATTAATAAAAAAATTGTTATTTACATAATTAAGAATATTAATGTTGTGCAAATTTTAATGAACTCGCAAGCGCACGAATCTATTGTAGTATTGATTAATGGTGACGAGTGTCGATCCCACGAGGAGGTGGATTTTAATTTGGTGTAGGGTTAATTTTCTAATTGGGTAACTTGGATTTGTTGTGGAGATGATTTGAAATATTATAAAATTTAAATTAAAATGGCAGAATTAAATTGGAGATTAAACTATGTGAATAAAATGCTTGGGTATCTGGATCTGGATCAACATGCACCATGGGCTTAATATTCCTTATTTTGCCAATTAAATCATGGGGGGGTTTCCACTCCTCATGAGCCACACTTTAATAAATATGGTATCAAACACTTATCGTGCCAGACAATAATGATCTTGCACTAGGGAGACGATAGCACCGGTACAAAATCTAGACAAGATTATTATTATCTGTCGACGAAAAGTCAAAACAGCCACATAAATTAGAGGGGAGAAGAAAGTAAATTTACCAAATTAGCCCATGGAACATGTTGAGACTTCACCTTCAACCCAAGCTTGAAAGAAAATTAGCTACTCATTATTGAACTAGTGGTAAAATGGGTATTTTATTAAAATACGAAAAAAATACAAGATGAAGAGGAAATTATAAAAAATGGACTCCAAAAATGGATTCAGGGGTGTCAAATTAGGGGGGAGCCCTCCTTTTACAGATACAATGAGTAAATCATGGCCATTGGATGAAATCAATTCGGACGCTCAGGATTGCGCCATGTGGCAAGCTCTGATTGCTTTGAACACATCATCAGCGACTGTGATTCAGTGTGTCGCATGTAACTTAAGACATTTTTTGCATCCAATGATTTGCTGCCACGTCATTGGTCAACGGCAAAGTCAACTAATCTTGACCAAGTGCATTGCTTCTATCGTAAGCTCATTTTTTCGGTCCAATAATACACTGCCACGTCATCGGTCAACGCCACATCATCAGTCAATGCCACATAAGCAGTCAATGCCACATCATTCTTCCAATCAAATGCTGCCATGTCACCGGTCAATGACACGTCATCGGTCAATGCCATGTCATCGTATGTATGTGTGAATAGTACCGTACATGAACAGTGACGTATAGGTGAACAGTATCGTATACATGAACAGTGACATTTTTCTTTTTATGCTCCTCCTAAGGTTTTCGACTGTCCTGAGTTCAAAAATGTTGTTCGTTTTACTGTCCGATGTCTCGTTAATTGTGAAATGACCAGAATTTTCCTGAAATACATAAAATACTTAAATTATAATAACACACAAACAATTAAAGTGTAAGGGACTTAAATACATAAAAGTAGGGATGTTAGTGAGACTTGAAGTGTAACATGATGATTTTATCCTATATAAATACACACTTTCTAGCACTCACCAATTAATAATAATTATTAATTTATATAATTAAAATTAATAATAAAATAAATAGTTTACTTTACTAATTTATTTTTTATTAACTTAGTAATTAAAAACTACAATTCTTTAAAGTAGGGTAAAACTGTAATTTAAAACTATTTACTCCTAATTCAAGACAAAGTAAACATATAATTGGATTCTGATTTCGATTCCATACTCCTATTTCAGTGTAAGTGAACAACCTACTCGCACTCCCACTCCCACTCCCACTCCATTCTCCCAATCCCAGAATCCCCACTCCTTAGGATTCCTACTTCAATCCAAAAAGTAAACACTATCTAAGAGTCTCAAACACCTCCAAAACCTTAAACAAATACAAGATACAACTATTAAGAACTTATTCTAATAACCTGATTTTCTAATTCATACCCACACAAGTCAAAATCTCAGAATTTTAACTCTTAATTCAAGAATCAGAATGACATAATATTTTGCAGAACTATTCTGGACATACATGGGTATCTCATGTAAAATGTTCAAGAAGATCCGATACCAAAAATATTTTCAAAACCATTTGTTTCTTGAAAAATTCGAAACTATTTCACAATGCCTTAACTGAACATAAAGGGTTCCGAGATTTTTTTAAAATCAGACATTAATAAAAAAAAATTATACGATTAAAACTCCAATACTAGACACATATGTTAATCTCTTTTTAAAATTTCAGAATTTTTCGAATTCGTTTGGTACTACAAGTAATTTTGTGAGTTTTTCATTCTGCTGAAGTCGCAGTTTTACAGTGCAGTAGTGTCTGTTTTGAAAATACATATAAAATTGAAAACGAAGGCAAATCTTATGAAACAAAATTTATTCAATAAGGCCCACATGTCTAGTTTTTAGAAAGATAATGATAGGTGTCAAAGCCAGTAAATATAAAAACCTACTCTAAACAAGATTGTGTATAGTGATTAAGCAAGGTTGGGTCCACAGAGGTTGATAATTATTTAAATCCTTTTAAAATGAAAATATAAAATTCGGGAGATTGTTAACAATAATGAAAATTAAATGAAAATAATAAGAATGCAAATTAAAAGTGTAATTCAAAATGAGAAAACTCTGGTTGAAGGAATTAACTCATCTTTGATTCGACTACTGATCATTGATACAAATATAAATCATTAATACTTATGAATAGACCGGTTATAGCTACTGAGACGCTCTAATAGCCAATCTCTCCTTAACTAGTCGATAACCAAGGTACGACCGTTGGTTATTTACCTAACAATAGACAACCTTAGATACGATCATAGGATTTAATTAATTGACAGCCTGAAAAATCAGAGAGACCCAAATCCTAATCAACAAACGCATACGATGGTTCATTTAAATTAGATTGCTTATTCTCATAACACAACGCACTGCTATGCTATTCGCCACAAACATCAAAATCTTCGTACGATGAATCTTTCAAGTGGCAGTAGATTAAGTTGATAATTAAATAGTGGCCAATTATCTAATTAACAAACATAATCATGACAATAATTCAGAGAATAAGCAAATATCCAAAAAGCAATAAAACAATTAAAGCATAAGAAAGATCTCACAATAATGGTGAATCAAAGCTTCATTAACCTTCAACCAGAAAAATGAGTTTAGTTCCTCATGGAGAAGAGAGAAAACCCTAGAAAAATAAATTTACCATCCATTCATTTTTCGACTTCTCAAATCAATTGAAATCCTCCCCTATTTCACATGTTTCCCCTATTTTATAGAGTTTTCCAAAATAAAATACTAATATCTAAATAATTATCTAAAGATTAAATTCAAAATTACAAAAATAACCAAAAAGATAAAACACGTTAAAATAAAAACTTCAAGTCCTCAGTTGACAGCACGCACCCATGCCTTATCAACAAACTTCTTCTGAAGCTCCGAATTTCTCCAGGAAAACAAGTCATCCTCAAACATCATCTTGTAGCTCATTTAGCACCAATCAATAGAATTCCACCTACAAAAGTAAATTACAAGTAAATCACTATTATTAAGTGCAAAACATTGATATTAAAGGGAGTAAGCAATGCAAAACTAGTGCATAAAATGCACTCTAACAAATTCCCCCACACTAAGATAATGCTTGTCCTCAAGCATATAACTCAAGACTAATCTCTAATCTTCACTCAATTCTCATCTCAACTCATCCAAGAATAATCTTAAGCAAGCACACCTCAAGGATTTAAGTCAATCAATATTCAAGAGACAAGGGTTTTGAAGCATCGAATCTCAAAAACTAGCAAAATAATCTATTCAAAATCCAAGTGTAACAAGATTTAACAGCCCTCTCATTGATTTCACTCCATGCACTCAAAGTGTTTAGGGCATCATTTATGCACTCAAATCAAATAAAAGAATGCTATTACCATAAGCTTGCTCATATATCACATCTCAATCCACAAAACATGAATTAAACGTAAAAATCTAAGGGTCTTAAAAAGGTAGTAATAGGGCTAAATGGGTTGAATGGAAAAGAAAGGTCTAGGGAAGAGAAAGATATCAAAATGAGAAGAATGAATCCATTGAATGAACCTTATGACATCAAAATGCTTATTGCTACTCATGTTGCCAATAATGTAAACAATTTTTTTTTTATTTTTTTAATGGTTCCTTTTTTTTCAGTTCACAGTAATGATGAATCAAACAAAAGAAATGAACCTTGCACAATTTTATTCAAGCATAATGCAACTTGATTTATTTGAGAAACATTGATTCAAGGTAGCAAAAGCAACAAAATATATCCAAACAATGAGTCATTAAAAATCTTCTCAAATTGAGGCTCAAAAAGAAGGAAAACGGGTAAATAGATAGAGAGAAGAAGACGGGCAAAAATAACACAAGTGAAGAGAATGGTTAAGGTTCAAACAAAGATAAAAAAATTAAGGTCTTTGGGTGGAGAAAAAGAAGAGAAACGTGAAAATAGAAAAATGGAAAGTGGTTTGCCCTTGTCATTTTAATGCATAAAAATCTTGTAATACGGCTTCAACATGCATAACAAAGCAAGTTCTAGAATACACAAACTAAGATTGATATTCACTCAACAAAAATAATTAGAGCAAAGTGGTTGCCCATAGGCTCAAATCCTCACAAAGTTGGTGAATTTGCCATCAAATCATGTACAGTCAGGAATTGAACCAAGTATCAACAGTGGTGAGTTATTCATTTAAGCAACCAAAAAGAAGGAAAACAAAACAAAACTTGAATCTAATCATGCATCTCAACTCATATCCAAAAAGCAAACTAACTCAAAAATTATTCAAGGATGAGTAGAGTGAAACTAAACGACCTCACAAAAGCAACAAAATAACATTTCCAGACATCAATATTGCAAAATCCCTCCCCCACACTAAGAATATACATTGTCCCCAATGTATGATAATCAAAACTCACATAAAGAAATAAAGCATAAGGACAACAGATTAAAGGCAAAGAAAACATCCCTGAATTGTGAGCTTTGATCCACATAATGTCAATGGGCTTGGCGGAAATGGTGGGATAAATCCCACACTCTCGAAGTACGCCGCCAAATTCTACTCCATCTTGTTCAGCTTGTGCTTCATTATCTCTAACTGAGTGCTCAAAGGTGGTACAGAAGTAGAAGGAATAGTTTGTGTGGCAGCACTATCGTCGTCAAACTCATCATTAGAGGTAGCACCACTTCTAGCATAAAGCTTCTTTGGAAGTTGAGTAGGTCCTGGTTCAATAAACTGAAATTTTCTCTCTTTGAATTCAACCACACCTGTTCTTTCAAACAAAGGCATATCCAAAATTTTCTTATTGCAAGTAGGATGCAAATCATGATTGTCAGGATCAAGCACACATAAGTTTATAGCTAACAAAGTAATGCATGGACCAAGAAATAAAGTCCTATACCTTTAAGCACACTCTGAAGAAATTGATCTGCTAACTGAAAACCTAAATTAAGCCTCACATCATTTAGCATGCACCAGATAAAATAAAACTCGGTTTTAGAGAAAACCCTCGAGTGATCTGTCTTACCTAAAAAATTATATGCTAAGAACCGATGCACACATTTCAAAATAAGATCACGTAAGAAAGAACTCTTTGATTTACTGGGTCATAGGCCTTGTTATCCAAAGATAAATTACGCCAACGACCATAAGGTTCAAATTCTTCGCTAAAGTCACAAGTTGTCCCTAAATATGCATCGCTATAAGAATAGTCATCGTCAATGAATCCTAAAGCTAGGTTAAAATCCGTGATAGATAGTGAAAAATTTCATCCCATTAACCTTAACTTTATACCGTTCGGAGTATGCAAAGTAAAATTATCCGGTATATTAAATTGAAAAGTAGTATAAAACTCCCTAATCAACTAAACTTAATCCAAACAATCAACATCAACAAACTCGCGCATACCTATCTTATCTATCAAACAATCAAAATTCTCCTTAACATTCAATTTTACAAGAGTCGGATAATGAATACACCTAGCTGGAAGTATTTTTTGCTTGGAAATATCTTTGCACCTCTCTATCTCTTGTTGATTCGTGAATGTGAGACACCCTCTGAGATTGGATTCAATAAGCGGCAAGACACTCTTACCGTTTCCATGTTTCGATCTTTGTCTCATTGCTTGGATCGAATTTGAAACTATGTTCCATGGAACCGTAGTGGAAGCGGCAGTCCTGGATTTCTTTGCGACAAGTTTCTTTTTAGCCGTTGATGACTTGGAAGCTGCTGCTTTCCTCTTCGGCATTGTTACACGAGTTTTTCTTGAACAGGCTGTGGATGCTGTAGCGCACGGCTGTGTCGAGTGAATGGAAGGAACGCGGCGGCTGGAGCTTAAAATAAAATAAAATAAAATAAAATGAGAGGAAGAGGAAAAGTGGGGCGCGTGGGTTGCGCTAGACTGGTTCAAGCTTCGCGGTTTGGCTCGGTGATGCTGGTAATGTCGAGCCGCTGCTCTGGTTGGAGTGTGGATGGCGCAGGTTGGCGTGTCTGGCTTAGGTTGGAGAGGCTGTGTCGCGGGTTGGGCTGGGTCTGGATCGGGATTGCAGGTTTGCGCGGGTTGGTGTCGCGCTGCACTGGTTCAGGCAATGTCGCTGGTGGACATCGCGAGTTGTGCTCGGGTTGCACTGGAGACGGATCGTGGTCGCAGCTCTAGTGACTGGAGAGGCGGCGGCGCTTGGTGATGCTGATGGCTTGCTTCGGAGATTGGAGATGGGTGACGAGGGTTTCTGAAATTGTGAAATACTAGATAATTTTTCAAATTTTTTTCTTTTTTTAATATAAAAAGAAAATAAAATAAAAATAATAATAAAAATAAAAATTAAGTAAAAAAATTAAATGAAGCAATAAATAAATAAAATAAAATAAAATAAAAATAAAAATAAAAAATATAAACTAAAGACTAAATGAAACACTTGAGACACCAAAAATCACAGAAGAACTTTTTCAGTAAGCACATGGGCAGGCCTTAAAACCATTTTATTGTAAAATCACAAAAGTACTTGTTAATTAAAACATGGGCATGCCTAACCAAAAATTTTCTTCTAGCTAATATAAGCATGTATATTATTTAAACAATTAAATCAAAACTAAAAAGAAGAGTTGCAACAAAAATTTAAATAAACATAAATCATTTGGGTTGCCTCCCAAAAAGCGCCTTTATTTTATGTCTTTGGCTAGACATATTCATGCCTCAATCTCTATAAATGGGGCTCTCAAGAGCCACTTCCTCTACAATATTCACTGAAAAACCTTCATACAATGGTTTTAAGCAATGACCATTAACCTTAAAAATTTTGTCAGAGATCAGACTCCGAATCTCAACTACACCATAAGGAAAAATATTAGTACCAATAAAAGGTCCAACCCATCGAGAGCGTAATTTATCAAGAAAAAGTTTAAGTTTAGAATGAAAAAGAAGAACTTTTTGACCAACAGAGAATTCCTTTCTCTGTCATGAAATGTCTTCGTCCTCTTCTTATATAGTCGCGAACTCTTGTAGGATTCATTTCGAATCTCCTCCAATTCTTACAACGCAGAATTTAAAACAAACTCCCTTTCATCCTTTTGCAATCCTTTAAGGCCTAAGCTATTGTTTAAAACAGCTACTAATGAATCTTCAACATCCAAATCAAAAACTACCTGCACGAAAGTGTTAATAACATCCACAGAAAATACCGAATGTTCATCACTAGGATATTTCATGGCATCATTCATATCGAACTCTATAACCTCTCCATCAAACTTCATAGTAAGATTCCCTTTATGTACATCCATTTTAGTCCTAGCAATCTTAAGAAAGGATCTTCCTAGCAAAATTAGGAAAGATTTAGCGGAGTTATCCTCTTCCATATCAAGTACATAAAAATCAGTAGGAAAAACCAAATCATTAACTTGTACTAAGACATCTTCTAGTACCCCATCAGGATATGCATTAGACCTATCAGCTAGTTGAATTATCACGACAGTTTCTTTCAATGGACCAACATTCAAAGATGAATAAATAGAACAGGGCATGACATTAATAGAAGCTCCTAGACCTAACATAGCTTTCTCAACTCTAACACTAACAATTTTACAAGGGATAGTAAACATACCTGGATCCTTGCACTTAGGAGGTAGTTTCTTCTAGAGAACTGCTGAAACATTCTCCCCTATGTGGACTTTTTCATCTCCTCTCAACTTCCTCTTGGAGGTGTACAGTTCATTAAGAAATTTAGCATAGCGAGGTATTTGTTTTATAGCATCTAATAAAGGAATATTTACCTCAACATTACGAAATGTCTCAAGGATGTCTCTCTCTTGTTCCTTCTTCTTGGATTTTGCAAACCGGCTTGGAAAAGGAGGAGGTATCGCCACAGGTAGGGGTTTCGCTCTGCTGGGTTGCGCATCTTGAAATTGAGGCATCAATTCCTCATTCTCAAGCTCATTTTCTACATGCTTTGTCACTTTCTTGCTAGGCTCTTGCAACTCCTTCCCACTTTTAAGGATGACAGCACTAACATTTTGCTTTGGATTCGCCTCAGGTTGCGAAGGCAATCTCCCTGATACTTGAAACTCCAAGTGGCTCACTGTAGTCGCCAATTGGCTCACTTGATTATCTAAATTCTTGTTGAGTGTTAGTTGCAAGTGATTTAACAATTTCTTCAAGAGACATACCTGACTTAGAGTTTAACTGTGGAGGAGATGGTT
This sequence comes from Clausena lansium, assembly GCA_030449835.1. Classification (NCBI taxonomy): domain Eukaryota; kingdom Viridiplantae; phylum Streptophyta; class Magnoliopsida; order Sapindales; family Rutaceae; genus Clausena; species Clausena lansium. The sequence continues at coordinate 3,282,800 of JASUUF010000369.1, forward strand.
GCCTTGGTGGGTATTGTTGTGGGAATTCGGATGGTCTAACTCCATAGTTGAAGTTGGGATGATCCTTCTGTCATAGGTTGTACATTTGTGCATAAGGATCATATCTCCTCTGCGGCATGCCCGAAAATCCTCCAGTTACATTGGCTTGTTCAAAGGGTTCTTCTTGAAGTATAAGACACATATCAGTTGGATGAGTCATATTGGAACAAATGCCACAAGTCTTCACCTATTGCAAATTACCTACAACAAACTTTTCCACAAAAGAGGTAAGTTTATCTAAACGTTGATCAATAAAATAAGTACTTACCTCATTCACTTTCCTTGAAGTGGGATCTTGACTATTGCAGCTACCATGTTTGAGATCAAATCCTTTGCTTGAGTAGGGGTCTTGTTCACCAACACACCTCTACTAGCAGCATCTATCATACTCCTATCCATCAATGACAGTCCTTCGTAAAAGTATTGGATAAAAAGTTGATTAGAAATCTGATGCTAAGAACAGTTGGCACACAATTGTTTAAATCGCACCTAATACTCATATAAAGACTCCCTAGGAAGTTGTTTGATCTCACAAATGTCTTTTTTGATGTTGGCAGCTCTTGAAGCAGGAAAGTACTTCTCGAGGAACTGTTTTTTTAAATCATTCCACGTTGTAATCGATCCAAGAGGCAAGTAATACAACCAGTCTTTAGCTAGTCCATATAAAGAGAAAGGAAAAGCACGTAGCTTAATCTGCTCTTCAGTCACACCTTGAGGCCTCATGCTTGAACACACAACATGAGGTAAAGACTGGTGTTGGGTAATAAACGAATAAGACTAGACTTTAATTCAAAATTTACCTCAAAGTCTGCATATTGAATGCAGAGTGGTTGCTGATTCAAGTCAGGTTCAGTTAACTCTCTATGAGTTCTTTCTGCAGGTGGAGCTCTAGCCATCACTTGTTCTTCTGAATCGCTAGATGATTCAACCAAATCAGGCACCGTACTTGTTTCAAAAAGCAAAGGCGACGAGGATCGTTGCTTAGCTCGCTTGGTCGGCTGTCTCAGCTAGCGAGCTGTCTTCTCAATTTCAGGATCAAACAAAAGTGTACATGTACAAGAAAAACAAACCATACACTAAGTAAAACGTAAAAATGACTAAATAAATGACATCAATCCCCGGAAATGGTACTAAAATTTGACGGGTGTCAAAGCCAGCAAATATAAAAACTTACTCTAAACAAGATTGTGTATAGTGATTGAGTAGGGTCGAGTCCACAGAGATCAGTAATTATTTAAATCCTTTTAAAATGAAGATATAAAATTCAGGGGATTGTTTACAATAATGAAAATCAAATGAATATAATAAGAATGCAAATTAAAAGTGTAATTCAAAATGAGAAAACTCTTGTTGAAGGAATTAACTCAGCTTTAATTCGACTACCGATCATTGATACAAATATAAATCATTACTACTTATAAATAGACCGGTTATAGCTACTGAGACGCTCTAATAGAGAATCTCTCCTTAACTAGTCGATAACCAAGGTACGACTGTTGGTTATTTCCCTAATCAATAGACAACTCTAAATACGATCATAGTATTTAATCAGAGAATAAACAAATACCCAAAAAGCAATAAAACAATCAAAGCATAAGAAAGATCTTGCAGTAATGGTGAATCAAAGCTTCATTAACCTTCAAGTTCTTAATGGAAAAGAGAGAAAACCCTAGAAAAATAAATTTACCATCCATTCCTTTTTCAACTTCTCAAATCAATTGAAATCCTCCCCTATTTTATAGATTTTTCCAAAAATAAAATACTAATATCTAAAATATTATCTAAAGATTAAATTCAAAATTAAAAAAATAACCAAAAAGATAAAACACGTTAAAATAAAAACTTCAAGTCCTCAGTTAATAGCACGCGCTCACGCCTTATCAATGGATAGGGTTCTTCTTAAGAATCGTTTAGAAAATATATGTTTAATTTCAAGATGTTCATGCTGTCCAGAATTGTCTAGTGTATTTATTGCATCAAGGATTAATTAACAAGACTCAACAATAAATCAAAGGACCAAACACAACTTAAACACATTCTAAATCATGCATAATGGTCTGTAACAATCTAAAAACATATCACTAAAACCCTTAATAGAGTGATAGGAAAACTTGTAGAGAATAGGGAGTGTAAAACTTACCAACCGTTATGATTCTCTCCTAAGCAAGGGTTTGAATCCTAGGGCATGAGTAAGAAAGTAATGAGCAGCAGAGAAAATAGAAGAAAACTTTGTGGACTTAGGTTTTGGAAGAGGGAAAAGTAAGAATTTATAGGGAGTCTTATGAAACCCTATTAACTAAGGAAAGAATAAGTGTTTTCCAAAATTATCCTTATAAATCCTAATTTAATAAGGGTAATAATGCTGTGTACGATTCCTAATGAAATAAAATTTCCTTAATTTAAAATCAAGGAAAATTTTGGCGTTAAAATTTCTCTCTTCCTAAAAAAAAATTTGTCCTCGAATTTCGAAAGTACCTTATGCATGGAAGAGTTCAGGATACTTCTCCAACATGTCCTCCTCTCGCTCCCATGTAGCTTCCTCAACAGAATGGTTCATCAAATGTACCTTGACTAAGGGGATAGTTTTAGTTCTCAAAACTTGTTCTCTTCTATCAAAAATCTCAATAGGCTGCTCCTCATATGACATGTCTTCTGATATCTGAATTGGTTGATAGTCTAACACATTTGAAGGGTCTGTTATGTACTTTCTCAACAATGACACGTGGAACACATTATGGAGCGTAGATAGATCAGGTGGTAAAGCTATACGATAGGCCATAGCACTAATTCTCTCAAGAATCTCAAATGGTACAATGAACCTAGGGCTAAGCTTTCCTTTCTTCCCAAATCGAAACACCCCTTTCTATGGTGATACCTTTAAGAACACAAAATCTCCTTCTTCAAATTCTAAATCATGTCTACGATGGTCTGTATAACTGTTCTGTTTGCTCTGAGCTGTCTGAAGACATTCTTTAATTAGCTTGATTTTATCAACAGTAATCTGTACTAATTCTGGGCCCAAAATTTTCTCTCCCGAACCTCATCCCAGCAGATTCGGGACCTACACTTTCTTTCGTATAATGCCTCAAATGGTGTCATGCCGATACTTGAGTGGAAGCTATTATTATAAGCAAACTTGATTAAAATCAGATCTTATTCCCAACCACCACTCAAATCCAACACACAAGCTCGAAGCATATCCTCAAGTGTTTGGATGGTCCTTTCAGATTGTCCATTTGTTTATAGGTGGAAAGTAGTGCTAAATCTTAATTTCGTTCCTAACTCTTTATGTAAGCTAGCCTAAAATCTTAAAGTGTACTGTGCGTCTCTATTAGACACAATTAACGCTGGTACTCTATGAACCTTTACTATCTCTTTTATAAATAACTTAGTTAGTTGTCCCATATTGTCTATACTCTTTCTCGCTAAGAAGTGAGCAGATTTTGTTTAACGATCAACAATTACCCAAATGGAATCACATCCTCTTTTAGAACGTGGCAATCCAGAGACGAAATCCATCGTGATGTGCTCCTATTTCCACTATGGGATAAGAAGCGTTTATAGTGTTCCTGCTGGCCTTTGATGTTCAATATTCACTTGTTGGCACACCAAACATCGAGACACAAATACAGTAATATTACTCTTCATATGCCTCCACCAAAAGATACCTCTCAGATCACGATACATCTTAGTGGCACTAGAGTGCATAGTATAAGAGGATATATAAGCTTTCCTTAAGATTTCTACCTTCAACTCTTCATTTGCTAGCACACAAAGCCTTTGTCCCAGCTATAGCACATCTCCATTGGCGAGTCTAAATTCTGGCTTATGTCATTAATTCACATCTTCACAGATTTTAATTCTATCAATTAAAGTGTGTTTGACTGTTAAATGCGTTAACAAGTCTACTTTCCCACAAGTAACTACCTCAATCCCACAACGCCTCAAGTCCTTTATCAAATAAGTTTGCATAGTGATAAGATGTGCCATGCACCCAGATGATTTCCTACTCAAGGCATCGGCTACCATGTTTGCCTGGATGGTAATTAATAGAGTAGTTAAAATCTTTCACCAACTCCAACCATCTCCTCTGCCTCAAATTCAACTCCTTTTGAGTAAACAAGTACTTCAAACTCTTATGATCGGTAAAGATTTCACAAGTCTCCCCATACAAGTAATGTCTCCAGATTTTTGGATCAAACAGTATAGCGGCCAACTCCAAATCATGAGTCAGATAGTTTTTTTCGTGACTCTTTAACCGCCTAGAAGCATACGTTATAACCTTACCGTGTTGCATTAGAACACAACCTAAACCTTTTCTAGAAGCATCACTATAAATCACAAAACCTCTACCACTAGAAGGAAGAGTTAAAATAGGGGTAGACACCAAACGACTCTTGAGCTCTTGGAAGCTTTTTTCACATGCCTTATCTCAAGTGAGCTTCACGTCCTTCTTAGTCAAATCAGTCAATGGTGTTGCTAAGCTAGAAAATCCCTTCACAAAGCGTCTATAATAACCTACCAATCCCAAGAAACTCCTTACTTCTGTGATACTGGAAGGCCTTTTCCAATTCACAATTACCTCTACTTTGGCCAAATCTACCAAAATACCCTCGTTCGTTACTATATGCCCTAAAAGCACTACACGATAAAGCTAAAATTTGCGTTTCTTAAATTTTGCATACAACTTCTTCTCTCTCAATGTTTCCAACACAATTCTCAAGTGTGTTTCATGCTCCTCGTTACTCTTAGAGTAAATCAATGTCATCAATAAAGACTATGATAAACTAGTCAAGATAAGGTTGGAAAATCTTATTCATCAAATCCGTGAAAGCAGCAGGAGCATTAGTTAACCCAAAAGGCATAACTAGGAACTCATAGTTCCCATAACAAGTTTGGAAAGCTATCTTCGATACATCTTCACTTCTGATTTTCAATTGATGATACCCAGATCGTAAATCGATTTTAAAAAATACCGGTGCACCTCGTAATTGATCAAAGAAGTCATCAATTCGAGGAAGAGGGTATTTATTTTTTACAGTAACTAAATTCTACTGTTGGTAATAAAAACACAACCTCATGGAACCATTTTTCTTCTTTACAAACAAAACGGGAGCACCCCAAGCATGCTAGGATAAATGAAACCCTTATCCAGCAACTCTTGTAATTGGACTTTTAGTTCTTTCAACTCAATAGGTGCCATCCGATATGGCGCCTTAGAAATAGGTGCAGTACCAGAGGCTAGCTCTATAGTAAACTCAACCTCTTGATCATGAGGTAATCCAGGAAGATCCTTAAAAAATACGTCAGCAAACTCACTTACAATAGGTATGTCTTTAAGGCATGCCTCATCAGAATGGTCAGCAATTACATAAGCTAAAAACGCTTCACACCCCTTTTTTTTAGCATTCTTGCTACTTTAACTATAGAAATCAAGCCTTTATGACTCTTTTGATTCCCACGAAAACGAAATTCTTCTTCGCCAAGTAACCGAAAAATAATTTCCTTAGCGAAACAATCAACTGAAACATGATAAGGTCCTAACCAATCCATCCCCAATATCAAATCAAAATCATGCAATCCATCCCCAATATCAAATCAAAATCATGCAATCCATCCCCAATATCAAATCAAAATCATGCATCTCAAATAGAAAGAGATCTACAAGAAATTCCCTATCACACAATCTGATCACACAGGACTTGTAAACACGATCCACTAACATGTAATCACCCATAGGGCTACCAATTAACACATGAATATCTAGTGGCTTAATGGGCACATCAACATAATGAGCAAACACACATGATACAAATGAATGTGTCACACCAGGGTCAAAAAGAACTTTGGCTTCTCTAGAGAATAAGGATAATGTACCTGACATTACATCATTGGACGCCTCAGTATCTTTCTCAGTCAGCGCAAAGACAGGCCCTTGTACCTTTGGTTTCTTCCTCTGTCCTTTATCAATCTGAGTGTTTGTAGTCCCACTACGTCTCTTTGGGTAGTCCATAATCTTCTTCCTAGTTTCGCCACAAGCAAAACAAGCTCTAATTTTCCAATAACATTCACCAAGGTGCCTCCTTTCACAATGTCGGCAAATAGAAAAGTTCTTCCGAGCGGTGGTATCAAAAACACCCTTATTATCCCCTTTGTTACCTCCGCCAACATTCTTCTGAGATTGGGTACCATGCCCATAAAAACTTCCATTTCAAGGTCTACCTTGTTGATTCATTTTATTCCTTTAATCTCTTGTAACTTAAGCTTTAAGAATATCCTTCTCAGCGAGAATTGCTCGGTCGACCAAATCAGCATAATTATTAAGCTTAAGGATGGTCAATCGCCCTTTGATGTTCATACGTAACCCTTCTAGGAACTTCCTACACTTACTACACTCATTAGTGACCAAAGTAAGGGTAAAACGAGATAGGGCAATAAACTGTTCCTCATAAACCATGAAGAATAAGAATAAAGTGAATAAAATAGATGATAAATGCCTATCATAAATATAGGCCTTACTAACTCGCAAAGTACTAAATAAGCAGAAAAAAAATTACTAAAAAGGAAATTTAGAGGTTGTCAACAAGAGCAAACAAATAATTCATTTATGATAATACCAAAAAACCTCTATCAAATAAGTTATTACATTGTCAGAAGTCATCGAAAAGTCAAAAAGATCTATATTGAATTTCTAGTTATAGAAGATTACTCCTCATCTTAAAGACCTATTTTCTCCAATAACTCAAGGTAAACAATATCATTTATCCAATTGATTGTGATTAGACAAAACTAACCTCAAACAAAGTCTACAGAATACCAAACCAAGGGCTTGGTTACCACAATTGTAACACCCCAAAACTAGCACGTGCGGAGCACGCAATGATGGAGGTTACTTACGAATCAAAATACTTACACAAGAATCTCAAATTGAAATACCTTAAATTTTATTAAAATAAATCCTCAAATCCATAAGTCCAATATTAAATAATCTCTCTTGAAGATATAAATATAACAAAAAGTCTCAAAACTCCCTAACTACAGGTTCATAAAATAAACAAATTCAAAAGAAACATGAGTTTATCTTTCTCTTATTCAACTAGCAAAAGGAAACGAATCTCTAAATCCAATGCTAAGCACACCTATAAACAAGGTAATTAATTTGCAAAAAGTAATGACAAGGGGTGAGCCGTCAACTAGGTAAGTAAGACCATTCCCAACACACTAGGGTTATCAGTACCAAAAATATTTGCAAGCCCCTTTCTTTTTATCAAAACATATATTATAAATTAAAAATTTCATAAAACAAAATATTACAATATGATGACATAAATTCATGAATAATTCAGAATATCAAAAGCATAATTAATTATGAAAGCGAATCGTAAAATACATATACACAGAAAACAAAAGGTTAGCTCATGTCACATAGTATCACTTATAGTCCCGGTGACTCGGTCAGAAACAGAAACAGAATTAGAATATCATGTGCCTACTCAGAATAAAAACCCAGTACTAGTCCAGAACATATATATATATATATGATATTATACGATCAAAATCAGAATCAGAATGACTATGGACAATGAGCAAAAAATTCAAATTAATTAACTTCATATGAATGACTTGTACGTGGCACTTTACACTGTATGTGGCACTTTGCGGCACTCTGGCCTTCAAGAGGTGTCCCCCGTACAAATTCTCATAAATAATCTTAAACAAGCATGTGATACAAAACATTCATATCGGATTCATAAATGAACATAACAATAAATTAGGCTTGCAAAATACTTTACAGACAAAATCATAAAAGATAATCGTATAACAAAATAAATTACATATTTAAAAGTAATTATAATATTTTTTAAAAAGAAAATAACATAAGAATAACATAATTTTTTAGATTTGAAAATATTTACCGAAACTAATTTGCTATGAAAGTAAATTAATCTTTTACGTAGTATAAAAGCATATATACTTATAATAATATCCAAATAATCATACCAACCTAGTACCTTAGGAATAAAGTTACTTACCTCGATAAAAGAAATAATCCAACACACCTCTAAAGCTCTAAGAGTCTCAAACACCTCCAAAACCTTAAACAAATACGAGATACAACTATTAAGAACTTATTCTAAGAACCTGATTTTCTAATTCATATCCATACAAGTCTAAACCTTAGAATTTTAACTCTTAATCCAAGAATCAGAATGACATAATATTTTGCAGAACTATTTCTAACATCCATGGGTATCTCATGTAAAATGTTCAAGAAGAGCTGATACCAAAATATTTTCAAAACCATTTGTTTCTTGAAAAATTTGAAACTGTTTCACAATTCTTTAACTGAACAGAACGGGTTCCGAGATTTTTATAAAATCAGACATTAATAAAAAATTATGCAATTAAAACTGTGAATAATAGACATATGTTAATCTATTTTTATAATGCAGAAGTTTTCGAATTCATTTGGTACTACAAATAATTTTGTGAAGTTTTTTCATTCTGCTGAAGTCGTAGTTTTACAGTGTAGTAGTGTCTATTTCGAAAATACATATAAAATTGAAAACGAAAATACAATAAAGGTATTTCTTCAATAAAACCCTTAATACAGTGATAGGAAAACTTGTAGAAAATAGGGAGAGTAAAACTTACCAACCGTTAATATTCTCTCCTAAGCAAGGGTTTAAATCCTAGTATATGAGTAAGAAAGTAATGAGCAGCAGAGAAAATAAAAGAAATCGTTGTGGACTTAGGGTTATGCAAGAGGGATAAGTATGATTTTATAGGGAGTCTTAGGAAACCCTATTAACCAAGGAAAGAATAACTGTTTTCCACAATTACCCCTATAAATCCTAATTTAATAAGGGTAATAATGCTGTGTATGATTCCTAATGAAATAAAATTTCCTTAATTTAAAGTCAAGGAAAATTTTGGCGTTACAATTATCACTACAAGAAAACTGGCAATAGATGACAGACAGTTTGTGAAAGATTCTATACAAAATGACTTATATAATAAAAGTATGATGGACTCGTGATAGAATTTTCAAAATATCACAAATTAATGATGGTTTTGTGATTGAATTATTTTCTATCACGAATTTATGATGAATTTGTGATAAAATTATTGTTTATCACGAATTAATGATAGAATCGTGATAGAAATTTAATCTATCAAGAAATTATGATAGAAAAATAATTTCGACCTTGTTTGACCTAAATTTGATATATTATTTTTTTAAAAACAAAATGTTGTATTTTAATAATTAAAGAGAAAGAAGGCAAAACGCTATCATTTTACCACAATTGCCTGAGTTTCCTTTTTAACACTAGCAAAATGCTACTTATTTTGGTACTTATTAAACTCTTTTTTTTAGCAAGTGTTAAAAATCATTACAAAACCAAAAGCAAAACTCACCGCTTTACTACCTTTATAAAATACTTACTCAAAAAAAAAATGCAACAAATTCTTTTAAGTGTTAAAACCCCCCCTGCCAACACTCTCAGCCTCTCAAACCTTCGGAAGAAATCCTTATTGCATCTAATGAAATCCCTCTTTTCTGCTGCTCAACAAAAACCCTAGCCGTCATACTCACTGACTCCATGGTCATCACTGACTTTCGTTAGCGTTCTTTGAAGTCTAAAATCAGTCGTTTAGGTCATCAAAAACCACCTTGTCACCTCGCCGGAGAAACTATGGCTGAGAAATCAATCATTTGCCATCGTTTTGGAGAAACCATAACTTCCTATGGAAACAACAACCATTGAGTAATTCTAATACAGGTTATTAACCCTAACCCTAGCTTTAATTTTTTCTTGTTGTGTTCTTTGGAATTATAACATAGATTAATTAGTTGATTAATGCATATTAATTTATCTCTATTTTACATTTGCATAACTTAGATCTTCTACTAGAGGTTAGTTTTCTCTCGTCGCAATTCATGTGAATGAACTAATTAAATTTTGAAATTTTGTTATATTATTTTAGGGATTTTATTAGATTAGTTTCAATGGGTTTTTTACATAATAATTTTCTATTGAGTTAATCTTTTAGAGATTCATGAATATATGAACAACTTGATTAGAATGAACAAGAACAGTTTGATTAGAATGAACAAGTAAAGTCTATAGATTTTTTAACTTGAAACACAAAAAGATTAAAGTGAAAATTAACTTTTGAATTATAAATTTGTTAGAAGTTAACGTGAATGAAGTTTCTTTGTCTTGAGGTTTTAGTTATTTAAAAGGAAAAGGAAAGCTTGTCTCGGGTCCACATTTAATAGATTTTTTGAACTCTCCTTTTGATTCCTTCATTCCATCAAACCCACTTATAGTTTCACAAATTTAAAATTTTTATTTTTATTTACCATCAAAGATTGGTAGCAATTGTGAATCATCCAAGGCATTGGGAAGAGCGAATCTCACAGACATAAGTCAAGGATTTAGAATGGCTGCTGATGCTGTTGTGAGAAATTTAAACAGCAGCTCACAAAACACTACTAGAGAAACGTGGATTCTTGACACAATTTTCTTGACACATATCGATATGTCACGAAAATGTCATTAAATAATAATAGATACATGACACATATGTTTATGTCATCAGTTTATGTCAGTTTCGTGACACATACATTTATGTCATAAAATTATGATAGTTGAATGTCATATTTATTTTCTGATTTGTTTAATAATTACTAAAAATGAAGTTAATTACATTTTTACCATTATAATGCACCGTCGTTTTGATGCTAACTCGAACTGAAGACTAATAAAATGTAAAGCTTTAACATGTAAGCCACAGATTAGACCTAGCAAAATTAATAATTTTAAAAAATTTAAAAATAAAAGTATAATAACAAAAGCATCATAACTCAAACTTAGGCTTTCTATCGTTATCTCAAATTATACACACTCATCCTCACGGTCTCACTCTCTCAAATTATAAACCCTAAAAACTCAAACCACTCAATCAATCAAATTTCTACTGCTGTCACTACCAATTGTCCGAAGCAAAAATAGTGACCATATTCCCGCCGTTCAGACTCTATCTCACAGTGTTGCCGTTGTGCCACTATTCTGTCAAAGTTCTCGTCAAAGTTTGGTCGGGATTTGCTCACCAATGGCTGGAGACGCAATACTGGTGAGACTCGACGTGACACAGAAGGATTAGCTGTGAAGCGGTGAGTTAGTGGTGGCTAGGGTTTCACTTTCATTTCCCCCAAATCAGTCCTATATTACTCCTTTAATTCGCATGTCCCTCATCTAATATCATATTATTAATTTGTCCATTTTCTTTCATTTTTATTTTCAAAAAAAAGTGCTTTTATTTTTCGACTTGGTAATTAAATATTTCTTTGTTTAATTTTTGTAGGTTTTTTCTGATTTAATTGAAGAGTCATTAAGGTGAGAGCTGGATTATGAGCTGCTTGGGTCACTCGATGAAGAAGACGGCAAGGATTTGGACTTCCTGCTGCCACCTAAACAAGTGTACGCGCCATCGAGAGGAGAAACTGGGCCAAGTTCTGCGATGCCGTTCTGCAAACGCACCATGGAGGTCAAACTTGCGGAGAAGGCAAGTAAAGTTCTTTTTTTTATTTATTAACTTGTGTTTTGTGCCTTTGAAATGTTTAATTATTAATTTTTTTTTATGGGTTGAAGCCAGTGAATTAGATAAAAGGAAACCGGAGTGGAAGAAATTGAATGCCAAGGACCTTGGAATTAGTACTTCCGTGATGGATAAAACCAACAAGAAGTGTTCTTAATGGGCTCAAGAAGAAAGGTTTTTGTTGCTATTTTTTACTTTCAAATGAATGTAAATTATGATGCATTGTGAAAGGAATTTAGATTTATTTTTAAATAGATGTAGGCAACATTAAAGTCTTAAAAATTAATTAATGACTTAATTAATTAAATTCTTTAATAAAGCAAAGCCCAAGAAAATCTTCATTATAATTATCCTTATTATATTAAAAACACAAAATTAATTAAACTAAATTAATTTTCGGAAAACATTGTTCACAGTTACTGTTCACGCATCACTGTTCATCCGTATAAAAAATATTAATTTTGCGACAAAACAATAAATTGCAGAAATTAAAAGACACGGAGATTTTTACGTGGTTCGGATTAATCAATCCTATATCCACGAGGCCATGCTCAGATGAAAGCAATTCACTAAGTTGAGATGTTACAACCTATGGATTTACCAAACCTAAGACTCTCACTTAAGCTCCTCACCGTACAAGCTTACTCAACCTTAGACTGAATCTGCTTCTCTTGAATAACCGCTACCCCTCTTGATCCACGATCCTCAAGGCACTTCGCAAAGTAATCAATAGCGATTCTTCAATTCTTCAACGTCTAGTGATCCAAGATCCACATAGACATTCCGCAAAGATGAACAAAAATAGTCTTATTACAAGACTTGAATATAGAAAACAATATATATCACACAACCTGATGCTTTTCTGTTTTATGCCCTGTGTTGTGCGTCACCCTTCAATTATGAATCACCTCTCTTTATATAGGCACTAGGGTTTCACAAAAATAGCATGCCTTAAAAGAATTGGATTCTTTCCAAATAAAAATTTCTTTCCTCTTATAATTCCTATGAATCAGAATAGGAATAAATCTGATATTCCTGCCTTGCTTGTCTCCCAAGGAATATGTAGAGCATAAATAAATTTCCTGTTTAACGTTATTCTTACCTTGCTTGTCTCTCAAGGAATATCTAAAGCATTAATAAATTCCCTATTTGAACCAACTTCTGCTCTAAATAAATCCTACGCGACAATTATAAAATTCCACCATTAATTGACTTGCTAAATTAGATACCTAATTAAACTAGAAAACAAATATTCCTAATGAGGAAACAAATATTCCTAATAAATTGGAATCACACTAAATTAGGGAATTAATAAATTAATCCCTATTACGAGATATGCAATAAATAAATTTTCAATTTAACTAGACTTGCCATAAGATGCCAACTCTATAAATAATGGACCTAACAATTTCCACCTTTGGCATTCTTGTGGCAAAAGCAATCCAATATAAGTCTTCAATAAAATCTTGGCGCTAAAACATGTATCTGAAACAAGCACAAACAATAACAAAGAACTAACCAAAATAATTGGCAATTAGCATGTTAGTTCAGCAAAGAAACAAGGCAAGAATTAAAATAAAATACTAAATCAAGACAAGAAAGTAAAATACTTATTTTATTGATCAATAAATTGTAAGGCAAGATTGAGCATAAAAGCAAGATCAAATAGAAAGACAAACTCCCCTTAAGAATTTAAAAACTACTCCCCCTAACTTATTGCATCCTCACTTATAGAATTTGAAGACGTCTTTAAATCTCCCCCTCTTTTGCCAAAAGGTTGCAAAAGTGAAGAAATTTGGCATGCAAATTTTCAAAACGAGCATTGAGAGTAGCAATATCGTGACCGTGCTTCAAAGTAATAGCCTCAAGATGGACAAGGTCGATTGCAACAGAGGTGGGAAGATCATGAATGGGACTTAGATGGGCTGTAGCAGGGATGGACGTCCTAGGAGCAGTGGTTGAAGGATCAGAACGAAAGCTACCTTCACTAGGATCACTGTCCATAGAAGCATCATCACTTGAATGCATGAAGAGGCCAGGAGGGACTCGACCAAATTGAGGACCAGAATCCGCATCATGATCAAGGACATAAATCTCATGGGGACGACCACAACCTGAGCAAAGATAAGGAGGAGGGGTACGATGACGCATGGAAGGAGTGTGAGCAAGAGAGATCTCACCTTTCATAATCTTAGAGTGATTGGGAGCCATTTGAGTAAACTCACTAAGAAGAGGAAAACAACTCTAGAACAGCCAGAAATATGAGGAAGAAGCCACGAAAATTGAGTGAAAAATAATGACCCTAGAGGCTACTTTATGTAGCTGAAACAACCAAGTGCAAAGAGTAGAAATCTTACGTTCATAAGGTAAGGAAAATGATTTGTTTCAAATTTAAGTCAGCTTTAAACGGAAATTATGAAGAGAAACATGAAACCAGCATAATTCTAACTCAAATAAGTCAGTACTAATAAGGAAAAATACAAATATTAAATGAGATGCATGATAATGTTCGAAACAGTGACATAGTGCAGATGCATGAATTCGAAATGAAACTGGGAACGATTGGAAAAGAACTAGAATGCGACCTATATGCCATTGAAAAGCACTTTAAATCAGCTATATGGAGAATTTTATAGAACCGAATTTAGAGTTCTGTACCGAATTTTGAATGCAACCTGTTCACTTGACGGGCAAAAATTTTCTGCACTTTAAAAATTAAAAATTTGGATTTTACGGCGAACATGTGTAACTTTTAAACTCAAAATCAAATCAATATGTAAAAACATGATAATGCACATGATTAATGAAAAACTTGCATGTATGAAGATGATTTTTTCTTTATGCATGAATAACAAACTTGAACAGCGGAAAAATCAATATATCAAGGAATTTTCCACAACAAGCACTAAGTTATGAAATCAAGACTCTAATTTCCTCAAATAAGTAAAGATTAGAAAAATTTAAGCTTTTGTGTGTGTGTGCAAGCAATTCAATCTAGACCTTTTTATCAAAAATTCATCAATATTCATAGTCAAAGTCTCAAATATAAAACATAGAGCTGGTCAAACTAACCTTATCATCTTTATCTCCAAATTTGACCATTTTGATTTTGACAGACCTTTTTATTTTTTCCCTCATAGTATACCATAAGCTTTGTTGATAATACAAAAATATCTATAGTCAGGAGCTTTCACTCTACCTTTTAAGGTAGCATTCTTCTCATGGTAGTTCGTCCTCTGTCATATTTGTAATACGCAGTCTCAGATTACTCAAGGATAGCTTCACTCTTAAGAGTTATAGGTAGCTATTTCTGACCATAGTGTCTGCATATATTTGTGGCCTTATGATAAGATAAGAATCAAGGCAAACAACAAAGACCATATCAACATCAAAACCATGAGTCAAAGTAAAGACTGAATTGACGTTCATGTGCTTTTCAAAAGAAGGTTAAATAACCTTAATAAAAAATTATTCAAGGCTTTCAAGTCTTTAAAAACATGAAAAGTTGCTTGTCGTTTATTAATCCATGACTTATCAATGAAGCACAAAACAAACTTTAAAAATTTGAAAACATGTAAATGCATGCGCTATATCTAATGCATAAATGCATGACTTAAATCTAAATGCAAAAAAAATATTTTGATTTACTTAGAACACACGCCCAAAGCTTTCCGTAAGGAATCAAATGGTTTGGAATCTAGGGCTTTTGTAAAGATATCTGCAAGCTGTTTTTCAGTATCAATGTATTCTAAGGACACAGTCTTGTTTTCTACTAAATCTCTAATGAAATGATGACGAATATCAATATGCTTAGTCCTAGAATGTTGAACAGGATTTTTAGAAATATTGATAGCACTAGTGTTATCACAAAACACAGTCAAAGTATTCTAAAACATACCGTAATCTGCAAGCATTTGCTTCATCCAAAGTAATTGAGTGCAAAAACTTTCAGCTGCATTATATTCAACTTCTGCTGTGGAGAGAGAAATTGAATTCTGTTTCTTGTTAGGCCACGACACTAAGTTGTTTCCAAGATAAAAACATACTCCTGTGGTGCATTTTCTATCATCAGCATTACCAGCCCAATCTGCTTCACTTAATCCTATAACACTTGAATTTGTGTCATTAAGAGTAGTCTTATAGCAAATAATTGAACTAGTTAATTTATAACAATGATCAGATGATCAATGTCCTTCCAAAATGCAATTTCCATCAACATCGAGAATATGACATTTGTTCCTGTCCAAGTTAACAAATAAGTTCTAATAAAAAATTTGGCAAATGCTGAGTAAATTTGCTCTGAGATCCTCCACATGCAGAATATTATCAAGTTTCGGAAAACCTTCCACATTTAGTGTTCCTTTTCCAAGTACACAACTTTTCATGCCGTCAATAAAAGTCACATATTCTCGATCAACATTTTGACAATTGATCAAAACACTTCTATTACTTGTCATGTGTCTGGAACAACCACTATCAAAGTACCAAAAGTTATTAGAACAAGCTCTTAAGGAAGTAAAAGAAAAATAAGCTTTATAATTGGACTTCCTTATCCAAGTGCCTCTAGGTTTATTGCCATTCGTGTCAATCTTAGGTCTAGATGTCATCCTAGGTTTTCTATAGGAATAATTGAAGAACATAGCCTTTTTCATATATTTTATAAATTTGAAGCAATTAGGTCTTATATGTCTTTTAACATTACAAAAATGACAAGTTGGTACAAACCTTTCATACTTACCTTGATGACTTGAAGAAGCAGCATGAACATTTTTACCTTTCCGATGGAAGGTCAAAATGTTCATGCTTGTAGAGATGCCTTTGATATCAAAGCATTTGAGTGAGTGGCTTTAACAAAAGTTGCTTGAGTGTTGGAATTACTTTCATGTTGATAACTAAGACCATGGTGATCTGAACTGATCTTCCCAATGGATAAGATGTGATTCAATTTCTCAGTTCCAGAATTCATCATTTGAAAAGACTTTTCGGTATTTTCCAATTCTCTGGACACAGAAAACAACTCATTATCTTTATCAGAAATTAAAGACTATAAATGACTTACTTTGCCTTCTAATTTGGTCTTGTCTGTAAGGAGGTTAGTAAGCTGAGTAAGCAAAATCTCATTCTCTCTGCATGCTTCTTTATACTTTTCAAATATTTTCTTACAGAACTTAAGAGTAGAGGCAGTATCCTTCACATTGAGATTATCAAGGTCATCATCAGAAGTGTCATCCGTATCTTCATCCTTTTCATCAAAATCAGCATGAGCAACAAGAGCATTAGAATGAGAAGCACATATCAACTGATCAACTAGAACAAATTCCCTTGATTTTGTTCATGATATTCTTCTGCCAGTTTATTGTGCACAACAAGTTCTCAAACAAGATCATCTTCATCAACACTAGATGAGTCATCATCACTCCAAGTAGTTTGCATGGTGTTTTTTTTCATGAGTGTATTCGCACAATGAACTTGAATGTGTCCAATACCACCACATTCTCTGCATTTAACACCCTCATATTTATTAGCATCAGAAGATTTAAAACCGGGGTTAGATGTACCTTTCTGAGTAGTTGGTGTAGCATAATTCGTAGACTTCTTTGATTTATTAAAATTCTTCTTCTTCATGAACTTCTTAAAGTTCTGTGCAATGAATGTAATTTCATCCTTATCATCATCATCACTATCAATATCAGTAGGTTTCTAAGTCTCAACCTGAAAAGCAACACTTTTCTCTTTTCTGGAATGTAAGTTCAGATAGTTAGTCTTATAAACCAGTAATTTTCCTATCAATGAACTCCTAATCATAGTAGAAATGTCAGTATGCTCTTCAATAGCTAAAAATTTACGATAATATTTAGGATGCACAGCTCTAAGAATTTTCTTACGAATTTCTTCGTCATCAAGAGGTTTACCAAGAGCATAAAATCATTTACCATAGCAAGCAATTTAGAATTAAATTCAGCAATATTTTCATGCTCTTTCATTTTTAAGTTCTCAAAATCAGTTGTAAGCTTTTGAAGTTTAGAACGTTTTACCGTACTATCACCTTCAAATGTCTCTTGAAGAATATTCCATGCTTCTTTCGAAGTTGTGCAAGTTGAGATCAATTGATGCTGGTACATGTCAATGCCATTAACAATAGCATTGAGTCCCTTATTGTTGTAGCTTGCATTGTTAAGTTCATTAGCCGTCCATGTGTTGATTGATTTGGGGCTGACAACATCATTTACTGTCACAGTTGGTGCAGTATATCCAGTAAGTACCATTCTCCAGACTCTCTCATCAATTGAGGCCAGTAAGATCTGCATTCTCTACTTCCAATAAGAATAATTTGTCCCATCAAGGAGTGAGGGATGAGAAAGAGAACCACATTCTCTTTGCAGATCCATTCCTACAAAGTAAATAGATCTAGGATCCCAAAAATCTCATTAAAGAATATTAGTGCCTGCTCTTATACCAATTGAAAGGAATTTAGATCTATTTTTAAATAGATGTAGGCAATATTAACTCTTAAAAAATTAATTAATTAGATTCTTTAATAAAGCAAAACCTAAGAAAATCTTCATTATAATTATCCTTATTATATTAAAAGCACAAAATTAATTAAACTAAATTAATTTTCGAGAAACACTATTCATAATTACTATTTATGAGTACTGTTCACACACTCTGTTCACGAGTAATGTTCACGCTTTACTGTTCATAGGTTACTGTTCATCCGTATAAAAAATATGAATTTTTCCACAAAACAATAAATTGCAGAAATTAAAAGACACTGAGATTTTTACGTGGTTCGGATTAATCAATCCTACATCCACGAGGCCACGCCCAAATAAAAAGCAATTCACTAAGTTGAGATGTTACAACCTATGGATTTATTAAACTTAAGACTCTCACTTAAGTTCCTTACCGTACAAGCTTACTCAACCTTAGACTGAATCTGCTTCTCTTGAATAACCGCTACCCTTCTTGATCCACGATCCTCAAGGCACTTCGCAAAGTGATCAATAGCGATTCTTCAAATCTTCAGTGTCTAGTGATCCAAAATCCACATAGACTCTCCGCAGAGATAAACAAAAATAGTCTCATTACAAGACTTGAATATAGAAGACAATATAAATCAACACAAACTCATGTCCCAAATCCGGCTTTTTTGCTTTATGCTTTGTGTTGTGCGTCACCCTTCAAATGTGAATCACCTCTCTTTATATATGCACTAGGGTTTCACAAAAATAGTAAGTCTTTAAAGACTTGGATTCTTTCCAAATAAGAACTTCTTTCCTCTTATAATTCCTATGAACCAAAATAGGAATAAATCAGATATTCCTGCCTTGCTTGTCTCCTAAGGAATATCTAGAGCATAAATAAATTTCCTGTTTAAAGTTATTCCTGCCTTGCTTGTCTCCCAAGGAATATCTAGAGCATTAATAAATTTTCTGTTTGAGCCAGTCTCCCAAGGAATATCTAGAGCATTAATAAATTTTCTGTTTGAGCCAACTTCTGCTCTAAATAAATCCTACACACCAATTATAATATTCCACCATTAATTGACTTGTTAAATTATACACCTAATTAAACTAGGAAACAAATATTCCTAATAAATTGGAATCTCACTAAATTAGGAAATTAATAAATTAATCCTTATTACAAGATATGCAAAAAATAAATTTCCAATTTAACTAGACTTGCCATAAGATGCCAACTCTATAAATAATGAACTTAACATGATCTTATAGAGTAAATATGCTATGAATTAGATATATTGGAGTTCATTATTTATTAATATGACTAATGACCTCTAAGCTTGCCATAGTGTGATCTAGTTCCACCAATGATTTGCTTTAATGTATCTCGATAAATTGTTCAGTGCTATAGGAACTCAGATTGCTTCGACAATTATCTATTTATTAACTCCTCTTTGCTATAAAATTTCCTCTTATGTCCCTGCTAATGGGATCTAATTGCAGCTCTTTTAATTTTTAATTTTTTTTTTTTTGTTTTCTTTTCCCTTGTAGCATATGAAGTTTACCTCATTGGAGGCTGTGTCCGGGATCTTATGTTTTAGCGAATTCCAAAGGATTTTGACATAATAGCTTCAGTTGAACTTAAAGAGGTTACTCTTAGGTCCTACTAACTACAATGCTAGGAGGATGATGATGTTATAGTTTGTATCAAATTGTTGTGTTTCTTTCAATATTATAAGGGCCATGGTTTTTTTGGCTACTAATTAGATATACAATTCATTAACAGAAAGGATTTTCTTTAAACGGCTTCCTTGGCAATATTGATTTTCATGAAAATGTAGGAATTTGGAGACTATTTTTTCTGGACTATTCAGGCAATGCTTTTGTTGTATTTACAGTTTGGTGGATTCTATATACTAGTCTAGACAATAAATTTGGTACAAAATGTAGTAAGTATGCTAATCGCAATTAAAGCTCCTTTTGGTCCAATTTGGATGGTTTATGTTATGTAAACACTATGAGCAGTTTTTCTTATATCTAGATATGTTGGAGTTTTTGTTTTGATTTTTGTCTGTGAATTTCTGAGATGGAACATTTTAAATAGAGGTAGATAGATTATGACATGTCAAATGTAGTAAACACTCATTTCCTTTCTTTTAATCAACATATATAGGTCACTATACAGTTAACTCATGTTCTTTGAGTTTGAGATGTGTCCTCTTATTCAAATCTCATATTCAAGACGAGTACAAACTAATAACTTGTGAAAAAATAGATGATCTTGCTGCCAAACGAGAAACTCTAGATTAAACCTTGCAGCTTTTTAATCAAGATCGCGATAACTTTATAGTGAAGGTAATTTCCCTCCCTTATGAAATTTCAGATTGCTGTTAAGTTTGTAATGGCTTACATTTGGAAATTAAGAGCCAAACCTTCACGGCACCATGATGCTACACCAAGAGCATCTAATTGGGTTTGGGTTTGGAATGGTTATTATCACTAAGCTCACTTAACCTCCTTCATCTTCTAAGAAACTCATAGGATATCTTATAGTGAAAGTATAATCATCATAAGAGAAGACGAAATTTACTTTCCCACTTATACTTCAATACTTTGATTTCTGGAAAAATGATTCCTTTAACTAGTTAAATATGTGTTTTAACATATCTATGAGCTAAAGAGGTCTTAATTTTAAATATGTGTTTTAACATTTCTATGAGCTAATGAAGTCTAAATTTTTCTTTATTATTATTATTATAATTACTATTTTCTTATTGTGTGGGAGTTTTGTGCAGTACTTAAGATATATGTCAAGATTTCGTGGATTGTGGCAAGCTTCTTTGAATGCTACGAAGAGAGGTATTAAAGATTGTTACCAATTAATTTTTTTTTTTTTGCATTATGTCAATGTTGCAAGATTAAATTTTAAGGTTCAAGTTAGAGGAAATCTTTTTGTTAGAGAAAGATTACTGTTCTTGTGTGTGTTGTAATAAGTTTCGGAAGGGATTCGGATTCTCTTTTGAAGCATTATTTGATTGTGTTAGATTAGAATGATACTTTCAGTGCAGGTATATTATTTTTAGTTTGTAATTATTGTTTAAAATACATACTTTAGCATTGTTTAAGAAGATGATTATGACCAAGTGGGGTCTCTTTCACATTCTTAATGTAAAGTATGCTTTATAATTATGATTGTTAATTATTGTTTGCAAGTTACTTATTTGGCAATCTCAATTTTTAGCTCTGACATGGAATCTCGAAGAGTTAATGCCCCCTAGTGAGAGATATATTTTGAACTTCAATTCAAAGAAAGATTTAAAGAAGTGGCATCTATATTCTTGAATTACTAGTTCAACTAAGCAAAAGAATTGTCTTTGTGCACTTCTAACCCTTCCTCCATCTAAAATAAAAAAATTATTGAAGCTTTTAGAAGTGATTTGTTTATTTTGTTTGTACACTATGCATATAGATTTACTTTTGGTTGCTTAACTCTCCTCACTTATTTTTTTCAGTTTAAATTAAAGTATTTTGTTGCTGTACAACAGCACAATAGGTTGTTTTATTACTGTTTATGCAGAAACACAGCACCTGGAAGTGTCCAAGTGCTGTTTAGCTACTGTTATGCATCAAATAGCACCTGAAAATGTTTTTACTGCCGTTTATACAGAAACACAGCACCTGGACACTTTCAGGTGCTGTTTTCAAGTGCTGTTTTTACTGCTATTTATGTGGAAACACAACACCTTGAATTGGTGTTGATTGGATTTTGAGTTGAAAGATGTTGATTGAATATATGTTCATTTTTTTTTGTCATTCTACAGGTGTTCGTTTTACTGTTGGGTTCCACTTTTTTCTGATTTCAAAAAGCTTGCAAAGGTATTGGAGCCTGCAGCAAGCTGAATTTTTTTGTTGTTGTAGTTGTAGTTGATATTACTGTTCTGAATTTGTTGTAGTTGTTGTTCATATTGTTGTTGTAGTTGATATTAGTGTTCTGAATTTTGTTGTAATTATGCAGCAAGCTGAATTTCTAATGCAGGAAGATGGTGTCAATTGTATTGTAATTGATTTTCAGGCTGAATTATGTGATAAATTAATTTAAATTATTGTTCTTTAATTACATATATTTTCATTTTTAATTCTTGCTAATTATATTGGCGCAAAAATAATTTTATTCAATACAAAATAAAAAATAATTTTCAATTAAAAATATATATAAATAAAATTTCGGCCAAAATCTAAAATCTAAATTTCCTGCCAAAAATATTATTTTCCTTCCTACAATTTTAATAATTTCCCGCTAAAATTTTAAAATAAAAAATTTCATAATTATTTTTTTTCGTGCCAAATAAATTATTTATAAAAATAAATTAATTAATAATCATTTTATTTAATAATATAAATAAATTTTAAATAAATATGTCATTAGTTTATGATAGAAGAGTGTCATGTTTCGAAACATTTATGACATATTTATGTCATAAAATCAATGATTTACCAAACTATTTATGACAGTCGCATATCATAAATTCATGACAGAAAAAAAAACCGTCATCTCAAAATTTCTTGACACGGGGTTTCTTGACACATGAAAACCGTCATCCCAGGGATTGGATGACGGTAAAAAACCGTCATAAATCCGCGTTTTTGTAGTAGTGAAAGATCATCACATTTGAAGAAATTGTCCAGGTTCATTTTCGGGCATTTTTTTTTCTTTTGCCTAGTTTTACTATGACGTAGGCTCCATTTGGTGCATGAAATAAAAGTTAATGATATTTGATAAATACGACTTTTAAAGTAAATAATTTTGACAAAATAGTAAAGGTAATATAGGCTTGCATCAAACAACCACAGGTTAAAATTTAAAATCACTTTGGCTTCCAAATGTTTACAAAAACTCTTTACATAAAGGTTGGAACAACAGCAGCAGATGGTGACAGAGAGATTGGTGAGCTCGTGGCTGAGGCTTTTGAGAAAGGATGGGAATATGATCTTATTATTGTCTTTGTAAGTTGCTCCTTGAATTCTCCCCCTTTACTTTTTTATCTGCTGTGCCTGTGAATCTGTTTCTTTTCTATTTCTTCCATGTTGTTTCCTCTAGTTTTTTAGATTGATCTTTCATGTTGTAGCTTTTTTTTTTCTTTGATCTTTCCATCTTGTCTTTATTTGATTCATTCTGATTTATAATAATGCAATTTTTTTTCTTCTTTTGTTTTTGCTTCTCCAAAATCATTGTAGGATGGGGAAGCCCTGTGTAATGAATTAAAGTTTTTAAAGGGATGAAGCTAGAGTGGGGCATTATGTCCCCTTTCTTCTTCACCTACAAGAATAAAAGAGAATGTGTAAGAATTTCTAGAATTTCAAAACATCTATTGGGTTATTGTGCCCTCCTGTGTTACAACTTTTTGGTTGTACTTTAATTGACACATGGCTAATGTGCTAATTGGAACAGTGTTCTATCATTCTTACTTTTTGTTAACAAATTATTGGTTTCATTGTTTCCAGGTTTTAGTCGATGCATTAGTTTTAATCTGTGAGATGAAAATTTCAAACTTAAATGTTTTGAGGCAAGCAATTTTGCCATGTTCAGCGGTAAGAGGATTTGCAAATGGGAAATGAAATTTTAAGCCTGTTTTTTCATTTATTATTATTATTAATTAGTTAAATTATTTATTTATTAGTGCTAACAGACCTTTATTGATTGTTGCTGAAGATGTTGAAAGTGAAGCTCTAGGACATCTTGTGTCAGACTTTATATGTACTGATAGTAGAGTGATTAGAGTTTTCTTTCTTTCTTTGCTTATGGACTGTGAATTTAATTTTCTGTTAATTACAAATTATATTTATGTTGGTAGTTTTGAGTTTGCTTCTTTTACATATGCACTAAAAATTAATTTCTGTTGATTGAATCAATTTTGTAGGTTTAATTTCATTTTTAAGTTTTTACTTTGAAATACAAATGTATCCATATTCCTGCTTTTGAGAATTTAATTTGTTGAGTTTCATTTAAACTGTTGCTTTGAATGTCTATCTGCCTTGAGAGTATCTTCTATGTATTATTCTCTGGGCAATTCCTTATAATTTAGGATCACTTAAAATCCTGGAAATTGGCCTTTCTTTAATTCTTTTCTTTTTTCTTGTAAAAATCACTTGCGAGAAGTACTGGATAATCATTTGATTGCTATCCAGCAGAACCACAAATCACAATTACAATCACTTGGTATTTATATTTTATCCATTAGTAATTAACACCTTTTATAATCATGAAATGACTCTCTTTTGTCTTTTTAAAAGTTTCAGAGACCATTGATAGTTTTACCTGTTCAATTAAAAATGCTTTGGCTGAGTGGATATTTTCCTTACTTTTAGTCTAAGATGTTGCCTCTTTTGATGGTCAGGTAACACAGTTAGAGCCATTGAAAGTGCTTGAAGCATAGAGCAAAACAACTACAGAAGCTTAAAGAATTAGATGAGAAAAGCCAGTCTTAATTCTTTTATGCTTCTTTTATATATATATAACTTCCCTCTAACATACATAAAGCATTTAATTCTTTGTTGGACTCAGCTTGTTCAATATGAATGAGTCCAACAAAGAATTAAGACTCTGTTTCAATAGGAAAGCAAAGAGAAGACAGTACCTCTTTCTCAGCATATTCTTGATTCATTTCCTATATACTACTCATCTTGGTCAACTATAAATCAGTGGTTTATTATCAATTATCAAAGAGAAATTACTTTGTTAGCTTTTGAAGTAATCTAAAAAGCCTTAATTGTTTGTGTCCTTGTTTTACAAGTTAGGAGGCTTGAATTTTTTTTATTGCTTTTCTTGTATTTACTATGGCTGGATGCTTTTTTGTGGAACTTGGCTATGCAAAGCCTGATGCAAAAGAAGTTCTACATGGATTTTCTGTTCCCCAACTCATAAGGAAATGGTGCTACTGGTCTCGTAATTTCACTTTTTGTGCTATGGTTATGCTGTAGGTTTCTTATGTTCCTCCTACTTTGTATTGGGTTTCCTTGTTTGGAGATTGTCATCTTTGTCTCCATTCATATCTTGTTCAAGCACAATCTCTTTCTCTGCTCAGTATTGGTGCTTTCTAGGAAAATCCCAAGATCTGTTAGGAACATCAAGGTGAAGTTTCATTTACTCTAGACTAATGAGACATGTTGAGTTTATACTTTTCCCTTTATGGGAAGATATATAATTTATAGCACGTTCCGATACAGTTTTAGTCATTAAGCTAGTTGAACGAATAAACCATGTTATAGATCAAATGACTGAATTCGATCTAATAGATCTTGACAACCTAGTTAAAGAAAGTTAAATTGACAACCTAGTTGAAGAAAGTTAAATTTATGTAAAATAACTCCCAACTATAATAAGTAATCACATATGGCTGTAGTGTTCATGAAATGCACTGATGATTGGTGTCTAAGTCAATTCTTGTTCACAAGAAGCTTGCAGGTTGCTTTGTAAGTTTTAATTTTCATTTAAAGTGCTGTTGGAAGATGGTATTGTTGCTGGAAGTTTTACTGGAAGTCTTGCTGTTGGAATACTTACATTAATCTTCGAAAGTTTTGTTGGGTAACTTGGCTTGGTGGCTGGAAATTTTATTGCTTTTGTTAGAGTTTGATTGGAATTTAATTGTTATTTTATAGTTTGGGATGGTTTTTTCAATTTGGGATGTTTTATTATGTATTGGTGGTGATCACATTGGATACTAAATGTATTTCTTTTGAAATTAATTTGTTGGATTGAATGGATGTTAATTAATATTATTTGTATTTCATATTTTTGACGGTATTCATTTTATTAATTAATTAAATTTGTAAATAGGAATTCATCAATAAATTATAATTATAATATAATTTTTTTAAAAATATATATATAACTTTATGATGGGAAACACCCGTCATAAATTCTATCATAAACAATTTTCCCGTCAAAATTGAATAATAAATTTGTAAATTGTAATTGAATTTCCCATCAAAAATAAAAAAAAATCGCGCTAAAATTAAAATAAATTCAAATTTTAATTTAATTATTTTTCCACATTAAAATATTGTGTGACGGATATATGACTCTAAAATACCATCATGAATTCATGACGGAAAATATTCTGTCATAAATTAATGACATGTATATAGATGACAGATGAACTGTCTGTCATGAATCCCCTTTTATAACAGTTATTTTCCGTCATCTATTGTCTGTTTTCTTGTAGTGTATATACAATAATAAGTTAAAATGATTGATAAAATTTTTAATTCCCTTACAACTTAACATTGAAAATTTAAAAAATTTAATTTTTTTTGTTCAAAACATTTTTTTCATTTATTTGAATTATCCATATTCATTAAGGGTGAAATTGAAAAATAATAAAAGATTTGAGAAAGAGGCATGTTTGAGGTATTTTATAAACTTTAACGATATAATGGTTTAATAAAGCAAACTAATGAACTATAGATATGTAAAGGGCTAGTTTAGTATTGAGGATTAGCAGTTGTAATTTAAAAGTTAAAGTTCTAACTTCTAACACCTATTGGGTTAGTGATGTGATTTAGAAGCTTAGTTAATTTTTATTTCATGCATGAATGATGAAAAAACTATAGTATTTTAACTATTTTTTTAAAATTATTATTTAAAAATTATATTTCAGTATACAATCAATATTTATTTCACAGCTACAACATTTTTTCCTATGGTAATTGTGGCTTTTAAGCCCCTACACAATAATATAAAATTGGCCAAAACGAAACAGAACCTAAGATGAAAACCTTAGTAGCTTTGCATAATGATGGCGTAATATTAAGATGAGTAACCAAATCTCTCTTCCGTTACCAAACTTTGTTAAATCAAGACAAAGCCTATACATTTTGAATAAGGCCCAATTTAGTAATGCTATAAGTTTTAAAATAATTAATGTGCTTTAAAAATAATCAGCTATAAAGAGAATCAATTAAAAATTTGGTGAAATTTATTTCTAAAAATACTATAAATTTTAAAATCAATCGTATATGTTTAGTAAATCTTAGTAGGAATGCAAATAACTAAAATAGACTTACTGATGATCAAAATTTACTTACACACACACTCACACACACACATACACACATATAGAAAATATTTTTTTGTTGTGTATATATAATAATTGCTAACTAAAAAATTTTTATATGTTATTAGTTTTATTTCTTTTATTTTGTTATCTCAAATATAAATTGGTAATAATAATAATCTTTTCAAATTTAATGATTTTATTTCCTAATTGAATAAGGATAATTTTGGGGTTCTATAATATATATGTGAATATCTTTGGAATTGTATTAAATATAAAACTAATTCTCAAAATTAGATTTTGTAAAGCTAATCATTTTTTGCTTTACAAAATCTGGTTTAAGATGGAATGAATTTACTAAAATTGATTTTTAAAAAAATTTGTTACACACCAAAATTATCTTTTAATATTTAAAAATCACTTTTAAGCCTCCCAAAAAAGTAATCCCAAATTCCTTGAATGCGCTTTGCAACTTTTAGATTCTCGAATCAGGGCATATTTAACACCGGCAAATTTTCTTTAATTATGTTAGGAATTTAGATCTATTTCAAATAGATGCAGGCACTATTAAAATGCTAGAATTAATTAATTAATGACTTAATTAATTAAATTCCTTAATAGAAAGAAGCTTGAGAAAATTTCCAATATAATTAACCTAATTATATCAAGAAAACAAAATTAATTAAACTAAATTAATTTTTCGAGAACACTGTTCATGAGTACTGTTTATGCATACTGTTCACACGTACTGTTCATCCGCATCAAAATATTAATTTTGCCAAAAAACAATAAATTGCATAAATTAAAAGACACGGAAATTTTTACGTGGTTCGAATTAATCAATTCTACATCCACAAGGCCACGCTTAGATGAAAAGTAATTCACTTAGTTTGATATGTTGCAACCTATGGATTTACCAAACTTATGACTCTCACTTACAGTTTATCACCATACAGCTTACTCAACCTTAGACTGAATATGCTTCTCTTGAATAACCGCTACCCCTCTTGATCCACGATCATTAAGGCACTTCGCAAAGTGATCAATAGCGATTCTTCAATTCTTCAATGTCTAGTGATGCAAGATCTACATAAACTCTCTGCAGAGATGAACAAAAATAGTCTCGTTACAAGACTTGAATATAAAAGACAATATAAATAAATCAACACAACCGGCTTCTCTGCTTTATGCACTGTGTTGTGCGTAACCCTTCAACTGTGAATCACCTCTCTTTATATAGGTACTAGGGTTTCACAAAAATAACAAGTCTTAAAAGACTTAGATTCTTTCCAAATAAGAAATTCTTTCCTCTTATAATTCATATGAACTAGAATAGAAATAAATCTGATATTCTTGCCTTGCTTGTTTCCCAAGGAATATCTAGAGCATTAATAAATTTTCTGTTTGAAGTTATTCTTACCTTGCTTGTCTCTCAAGAAATATCTAAAGCAATAATAAATTTTCTGTTTAAACCAACTTTTGCTCTAAATAAATCATACTCGCCAATTATGGAATCTCACCATTAATTGACTTCCTAAATTAGACTTCTAATCAAACTAGGAAACAAATATTCTTAATAAATTGGAATCTCACTAAATTAGGGAATTAATAAATCAATCCCTATTACAAGATATGCAATAAATAAATTTCCAATTTAACTAGACTTGCCATAAGATGCCAACTCCATAAATAATGGACTTAACAAATTAATTAATAATAATAATAAATACTCTTAGCCAGATACAAATTAGACACATGAGGGCAAAGGGAAGCAATCATGAAGTGGTAAGGATCAAATATGTATATGTAAAACTGTTAAAATTAACAGCCGAATCAGCTACTGACTCAGATAGGTATGTTAGCAAGTTGCTTTGTGAGCTGCTGAGTCAAGTGCCATGCTGGCAGGTTGTTATGCAAGTAGCTGTTAATATCTGAGTCTATAATTTTCTCGCCAATATGTAGCCGATTTTAAGCTCACGTTTTAGTTGCTTATAGAAGAGTCGAGATGCTACTATAAATATCTTTGTAAATATCAGATTGTGTTCAGCTTAATAAAATGAATTCAGCATACAAATTTTCCCTGTGAACTCAATCATCTTCTTTTCTCTTTCCTTAAGTGTCTCACCAGACAAACAGAGCTTTACATTTGAACTAAAAAAAAATCATTGTCATCATAACATGTATATAGATATATGTATATATTACAAGCAATGTGGCCATTATAGTAAGCATTCAAATTAAAAATGCAAATAAGGCATAAATCCCCAAATATATATCCATAAATTGGGCGTTTGTGTTGTGCTGGAATGAATTAACCGGAGTGAAGGTTTATTTCTCTTTAATTCAAATTGTGCGCATAAGAGCATTGTAGGAAAAGGCGATCAAGAACTTGACAAGCAGATTCGTTCCCAAATAAAAACGAAAATAACGACATGAGACCATCAAAAGAATTTTATTATTTAAATACTTATTTATTTACCTATATAGTAAATAGAAGAGAGAAAAAAATATTGCAATTTATTATGTACACATGTTTGCATCTTGCACAATATATATATATATAGAAGAAAGGACTTGTAAAATTTTCAAAATAGTCTTCTTCATTAAAAACGAAGCTGCTACTACTTTGAAAATTAATAAGATTTTGGGGTCATATATCTTTTTAAAAATATTAGGGAGTTTTATGTCTATTTTCCCAAACGTTGGGGCTAAGAATAATTTTCCCTTCTTTTTTTTTTTTTAAGCAAACTCGAGTGAGCCAACAATTCATTGAATATAAATAAAAATAGGAGGGACATAATGAGCCTAGTTTATTCCTTAAGAGATGAATGACCTAAAAAGATAAGAACCTATTGAAAATGGATAACAAAAACAAAAAAGCAGCAAAAGTAATTTAAGTGGCATTTTGAAAAACCTATAACATCTAGATAATTACTATCTCAAATAAGCAAGAATCGAACCTTGACCTGTAGCAAGATAGAGATTTACAAACACGTTTTCTTAGATTGAGTTGAAAAAATCAAATAAAAAATTTATTGTTATAACGAAATTTATGGCTTTTCACACTAGTCGAGAAAACAATATTTTGATTAAATGGATCACGACTCATGATCAAAGATTAAAATGGATCTCCTCACCTAAATAATATAAGATTAACAAAAACTAGAACAATGTTAACACAAGACGCAATGGGGTTGATGCAATACCCAATAGTGTAATGCTATTGTACCATTACTTGGATTATTGAATAGAATTCTTATTTGGGTTTTACAAAAGAAGAAAAAAATCTGAATTCTTTTTAATAATAATAATAACAGTTAGGTCTGAATTCTCCAACGGAGTCCTTAATTCAATTTTTTCTTAAGTCAATTTTCTCAGTTTTTATTGGCTCGGGGCTCTTGATTTTTCTGATACTAGTTTTACGGAAATCTCAACCCAAGACAAATACAGGGGTGTAAATGATTAATCTTCAAAGTTTTCAGTAATTTTTATAATTTTGATAAATCAAAGTGCACAGTTTTGTGCAATCTTTTGTACATTCCTTTGTGTGAACATCTTTTTCCTAAAAAATAAGTCTTTGCAAAAAAAAAAAAGAAAGAACTAAAAATAGGTCACTAAAATATAATGAATCGGATAGTTATCCGTGTCATAAATGAATTATATATGGTGTCAAAAACTTTAAACTTGAACCCGACTCAATTATTAAATAGGGAAGTAAACCTAAAAGTAATAACCCTATCAATTTTCAGCAACAAGAAGTTTTCTAGATTAGAGAACTTGAAATGTGCGAACACGTCGATTTCGAAGACCGAATAAAAATTTTAAATTTTTTATTCGATGCAGTTATAACGGATCCCAATGATCAAAAAATTAGAAAACAAGTGATAAAAGAAATTAGTAAAAGAGTTCCCCGATGGTCATACAAATTAATCGATAATGTTGGAGAATTCAGAACCAAAAATAAAGAGCCCCGAGCCAATAAAAACTGAGGAAATTGACTTAAGAAAAAATTGAATTAAGGACTCCGTTGGAGAATTCAGACCTAACCATTAATCGAGAAGCAATGGGAACGATGGAACCCGTGAATAAAGAAGATTCTATGGAAAATGATATTAATTGTTTATAATATTAATCCTAAGGAATATAATTTATTAATAGATAATAGAGCAATAAAATATAATATTATAAAACATATGCAATATTATTCAAATGAAAGAAGAGATTTAAATATAAACGAATTAATACAATTATATTTATCAAAAGCTCATGAATTTAGAATAGGAAAACTTATAATTATAAATAGAAGAGGTTTAAACATAAATCATCTCCTATTAGATAGGATAAGAATAAGTTTCAAGAGGTAATTTTTCTTGGGAACAATGGAATATCAATTCTGTTAAAGATTATCAAGATGATCTTATAATAGATTATAATAGACTTTTAACTATTAAATAAAGAGAAGAATATAATTGGACTAATAAAAGAATTAGAAGTAAATATTATACTTCAAGTAATATGCTATTAGGATATAAGGATTTATTTATACAAAAACTCTGCCTTATAAATAAAGGATTAGAGAAGAATTATATTGCCAAAGAAATAAGAGATATTATATGTCACAAATATTTAATAGAAAGTAACGAAATACTATGCAGATGGTATAATGAATAAATTACTTGCCCTATTAATAATTTCGCAAAATATAGAAATTAGTAATTTTCCACCATCTAGTTATAGGTAAAGAGGATATACATATGGAAGATTTCAACCTTTTGATTTAATAAATGATTCTGATATGTTAGGAAATAATCAGTTAAATTGGATTTCTCTATATTTATTAAATAAATTAGGAAACCCTAATTTAACCTTAAATGATATAGAAAATGCAAATGAAATACTTGAGATAAAAAATTTTAATGATGAAAATATAGATCAAATCAAAAGATTAGGAAATCAAATGAGTCAAAAATTTGAACACTATCAATACTGATACCCTTGGAAGTAGAATTAGTTTGCTCGAAATAGAGTAAATCAGTGGTGTTCTGAAATAAGAGTTAGAAGATTAATGAAAAAACAGAATTGAGGATTATGTTGTTCAAGATTAGAATAACCTCCAAGATTTGGATGTTCAGAAAAAATTTATAAACATAAGAGAAGATTTAAAAAGAAGAAATTTTTCAAGAGCAATAAAAAATATTGCAAGAAAAAGAAATATAAGAGAAAGTTCTTTAAAAGGAACAAATATGGAAAATCTAAGGCAAAAACACCTAAAAACTGTAAACGCTGGTTGTGTAATGAAGAAGGAATAGATAACAAAGATTTATATCAGGATGAAGAAATAGAAGAACAAGGTTCTTTTAATAAAGAATTAATCTTTGATGAAAATAATATCTAAAGATTAATAAAAAGGGATTAGAAACATCTATGACTTCAGTCAATAGGTTAGCACAAGGAATAGCTAACATGGTTAAAAGAAAAAAATAAAAGAAAAAAATATAATGTATTTTGGTGCCACTGTAAGAGAAGAATTAATTGACATTAGGCATACAAGAGGAAATACAAATATACCATTGTTATTAAAATTTGATATAAAAGAAAAAATCAATAAAATTAGACCTAGTGATAGGCATAAAATTGGATATATTCATATTAGAAGAATCCAAATTATGATAAAATCTCATTTTAGAGAAGGAATTGATAGTCTAGTAAATCTTGTTGTACTAGATAATAGAATAAAAGATAGAAAACATGCACTTCTTGGCGTAATACAAGGAATTCTTAATTATACGAAATTGATATTAAAGATATATCCTAAATATTCTATAAGTCTTAGAGATAGAAATATAAACAAAACTTTAACTTTATGTCATGATTTTAAATACTTTGATATAATGCATGATGGATTATATCCATATAGCATAACCTATGCCATAGAATATGCATTAACAAATTCATCTAATAGTGAAATATTTGCTCATAAAGAATTCATAGAAATAGACAAACTTTTAATAAAGTTGGAAAAATACAACCCCCTAAATTATTAAGAGAAATTGATCTACTAGAAGAATGGGAAATGGATTTAAGGAATCAATCTACTTTGATTAGAGGAAATACCTCTAGGACTATAGAATACACGCCTGAAGGTAAAATAATTATAAGAAGTGGAGAATCAATCTCTATACCTAGAAGAGATCTAAATTTAAGTGAAATGCAAAGTTCTACAAGATGTAGCCATCTTGTGATACCACCATCACATGAAATATTAGCAACTGTTAGAAAAAATAATCAAAATCTAAAAATTAAAATTGAACATAATAATGGAAAAGCAAGGCATGAGACTTTTATTATTCTAGATACAGAAGCTACAAAATCTTATGTAGATGTCAAGATGATTAAATATTTAGATAGAAAGATTCTAATTGAACCACATACTTATGTAGGGTATAATCGTGAAAGAAAAACATTAACCCAATACAGTGAGATACCATTAAAGAATAAAGGAATTAAATTTATCTTTTCTTTCATTATAGAACCAGAATATGAAATAAATATAAGCCCTTTATTGTTAGGAATGAATTTCCTTGAAAATTTCTCTCATTTCTGCATAAGAGATAGGGAAATGTCAATAACAATTGAAGGGATTAAACACACTTTATCAAGATATGTCTAATCCATTTATAGCATATATACAAGTAATTGTACCCTTTTATAAACATAAACCTGAATGGTTTCATGCTTTAATTGATACGGGTTCCGGAGTTAGCTTAGCTAATTCAAAAATTTATCCAAAGTCATATTGGAAAGATTACAAACCTTTAAAGGGACAAGGAATCAATGGAGAACAAATTTCTCTCAGAACATGTAGAATAAAAGCCTTAATACAAATCAGCGATTATATACTACGCATACCAATATTATGGTCTTATGATTATATGGGAGCAGATATACTTTTAGGAGTTAATTTCCTTCGTCAGTTCATTTATATAATGACTAACGAAACAATTACTCTTGAAACACCCTGTAACCATACCCTTACCACACCAAGGATTTATAATCTCATTAAGCGCACCACTCGAAAATTTCATTTTCACCGCAGCCAGCGTAGTGATTTCAATACAAAAATTAATCAAATTCTATCTAATTATGGTTTCATTTTCACAACATCTACTGCAACGTAGTGATTTCATTTCCTCAGTTGTCGCTTGTTGGACATCTTATATCTAAAAGCAACCTAAATATGACCAGTTGCTAAGCCAACATTTAGATATAGCATTACTCATTCTAGGTTCCCTTAACCCTACAAGGTGACTACTTATGTCTAGTTCATCACAAATTCTAGATTAGGAATGGCCTTATTCAAATCAAGTTAAACTCAACTTGGGAAACCCACTCTAGAATGATGTATTGTCTTGGTTAGATCCACCAGGTCAGACCATTTTTAGGCTCTTTCCTAACTTGTATCTACTAAATAGGTGGTCAGCCAAAATAGTGAATTACAACACATACAACCAAGGCAAAATGCTACATCATACACCTAGCAACACAATATATGAGTCAAATAACCATAAAGTTCATTTAAAATCTAACTACTTAAAGGTTTAGCTCATGATGAGCTTTAAAACAGTAAAAACATAATAGTTTGTCATCAAATACATCATCAAGGAGAATTAAAATAAATAAATACAAAGATAGAGTTTGGATACAACAAGGATGAAGTGTCACTCTTCAATCTTGATGTACACTCTCTCCTTCATGAATGCTCCTCTGTTATAGCTCCGAAATTCCCCTTGATTTTTGTGAGTCATAGATGAGAATGATGATGGATGATGGTTTGGTAGGGTGGCGGCTCGTGGCTGATGATAATAAAGGAATGATATGCGTTGGATGATGATGCAAAATTCTTGGTTTCCTTAAAAATAAGCCTTTTTATCTTAGAATTTTAGTAACCCTAAAAGAAATGGAGGACACTTGTCACTATTTGGTAACCTAGGACCAGATGACAATTTGTACTGCCATCCACTATTTATCTATCACGACAAAGTGAGTAAAGTGACAACTACAAACAAATTTTATCTCACATCGATATGTGACAAATTTGGACGATTCTTTTTGTCTCTCTTATTACTCTATATTGCTGCAGCAATTTCTCCAGTATTCTTCTTGATTTTTGCTTGATATTCTCTCATGTGCAGGCTAATCTTTCGGTATCTTTCTGCAGGTCTGCTACTGACATGTGACAGCAAAATAATCAGTAGCAGATTTTTTTGAATGGCATGTGAGCTGTCTTTATCTATCTTAGCTCATGGATTGCTACAGCAGTCTCCACAGCATTTCCTCTTATTCGATCTTGTGCATTAGACAACTCTTTTGTTGTGTTTTGTAATCCCGCTGCAGCAGCATGCGATCCTTCTTTTGCAGCATCCTTTATCAACTATGAGCGTTTGGGGTTACCTACAATTATGCACAAAATAAGGGCATAAGATGGTCTTTACACATCATTTTACTATAACTAAGATTAAATACATGCATATGCTAAATGTAATAAAAATATAATAAAACTCAATCATTTACTCTCTACATAATGTAAGTTTTTTGTCTAAATATAGTATGATAACTCTCATTTCATAGAGTTGTCACAGCCCCAAACTTAAACCGTTACTTGTCCTTAAGTAATTACAACAATACAAACATAACAATCACACATTCATGCAATAAACACTTAACTCCATCATCTAGCTTGTTCTGACTTTTCACTCAGATTTCATCTTTTAACATGCACCGTTACCAACAACAGTTTTTTTTTTGTTCTAGACTCGGGCGTCATTCTGTCAATTGTGTGTGTGTGTGTGTTGTGCAAATTTTAATGAACTCGCAAGCGCACGAATCTATTGTAGTATAGATTAATGGTGAAAAGTGTCGATCCCACGAGGAGGTGGATTTTAATTTGGTGTAGGGTTAATTTTCTAATTGGGTAACTTGGATTTGTTATGCAGATGATTTGAAATATTATAAAATTTAAATTAAAATGGCGGAATGAAATTGGAGATTAAACTATGTGAATAAAGTGCTTGGGTATCTGGATCTGCATCAACATGCACCATGGGCTTAATATTCCTTATTATTGCCAATTAAATCATGAGGGGGGTTTCCACTCCTCATGAGCCACACTCTAATAAATATGGTATCAAGCACTTATCGTGCCAGACAATAATAATCTTGCACTAGGGAGACGGTAGCACCGGTACAAAATCTAGACAAGATTATTACTATCTGTCGACGAAAAGTCAAAACAGCCACATAAATTAGAGGGGAGAAGAAAGTAAATTTACCAAATTAGCCCATGGAATATGTTGAGACTTCACCTTCAACCCAAGCTTGAAAGAAAATTAGCTACTCATTATTTGAATTAGGGGTAAAATGGGTATTATACTAAAATACGTAGAAATATGAGAAGGAGAGAGAATTTTCCAAAACTAAGCTCAAAAATGGATTCAGGGGTCTCAAATTAGGGGGGGAGCCCTCCTTTTATAGATACAATGAGTAAATCATGGCCATTAGATGAAATTAATTCGGATGCTCAAGATTGCGTCA
Source organism: Clausena lansium (assembly GCA_030449835.1). Classification (NCBI taxonomy): domain Eukaryota; kingdom Viridiplantae; phylum Streptophyta; class Magnoliopsida; order Sapindales; family Rutaceae; genus Clausena; species Clausena lansium. The sequence goes on from JASUUF010000369.1 coordinate 3,319,554, forward strand.
CGTGGCAAGCTCTGATTGCTTTCAACACATTATCAGCGACTGTGATTCAGTGTGTCGCATGTAACTTAAGATAATTTTCGCATTCACTGATTTGCTGCCACGTCATCAGTCAACATCAAAGTCAACCAATCTTGATCAAGTGCATTGCTTCTATTGTAAGCTCATTTTTTCGGTCCAATAATACACTGCCACGTCATCGGTCAGCGCCACATCATCAGTCAATGCCACATAAGCAGTCAATGCCACATCATTCGTCCAATCAAATGCTGCCATGTCACCGGTCAATGCCATGTCATCGTACGTATGTGTGAATAGTGCCGTACATGAACAGTGACATATAGGTGAACAATACGGTATACGTGAACAGTGATATTTTTCTTTTTATGCTCCTCCTAAGGTTTTCGACTGTCTTGAGTTCAAAAATGTTGTTCATTTTACTGTCAGATGTCTCGTTAATTTTGAAATGGCCAGAATATCCCTGAAATACATAAAATACTTAAATTATAATAACACATAAACAATTAAAATGCAAGGGACTTAAATACATAAAAGTAGGGATGTTAGTGAAACTTGAAGTGTAACATGATGATTTTATCCTATATAAATACACACTTTCTAGCACTCAACACACCCCTCAACCAGCTTATTGCTAGTCCCTAGCAAATTAAACGAAAACAAAATTCAAAACCAAAATGTTTTTTTTTTTGAAATAACAGTTGTGTTTACTTCTTCAATCGGACTGATGACGGCAATCAAATAAAAGTATAAACATTATCTCCAGCCTAAAGGAATATTACTCCCATATTGACCATCCACATGAACCAGCCCAGTATACTATGTTAATGCCGCATTAATCAAGCCACTTTCAAGAATAACATGTCAATCCCCAAAATCTCACTAGTAGGAGTGACACTCTCAAAAGAAAATTAAACCCAATAAATATAGTCACTCCAATGAATGGTAAATTGAGAGAAAATAATATAAAGACAATTTTACACACTCTCACCAAGATGAAATAATGCCCACAACTTAGAAATAAAATGATCTCAAGTCAAACAAAGTGCTAGTCAAACTAATGTAGTCATTTTATGCATTACTACATCATTTCAACCCATCTCACTAGCTTCTACTTCAGACTATAGTACCCTAAAATCAAGAAGGACTTTTATTGGGACGTAACGTAGGTTAGGGACACAGCTAACAAAGAAGGGGATAAAAGGAAATACAAAATATACGTTTGAGAAAAATAGAGATCTTTTGGAAATTACAAGGTGCATTTCATTTATTTGGCTCTTTTTTTTTTAATTACACATCATCATTTTTTTTATTTTATCCTTTTTTTTTGTTATTCATATGTCATTGCTTTTTTTTTTTAAATATTACACCACTTTTCTGAATAAAATAGTCATCTAAATTTTTCTCAAATAAAAATGGGTGATGGAACACATAAAATATGGAGTAATACTCTAAGTTGGAGTGGGACAGGGTGATAAGTTAACAAAAAAATAAAGTTTTTTTTTTTTAAAAGGCTCAAAGGGGTTAACTATGGATATTATACTCAAGGGATGGCTCGAAAAGGCTCAAACGGGTCAAAGATGACCTTTCCGTCATCTTCTAGGGCTCTAAATAATCTTCCATATCCACTAATCAAATGGACCTTCAGATGTAGTAACGCAAATATTTTAAAGATTGACTCGAAGGTAAATATAGAGATCATGTATAAAATGATAAACTGCTAAACTGTATGAAGAATGGGCAAAAAGGGGTATTCTCCAAGAAAAATAAAGGCTCAAAAGCTCACTTGGAATTTATTATGACATGTACATTCCCTCAAGTAACTCAATTAATTTCACCCGTCAGATTTCTCCACCCCGTATGCAGAGTAGCAAACATGGTGTAACATAACTCAAGGCCAAAGATAATACAAATACTAAAATTTGAAAGTCATCATGTTATCCAATATCACAAGATCACACAAAATACCTTAAAAGAAGTTTTTTTTTAAAGACATAATAAAAAAAAAGCGATTTTTTTTTTGAACTTAAGACTGAGAAGATGCGTGTCTAAAGTAACTAACTCCATATTCTGCCATCTTCTGACTCAACAAGTTTAGTAAATATTAAACAACACTACTACTAAATATTCCACAGCATTCAACTATTCCCTCCCCCCAACCAGAACGAGACATTGTCCTTAATGTCTTAAAGGAAAGAAGTAGGGTTAAGAAGATATCACCTGGGTGCCGCAAAAGCAAATTTTCACAAACGGAGAGTTAAATCTAATGTACACTTCTTACTGCAGCTACTGCTACCATTATTAGTAGGCCACTTCAACTCAAGGGTCTCGGGATCTGGCTCTGGACTATAAGCTTGTAAAAGATCAAGTAGCTCATTAGCAGTAGAAGCACAAACAAAGATTTTTTTCGCTGTGAAAGGAATGAAATGATTTTTTATTGCGTGGTTAAGAAATGCAAGAAAGACATCATAAAAATTATTGACATTTAACAAACCGATGGGCTTTTGATGAATGTTCAGATGGGCCCAAGATGCTAATGTGATTAGTGCCTCAAGAGTTGCAAGATCTCCTGGTAAGAAAATAAAAGCATCAGCATGATTTAGCACTTCAGTTATTCTCTCTTGCATACCTGAGACGACTAACTCCTCTCCAGTTGGTGGGCCAGGCAGACATCCCAAAGGTTTTAGGGCTTCTAGAATGATGCTTAACACTTGACTACCTCTAGTAAAAGCAACTTGAGAGACAAGCTTTGATAACCCTCGGTCACCTCCTCCAAATATCAGTTGTAGTTTTCTCTCTGCTATGATTTGACCAAGATCTATAGCTGCTTCAACGAACTCTTTGTATTTACCAAAGTTAAACCCAGTGAGCACACAAATGTTCTTGAATTGTTTACTGGAAGAAGCTGCCATTAGAATACTTTTCAAAAATAATTTTGTGAATGCTAAAAAAGAAGTTCGTATTTAAAGATCTTGGTGACAATGCTTTACAGCTGTATATGAGGTGGTGTGTCTTTGTCAACTTACGCGTAAAGCACATGGCTCGAGAGTCAAAAAGTAAATAGTAAAAAGACAAAAAAAAAACAAACAATGATAAAATCACAATATTAAAGAAAATAATGCAAATGATAAAACAACAGTGAATAAAAGGATATTTACAGGTAGTTGTGTCTGTGGCTCACATCTTCCTCTGGTTTTACGTCCAGAAACGGCTTGAACGCCCTCTATGGGTCGAGGATAGGCTTCCCATCCAGTTTTCTTATAAACTGGCAAACAGGGTCGTTTATAGTCAAATTCCCAAGACTATATCGTGCACACTCTTTCTGGAATAATGGCCATAACTGGAGAATTGCTCGCTGTACGTATCCACTGGGATACGTTTCAAGAGACAAAAGGATATCATCCAATGACTCTTTATTCAAGCCATCCCTAATGAATTGAATCTTATCTTCCCTGTTATCAGACACCATTCCAAAAGAAATGCATGGGTGTTTAACACATTTCATTCTAGCACACTTATGACACGAAACTGGGAGCCGTCGAGCTCTTCGTTTTCTTGAATAGTTTCCTTTACCACAACCAGGCATGTAGGCAATAAATTTCGGAGGTAACTCACCTGCCAATCGTACATTGGCTTCGATTAACCAACGGATGTCAGCAGGGATGTTGTTCCTCATAAACAATCGCATGCGTTCGGACCGAGCTTTGTAAATCGTAAGGAGAGCATTCTGAGGGAGTGAAGGAAATCGTTTGTGAAGGTTTGTAAGAATTGTGTTTCTGTCCATATCTTTGACTCAGAATATCAGTTATTCTGGGAAACTGAAGTAACCGACTTTAAATGTCACGGAGTACCGTTATCCGCCACTTAACCGGGGTAACAAATTAAAGCACACAAAGAAAAATAAATCTGCAAAATCAAAACAAAGTGAAAGCGAACAAAACAACAAAAAGAAAACACACTAAAACTTACATCCGTCCTCTTATTGCATTAACCTCAAGTTGTAATTGGAAGTTATAAATACCGCCTTCTATTTCCCAAAGTTGTTGTTCAAGATCCTCAACGTGGGCTACTAATTCCGGTGGTCGTCGTTCCCAAATGGGATGTGATTTATAACTTCGTATCAGGCCTCTTAAGTGATATTTCACACGTAAAAGGCTTTTAAGGTGCCAGAAGTGATCTGTCTAATTGAAGAATGAATGATCAAAAATGAGAAAAGAAAACACAATTGTTTAAGCAAACACACTTATTCAAACATAAATAATTTTGATAGGCAAAAGAAATGTCAAAAAGGTAAATTGCTTAAAAGAAAAGAGAAATCTTATTTCAAATTTGGTGGGTCCCCTAAATTGATTTCGGTGTCCTCTGCATGTGGTTGGTACTCTAGATATGGCTTTAATCTTTGACCATTTACTTTAAAAGTAACACCGTTCTTTGGATCCTTAATTTCAATTGCTCCATGTGGAAAAATAGTTTGAACAATAAAGGGTCCAGACCATCGAGAGCGGAACTTACCTGGGAATAGGTGCAAGCGAGAATTGAATAAAAGCACTTTCTGACCTGGGGTAAAAGATTTTCTCAGAATTTGTTTGTCATGAAAGACTTTCATTCGGTGCTTGTAAATCTTGGCATTTTCGTATGCGTCATTGCGAATTTCCTCAAGTTCTGCCAGCTGTAATCTTCTCTCTGACCCAGCCTGTTGCATGTCAAAGTTGAATTTCTTGATGGCCCAGTATGCACGATGCTCGAGTTCCACAGGTATGTGACAAGCTTTTCCATACACTAGCCTATAAGATGACATCCCAATCGGTGTCTTGAAGGCTGTGCGATATGCCCATAATGCATCATCGAGTTTTAATGACCAATCTTTTCTGTCTGGTCTCACTGTCTTTTCTAAAATCTACTTTATTTCTCGATTGGAGATTTCAACTTGGCCGCTGGTCTGCGGATGATATGGGGTCGCCACTTTATGTGTGATGGAGTATTTTGCCAAGAGAGCTTTGAATGGTCTGTTGCAAAAATGGGTGCCTCTATCACTAATTATTGCCTGAGGGAATCCAAAGCGCGAAACAATGTTGCTTTTCAGAAATCCTATCACCACTTTGTGATCATTGGTTCTACATGGAATTACTTCTACCCATTTGGATACGTAGTCAACAGCAACCAATATGTATTGATGGCTAAAAGAAGGAGGAAAGGGTCCCATGAAATCGATACCCCATACATCAAAAATCTCAACCACTAAAATTGGGTTTAGTGGCATCATATTCCTTCGCGTAATACTTCCCATACGTTGACACCTATCACATGAAGAACAAAAAGTGTAAGCATCTCGAAATAAAGTTGGCCAATAAAAACCACATTGTAAAACTTTTACAGCTGTCTTTTTGGCACTGAAATGGCCTCCACAAGCTTGTTCATGGTAGAATGAAAGGATTTTCGGGAATTCGCTCTCTGGGACGCATCGTCTGACAATTTGATCTGCATAATACTTAAATAGATAAGGGTCGTCCCAAAAGAAATTCTTTATTTCCGCAAAAAATTTAGCTTTGTCCTACTTAGCCCAGTGCTCTGGAAGTTGACCTGTAACAAGATAGTTAACTATATCAGCATACCATGGTAGTGCTTCCACACTCATTAATTGTTTATCTGGAAATGATTCATTCAATGGTAATGATTCTGGAACATTGTCAAAAGTAAGGCGAGATAGATGATTTGCCACCACATTTTCTGAGCCTTTCTTATCTTTGAATTCGAGGTCAAATTCCTACAAATGTAACACCCATCCAATTAGTCTAGCTTTTGCATCTTTCTTTGTTAGAAGATATTTAAGAGCAGCATGATCTGTGAACACAATTATTTTACATCCAATGAGATAAGATCGAAATTTCTCTAATGCAAACACTACTGCTAGCATTTCTTTTTCAGTGGTTGAGTAGTTCAACTGTGCATCATTCAATGTCATACTAGCATAGTAAATAACATAGGGAATTCGATCAACTCTTTGTCCTAAAACTATTCCTACTGCATAATCAGATGCATCACACATGAGTTCAAAAGGCAAGTTCCTGTTTGGAGGCTGAATGATGGGTGATGATGTTAGCAACTGCTTTAGTTTTTCAAATGCCTTAAGACATGAATCATCGAAGACAAAAGGTGCATCCTTAGCAAGTAGATTGCATAAGGGTCTAGAGACTTTGCTAAAATCTTTAATGAAACGTCTATAAAAACCAGCATGCCCAAGGAAAGATCTTACTTCTCTGACTGTTTTAGGTGGAGGAAGATTGGAAATGAGATCCACCTTGGCTTTGTCAACCTCAATACCTTTACTAGAAATGATGTGACCGAGAACAATACCTTGTTTTACCATAAAATGGCACTTTTCCCAATTTAGGATCAAATTCTTCTCTATACATCTCTGCAGAACGAGTGTTAGATGATGCAAGTACTGATCAAATGAATCACCAAAAACAGAAAAGTCATCCATAAAAACCTCAACGAAGTGTTCAACCATGTCAGAAAATATACTCAACATGCATCGTTGAAATGTAGCAGGTGCATTGCATAATCCAATTAGCATTCTCCTATATGCAAAAGTACCAAAAGGACTAGTGAAGGTGGTTTTCTCTTGGTCCTTTGGTGCTATGGGGATCTGGTTATATCCTGAGTAGCCATCTAAAAAGCAATAAAATTCATGACCTGCTAATAGGTCAAGCATTTGATCAATGAATGGTAAAGGAAAATGGTCCTTACGTGTGACAGAATTCAACTTTCTATAATCAATACAGACACGTCATCTTGTAGTCACTCTAGTAGGTATTAATTCATTATCAGCATTAGTAACTACTGTGACTCCTGACTTTTTGGGGACAACTTGCACAGGACTAACCTATGAACTATCAGAAATAGGATAAATGATACCTGCGTCTAATAGTTTAAGGACTTCACTTCAATAACTTCTTTCATGTTAGGGTTCAATCGACGTTGCATTTCTCTAGTAGATTTAGCATTTTCATCAAGATGGATATAATGCATGCAATCTACTGGATTTATACCTTTTATGTCAACTATGGTCCATCCTAACGCTTCTTTGTACTCTCTTAAAACTTCCAACAACTTAGCTTTTTGTTTTTCATTTAGAGAAGATGAAATGATTACTGGCAGTGTGCTTTCTTCTCCCAAGAATGCGTATTCCAAAGTGTTGGGTAATGGTTTTAGCTCGAGTTTTGGTGGTGATTCTGATGATGGGCGAAGACTTTCTCCTGATGGTGTCAGTTGCTCAATTCTCGACTTCCATTTATGAGTGTCCATGGGTGGTGCTGAATCAAGTAAGGCATTGACCTCATCAATATATCTGTCAACATCAAAATCCAAACCAAAACGAGTTAAGCATGTATGTAAAGGGTCATCACTAAGGTTAGAAGAAAAAGTATAATCAACTAATTCTTCTATTAGATCCACATCAACAATTCCATCATCTGCATTGTGAGGTTGTTTGACAATGTTAAAGATGTTCAGCTCCATGGTCATATTGCCAAAGGACAACTGCATATTTCCAGTCCTACATTGAATGTGAGCATCGGCAGTTGCCAAGAAAGGTCGGCCTAGGATAATGGGGATGTGCTTCTTCGAATCCTGCACTGGCTGAGTGTCAATCAAAATGAAATCAACAGGAAAATAAAACTTATCTACCTGGACGAGCACGTCCTCCACAATACCACGAGGTATTTTCAAGGACCAATCTGCAAGCTCTAACACTACTGGGGTTGAGTGTAATTCTCCCAATCCAAGTTTCATAAATACTGAGTATGGTAACAGATTTACACTAGCTCCTAAATCCAACAAAGCATTCTCAATCGTGTGGTTCCCTATACTACATGAGATAGTGGGGGAGCCTGGGTCTTTGTATTTTAGAGGAATTTTTTGTTGGAGTATAGAGCTAACGTTTTCTGTTAAAAAGGCCTTCTTTTCAACATGAATGTTTCTCTTTTTAGTACAAAGGTCTTTAAGAAACTTGGCATAAGAGGGCACTTGTTTTATAGCATCAAGCAAAGGAATGTTAATGCTTACCCGTTTTAAGATTTCAAAAATCTCACCTGTGGAATTTCCTTTCTTTGCTTTAGCTAACCTCTGAGGGAATGGAGCTTTGGGGACATATTCCCGTATGCTGCTTTCTTCTTTCTCCTTCGATGAAAAGTCTTCAGCATCTACAGGTGCATCTTAAGTCTTTTTTGTCACTGGCATTTCCACTTTGTTGTCGACTTCTTTTCCTTTTCGTAAGGTCATGACAGCTTTAATTTCTTTATGGTGCTAAGGCGAACTGGTACTTACTTCATGCACTCCTTTGGGATTAGGCACTGGCTGGCTTGGGAATTTGTCCTTCTTGACGGTCATTGCCAAGTTTTAAACTGATGAGGCAAGTTGACCTACCATTTTTTTGAGATTCGAGATTGATTGGGCTTGTGAGTTGAATCCAGCTCTCATCTCGCTCTGCAACTCATCAATGGTACGATTTTGTTGTTCTATTGCGGAGTGAGTCCAATTTTTGAGACCTTTAATTGCCTCTTCCCATGGTTTGGGTTATGAGTAGTTCTGGTTCTGATTATATGGTCTAAATGGTGGCAGAGAGGCTTGAGGAGCAGGAAGAATTGGTCGTATTAGAGCTACAGTTACTGTGTTGTTTTGTTGGAATCCTTGAGACCATAAAAAATTTGGATGGTCTCTCCATCCAGGGTTATATGTGCTGGAGTAAGGGTTGTAATTCGATTGTTTTCCCATCACATTTATGGCATTGGCTTGGTCTGGGTATGAATCTTGGTCAAATTGGTTGGAGGCATGTGGCTCAATTGTTTTTGCAGTCGTTAATGATGTTATTTGGCGAGAAAGCCCTTCGACTATTTCTTTAACTTCCTTAATTTCTGATCATGACTCGCCCATGTGGACCTCATTTACTCCTTTGGCTTTTCTTACAATCCTGAATGATCGGCTTCGCTGTTGAGAATTATCCGCTTGGCGTTGGAAGAAATCTCAAATCTCTGATGCACTTTTCGACATTAGCTCTCCTCCACTTGTTGCCATTAGCCATTCTTGCACATGTGGCAATAATCCCTCCAAAAAGTATTGGCATTGGTGCCACTTCTCGTACCCATGATGTGGACACTTCAAGAGTAGCCCATTGAATCGTTCCCATGCTTCAAAGCACTGCTCGTCTTCTCTTTGGGTGAATTCTGAGATTTCCCTGCGAATAGCATTGGTTTTATGCACTGGGAAGTATTTATTTAAAAATTTAGTAACCATTTGTTCCCATGATGTAATGCTATTAGCAGGCATTGTGTTAAACCATGAACGAGCTCTATCTTTTAAAGAAACTGGAAACAGTCTAAGTTTAACATCATCATCTGAAAAATTTTCATATTTAAATGTTTGACAAACAGCATGAAAATCATTCAAATGGTTATATGGGTCTTCATTTTCTAGGCCATAGAATGTTGGGAGACAATTTAGCACACTAAGTTTTAATTCAAAACTCCTAGCAGCTACATTTGGGTATCTTATGCATGATGTGCTTAAGTTGGCTAAGGGACTAAAGTAGTCCTTAAATGGCCTCTCCTGTGGTGCTGGTGGCTGTTGTTGCAAATCCATTTCAATTTTATTTTTAATTGCAACGTGTTTATGTGCGCGAAGTGTTTTTTCTAATTCAAGGTCTATTGGCTCAAGATTGGGTAAATGTGACCTTCGACCATGTATGCAAAGAACACACAAAAAAATGAAAACAAAACAAAATAAATAAATCAAATAAGAATAAACTAATAAAAATAAAGAGAAAGGAGAAATTAAGTTACTAACCTTATCACGCTGTTACAATCTTACTATGAAAACACATCCAATTGCTATTATTGTATAAAAAGAAAGAAAAGGAATACATGAAGTAAAATAAATTAACTTAAAATAAATTAAATGAAATTAAAATAAGTTAATAGGCGGTGTAACCGGCCAAGTAAAATATGAAAATAAGTAAGAGAAACAAAAAAAAAGTGAAATTAAAATAAATTAATAGGCGGTGGAACCGGCCAAATTAACAAGATAAAAAAATAATTACAAAGAAAAATAAAATAAAAATTAAATTAGAGAAATCTAAATAACAAAAAATAATTACAAGAAAATAATTACATAAAAGTTATTTACACAAGAAAAATAACTCTACGAATTAAAATGACTTACCTCTCCGGCAACAACGCCAAAAACTTGTTATGCAAATTTTAATGAACTCGCAAGCGCACGAATCTATTGTAGTATAGATTAATGGTGAAGAGTGTCGATCCCACGAGGAGGTGGATTTTAATTTGGTGTAGGGTTAATTTTCTAATTGGGTAACTTGGATTTGTTGTGGAGATGATTTCAAATATTATAAAATTTAAATTAAAATGGCGGAATGAAATTGGAGATTAAACTATGTGAATAAAGTGCTTGGGTATCTGGATCTGCATCAACATGCACCATGGGCTTAATATTCCTTATTATTGCCAATTAAATCATGAGGGGGGTTTCCACTCCTCATGAGCCACACTCTAATAAATATGGTATCAAGCACTTATCGTGCCAGACAATAATAATCTTGCACTAGGGAGACGGTAGCACCGGTACAAAATCTAGACAAGATTATTACTATCTGTCGACGAAAAGTCAAAACAGCCACATAAATTAGAGGGGAGAAGAAAGTAAATTTACTAAATTAGCCCATGGAGCATGTTGAGACTTCACCTTCAACCCAAGCTTGAAAGAAAATTAGCTACTCATTATTTGAACTAGGGGTAAAATGGTTATTATACTAAAATACATAGAAATACAAGAAGGAGAGAGAATTTTACAAAACTAAGCTCAAAAATGGATTCAGGGGTCTCAAATTAGGGGGGGGAAGCCCTCATTTTATAGATGCAATGAGTAAATCATGGCCATTGGATGAAATCAATTCGGACGCTCAGGATTGCGCCACGTGGCAAGCTCTGATTGCTTTGAACACATCATCAGCGACTGTGATTCAGTGTGTCGCATGTAACTTAAGACAATTTTCGCATCCACTGATTTGCTGCCACATCATCAGTCAACGTCAAAGTCAACCAATCTTGAACAAGTGCATTGCTTCTATTGTAAGCTCATTTTTTCGGTCCAATAATACACTGCCACGTCATCGGTCAGCGCCACATCATCAGTCAATGCCACATAAGCAGTCAATGCCACATCATTTGTCCAATCAAATGCTGCCATGTCACCAGTCAATGACACGTCATCGGTCAATGCCATGTCATCGTACGTATGTGTGAATAGTGCCGTACATGAACAGTGACATATAGGTGAACAGTATCGTATAAGTGAACAGTGACATTTTTCTTTTTATGCTCCTCCTAAGGTTTTCGACTGTCCTGAGTTAAAAAATATTGTTCGTTTTACTGTCTGATTTCTCGTTAATTGTGAAATGGCCAGAATTTCCCTGAAATACATAAAATACTTAAATTATAAAAACACACAAACAATTAAAATGCAAGGGACTTAAATACATAAAAGTAGGGATGTTAGTAAGACTTGAAGTGTAACATGATGATTTTATCCTATATAAATACACACTTTCTAGCACTCAACAGTGTGTGTGACTTTGATCAAGTTCAGAGTTGCTGCAGCATAACTCAAGCATCAAACACATCTCAAAGATATACATTAAAAAACATTTTTATTCATAAAGGGGGGGTAGGAGTCAATAAGAGCTAAAACTGTGCTACATCATGATTCATTCATTTAATTCAAAAGATTTGTTTTTGAGTCGCTCTTTAGTGTAACATCAACTTTTCATGTGAATGTCTATCAGAAGTACTGATGACACCCAATTACTTCATCAATGCACAAATCAGAGTTGCTGCTGCAATAGCATCTAAGATGCTATAGTCTTATCTTTATATACCTTTAACACAAGGCTAAACATGGGGTTCATGCACAGTCCTGGTTACTCAGTTTCCTAGACAGAGGACTTTTTTTTTTTCATTGGTTGTTGCAGCATTGCTCATAACCTTGGCTGCCTTTTTACTCAAGTGTGCATATGGGGTGCATACACAGCCCTGGTTACTCAGCAACTAAGCCATTGGAGCAACAATTATTTTATTTCCAGCACAGTTTGCTAAAATTTTTGAAATTTCCAAAATTTTTCCCCCCAAACTTGAGCTATTCTTAACCATAGTTTCTAAAAATTTTCTAATTTGCCATCCTAGTATTGCTACAGCATACTCACATAACTTAACCAAAGTCCAAGTGTCAAGACAGAACTTCAACCCTTATCCATAGATTGTCTCTAATTGAAGGTAATTTTTCCTATATTTCATCACTCAAGTCATCTTTATTGGGTTTCCTAATTCAAGAACAAAGACTAGATAGATAGAGCTACACACTTAATCACATACATTCAAGCAAATATACATAAAACTAAAAAATATTCACTTACATTCACACATTCTTGCAAACTGAAATTAAATTTCACATACCACACATTCCTTGATTCATTAAAATTTAAAAACACCATCACATTCTAACATATCATAACACAACTCCCCCCAAACTTGAGAGGTGCTGTGTCCTCACATGCACATAAAACAACTAAAAACACCAATCACACAAAGTAAATTAAAGACAAAAATTTAAAATCATGAAAAAAAAAGAAATAAAAAAAAAGAAAGTTCAGCATTTGTAATGATAAATTTGGCAAGCAGGTGGTACTCCCCTGTTGGCACAATTCTACAGCAAGTGCTGAGTAGGTTCACTTCTTCTTTGCTCTACTACGCAAGCTTTTCCTTAGTGACCCCACATTTGCAGCAGTTCATTTCTTCTTGGTTTTCTTGGTTAGACTGGTTGTTGGGTTTGCTTTGGGCTGACCAGTCTTTGCTTTCTTGGGCTTTGGTTCTGCTGATGATTGTGATGCTGTAGCAACTTTAGAGAACTGTGCCTCTTTTCTTTTGCCAGCTGCCTTATAAGAAGCTTTTAGAGACTATGCAGCAGTTTTCTTTACTAGAGAGGGAGGAGGAGTTGTTTCTTCATCTTCAGCAGTGACGCTATCAATGAGCTCCTGAAGGCTTCTTTGTTGAGTTGCTGTCCCTGTTGGTCCTCTGTTGAATGCAACAAGTCTTGCTTCAGCAGTTTTGTCTTTTTTAGATGATGAATGCTCCTCACTTATCTCCTTCTCCTTTCTTGTAGAAGACACGACTGGTGGCTCATTTTGCTGCATATCTTCATTAGTTTCTCCTCTACTGTCCTTATCTCCATTGTCTTCTTCCTCACTTTTGTCTTTCTCTTTATCATCTGTTTCTTCAATCTGTTTTGAAGTGTCTTCTTCTTCTTATGCTTCTTCTGTACTCTCTTCATCTCTATTGTCTTTTGTTTTTTCTGCTGCTGGCTCTTCTGCTGTCTCTATTACTGGAGTAATCCCTGCTACGTTCTGAAAATTAAATTGCTGGAGCAGGGTTTCAAGGAAATCCTTGTGCTTCTTCTTCATGAACATTGCAAATTGATGCTTTTGGGACTCCAAATGCATTAGGTAGGTTTAGAATCCTCAGTTCTCTTCTCTCTAAGCCTCGACACATGTATCAATGCGTGTACTTAATTCTTGCAGTGCCTTGTCAATAATTGAATCCCTTTATGGTTTTGCGGCAGTAGGACGTTCGGAGGTTGCTACTGGTGCATGCTCTCCAACAATCCTCTCCACTATTCTAGTAGTGAAAGCTCCTTCATTCTTGATTTTCTCATCTCTCGTTGCTATTTTCACATTAGAGACCTCACAAATTCCTGTGATAAGAGATGGAAAGAACAAGGCAGCAGATTTTTGCTTCTTCATAGCACACTTCCTAATTTCATTCTCGATAATCTTCCCAACATCAATTTTATACCCCTTCATAATAGCATCCCTCTTTAATTGCCCATGTACTACCTTCTACAGTCAAGGTCTTTAGTATCTTATTCCACTCGTTGGCGTTCATAGTTTCAACCAACTTACTATATTCACAATCTACAGCAGGGGGTAAATCATAAAAAACATTTATCACCTTAGAGTCTAGAGGGACTTGGATTTGCCTTACCCAGATATTTTTCTGATCCTGCTGCAGCATGCTGCAATAAAGCTCCTTCAGGATCGATACCACTGAGTCTTGCGGGTCTTGCTGCAGCATTGAAAATATTATTGATGACTTCGGTTGGTTTTTCGAGAAAAAGGAAGCCTTTCTCCTCTTGGATCTTCTTAGACTCGATGAAATCTTCAAACCTTTCCTCTGCCTTATAGTGATAAAAACACTCAGGATTTTTCACCCTTCCTGCCTTTACTTTGATTTTCGGCATTGCTGGAGCACTGGAATAGGTTTGGTGTGTTTGGGTATAAGTGAAATTAAAAAATGAAAAAAAAAAAAGAAAAGTTGCAGCGGTAGAGTTGAAAAGGGTTACTGTTTGGTAAAGTTTGAGGCAGTGAAGGTTTAATTTATAGTGAGAAAGGAATGCAAGATGATAAAACCCCTAAAGATTTTATCCCATTTTTAAAATTCAAATGCTGCTGCACAGCTGTTATTAGCGTGTCAGTTAGCAACGGTAAAAATTTTGAAAGTTTGACTGCCATTTGAAATTTTGACTGACACACTTCAGCAACATCAGATAACTTGTTGAAAAATGACAGTTGTATCCCCATTGCTTCAAAGACCATTTTTATCCTGTTGCTACAGGCAATGCTGCAGCATGAACACTGTTAAACTTTTTCTACCAACCAAATTTCGTTTTTCACATCTTTTGCTCCCAACTTCTAAACAAAATAAGAAAAATAAATAAATAAAATTTCAAAATTAAATCAAAATAAAAGAACACAATAAATAGCAGCAAAAAAGTAAAATTAAACAAGCAAACTACTTCTGAAGGTTTAAAACAAACTTCCCTCATTGGGTTGTCTTCCAACTCAGCGCTTGGTTTTCGGTCTTTCAGCTTGACCTTCCCTTTTTGCTCAGGCTAGATCCTTCAAAAATAAATCCTCTTTTGGATTGTTCACTGCAGCTCCCACGTAATGCTTGACTCTTTGGCCTTTAACTTTGAATTCTTGGCTTGTCCTTGCATCTTAGAGATCAACAACCCCATAAGGATAAACTCGAATAAGTTTGAAAGGCCTGGCCATCTAGACTTCAACTTTCCCGGAAAAAGCTTTAGTTTAGAGTTATAAAGCAAAACTTCTTGGCCCAGAATGAGCTCCATTTTCTGAATTTGCTTGTCACGCCATTGTTTGGTTTTCTCCTTGTAAATTATTGCATTTTCAGAAGAGAATAGCCTGAACACTTCTAACTCACAAAGTTGTAACAATCTCTTGTCTGCTGCAGTATTCATGTCCATGTTCAATTGCTTTACTGCCCAATAAGCCTTATGCTCCAACTCCAGACACAAAATGCAAGCCTTGCCATAAATAATTCTGTATGGAGACATACCAAGTGGTGTCTTGTAAGCTATTCGGTAGGCCCATAAAGAATCATCTAATCTAGTGGACCAGTCTTTTCTATTAGGATTCAAAACTTTTTCCAAAATTTTTATATTTCCCTGTTGGACAATTCTGCCTGACCACTAGTTTGTGAATGATATGCTGTAGCAACCTTATGCTTGATTCGATATTTAGCTAATGCTGCAGCAAAAATCCTATTGAAGAAATGGGTTCCTTCATCACTGATGATAACTCTAGGTGGTGGTGTAGTTGAGTTGTGCATCAGCTAGGGTTTTGCTAGCATAACAAATGGAGTGAAAAATTTTACCTTTCTTCTGCCTTAGCACTACTCCAACAGAATGATCACTGGCATCACACATCAACTCAAAAGGCATACTCCAGTATGGTGCTATAGTAACAGGTGCTGTAACAAGAGCTTTCTTTAAAGCAACAAAGGCCTTCAAACAATCTTCATCAAAATGGAAGGGTCTGTCATGCTCCTGCAGCATACATATAGGTTTTGAAATTTTTTGAAAAATCTTTAATAAACCTTCTATAGAATCCAGCATGGCCTAAAAAACTCCTTATCCCTTTCACAGAGGTAGGTGGTAGAAGTTTATCAATCACCTCTATTTTTGCCTTATCCACCTCTACCTCTTTTCTAGAAATTTTTTGGCCTAGAACTATCTCTTCTTGTACCATAAAGTGACATTTTTCCCAATTCAACACCAAATTTATCTCCTCACATCTCCTAAGCACATTTTCAAGATTAAGCAAACATTCATCTATGATTCCCCAAAAATCGAAAAGTCATCCATAAATACCTCAAGTGGTTGCTCAATTATATCTGAAAAAATGGACATCATGCACTTCGGGAACATTGCTAGAGCATTGCACAAGCCAAATGGCATCCTTCTGAAGGCAAAGGTACTATAAGGACAAGTGAATGTTGTCTTCTCCTGATCTTCTGGTGCTATAGCAATCTGGTTGTAGCCCGAATATCCATCCAAGAAACAATAATACTCCCTCCCCGCAAGTCTATCGAGCATCTGGTCTATGAAAGGCAATAGAAAGTGATCTTTTCTTGTAGCTTTGTTCAGCTTCCTATAGTCCATGCAAACTTTCCATCATGTTACTGTTCTTGTGGGAATGAGTTCACTCTTCTCGTTTTCTACAACGGTTACTCCACCTTTCTTTTCGTATCCATGCAAACACATTGAATTGGGCTCACCCATGAACTATTCAAAATTGGGTAGATGATTCCAGTATTAAGCCATTTGATGATCTCTTTCTTCACAACTTCCTTCATAATGGGATTCAATCTTCTCTATTGCTCTATAGAATTGCTGTAGTAGTTTTTCAGCAGAATCTTGTGCATCAATATGGAGGGCCTGATTCCTTTAATATCTACCACGGTCCATCCAATAGCCTTTTTGTAATTCCCCAACATAGCCACCAGGCTCTTTTCTTGCTCTGCATTCAAAGAAGACAAAATGATTACAGGAAGTGTGTATGGTCACCAAGATAAACATATTTCAACTGTGAAGATAAAGATTTTAATTCTAAAGAAGGAGGTGATTCAATGAAGGAAAAAATGATTTTACTTTCCTATTTAAGAGATTAAATGACTCAACTTGTTTGTTAGATCTAAATGATTGTTTCTCTCCTAGCCATACTTTGTCCTGTGCTTCAAAAGCTTGATATTCATCTTTAATTTCTTGGAATGTTGCTGTCTGGATGTCTTCTTTCCTGCAGCAACTATTTAATCTTTCTACTATAGCAATATCAACAGTACTGACAAAGTTGCAGTCTTCAATAGCATAAGGACTCTTTATAACTTCTAGCATATTCAATGTCACTTGCTGATCATTAACCCTCATGGTCAGTTCTCATTTTTCAACATCAATCAAAGTTTTTCCCGTGACTAAGAATAGTCTACCCAAGATGATAGGCACGTCTTTGTTAGCTTCAAAATCCAACACTATGAAATCCACAGGAAAAATAAATTTGTCAACCTTCACCAACACATCTTCAATCTTGCCTTCTAGTTGTATTGTCACAGTTGTTGGTCTGACTTCTCCAACTCCTAATTGCTTGAACACTGATAATGGCATAAGATTTATGCTAGCTCCCAAATCACAAAATGCTTTGCCACTATATTGGTTACATATGGAGCATGGAATTGTAAAACTTCTAGGATCTTTCAACTTTTGAGGCATTTAGCTCTGAAACATGTGGCTGCATTCTTGTGTCAATGCTATTGTCTCAAACTCCGTAGCCTTCTTTTCTTTGTTAGAATGTCCTTCAAAAACTTCACATAATTTGGCATTTGTTCTAAAGCTTCTACAAAGGGATATTGATGTGTAATTGCTTCAACACTTCTAAAAACTTACTCAATTGCTTGTCTTGCTTTTGTTTCTGAAATCTTTGTGGAAATGGTGGTGGGTGTCTGAATTGATAAGTTACAACTGGTTGTGCAAACTGCTTCTCTATTACTTTATACTGGACTGGTGCTGCAGCATCATCTTCAACAGGTACTTGGTCATCATTTTCTACAGATGCTGTAGCATTATTGTTTCCACCATTGTTCTAAAAAGTGGTAGGTTGTGGCTCTTCTTCAACTTGAATTTCTTCTTGGGTTGAGGTAGAATCAACTCTTCTTTTTGTTGCCCTTACTAGAATATGAACATCTTTTCTCGATCTCAAGTTAATTGCCTTGCAATGCTCTTTCCCTTCTCTTCTTGGGTCTTCTGTGTTGCTGGACAAACTGTCTTGAGGTCTGCTGCTCAATGCTATAGCAAGCTGTCCAATTTGATTTTCCAGATTTCTCAAAGTTGCTGCTTGACTTTAGACAACTGCCTTATTCTTAACAATATACTCCTTAAGCAAAGCTTCAAGAGAGCTAGATTAATCATTGTTGGTGTTCCTTTGCCCTTGATTTTGCTACTGAAATCTAGGTGGTGGTGCAGGTCTATTCTATCTACTGGTTCTGCAGCATACTAATTTTGGTGCTGATTACCCTATCAGAAGTTTGGGTGCTACCTCCATCCAAGGTTATAGGTGTTTGAATAAGGATTGTTCTGCCTATTAAAGTTACCCACATAGTTCACTGAAGTTGGATTTCCAGGGCAATTATCAAACAAGTGCCTTTCTTCACAATATACACAAGACACCTCAGCCACTTTGTTGACAGTTGCTGGAGCAGTAGAGATAGCCTTCATCATATTTGTCAATGAAGCTACTTGAACTGATAGTGCTGTCAAAGCATCTACATTATGAACTCCTACTGTTCCTCTTAATGTAGCTTTTCTGAAAGATGGCCATTGATAGTTGTTGTTTGCTATTCTCTCCAAAATATCATAAGCCTCATTGTAAGACTTAGATAGCAAAGCACTATTTGTTGAAGCATCAACCATCAATCTTGTGCTTGAGTTTAAACCATTGTAAAAGGTTTTTAATTGGATGCAGCAAGGGATACCATGATGAGGACATTTTCGAAGTAGCTCCTTGAATCTTTCCCATGCATCATACAAACTTTCATCTTCCAGTTGATGGAATGAAGTAATTTCATTCCTAAGCTTTGCATTCTTGGTTAGTGGGAAGTATTTCATCAGAAACTTGTCAGCAAAGTCATTCCATGTAGAGATGGAATCTAGGGGTAAAGAGTTCAACCATGCTCTTGCTTGATCTCTTAAAGAAAACAGGAAAAGCCTTAACCCCAATGCTTCCTGTGATGCTCTAACAATCTTGAAAGCATCACTCACTTCCAAAAATAGCTTAAGATGAAGATGGGATCTTCGAATGGCAACCTATTAAACTGGCTCACAGTTTGTAGCATTTGAAAGATCACGGGATTGAGCTCGAAATTGTCAGCTTGTACCTCAGGCCTCACTATTCTCGGATGTATTGCTTGTGGAGTCAGCACAGCATAGTCTCTTATGGCTCTATCTCTGTCATCAGCCATGTAGATGATATTGTTGTTAGCATGCTGTCCTTGGCCATTTTGCCCTTCTTGAACTCTTTGTGCATTAGTTGGATCCATTCTTTCTTGTATGTTTAAATCTCCCATGCCTTCTAAACCTGCCATGTTAGCAACGGATCTCAAACCTCTATGCTCTTTCCTTAGTCTTGTTGCAGTTCTCTCTATCTTAGAATCAAACTGAAATTTCACTAGTTTGAATTTATGTATGCAAGGACTGCTCCAGCAATTCTGTCAACATAGCAAATAGATCAACAGAAAACAAAAATTGGCACCGAACAAAATTAGCTTCACAAATCACAATAAAAGCACAATCCCCGGCAACGGCGCCAAGAACTTGTTGCAGAATTTAAATGATGTCAACGTGCAAGCGAACACAACAAGTAGTAATAATGATGAGTAATCAGATCATCTCCACCGGGATTGATCTACTGCAACTTGTTACAGCAATCTTACGGAGCAAATCTTAGCTAAGTAATTTAAAAGGCCTAAAGGAATTTAAAAGATGCAATAAAAGGAAGCTGCATCACACACAAGGATATACTCAATGACAAAGGGGTAGTTGGATCTTAAACTCACTTAATGGTTTTGACTCTTTTTCACTTGATGCTCTGTTGCTATAGCATCTACTGTAGCACTGGGCAGAATCACTCATGCATCATCAGCTGTCGCTTGTTGGACATCTTATATCCAAAAGCAACCTAACAATGACCAGTTGCTAAGCCAATATTTAGATATAACATTACTCGTTCTAGGTTCCCTTAACCATACAAGGTGACTGTCTATGTCTAGTTTATCACAAATTCTAGATTAGGGATGGCCTTATTCAAATTGAGTTAAACTTAACTTGGGAAACCCACTCTAGAATCATGTATTGTCTTGGTTAGATCCATTAGGTCAGACCTTTTTTAGGCTCTTTCCTAGCTTGTATCTACTAAATGGGTGGTCAGCCAAAATAGTGAATTACAACACATACAACCAAGGCAAAATGCTACAGCATACACCCAGCAACACAATATATGAGTCAAATAACCATAAAGTTCATTTAAAATCCAACTACTTAATGGTTTAGCTCATGATGAGCTTTAAAACAGTAAAAACATAATAGTTTGTCATCAAATACATCATCGAAGAGAATTAAAACAAATAAATGCAAAGATGGAGTTTAGATACAACAAGGATGAAGTGCCACTCTTCAATCTTGATGTACACTCTCTCCTTCTTGAATGTTCCTCTGTTATACTCTGAAATTTCTGTTGACTTTTATGAGTCACGACCGAGAATGATGATGGATGATGGTGTGGTAGGGTGGTGGCTCGTGGCTGACGATAATGAAGGAATGATGTGCGTTGGATGATGATGAAAAATTCTTGGTTTCCTTAAAAATAAGCCTTTTATCTTAGAATTTTGGTAACCCTAAAAGGAATAGAGGACACTTGTTACTATTTGGTAACCTAGGACCACATGACAATTTGTGTTGCCATCCATTATTTGTCTGCTGCTGACAATGGCAGTAAAAGCTGCAGTAGATTCTATCTGCTACTGATATGTGACAACTGGACAGTCCTTTTTGTCTCTCTTATTGCTCTTAGATTGCTGTAGCAACTTCTCCAGCATTCTTCTTGATTTTTGCTTGATATTCTCTCACTTGCAAGCTGATCTTTTGGTATGTTTCTGCAAGTCTGCTTCTAACATGTGACAGTAGAATTTAATGGTATGTGAGTTGTCTTTATCTATTTTAGCTCTTGGATTGCTACAGTAGTCTCCACAGCATTTCCTCTAATTCGATTTTGTGCATCAGACAATTCTTTTGTCGTGTTCTACAATCCCGCTGCTGTAGCATGCGATCCTTCTTCAGCAGCATCTTTTATCAGCTATGAGCATTTGGGGTTACCTACAATTATGCACAAAATAAGGGCATGAGATGGTCTTTACACATCATTTTACTATAACTAAGATTAAATACATGCATATGCTAAATGTAATGAAAATGTAATAAAACTCAATCATTTACTCTTTATGTAAGTTTTGGGTCTAAATATAGCATGATAACTCTCATTTCATAGAGTTATCAAAAACCTATTTTGGGCAGCAGCAAGAGCCACTAGTGAAGATGAATACGAAGACAACATGAAAAAGATAAAAACAGCTAAAAAAGACACACATGCGGCTTATGATTATTTGATCAAGATTGAAAAGAAAGAGTGGGACAAACATGCATTTGCACATGATGTAAAAGTTGATCATGTAACCAACAACATAACTAAGTCACGGAATAGTTGATTAAATGAATGCAGAGACAAGCTTATGTTGACAGTTATGGAATTCATTAGAAAAAAAGTTATGAAAAGATTCTATAAAAGGCATTCGGACGTAAGAAAATTGATTGGGAGCTACCTCCAGTAGTGAGGAGAAAGTTGAATGTTTTTAGACAAGAAGGAAGATTCGTTAGGGTGCTTGTGGCTAGTGAGTATGAATTTGAGGTAATGGATGAGAATAACGAAACATTTATAGTTAACTTGCAAAATAAAACTTGTGACTGTGGTGTTTATTAAATTTGTGGGATACCATGTAAACATGTCATGCCATGTATTGCTCAAAGACATAAGGATGCTGCTGGTTATGTGGACAAAAAACTGACATTGGAAGTATATTTGGCCACATATGCAAATGTCATACATCCATTTCCAGATCAAACCACTTGGCCTACTGTTGAAGGCCTAAAAGTCTTACCACCAGATGTCAAAGTAGGAGTTGGGAGGCCTAAAATAGTGAGGAGAAGAGAACTAGGGGAATGGCAAGGGAAAAGAAAGACCAAGGAAAGATGTAACAATTGTACCATTTTCGTCCATAACAAAAGAGCATGCAAAAATGCACCAGTTGATGCCACCAAATAGGTTATGAGTTATTTACATTTACATTTACGTATTTCGTTCAAAAGCATGTTTAATATTCACTACTTAGTAAAAATGCTTAGTATTCATTGCTTAATAGTTTACATTATCATTTGCACTCGTAGGTCGCCATGAAAAAAAATAAAAGTGCAGCAGAGAGTATAACTACACTAGAGTACCTTTAACAACAACTACACTAGAGTACCTTTAACAACCATCAGGTAAGCTTAAAACTATCTTTTCTTATTTATGGCTGTTATCTTTATACACTAATCATGCGTGATTAATAATGCAACAACAACCACACAAGCTATGAGCGGAAGCTCTAAACAAGCTAGTAACCAGAGTTGTCATACAAATTTACCAATTCAAAACAACATTTCAAAAAGACATGCTTCACTCTTACAATCCATTGCAAATTGTAATATGCTATCAGCACTCTTTAATTCCACCTCAGTATCACATTTCTTTGAGTCAACATCAGCATTACTTTTATTTAGGTCAGCAATAACATCACCCCTCTTCAAGTTGGCATTCAAGTCAGCAACAAAATCAGCCATCTTCAAGTCAGTGGCAGCCTAATACGAGTAAAAAAACAACCCTATTCAAGTCGTCATTAAAGATGGACGTGATTCCAATTTGATATCAAAACAAGGTAAAAACTAAAGCTTCCTTATTTACATTTAATACACATATGTGAATGAGAAAAATGTGTCAGGAGGAATGGTTTATTTTGTTTATTATCTATATATCTTTTTGAGATATTAATTTTTTTTATGCAGCTATTGGTGGTACATCTCACTATCTTTTTAACTAAATTGTAGATCACCTGAAAACTTGCAAAGTTTGTGACATTTGGATGATAGACTTTCCTTAAAAAAATTATGCTTGATAAATTGTGGTTTTTTTTTTAATCTTTTTAGTGAAGCCATTTTGATTTATTTTCCAATGCAGTATTTTTTTCGTGTATGAATCACTATAACTTGTTACAATTTTAATTATTATTATGATTAGTTTTCTTGTGAACATATTATGGTTATATACAATTCTAATGTTTACTGGTACCAATTTGATATGGTCTATGATATAATAATTTTTTATTATGTTTATCGGAATGGAATGGATGGTGGTACCAATTCACAGATTATGGTTTTCTATGAAAACTAATTAGATAATTATGATTTCTCGTGTCAATTAGATATGCTACAGATTTAATAATTATTGTTGTAATTAGTAGCTTTTGATTTTCTTCTAAATGGTCTCCTAAATAAGGGTATTCTTGTAATTTAATTAACAATCTATGAGCAAATTCGGTAACAAACAATTATTTTTTTGATGACATGTCAAAGGTCAATATATTGACTTGCATGCTAGAGGGAGTTAACGATAATTTTACATTCAAAATGTATTTTCTACTAAAATAAACAGAATCGGTTAAAAGTTAGGGATTTAAAAGTCTTTTTTCCAAACGTTAAGGATTTTTTTGTCCCTTTCCCTAAATGTTGAGGGTATATCAGTCCTTTTCCCAAAAATTTAAATAAGTCATGCTGGGTAGTTGACATTATTGTATCCTCCTCCATCGCGAAATTTTGTCTAATAAATTGATCTTTCCAATATCCTCTTTCTTTTTTAATAAGATCAGCAACCAAGATTTAAGAAGCAATAGCTGCGGAGAGAATGAATCGAATATGCTGAGAGCTTGTAACCCAAATTGTTGTTCATTAACAGCAAAATACACATACTTAATTTCTTCAATTCCACCCAGATGTAGAACTTTTAAATTATAACAGAAAATTATCACTTATATGCCTTTAATTTATTCCATTATCAAATACACTACAATATTTTCAGGGTGCATCAGTCGTTCACACTAAGTTGATAAAATGCATCTTCCATCCATTAAACCGTTAGTTACTATTTAAATGTGTTGACATCAGAAGGGTAGTCTGGTCTTTTCATATGGAAATAAGTGAAACAAGTGATAATTTAAGGGTACACAAGTGATGATATGATAATTTACGTATACAAGTGATAATTTCTCTTTAACTTAATTTGAGTTTAGTAGAAGACATACATGTTTTGTCAACTTAAGATGGATGATTGATATACATTGACAGTGTTGTAGTACGTTTAATAAAAGTGTATTTTAAGGGTATACGAGTGAAATTCCCCAATAATAATTAGTCTCGTACTTATATTTAGCCTTTTTTCTTTTTTTCTTTTTTTTATAAATACTGATAATGCATCAAAAATCTTGCTGGGACTTGAAATCCTGCCCAAGGCTTGTCAGAAACTGCCTCGATGCATCAAAAATTCCGACCAAATGCCTACTAACCTATCTTAATGTATAAAAGTTAAAGTTTACCTTGAAATCTAATGTCCATCTTGATGCTTGTCATGATTTACCTCAATGTTGTCTACTCCAAAGAAGAAGAAGAAGAAATATATGCTCCAACATTAGAGATGGCCAACGGGCTGGGCCGGCATCAAAGGACAGCTCATGCGTGCTCGTGTTCATGCCCTGCCCACCAAGTACTTCATATCGTACCGTGCCTAATTTTTTTTGCCTAGGCCCAGCCCAGCATACATGTCGTGCCCATGCGTACCATGGGTTGTACCGTGCTGTGCCTAAGAAAAAAAGCACGACAAGCTTTTTTTCATTTTTCAATTTTTTTAAAAGGGCATGCGAAGTTGTTGGTGTACTTTTTTAAATCCAATATACCTTTTTTGAGTCCATGTACCTTTAGTTAAATTCAATATAAACAAAAGTTCAAAACTCAAATCCATATTCGATAATAATAAACTAATTATTGTAAGAGCATATAATACTACTAAGTTAGACCCTACAGTATTAGAATTCTTTTTATACTTAACAACAATAATAATAAATTTTTCTTAACGATTAACTTAATTGTTAACTTACATAAAGTCATAGATCGTAGTCTATAATAATATTATTGCATACATTTTATAAAATCATGATATATAATTTTATTTATTAAAATCATGATACGATCTATTCATTTAATAAATTAAAAACATAAAATAATTAGTTAATTTTTTTAAACTAAGAATTAAATGAATTTAAAAAAATTACACTAACAAAAAAATATATTAAAAGATTCAATTTCAAGTTATTTGTAAAATCATACAATTACAAATTTACTTTCATTAAAAAGTGAAACGTGCTTATTGCTTGCTTTTTCACGTGCCGTGCTTTAGCCCATCTCTAGTCGTGCGTGCTTTTGAGGTCCACGTGCCTAAATTTCTAAGCCCGACCCAGCCCGCCCACGTGCCCCACAGAAATGTACTCGTAACGTGCCGTGCTGTACTGTACAGACATGTGCTGTACCCGTGCCATGCCACGCGCCGCTCAGCTCGTTAGCTATCTCTATCCAACATACATACACACAAACTCAAACCCTTGACCTCAAGAACAAAAAAGATAAGGTGTCCACTACTTATCGGCTCAACCAATGAGTGGTTTTGCAATATTTATATTTAATGTTAAATATTATTTTATTGTTGATCCTAATTTAATAAACGTTAATGACTAGTTACCCGTTTGGTAAGGCTTATCTAATAGTCATAGGTGTTTATTTAGTTTCATAAACTCTTTTAAAACTTTTATTATTATTTGGTTGTTTTCTTATTAAAGCTTTTGAAGATTGAATAAGCTATTTTACTTCTACTAGCAAAAGCTCAAATTTTGAAATTTTGGGAATAGAGGTTGAATTTTTTTTTTAACGTTGAAATGTTTAAAATATCATTTACTTATTTGATTATTTTATTTTATTTTTTTTATAACATAACTTTAAAAAAATCGCCTATTAAAGTAATTTTATAAATTTTAATAAAAACTCTTGTTAAGAATTTAGATCTATTTTTAATAGATGTATGCAATATTAAAATCATAAAATTGATTAAACTAAATTAATTTTTTCGAAAACACTGTTTCAACTACTGTTCCCGCATCACTGTTCACATGTTACTGTTCATCCGCATAAAAAAGATTATTTTGCCAACAACAATAAATTGCAGAAAATAAAAGACACGAAGATTTTTACGTGGTTCGGATTCAACAATCCTGCATCCACGAGGCCATGCCTAAAGAAAGCAATCCGCTAAGATAAGATATTAAAACCTATGGATTTACCAAACTAAAGACTCTCACTTTAGTTCCTCACCGTACAAGTCTACTTATCTTCTCTTGGATACTTTCTAAAGAACTATTGCTACTTTTAGGGTTCGAAAACCTTCAGGTATTCCTCAGAATCTTAATAGCAATATTCTTTCAACAAAATCAATCTTAACCACAGAATGTGAGATGAAGAGAACTAACAACTCATAAATAAAAATCACATACAAATACCAGGGTAGAAACTTAGAAAACTGGTACTTGAAATATTTGGCCAACAGGAATTTTCACTGACTGAAAGTTGCGGCAATAGACATTCCTGAATACATCAATATTCAGCTAAGGACACCATAGACATAAATCAAACTGCAAATAAGGTATCCATAAATCAAAGCATATGGCCAAGGGAGAAATTTCCTAAGGGGATCGACGGCAATGCTATATAGAGGCTCTCTGCACTTTTCTTTTCTATTCTGGCTTGTCAAGCTCTCCCTAAATTGCAGAGATACCTTTCTTTATGTATAGATAGAGTTTCCATTCAAAAAGGATTCTATTTTCCTTATAAATAAGCTAACTTATCTCACAAGATTTTCTATCTTAATAAAAGACTAGAATCCTATTAAATTGGATTATCTAATAATTAAGGGAATTAACAAGATTTATTTCCCTTTTACATTTGATCCTAAAATCCAATTTAATTAAAACCTAAATAAATTGCCAAAGACGACAATAAAAATAACTGCCTTAACAACTCTCATTAACAACCAAACAACTAATTTTTTTGGCAAAAAAAATCTACTTGTAAAAGCTCTAATAACAAAAACTCTACTTAAAAAATCTCTATTTAAAAAGCTATACCAAACAGAGCTTAAGTTAATGTGGTAATTATATTTGAGTTGTCACATCTGTTGGGACCCAAATACTAGAGTAATAATTGAGATTCCTATATCATTATTGTTGAAATTTGAAATTTCAAAGCTTCATATTTCACGAATTAACCCTAATAAGATATTCATTCCTTTGTTTTTTCCTTAAAATTACTTCTAAAACCCATAAAATTTTCTAATACTTCTTCATTGAGGGGTGATATTTGACCACCTCAATTTCTCTCACTAGTCCCCACCATACAATTAGCCTCACTTATTTAAAAATTTATCCTTATTAAAAGCTAAAAATGTAATTAAAAAACAAAAACAATTTCAGAAAATCCTACCCACCTTCCACCACCATTATCACCACCTCAAGCCGCCATTCTTTGTCATTCATTCTAATCTATGCCGCTTCATTGCTAGCCCATTTTTATTATTTATCATTCATTCCAATTAATTTTAAAATTTCTTGATTCCTATAGTGAAATAATTCTTTGCCTTTTTTCATTTGATATTATTTTGATTTTAATACTATCATATCAATCTCGCTGAAATCAGTTTAATTAAATTAAGGGTTTTGATCATGACTATTGGGGAATTTGTTGGTAAGATCAATCAGTGACTAGGGACTAGTGATACACTGGCTTCAAGCAGTCATAGTAGTGGTGGAAGGTGGGTAGAGTTTTTAGAAATTTTATTTGATTTTTTGTTATAATTATTTTTTATTATTTAATAAAGATAATTATGCAAACAAGTGAGATTAATTGAAAAATGGGGGCTGATGAAAGAGTTTGAGAGGGAGAAATATCGCCGCTCACGTTCATCTACTAATTTTTTCCATCGATTGTGTTTCATAAAAACATTTGTATTCTGTTAATAATATTTAATTAATTATAAGATAGCATATATAGATAAAATAAATTTAATATAGTAAACACAATACTGTATATCACAAATTTGTACGAAACAGATTAATAACGCAGCCAGCAAACAGTATATAAATAATAATACAAAATAAATTGCGGACAAACCATAATTACAGTAAAACAGAGAATTCAATAATAAACAAAATTTAATAAATATATTAAATTTAACCAATTAAGGAAACAACAAGCAAACCCGAAACAGCGATTGAAAGTTGAAACAGTGATCGGTGAATAGTACTACGACAGTGAAAAATACCGTAAATAGTACATGCGGCAAACAGTTAACAGTACAATGAATAGTGCATGTGAACAGTATTAGGGAATAGTAGATAGAAATCAGCACACCAGTAAACAGAGGCCATCAACCAGTAAAAGAACCTGAGGCCTGCGACAGCAGTGTCCTTAAAATAGATTGACCGCCTACTCGGTACTTTAGGATTAATTGGTCTTTGTTTCCCAGGATACAACGGGAACGAATTTCGTCATTAGCACGAACGCGAAATTTCAGAGAACCACAACAGTGCCTGAACTCTCTCAAATGGACAACAAGACCAGAGGAGAGAAAAGATTATGCTTCTTTGGCTGTGTATTTTTCTCTCTTCTAAAACGAATGGGAAAGCTGCCTTTTTATAGTGAAGGATTCTGTAATCCTAGCTTGCCAAAAATAAATTTCGCAATTAAAATTAAAAGGAGTAAAGCCTAGCCCACGCGAGTCCGAGTGATTTGGGCGAACATTCGTGTACGCAAAACGTGCGGGCGCACACGAATTCAGCTAAATCGGGTCAATTTTGGGCGCCTGATTTGCTCACCCCCCTGCGCAGGTGTGGAGAGAGCCTTTATCCTTGGTATTCTTGAGTACCCATATATGTGTAAATATATATAAACCCAAATCCAATGACTTAATTTTCCTATGTGGGATAAGTCCACTTCCTCTTAATTTTTCCAACATCAAGGGTGCATATTTGTGAGACAATTTCTCATTCACATGACCATCATTTTGAGCATATGATATACCGAATCGAAGTGTTCACGGAGTACTTTCCGAAACCTCCACGACCTTTCACTTATGCTAAGTGGGTCCCACTCAAAATGTGGCCCAAATATAGCTAGCAAAAGGCTATATTTTCCAACATATTCTTCAAGAGGACGTAGTTGTTTTGATTTGATTCTGTATTAAATTCTTGTTTTGTTTGCATTGGCTTATTTGATTGACAAAATTAAAAGAACTAAAACTCCTTTATTTTTCAAAATTCACCTATATCGCCGTTTTATTTTTAAATATTTTAAAACTCCCAAAATTAACAAAACTCTATCAAAATTGGCATGCTTAATTTTGTTAGATGTTATATCAGGAGTTGTTACCTGTTTGGGACCACCAATGCTTCTATGTTTAGCTTTCACTCTAGAAGTGCTTTCTCAACTAGGGTTTTCGTACTTTATTAAAATGTGGGAATGAGTTTTACAGTATAGTAAAAGAGTTTACAAAACTCATTTGCAACAATATAAAGGAACTTTCATTGTAAATTTTTATTCACTCTTAAGGAAGAAAAAATAGTTTATCCACTCTTGAGGAAGAAAAAGCAATATATTTTATTAAAATGTGTAAGTTTGAGACAGGTATATATGCATGTTTTATCTTTCATAAATGCCGAAGTGTAAATAAATACCTTTTGCCTTTCTTGTTTCTTTTTTGGAAAAAGAGTAAACAAAGTCTATATATAGTAAAACCTCTTTATAGTGATATTCTATATAAGAATAACTTCCTTGTAATTTTAAAAAACTCTAATCTCAATATGAACCACTTATATAAATAAGAATAAACTCTATATTATAATAAGTTTAATTTTTCTAAATTTTGTCTTAAGAAACTTGCCTCCATATAGTAATAATAACCTGTATATTAGGGTCATTCTATGATGCTGTGATTTTACCATATTTAAACATGAATTATGTAAATGAAACATAAGACACGTAAATTTGACGTAAAATTGGTAAATTAACATCAAGTGTAAAATAAAATTTAAATTAAGTAAATGAAAGAAAAGACCTATAAATGGGAGGTAAAACAAGTTAATTAACATCGGAATGGTAAATTGGTATATTATTAGTAAACAAAACAAAAACTTATAAATGTTACATAAAACTTGTAAACTAACATTAAGCATAAAATAAAACATAAATTATATAAAGAAAATATAATACCTGTAAATGGAGGATAAAACAAGTAAATTAACATAGGAATGGTAAATTGGTGTATTATTGGTAAAAAAAAAACTTACAAATGCAACATAAAACTTGTAAATCAACATTAAGTGTAAAATAAAACATAAATTGTATAATTGGAACATAAGACTAGTAAATGAAAGGTAGAAGAAGTAAATTAATATAAGAGTAGTAAAATGGCGTATTATTTTTAAAAAAAAATTTACAAATATAACATGAAACTTGTAAGCAACATTAAGTATAAAAATAAAAGATAAATTATGTAAATGGAACATAAGATTTGCAAAATAGAAGATAAAATAAGTAAATTAACAAAGGAGTGGTAAATTAGTTGATGTAGGGCGTTATTTTAGGACTTTCTATTTTAATTAGATTCAATTTATATTTTAGTTAGAGTCCAATATGGTATGTGTCTTAGTCTTTTATTTTTATTATAATTGTGATTTAGTTTTCCTTTTTAAAGTAGGTTTACTCTATTATAAATAGAGATGTCTTGTCATTATTTTCATAACTTTAATTATTCAATAAAATTTTTCTTTTATAATTTCCTCTGGGATTATCTATTAAAATCTCTCTTGTAGAGTCGTTTGGATTAAAGCGTCATCTAATCTCGCTCTATACGTTATTAAAACCTTATTGAGTCATTTAGATTAGAACGAATCTAATCTCGCTTCAATTAGAGTGTAAGCTAATCACGTTGGTTTAGTCCTGTACTAGAACGATATCTAATATTTCCTATCCTATCAATTCCGCTTTCGCCACGCCGCCCCGTCATTAGTGTATTATTGATAAACAAAATAAAAACTTACAAAATATAATATAAAATTTGTAAATCAATAATAAGTGTAAAATAAAACATCAATTAAGTAAGTGAAATGTGAGACTTCTAAATGGAAGGTAAAATAAGTAAATTAACATAAGAGTAGTAAATTGGAGCATTATTGGTAAATAAAACAAAAGCTTAATTATAGATGAAACATAAAACTTGTAAATCATCATTACGTGTAAAATAAACTATAAATTATATAAATGAAACATAAAACTTATAAATCATCATTATATGTAAAATAAACTATAAATTATATAAATGAAACATAAAACTTGTAAATATAAGGTAAAACAAGTAAATTAATATAAGAGTTATTAAAAAATTAAAAAAAAACTTACAAATGTAAAATAAAAACTCATTATAATAATGATTACCTTATAAATTTTCTGATTTTGTTTCTAAATTGAATAATGATAGTTTTGGGTTTATGTAATAGATGTGATGATATATGTGAAATTTTATTAAGAATACAATTTATTTTCAAAATTATGATTTTGAAAAGCTATTCTTTTCATGTTTTCAAAGTTGTTTGTAAGATAAGGTATTTTGCATCCTTCTAAACCTCCTCGATAGTAACTCGAAATTATCTTTAAGTACAAGTAAAAATCAACGTTTAAAATTAATGAAGTATGTATAAAACATAAAATTGAGTGCAATTGTATTGGTATAAAACATAAAACTTTTATTATTAAATAAAATCAAACACACATAGATAAGGCAAGAACAAAAGCTCACCACTCTAGAGGATTACAATAGGATACAGAAAATTCACCACCTATTAATGTCTTATAAGAGATATAGGGCTTTCTATCTCACCAAAACTCACCATTAAAGAGGATTAGAAAGGAATACAGATATTCACCACCCAATGGTACCCCACAAAAGATATAGGGCTTCTCAACTCACCACTCTTATGGAATCTACCCAAGAGATACAGAGTTGCATGAAGAACTCTAACATGAGCACTTTTCTAAGTTACATTCTCAAAATCACCTCCCTTCTCTAAAGTCTAAAGTTACAACCTAATACCCTTATATAGACAACTTGTGAAAGGAATTTAGATCTATTTTAAATAGATGTAGGCAATATTAAAATCTAAGAATTAATTAATTAATTAAACTCTTTAATAGAATGAAGCATAAGAAAATCTCCAATATAATTAACCTTATTATATTAAAAACACAAAATTAATTAAACTAAATTAATTTTAGGAAAACACTGGTCACATTACTGTTCACGAGTTATTGTTCATCCGCATAAAAAATATAAATTTTGCCAAAACAATAAATTACAAAAATAAAAATACACGAAGATTTTTACGTGGTTCGAATTAATTAATCCTACATCCATGAGGCTACGCTTAGATGAAAAACAATTCACTAAGTTGAGTTTTATAACCTATCACTACAAAAAAAAGTGGTTTATGTGACCACTGTTTTGCGGTTACATATGACCTTTTGTGACGGCTTTGTGACGGCAAAGAGGGTTTACATACGCAGGCATTGCAAATGCTTTGTAGCTGCATTTTTAGGGTTACAAAGCGTCTTTTGTGACGGCAAAATTGCAGTCACAAAAGCTAGTAATTGCCACCAAAATAAATAACGACCTATATGCGGTCCCACAAAGTAGTATGGGTTGAACCAACAAGGTGTTGGCTCCACTGGCAAAGAAGTCCCCTTAAGTGACTAGGACTGGGTATGCTCCCCAATTCGAGTTGCAGGGAAGTCGACCTTGTTGGGAGAACCTATGCCTCCCGGTTCGAACGGGGATTTCTAATCTGAACTATGGTACGGGCTTAAAGGTACGTCCTACAGTTGGGGCCTACCCAGGATACCTCGTGGCAAAGACAAAAAAAAAAGTAGTATGGATTGAATCCTTCATATAATAAGCTTTGTGACAGGTAAAAGCGGTCACAATTCGTAAATGCTTAATTTTTTCATAATTTTGTGATATTTGTCAATATTTTATCAAATATTCTTGATATTTGTCAATTAGAACAAAATTTCAACATATTACAATATTGAAACTTTAAAATTAATTGTTATGATATCATCCATAAAAATTCAAATTATATACCGAAAATGACATGTTGACATCACGCCACAAGTCTCCAATTCAAAAATTGAAAATATACACAAATCCAAAAAGAAGCCTATGATACAAAGTCCTACAAAAACAAGTATGAATCAAGAAGTCTACAATGCATCTTATCAAATGATTGCCTGCAATAGAAGTAATAATATATTAAAAATATACAAGATAAACACATTTAAATATCATAATTATATAACTAAGCACTTCTTGCTAGCAA
The DNA here is from genome assembly GCA_030449835.1 of Clausena lansium. NCBI lineage: Eukaryota > Viridiplantae > Streptophyta > Magnoliopsida > Sapindales > Rutaceae > Clausena > Clausena lansium. Next base: position 3,353,210 of record JASUUF010000369.1, read on the forward strand.
TAATTAGAAGCACTATTGGTACAATTGTTAATGTCTCTATGCTTGTGAAACTCTTAGCTAATTTGCAGATCTAATATTCAATCTCCAAAAATAATATCAACATCTAACATATGATGAGTAATGAAAAATAATTTTTCAAGTAAAAGCACTTACCTATAAGTCGAGGTCATAATTTGTACTGCTAACTGCATGATGATGTTGATGCGCACTGGAAGCATCTGCTAACTATTAAAAAAAAAAATTTTAATAAGAAACATTAAAAAGAAATGTAGTTTATATAGATGATAAATATGCAGTCTATATTTGTTACTATATGGTAAGAAGCAGGAAAGGTAACAAAGGACATCAAGTTGCTAGGTTCAGTTCTTAGAAATATTTACGGCAACTAGAAATATTTATACCTGACCACTCGTGGATGGGCGCATCTCATCATCAAAAGTGCCAAAATGGAGCTGCAAAAAGGAATGTAGTTTATCATACTTGGCCTGCATGTCATCCTGCAACTTACCATAACTAGATTGCAACTCCACATATTTGGATTGCAGGTCACTATATTTAGATTGCAATTCTTCATGATCAGACTTTAGAAGACTTAATTCATTTTGTAGCATTTGATAACTTCGATTCACATTTGATGAGAGATGAATGATGGCGATGGACCATGACCATAGGTCCGAACATTACCATGACCATCAGCCCCCATCACCTGAGTGAATATTCGCTCTCTTACAACTTCTGATTGTTGTTCATCCGGTATTTTAGAGAGATGCTCGTTGAACTGACCCTACAAATTGATTAGCTTAATTAAAATATATATAAAAAATATAATAAACTATAGCATATTAAAAAGAAAATATGTTATCTTACAATTATTTGTTCACTCTCTCCATCAGAAGCACTTGCTGAGCATATAAGATAAACTGAAAAAAGTTAATTAGAAAATGAAACTAAGACCTATTCTCAGCTATTCATTATAAAATTAAGGAGAAAAGCCACCCACACCCTCAAGATTTGCGTAAATGGTCACACAGACCCCCTTAGTTTCATAAATAGTCACACAGACCCCTTTTTTACTATTATACCCTTAATTACAATAATCCAATATAATTGACTATAAATAAACTTCTATAATAAATATAAATATAAATTAAAATAATACAATATAATATAGTACATAAAATAAGATAAAATTTATAAATTATTTTAAATATTAGAGAAGTTATTTTTTAACATTATTAATCTGTTATATTCTTTTAATAATAATAAAATATATTTGACATATTAATAATATTAACATAATTATACCTAACAATTAACATTCACATTATTTATAAAATTTATATTATTTTATTTACAATATTTTTTTAATTATGTCTATATTAATATAAATATTAAAGTCAATTTTTGGATTAATAGATTTTAGTATTAATAAAATCCATCAAAATAGACTAATAATCACTTAATATTAAAAAATAATTTTCATTATATACGTTGTTTTATTAATTATATTTATTGTAATATTTTATTTATATCATATGATATTTATTTATTATTTTTATCTTATTATTATATATATATATATATATATTTGAGTTGTTATAATCAAAGGGTATAATAGTCATTTATCAAATTAAGGGGGTTTGTGTGACTATTTATGAAACTGAGGAAGTTTAGGTGACCATTTAAGCAAACCTTGAGGGTGTAGGTGGCTTTTTTCCTATTTTCAAATTATGGAAGATCGGAGTGTTTAAGAAATATTCAATAAGTTTTCGGGCTTACGGGGAATATTCTGTGGTACTAATGATGATAAAGTTGAGAAAATAAACATTTGAGTAGTCTAGTAAAGATAACCCTACAAAATTAAGATACAAATCTCAAAATTTGTATAGAACAATTTATTTCATAATTGGAGGCTCAAATACAAAGCATGAAAGCAGTACTGATGTCATAGCCTGGGATCAAATCAATGTACAATTGATCAAAATATATATTCAGTCTCTCATAAGTCAACAACTTCACTTATTCGTTGGTATTGCTTCTTTACATGCCTTTGACAAAAAGGCTTTTATCCTCCAAGGCCATCTTCAAGAGTTGAAGGCTCAATGGCAAACGTTATGCGGAGCCTGTTAGCCAATCCCACAGTAATCCGAGCAACATTAATTTAATTTGTTATTAACATCATCAAAGGCTTGGCCAGCAAGTAATCGATTTTAGCACTCTGGCCAAAAGAAATCGGATGATAAAACAAGTAGGGGCACACAAAATTAGGTTTCGATCGAGTTCAGATCAATCTGATCAGGTTTCAGACTAATCGAGTTGGGACGAAAGTCTTGGATTAGATTAGATCAAAAATCAGATTGAGTTCTAATTGAATCATGATAGGATTAGATACAGTTCGAATCGAGTTCGGGTAAATTCAGGTCAAATTAGGTTCAGGTCAACTCAAGTCAAGGGCAATTTTGAGCTGTTTTTTTATTCATTTTGAGCTTTTTTATCAATTATTTTGTTATTAGAAATTGCTTTTGCGTAATTATCTCATTCAAGTACGTTTTTACCAATTTTCAACAAAATTAAAAACTATCAGTCTACTATGAAATCAAATGAATAAAATTAACTCATAAAAAAAGGGAAAAGACCACCCACACCCCCAAAGTTTGCTTAAATGGTCACACACACCCCCTTAGTTTCAAAAATGGTCACATAGACTCCTTTTTTACTATTATACCCTTGATTACAACAACCAAATAATTGAATTTAAATAACTACTATAATAAATATAAGTTATTTTATTAATGTAATATTTTATTGGTATCATATGATATTTATTTATTATTATTTTATCTTATTACTATATTTATATTATTTGGGTTGTAATAATCAAAGAGTATAATAGTCATTTATGAAATTAAGGGGGTCTGTGTGACCATTTATGAAACTGAGGGGGTGTGTGTGACTATTTAAGCAAACCATGGGGGTGTAGGTGGTTTTTTCCCAAAAATTAAAGTAAATCTAAATACATAATTGTATGTTGAAATGAAAGCTAAATTCAATAGTAATTCAAATGAATCCAGTTCAACTCATTAATTTGAGTGAGCAAACTCACATATGGAACAAGAATGCAGGGCCTTCAACTTGTAGGAACAAAAAATATTGCCAGCGGGAAAAAAGTCGACATTAACGGCTACAATACAAATTTTTTAAAAAAAAATCAAAATCTATAATTACAAGCTAAGAAAGAGAAGAAACTTATAATCAGCAGCTTATTTGAAAAGATGAGAGAGAGAATAAGTTGAAGAAGAAGGTCGCTGGCGTTTTACGTCATTCGCTGGCAACTAATTATGTTTTGGAGCTGGGCACGCACGAGTGAAATTTGGGAATTAGGTTTCGAAAATATGGAGTCCACCGAATACTTATCTAATTTAGAGACAAATTTAAAATTATAACATATGTGACAACAGTCTAGTCGTCACATAAAGGGTCACAAAAGCCACCAGCGGTTACAAAGTTAGTGATATATGTAACGGCTGCTTTTGCGGTCACATTAGGGGTGACATATACTCTATTTTCTTATAGTATATGGATTTACCAAACTTAAGACTCTCACTTATAGTTTATCACCATATAGCTTACTCAACCTTAGAGTGAACCTGCTTCTCTTGAATAACTGCTACCTCTCTTAATCCATGATCCTCAAGGCACTTCGCAAAGTGATCAATAGCGATTTTTCAATTCTTCAATGTCTAGTGATCCGAGATCCACATAGACTCTCCGCAAAGATGAACAAAACTAGTCTCGTTATAAGACTTTGAATATAGAGGATAATATAAATCAACAGAACTTCACAAACCAAATTCGGCTTCTCTATTTTATGCTCTGAGTTGTGCAAACGTTCAATTGTGAATCACCTCTCTCTTTATATAGGCACTAGGGTTTCACAAAAATAACAAGTTTTAAAAGACTTGGATTCTTTCCAAATAAGAAATTATTTTCTCTTATAATTCCTGTGAACCAGAATAGGAATAAATATGATATTCTTACCTTGCTTATCTCCCAAGGAATATCTAGAGCATTAATAAATTTCTTGTTTGAACAAACTTCTACTCTAAATAAATCCCATGCGCCAATTATAGAATCCCACCATTAATTGACTTGCTAAATTAGACACCTAATTAAACTAGGAAATAAATATTCCTAATAAATTTAAATCTTACTAAATTATGGAATTAATAAATTAATCCCTATTACAAGATATGCAATAAATAAATTTTTAATTTAACTAGACTTGCCGTGAAATGCCAACTCTAGAAATAATGGACTTAACAACTTGGAAGATCCTTCCAAGCTTAGGATAAGATCTTAATTATCTAGGATTCAAATCAAATTTGAATTGAAGGTTTTAATTTTCATAAGGTGGAAGAGAACAAAGAAAAAAAAAAGTTGACTTCTAGGTCAGTTTAACAAGCTTATGTGAATAGTCAATACTCATTTTTTTTATTTAATTTTTTGAATCCCAGCATAATTAGGACTCGAACCAAGGCACTCAAGTGTTCACCAATGAGCTACAAGCCCATTGGTCATTACTCAGTTAATAAATAGTCAATACTCATTTAATGATATCTTGATGTTGAGAACTCCAAATTGAACATCGTAAAATTCTTTAAACTCCTAAATCACGGAGATTTCTAGTGATATGAAGTTTGTTCATTAAGTCTTGATGCATTGATTGCATAAAATTTGGAAATTGTAGCCTTGTACAGAACTCCGGACAATTATGATCTTTGCCGACTAAATCTTGAATATCTTTAAGAAGAGAAGACCAAATTTGATTCTGTAAAATTCTCTAGAAACTAGGGAAAATTATCTTTGCAGCCATATATAATATATAATTTAACTATTTCTAGAATAGTGCAGTTAATTTGAAAAAGTGGACAGTTTATCTCTACTTTTGCTTCCCACTTGACTAACCTTTCCAATTGATCACTTTCTACTTCATTGTCAATCTTCAAATATGATAAGTCTCTAAACACTCCTGTGCCAGTATATCATATATGTCTAGTAATATAAGAATATCTTTTTATTTTGTTTTATCTTGATCTACATTAAGAAAAATAATTTGCTTAATTAACCTGTGTAGTAAACAATACTATGATAGAAAATGAAAAAAAAAATTTATGAATGTCTACAATGAGTATAGAATTTATGGTTAAACAAATTCAATTAAACTTATTCTAATTGTTTTCAAGACAATTTTTTTAAATTTTCAATTGATGAGTGACTTTTTTCTTTGTTTAATTAAATTAAATGAATAAACTATTTTTTGTATATTGAAAGTTTAATATTGATTTACAAGTTTTATATTATTTGTACAAGTGTTTTTTTTTTTGTAATTTTAAAACACAATTTACCACTCTTTTATTAATTTACTTGTTTTACGTTTCATTTATTAGTTTTATATATACTTTACAACATTTATGTTTATCAAGACATTAATGCCTTAATTTTAATCATGGCATCATAGAATTTTCCGTTGCGAAATGGTTTTGTTACATTAAAGGTTTAGGATGGAGTAAAATATTTTTCTAAAATTATTTGGGACAATAATTTATTCTTTAAAAGTTGTAACCAAATCATTATATATTATTTATAGAAATTACATTAAGAGAAGAATATTAAAGAAAATGCAAAGTTTAAACATATATGATGACTTCTGTATTTCGAACACTAAATTATTACATGTATTTTTTTCAAAACTATTTCTATCTCTTTTATCAACATTTATATATTGAATTTAACATTAATTATTAATGAAGTGCATATTTTACTTGCACTAAGGATAATTTCAAAACAATAATTTAGCAATTACAATTGTATTGATTGCGTTATAACCTCCTCATAGTATTAAAATTAGTTAATCCCAACCTTATCACTGTGGAGAGATTACTGTATATTAAAATGTGCGAGATATGGACTTGCATGAAAGATTCCTCTTGCACAGGTGCATGCATAGCGAGGAGTAAAATAAAAACATTTTTTAAAAAGGTATTCAAAAGACATTTTTTTAAGGTAGTAAAATAAAGACCTTTTTTTTTTATGTAGAGAAATAAGACTATATTTTTTTTAGGTAGAGAAATAGACTATGTATACTTGATGACAGAGCAATACGGAGATTAAGAAATATATTTTCTCAGGAAATGAGATGAAAAATTGAATTGAAAGATTTATGATATCTTTAACTTTTCACGTTTTTAACATTTCACAATAGTAGGTGCAAAAAAACACAACCTTGTATGCATGATCCACTGAAATGTGAAAGATTTGCAATGATTCATTTTGCACGCATGGGGAAGTGTAAAATAAAAACTTTCAAGAAAACCTCCGTAATATAAGGGAAATTTTATTGAAATAAAAAATAAATAGAAAATACGACGCCTAATTAGAGAGCATGTAATTAGTTTTACTTCTGAAAAGCAAATTAAAAATGGGCAAATACTCTCTATATTTTTAAAATTTTGCTTAATACCCCCTTACATCACTATGCATGCAAGTGACTTTTTATAATCGTAGGGTTTGAGAAAATATTATTTCGAGTAAATGGATCACGGCTGACGATGAAAGATAAAAATGATCCTCCTCACCTAGATAATATAATACTAACAACAACTTCAACAAAGTTAACCCAGGATGCAATGTGGCTGCTACAACACCACATAATTCAACTCCTTGGCCTCAACTAAAATTTGCAAGTCTTGTCAAGTGCAGGTGGCAATTTTTGACGTGACCCACTAACGTGCCACAGATAAAAAAACAAATTTGTGTTTAGGTAGGTTAAAACTGACATAATTATTAATTTTGAATGAGAAATTATTTTGGTACCACGTCTACACTAATTTTATTTTTAAATTTATATAAACCAACCACTTTGATACTAATAAAAATAAAATCTGTTAAAGAATTTAAATAAAATGACCATTTGACTCTTAAATGAATTAAAAAATTATTTTATCCTACAAAATTTTAAATTTTAAATAATAAAAAAATTACAAGAACAACCATAAATTTAATAAAATAAATAAATCTCAAAATCTCCCAGATGTTAATTTTCGTAATTATAATTTTTAAATGATAATTTTCGTAATTATAATTTTTAAATGATAATTTTTGTAACTATAATTTTTTTATTATTCAAAAATGGTTTAGACTATTATTATTTTGGTGATTAATTTAAACAATGAAAATCGTTTGATAATTGTGATTGTATGATCGATAATTTTTTATTAGTCTGAGATACCTCTAAAAAAAAAGGGAAAATATTTGAGATGAGTATTACACGTTTTTTAGGTCAAAAGGATTAAAAGATAATAATATTTTATCAATTAATTAAACGTCACTCACACATCCATTTTTTCAATCAATTAAACAGTATTTTTTATTTTTCAAAATTCTGCAGGATAAAATAGTCTTTTAATTCATTTAGGCATAAAATGATCATTTTATTTAATTTTTTAAACATATTCTAGCTTTATTAGTGTCAAAGTGGTTGATTTATATAATTTTAGAAATAAAGGTGGTGCAGAAATATATCAAAATTTTATAGTGGTTAGATGTATATATAACAAAATAGAGGTGATGTATGCATAATTTCCCATTTTGAATTTAAGTCAAATGTTTAGTAATCATGTTGGGTTTAAGTTTAGAGTTTCTGACACGATAACCCATTAAGGACACTAATAACTATTTGATTAATTATATTATAGTGACTTATTTTTTATTCAATAGAATATCATTATTATATTTTTCATTTTTCAAATCATTTAGTTATATTTTAAATAAATTGATTACAATTTAGTTTAATAGAACATATATGAAAAACATGTTAGAAAGCTAATTCCTAAAATTATATATACAATCATTTTCTTGTGTGGGCACCGGCACTTTAGAATGATTATATATATATATAATAGGTTACATGATTATACCACTCCTTGACGATATATTCTAGCCGACACTACCGTATGTTGGTACATTTATGTTGCTAGATGAAGGGTGAGTTTGGTAATGTAATAACTTTTAAAGTAATTGTAGTTAACTGTGCTATACAAATAAGCAGTTGTGCAAAGAATTAGTTAAACGTTTAGTAAAATTTATTTTTAAAAGTGATATGAATTTTAAAAACAGTCGTATGTGCTTGGTAAATCCTATTGTTAAACTAATGTAAGAATATAAATGACTGCAATGGACATAATATGAAATAAAATTTATTTACACATTTATGAACATATATATATAATATTTTTTATTCTGCATACATAATAATTGATAACTAAAATAAATATTTTTATTTAATTAATTTTTTATTTAGTTATCTCAATATAATTAATAATTCTCTAATTAAATTTAATGATTTTATTTACTAATTGAATAAGGATGATTTTAAATTTTTATAATATATGTGAGGATTATATATAGAATTAAATTATGTAAAAATTTATTCTTACATCGGATTTTGAAAAGCTACTCTTTCGCTACTGTTCAAAATCTATTGTAGGGTGGGGTAATTTTTAAAATAATTTACAAAACACCAAAATTAACTTTAAGTTTTTTAAAATCAGTTTTGAAGATGGCAAAAGCAATCCAGGCACCAAAGTATATAAATACTATCATGCCCTTCATAGTGAGAGATATAACATTGATCTGTCAAATTAACTAATCGACAATACTTTTGTGCTTGAATTTCTCCTTTTTGAATTCGATAAAAGAGAGAAAAGCACTTGTGGCTTTTAGTTGGTTTCAGTAGTACTGATTGATCATCTGGAGTTGCAATGGAGGGCAGTCACGACAGTTACATGGCCAACACTAGTTTGCGCAGGAGTATTTCTAGATGGAGAACAACTTCTGTTGGAGCATTTTCGAGGTCTTCAAGGGAGGAAGAAGATGACGAGGAGGCTCTAAAATGGGCTGCTCTTGAGAAATTGCCTACTTATAATCGTTTGAAGAAAGGGTTACTAACTACTTCACGAGGTGAAGCTTTAGAAGTTGATATTTCTAATCTTGGACCGCAAGAAAGGCAAAGGCTGATCGATAAATTGGTGAAAGTTACTGAAGTTGATAATGAGAAGTTGTTGTTGAAGCTGAAGAACCGTATTGAGAGGTAACTTTTTTTTTCCTTTTTTGCCGCAGCTTTAGTTAGGAAACGTAAAATATATTGATGATTAAGAGAAACTGAATGATGAAAATATTATTGCAAGTTTGAATGAATAAAACTAAGGTTTTGAGGCCATTTTATACTAATATTAAATATCATGAATTTACCAGAGTAGGCAATTTTGAAATATTATTTTATAATAAAATTCTACTAATTTTATAATAAAATTCTACTAATCTAAATAAGGAAAACAAACAAAACAACACTCAAATCCTATATGTAAAAAGATGATAATAAAAATCCTAAAACCAATAAGAAAAGGGTGGGGTTATTTGAACCCACCAAACTACTCAATAAATCCGCTTTTGAAAATAGTTTTTTATGATTAAAATACACCTAAATTAAATTACAGTTTTAGACATTAGGCTAGGGATCTCAATTTTTAGATCCCAATTTGTATTCCAACCCTAATCATATATTCATTAAACCCTAATCATATTTTAAACCCTAATGTACCTTGCTTCATCATGAATGTATTCAAAAATCATTAAAAGCAATAACTTTGTTTCCTTTCCTTTTACTTCTTTTTTTATTTTTTCAGAAGAATCTTGTTGACTTATATTCAACTAATTTTTTCAGAAGAATTTAATGGGTTTATAAATGAATTTAATGGGTTTAATGAGTAAAATTATCATTATTATAAAATTTAGGTTTAGTAAGGGCACAATAGGTATTTAAGTGGGTTTATTGAGTAAAATATAAAATTTTAAAATTTGGGGGTGAGTTTATTTAGTAAATATGTTTATTGAGTAATTTGGTGGGTTCAAATAACCCCACCCATAAGAAAAATAGGAAAATAACTTAAAATTACAAAATAACCAAGAAAGAAACAGAATTTTCACTCCATCTACAAAGGTAGAATGGTGTAAGCGATCTGTTTGGTTCGTCTCATCGTATGTGTTGAAACGGTATATTATACACCCAAAATGAATACTTGTAGCCCAAGTTATGACTTTTGAAAGATACTTTGCTCATCGTATGCTCATCATATGCAACCAACCTACATCAAGAATTCAGACAACAATATAATCTAAGAAATTTTAATAAAAATATTAAGTAAAAATTTAAACTTTATTATAGTACAAGAGAATAATATTGTAAGGCAGTCCTAATTATTATATAAATGATAAAAAAAAAACAAAACATAGGCATAAGCATAATATTATGGGTGGGCAGAACTTAATTAAATCCAAAAAAACCACCGCTTTTATTGGTTCAGTTTTTTCAATTAAGTTGGCTTTTTTAAATTGATCTTTTTATCCGTACAACCGAAAAATTAGTTAGCTTTTTCACTCTAATTTTTAAGAAACTAAATATCAAACTTCATTATTAGTTGCCACCATAAAAGATAAATAAAAAATAAAAATTATCAGTCATCCACCTTAAGTTTATCATATTAAAAAACTATAAAAATTTAAATTTGTACAATTTTTCGTCTTAACTTTACAATTCGTGTCTATCATCTACTAAAAAGATAAAATTACCCTTGTAGAATGACAAAACAAAAGTAAATGTAAATTTTAGTTATAGTTATTTCGTAAGGTTAATTCCATCTTTTTGGTAGAAAATTGATATACATTATAAACAATGGGTGAAAAATCAGACAAATTCGAACTTTTGTAGTATTTTTATAATGAGATAAACTTAAGGTAAATGACTGATAATTTCTTGATAAAAAATACAAATAAAAATAAGATGGCAAATAAAAAGTAAGGAAAAAAAAAAGAAATACCGAACTGGGCGGTTCCTGTTTGGTTCCATTTTTATTCAATTTTTTAGTTACTTTAAAATCGTAATCGAACTGAAGTAAATTCTTCAGTACAATCGAAAATTAAACCAAACCAAAAGCCATGTATAATGAGATGTTTTGCTTTAATATTATCTAAATTTTCAAAAATCAGAAGGTTCTTTTGTGATAAATCAAATTCTTCTTTAATTTCACTCCACAATATTCGGGGACTCAAATTTTCCATCTTTATACATGATGGAAATAATTCAAGTATCCAAATCGAATCCACTTAAATATTAGGATATTTTTATTCAAAATTTTTCAGAGCTTACAAGGGACTTAGCCTATATTGGGCCTTAATTGAATCCGCTGCGCAATTGATATGCATATGGAGTTGTGATAATTAACCCGCACTATATATCTCATCATCCCCACTCCACAATTAAATACATTTAATTACCAAAATTACCCTTACTTTTTAATAAGAATAATTAATATTTGTATTTTTATTTTTATTTTTTCCCCTCTCATTAGCACTCTCTTCCCAATCATCACCATCAATCCATCACCACTTGTAGAACAAAGTGGAGAATTTTATTGTTATTGATTGTACGGATTTTGATGTGTGATCAATAAATTGAAAAAAAAAAATACCATATTACTAATGTCTATTATTTCTCACCTCTTGCAACTCATCATTATCATAAAAGCCGAAAAATAAAATTATGAAAATCAATTTTTATTTTCTTGTTTTTATTGTTTTTTCTTTTTTTATGTTTCCTCTGTTCTTAAATTTGACATACAAAATTATTGATCATGATACCATAAATATTGAGTTTGGTTCATTAAAAGAGCAAAGTAGGCTACTTCAAAAATTGAAAGAAAAAAATAATAACAGTGCAAACAAGAGGGAAAAAAATTAATTTTTAATAAGGGTTGTTTTAGAAATATATTGAATTAATTAAGTGGTGGTGGTTATTGAGATATATAATGTTGATTGTTGAAAGAGAGAGAGAAACTGTGCAGATGAGAGAGAAAAGAAAAAATTAAAAGAATAAACACGTTTTAATTTTTAATGAGGGTAACTTTGGAAATAAGTGAAATAAATTAGACAATGGCGGCCGTTGAGAAAAAAGAGTGGGGGATAAACATCATTGCTCATTCATATAACTCTTTCATGCTATTAATGATTTTATCTTCCATCTAAGATTTTGTGCGTCAGGCCGAAGTGGAATAAAGATATAAAAAATAACTTTTGGATGATAATAAATATATAGATAATCAATAACATTTTACAGCAAGATTAGATGATATTTTAATTTAGATAACTCTATAAAAGAAATTTTAATAAATAAATCTAAATGAATTATAAAAAGGTTTTTATTAGTAAAAAATAGTTTATGCAAACAATGGCAAGCCATTCTTATTTATAATAAGCTAAACATACTTCCTCAAGTTAACTCAAATAGTGAAACTAAATAGCTTTTAGATTGGAAATAGAAGACTTAAACACATACATAATAAGACGCTAATAAAAAAGGAAAATATTAAAAAGATCTAAAACATTTGAAATTTTAAAATCTCCTTAAAAGTCCTAGATCATTATTCCTCTCTCAACAAAATCTCAAGTTTTTTCTGGAGGATGAAACTTGAAGTGAAGCATCAATGCATCTCGGAGCTCTTACTGGTATCCTTTCTTATAAATCTTTGTTGAAACTAAAAATTGTCCATACTTTATCTTTGTTGAAACTAAAAATTCTCCATACTTTATCTTCTTCTTGATCTTGTTAGTGACCTTTGAAAGATTTGGCCTTGCTTCATCTTTTATTCTTCTTCTTGATCTTGTTGGTGACCCTTCAAAAAGATTTGGTCGTGCAAGAATGAACAAGGATCGCAATTCTTTTGTCCTTTCTTAATTTTCTCTTGATTGGAATCCTAAGCAGTTGTGCCTTCCCAAATGGATCTTCACAAGAAAATCTTCTTCTCTTCAACTTGAATAGATAAAACCATGTCAATCGTCTTGTCTTAAGAAATCATTGGTTTTTCCACAACTAGAACATGTTGCATAGTCTCAATCACATCACTAGTTGCAACACTCAAATCAAGGATATGTTGTACCTCATCTTGTAACATCTCAAGCGACTCTTCATTGTCAAAAATAGGTGATCTCATTGGCACATCTTGAGTCATTACCTTGGGGACATTCAATTTCTTGCATGCATCTTCAATTTCAACTACTTTGCTCATAGTCTAAGAGACATACAATTTCTTGAATGGATTTACGATTGGTTTAAATTTATTAACCACAACTTCAAATGCAACTTAATTTGTATGACTAAAAGAATTGCATATCGAAAAGTGTAGATAGTGTACAAAGGCATTTGAATTCGAATACAAGCATACAGTTCCTTTAAAAATCTTGTAACTATTATGCTCCTTAGGTTTATAGTAATATTTACGCTCATAAAATTGTTCAAACTCAGAAGCATAATCAAACACAATCTTATATCTTGTTGTACCAAATAGTAGTCAAGAGGAATGAATGGCAAGCAAAGCTTAGCAATTGTCATAGATTTTCATTGATATCAATTGACGTAGCCGGGTAGCGGAAGCAAAACAAAAATATACAAAACACTTCATGATAATAATAAATATATAAATAATAACGCTTTACAGCGTCATTAGATGACGCTCTAACTCAAATAACTTGACAAGAGAGATTTTGATAAACGTATAGATAATAATGTTTTACAATGAAATTAGATAATGTTGCAATTCAAACGACTTGACATAAGAGAGATTTTGATAAACAATTCCAAAAGAATTTTAAAAGAAGGATTTTTTATTAATAAGAAATAGCTTACGAAACAAGGACACTCCTATTTATAAAGGATAAGCCTACTCTCCTAAAGTCAACTCAAACAAAAACATTAAATTACTTTAAAATTAGAAATAAAAGACCTAAATAATGCTAATTAAAATGAAAAATATGTAAAAGTTATAAAATAATTAAAATTCTAAATTCTCCTAAAACGTCCTACATCATGTACAATAAAAGTAGTAGTTGCCAAAAGCTGTGTTTGATAAACTCCTCTAGCAGTACGTAAAAGTTAATTGATGTTTGTAATTAAATTAACTTTTGAAATTTGATAGGGTTAGAGATGAAAACATTGCCCTAGTTCGAACAAGTTCTATCATAACCGGACCTGATAGCTGAAGTTCTTGTTATTTATGTGTGGAGTTTTTTAAGTCATGAGTTTTAATTGTTCTTCTATTTGATTTTCTCAGAGTTGGAATTGACCTTCCCAAAGTCGAAGTTCGATATGAACATTTGAATATTGAAGGAGAAGCGTACTTAGCAAGTAATGCCTTGCCATCGTTCACTAAATTTTACACCACTGTCTTTGAGGTACCCAAAAAAAAAAAAAATATAATAATAATAATTAATTTATCAAATTTTTATTATATTTTGTTAATTTCGTGGCTCAAATTTTAATAATCTTTATATCTTTAAGGATTTCTTGACCTATCTCGGCATTCTTCCCAGTAGAAAGAAACACTTGACAATTCTCAAGGACGTGAGTGGAATCATAAAGCCTGGGAGGTGACAATTCAAATTAATTCCTATTGTTTCTTAATTTATTTGTAATTTCTTGAATTTATGGGTGCTTAATTATCTAAAATTGTGCAGAATGACATTGCTTTTGGGCCCTCCAGCATCTGGAAAGACCACACTTTTGTTGGCTTTGGCTGGGAAGCTTGATTCTAGTCTCAATGTGCAGTTTTTCACTTTGTTAAAATTAAGCTCTTAGATGGGTTTTCATTTTAGCATTTTAAAGTTCGCTCTTCTCTAATTCAAGAATCAAAATGTCTCATTGTAGGTTTCTGGTAGGGTGACATACAATGGGCACAACATGGATGAGTTTGTGCCTGAGAGAACAGCTGCTTATATTAGTCAACATGATAACCACATAGGCGAAATGACTGTGAGGGAAACCTTGGCCTTCTCTGCTAGATGCCAGGGGGTTGGAACCCGTTACGGTAGGTTCTTGTTCGACCATAGAATTCAGATTGTAGTATATATTTTTTGAAATGGTACAAGCATTGAAGGTCTTTCCTTTTGGGAAATGCAGAAATGTTAACCGAGTTGGCCAGAAGAGAAAAGGCAGCAGGTATTAAGCCTGATCCTGATATCGATGTCTTCATGAAGGTGAGAAAAGCAGAAGTTCGTTCAAAACATGTTTAGCATTTAAAAATTATAAAATAAAAAGAAGGGTTTTTTGATTTAAGCTTCGCTTCAATCAGGTTTTCATACAGCCTAAAATCCTATCACTTTACCTTTTTTCTCAATAAAAAAATAGAATTAGTTCGAAATCAACCTTATGGAGATGGATTTGAGCTCTTCGTGATTGATTATTGTGTATTTTTCTCTGTCAATTCTCTTGTCTCTGCAGGCAATAGCAACTGAAGGCCAAGAAGCCAATGTGATCACTGATTATTATCTAAAGGTATCATTTTATGAATCACTCAACAAACAATTGTGAAATTTTCTCAAGAAAGTCACTATTTTCACTTGTATGAATGATTTTCAATACAAATATGTAGGTTCTCGGACTGGATGTCTGTGCAGATACCGTAGTAGGCGATGAAATGATAAGAGGTATATCAGGAGGACAAAGGAAGCGTGTCACAACTGGTAAGTACATAACTCTATAAGTTCATTTCTATTGTTCTCAATGATTAAAAAAAATACCTCTTTTTATTGAAACAAATGAAAATTTGTATTTCGAATTATAGGTGAAATGATGGTTGGTCCAGCGTTAGCACTATTTATGGACGAGATTTCCACTGGTTTGGACAGCTCGACGACTTTCCAGATTGTTAATTGTCTCAAGCAAAATATTCGCATCAATAGTGGAACTGCTGTGATATCACTCCTTCAGCCAGCACCAGAAACTTATAATTTATTTGATGATATTATCCTTCTTTCTGACGGCCAGATTGTGTACCAGGGTCCCTGCGAACTGGTACTAGAGTTTTTTGAATCCATGGGCTTTAAATGCCCCAAAAGGAAAGGCGTGGCTGACTTCTTGCAAGAAGTATGTTCTAATAGAGCTCTTGCTATGATAATTCTCTTTCTTAATAAAAATGTTGTGGCTTATCTTTACAAATAATATGTTGCAGGTGACATCAAAGAAAGATCAAAAGCAGTATTGGATACGTAAAGAGAGGCCATACAGGTTTGTTACAGTCCAGGAATTCACCGAGGGATTCCAATCATTCCATGTGGGACAGAAAATGTCTGATGAGCTTCAGACTCCATTTGATAAGAGCAAGAGCCACCGAGCTGCTTTGACCACAGAAGTGTATGGTGTTGGCAAGAGGGAGTTACTGAAAGCTTGCATCTCAAGAGAACTTTTGCTGATGAAGAGGAACTCATTTGTCTACATTTTCAAGCTCGCACAAGTGAGTATCAACTTAACTTTGAGTTGTTTTAATCGTTTCTTTATGTTATATAGATTTATTGATTATGTTTCCCCCTATCATTAGATTGCATCTATCGCATTGGTCCATATGACACTCTTCTTCAGGACAAAGATGAACAAAGATTCCGTAACTGATGGTGGTATTTACGCTGGTGCCTTGTTCTTCACCACTGTGAAGGTCATGTTCAACGGATTTGCAGAGATTTCTATGACCATAGCCAAGCTTCCTGTCTTCTACAAGCAAAGAGATTTCCGTTTCTTTCCTCCATGGGCTTACGCTATTCCCTCATGGATCCTCAAGATTCCTATCTCTTTTCTGGAGGCTACTGTTTGGGTATTCTTAACATATTATGTAACTGGGTTGGATCCCAATGCTGGAAGGTAAGCAGATAGAAAATGAACCAAATTGACAAGTAACCAATGACATTTATACTACAGGATGTCCTCATCCAACAAGTTGATGTGATGATTTTGTTGTTGCAGGTTTTTTAAGCAGCATTTTCTGCTCTTGGCTACTAACCAGATGGCATCTGCATTGTTCCGATTAATTGCAGCAACAGGCAGGAACATGGTTGTTGCTAACACATTTGGTTCATTTGCACTACTCGTGCTTTTCTCATTAGGTGGATTTATCCTTTCACGAGGTACAGAAAATATACTAGTAAATGAGATCAAGTTAGCTTCTTTTATCAAAATTAAAATTTAATATTGCCTTTTCCTTGTTTCATCATGCAGAGGACATCAAAAAATGGTGGAAATGGGCTTACTGGTGTTCTCCATTGTCGTACGCACAGAATGCAATAGTGGCAAATGAATTTCTTGGACACAGTTGGAAAAAGGTAATTCTTCCAGACTTATCCATGATTGTATAATTATTTATTAGCAACTTACTGATGTCTGATGTCCATAAATTTTTCATATCATAGTTTACTCCAAATTCAACTGAATCACTTGGAGTCCAAGTTTTGAAGTCTCGTGGGTTCTTCACACATGCATATTGGTATTGGCTTGGATTGGGGGCTTTGTTTGGTTTTGCATTACTGTTCAACCTTTGTTTCACTTTGGCTCTTACTTTTCTTGACCGTGAGTATCATTACCGTCTTTGTTTGAATTACTTCTGTGCCAGTGACTTTACGTTCTAATTTCTGGCAAAAAATATATTTACAGGATTTGAGAAGCCTCGGGCTGTTATAACAGAGGAATCTGAAAGTAATGAGCAAGGTAACACAATTGGAGGAACTGTTCAGTTGTTGACCCATGGAGGTAGTTCCAGACAGAAAACACGCATCTGTGACAAAACTGTTTTGATATGTTTGAGAAAGAGCGAGATATTTCATTAACATCTTCTTATCATAATAAATTATTTTTAAACATACAGAGAGTGGAAATGACATTAGAGAGAGAAACTCCTCTTCCCACTCCTTAACCTTGAGAGAAGCAGAGGCCAGTCATCCAAAGAAAAGAGGAATGGTTCTTCCATTTGAACCTCATTCCCTTACATTTGATGAGGTTGTGTACTCCGTTGACGTGCCACAGGTAACATTAATTTGAAAAATTATTAGGCAATATTTAGAAAGTTCGATAATATGTTGATTCATTATAATGCAGTCTAGGAATGATGACCAATTGGTTCGATTTTACTTTGCAGCAAATGAAACTTCAAGGTGTTTCTGATGACAAATTAGTGCTTTTGAATGGTGTGAGCGGTGCTTTCCGGCCAGGTGTACTAACTGCTTTAATGGGCGTTAGTGGTGCTGGTAAAACCACTTTGATGGATGTGTTGGCTGGCAGGAAAACGAGCGGATATATTACTGGGAATATAAAAGTATCAGGTTACCCGAAGAAGCAAGAAACTTTTGCTCGCATTTCAGGATACTGTGAGCAGAATGACATCCACTCTCCTTATGTTACCGTATACGAGTCCTTGATCTATTCAGCCTGGCTCCGTTTACCACCTGAAGTTGATTCTGAAATGAGAAAGGTTGGTACTGAAATCACTTGAAGAGTTGGGTCATTGAGAGCTAAAACAAGTTAAACATAGTCATCAAAAATAGAAAAGTTTTATTCCCTAACTAGATTATGAGAAATGGTCATACCAATTTTTAGTTTTACCCTTGATTTACAGATGTTTATTGGGGAAGTCATGGAGCTTGTGGAGCTGAAACCACTAAGACAATCACTAGTTGGTTTGCCTGGTGTAAGTGGTCTGTCAACAGAGCAGCGTAAGAGACTCACCATCGCGGTGGAGCTGGTGGCTAACCCATCAATCATATTTATGGATGAGCCAACCACAGGGCTAGATGCAAGGGCTGCTGCAATTGTTATGAGAACAGTTAGAAACACAGTGGACACTGGAAGGACTGTTGTGTGCACCATCCATCAACCAAGCATTGACATATTTGAAGCTTTTGATGAGGTAAGAGAGGTTAAATCTTGATCCAATTATCGAAAAGTTCTTTTTCTCCCGTCTATTGATTACAATTATTCAACAATGCATTGCAGTTATTCCTAATGAAGCGAGGGGGACATGAAATTTATGTTGGGCCATTGGGGCGCCATTCTTGCCATCTTATCAGCTATTTTGAAGTATGTCCTGATGCTTCTATCACAATGGAAATCTAACTGGAATATCATTTTGAAATGACTTGCATAATTTACATCATGATACAAGCTTATGCATGTTTATTTGTTTTTATAAGACAATTCCTGGAGTCGAGAAAATTAAAGATGGTTACAATCCTGCAACTTGGATGTTGGAAGTGTCCACTTCATCCCAAGAAGTTGCTTTGGGGGTTGATTTTTCAGATATTTACAAACGCTCAGAGTTGTACAGGTATGTTTGTGATGTACTACTAGGTAGCATAGCCAATAGACCAAAATCCATTCAACACTACCAACGCATTTGCTTAAATCAATGTTGATGTATGCATATGTATCAGGAGAAACAAATCACTCATTGAAGATTTAAGCAAGCCTGCACCAGGTTCAAAGGACCTCCATTTTGCTACTCAGTACTCTCGGTCAGCTTTCACCCAATTTCTGGCTTGCTTATGGAAACAACACTGGTCATACTGGCGAAATCCAGCATACACTGCTGTTAGATTCTTTATTACAACCTTTACAGCGTTGTTGCTTGGGTCAATTTTTTGGGACTTGGGAGGTAAAATGTAAGTGACAACTAGTTGTCTGGAACACTTCATATTTAGATGTTGTTCATAAGTCTTTTCTGCCTTTTAATCTTAATTTTCACTTTTCAAATTTAAGGGAAAAGAGGCAAGATCTGTTAAATGCAATGGGTTCCATGTTTGCTGCTATTTTGTTCCTTGGCGTTCAATATGGTTCATCAGTGCAGCCAATAGTATCCATTGAAAGGACAGTCTTTTACAGAGAAAATGCTGCTGGCATGTATTCAGGCATTCCATGGGCGTTAGCACAAGTAATCATTTGACAAATTACATGTCCATTTTAAATGTTGTAAGAAATGTGTTTCATCCTGATTATTAATTTTTCTTTCCTGCAGGTTATGATTGAGATTCCTTATATATTTGTCCAGTCAGTAGTATACAGTTCTATAGTCTATGCTATGATGGAATTTGACTGGACAGCCGCAAAGTTCTGTTGGTATGTATTCTTCATGTACGTCACATTATTGTTCTTCACCTTCTATGGCATGTTGACTGTAGCTATAACACCAAACCACCACATTGCTGCCATTGTTTCGACTTTATTTTATGGGATATGGAACCTCTTCTGCGGGTTTATAATCCCAAGACCTGTAAGTACTATCCTGCTATTTCTATTTTATACGCTAAATTTTCCAGCTTAAAGAATTTTGTTATTAGTTCTTTCCTCATATTTCAACTTGTCAAACCACAGAGGATTCCTGTATGGTGGAGATGGTACTATTGGGCAAACCCTGTATCTTGGACCTTGTATGGACTGATCGCTTCACAGTTTGGAGATGTGGAGGACAAAATGGAAAGTGGTGAAACAGTAAAATATTTTCTTAGAGATTATTTTGATTTTAAACATAATTTTCTGGGAGTAGTTGCGGGCGTTCTTACTTGCTTTCCAGGACTCTTTGCATTTCTCTTCGCCCTAGGAATTAAGCTTCTTAATTTCCAGAGGAGATAGAAAACTCGTCGCGGAAGGCTTAGCGAACCTGTTTGGAGTGTCTCCACCACAATTTATCTAATGATATGGTTCCTCTATGGTATCATCTTATAAAATAAGTGTGCGAAATTCTCCTTAATTGTGCTATTTGGAGTTCTCTTTGCAGTAGAAATAAAGTTGGTTAATTTCCAGAATCTATAGAAGTTTAATTTCAGTTTTTAGATGATGTCTGGCTTACTGCTACCAAGCATTCAGGGTACAATTAGGAGAATCGGGTCGGTGATGCCTTGGCTAATCTTGGTCTGCAATACCTTGGCTAAATTGAACATGTTATTCTTCATCTTTTCAAAAATTTACATCTATATTAATGGCAGGAGGTGATTAATGTAGTATAAGATACAAGAAGATGGAACTTGTTAATTTTATATTTTGGGACAGAGAGCTTATGCTTTTCTGGACTCTCTTCCTTATCTTCCATTTTTTGGTCAATATTCAGGTGCCATTTCATACTTTAGAATACACATAATTAAAGATGTGAAGCAAAAGTGACGTGGCCGAGTGGTTTCAAGCAGTTTCATTTATCTGGTTACTTGAATTCAAATTTTAGGGAGGTAAAGGATAAAAAATGAATTCGAGCATTGTCCATCACTTTACTTTTTAAGTGAAAAAAAAAATGAAGCAAACAATATGGAAATCAAAACAAATGAAGATAATATTCATTCCAAGCAAATTTGGGGTCAACAATAGACATTAAAAGGTCGCACTTTTAAATATATCTTTTATGAGATTTAAAATTTAAGTGTAAACTTTATTATTATCATTTTTGATTTTTCCCGCTAGTTGGGGTTTAAGAAATCACAACTTTCATCAAATGGATCACAACTCGAAAAAAGATGATGAGAATAATTTTTGTAAGATAAGCACACTGCTGAGATGGTCTGCCTGTCTAAAAAAGATCTGTCACTTGACAAATCTGACGAGTCCCGTAATGGGACTCATATTTTTTTAATTTTAAATTTTGTGACCACACTGATATTATTGTATTGGTCGTTGCTATCAAATCTGTCATTTGATAAATAATTATATGATTAGCACGCCACCAAAAAAGTATTCGGTGGTGCGCCTGTCGTACACAAGTGTTCCTCTTAAATAATATAATAATGGCAACTTCAACACTGTTTACCCGGAGCCGGGGTGAAGCGGCTGATGCAGCACCGTACAATTCAACTTCTTTATCGCACTGAAACTTTTAAGTCTTGCACTGAATCGGTCTTTGTCAAAGTCGGTTGAAGGCTTGGAGCACTGTTTAACGTAAAAGACTAAAAGTTTAACTTACTTTTCTCCCATAAAGACAACGGAATGGATAAAAATCAGAATAATATGAAATAAAAATGAGAAATTAAAATCAAAATGAATTATTTATTTAAACGGCAGGAATCAGAATAAGAATGAGTTATTTATTATTAATGTGTTTATTTTATTTTAGAATCGGAATCAGCATGAGTTAGATAATAATAAATTATTAAAAAATATTTAATAAACTATTGTCATAATTATTATTTTGTATTTTAATTATTGTGATTATTTATTCAAAAATTATTATTATTATTATTAATTACTGTTAATAATTTATTAATATATTAATTAATTATAATATAATAAACTTTTTATGAATTGAGTAAGTTAAACTTTATTAATGATTATTGTAATTCAATAATCATTATTGAATGATATTATAATTAATTTAATATTAATTAAATTAATTAATGATATTAATGATTATTGAATCATTAATCATTAATAATGATTCATAAAAAGTTTATTGTTATAATATCATTATAACAATATCATGATTAATGATATTGTTAATCATTAATCATTATATACATAACAATAAACTTTTTAACAAATTAGATTGATTCCCAAGCCATATTTGCTACCGATTCCCAGCAAAGAGAAAATCGGAATTCTCCATCTTTTTGGTAGGAATTCCGATTCCGATTTGGGTGGACCCCATGATTCCGATTCCAATTCCTACCTGTATTTTATGAAGTAAACGCCATCAACGATTTTGATTATGATTCCCTAATCCAAAAAGTAAACACACCATTAGAGTAAGGGATGGTAAAATCCATTCTGGGGCCTAGTTTGGCTTTGCTGGTTCCGGACCTGGATGACTATTCCTTTTACTAAATCCAGATAAAAACTCAAATTTTTTAACTCCTTGTCTGATATGGGTTTAACCCAGAAAAATTTGGGTTTTCGGGATCCAGGTTTCAAGCCTGGATAATTCTCTCTTTTTTTTTTTTTAATTTAACCCAATTTCTCTTATTTGCTTTGAAAAACCTTTTATCAAACTTTACTCGCTATGCAAACGATGAACATCAAATAACTAAAGCCAGGATTATTATCAACATGATCACCCAACCAACGCTTCTCAAAGCCACAATCTTATAAGGAGAAAAAAGGAGAACACTTTTCAAAATCCCATTTATAGCCTTTACTTGTTCTGCAATTGCCTTGTATGACACTCTTATCAAATCACTATCCAATACTCATTTCAATAATAAGAACCAGTGGCTGCGCCACTTGAGAGCTAGCAGGGGCTTTAGAAAAACTTAAATTTCATTTTTATATTTTTAATAAATCTACAATGAGGCCTCTGCTAAATTTTATATTTATTAAGAGTTGATAAAGTTATTCCGATTATCAAGCTTCAAGCACCTTTGCACCTTTATAATTAATTATTCTAAATTTTTAATTGATTTATGAATTTTTGAATTAAATAATATTCTTAATTTTAACTTATTGTGGCAATGCTTCCTGGGTTGACAAAGTGACAAAGGACAGATGTGCTTAACTGATTATTGGCATTTGGCAATGCTATTGTTGTGGGCTTATGGCTCTGGCTCTTTAATTTTAATTTTACTGATTATTATAAATAATAAAATAACAATGGTGAGTTAACAAGAAAAATGATAGAGATTAGTATTGATTTTACCAATTACTACAGCTATAATAGAAAGGGCATTTTCAGCTATGAGTTTTGTAAAAAGATATTTGCGAAATCGAATGGGAGATCAATAATTGAATGATAGTCTTATTGTATATATAAAAAATGATATATTTTATAGTCTTGATAATGAAATTATTCTTTAACATTTTCAACATATAAAATCATATCGAGAATAATTATAAGTGTATTGAATTAAATATTTTAATGAACGTTTATTTTAGTATGTTATTTGTTGATCATTTTCTTAAATTAAATTATTGTTTAAACTTAGCCCCTTCTAAAAAAAATTCCTAGCACCGCCACTGATAAGAACCTGAAGAGAATGAAATCACGTTCTTGAGCCAACTTCTCAAAAATATCGTTGATGAAACTATTCATGATACCCATGGCCTTGCTGAAGATATTGATATCGGGATGAACCTACTTCAGGACCTTGAAAAATGTAGATCTTGTAGTCTCCACGTTCTTCTTCTTTTTTTTCTCAACTCTGTCGCCATCTTAACAAATAACTATTGGCTGCCAGGTTAAATACAGCATCACAGCTGCAATCACCTTCGCCATATCAATGCTGTTTTCTCCACAAGCCGCTGACGATGATGGTGACATTTTCAACCCGTATCACAGTCATCAGCTGCGAAGGTGGTTAAGCACGGTGATTTGATTTGGGGTTTGGTAGTGAGGATGAGGAAATAGCATGATTCACAATGATTTGATGAGGAAATGTTTAGCTTTGAGCTTTGGCGGCTGCGGCTGTAAAAGTGAAACTAGGGCATGGCTGATTTTTTTAATGTTTATATTTATATTAAAAAATAAAATAAAGATATTCGATTCCGAATTTTAGATTTTCGAGTTCATCCAAACCAGGACACGGACCCGCATGCATCCAGGTTAATAAAATTGCATCCATATACTGAATTTGATGAGGTAATTGCAGGTGATACCCCATAATACCTCAAAAATTATTTGAATGCTAACATAATTTTCATGGATGCCCTCTAAATACTCACATGAAATTACTAAACTATCCTCAACTTAAAATGCTAACATAGCTTAGAATGCTAACACTACAGATACATGATTACATGACTAAACACATGACTAAACAACTTTGAACTTTGGAGAAGAAAAAGAGTTGGAGTTTGGAGAAGAGCTGATTTGTTCTTGCATAATTGTCAGAATTTGACTATGTAATCAATTGCCTTCTTCTCATCAGTTGATAAGTTTTGATATTTAGAGAAAAAGCAAAAATTTAGGGTCTTATGTTGAAGAAATAGATGAAATTGGTTGTAGGCCTCTCATAACATATTCAAAAATAACTTTGCAAACTGTTTTCTTAATGGAATTGGTGAAAATTTGATGGCTTGTGTAGAATATCATTTGGTCATGTAATGCATGACTAAACAAGACCTTTAATCATGTATATGTCATGAATTACACGGTTGAATCACGACCTTCAGTCATGTATTACACAACTTTTTATAATACATAGCTGCGTGTGTACACAACCTTAAAATTACATGACTTTTGCTATAATTCTTAATTCCCTAGAATAATTTATTTCTTTGAAGACTTAATTTGTGCTAAGAATTTATATATGTTGCTATGCAAAAAATGTCAACGAAAAATGTTAAAAAAAGAAAAGCAGCAACCAAAAGTAAAAATTATTAATTTGTCATCTGTGAAGCCGAGTTAGTTTCATTCAGTTACAAAGATTTGATGACGTGGCATGTGGGGTCAGCAAGTCCAGTAGGCTGTTAAATTTGTTAAGGCCACAAGGTGGTTTTGTAAGCTATAAAAGGCAAAGCCAATGCTGATTTTTTCAAGACCTTTGATCATTTCATTGATAGGCTTAGTGATAGAGTTAGAAAATTATTTGTAAAAGAGATTTAATATCTGTCACTTGACGATTCTTTGTAACCGATCTGTTCAATAAAGCATCACACCTATTTGGGGTTCTTTGGCCATGGATGTAGGTGCATTGTGCACTGAACCACGTGAAATTCCATTGTTGTTATGTGTTTCTTCTATGTTCTTGCTTTGTTCTTGAGTTGGATTGGTTCAATTCTTGCATATCACTTCTTCATTTGAGCGACTTAATTGTTTATGGGTGATCAGTTTAAGTTTTTCTTTATGATTTGCTTAGCAAATTGGTATCAGAGCCTTTTAAGCTCTCTATTCTTAATCCTTCGAGAATGGCAACTACCTGGTTTGATCTTGAGAAATTCAATGGTGAAAATGACTTCTACTTATGGAGTCTGAAGATGAGAACAATACTGATCCAACAGGGGCTTGATAGTGCCCCTGAAGAGAAAGAAGATTTAAAGATGAAAGAAAAGGTGGATGGATCTTCAAGTTCAGGTGGAGACATGAAAACCATAAATAACAAAGCTCATAGCACCATCATCCTAAATCTGTCAGATGAGGTGTTGAGAGAAGTGACTAAAGAAAAAACTACTTTTGGTTTATAGGCAAAATTAGAAGAGCTTTCTTGAAGAAATCTTTGGCTAAAATATTTTATACGAAAAGGAAGCTTTATACATTTTCAATGAAAGAGGGGACAATTATGAAGGATCATCTTGATGAATTCAACAAGCTGATACTTGATCTTGAAATTGTCAATATTGCTTTTAAAGATGAAGACAGAGCTCTTATCTTACTGAGCTCACTTCCAGACTCCTATGAGCATTTTGTATACACTTTGCTCTATGGAAGACAATCACTCACCTTGAAGGATGTCAAGAATGCACTGGAATCCAAAGACTTGAAGAAAAGAACAGAGGGCAAAGATCAAACTTTTGAAGATGTTCTTGCTGTCAAAGTAAAACCAGAAAAGAAGGTGAACAAAGAGAAGAAGAACAAGGAGCTTAGAAGGACAAAGCTGAAAAGAAGAAATAAAAAAGAAAATGTTACTTCTGACAAAAGGATGGACATTATATTAAGGATTGCTTTGAGAAAAAGAAGCTTGAAAGGTTACAGAAAGAAACAAATAGGAAGGCTGCAATTGTATCAAAAGATGAAGGAGATTTAGAAGGAGCTAATGTGCTCATTGTTGCAGCAAAGAAACCCTATGGTGAGTCGATCCTTGATTCTGGTTGCTCTTTCCACATGTGTCCTCATAGAGATTTCTTTAGTTCTTTGAAAAAGTAAATTGGGGAAAAGTTTTACTGGGAAATAATCTGGCTTGTAAAGTTGTTGGAATTGGTTTTGTCACCCTTAAACTACATGATGGTAAAATCAGACATCTAGAACAAGTTGGATATGTTCCTAAGCTTAGAAGAAACCTAATATCCCTTGGAATGATTGACCAATCAGGCTGTTGTATAAAAGCAGAAAATGGTGAACTTAAGATTACTAAAAATGAGAATGTCATGATGGAAAGAACTAGGAGAAATGGGATGTATGTAGTGATAATAGCAAGTGTATCTTTATCTGGGGTAATAGCAAGTGGAAGTAGTGATAAGACCAGACTATGGCACATGTGGTTAGCTCACATGAGTGAGAAAGGCATGAAGGAGCTAAGTAAACAAGGGTTACTGGGCACAGATCGGATTTCCTCACTTGAATTCTGTGAGAAATGTGTATTTGAGAAAGTAACCAGGCAAAGGTTTAATACTAGAAAACAAGAAACCAAAAACACAATTGATTACATTCATTTTGATCTTTGGGGGCCTTCTCAGGTTCCATCTCATGGTGGAGCTAGATACTTCATCACATTTATTGATGACTTTTCTAGGAAGGCATGGGTTTATGTTCTAAAATAGAAAAGTAAGGCCTTAGAGAAGTTTAAGGAGTGGCTGATCTTGATGGAGAATCAAACTAATAGAAAATTTAAAAGGCTAAGAACAGATAATAGGTTGGAGTATTGCAGTAGTGAGTTTGGCCAGTTCTGTATTGAGAGGGGAATTGCTAGGCACAAAACTGCAAGGCACACACCTCAGTAAAATGGCCTTGCAGAGAGGATGAACAGGACCTTATTAGAAAAGGTCAGGTGCATGCTATTTAATGCAAGTCTCTCCAAGAACTTCTGGGCAGAAGCTATCACTATAGCAACTTATTTGATTAATAGAAGTCCTTTATCAACCTTGAAATTGAAGACTCCTCAAGAAGTATTGTCAGGAAAACCACAAGGCCTCAGTAATCTCAGAATGTTTGGCTACCTTGCTTATGCATATATAAGTCAAGGCAAGCTGGAACCCAGAGCAGTTAAGGGCTACTTCATTGGTTATCCAGAGGGTGTTAAAGGCTATAAAATTTGGTGCATTGGTGGTAAGCCATCTAGAACTCTGGTTAATATAGATGTTGTTTTTTTATGAAGAATCCATGCTGCATCAAAAGGTAGAGATAGAGCTAATAACACCAGATCAAGATGAAAGGGATGAAATTAATATTGAGGTGGTGTTTGGTGAAAGTTAGGAAGCTACAGACAAAGGTTCCAAGCCTCATTACAGTAAACAAAGTACTTTTGGTATAGATGATTATCTGCTGGCAAGGGATAGGGAAATAAGAGTTGTGAGACTTCTTAGAAGGTATGGTATTACTGTTCTAATCTCTTATACTTTGATAATTACAAAAGAAGTCATTAGAGAAGAACCTGTAAGCTTCAAACAGGCTATGAACAATAAAAATAAGTTTAAGTGGCTAGAATCAATGGATGAAGAAATTGATTCTTTTAAGAAGAATAGCACATGGACTTTGGTAAAAAAACCTCCAAATAAGAAGCTAATTGGGTGCAAATGGATCTATAAAGTAAAAGAAGGGATTATTGGTGTTGAACCCTCTGGGTTTAAGGCAAGGCTTGTTGCCAAAGGATTTACACAAAAAGAGGGAGTAGACTTTAATGAGGTTTTCTCACATGTTGTCAAGTACAGCTCCATTAGAGTGCTGTTAGCAATCACTGCATTCAATGATCTTGAATAAGATCAAATAGATCTAAAACTACCTTCTTACATGCCAATCTAGAAGTGAATATTCACAAGGCTCAACATGATATTGAAGAAGGTACTGAAGACATGGTGTGTTTGCTGAAAAGAAGCTTATATAGTTTAAAACAATCCCTAAGGCAATGGTATTTGAGGTTTGATGAGTTTATGACTAGTCATAGATACAGCAGAAGTCAATATGACAGCTGTGTGTACTTCAAATCTTTATCCTCTAGTGATGGAATTTATCTACTCCTTTATATTAATGACATGCTTATTGCATGTAAACTGAAGGAAAAGATAAAAAGGCTCAAGTATAAGTTAAGCTTTGAATTTGAGATGAAGGATATGGGGTCTACAACAAGAATATTGGGGATGCAAATTGTAAGAAGCAAAAGTTCAAGAACTTTGTTCCTCACACAAGCTGAATATGTCAAGAAGGTACTTAATAGATTTGAAATAATTGAAGCTAAGTCAGTGATAGTGCTACTCTCAGCACATTTCATATTATCTAAGCTCCAAGAACCTATAAATGATGTTGACTTAGAGCATATGAAGACAATCCCTTAATCCAGTACAGTTGGTAGCATTATGTCTGCCATGTTTTGTTCAAGACCTGATATAGCACATGGAATTGGAGTTGTAAGCAGGTTTATGGGGAACTCTGGCTAAGAACATTGGGTTGCTGTCAAATGGCTACTTAGATATCTGAATGGCACCTCTGGTTATGGTATTCTTTATAGAAATATTAGTAACAGTTCATGTGAAGTCTCAGGTTTTGTTGACTCAGACTTTGCTAGTGATTTGGACAAAAGGAGATCCATCACTAGTTATGTTTTCACAGTGTATGAAGGTGCTGTCAGTTGGAAGGCATCACTGCAATCAGTTGTTGCATTATCCACAACTTAGGCTAAGTATATTGCTCTTACTAAGGCAGTGAAGGAAGTAAAGTGGCTGCAAGGCTTGATATCAGAATTGGATTTAAAGAAGGAGTCAATTTACAATGGTTGTGATAGTTCTAGTGCAATACAACTCAACAAAAATCCAAAATATCATGAAAGACCAAGCATATAGATGTCAGGATGCATTTTATTAAAGATGAAATTGCAAATGGAGTGGTGAAGGTTGTTAAGGTGCAAACTAAACATAATCCAGCAGATATCCTGACAAAGCCCATTCTTGTAATCAAGTTTAGAAACTCACTAAGCTTGATTGGTGTTACTAGCTTGTAACTCAAGTTGATGAATGCGGAAGAGGTAGGTAATGCTGTAACATAATGAACTAAGGTGGAGATTTGTGAAGCCGAGTTAGTTTTATTCTGTTACAAAGATTTGATGATGTGACATGTGGGGTCAACAAGTGGGGTCCAACAGGTTGTTAAATTTGTTAAGGCTAAAAGTTGGTTTTGTAAGCTGTAAAAGGCCGAGCCCAGGCTGATTTTTTCAAGACCTTTGATCGGTTTATTGATAGGCTTAGTGATAGATTTAGAAAATTCTTTGTAAAAGAGATTTAATCTCTATCACTTGAAGATTTTTTGTAATTGATCCGTTCAATAAAGCATCACACACATTTGAGGTTCTTTAGCCATGGATGTAGGGGCATTGTGTATTGAACCACGTAAAATTCCATTATTTTTATGTGTTTCTTCTCTGTTCTTGCATTGGGTTGGTTCAATTCTTTCACATCACTTCTTCATTTGAGCGACTTAATTGTTTTTGGGTGATCAGTTTAAGTTTTTCTTTCTAGTTTGCTTAACAAATTGGTATCAAAGCCTTTGAAGCTCTTTGTTCTTGATCCTTTAAGAATGGCAACTACCTGGTTTGATCTTGAGAAATTCAATGGTGAAAATGACTTCTACTTATGGAGTCTGAAGATGAGAGCAATATTGATCCAACAGGAGCTTGACAGTGTCCTTGAAGAGAAATAAGATTTAAAGATGAAAGAGAAGGTAGATAGATCTTCAAGTTCAGGTGGAGACATGAAAACCATAAATAACAAAGCTCATAGCACCATCATCCTACATCTGTCAAATGTGGTGTTGAGAGAAGTGGCAAAATCCAGATTATGTCCCTAAAAAAGAGACATATAGCCTTCGTGGTTGCCATTTTCAGTTCAAGTAACAAATTATCAATATTGTAGATTAGTTCTTTCACTTGTACAGGTATTAAGATTTTTCATGAAGTTTGTAGTAACTTTGTTGTGAAAAGTAAGCGTGTCCAATAGCCAAGGATTCTAAATTAGGTAGTCATTAGGCATGTTAGCATTGATGCCCTTGACTCTTTCAAATTTGATCAGAAAAAAGTACATAGCAAACAATTTGAACCTTCTATATATTCTCACTCTTTTTTATTTTTTAATTTGTCTTTGAACTATTAAATGTATTTAATTAAAAACCCTAAATTTGATTTATAACGGTACGGGTTGAACCCAGCATAGATTAACCGGGTTCGTCTGGGTCTGGGTTACACTACCATCCCTACTTAGAGTCTTGCAAGACAACATGTAAGGTGCTGACAGGAAATATTTAATATATGAAATTATTACCAAGTTATTAAAAGTAGTATATAAAATAATTAATGATGATTTTAATAAATAATATTAATAATTATGTTCTATTTTCCTTTAAACCCTACTTTTACAAATCATCATCCCAATATATTAATTACATTATCACAATAACTATTTAATCACACGCAAGTATCAAATTTTTTTCATCCAATGAACATATCTATTTCTGTCTAGTGTCTAGTACTTTTGTTCTCAAATAGTTTATTATTGAATGTTAAATTACAAGAAGGTTTGTGATTGAAACTTCATTATTAGAGATTGAAAAATTATTTTCTTTTTTCATTGTTTCAAATCATTTGTATGTTACTTAACATTAGAGTATTCTGAGTTGAAAAAATTCTAAAGATGATATTGAGTAAACGAGAATAGATAAAAATTTTATGATTCAGATAAATTCATGCACATATCCATGTTAATATTATATTTTAATTAACCTATTTCCTATACCATTTTAAATTGAGAAGACGATCAAACTTTTTTTTTTTTGGGCAAAATTTTTGGTAAACACTATCTGCTATAACTTGAAAGCTAAGTTGATTTGATCCTACAATTATATGATGAAATGATCGGGGAAGTATATAGAGTAAAATAAATTAGGAATTCTAGAATTTGGGTCAATTTAGTATTTAGTATTTTATTAGGATTTTATTAAGCTTATTTGAGTCATATTTGCAATTATAGTCTAATTAAGATTTATATTATGTCTTTTAATTAGCAAGGATTAGGATTAAGTTAACAACTAGTATAAATAGAGTTATTATCTTAGTTTATTGTAATACCTTTAAGTTTTTCATCCATAATATTTCAGATTATTCCTTCTATGTTTATCTTTATCATTAACTCGACATTTTCTTTATTTTTCTTGAGTTTCAAGAACGTACGCTAAAACGACATCTAGTATCGCTTCTACAATGCATCAAGTAGTATTAGAGCCTTTTTCTGTGCCAAGCAGACCTTTCTTGACCATCAACCACCCTCTATACACAAATCCTTTCTCCACTATTTATTAACTCTATCGATTTCATCAATTGAAGAAACAAAAATCCAGCAAACTAGCCACCTTCACAGCCGTCGCAGCCATCATTCTTCTTCTTTTCTGATGATACTCATCCCTATTTGAATGCCCACACGCCGCCAACCATATCCCAGCCATCAAACTCTCCGATCCGTCACTGTAACCAGCCTGACAAGATCCAAACAACCAATAAATCACCGCCAAGGCCGCCACTTAATTCACTACCTCCCCATCATTAGACCTCTCTTTCTAACCTAGTCGCAAGCCGCCGCCTCAATCACGGGAATCGAAACAATCCTCCAGCCTTTACTTCACTTCAATTTTTCGGCCAATCAACAACGATCTCAGTTAAACCACCACCACCATCACACTCATCGACCTCAAATCTTCCAGATCCACCCATCTTTGTCCAATTTCCCGATCATCATCGCTAGTAACCACATCTTTTACTTATTTATAATTTTACCTAGTACTTTCTTTTAATTACATTATTACCCCTTAATTTTATGTCCTTATAAAAAACCAAAAAAGAGAGAAAATTAAAATTAAAAAATAGTGGTACAATGAGATATAGAGTAGATGATGATGAACTTTTCTATTATAATGGATTTACTAATTCTGAGGATATTTTTGATTGGATCTTCAAAATTGAAGACACTCTTGAAGATATTCCTCGAAGATACATGTCAAGTACTTGTCCTCTAAATTAATGGGACATGTATCACAATGATCGACAAACTTACAAGCAACACGAATACAAAATGGAAGAAATAGGATTCGAACTAGGCATTGCATGAAAAGATAAAATCTTATTTCATCCCTCTTGAATATTTTCAGATGATCTATCATAAATTTGATAAGTGTCAACAAGATACAAATTTTTTTTGATTCTATGAATCTCAACAACAAAATTACTGTTGTTGTATGAATATTTCTAGAGATGATAAAGATACAATTTCAAGATTTGTGAAAGTATTACGTCCTGATATTAAGGAACAAGTTTTGTTAGAAATTGTTTATACTCATGAATATTGGGATGTCGTTAAAATTGAATTATAAGTTGAATTGCAAATCAAAAGAGAGAGAATGCAAGCATTGAAGAGATTAGAACA
The DNA here is from genome assembly GCA_030449835.1 of Clausena lansium. Lineage (NCBI taxonomy): Eukaryota > Viridiplantae > Streptophyta > Magnoliopsida > Sapindales > Rutaceae > Clausena > Clausena lansium. The sequence continues at coordinate 3,386,370 of JASUUF010000369.1, forward strand.
AATGCAAGAGCATCGTAAGAGCCAAAGAAAAAAAATCAAGAGTTCAGTAGATTCATTTCGCCAAAACTACAGCATGAGAGTTCGTCATCAATGCAAGATCCTATTAAGGACTTCTCCTCACCGAAAGGTTCTAATATCAAAAAGCGACCTTCTTATGCTGGTAAGGATAATAACTCACCAACGGAAGAAGATATTGTGCTAGGTTCTAAAGTTGCTGATGATGCATTGATTGTTCAAAAATTCAACCATTACACTCATCAATAATGAAGATTACATCCTAAAATTTGATGTTGAAGATGTAAATATGAAAGAGAAAGTTTTACCGGTCTCATCATTGGAAGAAAATAATGTCATGAAAGCTTCTTTTGAAGAGATTTCAAATGAGCCTAAAGTTTCTAATAAAGAGGTAAAATCTATTCTTGACTTGAGATTTATATACGGCGATATAGTTGAAATTGTGTAAGAAGCTTAAGATGAAGAGACACCAATTGTTCTAGAAGATGGTAAATTTTTATTGTTTTAACAATCATTCGTGTAGCTAAACAAATTGATCTTGAATATCTTGAAATAATTGATATGGTTATGCCTATACACATTGAAGACAAGAAAGTTGTTCTTTAAAAAGATCTAGATGAAAAAGTGAAATTCAATAAAGAGTATATTGAGCAAAGCATAAAGAATAACAAAAAAAGATCTTCTAAGGGTTTGCTCATATAAGTCTGCACCTTTTAGAAGAGCTATACCCAAAAGCAAAAAGAAATTGAAGTTTTGGTACTTTTGAGTTTCAAGAACAATTGATGCAAAGTGCTACATATTTGCATTACAAGATCAATTACTCCTTTACTACAAGATTCATCCTTTATATTGTCTTTTATTTTCAGCAAAACTCAAGGACACATTTTTCTTTTCTTTTTGAAGAGGAGACTGATGTAGGAAGCATATAGGGTAGAATAAATTAGGAATTCTAGATTTTGAGTTAATTTAGTATTTAGTATTTTATTAGGATTTAATTTGTAGTATTAAGCTTATTTGAGTTATATTTATAATTCTAGTCTAATTAGAATTTTGAATTGTTTCTCTTATTTGACAAGGATTAGAGTTAACTACTAGTATAAATAGGATTACTATCTTAGTTTATTGTAACACCTTTAAGCTTTTCATCAATAATATTTCAAATTATTCCCTTTTGGTTTATCCTTATTGTTTACTCGATATTTTCCCTATTCTTTCTTGAGTTTCAAGAATGTAAACTAGAACGACAACCTACAATATATTTGCTACTTCTGTAAAATTATTATTTAAAAGTTATATTTATTATATATTATTAACTTTTATTTTATAGTTATAGTATTTTTTCCACAACAATTGTGGTTTAAAATCTACAGTACCTTAATACCAAACAGGGTCTAAGTCTTATCCCTCAAAAAGCAAATTAAGTAGGCAATTGTATTTTTACATCTTTGCAGTTTAGTTTAATAACTTGTTATATTTTTATAGTTTGTAAAATAGCACATCATTCTCTCTCGATTTTTTACTCAATTTCAATAGTTTTACTCCGTATGAATTTGGATACATTAAATTAAGAACAAAATTTTTGTGAATTATTTCAATTAGAAATGATTAATAAAAAAATATTTTTCACTATTATCCAAATTTATACTATAATTATTAATCATGTAAAACATACTTTTTGTAAGGGAAAATATTTGAATTTGTACAGGAGTGTTACAGTAAACAATTTAATTTTTCTAAGTGTAGGGCTACTTGTACTCTAAAATTTTTTTGAAAATTTTATTATTTTGTACACTCATATATGCTAAATTAAAAAAATTAAAGAATATGTTCAATATTGGCTTTTGCGTCCCAAATATTTTTAGCAGAACAATTGAAGAAAAAGGTGTAAGAATTTTCATTATGTGTTTCACATGATAAGTCACTTGTTTGAATAAATTAATAGATAAACTCATACTAGTGACCCATTTACTTATTTTAGGGGATAATATTAATGTTTATTAATCACTTTCATAATGGAGTGATAAAGATGATTAATTTCACTTCTTTGATAGAAGGAAGTGTAAAAGTTTTTTGTTATGAAATACTCCTATAAAAAGGGTCCCTAGCTGTAGTTAATTTTATGCAATAGGTGTCAGTGTGCAAGTGGATATAACAAGTAATAAAGTGATGAGTATTGAGATCGTCTTCATAAGGATTGATGTTATCAGACTTGCTACAACAATTTATTCAGGGCAATTTTTCAGACTTTAATAAAATTTAAATTAAATAAATGATTTAAGAATTCAATAAAAATAATTAAAGACTAAACAAAAAGATAATAAAAGAAAACAGATGTCTAACACAAGGAAATAATCGATGGAAAATAAGTAGTTGGGTGTCTAAACTCACTCAATGACTATTAACTTGTTTAACAAATTTCAGTTCAGTTGCTACAGCATCGACTACAGCACTGGGCATAATGCTAATGTATCCCATGCTGTCACCTGTTGGATATCTTATATCTATATGCTTCCTAACAGTGATCAGTTGTTAAGCCAATATCTAAATATAGCATTATATGCTCTTAGAATCTATTAACCCTACAAGGTGAATCCCTATGTCTAGTTCTTCACTAATTCTAGATCAAGCATGGTCCTATTCAAGTTGATAATAAATCAACTAAGGAAGCCCAATCTAAAACTGAGTATTGCTTTGATTTGATCCACTAAGTAGTCCTTTTTGATGATCTTAGTCCTTTTTTATGATTAGCTAAAATAGGAAATTAAATTAAGCACAATCAAAACAAAATACTATAGCAAACACAGAGCAACATCAATAAAAGTCAATTCATCCTTAAGTTTGTTTAAAACCCAACTACATTAAAATTCAGTTCATGATTAATGTTGAGACAGCAATAATATTTGTTGTAGTCATCAAATACATTCGAAAGAAAGGTGAGAATAAGCAAATAAAGGATAGAAGTAAAAATCTACAAAGATCAAGAATTATGTCCCTTATTGTTTTGCGATACTCCCTTTTTCTCTACTAAAATCTTCTGCAGCCGCCTTATTTTCTCTTCTTCCTCTTTATTTTTTTTCCTTTTGTGTGGTGTGACGGCTCTCCCCTTTTTTTTGATGTATACTCTTCTTTTTAAATTGCGTGCAACTTAGGGCAACTCCTCAAAAGGTTAGGAATCGTGGTATATCACTAGCCTACCCAAAAGGTTAGGGCAACTCCTCATAAAGTTATCACTAGCCTACCCAAATCAATGCTTACTAAGAACTTGTTTTCCATCACAAGAAAAATGCTACAAAGTGCAATAGGCTAGAAGCTACCTTATGAAATTTAGTGAATGTAGAGAATACTTGAAACTTGAACAACTAATGATTGGAGGTACGATCCTATTCTTAATTAATTTATTTTACATGTGGTATTAGAGCCATCTCTAATCTATATTGTTCAGTATGTATCTTTATGTTGTCTAGAAGATATATCAATCATATGCATAAGCCTTCTGCTGGAATTTGACAATCTGTGTCCATGACCCATCCTGTTACTTATATATATATATGTGTGTGTATATATATACATATATATGTATACATATATATATATATACATATATATATATACATATATATCTATATATCTATATATATATATATGTATGTATATATATATATAGATATATATATATATGTATATATATATATGCTTACGTGCCTAAGTTGATATATATATATACACATGCTTACTTGCCTAAGTTGACAATTTTAAGCATGGAATAAAGGTAGGGCCTCTAAATCCAGAAGTGATATTTCTAATAGAGATGGGTGCTTAGAATGATCCAATTGAAGCTAGCATGGCATGATTTACAGACATAGAGATGTTACAAATTGGAGCTATAGATATAATTATCGATACATAAAGTTTTATGCTATGATTTCATCTAAAATATTAAGACCATAATGGTGAGATGCATATGTGAGTGTTTAAATTTGACCATTTTAGCAATTGGCTTTCACTTGGATAACATTTTCTCACCTTGAAATTGTGTCATTAAGTTTTCAATTTTTAGAATCATTTGTTCTTTTATGTCAAGTTAATTAATTCACCCTTCGTAGAGGATAGAAGTAGAACCCAATCTTGCTAAGCCTAGCCACCATTTTGTTGAGCATGATCGCTCAACGAAAAAGGCAAACTTTAAGGAACCACATGAAGAAGCGACCATATTTCAGTTCAAATCATTCCGCGGTAAACTAATAGAGAAGTGTTTAGCGGCAGAAGAGGAGATCTTAAGAAAAAAAAGGAGGATTTGGTCCTTAAAGTGGAAGATGTGCTGATTGAAAATGATGGACATATGCCATCAATCTCCTTCTCACAGAAGGTTCATTCACAATTGGTTAAGCCTTGGCAGTATACAGTTATTGTTAAGCTACTTGGGAGGACAATCGGCTATAGAGCTTTATGTAATAAACTTGAATCTCTATGAAGCATGTCTCAAGGTTTTACAGTGATTGACCCTGAGAATGATTTCTTCCTAGTTCGATTCAAAACCAAAAGTGATGCCGAACATGCTCTCATGCAAGGCCCTTGGACGATCCTCGGGCATTATTTGATAGTTCAGAAATGGCTTCCACGGTTTGATAGTTCCTTTGAAACAAATGAATCCATTGTGGCTTGGATACGCTTGTCTGGGATGCCATTACACTATTACCACAAGCACATTCTTAGGATGTTGGAGCAGGTTGTTGGTCAACTGAATCGGCTATGAGAGGGAAGTTTGCATGCGTTGCTGTGGAGGTCACTTTAAATAAACCACTTGTCTCGCAATTCCTTCAAGATGGGAAAATTAAAAGATTGAATGAGAATGTCTTCTATCTATTTGTTTCGAGTGTAGCAAATATGGGCATGTGATCAGCAAATGCTTAGAAAGGACTGCTGTGGCTATCTACATCTAATCGACCTGATGAAGGAGAGTAGGAGATAAATTGCCTACTGGGAGGAGATTTAGATAATAGTGACTACATGGTTGATAGTGGAGATGAAGTTTCCTCAGAATCGGAGGGATCCTTGGATGATGAAGAAGGTATGGATGTCGAGCAGCAAACTTCTATTATGTTTGCCAATAAGGGACTTGCCTTATTATCTTTAACTATTAAATATCGCTTTCTATTATGTGTTGTAACTGTTAAAGTGCTATATCTGCTGGATTTAAAAGAACTTTCAAATCCTTTATATAGAAGTATACACCATCTATGGTTGTGCTCTTTAAACCTAAAATTAGTGGTACAAGAGCAGAGAGGTTTATTTTGCAAAGCGATTTTGATCTCTCTCATAGAGCGGAGGCTGTGGGTTTCTCGGGTGGTATTTTGCTGCTTTGGCAAAACGATTTTAATGTGAGCATTGTCTTTAATCATAAATAATTCCTTCATGTTCATGTATCCAATGCCAATAGCTTTGTTTCTTGAGTTAGGGTTGTCTATGCAAGGGCTATTCACAATACTAGAAAATTGTTTTGGCATGATGTAAATAATATTGCAAGTTCTGTTAAGGGACAGTGGCTTTTAGGTGGGGACTTTAATGCTATTCTTTACCCCTTCGAGAAAAAAGATGGCTCTACTCGGTCTAGTGGTGTTTGCCAATACTTTTAATGATGGTATCAACGGAACCAACTTTGTGACCTGTACTCACATGGATCTAAATTCACGTGGGCTAGGGGTACTTTAATGAAACACTTAGATAGTTTTATTTGCAATGACGAATGGCTGGAAAAATACCTTGAATCCTAAATCCTTCACCTGCTGTTGATGATTTTATGCAATAGGTGTCAGTGTACAAGTATACACAACAAATAATAAGGTGATGGGTATTGAGATCGTCTCCACAGGGATTGATGTTATCAAACTTGCTATAGCAATTTATTCAGTGCAATTCTTAACATTCTAATAAAATTAAAAATCAATGAAGTAACTTAAGAATCTAATAAAACTAATTAAATAATAAAATATAAAATAATAAAATAAAATAGACGTTAAAACACAAAGAAATAATAAATGGCTATTAGGTAGTTGGATGTCTAAACTCACTTAATGATTATTGACAATCTAACAAATTAGGCACGGTTGTTACAGCATCGACTATAGCACTGGGCAGATTCCTAATGTATCTTCATCTGTCGCTTATTGGATATCTTATATCTATATGCTTCATAACAGTGATCAGTTGTTAAGCCAATATCTAAATATAGCATTATATGCTCTTAGAATCTATTAACCTTATAAGGTGAATCCCTATGTATAGTTATTCACTAATTCTAGATCAAGCATGGCCCTATTCGAGTTGATAATAAATCAACTAAGGAAACTCGATCTAAAACCATGTATTGCTTTGATTTGTTCCACTAGTAGTCCTTTTTTAGGATCTAACCTAGCTTGTATCCACTAAATGGGTGATCAGCCGAAATAGGAAATTAAATTAAGTATAATCAAAACAAAATGCTACAGCAGACGTAGAGCAACGATAATATAAGTCAATTCATACTTAAGTTTGTTTAAAACCCAACTACATTAAAATTTAGTTCATGCTTAATAAATAAATAGAAATAATATACGGTTCAGCCATCAAATACATCCCAAAGAAAAATAAAAATAAACAAATGAAAGCTAGAGATATTATCAAGATTTTGGTTTTCATTGTCAAATTTTATTTCTTTATCAGAGCTGCTATCTTAATTATCTTCCAATTGTTTTTGTAACAAAAGTTGGATAGTGTCAGAATCGTTTTTCTGTTTTTCTTTTAATTCTTTTATTTCAAGTTTAATTTCTTTTATCTCTTTTTGAAGATCTTGAATATTAGGAGCATGCTTTTTGTCTTTCTTTTTATTCAAAATATCAGTGAGATCATAGGCATTTTTCTTTAAAACAGGAGTTTTAGAAGATTCAGCTTTACTGTTTTGATCAAGCGTTTTTAACAATTTATCAAGGTATTCCTTTTGTAAAACTGGATCAGAAATGTGTTTAACTAATTCAAGAAAAGTTTCTTGATCTTTGGTTAAAACGTTAATTTTCTTTTGTAAAAAGGATTCTGAATTAGAATCACTATGGCTTGAATCAGAGGTATCAGAGTCAACTAACTCATCAACCTGTAATGGCTCCGTATCTCCCGTCATGGAAGATCCAGAGTCAGAGGATTCAGACTCAATTAGTAAAGAAGCAATCTTTGAAAACGTTTCATTATTAAGATCAAGTTCATGAAGTTTTTTGTGGACTCTACAAAACTTTGCTGTATGGCCTTTTCTTCCACATTTAAAACACGTGGCATCTTTGTAATTAAAAGGAGTTTTTGAAGAAGGTTTAGGAGATTTAAAATTTTTCTTTTTGGAGAAACGAGTTTTCTTATAAGGCTTCGAAGGTTTCTTATAGAAAGTTTCTCTAAAATCTTCAGAGGGTTTCCTATATTTACGAATTTTTGACTTGTAATGTTTTTTGTAAGTCTTCGAAGAACACTTACCATTACAATCCTTACTGTTGGCTTTGAAGGGGTCATAATTAAACTGTTTACAGAAACTTCCTAATTCTTGCTTAGATTTTCTAAGCTCCCATTTAAGACGTTTCTGTAATTTTAAGTCTTGACAGATCTTTAGACCTTCCTTATTGATAAAGCTAACTAATTCACCATAAGTTAGTTCATCATAAGGAACACGATTATCATAAAGGGCTTTAATGGAGTTCCTAACCTTTTCTCCTAAGAGAGTTGGTAATCCGGCAAGGAATTTTTCTTTCCAAGTTATATGATTTGCATCATCTCTTAGAAAGAGTCTGGTAAAGAAAGTGGTTTTATAACTTTGGAAATCACTAAGTTTTCTACATCTTAAGTTATGTAGTAACTCAGCATTTTTATCTCGTAGGTGAGAAGGGTCACCTATGAAATGCATAGAAATAGTCAATATTAAAGTAGCAACAGCATCTTGAATAGGACTGTTGTATTCATCCAGAATAGGGGTTTTGTCCTCATCTGTTTGAATAGCATTCAAAATGTCTGATTGCTGTTGTTTGGTAAGGAGATGATCCCACCAACCTTTAAGTTGACCAGTAAATCCTGCAATGAGGATTTCTGCAATTGCTTTGTCGGAAGTTCCCGATTGGGTTTTATAAGCATTGGCTGCCATTGTCATTTGTTGTAATAGACTAAGTATATTATACTCAGACATTCCATCTATGTTCCATTCATAGACAGAAGATGCATTAAACCGAGACTGGTTTATTGCACTGGGCCTATTATCAACAGCTAGATCTGGAGGAGAATAGGAAGTAGCAGGAAGTGCTAAATCCCAATGGATTTTATTAGCTTTGGGTACAGACTCAGTTTCTTCTTTGAATGCTTCTATATCTGAGGAGACTATAGAAGACTGGTCATAGTCCAATACTCCTATTTGTTTACTGGATTGGGGAGTTTCAGGAGCTATTTCTACATTTTTTGAAGAGGAAGAAGAGACTTCTATTTTGTCTAATCGTTCTCTAATGGCTTTAATAAAGTCTGATTTTGATTCTTGAACAAGCTTTTGACTAGTTTTCGAAACCTGAAAGGGTTCGAAAATAGGCTTTTTAAGCTTTTTATCATCATCGAACTTTATTGACTTTAAGGTTTGAATGGGGGAAACAGTTACGGTAGACTGTTGAATTTGGCTTTCTATTCTAGTCAACTGTTTTCCTATCGTATTTAGATTAGTATTACAGAAATTATTCTGTTGGATAATACTATCTAAATCTTTATCAGGGTCATTTGTTCTATGAATTTTGTAAGGTGAGGCTTTAATCTGAACAGGTGGTTCACCTTGATCAATAATTATATTTCTCATAGGTGGATGTTCAGATTCAATTTTTCTATCACTATCAGAAAGGTTCCACTCAGGAGTTTTCTTTCTAGTGGTAATAGGGTTTGATTCTTTAAAAGGATAAGAAATGTTGTTTTTAAAAGCGTACAATTCAAACCAATCAAAAAATAAAATGTGTGATTTATGCAAATGAATAAATTCATAATAAATTTCTTGAATCTGCTTTCTTTGGTTTAAGAAATGTTTAAAAATCCAAATTCTTTTGTCTTTGTTCATTTCAGAATAAAAATCTTTGTGCAGAAGAGTTTTATCCAACTCGAAATCTTTTTCTAAGACTCCTAATACATTTTCCGTGACGGCAGAAAAAGTAGGGGACGTTGGAGGAGAAGTTTCCTTCTCTTCCTTGTTTTGTTCATGTTGGCTACTGGTGTAAATTGGGTGAGGAACACTAGTAGTGTAATCAACAGAACGGATAGAGGAACTAGGAATATCCGATGTGGAAAACCTAGGTTGATCTTTGTATTGAAGGTTTATAACTGAGGGAATTTTGGAAAATTTTCTTTCTATAGAAGGAATGCTAGAAGCAGACTCTCTATCGAAAAACCTAGACGAAGTGGACCTTCTGAAAGACAGTTTGACTCTACCATCTGAATACTGAGTCACATTTTGCAACTCTGTATTGGGCTCAAGTTGTTGTGGAATTACTGGTTCAGTAGCTCCATCTAAAATCCAATCTTCTGGAAGATGGACATCTTTCCATTGGATCGGTCTTGGAATAACAGTATTTGCTCTAGACATGTCAGTCTGCAAGAGAAGAGTCTCATCTCTTTTTGACTGGAATTTATGTTGTGTATTAAATGCAGAATGCATTGCTTTATAGGAGATCTTATAGATTAATGCTACAGGGATTGATCCTTCAATCATGTGATAATTATGAGTTTTGATTTAAAGAATCATACTTTTGAGAATATTTTTGTCTTTTAGGGACACTGTAATGTTTGGGTAACAGTCGAATGATATTGGGCCTTTACAAAGACTGGACTCGATACTACTAAGTAAGGAATCATCAAAAGAGATGAATCGGCCATCTCTCAAGACTGCTAAAATAGACGTATCTAAGCCTTCTTTGGTAAGGGGTTTTATTCCGACTTGGATTAAACCAATATGCACATAATTGAATTTCTTTTCTTTTAACTGCTTTAAAGAATGTTCTGAAAACAGTTGGATTGTTTCAAAAGGCTTTGAAAGAGTAATATCACGTTCTTCAGTCTTTATAACATAATCAGTCTTTAAGAAATCAAGCTTTTTTGTTTTATAAATCATATCCTTAGAAATTTTTGGTAATTCCCAACAATCAATGGCTTTATCAAAATCGGCAATTATGAATTCCTCAGAATTCACTATATTCTTTGAAACACTAGTCCTCTCGGAAGAAGAGCTAGAGAAAGAGGATGCTCTACAGAATAAAGACTCCATGCGGTTTAAAACTTTAAAAATAAACCTATATGAATGTCTACAGGTATGGTTTTACAGCCCTATGCGGAAAACTCTTATCCTGAACGGGACTTACTACCAGTAAAGAATTCAACAAACACACAGATGTAAAAATTAAAGCATAAACATACACAAATTCTTTACTTTATATTACACCTACCCCCTTGGCTCTGATACCAATACACCAGGAGCCTTCCTGGTGTTGTTTATGAGATAAAGAAGCCTTTAGTAAAGATGCTTATTCTTCTGTAGCAGTCCAACTGTAGCAAAGCTGTAGCAGTCCAACTGTAGCGAAGCTGTAGCAGTCCAACTGTAGCGAAATGAAGTGAATTCTTTACAATTATAACGTGGGATTTTGATTAAGCGATTTATTTATAGTAATTAATTTTATAGATGGTGTTGTTATACCAGAATGATGCAGTAGCAAGTACTGCCTTTGGAACCAGATCAGGCTTAGAACTGATCAATATCCCGCACACTCGGGTTTCCAACCAAATATAAAATGTTATATATTTTAGAACTTTATTAAGCAAACCTAAGCAACACAGGGCTTTACAAAATTAAACATACATTAAGGAAGGTTTTCTAAACAAACACAGTACCAGATCTGGATCCCAGAAATGGTGCTCTGAGTGTGGAGGGAGAAAAGAAGTTACAACTGAAGGGAGAGATCTGGTCTCTATGCTTCAGAGGAAAGTAACAAGCTTTATGGCAGATCTGATATAGATCAGTCTGCTATTCATGCATAAAATTAAATAAACAAGCTTTGAATTTAAACATACAATTATATAAAATAAAACTTACATGTATTTAATATTTGAATCTAGACTTTAAAGAAAAAAGAAAGAGAAGAAAAGAACTATCTCTTCAATTAGAAAATAAAAGAAGAACTTAGGAAAAATTTCCTTTGGTTGCTTCTTCGTTTTCTCCTGATGTAGAGAGAGTTCAGAGAAACTTTAGAGAGAGAGAAATTTCTTTTTTTTTTTGAATGATCGGATGCCTCTTCTGAAGGCTAATGGGAACTATATACCCAAACATCCGAGATTTACAAATAGTAAAATGCTACAGCTTCGCTACAGTTGGACTGCTACAGCTTCGCCACAGTTGGACTGCTACAGAAGAATAAGCATCTTCACTAAAGGCTTCTTTATCTCATAGGTTGCTTTGAATAGGGCCAAAAAAGGAAAAGAAAAGGGTTCTTGACCCCTCAGCTTTTTTCTCGTGATGAGAATAGTGAGTGAAGGGGGAAAAGAACCAAAAAAAAAAAAAACGATAAAGACAAAAGGAAAATAATTACAGGGGAAGGAAAATAAAAATTACTCTTTTTTTTTTTTTTTGAATTTACACAATCATGAAAATAAAAATAGAATTATTTACAATGCTTTGCTGGAGAGAAAATTCCGAAACAATCATCTTCATTTTCATCTCCAAGTGATATGAACGGCTCCTCTTCATCTTCTGATGAGCTGGCAACAGAGGATGTTGAACGGGTGGCAAGGAGCTGTTGCATGACTTTAAAGTATTCCTCTTCAGTCTTGGCACTGGCTAGGAGAGACTGGGCCTTGGACTTTTGAGAGAGAAACGTGCTTTGAGACTTTGTATCTTCTAAACTGGGCTTTATGTGGCCTTTTGCACAGAGCCATTGTTGGACCATGTGTTCAGAGAGCTTTGACTGTTCATCAAATTTTGACCACCACTTTATTTTAAAATCTCTTTGTAAAATAGTTTGGGTTCCCTGTGTGTAGTATTTGAAGTCCCACATACAGACCCAAGGAAGGAAAAAATTTGTACAGAAACAGAGAAAAGGGGGAAATCTTTTCTCAGGCTCAGAAGGAGTGTAATGGGCTTTAAAAAGGTTTAAACAGTTGGTGGCATTTGGTGTTAGAATTTCTGGGCTTGGCCCAAAATAATTCCACCACTGTTGGAACCAATTAGGAAGGCTTTGAACGGTTATTTTTGAATTGAAGAAGAATAACCATGAATGAGTGTGTTTAGGGTTTTGTATGAAAAAGGTATTAAACCAAGCTTGTTGGTAATCCCAGTATGAGAAGGATAAGCAATGGTTCATACGATTTTGGAAATTTAAAGGGAAGGCTCTTGGTTTATGGAGTAGATCACCCCAGTCTTTTGGGCTTAAGACCTTTAAAATGGTTGCTGTAGAATAAGCAGGCTCAGAATGGGCTTCACTAAGGAAAAATTGTTTAAATTTCACAGACTCAGTGAATTCTAGAATGGCTTGGTAATAAGGCTGAGGTTTTGATAAATCCCAAGGTTTGAAAAACCAGCCCGGCGGGAAAAACTTTTGAATTGCTTTAAAGGGATCAGTATTATAAAATCCATCTTCTATTGTTAAAACATTTTGAGAATGGAATTTAGTAAACCAATCCGAAGATTTTTTAAAGAGCTTTGATTGTGAAGGAACAATTTGTGAAGATGAACTTTCACTAGTCAAAACAATTTTTTGAGAAGGGGTTTTTGAAATTTCTTTGGAAGTAATCTTTTCAACTTCTTTAACAAGTTTTGGATTATGGGAAAAACTTTGTAATGCAAGTAAAAGTTCAGGGGATTTTGAAATAGTTTCTACCCACTGATTTACCTGTTCTTGAGAGGTAACTGCTTTAGAATGTGCTTCTTCTTCTTGGACTGTATCAATCCATGACTTTATAGGCATTGCTGAAGACAGCAATTTTTCTTTTGAAGGGGAAGAGGCTTTAGGTGATGATTGGGGCTCAGGGTCTTTGAGGACTCCTTTGCCTTTGCCTTTTTTCTTTGGAGGCATTTTATCTGTTTTGGAGAAATTCTCTCGTTAGAAAATCTGGAACAGAATTTTTATCACCTTTAATAAATTCAATTTCAAAATCAAAAACACTCAAAATAGCTTGCCATCGTGCAAAAATCTGTTTTGATGCAATATTTTGGACATCCTTTTCTAAAACATGCTTTGCAGCTTTGCAATCTATCCTAAGTAGGAATTTTTTATTTAATAAATCACCTTGAAATTTTGATATGCATAAAACTATAGACAGGATTTCTTTTTTAATAGTAGAATAATTTTTCTGACATTCATTCCAATGTGCAGATGCATATTGAACTATTTGTTCTTTATTATTATCAACCTGTTTTAATATTCCTCCATATCCTAGATCAGATGCATCAGTTTCAACAATTTTAGGTAGATCAGGATTAGCAAGGAATAAACAAGAGATTTCTTTAACAATATTCTTTATATGCCTAACAACTTTAGTATGTTCGTCAGTCCATGCCACAGGATTTTTCTTTAACCTATCATGCAGAGGTTTTGAAATCCTATTTATGTTTGGACAAAAATCAAGAACATAATTTAAACTTCCCAAAAATCTTTGCAATTGAGTTTTGTCAAGAATTTTGTCAGGAAATTTATCAGTGAAAGCAAGAGATCTTTCAATAGGAGTGATGGTTCCTTTGGAAATGTAATGTCCTAAGAACCTTACTTTAGTTTGAAATAGAGAAATCTTTGAACTAGAAATAGCTAAACCAGCTTTTCTTGTTGCGAAATAAAAAGTCTTTAGGTGCTTGAAGTGTTGATCAATTGTTTGGGAAAAAATCAAAACATCACCAATATAGACAATACAAAAATCTGAATAAGGATTATAAATATCATTCATAATTCTTTGAAATTCAGAAGCTGCATTCTTTAAGCCAAATGGCATAACGGTCCATTCATACTGTCCGAATGGAACAGTAAAAGCTGTTTTGTAACGGTCCTTAGGTTGAATTTGAATTTGCCAAAAACCCGATTTCATGTCAAATTTTGAAAATATGAATGCAGAATGGAGTTTTTGTAGCAAATCTTTTTTATTAGGTATGGGATACCTAATCCATTTTAAAGCTTTGTTTAAAGGTTTGTAATTGATCACTAATCTCGATACTCCTCTTTCTATCTCAGAGTTTTTATTGACATAGAAAGCGGCACAAGACCATGGAGACTTGGATTTCACAATTAAGCCTTTAGATTCTAAATCTTTAATTTCATTCCTACAATGTTGTTCTAGTTCCATATTCATTTGAATAGGTCTAGCCTTTGTGGGAATTTGTTTTTCATCAAAAGAGGATTCATAAGGTAGGTCTATCAAATGCTGTTTTCTTTCCCAAAAAGCAGAAGGTACGTCAGCACAAATCTCTTTTTCGATTAAGGTTTTGAAATTTGAAATTTTCTTTTTTATAAAATCATTTTGTAATTGGTCTTCAATTCTTTGTGAATTTAAATTCTTTTGTAAATGAAACATATCATTTCGTTTTGATTTAAGTAAAACATTGATATGGTTCTGATAAATAGAACAGGCTTTTATAATATTTAAATTTCTAGTCTTAGGCTTTTCAATAAAATAAAATTTTAGTCTTTTATCTTTTGCTTTAAAACTTATGCCATCATAATCTACAGTATATGGTGTTATGAGATTTATAAATGGTGTTCCCAATATGACAGCATGATGAATGTCATTAGTCAATAAAAAAGACGTTTTGAATTCAAATCCATTATTGGGAATAGAGGCTTCAACTTTAGAGGTAATTTTCAATTTTGAATTATTAGCGGCAGAAAGTCTTTCATTTGTCTTTTTATGAAACTTTCTGGGGACAATGTCTTCTTTGATACAATTTAAATCAGCACCGGTATCAAAAAGGGCAAAGGTTTCAATTTCGAATTCTTTGGAGAAATTTAAAGTTATTCCTATTAAGTATTTTCTTGTGGTTATTTGTTTTAATACAAATAAAAAATCATCAGGTATTGATTCTATATTATCAAGATTTTGGTTTTCATTGTCAAATTTTATTTCTTTATCAGAGCTGCTATCTGAATTATCTTCCAATTGTTTTTGTAACAAAAGTTGGATAGTGTCAGAATCGTTTTTCTGTTTTTCTTTTAATTCTTTTATTTCAAGTTTAATTTCTTTTATCTCTTTTTGAAGATCTTGAATATTAGGAGCATGCTTTTTGTCTTTCTTTTTATTCAAAATATCAGTGAGATCATAGGCATTTTTCTTTAAAACAGGAGTTTTAGAAGATTCAGCTTTACTGTTTTGATCAAGCGTTTTTAACAATTTATCAAGGTATTCCTTTTGTAAAACTGGATCAGAAATGTGTTTAACTAATTCAAGAAAAGTTTCTTGATCTTTGGTTAAAACGTTAATTTTCTTTTGTAAAAAGGATTCTGAATTAGAATCACTATGGCTTGAATCAGAGGTATCAGAGTCAACCAACTCATCAACCTGTAATGGCTCCGTATCTCCCGTCATGGAAGATCCAGAGTCAGAGGATTCAGACTCAATTAGTAAAGAAGCAATCTTTGAAAACGTTTCATTATCAAGATCAAGTTCATGAAGTTTTTTGTGGACTCTACAAAACTTTGCTGTATGGCCTTTTCTTCCACATTTAAAACACGTGGCATCTTTGTAATTAAAAGGAGTTTTTGAAGAAGGTTTAGGAGATTTAAAATTTTTCTTTTTGGAGAAACGAGTTTTCTTATAAGGCTTCGAAGGTTTCTTATAGAAAGTTTCTCTAAAATCTTCAGAGGGTTTCCTATATTTACGAATTTTTGACTTGTAATGTTTTTTGTAAGTCTTCGAAGAACACTTACCATTACAATCCTTACTGTTGGCTTTGAAGGGGTCATAATTAAACTGTTTACAGAAACTTCCTAATTCTTGCTTAGATTTCCTAAGCTCCCATTTAAGACGTTTCTGTAATTTTAAGTCTTGACAGATCTTTAGACCTTCCTTATTGAGACAGTTTGACTCTACCATCTGAATACTGAGTCACATTTTGCAACTCTGTATTGGGCTCAAGTTGTTGTGGAATTACTGGTTCAGTAGCTCCATCTAAAATCCAATCTTCTGGAAGATGGACATCTTTCCATTGGATCGGTCTTGGAATAACAGTATTTGCTCTAGACATGTCAGTCTGCAAGAGAAGAGTCTCATCTCTTTTTGACTGGAATTTATGTTGTGTATTAAATGCAGAATGCATTGCTTTATAGGAGATCTTATAGATTAATGCTACAGGGATTGATCCTTCAATCATGTGATAATTATGAGTTTTGATTTGAAGAATCATACTTTTGAGAATATTTTTGTCTTTTAGGGACACTGTAATGTTTGGGTAACAGTCGAATGATATTGGGCCTTTACAAAGACTGGACTCGATACTACTAAGTAAGGAATCATCAAAAGAGATGAATCGGCCATCTCTCAAGACTGCTAAAATAGACGTATCTAAGCCTTCTTTGGTAAGGGGTTTTATTCCGACTTGGATTAAACCAATATGCACATAATTGAATTTCTTTTCTTTTAACTGCTTTAAAGAATGTTCTGAAAACAGTTGGATTGTTTCAAAAGGCTTTGAAAGAGTAATATCACGTTCTTCAGTCTTTATAACATAATCAGTCTTTAAGAAATCAAGCTTTTTTGTTTTATAAATCATATCCTTAGAAATTTTTGGTAATTCCCAACAATCAATGGCTTTATCAAAATCGGCAATTATGAATTCCTCAGAATTCACTATATTCTTTGAAACACTAGTCCTCTCGGAAGAAGAGCTAGAGAAAGAGGATGCTCTACAGAATAAAGACTCCATGCGGTTTAAAACTTTAAAAATAAACCTATATGAATGTCTACAGGTATGGTTTTACAGCCCTATGCGGAAAACTCTTATCCTGAACGGGACTTATTACCAGTAAAGAATTCAACAAACACACAGATGTAAAAATTAAAGCATAAACATACACAAATTCTTTACTCTATATTACACCTACCCCCCTTGGCTCTGATACCAATACACCAGGATTCATGGGAAATGAAGTGAATTCTTTACAATTATAACGTGGGATTTTGATTAAGCGATTTGTTTATAGTAATTAATTTTATAGATGGTGTTGTTATATCAGAATGATGCAGTAGCAAGTACTGCCTTTGTGTTTAATTTAATATTTTAAATTAAACATTTATCTCTCCACTTACGTAAAAGTGGAGAAAATGTGTAACCAACTAGGGAACTACCTTGTAAAATATCACAAGACCCCATTCACACTTGTATATAACACAATAGGCCTTAACAAATATTATAATTAAGATTTTTACCTTATATGCCAGTTTTCTCGCTTTTGGGTCCAGTAATGGTGTTGTTAATTAAATGAGCTAACCCGGGGATCATTTGGGAACGTACAATAGTGGCTACAATAATTAAGCTTGTAATTAAACAAATATAATTATTTAATTCTAATTCTACTCCACTATAAGATTGGAACATACCTCCATAATTGTATGCTCGAATAATAATTCGCCCAAGCCACATTGATTTATTTACTGCACAATCCTTTGTACCACATCGTTAATTAAATTGATATCTCAACTGTCCAATCAATTTAATTACATCTTGTTCCTTGATACTTACTGGTTTTCTCTAATGATCATTTTCAACATACTTATATATATATATATATATATATATATATATATATATATATGTTGACACATTCTGACCAGAGAATTCTATGATCAAGTACTGAAACCCATCAAGAGATGTGTCGTATAAATTCTATATTGTCAATCTATAAATTCAATACTTGTAATTGCTCCCACCAAGATACCGGGTAATCTTGACTACAAGTGTATGTCGTGTCCATTGGTAATTCAAATGAAATAACAATTACAATCAAGAAATTATAATTGACTCAAGATTAATATCACATTAAATCAATGCCTATGAGATTTAATAAGTCTGACAGTTATTACAAAGTTAAATCACATATGTGATCCAGTTCAATGCAGTTACACTACATCAATAAATTCATACATGATTAAGACAAATCACTCAATGAACTTATTACAGTCTATACCTAAATAAAGCGCCCAACTTTATTTATCAACTGTGAACTTAATTTATTTAATCATAAGATAACTTGTATTTATGTCTTCTGTGAATCCACATGTTGATCACGTAAATACATATAATATGATTAAATAGACTTTACTCAAAATATTAATGCAATAGAGATGCTTGAATAAAATACCTCAT
Source organism: Clausena lansium (assembly GCA_030449835.1). Classification (NCBI taxonomy): domain Eukaryota; kingdom Viridiplantae; phylum Streptophyta; class Magnoliopsida; order Sapindales; family Rutaceae; genus Clausena; species Clausena lansium. Next base: position 3,404,743 of record JASUUF010000369.1, read on the forward strand.
TTATTTTATTAATCAGAAAAATATTTATAACAATAAATAAATAAATATGCTTTAAAGAGCATATTTTTCCAATAATAAAAACTGTGTGCGAAATTCTCCTTAATTGTGCTATTTGGAGTTCTCTTTGCAGTAGGAATGAAGTCAGTTAATTTCCAGAACCTATAGAAGTTTAATTTCATTATTTAGATGGTGTCTGGCTTACTGCTACCAAGCATTCAGTGTACAATTAGGAGAATCGGGTCGGGGATGCCTTGGCTAAATTGAACATGTTAAAGTTGATAATAATTAAGGTGATCTACCTGTCCAATAAAGATTTGTCATTTGACAAATTTGACGAGTCTTGTGTTGGTTGGGACTCATAAATTTTTTTTTTATTTTAAATTTTGTGTAACCCTAATGATATTATAGTGGTGGATGCTATAGGGATCTATCAGATCTATCATTTAATAAATAATTATCTGATTATCACACCATCGTAAACGTTTTGGGGTGGTGCGCCTGTCGTACACAAGAATTTCTCTTAAATAATACAAAAATGACAACTTCAACACTGTCTAGTCGGAGCCAGGGCGACGCGGCTGATGCAGCACCGTACAATTCAACTTCTTCATCACAGCTGAATTTTGCAAGTCTTGCACTGAACCGGTCTTCGTCAAAGTCTGTTGAAGCAATGTTTTATGCAAAAGTGTAGCTTGCTTTTCTTGCATAAAGATAAGGGTAAAAACTTACAGTCTTATGAGACAACGTTTAAGGTGCTGGCGGGAAACATTTAATATATGAAATAACCACCAAATTATTAAAAGCAGTATATAAAATAATTAATGATGATTTTAATAAATAATAATTATTATTTTCTATTTTCCTTTGAACCCTATTTTTATAAATAATCACCCTACATATTAATTACATTATTACAATAGCTATTTAATCACATACGAGTATCAAAATTTTTTCATCCAATGAACTTATCTATTTCTGTCTATTGTCTAGTACTTTTGTTCTCAAATAGTTTATTATTGAGTTTTAAATTACAAGAAGGTTTGTGATTGAAACTTCATTATTAGAGATTGAAAAATTACTTTCTTTTCCCTTGTTTCAAATCATTTGTATGTTACTTAACATTAGAGTATTCCTTGTAAAATTTTATTTTTAAAAATTTTAATGATGATATTGAGTAAACAAGAATAGATAAAAATTTTATGATTCAAATAAATCCATGCACATATCCATGTTAATATTATATTTTAATTAACCTATTTCCCATCTCATTTTAAATTGAGAAGACGACTAAACTCGTTTTTTTTTTTCTCCCAAAATTTCACCTTTTATTTTAAAATATTAAGACTTACAAAGGTTAACAACATTTTTGACAGAATTGGCGTGCTTTTCTTTTTGCGGTCAGTAATGCTTCTCCAGTCTTTGCTTTGACTATTGAGTCTTGATCAAGAATTAGTCGACATTTGATCAAAGGAAAAAACAAACGTTAGAGATGTCTTGTCATGAGTTTTTGACGTTTTAATGACATAAAGTATAAGATAAAAGAACCCTTTATGGTTGACCTTGGATAGTAATGATATGTTTGGTATTAAAGTTGAACAGTTAAGTTGATTTGATCACATAATTATATGATAAAAAGATCTAGGAAGTATATATAGGGTAAAAAAAAAAATTTAGATTTTGAGTCAGTTGAGTATTTAGTATTTTATTAAAATTTATTTTTATTTTATTAAAATCATTTGAATCATATTTATAATTCTAGTCTAATTAAGATTTTATATTATTTCTCTTATTTAACAAGGATTAGGATTAAGTTAACAACTAGTATAGATAGGATTATTATCTTAGTTAATCGTAACACATTTAAGCTTTTCAACAACAATATTTCAGATTATCCTTTTGTGTTTATCTTTATCGTTAACTCAACGTTTTCTCTATTTTTTCTTAAGTTTCAAAAATATACACTAGAACGACATCTAGTATAGCTTTTGCACTACATCAAGTGGCATCAGAACCTTTTTCTATGCCAAACAGAGCTTTCTTGACCATCAACCACCCTCCATATACAAATCCTTCCTCCATTATTCATTAACTCCACTAATTCCATCAATTAAAAAAAAACAAAAATCTAGCAAACTAGCCAACTTCACACCCACCGCATGCGGCCGCCACCGCCACCATTCTTCTTCTTTTCCGACGATACTCACCCCCATCTGAATGCCCATACACCGCCGACCATATCCCAGTCATTAAACTCTCAAGTCTGTCACCATAACTAGCCTAATAGCACCCAAACAATTGATAAATCACTGCCAAAGCCACTGCACAATTCATTGCCATTCGCCGTGATTTGCCACCACCATAACCAAATTACTCCCCATCATCAGACCTTTTCTTTTAGCCAATTTCCGCCGTAAGTTGTAGCCCCATTCACGGGAATCGAAACAAACCTCTAACCCCCATTTCACTTCAATTTTTTGCCGATCCACAATGATTTGAGTTAAACCACCACACCACCACACTCATCGACCTCAAATCTTCTAGATACACTCATCCTTATCCAATTTTACCCATTACTTTCTTTCAATTACATTATTACCTTTTAATTTTATGTTCTTATTAAAAAACCCAAAAAAGTGGGAGAAAATTAAAATTAAAAAAAAAGTGGTACAATGAGATATAGAGAAGATGATGATGATCTTTTATATTATGATGGATTTAGTAATTCTAAGGATATTTTTTATTGGATCTTCAACTTGAAGATATTCCAAAAGATAAACATGTCGAGTACGTGACCTCTAAATTAATGGAACATGCCATGGGAAAACTTACAAGAACATGAATACGACATGGAAGAGATAAGATTTGAACTAGGCATAACATGAAAAGGAAGATAAAAACTTATTTGATCCCTCTTGAATATTTTCAAACGATCCGTCATAAATTTGATAAGTGTTAACAACGTACATATTTTGTTTGATTCTATAAATCTCAACTACAAAATTACTATTTTCGTATGAATATTTCTAAAGATGATAAAGATACAATTTCAAGATTTGTGAAAGGATTATGTGCTAATATTAAGGAACAAATTTTGTTGCAAATTGTTTATACTCATAAATATTAGCATGTCGTTAAAATTGCTTTAGAAGTTGAATTGCAAATCAAGAGAGAGAGAAAGCAAGCATTGAAGAGATTTGAATAAATGCAAGAACGTTGTGAGAGCCAAAGAAAAAAGATCAAGAGTTCAATAAATTCATTCTGCCAAAACTACAGCATGAGAATTCGTCATCAATGAAAGATCCTATCAAGGATTTCTCCTCACCAAATGGTTCTAATATCAAAAGGCAACCTTCGTATGCCAATAAGGATAATAACTCACCAACGGAAGAAGATATTGTGCTTGAAAATTTTAAAGTTATTAAAGATGCATTGATTGTTCAAAAATTCAACCATTACACTCATCAATAATGAAGATTACGTCCAAAATTTGCAGTTGAAGATGTAAATGTGGAAGAGAAAGTTTGACCGGTCTCATCATTAGAAGAAAACAATATCATAAAAGCTTCTTTTGAAAAAATTTCAAATAGGCCTAAAGTTTCTAATAAAGAGGTACAATTTATTCTTAATTTGAGATTTGTAATAACGATATAGTTAAAATTGTGCAAGAAGCTCAAGGTGAAGAGACACCAATTGTTCTAGAAGATGATAAAGTTATATGGTTTTAACAATCCCTCGTGAAACTAAACAAATTGATCTTGAATATCTTGAAAAAATTGATATGTTATGCCTTTAAACATTGAAGGCAAGAAAGTTGTTCTTCAAGAAGATCTAGCTGAAAAAGTTAAATTCATTAGAGAGTACATTGAGCAAAGCATGGAGAATAACAAAAAAGATCTTCTAATGGCCTGCTCATATAAGTCTGCACCTTTTAGAAGAGCTATACCAAAAAGCAAGAAGAAATTGAAGTTTTGGTACTTTCGAGTTTCAAGAAAAGTTGATGCAAAGTGCTACGCATTTGCATTACAAGATCAGTTACTCCTTTACCACAGGTTTCATCCTCTAGATTGTCTTTTGTTTTCAGCAAAACTCGAGGACAAGTTTTTTTCAAAGAAGAGGAGACTGATGTAAGAAGCATATAATGTAAAATAAATTAGGAATTCTAGATTTTGAGTCAACTTAGTATTTAGTATTTTATTAGGATTTAATTTGTTTTATTAAACTTATTTGAGTCATATTTGTAATTCTAGTCTAATTAAGATTTTAGATTATTTCTCTTATTTAACAAGGATTAGAATTAAGTTAACTACTAGTATAAATAGGATTATTGTCTCATTTTATTGTAACACCTTTAAGCTTTTCATCAATAATATTTCAGATTATTCCCTTTTGGTTTATCTTTGTCGTTAAGTTGATGTTTTCTCTATTCTTTCTTGAGTTTCAAGAATGTAAGCTAGAACGACATCTAGTATCGTTTCTACACTAAGTCATAAAAAACCTACAATATATTTGCTACTTTTGTAAAAATAATTATTTAAAAGTCATATTTACTATATATTATCAACTTTTATTTTTATAGTTACAGCATTTTTTCACAACAGTTGTGGTTTAAAAGCTACAATACCTTAATAACAAACAGAGCTAAGTCTTATCCCTTAAAAAGCAAATTAAGATTTAAGAATAGGCAAATGTTTTTTACATCTCCGTAGTTTAGTATAATAGCTCGTTAAATTTTTATAGTTTGTAAAATGCGTCAGCATATCATTCTCTCTCAATTTTTTACTCAATTTTAATAGTTTTATTACTTATAAATTTGGATAAATTAAATTAAGAACATAAATTTTTGTGAATTATTTAAATTAGAAATGATTAATAAAAAATATTTTTCACTATTATTCAAATTAATACTATAATTATTAATCATGTAAAACTTATTTTTTGTAAGGGAAAATATTTGAATTTGTACAAGAGTGTTAGAGTAAATAATTTAATTTTTCTAAGGGTAGGGCTATTCGCACTTTAAAAATTTCTTTGAACATTCTATTACTCTGCACACTCATATTTGCTAAATTTAAAAAATTAAATTTTACTTTGTACAGTCTTTAAAATTTAAAAAAATAACTCTTACTTAAATCCTCTAAATTAATTTACTCAAAACTCCAATAAAATTATTCAACACACCAAAAAAATTAAAATAATGGCATATGCTTACAACAATTAATGGAATAAAGTCAAGTTGTAAACAAATTCTTTAACATAATTTTAGCTATTAGCTTTTGTTTATTAAAGAATATGTTCAATATTGACTTTTGCATTCCAATTTTTTTTAACATAACAATTGAAGAAAAAAGGTCATCTCACTGGGAAAAAAAAAACAATAACAAGAAGAAGAAGAAGAAAAGAAGATGAAGAAGAAGCAGGAGAAAAAGAAAAAGAAGAAGACCATGATCAGAGATACCTTTGATTTTTTTTTTAAAAATTCAAAAAGCAAAAATATGTCCATCCATACTATATTCTTTTATTTTATTTTTTAAAAAATCAAAAGGGTCACACACATCTTGTATTCAAAATATTGATTGGCTCCTTATTCTACAAAATATTAAGATGTTGGAAATAAAATTTTTAAGGTTTAAATAAGAGAATTATGCATTGAATAATGGGTTAGTATTTAAAGTAATTAATTATGTAATGTCAGTTTATAATAAGTTGTTTTTAGTAGTAACTCAGCTGAAAGGTATTTTTTGTAATATATTATTTTATTAAAATAAGTATTTTCATTTCATTGAGTTGGCTAAACCAAAAGTCATCATTTCAACTGCAAACTTTTTAACACCATCACAACATGTTCTTTAAGCACTTGGTGGCTCCATATATATATATATATAACAAGTTAATAGTTATTTACATAATAATAAGTTCTTTTCAATATGAGTATAATTGTTAAAATTTTTATATCTTCTTACAGATTAACTTGGAAAATATATATATATATATATATATATATATGTATCACAATATCTTTTTGCTTAAAAAAGATCTATTTTTATTTTTCGTTTTATTTGAATTATCCATACTCATTAGTCATTAAGGGTAAAATTGTTAATTATGTGCGAATTTGAGAGAGTTGTATTGAGGCATTTTATAAAATATAAAGATTTAATGGGTTATTGATATTTTCCCATTAAAAAGTAAAAACAATCGAATAAAGAACAAGCAAACCGAAAATTAAAAATCCATGCATGGATACAAAAATGCAAGAACAAAAACAAACATAATCATACTCATAAAGTCATAATGGATACCCATGAGAGTCACAAAATAAACCATGCAGTAAAGCAGAAGCATCTTCTGAATGCAATTTATTCTATCTAACATAGAGAGAGCAGTGAGGGAGAAGCCATCTGTTCTGAAGATTAAGGAAAATTAACTAATATAGAGTCGCACTCAATCTAAAGATTATGCCACTGTCGAGTAAGCATTCTCATAACAAGGTCCTTCTCAATAACATAAATAACTGTCATTATTTTGGCTTTAAAAAACTCCAGCATAAGCTAGAGTATCGCATCCAAATTTTGGCCTTAATCCAACCAAAATGAGGAAGGCAGCATGTTAGGGGCCTGTTTGGTATACAAGTCGATCAATTGTAGTTTAAAAGTTACAATTGTAAAATGTTTAATAAATATTTGCTACTATAATTTAAAAGTAAAATTATTTTTTATCCTGCATTTATATGATAAAAAATCTGTAATATGTTCACTAATTTAGTTAAAATACTTCTCGATTTTAATTATATGTCACGTCCATCAAAATTCCTTAATATAATAAACATAACCATAGCCAGCTGCAAATTAATTGGACATTTCAGAGCATGGGTATTAGTTGAGATAGGCAGGTGAAAGCAGTGAAAGGGCGCTAGCCATTCCCACTAGCTGCGCACATAAGAGCTCAGTGAAGTAAAAAAGGTGATCCGATCCACTTATTCCTTGTGGCTCAAAATCTTGCACAGATTCCATTCAAACCACAAAAATAAAGACTTTATAATATAGTAAAGACAAAATTTTGCACTCTGTCATCTATGTAAGTTTCCATCTTGCACATTTTAATTGTTTGCCTTTAAAATGTGCATTTAAGCTAAAGACTTTAAACGTGCCTATAAGAGTAAATGATGAAAATTTGTAAACACATTTTTATGGCATATGAGTTTGGAAAAATTAAATTAAAAATTCATTGTTATAATGACATCTCGAACTTTTTTATACTAGGATGGTCCAAGAAAAGATAATTTCGATCAAATGGTTATCTGTGATTATTGACCCTTATGTATTAAAAGCGGAAAAAGACACCCTTATTAGCCTTATGTGTTACAGTATCAGCAGCCTAGTATAAGTTAGATGCTGTAAGAGGTGGTGTATTTTAGAGACTCAACAAGATATTGTCTTGGATGCTTTATAACACTTTTCGAAATTCAAACAACTTTTTATTTTGAGATTATCGCTGTAATAATTGGGAGTGATTTTACTGGTCAAATACGGTGGACTAGTGTTTGGTTGTAATAGGATATGACATGTCTACCGTACTACATGATTGGATTTTAAGTCTCGGATCCCAGTATGAATTTCTATGCCTCTCTCTTCTTTCTCTTTCGCAACGCCACCCTTTCCTGAATATTTTAGCTGACACTGACATGTTCCATTCATTTTATAAACATATATATATGCTGAGTTGATATATATACCAAGCCATATATAGTAAGAGATAACATTGCTCTGTCAAATTAATTAACTATTACACAATATTTCTTCTGTGCTTGAATTTCTGTTTGTTGAATTCAACAAAAGAAAGAAAAATATAACTTGTGAGTTTTGGTTGGTTTTAGCAGTACTGATTGATCAGCTTGAGTTGGAATGGAGGGCAGTCATGATAGTTACACGGCCAGCACTAGTTTGCGTAGGAGTATTTCTAGATGGAGGACAAGTTCTGTGGGTGCATTTTCGAGGTCTTCGAGGGACGAAGATGATGAGGAGGCTCTAAAATGGGCTGCTCTTGAGAGATTGCCTACTTATAATCGTTTGAGGAAAGGGTTACTAACTACTTCACGAGGTGAAGCTTTTGAAGTTGATGTTTCTAATCTTGGACTGCAACAAAGGCAAAGGTTGGTCGATAAATTGGTGAAAGTCACTGAAGTTGATAATGAGAAGTTCTTGTTGAAGCTCAAGAACCGCATTGATAGGTAAAATTTCTCTTTTCTCAGCACCTCCAATTGAGTATTCAGAAATTCCATAGAGGAAGGGAAGAATTCTAGAATACATTAAAAATAATATAATTGATCCATACATACATGTATGACATGTATTTAATAATATAATTGATCCATACATGTATGACATGTGTAGTTGAATTTAATATAACTACCACTTGTATGGTGGTTTTTCAAAATAAATACACACATGCCATAATATTATTTACTTGTTGTATGTTTGACATAGTACCCTTAATGTATTGTAGAATTTCTCAGAAATGAGAGTCATTCAAAATATAATAATTTATTTTTTATTGTAATTTTTTCTAATTTCACAACAGCTTTTTAAAAAAACATGCAAGGATTGTTTTTAAAAATAATATATAAAATAATTCACCAAATAATTAATAATACTTTTAGAGTCTCTACCTTGACTTTTTCATTTTAACAAAAGAATAAGAACCTATTTTATTGACATAATTCTAATATATTACATATTAAAATTACTATTATAATAAATTTTGAGAAAAATAATAGTACAAGAGAATAAATTGCAAAGAAATCCTAAACTTTGTATAAAAGAGGGGGGGAAAAAACACAAGCATAGGTATAACTAGTAGTAGGGTGTACAGAACCAAATCGAATCCAAAAACCATTGATTTAGTTCAATTTTTTCAGTCTCAGTTCGTTTTCTGAGGGGAAAAAAGAAAGAAAGAAAGAAACTGATATGACAACATTTTAGAATCGAAATAGCATCTTTAGTAGGATAACTTGTTGTGTTATTATTAGTGAGTATAAAAATAAATAAAAAGATAAATAAAATTTGAAAAACCAAACTGGTTGGTTCTGGTTCGATTACATTCTATTTTGGTTAATTTAAAATATGAATCAAATTGAACTCAAATTTTCGGTTCAAATTGAAAACCAAATTAAAGTTATATATATATATATATATATATGAAAGGGTAAATTTCAATTCCTCCCTCAAACAAAATTACAATTTTTAATTTATTCTCAAAAGTATAGAAACTTTAATATATCTTTAGTTCAAAAGGTGAGGGCAAATAGGGGGTTTGTTGATGAATTTTTTTGTTCTTTTAATAGTAAATGAGGACAAATTAATATTTCATACTTTTTTGAATATAAATAGAAAATTACCACTTTAAGCAGGGAGTAAATTAAAATTTACCCTATTTAAAATTTGAAAAATTAGAAGGTGCTTTGTGATAAATTAACTTTTATTTTAAAGGATAAATGTTGGTTTAGTTCTTATGTTTTGGTTAAATACTCATTTAGTCTTTATATTTTAAAAATTATATCAAAACACTCCTACTGTTTAATATATTACACTTTTGTTCTTACTTTTTTCTCAATTTTTACAAAAATATCCTTACAATAATCTTGGAGGCATCAATACAAAGAACAGAAATGTTTTTAACCAAATTAACTATAAAAGTAAATGAAAATTAATGTAAAAATTTCTTACTATTATTTTACTTTTAAAGTTAATTTGATATTAAGTTGGTATTTGTGAATAAAATTTATTGTAAAGATTGTTGTAAGGATATTATTATAAAAGTAAAGAAAAAGTAAAGGCAAAAGTATAATATATTTAACAACAGAAATATTTTAAAATATTTTTTAAAATTTAAGGGCAAAACTGTTACTTAATTTAAAAAATAGAAATTGAATAAATATTTATCCCTTTTTAAATTTTACTCCCACAACACTAAAAAAAACTGTAACCTTTAATCTTCAGAATGAAGGAATGAAGTGTCAACTAACTCAACTGAAAATTTGTTGACTGATAAATCATACGCCTGAGGAATTGATATTCATATGAACAACAAAAGTATTAAATATTATTAAATCAATATTAACGTGTGATTTTCAAATTTTCCGAGCAACGACAATTCCGCCGATGACCGTAAAATATTTTCCATAAACACGTAATGATATTATTTATTAAATTTTAATTTATATGAAAATTACATATTTTGTTTAAATATTATTTATTACTCCAACTTTGGTGGTTGCGGACGCAGAACATAAGTCTGAGTATGAACTTGTGTTTACAACTAGCTACTTCAAAAGTTCTTGTCAGTTCTGTGTGCATTTCTTTCAATTTTATTTTGATTTTTCTTAGAGTTGGAATTGACCTTCCCAAAGTTGAAGTTCGATATGAGCATTTGAATATTGAAGGAGAAGCGTATTTAGCAAGTAAAGCCTTGCCATCATTCACTAAATTCTATACCACCATCTTTGAGGTAGCATTACTCTTCAAATAAAAGTCATTGATTCAGTGAAGTTTTATTATATTTTGTTAATTTCGTGGCTCAAATTTTAATAATCTGTTATCTTTGAAGGATTTCTTGAACTATCTCGGCATTCTTCCCAGTAGAAAGAAACACTTGACAATCCTCAAGGATGTGAGTGGAATCATAAAGCCTGGGAGGTGAGAATTCAAATTAATTCCTATTGTTTCTTAATTTACTTGTAATTTCCTGAATTTATGGGTACTTAATTATCTCAAATTGTGCAGAATGACATTGCTTTTGGGTCCTCCAGCATCTGGAAAGACCACACTTTTGTTGGCGTTGGCTGGGAAGCTTGATTCTAGTCTCAAGGTGCTTTTTTTTTAAAAAAAACATTGTTTAAATTAAGCTCTAACTATTTCAAATGGGTTTGGCTTTTTTTCATCTTTGGTTTTATCTATAATTAGAGGAATCAAAATGTCTCATTGTAGGCTTCTGGTAGAGTGACATACAATGGGCACGACATGGATGAGTTTGTGCCTGAGAGAACAGCTGCTTATATCAGTCAACATGATAATCATATAGGCGAAATGACTGTGAGGGAAACCTTGGCCTTCTCCGCTAGATGCCAGGGGGTTGGAACCCGTTACGGTAGGTTTTAAATAGAGAATTCAGATTGTAGTATGATGACTTACTAAATGTAATATGGTTCAAGCATTGAAGGTCATTTCTTTTGGGAAATGCAGAACTGTTAACAGAGCTAGCCAGAAGAGAAAATGCAGCAGGTATTAAGCCTGACCCTGATATTGATGTCTACATGAAGGTGAGAAAATTAGGAGTTCGTTCAAACTTGTTTGACATTTAACCAACTTGGTTCCCAAAAGAAGAAAAAAAAAGGAAAGAATAAAATTAAGTGAAAGATGGGTTTTTATTTTTAAGCCTCGCCTCACTTTTGTTTTCCTCTGGCTTAAAATCCTAGTATTTGACCTTTGATATTCAAATCGTTATGCCATTTTCTTGAATTAGATCAGTTTGAAGCATGGTATTTCTCCTTTTTGCCACTAAAAAATAGAACTAGACCAGAGTCAACTTTATCGAGATGGATTTGAACTCTTGGTGATTGAGTATCTTGTATTTCTCCTTCAATTCTCTTGCCTCAGGCAATAGCAACTGAAGGCCAAGAAGCCAATGTCATCACCGATTATTACCTAAAGGTATTGTGATTATGAATAACTCTACAAACCAATTGTGATTTTTTCTCAAGAATAATTAACTAATGTCACTTGTTTGAACGATTTTCGACATAAATATATAGGTTTTGGGACTTGATGTCTGTGCAGATACCATGGTAGGAGATGAAATGATAAGAGGTATATCTGGAGGAGAAAGGAAGCGTGTCACAACTGGTAAATGCATGACTCTATAAATTCATTTCTATTGTTCAAAATGATAAAAATGCAATTAGAACTTTCCATTCAAACAAATGACAATATGCAATCATAGGTGAAATGATGGTTGGTCCAGCGTTGGCACTATTTATGGATGAGATTTCCACTGGTTTGGACAGCTCAACGACTTTCCAAATTGTTAATTGTCTCAAGCAAAATATTCACATCAATAGTGGAACAGCTGTCATATCTCTCCTACAGCCAGCACCAGAAACTTATGATTTATTTGATGATATCATCCTTCTATCTGATGGCCAGATTGTATACCAGGGTCCCCGCGAAATGGTGCTGGAGTTTTTTGAATCCATGGGCTTTAAATGCCCCCAGAGGAAAGGCGTGGCTGACTTCTTGCAAGAAGTATGTGGTGATAGAGCTCTGCATCTGATCATTCTTTTTCTTAGCTTAAGACATTCTAAAACTAAGACGAACCTCATACGTAACCTTTTTATTTAATCTTTAAAAATATAATCTGTCGCAGGTGACATCAACGAAAGATCAAAGGCAGTATTGGACAAATAAAGAGAAGCCTTACATGTTTGTGACAGTCCAGGAATTTGCTGAGGCATTCCAATCATTCCATGTGGGACAGAAAATTTCTGATGAGCTTCGGACTCCATTTGATAAGAGCAAGAGCCATCGAGCTGCTTTGACCACAGAAGTGTATGGTGTTGGCAAGATGGAGTTGTTGAAAACTTGCATCTCAAGAGAGCTTTTGCTGATGAAGAGGAACTCATTTGTCTACATCTTCAAGCTTACCCAAGTGAGTATCAACCTAATTTTGAATTAATTTAATAGTTTCTTTATGTGATTAAGATTTATTGATTATTTCCTTCCCCCCTGATATTAGATTGCATCTGTCGCATTCGCCTTTATGACACTCTTCTTCAGAACAAAGATGCACAAAGATTCAGTAACCGATGGTGGAATTTATGCTGGTGCCTTGTACTTCGCCACTGCAATGGTCATGTTCAATGGATTTGCGGAGATTTCTATGACCATTGGCAAGCTTCCTGTCTTCTACAAGCAGAGAGATTTCCGTTTCTTTCCTCCATGGGCTTATGCTATTCCCTCATGGATCCTCAAGATCCCTATCTCGTTCCTGGAGGTTGCTGTTTGGGTATTCTTAACTTATTATGTAATTGGGTGTGATCCCAATGCTGGAAGGTAAACAAATAGAAAATTAACCAAATTGACTAGTAACCAATGGCATTTTCATTACATGATATCCTTATCCAACAAGTTGATGTGATGATTTTCTTGTTGCAGGTTTTTTAAACAGTACTTGTTGCTCTTGGCAGCTAACCAGATGGCGTCTGCATTGTTCCGATTAATTGCAGCAACTGGCAGGAGCATGGTTGTTGCTAACACATTTGGTACATTTGCATTAGTCGTGCTTTTCGCATTGGGTGGATTTGTCCTTTCAAGAGGTACAAAAAATATAAAAGTAAAAAATTAGCTTTTCCTCAAAACTAAACTAAAATATCTCCGGTTTCTTTGTTTCATAATGCAGAGGACATTAAAAAATGGTGGAAATGGGCTTACTGGTGTTCTCCAATATCTTATGCGCAGAATGCAATAGTGGCAAATGAATTTCTTGGGTACAGTTGGAAAAAGGTATTTCTTTGAATGAGCCTTGCCCATGATTGTGTAATTGTCTATTAATAACATACTGTCTCTAATTTTTTCATGTCATAGTTTACTCCAAACTCGTATGAATCACTTGGAGTCCAAGTTTTGAAGAGTCGTGGGTTCTTTGCTCATGCATATTGGTATTGGCTTGGTCTGGGGGCATTGTTTGGTTTTATACTACTGTTCAACCTTGGTTTCACTACGGCTATTACTTTTCTTAACCGTATGCATCTTTACCTCTTCACTCAATTACTTCAAAAGCAGTGAGTTTATGTTCTAATTTCTGTGCAAAAAATATTTACAGAATTAGAGAAGCCTCGAGCTGTTGTAACAGAGGAATCTGAAAGTAATGAGCAAGATAACAGAACTGGAGGAACAGTTCTGTTATCCACCCATGGAGGTAGTTCTGTTCAGTTATCAAACAATTTCTTTTGAGAAAGAATGAGATATTTTTAAAATGCCATCTTATGCCAATAAATTGTTTTATGCATGCAGAGAGTGGAGAAGACATTAGCTGGAGAAACTACTCTTCTAAGTCCTTATCCCTGACGGAAGCACAGGCCAGTCATCCAAAGAAAAGAGGAATGATTCTTCCTTTTGAACCTCATTCCCTTACCTTTGATGAGGTTGTATACTCCGTTGACATGCCACAGGTAATATTAATTTTAAACTAGTCAGGCAATATTTAGAAAGTTCGATGATATCTTGATTCATTACAATGTAGTCCAGGCATGATGACCAATTGGTTCGATTTTACATTGCAGGAAATGAAACTTCAAGGTGTTCTTGAAGACAAATTAGTGCTTCTGAATGGTTTGAGCGGTGCTTTTCGGCCAGGTGTTCTAACAGCTTTAATGGGAGTCAGTGGTGCTGGTAAAACCACTTTGATGGATGTGTTGGCCGGCAGGAAAACAGGTGGATATATTACTGGGAACATAACAATTTCTGGTTACCCGAAGAAGCAGGAAACTTTTGCTCGCATTTCAGGATATTGTGAGCAAAATGACATCCACTCTCCTTTTGTTACCGTATATGAGTCCTTGCTCTATTCGGCCTGGCTCCGTTTACCATCTGAAGTTGATTCTGAAACCAGAAAGGTTGGTACTGAAATCACCTGGACTGTTGCTTCATTAAGAGCTAAAACAAGTTAAACAGAGTCAACAAGAACAGATAAAGTTTGATTCAGTAAATGCATTCTTGGATACAGTCATACCAATTATTAGTTTTACCCTTGATTTACAGATGTTTATTGAAGAAGTCATGGAGCTTGTGGAGCTGAAACCACTGATGCAATCATTGGTTGGTTTGCCTGGTGTAAGTGGTCTGTCAACAGAGCAGCGTAAGAGGCTTACCATTGCGGTTGAGCTAGTGGCTAACCCGTCCATCATATTTATGGATGAGCCAACCTCAGGGCTAGATGCAAGGGCTGCTGCAATTGTTATGAGAACTGTTAGAAACACGGTGGACACTGGAAGGACAGTAGTGTGCACCATTCATCAACCAGGCATTGATATATTTGATGCTTTTGATGAGGTAAGAAATGTTAATTCTTGATCAAGGTAATGTAAAGTTCTCTTTTTCCCTTTTTCTATGGATTACAATTGTTCAACAATGCATTGCAGTTATTCCTAATGAAGCGAGGGGGACAAGAAATTTATGTTGGGCCATTGGGTCACCATTCTTGCCAACTTATCAGCTATTTTGAAGTACGTGCCGATGCACATTATGGTCTAACTTGAATATCATTTTGGAGTGACTTGCATAATTTACATACTGAAACTATCTGATGCATGTTTATCTATTTTCATAAGGCTATTCCTGGTGTCGAGAAAATTAAAGATGGTTACAATCCGGCAACTTGGATGTTGGAAGTAACTGCATCATCCCAAGAAGTAGCTTTGGGAGTTGATTTTAGTGATATATTCAGACGCTCAGAATTATGCAGGTATGTTCATGAAGTATAATACTATTGACTGCAATCCGTTCACCACTCTGCCAATGCATTTGTTAGTTCAAAATTTTGAAGTGGCGATGTGTTTCAGGAGAAACAAAGCACTTGTTGAAGATTTAAGCAAGCCTTCTCCAGGTTCAAAGGACCTCTATTTTCCTACTCAGTACTCTCAGTCAGCTTTCACTCAATTCATGGCTTGCTTTTGGAAACAACACTGGTCATACTGGCGAAATCCACAATACACTGCTGTTAGATTCTTTTTTACAACCTTTATAGCAGTGTTGCTTGGTTCATTGTTTTGGGACACGGGCTCTAAAACGTTAGTTACAACCTTGGAAACTGGAACATTATAAATTTAAATGTTATTCTTAGTCTTGTTTTAATGTTTTCTCATCTGCCTTTTAGTCTTAATTTTCACTTTTTAATTTATAGGAGAAAGAGCCAAGATCTGTTTAATGCAATGGGTTCTATGTTTACTGCAATTGCCTTCCTCGGCCTTCAGTATTGTTCATCTGTGCAGCCAGTAGTATCTGTTGAAAGAACAGTCTTTTACAGAGAAAAAGCTGCTGGCATGTACTCGGGCCTTCCATGGGCATTAGCACAAGTAATCGTTTGACACGTCTATTTGAGATGTTATGAGAAATGTGTTTCATTACTGATTTTTAATTTTTCTTCGCTGCAGGCTATGATTGAGATTCCTTATATATTTGTTCAGTCAGTAGTGTACTGTGTTATAGTCTATGCTATGATGGGATATGAGTGGACAGCCGTGAAGTTCTCTTGGTATTTTTTCTTCATGTACATCACATTATTGTTCTTCACCTTCTATGGCATGATGACTGTGGCTATAACACCAAACCATCACATTGCTGCCATTATTTCTACTTTATTTTACGGGATATGGTACCTCTTTTGCGGGTTTGTAATCCCAAGACCTGTAAGTACTATTCTGCTATTTCTATTTCACGTGCTAGATTCTCTAGTAGTTACAGAATTTCAGTTACTAATTCTTTCCTCATCTTTCAACTTTGTCAAACCACAGAGGATTCCTGTATGGTGGAGATGGTACTACTGGGCAAGCCCTATAGCTTGGACCTTGTATGGACTGATTGCTTCACAGTTTGGGGATGTGGAGGACCAAATGGAAACTGGTGAAACAGTGAAGCAGTTTCTTAGAGATTATTTTGACTTCAAACATGATTTTCTGGGAGTAGTTGCGGGTGTTCTTACGTGCTTTGCAGCCCTCTTTGGATTTCTCTTCGCCCTAGGAATTAAGCATCTTAATTTCCAGAGGCGATAGAAATTTAATAGCATTTTAAAGATCAAGTTTGTGCTTAATGACAGAAGAATTGTTCGATGTACCTGTTTGGACTGTCTCCTCCACAATGTCTGTAATGAGCTAGCTTGCCTCTAAATAGCTTGTGTATGTTTTTTAACACCTATGCCAAGACTTCTTTTTTTCTCTTGCTGTTATTATCGTGGTTTTGCTTTCAATGCAAGATATAATACTGTATAAGATTCAAGATGGAACTTGTTTAAGTTTTGATATGGGACCGGGCTTATGCTTTTCTGCTTACTATAAGATCTCTCTTTTTTGTCTGCCTCTTTTTCTGGTCAATTTTCAGGTGCAAGCTATTTCATACTTCTAGAATTTACATAATAAGGATGTGAAGAAAAAACAAATGTGGGGTCCATAAAGAATATCAAAAGGTCACTACTTTTAACACAATTTATTGCAAGAAGTTGGGACTAATTTGTGGTTTGGAAAATCACAATATTGCCTTTTGATCCAACTGTATTGTTATCTCAATTATTCATTTCTTTGATTAAAAAACAAAATTTCCTCCCAACTGTATCTGAATTATTCATCCCTTTGATTAAAAAACAAAATACGTGAGACAAAACGGTTTGACATTAAAGAGCAAAACTGTTTCTGCATTTTCTCTCTCTTTATCTCTCTCTTTCTTTCAACTTTCCTGGGAGAAAAGGCCCTTGATTTAATGATTAGGGTGATGAATTTCCGCGTTAGGAAAAATTCAAATGGCACAAAATGGGATGAGAAACCCCAAACGCAGGGTAGGTACAAGTACAGAAAGTTCTAACTTGTAATATACCTCCATTTAAAATGTGAGAAATTAAGCTAGATGTCTGCAAAAGCACCTTATGAATTTTCAAGATGGGAAATTTCCAAACCACATTCCAAATAAATTAACTTACTTCAATTTACACCAAAGATTAATACACTCCCATTTATTATTAAGAATACAAAAAAAAAAATATTCATTAAGATGTCCCTCTTTATGCTAATCTTTTAAATGGGAGCGTTGATATTTTTAATAGGTTTAGGATTTAATTGATATTTTCAATAGGTTAAGGGTTAATATGAAGGGAACGGGATAAAATAAGATTTACTCTTAAAAGTTCTATATGTGCCATTAATGAAGAAAACATATATATTTTGTTGCACAAAACATGTATGTTATCCATAAGTTCGAGGGTTTGGGTTTTCTTATAATATATTATAAAAGTAAGTATATGTTTGGTATGGCTTTTCAAATGGTAAAAAATATTTTGTTTAATCTATAAGTTTTTTTTTTTTAATTTTTTCGTGTTGTTTGGTTGTATTTTGAATAGAACTTTTTGAGATTAAATAAGTTATTTTGTCTTTATTTGTAAAAACTCAAATTTTAGCTTTTTAGAAGGAAAGGTTGGGAAACTTTTTTTAAAATATTAAATTATCTAAAATATTCTTTTCTTATGTCACAATTTTATTTCATTCTTTTCATGACATAACTTTAAAGAAACTTACTTGTTACAAAATTTTATAATTTTTAACAAACATTTTCATTGACAACTAAATAATTAATTTTTTTTAAAAAAATTTAATTATAAAAATTCTACCTAAATAAGTTCAACTTAAAAAATTATTTTAAACGGATGAAAATAATAATAATAATAACAAATGCTTATATAGCAACAAGATATCAAATTTCCTTTCCTCCATTTTCTTTTTCTTTCTTTTTCTTTTCTTTTGACCTTAAACATGACAATAAAGTCAACAAATCTCTCGACTTTTGGAATGGATCTTTTTCTTTCTTTTTTTTTTTTTTTCCCTTCCTACCCTTCCCCTCCCACTATTTTTGAATGGGAATTTTATATTTGCGATTGTTTACCAGACCCACAATTTAAGATTTTCTTTGAAAATTTTTCAAATTGAATATTTTTATTTGTGAAAATATTAAACATTACACACACGGCGACAGGGGGCTGACCGAATTAAAAATATAGAGAAAGAACGAGAAAATGACATCGTTTTGCTGCTGTTTCTATCAACTCAGTGATTCACTGTCTCCGAGTTGGGCAAGCTGTTTACCATTGCTCTTTATTTATTTAATGTGTAAGTTGAACCTTATTCATTAGTCACTGCATGCGTTTTGATTTTGCAAGGTTTCCAAATCTAAATTATTTGCGAAGTTTCCGAATCTATATATATATATATATATATATATATTAATTTTAATTGGGTGATTGAATCATGAAAAGTTTGATTCAAAACATAATTCACAAGTGTTCGAATACACACAAATACAATACAAATATTGGTCTATTTAGCAAAATACACATGTTTTTACCAAAACTTGAGTGCTCTTGGAACATTGTTATATTTTTATTAACTTTTTATCACGTGTGTATTTTTTAATTAATTATAATAATATTTATATACATGTGATAAAAGGTGAATAAAAAAATGTAAATGCTCTTGGATTATCCGAGACTCTCATAATCATAATTTTAAAAGTAAAAATATTTAAACTATAAACAATTTAATCCATGCACTCATTAACAACTTTAAAAATTAAAATCTCATTTTACAAAGCTCTCAAATTTCCAAATTAACCATAATCAAATTTTCATTCTCTTACTTACCCATGAAATTTTCTTGTGCAATAATCAAACCTTATACTATTTTTTTGTTAATCTAACTTCACATTTAAAATTTTCTTCAAAGCAACGAGACATCAAATTTGTCTTCCTTTTTTTCCTTTTTCTTTTCTGTTGACTTTAAACTTGAAAATAAAGAAAATAAAAACACTTGACTTTGGAATTGATTTTTTTAATTCTTTTGATTGACCACGCACTTCCGTTGATACATCAAATTGTTCCTAAAACTTGTGATACCCTCATTTTCAATTTACAAAGGAAAAATGGACACACATACCCTTAGGGCCTGTTTGGTATAAAAGATTGGATTGGATATGATGGGATGGGATGTGATGAGATCGGATATGATGAGATGGGATATGATAATAATTAATACTATCTTGTATTTAATGTAATTCAGGATTAGATTAAATTGTAACCATAATTTTATTATTAAAATTAAGTAAAAATAAATAAATATTTATTTAATTATAATTTACTTCAATTATTACAAATTAAATGAAAACTAACTTAATACTAAATAAAAAAAATTTTTATTTTAATATTTTAATCTATAATAATTTATATTATAGTATTATGATTTATGTTATTAAAAAAATAAAAAAAAATTTGTATTATATAAGTCATTGTTATTTATAATATTATATTATAATTATTTAATAATTTTATAAAAATTTAACTAAATATTTTGAATATTAATTAAATAGTTAATTTAATATATAAATTATATAATTATAAAATTATTTAAGAATTATATAAGTTAAAAGTATCCTTATAATTTAATATGAAAAATTGAATCATAAATAGTACAAAATTATATAAATAGATTAATTAATTAATTATTATAAGAATTATTTAGCTCTAAAAGTTTTATTCCAAGGGTACGGTAAGGACAAATTTTTTAACTATTCATTTCACTAATTGGTGGGCTTAGGATTACTTATCCTAATATTACTTTTGCTACCAAATACAAGATTAGGATTATTTTATCCTAAGGTAACATAATCCCAAACTTTGATACTATCACCAAACAATGCCTTAAGGTTTGAAAAAATGATTATGTAGACCTTAGTTTTTAAATTTTAATAAGGGTCATTAAGACCTCTATTTAATCATAATACCCTTTGGCTCTATAAAGTGTAAATTCAAAAAAGTTAACTCTAACATCTTAAAATAAATAGAAATATAATATTAAAATAAATATAATAATATATACATTTTACAAAAAATATTTTAAATTTTAATCATTTACAATCTATTAGACATAGTTTATTATATTAAACTTAATTTTATAATAAATAAAAATATTTATAATAAATAAAAATATAATATTAAAGTTAATATATAAAAAATTAATTTTTTATGAATATCTTGTAAAATAATTTTAATACTATTAAAATGTGGAAGATATTGAATTAATTATAAAATCTATTTAACTGAAAGATTTATTTTACAATATTGTAATAAAATTAATATATTTTAAATAAATATAATACTTTATATTTTTTAAATTATTTTATATATTAATAAAATATTTATATATTATTGTCTACTAGACATATTTAATTATTTATATTATATTTGTATTTATTAAAATATTTTAAAACCAACTTTTTAGCTACTTTATTTAAAAAGTATTATAATAAAAAAAAGAGTCTGAATATCCCTCGTTAAAAACTTGATAATTTGTTTGATTATTACCCCCACGGCGGTTATCTTTTTCTTTTTATAAAATCAAAATTTTAAAATAATAATGTATTAAATTATAATATATTATTTCCCCATTAAAAAGAATTTTTTTTGAGAGGCATTAAAAAGAATTTTAACTATTCAAATTAATATTTTATTTCAATAAATTTTATCGAAACAGTCGCAAGTTCGGCGAGTAATTTTCAAGATTATTAGTTTCGAAGCAATTTAATTTAATTGGTCCTGCAAGTTTGAATCAGCAGTAAGAGACTTTGTCTACTGAACGGATCTACGGCGGCGGCGGAGAACTCAGCCTTATGCGGTGGCGGAACGACGAGAGGTTTTTTTTACTTAATTAATTAATTAATTAAAATGAAGAAGCTCCACAAAAGATTTGATGCATTTTTTAGTGCAATTTTATAGTAGAGCAAGATGAACGGTCGTGATGGAGGGAATAAGCATACGGACTTCCTGGGTACGTTGATTTCGTTCATGGGTGATGCTGACGGTGAAGAGAAGCTCACGTTCACTGAGACGGAAAATGAATGCTTTGCTTTTGGTATATTTTAAATTTAATTCCCCTCTCTTTTCTCTAAGATTTTGTGGTTTTTTTAATTTAAATATATTAATATTAATTGTAATTATAAAAACTGGTCCCTAATTACGTCCTTTTGACTTACGTTTAACGTTAAATATATATATATATATATATATATATAGATTTTTTTTTAATTTTATAATATTAACGAACAAAATCTGGAAAGGCTTGAGCTAATTATTAGTTAATAGTGGATTATTTTACTTTTTTTTTTTTTGAAAGGAATGAATTTCATTTAAAGATCAATAATGGCCAATCATACAACGCTATAAAAACGTAAATACACGATCGCATTCAGTTTAAGTATTACATATAGAATAAGACCTAAGACTCAAGCTTAAAGTAAATGCAGCCTCTATCAATCGTTACAAAAATTAAAAAGAGAAAAAATTTCACCTATTAAAACTACTTAAGTATTGGAAGAATTTTATGGATCTGACTCATCCCACCTCAACTAATGTAAGTGAAATATTCTCCAAACCGATAATACAAAACAATACAACACAACAGAATGCAGTATTAAAACAAAATACAATTAACTAACAAAACTGCTTCTCTCAGATAATCCTTAAAGCCTTCTCGATGAACTTTTGCCTTAGTCCATCGTTTACTTGTCCCAAGTCATCGAAATCTCAATGCACCAACTACTAGAGCCCCTCAACGACTCCAATATAGATATATAATCCCGATACGAACACTGACATGATCCCGATAAAGAAACTGAAACAACACCATCTTCGGCACCTAAAGAATCTCAAGAACGGAAGTTATATAATATCCAACCACAAAATACGAACAAAATTGAAAAAGAAAATGCAATGAAAATAAATAAAGAGAAAAAAATTAAAGAAAATTATATAAAATAAAAAAATAAAATGAAAAAGATAGCAAATAAAATAAAAATAAAAAAACTAAACAAATGAAGATAACTGAAAAAAACTAAACAACACTGGCTGGAGAGGGAAGCTCCCTCCCCGATCGGGAAATTTTTGTTTGACTTATAAGACGGCTGCTAAGAGCGGTATCTACTAACTACTATCGATTAAGACAAAAATTTATATTTTAATAATAGCAATCGAAAAAAATCAATCAGACTAACGGATTAAGAAATTTTGAAGTCATCGAGAGCGGCGGCGGTGGATCTTTTTACTTGAATATAGTCTTGAAATGCCTTTTTAATAATTAAATTATTAAATTCTTGGTTGCCTTGCCTCTACAATTTAATTTAATAATTAAATTTTTTTTTTAGGTAATTAATGGTGGGAAATGGGAATGAGAGACTATACGTCACTGTATTATCCGGGTCCAGTGACCGTGGTCCCCACTTCCCAAATTGAGGGTCTTAATTGTAAAATTAAACTAAAGGATTAAAAATTTAAAATAATCTTCCTTTCAAAATTGGCGTGCTTTGACTTTCTAGACGTCTAAGAGTTGAGTGGTGTTTGTGTCCAGCAATTTGGCTTGTGAGTAATGTCCAAGTACATGACATTAGTGTTACTAATTGTAAAAGCCGTATTTTTCGTTGTTCTTGGTAATAATTTTTTTTTTTTTTGGTGTTATTGGTAATGACTTTTCTTTAATAGTTCTTTTTTTTACATGTATTATGCAAACTTATTACATGTTATCATTAATAAAAAAAATTTATTATAAATTGATGCACCATAACGAGACCCGTAACATTATTTCTTAGAATTCTATGATTATCAATTGTTGAATCTTATCCTTTCTTATTTAAATACTAAATTTATATCGATATAACAATAGTTAGGATACAAGCTTTATATTCTAATTTAATCCTCACGCTCCCCGCGGATTTGAAGTTTTGAACTGGTCCTCCTCATTAGTCAAAGTCTGTTTGAGTAACCTTGTAATATTGTATAAAGTTTTGCTTACTTTTCTTGCAGCATGGGCATGGCAAGGGAAAATCTTTACACCGGTTATTAAAATGAGTCTGTCTCCGTCATATCTCATCAATTCATAAGATTGTTAAACAGGTAACCAATGTGACTGGGTACCAGCTGGTCGGAAAATTCTAAAGAAATTTTTTTTCAAACTATTTATTCTACTGCCAAAAGTCTATGGTCAAGAATCCATCGCTTTCCTCAACTGCCAGAGATCAGATTGCAATGAATATAGATAATAGATCCATCAGGTGGCTAGAGCCGGTCTAGCTTAAGAAAATTAAATTTTATGATTTTTATTTTTTAATTTAAGAATAGAGTTTTCAAATATGTTCCCAACAAGAGAAAAAAAAATCTATGCCCCAATCATTTTATAATGCTATAACGACTTATTCATAAAGGGTAGATAAGGAAAATGATTATTATAGCCGCCTGTGCCGTGCCAGTCAATTTTTGCTGTTGTATGCAAGATATAAATAAATGGTTATGTGGGTCACCAATACACCGCCCAGTCATGGTAGGAGCGATTGCTCTGTCAAATTAACTTCTCTGTGCTTGAACTTCTCATTGTTGAGTTCAACAATAGAGAGAAAAAGCACTTCTCGGTGTTGGTTGGTTTCAGCAGCTCTGATCATCTTGAGTTATCACCATGGAGGGCAGTCATGATATCTTCATGGCTAGTACTAGCTTGCGTAGGAGTGCCTCTAGATGGAACACAAACTCCATCGGTGCATTTTCGAGGTCCTCAAGGGAAGAAGACGACGAGGAGGCTCTAAAATGGGCTGCCCTCGAGAAATTGCCTACTTATAACCGTTTGAGGAAAGGGATATTGACTACTTCACATGGTGGAGCTAATGAAGTTGATGTTTATAATCTTGGACTGCAAGAAAGGCAGAGGTTGATTGATAAATTGATTAAAGTTACTGATGTTGATAATGAGAGGTTCTTGTTGAAGCTCAAGAACCGTATTGATAGGTAAAGCTTTCACTTCTTCGGCAGCTGATTGATATTCATATAACTATTTCATGCTGTCAACGATGTTCTGTTTCCATCCTAAACAAATAGAAAAGTTACATAAACCATAAGTTGGGTATGCATGCATGAACTTTGTGTTTACAACTGTTTGTGTTGTGATGAAATCTTTTCAGCAGTTTTGTTTCTCTCATATTGGATTGCAAAGGAGCAGTCTATAGTTTTATCGACTAATCTTTTGGATAAAAAATGGGTGTCAGAGCAGACCTTTTTCAAGTGTGTGTGTTAGTCAGAGTTCTTGTTTTCATGTGTATGTTGTGTCCACCATTTTCAAGTGCGTGTTGTATTTTGGTTATGATTCTGATTTTTTCTTTGATTTATGGCAGGGTTGGAATAGACCTTCCAAAAGTCGAAGTACGGTATGAACATTTGAATATTGAAGCAGAAGCATTTTTAGCAAGTAAAGCCTTGCCATCATTCGTTAAATTCTATACCGGCATCTTTGAGGTACCAATCTTCAAATGCACAAATTAGTTTTTTTTTTTTTAAATCATCTTTTGTTAATTTCTCGGCTCAAATTTTAATAATCTGTATTTGTTTGTAGAGTTTCTTGAACTATCTTCACATTCTTCCAAGTAAAAAGAGACACTTGACAATCCTGAAGGATGTCAATGGAATCATAAAGCCGGGAAGGTGAGAATTAAATACCAATGGTTTCTTGATTTTCTTGTATTTCCTTGAATATGTTGGTAGTTATCACAAATTGTGCCCATCTCTTTTCTCGCAGATTGACATTGCTTTTGGGTCCCCCAAGTTCTGGAAAGACCACACTGTTGTTGGCTTTGGCCGGGAAGCTTGATCCTACTCTGAAGGTGATTATAGAGTTAGAAGCTCTAAGTATTTAGGAGGGGTTTGGCTTTTACCTTTGCTTTTCAATCTTTGATTATCTCCCTAATTCGAGAACCAAAACATCTCTCTGTAGGTTTCTGGTCATGTAACATACAATGGTCACGATATGGATGAATTTGTGCCTCAGAGAACAGCTGCTTATATCAGTCAACATGATAATCATATAGGTGAAATGACTGTGAGGGAAACTTTGGCCTTCTCTGCTAGATGCCAGGGGGTTGGAACCCGTTATGGTAGGTTTTGATACTTTCTTTTATTTTTTTCATCCTTCAAGTAAAGAATTCATATTAAAGGTATTTGCCTTTGGGAAATGCAGAAATGTTGACTGAGTTGGCGAGAAGAGAGAAGGCAGCAGGTATTAAGCCTGATCCAGATATTGATGTCTACATGAAGGTGAGAGAAGCTGAAGTTTGTTTAAACTTTAAAACATGTTTAGCATTTAACCAATTTGATTCCAGAAAGGAAAAATATATATATATATATATTTTGATGAGAAAAAAGAATAAAATTTGATGAATTATGAGTTTCAGTTTTAAGCCTGGCTTCAATCAAGTGCTCCTATGTCTCAAAATCCTAGTAGATGAATTTTGAGATTCAAATCGTTAAGTCATTTTGTTGAATTAGATCCATTTTAAGCTTGTCATTTTACCTTTCACCTCACTAGAAAATAGAATTAGATCAGAAACAACCTTACGGAGATGGATTTGAACTCTTTGTGATTGAGTTTCTTGTATTTCTGTGTCAATTCTCATCTCAGGCGATAGCAACTGAAGGTCAAGAAGCCAACGTGATCACTGATTATTATCTAAAGGTAACATATTTATGAATCACTCTAAGACTGCAAATTATGATCAAGAACAAGTAACTAATGTCACTTGTTTGGATGCTTCTCTTTTATGAATATATAGGTTCTGGGACTGGATGTCTGTGCAGATACCATGGTAGGTGATGAAATGATAAGAGGTATATCAGGAGGACAGAGGAAGCGTGTTACAACTGGTAAATACCAAACTCCATAAATTCATTTTGATTGTGCTCAGATAAAAAACAGTTATCTCTTTTCATTCAAACATATGATAAATCGTAATTTAAATTATAGGTGAAATGATGGTTGGACCAGCATTGGCACTATTTATGGATGAGATTTCTACTGGTTTGGACAGCTCGACGACTTTCCAAATTGTTAATTGTCTCAGGCAAAATACTCACATCAATAGTGGAACTGCTGTGATATCTCTCCTACAGCCAGCACCAGAAACTTATGATCTATTCGATGATATTATCCTCCTATCCGATGGCCAGATTGTATACCAGGGTCCTCGTGAACTCGTACTAGATTTTTTTGCATCCATGGGCTTTAGATGCCCCAAAAGAAAAGGGGTGGCTGACTTCTTGCAAGAAGTATGTGGTGATAGAGCTCTGTATTTGATCTTTCTGTTTCTAAATATTTATAGATATTACAGAAGCTTATAACACTCTAAAACTAAGACGAGCCTCACACATAACTTTTTCTATTCAATCTTTACAAATAATGTGTTGCAGGTGACATCAAGGAAAGATCAAAGGCAGTATTGGGCACATAAAGAGAAGCCTTACAGGTTTGTTACAGTCCAGGAATTTGCTGAGGCATTCCAATCATTCCATGGTGGACAGAAAATTTCTGATGAGCTTCGGACTCCATTTGATACGAGCAAGAGCCATCGAGCTGCTTTGACCACAGAAGTGTATGGTGTTGGCAAGAGAGAGTTGTTGAAAGCTAACATCTCAAGAGAACTTTTGCTGATGAAGAGGAACTCATTTGTCTACATCTTCAAGCTCACCCAAGTGAGCATCAACTTAATTTTGAATTATTTTAATTGTTGTTTTATGTGATAACTATTTATTGATTAGTTTTTCCTCCTGCTTTTAGATTGCATTTGTTGCATTGGTCTACATGACACTCTTCTTCAGAACAAAAATGGACAAAGATACAGTAACTGATGGTGGAATTTTTGCTGGTGCCATGTTCTTTGCCATCACAATGGTCAATTTCAATGGATTTTCGGAGATTTCTATGACCATAGCAAAGCTTCCTGTCTTCTACAAGCAAAGAGACTTTCGATTCTTTCCTCCATGGGCGTATGCTATTCCCTCATGGATCCTAAAGATCCCTGTCTCTTTCCTGGAGGTTGCTGTTTGGAGTTTCGTAACATATTATGTTATTGGGTATGATTCCAACGCTGGAAGGTAATCACAGAGAAAATGAACCAAATTAGTAACCGGTGAAGTTTTAGTTCCATGATCTCTTTGTCAAGGTAGTTTACGTGATGATTTTCATGTTGCAGGTTTTTTAAGCATTACTTCCTGCTTTTGGGTGTTAACCAGATGGCTTCTGCATTGTTCCGATTCATTGCAGCAACCGGCAGGAACATGGTTGTTGCTAACACATTTGGTTCATTTGCATTACTTGTACTTTTGTCATTGGGTGGATTTATCCTTTCACGAGGTACAGAAAATATACAAGTAAACCAGATTAAATTAGCTTCCTTATCAAAATTTAAGTTTAATACTTCCATTTCATTTTTTTCATAATGCAGAGGACATCAAAAAATGGTGGAAATGGGCTTACTGGTGTTCTCCTTTGACATACGCACAGAATGCAATAGTGGCAAATGAATTTCTTGGGCATAGTTGGAAAAAGGTAATTCTTTGAATGATATTTTTCCTTGATTGTGTATTTAGCTGTTAGTAACATACTAATGTTGGTAGCTTTTTCATATCACAGTTTACTTCAGACTCAAATGAAACGCTTGGAGTGCAAGTTTTGAAGTCCCGTGGGTTCTTCGCACATGAATATTGGTATTGGCTTGGATTGGGGGCTTTGTTTGGCTTCGTACTACTTTTGAACCTTAGTTACACATTGGCTCTTACATTTCTTGACCGTGGGTTACTCTTACCTTCTTCACTTTCTTAAATTACTTCTATAGCAGTGAGTTTCTGTTCTAATTTCCTGCAAAAATTTTTCTACAGCATTTGAGAAGCCTCGGGCTGTGATAACGGACGAACCTGAAAGTAATGAGCAAGATGATAGAATTGGAGGAAATGTTCAGTTATCAAACCTTGGAGGTAGTTCTAACCACAACACTCGCTCAGGTGATAAAACTATTTTGATATATTTGAGAAAAAAATGAGATATTTTGTAAAAGCTTTCTGAAGCTAATAAATTATATTTAACATTCAGAGAGTACAGATGACATTAGGGGACGCCAGTCCTCTTCCCAATCCTTATCACTGGCAGAAGCAGAGGCCAGTCGTCCGAAGAAAAAAGGAATGGTTCTTCCATTTGAACCTTATTCCCTTACCTTTGATGATGTTGTATACTCTGTTGACATGCCACAGGTAACATTAATTTGAAAACCATTTAGGATATTAAGAAATTTTGTTGATTTCTTGATTCAATACTATGTAGTCGAGCATGATGACCAATTGGTTTGATTAACTTTGCAGGAAATGAAACTTCAAGGTGTTCTTGAAGACAAATTAGTTCTTTTGAATGGTGTGAGCGGTGCTTTCCGGCCAGGTGTTCTTACAGCTTTAATGGGTGTCAGTGGTGCTGGTAAAACCACTTTGATGGATGTCTTGGCTGGCAGGAAAACTGGTGGATATATTACTGGTAACATAACAATATCTGGTTACCCAAAGAAGCAAGAAACATTTGCTCGCATTTCAGGATACTGTGAGCAAAATGACATCCACTCTCCTTTTGTTACCTTATATGAGTCCTTGCTCTTTTCGGCCTGGCTCCGTTTACCTCCTGATGTTGATTCTAAAACCAGAAAGGTAGGTACTAAAATCACCTAGAATGTTAGGTCATTGAGGGCTAAAACTAGTTAAACCGAATCAACGGGCACGGAAACAGTTAATTCCCTAAATACATTACTGGACATAAGTCATAATGATTTAGAGTTTTACCCTTGATTTACAGATGTTTATTGAGGAAGTAATGGAGCTTGTGGAGCTGAATCCTTTGAGACAATCACTGGTTGGCTTGCCTGGTGTAAGTGGTCTTTCAACAGAGCAGCGTAAGAGGCTTACCATTGCGGTTGAGCTTGTGGCTAACCCATCCATCATATTTATGGATGAGCCAACCTCAGGACTAGATGCAAGGGCGGCTGCAATTGTTATGAGAACTGTTAGAAACACGGTGGACACTGGAAGGACGGTAGTGTGCACCATTCATCAACCAAGCATTGACATATTTGAAGCTTTTGATGAGGTAAGAAATATTAATTCTAGATCAAAGGAGCTTTAAGCTTTTTCCTTTTTTACTTCCCCTTGACTTTTTCTTTTCCTCTCATTGATTATTATTGTTCAACAATACATTGCAGCTATTCCTAATGAAGCGAGGGGGACAAGAAATTTATGTGGGGCCATTGGGTCGTCATTCTTGCCATCTTGTCAGCTATTTCGAAGTATGACCTAATGGACATTCTTATATTATAATTGAAATCTAACTTGAAACAACATTACAAGTGACTTGTTTATTTTATAATATTAGAATAGCCGATGACCGTACATTTGTTTTTTCTAGGCAATTCCCGGAGTCGAAAAGATTAAAGATGGTTACAATCCTGCAACTTGGATGTTGGAAGTTTCAGCTGCTTCGCAAGAATTGGCTTTGGGGATTGATTTTACTGAACATTACAAGCGCTCAGATTTATACAGGTATGTTTATCACGTATGACTAGTTTACATAACCAAAATCCATTCAACAGTTTTCCCGTGCATTTGTTTAGCTATAAATTAATGCCGACGTATGCCATGTGTATCAGGAGAAACAAAGCACTCATTGAAGATTTAAGTAGGCCTGCTCCTGGTTCAAAGGACCTCTATTTTCCTACTCAGTTTTCGCAGTCATCTTTGACGCAATTTATGGTTTGCTTATGGAAACAACACTGGTCATACTGGCGAAATCCACCATACACTGCTGTTAGATTTTTCTTCACCGCCTTCATAGCATTGTTGTTTGGCTCGTTGTTTTGGGACTTGGGTGGTAAAACGTGAGTTACAACTAGTTGTCTGGAACACTTTTGTATTTAAATGTTATTCAAAGTCTCTTGTTTCATCTTCCTTTTAATCTCTATTTTGACTTTTTAATTTTCAGGAAAAGGAGGCAAGATCTGTTTAATGCAATGGGTTCCATGTTTACAGCAATTCTCTTCCTTGGTGTTCAATATTGTTCATCAGTGCAGCCAATAGTATCAGTTGAAAGGACAGTCTTTTACAGGGAAAAAGCCGCTGGCATGTATTCAGGCATACCATGGGCATTAGCACAAGTAATTGTTTGACACATTTCATATATTTGAATTGTTAAATAACCGTGTTTCATTACTGATTTTTAACCTTCTTTCCTGCAGGTTATGATCGAGATTCCTTATATATTAGTTCAGTCAGTAGTGTATGGTGCTATAGTCTATGCTATGATTGGATTTGATTGGACAGCTGCGAAATTCTTTTGGTATATATTCTTCATGTACTTCACATTATTGTTCTTCACCTTCTATGGCATGATGGCTGTGGCTATGACACCAAACCACCACATTGCTGCCATTGTTTCAACTTTATTTTATGGATTGTGGAACGTCTTTTCCGGGTTTATTATCCCAAGACCTGTAAGTCTCGCCTTCCCATTTCTATTTTAGATGGTAGATTTTCTAGCTTACAGAATTTTTGTTACTAATTCTTTCCTTATCTTTCAACTTGTCAAAAAACAGAGGATTCCAATATGGTGGAGATGGTACTATTGGGCCAACCCCATAGCTTGGACGTTGTATGGACTGGTTGCTTCACAATTTGGAGATATGGATGACAAGAAAATGGAAAGTGGTGAAACCGTGAAACAGTTTCTTAGAGACTATTTTGATTTCAAACATGATTTTCTGGGAGTGGTTGCAGCTGTTCTAGTTGTCTTTGCAGCACTCTTCGGATTTCTCTTCGCCCTAGGAATTAAGATGTTTAATTTCCAGAGGCGATAGGAATTTTGAAAAGTACTACTGTTGAACATGCGACCCATAAGAGAAATGGGGTCGCCGTTGGTTGGGCTAAGCTAATCCTTTAATGCAATGTCCTGTCAGCGTATTGTTTATTTTGGTTTAAGCATTTTCATTGCTGGCATTGCTGTTGTTTGTCTGTGTATACAAGACATATTTTCTATCTTTTTAGATTATTAAATTTTCCCTTGCCAGTCAAGGTTATCTGTAGCAGTTAATATTTTGTACCAAGGAATGATTACGAATCTTAGTTCCTGGAAAACTTTCATTGATAGGTGAAGAGTTCACAATGAGTGAATTTTTTTTATACAATAAATGGATTAAACACCAAGCATATGTACTCGATGCTATCTAGCCATAGGATTTGTTAGCCCCAAAATGTACGGCCCAGATTTCTCAACGTGGTGTGTACTGTGGATCCGTCCAGACAAATTTTGATAAAGTTCACGTTTTTCTTCAATGACAAGTTTACTCAGCCTTGCTCTGCAAGTCTCTTCAAGAAGAGTGGCGAAATCACAGTTCTGGGCTTCTTTGCTCTGAATCCTGGGCTGTCTGTTGAGCTGTTGGGCTAATTTCTTCAATAGCATCATACGTGTTGAGGAAGTGGCGAGTGAGATCTTGAAGATCCTTGCAAAAATATATAAATTAAAAAAAAAAAAACAACGTTTAGAGTATTTTCAACAAAACCTACACTGAAGTTTTCTAAAACCATCCTTTAATGGACATAATTTTTGCAATTTTATTGGAAAGCCTGACAAAATCATGACAAAAATATTTGCCTTTATGTGAATTTTTAAAATTTTTCTTTTTTTTTCATATATCTGTTGGATAAAAATCGTATTTTTAATAAGGATATCTTATAATATATAAGAATTAAGTAATCTAGAAACTCGTACCTTGTTTAAATGAGAAGATGAATAATCAAAAGCTGTAGATCCACCACCAAACGATCTTCCAGGCTATGACTCAAGATTGATCAACACTGGACGTGTGGGCGTCTGTTTCACTACTCCCAATTGCAACTGGCGTTCCTTTTTCTTTTTTTATTTAAAGATCTATCTCTCTTTGTTTTGAGAAAAATCCTTATTTATAATGGCTTATGAAAAAACCCTATCAAGTATTATATCTCATTAATTTAAAATATTAAAATATTTTAAATTAAATATTTATCTCTCCACTAACGTAATAGTAGAGGGAATGCCAGAAACTTACTAGGAACTAACTTGTAAAATATCACAAGCACCCCTTTTACACTTGTATATAACACATTAGGCCTTAACAAATATTATAATTAAGATTTTTGCCCGATATGCCGCTTTTCTCGCTTTTGGGGCCAAAGGTAATGGTGTTGTCAATTAAATGAGCTAACCCGGGGATCATTTGGGAACATACAATAGTGGCTACAATAATTAAGCTTGTAATTAAACAAAAATAATTATTTAATTCCAATTCTACTCCACTATAAGATTGAACCGACCTCCATAATTGTATGCTTTCGAATAATAATTCGCCCAAGCCACATTGATTTCTTTATTGCACAATCCTTTGTACCACATCGTTAATTAAATTGATATCTCAATCATTCAATCAATTTAATTACATCTTGTTCCTTGATACTTACTTGGTTTTCTCTAATGATCATTTTCAACATACTTATATATATATATGTTGATACACTCTAATTGAGAGAATTCTATGATCAAGATCAAACCCATCAAGAGATGTGTCGTATAAATTCTATATTGTCAATCTATAAATTCAATACTTGTAATTGCTCCCACCAAGATACCTAGGGTAATCTTGACTACAAGTGTATATGTCGTGCCCATTGGTAACTCAAATGAAATAACAATTATAATCAAGAAATTATAATTGACTCAAGATTAAGATCACATTAAATCAATGCCTATGAGATTTAATAAGTCTGACAGTTATTACAAAGTTAATTAAATCTCATATGTGATCCAGTTCAATGTAGTCACGCTACATCAATAAATTCATATATGATTAAGACAAATCACTCAATGAACTTATTACAGTCTATACCTAAATAAAGCGTCCAACTTTATTTATCAACTGCGAACTTAATTTATTTAATCATAAGATAACTTGTATTTATGTCTTTCATAATCCACTTGGTGATCACATAAATACATATAATATGATTAAATGGACTTTACTCAAAATATTAATGCAATAGAGATACTTGAATAAAATACCTCATTTATTTTATTAATCAGAAAAATATTTATTATAATAAATAAAACAAATATGCTTTAAAGAGCATATTTTTCCAATAATATCCTCATAATTAAATAAAAGACAAGAATTTTTATCATTGTTTTGTCGTGCTTTTTGTTCATTTAGCATTGCTCAATATTTTTAGGAGCTGTGATTAGGAAGGAAGGTGGGTAAAGCTCAAATGATAAGGATGAAGTGGTGGTTTTAATTTTAGATAGGTTTCTAATATATTTTTTTTATTAAATCATGCCTTTTTACATTTAAAAATTTATGGTATTTCATCTTTTGACAACGACCAATCTATTTTTTTTAAAATATATATTCCTTTATGCAACCTTGAAATAGAACCAGACAAGCTGCCATAAAATTATAGTTCCAATTATAAAATAAAATATTAAAAATAAAGCATATACAACGAGGACAAAATAATAATAGTAATAATAAAACCAGTATGGGGTTCAGCTACTATGCAACTAGTGTTTGGTACCCTATTTTGTAATTTAGTGATTTTACCGTTAGATTTAAGGGCTAAGATATGTTTGCATGATTATTAACATTAGCATCCCTGATATTTACTGAAATATTAGAAAGGGCAAAGATTTCTACATATTGACATATGTGTCCGGATTGTTTCAAATTTTTTTACACTTAAATCCATTGACCTAGTTTGACTATTAGAATGAGTATCAATGTATGTACAATCATGTAATCCTATGTAAAAATTTCAAAATGCATGAAAAATTAACATGTTTTAATAAATATTTTTATAACATAATATCAATTTAATATACAATAAATTATTTGAATATGTCAACTAAAAAATACATAATAAAAATATATTAATTTGTAATAATAATAATAATATATGACCAAAAATGAGCATGTATATGCTTAAATTAAATGTTTCCAATAATATTATTAATGAACATGTCTTGTAATTCCTAAGTCATATTTAATTAAATATTTTTTATTTTAATATTAATATCTTCATTTGTACAGTAATTGAAGTTATTTATATTCTTTCTTTATTCCTAATTAACAGTTTAGCACACATGAACCTTCTTTTCATAAACTCAAACCTAATAAAATAGTTTTAATTAAAACCATCATAAGTTATTTATATTCTTTCTTTAATATTTTATTAATAAGATTATGTTATTTGACTTAATCTTAATTAAAAGGTGGTACTATGAGTATTTTTATGATTTAAATATCCACAACCCTTAATTTATTTTTTTAAGGGTTAAAATGATAATTCTATATTCTATTAAAATTTTGTTAATGGTCAACTCAACGGTATAAGTATAAAAAAAATTAAAAAGAACAGGATTTCATTGTCAAAATTTATAAATACTATTTTTATTTTTATTTTTAACAAAACATAGACTGTAGTGCAATTAAATGAAAACAAAACAAAACAAGGAGGTACTTTGTTTAGATAAGATGAGCTCTATTTTGGTATTGAGTTCTGAAACTTTGTTTGGATCAGATAAGCTCTATTCAAGGTGCAGCTTTATTAATTTATTATAAATAAATCTCATTCCTCAGATCTAATTGTCCAAAAATAATGTTAAATGGAGAAAATTGGGTTGAATGTGGAGGAGGTAAAGAAGAATGAGAAAAAATAAATTACCATTATACTTATAACTAAATCGTAAATAAGAAAGAAAACAAGGGAGTTAATAAAAAAAAAAGACAAAAGAGGGGTACGGTGTCACGGGGTACTGAAGCTTTGTCCATATATATGGGTTCAGCTATGGTGCACCTGGTGTATCGTACCCCAAGTTTTGTCCATATATGAGTTGGCTATTAGATCTAACACAGAAATTGTTTCAATGGCAGGGATGTATTTTCTTTAGTTTTTAACATTAATATCCCTATTGTTTCCTGAAAAGGCAAAAAAGTAAAAAGTTTGAAAATTTTGAAACATAATTTTTATATTTTATTCAATTGACCCAATTTGATGATAATGTAAGGGCAATGACTTGTAAAATATTTTTAGTACATAAAATCTTTTTTTGGAAACAACATAATATCTATTTAATCTATAATAAATAATTTAAATACATAATAGACATATATTAATTTACTAATAATATTAATATTTTTTTGGAAATAACATAAAATTTATTTTATCCGTAATAAATAATTTCAGTATATAATAAAAATTTAATTCATCAATAATAATATGACCAAATTATAATGTAAAAATTTCATAATAATCAAATATGACAATGTGTAACTAATAAAAATATATTTTAAGTGTAAATAATAGAAACATGTAGGACTTATGTGTTAAATTTTTAAAGCTTTTAATTTTGTTCATTTTTCAACAAATAAGAGGGATCATAAAGTAATTGGCCAAAACTTGGGGTACAGTACATCAGGTGCACCGTACCCGAACCCACCAGTATGATATCATGTACAAAATAATAATAATAATATAACCAATGTGATGTCAACTTAATTTGTTTTTATTATCTAAAATACTATTGTTCAAACTTTTATTAACTAATTAATATGATAACAACTTTAATTTTATTAATACGTTGGGATATCATTATACAAATCGTACAAGTTAAAGTGTTATATGGAAAAAATTTTAAATTAATTTTCAACCCTTTACTTTGCTAAAATTCTAATTAAGGTAATCAGTCAAATAATTAAATTGTTTGAAACATTTAACCATGGGCAAAAGTCAAAGTGTGTTGTACAAGTAAAAAAAAAACCACAAAAATTATAATGCTACCGAAAAAAAAAACTGAATTTTTAAATCATTGTTCAACAATGGAAACTGTTAAAATGTCCATTTCAGAAGTTTAATAAACTTCGATAAACAAGATTTAAAAAATTATCATGTGAGCTTAATTACTTGACCCCTCACCGAGCAGGAGTTATCTCCAAAGTCAATGTAAGCTTACTTTTCCCCTATAGGGCCGACCGGATGTTAAAGAAAATACAAAACCGAGTCCCGTTCATTAGCATTAAGCGAAAGTTAAAATTTTGTCCGGTTAATTAACAAGAAAATGGAGAATTACAATTTTTCTACTTATTGTAATTTTTTTTTTAACCACCAAGATGATGGGCGGCTAGGCCAGATCCTACCTATAAAATAAATCAACTAATGAAAAAAACATGAGGGGAACATAAGTCAAAACCTACTAAGAGAAGCAAAAATAACAAATAATATACAAAAGGTCTAAGTCAACAAGGCGAAATTAACATCAAACATGTGGGATATCGAGAGCATCCAAATAAAGAATGTCGGACAAACTAATTGAAAGGTCCCCATGATTGAAAAAATGCTGACGAGTCTAATGAGTACAGGCCTAGTTGGGCATAAAATCAGCAGCGGATGTAGCCTCTCAAAGGACATGCCTGATAATGATAGATGGGCTATAAGACAATGATTGGACTCGGCCAAGAAGATAAGCAAAATCCCACTACAGGGAGCAATGAGAAATAGTCCAAAAAATTAACCACAGTGGCCAAATCAAACTCCACCTCAAGAGTAGAAAAACCAAGCTAAGCAGTAAGATCCAAACCTTATGAGACAGCCACCAGCTTAGCAAAAAGAATGGGTTGGTGTCCCAAAAAGGAACCAAAAGCAGCTAACAACACTTCTCGATGATCACGCAGAACACTACCAGCAGCAAACATATTAGGATTGCCCCTAAAACAACCATCCACGCTCAACTTTACTACTCCAAGCAGTGGTCTCAACAAGGAAACTAATCGAACTGGCCTACAAGGAGGCGGAGTAATCCGCAAACTCTCGCTAATCCGAGTATCCAAAACACCCCTCAACTGAGATGTCTTAAATCCAAAAGCAAAACTAGCGAGCCCGAGGTCAGAAACTGCCCCAAAAAATAACAATTTCCACAATAAGGGCAACAAAATCAAACCTAAAAGCATTTCTAGCCTTTCAAACATGCCACAGGATGAAGCACGAGACTAGAACTCAAATATGCATCAAAAAACGGCCGCACCACCGCCAGTGAACAAGCAAAGCATGGGGAGACGAAAAAGAAAGGTATGGAAGACCAATCATCGAATAAAACTGCCTGACCACTGGGCAGTTTTATTCGACAAAACCTACTGAACCACTGGGCAATCCAAAAATAAGTGTCTGACAGTCTCAACAGTCTGACCACAATGACATTGAGAAACCATGTTAAAATCTCTCAAGCACAAGGCATAATCCGTGGCAAAAAAACATGCAATAGTTTTTGAGATTTACCGACTTATAATTTTTAGAATACTCTGTTACCTTTTCTATATCAAAATTTTCACAGAAATTTCATCCAAATCACAAAACAACCACTATTATTTGTTAAAATTTTGACTCCACCGTATTAAACAACATTGAGTTATTCACTCTTTCTTTTCAAGAAGTTTAATATCATCATAACATGTAATAACATAAACACCTAACCAAAATAAACTTTGATGGAAGAAAAACTAAAAATAAATATTATAAAAATATTTTAAACTATAATTCATCCACTGCAACAGTTTTCGATCAAAAATATGATGTGTCCTCTGTATGACCTCTTTTAATTTGACTTTATACATGAAAACTATAAGGTGGTATTTGCCGATTTGGTTTCGAGGGGAGAAGGGACACGAAATAAAAGTAAAGGAGATAGAAAATGGAGGAGAAGAAAGTGATGGTCAATTTCATTGATTGGTTTATACATGGAATTCTAGTCGGAAAACGAATTATATATTTATTTTCGTTGGGCCAAAATGCCCTTATAGTTATTTTCTAATAATTTCAATTTTTTCAAATTTTAATTTGTTTTAGTATATATTAAAACACTTTATGATAAAGAAATTGAAAGATGACAGTTGAAAGAATGAGGACAAAATGAATTACAAATTGGTTAGTGTTATGACATGATTTAGAAGTGTTTTATAACTCTCAAGTATAAGAGTGTTCAGTTATAATATAACTCAGTGAGTTCGAGGTCGAACCACTGGAAATTTTAGATTTAGTAATCAAATATTAAATAAAATAAATTACAGATAATGAAATTAACAATTTAAAAAGTGCTAAGGTTACTAGATCCACTCTTAGAATTCAAATTATGTTCAAAATATTATCTCTTAATTATATTTTGCACTTTATTTACTAATTAAATATTATACCATTTAATTATTACCTGGCCAATTTTATGGATAAATATAAAAATAAAATACATGATGTGCCACAACTAAATTAAAGTGTCGACATAATGTTAAAATACCATATAAATCCAAGGTGATCTGTAAATTAACATGACATAAAAATAACCGACAAATAAAAATACAAATTATAAATATATAAATAAAATAAACTTTAGACTCACTTGAGAAAGATATTAATTCTATAATTTGAATTCTTGAGTTTCACCTTAGCCACTCATAGTGAAAAAGAAAACACACATTTTATATATGTTACAAAGAAATTTTAAAAACAGAGAAAGAAATTGAAAAGAAAGAAAAGTCCAGCACCCCTCAAATTCTTTCTGTTGTTATTATTTTTTTCTTTCTTTTCTTCCTCTTGTCTTTCTCTCCGTCTCAAGCACAGTACTCAATTCGTTTCAATTCCTCACTAATTTGGCATCCTCACTCATGCACGCTTCCCTTCTCATTAATTGGCCTTTTTATAGCCAAAAGCAAGAGCAAAATTCCAAACCATTCACAAGCAAGGTGGCCTACTTTATAACTTCTTTTGTCCTCAACTCCTCATCATCATTTTTTTCTTCTTTAGCTTTTTCTCAATTTCAAACCTCCTCCCCCACTTCCCTTGGCTCTTCTCACGAATTCCTCTTGGCTTCATATGCATGAAACAATCAATAGCATGTGGTGGTGGCCAACACGTGAAAATTCTATCATTTCTTTGACATTTGGCTTTTTTTTAAAAAAAGTATTATTATTTTTTAATTAATGCAATCCATCTTCTTTTGTTTCTATTTTAAGCTCTAATCACTCTTTATTTCGAAATTATTTCTAGAATAACAAAATATAATAATTAAAATAACAATTAATATAATTTACATAATATTATATTTGGGGTTATTAAGATAAATTATAATTTATAAGTACATTAATTAACACTAAAAATGAGAAAAATAATAATTTAAATTTTTACAAAATATATATTTTTTAGTGTTAATCATGTTACAATTAATTGATTATTTTGTTATTTTTCTTTAACTACACCATATAACTTTACAATTAATGAATTCCGTCCCCATTCTATTAAATTTTTCTGTTTAAATATCAGTGCTAAAAGTTTTTATACACTGCTATTAATACAGTCCACACGCATGACAGAAAATTATTAAAAAGATAAGGGTTAAAATTATCACCATTGGATCCAAAATCTTGGTCAATGCAGTAATTAAAGAAGTGGAGACTGCAAGACCACGACAGCAGAATTGCAAGACAAGAAGCAGGAATATCCCCCACTCGATCTTTTAAACAAATTTGTTAATCGATGCCGGAAGACACTAATAATTTTTATTCTAGTAATAAAAAAATAATAATAAAATACCGTAAGCATTAGAATTAAAAAAATGAACAAACGTTTGGGATGATTTTATTTATATGAACAAGATAATAGCTGCCGGCAGTGACTAGTTCGTTTTTGGTGGCATATATATATGAATACGTTAACACGACTCGTCAAAGAAAGAGACATTGTTATGTATTGTTCAAACCAATTAATGACCATTTGTGAGTGCTTAAATATCTCATTAACTCTTGAATATCACTTGAACAAAATAAGAAAGTGAGAAAAAAGCACTTCTGGGTTATTATCTTGAGTGAGTTGTTGTGATGGAGGGGGCAGGAGGTCATGATATAATTTACATGGCCAGTAATAGCTTACGTAGAAGTTCTTCTAGATGGAGAAGCAATTCTGCTGGTGCTTTTTCAGTGTCTTCATCAAGAGAAGAAGATGATGAGGAAGCTCTAATATGGGCTGCTCTTGAGAAGCTGCCCACTTATAGTCGTTTGAGGAAAGGGATATTAACTACTTCTAGAGGTGAAGCTAGTGAAATTGATGTTAAAAATCTTGGACTGCAAGAAAGGCAAAGGTTGGTTGATAAATTGGTGAAAATCGCTGAAGTTGATAATGAGCAGTTCTTGTTGAAGCTCAAGAACCGTATTGATAGGTAAGATTTCTCGTTTTTCTGAAAATGCAATGGATGGTATTCAGTTGACGATTTACTGTAGTAAAAGGGATAAATACTTATGTAGGATGGGCGTACCGCCTTATCATATTGAGATAGTACATCCAATCAATTAAAATATTTCATTTTGCTAGATTTAGTGGATTCTGCGGTTGCACCCACAAATTTTTTATTTTAAATTATGTGAACCCATAGCATTAAAAGTGATTATTGGTAAAATTTCTCTTTTCTCTTGAAGCTGCAATTTGATGCTGTCAAAGGGAACAATATTTATGTGGGATGGGTATACTGAATCACCGCACTAAGGTGATGCACCCAATCCATTAGAACTAGCTACTTTGATAGGTCTAATAGAAAAATACACTAACAAAAATTTGACAAAAGAAATGAAAAAATTAAAATAATTTTACTAAAAGTAAGTTACGTATAATTACCTAATACTTTAATTTTGTATGTCTTTATCAAAATTTTATAATTTAATTTTTTTGTCAAATAGTATCATTGAATTTTTATTTTAAGTTTTGTGGTTCCATAACATTAATGGTGTGTTTACATTTTAGAGTGGAGTGGAGTGGAGTGGGAGTGTGAATTTAGTGTTTACTTACCTAAAATAGGAGAAGAATGAGAGTCCTACCCTGTGGGTCCCACTCATTTTTGGAGTGGGGAGTGGGAGTGGAACTCCTATGATTTCTACTCCTACCTCTTCTCATTTTGCCTTTTCTTATATTAATTTATTATAATAAATATTTAATAAAATAAAATAATAATATTATATTTATTTAAATAATAACATTATATTATTTTATAAAATTACATTTATTAAAATAATAATATTAAACTTATTTAAATATAATATTGTTATATTTAGTTAAAAATAATAACTTAAATTGATACTAAGTTAAAAAAATAATAGTAATAATCATAGAAATTAACAATATTACTATTTACTATCTTTATTTAAAAATATAATATTATTATAGATATTTAAAAATAATAGTATTATATTTATTTAATATTACTAATTAATAATAATACTATCTTTATTTTTAATTTACATAATTAAAATTAAAATTAATAAAAATTATGATTTACATAAGTAAGAATATTAAAAATTATTATTAATTTACAAATATAATAAAATAAAGATATTATTATATTCAAATATATTTTTTTATTAATTTTATAATTAAAAACTACAATTCTTTAAATAAGGGTAAAATTATAATTTAAAACCATTTACTCCGACTCTAAGATAAAGTAAACATATAATTGGATTATGATTCCGACTTCACACTTCCATCCTAGTGTAAGGAAACAACTTACTCCCACTCCCACTCCACACTTTTAATCTCAGGATTTCCACTCCAATCCAAAAAGTAAACGCTACCTAAGAGTAATGATAGATATCCCAATATTTAAGTTTCACTTTGAGTCCCAATTAATCTGTCATTCATCAATTAGAGGGTGCTTAAATAATTTTATAAGCTATAAAATTCATAATTTAATAAATGAATGACACATAGTAGTGGGACTCAAATGTTGCAATCCCAATCATTACTGAAACATTAAATTCATGATTTCACCATAGGACCCACATAACTGAGGTGGCACACTCACCCCCATAAAAATATTTCTCTATTATTGTAACATTAAATTCATGATTTCACCATAGGACCTCAACCACATGACTGAGGTGGCACACTCACCCCATAAAAGTATTCCCTTTCTCCATTGTCGTAACATTAAATTCGTGATTAACCATAGGACCCACGTAACTGAGGTGGCACACTCACCCCATAAAAGTATTTCTCTGTCAACGGTTTTCAACAAGCAATTGATATTCATATATGATTACTTTATGCCGTCAACGGTTTTTCCTCCCATCTTAAAGAAATAGATTTTTTTATTTATTTATTTTACATAATTACTATCTACAATTATTTTAATTAGAAATCTATCAAAATATTTTAATATTCGAAATCAACTCTATAGTTGCACAATCAAGATATTAGTTCAATTTTGGATCAACCTAAATTGATTAGTTAAATAAA
Source organism: Clausena lansium (assembly GCA_030449835.1). Taxonomy (NCBI): domain Eukaryota; kingdom Viridiplantae; phylum Streptophyta; class Magnoliopsida; order Sapindales; family Rutaceae; genus Clausena; species Clausena lansium. Next base: position 3,447,775 of record JASUUF010000369.1, read on the forward strand.
ATCTAAATAAACATAAATTGTGTATGCATGCATGAATTTTTGTTTACAATTGTAGAACTATCACTTAATATTGGGCCGTAGAGAACACAGCAGAATAGTCTTTTGAGTGGAAGACTCGATGTTACATGTTAGTAAGTGGTATCAAAGCCGCACCTTAGGGCGGAAAATGAAACTATGGCCCCAGCAAAAAAAAGCAAATTGAATAAGAAAGTGATTGAATTAAAATTATACCAAGTTTTACATGCTCTTTCTTTGGCCCCTCATTTTTTAAAGTTCTATAATTTAAATTAGTTAAGTTTATGGCATTTTCTGTCATATTTCTCAATGTTGTTCTCATACAGTTGTACCAATTTTATGTTATCTTACGCTTATAGTTTCTACATTATGGCCTTACTCAAACCAAAATTTCCGGTTTTACCACTGGGAGATTGGTGTTCTTCTAAATATTATATTTAATGGTAAAGTTCCTTTTAGTGCTACAAGGAGTTCAAGGTTTGAACTCTCTGCATGCACGTTGTTAGTGTGTGTATTGTTTAACTTGTGATGATAAAAGAGGTATATAAGGTTGGAGTTGGACCCAACATGGAAAAAACAAACTTTATTCATAATCATTTTTGTTTGATTTTTCATGTCTTAAATTGTATTCAAGTTATGAAACGTTTTTAAGTGTGTCGTGTGCGTTAAGTAATGATTTTCATCTTCGTTTGATTTGCCTCAGAGTTGGAATAGACCTTCCCAAAGTGGAAGTTCGATATGAGCATTTGAATATTGAAGCGGAAGCGTATTTAGCAAGTAAAGCCTTGACATCATTCATTAAATTCTACACCACCATCTTTGAGGTAGCAATCTTCGAACATAAATCATTAATTTTGTAAAATTTTAGTAGATTGTGTTAATTTCTCGGCGTAAGTTTAATAATCTGTGCATGTTTGAAGGATTTCTTGAACTATCTCCATATTCTTCCGAGTAGAAAGAAACAATTTACAATCCTCAAGGATGTGAGTGGAATCATAAAGCCTGGCAGGTGAGAATTTTAATTAATTCTTATTGCTTCTTCATCTACTTGTAATTTCTTTAATTTGTGGGTTCTTTAATTAGCTCAAATTGTGCAGAATGACATTGCTTTTGGGTCCTCCAGCTTCTGGAAAGACAACACTTTTGTTGGCTTTGGCTGGGAAGCTTGATTCTAGTCTGAAGGTGATTTTTTTTTATTACATTGTTAAAATTTAAGCTCTAATTATTTTAGAGGGTTTGGCTTTTAGCATTGTAAAGTTCACACTTTGGTTTTATCTCTAAATGGAGAATCAAAATGTCTCATTGTAGGTTTCTGGTAGGGTGACATATAATGGGCACGGCATGGATGAGTTTGTGCCTGAGAGAACAGCTGCTTATATCAGTCAAAATGATAATCATATAGGCGAAATGACTGTGAGGGAAACCTTGGCCTTCTCTGCTAGATGCCAGGGGGTTGGAACTCGTTACGGTAGGTTTTAAATAGAGAATTCAGATTGTAGTATGATGACTTACTAAATGTAATATTACCATAAAGATCATTGCTTTTGGGAAATGCAGACATGTTAATGGAGTTAGCCAGAAGAGAGAAGGCAGTAGGTATTAAGCCAGATCCTGACATTGATGTCTATATGAAGGTGAGAAAAGTCGGCTGAAATTTGTTTATAACATGTTTAGAATTTAACCATTTGGTAATAATGGGTTTCAGTTTTAAACTTTCCTTCAATCTGGTGTTCTTGTGCCTTAAAAATGCTAGTATACGTGTCATTTTCTTGAATTGAAATTTACCTTATAGACTTAATTTGGAATCAACCTTATAGAGATGTATTTGAACTCTTGGTGATTGAGTTTCTCATATTTCATTGTCAATTTCTCATGTCTCAGGCAGTAGCAACTGAAGGCCAAGAAGCCAATGTGATAACTGATTATTACCTAAAGGTAACATAATTATGGATCACTCTAAAATTGCGAATTATTCTCAATAACAAGTAACTGCCCACACTCGTTTAAACACTTTTCATCACAAATATATAGGTTCTAGGACTGGAGAACTGTGCTGATATCTTGGTAGGTGATGAAATGATAAGAGGTATATCCGGTGGACAAAAGAAACGTCTGACCACAGGTACAAACTCCATAAGTTCATTCCTATTTTGCTCATGCATAAATGAAAAATCATCCTTTCTATTCAAACATATGAAAATTTGTAATTTAAATTGTAGGTGAAATGATGGTTGGACCGGCACTGGCAATGTTTATGGATGAGATTTCCACTGGTTTGGACAGCTCGACAACTTTTCAAATTGTCAATTGTCTTAGGCAAAATATTCACATCAATAGTGAAACTGCTGTGATATCTCTCCTGCAGCCAGCACCAGAGACTTATAATCTATTTGATGATATTATCCTTCTATCTGATGGCCAGATTGTGTACCAGGGACCCCGTGAACTAGTGCTAGAGTTTTTTGAATCCATGGGCTTTAAATGCCCCCAAAGGAAAGGAGTGGCTGACTTTTTGCAAGAAGTATGCACAATAGATTTCTGTTTTTGACATTTTTCATTGATAGAAAAAAAGCAAGCCCTTTGAAAATATGAGCCTCATTTCCTTTGTTTATAAATAATACGGGAGCTTAAGTGTAAATTCTCATATTCAATCTTTTCAAAAAATATGTTGCAGGTGACATCAAAGAAAGATCAACAGCAGTATTGGGCACATAAAGAGATACCTTACAGATTTGTTACAGTCCAGGAATTTGCTGAGACATTCAAATCATTCCATGTGGGACAAAAACTCACTGATGACCTTCGAATACCATTTGATAAGAGCCAAAGCCACCGAGCTGCTTTGACTAAGAAAGTTTATGGTGTTGGCAAGAGGGAGTTGTTGAAAGCTTGCTTCTCAAGAGAGTTTTTACTGATGAAGAGGAACTCATTTGTCCACATCTTCAAGCTTGTCCAAGTGAGTATTAACTTAATTCTGAATTAAATACTGAATTATTTTAAACTCTTCTTTAAGTGACAATGATCTTTTGATTGTTTTTTTACCTGGCTACTAGATTGCAATTAATGCATTGGTGACTATGACACTATTCTTCAGAACAAAGATGAACAAAGATTCAGTAATTGATGGAGGAGTATACGCTGGTGTCATGTTCTTTGCTATTGTGGTAGTCATGTTCAATGGATATGCAGAGATTTCTATGACCATAGTAAAGATTCCTGTCTTCTACAAGCAAAGAGACCTCCGATTCTTTCCACCGTGGGCATATGCTCTTCCCACATGGATCCTTAAGATTCCTATCTCATTCGTGGAGATTATTGTTTGGGTATTCTTATCCTATTATGTTATTGGGTATGATCCCAACGCTGGAAGGTAAATAAAGATAAAAAGAAGAAAATTTGCTAGAAACCAGTGAAGTTTTTGTTACTTGATCTATTTATCCAACTAGTTTACATGGTGATTTTCTTGATGCAGGTTCTTTAAGCAGTACTTTCTGCTCTTGGCGGTTAACCAAATGGCTTGTGCATTGTTCCGATTCATTGCAGCAACAGGTAGGAACATGGTTGTTGCTAATACGTTTGGGACAGTATCAGTACTCGTGCTTTTCGCACTGGGTGGATTTCTCCTTTCACGAGGTACAAAAGGAAAATGAGTTAACAACAATGATATTTTCTCTTTAAAGTTTAACCTTAATCCGTACTTTTCCTATTTAACAATGCAGAGGACATCAAAACATGGTGGATATGGGGTTATTGGTGTTCTCCTTTGATGTATGCACAAAGTGCAATAGTAGTTAATGAATTTCTTGGGCACAGTTGGAAAAAGGTAATTCTCCAAATGAGCCTTGTCCATGATTATGTATTTTTCTTTCAGTAGCATACTGATGCCTGTAAATTTTTTCATATAATAGTTTACTCCAAACTCAAATGAATCACTTGGAGTGCAAGTTTTGAAGTCTCGTGGGTTTTTCCCAGATGCATATTGGTATTGGCTTGGATTGGGGGCTTTGTTTGGTTATGTACTACTATTGCACATTGGCTTTACTCTGGCTCTTACTTTTCTTAACCGTGGGTATCTTTACCAACTTTACTTTAATTACTTCAAAAGTAGTGAGTTTATGTTGTAATTTTGTGCAAATATTTACGTACAGAGTTTGATAAGCCTCAGGCCGTTATAACTGAGGATTTTGAAAGAAATGAGCATGATACCAATATTGGAGGAACAATTGAGTTATCAACTCGTGGAAGTAGTTCTAGTTTCACAACTCGCTCAGGTGATAAAGCTCTTTTGATACATAAGAATAAGATACTTTGTAAACGCCTTCTAATGCTAATCAATTATTAATTATTGTTAACAATCAGAGAGTGGAGATGACATTAGGGGTAGAAACTCATATTCTCAGTCCTTATCCATGACGGAGGCAGGTGGTGGGGTAATTCAACTAAAGAAAAGAGGAATGGTGCTTCCATTTGAACCTCATTCTCTAATTTTTGATGAAGTAACGTACTCTGTTGACATGCCACTGGTAACTTTAATTTTAAAACCTATTATTTATTAATACATTTCATAAGAATTGATGTTATCTTGATTATTACAATGTAGTCCAGAAATGATGAATAATTGGTTTGATTTAACATTTTAGGAAATGAAACTTCAAGGTGTTCTTGAAGACAAATTGGTGCTTCTAAATGGTGTGAGTGGTGCTTTTAGACCAGGAGTTCTTACAGCTCTAATGGGTATTAGTGGTGCTGGCAAAACAACTTTGATGGATGTGTTGGCTGGCAGAAAAACGGCTGGATATATTACAGGGAATATAAAAATATCTGGTTACCCAAAGAAGCATGAAACATTTGCTCGCATTTCAGGATACTGTGAACAAAATGACATCCACTCTCCTTTTGTTACAGTTCATGAGTCTTTGGCCTTCTCGGCCTGGCTTCGTCTAGCTCCCGAAATTGATTATGAAACTAGAAAGGTTTGCATTGAATCCACCTGGAGTGTGGATTATTGAGAGCTTAAACAAGTTGAACCGAGTCTACTAGAAGAAGAGAAACAGCTCTAATCCCTGAATGCATTGTTGGATATTGTCACTAATTTATAGCTTCCCTTGGTTTACAGATGTTTATCGAGGAAATCATGGAGCTTGTGGAGCTGAACCCAATGAGACAATCACTGGTTGGTTTGCCTAGTGTAAATGGTCTGTCAACAGAGCAACGTAAGAGGCTTACCATTGCGGTTGAGCTAGTGGCTAACCCGTCCATCATATTTATGGATGAGCCAACCTCAGGGCTAGATGCAAGGGCTGCTGCAATTGTTATGAGAACTGTTAGAAACACGGTGGACACTGGAAGAACGGTAGTGTGCACAATCCATCAACCAAGCATTGATATATTTGAATCTTTTGATGAGGTAATTAGAGAAGTTAATACTGGATCAAAGGAGTCAAAACTTTTTCCTTTTTTTTTTTTTCTTATTCCCTTTCTTTAGTTTCTTTTCCTGTATGTTGATTATCATTGTTTAACAATGCATTGCAGCTGTTCTTAATGAAGCGAGGGGGACAAGAGATTTATGTTGGTCCATTGGGTCGCCATTCTAGCCATCTTATCCGCTATTTTGAAGTATGACCTGGTGAACATTCATATATTAAGTGGAAATCTAATTTGAAATTTAATTTTGAAGTGACTTGCATAATTTACATCAGCAAACTCGCTGATGCATCTGCATTTGTTTTCATGAAGGCAATTCCCGGAATTGAAAAAATAAAAAATGGCTATAATCCTGCAACTTGGATGTTGGAAGTTACTGCATCATCCCAAGAAATAGCTTTGGGGGTTGATTTTACTGATATTTTCAAATGCTCAGAATTATACAGGTATGTTCATGAAGAACTAATCAGTTGCATAAACTATTGACTACAATTCATTCACCACTCAGCCAGTGCATTTGTTTATGTCAAAATAAAAGCTGAAGTGATTTGTGGCATGCGCTTCAGGAGAAACAAAGCACTGATTGAAGATTTAAGCAAGCCTGCTCCAGGTTCAAAAGACCTGTATTTTCCTACTCAGTACTCTCAGTCAGCTTTCACCCAATTTATGGCCTGCTTATGGAAACAATACTGGTCATACTGGCGAAATCCACCATACACTGCTGTTAGATTTTTTTTCACGACCTTAATATCATTGATGTTTGGGTCATTGTTTTGGGATTTGGGCACTAAAACGTGAGTAACACTTACATTTTATTCGAAATCTGTTGTTTTATATGCCTTTTAATGTTTTATTTTTTCAATTTTCAGGAAAAAGAACCAAGATCTGTTCAATGCAATGGGTTCCATGTTCATTGCTGTTCTGTTCATTGGCGTTCAATACTGTTTTTCAGTGCAGCCAATAGTATCTGTAGAGAGAACAATCTTTTACAGAGAAAGTGCTGCTGGAATGTATTCAGGCCTACCATGGGCATTAGCACAAGTAAATTACTTGACACTTGATTACATATATTTTGAAATGCAATAAGATTTGTGTTTCTTTACTTATTTTTTTCCCCTTTCCTGCAGGCTATGATTGAGATACCTTATATTTTTATTCAGTCAGCCCTGTATGGCATTATAGTCTATGCTATGATTGGATTTGACTGGACAGTGGCGAAGTTTTTTTGGTATATATTCTTCATGTTCTTCACATTATTGTACTTCACCTTCTACGGCATGATGGTTGTAGCTATGACACCAAACCACCACATTGCCGCCATTGTTTCAACTCTAATTTTCGGATTGTGGAACTCCTTCTCTGGGTTTTTAATCCCAAGACCTGTAAGCATCGTTTTCTCATTTTCTATTTTCGATGCTTGATTTGCTAGCTTACAGATATCCAATTGCTCCTTATGTTTCAATCTTGTCAAAAAAAAAAAAAAAAAATCACAGAGGATTCCAATATGGTGGAGATGGTACTATTGGGCAGATCCCATGGCTTGGACCTTGTATGGATTGGTTGTTTCACAGTTTGGAGATTTAGAGGACAAACTGGAAAGTGGTGAAACAGTGAAACAGTTTCTTAGAAGTTACTTTGGTTACAAGCATGATTTTCTTGGAGTAGTTGCAGTTGTTGTTGCTGGATTTGCAGCACTCTTTGGATTTCTTTTCGCCCTTGGAATTAAGCAGTTTAATTTCCAGAAGAGGTAGAAATTTCAATTTCATTCTGAAGATCAATTTCGCGCATGCCTTAGCTAATCTTGGCATGCAATTTCCTCAGTTAATTATCTCCTCTAGAATGTTATGATTTCTCTTGATGTTTTGTTTATAGAGTACTTTTCCAATGAAGGTTCTTGCACTTTAAATAAGAGCGAGATGGATTTTCACACTATTGTAAAAGGGTTTCACAACATTGTGAAAACTTTTACAACATTATCAAACTCTTCCATAACCCTTCGATAATGGTGTGAAAGTCGATCCCACACTTTAATAAAGTGCGGATCCCTTACCTAGTAATTCCTATTATTTATTTGTTACAACATATAATACTGTGTTCAAGAAATTATGTCACCATAACTGTGGAATGTGTATCCTTATTTTCTTCCTTTTCATGTAAATAAATTTCCCGCGTTCAAGGTTGTAGTTGCAGGTTGTGATTGAGATTTCTTATTATATAATCACATAATTTAAATCTGAATTTGCATTATGTTTTTTTTTCTAAAGATATATAACAAATTAAAACAAAAAAATCAATAATAATAAGAAGAAGCTCGAGCATGGCCTGGTCCAATTACATTAAGAACTATGAGTATGTTGGAACAAATATTATGAGTGGCGATACACCCGACCATATAAATCTTTAAAAAAATCTATTTAAAAAGGAAATAAAATGTAATAATCTTTCTCTTTTGTATCATTGGTACCATTTAAAAAAAAAAAAGGAAGGTTTGTTATTAAAGCGTAAATAGTATTCGTTGACGTATACAATGGATGATACATTGTTTATATTTTTATATGAAAACGACATGACAGTCCCATAATAATAATACAAATGACATGTTGGAATCTGAATTCATGTAACTGTTATACGTAAATAGTATGTGCCCATGCATCGGTTAGTTGACTCGTTGTTTGTGTTTAGTATGAATTGTCTCATCGTTCTTCTTTTATACGCGTAGATGTCTTGTTGTTTTTGTGATTTCTTTATAAATGATGTGTCATCTGTTATGTTCAATTCCACATGATTTTAATATGTGTTTTTTTTAACAATTAAATGGAATAATAATCATTACAATTATAATTAGAAAAAAATACGAGAGAAACCGACATTTGAGTCCCAACTGTTGTGAGTAACTCATTTATTAGATGATGAGTTTTATAATTTGTTAAATTACTTATTTAACATCCAATAAATATGTTATTCAATTTTAATAAGAATTATAACTACAACTATCAATTAGAATTAAAACTATAATTATGATTATAGTAAGAGTAACAAGATAATCAAATTCGGTCATATAAATAAACCTTTGTAATAGTGATGTTCATTGGTTCAAATTAGATTTTATCAAATCTAAGTTCAATCCGTCATATAATGGATTTTGTATTTTGGATCCACTCCAATTCAATCACTTATTGAAATCCAAGCCAATGAAAAGTGAAATTCAATTTAATCCGATCGGGTTCGATCAATCCAATTAAAATAATTATTCTCAAAATACCCATGTGAACAAAATTCTTTTACAATTCAACTTTTCAGATTAATTTGAAGCTCTTGGTCATTCAATGAGAATCATTTTCAATTTCAAATGTCTTCTTATTCTTACATGAGTTACATCATTTAAATGACAATTTTCATGCTCAATTTCGACTTTATTTTTACTTATTTGTTATTTCTCATCCTAGAGTGGATAAAAATTATAATTGTACACACATTGTATTATTTTAACTGAACTGATAACTGAGAACTTATTTTTACAAAACTCTGATACCCAATTTTTAAAAAGCTTGTTTTATATAATATAATAGCGGAACTTGTTTTCTTCTATTATTCAATGGAATGGGCATCATGAGACAGCTTTCGAACTTTTAAAAGTATCTCAAAAATAAAGGAAGTTGGTGCTCCAAAAAGGGGCTTTGATTAAACCATTATATCTTCACATCTTTTAGAAATTCTTTTTAACCTTTTTAAATCATACTTTTATTTTTAGAGGAAAGAAAAATATGATTTTTTTTTCTTAAACCGTTATGCTTTAAGTTGTAATTTTATTTGGAGTGGAAATATTGGCACCCCTCTATTTACCTCTCAAAACTCCGCTTGGATAATTACAGTTATATCCTAAATTAAAATTACAATGATAGACAAATAAATAGATAGAGTCTAATTGAATGCAAAGTTTTTTTACATCAAATGAAAATAAGTGAAACGCTTTAAATTAACTCACAGTTTTTTCACATCAAATGAAAATAGGTGAAAATGATAAAGAATCTTATAACAATTTCAAAGAATGATAAATGATCTTATAACGATTTCAAAGAATGATAAAGAATCTTATAATAATTTCAAAGAAGAAATATTTATGACACATTTTTAACTTGGTGCAATTTTTTAGTCCCAAGAACTTAAGCATAAAAAAGAGTGGATTCTATGGTTTCCACCATTTGTGAGGATGAAAAATCAATATTCTAGACGATTTATTGTAAGTTTTGTGAATCTCATTATCAAATGATCCTTAGCAATCCCCCCTCCTGTTAGGATATTTAAACCTAATATCAGATCAGTCACAGTATTCATATGACAATTGAGAGAATAAAGTCTAAATGTTGAAACAAATTCTCCTTCGTAATTATGTTCAATGTGAAGATAGAGAGAAAATTATACAGGAATTTGAATTATACGTAAATGATTGTTAAAAAGAAAAAACATTAGTTTTTAGTTACAAGCAATCAGTTGATTCACGTAACGACAAAAAATTAGAAGAAATCTTGTTCGCGAGATGGTGAACAGTAAGAGAGAGATACAAAGAGTTTTGTTCATAATTTCACAAATGATTTATTCACAACTTTACATATGATTTGACTGAACATACAAAGAAAAAATAATAAAAAGGGTTATTTCCGCCCTGTCTCCAAATATTTCAACATTTTTCGACGCACCCCCAACTGTTTTGACTTGTGGCACCAAGCACCCAAATCTGTTAATTTGACCGTTTATTCTAACGGTCAAAGGATAAATTCAGAATTTCATGCCTTAATTATTGTTTGATAGTAAAAAAATAAATTTATTTGATAATTTAATTGATGGGATTATTGTGTAATTAATTTTAATTAAGAATTTTTAACTTAAATATCAATTGATTGATTCGAATTTTATATCATTTAATTTTTTTTAATTTAAGACAAAGGACATTTTTGATATTTAACCAAATTTCAAACAATTCCGTTAAAACTAACGGCTAAATTAACGAAAATAGGTACACAACGGAAAATATCAAAACAAATGGGTGCACGGTGAAAAATGTCAAAACATTTGGGGGGAGGGTGGAAATAACCCCAATAAAAAAGAAGAGAAGTTGAGAAAAAGACGGCGAGACTCATGAATGGGGTTTACGATTTGGAATTTACAAAAGTGTTAATAGCAATAATACTTTGTATTCAAACTTTTAATGGTGTTTATTTAGAGAGGGGCTTTAACAGGACATTAGAGGTGTGCTCATAGCACCCTTCATTTATTTCTTCAATGTTTGAAAACTATTTAGAAATGTCCCAAAACCCGTGTTGGGCCCTCTTTATTAGTGAGTCCAGCCCATCAATCTAACCAGTATATATGTTCATCGGTCCATGTCCAAGCAAGCTTTTCTTTACGTTCATTGTTCTCTCTCCATAATCACATGGCGTTATCTATTAGAAAATGACAAACAAAAATATGCAGCTTAATTTATTATGTAACTTTGGGTCATTTATTTGATTTGTAACATTCGTAGTACAATGGTGATTATTATATTATCCATCATGTCAATATGAAAATAATAATAATAATAATACTAAACCATATTATTGTGTAAACAAATACTACTTTGTCAAATAGTAGTCCATTCCATCCCCACAAAATAAAAATAACAATTGAAATAATTTATGTCTTATCTTCAACTCGTAAGCTTGATGGTGAATTAATTCTATTATTAATTATGCCATTCTTTTGTGAAAATGAATGCATTAACTTACATCAAAGCAAATTTGAAGTGTGAATCCGAGGGAGTTCAAACTTTTGAATATACATGTATATGTACAATTTTTTAATAATTATAATTTGTTTTTTTGGATTAATATTTTAATAATTCAACCGCTATCTCTCTAACTTGGGACCAGATTTAATGTGGTCCTATAATCAAGAACACTGTGGTTTCAGAATATTTCAAAAAGAGAAGATACTAATCTTTTTAAAATCTTCAACTTCTAGGAATGATGTTACCTTATCTGTATTTTTGTAGTGAATTGACAATATTGATTGAAATGTATATAGTTTTAAATAAGCATTCGTCCCCTAATATTCCTATCATGCATGTGTTTGTAAAATAATCAATTAACACAAGATAGAACGTTGAAAAATTTTGTTTCATCTCTTTGATGCAAAGTCTTTACGGAAAAAAAAAAGTGACTAATTAACGTCTTGTTCAATTTGAGACAATATAAATAATCAATTTGAAAACGACATGCATAATCATGCACTTCATTACTTTTGGTTGTTAAATAATTTGCCTCTCAATCAAAATAATTTAGATTATAATATTAAGGATTTGAGATTAGTCTCTCGAGAGCGTTTCAAATATTCTTTGTGCAAATCCACCTATCAACTAATGTTTTGTCATTTAGTATGTAGTAACTCTCTTATTATTATAAGTGACAAGTATTTACTAGAAGGTTAGGATTTTCTTATTATGATCTAGACTGCCACTCGATAAAATGCCCATAGTGATTGGTGTTTTTATAGATAAGAATATAACATAATATTCAAATTTTCAATCGCATATTATTATTAATAGAGAATTCTAACTTTTTATTAGAAAGGTAGATATTACACTAAAAATGTCCAAAATTTTTTCCATCTAATCACTTGTAATATCTCCTATACTTTTCTTGAATGTCGCATAAATTATTTTATCCGACATAATTCTAAGAATGGAGAGTGACAATTTAGACCATCTTACAACCTTTTTTTTTATTTTTTAACTACTTTAGCTACTGATAGATTAATTCCCCATTTCATCTATAGTATTCAAATAGTTACCAAAAAGCACACTGTTGAAAGGGTTAGAGGGCAAAGTTATCTTTTAACGGATTTAACTAGTTTTAATCTGTAGATGTCTCATACAATCAATTTGTATGTAAAAATATCACATATTTTTTTCAACATTAATTGTGTGTGTATATATATATATTTTTTAATGTTTCAACACCATGAATAAAGTAACATATTAAAAATTTATTAGTAACTAAAAACAAGTTCTACGAGCGACTAAAATAACATTCTCTCTTCTAACAAAAATTCAGCCCATTATAATAACTCGATCCACCATTTGAATTTTAAGGAAAGGATTTGACTGTGATCCTATCTCAGAAACCACCAATTTCATTCTCCAAGCACATACAATAATTCGGAAACAACCGTGCTGGGCCTATCAGAATACAGCTCCAAGAACTTATTATTTTGTTTCCTATTGTACATTTTACACAGTGGCGTAAAGAAAAACTATAAGAAAGCTTAACAATGTACATTAATGTTACCCATACTTATCAAGAACCCAAAAAGAAAGAACAAAAAGAAAGAAGATACATTGGGTGCTGAAGCCATGCTCAAGCTTCCTGTTCTTGATTTCTCCAACAAAGACTTGAAGCCAGGAACCAACTCTTGGCTCAGAGCTTGTAATGATGTACGGCAAGCCCTTGAAGAGTATGGTTGCTTCATAATTGAGTGCAACAACAATTTAATCTCATCCGAATTTCGCAGTGAAGTTTTCGGTGCCTTGAAAGATTTGTTTGATCTCCCCACTGAAACCAAAATGAAAAACAAATATGAAAAGCCCTTAACTGGCTATGTTGGACAAATTCCCAAGCTGCCTTTGCATGAAAGCATGGGAATTGATAATGCAACATCCCTAGAAGCAACACAAAGCTTCACCAAAATTATGTGGCCACAAGGAAATGATAATTTCTGGTACATTACTATTTGAACTTATGACTAATAATTTCATCTCGCAAGTTTCATATTAGAAGCTCAATTGTGTTTTAATTATTTTTCTTTTTTGTTAGTAAAATTGTGAAATCGTATGCAACGTTAGCAGCAGAATTGGATCGAATGGTGAGCAGAATGATTTTCGAAAGCTATTCATTGGAGAAGTACCATGATTCTTACATTGAATCGATTACTTATCTTCTTCGAGTGTTGAAAAATAGGGCGCCAATTGGAGGTGAGCCTAATCTTGGTTTTGTTACTCATACTGACAAGAGCTTCACCACTATTCTTCATCAAAATCAAATTAATGGCCTGGAGATTGATACAAAAGATGGCCAAAAGATCAATGTTGAGTTGTCACCTTCTTCTTTTGTTGTTGTTGCGGGCGATGCATTAATGGTGAGTCATGCAATATTGTGAAGGGAGAATTAAAATTGGTCCCTATTGTTTCTCATTTATATCACTTAAGTCTTTATTTATTTTTTTATTATCAATTACATCCCTAACGTTAAAACTATAAGTAAATTAATAAAAAAAAAAACAAACACTTTTTGGATTCTTTTACTATTTACATATACTCATATATTTTTTAAAAGGTACGAATGGTAAAAAAAAACAAATACTTTTTGGATTCTTTTACTATTTACATATACTCATATATTTTTTAAAAGGTACGAATGGTTTTATTTGTTGAAAAGTCACTTTTATCTTTCAACTATAAAGCTAAAAATGTTGAAATTATAACATTAGGGATACAATAGGATAACTAAAAAAAGCTAAGTTAAGAGGTAAAAATTATAAATTTAAGGGATCGAGGTGTCATTTTCTCTAATGCAAAACTATTATTCTCTCTTGATCATAGATCACCATATTGATTTTATTTATTTATTTATTGGTTGATTAGGCATGGAGCAATGACAGGATACATTCTCCGAGCCACCGAGTGATCATGAATGGGGCTATGGACAGATACTCTCTGGCGTTATTTTCATTCAGCGACGGGATCGTGAAAGTTCCCGACGAGCTTGCTGATGAAGAACATCCCTTAAAGTACAAGCCCTTTGAGCATTTTGGACTGTTACGTTACTTTCGTACGGATGAGGGTTACAAATCCAAGTGTCCAATTAAAGCCTATTGTGGCATTTGAAACTCTTCAGTGCTTCTCACTATCCAGACTAGAGTTGCAAATAAACACATGTAATCTTAAATGTGTGCATCGATTGTGTTAGGGGTTCCTAGTTTTGTATTTTAAGCTTCTCTCTGGCTTGCTACCTGTAATCTTAAATGTCTGGTTAATATAATTTTTATCAATATGTTATTAAGTTATGTGATCAAATGTCTCTAGGAGCTTGACGAGTGATTTTCAAACAATTTTCTTTAACTAGTTATCTGAGTTTAATGTTATGTGAGATACTATTTTGTTACTCATTAAATTACACCAAAGAGTATTGACTACTGCTTAGTTAATTCATTAGATTTTTATTAAAACTCTACATTTTGTTAATCATTTCACTGTTGAAAGGTAAATGTGAAATTTTAGCAAACAAATTAATTAATTAATTTTAATCTGTATAATTCTCAAATAATTAATTTGTGAGTAAAAATGTCATATTTACCTTGAACCATGTGTTTTTTTATGCGACTATTTTAGCACCAAGAATGAAACGGGTAAAAGACCTAAATGGTAAAAACAAATTTTAAGAATGATGAGATCGTAATTTCCCCTTCTTTTTTTGTCGAGGTGAACATTTATTTTGAATTGGGCTTTAAATATTTTCTAACATTAAATTATATTTTTATGAAGACTATTGGGAGTTTTGGTGGCTTTTTCACTTATATAAAAGTTTTTATTTTTTAAATATTTACTTTACCGGATATTATTGACCTTTATTTTTATTAGAACTTTTATTACAAAGCAACTTTTATTACTGGAATCCTTTTTGCTTTAATTTGATCTTAAATCTCAACCAACACTCGTGGAAAAGAAACAAGCTATAAAATGGACGTAGTTTTTACTCATATCCATGGCTCGCTAAATTTTTTTACATAGATGACATTAATTTACATACAGGCAAGATGATTGAAACTATATCGTCTCCCCCCTTATTCATTCAATGTGACATTAATACTATATAGATATCAATTATTCAATTATTTTTACGTCATTCGATTTTGACCTGGTCCTTTCCATCTTTATTTTTTTGCATGGCACAATGACGCAGCAAATGAGCTAACTAGAAGAGGACCACAATCTTAATTTATCGTATCAAAGAACTTTAAGTAATTGAAATTTTAAAATAATGTATATTGGCTATCATAATTTCTGCAATATCTGTTTATTTACAAAACTGGTCAATTTTCACTCACTTTCAAGTATAAGAGCGTTACATACCCAATCTCTTTCACTCATTTAGTGGTCCTTAATTAGGCTTTCTCTGTTGCGACATTTTTGTCACAATATTGTTTAATAATGCATAATTTCTCTAATCTAGTCATATATACATGCTATCGTTACATTTGCAACTGCCAAAAGATTGCGACCAACCCACATATTAATTCCCTTTATATTTTTAAAATTTTATCTCTAGCTATTACCTTATTTACCACCAAATTAACTAATGTTTTGGTTTGATACCAAAAACCATCCCTTCTGGCTATAAGGGATTAAAATTTATGAATTTAATTAGATATAGAATTGATCTAATCTGTGCTAATCTTTTGAAGATTTGGTGTCACATGGCCATTATTTATAAAACTGTAAGGTTGAAAATTAATTATATATGCATTTTAGTTAATCCAATAACCACAAATTAAAACCGAATAAAAAAAGACCAAATAGTGCATCCAAATCTAAAATTAATTTTTCGTTTGTAGTTAGATTTATATTTAGTACTTATTTGATTTGGCCTTTATCTGTTTACATGATTATGATTAGTAGTTGTTGGATACAAATTTTTATGTAATCAAAATTTAACCATACACTCTTATGAATACATGTGGCGTCAACAAGATCAAATTCTATGTGGTTGTACATTTATCAACTCAACATATGTATCTTTCATACCATACCATATCTAACCAATATTGGACTGATGATTTTAAGTGAACCACTAAACATCTATAAGTAACATGCATGTGCAACATTATAAACACATTTCCAAATTAAAAGATAAAAAAAAGACACATAAAACAAGAACATGGGATCGCAAACAAAGCCCAAGATTCCTGTTATAGATTTGTCGAAACAAGACTTGAAGCCAGGAACAAGCACTTGGCTCTCAACATGCAAAGATATTCGCCATGCATTTGAAGAATTTGGTTGCTTTGAAGCAATTTATCAAAAAGTTTCTCAAGAACTTCGCAGCGAAGTCCTTGCTTCAACTGAAGAATTATTTGATGTCCCAATAGAGATCAAAGTCAAGAACACAAGCACTAAGCCTTACTTTGAATATTATGGACAATATACCTTCATTCCGCTCTATGAATCCTTGGCCATCGATTATCCAGAAACTCGCAACGCGACTCAAAGCTTCACCAACCTCATGTGGCCTGTAGGAAATGATCGCTTTTGGTATGATTTGCCCCAGTTTCTTATTGTGTGCATTTGAGATTTTTTTTTTACACCGCTCTCAAAAATATTTTAAGATAGCTAAATTTTTCCCTGAATTTTTTCACCCATCGCGTGTTATATTTATTTAAATTTTAAGTTATATCAAACCAAAATACTATTTTAACCTTGAAAACTCAAATCCAGTCCAACAGCTATAAAAGTAACGAGGGAGATGTTTTGAATTTTTTTTTAAATGAATTAAATGGATAATTGACTCAAACTCTATAGACTAAAGGAGTATTAATTAATCCTTTATTTTATATCGTTTGATCAAAGTGCTTTCTGAAATTGTTTTTACTTGAAATAATTCCACTAAACCACTTACATTTTCTTCTTTTTGGGGTTTAAAATTGTAGTGAAAGCTCTCTTTCCATGTCGAAGCTAGTAGTGGAATTAGACAAAATGGTTACAAGAATGCTATTTGAAAGCTATGGCGTCGAGAGTTACTACGATTCATACATCGGATCAGTCAATTACCTTCTCCGATACTTCAAATACAGAGCACCAGAGCCGAACGAGACGACGATGGGCTTGACTCCTCACACAGACAAGACCATGACATCCATAATTCATCAAATAAATCACATAAATGGTTTGCAGGTACAGGCAAAGGATGGTGAGTGGATTGATGTTGAACCCTACCCTTCTTCTTTTATTGTCATGGCAGGTGATGCGCTCATGGTGAGTCACTAATTAATTAACTCTTTTTGTCATAATATTTCATAAAATTATTTTTAAAATTTTGTTTTCTAAAAGAGTGAGAATTGTCCCCATTTTTTTTTATTTAACAAAATATCCCTTCCATTATCGAGGTTTGCTTAAAAAAAAAGGAGAGAATCACACACTAAAGTTCTTAATGACGTTTCTTATTTTTACCACATAGTTCCTTATTATGATTTAATTATCCATTATATCCCTGAATTGACGTAGTAACTGGAAAAATAAATATATTATACTCTTGTTGTCAGTGCAATGTGTATTTGTCATTGCCAATGGTTTTGTATACTAAAAAATTTATTATTTATCCTTCAGCAATAAAATTATAATGGTTAATTAAAAAAAATTAGGGAACTAAGTGGTAAACCTGAGAAATATTAGAGACCTAAGTGTCATTATTCCTACAAAATAGATTAAATGAATTGTTTTGATCACATAATTTTTTTATTTTCTTTTCAGGCATGGAGTAATGATCGAATACCACCTTGTCGCCATCAAGTGATTATGGATAATGCAAGTGAAACAAGATACTCTCTAGGGTTGTTTTCATTCAGCAGTGGAGTCATAGATATACCAAAAGAGCTGGGAGATGAAACGCAGCCCTTAAAGTACAAGCCATTTAATCATTTTGGGTTCCTTCATTTCAATCAATCAGAAGAGGGTAAGAAATCGGCTTCTTCCATCAAGGCTTACTGTGGTATTTAAGAGTTCTTTTGAGCTGAAGAAGGTTCGATAATTATGTGGTGGTGACTATTTGTGTGCAAGATAATTGTTTGGTGTAATAAATTAGTGGTTTCGCGTTAATTCATATTGCGAAGGCTTATGTCTGATATTTTTCTCATGAATAAAACAATATAGTGCATCTATTGTTAAAGAGATTATCAAACATCGATCGAGAATAAATCCTGTGCATATTATAAATTTGAGGCAATTTTTTATTCATAAACTAACTTTTGAAACTCATGAGATTTTATATGATTTTAAACTCATCCGCGAGTGCAGTCCACATTAACTTCTTCTGCGTAAATGCAAGTAAGTACTAGGTGGTTAATAAATACAAATGTAAGAATAGTTAAATATGAAGTCGCCCTTATTGGGAGAACCTGTGCCTCTTGGTTCGAGCGGGAATTTCTAGTCTGGACTATGGTATAGACTTAAAGGTGCCACCCACAGTTGGGGCCTACCCAGAATACCTCGTGGCAAAGACAAAAAAAAAAAAAATATGAACCATAAACTATCACTAGCACACAAGTGAAATATATTCAAAAATTTAGGAGAGTTCATGTCATAAAATGATCATAACTTACTAAAAGTTAGTGCCTGAGCTATAGTGCATCTCGCAAAAAAAAATAAAAAAAATAAAATATTTCACATAAATAAATTTATAATTTAAACCTACAAAATAATTTTTTAATATTGCACACTTTTTTCTATGTACTCATTTTGATTGTTCACATTTCACGATTGGACAATACATGTTCCTTTGCAGTATAAGCCATTTAGTATGGAGCAACGACAAAAAAACGTTCATGTACTCATCTTGATTCACTACAACAACAAAAAAAGGTTTTAGCAATGAAAACAATCGTCGCTAAAACATATAACTTTCGTCAAAAAATTTTCTTTGCCATTTTGTCGCTATAGACGTCTATGAGGTTATGAGCTACTGAGTTTTTAGACTCAAGTGAAACATTTGAAGAAGTTTGGGGAGTTAATGCAATTGGACTTTAGTTGAAAGGGTACGTGTGATGTTTGCTGAGGTGGCAAAAGTTTGTTATATTCTGTTATTACTTTTCCTAGTTTTATCAGTATATAACGGGCTAGTCATTGGCTTATGATATCTGATCAAATTCTTCTTCGATTCTTAGGGAAATTAGTTGCAATTTGTTTTGTTCAATTACTTGTAATCTCCTCTTGATTTTCACTTGTATTTGGTTCGTTGTGATTAATAAAGACGTGCATATTTTTCCTCTGAATTTGGTTACTTGGCATTGTGTGTGTTGCTTTTGGTATTGTTCTGGGTTTCTAGTTCTTGGTTTGTTCTGATTCCAGTTGCTTTGATTCTTCAAGATTCTTTGAAATTAGATTGTAAAGGCTTTAAAACTTCAACAATTGGATTCAGAGCTTGGTGAATTTCAACCATGTCTCTTCCTAAACCCGAAATAGAGAAATTCACCATTGGTGGTGATTGCTCTTTATGGAAGATGAAGATGAGGGCCCTTCTTGTTCATCAGGGTCTTGAATCTACTCCGGAGGAAGAAGATCTTGATGGGGCAGGAAGTTCCAAACCTGATGAGAAGAGGAAACATATCTTAAGGGCACATAGTACCTTAATCTTGAGTCTTAGTGACTCAATATTGAGGAAAATTTCTGTGGAGAAAACAGGCTCTGTTTATGAAGAAATCCTTGGCACATAGGCTGTTCTTGAAGAAAAGATTGTACACCTTCTCAATGAAGAAAGGGGTGACCATTCAAGAACATATTGACACCTTCAACAAGATCATTCTTGATCTTGAAGGGGTTGAAAATGTGAAGATAAGTGATGAAGATAAAGCCTTCTTCTTGCTAAGTGCACTGCCAAAGTCTTATGAGGGCTTTGTGGATACAATGCTGTATGGCAGAATAACCTTAACTTTGGAAGATATTAAGGCTTCATTGAGTTCAAAGAAGATCCAAAAGAACAATGGTTATAAAGTGAACAATGGTGATGGGCTGATTGCAAGAACAGAGAAGAAAAGGACCAAAAGAACAAAAAGTAAGGAAAGAACCAATAAATTACAGAAAAGACGAAGAAAAAGAGAAAATGATTCTACTACAGAAAGAAAGGTCACTATATAAAAGATTGTCTTGAAAAGAAGAAGAAGGAGAATCAAGAAAGATCAGAAGATACAGTTGTAGCCTCTAATGATGCCTCAGAAGATGGACACCTGAGTGCTTATTTGCTTGTGGCCTCCAATGGCAATACAAAAGGTTAGTGGGTTATTAACTCAAGCTACTCTTTTCATTTGTGTCCTGATAGAAATTTGTTTTACAAATATGAGGCTGTAGATTGTGGTACAGTTTTAATGAGAAACAGCAATGTTTATAAAATTGTTGGCATTGGTTCTATTAAGATTAAGATATTTGATGGGACAATAAGAGCTCTACATAAAGTGAGGCATGCTCCTAGGCTAAAGAGGAATTTGATCTCTTTAGGCATGCTGGACAAGTTAGGACATTTCTTTAAGTCTGAAAATGGTGGCTTGAAGATAATGAAAGGGACTGAGATAGTAATGAAAGGGGTTAAAGAGAATGGCCTGTATGTATTGCAAGGTTCATCAGTGCCTGTGATAGTGGAATTGTCTGCTATATCTAAGCAAGATAAAACCAAGCTATGGCACCTTAGGCTTGGACATATTAGTGTAAAGGGGATGCAAGAGCTTAGCAAACAAAAGCTACTTGGTGCGGATAAGATTCAGGAGCTAGATTTCTGTGAAAACTGCATTTTTGGAAAGGCTCACAGGTCTAAATTTCCAAGGAGGCAGCATCTGTCTAAGCAGATTCTAGAATATGTACATGCTAACCTTTGGGGGCCTGCACAAGTCTCGTCTTTAAATGGTGAGAGATAATTCATGTTAGATGATTTTTCAAGAAAAGTGTGGATATACATTCTCAAAGCCAAAGATGAAGCACTAGAAAAGTTTAAGGTGTGGAAAACTTTGGTGGAAAACTAATCTGGTTTTAATCTTAAGTGCTTTAGAACAGATAATGGCTTCGAGTTTTGTAACAAGGAGTTTGAAAGCTTCTGTCAAAATCATGATATAAAGAAGCACAAGACAGTGTGATTCACCCCTTAGCAAAATGGTTTAGCTAAGAGGATGAATATGACCTTGGTGGATAAAACAATATGCATGTTGGTGAATTCAAAGCTTCCAAGAAGTTTTTGGGCAGAAACTGTGAATACATCATGTTATTTAGTTAACAGAAGCCCCTCAGCAGCCATTAGTTTAAAGACACCAAAAGAGATGTGGTCAAGAAGACCTGAAAAGTATGAAAATCTGAGGATTTTTTGGTGCCCTGCTTATGTTCACATCAATCAAGGCAAATTTGAAGCAAGAGCCTTTAAAGGAGTCTTTGTTGGATATCCTGATGGGTCAAAGGGAATAGAATATAGTGTGGAGAGCAAAAGAAATGCATTATCAGTAAGGATGTTGTGTTTCATGAAGCTGCACTGCTGAAAAAAGGTGTAGTGATCGATACTAATGTGTATGGTGAACATAATTGTGATAAGTTTGCTGACAGTCTAAAGCTTAATGTGGAGTTATCTAATGATAAAGATGGTGAACAGGTGACATCTAATGATGAAGAGAGAGCAAGAATTGAGGTTGAAGAAGCTGAGGAATCAGTTTTGCAGCAAGTTGACTTACATAACTATCAGTTAGCCAGAGACAGGGTCAGAAGGCAAACCAAGACACCAATAAGGTATGGTTATGTTGATTTAATTGCCTATGCATTGTTGTGTGCTGATGACATGGAATTGAGAAACTTGGGAGTTATACTGAAGCTATTGAAAGTAAGAATTATGATAAGTGGTGATAACTCTATGAAATGAGAGTTATCATTGCACTTTTAGGCTTAAATTATGATTACTTAGAGAGTAATATTTATCTTTCATATCATTTTTAAGTTATGTTTTATATAAGCACTTATCTAAATTTAGTTGTATTAATTTAATACATTTTAGATCATTATATGTTCTCATTAATGGAATTATTGTAGGAGATCGAATTGCTTAACTTCTATAGATAGATGCTGCAACAATAGAGCTACAAAGAATAGAAAAGAACTAAAGTGCAGACTAAATAATTCAAGTTACAGTAGAGAAGATGTTGCAGAGTTGCTACAGCAAGCTTGTAGCACGCAAACACAAGGCTGATTTAAGACACACACGGAAACATTAGGGCTGATGTGGCAAGCGGTTTAATTGACGTGTGATGCAAGGATACTACAGATCCACCAAGATTCCTATCTTTTTTAGGAGTTATTTTAAGTTGCATGCTATAAAAAAGGAAGAGTGCACATTAAGAAAAGGGGGAGGCAGTCATACACAAAGAAAAACCCTAATCAATAAAGAGAGGCAGTCATACAAAAAAAAAAACCCTAATCAAGAAAGAGGAGAAATTTGAGGGCTGCAACCGGAAGAGAAGAATGGCAGATCGCAACACTATAAGAGTGACTTCTCGGGATTAAACTTTTGGCATATATATTCTTCAAATTCTTCTTTTTATTTTTCTTGAGAATGAATTCAATGGTTGAACTGAATATTATTGGTTTATCTTTATTAAGTATGAACTATATTTTAATGTAGTTGGGTTTTAAACAAGCTTGATGATTTATTGACTTATATATGATTGTTGCTCTGTGTTTGCTATAGCATTTGCTTTGATTATGCTTATTACAATTTCCTATTTCGGCTGACCACCCATTTAGTAGATACAAGCTAAGAGAGATTCTAAAAAAGGACTACTTAGTGGAACAAATCAGGGCAATACATGGTTTTAGATCGGGTTTCATGAATTGATTAAGTATCAATTTGAATAAGGCCATGCTTGATCTAAAATTAGTAAAGAACTAGACATAGGGATTTACCTTGTAGGGATAGTAGATTCTAGAATATGCAATGCTATATCTTATGTTGGCTTAACAATTGGTCACTGTTAGGTTGCATATAGATGTAAGATATCCAACATGCGATAGCTGAGGATGCATAAGGAATTCTGCCCAGTGCTATAGTGAATGCTGCAGCAATCGTGCCTTAATTTGTTGAACAGTCAATAATCATTAAGTGAGTTTAGATACCCAACTACCTATTAACCATTGATTGTTCCCTTGTGTTTGACATTTGTTTTCCTTTGTGACCTTTTAGTTTGTTGCTTAATTAGTTATTTAAATTTTTAAGTTATTTCATTGAGTTAAATTAAAATTTATTAAAGTCTTAAAAATTACACTGAATAAATTACTGTAGCAAGTTTGATAACATCAATCCCTGTGAAGACGATCTTAATACTCATCACTTTATTACTTGTTGTGTACACTTACACATTGACACATATTGCATAAAATTAACAACAAGTGGCTTGAGGCAATAAGAGATGAGATGGATTCTCTGTAAAGGAACAAAACCTGGTCTCTTGTGCCAAATCTAGGTAATAGGAAGATAGTCAGTTGTAAGTGGATCTTCAAGAAGAAAGAGGGAATTTCAGATGTTGAGCCCTCTCAATTCAAAGCAAGGCTTTACATAGAGAAAGAGAATGGATTTCAATGATATTTTTTCTCCTATTGTGAAGCACAGCTCTATAAGAGTTCTTCTGGCTATGGTGGCTTTACTTGATATGGACCTAGAGCAATTGGATGTCAAAATAGCTTTCCTTTATGTCAATCTTGAAGAGCAAATACTGATGGCTCAACCTGACGGATTTGAATGCAAAGGGAAGGAAGATCATGTGTGTTTGCTGCATAATTCTTTGTATGGACTCAAGCAATCTCCAAGAGAGTGGTATAGGAGATTTGATGAGTTTATGATCTCAAAAAGGCACCACAAAAGCAAATATGACAACTGTGTGTACTTTGGTGGTTCAGATCAAGGAGGAATTGTATACTTGCTTTTATATGTGGATGATATGCTGATTGCTATCAAACATAAGTCTAAGATAGAGAAGTTGAAGGATTTGCTGAATAAGGAGTTTGAGATGAAGAATCTTGGTACTGCCAAAAGAATCCTGGAGTGGAGATCTTCAGAAGCAGAGCTGCAAGTACCTTGTTTCTAAGTCAAGAGAGGTACATAAAGAAGGTTTTAAAAAGGTTTAACATGCATAACTATAAACTTGTTCTAACCGCCTTAGGTCCTCAGTTCAAGTTATCAGCAGTTCAAACTTTAGATATTAAGGCTCAGGTGGATGAATTCCCATATGCAAAAGCTGTTGGGAGTTTAATATATGCAATGGTTTGTACTAGGCCTGATATTGCCCATTCTGTGAGTGCTATTAGCAGGTTTCTCAGTTATTCAAGTAAGACTCATTGGAGTGCTGTCTAGTGGATAATAAGATATCTTAGAGGCTTTTCAATTTGTGGTTTTCTTTATGGGAAATCCAAGAGTGAAGCAAATATAGTTGAGGGGTAATATGGTTGAGGGGTATGTGGATTCTAACTTTGCTGGAGATTTGGATAAAAGAAGTTCAATTTTAGGATACATGTTTATGTTAAACATGTGCTTGATAAGCTAGAAAGCATCACTTCAGTCTGTGGTGGCTCTATCCTTAACTGCAGCTGAGTTTGTCACAACTATAGAAGCAGTAAAGGAGGTTATGTGGCTTAAAGGTCTTCTCAATGAGCTTTGGTTAGATAAGAAAATAGTCCAAGTTTTCTGTGATAATCAAAGTGCTATACATTTGATAAAAAATCAGATGTATCATGAGAGAACCAAACATATAGATGTGAAGCTTCAGTTTATCAAGGATGAGGTTACTAAAGGAGTAGTGGTTGTGTCCAAGATCCACACTGATATGAACCCAGTTGATGCTCTCACCAAAGTTCTTCCCTCTATAAAATTTGAGTACTGTGTGGACTTCATGGGTGCTTTGCCCAAACCAAACTGAATTCAGGAGTGAATAACAGTTGATAGAAGGTTTTTTGGGTGCTGCTTTGCTGAAAGGATCAACTGAATCAACTGCAAGGTGGAGAATTGTGAGGTTATGGGCTGCTGAGTTTTTGGACTCAAGTGAAACATTTGGAGAAGTTGGGGAGTTACTACAGTTTGACTTCAGTTACAGGGGTCCGTGTGATATTTGCATGCTAAGTGCCAAAAGTTTGTTATATTCTGTTAGTACTTTTCCCAGTTTTAGCAGTATACTGGTCATTGCCTCCTGATATCAGATCAAATTCTTCTTGTATTCTTAGTGAAATTAGTTGCAATTTGTTTTGTTCAATTGCGTGTAATCTCCTTTTGATTTTCACTTGTATTTGGTTCGTTGTGATTAATAAAGAGGTGCATATGTTTCCTTCTGAATCTGGTTACTTGGTGTTGTGTGTGTTGCTTTTGGTATTGTTCTGGGTTTCTGGTTCTTGGTTTGTTCTTGTTCCAGTTGCTTTGATTCTTCAAGATTCTTTGAAATTAGACTGTAAAGGCTTTAAAACTTCAACAATGTCTTTAGCTACAAAAGTTGCTTTGTCGCAAAAAAATAGAATTTGGCAATGAATATTTCGTAGCTACATAGAAAAATGTCATCGCAAAAAAATTACTTATGGCGACAAAGAAAATCTTCGTAATAGAACTATATTTCGTTGCAAAAGGTTAATGTTTTGGCGATCAAAAGAAAAAAGTCGTCGCTAAAAACTTGAAATAATTATTAATTTTTCTTATATATTTGGCTATGAAATACTTTTTTCGTCGCTAAAACTTACCTAAGACGACGAAATTTTCGTCGCTAAAAAGTTGGTTGCTAAAGGCTTAAATTCTTGTAGTGATAAGGTTCACATTTCACGATCGGACAATACATGTTCCTTTACAGTATAAACCATTTAATCATCTTGATTATGCTAATTATATTAATTCAAACACTGTTTTGAAACCTAATCAGTGTCACTATATAAAGATCTCTAATAACGTATGTGTGGTTTACGGTAGCTTCTGCCAAAACTTATTTTTTAATTAATCGAAACTCTTTCAATTTGCACTTCACTTGGTCTTGACGCCTCTAAATTTGCGTTGTCGCACGGGTATACAAGTAAACATGACCTTAAGATGTTAATAAGGACTTCCTATAGATTATCAATTTTGAGTAATTTTATAACTCTTTTGGAGTCTTTTCTCCAATTTTTAAATCGGTATCATCCATATTATAATAATGATTGTCATGTGGGTGCCAACTAATTGAGTTGGTAAAATTTCTTATATTAAAAATAAGAGGTCTTGGATTCGAATTCCACTCATATGAATGGGGAAAGAAATTAGGATGCCATTGGGCTCAATAAAAAAATATAATAATAATTATAAGAAAGATCAAATTAGTAAAGACCAAGATCTAACTCCAATGTTAAGAAGCAACCTCCCTAAACTAAGGACAAATGTTTGAGCCTCACTAGTGTGTGTTGAATTATATATATATATAAAGGCCCAAATCAATATAAGAATAAGATTTATTTAACAGTTAAGATGTCAAAAACAGGAGTAAATTTTGTTTTATAAACATTTCTCTTTCAAGGTGTCCCCTAGGATTTTATATTTTGCGAAAGAAGAAGAAAAAACCATGAGAGCCATGACATTTATGTTCAACAATCAATTTAAATTACATATATATTATATCTTGTAACATCTATTGCACGTTATAGAGCAATGTTATGCAGTAATTAAGTTAATAAATAAGGCTTCTATATTATAGAAGCTATTAAATAAGTGTCCATTGAAGTTGGATCTTCTCATTGTACGTAATTAGCTTTATTTAATTCTTTCAGAGAGATTGTCAGTTTCTCTCCTACTCCTATTGAAATTAATATATAGCACTTATTACTCAATTGTGTAGTTGGATGCTATTCAAACCAGTTTATTTCCGTTTCATCAAATGCATTGAATTAATTTCAAATATTTGATAGTAGAATCGGCTTAACCTAAACATAAATAGAAATTCAAACTGTGTCATCATAGAGTTAATCCTAAAAATTCCTATAAATTTGTAATGTATAATATTAATTTTTTTAAAAGAAAGAAAACTTTCATGTTTGTTAAGGTTTAATCATTTTGCCTATTTATTATAATCACTATAACACTTTTGGCATGTCAAAATAATTAATCACGCCTCTTGATCTCCCTGGACTTTCATTCATCATCATCTTGTCATTTACTACTTAACTCCTCCTTTATATATAGTAACATGCTACAAATACATCTGTATCTCAAACTTGCAGACTAAAAAGGCAAAATATCATTATGGGTTCACAAACACAGCCAAAAATTCTAGTTGTAGACTTGTGCAATGAAAATTTGAAGCCAGGGACAAGTACATGGATCTCTACATGCAATGAAATCCGCCAAGCCATGGAAGATACCGGCTGTTTTGAAGTAATTTACGATAAACTTCCATTAGAGCTTCACAATGAAATTTTTAAAGCAGCGGATGAACTATATGATCTCCCAATAGAAACCAAAATGCAAAACACTAGCAATAAGCCTTATCATGAATATTTTGGTCAGTACACCGGCATCCCTCTCTACGAATCCTTGTCCATCGATGATCCAACCAATCTCACGGCAACTGAAAGCTTCACAAATCTTATGTGGCCTAATGGAAACCCTCCCTTCTGGTATGAAATGATATGAAGTCAATGAATTTTCTAATATCTTATGTTTATCCAATTTTGTCTCATTTGTTTTTTTTTTTTTTTTTTTTTTGAATTAGTGAAAGTGTTCATTCTTTTGCAAAGATAATAGTGGAAGTAGATCAATTAGTTATGAGAATGATTATGGAGAGCTATGGCATAGAGAAGTACTATGACTCTCACATTGAAACTAGTAACTACCTTCTCCGGTTCTTCAAGTATCGAAAACCGGACATCAATGAGCATAATGTTGGTTTGTACCCTCATACGGACAAGAACATGGTGTCTATTATTCATCAAAATCATATCAATGGTTTGCAGATAAAAGCAAAAGATGGCGAGTGGATTGACTTGGAGCCATCTCCTTCATCTTTTGTCATCATGGCAGCCGATGGGCTCCTGGTAAAGTTCTTAGATCCTTTTTCAAGAGTTTGTTTTCAGAATATGTTATTAGATTATTTCTCAAAGGGTAAATTCTCCTTAATTCTCTAGAATTTGAACTAGTTACATAATTTTCAAATATTGCATCAAAATTCAAACACCCATATCAATAATTTCAGAACTATTGAATCTCTCTTTTCAAGGGAAAAGTGGTATTGTTTTTGTCTTATATAATTAAAATCTGATATAAGACAGAGATTTTTGGATAATTTTGGATATAACAGATAAAAAATAGTGAATACTTATGTTCTAAAGGAAATAGATACACAACAAAGGATTTTTGGATAATTTTTTAAAAGACAGAGATTAAGTGGGGAATTGGCTTCCACACTAGAGATTAAGGAAACATTAAACAAATTATCAAATCTTCTTTCAAGTTCAATTCTCAAATCCTGATCAAAATGCGAAATTGATCAATCTCTTATTTTTAATTCAAAAAACATTTTTTTCCAATAATAATGATCCAAACACATGACCTTACTAATAGGCCCTAATTAGTGTTAATTTGCTTGTGTAAGCCAGGCATGGAGTAATGGAAGGATAAGATCTTGTGAGCATCAAGTTATCATAAATGCATATGAAACAAGATATTCAATGGGACTGTTTTCATTCAATCGGGGCATTGTACATGTACCTGAAGAGCTAGTTGATGAATTACACCCTTTGCGTTATAAACCGTTCGATATTTATGATTTCCTTCGGTTCCATGATTCTGAAGAGGGAAAGAAAACAGATGGTTCTATCACTGCTTTTTGTGGTATCTAAAAATTATGCATTTGAGACAAAAATCTACTTAATTGTTGAAAGCAATTTGATCATATGGCCCTAGTGGTTGAAGGCATAAGCGAATTAATTGTGATGCAGTGTGATTATTATGTATTAATTTCTAGTTTTCTACCATGATGTATGTGTTGAAACAATTACTCTATTTATTCTGTGTTATTTATTACTCATAACCAAAAGTGAAATGTCCCTATTCTAGTCTTCTTATTTACAGCCATATTTATTATGAAATTGAAAAAGGAGGATGAAATAGGAAAGCCAGATCTACCTAATACTATATGCCGAATTATAAGCACAAGGCAAACAATTTTTAATCCAGAGTAAAACTATTATGAAATGTCATCGATGCTTTCAATATGGTAACTACATGTCATACATCACATTTAAATAAAATTTTTATTTATTAATTTGTTATTATAAGCAAAATAATTTTCAATAACTAAAAAAGAATAAATTAATATTAGTTTGTTTAACTTTTTTCTAACTTAATTCAATTTAGTCGGTCCTAAAATGTACTAACAAAAAACACAAGACAACAATAAATATAATCCAGTCCAATCTTATCTTATCTAATTCAATCAAACATAGTCTCTTTTGGTCTTAGTTTGGCATATCAAACGTGTCCAGAATTAGCACATATACACTTTTAGGCCTTGTTTTGCATTGGGAACCCGTGGCTTAAAAAACACAATTGCTGCTGTAGAAAAATAACTACATCTATGAAATAAAAAGTTGATAAAATGTGGTAAATATGAATTTTGAATGACATTTTTTACAAAAAATAGTAAAAATATTATAAGTTTTTCATCAAACAAGTATGAGATAGAATCAACCTAGCTTCTAAACCACAGCAGGCCAGTAGCAAATGTTCTATAGAATATTATAGTGCTTTAGACTTTAAGCCCCAAATGACAATGAATTCACTTTTAGTATTAGGTAGTATTCGTTTTTTGTCTGAAGTCTGAATAGATCTGAATTTGGCTGAAATCTGAACGGGTCTAAATGCAGATGTCTGAATGACATGTTTATTTTTATTTTTTATGTTTGAATATAAGTGTTAAGTTGTGTTTTTTTTAATAAACAAAAAATATCTGAAATATGGTGTTTCACATTTATGTCCTTGTATGTTTGATTTTTGATTGTTATAGATCTTATAAGTTAAATAATAGGAAACTACAATTGAAAAATAATAATTACAAATATACATACATACATACATATATATATATATAAGGTTTGGGGATTGACCCCACCGACCTAGGTCAGGACGGAATTGGGTTATAGTTAGCCTAAATGAAAAAAAAAATTGTTCTCCTAACAATTTATTAAATATCAAAATACCATAATTAAGTACATTGTTTAACATATATAATGTTAATAATATATAACCTATTTTTTGTTTATTCAGATAAGCCAACATAAAATCGATTAATCATTTATCTTAAAATAACATAAAAAAAAATCCTATAACAAAAACATATGAAAAGAGAAAAAAATAAAGACATAACGGACATTATCATTATCTCATGTAATGCATGGATCACAGCGGAAAGCGATTTTTCAAGAAAATAACGACATAATTCATCATTTTTCCTCGTAGTAATATCATAAGAGCATATAATTATGTTTCAGTCAATCACAATTCATATGAATTAAAAAATAAAGAAGCCAGTTTTTTATTTTGTTTGGGAGGAAATCTGGGTGCTAACATGGGCAAATAACTCGATGACACGTGACAAGAAAAAGTCAATTAAGGGAAGCCGATTTGTTTGATTGGATGTGACGATAGCTCACAAAGGCTCAGGAGATAAGCTCCCCGAAGAAAAGGATAGCTTTCGTAAAATATTCAAACATCAAAGGATATTATCGAAAGCCAGACTTTGATGGTTAGGGCCAACACGTGAACAATGCACACAATCATGAGAGAGAACGAAAATTTCATCTTTTTGGCTAAGGATAAAAAGCCAATAAGAAGGGAGATTCTCTAGCCATGCAATGAGAGAAAGGTCACGTCAACTGTTCTTTGCTGCCCTGTGAAAAGCAGCAGGACCACAAGGCTAAGAGGCTACCACATGCCCAGCTGTGGAGGCAAAAAAGTGGATGGAGGTTTCCTTGCCTCCCACGCTCATGAGTGTTACCATCAAGGGATCGCAAGGTAAATTACTCAAATATCCTCACTTGAGGGAGGACAACCATTTAATGAATGCCACATGTCCAAAATTACTAATATACCCTCAGGAACACTTCTATATAAGCTCCACATGTTCAATATTGAATCTCTCTCTCCATTTGCTCTATCCAACTTGAGGGATTTTTTCTTTTTTTTTCCCGATTTGATTTCTTGAGAGACTGCTTCATCTTCTTCTCGTCCATTTTTATACCTCTATGGAAGATCTTAGCCACATCATCTCTCAAATAAGATTTTCCTTTATTCTTCTCTTAGAAAACTCTCTAATCTCCATAAGACCCACGTTTGCCTCATGTTATTATTCACTATAAACAACCTTTAATAAGGTTTTGTTTATATTGTAAAACAAATCATGTAATACTTTATTTATATAGTGGATTGGAGATGAGTTACTCTCGTGGATGTAGGACTACATAAAATATTATGTGCTGTTTATTTTTATGCTTATTTTCTACTTATTATTATGGTTTTGATGCCCAGATCGCATTTTATATATGAGCTCAGCTAAGCTATCCTATGAGCTCTATTGAGGTCCCTAGATAAGCTCTCTGGAGCTATCCTCGAGTTTACCAAAGCTATCCCCTGAGCTCTCTTGAGCTTTTCATGTCAACTCTCTAAATTAACTCTCACGAGCTCCACTGAGCTCTCCATATTATTCTAAACTTAGAACACCTCAGTTGACCTCGCGGAATACCTCAGTTCACCTCTCAAATCACCTCAGCTCTCCTCCCAGATCACCTCTCACTTATACCTCCTGTTCCAAATATTAGAAAAACACACCTAAACGCAAACTTAACCCAATCTCCCCCTAAATATAAAATTTATTTGTTTCAATTGGATTGGACCTAGATCTAGGGAGAACCACCACGAAATGGTTCGAATCGGATCCTTGTGAAAATTCGGTTAAAACAATTTTAGACATGGATGGTCGCATCAATATTGCTTTCAAAATTTTGACCAAAGGTAGTCCATTTTTTTGGCAAAAGTTAATTTCGATTATATATGGTACATATAGAACCACCAACCGATATAATCATCAAAAAATAGATGAAAGGTTCACAACATCATTTTTTTTCCCTGATAAATGCATAAATAAATCATAGAAAATAAATTTCATCGTACGATTGATGATGTCTAATAAATTGTGCTGAAAGTGAGATGATTTGATTTTAAGGAGAATGTCTATAATACAAGCATGTATAGACAACCAGTCGTATTTAGGATGATGATGTGGAAGAGCAAGCTCTTTGAGGCAATTCATCAATCATCTAATTCTGAAGAGCACTCCTTTTACTAAAAATTAATCAAGCCTCTATCAGATTCTATCCATCTCATACTAAAAATTAATCAAGTCTCTATCAGATTCCATCCATCTCATAAGCAATTTATTTTGGTTTGTCTTTTTATTTATATGTCAGTCCCTGACATTTGTATAAATTATGAACAATATTATTAGTGTATCCCATTCCCATAGTTGTCCCCTTTGACCCAATAAACTTTCTTGCTTAGTGCGAAGACAATCTAAATCCAAAATGGGTTCAGAAGCAGCTCGAAAACTTCTCATTGTAGATCTGTCTCAAGAAAACCTGAAGCCTGGTTCAAGTTCATGGCAAACAGCATGCAATGAAATCAGGCTTGCACTTGAAGAATACGGTTGCTTTGTCGCATTATACGACAAACTCTCACCCGAATTTCGTCAGAAAGTGTTTGATTCCCTTGAAGGATTGTTTGATCTACCTCAAGAAACTAAAATGAAAAATTTTAACCCTAAGCCTGCTCATGGCTACATGGGCAAAATATCAGCATTTCCACTCCATGAGGGCATGGGCATTGAGTATGCAACAAACCATGGAGAATGTGAAAAATTCACAAGCCTCATGTGGCCTCAAGGAAATGATCAGTTCTGGTAATTAACAATTAATTGTTCATTATTATTATTATTATTATTATATTTCTATCTTTATAATTCCATTAATTGGAACCTTGTGCTAATTTTGCTTGTTGGTTGGTTAATATTTAAATTCGCCCTCAGTGAAGTTGCTCATACATATGCATACATAGTGGCAGAATTGCAGCAATTGGTGATGCGTATGTTGTTTGAGAGCTATGGCATAGAGAAACTGTACGAGTCTCAAAAGGAATCAACCACTTACCTTCTCCGTTTCTTGAAATACCGAAAATCGCAGACGGACACGACTAATCTTGCTTTCAAGGGTCACACAGACAAGAGCTTGGTGTCCATCCTTCATTCAAATCATGTTAAGGGTTTGGAGTTGCGAACCAAAGATGGAGAATGGATTCATTTTGAGCCCTCGCCTTCTTCTTTTGTGATCATAGCTGGCGACGTTTGCATGGTGAGCCAACATCATTTATCAAAGACACTTCGTCTTGGGTGACTGATGAATTTAAAACCTCATCATCGCATCCAGGTGTTAAATCAGTAACCAAAAAAAAAAATTATAAGTATATATAGAAATATAATTCCAAAAATTAATTTAAATTTTTTATCACAATGTTTTCGATTGGCTTAGGCTTGGAGCAATGACAGGATAAAATCTTGTTACCATCGAGTGATTGTGGATGGGCCAGAAGTGAGATATGCACTCGGCTTATTTTCATTCCTAAGTGGGATGATACAGACACCAGAAGAGCTAGTTGATGATGAACATCCATTACAATATAAGCCATTTGATCATGCTGGACTCCTCCAATTTTATCTATCAAGTAGTGACCAAAATAAAGGAGACCGCAACATGATGAAAGCCTACTGCGGCGTCTAATTTGACGAACTTCAATTCTCTACCAAAAGAAAAAATTTGCTGTAATTGATAGTTATATGTGGGTACCACTTACGTACTTCTGTGATAAATGTACGTTGGTAATTTCAAGCTATAGGCTTCTGTAATAAGGGTTCTTGGGATCTTGAATGTCTGTCGTGTGTTACATGTTTTTTTTTTTTTTTTTTTTTAACTCAGGTTACATGTGTAAAATGTGTTGTGTGCTGTGAAGGTAATAAAATTTTCAAAATATGTTTGCTGTAGATCAAAATCTTACATCTATAACAACTTAGGAATTTTAAAAATTTGTTCGAATTCCAAACTAAAAGAAGCAATAAAGCAGAGAATAAGTTTGATCTATAGTATCATAATGCTACTCTCCTAGTTCAAAAACATCTCTTGACTTTTGTCTCATTTACGATCAAAATTGATCGTTCCATTCTTTTCTTTTATCCTGTTTTGTTAACAACTAATCATTAATATCTGAAGTAAATTAAACCTTCCATGTGAATTACAATCCTCTCCTAAGTTTTTAAAAGTCTCTTGACACGTCTGACTTATGATCAACATCGACCTTATAAGGGGCTAGCGACCACCCTTAGAACTACAAAAAGATAAAGTTAAATAATTAATGTTAATTTTCTGAGTACCAATTAGTTTTCAAAGGAATATGAAAATCTTTACTTCAAAACTCCGTAGTTAAACATCATGACCTATTGAAAAGTTACAACAAGTGCCTGGATCCAACAATTAAATTGAACATTCCATCCTTTTTCTTATATTCTATTTTGTTGATAACCAATCACTAATACATCCGTATGTACTTATTAAAACAAGCTCATATTGGGAAATAATAACAGCAAAATCGTCCACGGGTTTGGGGCGCCATGGGCCCCACCTTAAAGAAGGTGAATTTTGAAAAATTTTTGGAAAATGGGAGAAAAATAATTCCAAATTCTTAATGGGGTGGGATTTGGTTTTGTACTCCCCACCCGAATTCCCATTATATATAAATATTTTTTAATTTTTATTTAAAAATTTTTGTTTTATCAATTACAATGCTGGTTAATAAAATTTCTTTTTATTTTTAACTAATATAAATAGGTTATGACTAAAAGAAAACCCTATAATATAATTTTTATTCAACCCTAAAACATTGTTATGTTTTTTTTCTCTCTTAAGGTGCCGCTCTCTTAAAAAATTTTGCAGTATTGATATCATTTTAAGATATTGTTTTAAACTTTTGGAGGTTTTTTCTTAATAAATACTTTATAATAAGATAATGATTTTATTTAGATCTCTAATTTTTAATTTACTGAAATTATGTATCCATACTTACTATAAAATAAGTAAATTGGGAATGGGGTAGGGATTGAGAAATTATTCCCCGTATAGGGATTATTCTTTCCTATCCCTTTGAATTTACTTAAAAATAGAGGTAAATTTTTTAATGAGGTGGAGAATGGAATAGACCTCCCCATTCCCATTCCATTGCCATCCCTGACTCTCCGGCCTTTTACATCACTTTAATTATGACCTTTAGCTAGCTAGTTAAGCCAGACCAATTGTTTATAGACTAATCAATCTCCGAAGTACTTATTACTTGTAACTCAATATAGCATCAAGGCTAGTTAATTTGACCTAAAAGTTTAGTGATTGGTTCTCAATTGGAACTGACTGCTTGTACTATATCCATGTGACAAGATCAAATGAGTCAAGCACCTGAAAAAGAATGTTAAAATAATATTAAATTAATACTATTACTAGACCATTACTTTTAAGTTTAATAAGTTTTACAGATGAAGTGATTCCTCAAAAATCACATGTTAATAAGATGAAAAACACAACAAATTTTTTACCTTAACATCGATCTCAATAATGAATATGTGGTTCTTGTCATATTTTAAATATCATAATGGCAATAATTATATATCTCCATATATACATGATACAAAACCCTTGATTCATTGATCATAATGGTCTTGATTGAGAAGTTTTAACATCATATTTTTAGGATCATAATGTCTCCTCATGTTCACCTATAAATTCAAATCTCGATCCTATTCAGTAATGATTCTGACCATAATGTTACTGATTTATTCAATGTATTGTTTTCCTGAATTTCTATGACGATGTCACATCTCGATCAATCTCTTAATATTATTTAGATCATAGTTCAAAATATATGGCGACATAAATGAAAGTTTGTCATGTACGGAATAATTATAGTCATAATTACAAATAAAAACTAATGATAAACAAGTAAAGCATAAACAAATTATACTTACAACAAAGTTGAATTAAAATTGTTCCAGCAATAATTAGGCAGCATGTCTCGATCAAGGAGGACTTGAGAAGGGGAAGAATACTAAGTTATTGTTATTTTCATGTCTTTTTTTATTCAATTTTAATGAAATGGCTCCTTGATTGTATAAATTATAAAAGACCTCTCAACTAATATGATGTATCAGATAATGAGACGTTTATGTTGTTATAACATTTCTCTTTCAATCAATGTATTCACATCTCACTGAAAAATCAATCTATTGTATTTTGACGATTGATTGGAGAGAACTAAAATTAATAATAGTATTGCTGAAATTTAATTGCGGTCCTGAAAGAACATTATTTCAAAGGACGACAAAAGAGTCAGCCAATATATATATATATATAATATATATTGCCTTTGTCATGTATTAATCAAAACCGAATTGGAGGCTCTTGTGGGATGCCCAAATGATGCATGAATAACTCCAAACAATTGAAAGATATATACTTTTATTCTTGTTTTTTAAATTAATGAAATATACAAAAATCAAAATATTCATAAGTACTTTTTTTATGGATTAATTAATGGGTTTGGATCCGGTGCTGAGCACTGAGCACCGGATCCACGGTTAGCAATTGCTCACGTGGGGCCCAAACAATTGCTGACTGTGGATCCGGTGCTCAGATGCTCAGATGCTCAAGGTGCTCAGCAGCGGATCCTTTCCTTTAATTAATATCTCGTTGATGACGTGATATTGTGATTGCAACCTGCAAAAGTTTAATATATGTGAAAAGAAGGACCACCTTAAGGTTGTGGACCACTTAGCATGCTCATTTACATTATAAAATATACGTTTAGATTAGAAATCGAAGTATATTCATTCAATATGCAAATTAACCTATGATTATAATAACCTCAAAT
Organism: Clausena lansium; assembly: GCA_030449835.1. NCBI lineage: Eukaryota > Viridiplantae > Streptophyta > Magnoliopsida > Sapindales > Rutaceae > Clausena > Clausena lansium. Next base: position 3,485,043 of record JASUUF010000369.1, read on the forward strand.
TATTATTCTATCATTCAACAGTTGGACTCATTCTGGCAGGGTACCAAGTATTTAACCAATTAAGGGCACCTAGCTAAAGGGATGGCAAAAAAATCGGGCTTCGGTTCGGGTCCGCAAAGATTTGGATCCGGATGCTAAAAATTAAATTTCTTGTGGATCCGAATGCATCCAAAAAATTAGATATTCGAATAATCGAATAAGCATTATTTTTTAATTAAATTATTTATTAAATTAAAATTAAATTATAGAAATATAAATTAAATGAAAAAAACATAATAGGATTAATTAAAAATATATAAGTTAAATTAAATTAAAAAATATATCTTGATTCGCATTATTTTATGTGGATTTGTGGTGTTTTGATAATTTTATTTGTGAATTTGTGATGGTAGACTTGGATTTATGTTATTTTTTATGTTTAATTTGTGGACTTATGTTGTTGTTGTATTTATTTTAGATATTGAATTGTTGATTGTTTAATTATGATTGAATTGATTTGATTTTATTAGGTAAATTGTTGAATTTTAAATTATATTTAAAATTTTGAATTTCGCATTATGAAGATCCAAATATTCGAAAAAATTCGTCCACAATCTGTATGAATATTATTTTCATCTGAATCCGCATATTTAATTTTTACGTATGCTGATCTCAATATATTAATTCGGATCTAGATCTAGGTGCACCTACATTCGAATTTTGTCATTCCTACTGCCTTGTTATCGAAATTTGAGTGGCCTTTGAGGCCCAGGAGCTCAATCCAAAGCTCAAATGAAGAGACAGTTATCAGCCCAAAAGTGCTTAAATCACAAGCCGTCCAATGGGGATTGATTAAAAAGGCCTAAAATTTTTTGGACAATCTTGATAATCCATTCAGAGAACCCAATATTTCCAGCCCACATCTTGTATAATCTCATACCCCACCCGCTTATATTATATGGTGTTGGTAATTAATTTACAGCATAGTGTTAATTGTTTGTCTAAAATTCAAATAGATCGCTAATTTTTACAATTAATTAATTAAATTCTTTTTAATTTCAATTCAATTACATATTTTGAGCCTAATTTAAGTGTTGGTAATTAAATGTGTTGACTGATCGTCATTTAACATTGTTTTTGTCAATAATTTTTTCTAATTTATTTTTTTATCTGAATATCAATGCTCTTTAAGAAAGACACACAAGTTCTCAACAGAATATTATTTTTAAAATCATCCCAAAGACCATCGGTATATTTCAATTATATCATTCAATTCTTCAAATCTAATCAAATTCACAAATCACAATTTAAATTAATTGTCCACAAACATACAGAAATGAGAGAAATGTAATTACTTCAATTACAACAAAAGTTTTTAGTTAATTTCTAGAACCCAACAATGATTGGTTAATGTGCAAGCCTATATATATTTTTAGTGTATATTTCTAAGTACGCCACTTGTAAAGAATCAGATAATACATTATGTCTAGTAGCAGCCACAAATGATCATATCTTATTCTCTGGTATATTCGTTTTACTAGCAACCAAATTTTGCAAACATATGTAATGCCAGGATCCATGATACAATCGAATAATATTGTCTTTTAGCTACCGTATCCTCCAGTTTGTCCTTATTGATGAGCATAAAATATATACATATTTTACTCTTTATTATTTAATTGTTAGTTATTATTATTTGTTATTTTTAATTAATTATTTTATTTTATTGAATAGAGAAATAATTTAAAATTATGGACAAAAAGTACATGAAGAAATCTAATTTGAGAAGTAAGAATGATTAAATTGAAAATAAATTTGAAGAGCCAAAAATTGACGGAATCCCAACTGAAGAAACCGAAGCCAAGTAATTTAAATCATCAATGCACATGCAAACAAAGAAGAAGTCTAAAGCTAAAGTGGGCCGTATATTAAACAAAGCTTATAATTAAGCCTTTGAATAGAAAGTCAAAATAGAAAAGGAAACAAATCAATAGCTTTGTTATGAATTTATTAAAATAAATGTGGATGTTCAAAGCATTCATCCTTTTGTTTTCCCACTATCTCCCACTAGCAACCTTTGACTTCTCTATAACTCCTACTATCACATAAGAAATTATGATCCATAATATTTTCATTAAATTCATGTAGTGATGATGTAACTATAAAAGGAGAGCTCATCTCCTTGTTTTGTACACACTTGAAATGAATAAAATTATTCTCTAATATTTTGCTCTCTCATTGTGCTCTTCTTCTTGTGTTACTTATATATTTTGTGTTGCTGGCTAATAGCTTTTCTAACACGTTATCAGCACGGGACTTTGATCAGGTATGAATTATTTTGTTTCTTATATATGGCAAATTTAGTTGTTATATAACTATAATTGTTCATTACCGAATTATATCATATTAGTTATTATCATCCTATTGATGTTTGAAATAAGACTGCTTTCCCATGATTGCATGTATATTACTATATCTCTTAAAATATGCATAATTGTTGATATGAGATTTGAAATGAATTTGTAACATGAATAGTATATGTGATGATTACAAAATTTTATTATTTTATTTCTATGAGTATATGACATATCTAGTATTTACTTGTTAATAATGAATTAATTATTTATCTTTATTTATATTGTTTTATAGTTGTTTGAAAATGTCGAATCTCGCGAAACTTGAATTTGTGGCACTTGATATCTCTGGTGATAATTATCTATCATGAGTCTTGAATGCTAAAATCCACCTTGACGCAATGAATCTTGGGGATACTATTAAAGAAAATAATGACGCATCGACCCAAGACCGTGCTAAGGCAATGATTTTTCTTCGCCACCATCTTTATGAACAATTGAAAAGTGAGTATCTTACGGTCAAAGAGCCACATGTCCTTTGGCATTGTCTTAATGAAAGATTTAATCATCAAAAAACTGTTATACTTCCAAAAGCTCGTTATGACTGGATGCACTTACGATTACAAGATTTTAAATCTGTTAGTGAATACAATTCTGCATTATTCAAAATTGTTTCTCAATTAAAATTATGTGGAGTGGAGATTACTAATGCAGATTTGTTGGAAAAGACATTCTCTACTTTTCATGCTTATAATTTGCTCTTGCAGCAGCAATATCGAGGGCGGAGATTTAGAAAGTATTCTGAATTAATCTCATGTCTTTTAGTGGCTGAAAAAAATAATGAACTTTTGTTGAGAAACCATCAGTCTCATCCAACTGGATCTGTACCTTTCCCTAAAGCGAATGGTACTTCAGCTAATAATCGTAATGCTAATCGAGGTCGTGGCCGAAGCCGTGGTTACAAAATTAATCGAGGCCGCGGTGGCTATAACAAGAAATATCGATCAAACCATTCGAAGTGGAATAACAGTAATGAGAAGCAAGCATTACTGTAATGTTTTCTTTATACTATTTGTGAAGAAAGATCCACAAAAGAAATATCCAAAGGATCATGAAAATGTTTGCTTTAGATGTGGTGTGAAGGGACATGGTCTCGTATTTGTCGTACACCAAAACATTTAGCTGATCTTTATCAAGCATCTAAATATGCAAAAGGAAAAGAAATTGAGACAAACTTCATGGATCATGAAAATCTAATTGATATAACTCATTTGGATGTTTCTGATTTTTTTGAAGATCCAAATGGCAAAATTGCCCATTTAATTGGTGATGGACATGTGAAGACCGATTAAGAGTGCCATAATTTGAAGTGTGTTATTTTTAAAGTTTGGTGTGCTTAAATTCTAAAATAAGTACTAGTGTGTTTAAAGTTTGGTGTGTTTCTTTACAGTTATGGTGTGTTTAAGTTTATATTGTAAGAGTGTTTATTATTTTTAGTGTTTTATGAGAATTTGGTGTGTAACTTTTCAATTTCCTTAATAAAACATTTTCTGTAATGTTTTCTTTATACTATTTGAATATTTTTTTTATATTCAATTGACTTATTTATATCTATGTGTGAAGATATACAATGAATTTGAACAATCACTTGGTGAATAATGAAGATGGATGTTTGGTGGATAGTGCGACAATGCACACAATTCTACGAAATAAAAAATATTTTCATAATTTAATATTAGCTAAGGCTAATATTAATACAATATCTGGTTCTACTAACCTAATTGAAGGCTCCGGAAGAGCTAATATTATGTTATCAAATGGTACAAAATTACAAATAAATGATGCTTTATACTCCAGCAGATCCAGCAGAAATCTACTTAGTTTCAAGGACATTCGTCAAAATGGATATCACATTGAAACATCTAATGAAGGTAATTGTGGATTTCTTTGTATTACTTTAACTATTTCATGCCAGAAGCATGTACTAGAAAAATTACCTTCTCTTTCTTTTGGGTTGTATCATACAATTATAAGAACAATAGAAATAAACTTTACAATAAACCAGAAGTTCTCTGATCCAAAGATTTTTAAACTTTGGCATGATAGACTTGGGCATCCTGGATCAATTATGATGCGTCGTATTATACAAAATTCACATGGACATCAATTAAAGAACCAGAAGATTCTTTTGCCCACCGAAAGTCCATGTGCCGCTTGTTCTCAAGGGAAATTAATAATTCGGCCATCTCCGATGAAAGTAAGTTTTGAATCTCCTAAATTTTTAGAGAGAATCCAAGGGGATATATGTGGCCCTATACATCCAAATTGTGGACCATTTCGTTATTTCTTGGTCTTAATAGATGCATCAACTAGATGATCACATGTCTCTTTACTTTCTAGTCGTGGTGTTGCATTTGCTAGATTTCTTGCTCAAATTATTAAATTAAAAGCACAATTTCCTAATTTTCCTATTAAAAGAATTAGACTTGATAACGCTGGTGAATTCACATCTAAATCTTTTAATGATTATTGCATGTCTATTGTAATTGATGTTGAGCATTCTGTTGCACACACTTATACACAAAATGGTTTAGCTGAATCTTTGATTAAGCGTTTACAATTAATTGCAAGACCATTAATTCTTAGGTCCAATTTATCTTTTTCATGTTGGAGACATGCAATACTACATGCTGCATCATTAATTCGCATTTGACCAAGTTCTTATCATACATATTCACCTTCACAACTTGTTTTGGCCAACAGCCAGATATTTCTCATTTGAAAATTTTTGGATGTGCCGTTTATGTCCCGATTGCTCCCCCACAAAGGAATAAAATGGGCTTACAACGAAGAGTTGGAATTTATGTTGGTTTTGATTCTCCATCAATAATAAGGTATCTTGAGCCTTAAATTGGAGATCTTTTTATCGCAAGATTTATGGATTGCCATTTTGATGAACAAGTTTTCCCGTCGTTAGGGGGAGAAAAGACAAAAATTAATTAACGATGTGAGATTACATGGCATGCATCATCGTTATCTCATCTTGATCTTGGTTCAAATCAATGTGAACTTGAAGTTCAAAGGATCATTTATTTGCAAAATATTGCAAATCAAATTCCTGATGCATTTACTGATTCAAGAAAAATAATAAAATCACATATTCTAGCTGAAAATGCCCCAGTACGTGTTGAGATCCCTGAAGGACAACACGATAGAAGTAAAATACGTCTGAAACGTGGAAGGCCAATTGGCTCAAAAGACAAAATTCCCCAGAAGAGGAAAACACAAGAAAGGTTAAAAAATGAAATAAGCACTCCTGAAGAGCCATTGACTACTAATCAAATAACAGAGATTGATCAATCAAATAGTATTCATCCTGTTGATCTAGAAGAAGAAAATTTGCCAACTACTGAAGAAGTATCAATTTCTCCTAAAGAGAAACAAAATAATAAAATAATGATTGGTTTTGTTGGTATAGAAAAATCTTGGGATCGAAATGAAATAATTATTGATGATATTTTTCATTCACTGTTGCTTTTAATATTACAAATGTTGATGAGGATCATGATCCAAAAACTATAGAAGAATGTCGTCATAGAAATAATTGGCCAAAGTGGAAAGATGCTATTCAAGTAGAGCTAAATTCACTTGCAAAACGTAAAGTATTTGGACCAGTAGTCCTGACACCTGAAGATGTCAAACCTGTTGGATATAAGTGGGTGTTTGTTAGAAAACGAAATGAGAGAAATGAAATTGTGAGATATAAAGTAAGATTAGTAGCATAAGGTTTTTCTCAAAGACCTGTATTGATTATGAGGAGACATATTCTCCTATTATGGATGCAATTACATTTCGATTTTTGGTTAGTCTTGCAACCTCAAAAGGGCTTGACATGCACCTTATGGACGTTGTAACTGCTTATCTGTATAATTCTATTGATATAGATATTTATATGAAACTCCCCGAAGGATTTAAAATGCCAGAAGCAAACAAATTTAAACCTCGTAGTTTATATTCTTTGAAACTACAACGATCCTTGTATGGATTAAAGCAGTCTAGGCGTATGTGGTACAATCGCCTAAGCAATTATTTATTGAAAGAAGGATATGTAAATAATCCAATTTGTCCTTGTGTTTTTATTAAAAAAATCTGAAATTGGATTTGCAATAATTGCAGTATCTATTGATGATTTAAATCTCATCGGAACTCCTGAAGAGCTTTCAAAGACAGCTTCTTATTTGAAAAATGAGTTTGAAATGAAAGATCTTGGAAAAACAAAATTTTGTCTTAGCTTACAAATTGAGTATTTGTCAAGTGGAATACTTTTACATCAATCAATATATACTAAAAAAGTCTTGAAGCAATTTTATATCGATGAAGCCCATCTATTAAGTACTCCAATGGTGGTACGATCACTTGATGTGGGAAAAGATCCATTTCGTCCTAAAGAAGATAGCGAAGCAATTCTTGGTCCTGAAGTACCATATTTAAGTGCAATTGGTGCACTCATGTATCTCGCATATTGTACTCGACCTGATATTGCATTTTCAGTTAATTTATTAGTAAGATATAGATCTGCACCAACTCGTAGGCATTGGAATGGTGTAAAGCACGTATTACGCTACCTTCGTGGAACCATTGACATGGGTTTATTTTATCCAAATGGATTAAAATCACCACTAATTGGATATGCAGATGTTGGATATCTCTCTGATCCGCATAAAGCCAAATCTCAAACGGGTTATTTATTTACCTCTGGTGATAGTGCTGTATCATGGAGATCAATGAAACAAACAATGGTTGCAACATCCTCAAATCATTCAAAATTACTTGCTATTCATGAAGCAAGTAGAAAGTGCATTTGGTTAAGATTAATGATACAACATATTCAAAAAACATGTGGATTGTCATCAATTAAAAATTACCCCACAATATTATATGAGGATAATGCAGCATGCATTGCCCAAATTAAAGGTGGTTATATAAACGGTGACAGGACCAAGCATATTTCACCAAAATTCTTTTATACGCATGAGCTTCAAAAGAATGGTGATATAGATATTCAGCAAATACGCTCAAGTGACAATCTTGCAGATTTATTTACAAAATCTCTACCAACTGCAACATTTAAAAAATTGGTACACAAAATTGGGATGCGTCGACTCAAAGATTTTTGTCCAAATCTTGAAGAATCTATGTCAAGATGAGGGGGAGTACACTTGTTGGGGAAAATAATTTATTTTGGAGAAATATTTTATATGTTGTACTCTTTTTCCTCACTAGATTTTTATCCCACTGGGTTTTTCCTAGTAAGGTTTTAATGAGGCAACTTTATATCTTCAAAATTATTTATTTGAGGAGATCAATAGATAATATACTCTTTTTCCTTTACTAATATTTTTTTTCCATAAGGATTTTTTTTTTTAGTAAAGGTTTTAATGAGGCATATTCTTTTGTAATAAACATCCAAGGGGGAGTGTTATGAATTTATTAAAATAAATGTGGATGTTCAAAGCATTCATCCTTTTGTTTTCCCTCTATCTCCCACTAGCAACCTTTGACTTCTCTATAACTCCCACTATCACACAAGAAATTATGATCCATAATGTTTTCATTAAATTCATATAGTGATGATGTAACTATAAAAGGAGAGCTCATCTCCTTGTTTTGTACACACTTGAAATGAATAAAATTATTCTCTAATATTTTGCTCTTCTTCTTGTGTTACTTATATATTTTGTGTTACTGGCTAATAGCTTTTCTAACAAGCTTTCGGTTTTTAGAATTAAAATCCATTAAGGATTCGGTCATGGGTAATATATAAAGCCAAGACAAGAGACCAATTGAGACAGAAGCATACGCCATTCGGCAGAACGAGGAGCGACAGTAGTAGTTCAAATTTTCCATGGCTGATTTTATTTTATTTGTCGTTTCCTATTCAAGTATGTCTAGCTAATTATTTTATACTGAGGTTAAGGATGAAACCATAGTCAATAAAATTATTATCTTTTTATTTTATTAATTCCCTACATATGTTCTTTGATGATTATAGTTCTTGTTTCAATTGATTGATTGAATAATTATCTTTTCATCTTTAATATCATGTATTCTTGATAGTTAAGAGATTATTTGATTAAATCAAGGCTTGGTGAAATAATGATTAATGTGATTGTCTTTGATTATTTGTTTTTCAATAAATTGGACACATTGAATGCTTAGGAAACTTGATTCTTTGTTTTTTAATAGGATATATATAATGCTTAGAAATCCTAACTTGAAGCAAAAAGGAACCTACATTAGATTTAATTACTTGGGCTTAATTGTTATATCCATAAGATGACATAGATTGATTTCAAGTTGTCACTCAAAAATTGGGGATTAATAATAATTAGATAATTACTAATGAATAGTGGTGGATTCTAAAACCTTAGTAACCTTTGTCTTATTGAAATCTCATTTACTTTAATTGTTTTCTTTGTTTAATTAGTTTAATTTCTATTAAAAACTCAATTTGCTCAACTAGGTTAGGATTAATATTAACTTTAGATTTAAATTAGACTTTCCAATTTATAGCAATCCTTGTGGGCTCGACCTCATTACCACTATTCTATTTTTAAAGATTCATGCGCTTACGAGTATTAAAATTTTGCACAACACTTATACCGTGACAGCACATAGTGCATCACTAAAGCCATATAAATACGTTAGCATATTGATTAATTTAGCGATCAGGAGAAGAATTAAACTTTATTAATTTAGCGATTAGGTAAAATAAATTAAATAAAAAATGAAGTGACATGTGGACAGTTTCAAAATTCATCAAAATTTCAAACTTACATGGCCTGTGCTTAGCAAATTTCAATAATTCAGGATAGTTCACTTGAGTTTTGACCAAAATATAGGTGATATAAGTGGTATTAACTTCATTTTTTTGTTTTCTGATATATGATGTAAATGTTAGTTAATTATCCTTTTACTTCCTTTACCAGCAAAGCGAAAAAAGCAGTAATGATCGTTTTATCCAATCTATTTTTGCAATAAGTATCATAATTATATCAAACAATCAGGAGGATGACTTTGGAGAGCTTGGGGCTGGAGAAGTACATGGATGAACACTTGAATTCAACAAATTACCTCCTCAGGGTCATGTAGGGGTGGGCAAACAGTTCGGTTTTTGCCAAACCGAAAAAATTTGATTTGGTTCAGTTACGAAGGTACAAACCAAACCGAACGATTCTAAAGGTAAAATCCGAATGGTTTGGATTTTTGGGAACCGATTGATTTGTGTTCAGTTCGTTTTTATCGACAAACAGATTGTTCGACCCATTTTAATTAAAAATATTTTGTTAAAATATATAAACCTAAATTCTAAAATCCCTCAAAAATCAAATCCATTCCTAATTTCTAACCTTAAATCGACAACAGCACAACATCTCCTCCTCCTCTCTCACCTCTCGGTGTCTCCCTCATAGTTGCATCTATCTCTCATGGTCAGCGGTGGCACAGTCTCTGAAGCACGGTGAAGCCGTCATAACTCATGATCTCAACCTCTCACTATCACGCCTCACGGTTGCCGCTTGTCAGCTCGTTAACCTCTCACTGTCATGCCTCACAGTCGCCACTCATCAGTCAGTCAACCTCTCTTATCACGCCTCAAGGTCAATCGCCTCTCGTGGTCTTACTCTCACAGTGTCCCTCTCGCTGGTCCAAATTACCTGCCACCAGCATTTTTTTTTAACATCAGCAGGTTTTGTTTATGTTTGATGGCAATTATAAAATGGGTTGATTTTTTGTTGGTGTTTTGGTTGTTGGACTTGAATATATTGAGCAAATGTAGTGGTTGTTTGTGGCTATTGTAATTGAATGGATGTATAACTGTATATTACGAGAAGCCAAGAAGATTGATATGTAATTTGTAAACATTAAATTATTAACACCCTTCATGTTGGTAGCGGTTGTTTTTGAAATTCGGATACATAAATTTTTTAAGGTTTTTTGTCAATGGAAATAAATAATATTTGCTATTTGGTAAATTGGCATAATGCCTTAATGAGTTTTGTAAGGTTGCAATTATTGTTGGGAATTTGGCATGGACATTGTTATAGTAGTAGAGGTAGCATGTATATTGTTATAGAAATATGCTTTAACTTATTTCATAATATGTTATTATGCTTTATTTATGAAATGGATCACCAATCACATAATTTTTTTATAATTTGTTGCTTATACTTTTACTAGCCATAATCATGTAATTGTAAACAAATATTGCCGTGTAGAAGAAAATAAAGAATAAATTTATGATCGGTTAGCATAATTGTTCAAGTAAATTAAAATCATTGTTCAAGTTTTTTTTATTGAAAGTAAATTAAATTATTAAATAAATTAAAATTGCTTATTTCTTTTTATTTTATTCATTTTAGATGTCTAATTATTCAAGACAACCTTGATTGTGTAGCGGATCATGTTGAGCATGAAGTTGATGATAATGAAAATGACTCGCCAACAATTGTCACAGGGGGAAACAATAGGAAAAGGTCTTCGTCATCCAAACCGCCACTACCAAGGAAAAAAATGGCTCCAAAATCAACAGTGTGGCAACATTTCACTAGACTTCCAGATAATGGTAACAAGTGCAAATGCAACTACTGTGGTAACAAATTTGAATGTGGCTCAGTAGGGTACTGGACTAGTACCTAGAGGACTCATTATCAAGAAAGGTGTCAAAAGTATAAGGACATTCAGAAAGACCAAGCAATTTTAAGTCAAAGTGTTAGTAGTGATGAAATTATAGCAAGAGGATTTAGTCAAGATGCTTGCAGACGAGCGACCGTGAAAATGATTGTTCTTGATGAATTGCCTTTTTCTGTTGTGGAGAATCTAGGGATGACAAAATCCTCCATGGTTTTGGGGTCCCATGGAGCCCCACCCCAAAAATTTTGAACAATTTTTAGGGAATGGGGTGGGGAATGGGGGAAAAATAATCCCTAAATTCTTAATGAGGTGGGGTTTGGTATTGTACTCCCCACCCCAATCCTCATTATATATAAATATTTAATTTTTATTTAATAATTTTATTTATCAATTACAATATTGGTTAATAAATTTTCTTTTTATTTTTACCTAATACAAATAGACTCTAACTAAAAGAAAACCCTACAACATAATTCTTACTCAACCTTAAAACATTGGATTATTATAAAAGAATGATAAACCTTACATTTATAGGCTATATAAATATGATAAAGAGAAGATGAAGCAATTAACAAAGAACAATTTGAAACATTGTTATACATTTTTATGATTTTAGTTATAATTTATCCAAATATTTTACAGTTTTTATATTATTTCAAAATATTGTTTCAAATTTTTGTAGATATTTTAATAATTTAAATACTTTAAATTATAGTAATGATTTTTATTTAAGTTTTTAATTTTTAATTTACTAAAATTATGTATATATGCCTAAAATAAAATAATAAATGGGGAATGGAGTGGGGTTAGGGAAATCATTCCCCATATAGGGATTCCCCATCCCCACCCCACAAAATTTATTAGGGAATGGGGCCAAAATTTTTAATGGGGTCGGGAACGGGGTAGGCCTCCCCACCCCCACCCCACCCCACCTCATTGCCATCCCTAGGAGTATTCGGGTTTTAAGCATTTTTGCAGTGTAGCAGCTCCCAGATATCTTCTCTCATCACGGAGAACCATTACTAGGGATACTCTTGATATGTATGTAGAGGAAAAGGTTAAGTTGAAGAGCTTACTCGTTGGGAATAAGCAGAGAGTATCTTTGACCATCGATATTCAGACTTCCATTACAACAGCTAGCTACATGGTCATCACAACTCACTTTATTGACAGAGATTGGAATTTACATAGAAAGATTATCAGTTTTAACACTGTTAATGATCATTCATCGGAGACAATTAGTAAACAACTTGAAAAATGTTTAATTAACTTGGGTATAGAGCAAGTGTTTACTGTAACTGTTGACCATGCAAGTCCAAGTGAGGGTGCTCTTAGGTATTTAGCTGATAGAGTAAAGACTTAGAGGGATGATGGCTTAGTGTTGGATGGGGTTTATTTGCATGTTCGTTGTTGCGCACATATATTCAATTTGATCATCACCGAAGGGTTGAGGGAATTGGAGCAGAGTATAGTTAGTGTTCCGAATGCTGTGAAGTATGTGAGATCTTCCACCACCAAGATGCACGGATTTCAAATTCGTGTGCAACAAGAAAAGATAATTGCCGAGGAAGTGTAATTTTGGATTGCCCTACCAGGTGGAATTCTACATATTCCATGTTGAATACAGCATTGAAATTTAAGCCGGCATTTGATCAGATGGCAATTGAAGATAAGCTTTGTGATGCTTATTTCAATGAAAAAGAAGGTGGTGGGAAGAAGAAAATGGAGGGGCCACCGTTGTACAGTGATTGGGGGAGTGCTCGTCGCATAGTTAAGTTTCTGAAGACTTTTTATTATGCGACTTTGGAATTTTCTTCTTCTTTTAAGGTGACATCAAATCTTTGTTATACTTTTGAATTTAGATATATGATACAAAATTTACTTTAGTTTTATTAACATTATTTTTTTTCTTTTAGGTGACATCGGATACTTGTTACAATTTGATATGTCAAATTGAACAATCTTTGGAATCATTATCTTGCTAGTAATGATAGCCTTTTGGATGAAGGAGAAATTTGACATGTATTGGGAGGGTTGTTTCAAGATCAATATGTTGTTGATTGTTGATTTTGTACTTGATCCACGAGGAAAAATGAAATTCGCAACACATTTTTTTGAGAAATTATATGGCAAGGATAGTGCCAAATGTGTTGAGATGAAGGAAATGGTCAAAGATTTGTTGACTAAGCTCTATGAGTCTTATAATGCATAGTATAAACTGGGTGGAAGTAGGAGTGCAAGTGGAAGTACCAGCAGAAGCCAAACTTTAGCTATTGGAAGTGAAAAAGGTTTGAATTTTTGGGATTTGGGTGATGATGATAATGATATGATTTAAGACCCTTTTTCGAATTTAGTAAAGCGGTTACAATTAGTAAAGCTAGCCCAGAATTGTCAAATGAGTTAGATCTTTACTTGATGGAGAAGACTGAAAAAATTGCAAAAGGTAATTTAGGCACTAAATTTGATATTTTGTTATGGTGGATGGTAAATAGTGCCGATTATCCATTCTTATCAAGTATAGTAAGGGATGTTCTTGTTATCCCGGTGTCTATTGTTGCCTCTGAGTCTGCCTTTAGTACTGGAGGTCGTATACTAGTTTAATATAGAAGCTATCTTCTATTTTTGACTCCGGGCATATTGAAGCGTTGGTATTGTTACAGAATTGGTTGCGGTCTTCTATTTTTATGGATACAATAGCAGACCTAAATAAAATAGTTGAAGACAATGAGTTTATGGATCAGCTTGCAGAAGGTATGTCTCATAAAATTTTAATTTAAGCTTACTTTTTAATTATTATGACCTTATACAATTTGTTTAAATTTAATTCAAGTTTATTTTTTAAGTAATATGAACCGTATTTAATTTGTTAATTTTTTTATGTAAAGCTTTGCAAAACAACAACAGCCGACCAATTTAGTAGGTCAACATGAAAATTGCAGTTCAACATAACAATTTTTAGGTATTAAAATTAATATATATTTATTTGTTAGTTATTAAATATCACTTTATTTTATTTAGTTTAATTATTCGGTGTTTTGGCTCACTTTGAATTTTGATGTAGGTGATATGGATGGAGGATGTAGTTGTGGCTTGTGTGTTATGGTGGAGTTTTATCGAATGTCGATGCAGTATTGCGAACTTGTGCTTTGTTTTTTGTTGTTATGGATATTTAATCTGTAACAGATTTTAAATTTAGGTGTGTTTGTGAATCATGACTATTTCTTATTCGGATTTTTATTATTTTTCTTTTTATGTTGAGGATTTTGTATTTAAAAAATTTATATCTAGTTTTAGTATGTGTGTAGAGTGTAGTTGGTAGTAGGGGTGGGCATATTAACCGACCCGATCCAAAAAAATTAGGGTTAGGATCGGATCGGATGAATGCAAATATCCGATCGGACGAGTTTTTGCCACCCCGATCGGGTTGTGCTCGAATCGAGTCAAATCCTATCCGATTCGAAAACCCGATCGGGTTGGCTCAAAAACAAAAAAAAACTCGCTTCTGCTAATCTGCTGTTCTGCACTCAGTGTTCTTCTTCTTCTTCACTCAGTGTTCTTCACTCAGTCTCACACAAACAACAATCAAGAATTCACTCACAATCTCACACAAACAACTAACAAGCAATGCATTCACCCACAATCTCACACAAACAACTAACAAGCATTCAATTTCAAGCAACAACACTAGCGGTAGGCCGGCAGCACACCTCTTCGACCAGATCTACAGTACCGACCAACGATCTGCTGGCTAGCGGCTGCTGCTCGATGGTTACTCCACTTCACTTCGATCGGATCTTCTGGCGATGATTGCTCCACTTCACTTCGACTGGATCTGCTCTTCCCGTGGTCATCGACGAAGCCAGCGAACCCATAGAAGAAACACGCTACCGCTTGATCCACCGGCCATCGCTTGATCCGAACGAAGCCACCCATGGTTGTTCCACCGAGCCCGAGATCGACAGCCACCATCGCCATGTCCTCCAACTCCAAGCTCCCAAATTTTTCATATATAAAACTTTATATTTGTTAATATATATGATAATGAATTAATGATATGTAGATACTTGATAGTATGAAATGTAATGTTCCATTTCTCACTTAATAATATATATGATAGGTTAATATATATGTATATTATTATTGAATTTAATTTAATTTACTTGTTGTCTTGTTGTTGTGTTGTATATTATTCGATTGTTTTTCTTATTTCATTACTTTTAATTCAATTATTGTCTTATTTTTCATTATTTTTATGATAAAAATGAAATATGAGGAAGAATTGAATAATTTCAAAAGAAAATGAAACTGCATAATCAAGTTTATTGTTTGAGTTTAAATAAAATTAATTTTGAAATTAGCATGACCAGAATATATTCATATATTGTTTTATGTAGTATATTTATATATTAATGAAAAATAGAGAATGCATAGTTTATTTTTATGAATAAATTATGACTTATTATTGTTGGGCAGTATTATTAAGCATAAAAAATTATAAATGTAATAGAATTAGTAATACAATGAGCATGAGCATAAAGGTCATTATTTTTTATTTTAATTTCAGCAAAAATCAAATCCAATAAATTTATATAAGAAATATGTAAGTTAAAAATCTTGATTTTTTTTGTATGTTTAGATTACTAGACATTCAAGATCAGATTCAACAACTGCTAGTCTACTACTAGTACAATAAGTTAAAGTTAGAATTTATCCAAGTGTTTTAGAAATTATTTAATTACATTTAAATTTTGTAACTTGTGTATTTTGGAGACTATTAATTTTGGACTTTGTGTTTATTTTAATTTTTATTAATTTGATTTCACAGTATTGGACCAATAGTTTTTATTTTTTGATGAAAATTAGTGGAAACGGACTAAAATGAAATAATTACATAAAAGTAAACTTGTAATAACCAAATAATTTACGAAAAAACCCCAAAATAAATAAAAACAGTTCAAAATCACCCTTGACCCGATTTGACCCGTACCGACCCGAACCACCCGAATACAATCCGATCTGTTTATAATCCGAACGCTATCCGATCCAAGTTCAACCCGAACTTTTGATCCGATCCGATATACAATTCGGGTTGAATTCGGATGAATTCGGATGAATTTTCCTTCAATCCGATCAACCCGAAATCCGATCGGCTTGGTTCGAAACTGACCCGAACCCGATTTTGCCCACCCCTAGTCGGGAGTTAATATAGGTATTAATTCTAAAATTTAGTAAATTCATGTGAAAACTGTAAAATCTAATAAGATTTTTGGGATAAAACTGCAAAATCCATAAAATGTTAAAGAACCGAACCGAACTGAACCAAACCGAATCAAACCAAAAATCAATTCGGTTTGTGTTCGGTTTGTATTCTTAAGAACCGATTGGTTTTGGTTTCGGTTTGGTTCAGCCCCCGAACCGAACTGAACCGGGAAATGCCCACCCCTACCGGTCATGAAATATGAAGGCCTTGAAACCACCGGGACAAAACTTGGCCTGAATGCCCACACTGATAAGAACATAGTGACCATTTTGTATCAAAATCAAGTTGAAGGCTTAGAGCTGGAGACCGAAAATGGCGAATGGATCAATGTCAAATACTCATCACCTCACCCTTTCATTGCAATTAATGATCGGAGATTCTCTCTACGTAAGCTTATTGTTTCCTAGCTAATAGTTGAGTCACAACAAAATTATTTGATCAAGTTATATTGGAATTCATTGAATTGTTGTGCATATATAGTAGGATGATTAACACTTCACCTATCGTATTTGGGTTTCACAACTTATGCTTTAAATGTTTTCATAATACCTCAGTTAATTTTTGGCTGAGAAATCTGGGATGAATGTTTTATGAAAGTATAGACAATTTGTTTTAAAGTATTGACATAGTGTGGATTATTACGAGTACTATAGAAGGAAAATAGTAAAATTCAAAAATAATAAAGGAAAAATGTTATTTGTCCTTTGGAATTTGGATCCAATGCTGGGAGCTAACGCATTTTTTATACCATTTTTAATTTATTATTTTTCGTTTTGCAAGATGGGGAATACGTAAAATTGGTTCATTTTAAGAAACAAACACAGTGATAAGAAGACATATTTCACTTTTGCGTTAGTGTACTAATTGGAGTGGGTCCATCTACATGCATTATATATTTAATAAATGAAACATTATATTATAACGAAGATGAATGAATCACATTCAATATAAATAAATAAATATTTTAATAAATGATAACTCACGATCTCATGCACTTCAACTAATATATTTTGCAAATTATTTTAAATGGCTATAATCAAACTACAACCCTTACTCAAACACTTATAATCCTAGATGGAGAGATCATCCTAATTTTTCATGGTCTCAAAGGTTTCAACAGAACGGACCAACAGCTCCAATTCCACCAATGCAACCAATTCCTCAGGCTCCTCAAGCCTCTCAACCACTATTTAGACCATACAATCAAAACCAGAATTACTCTCAACACAGACCGTGGGAGGAAGCATTGCAAAATCTCAAGAATCTTACTCACTCCACGATCGAGCAACAAAACCTCACCACTGATGAGTTGCGGAACGAGATGAGAGCTGGATTTAACTCACAAGCCCAATCAATCTCGAATCTTGAAAAAATGGTAGGTCAACTTGCCTCATTAGTCCAAAACTTTGCAATGACCGTCGAGAAGGGAAAATTTCCAAGCCAGCCAGTGCCTAATCCTAAAGGAGTGCATGAAGTAAGTACCAATTTACCTCAGTACCATGAAGAAATCAAAGCTGTCATGACCTTGCGAAAAGGAAAAGAATTTGACAACAAAGTGCAAATGCCAGTGACAAAAACAACTCAAGATGCACCTGTAGATGCTGAAGATTCATCATCGAAGGAGAAAGAAGAAAGCAACATACGGGAATATATCCCCAAAGCTCCATTCCCTCAGAGGTTAGCTAAAGCAAAGAAAGGAAATTCCACAAGTGAGATCTTTGAAATCTTAAAACAGGTAAGCGTTAATATTCCTTTGCTTGATGTTATAAAACAAGTGCCCTCTTATGCCAAGTTTCTTAAAGACCTTTTGCACTAAAAAGAGAAACATTCACGTTCAAAAGACGGCATTTTTAACAGAAAATGTTAGCTCTATACTCTAACATAAAATTCCTCTAAAATACAAAGACCCAGGTTCCCCTACTATCTCATGTAGTATAGGGAACCACACAATTAAAAATACTTTGTTAGACTTAGGATCTAGTGTAAATCTGTTGCCTTATTCGGTATTTATGAAACTTGGATTAGGAGAATTACACCCAACTCTAGTGGTATTACAGATTGCAGATCGGTCTATGAAAATACCTCGCGGTATTGTGGAGGACGTGCTCATCCAAGTAGATAAGTTTTATTTTCCTATTGATTTCATTGTGATTGATACCCAACCAGTGCAGGATTCAAATAAGCACATCCCTATTATCCTAGGCCGACCTTTCTTGGCAACTGTCGATGCTCACATTCAGTGCAGAACTGAAAATATGTAGTTGTCCTTTGGCAATATGACTATGGAGCTAAATATCTTCAACATTGCCAAACAACCTCACAATGCAGATGATAGAATTGTTAAAGTGGATCTAATAGAAGAATTAGTTGATTATACTTTTCCTTCTAACCTTAATGATGACCCTTTACAAACATGTTTAACTCACTTTGGTTTGGATTTTGATATTGACAGGTCAGTCGATGAGGTCAACGCCTTACTTGATTCAGCACCATCCATGGACACTAATAAATGAAAGTCAAGAGGTGGACAACTAGGACCATCAGGGAAGAAACTCAGCCCATCATCAGAATCACCACCAAAACTTGAGCTAAAACCGTTACCCAACACTTTAGACTATGCGTTCTTGGGAGAAGAGAGCACTCTGCCAGTAATCATTTCATTTTTCCTAAATGACAAACAAAAAGGTTAAGTTTTTAGAAGTTTTAAGAGAGCATAAAGAAGCATTAGGATGGACCATAGCCGACATAAAAGGTATAAATCCAGTAGATTGCATGCATTACATTCATCTTGATAAAAATGCTAAACCTACTAGAGAAATGCAACGTCGGTTGAATCCTAACATGAAAGAAGTCGTTAGAATTGAAGTCCTTAAACTATTAGACGCATGTATCATTTACCCAATTTCTGATAGTTCATGGGTCAGTCCTGTGCAAGTTGTCCCCAAAAAGTCAGGAGTCACAGTAGTTACCAATGCTGATAATGAATTGATCCCCACTAGAGTAACTACAGGGTGGCGTGTATGCATTGATTATAGAAAATTGAATTCTGTCACACGTAAAAACCATTTTCCTTTGCCATTTATCGATCAAATGCTTGATAGATTAGTAGGTCATGAATTTTATTGCTTTCTAGATGGCTACTCAGGATATAACCAGATCCCCATAACACCAAAGGACTAAGAGAAAACCACTTTCACTTGTCCTTTTGGTACTTTTGCAAATAGGAGAATGCCGTTTGGATTATGCAATGCACCTGCTATATTTCAACGATGCATGTTGAGCATATTTTCTGATATGGTTGAACGTTTCCTTGAAGTCTTTATCGATGACTTTTCTGTTTTTGGGGATTCATTCGATCAATGTTTACACCATCTAACACTAGTTCTGCAGAGATGTATAGAGAAGAATTTGGTCTTAAATTGGGAAAAGTGCCATTTTATGGTAGCACAAGGTATTGTTCTCGGTCACATCATTTCGAGAAAAGGTATTGAGGTTGACAAAGCCAAAATGGATCTCATTTCCAATCTTCCTCCACCTAAAACAGTCAGAGAAGTAAGATCTTCCCTTGAGCATGCTGGTTTTTATAGACATTACATTAAAGATTTTAGCAAAGTCTCTAGACCCTTATGCAATCTACTTGCTAAGGATGTAACTTTTGTCTTCGATGATTCATGTCTTGTGGCATTTGAAAAACTAAAGCACTTATTGACCTCATCACCCATCATTTAGCCCCCAAACTGCAACTTACTTTTTGAACTCATGTGTGATGCATCTAATTATACAGTAGGAGCAGTATTAGGACAAAGAGTTGATCGAATCCCCCATGTTCTTTACTACGCTAGTATGACATTGAATGATGCACAGTTGAACTACTCAACCACTGAAAAAGAAATGCTAGTAGTAGTGTTTGCATTAGAGAAATTTTGATCTTATCTTATTGGATGCAAAATAATTGTGTTCACAGATCATGCTGCTCTTAAATATCTTCTTACAAAGAAAGATGCAAAAGCTAGACTAATTCGTTGGGTGTTACTTTTGCAGGAATTTGACCTTGAGTTTAAAGATAAGAAAGGCACAGAAAATGTGGTGGTAGATCATCTATCTCGCCTTACTTTTGACACTATTCCAGAATCATTACCATTGAATGAATCATTTCCAAATGAACGATTGATGAGTGTGGAAGTACTACCATGGTATGCTGATATAGCTAATTATCTTGTTACAGGTCAACTTTCAGAGCATTGGACTAAGCAGGACAAAATAAAATTTTTTGCGGAAATAAAGAATTTCTTTTGGGATGACCCTTATCTATTCAAGTATTGTGCGGATCAAATTGTCAGACGATGCGTCCCAGAGAGCGAATTCTAGAAAATTCTCTCATTCTGTCCTAAGCAAGCTTGTGGTGGCCATTTCAGTGCCAAAAAGACGATTACAAAAGTTTTACAACGTGGTTTTTATTGGCCAACTTTATTTCGAGATGCTTACACTTTTTGCTCTTCATGTGACAGGTGTCAACGTATGGGAAGCATTACACGAAGAAATATGATGCCACTAAACCCAATTTCAGTGGTTGAGATTTTTTATATCTGCGGCATCGACTTCATGGGACCCTTTCCCCCTTCTTTTGGTCATCAATACATATTGGTTGCTGTTGTATACGTATCGAAATGGGTAGAAGCAATTCCATGTAGAACCAAAAATCACAAAGTGGTGATAGGATTTCTGAAAAGCAACATCGTTTCGCGCTTTGGATTCCCTCGAGCAATAATTAGTGATGGCGGCACCCACTTTTGCAACAGACCATTCAAAGCTCTTTTGAAAAAATATTCCATCACACATAAAGTGGCGACCCCATATCATCCGCAAACTAGTGGCCAAGTTGAGATCTCCAATCGAGAAATAAAGCACATATTTGAAAAGGTGGCGAGACTAGACAGAAAAGATTGGTCATTGAGACTTGATGATGCACTCTGGGCATATCGAACAGCTTTCAAGACACCTATTGGGATGTCACCCTATAGGTTAGTGTATGAAAAAGCTTGTCACCTACCAGTGGAACTCAAACATCGTGTATATTGGGCCATCAAAAAATTCAACTTTGACATGCAACAAGCTAGGTCAGAAAGAAGATTACAACTGGCAAAACTTAAGGAAATTCGCAACGACGCATAAGAAAATGCCAAGATTTACAAGTAGGGAATGAAAGCCTTTCATGACAAGCAAATTATGAGAAGATCTTTTACCCCAAGTCAGAAAGTGCTTTTATTCAATTCTCGCTTACACCTATTCCCAGGTAAGTTACGCTCTCAATGGTCTGGCCCCTTTATTGTTCACACTGTTTTTACACATGGAGCAGTTGAAATTAAGGATCCAAAGAACGGTGTCACTTTGAAAGTAAATGGTCAAAGATTAAAGCCATATTTAGAGTACCAACCACATACAGAGCACCGAAATCGATTCGAATGACCCACCAAATTTGAATTGAGATTTCTTTTTCCTTTTCTTTTCGGTGATTTAACTTTTTGACATTTCATTTTATTATTCTTTTACTGATCGAAATTACTTAGGTTTGCTTAAGTGTGTTTGCTTAACCATTACATTCTCTTTTATCACTTTTAATCATGCGTACCTCAATTAGAAATATCCTCTTGAACTATCTTGGAAGACTTCTACGTGTAAAATCTCATCTTAGAAACCAGATACGATTTTGTACATCACATCCTGTTTGGGAACGACGACCACTAGAGTTGGTATCCCATGTTGAGGATTTAGAAATACAACTCAGAGAAATTGAAATAGGCATATATGAAATCCAATTGAAACTTGAGGTAAATTCAATAAAAGGACGATTGTGAGTAAGTATTTGTTTATATTCATTGTTTGCTTTCATTTGTTTGCTTTCACTTTCTATTTGATTTTACAGAATCAATTTTCTTTGTGTGCTTTCATTTGTTACCCCGGTGAAGTGGCAGATAACGGTACTCCGTGACAATCAAAATCGATTGCTTCAGTTACCCAGAACAACTGATATTCTGAGGCGAAGGTATGGACAGAGACGTAATTTTAGCAAAGCTTCACAAACGATTTCCTTCACTTCCTCAGAATGCTCTCCTTACCATCCAAAAAGATCGGTCCAAACGCATGCGATTGCTTATAAGGAACAACTTCCCTACTGATATCCGTTGGCTAATTGAAGCTAAGGTAAGATTGGCAAGTGAGTTACCTCTCAAATTTATTGCATATATGCTTGGTTGTGGTAAAGGAAACTATTCATGAAAACGAAGAGCTTGGCGGCTTTCAGTTTCTTGTCATAAGTGTGCTAGAATGTACTGTGATAATGTACTGTGATAAAGATCCATGTACTTCTTTGGGAATGGTGTCTGATAACAGGGAAGATAAGATTCAATTCATAAGGGATGGCTTGAATAAAGAGTTATTGGATGATATCCTTTTGTCTCTTGAAATGCATCCCAGTGGATACATACAGCAAGCAATTCTCCAGTTATTGCCATTATTCCAGAAAGAGTGTGCACGATATAGTCTCGAGAATCTGACTATAAACGACCTTGTTTGCTAGTTTATAAGAAAACTAGATGGAAAGCCTATCCTCGACCCATAGAGGGCGTTCAAGCCGTTTCTGGATATAAAACCAAAGGAGGATGTGAGCCACAGTCACAACTACCTGTAAATATCTTTTTATTCACTGTTGTTTTATCATTTGCATTATTGTCTTTAATATTGTGATTTTATCATTGTTTTTTCTTTTTATTATTTACTTTTTGACTCTCGAGCCCTGTGCTTTACACGTCATTTGACAAAGACACACCACCACATATACAGCTGTAAATCATTGTCACCAAGCTTCTTAAATACGAACTTCTTTTCAGCACTCACAAAATTATTTTTGAAAAGTGTTCCAATGGCAGTTACTTCCAGTAAACAATTCAAGAACATTTGTGTGCTCTTTGGGTGCTCTCTGGGTTTAACTTTGGTAAATACAAAGAGTTCGTTGAAGCAGCCATAGATCTTGGTCAAATCATAGCAGAGAGAAAACTACACCTAATATTTGGAGGAGGTGACCGAAGATTATCAAAGCTTGTCTCTCAAGCTGCTTTTACTAGAGCCAGTCAAGTATTAGGCATCATTCCAGAAGCCCTAAAACCTTTGGGATGTCTGTCTGGCCCACCAACTGGAGAGGAGTTAGTCCTCTCAGGTATAGAAGAGGGAATAACCGAAATGTTAAATCATGCTGATGCTTTTATTTTCCTACCAGGAGATCTTGCAACTTTAGAAGCACTAATCACATTGGCATCTTGGGCCCATCTGAACATTCATCAAAAACCTATCGGTTTGTTAAATGTCAATAATTTTTATGATAGCTTTATCGCATTTCTTAACCATGCAATAAAGAATCATTTCATTCCATTTACCGCGAAAAAAATCTTTGTTTGTTCTTCTACTGCTAATGAGTTACTTGATCTTTTACAAGCTTATAGTCCAGAGCCAAACCCCAAGACCCTTGAGTTGAAGTGGCCGACTAATAATGGTAGTAGTAACTGCAGTAAGAAGTGCACATTAGATTTAACTCTCCGCTTGTAAACATTTGCTTTTGTTCTATGTTGCGGCACCCAAGTGATATTTTCTAAACCCTACCTCTTTTCTTTAAGACATTGAGGACAATGTCTCATCCTGGTTGGGGGAAGGAATAGTTGGATGTTGTGGAATATTTAGTAGTAGTGTTATTATATTTTTACTAACCTTGTTGAGTCAGAAGATGGAAGAATGTTGAGTTAGTTACTCTAGACACGCATCTTCTCAGTCTTGGAGTTTAATTAAAAACAAAAAAATCAAAGTTGCTTTTCTAACATTTTTTTTATTATGTCTTATAAAAAAACAAAAACAAAAAAAAAATTTAAGGTATTTTGTGTGATCTTGTGACATTGGATCACATGATGACTTTCAAATAAAAGTATTTGTATTATCTTTGACCTTGAGTTATGTTACACCATGTTTGCTACTCTGCATGCTGATTGGAGAAATCTGACGGGTGAAATTAATTGAGTTACTTAAAGGAATGCACATGTCATAATAAATTACAAGTGAGTTTTTTAGCCTTTATTTTTCTTAGAGAGTAACCTTTTTTGCCCATTCTTCATATAGCTTAGCAGTTTACCATTTTATACATGATCTCTATATTTCCCTTCAAGTTAGTTTTAAAAAATAAAAAATTTGTGTTACTACATCTGAAGGTCCATCTGATTAGTAGATATGGAAGATTATTTATAACCCTAGAAGATGACGGAAAGGCCATCTTTGACCCGTTTGAGCCTTTCTAACCATCCCTTGAGTGAAATATCCATAGTTAACCCCTTTGAGCCTTTTTATTAAAAAAAAAACTTTTTTTTTGTTAACTTATTATCCTGTCTCACTCCAATTTGGAGTATTACCCATATTTTATGTGTTCCATCACCCATTCATATTTGAGCAAAATTTAGATAACTATTTTATTCAGAAAAGTGGTGCAATATATATATATATATATATAAAACAATGACATGTGAAAAAAGAAAAAAGAAAAAGAGGATAAAATAAAATAAAATAAAAAAGATGTGCAATTAAAAAAAAAGCCAAATAAGTGAAATACACCTTGTAATTTCTAAAAGATCTCTATTTTTCTCAAACATATATTTTATATTTTTTATCATCCTCTTCTTTGTTAGCCATGTCCCTAACTTACATAACGTCCTAATAAAAGTCCTTGATTTTAGGGTACTATAGCCTAAAGTAGAAAATATTGAGATGGGCTGAAAAGATGTAGCAATGCATAAAATGACTACATTAGTTTGACTAGCACTTTGTTTGACTTGAGATCATTTTATTTCTAAGCTATGGGCATTATTTCATCTTGGTGAGAGTGTGTGATATTGTCTTTATATTATTTTCTCTCAATTTACCATTCATTGGAGTGACTATTTTTATTGGATTTAATTTTCTTTTGAGAGTGTCACTCCTACTGGTGAGATTTTGGGAATTGACATGTCATTTTTTTAAGTGGCTTGATTAATGCTGCATTGACAAGGTATACTGGACTAATTCATACGGATGGTTGATGTGGGAGTAATATTTCTTTAGGTGGGAGATAACGCTTAGACTTTTATTTGATTGTTATTATTAGTCTGATTGAAGAAGTAAACACAACTGTTTGTTAAAAAAAATATTTTAGTTTTGAATTTTGTTTTCTCTTAATTTGCTAGAGACTAGCAATAAGCTGGTTGGGGGGGTGTGTTGAGTGTTAGAAAGTGTGTATTTATAAAGGATAAAATGGTCATGTTGCACTTCAAGTCTCACTAACATCCCTACTTTTATGTATTTAAGTCCTTTGCACTTTAATTATGTGTTTTATTATAACTTATGTATTTTATGCATTTTTTGGGAATTCAGGCCATTTCACAATTAACGAGAAATCGGACAGCAAAACGGACTGTATTTTTAAACTCAGGACAATAGAAAACCTTAGGAGGAACATAAAAGGAAAAATGGCACTGTTCACGTATATAGTACTGTTCATGTATACATCACTGATCATGACGTGGCACTGACTGTATACGCCACATCATGATCAGTGATGTATACATGAACAGTACCGTATACATGAACAGTACTATATACGTGAATAGTGCCATTTTTTCTTTTATGTTCTTGCTAAGATTTTCGGCTGTCCTGAGTTCAAAAATGCTGTCCGTTTTGCTGTCCGATGTCTCGTTAATTGTGAAATGGCCTGAACTATAAAAAAATGCATAAAATACATAAGTTATAATAAAACACACACAATTAAAGTGCAAAGGACTTAAACACATAAAAATAGGGATGTTAGTGAGACTTGAAGTGTAACATGACCATTTTATCCTTTATAAATACACACTTTCTGACACTCAACACCACTGCTCCAGCAACTGTCAGCAAAGTTACTAAAATATCCTGTGCTTATTATGGAGAAGGCATTTGTTCGATCATTGCCCGGGAAATCCTACTTCAATCAACTATTTGGGCAACTACAACAATCAGAACCAGAGCAATCCATACTCAAATGCAAACAACCCTGGATGGAGGCAGCTCCCAAACTTTTCATGGAGCAATCAACATCAGCATGCTGTAGCAACCAATGGACCGAACCCGAATTTCAACAACCAAGTCAAGGTCAAAGAAGCTCAAATAATGATTAGTTCAGTTCTCTTGAAGCTTTACTCAAAGAATATATAGGAAAGAATGAAGCAGTTGTCCAAAGTCACGCTACATCCTTGAGAAACTTAGAAAATCAGATTGGACAGCTTGCTACAGCAATAAGCAGCAGACCCAAGGAAGTCTACCAAGCAATACAAAAGATCTAAGAAGAGAAAGGGAAGAGCATTGTAAAATGATTAATTTAAGATCAGGAAGATGTTCACAGCCCTATTGGTTCACCAAAAAGAGGAGTTAAGCCTACTTTGAACTAAGAAAGGATTCAAGTTGAAGAGGAGTCACAACGCATCACTTTACAGGCTGTGGGTGAGATCAGCCATGCTACAACAGCTACAGAATTTGAAGATCCAGCACCTGTCGATGAAGATGCTGCAGCATCAACCCAGAACATGGTAACATAAAATAAGGCTGTACAATCTGCTGCAACTCAACAGTTCAGACATCCACCACCATTCTCGCAAAGACTTCAGAAGCATAAACAAGATAAATAGTTTGGCGAATTTTTGGAGGTATTAAAGCAATTACACATCAATATCCCTTTTATAAAAGCATTAGAGCAGATGCCAACCTATGTTAAATTCTTGAAGGACATATTAACAAAGAAAAGAAGATTGGGAGAATTTTAAACTATTGCCTTAACTCAAGAATGTAGTCATATGCTTAAAACCAAGATGCCTAAGAAATTGAACGATCTAGGGAGCTCCACAATTCCATGATCTATAGGTAATAGATATAGGGGCAAGGCACTTTGTGATTTGAGAGCCAGGATCAATCTTGTGCCATTATCCGTGATCAAGCAACTAGGGGTTGGAGAAGCCAAACCAACAACAACCATTTTACAACTTGCTAACAGATCTCATGCTTATCTAGAAGGCAAGATTGAAGATTTACTAGTAAAAGTGGATAAGTTTATTTTTCCAGTGGACTTTATAGTACTGGACTTTGAAGCAGACAAAGACGTGCCTATCATTTTGGGCAGACCTTTCTTGGCCACGAGCAAGACTCTAATTGATGTGGAAAAGGGGGAACTAACCATGTACTAGAGCCCATAAAGTGAGTTTATATTTCCTAACTACACATTAATCAATTGAATATCTCTTAATGTTGACGTATGTTTAGATTATTGAATTTTTAGTTATTAATCTTTTTAGTTTTATTAAGTTTATTTTGATAATTTATTTAAATTATTTTGCTTTAATATTTTATAATTGCACTTAATAGACTTGCTATAGCAAGAGTTATAACATAAATCCCTGTGGAAACGATCTCTATACTTACTACTATATTAATTGTTGTGTGTATACTTGCACACTGACATTCTATTGCATAAAATCAACAACAATTGTGATCGAGTAACAAATGGAGTGGAGATCAATTATGCGCTGAGGTTCGATTTTGAAAATTTTAACAACGAGGCCGAGTATGAGGCCCTCATTGCTACTTTGAAAATAGGAAGAACAGTGGGTGCCAAGAGGGTGCTAATCAAAAGCAACTCCCAGTTAGTCGTAGGGCAGGTAAGGGAAGAATTCCAAGCGAGGGAAGATAACATGAAAGCTTACCTCGGTAAAGTCAAGGAGTTGAAGAAGCTCTTTATACAAGTGGAAATCGAGCAGATCCCTAGAGATAAGAACTTATTGGCTGATAGCTTGGCTAGAACGGAGTCGAAATAAGAAGTCACCTTCCCCAAAACTGCCATCATGGAAAGGATACTAAAACCCAGTATTGACAGGGACCATCCCTTTAAAATGAAGTTCGTGGACACTGAGGGATCTTCGATAGACCCCATTGTCGAGTAGCTAAAAAAAGGGACCGTCCCCGAAGATAAGATCGAGGCTCGGAGACTCAGATACAAAACCACCAAGTACAACATGATTGGGGATGAATTATTCCACCAGGGACTCTCGCCCCATACCTCATATGTTTAGGACCCGACGACGCTGATTACATGCTTGAAGAAATCCACGAAGGAATTTGTGGTAATCACAGTAGAGCACAGTCCCTAGCCAACAAGGCTTTAAGAGTAGGCTATTATTGGCCTACCATTCGACCTAATTCAAAAGAGAAAGTGAGGAAATACGACAAGTGTCAAAAGTTCGCTAAGGTACCCAAGCAAGTGAAGTACACGATCGTGGCCATCAACTCTTTCACCAAGTAGGTGGAAGCTGAACCTTTGGCTCACATCACCGAGACGAAGACCACCAACTTCATATGGAGGAACATTGTGTGCTATTTTGCGATTCCCCAGGGGATCGTGTTTGATAATAAAACCCAGTTCGATAACTAGAGGTTCCAAGAATTCTGCGCCAACCTAGGGATTGCTAACCAATTCGCATCCTCAACTCACCCCCAATCAAATGGGCAAGTCGAGGTAGTCAATAAGACATTGAAGGATCTATTGAAAAATAAATTGGAGGACAGGAAAGGATTATGGCCTGAAGAGCTACCCGGGTTCTTATGGGGATACTGCACTACAAAAATGTTGCCACAGGGGAAACTCCCTTCTCTCTAGCATATTGCATGGATTTAGTCATCCCTGTCAAGATAGGAGTTCCCACACACAGGGTTACCCACTTCAGTAAGGGCGAGAATGGGGAACTCTTAGCCGCTGCAGTGGACTTGGCAGAAGAGAAAAGGTTGGACACCGTACTCAAGATTGCCGTGCATCAACATTGTATTGACAACCTCTACAACAAAAAGGTTTACCCCCGTGCCTTCATCGAGAGGGACCTCATGCTCCGTCGAGTCACCCAGAGCATTAGGAACCCCGAAAATAAACTGGGAAGGACCCTACAGAGTTGAACGAGTACTCAAGTCTGAGGCATACACGTTACTGCACCTCGATGGAAGGAGAGTCAAGCACCCATGGAATGTCGCCATGCTCAGGAAGTACTACCAATAACCAAAAGACCTTCTTCTCAACTAATGGCAAAAAGAGGGGCCGGTATCTCTAAGTTACTTTTGTAATTTCTTTTGTGTTTTTCATTTCACATTTTGTATGGTGGTGGTAACCTAGGGGGAGCCTCGCTTAAGAATTACTAATGCTGTAACCACCCTGATGTGATGTAGATGTCACCTTTTGTTTTAACAATGAATTGATGATTAGCAGATATATATGTGTCCCAAACTTTGAATATCGAACATTGATGCTACAACAACACATAAAAGAACTGCGCTATTATAGACCCTCGACGTCTCCGTACATGGGACACACACATGAGGGGAACGCCCTGTCTCACGCCCGAACGACCCCACAATCTCCACCAAGTCAATGCGAGACTCACGTATAGGGGGGATGCCCCTATACTAATGAGCAAATTCCACACGATCTCCAAAACTATGCATGCTCAAGACATACCCACATGACAGTGATAACCTGCCCCAGGCACAGCGACGAGCCTGGTGCGGTAATATGATTACTCCATCTGGTGCGACAAAGGCACGGTATCTGAACACCTGTCCCAAGAGCAGCGACGAGCCCCAAGTACGGCAGATGCCCCACTGGGTGCGGCAACTTGATTGCTTCACTTGGTGTGGCAAAACACACATGTCCCAGGCACGACGACGAGCCGCAAGCGCAGCATCTAAACACCTGCCCCAAGCGCGGCGACAAGCCCTAGGCCCGGCAGATGCCCCCCCTGGTGCAGTGACGTTATTACTGCACTTGGTGCGACAAAACATACATGTCCTGAGCACAGCAACACTCCCAATCATGATACGTAAAATGAATTCCTGAACATGGTCGACCTCACCGTTAAGGTGGCACCGCACCAGGGACAATCACGCTTACGATAGTCTAGCAAAAGGTGAGGGAAGTAGGAAAAGTGAAGATAAAAAGACAAGCTTGCCACACGCATGAGATAAAATAGCATCACATTCTCCACATAAGGTAAGCACCACAAGTCAAATAAAAGTTAGGGCTGCCATCAAGCTGGCCTGATACAGCACATGTTAAAGTTCCAAGTAGCATAAAATGAAAATAAGTCACGGAGCAATAGAAGTTCACGGATACATAAAAAAAACAACAGGGCCACGATATTATGACAAACTATTATCACGACCCTCTCCCTCAACCTGAAGCTCCATGTCATCATCAGAATCCTCGTCTCTTGCATCCCCATCACCATGTTGACTAGGGAAAGTTGGACCCGAGATATGAGAAGGGTCAACACCTCTGAGAACATCCCCCTCCGCACCTGGAAGGGACCCTTTTCCCTTGTCGGACGACTCAAAAAGCCCCCCTAAATCGCAAAGGGTATCTTTCACCTCATCAAACTTATAATATTGGGGATACTTCTCTACGACCAACTCTGGATGGTCTGTCCCAATGGCATAGAGACAGCTCAGTACAATACGCTGGGTGCGCTACCTTGAGTCAATGACCTCCTCATCGATTTTATTAGCCCTCCTTGTCTCTAAGTCCAGCTGTCTTTTAAAGGAATCGCTCTCCTCGCAAGATTTCGACCGGAGGTCTGCCACTTCCTTGTGAAGCTTCATTACCTTTGCTGATAATGCGGAGTTTCGCTCCAATATGTTGTCCGAGAAACGGGCATAGACCATGGCGACCTACACACAGAGAAAAGAGGGAGTAGAAAAATGAGAGGAAAGAAAAATAAAAAAAAAATGCAGAAGTCAATAGCAAATTGAGGAAAGAAGGAAAAATAGAGCATGATGAAACAACTGCTAACCTAGAGAGAACCTCTCCTGGCCTCCTCCAACAGTTGCCTATCCGTGGCCCTCCTGACAGAACATAGAAACTAGGACTTGAGAGTCTTCTACGCAGCCTCCATCAGAACGGGAAAGCTCAAGTAATTATCTGCTGTGGCTGGGTCATCGGTAATGGGCCTCTTTCTCTTATCAGCTCCTGATCAAGTTCCATGTCGGGGGTGGGGGGAAGGGGCGGGAAGACGGTCCCTGAGGAGGCTCTCCGGGGTGGATAGGAACCCTTCTTGGAGGACCCCCACCGAACAAAAACTGGGGGTCATCATTTGTACGACCTAAAGAAGGCCCCTTGGCAAAGCTTGCAACCTCCTAAGCTGAGCTAAAGACCCTTTTTCGAGCAGCATGGGAGAAACCTTCCCTGGCCTTTGACATATCTTCCTCGATGGAGCTACCTAGCAAATAACAGACAAAAAAGGGGAGTTAAAGCATCGCTGGCTTGGCACGAAAGTAAGTAAAGAAAACAGACATATATCACCAAAAACAAAATAGACAGTCTCAAGATAGCCAAAGAAGTTCTCGACCGAGGGATGAAGTCTATACCACTGAGGGACGGTCCCCGTGTGGTCAGCAGAACATCCCTAAAATCGGGTGAACAAGGGACATGAATTGGAAGGCCTCCACCACTTTCTATGTCAGAGCCCTCCCTGACGCCAACTGAACACAAGTATGATCTCTAGAT
The DNA here is from genome assembly GCA_030449835.1 of Clausena lansium. Classification (NCBI taxonomy): domain Eukaryota; kingdom Viridiplantae; phylum Streptophyta; class Magnoliopsida; order Sapindales; family Rutaceae; genus Clausena; species Clausena lansium. Next base: position 3,516,964 of record JASUUF010000369.1, read on the forward strand.
CCTATTATGGGATGTCAGGTTCCCTAAGCTCTTAACGCCCACTCTCCCTTTTAACTCCCCAGCAAGTCTAATGGCCAGACCCTAGTCCTATGGGCTTGCCTCCCACGCCTCCGCCTCTACAAGAAAGGGGATTCACGTGAGGATATAGAGACAAAACCACCGGAAAGAACAATCCAGTCCAAAAGAAGAGAGCAAAGAGAAAGGAAAGGAAAACATACTAGATCGGGTAAACACACAGAAAACCTCAAGTCCCAAGGGTGAAAACCGCCCCCAATTGCCAGTCGCAATGAACCAGCAGGCATCCCAAGAATAATGAGATGCAGCTGTACTGAAGATGCTAACATCCTTACTCTAGGTCATTAAGCTACCCCTCCATCCCGACCTCTCTTCTTTTGCAACATCCTCAACAATAACTGCATTGGGCATTCCAGGCCAAATTATTTTTTCCAAAGTATGTACACATAAATCAACTCAATAAAGAAGTGCCTAGATAACTGAGCAGGGGTCACGTCAAAGACACAACACACCCTCCTAAAAAATCCCTAAAGAGGCAACCGGAGCCCCAAGAAAAGTGACTCGACTCTGATAGCAACCCCGTCCCCCCTTAGGTTGGCCCTATCCTCATCATCAAAAGGTCATTGTATCTCTACACCCGGAGGAAGGTCAAGAAAGTCACGAATTTTTTTTAAGTTTGCCCAAGTCATACCCCCTCAGATGTACCTCTAATAGGCCTATTTAATCTGAAGGCCTAAAACCTCTCTCTCACCCTATCAGAACGTCTACAAGGACCTTTTATCCCATGGGGAACCCTTTTTTTCCCATGCCGCTGGGGACAGTTTCGGGTGAAACCGGGCCAGCCCTAGGAGAGCCTACAGGGCCTGCAGTAGCATCACTGAAAGGGTACCACAAGAAGTAGAAAAACTCAAGGGAGAACCGCTCATGCCTCCGCCCTCAAAAAGACCCAAAAACCCCGAACTAGAACTATCTAATCCCTCTTCAGATAGTGCCAACTTTCTCTTAGCCATCTAAATGTCGACTTATAGTAACAATAACCCATTACTCATACATAACCCTCAAGACACCAAGACAACACATTACATACATAAAACCCCAAAATATCAGGGTGGCACAACCCACATCACCACCATCACCACCAAAAGAGACCCCATAACGACCACCACACCACAAAATAAACACGGAAGAACCACGTCACAATAGCAACCAACAATGAGGCACACGAGCCAACACCAGACACCCACAGCAACAAACAGCCCAAAATCACCAACCAAAAAGTTTTAACAGAACCAAAATCGAAAGTGGAGAAAGGGAAAAATACCTGAGAAAGCCCAACAGAGAAGCTACAGTCTTTTATCCGAACCACACTAAGCTAAAATCGCACAATCACCACTGCAACTAAAAAAAAAGGAAAATCGTGAGAAGGAAAAAGAGAGATGGAGGCTAATAGAAAATGAGAGGGAGAGAGAAAGGCAATAGAGAGAGCGGACTTGTTGGCCAAGAAAAAAGAAAGGGGGAACGTTACCTTAGGAACTAAACTAAGGTGCCGCCGCCTATGTCGCTGTTGGAATAAAGGAAGAAACTATGTGAAGAAAAAGAGGAGAAGAAGAAAGGGAGAAAAACCGAAAGAGAGAGTGAAGTGAGATACTCTTTTCAAAAATCAAAGATTATGATGAATGCGGGAAGGAGAAGGTGAAAAGGAAAATTTTGAATCTTAGGAAAATGTGTCCAAGTATTGAGCGGCTAGAGATCTCCACGTCTCCCACTAAAAACAAGTTAAAGAAAATTTTCAAACAAGCCCCTGAAAGATATCAGTGAAGCCCAAAAAAAGAGAGAAAAAGGGAGAAACGTGGGGGCTGCTCTCGTGAATGGAAACAAAGGAGCCTTTCTTGAGATCTAGAGAAAGTCCCTATGAGACCAACCCACTTAGAAGGTCCCCATGTGTCGTATTATTTTAAAGCAGAAAATTTAGTCTCCTTCACGTCATTCTTCGCTAAAGGAGACTAAGGGGACTAGGGGGATCTTATTGGTGGTAAATTGTCCACTAGGGGAATTGAGGGCACGACACCTAGAGAGCACAACTTTAGACCAAGACAAGGAATAAGGGGAGTTGACTAGGGAAGGATGATAGTGTTAAGAAGCCTAGGGGAAGTTAACCGGGGGAAGATGGAACGGGAGAATCTCATAGGGCCGACAATAAGTGACGGAAACTGACCCCCAAAACCCTACTCGCAGCTCCAGACGATGATGCGAGACCACGAAGCCCTGGCAATCACGTGAGCGCCACCCAACCATGTAGCTACCGTACAGGCCCCACCTGAACTGCCTCTGACACAACTCCCTATAGGCCACGAAAGTCAAGTTGAAAGAGGGGGACTAGGGACAAGCCACCTACACCATCCTCAGAAAGCTCAGGTGCTCCCTAACCCAATTAGTCTATTCAAAATGAACCAATTGAACTTGGAGACACACTGTCACCACAGACTGTTGCCAAGAGGATAGCTGTCAACTCAAGAAAAGCTCAAAGCCTCCAATAAAATGAGCTAAATTACGCTTAAAACCCTACCTGAGGAGGGTGGTACAGCGATCTGCCACGTGTCCAAAAGGACACAAAGATGCCCTCAGGGGCACTCCACTATAAAAGGTCAAGTTAGTTCACTAAGAAAATAAGCTCACAAAAAACCTAAGAGAACTCACTCAATTTTCTCTCAATTTTCTTGTTCTGCGGGTTACCTATGAAGCCCAGCTCTTTCATCAACCTCCCACTACCTTGACCGTCAGAATGCCGTTGTCGGCTACCACTGGCACCACCTCTAACGGTCATTCTTTGTGTTTTCAAGGTTCATCCTTGTCGCAACTTCCCAACGGGCTAACTCTGAACATCTTAGCATCTATCTCCACCGTTAACCATCTTCTATAAGAGAAGTTCTCATAGTGTTTTGGGCTGAACCATTTTCAGGGCAAAACAATAGGTATACTGCATTATAAATAATACATCATAATATAATGATTAAAAAACTTTAATTGTATAATTACACAAATAAAGTTTTTTATATACTATAATGCTATTTTTTATTGGCGCTTAAATTTATTTAATTAAGCAAAAATAATAAAAGACCATTTAAACAATTAAATATATATATTATTTCAAAGTCACAAAAATATAATGTATACTATTGAAATAAAATATTAAAAAATTCTCATACTCTCTTTCATTGTCTCTATATTTTCAAAAAACAACCAAACATATTTTAATTTTTTTATTTTCAAATACTATTTACAAAACGAGCTACCAACTGTATTTTTCTTCTTACCAAAAACTAATTATTTCTCATATTATAAAACAAATAGAAAAACACCATTTGAAAAACAATACTGAATGCAAGCCTACTTACTTTATCATAATTTTCCTATATAGTGTAAGGTTAATTTTGGATTTCCCTCCTCGTGAAAGGTAAATGCTCGTTTAGTCACTATAATTGAAGTTAAGTGCCTATTTAGTCCCTATATTTTGAAAAATGTCTCAAGGCACCCTTACTATTAAATCTGTGACACTTTTACCCTTATTTTTCTTTGCTTTTACAATCTTAATAATTATCTTAATAAATATTAGAAAAATTTCTTTGATAATACACTTACTACAATCTTAATAACATTAATTTATTTATCCAAAAAAAAGTTAACTAGCAAATTAACCGATAATTATCAGTCTAAAAGAATTGATATTGTTCATACCCTTGCAACAATCTTTCTAATAATTATTTACAAATAAATAATATGAACCAATTTATCGCTACGTCTAATATCTTGTTGTCTTGCTAATAATTATTAATAAAAGTTTAAGTTACCAAATCAATCCTAAAAGTAAATAATAGTAAAAATTTTACATTAATTGTTTTTTTTACTTTAATGTTAATTTGATAAATTAACATTTTTTTTCTTTTCATTAATGTCACCAAGAATATTGTTACATGGATATTATTGTAAAAGTAAGGGAAAAAAAAAAGAATAGCAATGTCACCAAGAATATTGTCACATATTTAATAGTAGGGTGTCTTAAGAAAATTTTTAAAGTATAGAAATTAAACAGTTATTTAACCTAAAATATAGAGACTAACCAAGCATTTACTCCCTCGTGAAATGAAAATCTTCAAAATATTCTCGAAACTATAATAAACCTCAAAATATCCCATTTTTGTTAAGAAGACAAAAGAAATTTAATCAACCCATCATATTTTTTCTTATATTTTGAACAAAGATAAGGATAAATTAAAGTTTACAATAATTTGAGAGTATTATGAAGATTGTCATTTCACATGGAGGGTGATCTGAAATTCACCCTATAGCATAACCAGGTATGGAAAATATTTAATTTAACGTTATATTGAAAATTGTATGTGTTATTTTGCAGATATGGACAAATGGTTGAATGTACTTGCCCTATAATCGTGTGATGATCACTGGAAATAAGGAAAGGTACTCAGCAGGATTATTTTCAATCCCCAAAGCAGGCTACATAATAGACGCTCCAGAAGAGCTGGTAGATGAAGAACTTGCCTTGCTCTTTAAGCCTTTTTGATCACGTCGAGTGTCTTGGATTCTACTACCCTAAAGCTGGCTAGAGAGTTGATTCTGCATTGAAGACCCACTGTGGAGTCTAAAAATTTACAATGTATTATTAGTAGCTAATGCTTGATACTGTGCAAACATTGTGCTTTCGTGTAAAATAATTATCTGCTTGGAATAAGTATTTGTTTTTTCCTTTTAATTCAATATAAAGATTGTAAAATTCTAAACATTAAAATTAAACAAATTCCTCAATTTTGGTATTTCGAGAACATGGCAAGCCCATACACACAAATTTTTAATCATTATCCATTCGAGTGATTTTAATATTTAAGCACTTTTCTTTAATTGACTACCTAAACTTTAGGAGTTCAAACTCTAACCAAAGAAAGTGGTTTCAATATTCAAGTAGTTTTCTTTAATTGGCCCCTAAATTTTAGGAGTTCAAACTCTTAACCAGAGAAAGTGTTTTGTTGAAGTATTTTGCTTTCATGCCAAGATATTCACTCCAAGTAATGGGCCGACAGTTAGGAGGATGACTTGGCCCAACTAGATTTTAAAGTGGAGAGATTTGGACATCTTATGGTGGCCCATATAAATCAGCAATGGATAGCCTACTCTTTCAAGTTGCGACGGCCCGGTGGAGCACACTCGGGTATACCCGTTTCATTATATTTGGAGCAAGTCCCCAACAATAAGGGGTGGGCAATTTCGGATTTGGAATTTCGGATAATTCGAATTGGGAAAAAATCCATATGATTTCAATTCGAACCTCAAAAAATTCGGATAAGTTCGAATTCGGATCTGTTCGGATTGAACTCGGATTTGGGAACTTTTTGTCAACTTTCACAAAAAATTTATGAAATCTATAATTCATGCATTTTATTCACAGTACAACAGCATCACACAATTCACAACTACATTTCCGTATATCAAACTTCCTTCACCAAAATGAAAAGTTGAAAACCGTCATCACACTGATACATATTTACATGAACAAGCAAAACACAAACAAAATCCTCCAAAAAGACAAGGTCAGTACTACTACTATAGAACTTGCACATTTGCCTATTTCCACGTACAAGTTTTCAATAATCACAATTTAATAGATGTCTTTGGAGAATCAAATGCGTCAAATACAAATTCAAACACAAATCGTCAGGGGTTGTCAATGCCATGAATGTCGATGTTGATCAAGATACGGCTGCCGGCTGGGATCATTTGGGTTGTATCTTGATTGTCTTCAGGGTCATGGGTTTGGAGGACATCGTGGCAGTTGGACGTCGATGAAGACTCTGTTGGTTTTAAAACGTTTTTTTTTTGGAAGCAGAAATATTAGGATCGCATTTCTCATACAATATATAGAATTACTATAATCTAGAAATCGTACCTTTGCTTTTTCGTAAAAGTAATATGGGCTCCCAAGTTACGAACTGTCACCACCAATTCTGTTAGATCACGATCCGTCATCAATGATCTTCCAGGTTATGACTCAAGTTTGATCTGCACTTGACGTGTGGGTGCCTTTTTTTACTACTGGAAAGCAACTAGCAAGAGAAAAATTTTCTCTTAAAGTTAGAGAGAAAAATTTCTTTTCTCTGTATATTGTGGCTCCCCTGTTCTTTTGGGAAATAATAAACCTTTTTATATTCTATTGGTGGAAACCCTAGGCTCCTTTTTTAATTCTATTAAATAAAAAATATTTTATTTAAATTAAAAAGGCAAAGTGGCGTTACTTGTTCTTTGTGATAGGGGCCCACCTTGTAAAATAACACAAGGCCCCTTACACAAGTATATTAAATAGAGTCTCCCACCAAATAATATATTTAGGCTTTTAACCCAAATAGCTAGTTATATTGCTTATCAACCCAGTAATGGTGCAGTCAATTAAATGAGCTAACCTGGGGATCATATGGGTACATACAATAGTGGCTACAATAATTAGGCTTATAATTAAACTAGCCCAATTATTTAATTCCAAATCTACTCCACTAAAAGATTGGAACTGACTTCCATAATTGTATGCTATCTAGGATAGTATTCTCGAATAATAATTCGACCCATGCCACATTGATTTCTTTACTGAACAATCCTTTGTACCACATCGCTAATTAAATTGATATCTCAATTGTCCAATCAATTTAATTACATCTTGTTCCTTGACACTTACTAGCTTTCTCTAATGATCATTTTCAACATACTAATTATGTTGACACACTCGCCGAGAGAATTCTATGATCAAGTACCGAAAACCCGTCAAGAGATGTGTTGTACAAATTCTATTTTGTTAATCTATAATCTCACTCGCTTATAATTACTTCCACCAAGATACGGGTAATCTTGACTACAAATGTATGTCGTGCCCATTGGTAACTCAAATGAAATGACAATCATAAACATGAAACTATAATTAACTCAAGATTAAGATTGCAATAAAATCAATGCCTATGAGATTTAATAAGTCTGACAGTCATTTCAAGGTTAATTAAATCTCATATGTGATCCAGTTCAATGTAGTCAAACTACATCAATAAATTCATACATGATCAAGACAAATCATTCGATGAATTTACTACAGTCTAAACATAAATAGAGCGTCCAACTCTATTTATCAACTGCGAACTCAATTTATTTAATCATAAGATAACTTGTATTTATGTCTTCTGTGAATCCATATGATGATCACATAAATACATATAATATGATTAAATGGACCTTTTTCAAAATATTTATGCAATTAAGATATCTGAATAAATACCTCAAATATTTTATTAATCAGAAAATCAATATGCTTTAAAGAGCACATAATCCCAACAGACTCTACTGGGTTGGTTTGGTTTGTGTCGTCTGTGACGTGGGTCGCCGTGTGCTTCAGGTCTTGGGTGCAGTTTGTGGTCGTCGGTCGTGGGTCTAGTTTTTGGTCTTGGGGGTTGCGGGTCTGGTTTTCGGTCGTGGGTCAGGTCTGCTTTGTGGTTGTGGGTCGCGGGTCGCGGCTGCTCTCTGTTGTGGGTGGGTTGCAGCTGCTTTGTGCCTTGGTGAATTGTGATTTAGGAAGTAGTCAATTAGGTTTTCATCTTGCAATTAGGTTTTTATTTTCAGTTTTTGCTTTTTATATTTTGTTTTTTTTTAAGTAACAGTGCAATCCGATCGGATAATTCGGATTGACCCGTATCCGAATCAAATCTGATCGGATTGCACAAATTGTATCCGATCACCACAAACGCATCGAAAATGGGTGGAATTGCAACCCACCTGGTCCCCTCTCTCAACAAAACACAATAAATTTTCAACCTTAATAGAAACAAATCGATCTCAATAATGAATATGTGGTTCTTGTCATAATTTAAATATCATAATGGCAATAATAGTTTCCATATGTATGGACTTGATAACACTGGATTATATATACTACTATGTTGTGTTTGGTGCAATATTGGATTAGACTATAAATAATAATGTTTTATATTATAATACTATAATTTACAAGTTATTATTAGTATTATTATTAACATTATTATAAGCTAAAATTTTGTATTATTAATTATACGAATCAACCTCAATGATATTAATGAAATATAAATCATAATTTAAATGTTTTTTATTTTTTATTTTTAAATATATTTATGATATTTATATTATTTTAATTCAATAATCTATTATTTATAAAAAATTTATATTTTTGAATGTTAATTTAATAATTAATTTATAATGTAAATTTAAAATTATAAAAATACTTAATAATTAAATAAATTAAAATAAAATTATAGTTTAATGTGAAATTAATAATGATTATTAGTATAATTTATTATTTACATTATTTAAATCATTTTTTATTACATTTATCACATATTACTATAATTTTAATATTTATAAATTATTATATTTAATTGAGTTATCCTAAACTAACTAATTCCATGGCCCCCCTTAGGATAATTTCTTTTGTCAAATTAAAATTATCTTGTGGGCCCATGATAACATAATCCTAATACTCTTACAGCACCAAACATGGGATTAGGATAAAATTTAAAAAAAAAGTCCAATCCCCCACTTTTAATCCTCCAACCAAACACACCCTTGGTTTATTGATTAGAATGGTCTTGATTAAGAAGTTTTAACATCATATTTTTAGGATCATAATATGATCCTATTCAGTAATGATTTTGACCATAATGCTATTGAATTTCTATGAGGATGTGACATCTCTATCAAAATTTCTATGAGGATGTGATATCTCGATCATTCCCTTGTAAAATTATTTAGATCATATATAGTACAAAATATATAGTGAAAAAAATGAAAATTTATTAATTATATTGATAATTACACATAAAAACTAATGATGAACAAGTAAAGCATAAACAAATTATACTTCGTACAAGCTGTAATTAAAATTGATCAAGCAATATTTTGGCAGCATGTCTCTAATGTAGGAGGACTTTTTTTTTTTCTAAATTAGAAACCACCATAGGGTGGGGGTTAGGGCAGACCCCCTTATCTAGATTAAATAAAATAAAGAAAAATATGTTTGGAGAGGGACATAGACTAAAACTTTTTCAAAGAACAAACACATCCAACAAAAATAAAATAAATAACAAAAATAATTAAATAACAAAGAATAAATTAAAAAAAACAAACTAAGGCGAAGCCTAACAAAAATAACCATAAAAAGGTGAGCTAATGCCCAGAGCATCACTTACAATACTTGCTAGCAGTAACTAATGTGAAGTCCGTTTTTAAACCATAGGAGGACTTGAGGAGAGGAAGAATACTAAAAGTTATTGTTATTTTCATCTCTGATCTTTTTGTTCAATTCTAACAAAATGGCCCCTTGATTGTATAAATTGTAAAAGACCTCTCAACGAATATGATGTATCCGGTAATGAGACGTTTATGTTGTTATAACATTTCTTTTTAAATCAATATATTCAAATCTTATCTGAAAAATCAATTTGTATTTTGACGATTGATTGGAGAGAACTAAAATTAATAATATTATTGCTCAAATTTAATTGCGGACCCGAAAGAACGTTCTTTCGTAGGACCACAAAAGAGTCAGCAAAATAAAAAGTTTGCCTTTGTCATGTATAAATCAAACGGCCGAATTGGAGGCTCTTGTGGGATGCATTAATAACTCCAAACAAGTTGAAAGATATAGATTTTTGTTTTTATTTTTTTCAATTAATGAACTATCATTCATAACTACTCTTTATGGGTTAATTAATTTCTCGTTGATGACATGAAACTGTGATTGTGACCTGCAAAAGTTTAATATATACGAAAAGGACCACCTTAAGGTTATAGACCACTTAGCTGTAGGGTAGGTAAAAGAGTCCAAACATAGATATAAATGTAAAAATAAAAAGTTCGTATTGAGCGTGCCTAGTTAAGGACCTAGGAAAGACCGAACTTTTTAATTTATAAATAAAAATAAAAAATTTTAAAAAATTAGAAGATGTTGTATTACTCATGTGTTGTGTATTGGACCATTATTCTATTATGTATTGAATAATTATTTTTAATTTAATTTTTTTTATTTTATTAAAAAATTATTTAAAATTAAATTGAAAAGCTTAAGGCTCGCTCCGAGCTGATCCAGGCCCGACCCGACCCTAGGCCAGGCCTGACCAACCCAAACTTGAACAGACTTTTAAAGGGCCTGAGCTTGTTCAAAGCCCGGCCCAAACTTACTTTCTGCCAACCTTACTTAATTAGGAGAAATCGAAATCTATTTATTCAAATGTAACCTATTATTATAATACCCTTATATCTCTAAAATGTAAATAATAATAATAGATATAGAAGTACTGATTATTTAAATAGCTGATATCATAAGATCGATATTTCACTTGATTAGATGTTAATAAGAATTACGCAACCGGTTAAATTAAACAAATGGAACCTAATTAATATTCCATGCTTCAGGCGGCTACGGTCTGTCAGACTGTCACAGAAATATGAGTGGCCTTGAAGGCTTAGGCTAAGCTCAACTGAAGAGGCTGTTATTGGAACAAAAGTACTAAATCACAGGCTGTCCAATGGGGATCCATTCAAAAGGCCAATATTTTTTGGCAACCTTGATTATCCATTCAGAGGACCTAATATTTCCAGCCCCATCTTGTATAATTTCATACCCCGCCTACTTATATTTTATGGGCATTGGGTAATTAATTTACAGTAAAGTGTTTGTTGTTTGTCTAAAATTCTTTTTAATTTCACTTCAATTATAGATTTATTTTATTATTAAATGATAAAAAGAAAAAATATTGACAAAAATGATATGTAGACACACACACAAGAGCTGGTAATTAAATGTGTTAACTGACCGTGGTTTAACATTGTTTTTGTCGGTATTTGGTCTAATTTGTTTTTGAAAAATGATACATGTCCCGAAGATTGAAGCAACCCGAAACTACCGAATTTCAAAAATTTAACAATTTGAACATTGTATTAATTTACACCCTTGTAGCTGCCTTGGGTTGAGATTTCCGCAAAACTGGTATCAAAGCCAAATATTTAGTTTAAATAATTTAAAAAATTGATGATGAAATAATTGTTCATTTCATAAATCATGGGAGATATAATTTAATTATAGATAATAGACCTATAAAATATAATATTGGTAAACATATTCAATATTATTCACATGAGAGACGAGAATTAGATATTAAATAATTAATGCAATTATATTTATCAAAAGCTCATGAATTTAGGATTGGAGAACTTATAATTATAAACCAAAGAGGTTTAAATATGGATCCTCTCCTATTAGATAGGATAAGGATAGAAGTTTTCAGAAATAATTTTTCTTGAAAACAATGGAATATTAATTCTGTTGAAAATTATCATGATGATCTTATAGTATATTATAATAGACTTTTGTCTATTAAACAAAGAGAAGAATATAATTGGAATAATAAAAGAATTTGAAGTAAAAATTATCCTTCTAGTAATATGCTATTAGGATACAAAGATCTATTTATGCGTAAACTCTACCTTATAAATAAAGGATTAGAGAAAAATTACATTCCTAAAAAAATAAAACAGTATATGTCACAAATATTTAATAGAAAATAACGAAATATTATGCAGATGGTACTATTAATAAATTACCTGAACCATTAATAATTTCACAAAATATAGAAAATAATAATTTTTCACCATCTAGTTACAGACAAAGAGGATACACATATGGAAGATTTCAACATTTTAATTTAATAAATGATTCTTATATGTGGGGAAATAATTAGTTAAACTAGATTTCTCTATACTTATTAAATAAATTAGGAAACCCTAATTTAAGCATAAATGATATAGAAAGTGCAAATGAAAATACTTGAGATAAAAAATTTTAATGATGAAAATAAAGATCAAATCAGAAGATTAAGAAATCAAATGAGTCAAGAATTTGAACACACTAAACAAATAATAAATTAATTTAAAACTAAAGATATGGATATATTAAAACAAAAAATTATAAATATAATAAATAAGAATTCAATAGAAACAAGATTGAATAAGATAGAATGTCAATTAAAAAAAATTATTGAGCAACTTGGTAATAAATTTGCCATAAACATACATGGAAAACTTCAAGAAAATTAAAATACAAAGAATTGATAATAATATGGAAGAATTACACATGATAATTCAAGAACAGAATAAAATTTTACAAGATACAATAATTTATTTTAATGAAAAGAAAAGTAATGAAATGCAGCCTATGGTAAGGCCAATATTTAACAAAATAAAAAGAAATGAGAAATTAATAAGTTTAAGAATGTTAAGCGAAAATTCTAATAATAGATTAAAAGAATTATTTGATAATAATGAAAAGTCCGAAACAGATGAAGAAGATGAAAATGTCTTGATAAATTTAGAAGATATTGAGAAAAGAATATAACATCTAAAAATGAATGAATCAAAACCAAGAATCTTTGATCAAGGTGAATATAGTAATAAAGCTTCCTATGCTAGAGAAGAAATACTAACATATGAAAATGAAAGATCACAAAATCAATATTTTAAGCCAAGTAGAAGACCTAAGAAAGAATATAAGACTCTAGGAGAATATAAAGAAAGACTCATCAGTCATGAGGGTATATGGTTAGATCTAGATTGTGATAAAGATAGAGATAAAATGATAACTGTTTGGGTAAAATCCATGAAGATAGCATTGGCATTTTATAATCTAAATAGACATAATAGCATTAAATTCCTTAAAACGTCGTTTATAGGAATAGTTGCACAATAGTTTATGGAATTAAGTGTTAATAATAAAAATAAAGTATTATATGGGGAAAATCCTAATGAAAATGAACCTCAAGAACAAATCTTAACTAGGTTTGAAAGTGAAATAAGAAGAGAATTCTTAGGAGAAGATTGGGAAGCCGATTATCGACAAGAATTAGAAAGAAAAAGAATGAAAAATATGAGAAAGTTAACCAGACTTGAAATATGTGATATATGTTACTTAGAAGCGTATACATGTAGCTTCAAAGACCTATATTATAAATGTGAATTTAGAGAAGAAGATAATACAAAGATGTATTACAATAATTTATATTTTATGAAAATACCAGACTATGGGGTTAAAAGATCATGGAAGAATATAGCCAAGAATATGATGATACTACTAATACTAATACCCTTGGAAGTAGAATTAGGTTTTCTCGAAATATAGTAAATCAGTGGTGTTCTGAAATAAGAGATAGACGATTAATGAAAAAATAAAATCGAGGATAATATTGCTCAAGATTAGAAGAGCCTCCAAGATTTGGATGTTCAGAAAAAATTTATAAACATAAAAGAAGATTTAGAAAGAAGAAATTTTTCAAAACTAATAAAAAATATTATAAGAAAAATAAATTTAAGAAAAAGTTCTTTAAAAGGAACAAATATAAAAAATCTAACAAAAATACCTAAAAAATGTAAATACTGGTTATGTAATGAAGAAGGACATTATGCAAATGAGTGTCCCAAGAAAAAGAAATTAAACCTTAAAATGTTTGAAGATTTTGAAGAATTAGAATTAGTCAATGATAGTGAAGATGTTAGTGAAAATGATAGCATATACTATCTGTCTGATGAAACTTTAAGTACTTCAGAATCAAAATGAGTGTAGAAGAAATAGATAAAGATCTATATCAAGATGAAGAATTAGAAGAACAAGGTTCTTTTAATAAAGAGTTAAACTTTGATAAAAAATAAATAAAGATTAATAAAAAGGGATTAGAAACATCTATGACTTCAGTCAATAGGTTAGCACAAGGAATAGCTAGCATGGTTAAAAGAAAAAATATATAATGTATTTTGGTGCTACTATAAGACAAGAATCAATTGAAATTAGGCACGCAAAATGAAATACAAATATACCATTGTTATTAAAATCTGATATAGAAGAAAAAATCAATAAAATCAGACCTAGTTATAGGCATAAAATTAGATATATTTACATTGGAGGAATCTAAATTATGATAAAGGCTCATTTCAGAGAAGGAATTAACAGTCCAGTAAACCTTGATGTACTAGATAATAGAATAAAAGATAAAAAACATGCACTCCTTGGAATAATACAAGGAAATCTTAATTATAAGAAATTGATATTTAAGATATATCCTAAATATTCCATAAGACTTAAAGATAGAAATATAGACAAAACTTTAACTTGATGTCATGATTTCAAATACTTTGATATAATGCATAATAGATCATATCCATATAGCATAACCTATGCCATAGAATATGCATTAACAAATTTAGCTAATAGTGAAATGTTTGCTGATAAAGAATTCATAGAAATAGATAAACTTTTTAATAAAGTTAGAAAAATACAACCCTCTGAATTATTAAGAAAAATTGATCTACCAAAAGAATGGGAAATGGATTTAAGGAGTCAACCTAGAAAATATCTCTAGGACTATAGAATAGACACCGAAAGGTAGAATAATTGTAAGGAGTGGAGAATCAATCTCTATACCTAGAAGAAATCTAAATTTAAGTGGAACGCAAAATTTTACAAGATGTAGCTATCTTGTGATACCACCATCACATGAGATATTAGCAACTGTTAGAAAAAATAATCAAAATCTAAAAATCAAAATTGAATATAATAGTGGAAAGTCATGGCATGAGACTTTTGCTATCCTGGATACTGAAGCTGCAAAATCCTATGTAGATGCCAAGATGATTAAATATTTAGATAGAAAAATTCTAATTGAACCACATATTTATATAGGGTATAATGGAGAAAGAAAAACATTAACCCAATACAGTGAGATACCATTAAAGATTAAAGGAATAGAATTTATCTTTCCTTTCATTATAGAATCAGAATATGAAACAGATATAAGTCCTTTATTGTTAGGAATGAACTTCCGTGAAAATTTCTCTCCTTACTGCATAGGAAATAGAGAAATATCAATAATAATTAAAGGGATTAAATAAACTTTATCAAGACATGTCTAATCCGTTTATAGTATATATAAAAGTAATTGTACCCTATTATAAACACAAACCCGAATGGTTTCATGCTTTATCAAGTTCAGGAGTTAACTTAGCTAATTCAAAAATTTATCCAAAATCATATTAGAAAGATTACAAACCTTTAACGGGATAAGGAATCAATGGAGAACAAGTTTCTCTCGGAACATGTAGAATAAAAGCCTTAATACAAATCGAAGATTATATACTACGCATACCAATATTATGGTCTTATCATTATATAGGGGTAGATATACTTTTAGGAGTTAATTTCTTTCGTCAATTCTTTTATATAATGACTAACGCCACAATTACTCTTAAAACCCCCTGCAATCATAACCTTAACACCCCACGGATTTATAATACCATTAAGTGCACCACTCGAAAATTCTATTTTCGCCGCAGCCATCGTAGTGATTTCAATATAAAAATTAATCAAATCATATTTTATTATGAAAAAAATCTTAGAAAAGCTCGATAAAAAATTTGGTGACAATCCAATCCAATTATGGGAAATTGATAAATCTTATGCCAAGATAGAATTAAAAGATCCAAATGTTATCATACGGGTTAAGCCTATAAAATATGGGTAAGAAGATATATTAGAATTTGATAAACAAATCAAAGAACTCTTAGATCTCAAACTTATTCGAGAATCTAAAAGTCCACATAGCAGCCCCGTCTTTATGGTTAGGAATCATACGGAAATTAAACGAGGAAAAGTTTGTATGGTTATTAATTATAAAGAATTAAAAAAATATACCAAATTTGATGGATACTTTTTACCTCACAAAGATACATTAATCACCTCTGTAATTAATAAAAGGATATTTGGCAAATTTGATTGTAAATCTGGCTTTTAGCAAATTAAGCTTGAAGAAGACAGTATACCACTTACTGCCTTTAGTACACCTCAAGGACAATATGAATGGATTGTGATGCCTTTTGGATTAAAAAATGCACCACAAATATTTCAAAGAAGAATGGACAAAATCTTCAAAGAATTTCATGAATTCTGCATTGTTTATGTGGATGATATATTAATATTTTCTAATAATGAAATTGATCATATTAATCATTTAGTTTTTTTTTGTAGAAAAATACAAGAAACATGGGATATTACTTTCTAAAAAGAAAGCTGAGATAATGAAACCTAAGATTGAATTTCTAGGATTAATAATAGATGAAACTGGAATAGAAATGCAACCTCATATTTTTGAAAAAATATATTTATTCCCAAATAAATTAGAATCTAAAGAGCAAATTCAAAGGTTTTTAGGATGTCTCAATTATGCTGAAGGTTTCATAGAAAATTTAGTAAAAGAAAGACAACCTTTTTAAGGATTATTGAAAAAGAATAATACAAAATCTTGGGAAGAATCTGATATTCAAATAGTTAAAAAATTAAAAGAAAAATGTAAAAATCTACCACAACTAGGATTTCCAACGGCCAATGATAATTTAATTCCTGAAATTGAAGCTTTTGATAATCATTGGGGTGCAGTATTAAAAACAAATCTAGAAAAAATTTGTAGATATACCAACGGAACATTTAAGCCTACAGAAAAGAATTATCATAGTAATGCAAATGAATTATTAGGTATTAAAAATAGAATAGCTAAATTTACTTTATTTTTATTACCAAAGAAATTTAAAGTCAGATTTGATAAATAAAGGATTTATATTTAATAAATTGCCTAATCTCACTCAATATAAGAGATTAATTAGATGGTAGCAATTCTTTGCAGAATATGATTTTGAAATTGAATATATTAAAGGATCTAACAATTATATTGCAGATTTTCTTAGCAGAATACAATGGATAAAAGTCATTCCAAAATAATAAAGAACATAATGATGTGCTCCGAAGGTCAAGAATTGCTTCTCAAGGGCAATGAATTGATTTATGATGGGCTTGCCTTGATTAACGATGCCCAAGAAGAATTAAGCAAACTTTGTCCAGACAAAAGATTACAAAGTCATCCAGAAGTACAAACTTCAG
This sequence comes from Clausena lansium, assembly GCA_030449835.1. Lineage (NCBI taxonomy): Eukaryota > Viridiplantae > Streptophyta > Magnoliopsida > Sapindales > Rutaceae > Clausena > Clausena lansium. Next base: position 3,534,026 of record JASUUF010000369.1, read on the forward strand.
AAGAGTATATTAGCAAAATGCTAAAAAGAGTCCATTTCAAGGACCAAAATGAGGGACAAATCGCACAGAGTTCTTCACAGAATTCAAAGATCACCCATCCAGAAAGATTTCTCACAATTCATGATCTCAAAGAATAATATATGAAGAGAGAAGGTTCCCAAAGCTCTTTACAGAGCTTAAAGTCTCACTATACTAAAAGCGGACAGTCAATTTCCAATGGCTAAAATCTCATGTGAAAATGACTATGCTTATAAATATAACAAAATTGGTAAACTAGCCTATGGGATGCGTCCTAGACAGGCTATTATACCAGACCATTCAAGGTTATACCTAAGGATTAATTTTATTTTATGAGGTCATCCTAAAATGATAAAAGATATGTTTGATTATGGTTTTCTTAATCTCATTTATACAGATGAAAATTTCAAGGAACTAGACTTGCTTCCCAAAAAGATCAAAGAAGCTGCCATTGAACTAAAAAAGATCAGCAAGATAAAATAAGCTAATTTTGTCAAATTCCTTTCTGCTTGCCCTGAGTATGATGATAACAAATGGTATCCAGCACAGCATATGATACAAGTTGAAATTAGCAGCAAAAAAGTTAGTCCAACAATTGATTTAGATCAAGTCTATAATGATTATGATCCAGAATTATTTGAGCCCAAAGCTCTCACCACTAAAAGGGCAATAGGAATGAAAGTCTTCAATGGGCAACTTGAAAGGATAAGCAAGGAAAATGTGTGGCTTTATGAAACCACAAAAGAATATATAATCTTTTCTATGAGTAGAAAAGAAAATATATTAGCCAAGCAAGCCATCATTAAAAATAAAAAAGCAATGTATGAAAATCATGTAGAGTCTAGTCTGCCAACACACCACGAGATATGTAAGGTGTTAAAACTCCAAAATAATTGTGGCTTTTGCTATGAAAAATCCAAAGATGGATCTAGTGAAGAAGACATGTCAGTAGATGAAGAGCTCATAATAGGCATATGACAAAGTCCACAAAAACAATCAAAGTTGCTAGCTTAACACGCCTCAATAATTCAACAGAAGAAGCCAAAAAGATAAAGCTCAGAATTCTTATCTTAGCTATACCATAGCTACAGAAGAAAACAGATGTCAACAGAAGATAATAAGGAGAGATCACCTTATCTGAAGAGAATCTCCAAAGCTCCCAAAAAGATGTAACACTTGTGATGTAAAAGGGATAACCTTATCTCTTCTAATGTATAAATTAATCATGTAAGAAGGAGAGAAAATCATTCTCAGATCCATCTCTAACCTTCAAAGCTTTTGTAATTTCTCTTTTTTGTAACAATCTCCAGTTATGAAATAAATAAAATCTTTGAGTGAAATTATCATCTCCAAATATCTTACTATTCTAAGAAATAAATCAAGAACCTTACATGCCAGCACTTGTGCTAATCGAAGAATATTTCTTATTACTAAGCATTCTTCCAGAGACGTTTGCAAGAAAAGCACTCAGACATATCCTTCTAGGCCGTGGAGTAGTGTGTTGCGTAAGGCCATGTGGAACAGTCACCGAAGTGATCTTGCTGGACGTGTGGAGCTATAACGGTGCTAACCATGGACCTCTCTATAGTTAGAGACAATTAGTGAGTCTATCTCAGAATTCCGAGAGATAGTACACTGGTTAGTAATCTTAAACCATCTTCTTATTTTTAGCAACAAACGGAAGCATGTTGGGCCTTGGTTGTTTTCATGAATGTTATAAGATTGGAAGTGATAAAAGTAGCTTAAATTCATAAAAAAATGGAAAGAGCAATTGAAAAATTTATAGATGCCATTGATAATTTAGACTTCAGTCAGGAATATCAAATTATTTATACAATCTCTGTTTTAACTAGAAGACTAATTACCAGAAGACATTGGTATAGAGATATGAGAAGAATAAACTTAGAAGATGAAAGAGAAATATTTGATACTTTTGAAGATGAAAATAGGATAGCATTAATGAAATCAATTTTAATGAGTCTTGAAGTAATTCAAGACAGGTGCAGAACTAATAATGGAACTCAAAATCGCCTATAATGGATCATAATAATAATAATAATATGAACTTTTTAATTCAAAATACAGAATTTAGATTACAATATTTATATGAAAGCATGGATGGAATGTATTTAAGTTGAGAAGACAGTTTAGGAATATACATAAGTATATTAAAAGAAAAGATTTGGTCTCTGTCTCAGGAGAGACAAATAATTAGTAATGCACATGACCTAATTTAGAACTAATAGATCTTTATGAATATAATAATCATCTAAATTTATATAAAATTATAGTTAAACTTTGAAAAGTTTTAAAGATAGAAGTAAAAGAGATGGAAGGACAACTTATCCAAATATTCAAAATTAACAAATATCTTAAAAATTCAGCAAATCTTGCAAAAGTACCCAATCGGTCAATTTGAGCTACACTATGCTCGGTACATCTATCATTGTTGTTTATTTTTTTATTTGAATATCAATACTCTTTAAGAAAGATGTAAAAGTTCTCAGTAGAATATTACTTTTAAAATCATCCCAAAGATCATCGGTATAATTTAATTATCTCATTCAATTCTTCAAATTTAATCAAATTCACAAATCACATCACAATTTAAATTAATTTGTCTACAAATATACATAAATGAGAGATTGTTACTTCAATTACAACAATCGTTTTTAGTTAATTTCTAGAACCCAACAATAATTGGTTAATGTGTAAGCTGATATATATTTTTAGTGTATATTTCTACGCACGCCACTTGTAAAGAATCAGATAATACATTCTGTCTAGTAGCAGCCACAAATGATCATACCTTATTCTCTAGGGATATTCGTTTTACTAGAAACCAATTTCGCAAACATATGTAATGCCATGAACCATGATATAATCGAATAATCCTGTCGTTTTATGTATCATATCCTCCTATTTGTCCTTATATTGTGACAGCAAATAGTGTATCAATAAAACCTTATAAATACATCAGCATATTGATGTAACCCTCAGTGGTCCATAATCAGGAGAAGAATTATCCTTGTTAATTTGATCAGGTAAAATAAATTAATTTTACATTAAATCAAAATTATGGGATCCTTGTCAGTTCCCAAGCTTCCTGTTGTGAACCTGTCCAAGGAAAATTTGAAGCCTGGAGCAAGTTCTTGGTTAGGCACAAGCAGGAAAGTTAGAGAAGCACTCGAGGAATTCGGATGCTTTGTGGCATTATATGGTGAAGTTTCTTTAGAACTTCACAATGCAATGTTTTCTGCGGCAGAAGAGTTATTCGATCTGCCAATAGAGATCAAACAAAAGAACGTTTCCGAAAAGCCATATTATGGCTATCTCGGAAACAACCCCTTAGTCCCTGCAATCTACGAAGGCATGGGCGTCGATTATGCAAATACCATTGAAGGAACTCAAAATTTCACCAATCTAATTTGGCCTGAAGGAAACGAAAATTTCTGGTAAGTATATTTTCAAAATTTCTGCAACATTTGTATATTTTCATAACTATTGTTACCAATAGTCGCGCGCATGTGGATTAAAAGCAACAGCGATTAAATCCCAAACGCGTGCCTTTACTATTGATCACTTTGTGCTTAATGTTCTGTAGTAAAACTGTGGTGTCTTACTCAAAGCTTGTGTCGGAATTGGAGCAAATGGTTAAGAGAATGGTATTTGAAAGCTATGGTGCGGACAAGTACTATGACTCTATCCTTGAATCAAGCACTTATCTACTTAGACTCATGAAATATAGATGTCCTGAGATGAATGAAAATAATTTGGGCTGTGAAGTTCATACAGACAAGAGTTTTATTACAGTACTTCATCAAAATGAAGTTAATGGTTTGGAAATAAGAACAAAAGATGGTTACTGGATTGGCTTTGATGATCCCACACCTTCATCTTTTATAGTCCTAGCAGGCGATGCATTCTTGGTAGGTCAATATTTCTTCATATATATTTACGAATATTTTTTGAAGAAAGAAGACACTTACATCCGTACTTATTGTAGTATTATTGTTTCTCATTTTTATCACTCAAGATCCTAAGTTTTTAAATTACTCATTAAATCCATGATGTTAAAATTGTAACACATACAAAAAATTTTTAAAAAAATTAGACTTAAGGAGGCCATAATACACTTTATAGAAACTGAGGGGGCTAAAACGTAAAATTATCTAATAAATTACATAAATTTCAAATAGGTCCCTTAACTTTCCTGAATCTTTTTCATTTATTAAGGGCCATGCTACAACACAGTTCTCCTTTGGCGGTTCTTCTCTTGTTGTAACCTTACAATCAATATAAATTAGATAGAGTTTATATGATTAAAAATTTCATTTATCTTTCACAGTAAAGTTATGGATATTGAAAGTATACGGCAACGATGTAATAAGTAATTAAGAATCCTATTCACAGGAGTTGTCCTATAAGTAATTAAGTAATTAATTTTTAAATTTGGTATACTGCATAGTCTGCATTGATGTAAGCTGAATTAGATCAGATTTGAATGGTAAAAACGAGAAATATTAAGTACCTAAGTGTCAATCTCTCTATTTTTAAAAAAATATTATCAATAAATTAACTTGTCAAATTAAACATATAGCTTATCTTGCATTGCGGGCGTTTTCTAAATAATCAGGCATGGAGCAACGGCAGGATTCATTCTTCTGTGCATAGAGTGATTCTGAATGGGATCAAGCAGGCAAGATACTCACTTGGACTGTTTACATACAACGATGGAATAATACAAATTCCGGAAGAGCTGGTTGACGATGAACATCCCTTGAAGTTTAAGTCGTTCGAACACTTTGGATTGCTTCGTTACTATTTAACAGAAGAAGGTCAAAAGGCTGAGTGCACTGCCAAAGCCTACTGCAGAGTTTGAACATCCCTGCTCGATCACAACAGTACCGTGTAGAGTATATGCGTTTCCTTAATTTCAGTGTGTACAGCGCTGTAAAGGCCATCTATTTTATTGTAAAATTGCGCGTCTGCTTAATTTTGAGCAGCACTATATATATTTCCTATGTGTCATTTTGAACGATTTGAATTTCTTTTAAATCTTTTGATGATCATGCTTAGTTTTATATCTTTTGATATCATGGCCAAATAGTTACTTTGAATCTTGAAATCATTTATTTATAAACGATTAAGAAAGTTTATTTCCTTCTCTACAGGAGTTGTGCTATATCGGGCCCTATACACATTGGCTAGATAGATAGACCAAACAAAATAGATTAACTTTGAACAAGCTTATGGTAAAGCCACGCTAAAAAATGATTAATTTTCTGAAATAGAAAGCCAACCATGACACAATTAGGGGAGAAAAAATCGTTAGTTGAGGATGCACGGAACTCTTCAATGTACAATAAGATTATATTTGGCAAGCAGATTAAGACATATATTTGAAAAATAGAAGCACTAAACTATTATGTACTAATAAATAAGGGTGCATGATCATAAGTTTTAGCTGACAAGTGAGAATTTTTTCAAATACATGGCAAGTATTGTGCTTGTTCCAATGGTTTAGCTTAATAGTTTTGAAGCAACTTTTTTTAGCAAGTCACTTATGTTTGAATTCTGAGAAAAGTAGGGGATTAGAAATTTAATTTAGACTTTGCTTACCTATACCTTTAGATAGAAAAATGTAACAAAAATAAACACTCATGTGGATTATTATGGAACACTTTTTAGTTGCATGGGAATTAAAAAAAAAACAACTCCAATAAAAATACGGCTCCATAATAATAATAGTAATTCAAAATTGTATGCGTTAAGCTCGAGGACTTGGCTTATATAATATGTAATCTGACAAAAAAAAATGATATAATTACCTAGGTACTGTTTTGTCATAAAATGTTGTTACCCCATGAAATTTTCGTTAATTCTTCCGCTAGTATCAGGCTGGACACGTCTAATTACAATGCGTCACCTAATGCATGATACTAATCTATTGCTCATCGTTCAAGTCTCCTTCAGATAACATTTCTTTGAATTTCTTTTATTTTCCTTATCCAATGTTGATGTCAATTTGAATTAATTTATTAATATAGTATTAGCAACTTGATTTAAAAAAAAAAAGTAAAGTTAGAAAAGGATTTGAAATGGTCCTCGGACATATTATTAGGATATCAAGAATTGACCGTTTGTAAGTACAATTATTGAAATGGAAACCTCATCAATGAATATTTTCAACAATCAGATATGTCAGGTAAGTTCACATTTTATTCGACTCGCTCCACATCAATCCTATATAATTATTAAATTGCAGGTTGGTATTCTAGCTTGAAAAATCAATTTTGCATTATAAAAGAGAATGTAGAATCTAAATTTAAATCCTATCTTGATTTGAGTTCCCATGAATTTTTGAAGATTTTGTACATGAGGATTTATATTAATATTTGGTTAAATTTATCAGATTAATCCTTAAACTAAAATAAAAATTAATTTCAATTTTTTGTTATTATTTCATTTTTAGGATTAATTTGATAAATTAATATTTTTTCTTTTCATTAATATCTCTAAGATTGTTACAAGTAGAGCTAGCAAAACGGTTCATCAGGTTGTGTTTGTGTCGTGTCAAATTTAGATCAACCCAAACATGACCCATTTAATAATAGTGTCATTGAGACCCTAACTCAATACGGAAAATAAACGGATTACTCAATACCCCGCTTAATATCTATATATTTAACAAAATTTATACCAAACATTTGTACACTATTACACACACAAACACACACACACATATATTATCGATATTATAAAATATACATATCTACCAAAATATTATACATTTACACTATTAAAGTTTTAAATCTATATAAAATTTTATAAATGAAATAGTGTGTATATGTTTATGCTTCCAAAAACAAAAAAAGAGAATCATGTCAAATATTTGAGTTTTGACGAAAAGAACCTACAAATTAATTTAAAATAAAAAATTTAATCATGTCATTGGTTGCGTAAATATTTCAAAAACTGTAACCCTAACCAAACAAAAAAAAAATCATGTCAGCCAGGACTCGGTCCATTTAATAATCTTATCAAATTTGACAATCTATATCCATTTATTCGTGTCGTGTTTGTGTCAAGTAATCAAGTCGTATTAAATTTTGTCAGCTCTAGTTATAAGGATATTATTGTAAAAGTAAAAAGAAAAAATAAAGGGCATGATTAATGTAACATAATTAACAACATCATTGTCTTAGGATTTTTTTTTTAAAAATACAGGGACTAAGCCGGTATTTAAATCAAAATATATATAGATATTAAATGAGCATTTACTCTTTTCTAAAGTACCAACTTCAAAATTTCACCTTTAAATTTAAATATAGGGAATAAACAGATATAAGTTAATACTACAAATTAATTTAGCTTTGTTATATCTTAGAAAGTCAAGAAACGTTAAAGTAGAATATATGTTAATTAAGCTCATGCAACGGCATGATGATGTTTAAGATTTTAAAAAAAAAATAGACTCGATTTTGTATTAATTCTGTCTACAAACACCTTTAGGTTTCGATTTTATAATCCGAATAATCTTTTTGTCCCCATTAATCCTTTTCGTGTCTTCAACATCAAACAGGTTAGTGAAATTTCATTGTCACCAGCCAAGAAAATTAAATAAAATCATATCATTTCTTTGTCCCATTCAAGCTCAAAGCATCCACGAAACTACTTAAATGGCTGAAGCTCTTATGTTAAAGCAAAACTGCAGAAACCAACTTTTTTCATTACTAATAATTAAACACAGAGATAGAAGAAATGGTATCTGAAACCCCCACAAAGCTTCCGATAATCGATTTCTACAAGCCAAGCCTGAAACAAGGGACTCCTGAGTGGGATTCAGTGAAATCCCAAGTCAGGAAAGCCCTGGAAGAATATGGTTGTTTTGAGGCTTTGTTCAACAAAGTTCCTGTGGAACTTCTGAAAGGGATTTTTGGTGCATTGGAAGAGCTTTTCGACCTTCCTTTGCAAACCAAAATGCGCAACCTTTCTAAGAAGCCATTCCATGGCTATGTTGGGCAATACCCTCAAGTGCCCTTATATGAAAGCATGGGCATTGATGATGCAAATGTTAAAGAAAAAGTTGAAAGCATGACTAATATTCTGTGGCCAGAAGGAAACAAGAGTTTTTGGTACACAGCTTCGGCTTTCATCTCCATTTATTAAAATTTTCTCTCTGTTTATTCTTTTTAAATTGTATAACAATTTAATGATATTTAGATTAAAAAATCTATAGGTATCTTGCCTGAATAACTCTATTATGATGCAACTCGGATATCTAATCTTAGAGTGAGTGGAATGTTTCTCCAAATAATTAAGAGAAAATCTTTCATCACATAAGAGAGCGAGAAGAATAGTAGACACATTGGAGTTAACATTAACATTACTAACCTCACTTTGCTGTTGTGAAAAAAGAAGCGACATTTGGACGGTTTCAAAATTCATCAAAATTCCAAACTTCCATGGCCTGTGTTTAGCAAATTTCAATAATTCAGGATAGTTTAATTAAGCTTTGCCCAAAATATACGTGATATAAGTGGCATCAACTTCATCTGTTTTTGTGATAAGTGTTGTATATGTTAGTTAATTATCCTTTTACTTCCTTTTGCAGCAAAGCAAAAAAAACAGTAATGATCTTTTTATCCAATCTATTTTTTTGCAGCAAAACTATACAATCCTTCTCAGAGCAAGTATCAGAACTAGATCAAACAATCAGGAGGATGATTTTGGAGAGCTTGGAACTTGAGAAGTACATGGATGAACACATGAACTCAACAAATTACCTCCTCAGGGTCATGAAATATAAGGGCCCTGAAACCACCGAGACAAAACTTGGCCTGAATGCCCACACTGATAAGAACATAGTGACCATTTTGTATCAAAATCAAGTTGAAGGCTTAGAGCTGCAGACCAAAAATGGCGAATGGATCAACGTCAAACCCTCATCACCTCACTCTTTCATTGCAATGATCGGAGATTCTCTCTACGTAAGCTTCTTGCTTCCTAGCTAACAGTTGAGTCACAACAAAATTATTTGATCAAGTTATATCGGAATCCATTGAATTGTTGTGTATATATAGTAGGAAGGTTGACACTCCTTAACCTCTAACTATTTTCATAATACCCCCTGTAACCTCGTTGGTGTCAAAATTTTAACAAACTAGTAGTAAATTGCTGGCTCGGAAGTTTGTGATGAGCATAATTAATGGGTTTGGATTATTATGAGTACCATCGAGGGTAAATGGTAAAATTAAAAAATAATAAGGGAAAATGTCATTCGCCCTTTAGAATTTAGATTCAATGCTGGGAACTAAAAGGTGTTTGGTACCATTTTTAATTTATTGTTTTTTGTTTTGCAAGATGGGATATACGTAAAACTTGTTTGGTTGGCTCATTTCTAATAAACAAACACAGAAACAAAAAACGAATCTCTCTCATTTTACGGAAATTTCTATTTTTTGTTCACTTTGGGGACTCACATATTTGACTTTTGCATTAGAATAATAGCTTGTGTGGGTCTAACTACATGCATTTATATTTACATTTAATAAATGATTTGATAAATATTATATCATAACGACGATGAACGAATCCCATACAAAATAAATAAATAAATAAACATTTTAGTAAATAATAACTCATGGTCTCACGCACTTCACTTGATATATTTTGAAAATTATTTAAATAGGTATAATTTAGGTCTACTGCATTATAAATAATTCATCATAATATAATAATTTAAAATTTTTGAATTGTATAATTCCATAAATACAGTTTATTATAGAATATAATGCTATTATTTGGCTCATAAAATTTATCTAATTCAGCAAAAATAATAAAAGACCATTTAAACAAATAAAAAACATTACTTCAAACTCACAAAAATATAATGTATACTATTGAAATAAAATATTAAATAATTATCTTACTTTCTTTTATTATCTCTATATTTCTAGACAAACAACTAAAATACTTTTTTTTTAATCTTCAGATATTGTTTTCAAAATAAACTATTAAATGCATTTTCATTTTCACCAAAAACTAATCATTCTCATCTTATAAAACAAATAGAAAAACACTATTTAAAAAATAATACCAAAAGCAAGCTTGATTACTTTTTCATAATCTTCTCCTTACATAGTATATGGTTAATATTGGATTATCCCCCTTGTGAAATGATAATCTTCAAAATATTCTCAAAACTATTGTAAATCTCAATTTACCTGCATTTTTGTTAAGAAAACCAAAAAAAATAAAAAATCATAAACCCATCCCCATTTTTCCCTTATATATTGAACAAAAATAGGAGTAAGTTGAAATTTATAATAATATAAGGGTATTATGAAGATTGTCATTTCACAAGGAAGATAATCCGAAATTTACTATATACTACAACTAGAAGACATGGAAAATATTTAATTTAATGTTATATTGAAAATTGTATGTGTTATTTTGCAGGCATGGACAAATGGTCGATTGTACTCACCCTATCATCGCGTGATGATGACTGGAAATGAGGCAAGGTACTCAGCGGGATTATTTTCGATCCCAAAAGCAGGCTACAGAATAGAAGCTCCAGAAGAGCTAGTAGATGAAGAACATCCCTTGCTCTTTAAGCCTTTTGATCACTTCGAGTTTCTTGGATTCTACTACACTGAAGCTGGTCAGAGAGCTGAGTCGGCATTGAAGACTTATTGTGGAGTCTAAAATTTATTTGCAATGTATGATTAGTAGCTAATGCTTGATATTGTGCAAACATTTTGCTTTCGTGAAAGATAATTATAATCTTTGAATAAGTATTTGCTTAATTTTTCTTTTTGATTCAATAAAAAGATTGTAATATTCTAAGGATTATAATATTTCATGAAAATTAAACAAATTCTTCAAATTTGGTGTTTCCATCATCACATGGCGAGCCCAATAAACAAAAAATTTATAATTATTAACCATACAATCGTTTTTAACATTCTTATAATTTTATTTGATTGACCACCTAAATTTTAGGAGCTTAAACTCTAACCATTGAAAGTGCTTTGTTGAAGTATTTTGCTTTCATGCTAAGATATTCACTCCAAGTAATGGGTCGATAGAGAGGGGGATGAGTTGGGCCAAGTAGATTTTGAAGAGGGGAGATTTGGAGATCTGATGGTAGCCCATAGAAATAGGCAATGGATAACCTATTCTGTCGGGTTGCGAGAGCCCGGTGGAGCACACTCAGGTATAACCCGTTTGATAATATGTGGAGCAAGTCCCCAACATTGACAACAAGCGCATCCGAAACGGGCGGAACCGTGACCCAGCCGGTTCCCTCTCTCAGGACCTGCAACCCACTGACGCTGTTTTGGTAGAGAATGGTGAAAAGACTCGAGTCGGTATGAGCAGCAAGACCCATTGCCCGATCCGGATCTGGACAAGCCGGGTAGTAATTCATATTTAAAAGGGAAGGATGATCTTTGAAATCGCCATTATGCCCAACCCACTTGATGTCTTCCTTAGTTGTGCCAAGTGACCCCAGAATTAAATACATCAACCTTTCAGCTAGCTTTTTCATTTCTTTCTTGTATTCTTCGATGACATTACTGCGAAAACAAAAATAAGTTAATAAAATACAATAATACAAAATATCAAAGCAGTCTATTAAATAGTGAAAAAATATTGTTAATTAACGAGGTTCAAACCTATTTTTTCTATTTTATATATTAATATATTTAAATTTTTACTAATAAAATAGACTATTTGAAAAGTTGTCACCCATAAATTTTTTTTTTTTGTTTCACTTTAATTACTAATAGAAACGGCAGCAGAGGGCTGCCATTTCTGTGGCCCTGCATGTGCCCATTTTAGACAAATATCATTTTTCTAAATTTATACGTGCATCGGTGCATGACCATAAGCTTGTGATTAAATTACCAGTGCATGCTATAATCCTGGGGCCAAAGTTGGCGAAATTGGTCAAGTGGTGATCCAACGACTGTGAAGCCTTCATGCCACATAAGCTTAGAAAAAAATGAAGAAATTCTTGCGAATCCATAGCCTTCAACGGCATCAGGTGATCGAGCAACTTTGAGCTTTTGTTCAGTGGGTAAAGTGAATAAGCTCCTATTTGTACACACAATGTTATCAAGAAGAGCTGTGGGGATACCATGATTTATGACTTGAAAAACACCCCAAGTTTTGCATGCATGGCCAATGAGGTTAACGTTAACGGCATTAGGGCCATCGAGATCGATAACCGGCACTGATTCTGAGGCCAATAAGTAGCCAGCGGGATACTCATCAGGTTGTGTCCATGTGTACAAGTCGGGTAATTCTTTGAGTGAGGTAAAGTCGAGGTGTTTGTGTTGGAGGTTGAGAGGGTTGCCTCTAAAAGCATCTGGTACTGATAGTGTTGAATCTGGTACTGATTGTGTTGAAGGCATGATGAGACTGAAAAGATAGTGATTTTATTTGATGTTAAGAGCAAGCCAAAAAAGCTTACTAGTATTAGTGTTGGATAGATGGTAGTTTCTAATTTTCTATCAGCAAACTTAGGATGATAAGATGAGAAATATGTTATGGTTTGCAGAGTATTTATATAGTTAGCGCGTGAGTCTGAAAAAGAAAACTGAGAAAGAAATTAATGATAAAATAATAGGGGTATGAAAATTAAGAAATGAGAGTTGTATATACAGTTTTACTTGCCATATCAAATATTGCGAATGTAGGTGATACGAGGATATACTTCCTTAAGAGTACAATATTCCATAAATAATTGATACGAGGATATATTTCTTTAGCAGTCTAATATTCTATAAATACTTGATATACTTACTAATGTAGTAGTCATCTTTATCTGGAACTCTTTGATATGTAATCCTACTTACATGTCACTTTGGTTTTTTATGCCTCTAAAAATATTTTCCAATATTCGACATAATCTAATCTAATTAATTACCAAGACTAGACAAATCCCTAATAAAAGGAATAAATAAATTACAATATTATTGACACAATGATGCCAATAATAAAAACCCTAATATGCGAGAATAAGGAAAATCTTAAAAGATAAAAAATGATCATATTTGCAATAAATATATGAAAGACAGATATAGTATATATATATAGAAGATGCTCTAATGAATTCTGGTGTCCACCATACGGTGAGCACCTAAACACGTGATAAAAGTTTGTGAATAATATTAAAGTTATGGATTAATCAGACAGTATCATATGACGTTGTTGCTGACCATAAGGTAGTACTGTTGTCCACTAAAGTAAGGAATATCTTATTACTAGAATGGGACTGTGTCTGATCTAGTAGGGTCCAAGGCTTGATCAAGTAATTTTCAAGTAGAATTATTTGACTGATTAGTGGTGTTCAAAACTTAAAAAAAAAAGAGAGAGACTAAAGATATCTACATTTAAAAACTCATTATGACAAATTTGTAATCATATTGAAAACTTAAAGCTTTTCCTATCCGTTCATTTAAAAAAATGAAAAAAGGTATGTCAGTATGTGATCTAGTGTATATATACTTCAATCTTTGTTAAATGTATATTTTAAAATTACAGAAAATAAAATTAATGATAAATTTAGAGCTGTCCAAAAATAATTTATGATATAGTGAAGATGTTGTTACTATTTATGGACAAAATACTAACTAATAAACAGCAACAACTGATCACTTTGACTATTTTTATTGTAAAATTATTTTGATGTTTTATTGTGTACATTACTGTAAAATTTGGGGTGTCAACAACCAAATCTTGGAATGCAACATAAAATTAGAAATTTTAAATAGAAAGTATGGGTTGTATGCAACAATATATTGTCGAAATACCCAAATAGGTAATTATATTTGTCACTGATTATCAGTGTGAACAAGTCTGAAAATAAAAACTGCTATTACTTCTAGACTCTAGCTATATATGGCACTTTTCTTTAGAAATTTGAACAATTTTCTCTCTTGCTATGTATATAGACAAGCATTTAGAGCATAAGCAACGTGAAAATGAAAGTCACATGCTCTCTATCAATACAAATAACATGTATCAAATAAGGACATAATTTATATAATTAAGTATAGTCGATTTTGGGAGAAGACGTGTTTAGTCTCAGGGCCATTGACATCCAAACAATAATAGGCCAAAATTTTTGTTTTCAAGGTGACAAGGTTGACACACAAAAAAAAAAAAAAAAAAGCAGTGGCATGCTAGCTTGAAGAAATGACTATATGTATGTTGTCCGATAATTGTGATATCCCATATCGCCAAAGGGACAGGAGCCTATAATCTCACAAGCGGCAGAATAAGGATATATAATATATTATTTTGGTTTCACATAGGCTAGCTATTATAAGAAAATATCTAACCTTAAAAGGTCATAACATAAAAGTAATGAATTTGAAGGGGTTAAACCATAAAATTAACATTGAAATGAGTCAAATTTCAGTTATAACTGTTTTGAAAATTTTCGATCATGGGCTCAGGCCTCTGCATAATTCTGCTGCTGCTTCTGGCAAATTATAACTACAGTAAAATCTTATTATGATTATAATATGGAGAATAAATTAATTTTATTACTATAAAGAAGATATAACTTAATAGAGGGGGTTATAAAAATTATTTTTTTAACTTAGTTATCCTTAGTGCAAGTGATGTAAAAGTAAATTATGCACTATATTAATAATTTATGGGTGTGGATATTTCCACTCCACTACTTTTATAAACCCACCCTACCTCCATAAAATAATTACAACAAATTCACATAATTTTATAAAATTACAAATTAATAATAAATTTGAACAATTAATTAATTAAACCATTCTTATAATATTTTTTTTACTTAGTCATTTAATAATCTTTAACTATTTAAGGTTGCTTTAAGATAAATTTAATTTGACTATATTACCCTTATAATATAAATAATCATTTTACCCGAAGAAATATATATTATTGTAACTAATTGTTTAGGCAATTACTTTTATATTTTATAATCTAATATGTTTTATATAAAATTTAATAATTTTCAATACTCCACATGCCCTAATTAAATCTTGTTAGTTTAGTGGAAATGTGGAATATTAATGATCATACTAATAAAGTACTACTTATACATCATTAAAATATAAAAAAAAAATTTATAAAAAATTATTAAAGTAAATTTTTAGATATTTTGGTACTTTTACCTTATGAGGTTAAAATAATTATATTAATTTATGTTAAAAGAACCTTATTGATCAAATATAATAAAAAAATAGTCTCATAAAAAAATGAATATGGATTTAATTGATTAAATTTATAAATTTCTTCTTAATTTGAATTTTTTTAAAAAATAATATGCTCTTGTTGTAATAATTTTCTAAAAATGGGGTGGGTTTATAAAATAAAATTTGTGGGGTGGAAATATCACCACCCATAATTTATTAATGGAACACATTAAATCCAATATCTAATGTATAGATATTGAAAAAAGAGATAAATATAATTTCAAAAAATTAGTACATATATCTCTTTAATGTGGGAATATGCAAAGTCAAGTCTTTTTTTGCATTCTCTTTAATATTTTTCTCTCAATGTAAATTCTATAAATACTGCACAATGATCTGTTAACAACTCTAAAAAATAAATTATTATCCCAAATAACTTTAGGAATGCAACAACAAATAATTATTACTATGTGGAGGCAAGATTCTTAAAGCGGGATAAAAAAAAATTATAACTTATTACAATGTAGATTTTATTATTATTTATAACTGGCCCAAATTGAAATTAGAATTTTTAATAACTACATAGAAATTATTCCTATATAGAGTATCACTATAGGAAGATTTTAACGTAATAAATTTTCTTAAATAAATAAATTTATACTATGGGTAGAAGACGGCTACATAAAATTCTCGATCTTATTCCTTTAGTAGTTGGACTTATAGCTCAACAATGGTCTCGCATCCTTAATATCAAATCAATGAGTTCAAGCCGTTATGGAATTCATTTCAATCCCTTACTAAAAAGAAACTGAAAATGGTATATATATCTCTCCAAATATTAGTGAGAGAGCATATTTTTAAGCTAACACATAGACTCTTGGTTACTATAAGTGTATGTATCGATACTTTTAGTGGACTGTATATTGTAATATTTATATTATTATATACGTATAAATTTTAAAAATTAAAAATAAATAAAAGCAAATCATATTCCTTAAGTAAATGACTTGGTTATCGGGCCAAATTGGCTTTAATCCACAATGGGTTTCGTTAAGAATTAAGATCCATGTGTTAATTTTTGTCTCCAATAAATTTTGTGCAGCTGGCAATCTTTGTTGTGGAATATATGTCTACTTCACACACACATTAAATTAAAAAGTATATCGCACACAACAGCTTGAGATTTCAAGTGTGTGTTACAAAATAAACCAAGTAATTTGAGTTGTTTATTTTATTCACACTTCACAAATTAGAAAATGTAATGTTAATGACAAATCCTTCCACCACTTAAAGCTCCTCAAATATTTCCTATAAATAGCCATCACCATGTGTAGTCAATTCATATTCATAATTCAAGCAATTGAATACAAGCACGTAAATTGAAAGCTTTCTACAAGCTTATCGTTTATGTATTTGTTCATCATAATTCAGCTCCTTAGCTTCATATCATTTATATTATTTGCATGCATATCTGGATACTTCTAATTTAGATTTACAATATGTTATCAGCACCGCTTTGCACTAGTACAAGAAGTATCCTATTTTCTTTTACTCTTTATTTTATCTATTTACTCAATAAAACTATCCTTGCAAGTATGCTTTGTGGTTGTCATTAAATTCCATCTTGCACGTCATAAAATAAGGAATATTTATAATATTTAACTTTTATTCAAATTGTTTAAAAGATATGAACTTTGAAAAATCACTTGATGGGGATATTTATTTGGCTGATAGTGTAAATATACACATAATCATTCGAGATAAGAAATATTTCTCAAATTTAATATTGATTTATGCTAAGGTGAATACGATATCAAATCTTGTTGACCTTGTTGAGGGCTCTTGTTGACCTTATTGAGGGCTCTAGATGGAAGAACTACATTCATATTAGCGAATGGTATAAAATTCTGTATCCATGACGCTTTATATTCTCCCATGAGTAGAAGAAATCTACTTAGCATCAAAGATATTCATCATAATAAATTTCATATCCAGACAATAAATAATAATATTGTAGAATATCTCTGCATTACATCTAATGTCTCTAACCATAAATGAATATTAGAGCAAGCCCAACTCTCTCATTTAGCTTGTATTATACGATGATAAAGTCAATGGAAAACTATGCAATCATAAAAAGAAATTACGTGATGTGATCCAAAAGCTTTTATGCTTTGGTTTGACCAACTTGGTCACCATGGATCAACAATGATGGATATGATTGCTGAAAATTCTCATGGATACCCATGGTAGAATTTAAAAATTCTAGCATCCAATGAAAATAGTTGCACTACATGTTCAAAAGGTAAACTAGTGGTGAGACCATCACCTAGTAAAATTGATTTTGAATCTCCATCAATCTTGCAAAGAATTCAAGGAAATATTTGTGGACCTATTCACCCACCAAATGGACCATTTCATAATTTTATGGTTTTGATTGATGCATGCATCTATACGATGGTTTCATGTTTCTTTATTATCTACACATAATGTTGTATTTGCTAGATTGCTTACACAAATTATTATGTTAGATGCATAATTTCCATATTGTCCAATCAAGACAATACGACATGATAATGTTGGTGAGTTTACTTCTAAAACTTTTGATGACTATTATATGTCAATTGGGATTGATATAGAGCATCTAGTACCATAGGTTCATAGTCAAAATAAATTAATAGAACCTTTATCAGACATCTACATGTAATTGCTAGAACTTTATTATTACACAGTCAATTACATATTTCTACATGGGACATGCAATGCTGTGACATTAGTTTGCCTGAGGCCTATAGCCTACCACCAGTATGCTCCATTGCAATTGGTATTAGGTCATCAACTTGATACACCCAATTTATACACCTTTGGTTTTGTTGTACAAGTATCAATTGCACCACCGCAACGCACTAATATGTGATCCTAATGTCGTTTAGGAATTTATGTTGGTTTTGACTCATTATTTATATATCTTGAGCCCAAGACAAGTAATTTATTTACTACACGTTTTGTAGATTGTCATTTTGATTTGTCAAATTTTCCTCCATCGGGACAAAGAAAAATAATTTGTGAGGTTAGGCATGATCGTCAATGCAAAGTAACCCATATGACTCAGTTAAACCCACACACTCTCAGAGTGAAAATGAATTGTTAAGGATAATTCATTTACAGTAAATGGCAATCAACTACCAGACGAATTTACATTTGTGGTAAAAGTAACTAAGTTATAAATACTAGCTGCTAATATCTCCAACAAGGTCATTGCAGCTAATGAATTTTCTACAGCACGTCTGAAGCATGGTAGACCAATTGGTTCAAAAGATACTATTTTGTGGATAAGTAATATAAAAGATCAAGGTCTTGCTACAAATGATGCTCAAAATGAAAATGAGCAAATCACTACAGAAAAGCAAATGATCTACAAAGAGACTAAAGAACTTAATGATATACTACCTCAAGATGAGGTACAAGACCTTGAGGAAGCTATAAATCTAGAAATAATGAAATTTCTTTTGATTTAACTCAAGGTAATATTCTAAAAAATTGCATAGTCCTTGATGAGACTGCAAACCCTTAAACAGCTCCTGAAAAGGTATGTGCCCAAGAAGTGTTAGAAGCCAAACACATTGTTCAAAATGATGAAAGCCTATAAATTTTATGCACACAACAGAAGTGTGAAATTGCTAAGAAATAGTCATTGATAATGTGTTTGTGTTTACAATAGCTAATGATATTATAGATGATTAAGATCTACAATCCATCGATGAATGTAGACTGAGACATAATTGGCCTAAATGGAAAAAAAACAATTGAGGCAAAGTTGATTTCTTTAACAAAACGTAATGTATTTCGACCTATAGTCTAAACACCAAAGGCTGTTGAACCTATTGGGTATAAATGGATATTTATATAATAAAGTAACGAAAAGAACGAGATCTTAAGATATAAAGTACAACTCATTGCATAATTCCTAGAGACCATTGATTATCAGGAGACATATTCTCCCATTATATTATGTTTTGATTTTTAATTAGTTTGGCTGCATCTAAAAGGTTTAATATGCATCTCATGGATATGGTGACAACTTATTTACATGGGTCATTTGACACTGATATATATATATAATCTCGGAAGAATTTAAAATGTCGTAAACTTGTCAATCACCACATTGTAGTTTATATTCAATAAAACTACTAAGTTCATTGCACAAGTTAAAATAATATGGACGTTTGTGGTATGATATTCTTAGTGTATACTTGATAAAATAAGGATATGTTAATGATCCTATCTGCCGTTGTGTTTTGATAAAGCATTCAGAATTTAGCTTTGCTATAATTGCATTTTATGTCGATGACATCAATTTGGTTGAAACTCTAGAAGAGCTCTAAAAGACTATTGACTACTTGAAAAAAGAATTTAAAATGAAAGATTTAAGAAAAACTAGGTACTGTCTTGAGTTGCAGACCGAGCACAAACTTAATATGATCTTTATCAATTAATCACTTTATATAGAGAAAATTTTAAAACAACTATATATAGATTAATCTTACTTATTGAGTCCCCCCAATGATAGTCCAGTCATTGATCCTTAAAAATATCTATTTCGTCCTAAAGATGATGATGAACAGTTAAATGGTCTTGATATACCTTATTTAAATGTAATTGGTGCTTTGATGTATTTAGCCTTATGGACTAGATAGGATATAGTATGTTTTGTTAATCTAATAGCTAGATTTAATTCTGAACCACCTAGAAGACACTGGAATGATGTGGAACATATTTTTTATTATCTTCAAGGAACAATTGATTCAGGATTATTTTATTCTAATGAACTAATGAAAAATCTATCTTGTTAGTTAGCTATGATGATGCAGGCTATTTGTCTGATCCACATAGAGCTCGTTCGCAAACAAGACATCTTTTTACATTTAATAGTATAGTGATTTATTGGAAATTTATAAAGCAGACACTTATTGCTACATCCTCTAACCACTCTAAAATCCTTGTACTACATGAAGCAAGTCGAGAATGTCTATGGTTACGAAGTGTCATCCATCATTTTCAGAGTGCTTGTAAATTATCTTCAAGTGTAAATGTCCTGACAATAATCTATTAAGATAATGCTGCTTGCATAGCTCAACTCCAAAGAGGAAATATTAAAGAGAACGGGAAAAAGTTTATATCACCGAAGTTTTTACAATCATGAGCTCCAACAAAACAAGAAGATTGATATCAAGAAAATACGCTTCATGGATAATTTTGCTGATTTATTAACTAAAGCTCTAGTTACATCAATGTTTCAAAAAATAGTACATAAGATCGGTATGCGTCCACTAAACAAACTATTAAATTGATATATGTTACCATCATAGGGAGCACTAATCAGAAGGAGTGTAATCTTTAGTGGGAAGCACTTCGAAAAATAAAATGGATACCTGTCCGTTGTACTCTTTTTCCATGGACAAAGTTTTTATCCCACTAGTTTTTCATGCAATGATTTTTAACGAGTTAGTTTTGAAGCATGTCTAGAACATTATATGATTCATTGAATTGTATTTCTTTTACTTGGAGTTTTTATCCTATAAGATTTTTCTTGAGTAAGAGTCAAGTATAATTTTCATGAAGTGGTGGATATCCAAGAGGTACGAGAGGCAAAAATGTCCGACCTAGCCCTTGGCCCAATTGACTCAACCCTAATTTTAAGGGCTTTGATCCAAATTTAAAAAGTTAAGAATTGGGCTAGGACTCAAGGAATCAGGGCCTAATTACATTCGGGTTAGGATTAGAGCCTTACCAAAAAACCCTAACCTGAAACTTGGCTTTTAAATTAAATAAAAATATAACACTTAAAAGTTATTAAAACACACACACCACATATGTGTTCACAAGTGCACCTTAAGTAATTTTTTTTTTCTATATTTGATTTATTTACTTGTTGTTAGTTTGGTTAATCTGTTAATTACGTTAGATTGTTATATGTTGTATTGTTATTAAAGCTAAACAAAAAATAATTTATTAAATTCCTTAATACCAAATTCAACATAAAAATATAACAATAATAATACAATATTATTAAAAAAGAATGAAGAATATGAGTTCTATTCTTAAAAAAAATAAAAAATAAAAAAAGTAAAAAAAATCATAGCCGGGCTTGGATAAAACCCGAGCCCAACGTAACTCAATAGAGTGTAACTCAATAGAGTCGTACCTAGCTTGATCCTTAGTTTAAAGGGTCGGACTTTTTATGGGGGTAGAGCCTTTCATTTTTGTCATAGGAAGGAGCCGGAGCCTTCCATTTCAATCATAGGGTAAGGCTAGGGTTTAACAAGGCCCAAGCTCGACTTGGCCCATTATCGACCCTACCAATAGAGAATGTTATAAAATAAATGTCTATCCACCTTATTTGTGGAACACACACATTAAATTAGAAGGTGTTAAGGCACATCACACCATGAGATTCAAATGGTGTACTGCAAAATAAACCAATTAACTTGAGTTTTGTATTTCATTCGCACTCTATAAATTAGAAATTGTAATGCTAATGAAAAATCTTTGCACTACTCAAAGCCACTCATATTTTTCCTATAAATAACCATCATTATTTGTAATCAATTCATATTTATAATTCAAGCAATTGAACACAAAAAAATAATAATAATTTATTTTGTATATCATTCTTTCTCTTCTATTTCTTTTATTAACAAAATTCTAGAGCCATTTACAGGAAAAAAATATGTAAATTGAAAGCTCTCTATAAACTTCGTCTTCTTTTTATTTATTCATTATGATTCGGCTCCTTTAACTTCATATCATTTATATTATTTGCATGCACATCTAGATACTTCCAATTCAGATTCACAATAAAATGGATATTGGCATTGCGTATTTTCTTGAAGGCTTCGCTTTGATTTTGAGTGGCAGCGGCAGATATTAGTATGGGATGTGTATCAGTCACTGTAACATGAATGCCGCACCCCACCTGCCCACAGCCCACATCAAATAATTTTCTTCACAAAATTAACCATGAAAAATTCGACACCAATAGTTTGAAGTTTCATCAAATAATTAAACTAATTGATATCAGAACGTTTGTTTTAATCGATTTTTATTCAAGCATGTTCAGTTTCAGCGCCGTTAAAACATTCAAATAAAATGCCTGAATTTTTGTTTTCTAGGTTGACACAATACACAGCATTATTATGTATATATAGAGATATTTCTTCACTCAACTTAATTGTTTGTTGAAGAAATATCTATGCTACTCATTAGCGGACAATCCTGTTATGACTTATTTAGTGGATGCCTATCCACTTGTACCCGGTTACCTAGCCCAGTTAGCAATGACCATGCATGCCTTCACAAAGGTCCTCGTAACAGCTGCTAGGATTAGATATGCTTAATAAAGGACCAATTAGCTAAGCCGTGACCAGAGGCGGAACCACGTACAAGTCGGGGGTTTTATATTTCGGCAACCCCAAATTAAGTTTTTAAGAAAATCCTTAATTTGTGATATATTTTGGTAACCCAAACTAAAATCTTGATTCTGCCCTTCGCCGTGACCTATTCTCTCAAAGCATGATATATTTAGTAAGGGATGGGTCCATTAGCTAAATAGCCATGTACATGTACCTTTGTTATTCTCTTCACAACAATTATAAATGTGTTCAATTTTAATTGGTCATCTTTTACTATAAGGCCATGGCTATTTTGGAGTTGCACCATCTTAGAGCACTACTTTATAACCACACAATGAAAATAATAAATAATAAAAAAATACATTATAACTTTGATTGTGTGGTTATGAAAGAGTGCTATAAGGTGAAGCAGCTCCAACATAGCCGTGCTATAAATATGTATTGTGATGATAATTCAGATTTTATACATACCGAATTCATCCTAATAAAATGAATTACAAAACTCTTTCCCTCTCTTTGGTTTATATTATAATAGCCCTTATCTTTTATATAATCAATAGGCATTATTTTTTGCTATGTACTTCCTATATTGATATCAACAACTATATTTTTTTATTTTTGTAATGCGTGCAATCATGCATTCAAATCCAAGTTATTGAGTACGAAGAAATTAACCATACTTCCCTGCTAGGCTTCCTTGAGGCTAGGGGCTCCCGTCTCCTAATAAGTGAAATATGAAATAATTTACTTTTCAGATGAGCTGACAACGTCAAGTTGACCATTAATTTTCCAGAACAAATCAAAAGTAAACATTAAACAAGGATCCCAAAGTAGTTTCAAAAAATTAAAATACAAATTAAAGAATACTGTAGAATAGAATTTGGATAAGATCTCACAAAAATGATGATTTGACTGTGAGAATTTTCAGGTGCTGAGGTGTCCAAAATTCAAATACAATGGACTTTTTATTGGTGGACAGTTTTATAATCATTACTAAATATCCGGCTTTTAGACTGTTAAAGGTTAGTTAGTGCTTCAGCTTGCTACAGCCTACAATATGCCTTGAGGCTGCCTGAAAATTGGGGGTCATTTTATGGGGAACAAAATGGAAAAAGTTATGCGTGATCAAGTTAGATAAATCAACGCCAATCAGTTTGTAATTTATTGGTAATTAAGACACTTAAAAATTTTTTAGTGTAATTTTCTTAATTAAACATGATTGAATAAATTAATTTATAAATAGTATTTCTCCCTCGCAAAATACCTTAATAAGTCAAATGAGTGTAGTATTAATTTTTATGTGTTAAAATGTATTTTATATTAGAATTGAATTAACGTAGTACAATATTAAACGTTGAAAACGAAAACCCTAAAAGATAAAACATCGCCAAAAAACAAAAAAAAGCGATTTGTTTATGAATACATATTAGTGATGTGTTCGAACGTAATATGTTAGAGTTTAATGAGTAGCTATTATATATTTTGGGATGCTATTTAAATAATAATAATTAAAAATTGGAATAAACCCAACAATATATTTCTGCATTACGCGTAAAACCTCAAGAAATAGATTGGCGGTTGACTCAAAAGTATTTTTGAGCTATCAGGTTAGGTTTAGGTTTAGTGTTGATTTTTGCCCAAATTTTGACTAATAAATTTGTTTTCCCCGAAATATGTGCATTCCATGGCAGCTGTTGCTATTATTGTAATAATTCCTTGTATCATTTATCATTTTCAGCCAGCTCAAATCGGTGCAAGTTGAGTGTTGCTTCACTTGACCTTTGATGTTGGACAGCTCCCTTGATGGGGAAAAAAGATGGCTGAAGACAAATCGTATCTTCTCCAATAATCATATTTAACTACCAAACTTTGGAGGATTTGATCAGTTAGAATGTCTAGATTACATTACTTATTTTCTTATTAATTTCAATCATAGTGATTAGAGAGATTATGATTGATTTTTGGAATATCTAATGGAGAGCGAATGATTGGAGATTGAAAGGAATTCGAGTGATGGATTTTTTTTAATCCAAAATAGATAGTTGAAATATGTTTTGTCAACTTGTTTCTCTGTTTTGTCAACTTGTTTACTTGATTTTCAATGAAATAGTACTACTTTAGAGTTTTTCCTCTCTATCAGTGTAAGTTGATTCAGCAAATCCCTTGTAGATTTAAGGGTCCCTTGCTAGATTCTATAATGATTATTGGTGAATATATTTCGAAATGAATACGAATCCCCTCCTTATCTAAACTTTACTTCAATTAATGTCAAGATGGAAAATTTATAGAATTGATAACTAAAAACAATAATGAGCAAATTATTGGTACATAATCTGAGTGTGTTCACGTGTTTTTGTCCTAGTGCGAAATTTCCATTTAATTTGATAATATTATTAATTATGTATATACTTAATAGAAGTTTAATCCGGGTCTATATTGTAAACTTGATGCTGCATTGTGATGTGTTCACTTGGTGGCATAATCTAGGCCTCCTACTGTTATTCAGAAGAAGTTCATATTTCTTTTTAATGCCAATGGTTTTTCAAAATATAGTTTTAGCTTAGCTTAGCTGTCTGTTGTTAGGTCTTTTTGTAGTTTATGTTGTTGTTTTGATGTGTATGGATCGTAGGAATGATAAAAGCTCATTATATCCTCCCTTAAAGTTCACTACTCCTTGTTATTTGAATTTTGCTAAGTTATATTTCAAATAACTTACATCTCATATAAAATATGTAAAAATTAATAACATGAAAGTGGGGTCTAATTATTTTTCTGTTTGTTTTATTTTATTTACTTTTTTTAAAAAATAATATCATCCACAGTCTTTCATTAGACTGACCACCTTTTTTTAGTATAATACTATTATATATATTTTCTAAAAAGGTAAAAATGAGCATTGTCGAAATCAACTTTTAACCCCTAATTAACTAATTCTTCCAAAATTTGAATTTGAGCAACAAGTCAAAGAAACTTACTTAAAAAATAATTAGGTCATATTAATATTGAAGTACCGTAACTTTTAAGCTACAGCTGCTATGAAAAAAAAAATAACTATAAAATAAAAATTAATAGTATATAATAAATATAATTTTTACAAAATTAATAAAGATATAATAAATTTTTCATCATATAAATGTAAAATCAAATCAACTTACTTTCTAAACTATAATAATTAATATTTAATAAACATATTAGTATTATAACTTAAAAAATACAACTATCCAATCTCAATTTTAAATACGCCTTTAGACAAAATACTAATTTTTTTTTTTTTTTCGAGATAGACAAAAGGCTAATCTTGAATGTTCATAATATTAATCTCTCTGTCTCTCTCGTAACCGGAACTTTAACTCATATCAAATCATGAATAGAATTGATAAAGGAAAGACATTAGCAAATTATCGCCACACATTCCGAAAGTATCCACGTGTTGTCGTTGTCATCTTAAACTCCCGTATTCAAATTTTAATTCACTCATCAAATTTTTTTTTAATAAAATATAACCTCGATAAAGCGAGGCAAATAAATGAAAAAGATAGAAATCAGTGCACACGAGGGGACATAACAACTTTACCCCCACAAAATAGAGATATTATTAAATATTCACCAGTTTTTATTGACATATTAATTTACTATCAAAATTTTTTTATCATAATTACATTTTGCCGCAGAATGTTTATTTTAATATTTTCTAGTTCTTTATATATATTTAATTTTTTTTCTTGGCATTCGATCTACGAGTGGTTTTCCTTGTTTTCTTTATTTCGGTTATTAAAATTTTATTATATTAAAATATCCCCAAAATAAAATTATAGGTTTTCTAATAGAATGATAATAATTAGAATTTTTTCATGCATCTATAAAAGATTTAATTCATGATATTATTTTCACTTGTACAAATAAATTTAACCATATTAAGCTCTATTATAATGAAACCCCCATAATAATTCATATAATCTTATATTATTATATCTAATTGGTTTAATTATGATTGATCATAATATGGTGAAATTTATTTGTACAAATGAAAATAATATCGTGAATTAGTTTGTTTATAGATACATGAAAATTTTTCAATTACTGTCACTCTATCAGAAAACCTAAAATTTTATTATGATAATATTTTAATATAATATAATTATAATAAGTGAAATAAAGAAAATAAATGAAACAGCTTCTAAATCGGATATCTAGAGAAAAAGATAAATATGGAAAAGAATCATGAAAATAGGAAAATAACTTCAGCTTGTAATTCCTTAAATATCGTCGTAACCTCGGTAATTTTTTAACAAAGTTAAAATTTTGGTGATAAAATAATAACAGCCGAAACATATGGTGATAAAATATAGTTATTAAAAAACTTTGGTGGTGAATTGATATGTCAAAAAACTTTTGATGGGTATTTAATAATATACACACAACATAACTAACAAAGAGAAAATTATCAGGAAAAAATAAACCAATTAAATTGATAATTGACAAATCCATATAATTGTATGAAAATTCTTGGATGCTCATGTAGCACTACTCCAAACTAAATATCTCAATAAGAGTGGTGCGATTCACTCATCAATTTGTTTTTCAATAAAATGACTTTTTCTTGCTGTTCTAGGAGAGCAAAAACAATTTTGATCATCTTTTTCACTTTGTTGCTGTCCTTGCAGCACCTTATCCTGAAATACATTTATATTTTATTGAGGCAACAATTCATTTTGTTGCACATTCTACAACCAGCCAAGAACATTTTATGTTACCTTATCTTCAATAGTTGCCACCTCGATCGTTTCTTTCCTTGTTGAAAAAATATTTCAACAATCCATGTACAAATGTACACGTCTTGTTGAAAGAATCTGCATGCATTCATGGTCTATAATGAATTCCTGGCCTTAGATGTATAGATATATAGTTATCATGTAGTAAAAGAAATGGAAGATTATAATGTTATGTATTGCTTGGAGATATTATAAAAGAAAAGAAATGGAGATGAGACTCCCACGTTAAATATCCATCCTTATATTTTATTATTATTCAAATTCGAGTAACTGCTTGTGCAAAATATATTTATGAACAGCTGAGTTACGCGCCATGAACTTTGTTTAATAAAAGTTATTATTTGAAAAGACATTAACCTAATATAAAGGAATCCATATAATAAGGCCATTATGGAATTCAATAGTACTGTTTGGAGTATCTGATCCTTTGAAAGTGAAAGAGCAACAGCATGATTAATCTAATTAATAGACTTAAACTAAAAGCAGGATCAGACACCCAAAAAGATTGCCATTCCAAAATTACTTTTGCTTTTTATTCAATTTGGAGTTGGCGTCAAAGTGATAGTGAAATGTGAAAAGTTTGAGGCTGATGAGATATGGCTGAAATCATCATCATATATATGATTGAATTGCAATTCATGTAAAACATCTCATTCATGAAAATTAGTAATGTCCAGTTGTTAATAGATGTGACTCAGATTGATATGATATTTCCCACGGGCAAAGCTCGATTCTGATTTCTGATAAATCAATTGCAATAACGAAATGTCATTTATGTATGAAAAAGTTCACAATACAAGCTGGATTGCAAACTTCAGTTGATCACAATTGAATTTACTTTGTTGTCGGTGCTAAGCTTCTTTAAATGACAGTGCTATGCTTCGTGTGTTTGTGTATGATTTTGATAATATTGAATCCAAGGTTCAAGTTCACTATCCATACTCTCTCTACAAACAAATTCCTCGATAAAACGAGGACATTTATCAATATAAAATGTAAAAAGGCGTTGGATATAGATTTATGATATAAATATATGGTGGGTTATAACCTTTTTTTTTTTGGGTATGATAAAATACATATTTTTATTTTGGATCCAATGCCTCTACTCTTCAAATCCGGAAAATTACAAAGTAATACATTGATCCTCTCAGAAAATCATTTGCGAGATCAGTTAATTGAGTTATTCTATGTCACAAACTTTTGGGTTCTGTCGATTTGAAGTAAAATAATTTTACTATTGATTATTTTATTGGGTGAGTACTCAGTCTTTAAGGTTTGAATCAACTACTAATTGTTTTTGTATTTTTTAAATTACCCAAAAATCCCTATTATATATATATTTCAGTTGAAATATATTTTATTTTTCTCTAATTTTCAACCGCTGCGTGTTTGATTCACTAAATTTTTTAAAATATAACCAATTGGCAATTGGGTACTAGACTCGAGCTACAAGACCTAAAGGAACATTTACTTCTTCTTTTTTTTTTTTCATTTTTGTGACTGAATTGTAGCTATGAAAATATTATTTGAGGCGTAGAAACTCTTTTTTCCTTTTTTTTTTTTAACATTGGACACGACAGATGGAGTTACAGTTATCTTACCTACTTCGAACTACATAACAAACAAATCAAAAACAGTAAAAACTGCCTTGTCCCCATGATAATAATAATAATAATAATGTAGGGAAATTAAAAAAAACAATAATAATAATGTAGAGAAATAAAAAATAATAGTAATAATAATGTAGGGCTCTCAATTACTCTCTCACCCAATGCCAATAAGATTCACGTGGCTGCAGAGCCAATTTCACCTTCATCTTGCAGAACATTGTCTCCACAATAATACTAAAAATATTCACATCTTGATTTGATTCATCTGCGGAGACTGAAAAAAGTGAAACTAATTATCTCGAGCATTGCTTAGCTCAAATATTTTATATTAATCGTGGCCTGATATTAATGTCCCGGTTTATTAGAAAGGATTAATTGGCAATATTATAGTGATATATTGTTAAATGCTTTTCATCATCTTTCACGTCTCATCTAATGATTATAATACAATACAAAGTAATTGATTTTATCTTGATAAGTGTCTTATTTGAGATCTTCCTTCGTATCCTGGGCAGAAAAAATGTTGCTTCTTGCGTCTTTATTGTGACAATTCAAATGGGTATTTTCCCTCTATATATCTTTTTCAAACAACAAGACAAACGACATAATAGAGGCTAATTTGTCTTCATTCCCTTTTCATGATTTAAAGATGACTTTTTTTTATTTTTATTTTTATTTTTAAATAAATATCCTCTTTTTGGTGAGAAAGTCTTTG
Source organism: Clausena lansium (assembly GCA_030449835.1). Lineage (NCBI taxonomy): Eukaryota > Viridiplantae > Streptophyta > Magnoliopsida > Sapindales > Rutaceae > Clausena > Clausena lansium. The sequence goes on from JASUUF010000369.1 coordinate 3,563,747, forward strand.
AAGTTCCTATAGTATTATTCTTTCTTCATTCAACGCTTGCCACACGGATATGCACATTATTATAATTGATTTAAGCATACACACGATGGGCACTGAATGGAAAAAGAATAGTGCTTCAGGAGCACCTAAGACTTTTTTCCACTTATTTAATATATTAGGGTCCCCATATATAACATGGCACTAATATCAATCAAAATTTTTTGAAAACAAAATAAGAAAGAATAATTAATTTGATTCAGTAATCTAACCAACTTGTACACTATTATGATGATCATTCACATCAATCAAGCCATTTTTAGGAGTGCAAACTCTAACTGATGAAAGTGCTTTGTTGAAATGTTTTGCTTTGGTGTCAAGGTACTCGCTCCAAGTGATTGGCCGATATAGGGGAGGATGACTTGGGCCTACAAGCTTTTGAAGAGGTGATATTTGGACACTTGATGGTGGCCCATAGAGATAGGCGATGGATAACCTATGCTTGGTTCGGTTCACGACAGCCCGGTGGAGCACACTCGGGTATGACCCGTTTGATAATATGTGGAGCAAGTCCCCAACATTGACCACAAGGGCACCAGGGATAGGTGGGACCATGACCCACCCGGTTCCCTCTTTCAGGACCTGCAACCCGCTGGTATTGTTTTGGTAAAGAATAGTGAGTAGGGTCGAGTCCGTATGCTCGGCCAGACCCATGGCCCGATCTGGATCCGGACAGGCCGGGTAGTAATTCAATTGTAACGCAGCACTAGCATCTGTGAAATGACCCTTCGGCCCAGCCCATTTGACATCTTCCGTGGTTATACCAAGTGACCCCAGCACTAACCACATCAACCTCCCTGCCAGCTTTTTCATTTCTTTCTCATATTCTTCAATTATATCACTGTTAAAAATTAAAAAAATTAATTAATTAATTAATTAATTTAAAAAAATGTATATATATAAAATAATAGATATAGTGAAGATGCTATTATGTCATGGATTGATGGATAAAACAAAAGTAAACAGTGTTTGCTATTATCACTCAAAATCTTCTAAGTGGGTCCATTGCTTTCATTGTAATCTTTGCTAATTGCATTAAGGAAAGCAAATGGGTATTTGCGTTTTGAGTGTACTTATACAGTTATGCTACCATTATCATCATCACACAATTAAGGAAAAAAATTTCAAAAAAAACACCATGGTGACCATGAAATGGCAAAAAAAAACAAATGAACAACTTTACACGTGCATGAGCATGTGTGATTAAAACAAATTACCAGTGTTTGCAAAAATCTTGGGGCCAAAGTTTGCGGAAATGATCAAGTGGTGATCCAGCTACGGTGAAACCTTCAGACCACATAAGCTTAGAGAAAAATGAAGAGATTCTAGCCAAGCCATAGCCAGCAACACCATCAGATGATCGCGCAGCTTTGAGCTTTTGTTGAGTTGGTAAAGAGAATAAGCTTCTGCTTGTAGACTCGGTGTTATCAAGAAGATTAGTGGGGATGCCATGATTTATGACTTGAAAAGCACCCCAAGTTTTGCATCCATTTCCGACGAGTGTAAGGGCATTAGGGTCATTGAGATCGATAATCGGCACGGATTCGGAGACCAACGAGTCGCCGGTAGGGTACTCATCGCGTTGTGTCCATGCATATGAGTCGGGTAATTCTTGTAGTGAGGTGAAGTCCAGGTGTTTGTGTTGGTGGAACACAGGGTGGGCACTAAAAGCGTCTGAGCGTCTTGAAGGCATGATGAAATTAATAAGTTTGAAGAGGAAAAAAGTGTGTGTCTTGGATTTTAGATGTTTTACGGAATAGGAGCTAGCAAAAGCTTAGTATGTAGTACTAGCTAGCAAATAGCAATAGTAGTGAGCAAAAAGTTGGATGATGATGAGTAGAGAGGGAAAATATGAGATGAGGACATGATGGTTTTGTAGAGTATTTATAGAGACGATCATAAGAGAGAGAAATAGGGAGGCGCGTCTAAAAACAAAAAATGAGTGAGAATAATTAATATATATATATATATATACAGTGGACACTGAATCAAGGATTATATACTTTATTAAAGTCCAAAAAAATTATCACACCTCTAATAATTTTGATTGAATAATTTCTATATATATACACACACATTAGAGTGTCAATAGGTTAAACTAATAAAAAAATTTGAGATGCTTAAAAACGGTCTGGAGTTTAATTTTTATTCATATAATATATAATAAAATAATATTGATCATTAAAAAAATGGTTTTAAATTTAGGGAATCAAAAGATCAGAAATAATGCGGAAAGATGAGATGCTGAGTGATAGGATAATACATACATCATAGGGGTTAAGGAAGATATAATTTATTTATCATTATCCTAGTTGCTACTAAATATAAATTAAATCCAGAATATACAAGAAAAATAGAAAAGAAAACAACCAAATCAAGGACAAATATGTGCATACAAGAAAGAAGGGGGGCTAAAGAGGAGAGGATGATGGAGAAGATGGGGACAATGTGGGTGAGACTAAGAAGAGAGTGGTGGGTTTCTTTTAAATGTTGAGTGGTGTTGGGAGAAGTGTGGATGGAAGGAGACAAGAAATGAAAGGATAGTGAGTGTTTGTATTGGACAAGAGAAAGAACAAAAACTGAAAGGACCATCTTGTCCTCTACAAACAATAGAAAGTACTTAAGAAGGAAAAGCATCTATAATAATAAAAAAAAAGAAATTAAAAAAGAGACTCAAGCCAAACCAAAGGCAAACGGGGGTTCCATGAAAGAGTAGGGTCCTGCTCTCTCCATGTGCTTTTGTCTTGTCCTCAAGTAGAAAAACATCCAAATCAATAAACCCAAGCTTGAGCCTAACCTTTCTTCACTATAAGACAATACCCACCTTATTCACTATGGTGTATAAATCATATTTGCCCTTCCACTTGCTCTTTCGATATTGGTGAACTTAACTTCTCTTGTATCTATGGTGGCTGAGGCACATCTACTTGTTTGGTTCTCATAAAAAGTCTATCAGTTTGTATATTTGTGGAAGACTATGAGATTTAGATAGAATAAAGAGGGACCAGATCAATTGCATTTGATTTGAACAAAAAAAAAATTAATTTAAGAAAGTTAGCAATTTTCCTTTCATTTTAAAAAATTTAAAAACTTTTAACTTATTCAGCGATTCACCTGAAGATTATAAATTGTATAAACTTGTCATCTTTACGGTAACAATGTTAGAAAATTTCAGCAAAAGATTATAAGTTCAATTTAACATTATGATGTAGGACATCTTTTGATCTTATAATATATCGTTTGAAGTTCTTGACGAGGAATAAAAACTATACTTACTTGTTTGCCACATATTTTCTCGTTTAGTACCTCGAAGGTATATGGCGTCCTTCTTTAAATTTTTAGAAAATTTATTTATTTTTATTTTCTTTTAAGTTGGTTTTAAGTGCTTTATTTTTTGGTTAATTTTTATTCCCATTAGTATAATTATTTTTATGTAAATATAACTTGTATTTGGCTGGTACTTATGTAAAAGTGAAAAAACAAAAATGATATCATATTGTTTAGTTAAGAATAAAATTTTGACACTTTTTACTATCATTTGGTAGAAATTTGATACTTTTTTTTAAACATATATGACATCAACATAATAAATGTTGAAAATACTCTTGTGACATAAAAAAAAGTTACATATTTTAATGGAAAGGTAAAAAAACTAATACACTTTACAAACTTATGGCTAAGAAAAATTTAAAGTTTTCGACCTCTTGTGACATAAAAAAAAAGTTACATATTTTAATGGAAAGGTCAAAAAAACTAATACACTTTACAAACGTATGGCTAAGAAAAATTTAAAGTTTTCGACTAGCTCATTTGTATTTGATTTGTCAATTCCGATGGATTAATACTCGGGTCGTTGGGGACTGCGTATTTCTAGATTTTAATAGCTTTGTTGGGATTATATTTATGCTTCGTCTCTTTTCTTCTAAATAGAATTTTCTCACTTGTTGAGTTTATTGAAAAAACAGAAGTGAGAAATTACTAATTTTTTTCCCACTGAAATCAGTATATAACACTTACCTCCTATAGTTTTCATAATATCTAAAAATTCTCCTATTATAAAAATATTTTAAGAAAAATAAGGGTAAATAGATCATTTGTTTGATAATTTATCTTGGGAATATAAAATATATATTTATTATAAGAAAAGTATTTAGAAAATAAAAATATATAAGAAAAATATTTTATTATTAAATTTTTTTCACACTTTCTTATTTTTAGTACTTGTTTTTTTTTTAATTTTCATTGAAATGATTTATTTAATTTATAATAAATATGAATAAAAGTGTATTTGAAAAAAATGATAATACTGTTAAATTATGCTGACAGGGGGATTATGAGCTATTATGAAAATAATGAGGGGATAAGTGGCAAATATGATTTCAGTTGAGAGAAATTGACAATCTCCCATATTCACATTTATATTGTTTGGCAATGATTGAGACAACTGATTGTCTCTATTTTCATCTTTACTTTGATTCTTTCACTATATTATCATATTTAGTGTAATATTTTGAAAATATATAAAACTTATACTTGAGGTAGCTTAATTTCCAGTGATCAAAAGCCTGTGTCTGACTGTAAAAACATAAAGATCTAAATATACTCGTCCAATCATATATAAGTTCTTTAGAATTAGATTAATCTTATCATCGGTCATAAGAAAACATCAAATTAGAAATACAAATATAAATGTTGTGGACATATGTATATAAAGGGCAATGTTGTCCCTATAGAAAAAATAAAAATAGGATGAGTGCTCCTATACTTTTCATTTGTAGATATATTTGGCCATTTCCATGAAAAGTGGTAAAGCTTTTTTTGGTGTTTTATGGTTAGATTTGTGTTCCTTTGTCCCACATGACCCCCTAGTGGATCTCCCATGACATAACTCTTTTAATATCACAACATATATAATCTATCGTGTCCCAAAACATTATCTAATGCATCTTTTTGGTTTTATGATTTAACACCTTAAAAATTTTGGAAACCCGCTATTATTTCTTTCTATTTTTTCTCATATTTTTGTGGTTGCCATAAAGTTAAAAAGATTATGTATTTATGTATTTATGAATTTATGATGTCCTAAATTAATGGTAATGATCATATCCATGTACTTTGGCAATTGGCATGATGATGATCATCATATATGAGACATGCGCTCGTGAGCATGCACTAACTCACACATGCATATGCAATTCACGTGGCCTTAACGTGGTGAGGTCGGGTCATTACATAAACGATTCCAAAAGGAATAATGATTTTTAGGATGAAAATAAAATTGATTGAAAAAACATGCATGTTATATATACAAAATTTTCTATTCTTATTTTAACTTATTGATGGGTCAAAATCTCTTCATAGTTTGTGATCCATATCAACTAATACTAACCAAAGAATTATTCTTTGTCCTAAGGAAGAAGACACTCTTTGTCAAGAATCTGTATAATAATAATAAAAACAAGTAATTTTGTCTAAATCAAACTAATCCTATAAGATGCATGAAACTAGTCCCCCTTCAAAACACACCTTAACGTTTGTTCACAGGCAAAGAGATCAATGAGTTCATCCAATGAATTCAACTAAAGAAAAAAAAAAGCTTCTAGTCATAACATTTGTCTTTATTTACATATTTAAATATGGTTAATTTAGGTGGGTATCATCTAATTGATAAGATAAAATCTTGTGTGCGAATTAGAGTTTAGAGTTTGAACTCTACTCACGGTGAGAAGAAAATTAAACTACCGTTAGCTAGGTTAAATAATCAAACTAAAAAAAGACATGATTAATTTGGGGTTGATTTCATGAATTTTCTTGTATTTGTATTTTATCATATTCACCTAAAATTTTTCTCTTTTAGCGTATTAGCATCATGAAAATTTTGAGGTAACTCATTGGGTCCCCCTATCTAAGCGTATTTTTTTAAGGGAATCGACTTTCAAAATTTCTGCCTTTTCTAGACAACCTTATAAATTTGGCGGATATATATTTCTTAATTGTGTTAAAAATAGGCTACTATTTTAGGCTATGCGGTGTACAAAACTTCTAGCAAAAGGAAACACAACAATAATGAATATACGACTTCAATTTACAATGCTGTTGTTATAGTATTGGACCTGAGTACTGCTGTTTCATTTTAATATTGCTTTACCAGCAACTAGCAGAACGGTTTGTTTTGTTCCTCCATGGAGAAAATTAAATGACTCTTTTTACTCTTGGTAACTGCTAGCTTCAATCTCCAATCATTGAGAATTATTGTACGTTGAAATTTAAAAACCAGACTCTTATCAGCATCTGGGGATTCAAAAAGACATGATCATTATCAAGTTGAAAGATAATGCTTGCATCACCAATTCAAAACGATCATGATGCTGGAAATCAAGTGAGCTTGCTAGAACTCAAGTAATTATATTGTTATTTCAATTTTAATATTAACTATATTTTGACTCTTATGTAATTAATTAATCCACATAAGAGTCATACGTTTGCTTTTTATAAGAATCACATTGAGATCCTTTTCAAGATCTTATAATACAAATAGCTATGGCAAGAATCAACAGTCGAGTCACAACTAGTCTGTCAAATCAGTCAAAATTTGTTATGGAATGTGTATTGTCAAAATTATGGTGTGAGTTATTTCTAACCTTTATTGGTCTTTGGTCTTCATTCTTTAAAGTAAAGTCATAAGGCTTTTAATAATATTAAATTTCTACTTGTTAAATGTGTCTATACCTCACGTCATTATTTGTATTTCTGTCTCCATTACTTGTCAAATTCAAATGGACATTAAGCTACTATAAACATGACACAAATTCTGTAATTCAGCTCTGCATAAATATTCTGATCTGCAAATCTGTTCTGTATGTTTGACATGCCCAAACTACTTGGAACATAGAACCGGTATTCTGCAGCACCGCTTGGTTTGAACAAATGGCCGGTGGATAACACAAATGGACGCTGATATTTTAGTATAAAGTACTGGGGGTCAGATCCTTGTAAACAAATGCGCACACACTAGTTAGGTTAGAACCTAATTCTTGAGACGCCACTCCTTACCACTAGAGCTAGTTCTTAACCTAAAAAAAATGTGAAAAAAAAAAAAAAACATATAAAGAAAGTGACAAAAGCTTACTATATATTTATAGTCTTATTTCATTCCAATCCTTATACATCTTCTTATATACAACTACTCCATAATTTCTACATAGATCCATAATATTACCATTCTTTGGGATTTTTTTGTTTTTGTTTTCTTAAGTTCTCGGTTTATTTAGCTAATCAAAGGAAAATGCAGAAGTTACCTCCTTTTTTTTTTTTTTTTTGGGGACAGCTACTTAATATCTATGGCAGCTTTTTTTTTTTAAACGTATATGAGTAGACGAACAATAATGCTATAAGCTCACAAAAGTAATGCAAATACAAAATTTATATCCTAATGATGTATCAACAGTCAATGACTATCACATGCTAGATAATAATACTTAACTTAATTGTTAGACCATTATTAATGAGATAATTACATAACAACAATGAATGAATAACATGTTTAGTGCATTATCATTTGAACTAGTTGAGTTGAGTTGATAAACTCGGGTAAATGTTCGTTTAGTCTCTATATTATGAATTATGTGCTCCTTTAGATCTTATATTTTGAAAAGTACTTCGAGACACCCATCCTATTAAATATGTGACGCTCTTGCCCTTATTTTGCATTGTTTTTACAATAATAACCTTGGAACAATATTTTTTGGTGACATTAATGAAAGAAAAAAATATTAATTAATCAAATTAACACTAAAATTAAAATAAAAATTAAAGTAACTTGGTAACTTAAATTTTTTTATAAATAATTTTAGCAAGACTACAAGGTATTAAGGGCCCATTTGGGATTGCTTTTGGGAGGCTTAAAAGTAATTTTGAGAATTTAAAAACTAATTTCAGTGTTTGGTAAAAAAAATTTAAAATCATTTTTGTCAAAATCAGCTCCTCCTACAGCTGATTTTCAAAAGCAGGGAATGAGTAGCTTTTACATTCTAATTTTGAGAATTAATTTTATCCTTTAATACAATTCCAAAATATACTTACAATTATTACCTAAACCCAAAACTATCCTTATTCAAATTGAAAATAAAATCAATATTTCAATAAATTTTTATTATAAAAAAATAAAAGAAATAAAATCAATATAATATAAATTTTATTTTTAATTAAATTATTATAATACACAATTAAAAATATTGTATGTACATGTTTTTCTATGTGTAAGTAAATTTCATCCTGCATTATGTCCATTTTAGTCATTTATTTTTTTACAGCAGTTTAATAGTAAGATTTACTAAACACCCATAACTACTTTCAAAACTCACAGTACTTCTAAAAACAAAATTTACCAAAACACTTAACTGATTCTCTTCATAGCTGATTATTTCTACAGCACAGCTAACAGCAATTATTTTAAAAGCTACAGTATTACCAAACTAACCCTAAATGTAGCTTGTAAGTTGGTTGGTATTAATTTATTTATAAAAAATTATTTGAAAGATTATTGCAAGAGTGTAAAAAATATTAGATTTGTAAATTGATCATTTTTGGTTAATTTGCTAATTAATTTTTTATGATAAATTAATTAATGCTCTCAAGATTGTAGCATGGGTATTATTATTGTAATAGCAAAGAAAAAAATTAGGGTGAAAGTGTCATATATTTAACAGTAGAGTGTTTTGAGGATATTTTTAAAAAATAAGGGCTAAGCAGGCACTTAATTCAAAATCAATAGACTAAATGAATATTTACCCTAATAAAATTTCTTGTGTTAAAAACAAAAGGCCTGGATTCCTATCCCTCCTCACATGGAGTGTAAAGTGCAATTGAGTTATCACTTACAACTACGTACTCTGGATTAGAAAGTTAAAATACCAAAAAAAAAAATTAAATGTTGTATCTCTATTGATGTAACACATATGTTGTGATATGACTACATATTATCATGTGGTAACTAATTACTTATGAGATTGTGAACTTTGACTCTCAACTTTGAAAATGTAGCATTAGTCACACACACACCCATATATAAACAGCCAAACAAGAATAAATATGCATTTATTGTTTTCTTTTTGTATGGTATCTAATTAGCCAAAATCATGCGGAAGTATGTCGACACTACCTTTTCATGTGACAAGGACTTATTAGAAAGACCATCTTGCACTTGACAGGGGTTGTTAAGGGAAAAAAATCTCACATTGGTTAAAAATGATCTCGAACTATGTATAAGTTAGAGGTAATCATCAACTTTTACATTAGCTTTTGAGTATTAATTATGCATATGGAATTCTTAAGGTAACACTGTCGGTTTTAAATGAATACGATTTTTTTTAATGTTCATATGTCCTATTTTAGAATATGCAGACTTAAACTGTATCAATACATACAAAATATACAGCCCTGCAGATGTATGGCCATAGTGCAAATTCATATTTTCTTTGGCATGGATGTCGAGACCGGAGACTTACCATAAGTGTGTGTGAATAAACATAAATATATGTCATGCATAGACATATATAAAAAATGATTATTTACATGAACATATACATGTGATGCATGCACATGCTTATTCGTAAGAGAGTGGAAGGCAATATATTTGTTCCTGACAACAAATTCCATCAATGTTCTTGACTCCATTTAATGTGAGATGTGTGTGGAATCAACTTAATTTGTCTGAGAATAATTGCAATGCAGAAGAAATTACAGATATAAAGGTGAATTTGCATGGCATCCTCTCAGACTTGTATGCATAATTGATGAGCTTTATCATATGCTGATGAGTGAATCCAACTAATATACATATCTAACTTTGGGAATCAGCTTCTACTTAAGGTTAATGATTCTATAGGATGAATGCTTTGTTAACGAAAGATGCTTTTGGTTTGGACTTCATTAGATATGCATGGCATCGTTTTCGTTCACGAGCACTCCTCATGCTAGTTTTTGCCTTAATAAATGTTCATATACATTCTTTCTTAATTTCTTGTAAAGTTGATTCATTATAAACATATGATTAAAGCCAAAAAAAAAATAAAGAAATAATAACGTTAGGTTATGAATTAATCGTTGTTATATCATTTTCAAAATTAAAGTGTTCGAAAAAATGAGAATGACATAAAATCCTCCTCAATCAAAACAGTTATTATAAGCAAAAAAAAGTATAAATCAAAGGTTATAATGACATGTAAATTAATATTGCAAAAATCAGAAATCATTAGGGCATACGCATATATGCTAAAGATAAATCCTAAAATTATAACATATGATATATATTTTTGTTTTTTTTTTAAATTTCCTGTATATTTGAGTATTTATGCCATTCTGAATAATAGGTGAAAAATATTGATAGTAAAATGATCTAAAAAAAATTCAAAACTCTATATTAACTTTCTCAAAAATTTCTGATAAATATGAGATGCGTTTTCACTGATTATGTTTGTTGTGTTCATATATTTGTAAAGCTTGAAATAAACAAGAAGACAACAATTTGCTTAAAGTAGAAACAACAATGTTGACACGTTTAATTACCTTGAAGTTACTTGATCGTATTCGCAAGAGGCCAGAAATCATATAAATGGTTTTGTGAGAAAATGACTTGAAGTGTAGCCGAATTCGGGGTATGTGGTGGTAAAACTTTTTGCTAAATTTTTAATGTTAGTTTCCCCAAACCCATTTCCAAATTTAGATAAATGAAAATAAATCGGTTTACCACCACGAAATGGAATTGCATTAGTTTGAAAGAAGAAACATTTTCCAAAATTAGAGCAACGTGATATTGTTTTGTACCACAAAAAAGTAAGCTACAAGTCAAAATAAATGTCCTAGTCATGGTTAAAACAATTAGAAGTGGATCCATTTTCTTTTGCGAAATAATTCCGAAAAACAAAAAGCCCCTGAAATTGTTATCTTTTTCCATGCTTTCACAATCATGTAAACCACAAGACTTATCACCATTGAGTAATATGACTTCTTGTTGGCCACTTGGCCTTACCAATTACTTGCATTTTGAAAGCTTTTGATTTTGTTTCATGATCAGCATAGATATCATGTAATCAATATATCAGAAGAATTCATGAGTGGAAGATAATGGACGAGCGTTGTGATCCCATTGCACCATTTACAAGTTAAATCAATCAAGTACATGCAAGGTAGAGTATATGATTGATCAAAGTCCAAATTTGTTCCACTATACTAAGCAATAATATATAGCAATGTTACACTTTTATGATCCAAAGTTTGTACTTCAAATGATCTGGCATAGGACATATTATTTAATAATAGATAATAATAATTATCACATTAATAATGAAATATTAAAATTAATTTTCTACATAGCAGTCAAATTGATTATAACTGATTATCATTTGAGATACAAATTTTATATATATAAATGTGATTGTTTATATAACTTCAAGAAGTATTAAAAAATCAGGGACCCAAGTGCACCGAATTAATAATAAAAAGGACAAATTTTATGATTTATATAGATATTTTACTCTTTTCTCATTCCATTGAGATTCATTCAAAATCTAAATCGAAACAATGACCCTGTGCACCGACCAATGCTAGCATAAACGTTCTTGGAAGTTGAACGTGATTTTACAAAATTTATCAAATATCAAAAATTAATTTTAAACTTTTCAAAATTATTTTTGAACTTTTCAAAAGCAACCTCAAACAGCCCTAACTCATTGTAAGATTTGAAACTTAATTATAAAGATATTTCAAAAAATAAAAAAGTAAATTCAAATATAAATTTTAAATGAATAAAATATGCCAATACATACACACACAAAATTTTTTAAGGGTGTGTTTGGTGTATGGAATTATGGAGTATAAAAATACTGTTCACATTCCCATAACTCCATGCCCATGTTTGGAGAAAAAGAGCATGGATAATGCGGTTAGCTAATGTGGGCACACCCGCCTTAGCGCCTCTTCCTTTTTTTTTTCTTATTTAAATAATAAATAAATAAATTAATATAATATTAATTTTATTTTTTATTTTACTTTACTTTATAATTATAAATTAGTAAATTTATTATTTATATTTTATTTTTATTATTTTAAAATATAACTAAATAATGTATTATTTAATTATATTATAATAATTAATATATAAAAATGATTAATATTTAATAAGTTCATATAAATAATAATAAATACTTGAATAATATATAAAAATAAAAATATAACATAATATTGCATTATTTAATTATATTATAGTAATTAGTATATAAAAATTGATTATTATTTAATAATTTAATATACTAATAATAAATACTTAAATAATAATTTAATATAACTAGCAATAAATATTATTTTCTAAATATATAATTTAAATTAATAACAAAAAATTAATACAGTACAGTGTAGCACTAAATATTGTACAGTATTATTATAATACAGTGCTAATGCAATACATTATAATATAATACACTAACATTAAAATAATACAATATAATGTACCAAACGTACCCTAAGTGTAGAAAGCCAAACACTAAGAGTATGATTATGATGCATAGATGGTCATTTTTTGGACCCATTATGCCATGATTTCTAGTGGCTCACTGGCCCTCTCTCAAATTATTTAACCAATCAGGCAATCACATGATGTAGCAAACGAAATGGAAGCCCTTAGAATGAAGGCAAGAGGCAGGTGTGTGTACATATATATATATGAAGATTAAGACAAACTTTGCTCAGTTGGGCGGCCAATTTTGTTATCCTCAACAATTTTAAATTATAAAGTTGCAATAGATTAACACATCATAGCTCTTCATCTTCAGTTTTCAGCACTTCCAAGATTTTTTCTTTAATGGTAGATCATAGAATATTATTACTTCATAAAGCAATGTGCCAATTTTCACTTTTATCTTATTGGTGTTTATTTTTCTTGGATTCTACTCAAGCGAGTAGAATGACATGATGATGAAAGGGCAATTCTTTTCCTTTGCAGTGCATTTTATATTTTAATTTCATATATGAATTGTATAAGTATGTAATTTGGGTTCCTGAAAGGGCACGTCTTACGCTGGCATATCAATATAATTATCGCGTTCATGTCACTCAGGTATGAATAGGAGTGGGTTTAAGCATAAATGAATTAGGCGGTCACTTAAGATTCCATCTTTTAAGAAGGCTACATGTTTTTTGTATTTCTCTGATAATACTTAAATTAATAAACTTTTTAATTTAGGTACAATAGAAAAACCCATTTTTTTTTAAAACTTCTCTCTAATTAATAATCATCCTATAATTAAAATTATTTTATACAGATTCTATAAATTAAAATCTTAATGTTAAAGAATTATAATTAATAATATTGAACTGTTAATTCATTCATTATTATTTTTCCAAGACAAAAATTAATTAATTTATTAATTACTTTACATTAAAAAATTTCTTGCCCTCTTTTTAACAAAGAAAATTATTACATTTATTGGCTCACTTTTGAAGTGAAAAAAAAAATTAATTTCTTGAATTGATTATTTTTCTTCTTTGAAATTTCTTCAGATCCTATTGATTATTGTTGAAAATTAAGATATAGTTAGAGATTAATTGAATTTTAAGCTCTTTTATATTCTTTGAGTGTTGAAGTTGTTGAATGTAAGAAGGCCTCACAAAATAAATTTCGCCTAAGACCCTCAGTGCTCTAGGGCCGGCCCTAGGTATGAATAGTAGAGTTGATCAAATTTGACTTGATTCATTTACTCAATCCAAATAAATAGGTTTAGGTTATCAAAATTTTCACGATTATTAAATCAATTGCGTCCATGTTAATCCAGCTAACTTTTATATTAGGTTAGTTTTATTTAAATATAAATAAATAACTTAGCCATATTGATCCATTTAATCGGGTAACTATATTAAATAAGCATTAAGCAGGTTAGTGGTAGATCCTGTCTTGTTGGAAGAGAGAGTCACCTAATTATTCAATGGTTCGTATTGTGTCACCCATTTATTTTTCCATGTTAGGTTATTCAATTTTTTAGTACAATTATATTGGTCATGTTTGAGTTAGTCTAAATTTAACATAATATGAGATTGACAAAAACCGAATACGGTCCGATGACATATTTTGCCACCTCTACTAGGTAGTTATACACTCTCTCAACAAAAGTTGAGGAAGAGGGGAATCCCTGCACATAGATCTCTCCATCGCAAATACAAGTAAAGTAGATATGTCCTCCCCAATATTAGTAGCTAGGATAAAAAAGTTTGGGTTGTGTTATAATAAATTTATTTAAGTTAGTTCCAATACATTTTTTTATTTTATATCTATTATCACGTTCTTCAGTTTCACCACTACCAATTTGGAATAAATTGTACAAAATACTTTAAAAATATCAATATCCCAATTTGCAAATTGAAGTTATGTGGATCTTGTTTAGATTTGTGAGCCTGATTAAAAATATTGAATGGCTTAACCAATCAAGTATCGATCTGTGATGTTGGTGGAATCTTGCAGGTGGAGATTTTTGACATAACGGTGTTGCTTGTTGGTGTATTCGTTGTTCATTTGGTTTCTTAGTCTCACGATAGATAGTCTTGAGTGAAAATGCTTCAAAAAGAAAAAAAATGTGTGTGTAGTATATATATCTAACGGTCCAGATTGTATATATGCAAATTAAAAGTATGTGATTTTAAGTTGGTGATAGATGAGTCATAAAAATTAAAAATTAAAAAAAAATCCAGTGGCCATAAAAATATATATATATATTGTAAGATAAGAAAGGAAATGATGGTTCGGAATGATTTCGGTTTCTATTTAGACAATATTATTCATCAACTAAATAATATAAATGATAGCCATCTAAATAGAAACGATCACGTCATCATTTAAATTTAATTTCCATCTCGTTATCAAGCTCACTCTTTTGTCTGGTTAATTTCAAAAGATGAGTTTATGTGATTTTATTGCATGAGCATATAAATGATGTGGTATATATGTTTATCCTAAAAATTAATTTAAATTTTTTGTTATGATTTTAAATTTAGGGTTAATTTGGTAAACTAACATTATTTTTCATTTTCTTTAAAAAATATAAAGATACACCAAACCTAAAATATAAGACCTAAACAAGTATTTAGTTGTATAAAAAAAAATCAGTATTGGTTCTTACAAACTCTAGCATCAAATTAGATTTTTTAATGTCTTGAATCCAGTTTTTCATTATTTATGACAAAATAACCTTACATGATTTACAAATTTTACATTTAAGGAGTTCTTTCTTAAAAAAAAAAATAATAATAATAATAACCTCTATTAGTTATTAATTATGACTAACAGCCCCAGATTAAAGATTTTGGTCATTTACTACACATAGCAGATGTAATGCTTGAACTTCTTCTATAGAAGTTTATGATCCAACTAATTTCAGTATCCCCAAAACTTAGATATATGTGACCTAGCCTATATTAGTTTATTTACATTATTTTTTCCTAATTATATTTCCAAAATTTAAGCAGAAAATTGAATATTGATTAATAAATTATGCTTCAAACTTGCCGATGTCAAGCAGGAATTACAGATCAGAAGAGAAAGGGATTCGCGCAGGCTGGGATAAGAAACAAACATGATGAAGAAAACAACAACAAGCAAGCCGAATAAAACATTCAAATGTAGTTTTCATAGGAAGACCTTATTACTTGCATATACGTCGTACAATCTTCCTTGGCCACATGCCTTGTCCTATAAGCTTGTACTGTTTATATCTCTCAACCAATTTTTATTTTTTTAATCTTTTGCTTGTTGTTAAATCATTATTAACTACCTAGCCAATAGCTCGTTTTGAGGACCCCTCCGCCATGCATCGAAGGTTTTTTTTTTTTTTTTTAACAAAAACCGGTGGGAATTTGCATGGTTAATGTATTTTTGCCATTAGTCTCAGGTAGTTTCTGTTTATCTTTTGCTATAGTCTAAATATATTTGTATTTGAATCGTGTCTAAATTTATCTAAAAACATTTATCCAAATGATATATTTGTTTTCTTTTTTAACGTTTGATTATAAATGTTTGAAAGTTAGTAAATACATTTCTTTATCTAACATTTCTCTAAAAGTTTTATTGTCAAGAAAAATCTAATTATAAATCATCATAATATCATGATTAGAATTAAGAAGCTGTATTTGCAATTCATATTATAAAGTAATTATCATACATATACTGTTGATCAAGAAACCTAATAGTTAGTGCCCCGAAATTTTTTTCTTCTTTTTTTTTAAACATCCCCAGCATCATTAAAGCAATCCTTTAGAGTATCCATGCATATGATGTTTTCTCTTTATAAGAAGGCAGCAACTTAACCGGTATACCAAACATTTCTTCTACTTTCATTTAGCCAAATAAGGAAGAACAATACATTTTGGTCTATAACCAAAAAAATTCATTGCACTTGCACAACATGTGCAATAAATATCCCAATTTTCTATAGCATAAAGAAGACATAATAAAGAACAAAAACAAAAGGAAAAATGAAAAAGCTAGAGATAGGGTTCTTCATCAAGCTGAAGCACATGTTTGGATCGATGTTGCCATGAATGCATCGGTCAATTCCACTTTCAGTACACAGAAAGGATTAAATTGTTATTAATGAACTGCTAGCAAAGACAACAGAAACAACAAAAGAAGCAATAAATTTGAAATGCTTTCAGAAAAATAGAAAGAAATCTTCCTTGGACACATGACTTGTCCTTTAGTTGTAAATGCAACGGTGTCCTGTTATCACGATTTTATTGGCTGCAACTTTGTTGTACCTCCTCCTCTTCCATATTTTGGATCCTTCTATTTATTTCAGTTGTTAGGTCTCCGATTCACTTAACCCACCATTTGGGAAAATTTTACTGGAAGCTTAGAACTTTTGTTGGAAATTTTTCACATTATTTCCTCACACAAAATTTTGGAGAATTTATCAATCATCCACACTTTGTTTCCTCTGCTTTTTGAAGAAAAAGAAAGTCTAAAAACTATCAATTAGTTCGGTTCATCTTATTTATAAAGGGTATCAATTTTTTGCCTTTCCGTTAATGTGCAAGAACAAAAATGCCAATTGTTGGCATATAGTAAATTCAATTCTATTATTATAATTCACTGTCAGATCAAAGATGTAGAATGATATTTTCTTTTTTCTTTTACCAATATTAATTGAAACATCAAGCATGTCCTGTTTAGCTAGGCCTATATCCTTCTCTAGCTGTATAGTCTCAACAAGCTGCATGTTTCAGTACGTATTTGATTTTCTCATATAACAAAATCACATTCATCAAAAAGATTAAAAAAGAAGAAAGAAAAAAGCTATTACATCATGATGGACCAAGATATAATGTGTCTTCATCTCTGCATTGTTCTTCTTTTGAGTTTCTTTAAAACCATGTGAAGATGATTGCAGCCGGCAGCAGCAATATTGTTAGTGCCCGAAGCTTTCTTGAGGAATTTGGTGGTGCTGGTGTTGGTTCCATGTGATGATCATCATTAGATGAAGCTTGAATCAGTACACGAAATAATTAAAAGTGAAAAAAGTATCTCAGATAAATTTGAAAAAATTAAAAAAAAAAAAAGAAATAAAATGTGATCAAATTAAAAATGCTAGGAAAAACATTGCTCTGGGTAGCTTTTGGGATCACTATTTGTGATACCAATGACCCATTGAGATGTTAAAAATTTGATGATATGGAACATTCACACATTGTTTTAGAAGGGGAGAAAAAAACTCAAAACTCTCAAGAGCAGGCAACAAGCCCAATAACTGTCATAAGAAAGTATATTAGAGGCTTAGTTAGGCCCAAATCAATTTTAACGCAGAAATTTTTCTTTTGGTGAGGGCATTTGTGACGTCTTCTTAAACAATAATTAAAAAGCTACGGCTAAACCTCAATTCACACTAGATATAATGATAATCTTCAGTGTACCTCTAACGTATCAAAACTTCATTTTCGTTCAAAAGATAATGACAAATGCGGGGCACATTGATGAGCTTTTTTTTTTTTAAATCTTCTTCATTGTTAATTGGTAAATTGATGTTTTCACAATTTTAAAGTTAAATTGAAGATTGTCATTTTAAATAGGGATAAATTGAAGTTTACCCTAAAGCAACTAACTTTGTATAAATATGTATAAATATATTCTGTACAAAATAATATGACATTATTGTATAGGTGAGATAAAAGTACCTCACAGTCCACAAGATTTATTTATACCAATACAATTTTGTTAAATCAATTTGAATAAAGTTATAGCTCGAAAAGAGAAATATTTATTAATTAATAGCAAAACTAAAATACTTGTCCCAATAATATACTGTGAAATGAAATTTAACTTTACTCAATCTCTCAAATGACAAGGCTGTTCGTAAATAAACCCTCTTAAGGTTTCTTGTTAAACTCGTTTATTAGTTTGTAAAGAAACTTTTACGTTGTAAAATTTTACTCTACACAGCCTCTTAAATGATAACCTTATTAATAAATAAACCCTCTACGGTTTCTTGGTGAACTCATGTACTAGTTTGTAAAGAAACTTTTAGAACTTGTATGCTTTAGATGAAACTCTACAATTATATTAGTTTTATTAATATTCTAATCCTAACTCCTAAGATTACTCATAAAAGTTTAACTTTGGAACTAACAGATTTAAATTTGAACAAAACAGAGCACAAATATTTTCTCTAGTTTAATTGATGGACAAAATTACGCAATATTAAGTAAAATTATAGAAAAATGTACCATTTCCAGGGGAGCCTGAATTATTTATAGTTGGTGGTGGAGGTGACTGTCCAAACCCAAGACTATTGCAATTTGCTCCTAAGGCGCCTGCAAAAAAAAGGTATCAACTTTATACATATATAGTAATTAAAGAAAAATTAGTAAAAGATTTTAATGGTATATGCATACTCCAAAACTTGTATTTTATCAATAAGGGAAATGCCTTACATTGTTTAAAACAAGCTAATTCTGAATTATTCATCAAATTTGCAGAGCCTTGGTAGCATTGGCATGTGTGTCCAGTTCCCTTAGGCACACAAGTTCCATCTCCACACCATGTAAGACCACAAGCTATGAATAAACAAAAACAAAAGTTAATTTGTTTTGCTTCAAATATGAGATCAAATCTTTTTTATGTAAGGAGAATAGTAATTTAAGTAAATGAATCCAAATGGTTGATGACGAAGATGGTGATGTTTACGGTCTGAGAAATTTAACGGCGCTGGTGAGACAGGAGCCGGCGGCGGAGGTGGTGGTGGAGATCCGTTGCCACATTTGAAATTAATTGTGCCTGTAAATTCATCACCAAATTTCTGATCAATAATCATATTTACTTTCTTGGAAAAAAGAAACTCATATATAGTTAATAGAGTTGAAACAAAGAATGATATTTTCATTCCATTGTAGCTCCTTCCCCTTCCAAGCAGCTGCTCTTTTGTGCAACTGATTATTATTTTTCAACTTATTATTATTATATATATATATATATTGTAGAAGCGATAACTCTCTAAAGCTAGCCTAGCCCCCCAAGTTTCAAACGTTTATAGCAATGTCTTACAAAAATCAACCATATCATCATATTCTAAAAAGAAAAAAGAAATAAATGGAAAGACTCACAATTAGGCATAACACAAGAGGGGAAGGCCAAAGGACCGATCTGAATCTTCTGCCAACCAGACTTACACACACACTCAAATCCAAGCAAAGAAGCATTAGAAGCCTTGCATGTTCCTTGCCCACAATTTGCCACCGAACATGCAATTCCTGCAACACAAATTAAATAACATCATTACAAACCATCATCATCATCCTTGATTAAAAGATAATCAATAACACAAATTGATTAAAAGCATTGAGCTAAATTAATAAAAATATATGTGAAAGTAAGTGTAAGTGCATACCTTGTAATGGGTTGTTTGGTATCAACTGTGCAGAAATGCAGGCTGTGGAGAGAAAGAAGAGAAGGAGATGGAAAGAAATGGGGGTTGAATTCAAATTGAAGGTTTCCATAATTGTAGGGGAAGGTTGCAACAATAGACTAAAAGCAAACAAAAATGTTGGTGGAAAGAAGATATACCGTTTTAATCAACTATTGACAATAAAGTTGCCTTGAAACTAAATGGCATGGCATGGCATGGCATGGCATGGCATCCCACCCCCACATCATAAAGGCTTTGTTCACACTTGTTAATCCCTTCTTTCCTTTTTATCTTTTTAATACTAAATCCTTTTTAATATATGGATAGCCATATACGCAGATAATATATTTTATTTTATTTTTAAAAAAAAAAAATATATATATATATATATATACAAATTTCACCTCATTTTAAGTTTAGATATTCAAAATGCGTTATCTGATCATAACGAATAAAATATAGGTTATGGAATATTTCTCATTAAAAAAAATCATTATTTAAACTTGCAATTTAATATACGTACCACATATAACTTTGAATTTGATTGGGTTAGGGTCCCTCCCAATATTTGAAGAAATAAAAACATGAATTTTCCATTTAATTCAAATAGGCCCTGGACTGGGCACTAAAAGACCAAACAAACCTTGAAATCTCTTTAATGGCTGTCATAAACTTCAATATCCAAAACAAAGAAATCACAAAAAAAGGGCAAAGATGTGGATGTACCGTTTGTTTAAATCTAATGTTATTAATGAAGTTCGTTGGGTGGCAGCCGGCGAGACGAGCAATGAATGTAGGAAAAAGAGATCTCTTGCATGCTGCAATATCATCCACAACTTTTAAATATTTCGAGACTCACACTAGTCAATTGCCGTCTTCATTAAAATATTTCTTAAAGTTAAAATTAAAAACGTGGACCAATTAATGCCTTGAGGCGTTGCGTTCCACACTAACCCCCACGTCGATAACAACGTCCGTACAAGTCTCCAAATGACATTAAAAATTTCTTTCTTTCTTTCTTTCATGCACACCAAGTGGAAATTCACATTGTATTACTCTTAGAGAATAATAATCAACTGCGTGCATTCGTATACTTTATGATGCGCGATTGCATTATTATTGGAGGAGTTGTGTCGTAAATCTTACATCCAGCCACGCGCACCAGATCACTGCTCTCTTGTTAGAGTACATGCACTGCACAATATGAATTATTCAGCATCATAACAAATCCAACCACACATCTGATCGCAATCCAACTCTAATACTAATTATACTTGTTTGACTTCTGCAATATCAAGTAAATATTATCCGCTTTGAACACACAATTCACCACGTCTATCTATCTAAACGGGAGAAGCTTATAAATCCAAACCCAGGGTTAAAAATGAGTACAATCTCTGAAATTTCTTGTGATAAAAGAGTTTAAAAAAAAAAAAAAATGCTAATCTACCGTACAGCTACTATAACATTACACAAAACTGCTACCAAATTTTTTGTGACGTCGTTAAAGCTTTTCGTTATATGGCCCCAGATTTGTAGCAAACTTACAACCTATGCGGTAAATTATAAAAACTTTTTAACGGAATTGTGAAATACATATGAAATCTGAGAAAATAATAAAATCCTTAATAAATGTAACAAATAGATCAATGAAAGTACGTACCATAGTGTTTCTGGAGATTGATGGAGATGGAGAGTCGAGGCTGGACAATAATAAGATTGGTCCTAGTAGTTGAAAATGCATAGAAACCAAAGCAATATTTGGAACAAGAGACACTTACTGCAAACTTCATCAGATTACATTACATAAGGTGAGGTTACAAATGGAAAGTGACACAACAATACAAGACATTAGCAACTCAAAATAGATCAATCAATCACACAAGTGAAACAGCAGGAAAAACATTCGAAGCAATCACTCAGCAGACGAATATCAAGACAACAAAAAATGCATCATCTTTGATATTGTTTTCTGCCACCTTCTTATGCTGATCCAAATTCTTGAAACCACTTCTCATGCTTTTCGATATCAGCTTGGGATACACTTCGTTGTACCTTCGTCAAAGCCTCCTCAAAGTCACACATGGCAACGGGGTCTTTTGAAATCTCATCCTTGGACATGTTCTTAATCTCGTCACGAGTTTTTCCAGCTATTTTACGTCTCATGCCATTCAAAGAGGCATCACGGCAAACGTTTGTCAGATCGTCTCCACTGTATCCCTCCGTTCGGCGAGCCACTTCATCGATATCTACATCCGTGGACACCTGACATGGAGATAGATCTTTAAGTAGAGTAATTCTAGGATGTATATAAATAACATGCCATTCTCAATGATTTATGGCTAAAATATTTAACATTAACACAAGTGTGTGTAGTGTACTTTCATCAAGGATAAAACCAGAGCTGCAGGTCCTTGATGTTGTAAATCTAAAGCAAGTTCAAGGAAATAGAGTAATAACTCTTACAAAATTTTAGTGAGACGATCCACTATTTTAATAAAATAAATTCAAGAATGGTACCGAAATTTTATTGCCAGGCAATTGTCACATCCTAATTCCTAATCCAATAACACCTCCCCCCATGAGTGTTTATAAAGTAGTGTCTATTAATTTACCTCAACTGTTTTCAGATTAATCTTAATAAGCTCCTTACGACTCTCAAAATTGGGAAGTGGAATATATATACGTTTTTCCAGCCTCCTCCTGCGTTGCATTTACAAGCAAATGAGATACATAATAAATTCAAAAGGGTAGAGAAAATCCAAATTAAGGTAAACTATTAAGCGGATCAACCTGAGAGCCTCGTCAATGTCCCATGGGAAGTTAGTGGCTGCCAAAACCATCACTATTTTACGGCTACCATCTTCATTTGTTCCTGTATTATTTACACCATCTACCTGAACTAGAAGTTCAGACTTCACCCTTCTCGATGATTCATGCTCCCCTGAAGCACTGAACAAGATCGTCGATATTTACTGTCAGCATTTACTGAACAAATCTAGCAATATCTTCCAGAAATTGAATCCAAAAGAAGACAAAGACTAATGCCCCAAACAGTAAGAAAGAGAAAGATCTATACCATTTCTTTAACCAAGTTGATAACTGAACATCCAACTTGATTTGCTGGGCTAGAACATAGATGACAATCAACATTTTTACAAAATAAATGAATGAGAAAAGATCTTACCCTCGAGCATTGCAAAGTGAATCAATCTCATCAATAAAAATTGTGCTTGGTGCATAAGCTCTCGCCAGATCAAACAAGCACCGCACCATGCGTTCACTCTCACCACGCCATTTTGATGCTAAGGTAGCAGAAGATACATTGAAAAACGTGGTGCCACACTCGGTAGCAACTGCTTTAGCCAGAAGTGTCTTTCCAGTTCCAGGTGGACCAAACATAAGAACACCTTTCCACGGTCTCCTAATTCCCTGCAGCAAAGAGACAACCAGCTCTATTTTTGGCAAATGCTCAACGATGACATAGACAAAATCCAGCTTGTGGAATCAACTTTAAGATGAAATAAATAAATGGGGAAATATAAACCCCAGAGAAAACCTTAGTGCAAGTTTGGTTACACCAACCATCATTTTTCATGTCATTTTGGTTCTCAGGAATTACAATAAACGTGCCGTATTCTTTTCAATTTTGGACGTTTCTCCATTTCATTTTGCAAAATCTATTGCATTGTTTGAACTAAAATCACGCATTCTAACTAAGCTTCAATTCCACTAAAACTGCAAACAGAAACTTGGCTTTGATTACCATCTCACCAATGGTAGGGCTAGACTTAGAGTCATATCCATAAAAGTTTTACGCTCGTCATAATCTTTTTAGCCAGTGAAAAATCAAGTCTGCATAGCAAGTTAGTCCTTGAAGACCGCACATAAACATTAGTAAGTAAAGAACTAACACATGATAAACTGCTTCACAGGACACACTAAAAGCAGCTGCACAACTAAATATCAATTATAAAACAATGATAGACCTCCTGCTGATCCTTGTCTCCATTTCCAAAAGCTAAATTTTTTTCTTTTTTCCAACTGGTTCAGTTAAAGGTTGATCAAACTAAGCTGAATGCATCATGGTAAAAAGACAGTAAATCTTCAGCTACCTGAAAATATTCAGGCATCCACAAAGGAAGGACAACGGCTTCCTCTAAAAGTCTCTTTGCTTCAGTCAGACCAGCAACATCATCCCACCGGACTCCGGGACTAGTTTCCAAGACATCCCTTTCAAGCATTGCGGCCAAGTCAGGATCAGGTCCCTCATACTCCTTTTTCTTTGACTTTCCATCTTCACTGTCACCATTCTGACAATCACACAAGGATAATACTTAGCAAAATATAAATAACCTGAAATGAACTTTGAAAAAGAAACTATCTCAACTCAATATGTCATCCAAATGGAAAGTGAGTTACAGTTGAAACAAGATATCATCATAACTTGCGACATGTGATTATCGCGTTTCACATGCCAGATCTGCCCAATCAAAAACTTCCCACACAAGCCTTCCATCAAAAACACTGAACTCCAAAACAAAATAACGACTACAAAGAATTGCATAAAGTCCAATTATAGTTATTCTATAAGAACTTACAGCAGAATCTGCTTTGCTAGATTTTCCAGAACCAGTGCCTTTTTTGCCAGTAGTTGATGCTCGAACACCTGTGTTACCCCTACTGGGACCAGCAGCCTTTCCACCACGGCTAGATGTACCAGTTCTGTTTGTAGCACCACGAGCCCAAGCCCCATCTTGAGGCGATTTTCTCATACCAACTTGACCAGCCCTCGCTGATCTCCTGCTCGAAGTGTCCCGACTTGGTGGCCTCCACACATCAGGATCATCCATTGGAGCACCTGAGGAGGTTGGATACTCATCTAATGGCTGAAAAACAAACGACGATTTAGCATTAATTGGCGGTGAAGAAGTACGCCTGCTTCCTGGAACTTCCTTAAACACTCTTCTCTCAGCATCCAATTGCTTCACAACATCTGTTTCCTCCGAGAGAGCTTTCTTGACATTCATCCATTTTGCACGTATTAATGGATCATCAACCGTATTTAGATGCCTAAAATTAAAATGATGGTTGAGAAATTAATTAAACAACTCATACACTAGCCGACTACATATTTCAATCTACTTGGTGAATATAATTCAACTGAAGATGCAATACAGGCTCCTATCTCTTTCAAATAAAATTATTTCCAAAATATAGATACATTTCAACTTCAATGTATACACAAACACAAACATTTCTAGGGGGGAAAAAAAAAAGGGGAAAACTCAGTTACTTGATTTCAGAGAACTCTTATTAGGAAGAATTTTTAATTTTTGACATGGAAAACAATCAACTGGGATGTGTAGTGCTACTGTACGATTCAACCAAACTTTATCAGGATCAGACAAATTTAAGCAAAAATATCAGCTTAAGCCAAAAGTTCCAATTTTTTCATCAACCACTGAATTATCTAATTTAAGGGAAAAAAAAACCCAGAATTTTTAAAAAGAAATAGTCTTTCAGAAAATAAAATAAAATAAAATAAAATAAAAATAAAAGCTTTAAATTTCAAAATTGTACCTTTCCACGCCAAAACTTTATATCATTAACCTTGTTAAAGTAAAAGCAATCAAATTTCCCCGAAATGTAAAACAATTACAATGTTAAATCCAAAATTAAGTAACCAAGAGTGTGAATACGAGTGTGAGCTTGAGTGAATTTACGAAAAGGGAAAAATGATGAGTGAAAATTACTTGTTGATCTGAGCAATGGCACCGTCGAAGAAGATGATCGAGGTGTCGTAAAGTCCTTCGAGCGCGTACTCCCTGGCAAGCTTCAAGTGATCCTGCAATCCCACTAGCGAATTCGTCCCTACCATCTTGTTAAAATTACGCCCAAAATTCTAGGGTTTCATCTGAATTAAGATTATCTGATTTGGTGAAGCAGTGAAGTGTGCTTTTGTGACGGCGACGTTTTAAGTAGTTGAGAGAGGGAAGGAGGAGAGCGAGCGAGTGGCGTAATTACTGTTTTGGACTCGAAGACGAAGAGTCAAGAGTGTTTTGTATTTCTTTTCACAAAAAAAAAAAGTGTGTTTTGTATTTTAAATGGGTGGGTCAAAGTCGATTCGGTTTGGATTTTGGGCTTTTTTTTCCTAATTTAATTGGGTCAGGCCAGTTTTTTTTATACATCGCCTCCGCAGTTGAGCAGATTTAAAACAAAACTTATTTTTATTCTGAAATTATATTTAAAATTCTATATTATGAATCTGAAAAATAAAATTTTAACGACACAAAAACTTATGGTTTAAACAATCATATACCATAACGTTAAATCTAAATTAATTTTCCATGATATTTTTTTATCCTAAAGACATTTTTCATATGAATACTATATGTTTTTGATAAATTTAAGAAGTTGATGCAATTCACTTTTGAACCTAAAATGATATTGAAATTAATGTACCAAATCCATAACACACAATTACAAAATCATCATCCTCCTCCGATTCATTTTGATAGCGCACAACCTTTCATTAATTCGTCAATATCAATTAATAGCACGACAAGCTAACCAGTAGTATTGCGACACGTGGAGCCATTGGGGCAGAAAAAATTCACTTGAAATAAAAGGAATCCAACGATCACGTTTTGAAAAACAATGTGTTATGAAATCCAATCAAAATTTCAAAATTATAGATCAAAGAAGACTAGCTGAGTCTAAAAGGGCCAAATTTCATCATTTATTTTCGAATGAGCTAAATTTCATCATTACTGACTTGCTGTAAATAAAAACGCTTTATTTTTTTCTTTTTTCAATATATATAGATATTAGGAGGGTTATGTGTTTAATACGAGATGATTTTTCTTGTTTTATGTATGTGCAAGCATCAATGAGATCCAAGATTTTGGATGTTTATATCTGTTTTACAGCCGTGTGTTGAGATTTGAAAGAAGATTGAAAAAGGGCAAAAAGTTGTGCAAAAGAGACAAGGTTGGGTTATTGGCACCCCAAATTGTAATTTTGAACACCTATAAGATGAACTTTGAAAAATAGCTTTTAATTTGTACTGTGCGTCCTTTCAAATGTCAAAATTACCCTGAATTAAATTTCATTGATTAAGTATTTTTTATTTTCATTTTCACACTCATACAAACGTTCATCACATCCCAATCTAATTCCTTGTTAAAGGGAAGGAAATTTATAGCAAGACAACTCATTTGCTTGATTTTCTTGTTGATATTGAATTTC
Organism: Clausena lansium; assembly: GCA_030449835.1. Classification (NCBI taxonomy): domain Eukaryota; kingdom Viridiplantae; phylum Streptophyta; class Magnoliopsida; order Sapindales; family Rutaceae; genus Clausena; species Clausena lansium. Next base: position 3,590,971 of record JASUUF010000369.1, read on the forward strand.
TCTTTTATTAGAATATCTTTTCCCTTCAATGATATCGAGTTTTCATTATTTAAAACAGACTTTCTCTCTACGTCAGAAAATTAAAGCTCAAGTATTCTTTTTTTCATAATGAATTAATTATAGATTTGATGTTTTAAAAAAAAAAAAAGATTTAATGTATGAGAAATGTTTATTGACTGGGTGCAGTGGCTGGTGTTAAAGTAATAATATTTTATTGGCCTCAATCATAAATTTCATTTGGATTATTTTTGTAATAAAATTTTTAATTAAAATTTGAGTATTTAAAATATATTTTGAGATTTCCTTGATATATTAATATAAAATGTTTAAAATAGAGTACATTGTAGTAATTAAATACTAAATAAATTAATCTTCACTTATGTCCGTTACACTCGAACTTTACTTTTAACCATCGCCTCATGTTCCCCACTATTTGTTCAAATACCCTTTTGACTGCCGCAACTCTTCATATTTTTTCATTATATCGTGGCCCGACTGTTGGATTTTCTCCCATCTAACTATAAAAAGAAAACTGACTGTTAACCGTTAAGTACAGAAAATATAACTTTAACCTTACGAAAAAATATTTTCGTATTTCTTTTTTAAAATAAACCAAAAGTTTATATGGACACTGCAGCGGTAACTTGATCAGTTGTAATCAAATGGGAAATCAAATCCATGTCTCAATCTCCACTCTTTATTATAAAATAACTCTAAAAAAATACATAACAAACTATTAAAATATATTAACTTCGTTTAGTTTACTCCAAAATCTTAATTTACTTTTGCTACGGATATTTAATATTCTAAGTTCTAACCACTATTTTGAAAAATTGTGCTGAAAGCATTTTCTACTTTATTTTTTTTTTCTAAAACCTAAAAACAAGAGCTATATATAAAACACTCAAAAAAAATTACAATAAAAGTGTGTTTTGGTGTCACCCAACCTAAAAGATGCAATAAATATTATTCTTACATTGCATAACATGGCATCAATTAAGAGGTGATATTGAGAGAGAGTTCACTGATATAAAATGAATCACCCAACCTAAATGATGCAATAAATATTATTCTTACATAATATTACATCAATTAAAAGGTGATATTGGGTACATAAATATATTTGTACATACATTTCTATAAGGGTGAGCAATAAAAACTGTTGGTTCTAAAAAAATCGAACAGAACTGAACGGATTGGTTTATATTAAAAAAATAAAAATAAAAAAAAACCATAAAATACAAAGGAATTTATAGTTTAAAATTGAAAAAACTAAATCGGGAACCAAACCAATTCAATTCGGTTTGAATTATACTTTGTAAAAAAACCAATCGAATCAATTCAGTTTGGTTTAAATTATGCTTTGTGAAAAAACTAATAGAATCAATTCAATTCGGAATCGTGCCTACCCCTAGATTCCCATTTGTCTGTATCACATCACCTAAGCCATTGGCCGAGTGGTAGCAGTAACATACCCTTCCCAATAGTTGGAGGAACGAGTTTGAGTATCCAAGAACTCAAAATTTCAATTTTGTAAATATTTTAAAAATATGGGGTCTACGACTCATGAAGACAAGAATGACACTACTGCGACACGACTAGACTTTTTCATAATACATAGGGATGGCAATTATATCCGGATCCGGATGTAAGTGCATTCGAAAAACTGGATATCCGGATCCGGATAAATTTATATTAAATTAAAAATATATATATAAACTTAAATTAAAAAAAATTTTAACCTAACATGTTGGATTGGAAGCTGAGAATCTATATGGATTTGTAGTGTTTTTATTTGTTGATTTTAATGGCGGTCTTGAACTTAAATATATGTTATTTTTTATGTTTGATTTATGTTGTGATATTTTTATTTTTGGATTTATAATTTTGTTTTTATTTTTTATTTTTTTAGAAGAATGTTGTTATATGTTAATCATGTTGAATTGTTAATCATTTAATTATTGAATTTTGATTGAATTTGTTTGATGTTATTTAGTAAATTATTGAATTTATTTTAAATAATTTAAATTATTAAATATAATATTTTACGGATCCGAATATCTGGAATATTTGCCCGCAATCCGGACGGATATTACCTACATCCGAATCCACAAAAAATTTGCTGATCCAAATGCGGATCCGGATATAAAAATGTCAATCCGATCTGAATCCGAATTTTGCCATATTAATACAATCTCATAAGCAACTTCAAAATTTCATAATGTAAAGTGAGAATTGTTGAATATGAAACTACGAAAGCAATTTTCATGTATTTGATATCAATGTGGATAATGCATGAAGCATACTTCCAAAAATACATACATAACCAAATCAACCTTTTCTAATTTTAGACAAACATCCCGGTAGACACCTTCCAATTATTACAATTGCACCAGTTTTGAACCTACCACAAACTGGCAAATGGATCTACCAACTTTATTCTTCTATATTCAATCAATTAAAAGTACATTTTACTGCACCATGCCGTCTTTTACAAGTTCTTCTAACCCTTTCCTCAGCCTATCTGCAGCTGCTTTACAATCATCTTCTACCAAGCCGCCAAATGAGATCCTCAAATGCCCTGGACATCCGCATGCTCCTCCTGGGATCACAACAACCCCATGCCTGTGAGCGAGCCAGGAAACAACTGCATGGTCGTTAAAATGCTTTTCTGGAAGTCTTGCCCACAAATAGATTGCACCTTCTCCGCCTTTAACAGCACCTTCTCCCAATGGAGAGAGTGCTTCTAGAATGATTTCTCGGTTCTTAACAAGGCCTTTCACTCGCTCAGTGACCCACTCTGGTCCTGTTTGTAAGGAGTATAGCGCAAGATGCTGTGAAATTATTGAAGCACAGATTGGTATGTTGTCCTGAACTTTGAGTAGTTGAGTTGCAAAGCCTTCCACTTCGGAGGGATATGCTATCTGCAGGTATTCCTTATTTAGCTTGGAATAAATGTACTACTTTCTTGAAAGAAAGCATGGAAATTATGAATTACATGACAGAATACTGTCAGTTATACGAGTCTATACAATCAAATTACACAATATATACAAGTAAATGCAGGTCAGGTTTGTGTATGACAAGAAGAAATTTGTAAAAGAGGCCGCCTAATGGATTATTTTAATTTTTCCGGTGATTGATATCTTCCTAAAGATACCTATTTAAGTGAAAGAAATTAATCAATTTTATACAGTAAGAAATCACATAATTTGCTTTGAGTAACCTGCTGACTCATTCAAAAAGGTAAAAGAAATTCATTTAGTTCCTATAGAAAACATTTTGATCTCCCATATCAATAAACAAGAGATTATCAATCACAACTTACATATCCAACTCGCCATCCCATCATTCCATAGGCTTTTGAGAAGGAAAAAATGTTAACTATGTGATCTCCTTCCACGCAACAGTGTTTTCGACCATCATACATAAAATACCTGCACAATATTCTCAAAAGTCAAATATATTACCACAAATTCCCTAACCGTAGACTTGACAAAGTTCATTGGTTATCAATTAACTGCATAGTCCACATAGCAAAGTATCTCTAGACTGCAACATAAAATGCTATGAAAAAGTATGCAACAGTACACATAATGAATAAGCAAAAACATGCACGCAGACTTACTCGTATGTGTTATCTACCACAAGCCAAGATCCAGCAGCTTTGCATAGATCTGAAATCCTCTACTCAAAAGAAAGAAAGCTCCTAGTTAAAAGATATAAAACAGAACCAAAATAAATAAAACTGAATTGATCACTCTCAAGGCTTGGCAGCAACTATCCATACCTAAAAGATAGCCATTCAACCTTACATAAATTCACACACAAATCCTGAGTTATGTGAGAGTGTGCATTAGAGAGAGAGAGAGAGAGAGAAGACCTTAAGTAGAGGCTCTGGAATGTAGGTCCCAGATGGGTTGCCAGGATTAACAACACTAACAAGCTTTGGAGTTGGTTTAGTTTCCAACAATGTCTTCTCTAACCAGTCTGAAAAGCAAAGGCCATACTAATAAATAAAGGCATACAACAAAGGAATTAAATGTACAGAGATGATGGTTGTGAAATATTTTTTACCAAATATTGTATTCAATTATTTATAGCAAACTAAAACCTAAACCATAGTCCAATTAAAGATAATCCTCAACAAAAAAGTGCTCAAACAGACTTCAACAGACTACAGAACTCTCCAAATTACTGTCCAACCCAGGGTTCTTAGGTTTTACACTTGAGAAATTCAACCAAATGATGAATCAACTTATGACTAAACCAATTTTTTAAGGTAATAAATGAAGTTTCACACTCTTGAAATAGAACTTTTTGATAAGCGAAGTTAAATGTATCATAAACTGAGGAACAAAAAAACAATTGACAGCTTTCTATTCATGTTTAATGAAATCACATGTATGCATAATATTCATCAAAAAGCATGAACACAATTGCAATCAACTACATGATGGCAATAAAAAGACTACGAAGACCATAAATGATTCAATCTGACAAACAGCAAAAATTCAGACCTAATAGACCCACATTGCCCCTTACAAAGAGAATGCTGCAGTAAGTATGCATGCTATGCAACAAACATGAAGCTTCTCACCTGCATCTGGGTGAAGTGTCTGTGACGTACAAGGACCCACCAATATATCAGTGACGCCTGTCATCTGGAAGGACATGTAGGAATTGAAATAGTATGGAGCAAACATAACTACAGAATCCCCCGCATCACATAGAGTGAGAACAATATTCACAAATGCCTGCAATTGATAGGAATTACGCATTTAGCCATGGAAGAGAAATGTAACACTTCTTTTAATAAAACTAATTATTCATCTCAGAATGACCCAAAGCTGAGAATTAAAATTAAAACGCCATATATAATAGCACAGCAGAGAAAATAGAAATCATCGTATTCAATATATTGGAACCTGTTTTCCAAAAAATTTCTTCAAAAGGACCAGACGTAACTTGATAACTTGAACAAGCAGGGGAAAAAGAAAATAGACAAACAAAATCAAATATTACAACCGTTAGCAGCCTACAGTCATCCAAAAGCAAGTTAAGGTCCTTTTCAAGAAGTTATATAGCTGGAGTCAGATGCAGTGGCAATATTACAATCTTAATCTACAAAACGTTTTGCGATAAATGAGATTCTAAAAGTGAAAGGAACACCGAACATATAGAAGAATAAATCACACGAAGCTGGCAGCATTTGTGAACCAAGAGAAGGAGAAATATAACGAAGACGGCACTAAGTTACATCAATTAACTCTGCTTCTCTTATCTCTGAAGTTAAAAGATACAAAGATATGTAAAGCATATATTCTAAAAAATATGTATAGCATATATTCTACCAGCCAATTTAACTCCAACACGTTTGCAAAACTAAACTGGGATTTCAGTCACCTGATTTGCTCCTGCAGTAACCATCACTGAAGATTTGTACAACTTATTTTCCTGATTTAACTGCAATACAAAAGAAAAGTAATTCACAAAATGTTTGCAATTTCCAGCCACATAGGCACATCATCAAGAAGGCTAAATTCACAAAAAGATATCTTGGGACAACCTTGAAAATTATTGGTATTCAAAATGAAACAACTAAATCTATATATTACTAACTGTTGCTGGAACAGAATCAGATTGGCATGCTCTCCTAGAGCTCATCTCCATACTAACACATGACACCCACTGTGAAATGACAGAAAACTTTTCAAGTATACCTTTTTTGTCAATGCATCCCTCAGTTCAGGAAGACCTTCATCAGCACCATATTTGCTAACTGAAGGCTCCCAAACTAGTTCTTTCACCTTTTCCATTGCCATTTTAGGCGGTTGCCAATAAACCACCCCCTACAGCACATTGAAATTAAAAAATAAGATAGCTATCATCTAACAAATTCTATAAGAAGGTGGGGGTGAAAAAAAAAAAAACAAAGGTCACAAACATCTGTAAGGACAGGTTTAATGGAGAATTAAATTGATAATGTAAAACTATTACACTCCAACAGGCGTAGCAAAAAACCATTTACTTTGGGTTCATAGAAGTATACCCTGGCTTGATGTGTTGATGAATGAATAGTAAAGAAATTTGCCTCAAGTTCAGCAACTTGGCCAGTTTGGCTAAGTTTTTACAATTTGGAGAAAGTTCCTAAAACATTAGTAAAGAATCCTGATTTCACATCCAGGTCATGGAGCTTCAAATTTTCCATTTAGATTTGGAAAACGGATTCCCATATCATGCACATGCAATTTCTCTTAATTAGCGCTTCTTATGCAAACTCTCATGGGGAAAATGAAAAAAATCAAAGTTTAGAGCTCCTCAAAACCCAGTAATATAACAATTAGACATTGGAGAAAGAAAACACACCACTAACCATTTCTCCATACAAATACAATACAACATAACAACATGAACATTGAGAAATGGAAAAACAAACCTGAGCCAAAGACATAGCATTTTTCGCTCCACGGACCAGTTCCTGTATCTGCCAAAACAAAAAGAACCCCACTTTCACCATAAAAAAGAACATTCATTTTCCTCTACACACTTTCATACCTCCACCCAATACACAATATTTTAAACCAAAAAGAACACACTTGTATATGTATCTGTATTGGAGCCACAGAAACATAAAAAATAAAAAATGGTTATTGAAGGAATAAATACTTTCTTGTAATCACAATCATAAATCTTCATCAACTATATATATTCATATTGAAGTCCAAAATAGAGAAAAGATAAGATACCTGAACCATGATTGGCATCTCAGTCTCCAGAGCCCTCCTAGCAAGCTTTCCATAGGAACCCATCTGCTTCGACACAACAAGTGAACAAAATCCAGAAAGAATAAGCCTTAAAACTGAGATATAAATCAACCCAATCGCCTTCAATTCTTGACCCACCTACCAAAAACTCTACGAAGTTCAAAACTTTCCAAGATATTATAATGTAAAAGGTAAAAGAGGAAACTTTTTGGTGCTCAAGATAGAGCTAAATCTTCAAACAGAATCTATGTAATGCTAAAGCAGCCATCTTTTAAAGGTACAAGATTAAAGAGTATTAAGCGCCTCAACAACCCCACCAAGTTATCTCATCAATCAACGTTTTGTTTGTCATTTACTCAATAAACTAAAAAAACAAGTTAAAACGCAGAACTGATTAGACGTGCTCTTTCTCCATAACTTCTTACATCTGCCTTCTTTGACGTCCGTTTTGCTCTGCTTGACTTTGGCTTTGTCTGTTTTCACTTTTTCACATTGAGCAAAGCTAAAATGGAAAATGTTTTTGGGAAAAAAGTGCAAAAAAAAAAAACCTAAATTAAGATGATCGCAGAATGCAGCAATAACATCTGGATCCCGATTCTTTATGATTTATCAAATTAAGATATAATTTATCCATTGTATCAAATTGGTCTGTAATTTTGACTTGTTATCAATGACTAAATATCCTTAAAATATTGAATTTGGACCATGGTCCTTACATACATGAACGAGACAATTTTGGTCATGACATATTATTACAACACATACATATTACGGAATAAATACAAAAATAATAATTGTGTTGAATTTAATAACTTCTTTACTATTCATATTATTGTCATTGTTGTTGTACTTATGAACTTTATATTTATTCTTTTAAAGTCAAGTTAAAATCAATTAAATTTGCTTCAACATTACAATCACTTTTTGGTCAAGAGCGTCACATCTTCATCTCGTTTTTTAAGGTCAAGCATTATTCGGTAGTATGTTTCTTTGTAATGTAATTATCAATAAACAATTTATTTAAATATGTTAGATTATATATATAAATGTTTTAATTCAGAATTTTAAAATATAAAAAAATTCAGAATATCTATTAAATCACGTGATTTAATAGTATATTTATATAATACTATTAAATTCTATGGTTTAATAATTTTCTTTAATAACTTTCTTAAATTTTTCCGTATTTTAAAAGCTCATATTAAATCGAGATTATATATATGAGTAATAATATAACTACAAACTCTTGTATAAATTTATTTTGTACAAACTGATGTGGCATGATTTAATTGGTTAGATTTGTTTTTATTCCGTATTTGTTTTACTCTTGTATATATATAAATGTGGCATGATTTGTTTTAGATTTGTCTTGGTCCACATGATTTGTTTTTATTATTTTGTATTTTTATTCAACCAATGAGTTAATGCCGAATCAGTTTGTACAAAATAAATTTATACAAGAATTTGTGATTGTATCGTAACTCTATATATATACGCACACACACGTATAGATATACATGCATACACATATATATTAGACATATTCCTTTCCATAACAAATTAGATTATATCTTCATAAGTATCAACAGTTTTCTAAAGCTACAATCATTAAACAAATTTGTTGTGACCTCACAAAATCGTTTCGACATTGTTAAATTAGATAGAGTTAACAAATTAATCATGCTATTCATGCCTAAGAAGTCGTAAACAATTAGCAAATAATTGGTGTTTTTATCCCATTACAGAAACCCAGATTATGATTTATGACCACCCAAAAAACAAAAACATATTATTTGTTTTATTTAAGATAATTAAGAAGGAATTTAAATATTTTGTTGTTTGAAGATTATTTTATGAGAGTGCAAGTCAACGGAGCAGCAGAAACAGGGAATCTCAAAACGTGCCCGTACAACGATTGCCCCCGGCTTTCTCGGAATTTATTAATTTAATTCGTGAGAAAAATAGATATCATTTTGGACAATCCCGGATCCCCACCTTACACTGTATTTACAACTATGATACTTCCTAAAACAAGTAATTTATTTGAATCCGCTAAATTTCTTTCTATATTTATTTTAAAAAATAAATTTATTATTAAGAATTTAAAAATTAAAAATCTTAAAATTACTCTTTACCAATTATTTTTCTCTCTCTACTTTAGAATTATATATTCTCTCTACTTTCACATTATGCAAACTAAACACTTAATTTCACTCTTTCTTAAATTTATTTTTTTGCCTTTTCTAATATATTATAATCTAAATTTCATGCTTTCTATATATAATAATTTTTTTTCTTGATATTCATTAGCTTTTATGTCTGGTAAAAATTAATTTCTTAACTTTTATTAACTTTCATGACGACTAAAAATTTGTTGATATTTATTTTTAAATGGTGAGCTGCATTCCTCTTAATTAGTAATATCAATTATTTGCAGCTAAAAGAATATACTTGAATGAATTAGTGAGAATTTGTGAAACTGAGAAAGAAAAGAGAAAAAAATGGTTAATTAAGTAATTTTCTCAAAAATTATTTAGATAATAAATTTTTTAATTAAAAAGAGGGTACATAGAGGAAATCGGTGGGTTCAAAAAATTTAGAAAATCTCAATACATATATTTGTAATATAATTCAGAGATCTTAAAAATTTACTTTCACCAACAACTGGAGATAAATTTATTTTTATTCTACTTTCTATGAAATTGACAAAGAAATTGATGAGAACTCAAACTCTTTGAGGTACTGGTTCATCGTATCATATTAATACTTATTTACATCACCACAAAAATAATTTACCAGTCAAAATAAATACAATAATTTATAATAAATTTATGAGAGACGAACCAACATATACTTTTTTTTTTTTCGGTGGATGCTAGATATTGAGGTGGAGTAGGGGGGAAATCAAAATTATTTAGCAATAAAATTATAGCCTTACAGAATTATACAATATTATCTTTATCATTTCTAGACAATGATGACATGAGCCAATAGGATGCGTCATGAGTGATGATAATTGACAGAAAAGCTCATAATAAAATCCGTAATTTCCTTTTCTACCATATCTTCCTAATTATTTGATCTTATTGTTATTGATACTGGAGAAGTTAAATATAAGAATTTTTAGCGTGAATTGCAATTGGTTGATAGTGTTTATCTGAGATTAGAAATCTTGACCAATTCTTTTATACAATTAAGAAACCATTAGACTCCAAAGTCATGATAAATATAAAATGTTTGCTTGAAAATGCATTTAACTATAATTACTTGATTATCGTATAAGATATTAGAAATGAAATCTACTTTACATGAGTGAAAAAAAAAATTATTTATTTGTTTTATATGCCTCAATCATTCGAGGAAATGAATATTAAAATTAAAACATACGAAAGTGGTGTATATTTTATTTTTATTCATTTTGTTCCTCTTATTTAGTGTGAGAGGAGAGTCAATTAAAGCATCACCAAAAAACTCTTCCAATAAGATTTTACAATTTATTTGAAGAGCCACATCAATATTTATGATTCTAAAAGACACTTCAATTAAGATTCTTCAAATAAAAAATGGTTCTCTCTCTTCAATTTTATAGAGTAGCTTTCTTCCTCTTCAATTTATATTTATTACTTTTGATTGGAGAGAAAGAGATAAATACTTTAATTATTATTTTTTTTTTAAAAAAAAATAGTTATTTAATTAAAATAATATTAATTTATTTTTATTTAAAAAGACTTTTGGAGGATAACTTATTATTTCATTCTTCTATTTACCATAAAAGTAAACAAATAGATATTTAAAGAGTAAAATTAATAGAATTTTTTAAAGATACTTTTAGATCATTAATTGTTAACCCATGTTAGTTATTAGCACCAATTTTATCCATTTGATAATTTTTGGTGATGATACCATCACATCATTAAAAGTAAAAGCCACCTCTCTAGCTCCGCACGCTTAACCGTATTTACACACTTAACAATATATATATATACATACACACACACATATCTATTTGTGTTATGCCTCACAACAATGTCAAACTGTAAATCTCTAAAGCCCAATGGGCCTGTTTGAAATTTTGCTCACCATTTGGGTTAAAAAAAATTGTAGTATCTCAGCCCATACAGCAATCATGCTTTGAAATTGAGCTAAGCACAAGCATAACATACACTACTAGTAAACGGAACCGATGAATGTACCTATAAATATGTCCCTAGATTTCTTGGCGAATAATAAGGAATTCGAAGTTCTTGAGAAGCTCTTGATTACAGTCAAAACCAGAGAATTGAATCAAAGAGCAGATAAAGAACAAATCAACGACTGCCTATTTCCACACCATAAATATGCATCAAGCAAGCTTCTATCGATGATGATAGGAGAACAAATCTCTCAAATAGAAAATTTTCTGATTCTCACCGAGTAATTAGAAAATCACACGTGAAGAATATATTCCAGATCACCAGCATATATCCCCTTTAAAAACTTAATAAACTCTTGTAAACCGGGCACTGATTTATGAAAATACCATTTAGCTCCACGATTAATTATAAAAGCCATGCGTCACAACTCACAAGATTATCAAAAGCTTAGGGAAATTTGATGGATCTGTCACCGATTCATTTTCCAAGAATGTCACCATTTCAGTGGAAGCCGATTCACTGCCATGCATATAGCTCAAACGCTCTATGTAGTTGAAATTAATTTCAAGTTTTATGTTAAAAATTTATAACTTTTTGTATGTTTGAATTTTGTTTCATAAATAAAATTGTGAGACTACTAGTATTTATTCGAAGTCCTAATTAAGTATGACACACAATAGCACACTACCACATGTCATGAGATCCGAATTTTACTTAATATGTATTTGTTGTATACTAACGGAATTAATATATTCGACTGTTTTTGAATGTTTCAAAATAGAATTCGGATATAAAAAATCAAATTCCAAACCCTTAGTCTCAATTTTAATGATTTCAATTGATGTGTTTTTACAAATTTTACTTCTAGAATTCCTCCAAATAATTTTTATTATTCTTTTGTAGAATTCTCTTCTTTTGTATGTTTGGTAAATACTAACTATTATTTCTTGAAAAGTAAGTTGTTTTGATTCATTATTTGTATAATGAAAAACCTATAATATCTTTACTATTTTTTTCAAAATTATTATTTAAAAATTATATTTATTACATAATATTAACTTTTATTTAATAGTTACAGTTCTTTTTTTCTTTTTTCTGACAATAACTATAGACTTCAGTATCAAATATAACCTTAATTGAGCAATTATTCTTCTAATATCTATGGGGCATACGAAAGAGTGCACTGTCTTAAACCGGTCAGCATCAAGCCTCTTGTCGATCAACCCCGCTTGAAAACATATCAAATCAGACGATGGCAGATTGAGCTTGATCTCATCAACTTTGAACCAAAACAAAAATAGATGAACTTGAATGAATGCTCATGAAGTTGGTGATGGCACCACAAGCCCACAACTTATATAGCTCGGCAATTAGGATTTTATTTAAGAGTAAAGCAATTAACACCCTTTGAAGTCCTTATGGAACCCCTTTACTTAAAAAACCCCACTAAATAATTCAAAAAACAGCTTATGCACCCCATTCCAACCCCACATTCACGTTTCCTTCTTCCTCTTCCCTTTGAAGTAAAAAGTCTCTTCTAAAATTGATTTTTTATTGATATGAATCATCCACTCATTAATATTATGGTATGTTTACTTTCTAGATTGGGAATCGGAATCTCAAATCGAAATCATTGACAACGTTTTTTTCGCAAAATAGAGGCGAGAATATGAATCGGAATCATAGGGCTCATCCCAATTTAGAAATGGGGAATGGGAGATTGATTCCCAGGGAATGGGAATTAGTCTCTACCATTCTCAGAAATGACGATTCTACCCTATTAACATTTTAAAAATTTGAAAATGTCTTCTTATAAATAAAAAAATAAAAAAGAAGCAAATTGTAGCCTGCAGCAACCGCGATCTAGAATTGAGCAACAGCAACAACACGATCCAGTGTCCTAACCGTCGTCAACGACTTTAGAGCAGCAGCTGGTCGTCGGTGTCGTCTCCATTTGGGCTGTTTCAAGCAAAAGCAGCAACTAGCACCGATGATGATGATGATGTCGCGATCCATAGCAGCAACCAGCGTGAATCCGATTTGTTGTTGTTGTTGTTGTTGTTGTTGTTGTTATTATTATTGTTATTGTTATTATTAGTGATAAAAAATATTATAATTAGTTAATAATAATAATAATAATAATAATAATAACAATAATAATTTTTGAATAATAATAATCACAATAATTAAAATATAAAATAATAATAATGACAATAGTTAATTGAGGACTTTTTAGTAATTTGTAACAATCTAACTCATTCCGATTCTTATTTAAAGACAAAGTAAACATATTAATGACAGTACAGCTCATTTCGATTTCAATTCCCACAACTAAAGTAAACAATTTATTATGATTCTCATTTCTTATTTCGATTCCAACCCATTTCGATTCCCGTCTAGTAAACATACTATTAATCTCTAATCTTGGTATTCTCTCCAAATAAAGATTTTTATATTGGACTCTTACACTCTTTGTGCAAACTTGCTTTTTGTTTTTTAGAACAAAAGAAAAAATATTAATATCAAATAATGACTAATGAGTATGGTTATTGGTTATTGATAATTTGAGATTTAATCTTAACAATAAAAAAAATAAAATTTTTAGAATTTAAAGAAATCACTACGTGGCTTCAGGAATGTCAGTTAGTTTTGGTTTCACAGTTATGGAGTTTTGGTTTCACAGTTATGGAGAAGATGTTCTTTTATCCCCTTTTTTTTTTTGGACTATTGTAAATTTAAATAGGATAAAATTGTAATTATAAAACCAAGTTTGATAAGGATTTTTTGGGGTGCCAATAGTACCACTCTTTCGTTAAAACTAACTAGTATTCAATCTGAACATAACAGGCCCACTTGGCCAAAATTTAGGATTCCAGTAACCCAAGATCAATTTTTAACCACACGGATTTTTGGTCCTTCGTAAATGGCTAGATTATGATGAGCATCGCAAGGTCGAAATGCAGCTTTAGTAATTTGGGTTCGATGTAGAGAATGAGGAAATAGAAAATGATAAAACGAACAAAACTTCTGAAAAGATAACATGTTATTGATAAAAGGTTCTCTACTCTTTTATACATTTTTTTTTATTATTAACTAGAAAATAGAACCGCGCTTTGCGCGGCTTTGAAAAAAAAATTTAGAAAAATTTTATGTAACCGAAAAAATTATATCATGAGCTCTTAATGCTATTATTGGAATGTGAACATCATATTGTTGTTCCTCTTTTCTTATCAAATGAAGTAGCTTCAATGTTTAATAGTACTGAATATAGACCGAGTAATTCAAATTTCAGTCCAATTAATCTAAATCAAAAAGGTATAAAGATTGAGTTACGTTAAAGAAAATGAGAGCAACTGTAAAAAAAAATATGTATTAATTATATCTAAAAAAGAAGAAAATAATTGCAAAAGATTAAAAGAAAATAATTACAACATCTATAAGAATCATTCCTGTCACATATTTTGCTTCCCCTTTCTTAGTTTCTTAATCGTTACTTCTTGAACAACATCTATAAGAAGCCTTCCTGTAGCACATATTGCTTCCACTTTCTTAGTTTCTTAATGTAAAATTCTTTTTGTTTAAGATATTAACCTAATAATTGCTCTTACAATGTGGTGATTGAAATGAGTATCAATTTATAGAAACATGCATTTGAGATTGTTGATGTTCTCTTCATTAAACTTTAATGCTGTGGAGTGGGGATAACATTAATTTTGATGATGAATCCCAAGCGTCGGAATTAATAAAGATTACTCGAGCCATATATATGCATGAACCTTTTAATAACTAAGTTCATAAATTTTTAAGCTGTACCAAGAACATTTTGATGAACCCTATCTGCCAGAATTAAAGATTGTATCTCTTTAAATGAGTACATATTATGATTACATAATATCAGCATATTATGAAAAAATATTAAAACAAAAGAATATTGATAATTCATATTGCTATGGCTAATTTAATTGTACATCAAAAATATATTTAACCTAAATGATTAAATATTAATGGTGCATTTAAAAACTTGTAACCTCCAATATCATAATAACAATTAATTTATTATTGTAAATTTGTGACTAAAGAAAACAATTAAGGGTTTCTAAATCTTTTACTCTTACATTAAAGGGTTTCTATTCATTATGAATATTAATGTTTTTGTTGAGGGAAGATGAAGGAACTTCCTTTCTATGTTGATTAAATAGTCCATTTTTATATCTTATATTTGTCCTTTTACTATTAGAAACTCTTAGCTAGTTTAATGTGTTATTTAAGTTAAAACTTTATTCAAACTTTAAAACATTTGATATTTCTGGAATTCTAAAAGTCAAGGGAAAACAAATAAATAGTCCATTCATTACATTATTAATTTAATATCACAACTATAAATGCTCACAACCCACCAAATTCGAAGAATAATAACTAATAAAGAAGTAAGCGTCAATTTAGTATAATGTCAATTCAAAAAAATTAATCAAATATTTATTAAGAAACCTTCAAATGGATCATTCCATTAAATAATGAGAAACCGAAAGAAATAGTTTAAAATAATTATCAAGTTTAATTAACCATTAAAAAGAAATGATTATTATTAATTGCTTCTGATAAAAGCTAAAAAAATTAATATATAAACACTACATAATAAATTACATTATTCAAGTTAAATAAATAAATAGATCATAATAAATAAATTATTTAACTATTAATTTTGTGAATAAATAAAAAGATTATTTTATTTATCATAATAAATAAATCATTTAATATTATTCATTATTATTTATTAATAATTGGCACGTTCAATCCATATTTATGTTTGTGCAATTCTTCATATTTTTGGCTTATGTTAAAGTATTGCATGGGATTATGGCATTAAAATTAATATTAAATACTTAGTGGATACTTACCTATTGAATATAATGAGTGAGTAATAGTAGCAATAATGTCTAGAAGATCATGAGCCGTCTCATGGATAAAAAATCGGCTATGCATCAATGAATAAGTAAGTTTCACCATGTACTTAATATTTGATATTATTGTGAGAAATACAAAGATAATTTAGTGATTAATTAAAAGTTAATTAGGATAGATGTTGAATTGAAAACTTGAAAGTGGACTCATTTAATTCATGCACGTTTTCAGAAAAATATAAGATTTTTTTTTTCTAATACTAAGAACAAAACTAATTAATAAGGTATTAAAATTTTATCATGAAATTTAAATTAATGAATTCTTCATCACTTTTCACCGTTTTGTATTCTATCAATTAATTTTGTTATATAAAAAATCATTCAACCGTTACAATTGAAGGAATTTGAACATATTTCACAAGAGAAAAATATTAGTTGTAGCATTTAATTAGTTTAATCTGTGATATCTCTTGAATTGAATATATAACTTTTTTACAAGTTATAAAAAGATTTAATTAGATAATGGAGAATATAAAAAGATGATCTACAAAAAATCATTCAACCGTTACAATTGAAGGAATTTGAATATTAATTACTTAATATAAACTCCAAGCACCAAAACAAAAAGGTTGCATAATTAAATATGGGATTATGACATTAAAATTAATATTAAATATTTAGTGGATATTTACCTATTGAATATAATGAGTAAGTAACAATAGCAATAATGTCTAGAAGATCATGAGCCGTCTCATGGATAAAAAACCGGCCATGCATCAATGAATAAGTAAGTTTCACCATGCACTTAATATTTGATATTATTGTGAGAAATACTAAAGATAATTTAGTAATTAATTAAAGGATAGAGGTTGAATTAAAAACTTAAAAGTGGACTCATTTAATTCATGCATGTTTTTAGAAAAATCTAATATCTATTTTTCTAATACTAAGAACAAAATTAATTAATAAGGTATTAAAATTTTATCATGAAATAAACAAATAACTTTACACAAATTTTAAAACAAATAACCCACACCCAGTTTGTTCAATTATTTGCTTAAAATACAAAATGGCGATATTGGATAACGTAATCATGATTTCTGAACAATACCTCCACGTATTTGCATAATTTGTTTTAATGAATGATGCGAAAATTAATTTATTTTTTACATCATCTCAATAAGTCATTCTTTCAATTTCAAGAGCAATGAAGAGAGATAAATGCAAATATCATTTAAATATCAAATAAATCATTATGATACAGGCCACTAATTTTACTTGTATTACACTTGCTACACATACATAGAAGAATATTGTATATAATTATCAAACTGAATTTAATTTACTTCAAATCTTCCAAATTAGGTGTGCCCGATCACTGTGTGTAAATGGTTATGTACTTTATACAACACTGTATGAAAGAGGAAAAGAAAAAGAAAAAAATAAAAATAAAAGAATTTGATAACACTTTCTTATTGTCCACACATTCATGTACAAGTTTATTAATAAAATAAATAAATAAATTCAATGACTATCATATATCAATTAGTTCAATTACGCTTTCTTCTTGGCTAATTGATGTTCCTTCTCTATATGTTCAAAGAGGCTTCCATCATAAATAGCTTTGACTGTGTAGGCAGCAACCCTGCAAATTATTTCAACATCCTAAAATTCTTATACAATGCTATCCTCACTATATGATTTCGTTAAATTGATTGTTGAAAATTCGTAACAGAGTAAAAAGTCACCAATAAATAATGTTAGGAATTCCTAAAAGTCACCAAATTGAAACAATGAGAACACTTAAATGATAACTTCCTCTCTTCTTTAATAATTATATTATTTAATGGTAATAATAATAATAATAGAAAAATATTATTATTATTATTATTATGTGCATCATTAATTTGTTATAATAACATATATAATAATAATAATATATGTTATTATTATTATCTAATATTTAAATATTATTTAAATTGGCTAGGTGAATAAACAATGAGTTGATATTTATATTCCAGCAACTTTTAATTTGAAGAAAAAGAAAAAACAATGCTTAGCCAAAGTGAATCAAATAATAAATAACATACCCTGTAAAGCAAATTCTCAATCATTCATTCACATCCGTCAGTAACAGCGGCCTGGAATTAACAATAAAAAAATTAAAAGAAAAATTGCATGGGTATAAAAAACTAACAAAAATGATTAAAAAATTTAAACAAAAGGGACTATGAATAAGAAATACCCATCGAAATTCAAAAGTGACTTTAGCAAAGAACATGCAAAAATACCTCGTGAATGATGGCGGCCAAATTGGCGGTAACTTTGTTATTAGCAATTGTGTTTTTGGCCGTTCGATCATCGAGGCTGATTTTTAAGAACAGCTCCAGGATTTCCGATTTGTCATCTTTAGAAACCCCAACTATTGTTTAATTACTCTTTCTTTGCGCTTTGAAATGCTACAACGCGAGAGAGTCGAGGTTTCTGATTTTGCAGCGAATATTTGAAGGACCAAAGTGTTTGATTTTGAAAGTAGAGGTTGGAATTGCAGGGAGCAAAAACACAGTGCAGCCATAGATAGATATTTCTCTGCAAACAAATGAAGAAGACAAATAAAGGGATTATATAGTGAGAAAACGAAAGGAAATTGCACAAAAGAAACTGAAAAAGGAAGAGAAAAATACATGAGCTAAGATAATAGATAATTAGGAAAGATGAGCAATGGTGATGCCACCTCACCTCCCCAATATTCAGCTTTATATATATATATAGATATATAGATATAGATACAAATCCTAACAATACAAAATTTTTAAAGGATGAGGTTATTTAAATTCATTAAAATACTTAAGAAATTTACTTTTTAATACTAAAATATCTATTACAAAAATTATTATTATGGACATACTAAATGGCATACTAAATGAAATTAAATGATAAAGAGTTTTATTCTCAACAACCCTTCTCTAAACAAATCCATTTTATTATCACCTGCTACTTGAAATTCTGCTACCTGTGAAACTCTCATTTTCGGATTCTTCGATGGCCAAGCATCATATAAGAAAAAGAAAACAAAAGAAATAACTTGTTGCTACTGTTTTTTTTTCTTTCAAATTTTTTATACAATTTCTCGTATGTTATTATTACCATCTATAACTTCATATTGATTAAAAGCTTCCCTTATTCTCTCTATGCTTGTTAATTAAATCAGAGTTGATGATTTCAGAAGGGGGGGGGGGGGGGAGGAAGAACAATAAGAAAACAAAAATGAACCTGAAAATTATGGTGTGGAGTTAATTTGATATTAGACTTTGTTGTTCATAATAAAGAGGCTTGGATGGATTCAGAAAGAGAAAAACTAATTGAAGTGAAATCCACTTCAATAAAAAAACTTATTTTCGTTTATATAATTGAAACTTGTCTAAAAGGCTAATATTGTGCAGTAGCCTTAGGTGAAGATGCAACATTGCAATTGTGATTGAAGAGATGCTAGAAAGTCATAAGGATTCAAAAGTAATTTTATTTAAGGTTTTTTTTGTAATATAAAATTTAATTAAAAAATGGGTGTAATGGGTACTTAAATGAGTTCAAATAGCCTCACATTTTTTAAATTTAAAGAGTGGGTTTATTGGGTCCAAATAGCCTCTTCTATTTTTAAAATACTCAATTTCTTAATTTGGAAGATTTAGGACTTTATTAGCTGATAACATATTAAAAATTACGAAAAAAAAAAGAAATAGAAAATGAGCTAATAGACATAATTAAGTTTACGTACACCGAGTCTAATGCTTAATTTCAACAACATTAAATGTATCATCTCATCAATGTACTGAGTTAAGCAAGATTTTTGGCGCTCTGTTGGAGAAACAAAGATATAAAGAGAAAAAGGAAAAGTAAAAAAAAAAAAGGGCTAGGGGTTGAAGAATTAAGTAAAAAATAAAAAAAATTGTTATAGTGACTTATCCAAGTAGTTTTATCTCTCAAAAAAAAAAAAAAAAAAACCAAGTAGTTTTAAATTATTTTTTTTTACCTGTCACGTTAGTTTTTTAATCTTAAGAAAAATAAGGATGGAAGCTAAAAATTATATTTTAAATTAACTAAAGATATTGTTACGACCATCTTCAACTAATCCTCAGTTTTTTCAAAACACAAGCGCACCCCTCATTTTCTGTTCAACAGTTGTTTGTTTCGACAGCCAAAGCATGAGTTTGGTCTTCGTCAAGTAAACAACGGAGCTTTGAGCTTTCCATGAAAGCTACGGAAGCCAGGACTTCGATGCTTCCTCCATCCTTATCCCATGCACCCACGTACAAACACAAGTCCTGCATTACAGAGTCAACTTGTGGCAACTTTAATTTGTTTGTTGAAAATTCGAGGTACACGTTTCCACTTTCCAGTGGATGACCAGATGAAATCTTTTCTTTAAAAAGTAACATTAATTTCCACGTGGCAACAGTAAATAATGCACAATTTCAGCAACATTAAATGAATGGACCTGGGTTGGAGCAATTTTCTTTGCTAGAGAAAAGATGAAAATGAGTCAAAAAGAAACAACTACGTAAATAACGGGGGAGAAAGAGCGAGTAGAGTTGCTGGCACTGAAAATGATACTTATTTATGTGGGCCAAAACTACTTATTTATGTCAAACTCTGTTAAGGAAGCACTTGAGTAATACAGTCAGCTGAGCAGAGGATAGAAGCCGCGGCTATACACCGTTATAAGTTGATGGCATAAGATGCCAGGTGGCACCTGGTCGTTATGTGATAGCTCTTGCACGTGATGATGATTAAATCCAAGTTGTTGTAATTTTGTTATGATTAGCTGTAGTTAGTTACTAGTATTAAGCTAAGTACCGACTTGTATATAAAAGAGCTCTGTGTTTTTCTTATTTGTAACAAGAATTAACAATTGAGAATTTACTAGAAGCTTCTCAGATTCAGATCTCATTTTCTTAGTAGCCAAGTGCTAAGCTGAATTTAGCAAAGTTAGCGATGGATGTTATCTAATGGCTGCAAAAGAAACACAGAGAGAATTAAAATGATTAACAAAATCTCTACGCAAATTGATTTTAGTAGAAAAAAGTGAGCTGAATGATTTAGACATTTAGCGGACAATATTTCATATAGAGAAAAGTGCAAACTATGCCACAAGGTTATGAAAAGGACTTCAAAATTTTCTTTTGATCATAATTTTTTTTTTTTTGTCTCTTTTAACTTAAAAAATTAGTTCTTATATTTTATAATAAATAAAAATATAATCTTAAAATATATTTTAATATTTTACAATCTACAGATATATTTTATTATATTTTTTTTAATAAATAAAAACATAAAACTACAATAGATATAAAATTTTTAAAAAATGCGTTAATTGTTTTTACTTTTAACGTCAGTGGAGCTCTTATATTTTGTTACAAATTATTTGTAATTTTATTGTAATTTTGTACCAATTGAAAGCTGTAGCCCTGGATAGGGATTTGCCGACACCAGGAGAGCTGTGTCTATAATCTATTAATAATTTACTTTCACTTATGCAATGTGGGGAATTGAAACCGTTCCCTCAAGAAAAGAAAGGAAAGTGAATAGCTAACTAGCTACCTTGTCACTCGTGTGACCAATAATGTATTGTTATTATTCTTCATTATTTGAGATTAAGAAATTAGCAAGAAATATCTACTTTTGGTCTTTTCATAAACTTTCTTAAAAATTATTGAAACAAATACTGACACAGAAAAATCAAGGAGTTTTTCTAAGTTGCATTGTAATTTACAATCAAGATTTTTAGTATAAAAATAAATAATAAAATTATAAGATCATGTAATTGCAAGTCAAGTTAAAAATAATTTAGGGAGGCCCAAAATCAAGATATTAAAGATGATCATTGATTGACAGTCTTTTTTGTGCCTTTGGATTAAAAATATAACTAACTAAATGTTACCCTCGGTAATTTTGACCGAGTGATTAATAAATTGATGTGATATGAATATAATGGAATAACTAATAATTGGAGAAAAAACTAAACAAATAAAAGAAGAAGACTAAAAAGGCCAATGAGGTTGAAGTCAATCTAAATTGCTTGAATCAAATGTATAAATGGAGGTTGAAGAAAATATGGGAGAGGAATTAACACACCTTAAATTCGCAAAATAAAAGAAAGAGGAATCAATCAAGTTTGAGTGATTATATATGGCTGTTCATAATGGTCTGGTTTTGCTGCAGATCATTTTGTTACTCCGGACAGTCGAAACGTCGTCAAAGCAGGGATGTCCGGATCAATGCGGGGGTGTCCGGATTGATTACCCTTTCGGAATCGGAGTAGGGTGCTACTTTGATGAGAGTTTTGAAGTAGTCTGTGATGACTCTTCCGGCTCTCCAAAAGCAATTCTTCAGAGAATTGGTCAGGAAATTTCCTCATATATATCTTACAGCGGCAGCCCCAATATCGCAGTCAATATTTCTGTAACTTCCTTGAATAGCAGTAATGCTAAAGGCATTAACCTGAAAGGCACCCCATTTTCCTTTTCACAAAGTAATAATAAGTTCTTGGCCGTGGGTTGTGACAACTATGCCAACAACCAGCAGAATGATTCAATTTCAAGTAATTCAACTATCACTGATGCTGGTGGTGGGTGCATATCGATTTGTACATGCAATCCTTCTGAGAATAGTGATTGCTGTGACGTGGTATGTAACATTCCTCTAAATAGTAGTACTAAAGTTCTCGACGTGAACACATCGTACATTTATTCTCAGAGTATTCCACAGGAATGCACCTCTCTTTCTCTTGTTGACCCAAATTGGATTTTCTCAAACTACCTGGAAACACCCGTTGGTTTGAAGGATAAAAAAAGGGTTCCTGCCGTGTTGGAGTGGGGAAAATATAGAGGCAGTTGTTATGAAGATTATAATTCACACACTAAAGTGTGTAACAAGGATGATCGTTGTTTAATACAATTAAGCTCGGGTTATTTCTGTCGTTGTGATTACAGTTTAAATAGCGGTTACCAAGACTACTTATGTGAAGGTACAGACTTATACCTTATTGTGACATGAAAACATACTAATTTTTTGGCGCAGTTTAATTTGATCTTTTATCTTTTTGGCTTTGTGCAGGTTACTTGATCTGTAATACCACAAGCGGACAAAATTGCTCCGAATGTCCTGATGGTTATTATGATGACCAGCGTCGTTATTATGATTCTGTCCAAGAACCGCTATGCTCCCCCATGAGAACTAGGGATTCATTTTTCAGCAAAAAAACTCGGGTCAAATATGTTGTAATAGGTATATATTTCTATCCCCGTTATTTCAAAAAATTTCCCACGTTGACTAGAAATAATTACAATAAAACATTAACTTGACTGAATCAACACTTGAATAAGCTTTGTAATGAGTAGGCACATGAACTTTTACAAATAATTCTTACATATTGCTAACCAAACCATAAGAGGAGGTGGATTCGATCTTTTGCAAGTTTCTTATAGAATTTTCTGTTATTTGTGTAAAAGAGATGTAAAGTCTTATATGGTAGAGTAATGATTCAACCATTTTTGTGCCAAAAAAAAAATTCACAAACTGAAGTTTTAAATTAACATTAGTTAAATTAAAAATATGGTAGGATATCATGATTTATTTTTTTATTTTATATTTTTAATCAATCGATCATATCTTGTCACATCAATTTGTAAAATGTTATATTGTTTGTACAAGTATTTGTGGCTCTATAATTATTTTACAAGACTTTTTCCCTCTTAGAACTTGTTCACATTTTATCCATAGTGTTAAAGTACAACAACAAAATAATACATTGCTAAAAGATAAATGTGACATTTTCACACACAATTGATTATCTAAGACCTCTGTAAATTAAAACTACTTAAATATTTATCTGTTAAAAATGTCATTTACCTTTCAATAATGTTATTTTTTTTCCTGATCACCGTTTGAACATCAAAGATGAAATGAGGTAGTGTGGGGGACTAAAATGGTAGCGAAATAAGTTTGAAGAGGGACCACTCTCCGCAGATTATATTTTGAAACATTTCTTCTTTTATCATTTTCCTCTTTGTCATTTAGAGACTAAGATTGTCTTTGAGTGGTGCAGGTTGCACTAGTGGTGGGCTTGGAATGTTTCTACTCATTGGAGCATGGTGGCTGTTCAAGTTTGTCAAAAGAAGAAGGGAAATCAAGCTCAAGCAAAAATTCTTCAAGAGGAATGGGGGCTTATTACTTCAACAAGAGTTGGCTTCCACTGAAGGTACTATTGAAAAAACAAAATTGTTCACTTCCAAGGAATTAGAAAAGGCCACCGATAGCTTCAACATGAATCGAATCCTTGGCCAAGGAGGTCAAGGTACCGTCTACAAAGGAATGTTAGTAGATGGAAAAATCGTGGCCGTTAAAAAGTCTAAAGTAATTGATGAGAGTAAGGTGGAGGAATTTATCAATGAGGTGGTTATTTTGTCTCAAATTAACCACAGAAATGTTGTTAAGCTACTAGGTTGTTGCTTGGAGACAGAAGTTCCTCTCTTAGTGTATGAGTTCGTTCCCAATGGAACTCTCTTTCAATACATACACGATCAAAATGAGGAGTTTCCAATCACATGGGAGATGCGATTGCGAATTGCTGTAGAGGTTTCAGGTGCTATATCCTATCTACATTCGGCTGCTTCTATACCTATTTATCATCGAGACATCAAGTCTACAAACATACTTTTGGATGATAAATATCGTACCAAAGTTTCAGATTTTGGGGCTTCAAGGTCTATGGCAGTTGATCAAACACATATGACTACTCAAGTCCATGGCACCTTTGGATACCTAGATCCTGAATATTTTCGATCGAGTCAATTTACTGATAAAAGTGATGTTTATAGCTTTGGAGTAGTTCTTGCGGAGCTCTTGACTGGAGAAAAACCAATTCGTTTGACCACTTTTGAAGAAGACAAAAGTTTAGCAGCATATTTTCTATGTGCAATGAAAGAGGAACGATTATTTGAAATCCTTGATGCTCAGGTCATGAAAGAGGGTGGCAAGGATGAGATTATAACACTTGCTAAACTTGCAAAGAGATGCTTGAACCTTAATGGGAAAAAGAGGCCTACAATGAAAGAAGTGGCAAGTGAATTAGCTGGAATCAAGGCATGGAATGGAGCTTCAAATGTAATGGAAGAAGGTCTTGAAGAGATTGATTGTGCTCTCGGTGACATATATATAGCTGCAAATTCTGAAACTGATGGATCCATCAACGGATCCCTTTTGGATAGTGTCACTGTTTCAGTGGATGCTGATCCTCTAATTTCAAACAATTGGTGAAGGGATTCGATACTATGCACCTGATATTTCAAGTTTTATGTTTGAAATTTTTTAGTCAAACGCAGTGTAGGAGGTCTCTAAGTGTGTTTGTAATGTTTCAATCTTCATGTCAGTGACTGTAACGTTAAATTAGTGAATGTATGTTGGTCATTCCTAATGGTTATGAAATAAATTGAAGTAAAGTTTCCGTAAGTTTTTTGAATTGTGTATTTTAATAAATAAAATTGTGAGACTTCTGGAATATATTGTAGTTATTGTATCCTTCAATTATTATTTTTTTTCGAAAACCATATGCTGATAAATACTTAAACAAAATCTCTACTTAATATTGTAGTTATTGTATCCTGGATAATTTAATAGATAAACGTGAGTGTGTCAACACCATAGTCAGGATTGTTGTGAATGTCCTGAATCTTTGAGGGTAAAACCAACATGTTGGTATGTAAAATTTTTGCTTCTGTTTATAAGATTATCTAGTGGGGATCGGTGCATATATAGCATTTCATTTGAGAACATATATGTTATTACTGTGTTTTGTTATGAATAAATTGAACTTGATTAACATAAATTAATAAATGAGTCTGACATGTTGAGGGAAAGACGAAATAGTTGATTCCATTATAAAAGCTCTGATTTGGGAAATTTAAGTTAAAATTCAAATTTAATTATAACGTTAACAAGTTTATTTGAATCATTTTGTCCTTAACCCATTACTTGATAATAGTAAAACTGTAAAAGTGACCGAAAATTTGGGTAAAACATTCACGACTGTCAAATTTTTAAGCTATTCATTGATTGGGTCTCGATCATCATGTGTCGAAATAACATCAGCAGCCGGTCTTCATGTTACAGCGGTCGTAGTTTAGTTGTGCCTTCAATGATAAATCTTAAAAACTCGTATTCAAATAATTTAGTAATAATAACATTCACATGATAAAGCGCCTGTCTAACAAAAATCTTATTGCAATGGCAAGAATGCTCTGTCTTAAACCGGCCAGCATCAAGCCTCTTATTGATGAACCCCATTTGAAAATTAATCAAATCAGACGATGGAAAATTGGGCTCTATCCCGTCAACTTCGGACCAAAACAACAAAAATATGTGAGAACTTGAATGAATGCTCATGAACTTGGTGATGGCGCCACAAACCCACATCTTATTTAGCTCGGCAGTTAGGGTTTTATTTTAGTAGAACTAAACATAACAAACCCCAATTGGCCTAATTAAATTAAATTTAGGATTTCTTTAACTCAAGGTCATAGAATGAACAATGCCTACATTTTCTCTTTGAAAACCTCAAGAAACCCAACTCTATGAGCATCCATTTTCAACCACACTGATTTTTATTTAGTCCATTGCTATAGATGGCACGAGTATAAGCAACCCAAGGCCAAAAATCAAGCTTCAATAATTTGGGTTTCGATGTGGAGGATGACGAAGTGGAAAACGATAAAAGAACAAAACTTCTGAATAGATTACGTATTATTAATAAGAAAGTTCTCAACTCTATGCTCCACATCTTTTTTCTTTTTTAAAAGGCATCTTTCACTGTTAAACTACAGCCGTTTGTTTTAACGGCCAAAACGTGTGTCATCTTATTACGTTCCGTTAACGGTCAAGTGAACGTAGGACATTTGAGCCACACGTACATAATTTCATGTTCATTTGGTAGCCATGAAAGCCAACCTGTTTCATCTTATCGACAGATCTTTTTTTGAAAAGCAAATCGTTCGGCGTCAATGCGGCAACTAGTACAACTTTCTCTTACTTGGAGATTTCAATCCTTATAATCCACTCACATCCCACGCATAACACAAGTCCTCCATTGCAGTCAACTCGCGTGGCAACTTTCGTCTGTTGAAAATTCGAGTTCAACAAACAAAATTCCCATTTCTCGTACGAAGAAACATAGTTAATTTCCAGGAAATCTTTCCATTTGACAAAAGTCAATAAGATGCACAATTTCATCAACATTCAATGAATGTACATTAAATGACTGTATCTGGCCGATTTAATTATTTGCTTGTTGCTAAGGAAAAGATGAAAGAGAAAAAGATACAACAAATTGAAGTACTCTTGTGCATAGTCTTTCGAATTAGAAATGAATTCGGAAACGTGAGAGCCATGATGTGGAATCTTTAATTTAAAGTCCGTTTGGGATTAAGGTGCTGTAATTTTTAAGTTACAGCTGCTGTGAAAAAAAGCTATAACTATAAAATAAAAATTAATAGTATGTAATAAATATAATTTTTAAATAATAATTTTAATAAAATTATTAAAAATATAATAAATTTTTCATCATACAAGTAAAAAATCATATTAACATAACTTTTAAATTACAGCAACTAGTGTTTACAAAATACTTTAATGCTATAGTTTTTAAGATACAGTCCCAACCTCAATCCCAAATAGAACCTTAGTAACAAAACTGTTTTTTTTATATAACCCACTAATTATTTGAGAATTATTTAATTTTCTATCAAGCTGATTAATGTAAACAATACCAAACACTTCGATTCATCACTAAATACAAAATAAGAGTGCATTAAAAACAATAATAAGAGTGCATAAACAACATTTTCCATAAATTCTCAAGGAGTTTTAGCGTCATCTTTGAATCCATTTATATAAAAAAATTCCTTGACAATTCAAATGATGGTTTATTTGAATCCATTAAAATTATTTTTTTGTTTCATATTCCATTTTTTATAAATAAAGTCTAATTAAGCCATTCTATTAGGAACCAAATATGAAAAATTAAAAATGTTGTCTTAGTGTTAAAATTATACCCACCCCCCCCCCCTATAACACCACCAAACACACCCCCAAACACAAATCTAGCTCTTACAACTTAACAAAAACATACATCATATTGCTAGAATAACATGCTAGAACATTAAGCATGAGTCTCCAAAATACATGTTCACAAAAGAGCACCTATGACGCACATATCCCAAAATACTCCAAAGCATTGTCTAAGCATAGCACACAAACTACTACTAGCATTTCCCTTGACAAAATACCCGAAGTGCGAGGCATGAGCTACTAGCCCATACACTTGTAAGCATAATGATTCTCATTACATCTCATATATCCAAAAGGACATGAAAACATGCTCAAAGATTCTAAAAAAAAAATTAATAATGGACATTTAAACACATAAGAATCAATCTCAAGAATCCATTAAGTTTGCAATCAAGCCAAAACAATGTCAATCTCGAATTCATAAAATCAAACCTCAACGTCTATAATTTCATCGATTGAATAACAAATGATTTACTAATAAAATTCATTGAAATCTGGAAAAGCAAAAACCCTTAGGACTATTTTAGACCATGTAACGAGGACAGGCCTTGTTCAATAATCCCTTTAAATTATTAGGTTGGTTCAGTTATTATAAAAATTTGCAGATATAATCTAGACATGTAACTCACCTAGAATATAACATTTTAGCTCAATTTAACAACATTTATTACTATTTCTATGACCCAATTCAAAGTTACAGAAAACTGGTTTATTGACAGGAAATACCGACAACCTAAGCCTCTGATTTTCTTTAAAAATTGAATACTATTCAGAATATTATGAAAAAACAACAGAAACTGTAAAGAACAGCAGAAACAACAGCAACAGTAAAAATAGCAGAAACAGGAGCAATCAACAGTAAAAATAGTAAAAAACAAAAAACAAAAACAGCAGCAAATAACAGTAAAAAAAAAAAAAGAAACAGCAGTAAATAACAGCAAAAACAGTAAAAAAAATTACCCAAAAACAGCTAAAAACCAAAACAGCAGAAAAAACACCAAATAAGAGCATGAACAGAAAAAAAGTAGAAACAGCAGCAAAAAATAGCAAAAATAATAAAAAAATAAAAGCAGAAACAGCAGCAAATAACAGCAGAATGGCATCAAAATAGCAGCCGGAAAACATCGCTAACCTCAATAGATTGTACCACATACATACACATAAAATAACACTTTCCTAATTAGAATTTAGGATAACTGATAAAAGTCACCAACAACAGAGGTTTTGGTTTTGGGTTCAGAAAATCCCTAGCCTTTTCTTCGTGAGTTGAGTTGAGAATTGTAAAGTGCAATTGAGTCAGGGTAGGAGGAAAGGATTACATACTACACAGCACACGCGTGATCTCTTGCTTACACCAGTAATTTCCTGATTCCTCACTATGTTTATTTTCATCTATTGCTGGAAAATAATTATTTTAAATTTTTTCCCCTCACTTTCAGTTCTAATTTAAAAAATTCAGCACCAAAGAGATAGAATTTCAAGTGTGTTTGATTCTTTTCTACTTGTTGATGCCAATAAGCAAATCAAATTTCACAATAAGAAATTGAATAAATTATTTTAAAATTAAGAAAACCCTAAATTATTTTTCATTTATATTTCTCAGTGATTCAACAAAAATGAGCAAAATTACTGCATAAATCGATCTTGGGATTATGACAAAGAGTGAGTTTATTTAGCAAATGAATTTAATGAGTAGTTTACTGGGTCCAAATAGCCTTTTCATTTTAAAATACTCAATTTCTTTATTTGGAAGATTTAGGATTTTATTAGCTAATAACATATCAAAAATTAAAAAAAAAAAAAGAAATAGAAAATGAGCTAATGGACATAATTAAGTTTACGTACACCATGTCTAATGCTTAATTTCAACAATATTAAATGTATCATCTCATCAATGTACTGAGTTGAGCAAGATTTTTTGCTCTCTGTTGGAAAAAAACAAAGAGGAAAAGAAAAAGGAGAAATTAAGCAATATTTTTACAGTGAACCGAGTGGTTTTAAATAATTTTTTTTTATCAGTCACGTTAATTCGAATCTTAAGAAAAATAAGGATCGAAGCTAAAAATTATATTTTAAATTAACTAAAGATATTTGTTAACCCATAGTGTTGCGACCATCTTCAACTAACCCTCAATTTTTTCAAAACACAAGCGCGACCCTCTTTTTCTGTTCAACAGTCGTTTGTTTCGACAGCCAAAACAACAGTTTGGTCTTCGTCAAGTAAACAACGGAGCGTTGAGCTTTCCATGAAAGCTACGGAAACCAGAACTTCGATGCTTCCTCCATCCTTATCCCATGCACCCACGTACAAACACAAGTCCTGCATTACAGAGTCAACTTGTGGCAACTTTAATTTGTTTGTTGAAAATTCGAGGTACACGTTTCCACTTTCCAGTGGATGATTAGATGAAATCTTTTCTTTAAAATGTAAAATTAAACAATTTCAGCAACATTAAATGAATGTACCTGGGTTGAGCAATTTTCTTTGCCGGAGAAAAGATGAAAATGAGTCAAAAAGGAAACAACAACGTAAATGAAAGGGGAGAAGAAAGAGCAAGTAGAGTTGCTGGTAGTGAAAATGATACTTATTTATGTCCCACTCGTTTGTCATTTAGCAAAGTCAGCGTTGGATGGTACTGCAAAAGAAACACAGAGAGAATTAAAATGATTAACGAAATCTCTATACATGCAAATTGATTTTAATAGAGAAAAAGTGAGCTCAATGATTTAGACATTTAGCCGACAATATTTCATATAGAGAAAAGTGCAAACTATACCTCAAGGTTATGAAATGGACTTCAAAATTTTCTTTTGATCATAATATTCTTTGTTTTTTTTTTTTAACTCAAAAAAATTAAGTTTTATATTTTATAATAAATAAAAATATAATCTTAAAACAAATATAATAAAATATATTTTTTAAAATAATCTCAATATTTAAAATATATTTTAATATTTTACAATCTATAGATATATTTTATTATATTTTTTTGTAACAAATAAAAACATCCTATTAAAATAAATAAAAGGCGAGAAAGAGCGAGTACAGTTGCTGATAGTGAAAATGATACTTATTTATGTGACAACAGAGCAGGAGTCTTTGATTGGTTGGTGATATGTAATTATAAATGATTTTAATTTGGACTAGAAGCTTAATAATGAAAATGATTATGTTCCCTTTCATACGTTAAATTTACATTGAAATACACTTTTGTATACTCTTCCGAATTAGAAATGTATTCGGAACGTGAGCGGTCATGAAATAGAATCTTTGATTTATTACAAAACCATTTTTTATACCTAACACACTAATTTAGGACCTGTTTGGGATTGAGGCTGAAACTCAATAAGTTATTTATTTCATAATTTGTGACAAATATAGTATTTAGTAAATTTTATAAAAACCACATATTTCATAATTTTTCTCATTTTGATAGCCGCTTTTACAAGTAGGTAGGGGATTACTTTTCATAAATAGCTTATTAAATAAGCTACTACACCTTTTCAAAGCTCTTATTATAATCTTAATATTTTTTTTAAAAAAATAATTATGTCTTATTTTTTCGTACACCCTAATATATAAGCCATTATGTATCATATTATTATCACAATCAAATTACCACCACAGCTACTGTACATTCTCTCCAGTATCAAAGTTTTGATTCAATAAGTTCATATTTTATATATTTTATTTTTATTTTCTATTATAAGATTCAATAAGACTTATATATGATTACATAAATTTTTTTTGAACTATGAACAATTTCATATGAAAATTAATCATAACTTTTAAAAATCAATTTCATAACCATAGTTTTTAACTTTCAATCTTTTTTTATTTTTTCTATAGCCATGGAGTTTATTGCAATAAGTTTAATGTGAATGTAATGCATATTACTTTTTTATTTTATTTGAATTATGAATTTTTATCATATTTTATGTAACAAATTATGAAGTTCATTATATTTTATTTAATTGATTTTTTTTCACTTTATATACTTTTTTATGTTTTAAAAAGAAAAAGACATTTCTAAACATTATTAAACATACTCTAAAAAATAAAAGGTTTTTTTCTCTTTTAAAGCTGATTTTTTCAAGTTTAATACAATGGGGTGTATGGAAAAATGATAAAAATTATAATGAGGATAAAGTGGGTATTAGATGGGGTATGTTTAAAGATTAACATTACTTTAAAATTTTCAATGGGGGTTGATGAGATAAAATAAGGGAGTGAAATAACACCACTCTATTGCATATACTTACCAATATTATATTTTATAATTTTACTATTTGTCATTAAATTATATCCCCCATTATTAATTAAATAAACAATTATCTCATCGTCCATTTTAAATTATTTAAACCAAATACTTAGCTCTGATACTAATTTGCGAGACTTCACCTAAAATTTATGGGTGTAAATGATCAATTTTATAACTTATGAATACTTTTCATAATTTTATTATATTAAAATGCATCGTTTTGTGCAATCCTTTGTACGTTTCCTCGTGAGACTATCTTTTTTCAATTAAAAATGAATTCGGGCACGTAAGAGGTCATGAAAAATGAAATTTTTTTAATTTGGTACATGTACCACCATGAAACTTTTTTACCTAATCCACGAACTTAGTTGTTTGCCCCTTTTAATATTATTTTAAGCAACACTAATATTTGAACCAAAAAATATATATATATATTAGAAAAACAGAAATTGTGTTATTGTCCGTATTGCAGTAATTTCGTAACATACCAAAATGCCAGCTTGTTCATGCACAATGAGTCAATGCTGATCTTTCTGTTCAAATATCATTTTTCTATTTTAAGTCGAAAGTTGGCTACCTCCCCATTTGGCATAATAACAGTTTGGCCCCATAAATTTAAAAGTATCATTTTTCAGTCTCGATAATTACTTAGCTATTGGTTTCCAAAGTTTGACTCTATGTTGACTTCTAAAAAGACAATATTGCCCTCCTCTAACCCCAAGATCACGTGGTTAAACTCGTAATGGGCATTTTATTAACATTTGTTTATCATTGACAGGCCACCATAAGTTTTAAATTATCATTTGTCAATTGAAGGTGCGGAGAAAGTGGACAAAGCCCACAAAGTGCTTTTCCTGCACTTTAGAGCATTGCAAAGACTTCCTAAGGACTGAAATAAATGTTTTAAATAGAAGAGGAAGAAAGTGGAAGAGCAGCAATTAGTTAATACCCTACTACTTTCACAAAATAAAAGTTGAGTGAAACATATAGTGCTCATGGCTCTTGATTACAGTCTGCTTTTGTTGCAAATCATGTTGTTGGTCTGGAAAATCAAATCATCAAAGGCACTAATGTGCGAAAATTCCTGTGGGAATTTCCCAGTTCAGTACCCGTTCGGAATCGGAGAAGGGTGCTACTTTAATAAGAGTTTTGAAGTAGTCTGCAATAACTCTTCCGGCTCTCCAAAACCTTTTCTTAAAAGCATCAACCTGGATGTAATCATATTCGGCAGCGGCTTGCCATATGTGGAAGTGAATGTTTCTGTAATTTCATTGAATAACCGTCATAATAATGAAGTTGTTAACCTGACAGGCACCCCATTTTACTTTTCAAATGGGTCCACTAGCTTCACTGCCTTAGGGTGTAACAACTATGCCAAGCCAAACCAGCAGAATGATTCCAGCGGTAGGTGCCTCTCTATTTGTACATGTGATCCTACACGGAGTGGTCAATATTGCTGTGATTTATCATGTAACATTCCTCCAAACAGTAGGGTCTTCGATGCGAATACATGGCGCGATTATTCTCAAAGTATTCCCTTGCAGGAATGCAATTCTGTTACCATGGTTGACAGAGGTTGGCTCTTTCGAAAATACGGAGATAATAATTTTATTTCGAAGGATCAAGAACAAGTTCCTGCGAGGTTGCAGTGGGGGGAATATAGAGGCGATTGTTATGAAGAATATAATTCGCACAGAAAAATATGTAATAATGATAATCACTGTTTAGTACAACTGAGCAAAGGTTATTTTTGTCTATGCGATTACACAAGTTCCAACGCTTCCAAATACTTATGTGCAGGTACTGACTCTTCTGATCAACTAGTAAATTCTCCTGATTCTTTCAAATACTTATGTTCTGGCCTTTTGCAGGTTCATTGATCTGTACTACCGCAGGCGGATACAATTGCTCCGAATGTCCCGATGGTTATTACGTATCTAGTTGGGAAAATAACCAAGAACCGCAATGCTCCCAAACAAATCCATTAATATTCGGCAGAAACTCTCGGGACAAATTTATTGTTATAGGTACTTTTACCCCTTTATTTTCTTCATACTAACGCGTGTGTTTACTATTATTGTCATTTAATTAACTTAATTTTGAAAGCACCAATACAATTGTGTTTTGTTTAGGATCCTTATAAAAAAATATGCATCTTCAATTTTTTCTGGGTTTTGATGGGGCTATACAGCCAGGCCTAACCGCCATGATAGGCTAGCGCTTACGGAAGTAAAAGTTTCAATAGTTACCCTCTAATAGAATTTTATATTTTTCATATAGCTAATCCTTACGTGAATCCGCCATGGCTTATTGTCAAGTTTTTCATATAAATTTTGGGTGTTTGAAATTAAAAGCAAAATAGTAATTTACTTATTTCAATTAGAGTTAGGGTCTTTTTTGACAAAAATTAGCAAACAATATTCTTATTAGAGAGAACAAGAAACTTTGGATATAAAATATTATTATTTGTTTAAGCTATTATTAAAGCGTCCATGGGCAAGCTAAAAGTTTTTGTTAAGCTTTTTACAATATTGTGGTTAGCAGTTACATATTTAATAAGAAATGATACGCAATTAAATCTTAATCATATATGCTATTCATGCAGGCGTGACAATAAATTATAAAATCTTGACTCGACCCTTCAAACACGTCAATTCAACTAAAATGCATTTTTTTAGCAGTGCTTAACTTGATAAATGATCTCGACAAGAAGTAATATTTTTGTTCTTAAGTGCTACAGGTTGCACTACTGGTGGGCTTGGAATGTTGTTACTAGTGACAGGAGCATGGTGGTTGTGCAAGTTTGTGAAAAGAAGAAGGGAAATCAAGCTCAAGCAAAAATTCTTCAAGAGAAATGGTGGTTTATTACTGAAACAAGAGTTGTCTTCTAGTAAAGGTAATATTGAGAAAATAAAATTGTTTACTTCTAAGGAATTGGAAAAGGCCACTGATAACTTCAACATGAATCGAATCCTCGGTCACGGAGGCCAAGGAACTGTCTACAAAGGAATGTTGATAGATGGAAAAATTGTGGCTATTAAAAGGTACATAATAATAGATGAGAGTAAAGTTGAGGAATTCATCAATGAGGTGGTTATTTTATCTCAAATTAACCACAGAAATGTTGTCAAGTTGCTTGGTTGTTGCTTGGAGACAGAAGTTCCCCTTTTAGTCTACGAGTTTATTCCTAATGGAACTGTCTTTCAATACATACATGATCAAAATGAGGAGTTTCAAATTACATGGGAAATGCGATTGCGCATTGCCGTAGATGTTTCAGGTGCTGTATCCTATCTGCATTCGGCTGCTTCCATACCCATTTATCATCGAGATATCAAGTCTACAAACATCCTTTTGGACGATAAATATCGCGCCAAAGTTTCAGATTTTGGGGCATCAAGATCAATGGCAGTTGATCAAACACATATGACTACTCAAGTCCACGGCACCTTCGGATACTTAGATCCTGAGTATTTTCGGTCGAGTCATTTTACAGAGAAAAGTGATGTTTATAGCTTTGGAGTAGTTCTTGCTGAGCTCTTAACGGGAGAAAGACCTATTCGTTTGACCAATTATGAAGACGATAAAAGTTTAGCAGCATATTTTCTACATGCAATGAAAGAGGATCGTTTGTTTGAAATCCTTGATGGTCATGTCTTGAAGGAGGGTGGCAAAGATGAAATTGTAGTAGTTGCTAAACTCGCAAAAAGATGCTTGAATCTTAATGGGAAGAAGAGACCCACAATGAAAGAAGTGGCCATGGAGCTAGCAGGAATTAGAGGATGCAATGATGGAGCTTCAAATATTGTTCAAGAAAGTCTGGAAGAGATTGATTGTGTTGAGGGAGACATATGTGAAAGTTCTGAAACGGAGGATCCTTCACCGGATCCTTTTTGGATAGTATCACTATTTCAGTGGATGCTGATCCTCTAATTTCAAACAGTAGCTGAAGGGACTCGCTACTATATATGCACCTGCACCTGAAATTTCAAGTTTTATGTTTTAATTTTTTAGCTTGTTGTGAGAAGTTTCAGACTTTGTGCTAGTGATTAGTAATTTTACATGCATGTATATTAGTCAAACTCACTGTAGGAGGTCTGTAACTATGTTTTTAAGGTTTCAATCTTTATGCTAGTGACTGTAACGTTCAATTCGTGGATGTATGTTGGGCATTCCAAATGGTTACAAAATAAATTATTGTTTTCCATATGTTTTATGAATTATATTTCATAAATAAAATTGTTTAGTCATCGTATCCTTCAACTTGTTTTTTTTTTTTCCGGAAAAAAAATCTACATGTAAAAGGATTTAAACAAATTTTCCAATTAACCGTGATTGTCCTTTATAAATTGAGTGTGTCAACATTATGGTCAGGATTGTCGTGAATGTCCTGAATCTTTCAAGGTAAAACTAACATGTTGTTATGTAAATTTTTTGCAACTGTTTATAAGATTATCTAGTAGGGAATAGGGATGCATAACATTTTATTTAGAACATAAGTTTTTACTGTGTTTTAAAATGGATAAATTGAGTCAATAATTAACTTCACACAACAAAGATTAAAACTTGACATGAGGTTACTGCACTAAATGAGAACAATTAAAAAGATCAAAACACCTGTCTAGGACCCAAAAATCTTATTAAAATGCACTACAAGAAAATTCACAAATTTTTTTGGATTATTCTTGTAAATTTCCCAGGAAAATGGGCTTTTGCGGCTGCAAGTAGTCTCTGCAAATACAATAATTTCGGTCGCAAATACCCTTTTGCGGTCAAGACTGGTTTATTTGCAGCCGAACAAAGGGGGCTGCAAGAATTTTGCCCCACAAAAAAGTTGCCATTCCCCTAAATGTGAATGGGGCTTGTATATTAAAAAATATAGTTTTTTTTTTTAATAATGGTGGTAAACAAAATTCAATATAATTTGATCATAATATTTCTTTCTGGTATTGAACATAATTGTTTCTTCATAGTATCATCTCTGAAAAAATCCACAGAAGGTTAGTATATTAATTATTACACCAACTGCATCATATCCAATCTTATTACGGGAAGGGGGAAAAAAGTCGTATTTTGCATCCAAATGCATCACATAGCCCACTGGAATGTGATTAATTTACCTGAGAGCACAAACCCCAAAATAAATAAAAATAAAATGAGGAATGAATGAACAAGTTATATAAAATATATATATCACTACAACAAAAACAATGTATGATAGCATCTGAAAAATGCTGCCAAAGGTGAATGGTTAGCATTTTAACAAATGCTAAGTTAGCAGTGTAACTAAAAGTATTTCACATAAGTAGCATTTATTGAATGCTACAAATTATAAAACATACCATTGAATAACTGCAATGCAATTAGCTATTGTTGCTTTATGTTAATGCCATCACTTTAGAAAGTGATGGCACTTGGAAAACGCTACCAAATTGTATGAAGCTCCCTAACAAAATGAGTATTGTAACTTTAAAGAAATGCTACAAAATCATTTATAACTTGCTATTGTAGCATTCCTTAAAGTTTATAAAGAAAAATATGTTATTTTTTTTATTACTAATTCCCAATATTCATTCAATTCATTCATTTAATTCATCACTGTAGTCATTTTATTGCTGGAAAATAAATTGTACATCATACATTGATTTAAAGTAACAAAATGTTTAAACATCCAATAATCGTACAATAAATGTTCAAGTACACAAAAATTTACAAAAGATAAATATGCAAGTGTCATACTTCAGTAGTTTCTAGTAGTTTCTAGTGATCGTAAAAAACGCACTACATATTGTCGTCAAAGCCTCTTAACAAAATATCCCTTATCTTTATAGCCTGCATTAAGAATTTAAAAACAAATTATAATTTGTTCCATTAATAAAAGAAAGAAACAAAATAATGGCTCCTTAAAATAATTTGCTCATGTACATAAATTACAATAACTAAAGTACCGTTAACTTCAAATGAGATTTATATTCACTCAAGCCAATCAACTTTGACATATCATCCATAAATGCTAGGCATTAAATCAACTCAAATCTAAAAATTAATAATTCTGCAGCTATATTCTTTTTAACTAAAATGGAAGCCTTATTATTTTTCTTCATACTACATCTACCCAACTAATCTTCTATTGATATTCATTGCTAATGTAAGAAATAAATTTAAGAACAAGTATTTCATTTCTAATGAGAACTCTATTTCAAGTTCATGGCTCGGTGATAGGACTTTTCTATTATGTCTAGTCCATCACCTGTCAAAAAGACACTAACTTATCTAGCTAGTCCTCATTTTGCAGAGCTGAGGCCTAAATTGAAAGAATACAATATTTGAGCAGACAAAGTAAAAGAGGCCAATTACATAAAGAATCTTCCACAAAAGCTGCAATTAATCTTCCTCAAATTATCCATTCAAGAAAAATGTGATTACTACTCAAATAAAAATGTACCTAACAACCTTTAGAAGAATAATTGTCTATCTATAAATTCACAAGCAAATCCAGAGAAAAAAATCTAACAGATTCAACTCTATTAGTTACCAAAATTTTCTCTAGTTGTAAGCTTCACAGAGATTAGTTTCTCAATGAATCTTGTGTGTCCCAGTACATGCTCACTTTCTAGACTACATGCCCTAATAGCCATCTGCCATAATAGCTCCTCTTCTCCCCAAATTTTACCACTTCGATTAGAAATTGGCAAAGAAGTTTATAATGCAAAGAATAAAAGTTTACAAAACATATGCAGCAAGACGCTAAAGTAATTTCTTATGCTTCTAAGAGTAATTTCAAAATGTACCTCACAAAGCTAGAGAAGCTTTCAAGAAATCTGAATCTACACCTTTTGAATAAGGATCCATGAGAGAAGAAGATAAAATATCTAAAGTTAAAAAATATTAATTAGCAAACCAAAGAAAATACAGTAAAATCTTGTGTTACCTCTTTAAAAAGTTTAAGTTACAATACAAATAAGGAGATAGAAATAAAATATATTCAGAAATAAAATAAATTCAAGAAGTCCTGTAAAGACAACAATTTTTCAATAATCATTCAATCTTAAAAGCTATTCAAATATTGCAAAAAGCTAAGCAAAGAGCTACTATTATGAAAAAGATGAATCATTCAGACAGATAATGTCCAACTACAGCAAATACACCAAGAAAGGTCTCTCTTTCAATAAAGTGGGAATTCTCAGAAGCATCTCTTCAGCAATCAGATTTTTAGAAGAAAAAAAGGGTTTTTTTGTGGGGTTGGGGGGGGGGGGTTGGTGGAGAAACATACAAGAAATGAAATCTGGCTGGAAAACACAAAATCTCTGTTATTATACATAGGCACCATCTTACACACTCTCACTACATCTCATTTTGCAGAAACGGAAAATATAGCATGAAAAAAGCAATTAGAGTTTGAGTATCAAAGCATTGAAGGCTTCCACATGATTCCCACTCGTGTGCTTCAAACGGATTAGCAACCAACCAAACTAAACAAGTAAAGGACCACTGGAGTAACCAAGGCCAGAACTTCATGCAAAATGCCAGAGGGTGTGACTAGTGTATAATTAAAAAACGAAAACCAAAATTCAATCATTTAACATTGTTCATAATAACAATTTTAACTACTAAAAACCAATCTTCAACAAAGTTAGCATTTTTCAGGGCAAAAGAATTAAATCCAAGCAATTAAAAGATAAAAGTAACTTAAAGCTTTCATATTTCATTAAATTAAACCCACAACATTTTCTTTTCTCTATTCTCTACCTAACTTTCTCAACTTCCAAATAATTTTAGAATTCAGGTTCAGTCATCAGATCCCAAAATCCTAAAACTTAAATAATAGTAATAATTCTTCAACGTCAGCAACATTTAAAGGCAGCTCCTCAATGACCACGTTATAGAACTTGTAGATATTAAAAAGCATTCTCTCATCATCCCTGGTCACAAAATTAATGACAACACCTTTTCTTCCAAATCGACCACTTCGTCCTATACGGTGAAGTTAGTATTACTCACAACTTAATTAATTTGAGTATTTGACTAATTTAATTTAGGCAAAAAATTTAAAAAAAAAAAAAAGATGTCTCAACTGACTGTCTTAGGCGGCCAGCGCGATGGCACGGCTGAACGCGGCTGCTACGGCAACAGCTAAGACCGGGGGGTGAGATGAAAGCGAATGAGCGAGCTTAAGAGAGAGGTGCTGCTGCTGC
Organism: Clausena lansium; assembly: GCA_030449835.1. Taxonomy (NCBI): domain Eukaryota; kingdom Viridiplantae; phylum Streptophyta; class Magnoliopsida; order Sapindales; family Rutaceae; genus Clausena; species Clausena lansium. The sequence continues at coordinate 3,631,349 of JASUUF010000369.1, forward strand.
GTGTGCGTGCTGAGAGAGAGTGAGAGCGAGCGAGCTGGTGCTGCCGTGCTGGGCTACTGTTGCGCGGGCTGAGTGTGCCGCTGTCGCCGGGCGTGCTGCTAAGGCCTGAGAGAGGTTTGCCGCTGGTTAGTGCTTAGAGAGAGTAATTTTAGGGATTTAGTAGACATTTCGAATTTTGTTTAAGAGAGTAAGGGAACAAATTTTGGTGGAGGGAGACATCAGACATGTTGCTCGCTTCTTTTTCTTATTGAGGTATAATTAAAATTATCTGTAGCATTTTTTTATTCTCATCAATTTATCCTTTTTTCAGTAGCATTAAGAAAATGCTACTTATTTTGTGTGGTGCATAGCATTTAGAAAGATGTTACTAATAGAGTGATAAATGTGATAAAAAGTAAAATGTTACGCAAGGTACCTCGCGTAGCCGGGAGGTGCTTCACAGATTTGTCCTTTGTTTTGACGAAGGAAGAGTAGGAGAATGGGTGAGGATGGTGAGAGGTCGTGACTTGGACTTGAAGAGCTTAAAAAAGAGGGTTTGGGCCTGTAAAACAACAAACAAGTGTCAGAGGTGGAGCCGGTGGTGGCCGGCGACCACACTCCGATACTCAAGTCAGAGTTGGGTAATCTAAGGTTTGAGAGCTTGCAAGCCCTCTATAATGGAAGCTCAAGGTTGAAGATGACCTCTACCCCTTTTGGTGTGTATGTCAGTTCTCCTTTTTTGAAAATAAATTATGAGTGTATTTATATAGATTATCCGGGTTACCTAGCCACCTAGCGTCATTTAATTGGCGTACCTCGCTGACGTGGTGTGAATATTCTTGTTTTCATTCATATTATTGTTAGAATATTTGTGATATGCGTGGAGAACAAGCTTGGAGATCATATACGTGTCATGTGTAGAGGAGTGGTCCCCGTGTATTCTTGCCATAGCAGTTAGGAATTTGTGGGCGTGGCAGGTGGTCCCAACTGTCACAACAGCAGACTTTTGGAATATCTGCAGGCATGGCAGGCTGCTGTCCCCTGCTTATCAACATAATATTTTTTAGTTGATTCTCTACTTTTTGTAACCGATTTGGTGAATCTTTTTGAGATAATATCTTCTTTATCACGTGATGCCTTTTTTTGGATATTCTCTTTATCTTCTGCAGTTTCCGAGGTAGCTCGGGTACCCCGGGAGTACTAGGGTACCTTGGTACCCGGGCTGAACCATCATCATCTTAATCATTTTTTCTATCGCGCGAGGTACCTCAGGTACTACTAGGATACTTGGATACCCATGATAACCTGACTGATCCCATATAATCTTGATGAATGCTTCATTAAATGGGGTACCTCGGGTATCACCAAAATATTTGGATACCTAGGGTACCCTGTCTGTCCTGGCATCTTCTTGGTATTTTTTATTACTGCAAGCTTCATATTGACACGTGCCATTTCACTATTGGACTTGCTAATTCTTCCGCAAACAATCAGTATTAAATATAAGGCTTTCTAAGCTCACAAAATATCGTGATCCCCGCAATATGTACCAATATGTAAAGCGTGTTAATTCCTCTTGGTTGAGGCCAGAGGGCCATTAAAACTAATAAAAACAGTTAAAAGAGACAAAGTTCATTCATCAATAACTTCAAAAATATCAACTATGTTGCAACCAAAACCCATTTAGTTTCGATTTAAGCCAAATTGAAGCCCCCTCACAGTCCATTTTGACACAAATCACAAATACAAGAGAATTGTCCTTTCCATAAAAAATTCCAAATTGATTATGAATTATCTCCATAAACTATAACGGAAATTGGACAAAAGCAATAATTATTTATTATTAGTTACTGGTGACATTTATAGTGGCGGCAAATACATATATTTTGTGCGGCTGAGTTCCCCTGCAAAGTTGGACCAAGGAATCACTAATTTACGGGGTTTCAATTTTCAGCTGCAAAAGACTATTTTTGAATGCAGTTCTTAAATATAAACCGGCCAGCATCAAAGCCTCTTATTGATCAAACCCGCTTGAAAATGAATGAAATGAAATCAGACGATGGCAAATTGAACTTGATCTCATCAACAAAAACTATGAGAACTTTTTAATAAGGGCCACAAGCCCGCAACTTATAATCTGCAGTTAAGACCTTTTTAACTTGGATCGTTTGGAGGAATGCAAGCCCAAAATCAACCTTCAATAACATGGGTTTTGATGCAGAGAATAACCAAGTAAAAAATGGAAATGATAAAAAGAATGAAAATTCTAGAAGATAATAATAATTAAACCTAAAAAGTAATTTATAATAATAATAATAATACTAACCAACTTATAATCTTCCATTCTCTTTTTATACTAATTAAATCTAAAAACTTTTCTCAAATTTCCATTTGAGTAATAAATACTTGTTAATTGTATTGTCGAATTCATCACAAAATCATAAAAAGAAAATCTTTGATTGTTTTCTATGCACATAAAAATGACACGTGAGATACGGCTGTAGCTATAGTACTCATGAGGTATAGCATCACACGACCTATATATGCACTGTTATGATTATATTCTGTTGAATTTTTTACTTTCTGATCATTTGACGGTATCTAGATTAGGGGATATGGTATCATAATTGAACTTGTGAGATACATCATACAAGTAAACTTTGAATAATATAGGCTAATTTTTATAAATATATGAAATTTTATTAAAGGAAAAAAATAAGAGTTATACAAAAGAAATACCGAGTCATTAGAATCGATATTTGGGGAAATCCCATGAATATTCTAGTATAATGTGACTGATGAATTATTTAAGAAGTGTATAACATGTTCATTTTTTATATTGAACACAGAATTAAAAAATATAAAAAATTTCAGATCCCACCATTTCAATTATGTGGATCAGACTCAGAAGAGCTTATTATATAAATCTTAATAATTTTCTAAACACGCTATAATTGTTGTTTGTTTATGCAAAATCTTCATTCACTCCTCAACAACTAGGGATGTGAAATTATAGGTGTAAAGAGTATTTTTTCGACTTCAAATAGCTCTACCCTTGAGCTTAATGCAACAATTAATCATACCCAAGTAAAATGTCTGAATAGTCCCTGCTTAATGGCTAAACATGATTTAAAAATAATCGGTAAAAATGACAATTCAATATTGAGGATCATGTTCATGTCGGGTTCCAAATCCAGATGATGTTTAGGGTAAACAAGGGTTGCTCTATGATACTGGGATAAAAGTCCCAACATCAATAGTGGGATTTTTGTGGCCGTTGGATTTCATCCAATTAATGTTCTATAATAATTAAACAAAATAAATATAAATATTTAAGTTTACCGTTCAAGTAGATCTTTACAAGTTAAACCACATGAATTAGAGTTAAACAAGGATAAGAAATCATATTAGATAAATAGGATAGAGAAATAATAATTATAATAACAATTCTTTTATGCTATTCAATTATCTAATAACTTAAATAATTTTTTTATTATTTCCTCTCATCTCTATATTTTTTAGAAGAAACTAATTCAAATACAACAATTAAAGGTCATAGGATTCTGATTGTTTAATACTTTATTCAAATAAATCTGATTATTTATATTATTTATTTTATATACAGTATAAAAATTATTTTTTTATCATAATTATTTTATATTTCTTCCTTATTTAATCTAATGACACCTAATTCTGTTCACCAAATATTATGTCTAACAGTTTTAACAAAATACCTTAAAAATGGCACATAATTTTATAATGATTTTTGTTTACTATGCACTCATTAAACTGATATAATAATGTGTACAAATGGATTTTTATTTTCCTATTCTTTTATCTATTAGTCCCTATAATTAGCTATTGGCCGGTATGTTTCAAGAGTTTTACTCTGTTGACTTCTGAAAAAAAATATATTACCCTAAAACAAAATGTAATAAAATCAAATGACTATCTTTAAAGATCACGTGATCAAACTAAAACTCGACAATAAATGCATGTTCATATAATATTGATAAGAGTAAATTGCCACATCAGTGATATTTGAAGTCCCGTTAATGTGCTTGTAAAGACTTTCTAAGCACTGAATGTTTAAATAGAGGATAAAGAAAATGGAAGAGCATGCAACTAATACACTTTCACAAATAAAAATTGAGTGAACATATAGTAATCATGGCTCTTAATTGTGGTATAGTTTTGTTGTAGATCATGTTGTTAGTCTGGATGATCAAAGCGTCGAAGTCACTAATGCGCCCAAATCCATGTTGGCATTTCAAAGTTAAGTACCCGTTCAAAATCGGAGAATGGTGCTACTTTAATAAGAATTTTGAAGTAGTATGCGATCATTAATTCTGGCTCTCCAAAACCTCTTCTTAAAAGCATCAACCTCGTATTATTGGATTACATTCAATTTCGCATCGCCTTATCCTATGTTGCAGCCAATGTTTCCGTAATTTCTTTGAATAGCAGTAATAATTAATGCGAAAGAAGTTAACTTGACAAGCACCACATGTTAACTTGACAATGTTTCGCTGCCTTAGGTTATTACAACTATAAGCAGCATAATGACTCAAGCGGTGGATGCCTCACTTAGAGATGGCCAATGTGCCGACACAGCCCACCGTGTGAGTCTTGCCATGCTGTGGCCGTCCCTAAGAAAAAGTACGACGAGCTTTTTTTTTTCATGTGCTGTGCTTTAACTCATATTTAATCATGTCGCGCTTTTAAGGTCCACGTGCCTAAAATTTTCAGCCCAACTTAGCCTACATGCGTGCCATGCCATGCTGTATGCCCTACTAAAGCATGCTCGTGCCCATGCTATGCCCGTGTTGTGCTCGTGTCGTGCCTATGCTGTGCCTGTGTTTTGCTTGTGCTGTGCCTGTGTTTTGCTCGTGTTGTGCCAATGCCATGCCGTGCTATGCTCATGTCGTGCCCATGCTGCCTAGCCCGTTGGCCATCTTTATGCATACAAAGAATGGCGATTGTTGTATTTTCACATTATTTTGATAGATTAGAAACACCCTCGAATCCCAAACAGACCAAAGTAAATTTTTTGAAAATGATCAACCGTTAGTTATTATTGTATTTCCTTGAACAAAATTTACAGAAAAAAATTTCTAGCTGTAGTATAAAATTGATATATGACCCTTATGTAACTCCGCCATGACTTATTGTAAAGTTATTCATATAACTTTTGGGTGTTTGAAATTAAAATTATCAAAGTAATTTACTTATTTCAATTAGAGTTAGGGACCTATTTGATAAAAATTAGCGAACAATATTCTTATTGAGAGAACAAGAAAATTAAGTTATAAAATATTATTATCTGTTCAAGTTATTACCAAAGAGTCCATGGGCAAGCTAAGCTTTGTGATAACTCCATGAAATGAGAGTTATCATGGCATTTTTAGGCTTAAACTAGTATTACTTAGAGATTTAATGACGTTTCACTTTTATTTATATTTTGCATAAGTATTTATTTAAGTTTAGTTATAATAATTTAATATGTTTTAGATCATGGTATGCGTTGATTAAATGCATTTTTGTAGGTGCCCGAAAAGATCAGGTTTTATTAATGGATTTTGTAACAACAGAGCTGCAAAGAATAATAAGGAACTGAATTTAAGATGTTGCAGACATTGCTACAGTAATACTAGAGCACGCAAATATAAGGCTGACACAAACAAGTGCGGATAGAATAGGGTTGATGTGGTAAGCAGCGCAAATAGCGTGTGGTTCAAGAATGCTAAAGATTTACTAAGATTCACAAGCCTTTTTTGGGAGCTACCCTAATTCGCATGCTATAAAGAGTGCGCATTAAGAAAGAAAAAAAGGAGGGCCATCACACATAACAAGAAACAAAACATTAAAAAGAAAAAAAAATAAGAAGAAAGAAATTTGAGGGCTACAGCAGAAAAGATCAGTGGAGAAGAAGGACAATTCGTAGAAGATACAAGAGTGACTTTTCGAAATTGCAACCCTAGCCTTTCTATTCTTCAATTTCTTGTTTTTATTTTTATTTTTATTGAGAATGTATTTGAATGTTAAACTATATATTATTGCTATTTCATTATTAAGCATGAACTAAACTTTAATGTAGTTGGGTTTTAAATAAGAATGATGATTGATTGACTTATATTGACTTATATTATTGTTGCTCTGTGCCTGCTATGGCATTTTGTTTTGATTTTATTTATTATAAATTTCTTATTTCAGCTAACCACCCATTTAGTGGATACTAACTAAGAACGAGCCTAAAAAAAGTCTGACTTAGTGGAGCAAATCAAGACAATACATGATTTTAGGTTGAGTTTCCTTAATTGAGTTAACCTCAATTTAAATATGGTGCTTGATCTAAAATTAGTAAAGAACTAGACATATGGATTCACCTTGAAGGACCAATAAAATCCAGAACGTATAATGTTATGTTTAATGTTGCCTTAACAATTGGTCACCGTTAGGTTGCATGTAGATCTAAGATATCCAACATGCGATAGTTGAGGATGTATGAGGAATTCTACCCAGTGCTGTAGTAAATGATGTAGCAACTGTACTTAATTTGCATAATAGTTAATAATCATTAAGCGAGTTTAAGCACCCAACTACCTATTTGCTATTAAGCATTTCTTTGTGTTCAACGTCTGTTTTTCTTTATTGTCTTCTTATTTATTACTCAATTAGTTTCATTAAATTTTTAAGTTCATTATTTAATTTAGTTTTATTTAATTAAAGTCTTAAGATTGCACTGATAAAATTATTATAGCAAGTCTGATAATATCAATCCCTGTAAAGACGATCTGGATATTCATCATTATATTACTTGTTGTATCCACTTGCACACTGACATCCATTACGTAAAATTAACAATACTTTGTGATAAGTTTTTTTTAATATTATGATTAGTAGTTACATATTGAATAAGAAATGATATGCAATTAAATCTTAATTGTTTATGCTATTCATGCACGCATGACAATAAATTATAAAATTCTGACTCGACCCTTCAAACACATCAATTCAACTAAAATGCATTTTTTTAGCATTACCTAACTTGATAAATGATCTCAATAAGAAGTTACCAGTGGGCTTGGAATGTTGTTACTAGTGACAAGAGCATGGTGAAAGAAGAAGGGAAATCAAGCTCAAGCAAAAATTCTTCAAGAGAAATGGTGGTTTATTACTGCAACAAGAGTTATCTTCGAGTAAATTAATATTGAGAAGACAAAATTGTTTACTTCCAAGGAATTGGAAAAGGCCACTGATAACTTCTACATGAATCGAATCCTTGGTCAAGGAGGCCAAGGCACTATCTACAAAGGAATGTTGGTAGATGGAAAAATCGTGGCTGTTAAGTTTAGGAATTCATCAATGATGTGGTTATTTTATATCAAATTAACCACAGAAATGTTGTCAAGTTGCTTGACTGTTGCTTAGAGATCGAAGTTCCTCTTTTAGTGTACAAGTTCATTCCCAATGGAACGCTCTTTAAATACATACATGATCACCAAAATGAGGAGTTTCAAATCACATAAGAAATGCGGTTGCGCATTGCTGTTGAAGTTTCAAGAGCTCTGTCCTATCTGCACTCAGTTGCTTCCATTTATCATCGAGATATCAAGTCTACAAACATACTTTGGGCCAAAGTTTCAGATTTTAGGACATCAAGGTTAATGGCAGTTGATCAAACACATAAAACTACTCAATTCTAAGGTACCTTCAGATACTTAGATCCTAGGTATTTTCGGTCGAGTCATTTTACGAAGAAAAGTGATGTTTATATCTTTGGAGTAGTTTTTGTTGATCTCTTAATGGGAGAAAGACCTATTCGTTTAACCAATTATGAAGAAGATAAAAGTTTAGCAGCATATTTTCTACGTGCAATGAAGGAGGATCATTTGTTTGAAATCCTTGATGGTCATGTCTTGAAGGAGGGTGGCAAAGATGAAATTGTAGTAGTTGTTAAACTCGCAAAAAGATGCTTGAATCTTAATAGGAAGAAGAGACCTACAATGACAGAAGCAACCATGGAGTTAGCGGTAATTAGAGGATGCAATAATGGAGCTTCAAATATTGTTCAAGAAAGTCTTGAAGAGATTGATTGTGTTGAGGATGACATAGCTGAAACTTCTCAAACTGATCGATCCTTCGCTGAATCTTTTTTGAATAGCACCACTCTTTCAATGGATGCTAATCTTCCAATTTCAAATAAATGGTGAAGGGATTCGCTACTACAAATGGTGTAGGAGCTCTCTGATAGTGTGGTTTTAGAGGTTTCAATTTTTAAGATAACCTTGAATTAATGGCTATGTGGACTATTCCCAATGGTAATGAAATAAATTGAAGCATTGTTTTCTATATGTTTTGTTAATTATATTTCACAATAAAATTATTTGAGACTTTTGGTTCAGGAATAGATTCTAATTATTGTTAACATTAAATAAATGAAAAGCACCTATCTAGGACTTAAAAATTTTATTACAATAACAATAATGCATTGTCATAAATCAGTCAACATTCAAATTAGATTAAGATTTTATTCTAATCTGAGTTCTCTTGCGTTTTTAAAAATCATGTGTCATGTGTCTCGTAATAATAGTATATAAATAAATTTTAATTTTTTTATTTTTTATTTATTAACTATCAATATTTTTTTTCAAAAATAATTCAGATTATGGAAATGATCTTAATCCCATCATGCCTCTTATTGATCAAACCCACTTGAAAATAAATCAAATCAGACAATGGCAATTTGGGCTTCATCTCATCAACTAAAACATGTGGACTTGTTTATAAAAAAAAAATGAACTTGAATGCCCTTGAACTTGTCTGTTGATGGGCGCCACAAGCCCACAACTTATGTCTGCAATTAGGATATCTTTAACCCAGGATCATATAGAGGAACGGAAGCCCAAAATCAAGCTTCAATAATTTGGGTTTTGATGCAAGAGAATTGCCAAGTAGAAAATGAAAATGATAAAAGAGCTAAGTCGTGAAAAAATAATAAGTTATTGATAAAAAGTTCATATATATTTATTTTTAGTTGATTCCTTCAATCAATATTTTTATTTTTAAGATTTCAATCAAGCACCAGCAATCTTTAAGAGACCGAGTGAGTGAGAGAAAAAGTTCTAACTTTTTAATTTTTATGAGCCAAAAAAGAATCTCCCCTTTTTTTTTTTTCTAAAACCTAAAAACTTTTCTCAAATTCACATTTGAGTAATGCTTGTTAATTGTATCTTCAAAATCATCCCAAAATCATGAAAAGAAATTTTTTTTGGTTATTTTCTATGCACATAAAAATGATATTTGAGATACGATTATGACTAAAGTAATCTTAGGATATAATATTGTACAATTCCTATCTGCATCGTTAGATGATTATATTCTGTTGATTTTTATTGACTTTCTGATTATTTGGTGATATCCAAACCGTGGGATATGTTATTGTAATTAGACTTGTGAAACACATTATACATATAAACTTTCGATATGGGATACCTTAAAGTATAATGTGAATGTCGAATTATTTAAAGGAGTGTGACACTTTCAATTTTCTATTGAACATAGAATTTTTAAAAATTAGTAAAAAAATTTCAGATCCCACTACTTGGCAACGTCATATATTTCAATTATATAGATCGGATTCACAAATGCTTATATTATAAGTCTAAATAATTTACTAAACACGCTATAATCTTCCCAGATTTGCTTTTGTTTAAAGTTAATGCAACAATTAATCTAACCCTGATCAAAATGTCTGAATAGTCCCTACTTAATGGCCAAACATAACTAAAAAAGCATGGGTAAAATTGACAATTCAGTGTCAAGGATTAAACCCGTCATGTGGGGTCCAGATACCGTTTAGGATAAACAGCTAATAATTGGTAATAAAAGCTGCCAAATCACGTGCTAATTGTAATAAATATTACCCTTTGAGATTTCAAATGCTGATAAAAATTCTTATCTTTTATTCTTATTCCCAGCCATTGGTTTCAAAAAATTTCAAATGTTAGGTCCACTTTCTTATCGTGGCTCACAAATTCTCAATCATTAAAAATGTGGCTTCAATTTTTTGAATCATTGATTGAAAAATTGAACCCAACCAAAACGGTGTCAATTCTATATTAAAATTGCTCTCCACACCCCAAGTGATGCCATGTTTGTATATCTACTGAATATGAAAGATCATTTACTCTAATTCAAAAAAAAAAAAAAAGAAAGAAAGAAAGATCATTTACTCATATTTTCTCTTGTTTATGAATACCAATTTTTATTTCCTAATCAATTAAATGCATTTTGTCATTTCAAATTATGTGACCCTAATAGTCTGACCAGCATTTTTATTTTATTTTATTTTTATTGGACTAAGACTTATCATATTATTTAACAAAGACTAACAATATTGACACTCATATTATTATTATTATGTTTTGGACAAAGACTATCATTTATTACTTAACAATGACTATCATCTTTTTTTTTTTTATTTCTTTTGGACAAAGACTATCATATCATTTATCACTTTATTTAATAAGATATGTGATGATATACATAGTTCATTTAAATTTTTTTTTATAGATTTATGATTTATAAATGTAGCAATCGGAGCTATTATCACTGCTAGTTTAGTACGGAATTATAACTTTTTGGGGTGATATAAGAGGTATAGAAATTGATTCTTACATTTACATCAATTCGAAATTGTCATTTATAATAATAAATAACAAGTAATGAAAAATAATAAATTCGATGAGAACATAATTCTATTCTAAGTTGAGTTCAATCTTAGTCTAATTGGTGTTCTTGAGAAGGAAAATATGAAAAAATGGATCTTATGAATTATATTTAACTCCATGAAAATTTTAATCCACAAAGACTTAACGCGAAGTCAATTAATTTCATTACAATATAAAAAAAATGTTAAATTGATTGCGTGAGTTGTATATAACATAATTAATTCAATCTATGAAAAATCATCAGAGGCAGATCAATTTTTAATTAAATTGATTAGTTTAAATAAGTGAATTAGATCTTGAATTAGCTTTCGACTAGACACGCGTCCTTAGAATATTCCTCTAGATTCCAATACTTTCCTAGAACTCTCCGCAGTTGATTCTAGCTCCCTACTCTCTCTTAAACCATTCAACAAATCAAACCTGACAAAACGAAATGACCAAATTACCCTCCACTACCTCTGGTTACTTTGAATAAGTCAACCCCATTATCAGTTGAGAAGCCCCCAGATGTGGGAGGCTAATATTGTAAATCTCGGTCCAGTAATCGCCTAGATCTCGCAAGACTAATGTTAAAACAAACAAATCATTAACACTAAACTCAAATTAACATCATCCAATCAACATTCTTTCTAGATTCTAGTTTCTAATATTTTTTAGTCAACTAGTCAAACAAATATTAACTTATTCTGTTATTTATGGGAATTTATCTTTATTTAAGAAATAAATAATTTTACCCAAAAAAAAAACAATACTTATCTCTCCAATTATTTTTAACTATTAATTAAAATACAAAAATTATTTTTGAAAAAATAATTTTAAAAAAATTAAAAGTTCGGGTTTGCACTTTTGTGTGGTAGTTTGCAATTTTTTTCATAAGAAATTTCAATTTTTATAATGAATATTTGTATAATAGTTTCGTAGCTGATAGCTTAAATAAAAAAATAAAAATTTAAATGTTTATGTTTCATTTTAACTAAAAACTTTTTGGTCAAAATCATTGCAAAAATAATTTGTCAATTAAACTATACACACACACATATTTGTAAACCAAAAAAAATAAACAATTAATATTTTATTAGAGTTTAAATCCCCAACAATCCCGCTCAGTGAGGCAGACAGCTCACACACTCTCACTCTCAAGTGAGTGTCTTTCTTTCTCTTTAAAATAAAAATACAAACTTTTTTCTCATTCTCAGGCTCTCTTTTTGAATCTTTGAACACCAAATCAGGTCAAATTTTTACTTATGCATTGTACATTTTCAAACGTACCCATCTGCGTTTATGCGTTAATTTGTTCTTGCATTGTATTTTTCTGTAGTCTTTTTTTTTTTAATTTTTTTATTTTGCTGATATATTGAGTGGGGTTCAATGGGTTTGTTGCCATTATTGTAAAGTTTGAATTTTGGGATGCGGTTTTGTGTGTGTTAGCTGAATGGGTTCTCTGATTAATGAGAAAATGTAGGAAATTGTGGGAGATAATGAAATTTGTGTTTTGTTTCTTTTTTTGTAATTTGTTGGAAAAATTCAAGAAAGTGAGGAAAGTTGACTCAGGTGAGTGAAATGTGATCGTTTTTGAATTTTCAGACTTGAATGATTTTGTTTTATTTTTTGACGTTGTTATTTTTGGTAACATTCTGTTTGTTTAGCTTGATTTTGGGCTTGATGTGTTTTTTTAAAATTTGTTTCCCATTTCCGCTTATGTGACTGATTGTTTTATAAATCTGGGGGATCTTGAAGTTCTGAATCATAGATTTGAAATTAGATTTCTGTTAAGAATGTTCAGGTCTTAAAATCTAAATTGGTGAGCTTTAGCTTCTAAATTTTGAATCTTTTTTAATTTGTCCACATTGAGAAATTTGAAAGTTAATGCATTATGTTACTAGTCTTTGTGTTCTCAAATTTTTTCACTTTTGCCTCTTTGTCATTAATTTAAGTTCCAAGCTTCAATGAGAAGTCTTTCTTGAGAAGCATTTCCAAGAAGAAAGAACTTTTGGGATTAATTTGATTTCTTGAAGCTAATCTAAGAGTTTTGACTTGGTCGTTCAGTTGATATGAGGAGAATTTCTCAAATACATGCTTTCTGAAAGTCTTTATGAAAATGGACCATAACTGTTTAGTTGATCTATATTGCAAGCAAATTGCAGCCATTTTAGTGATTGTTTGTAATTTGGCACAAAAAATGGTGTGGTTTCTCATTTCTCAGATTATTTTGAGACATAAATGAACCGCTACACATAGAGAAATATCCTTTATGAACTTGTAAACTGCTCGATGTGTATTCATGTTGGAGAGTTTGAACAGCAAAATTTCTTTCTTGACACACCTAATACTAATGCCTTTCTCTAAATATTCAGAAAACCTGGCAATGACAAAGTTAATAAGTTTTAATTCTTTTATGTGATCTCCTGTTTTTCTAATCTCTTCCTGAAAGTTTAGTTCTGTTGCAGTAATCTTGTTCGTGAATTCACTTGCTCCTGATTTGGCCATTTCTTGCAGATACCAAACTTTCAAGCTTTAGTTTAATGCTTTTTGTTGTTCTTCTCCAAGGCTTGTAAATATGAAGAAGCAGAGCTCCATTGCTGCTAATGCTGGAGGTTCAACTGGAATAATGACACGTTCTCGAGCTGCCACTTTGGCCTCGCGATCATCTGGATTTGTGGCTTCTTCTAGAGCACCTTTGGTACAAACTAGAAAACGTGTTCTGCGGGAAAATCCAAAAAAGGCAGCCTTGGATGAGAACAACATCATTGTGACTAACAATCCATGCCGACAGCATAAGAGGAGAGCAGTGCTTCAGGATGTAACAAATGTTTGCTGTGAAAATTCTTACAGAAGCTTCTTCCATGCAGCTAAAATTCAGGTTAATATGTTGTCCTCCCCCTTTGTCTATAATTGTTATGTCTTGTGTGAATAATTTTATCTTTTATTATCCACTCATTTATCTGAATTTTGTCATTCAGCCTACGAACAGTAAGCAGGCTAAAAGTGGTCAGGCCCGGATATCAAAAGTGGCTCCTTCAGTGTCAGTAAAAGTGCAGCATGTTCAGGCTAATTCAAAAACAAGAATCAACAAAGGAACACTGAAAGCAGGATCTAAACCTGTAGAACTTTCCACTAGTTTGGATACGGATGTAATTGTTCGGTTAGGTTCCATAAATGAGTGCACTATGGATAATCAGAGGCCTTCACAGCTGGAGATCTGTACAAATAAAGGTTTGCCTCCAATTTTACCTACAATCAGGACAACTTTTTGTATGAATGATTTACTAGGCATTTTGTATTTGTTATCTGTCTGTTAAAAGCATGATTTATGCTTTCAGCTTCACAAAAACATAGTGGGACTTGTTATAAAATTAATTTCACACCCTTTGTGAATGCTTCTAGCATAATTTGAAAAAGAAGGTGATGGAGTGATTGAAATTTATTATTGAAATGAGACTTTTAGTCCAGAACTATCAACAGTGTAGTAGTTATTAAGTGTCAACTGGAGAGCTCAAAGGGATTTACCGGGTGTGATTGCATAGTTAAATTTCTGGTTTTTCTTCCTTCGTATAATGTAGAATTATCTAATAGTGAAATCATTTATGAGGCATACAACTCAACTCTGGTTTGGTGAAGAAAATAAAAAGGAGAGGAAGGAAAGACAAAAGGAGTTAAGCAAATGAATGAATGGGTTGTTACTCCTGTCCTTCTCTTACCTCACCTTTATTTCAAAATTTTCTCCTTAAACTTGCTTTTCATGTGTATTGCCTAAGTTCATCATAAAGATAGTGGATGGTGGAAGTTCCAAATGTCAAGTAGAAATAACATCTTCTTTTGGGAACATTATCCCTAGCGTTACCATCTTTCAGAATGTCTATCTTACGCTAGCTTATGTATTTAAGGCTAACCCTTGTTAACTGTGAAGTTTTATTGAGCAGAATGGTTTGATACTATATTAAGGGATATCATAATACCCTGTACTACCATTTTTCTTTTCCAAGTTATGGGTTACATCATAATTTGTCTTCAACTTCGGTAATATATATATATATATATATATATATATATATATTCAAATTCAGTACAGAAGTGTCATAGAGATGCTATAAGGAAAGGACATGTCATGATCTTGCAAGAAAGAACTATATATCTAAAGTTAAAACTCTTATCTTGTTTCTTTTATGTTGTAATAGTTGCAGAGAGATGACATTTCTGTTCAATATGATTACAGTGGAGAAAGACAACTTTTCTGGGAAGTCAATGACGTCATGTTACCCTGACCATATAGATATCGACTCTGATCATACAGATCCTCAACTGTGCAGTCTATATGCTGCAGATATCTATAGCAATTTGCGAGTTGCTGAGGTTTGTGCTGTTGATTCCATTTATATTTTCAATAGCACTTGTGTGTTTAATTTCCACTGCTGCAATGCTTTTCTGTATTTATCCTGGAACTCTAGAATTTAAAAAGTCACAACTATATGCAAATCATGGAGATTGAGAAAATATTTCCTAAATATCAACCTGCTCTGTGTTTCTTTATATAAGATCTGACATTTGCTTATGATCTAATTTTCGGTTTCGACAGCTTAACCGAAGGCCGTTTCCTAATTTTATGGAAACAGTACAACGTGATATCACTCAAGCCATGCGGGGGATCCTGGTTGATTGGCTTGTGGAGGTTAGCGTAGTTTAACTATCTGAATTTTCAATTTCCAGTGGTCTGAGCAATGCATGTTATTTTTCAGAGATTTAGATTTTTGTTTTGCAGTGATTGTTGATGACTGACATAGCCACATAGGTGCCTTAAGCTTCTGGTGTTAAAAAATTGAATATATGATGTCTCATTTTATATTAATTTAAATAGACATCAAGAATACTGCTTCCCAAAGGTATATTTCATATCTGAGGTGTTTAACTTAATGCCAAAGCAAAGTAAGACAGGAGGTTCAAATCAATCAGTTAAAATTTTATTTCTAACATTATTCGTGGTGATTTGAAAAACTATATTTCAAGAATTTAAATGTTAGTAGACTGTTGTTCTGCTGTTAAATTCTTATGTTGCTCACTTTAGTATTTTATTAATGTTGTAAATATAATTCAACAGAGCCTGTATTCTCTTGATGTTCCTTCTGTGCATTGAGTTCCAACTCGTGTTTGACAAGTTCAGAAACCAATTCAACTGTTTTGGTGATCTAAACTCCTTTTCAGAATTATATATGAGCAATATGAATGCCAAATTTATTTAATTTTGGGTTCAGGTCTCTGAGGAATATAAGCTGGTGCCGGATACACTTTACATGACAGTATATATCATTGATTGGTTTCTCTGCCAAAATTACATTGAGAGACAAAGGCTTCAACTGCTTGGTATCACTTGTATGCTAATTGCCTCGTAAGTTTTGAGACCTATGATGGAGTTTTCTGCATGATTCATTTAGCATGTTTCAGCACAGTATGGTTATTGCTTTTGTTTTGTTTGATTTGATTTCTAATGTGGCCTCTCTCTTTATGTCTTGAAGGAAGTATGAAGAAATATGTGCACCACGAGTAGAAGAATTTTGCTTCATCACTGACAACACTTACTCAAGAGAAGAGGTATGTCAATGGTTCTAAGGCAATGGAGGGCTTTAATAGTCCTGAACTTGAAGTAAAGGAAATATCAAATTTATTGTGAGGGTATAATTTAGTGCATCTCAACCAATTTAATCACAAGCTCAGGATTAATGCTTTTAGTACTGCATCATAGCAGTCACTGGTCTCAACAAATCAAACTTATTTTGTTCTGATGTATGGTATTTCATTCACATGACTTCAAACTTTCCTTCATGAAAATGTAGCCACGTGTAATATGCATCAGCTGTGGCATGCTGGAGATTTTCATCTCTAAAATCCTACCAGTTAACCATTGTACTAGTTTAGAATATACATATTTGTATTCTTAGTTCTTACTTCATCTTCTCCCCACAAGAGTGCCTTTGGTTGTGTTCCTGAGAAAAGTTTCGTGACAGGTATTAAAGATGGAGAGTCAGGTGCTAAAATGTTTGGGCTTTCAATTATTTGCTCCAACAACAAAAACTTTTCTGAGGTACTTCGACGAACCAGCGTTTTGCTTGTGTTATTATATAAGTGTTACTACAGCATTCCTAATGCATTTTTTCTGGGAATTTGTTTTGGCTCTCAGGAGATTTCTAAGAGCAGCTCAAGTTTCCTACAAGGTAATCAGGTTGTTTTAGGAGATACAGAACTGATTTCTTTATTTTTAGAGATAGACTAATTGCCTTATTGAACTTCAAATTTGCAGAGCCCCAGTCTTGAATTGGAGTACTTGGCTAATTTTCTAGCAGAACTGTCGCTGGTTGATTATGGTTTCCTCAACTTTATCCCATCTATCATAGCTGCATCGGCTGTTTTTCTTGCCAGGTGGACAATGGATCAATCAAGTCACCCATGGGTCTGTATTCTTTTCCTCATTATCAGTCTTTTTTGCGGTCTTTACCATTCTGTGTGCGCCCAAGGGAACTGACTTCATTTATATTTTTGACAGAATGCAACTCTTGAACATTACACATCCTACAAGGCTTCCGATCTTAAAGTGTCTGCATTTGCATTACAAGACTTACAGTTGAACACCAACGGATGTCCTCTGAATGCCATACGTATGAAATATAGGCAAGAAAAGGTAACAACTATGAATGATACTCAAGGCTCTGATGCACTCTTAATATACTTTCCCTTTCACTTTTATTCATTTAATATGGTTGTTAATGCCTCAAAGTGTAAGTTGAGCCTATAAAGGATCCAGAATTTGTACGATGTTCTTTTAGGAAAATCCCACAAGTTCTCTAATGGGTTACTGTTATTGCAGTTTAAATATGTGGCGGCTTTGTCTTCCCCGAAACTGCTTGAAACACTATTTTAAAGAACAAGTGGTTGATTCGTCAATTTTTGTAAGGGGCTGCTAACAGGTTAACACATAGATTTCAGAAATTCCTTCAGGTTTCTAATTTCTCCACGAGGTTGTAAAATGTCCACTTCTTAATTTCTTCATTTCTTCATTTTTATTCATATCTGTCCAATCTTAGTAGTCTTTGTTCATAAGTTGTTGCCACTTCTGTCAGGGTTTTGGTTCTTCCAAACCCATGTCTTGTAAGTTGTATGGCAAAGTAGAGAGATCTGGCCACTAAATTTGATCTTTTTAAGTAACATCAAACTGTCAATATTATGATTTTTGTTCACTTTAAAATTAGAATGTCCATGGGACAGTGACCAAGAGCTTTTCATATGTTGGGTTGTAAAGTTTGCAAGAAACAATGTGCAACCTTCTTAATGTGATCTTGGTTTAATTTAACAAAAGGTTGAACAATTGTATGAACAGTTCATTTCTTATGTGATACTCTTGTCATTGTTTCAAGTGACCAAGGAGCTAAACAATTCTGCTTCTTAAGGGAAAGAAGCTACGCTCATTTTATTTTTAAAGATTTGGATGGAAATTAGAAACCTCACTTGCTAAATATTAACTTTTCTCTCTTACTATTACTTAAATTCTGTGGACCGGCACATAACAAAATTATAAATTATTTGGTTTCTCGAATTTGATGTGCCTCTTTGGAGGAAAACATTATTTTCTCCGAAGGCGAAAATGTGAATGTGAAGGGTAATTTAGTACTTTAAGATGCTCGGAACTAAAAGATACTGTCTGGCTCATATTTCCTAACGAACTCATCACTCTTTATGCGTCAAGCCATCTAAGAGACACACACATAAGCCAGAGAGAAACAGGGAGGAAGAGATGAGCATGGCAACCTTGAATATCTTATCGCCAACTCCAACTCCAATGACAAATTCTCATTATTTTAATGCTAATTATAGTCAATCTTCTCATAATCTTTATTTTAATACTAGTAATAATAATAAATTACACTCGTTGCCATGTTCTCATTCTCTCTCTCTTCTTTCTTCTCTCTTTGCACAAACCAAATCAAACCCATCTCACAAATTCTCTCACATGCCAGCTCATTTGTCCAAATCAGGTAATTCTTTCAATTTTTTTTGGTGTTGTATTTTTTATTCATGGTGATATTGAGTTTGAGTTTTTGCCTTATGCTGCCTTCTTATTATTAATGGTTTAAAAACTAATAATCCAAAAGGTTGTGAAACTTAATAATGTTGATCGTATTGTTAGAGGACTTAAAGTTCATGATTTTGTTTTTGCAAAATAAATTGTCTTAATATAATGTACTTTGTTGAGCATTCACAACTGTGCTTTGTATATATAATTTTCGTTTCTTAGGATGGAATAAAATAAACTCATTGAAAGGAGAATCCCATCTGAGAAAATGGCTTAATTTTCAATTTTAAATTTTTGAAATACTCTTTCTGTGTTTCTAGTCGTAGAGCACTGCACTAGTGATACCATATTGAATTCAATATTTCATAATTTCTCTTCTATGCAAAATGCCGAGTGTCTTGTACTTTTAAATGCGTGCTTATGATAGAATCACTGCATAACTCATCCATTTTTTTCGACTGGTCATATGAGTAATCTTTTATCTTTTCTTGTTTCTATTTTCAGAGGCCCTTTCTGCTGGAAGTGGATGTTCATGGATGCAAAATAATTCCATGCTTCAAAGTGGTGAAGCTGGCCCTGATTTGAAGCAGGGCCTAGTATGTTCAGCCATTCCCACGAAACCTGCTGAAGTTTCATCTGTTCAGGACCTTTTTGATTTTATATGCTCAGGTCCTCTCATAGACAAGATGGGTTTTTCCAAAGAAAAGATAGGCGAGTCGATTGACAAGTGGATAGCGTACAACTCATACTTGTCTCGGTTGTTTCAGCTCAATGAACTGTATCTTACACTCCCACAGAAAGTTAGGTTTTTTCACTACTACATACCTGTTTTCTTGTGGTGTGAAGATCAAATTTCTCAGCATGTGTCAAAGTTTAAGGATGGAGAAGATATACCTCCCTTGGTGGTATGCGTGCGCACATGTTATTTTCTGTTCTCATTTCAGTAACTGTTTTTGTGCCAAATTCTCTAGTATACGAAGGCTTAAATACGCACATTTGATAAGTGATCATTGGGGAATGTGATAAGGGGTTTTCACTGGTTCTAAGGCCACTGCAATGGATGCAGATTGTCAAATATCAATTATGGTGCTTACATGTTTGTATTATGCAGATTGGTTTTAGCGCACCACAAGGTTGTGGAAAGACAACACTTGTCTTTGCTCTTGATTATCTTTTTCGCATCGCTGGCAGGTAGCTCGGAGACCATGGAAATTTACTAAGTAGATGTAGTTTATGTGTGAGTTGACTCTGCTTTTAGTGAAAATGATTTGAAAAACAGCACTTAACTAGCAGTTTAATTTTTCAGGAAGTCTGCAACTCTATCTATAGATGATTTCTATTTGACAGCAGAGGGTCAGGTAATCAGTCAGATTATTTTTGGTGTGTGCTTCTTTTTCTTCATATATCGGTTGTCATTTTATGATGCAAGTGTATATCAAGTGTAGGCTAAATTGAGGGAAGCAAATCAAGGAAATGCACTTTTAGAGGTAATCGTTTATTCCTTACTAATATTTTGTCAATTTGACAGAAGAGTAGTGCTGATATTTGCGACTCACCAAATTACTCAAAATGTGTTGTTTTTTATAATTTTTGTTTGTTTTCAGTTTCGTGGAAATGCTGGAAGCCATGATCTTCAATTATCTGTTGAGACACTGACAGCGCTAAGCAAGTTGACAAAAGAAGGTGAGTTTCTTATTCACTCATCTTCCTTGGGACTGCACGTTTGTCTACTGTTTTGATTGGTTTTGTTCGAGCTTCTTAGGTACGAAGATGAAGCTACCGCGTTATGATAAAGTAAGAGCACGGTTTTTTCAAAATTTCTTGTTCCTCAAGCATCATTTGGCCTTTTGAAGTTGCTTATGATTAACTGTTTTACTCTGTAGTCAGCATATAATGGTAGGGGTGATAGAGCTGATCCTTCAACATGGCCAGAGATTGAAGGGCCACTGACGGTAACAGAAATTTCATTTTAAGCTTGCAACGGTTGAGTACAGTTCATATGAATTTGAACCCATTTTATACTGCAGCGTTGAAAACTCAAATTGGATTGCTGTAAAATCAGATTCACAATTGAATTATGTCCCAACATATCTAAAGGACAATAGAACAAATTTAATATACAGACCAAACTCAGCTGATTTTTGTATTTCTACTTGAACCTTATCTGTTAAGATACTTCAAAATATCATTACCTCTGACAACTGATCTGTGCTTTGGTTGATAAATTAGGTTGTTTTATATGAAGGCTGGATGCTTGGTTTCAAACCTCTTCCTGTTGAAGTTGTTAAAGCCATTGACCCACAGGTTAGAACTCTCAATGTATTTTGGGGGAACTGATTAACGTTGTTCCAGCCGGAAAACTCAGTTAACTTTTACTTTTGCAGTTGGAGACGGTGAATAAAAATCTTGAAGCTTACTTTGACGCATGGGACAAATTCATAAAGGCATGGATTGTTATCAAAATCAAGGATCCAAGTTGTGTGTACGAGTGGCGTTTGCAGGTTAGCTACCCATGCATCACTCGCTCCGAATACTCTTACATCTTGTAGTCTGGTTATCTAATTAGTTTTCTGGGGTTTCCACAGGCTGAGATTGCAATGAGGGAGGCAGGCAATCCTGGGATGTCCGATGAGGAGGTATGTTAAAGTTATCTTCTTTCTTATAACATAGCTTTATTTTATCTTCAACTCCACAGCAGGAAAAGTCTGTTTGTTTGGGTGGATGTGTTGCAGGTGAAGGATTTTGTTTCACGCTACCTTCCTGCATACAATGCCTACCTTCCCACTCTCTATTCCGAAGGACCCAACGGATCAGATCCGGAACATACACTAATTATTGAAATTGATGATGGGAGGAATCCTATTTAGGTAACTTGTGACAACTATTTCCTTAGCTTAAGATAGTTTTGAAAGTCAATTTTGGTTTCTCAGGTGACATGTCAATTGCTAAGCCAATTGCTACTGAACAATAAAAATGGCTAGAAATCATTGTAAATGCAAATGTAAATTAGTGTATGATAGCAATTTTCAATTGAATGAAGATTTTTAATTTATTTATTTGTCTCCTTTCTTTAGCATGGTTCAATTGCCAAGACAGAATTAAAGAAACTGAATGGAGTATAAGGAACAAAGAAAAACTTTGTACTAATAAAAGATTGATTTTACTCACAATACAAATTGCACTTTAGATTAACACATTGATTATACGCACAAGTCATAAAACACATTCCACTTTAGATGAACTCATACACTAAAGTACAACCATGAAATATTGTACAACCCTTTAGATTACAGTCCGGTATGAACCAATAAAATGAACTAGGAGGAGCAACAACAGCAGTCTAGACAGCATTCACAGGACTCATAGCAGCAAAAGCAGCAGCATGGTGCAAACAACCTGTGTATCAAAACAAAACAAGTAAACACACAATAAAACCACCACAAAAAAGGCAAGAACAATCAAAAGCAAAAGAATCATCAGACCAAAAATTAACATAAAATTGGAAAAAGAAAGTGGAAAAGCAATACAGACAGTGCATAGAGGCAGCCTTTCTCCTCATGGCGTTTCTTGACATGTTCCATATATGACATCTCTTGCTGGTGCATCCATGATTCTCTCTCAGCTTTGTTATATGATTGATAGTAATTTTTGTTCTTGTGAAAGCACAAACAAACTACATGTAGCATCAAATTTTATAGGCAAGAAGCGGAGGAGATAGCTTGATTGCTTGAAGGCCAAAGGGTCATTTTTTTTTTATTTTGGGGTACGGTGAATTTGCTTGCTAGTCTATCTGTATATTTTAAATGTGGTGGTTAATGGAAAGTAGCAAGGATACTTTGTTTGTTGGGCTTCCAAGCCTGCCACATGGATGCTTTAAATGCTCACAGGAATGTAACCATCTCCATTTTAATTGAAGGGGATATTGATACTGACATTGTAGCTTCAATTAAAGGAGTATTGAGATGATGAAAATTACTAACCACGTCCTTTGTAATCCACTGCAGTTTTGTTCTTTCCTTCTCAGAATTTCAGCTTTGTCTCTTCAGTTTATCTAACAATTTTACAAACCAAACATTTCATGCAACAGTTCTGCTTCCAATTCATGGACCACATTGACAGCACACGTTGATGTGATCTTGCAGAAACAGACATTCGACCTCTCAATGTTCAACAATATGCAAAATGTGGACACATCAGTCACATTTTCGAACGTTAAAACCATGCTGAGAAAGTAGCTAAAATTCAAACCAAACTAGTCCTTGAAGCTGCAATCTTCCCTGTTACTTTCATGGATATCAAATACGAACATAATGTAATCAAATCAAACACTGCATAAATAAAATTCTATGAAAAGCTAAGCAACAAGGGTCATTTTTAAGTTTGCCAAGCATCATCTTAAGCTACTTCAACAATCAATGTGATGATCAATTGAAATGACTACATTTTTGGTGTGTTAAGATAGATAGCAGCCTCAGATCATCTTGACAGGATATATTAAAGGGTAACTGATCATAATGCCAAGAAACATGACTCAAACAACTGCATTATGAGGGCATGAGGTGATTCTGATACCATGGGATGTATGAGACCCTTAAGAGATCAGATCACTCATGCTTCGGACATAGTAAATACAATAAATTCTGGGAACTTTTCGTGTCAGTTTCATGCAGTGCAGTCAGATTGCGGAGTATTATTAGGAGATCCAGATCAGATACTGCATTCATGTATCAAAATCAATGGCAATGGCATTGCATCAAATTGAAAATGTTGAAACAAAGAATAGTAAAAGAATGCAGCATGTGCTTGTAAGAGAAAAATATACTTCTAAATCAGCTGTCAATATTCAAACAACTTCTCTGCTATCTACAAACTCGCAGTTCTTCCGAGCCTTAAATCAGCTGCATAATTACATTGAACACAGATTAAGTGTACTAATCATCAACAAAATCTTTCATTTATGTAACAAATAACTCAATTGATCCTCCCACTAATAACCGGCCAAACTGAATCAAATTCTTAATGTTCTTAGCTTGTCAAAACCTATTGCATCTGAGAACTGCATTTATTTTCCTTCTGTGTTCCATCAAATTTTCTGGTAAGCCAAACACAATCTTTTACAAGAAAAAAGTCGGCATCTGTTAACACTTTGGCTCAAAATACCATCAAACAGATAACCAACAGAATCTAATCAATCATCTGAAGCAGACTTTTCATTCATTTTTTTAATGAAACCGAACATGTGCCAATGTATATATCACAGCATGCATGTATGCATCATAATTATAATTTCACTGCCATCATGTGAACGGTGGTTCATTTGGTTAAACAAGTTCTTCTTTTTTAGTGATTCTCACTGTTTTTTATAGGAAACCGAACATGTGCCAATGTCCTGTTCAAAGATGAATTTCTTCTTGATCCTGATTATTATATATGATCATCCTTGCTTAGCCTTAAAAGTCTTGTGAAATTCATTTCAATGTAGTTCTTGATCCACATTCTTTAGGATTTTAAATGAATCAAATACCCAAATCTTGTATGGATCATATTGATTGAGCATTGCAAGTGTTTGTGTTGAAGTGTAACATAAAAGGCAACTCTGAAAATGAACCCAAAAAACAAATAAATAAAAGAAAGATTCCCAGAAACAATCAATAATACTGTGTGTAACTTCTGATAATATATATAATTACAGGCAGAGGGGCTCTCTTATTTCTTTGATATTAATTGATCTAAATCTAATCATCAAAACTCTCCTACCAAAACAGAGTGGTGTATATCAAATTCAAATCAATCAAAAGCCTCTGTACAGCGATTAATTGTCACTCCAAGAATGTTTCCTTATATATAATAAGGCCAAATTCTGATATTCATTCTTCAACTTTTGCTCGAATTTTTTGCAGGTGTTCTTGGAGCTGTATCACAAAAACAGAAAAATAAAAATAAAAAAATCAGTCACCCAAGAATTTTTATTTTTGTTTTAACAAGGGAAATAAATCAAATTGAAGATTTTTTAATTACCTAACCCAATTGCTTCTGAGCTCTTCATCAACCTTACTCGCTTGCAAGATTCAACAAACATTCTGTAAATCGAAATATCATCGAAAGATTAATATATGAATGTATTAAAAAAAATTTATGAAGCAATTGGATTGAATCTTTAAAGGATAATCTCAAATTAAGCTTACTTCCATGGCACATCTCCAACTAACATCCAATCTCCATCTTTATCTTCATAAGTAGGTACATATTCAACTCCATTTACATTATCTATAATCTTTCTCTCATTTAAATAGTTCCCTATAACCAAAAAAATTAAAAATAAAAAATCAATAAATTAGGTGCACAAAATAAATTTTCTTTGTTCAAAAAATTGAAAAGAAAATGTATTTGCAAAACTTACTTGTAGTCAAGAATGAGAACATGTCCTCTAAAGCACTCAAGAGTTCTTGATAACTATGGTACATCTCAAGGTCAACTTTTCTTAGATATGGAGCCCCATCAACTGCCACCTTTACAAATTTGCAGCTGTCCTTCATAGCATTTTTCCGATACGCTCTCACCGGCGGCCACCCCACCACTTGTGCCCTATCAAAATATACAATTTTAGCCCATATAAAATCATCACCTGGGTTCGAATCCCCCTCACATGCATCAAAATAAGAAATATAAAGTTTTAATTTTCGTGTCTTACTTGGTTGCTGGGGTTTTAGTTGAGGCCGTCGCATCATTCTCTTCACGGTGTTTGTTATCGTCACTTGAGCTCATGAGGTTTAGATCAATGGTCTCTAAGAAGCCACGTTTCGTGCCGGCTTTCGTCCCACGACACTCACCGCCGCAGCCGCCGGGTAACCCTAACGTAAGCTTCGTGTCGGATTCCGGCAAATGATTAACTTTTTCAGGTGACATTTTTCTCTGAGGTTGCCAAATTTTGCTTTGTTATGTGAAGAAATGTGGTGACAAAATTGCATGTTGCTTATTGTGAAATGTGAGAGTTTATATAGAGGCCCGGCAAAATTTTGTCCCGATTTAACACGTGTCCTTAAGAGAGCGGTTATGATTTGTCAATGTAAGTAACTGTGCGTGAGCGTGTGATTTTGAGTGCCGTAAAGTTTCTGGCCCCATTGGCTGGTCGGTCTGAGGCCGGTCGTTTTCATGACTTTGAGGCTTTTATTTAATTTAGTTTAATATTCTCTTAAACTTTTTTTATTGTGTTGATGGGTTATTATTGCGTGTGGACAATAGGACAATAATGGATTTTTGTGGACCCCAAGATCCCATCACAATAAAAGTTTTTGATTTGATTTCATTCCCCACTGTCTGTTATTAAATTCACTAATTTCTTTTTGCTTATAAGTTATAATCATAAGAAATAATTTTATTTTTTTTTAAAAAAAGAAGAACACAAGAAATTTTCCAGATTTTACTTGGGTAAAAATTCAATTAAGAAACTGAATATTGATAATTGAAAAGGTAAATTATTACAAATAAATTCATCATGTCTTAAAGTATTATTATATATGATCGTCATAATTTTATGTTAAAATAATTAAAATAATGATATAGTTACAAATTTTTTTATAAATTATCGTACATTATATGAGTCGTTAAATAAAAAATCACTTAGAACACATATTTATTTTTATTATTTTATATTTTTATTTAATTAATTATATAATACCACATTAATTTGTATAAAAAATTATAACTATAATATTGGTCAAAAATTAACCACGTTATCATATCATTACAGGGTTTGATTTATTGAAATTTTTTTAAAAAAGTATAGTCATAGTCACATAATTAATCATTAATCATAGAAGAAAGAAAAAATTATTTTATTTAAAAAAAAATCTGAAAAGCAAGAGAAATTGAAATCCAATTGATCATAAAAGGACGCCACAAGGTTACATGTGATCTGTACAGTACAAACACCGAATCAAAACCCCCCGCCAATGGGCAGTGATCTCGTGTACAGAAGGTACAGTGAAAAAAGGCTTGGGGACCCACACGTGTAAACGTGTTGCGCTCTCAAAGTACAAGTCAACTTTTATGTGACCCCCAGCAAAACTTAAGAAAATTCACTGGCTGGGACCCACCACGCACCCATGTGATCATGTTTCTTTGTCGGAAACTATACGTTTTTTTAAATAAAAATAAAAATCAAAAACTTTTTTTTTTTCAGCTGTTGTCAGCAGGAGAATTTGTCTGCCGCCGACACGTGTCTGCCTCCGCCCGCGGCTTTCCAGACACAAAACCGTCCATCCAAGGTTAGAAAAAATCCTGCGGGGTTATTTTTCGTCAACACCCCTAAAGTAAAGTCTAATTATGATTCATCATCGTAAGTATCAGAATTAAGCACTTACTAACTAATAGTTGGCTGCTAAAAATTAAGGCGCACATGTATACTTAACCAATAAAAGCCCAACAAGGAAAAGAATTAATTAATTTTTAGGTTAGGAAGCAAAATAAAGCTTAAAGCGCATTATGGTCAATTGCTTATTATATGATTAACCAAAGATTTATTTTCTTTTATTTTATTTTTCTATCGTAAAGTGTTTGGTTTGGTTATTTTTTGTATCATGGAGAAAAATATATATTGTTTCCTCTATTTTAAATAATGGAATCATTGTGTATATCTTACCCACCCCAACAAAGGGTATGGGGAAAATAAAAAGGCAATTAAAACCCAACATCATTAGATAGAGAGGCTAGCTATATTTCATTATGTGGCCATATGCTTCTAAATCTTTTATAAAATTCTTGTCTGCTTTAAGAATCAGTTGTCCAATATTTTCTTTTCTTTTATTTTTTTTTAAAGAATGTAGGGGAACCTAATTATTTCTCTTTTTTCTTTAAAAAAAAATTGGGAATTCTCTCTTTAGTAATAAAGCTTAGTTTGAAATAATGGACTCAAGAAAGAAAAAAAAAAAAAATTTGATCAAGAGCACCAACCTCTCTTCAACATGCTCATGATTAATTCTATATATTAACAAGATTATTCATTATCAAAACTAATTTCATCATTATGTTGCTCACCTTCTAAAAAAAGAAGAAGCACATAAATTAGTTGATTACTGAGTATCATTAAGCAGGGAAAAAAAAGGGTAGTCCATTTGTTAACCAAATGCATCCATGGCCTTTCTATTTAATTTCTTATTCAATTGTATCACCCTCAAAACATCAGGAACAAATTTGATTGTTGATTTAGGCATAACACAATTTAGATTGTTGATCACACAAAATCAATTTGTTTTTACTTATATATGATTTTTGATTGTTTCTAACTAAATTAGATATTGAATAAATAAAGTAATTTTATTTGACGAGTCGTTATTTTGTGTGGGTTCTTACATTTTAATTTTTATTGTTTAGTCAGTGTGACTCAATAAGTGATTATTTAAAACTTTCATACTATACATTTAAAAAAAAAAAAAGAAATCTTGCACAATATTAATTGGTTATAGGAACTTATCAAAAAAAAAAAAAAATTGGTTATAGGAACCACATGATCATACAAATGGGCCAATTCGAGTACCTAATTGGTGTTTATAATTAGCCTTCAAAGTGTAAACACGATAAGAAATACAGTCACCAGTCTGTACTCTCAACTAGAAAAATGGCCATCAATAAATCGCATTAAGACAGTCACCCTCTGAACACAAGTTGATGAATATATTTTATTGTGTCTCACCCTAAACACATAAAATGCCTTACTTTGATCAAACATGGTTATTTTATAATTTTTTTGGGCCACTCTTTTTTCATATAAAGCAACCAATTAATAAACTGTTGGGTCACATCATTTCTTCAGATAGGTAAGCCATCACTGTGACTACTGACTAGACCTAAACTTTATTTGGTTCATTTTCAAGCATTTAAGGTAAGCCAGGTTGTCATTTTAACACGTTTAGATATAAATGCATAGCTCTCCCAATAATAATAATAATTTGACACACGGGCAATCACACACTCGATCACCACTCTATGCACATAACTTTAAAAATTGATATAAAATTTTGGAAAATAAGGGTAGTTTTCTAATTTTAAAATATCTTTGTTTATGAAACAAAAGCGTATCACAAAAGTTAATATAAATGTTGATTAAATACTATATATGGTCGACCTCCTAGATAAGCACTTTCCCCTTTTTTTTTATTTTTTTCCACAAGTGCTTTTTGTGTTGTGTTTCACTTTTGTTTAATTTCTTCACTCTTGTCTGATAAGAATCTCTCAAATTTTCACACTAAATAATTTCGCTGTTTCCACGTTCTGTATTTTGTTGAAAATTCGGTGGTTTCTGCCCACCAAGTTGTCTTTGTCATAATTAAGTTCAAAAATTGTTGCTTAAAAGCTAGTTTTGTTCATGGAAGAAAAACTTTAGACTTTGTCAACAAAATTAATTTCAAAAAGTACTTGTAATAGCACTTTTTTTAAAAAAAAAATTGAGGACATTATAAAAAAATGTTAAATGAATTAAAAAAATAATTTTTCTTTTAATTATTTGAAGACGAATTTAGGAGGAAGATCTCCCACACTCTCAATATTTACTTAAATAGTCACACACACTCTTTTAGTTTCATTAATGATCACATAGACTCCTTTTTTATTATTATACCCTTAATTACAATAACTAAATAATTAAATTTAAATAAACTACTATAATAAATATAAATTTTTTTATTTATGTAATATTTTATATGTATTATATGATATTTATTTATTATTATTTTATCTTATTACTATATTTATTTGGGTTGTAATAATCAAAGGATATAATAGTTATTTATGAAATTAAAGAAATTTGTGTGTGACTATTTATAAAACTAAGGGGGTGTGTGTGACCATTTAAACAAACTATGGAGGTGTAAATGACTTTTTCCCATCAATTTAACCTAAAATTTGGTCAATAATAAATTCAGGTATTTGGAGAACACCAATGCCATACACTAAAAGCATAACACTAAATTCATTTTTTTTTTCATGATTTTTTTGAAAAAGTATCACACAAGTGATCAACTATCTCTTGCACCCCACTTTGCCAAATAAAAATTAGCTAATTGGACCTCATGCAACGAACTGTTTTCTGTAGTGAATCTATAAGTTAATTAACAAATTAAAACCACTTTTAACATTTTATAATCAGTTGTAGCAAAACTAAGTTCGTTGCAAAGAGACAGTCAGAGATTGTAACATTCATTGGCTTCACATATTTCTAAGCATTGCAGATTGCATAAATAATGGAGAAAAAGATTGGTTTTAAATTTAAACTACTAATCAATCCACAACGAACCTAACGAATCTGAATTAACTAAACAATATTACATGTATATATTTTAGTGCATATGTGTTGCAATTTGAATTGTACATAATATACGCATTACTGATCTAAATCATCTAATGTCTTATATATTGTGTAAAATAAATTAAAAAGGTTGTTTGATTCTAAACTAAAATAACGAGTGCTCTTATCAAGATTAAACTTAAGAATCACATCTCCAACCGATAACGATTGAGCTGCACATAATTATGTCAGAGTTAATCAATTAATTAATTAAGAGATGATTAATTTAATCCTAAATTTGTGAGTTGGTACTTGGAATATCTTTGTAAGTTAGAATTCAGATTAGATTCTGTATCAGAAACTAAACAAGTTATTGAGTTCAATTGTTGTCCCACTAATCATGTGCACTTGTTTTAAGTTGTTTTTTTAAAGAAATTAAAAAAAATTCCGGGTTTAAGAATATGGGAACATGGGTTTTTTTTCAAAAAATTCTCCACTAATAATTTGCACTTAAATTTTTAATTAGGTTAAATTAATATATTATTTTTGTGTCTTGAATTAAGTTGACAAGTTTTCTAGATTCCAGTACAAACGGGTTATTTTGATCCTCCGAAATAATATCAAATTATAAGGGTCTCTTCTAATGCTATAGGGAACAATTATTAATTTGTTAGTATGAAAAAAAAATGAATTAAAATTGAATATCATCGGAGAAAATTCGTTATAGATTATTAAATTTGGAAAACAATACATAATTATAAGAAAAAAAAGGGTAAAATTAAGCAGAAATATATAGCATCATTCACGATGGTCGAAGATGTATATATAACAAACAATTTAACTTCCCTATATATATGTATCAACGGTTTCTATCCCAATTTATATAGCTATAGCTAGAGGTACAGTCACAATTTCAACAAGAATTGTCTGCTTAATTATAATAGAGTAAATAATAAACATCATCAAATAGAAACTGTGTAATTGAAATTCTGTCAAATTTCTCCATTTGATCGCTCGTTAATTAATTCTTTGGAGTTCCCTTAAGAGCTCCTCTTGGATGCAGTCCAAAACCCTTTGCTTCTGATCTCTTCATGATCCTTAGCCTCTTGCATGTCTCAACAAACATCCTGCAACCATACCCAGCAATTTTTTTATCAATCAAAATTATTCATAACTACCTTTCACACAAATTATAAAGTTAATTATACATACTGATGTAGTATCTGTTTAACTTCCATCATTATGTTGTTAGCCTTGATAAAACTTTCTAATCAGACGATGAGGAATTCTGACCATGCTTTATTTTATGGAGTACAAATATTTGAATGTGCATGTGATAATTTTAATTTACTTAAATAATTTCAATGATTTTTTTCTTCTAAAGTTTGGGTCATATAGATGTTTCAAGTTTAATGATTTAGCTAAGTATGATTAGTCAAATAAACGGGTCAAGATAAAGTTAAAGTTAGTGCAAATATGTTTCTGAATGCTTTTTAATTGTTGGGCATGTGGAAATTTGGTCAAAGTTTAAATTGTGGGCAAGATTCTTCATTATCATTCACACTATAATTTCTAGCTTGACCAGGATAATATATGGTCTTTGAGGACAATATGGTCATCTGACAAACACTCTATGATTAGGGAATTTGCTTGTGTCGGCAGCAAGAGCCACCGGGTCCAACATAAATAAGTAAATAATCCATGCAAATGTGGTGTAAATTACAGTAGAACGACATATTTGCCACTGTCTTTTTCACAAAATTACGGTGCAAAAAATTGTACAGGTTTAATTTTATGACACATAATGTTTAATATTTTGAAAAAATAGAAGAACAATTTTAACTTTTTTCTCCCCTCAAAATTTTGAAATTATTAACACTAATTTTTAGAAATTAAATTTTATATATTTTAGATCTCATTTCCCAAAACATAGAATTTATAATGCGTTTTCATATGTTTTGAATTTATGAAAATAAATTTTTTTAAAATTGAGGCTTAATTTTTTCCCCATCTCTGAAAAGTCGATTTCAAAAAAGCAAATATCATCCATCAAATTAAGTTGCAAATATTATTTACAGTAGTTGGATCCTACCTATATATTAACTCAATATACATATATAAAGTTCGTTGGTCATAAATAAACAAGAGATTTAATTTGTTTTAGATCTTTAGTTAGTTTAGTTGACAATTTTGAACTTTCATTTTTATGAAAGGTAGAAAAGGTGGGTGGGTGAAACCTAAATTATTCCAGAATTTAAATTCAGGTAACCAGTAAAAAAAAATAAAAAAAATAAAAACCACTCGCTTTAAGTCTTAAGAACAATTTAGTTGAAAGTTAAACTATGAACTAAATTGTCTAGCTAATTAATCTAACTGTAATACTTATCATCATCATAATCATAATCAATTAAATGGCTGAAGAAACTTACTCCCATGGAACATCTCCAGCTAACATCCAGTCTCCATCTTTGTCTTCATAAATGGGAACAAATTCAGAGCTGTCCGCATCCTTCAAGGCCTCACCTGCCAGCATATGTCACAAACAATTACTTATAACTTAATTTTTGTTGTCTATGTTTTTGACTTATGTGTTAATTAGACTTGTTTATGTCGCCTCACTTGTTCATGAATTAATTATCAATCTTGATCACCAATTTTATGACAAGCTAGAGCATCCATACATATAGTTATCCAATCATCTATTCAATTTTAATTAATTAATATCCTTTTCAAAGAAAATTCCATAGCTAAATCAACTTTAAACTTCTTTCCATATTTGTATTCCTTTATGAACTAGCACCGAAAAAGCTGTTATTTGTACTGTAACGCATGCATGTCAAAGAATGATTATTCCTTCACCTTTTAAAGCACGTAACAAGCTTAAAGCTTTGTTTATTTTCATAAGTTGATCTCCATTTTTTACCCTTACAAAATTTTCTGTATAGACGTTAAAACTACACGACAGAGAGAAATTTCTAATATAATCTTCCATATTAAATATAATTTTTGTATGGCTAAATATGTTAAACAACTCCCAAATTTGAATATATAATCCTAGAAATTAAAAAAGAAAAAAGATGAATATTGAGAGAGTACTTACTTAATCCAAAACAACCAAAGAGCTTCTCCAAAGCCATGGCAAGATCAGGGTACCCTTGGTGCATGCCCAAATCAATTTTGCGAAGGAAAGGAGCTCCATCCATGCTAACTTTCACGTACATTTTTGATGAGTCAACGCGATCTTTCTCGTTAAAACTGTTCTTCCTCCGATAAGAACACACCGGTGGCCACCCCACAACTTGGCTCTTCGTTGGGTTAATTTTCCGGTCACCATTAGTCTCATAATTGGCCTCATCACACATATCAGAAAAAGTCCTTTTCTTCTCATTCTTAGTGTTGTCCAATGAACTAATTAGACCCCTGTCGCAGCCGTCGCGACCGGGGAGCCCCAGTCTCAGCTCTGTTATCTCAAGTTCCATTGCTATAGCCAGTTGTTGATGAATTAGGGTTACAAATATTTCTTTGCAATTTGATTCAATGTATATAGCTTGCTAGCTAAGGTATTATAAAAAAAAGTGAACAAAAATGTGAGTTTAAAACAAGTTAAGGGGAAGAGAAAACATAGTGGGAGCAATGACAGGTCAACAAAGGATTAGTTGTCGGTCACATGAGAGGCAAAACGTGGGGACTATTTTTGCTCCCTCAAAACACCGGTTAAAGGCCGGCACTATAAGTTGGAAATATGGGGCAGATCGTAGGGCTGTTGGTTACTTGATGATTTGTTGGGATTTGATCCTGCCGTTTGATTTGGTGATCTTTGGGAACAGGCCATGTGATTTGCCTTATTGAAGGGGTCTTTGCTATTAATTATTTTGTGAAACATATATATGACTAGCAATGCAAGTAGCGCCATCATATCGGGCTAGCATGTCTTGTAAACATGCATGTTATTGTTGCTCATGATCCGTTATCTAAGCATTCATATGTATGTCGACCATTATGATTGTACTACTATGCTTCGTATGCTCATTCATTGTAATAATATATCTATGCATGATTTTATGAATGTGACATCCATTCATGAGGAATATGATTTCTTGTTTACGTATTCCCTTGATTTTTCTTAAACAATAATAATCCTAAAAGATCTTGTGTACGTGTCTATTAGAGTGCTGTGATTGTGTGTGGTTGAGTTCTAATTTACTAACCATGCCAATTATATGCTTATGCGCCTGTATTTTTACTCAAGAGAAGTTCAGATCATAAGAAATTCTAATCCTATGATCCAATACACTTTTGTATCAATATTGAGTATCTATGTTCATCATAAACATTAACTATAGATAATGCATGCTTGTATGCCCATGTTATCATGCATGTGTGCCATTGGTTCTAGCTAACTGGGAAGAGGGTGAAAAAATAATGAGAAGTAAACTTCATGGATGCATCGTGGAGAATTATAAAAAGCAAATGGATACTTTGTAATGCTCGTATATGTTCTGTTCATATATGAGCAGGATCATGCATGGGAAAGTACTATGGTATTTACAATATATATGGCAAACAAGAATGGAAGGAATGGTCCTGCAGAAAGTTCCTGCAGCCTAGTCAACTTTGCGATGTCTCTGCTGGGGACCCCGTGACTTCAGAACCGCGTTTTTAGTGTTGCTGTCCAAATTACCTGTTATGAATCAGCATCGCTACCCTAGCTGGAAAAGTACTTATGGCCCAAAAGCACTTTCAAGACTGAAACCCTAGCTCTATCTCTAGTTTGATTTCATATATATGCTTACATAGTAAAGAGATTAATTACAAGAATAATATATAGTGTTGTTTCCTAATGAAGTATAACTTATGGTAACTGATGTGACATTATCACGTGAATCATGCGATAAAAAGTGGACATATTGTTACTTCAATCCTGCCAAAAGTTAACAGAATAGGACTATTAATTAGTAACAATATTAGGAAATATATAAGAGATTCTTTTATACCGAAACTAATTAATTTGGAGTTAGTAATTAATGAAACAATTTGGTGATGGCATGAGCATGTGTGTGGGTTCTAACTTGAATGCCCCAAAGTAGAATGAATTACTTAAGTGAGAAAAAGTACGGCAAGGACACTGGAAGCATTAATTGCATATTTGTATGTGCTACTAGCTAGACGTTGTTTGAGCAGAAATGAATAGGAGTTTTAGATGTTAGGTACCTCAACAGCTCATTATTAATTTTGCGAGCTGTTAGGTTCCAAATAAATTCTTATGTCAAGCTCATGTGATGTACTGAATCTTGTTTAGCATATATAAAAACCTAACTCTAAAAGGTTCACATAAAATTGCCCATATATATCACTTAATTTAATTATTTTCTCAATGTCAACACTATATATATAATTAATATGAGTCATCTCAAACAATATGGTATTCATTAAATGAATGGTGAGATAATGTAGTCAATTCACTTAGAACTTGAAAAATTTATCAACCACTTGATGAATATCACATCGTTTAGGATAAAGTTTCAAAACTTTTATTATTTATTAAAAAATTAGATTCAAAATAAAAAAACCACATCATAAAAAAACCACATCAACTATGATTTTAAAACTTATTTATCTTTGTTCAATAATTTCATGTAAAAACAAAACAAAAATTAATATAAAAGTGATTATTGGTAACTATCAATTTATAAGATAATAATAATTTAAAATGTCATCGCTCTTTTGATATAATTGGCAATTGTTATGTTAGAGATGCTCCACGTGGAGCACTCTTTCATAACCACACGATCAAAGTGATAAATAATAAGAAATACATTATAACTTTGATTGTGTAGTTATGAAGGAGTGCTCCACAGTGAAGTATCTTCAACATGGCCGGACCCTTGATAATTTTCTCTAAGCATGCAGACAAAATAAAAAAAAAAAAGGAAGAAGAAGAAGAAGAAGAAAGCCCACCAGATTCAACGTTGATATGAATTTTTTACGATAGTTTAATTCGTAATTTGGATAAATATATAGTTAAAATATGATAAAATATATTTTATATATATAGAGAATATAATATTTGCTGGAGCTAATGACTAATAATAATCCAATGGCTGGCTATTAACTAATAAAGAAGGTGTTTCTTCTCAACCGAGCATATGTTTCTTTCCGTTTATACTTTAGACCAGGCAAAGAGATTCATGTTAGGGTCCTACACTAGGGCACACGTGATGGATTTATCACCACCAACAAAACAATTCTGGATCACATTGTCTTAACCTTGATCTTCATCACCAGGCACAGAAACCCTCGTTAAATATATTATCAAGATATATATGCTCTTCTTGTAATTTGTAAGGCCACAATCACACCGTTAATCACCAGGGGATTTTGATGATCACACGATGATATCAAATGATCAATCACATTCAATTGGACCCATCATCATCGTTTTTTCAGCTGTGGAAGCCCTTCTCTCTCGCTATATATATATTCTCGTTGATCTTGAGCCGTCGATTAAGATATGAAACGAGTGGTGTTCAGGTGCGGTGACACATTGGATGTGTTACTGTTGCATGACCTACTTGCATGTGATTTACAAGTGAAATCAATCCATTAAGATCAAAACTTTCATTCAATCTCGTGGTTTAAATCATATATATACACATCTATAAGATTTGATGTGATCTTTAAATTTTAAATGTATACATTGAGATTTTGAGAGAGATCCAGACTCCAGAGAGGTCAAGTCATCGAATTCTTGTAATGTTGAAAGAAAATTTGTGGATTTGATGGACAAATTTTAAAGCTATTATGAAATAAAGAAATGATGCAACGTTCAAGGTCACTGTAATAATTTGATAGCTATACATAGCTCAATAGTGATTTTTCAATTTTCTCCAACTTGGCTTATAATTGATGCATGCCCTTACAGTACTGGCTAGCAGCTCAATTATTATTCTCTAGAAAGTCGTAATGCTAGAAAATTTTATTTTTTTGGGGGATATATATATATATATATAGGGAAAATTAATACTTATTGCATATGCTCTTTTTCATTATTTTCTAATAACAATGTGAAGAAAAATTGTGATACACAAGGGAAGTTCATGCTTCTTCTAGAGAATTATTAATCAAAGTAAAAATAATAGTAACAATAATAAATCACATTTTCCTTTCTCATCATTGAATCTTTACCCGGCCTCTCTCCAACTATAAAATCTCTTGAATATACACATATATCGTCGAAAATTAATGTAATTGAAATGGACAAAGATAGACAGATAGTGGTGCCCAATATTACAGAGTGTGATTGAGTCATAGCTTGTGGAAGCTCTTACAACTATCTCTATTAGGGCTCTTGTTTCCCCATAGTGGACAGGATATACCTATTACTACTCCCCACGGCCGGTACTGCCGTGAATACATTTTGGGGTCCTTTGATGTTGAATAAAGATTTTTTAATTTCTTGTGGACATAAGTTTTGTAATGTGTTTCAAAAAGGTCCATTCATTTAGAAGCTACATGAATGAATGACATGTCTTAATACTTTCAATGGGTAAAAGATGATCACTCAATTCTCTCGTGTACCTTTCCATTTGGAAAATAAAGTTAGCCAGATACTGGATATGGTAAAGACTCTTCCTCCAACATGCGAGAAACAAGTTAAGTTGGATTATGTTATAATATATATGATTTAGATTCTCGTTAAACCTTGATTATAAATAATGTCAATAGATTATAACATAATAGATCCTAAGCTTACAAATTTGTTATCTCAAATGGTAAAACACTTAGACATGTGTAGTTTATTGATTGGTGTTATATAATTATGGACTTAGGGTCAATTTGGTAATGCTGTACCTTTTAAAATAATTGATGTAAGCTGTGCTGTAGAAATAATCAGCTGTCAAGAGAATCATATAAACGTTTGGTAAAATTTATTTTTAAAAGTACTGTGAGTTTTAAAAACAATC
Source organism: Clausena lansium (assembly GCA_030449835.1). Lineage (NCBI taxonomy): Eukaryota > Viridiplantae > Streptophyta > Magnoliopsida > Sapindales > Rutaceae > Clausena > Clausena lansium. The sequence continues at coordinate 3,669,362 of JASUUF010000369.1, forward strand.
ATATGTACTTGGTAAATCTTACTATTAAATTGCTGTAAGAATGTAAATGACTCAATTGGACGTAATATTGAATAAAATTTATTTAATCATTTATAGAAAGCATATAAAATATTTTTTATTATGTAATATAATAATTGATAATTAAAATAAATATTCTATATTATTAATTTTATTTTTATTTTGTTATCTCAATAAAATTGGTAATAATAATAATCTCTTTAAAGTTAATGATTTTATTTCCTAATAAATAAGGATAATTTTAGATTTTTATAATACATATATGATGATATATATGGAATTGTATTAAATTTAAAAATAATTCTCAAAATCAGATTTTGAAAAGATACTCCTTACATGCTTTTCAAAATCTGCTGTAGGATGAGGTGATTTTACCAAAAGTGATTTCTAAAAAAATTTACTAAACACCAAAATTAATTTTTTACTTCTTAAAATCATTTTTGAGACTTCCAAAAATAGTCCCAAACGGGCCCTTAAATATGATGGTGTAAAAAAAATAATTTTCACCTCACACGTGGGCATGACAGTTATTAATTTGTGATTATTAATTTTTTTAGTGGACTCGCAATTTTACCTTATTTTCTCTGAGCCAACCCAAAATCAAAATTGGGTCACATAAAGCCCACCCAAATAAATCCCATAATGAGCTCACTAAAGTCTAAAAGGCCCGAATTAAAGCCCATGAATGCCTTTCCCCCTTTTTGTCTTGATTTAGGGTTAAAGCTTGAATTTTTTTATTTAAGTAAGAAGCTCGCGTTAGCAGACTGTGCAATTGCTCGATCGGCTCAATTTTCACAATTTCGCCTCCGATCGCACATCAAGGTACGTAACTTTCATCTATCTTCATGCTGGAATTGAATCAGTTACCGAATTCGATTATCTTAAGGCCGCGTTTGGTTTTGCTTATTTGTAATTTTCGCACTCTTGTGATTTTGTTTCTCTGGATTTGCGGATTCGATTTGATTTATAATTCCTTTGGTCCCAATTATTTGAAACCAAATAGAAGCTTAGCAAAACAGAAAGATTCGCAATTGATCTTTTTTTTTTAATTTAATTTGATTACCTTAGAAATTCATAATTATGTATATGAATTCGGTTTTTAAGTTTATTTGTTTCATTAGGCCACTGTTGAATAGTACGTGTGATATAATCCTTGTAGTTTGACTATTGTTTTGTTTGTGCATTATGGGTCTTAATTTTTTAGTATGAAAAAATTCTGTTTGATGTTCTCGGATGTTGGTCTATATGGAAATAAGCTGGAAACTTGTTTATTTTGTCGCTCTTTTTTTTGTGTGTCAATTAGTGGTTTTCGGTTGTAGGTAATGCTGATGCACTCGGTATGACAATGGTGTTTTGTTTGTCTTTCTGATAGTTATGACGTGAATTTTAAATGTGCTTTCTTTGCAGTTTTTTGAAAGGTCTCGTGTGACAGTGTTATGGCATATTTTTGTTGGCTTTAACTCTATTGAATTTTTCTGGTGTATAAAAGTCATCTGGTTTTTTGACTATGAGTTCTGTGCATTATCTTTATGTTATGCATTGAAATTGATGGTCTGGAATATGTTGTATTTCTACTCAAAAAATATAGTCTTTTTGTGTTATCTTTATGCTGGTTAATCTTTTCACATTATGAACTTATATATAGAATCAAACTTAATTGTTTTAGGTTTCAATTACCAACAGAATAGTTTTAATGGGAAAGAAAAAGTTGGAGGAGGCTGGTGCTGCTGCAAAGTCTAAAGAAGTTTCAAAAGATGGGAAAAAAGATAAGCTCTCTGTCTCAGCCATGCTTGCCAGCATGGACCAGAAAGCTGAAAAACCTAAGAAGGGGTTATCCTTGAGCGGTACTTCTGGTAAATCCAAGTCAAAGGCAGTAGCAAAACCATCTTATACCGATGGCATTGACCTCCCGCCTTCAGATGATGAGGATGATTATGCATTAGACGGAGTGCAACAGGAGATTGATGCCAAAAAACAACTCCACAGACAACAGAAAGATGAATCAAAGCAACTAGAAATCTCCGTAACTGACAAGGAATTGAAGAAACGAGAAAAGAAGGACATGCTTGCTGCACATCATGCAGAGCAGGCTAAGAAGGAGGCCCTAAGGGATGATCATGATGCGTTTACTGTTGTTATTGGTAGCAGGACTTCAGTACTTGAGGGTCAAGACGATGCAGATGCTAATGTCAGAGACATAACAATTGATAATTTCTCAGTGTCAGCCCGTGGGAAAGAACTCTTGAAGAACACGTCAGTGAAGATATCGCATGGGAAGAGGTATGGTTTGGTTGGACCCAATGGAATGGGCAAGTCTACACTGTTAAAGCTTCTTGCTTGGAGGAAGATTCCAGTTCCTAAAAATATTGATGTGCTTTTGGTTGAACAAGAAGTAGTTGGTGATGACAGAAGTGCGATTCAAGCAGTTGTTTCAGCTAATGAGGAGCTGGTCAAAGTCCGAGAAGAAGTTGCATCTTTGCAAAATTCAAGTTCTGCTGATGGGGATGAGGATGATAATGATGCAGGAGAGAAGCTTGCTGAATTGTATGAAAAATTACAGATCTTGGGTTCAGATGCTGCTGAGGCTCAGGCATCAAAGATTCTTGCTGGATTGGGGTTCACCAAAGAAATGCAGGGCCGTCCTACCAAGTCATTTAGTGGTGGCTGGAGAATGAGAATATCCTTGGCCAGGGCACTTTTTGTACAGCCAACTCTTTTGTTGCTGGATGAACCCACCAATCATCTTGACCTTAGGGCTGTTCTCTGGTTGGAGGAGTACTTGTGCCGGTGGAAGAAAACTTTGGTGGTGGTTTCACATGATCGAGATTTTCTCAACACTGTCTGCACTGAGATCATTCATCTCCATGATCAAAAGCTCCATTTTTACCGTGGAAATTTTGATGATTTTGAGAGTGGGTATGAGCAGCGTCGCAAAGAAATGAACAAGAAGTTTGAGATTTATGAGAAGCAAGTGAAAGCTGCCAAGAGGTCGGGGAACCGGGTGCAGCAGGAGAAGGTGAAAGATCGAGCTAAGTCTGCTGCAGCCAAGGAAGCATCAAAGAACAAGGCAAAGGGAAAGGTTGATGAGGATGAACCCCTTCCAGAGGCCCCAAAGAAGTGGCGAGATTATAGTGTGGAATTCCACTTCCCTGAACCTACAGAGTTGACACCACCACTATTGCAGCTAATAGAAGTCAGCTTCAGTTATCCTAACCGTGAGGATTTCAGGCTGTCCGATGTTGATGTGGGTATTGATATGGGGACTCGTGTTGCTATTGTTGGACCCAACGGTGCTGGAAAATCAACTCTGCTGAATCTTCTTGCTGGTGATTTGACTCCAACAGAGGGTGAAGTGCGAAGGAGCCAGAAATTGAGAATTGGGAGATATTCACAACACTTTGTGGACTTATTGACAATGGAAGAAACACCAGTCTCGTATCTTCTTCGACTCCATCCCGATCAAGAGGGACTTAGCAAACAGGAGGCTGTTCGCGCAAAACTTGGGAAATTTGGACTCCCTAGCCATAATCATCTTACTCCAATTGCCAAATTATCTGGAGGGCAGAAAGCTAGGGTCGTCTTTACTTCAATCTCCATGTCAAAGCCTCACATATTACTATTAGATGAGCCCACAAATCATTTGGACATGCAGAGTATCGATGCCCTGGCTGATGCACTAGATGAGTTTACTGGTGGAGTTGTTCTGGTCAGTCATGATTCCAGGCTTATATCACGTGTTTGTGATGACGAAGAAAGGAGCGAAATCTGGGTTGTAGAAAATGGAACTGTGACGAGATTCCCTGGAACATTTGAAGAGTACAAGGAGGATCTACAAAGAGAGATCAAAGCAGAGGTTGACGATTGAGGTGACATTCACGGCATAGGTTTTGTTGGTACTACTAGTCTCATGCTACAATTTTGCGTGTTCCTGTTGCCATTGTATTCAGTCATACCTTAACCAAGACAGATTTTCTTTTTATAAACATGAGTGTAATCATTTGTGTTGCGGATCTATTTAATTCATTAATTTTGCCCTTGCCTGTATACACGTATTGTTAAATTAATAAATTATGTTTTCATTATGTTGCCGGTTTAATTCTGTAAGATTAATGCACACTCTTTCCATCACAACAGGGTAGGGGGACAATGTCTTTTTGTTTGACCCAGTTTGTTATTTTGCACATTCTCACTTCAATTTCCATGTTTCTTTTCAATTTCTTTTCATGCTATTAATGCTGTAGCAAGTGATTCTCTTACTCTTTATGACAGTTAAATGGAGTATTTCCCTTTTAGAGTTGTTTGCAAATTTGGGTTTATTAGCTTTATTAGCTTGAGTTTAGTGGTAAAGGAAGGATATTAATGCTATTAATTCTGTGTCTGATTGGTATGATTTTTTCAGTGGCTAAAAGGGTTTTTTTTTTAAAATTTAATGTCAAATGTTCTAATTCACAACTAAACAGTTACAAGCTCTATTTGAAACAGTTCTATTTGATAAATCATACCAAACAGAGCCTAAGTAACCTATAGATTACTCGAACATTATTAAAGGTGAGAGACGCCAATCACTTTATTGAATCATGAAGAACAAATAAAAGCTGGCCAAAATATATGTATACATCAAATACCTAAATGTCTCAATTTTTATCTTTTTGGCCAAACAAACTACTGTACTTCATGACTATAATTAAAAAACTCAAGATCCTTCTCAAGAGAGGGAATTAGTTGAGCTAAGTTGACACTAACCAAATCAACTTTTGCAGCCAAATCATTGGTATCACAAGTAGCAGTACATTTGATAAGGAAATCAGAACTAGATTATTTTGTCTTTGTTCTTTATGATCACTTTCTCACTCTTGTCTTATTGGTAGATTTGTAATGGAAGTCCATATTTCCTGTAAAACAAAATATTGGTTAAAATTGATTTTCTTTTTAGCCAAATTTGTAACAAGTTTTATCATGAACAAAACATTCTTATCTTATTTTGGGAATAATGAATCTTTCTAACCCTTTTTTTTCCCCAAAACATCGAATAATGAATCTTATATAACTTATGATAAATACTAAATAATTCCAAAGATCCCATTCTTATCCTCTTGAATTTTATCTAGTAAAATATTCTAATGCCATTTTTAAAAACACACGCACAAAGCAAAGCATTTCCTCAAGAATTGTTGAATTTAAAAATAAAAAATAAAAAGTTGGTCTCTCGCTGAATCACTTTTGCAAATTGGAGGGTCCAACAAATTTGGATTTGTTGCTAAAATTAATGAATCAATAGTGACTGTGATTGAATAAGAGAAGGGATCCATCGTAGCAACTTGCAATCATCTGAGTCCAAAAGAATCTCGACCGTCCAATCCATCAACTTTTAATATCACTGATGATTTGAGCCTTCACAATCGAACGGCCCAAATATCTTCTTGGGAAAGGGATTCTGGGCCCCACTAAATGATAGCAACTAGGTCACGCACTTTTTTCCCCCCTTCTCTATTCACCTTAATTTCAAAATTGGAAGAATACCTAAAAATCGTGTGCATAATTTACTTTTTAAATTGAAATATGAAGTATTTTTTTTAATCATGATATAAAATTTTCAATATACATAATTATTTCACAAACCATTGCAGTCGGAAATCAAATATTCAAAATTATGAAAGAAAAAATATTTAAATAACTTAATTAAATTTTAATTAATTTCGCCAGACATACAGAATCATGTGTGATAACCTAAAAACGACCCAACTAACCAAAAAAAATCTGAGTCGGCGGATCAGAGACTTTAAGTGGGCCCTCATGCTCATCTAAGAAATTTTCTTAATCGGACGGTTCAAAACAAAACTTCTTAACAACCAAATCCCAGTCTCTAAGTTATGCGTTTAACAAAGGGAGCACAGCACAACACAACCCAATATCCAATGCTGACGCAATATTTTCTCGAGAAAATGAGAGAAAGGAAGAGAAAGTGAGCATTATTTTTTTGCAACCCCCTTCTCTGTGACCCTCTCGTCTCTCCTCTTTCCCTCGGTTTAGAATTTGGTAGAGCCTTTGATTTATTCATCGGAATTTATAATTTCATTATCATTTTCTCATCCGGGTCCGTTTATTTTTGTCATTTGTATTGTTAATTTAGCTTGATTTGTGAAAATACAAGTGGTTTTTTTTTTTTGGTGGAGTGGATTTGATTTGATTGGATTAGGAAACGTGTATTTGCAACCTTGATGTGATTTTTTTTTTTAAATCATAATCATGGTTTGACTTTTGGTGTAATTTGTTGTATTGTGATTGTTTTAATGTTGATTCTAGTTTTGGCTTCTGATTTTGTGCTTTTATTGTGTTTATGGTTCTGTGCTAGTTTGATTATCAAGATTTAGCACTTATTGATAAATTTATCATATCCTGTTTTCCAATTTTCTTTTTCTTGGCTTCATTTGTGAGAAAATGCAGTTCAGCATGAATTGGGCAGTGATGTTATATTTTTTGTGAAAATTCTGCTTCTGTTATGCCTCTGTATTGTTCCTGTCTGTCTCATCCAAAATGATGATGTAGCTTATGTTAATTGTTGTGCAATATTGTGATGAAATTTATTGATGTAATGTCAAGTGAAGAAATTAACTCTAGTCCTGGATTCTTGGCAGCTTGTATATAAGCGATACGGCAGAGGTTGAATCTTTTAGATTTTTGAGTGCCAGGTGTTGAAAGGTAATAGGAACAAATTGTTGAGAATATAGTACTAGTCCGATGCTTGTTCACAGAGGGGATTTTCAGAAATAAGCAATATTAGCTAGAAAGTTCTTTGCTCCGACCTATGCATTCGCACCTTCCAATTTGGTTGGAAGACTTAGATGGACGTTCGCTCGCTGGGACTAATTAGAGACACCGAAACTGACCAATACCCTTTGCTAATGGAGCAGGTGCATTGCCGTATTGATCATGAACACATAATTGACATAACGACAACTGATGATGCTTCATCGAGTTCATCTCATGATGAGCAGCCTCACAGAATGGCTTCACCTCAGCATGAGGATATACCATCGACTAGTACTGGAGTTCCCTCTTACCATAGTTCTTCATCTTCCTCGAATAGATTAAACTCTAGGAGTTCATTTATGAGGAGAGGTGATGGGTATGGACGTCGTCGTAGAAGCCCATTGAATTCAGGGCTATGGATTTCTGTTGAGTTAATTGTTACTGTGAGTCAGATTATAGCATCCATTGTTGTATTGTCGTTGTCAAGAAATGAAAATCCTCAAGCCCCACTGTTTGCATGGATTGTTGGTTATGCATCTGGTTGTGTTGCAACACTTCCCATTCTTTATTGGAGATTCCGTAACCGCCACCAGGGAATTGACCCAGATTCGGCACAACTGCGTCATGGCTCTTCCCTAGCCACCCCTCCTGAACCCACTTCATCATACACTGCCATTTCGGCTAATCAAGCTTCAGACGAGGAAAATAATCGATATATAGAAACAGAAACGGGGAATGGTCAGAATGCACTAACCTTCGGTAGTCGGTATGTTTTGATTATCTGCTCATCTAATGCTCATTTTTCTGCGAATGTGTTGTTTTATGTTAATGGATATGGCAATATTAATACATTTGTGGCATTTTCTGATCTGCACTCTGAAGTTTCTTTTCTCATTGGTTTTATTCATAAGAATGAAGTTACCTAATGCCATTTTGATTGAGCTAGGTTTGTACTGATGGTTTGAAATTTTATAGCATTTTATTATATCAGTAAGGCCTATACATTTGTGAATATGACAACTTGATTATGTTCTTTTTACTGGCATTTAAAAATAATTATCCTTTTATTTGAGTTTCCCAAGTTCTTAAGAATTTCTTATGATAAACTTGTCAATGCATCTATTTAATGCTTTATTTTTTTTCTTTCTCCTCTCCATCAGTAATAGCAGAAGAAGCAACATCATGCACATGTAAAATCCCTAACATTTAGTAACATAAAAATTACCAACGATTAGATGATAATTTCAGTAAATTTAAACTATCAAGTGCATCTCCTCTTCTAATTTTGAAGAATCAAGCTTAAAAATAGTTCTCATCGAATGACTACCCACTGCTCACAACTGTTACCTATGCATTTATTGTGGCTAAGGATACTTATTCTCTAAATGATTGTAAAACAAATACATTTTAATTTAACAAGCATGCATGTAATTTTTAAAATAAATACACATTTAATTTAACTAGCATGCATGTAATTCGTGCTTTTATCTAGCTTATTTTGTTGTAAATGCATCTATGTTCACCAAGTAAGTTGTAAATGCATCTATGTTCACCAAGTAAGTTGTAAATGGTATCTCTGACTCTGAGTGAAGATGCTTTTTAATATGCAGACTGAATGGATTAGTGGACCATTTCAAGATGGCTTTAGACTGCTTCTTTGCAGTTTGGTTTGTCGTCGGCAATGTGTGGATTTTTGGTGGTCATTCTAGTCCCTCTGATGCTCCCAAATTGTACAGGTACATAGTTATTGTCTTTTGCATTTTTGTTTTCACTGGGATTTCATCATGGTTGCATCATTTATAAACTGTTGCTTGGTGTACTTGTAGGTTATGTATAGTGTTCCTTACCTTTAGTTGTATTGGATACGCCATGCCATTCATATTATGTGCAACAATATGTTGCTGCTTGCCTTGCATAATTTCTGTCCTGGGTATCCGGGAAGATTATTCTCAAACTAGAGGAGCTACTGCTGAAACCATTAATGCTCTGCCAACCTACAAGTTCAAATCAAAGAAAAATGGGAATCTCAATGACCAGGACAACTCAGGAGGAACTGAGGGTGGGGTCCTGGCTGCAGGGACAGAGAAAGAGCGTATGATATCAGGAGAAGATGCGGTAAGTTGTTAGCATATTATGTTGCAGCCGATGTTGTGTTTTGGAAATTAAGGAATCACTTAAACAGTTTTGGACAAGGAATTGAATTCTTTCACATTTCTACTTGGTTGGATTTATAACATGGTTTTGTTCCATTCCCTTGCCTCTGTGGATGCAGGTTTGTTGTATTTGCCTGGCAAAGTATGTAGATGACGATGAACTTAGGGAGCTGACGTGCTCCCATGTCTTTCACGTAGATTGTGTGGATAAATGGTTAAAAATCAATGCATCATGTCCACTCTGTAAAAGTGAGATCGGTGATAGCTCTTCCCCCCTGGACCAGGACTCCGCCCAGCACTGAATACAGAATGCACGAGGCATGTAACTGAAGGCAGTGTACTAGGGAGCAGCCAAGCAGAGTGTTTTTAAGCTTTTCGAGATCAGTGTTGCAGCTTGCAAAATTTTTATTGACGGTTCCATTCTGTTTTGCGGCTAGCAGAAGCAGGCCCTGGTTTCGAAAGATGATGTACAATTTAAAACTATCCATAATTTGTAATGCTAGAATACAGGAAAGTTCAATCATACGACACTCCTGCATTCATTGTTTCCCCTTTACGGTTTATCAAGAATGGTCATTGACCAATCTGGGAAAAATTTACCCTTGGAGTAGCCCTATACAGGAAATTACCAACTTGGACTGGATCATTTAAAATGGTATCATGTACTGATGATAATTTCCATTGCTATAAATTTTCAAATCAATACTGACTTTTATTACGCTTTTCTTGTTTCCTTATTCTGTAATTCTAAAAGTGTTTATAAACGGGAATCAGAATAGACTTGAATTGGATGGACAAGAATGGGAATGGGCTGAAATAGGAATGGGGAATAAAAATTATAATGAGTTGTTTACTTGAATTGTAGGAATCGGAATTAGAATGAGTTAGAGGGTAATAAATTATTAAAAAGTATTTAATGAACTACTGTTATAATTATTATTTTATATTTTAATTATTGCGATTATTTATTTAAAAATTATTATTATTACTAACTATTGTTAATAATATAAATATATTAATTAATTGTAAAATTTTTTATCATTAATAATAATATATTAATTAATTAATTATAATAATTTTTTTACTAAAAGACCAAATTGATATTTTTGACTTTGTGAGGATGCAAAATCATCAATGCTGAGAATGAAAGATTGATTTCTAACTCCCTTCTTTCATTCCTTATTCCCAATTATGGTAAACCCCACAATTCTGATTCAAATTTCCAATTCTTTTTTACGAAATAAACACCGCTAATAATTTCAATTCCCAAGTAAACACATCTTTTTTTACAAAGTAAACACTGCCAATAACTTCGATTCCGAATTTCAATTCCCAAGTAAACGCACCGTAAGTGCAGCCATCACCTTGTTATGCTAAAATATTAAAGCGTGAAGAGTAACCAAAATTTTCAAACACAACCATTTAATAGTTCATAATATCAACATAACTTTGATTTAAAACTGCATCAGCAAAGCTCAGCTTCTTGTTTCCCATATAAAACTGTAGGAACTTAAACTGGCAATTGACAACTAGACACAAAAATTTAGTATTCAAAATCTCATTTCAAGTACTAGTAACGAAAAAACTGATTATTGTGGCAATATCTATCAGCTATGTTACGAATTCCATGGCAAAATTTTTCACATGGTTTGTTTATACATAACAAATATAAAATAAAATGGGGAAGGTACAACATGTTCGGGAAATCTGATGAGATCTACCAGGTTTTGTTCTAGCTGACTGACTGGGTATAAGACCATTACTCAAAAGTAGGAAGAAAATTTCTATAATACCCCCCACAATCTAAAACACAGAACAAGCTCGAGTACTGGTGCAAAACCACGGAGCCAACCTTCTCCAGTATCTCACAAAATAGTGCGTTAATAAAGAAATCAACCCTAAAACACAATGGACTTAAATTATACACATTTGCAGAGGAATGCATTTGACTATTCGGCAAGGGAGAACCGGTGACGAGAAAATTTGATCTGGGCACAACAGAGGACAGGACGCCATTACTCAAGACACGATCTCAGAATGATTCTCCATCAAGAGCTGCAAATATACACTCGAGGCATAATTTTCTGTGGCAGCTTAGTTATCTAATTGATACTAAGAGCATTGCTGAAAACGCAGGTATGTCAAATTATGCAAGCATTCAGTATCGTGTTGAAATGGCAAGGTTTTTAAAAGCCTCTAGTTTTCCATTTGAAGCAATGGCATCAGCACTAACTCCAGGATGGTTGGCACTCCCATTCTCGGGATTTGTTAACATTTGCTTGTACCCTGTGTTGTACATGCCACTGCGGTTGCCTTCGAAGTAGGTTGAATAAGGGAAATGCTCAGCACAACTTACTTTCCATCCTGCAACAGGGAAAAAAAACTTTATTCAGAACTGAAGAGCTTTACTTTTTTTTTTTACCCCTTAATATGAAAATCAGAAGTGTATTAATGGAGAAAAATCAAAATAGAGAGTGGACCAGTTGTCCACTAAGCAAGCAAAAAAGATAAGCTCTTAGTGCTATACAAAAGTACACCCAACCACCCCTATACAATGCTATTCCAACTTTAAAACCGTATCTTAAAACCCCCTCGCAATTTAGATGAATGAAGAAAAAAGATGAATCCTGGAACTAGCTGGACATATTCCTCTATTTATTCCTACTTTCGTTTCTAATAATTGGCTTGACCAAGTTTTGAACTGGTCCAGTAGTTCAAATTGAATGGAATTGCAGATCAATGGATAAATAGACTCAGATGGAACTATTATAAGACCTGTCAGAGCCATGTCCCACTTTTCCCCAATCCGAAAGTATGTAGACAATAAACACACTAGAATCTCAGATCACTAGAAATGATCAAATAAGATCCATTATTTTTTCTTTATTTCTTAAGCAGCATAAACAATGAATAAAAACTAGCGTATCTATACTTACTCAATGCGGCATCTTGGTCTGCAAGAACTGTTTCAAGGAGTTTGTGGACTGCAATGCAATCTCTGTGTTTCCATTCCCGAACAGATCCAAGAGCTCCATTTCTGATACAATAAAACATAAAGAGGGTTCAACAATCCTCCCCGGATAAAGCCATGCAAGGAAAAGAAACGATGCAAAGACATAAAAGAATTATGTAATCTCATATTAAGATGCATTACGTTGGAGCCAAATTGTTGGTTGAATCTTCAATCAATTTAACAGCCTCAGATTTCTTGTTAGGTTCAAGAACAAATATCATTTCTGCAGCTGCCGCTGTATGCATTAATGAATCTGCAACAAGTAAAAACAAAGCAACCATGACAATGATACACAAGACCGGTGCTTAAATATGTCATTAATGTTACGCAAGGTGGATTTTAACCTTCGTGCTTATGGAGGAAAAACTCGTTTGCCTCGATCAGAGATTTCTCCTGCAATTGACTGCATGAAGAAACAGAGAATATTACTATCGACAAAACAATAATACACACCACTTCCCAACAAAAAACAAGACCCCCTAAAGAAAGAAAACCCTCCACACAAAAGAGGGGGAGAGAAAGAGATCAAACAACTACAACAAGGAAAGAAGGAAGAAAATCCAAGAGAACCTGATTGCTGGGCGTTCTGCTTCTAAGACACTCCAAATGAGTTTCTCAGTATCAGTCGCAGGAGCAGTCATCAAGTCTACTTTGTGGAAAAATCTAATCTGCATAAATGAAGTTTAAATCAGGACAGGTAAGATGAGACACTTTTTTGTACTCTGATTATCGGTGAATGATGTATTAACATTGTGAAACATATCCATACATAGACACACCCACTATTCACCAAATGGGAAGTTGGTTGACTTGTCTCAAATCAAATATCACATACCAACACAGTCAACTTATTCAGAACAGATACTACATACCAAGCAGCGATGCGATTCGGGGTCCTCAGCATCCAACCTCAGCAAATGTTTTACAGCCTACATGGAAAGGAGTTTAAGCAAGACAGGTTAGTTTAACATTAGCAAAATAATGATAGTGCATGCATGAAGAAGAACAATTTAGCTAAAAGGCATGTGACCGGCAGTTCCCAATTCAAGTGGCAGCCTCATCAAATAATTCGTAATGAAAAAACGTAAGGTTTCATTCAAGATAAGTTGCAGCTCTTTTAAGAGGGGAGAGAGGGTTTCAGAGTGTGAATCTATGGACACAAGTGAGGAAGAGCTGGAACTTCCTTTTAGTACTTGTTTATGTATAGATTGTGCAATGAACTTAACTCTGCAGAATCAATAAACCTGATCTCCTTCAAAATAATAATAAATAAATAAACCTGATAGCTGAGCATAAAGGGTTTCCAATTTCCATAAGGTGAACCATTAGGTTATACTTTCTTATCTTATGTAAAAACAATACATGCAGATCATGAAAAATACCTGGAAGGCTAGCAAAATCTTCTGCTTTCTTATATTTACTTCAAAAGATAGCAGGTGTGTTTCTAGAGAATTGGGCGAGTTCTTCTGAAGCAATTTCAAGTATTTTGTAGCTTCTGATAATGGATCTTCAACCTAAATAGATACATGTATTCACAAGAGACAGCTGTTATATTCTGAAATTAAGAATACACATTTTGATGAGTGTTGAGAAGAGATTTTGCAGGTTTATAATGCAAATATCAGGAAAAATAAACTAACAAGTACATAACAATAACCTGCAATAACTTTTCCCCATGTGGATCTAGATCAACAGGTTTGACATGTCTTTTCCCAGACTTGGAGACACCACTAGCACTTGATTCTTCATTTTTCCCCTCTGCCTCCTGAAAGTGCAAACAGTTAGAAGTTACTTTTGAGCATTAATGTAGCTAGAAACAGAAAGTTTTCAGGAAAAAATATCTACTTTTTTGGCTCGGGCTTCAGCCTTTCTCTGTTTTTGCTTCAGTTTCTTTTTCTGCGAAGGAGGCAAGTTCACCTTATCATCATCTTCTTCAGTTGTTGACCTTGGAGGAGAATCAAACAATTTTATATAGCACCTGCACTTCAAAATCCAACTCAACATAAATATGAAAACAGGAAACAGATAACTTCACATGGGGAATATAAACCGAATGATGATGGTTTTAAAAGGATAGGGAGCATATTGAAGATGATGCTGAAAACAGCAAACATCAAATAACATTATGAACAAGAACAAAGAATGAAGTGATGCAGCGAAAGCATACTGAAACTCTCTCAATCACTAGATTATCAAAACATAGTTCAATCCAAGTAGTAAGGACCAAGAAATCTTGCATGTTCTCTCCGGGAAAGCCCAAATGCATATTATTTGATATTAAATGTTAAGATCAAATTATCATTCATCCAATGCATACAAAAACCCTTTAACTCTTTCTTTTGCTTTCAGCTTATTAATTCTCCGATTGCAAATCCTCACAATAACAATCACATAGAGATGTTAAGCAAAGTATAGTCGCTTGCTAAAAACTCCATTTTAATAAATCTTCACCTTGTAAAACCAGTCAGCTACCTTCAAGAGCTGGGCTGGCCATGAAAACCAGACATCAAATGAAGAACTTATCTACATTAGGTGGTTATAAGCCCACAATTTCAAGGAGTGAAATCCCTATTTGTAAACAACTTTCCCCCAAATTAGGAACTAGGACTAGAACAGACACATCATACAGTAAGGCAAGAGTATATAGCGCACAAACATCACAGGGTAAAGTGATAAGTATATCTGGTCATCATAAAGCATCAATAAATCTTGTTTACATTCCTACTGTTTCACCTGATAGCTCCAGCTGCTGCTTTGTGAAAATAAGCATGTGAATGGAGTCGATCTTGAAATTTGAGCATCTCCACATAGGCACGCAGCGTCATTTTCCTTAAGCAATAAGAATGGAAGTCAAATTGATCTTCCGTAATATCTGCATAGTGCTTCTCCACAGCTAAAAATTTCTTCAGAGCACGTCCAAGGTCACCTTGGCGGAAGTAGCTTTCACCAGAAGCAAGTTCATACCTACTCAAAAAGGAATATTTAACAATCAGTAAAGTTAACCACGTTATTTAGTTTATCCAATAAACTGGTCAGGCAGTAAATAGAAACAGACCACATGCACTGCATGTCGTGAAGGTTGTTGTGTTGATCTCCATCTTTCGTGAATAATACAGCAGTTTTTTCTGCCAAAGAGACCTTCAGGAGAGAAGTTATGTTAAGTACAACCAACCAAGGAAAGCTGCTTATGAGAATGCTTCAATAATCAGCATAAAATTTGCAGATAACAAAAAGAAAATAAAAACAAAGCTTCTGAACCTGATCAGCTTGTAACATGCGCTTGACACATTCACTATTTACATATCGATCTGCAAGATCCATACATCTAGCTTCATCTGCCAATGCAGCGGCCGCTGCCAAATCACCCGCATGCTTCAATATGCGGCTCTGAAATGAAAGCATGCCAACATTAGAAGATTCCAACAATTTCTCCATGTAGTTAACATATTAATCCCAAAGAAAGGGAAAACCTTCAACTATGTTTTAAAAAATTCGTACTTTTCCTGTGATAAAAATATGGTGTTTATATTCAAAGGCCAAAAATAATTATAAATCAAATCAAGCCAACAAATAAACAAAAAATTTAGTTTAGACCACATAGTCCAAGCAGACCTTGACAGAGTACAAATCAATGACTGTTGGAGTGTGTTCTATAGCCTCATCTATTTTAGAGAGAGCAACATCGTATCGGCCACGCCTGTCATAATGCTGCATTATGAAAAAAATCTCAGAAATTAATTCAGAGGAAAATTCAACAAAGATGAAGATGAAAACAAACTATCCAACTTAGGGTCTTAACCTGAGCCAAGAAAAACAAAGTCCATAAAAGAGTCGAAGGGGGCTCTTTTTCTTCCCTGCTTCAAAATGAAAGTGTCAATGAGAAGGAATGGCACAACCAAACCTTCGATAAAACTTAGGGCGCATTTCTCTTCCATTTCGTTAATTATGCATTTAGCTAAAAATTAATTCTATAAGACTAACTGCAGTATCAAACAAGGGCCTGATCATATATTACCTCCCAGGGTACTTCCCAGTTGTCCCAATTGAGTGTTCCAACTCAAGAATAAGTTGCTCCAGAATGTCTGCCTGATAACAGTTGCCAAAATACAAAACATAAGTCCTAATCAAACAATTTTCCAACCAACCCACTGAAGTTTTACACTCCTGGTGAAATTTCTGACAAACACATAAAATCAAATTCTAGGAAAAGAGAAACAAAAATTAAACTAACCTTGCCAGGTTGATCATATAAAGGAGAAAGATCAGAGAACAATGAAGGAACTCCCTATAAGCACAAGATGAATTTTCGTTATTTTATCCTGGAAATTACAAAGACCAGGCGAAAAAGCACAAAATACAATGATCAATACCTTGGTTAAGAGGGGCCTAACATAATTGAATGCAGCTTCACGAAACTTTTCACCTTGTAGAAAATCAAGCGGTATTCTCTAAATGGTAAAACAAAGAAAAATTACATTTTACAACATGAAAAGTCCCATCACATATCATAAGGAATTTAGCCTCATAATAATATGTTGATGATCAAGACAAGAAAAGGTGATGCTGATTACAGTGACATTAAGAAGATGTTGATGAAGTTGAAAACAAAAGCACAGTAAAGAAAGGGGAAGAAGCACCAATATCTCTACTTTTGCTACATACCATAAAAAATATTTTAAAAAAGAATTAAAAAAATTGATGAATAAACAGCAAATTATGAAAGATATCCCCATTGCAAGCTATCAAAATAAAATAATCATATACAAATACGCAAAACTTTCTATCTCTGGCAGCTGCTCAGTGGGAGCTAAAAAATTAAAGTTTGAAAGAGGAATGTTCTCAGGGCAATCCAAAAGCCTCTACAATACCAAAATAACATAAACATAGCATAGCAATTAAAGGGGAAAAAGCACTGATCGCATTAGAAACATGAACTGAGGGGAAGTGTCACCTTCACAGCTGATGACCATGTGTATTGCTGAGCAAGAGATTTGTATAAGGCATCTAACTCATCAATTTCACCAGAAGAATAGTTGCCATTATCTTTATACAAGCCAACACATTTTTGCAGCCCTTCATAATAACTGAAAAAAAATTTATTTGCTCACCAGTTAGAATCAAAATAGCCTTTTAGGTACCTATTTAATCAGTGATTAGGGAATTCAGCAGGCATAACCATTAGATAAATTTAGTTTCTCTCTTTATTGTGCATATACATAACTATCATAAACATGTAAGAGAGACTGAATGATAATCCTATGATAGTTCACGTTGATACATCTGCCAGTAATTTACCAATTCTTCCATAAGCGTACTTTATTGAAATTTAATATGCAAACTAAAACCATAATTCATACCTGTAATTGTCAGGATTCATGGATAGTAATGCCCTATATAATTTAGCAGCTTCTTCTAAGCGACCAGTCTTCACTAGAAGAGAAACCTCTTGCTCTTGATAAGCCAATTTGTCAACCTAGCAAAACATGAAACAAGACCGACATCTGAATAATCACATGTTCAGGACTTGAAAGCTCAAATATGCGGCCATTTAAGAAACGTAGGTAACACGCACTTACAATTTTCAACTCTTTCTTGTGCATCTCCGCAAGAGCTCTCTCAAAAGAGCCACATTCCTCTAACAAAGAAATCTGGAGAATGATATTGTACACAAATAAGCACCAAAAAGTCTTTAAAGGCACCATATATTTCAATACATTCGCATCAGGTGGACACTAATGGCTCAGGCAATCTTGCCAGCAGATGGAAAACAACAGCAGAATAAATTATGTCTTTCAAGGCATCACAGATCTCAATATATACAGCATCATGCATACACTAATAAAGGCAGACATGCAGTAGATCTAAGAACAACCTGAGGGAATTTTGTCAGACCCATCATGAGGACAAAAATGCTTACGTAAAATTGAAAAAAATGAAGTGTTCATAGGCATACATATCCAGAGAAAATCCACATAAAAAGGTCAAAACCACGCATCTAAGCTTGAAAATGTTAGCTCAATGATTAAAAACCACATGCATGTGACATGAATACTAATACCTTATATAAAAGCATTTCACCATGTTCACATCGTTCATTATCTGGAGGATAATCATCTTCAAGTGTCCCTTCATATGCTTCTAGAATCTCAACTGCTTTTGAACCACTAGATAAATAATAAAAGGGAGTTGATTAATATAAGATGTAGTTGAAAGGCTAAAATTGGGGGGAAAAAATGAGAGATAGCTGCAGCACAGTACATTGAATCAAAACTCATTTAACCACATGCAATGTAGTAAATCTCAAGCAACTATGCACTAACAATGATAAAACATAATAAAAAGAAAATTAGCTACATTTGTGCAAACATTGCCTACCAAGAGGGAAATTTGAAAAGCATAAATAACTATTAATAATACAATGAGGAACTCAGAAGGAATTCTTTGCATGAATAAATCAACACTGGAATGCAACTTTTGTACAGACAAACATCCACAAGCACCAATAAGGGGTTTCTTTGATATCTTCTGCCAAAATTTATATCAACGAAAATAAGATACATACATAAAATCAACACCTATATTCCACCAAAGACAAAGTAATTATCCCAACATTGTGGTTCTTAAAAAATGTCCAAAATATTCTCTCTCCCCCCAACCCCACCCCCCCCCCCCCCGGCCCGGGGTAAAAAAAATATCAAGTAGATAATGACATAAAATCTTATTCAATTTTAGGTGACTCTATTAGGATAACATAGTCCCAATCCAAAATTGACTTCTGAAAAGGGTCTCAAGCAGCAGCACATAAACCATAAATCAGAAAACCCAACACTTTTATCATCCATGTTAGAACCTTCATTACCAACCTACTATGATATCTAAAAACAGAGAATAAGTAAATTTAAAAAAAGGAACAGCTGAGCATAAAATTTTCAACGTCAGAACATACTTTGAGTTTAAATGATGGGAAACTGCAAACCCAATCCAGTTCATGCGATGATTTGGTTTCAGAGTCAGAAGTTGTTGCCTAGTCTCAACAAATCCTGTCAAATCCCGCATTTGTGCCTGCATAATGAAGGTAAAAGCAGCATCAGACAAATGAATGAGAGACAATTTTTATCATTAATATTAAGATGAAATAATGTTTCTCAATTCTTTTTTAGTTTATCTTGTAGCCTTGAAACCTCAACTTGTAAACAAAGTCTCTACCTTCTTTTCGCCTAGAGGTGGTTCGTTACAGTTTGTATTAGCCTCAAGATCTATATACTTTCGCTGAGGTTTACGCTTGTTTAACATAAAAATCTAGGATTTCTTAACATATTAGCCTCATTGTTAACCTTACTTTGGTCAGTGAGATCCTATAGTATACCGAAGATCAACGCCCCGCCCCGCCACACACCCCCAACCTCCCCCCCCTCCCCGCGCGGGAGCCAAACAAAAGAAATCACCCAATCTGTCAATTCTAAAATACCTAAGGATACAAGAAGCATTCAATCCAATGGTAGCATTTATTACTAGAAAATTTACACGTAACAAGATCTATTTACATAAGGAATTATGTCGAAATTAGTTTCAAATCTTGACCTTGAAATGCTACAAAAATGCCAACAGAGGATTCCATGCAAACTTCTTATTATTATTTCCAAATAGATACCATTAATTAGCAACCAATCCATGCTATCATGGAAAACATAATTGCTATTACTGTCAACATCTTGTAATAGAGTCATCCAAAGTTAGACTAATTCAAAAAATAAGACCCTTGTTACTGTTAATTGCCAGACATCAGCACAAGACACTAGCAGAGAAGATGACCTTGATACTAATTAATGCAGCATACAACTCCTACCTGTAACAGTGACAGGTCCCTCAGTATTTCAATGTTGTCTGGATCTATTCTCAGAGCATTGCGATAGCATTTGATTGCTTCTCTATATTCTCTGTCGGATCGATACAAGAGACCATATACATGCCAGCAAACATGACTTTTGATGTCATTCTGCATCAAGAAATAAAATAATGCTATTGAATTGAAAGGAAATAAACTCAATGGTCCTTAGCGTTGCAATAGTCAGAGAGAAAAACAACCTTCACCCCGAGGCGGACAAGCTCATATGCTTCAGATTTACGGTCCATGCAATTTAACGTCAAGCCTTTCATCGATAGTGTTTCTGATAGACGGAAGAGAGTAAAGAAGTTCATAAAATATAAACAATACAAAAGCAAGTCTAGAAAGAAATATAATTTACTATTAATCTAGAATCGACACATTACCGAGCCCTGGCCTAACCAAGCTGATAAGCAAACACAAAGAGGAAACAGCAAGATGACTGCTATTGCAACCCTTTATGTTATTGTTCATAATCCAATTTGAACCATAAAGAATCATTCACATGGGTTCTTCTGATCCTCCTAATCTCATATGCTTTATTTCTCGGTAGATTAAGTTTTGGTCTTTCATTTTTGTAGACATGAAGAACCTAACTCATTTTCAATTAAACATTACCATCATATAGTGGAAGATAATTTGAGATTTCCCAGAAAATCGGTGAAATTTATAACCAACTTTTATTTATTGCCTTCGTGTACTGGCCAGTACCAAAAGTATGCTTGACTTGCATTAGAGAGTTAACTAAACAAGCCTGAAGAATATAAGAATATAACTTCAGCACCTCAATGAAATGTAGGATTAGAAAATCTTTTAGGATCAAAACTTCAAATTGCTTAACCCCTTAACTGTCTTAAGCATTTTTGGTTTGATTTATACAACATTCATTTTCTTAGCAGTAATCATTAAAGTCACATAATTTGTTCAAAGAAATCAAATTGCTTAACCCCTTAACTGTCTTAAGCATTTTTGGTTTGATTTATACAACATTCATTTTCTTAGCAGTAATCATTAAAGTCACATAATTTGTTCAAAGAAAGACAGGATTTTCAAAACTTATGCTCCAAATAGCAATATGAACTTCTGCTAGAGACCAAATGAATATCCAATTACGAATAATTTGGGGAAAGCATGTCAATTAAATGACAATAAACAATGAAAAAAAGAGGAATATGTTCTGACAGCAGAAACTATTCTCAAATTGATAACTTTCATTTTCAAAATAAAAGGAAACTTGAATACTAGTCATGTACAGAACAATTACCTCCATGTTCAGGAAACTTTTTCAATATAGCATCAGCCGCTTTCAGTCCCTTCTTATACTGTTTAGTTTCATATGATTTCTGGAAATCAAAAGTATGACTCAATTAATCATAGCCTTCAAGATAAAATGGATACAGAGATGATTGCAGAAATTAGACATTAAAATACTGAAGACCATGATAGGACCATAACAGTTTAAGAATATTGAGAACAGTTTTCAAAGATAAACTGTATTGATTAAGATTTCACAGAAAATCAATTAGTAAAGATACCTCTAATATCCAGAAGAAATAAGTAAACCTATGAGAAATCATGCAAAATTAAACCGGCCAAACATTATCAAAAGAGAACAGTCATATAGGGATAAGGGAAAAAAAATTCCAAATTCCACTTTTATTTAAATTCAGTAAGGTTACACTTTGATTCCTGGAATCGGATTCAAGTTTTAAGTTTAAAATGTTTAAACAACATACAAAAGGCGTATATGTTGCATGTTCATGAAACTAATCAATGAGTTTCAAGGCTCATTAACTTGTGAATCTCAATTATTTTTAGTGGACAGGTGTTATATCATGCGCACTCATGAGAAATTCCAAATGAGGAAGGTCTTGCTCTGCTCTTTTTCGTTAAGGTTCTAAATTTCTTACATTTTAATGTCTTCATACAAGAATCAGAACTAAAATTAAAAGCAAAATGATATTTACAAATCCTGTTATCCAAATAAACTATTGAAGTAACCAGAACCCTAGGGAAGTCAGCAGCATTGAAATTGATAATCAAAAACCAATGCTGATTGCATATTCTCCGATGGATATACATTACAGTCATTTAACTTCTTACACTCGAAGCAAGCAATTCCCAAAACACTTACTTTCATTCACAGTCACATCACAAGCAAAAGAATTGCCAATGAAGTCTCAAAAACTACAGACCAACTCCAAATTTCATCACTACCACATAAACCCATCATTCGACCACCAAAAAATCAAATCTTTCTCAATAAAATCAACTCAATTCACTAAACTAAAAAAAAACCCAGCTGACATAACCAATAAAAACCAAAAACAAAATCAATCAACTAAAACCAACCAAAATAAAACAAACCCATCAATCCATTCATTCTCAAAAACCCCAAAAACAACCAAGCCAGCACAAACCAACTTCCCGATTTTTCAACTAGCCATCAAAATACTACTAATTTGGGTTCGTTTTACACAGCAAACGATAATCAATTAGCAAGCAACAATAACCCAGAAACGTGTACAAAGAAACAGAGCAAGCGAGGGCGTACGACGATGAGTTTAAAGAGATTAGCCTCTTTGGGAGGGAGAGAGGCGCCCATTGCGATGGTGTTTGAGGGAGAAAGAGTGGCGGTGGTGGTGGTGATGGTGGTGGCGTTTATCTGCTGCAACCCTACTGTGAACAATAAGCTAAAAGAGAGAAAGAAAATGAGCTTAATAAGTAACTTGTGTGTTTATTTAGACTTTAGAGACTTTAGAGCTAATAGCTAAAGTGAGCCTCCTCTCTCTTGGTTTTGTAAATACTTGGCATTTCTTGGGGTTATTTTCTTTTTCCCTTTTTTAATATTCTTTTTGTTGGAAAATTTAAAAAACAAATAAATAAATAATCTAATTAATTAAATTTTATCAAAAAAGTTCAAAGGATTCATTGTCTACCCTAACGTAGTATTTACCTGGTGGAGGAGAGTGATGAGTCTGAAATTCTCTCATTTTAGTGTTTATTTAGTTATTTTAAGGTGAGAGTGGGAGTCTCCCTCCTTGGACCCCAATCCCTTTTAGAGTGCAGAGTGGGATTTTCACTCTCACGGGGAGGTGAGAATCTCACTCCCACTCTTTTTACTTCTAAAAATGTCTTTGATTAATATTAACAATTACATAAATAATATTATCAATAATTTTTTGTTTTAAATAATTAAAATAAAATTCATAAAAATTTTATTTTACATCATTAAAAAAATTATTATTTTATATAATTAAAATTAATAATAAAATAAATATTATTTATTTTTTAATTAAAAGTTACATATTCTTTACATCTTACATATTCTTTACATAAGGGTAAATTTGTAATTTGTGACAATCCACTCTCAATCCAAGAAAAAGTAAATAAATAATTCGGATTCTGATTGATAATCCACATTCCCATTCCAATGTAAGTAAACACTCTACTCTTACTCCCAATTCTAAGATTCTCACTCCTCAGGCTTCACACTTCAATCCGAAAAGTAAATACACCCTAAAAGTTATTGGACTCTATAACTCAATATTAAAAGACTCACTTACTTGTAACGAGAGAAATAAGTTTGAGTCCCTACGATTTCTATTTAATATGAGAACAATATTCTTTCTTAAATCAGGGCAAACTTCTTCTTAATATAGGATAGGTGTAGTATTTTAGACCATGCTATAATAAAAAGGATTAATTATTCATAGGTGACATATTTTAATAAATTTTAAAAAATGACTTATTTTTAAAAAATACTTGAATGGATGACAATCCGTTAATTTTATCATTAACTTTAATGAGAATAGTAAATTAGTTACAAAATGGCATTTCTGCCCCCACAATTAATTATAAAATGACGTTTCTATCTTATAGTAGTTATAAAATGACATTTTTACCCCTCCAATTAGTTACAAAATGATGTTTTTGCCCCAACTCACTTATTTTTAATTTTTTAAATAGAAAAATAAAAAAAATTACACCTAATTACTTATTTTAATTTTATAAAATGACATTTCTACCCCTACAATTAGTTACAAACTTATTTTTAATTTTTTGTTTGATTTAACAAAAAAAACTCTATTAATTAGACTTAGATGTAATTTTTTTTTATATATTTTTCTATTAAAAATAAGTAAGGGTAGAAACATTATTTAGTAACTAATTGTAAGGGTTAAATGTCATTTTATAACTATCACAGAGGTAGAAACATTATTTTATAATTAATTGTAGGGGCAAAAATATCATTTTATAATTAATTACTGTTATCGTTAAAGTTAATAGTAAAATTAACAGATTATCACCCGTTCGAGTATTTTAAAAAACGTATCACTTTTTTTTTAAATTTGTCAAAATATGTATCACCCAGAAATAATTAACCCTAATAAAAATTATATCTAATTAGAGTCTAGTAACTTCCTTATTGTGAAATATCACTAGTATTGAATTGTGTAATACAAAAAAAAATTGTCTACACTAAAGTAATAATAATAAAAAAGGAAATAAGTTGACGTATTGATTTTAACAGCCGAAGGAAATGGATAAAAGAAAATTGGTCCAATGCGACTTTGGGTGTAGGGGTGTTTATGTAATTGGCTGGACTTGGTTTCTCAATCAAACTATTCTATTTTAAGAATTTTTTTTCCACTTTTCACTCATTTTATTACGTCATTAATTTTAGATACTATTGGACATTTTTATTATTTGCCCTAATCTAAAGTCCTAATATTTTTTGTAGGAGTAGTGCTATATATTTTAAATTTTTCATTTCAAAATTTTTTTTTAAATGATGTAGCATTCATTAATTAGTTGGTAACTCGCATGTCATGGTGGGTTTTGCCCAGACATCTAAAGTCCTAATATTTTTTGTAGGAGTAGTGCTACATATCTTAAATTTTTCATTTCAAAATTTTTTTTCAAATGATGTAGCATTCATTAATTGGTTGGTAAGGATAATACAATTAATTTTATGTGAAGACTTATCAATCAATCATTCAACGACACATCATTTGAGATAAAATTTGGAATAAAAAATTTAAAATGTGTATCATTACTCTTTTTTGCACATGTTTAGCATGACAAAAACTAAAGATAAATATTAATTTATTATTGATTTTTTATCTACAATTCCTTTTTCAATTGTATCTTGACTAAATGGGAATTTGAACGCTCATGTTATGCTATGTTAAAATCTTGCTTTTATTGTTTAATAAGATTTTTTAAAAAGCAAAATGATTAATAATATTTGAATCCAAAATTCTATATTATATGACATCGCTATTCTTCAATTATTTCCATATAATAAGCTCTAAGAATACCAATGACCAAACTAATTTTTTTCCTTTTCTAATCATCGCTCATAAGCTTCCCGGTTAATTGTTTGTAAGAGATATGTTTTTGCAAGATTTTTCGCTTATACATATATTAAAAAACAAAGTTTACTCAAAATAGTTTGAAAATAATCTTTTTTTCTAATAATAAAATTAATTATAAATTTATAACTTGGTGAACTCTGTAATCATCGTACATTCACTTTGGTGCATTGTGTGCATCTCTATCTCAAATAAGGCATAATATATGGCCAGTACAACCATTTGCCTTTATTTCAAATTTAGGGCCAGTTTGGTAATGTTATACCTTTTAAAATAATTGCTGTTAGTTGTGCTATAGAAATAATCAGCTGTGAAGAGAATCAGTTAAGTGTTTAGTAAATTTTGTTTTTAGAAGTACTGTGAGTTTTGAAAGTAGTTGTGAGTGTTTGGTAAATCTTATTGTTAAACTGCTGTAAAAAAGCTAATAATTAAAATGGACATAATATATGATGAAATTTATTTACACATATAAAGACATGTACATAAAATATTTTTAATTGTGTATTATAATAATTTAATTAAAAATAAAATTTATTCTATATTGATTTTATTTTTTTTTATTTTTTATAATAAAAATTTATTGAAATATTGATTTTGTTTTCAATTTGAATAAGGATAGTTTTGGGTTTAGGTAATAATTGTAAGGATATATATGGAATTATATTAAATGATAAAATTGATTATCAAAATCAGAATCTAAAAGCTACTCATTCCCTGCTTTTTAAAATCAGCTATAGGAGGGGCTGATTTTGACAAAAGTGATTTTGAAATTTTTTTTATCAAATACTAAAATTAATTTTTAAATTCTCACAATCACTTTTAAGCCTCCCAAAAGCAATCCCAAACCGGCCCTTAATGTACCCAAATTCAAGTGATTATTATTCATTTTGGAACTTTTTGCATTTCTTCCGTAGAATCCATTATTATTATCTTTGCTTGTTAAAATGGATTTAATATTGATCATAGTTGTGCATTGATCTTTTTATAAGGTTGATTGGTAGTATTAGATAACAATACATACATACATACATACATACTTACATAATGTTAAAATGCACACATAATATTTTTTTTCTTTTTTTTTTCCTTTTTTTCAAGAAAAATCAGCTTAACTCAGATCAACACGCAATCCAGATTTCAAACAAACTGGAGGGGGTAAAAAGGGAATGCAATGATCTAAGTTGCAATCAAAGTTTATTCAACCTTTGTTTGGTTAAAAACATTAGTAATTGGTTTACTCTATCTCATAATCCCCTCAAAATTACATAGATAATTTTCAAACCATGTCTTTTGATTGAATAACAAAAGCATCTAATCACTTTTAATTCAAGAAACGAACCTATTGTTCCCACAGTAAATTACCCAACTCATTAGCGAATACAAAGCCTTTTGGTTTTCTTTCTCCTTTTACCCTATAAAAGGGGGAGAAGCAAAACCAAAGCCCAAAAATAAAGAACACTTCAAACTAAAACTTTTCATTTGCTTCCAAAAATGACATCAAGTGTAACCCAAACAACCTCTGCAACTAGCTAACTGGCAACATTTTTGTATTTTTTACAAATCTATTGCAAATACATGGAAAACATTCACTTACAATGAAGTTAGATCAGCATCAAAGCTCATGTCGGCTATAAACAGAGATTCGGTCATTATTAGTAAAAGTTTTATGAAGTCATACTTTTGTATGCAAAATCTATTTCCTCCTCTGTCATTTCAATTGTTTCTTCACTGTCATAACCAGCTGTATCACTTGAGGTTGCTTTGTTTCTTCCATTGTTGGCCCTTTGTGTAGTCTTTGGCTTTTTCTTGTTTACTTGAGTCTCATTGTCCAACCTGCTTAATTCCTCTTCATATATTTTTTTGCAGGCCTTAGCCTGTTTGCAGAGATCTTCTTTTGAAAGTGAAGCTGGGCCCTTTTCAGTGCCCTCAAGCTTTGCAAGCTCCTCGACCACATAAGGGACACATTGCCACTGCTCGGTTATTTGACGAATATCCTGAGCATCACATAAAAATAAAATAAAATTTGATAGAAACAGCATGTCATTTGTAAAAGATATTATCCATTAAGCATTTTGCTATCTAAAGCGGTAACTAAAAAATGTTGTTGCTAAAGAAGAGGAATGGAGATCTAGTTTAAATTCTGGCAAGTCTCTTGTACGGGAATAAAGATTAAAATATATACAAAAATGTATTACACGCTGGCTTCAACGAGTCTATCACAACCAGACCTGCTTTAGGTCAAGATGATCAACTAGTGAGTTGGTTGAACTCTGAGAAACTTAGCAATGTTATATGGGTAAACATGATTACAGAGTAAAATCAGTATTTCAGCACCAAACATTACAGAGAATAGGTTTCAAAAGAATACAGGCCCACTAGCAGATAGTGTGAGCAACTCCTTGTGCATCTATTTTGAAAATAATATGTTATCTCATGATAATGAAAAACACTACACTAATAATGGACAGAATAGCAATACAAGCACTAGGTAAACATTATGCACGAACACTACCCATATAAATCCTGTGAACATATTGGGTACATCATATGTGAAGTCCTGCTCAGATGTCCATTAAAACAATTCTAATATAGTTATTAAATCACAGTCTAAAGGAGCAATGATGTCAAAAACCGATTTTTTTGCCGGTTGTCAATAAAAGCAACAACAACGGCTTTAGATTTAAATTGGATGTGCGAAGAGGGAAAATATCTATGTCGACAGAAAGCATTCAAACTAAAAGGAAATAAATTACGGAGAACTTCCTGCACATTTGAGAGAGCATAACACATTTATTAAAAAACTATACCTGCTTCTGTTCAAGAGAATCTATGGCATCTTGCAAACAAGTTAGGATTCCTTCAGCAGCTATTTGTTTTATTTCACTTTGCTCTGGCTGTAAAGAAAGAAGTAAATCAGATTGATGAGAAAGACGAATTAGTCTCATACACTTTTTAAGTATGCAAGATATCTCATGCAATTTAACACAATTCAAGCAAAATAATGCTAAAAATAAATGAGAAAATCATTCTCCATATCCTAAAATTACTGCTAATCTCATAGGAATTTAAAAATACTTTGTTCAAATGTCGATTTTCTTATAGCAGAGAGAAATGTACTATTAGTATGACCAGAGCACGTTATAATTTTTTGGGAAATGTTAAGAAATGCCAATCACCATCTTGACTCTAGCCATGATATGGTGATGTTCAAAATTTAAAAGTCATGGACAGGAAAAAATGACGATGACCCAACTTCAACAAACTTGGACAAGCTCCCATTCAAACGTCACAAAGTTACATTTCTAAAACTATCATAAAAGCTATGATAAAATATTAGAAAGAGACTGTACAAGAATCAAAAGATGAGCAAAAGAAATAGTTTCTGTGAACGGATGAATTTCTCAGAAAATAAAAGTAGCAGCAAGTGCTAATCACCTTTTCCTCTTGACTCTCTAGCCATGATATGGTCTTTTTCAAATCATCAGCAGCCCACTTCTTAAGTTCAGAGGGAGAAAATTTCTCTTTAGAAGGATTAGAAGCCTTACACTGCTCAACATACAGCACATGAAATAGATCAAAATTGGTATATAATGAGCAACTGCAAACACATTAGTGACATAAATCCTTATAACTATGATAGTTTCTTAAACTCAGAGAAGAGATTACTAATTTGATGCCACTATGATTAAAAGAAAGATCTAAATAGATCTACTCATGCAAACATGTAAAATGAGATATTAACCTTGGAGGATGTGGATGAAGTTGGCTTAGATGGTGATTGTTTTTCAACCTTCGGAGATTTTCTAGGTGAGGATCCTTCTGCAAGCACTCTTTGAATTCAGAACATAGAGTTTAATGCAGACAAAAATGCTAAAAGAAAAATATATCAAAGCAAAAAACATTGTCTACGGTAATTGAACTTCAAAACGGGCCTTCAGCGTCTTGACTAAAGGAACCAGGATAGTTAAATATATGGTTTTATGGGTTTTGATGGCAGTGTATAAAATTCAGCCTAAAAAAAGTCAAGTAACCATTTTCATGTACCACTGATGGAGGGAAAAAAAAGGGAAGTAAAAGCAAAAATGTTCATAATAATCCTAAAAGGATATATCATCAAGGCTATAGTCTCCACTCTGGATTTTATATGTAAAGTATGGTATACATAGATTACCTTGGCTAGTTTTATGGGAAATATTTCTTTTCCGCCATGGCTTCCCAGCATGCATGAGGTAACTATCAATATCAACAAGCTTCTTCTGGTTATAACATTCTAATATCCATTCCTGAGGCACACAAACAAGATTTGGGCATTAAAAGATTGCCGATAGAAAAAAAGAAAGTAACCAAGACACAAAATGTGGCTGTTGATGGTCTCTGGCTTCTTTTCAAGAATTGATTAAAAACTGATATATCACAAGTAATAAATTTCAAGTTTACATACACATCCTACATCAAATTAAATAAACATAACTCAGACCTTTGAAACAATTGTACCACAATCTGCCTCAACCTGCCGAAACTTTGGGGTGTTTGGAAAAGCGCAAACCAAGAGTGTGCAATTTGAGTTCCAATCAGCTTGATAATCTGCTCCCATTTCAATAGCCCGGGACCTCAATGTACTCCTCTCCGGATTAACAAACCCAGATAATACAAAGACAACTCCTTCCTGCCCAAAGAAAGATTACAATATCAGCTCCAATTTCTAAAACTTCAACAGAAGCGCACACAAATTAGCAAATCTAACAATACCAGAAGTTTGGAAAAGTTAGTGGCACTCGAACTGGAAGCAACAGAATTTTTGCCGTATTTTGTTACTTTTGAAGGGCTACTGCCATTATGTGCTTCATCGTGCCCTTGAGCTTGCTTGGTTTTCTCATCTTTTTGGTTCTCTTCATTTTCATCAGTATCAGTTAGTTTCTTTCCATGAGAGTTACTCTCTTTCTCACTTGAAGTCATCCATGAAGGAAGATTTCGCTTTTGGGTCTTATTATTACCACTACTGGAACTTGTATTTGAATCAGACATATCAAGCTCAGAGTTCAGTACACTTGTTCCTAAAAAGTGCACAAAGATGGTTATTAGACTAAGCTATGAATCAGAAATTTCCATCCCAATTTGACATTAACAAAAAAAAAAAAAAAAGTCTATCTCAATGGTACTCTAACAAAATTTCTGATGCAATAAACATAGCATAAAGATCAGCATGTGTGTTCCACCTATAATAAACTGAAAATGTGCATCGTATGAACTAGAATTAAGTGCAATTTAACATGAAGCTTGCCCGTGCAAAATTATTACATATAGCATTTGCAGTTGCAATTTCCAATTCCAAGGTTCTGATTCCATGCTACCAAATGCAGCAATAAATATAAATCCAATTACACATCTTCTTTGAACAACATTTTGTGAAATAAGTGCTAAAATTTTTTTAGAATATTCATTTTGAAAACACATTAGACATGGATTTAGAAAGCACTTTAATTGCTTTTCAGAAACAATATTTGCTCTGCCACAAAAAAAAAAAAAAAAAACTACTTCACATTGACTCACCAATCCACTCCTCCACTTACAATTATAAATTCCACAATAATCAATAACCATCAAGACCAGGAAGAAAATCAATAATCACCAAGACCAGCAAGAAAGTTACATTAAACGTTCACATTATCAACGTAATAACACTAACAAATCATCAAATGAACAACAATAAGTGAAAAAAAATTAAAATTCGAATCGCGTGCATGTTTAGCATTAACTTAATCATGTAACAAATAATATTTAATCTTCTAAGCTAAATTACTTTCACCGTTAAACAACTCAGATTTTTTAAAAAAATTTACCTGTCTTTTTCTTTTTTCCTCTTTTTTCTTCTCTTGAGATTCGACGCAGAGGTTTTAGTATTTGGTTTTCACTGTACAAAATCAGTTATATAAAATAAGTTATTCTTTTTGTTAAAAATTTTGGTTTTGGAAAGATGACATCGCCGCGGTGGACGTGCCGGAGTGGTTATCGGGCATGACTAGAAATCATGTGGGCTCTGCCCGCGCAGGTTCGAATCCTGCCGTTCACGCTGTTTTTCCCATCTCAGTTTTAAGTAAATCAGCTCTGGTCAAACGATGTCGTTTTTAGCTGTTTTTAAACGAAAATTAACCCTCGCTAAGCGATGTCGTTTTAGCTGTTTGAATTGAAGCGAAAGCGATGCCTGCACTCCCCACATTCCGCGTTCTCCCAACCAGGGGTAAAAAGTTACCCCTCTTCTCATCCACTCCCGCTCGCTTCCTCTTTTCGAATTCCACCGTTATTCTCTCTCTCTGAAGAATTTTGTCAAACATTTGAAACTCGAACCGCTCAATTAGCCAAACCAAAAACGAAAATGCCGATCCGGACCTCCGACCTGGATGATCCGCTGGAGGGCTTCTCGGGTCTAATGCTGCTCCCGCGAACCCTCGAGACGGTTCGTATCGCTCCTCGGTCGTACGATCCCAACGATCTTCAAGACGCCAGTAATTTCCTCAAATCAGTGGTACTTCCTTTTTTTTGTTTTTTTAACTTTATTTTGAAATTAATTTTAGCTCGACTTGTTAGGGTTGCGTTTAGTTGCTGTTAGTAGTAATTTGTACTTTAAGCTGAAAAAAATACATTAGTCAGAGCGAAATCAATGTTAGTCAAATTACAAGAAAGTGAATGTAGTTTAATTTTTCTGCATTTCAGCCCCTACAAAGGCCAAATGAGCTTTTAGAGCAGGGGAAAGCGATTTTACATAGTAGTTCAGGAATTTCTAATTGTGAAATTCTGAGCTTTGTATCTTCAAAAGACCAAACTAATGTTGCTGCTGCAAAGGTAACTGATAACCCCCAAGAACGAAGGCCGGGCTTAGGTCGTAAGCGGGCTCGGTTTTCTTTGAAGCCTAAGTCGAGGTAAAAGCTTGTAGTTGGAGTCAAGTTTGTTTAGAAATAATTGACACTTTTTTTTGGATACTGAGTATTAGTTGAATGATGATATGTTATCGTACGGCAGTCAGACAACTGTGAAAGTGGAACCTAGTTTTGACATTGATAAACTGAAAGACCCGGAAGAGTTCTTCATGGCTTATGAAAAATTTGAGAGTAAGTTTGCCTTTGTTTATATCTTCTAAAATTTCGCACTGCCATAATTTTTTGGACTTAGTTTTCACTGGGTTGTAACTTTGGTACAGATGCAAAAAGAGAAATAGAGAAACAGACAGGTGGCATTATGGACTTGAATAAGCTAAATCCATCCATGGCTCCACGACCTCGGCGACAAGGAATTTTGGGGTATGTTCATCTTGTTTAATTTACAGACTTACTCCCTTTGGTTATAGAACATAGCATAATAATGTCATGTCTCAGGAGGAGGTCAGTGAAATACAAGCATCGCTATTCAAATGATATTTCCTCTCAAGAAACCTTTGAAAATGTGAAACAAGAAACAACCAAACCAATTGTTGCATCACAAGGAACCTTTGAAGAGAACATTCTTAGTGATTCTAATTATAATGTGCGACAAGAAACAGCCCAAGCAAGTGTTGCATCACAAGAAATGGAGCTAGCTGATGCTGAATTACAAGAATCAGAATTAGTTGGTGAGTGAAGAATTTAATGAATTAATTTATAGAAAAAAGGTTGATCTATTCACCTGAAACTGCTTATCTCTCGCTCTTTTCCTTCTCCATGTTCTCCTAGCGCTCCTTCAATGGTTTGGCCTGATGTTTAGCCTAATGTGCCATTTGATTTACTTATTTTGCCTGTTTTGACATGGTTATTTGATCCTCATAGCATGAGTAATGATAATATGTGTAGGTTCTGTAACAATGAAAGAAAAGCGGGTTAGTGAACTTCTGGATGAATTGGTTACAGGCGAGGATGAGGAACTTGATGAGGATGGGGCAGTCGCTCTTTTACAGGAGCAATTGCAGATCAAACCCAATGTTCTGGGGAAATTATGCCTGCCTGACTTGCATGTTGCCCGAAGGATTGATTTGAAGGCCTCAGGAGCAGACTTGCCAAAGCATAGGAATCCATTATCAGACATACAGAATTTGGTGAAAGGAATGAGCAGCAGAACACCAAAGAAGCGTAAGTCAGCTGAAAGTTCTGTTCCTTGTCTTGCTTCTCCAACTCCACCGAGGAGTCCACTAGGTTCCATAATAGCATTGAAGAAGCGCATCTTGCAGTCAAATTTATCGCTTGATGCATTTTCTGCTCATGATATTGATCAGTCACTGGCAAGAAATGCTTCTCCTTTTGCAAATACTGGAAAAAAAATTGATGAGGTTAATATGGAAAAGGAGTTGAGCATTTTTCCCCAGTTGAAGTCTCCAGTGATAGAAGGAAATGGCATTGCAGATGTCACTACAAGTTTACCTGTGGTGGATATGGGAGATGCTACTTGTTCATCTGACAAAACTGTGAATGATAATCTGAATAGACTTGATTCTGGTGTTGATGTTGGCTCAAGTAGATTTCTAGCTGATGTGGTGGATAATGTTGGAGTTAGTTGTTTGGATAACAGGGTTGTAAGTGAGACTTTAGGTAGGCCAGATGCTAATACAAGTGTTCAGACAAATGAACAGACACAACTCAACGACAAGGTGATTTTTGCTTTCGAATTGGTTAAATTTTTTTTAACTGTGTTGATTAAGTTGTGATACTGAATGTTATCCTGTGAGATGTCATTACAAGATACAGGTGAAAGATGTGCTGGAAGCTGTAGATTCTGTAATACAAGATCTCAACCTGGAGGACTCTATTGCCGAAAAATTGAACAGCACTCAAATTGAATTGGGTAGGATTATTCTTCTTAGATTGAGCTTTGTGAGATACTCTTTTAGGTTTGGGGTGCAATTATTGAATACTCGAAAATGTATGTTAAAACCCTTAAATTTTCATTGAATCCAATTCTTAGTAATATAGGGAATTCCTCATGGCTCCCAGGGAATTGCTTTCCCTGTGCTCAATTTTTTTTTTTCCATTCTTACTTTTCCTCTGCAGATCCAACAAGCCTAGATGTGGGTGAAGATCATGCAATTGATGGGCCCTCTAAAACTGCAGATGCTGGTCCAGAAGTACAACAGAATAATGAGGTTAATTCTGTACAACCCGATCTGAACATGGAGGACTCTTCTGCAGAAAAATTGAACAGCACTCAAACTGAATTTGGTAAGATCATTCTTCTTTGCTTGACCTTTATGAAATACTATTGTGGATTTGGGATGCAATTATTAAATAGTTTATAACATGCATTGCAAGCCTTGATTTTACCACTTGGGTGTACAGGGGATTCCTCATGGCTCCCAGGGAATTGCTTTCCCTGTGCTCAATTATTTTTTTTAATTCTTACTTTTCCTCCACAGATAAAACAAGCCATGGTGTAGTTGAAGACCATGCAATTGATGGGCCCTCTAAAACTGCAGACACAAGTCCAGAAGGACTACAACAGCATAATGAGGTTAATTTTGTACAACCCGATCTCAACATGGAGGACTCTATTGCACAAAAATTGAACAGCACTCAAACTGAATTGGGTAGGATTATTCTTCTATGCTTAACCTTTGTGAAATACTCTTGTGGGTTTGGGATGCAATCATTGAATAGTTTATAACATGCATTGCAACCCTTGATTTTACCCTCCACCCAATTCTCAGGGGTATAGGGTATTCCTTTTGGCTCCCTACGGAATAGCTTCTTCTGTTCTCAATTTCTTTCCATTCTTACTTTTCCCCAACAGATCAAACAAGCGGTGAAGTGGTTGAAGACCATGCAATTGATGGCCCTGCAAAAACTGCAGACACTGGTCCACAAAGACCTCATCAAAATGAAGTTAATTCTGCACAACGCGATCTTAACATGGAGGACTCTCCTGCCAAAACGTTGAACAGAACTCAAACTGTATTAGGTAAGACTATTCTTCTTTGCTTGAGGTTTGCTTGAGACACTCTTGTGGTTTGGGATGCGATTATTCAATAATCAATAACATGCATTACAACTCTTGATTTTACTCTCCAACTAATTCTTAGGAATGAAGGGGATTCTTTTTGGCTCCTAGGGATTTGCTTTTCCTGTTCTAAATTTCGTTTTCATTCTTACTTTCCCCAACAGATCAAGCAAGCCGGGATGTGGGTGAAGACCGTACAATTGATGTACCCACCAAAACTGCAGATGCTGGTCCACAACAGTGTATTGAGGTAATTCCAATCGTTTGTATATAAAAGGGAAAGAAAGGCATAATCTAGTATATAATTTACCATCTTTTTGCATTTGACTCTATTTTCCATTTTTCTGGTTTGGCATCTATCATTTCAGAGTTATACTGTATTAGAATTTCTGCAGTATTGACATGATGATATTTGCATATTCAGGAATAAGAGCTTTGTATCAGAGCAATGAATCTTCAACCTTTCTTATTATTTATTTATTCCCAGTTTCACATATATGCTGCATAACATTATTAATTTATCGAGATAATATTGCTAATATTGCTTCAAAATTACCAAAACATATATACGAACAATTTTTAAATTAGTGAGTTGAAAAGCAAAACAAAGTTCAATACTGCCTACTTTCCACTTTCTAGTATACATTTTCTCCGTACTCGAACATTTCTAAATGTTGTGGCTATAAAGAGGACTACTAGGTAATGGTTGGGGCAAAGTATAAATGAGTGAGGTGTGTATGTGTGCCATTTCATTCAGCATGTGTTCAGATTCTTAACTGCTGTTGGTTGTCATGAATTCAGGTTATAATTGGCAATAAGAAGTCACTGATACTCTTGGGTAGTTCAAGAAATGAATTTTTAATTTATTGGTCATGACTTGATGTACAATGATATTCATGCACTAGCTAAAAGGTGATTACTGTCTGGACTGTCAGGTTGTTTAAGCAAATGGCTTGCTAGGTAAACTGAATGAAGTAATTAAAACATTTAAAAAGGATACTGTATCTGGTTAATGGGGTTTAATGTGACAAACACCTACAGTGCTGATGTTAAATGCCTTGTAGAGTATTTGACTAGTAGATCATGATTGATTCAGTTGATTTTCTTGATGGCCATTGAGAATCTGTGCTAGTGTTTGAAAATAAATATATGCTGTAAATTCTTATAGGAAATGGAAAATGCATAATGCTTTTAATGTTAATTTTTTTGGATATGTAGGTGCTGTCATTTATGGTTTACAAACTTTTGAAGTGAAATAAAAATAAGTGAAAATTTCTTTTCATTTTGCTGCAGGAAGTTCAGAGATCAACCAGGGAGCCATCAGATAAGCAAAGTAAAACAATATCACGTGCACGCAGAAAAGGCAAGCTTGAAGTTGCTACTCGTAGGCAAAGCCTTGCAGGTCTTACTCACACTAAGTTTTAGAATGCATCACCAAAATTTGCAGTGGTATTTGAATAATTGTTTATATTCTGTTTTTCTAGCTTCTGGTACCTCATGGGAATCTGGAGTTAGAAGAAGCACCAGGATAAGGTCAAGACCTCTGGAATATTGGAAAGGAGAAAGATTTTTATATGGACGCGTACATGAGAGTAAGTATTTTCTTACGTGGAATTTATTATATAGTTACTGTGTCAGGTATCAAGGGAGATACTTTTAGAAATTGGTTCCCTGAAATCAATAGATGACTTATGGTTAGAATGTTTTTGGTTTTCCTAGATGAAAATTTTATGACAGATTTGATGTCTCAAAGTCTTTATCATTTAAGGTTCCCATACTAAAGAACTGTGAGCTGTAAGCATTACGATTTCCTAAAGAGTAGAGCTTATTGCACCCCTTTTAAACTCAAGAAACCCCTATTGTCATCTTTACGTCTCATTCTTTTTGAAATTGCAAAAAAGGACATAAAATTACAATAGAATTTTAATTAAATTTCACTATCATTTAGAATAAATTTTGTAAACATACTTTTTCATACTAAAATGATTGTTATCAGATAATTTATTTCTTCATTGTTTCAAAATTATTTTGATTTTATCAACAAAACTAGTTATATCATATATTAGGATTAAAAAATAATTAGGGTCCATGAGTTGTAAAGACATTTTAGTTTAAGTGAATTCATATTTGTCTTTTTATGTAATTTTCACTAACGATAGAACTATGATTACAAAAATGGTGTGATATAAGGATATCAAAGGGGTGTGAAAAGCATTACTCTTTCCTAAATCAAAGTGCCCAAACTAGTATCGACTAGACTAAAGCCATAAAGATATTTATTTGATTTTAAATTTCCATGTCATATACTGATATATGTTAATTGGAAGTCATGCTTGCTTTTGGTACTTCGGAGAAACAAATCTTTGGAAGCTGCTCTAAGTGTTCCAGTTGGCGGAGTGACCCTTTCCATGTCATATATACTGATATATGTTTTGTTAAAATTGGAGGTGCATTCATCTTGTGTCTGTTAGAGTGCAGAATTTAATCATTTATCACCCGTCGGCCTTGACAAATTGATGCTTGATCCAATTTTAAGGCCATGGGTATCATTTTTGCTTGAAAGAATAAAGCTTATTATATTATCCTCAGAAGAAAAATTGTAAACTGAAGTGATTGCACACACATATAGATAGCAGAGACTGGTGCTTTTTACGAGTAAATTTCTATAATTGCTGTGACCTAAATATCAGTTAATATTTATAACAAATATTTTATGGCATATAGATTTGCCATATTGCAAATAAATTTGTTGATGTTTGTAAAACAATTTTGTTTACCATGCACTTGTCTTATCCGTTGAAATATGTTGATTGATTAGTAAGAGTTGGTGCTGAAAAATTGCTAAAATACTGAAAAGATGTTTTCAATTTTAAAGAAGTCCGGTAAGCTTCTGGATGAGTTGCAAAATTTTTTCGCAGCATTTTTCTTTGGAGCCTCTTTTGTTAAAATCAATTACTATAGGAAGCAATACCACCTAGGAAGATGTCTTGATTTGATGTTCTGCCATGAAGCAGATTGATCAGTTGGTTCGTATTTTGTTACAGGTTTGACAACAGTAATAGGGATAAAGTATGAATCTCCAGGAAATGCAGATGGAAAACCTGGCATCAAGGTGAAGTCTTTCGTCTCCGATGAGTACAAAGATTTAGTTGAACTAGCTGCTAGGTTCTGAGATAATTGTGATTGTGTTCATGGCTGAGTGGAAAACTTTAATGTACGAATTGGTGCAGTATCTTTGCATGATCTCCATGCCATGCTAGTTGTCTGATTTGGCATATGTAGTCAGCATCAAAGGATTATAAGAAAGGGAAATTTAGGGGTTATGGTTTGAGCTCAAAATTGAAAACGTAGGCTTGTAATATCTAAAGCTCTCTTAATTTTTATTTTATGCACATAGATCGTTTGTATTTGCCTCGTGTCCCCATTTCATTTGACTTTTAGTAAAATAATGCAGAAGAAATTAAAGCAAACTCCTTTTTTTTTTTTTTTTAATTTAATTTTCTGATGCTTTGTGATGAGTTCCTCATTATTTCTAAGGCAGAGAGAATTCATCGCCTTATCCCTGAGATCGAGAGTTCAAAATTCCTCACATTTTCTTCTCATTTTAAAAGATGTGAGAAATGAATTTTCTCTTGATACACCTTTTAGATTTCCCAATTTTATCCTGATTATCTATCTACACCTGTCAACCTCTTTTCATCTTTCATCTTCTTCATTTTTCTTAATGATGTCCTTTCATAACCCTAAAGGCTAAAACTGAAAATTATAACCTACACCATGTAGTATTCACCAAGTTGTTACTGCAAAAACTTATTTTCTTTCAAAGATAGAGGAATGGCCATTGGAGCAGCTTGAGGCATACGTAATTGACTTTCTGAATGAAGGAATGGCCGTTGGAGCAGCTTGAGGCATACGTAATTGACTTTATGAAATAAGTAAAAAGCATCTCCTTAAAACGACTGCATACTATTCTGAAGTGGAGTATTTGTCTTAGGCAGGTGAACGAATTAAATTGGAGATGGCTAACAGCTGGTTTTATGAAATTTGATCCCAAAAGAGGAAATGATCACTTCATTTTTACAATTGAGAACCAATTAAATTGGAGAAGCTGGAATTCTAATGAAACTATTACTAAGTCCACTTAACTAATACATAAACGTGGAGAATTTTGACAAAAAGTCCTTGTTTAATATTCTTCTTCTATTCTTTTGCTCATATATTTTCATTTTGCAGCTTCTTAGAAATTATGGGTTTCATTATTTATATATACTTGTCAGGCCTTAGCACCTTTTCCTTTTGTAAATCTATACTCTCTGTCTCTCATGGAGCGAAGTGCAATTTTCTACTTCCATTATCTACTTCTTTCCTTAGTTACAGCAGCAGCAAACAACATTAATACGGACCAACAAGCTCTTCTTGCTCTGAAAGCTCATATAACTAATGATCCTAGCAACCTTTTGGCCAAAAACTGGACCTCAAATACTTCTGTTTGTAGCTGGATAGGCATCAGTTGCGATGTCAATAGCCATAGAGTCACAGCCTTAAATATTTCTGATTTTGGCCTCACAGGCACCATCCCTTCTCAACTTGAAAATCTATCTTCATTTCAAACACTTGATCTCAGTCATAACCGGTGTTCAGGTACCATACCCTCTTCAATCTTCAGCATTTCTACCCTGAAAATACTGATCTTGGGTGATAACCAGCTCTCCGGTTCTTTCCCATCTTTCATTATTTCCAACATGTCTTCATTACGAGCTATTAATTGTAATTACAATAGTCTATCTGGTGAACTGCCTGCAAATATTTTCAGTTATCTTCCTTTTCTAGAATCCCTTGCTTTGTCCGCAAACAATTTTTATGGCCAAATACCATCAACTTTATCAAACTGCAAACAGCTGCAAAAGTTATCCCTGTCAATCAATGATTTCTCTGGAGCCATACCAAAAGAAATCGGCAACTTGACCAAGCTTAAGGAGTTATATCTTGGCTATAACAAACTTCAAGGTATGTGTATAAATGTCCACTATAATTCTAGCTGAATAGTGAAATCACTTACATATATACTGCT
This sequence comes from Clausena lansium, assembly GCA_030449835.1. NCBI lineage: Eukaryota > Viridiplantae > Streptophyta > Magnoliopsida > Sapindales > Rutaceae > Clausena > Clausena lansium. The sequence goes on from JASUUF010000369.1 coordinate 3,709,584, forward strand.
TAATTAATATGCAGGTGAGATTCCGCAAGAGCTGGGCAATCTTGCAAAATTAGAGAGGCTATCACTACCACAAAGCTTTTTAACAGGCACTATTCCATCATCCATCTTCAATCTTTCTTCTTTATTGGAATTGGATTTTTCAAACAATAGCCTGACGGGTAGCTTCCCTAATTACTTGTGCCGACGTCTTCCTCTTCTTCAAGGATTCCACATGACTAATAATCACTTCACTGGTTCAGTACCACACAATTTGTGGCAATGTAAAAATCTTTCGGTTGTTTCATTGTCATTAAATCAATTCACCGGAAGCATACCAAGAGATATTGGGAACTTGACATCGCTCAAGAAACTGTACCTTAGCTTCAACAACTTGTTCGGTACGTGCCTACAATCCTGGGTGGGGCATATGTGCCTAATTGTTTTTATAGTTTGATATGATTTTGTAAGTGGTGCTTGTTGCATACATGTTTACAGGTGAGATACCACATGAAATTGGTAATCTTCGAAATCTAGAGATTTTGGCGATTGATGACAACCACCTTGTTGGTGATGTCCCAAATACAATCTTCAACATGTCAGCATTGAAAGTACTTAGCCTTTTGAATAATACTCTCTCAGGAAGTCTTCCATCATCAAGCAAAAACCTGATTGGACTTCCAAATGTCGAGAGACTCAACTTGGGGCTTAATAACTTAAGCAGGAGAATTCCAGGTTTCATCTTCAATGCCTCTAAGCTCTCTCTTCTGGAGTTGACAGGTAACTCCTTCTCAGGATTTATTCCCAACACACTTGGCAATTTAAGAAACCTAGAGCATCTCGGTTTAGGTGATAACTACTTGACATCTTCTACTCCCGAATTGAGCTTTCTCTCCTCTTTGTCAAATTCCAGCAGTTTAAAATACATAGTTTTGGCAGGAAATCCACTTACGGGTGTCCTTCCAAGTTCCATAGGTAGTCTTCCAAATTCTCTGGAGCAAATCTACTTGCAGAACTGCAAAATCCGCGGTAACATTCCAAACGAGATTGGCAACCTAATCAACTTGACAACCTTATATTTAGGAAACAATCAATTGAGCGGATCAATTCCAATTACACTGGGCCGACTAAACACACTCCAAGGTTTAGGCCTTGAAAATAATAAATTAGAAGGACCAATCCCTGATGATCTTTGTCAGTTGGTTAGACTATCTGAGCTTCACTTGGACGACAACAAGCTTTCTGGGCCAATCCCTGCATGCTTTGGTAATTTGAATTCTTTGAGGAATCTCTCTCTGGGTTCCAATGAGTTATCTTCTGTCATACCCTCTACTTTCTGGAACCTTAACAACATTTTGGGCTTTGACTTTTCATCAAATTCTTTGAATGGGTCTCTTCCATTAGACATTGGAAATATGAAAGTTGTTGTAGAAATAAATTTGTCAAGGAATTATTTAATGGGTGACATTCCAACCACAATCGGAGGCCTAACAAACCTGCAACTTCTTTCCTTAGAAAACAATAGATTGCAGGGCCCCATTCCCGAATCATTTGGTGAGTTAACAAGCTTAGAATCCTTGGATTTATCTGTCAATAATCACTCTGGTGTTATTCCTTTATCCTTAGAGAAACTCGTGTACCTCAAAGATCTAAATCTCTCTTTCAATAGACTAGAAGGAGAAATTCCTAGTGGAGGATCCTTTGCAAATTTCTCAGCACAATCATTTATGGGGAATGATTTGTTGTGTGGTTCACCCCGTCTGCAAGTCCCATTGTGCAAAAGTAGCCCTCGTCGAAAATCAAGCAAAAATGTTATTATCCTAGGTGTGGTTTTACCTTTGAGTATTGTGTTCATAATAGCAGTCTTACTAGCTCTTAGATTTGGGTTGATCACCGGATATCGTAAAGGAAACACAGAGCTGTCAGTGTCAAATATTGAAGTTGATATGCCACCTCAAGCAATGTGGAGAAGATTCTCATACCAAGAACTTTTACAAGCGACAGATCACTTCAGTGAAAATAGCCTTATTGGGATTGGAAGTTTTGGTACGGTTTATAAAGGTAGATTTCTAGATGGGATGGAGGTTGCAATTAAGGTGTTTCACTTGCAATTTGATGGAGCATTGAAAAGTTTTGATGCTGAATGTGAAGTGCTGAAAAGTATACGTCATCGAAATCTTGTGAAAATCATCAGCAGTTGTTCAAATGATAATTTTAAAGCACTGATATTAGAATATATGGCCAATGGAACCCTGGAGCAGTGTCTGTATTCAAGTAACTACAGTTTGGATATTTTTCAGAGATTGAGCATAATGATTGATGTTGCATCGGCTTTGGAATATCTCCACTTTGGTTATTCAAATCCTGTGGTTCACTGTGAGGTAAAGTCTAGTAATGTATTATTAGATGATGACATTGTTGCACATTTGAGTGATTTTGGCATTGCAAAGCTCTTGAGTGGAGAGGAATCAATGACAACACAAACACTCGCCACAATAGGTTATATGGCACCAGGTTGGTTTGTTCTGAATTAACTTCCTATTTTGTTCATTTATTAAAATTATATTATAGGTTTTTCATAATCTTCTTATCAAAATATTATAATATTGATGATTCATCTAATAATGAAACTTATGTGTGATCCGTAGAGTATGGAAGAGAAGGACGAGTATCACCAAAAAGTGATGTGTACAGTTATGGGATTACTTTAATGGAAATATTTACAAAGAAGAAACCCACATGCGATATATTTTGTGAAGAGATGAGTTTAAAAAACTGGGTTATTGACTTGTTACCCATGTCAGTGATGAATGTTGTTGACACAAATCTACTAAGAAGAGAAGACATACATCTTGCTGCAAAAGAACAATGTGTCTCATCCGTCTTGAGTTTGGCTCTGAACTGTACAAGCGAAGCACCTGAAATGAGGATCAATACAAAAGAAATTGTAACCAGACTCAAAAAAATTAGAGACGCATTGTGTGCGAATATTAAAATGGAGGGAGAATAAGTCTCTGTATATATCAGTTGTAATTTTACTTATTTTAATCCTTATGTAATTAATACTCGTTTCATTAATTTGAGATGTTCTTTCTTCACTATATACTTTGGTAAATAGACTTATTTCAATTCCTCACTTATTTTATTATAATCAAACCTGTATCATTTTTGTTAGTTAGCGTGTTATATGAGTGCTTTTTTTTCCCCCATCTTTTTTCTTATGAAAGATATAAATTAGAGTTGAATTTTTACTTCCATACACTATAAATTAATTTCAAAAACTAACCTTGACTAGCTTCACCTGTCAACCTCTTTCATCTTTCGTGAATCTTCTTCATTTTTCCTATTTATAATTATATCCTTTCAATTTCATGACTCTAAACCTAAAATTAAAAAGACTAAACTACAGTACAAATGAGTATTTACCAAGATGTTACAACTGACACTAATTTTTTCTTCAAAAGATGACGCAAATGACTATGTCAGAAGCTTGTAGCATTCGTAATTGGGGTCCTTTTATGATACTGTTATGAAATTAAATCATTAATAATTGTATAAATATGTGCCCTTAGATTTAATTAATTAATAGTGGCAGAAATTACAAATGTTGAATGAATTTGGTTTGAGCCTCAAAACGAGATTTGGACCACGCCATTAAAATAAGAACAAGTTGAAGAGTTTATATGTAACAGCTCAGACCTAACAATTAAGTAGAAATTGTCCGTTTTAGGCACATAGTCTGTCGCGGTTTTATTTTTGGGTTTTGCAACCCAAAATGCATCTACTTAATTAGGAGAATTATATCATATCCCACACTGTTCCTGGACTTATTTATAAATCTTGGACTCTCCTAACTAAGTAAACGCACAAAACCGTGACGGACTGTGTGCCCAAGGCGGATAATATCTACTTAATTGTTGGGTCCGGACTGTTACATTATAATTCTATTGAACCGGCAATCAACCATTGGGATGAGCATCCTTTGAAAAAGAGTACTAAAATAAAAAGTATGTCATTTTCAAAAGTCAAAATTAATTTTAAAACCGCTCTGGCGGAATTACTAACTAGAGAAATAACATCTCCATACGTATAGCTTTGCTTTCTGAATTTTTCTTCCTGTGATCTCCCGAAATTTACCCCGAACTGTGTAATCGGCCCAATCGTGGACAATACTGTCACTTCGTTGTGCGGTTTGATCGCAAAACATTGTGGTTACACCCTTTGATGTTAAAGATAATATCAGGTCTTTAAAAGACGCAATGCATGAACTTGAAAACATCAGAACAGACGTGCAAGTGAAGGCCTACATACAAAGTGAACAAAGAAATGATAGAAAATTCAAGAAGTATGACTTAAAGAATTAGGGATCCCGGATGGAATTTGGAAAGAAAAAAATGAAAATGAAAGAGCAGATGAAATCTTAAAGATTTTGAATAATGAAAACTGTCCTCTAGCTGAACAAGAATAAATTATTGAAAGTTTGATACTTGCATGTTTACCAGAAAGGGTTGAACATTCCGAAGAATTTGTTAAGATGCATAGCTTCTTGATTCGTGATGTGGCCGAGTTAGCATCTGGAAACAGTACCAAGACTCGTGCAAAATCATGTTGGGTCATATATTTTTCTAGTGTGCTGGGAATTGTTGTGTAAACTTTAATGTAATTGCAAGTGCACAAGTCTATTAAAGTCTAGACTAGGAATGATGAGGTTGAATCCATAGGGAGCGTCAGTTTATAGGAAAGTTAAATCTAATTTAAGTTAATTAAAACTTTATCTTAGTTAGAAAAGAAAATACTTTATTTGAAAAGATTTAAACTAAAGATGCAATTAAAGTTAAATCGAGTGAATTAATAAGATTGCAAGAGATTAAGGCTACCAGGTTTCAGAATCCACATTACCAGGTTTCAGAATCCACATTTAACTTAACAATCATCTAATTATCAATTAATTTCCAATTTTACAGTCATAATACGAAATCAATCTACGTCTACTCATGAATATAACAATTAAGTCCAATCAATTTTTTGTAGGTTCTTTTTTGTTTAATAATTTGATATCTAAGCATCCCATACAAACAATATTGGATAATAAAGAGTCAAAGTTTTTCTAAATACAGACACATAATAAAAAATAATCAGATATAAACTTTATAGATGCAATCATAGGTTTAGTCAAATATTAATCTTAACAATCAATAATACATGACATAATTAATTAGTGAAAAAATTTAATAATATTCAACCAAACATGTGAAAAAAGAACTATAAGCATTAAAGCACACATGTAGAGAATTAATTGTATAAGAAGTAATTTAATTCATTGAATAGGACATCATACAGAAGATTAGAAAGACAGGGAGATTGAGAATAATAAAACCAATAGAACCCATCATGCAGCTGCCGCCTCTAATTCTTCTCTCTGTCTGCCGTCTCTGCGTTTGTCCAAAAGCCAAAAGCTTTCTTCTTAACTTCTTGTAATGCTTGGCCGACTTGAAATTAGCATCCAAATCCTTGTAAAATTCTAACTCGCTTGTGCACATGTTCATCCAATTGATATAATTTAGCAATTGATTTCTTTTATTTCTGTTGGCCCCTTTATGGCTTTCCTTGAATGACAAAGCCGTGACCACCAAAGCTACCAAATTTCGTTATGCTCTCCGCGTAACTTCCCAATCCGTCCTCACCAATTTGATTTGCTTCCATTTACTTTTTTATTTCTTTCCGGAATTGATTCTCATGCACATTTATATCCTAAACTTCAATTTGTATCCAATCCAATAAAATTATTTAATTAAAAAGATATAAATAAAAGAGGCTAACAAATATATAATTAGGGGGGAAATATATAAAAAAAAATTTATGCTCATCAGGTGCGAAAAATGTTCATATACTATACTACGATGAAGAGAATATGCAAAACCTTGATAAAACTCAATCAATGTTTGACGCAGTGTGAAAGTTATATTAGATGTCGTTCTAATTATTATTTGGGATAATTAATTTTTCACTTTTTATTAGTGAACCTTTCCCCTACCGTTGAAATTCACAAAATAATAATAATAATAATGATGAGTGAAATGAATAAATATCTCATTAGGTCACAGGTCTAGCTTTCTCTTAGACGATGAGTTGAACACCAATGATTGAAACACATCAATTACAAAATGTCTTCATTATACACAAATTATACAGTTATCAGTCTACCTAAAACTAGAGCCACGACACACTCGGACGAGCATCTTTCAGAGAAGATTAATAAAATAAAAATTCTGTCGTTTTCAAAATTTTAAAACAGCTCTTGCTGATTTTATTGATTAGAAATGATCATCTCCATATGCAGCTTAGCTCTGTATTCTGAATTTCTCATCCTGTGGGAACAATATGGAAATTTTGATCACCTCAATCATAGACTATCTTGTACGTCCACTGAGAGGTTTGATCAGCGAACATTGTGGTTACATCCGTGGTCTTAAAAACAATCTCAACTCTTTGAGAGAAGCAAAGCATGAACTTGAAAACATCAGCAGAGATGTGGAAGCAAGGGTTGATCTTGCGGTGCAGCAGCGTTCCAGGCCTACACACGAAGTGAACGGCTGGCTGGAAAGGGCACAAACCATGCTTATAGAAGTGGATGACATTTTACAGAGAGGTGATGAAGAGATCCAGAAAACTTGTTTGAGGAAAGCATGTTTTCCTGGAAACTGGTGCTCCAGAGACACGGTGGGAAAAGAAGCCAGTGAGAAGATCGTTGCTGTGAGAGGATTTATCAGTAGAGGGCATTTTGATGTTGTTGCTGAAATTCTACCACGAGCTCCTATAGATGAGAAGCCAATAGGGAAGACTGTTGGCTTGGACTCCATTATCAGTGAAGTTTGGAGATACATAGAAGATTGCAATGAGACGGTGATCGGGTTATATGGAATGGGTGGTGTCGGCAAGACCACCCTTCTGAAGAAGCTTAATAATAAGTTTCTCGATACAGAGCATGATTTTGATTTGGTGGTTTGGGTTAAGGTGTCCAGAAATGCCAACTTGGAGAAAATCCAAGAATGTATACTTAAAAGATTTGAGATCCCGGATCAAATGTGGATAGGCAAAGATGAGGATGGAAGAGCAAATGAAATCTTCAGCAACTTAAGAGGGAAGAAGTTTGTGTTGCTACTAGACGACGTATGGGAGCGATTAGATCTCTCAAAAGTGGGAGTTTCTGATCTTCTTGATGATGGCAACCAAACTGGGGCCAAAATAGTATTTACAACCCGGTCAGAAGAAGTGTGCGGTGAGATGGGAGCTCGTAGAAGATTCAGAGTGGAATGTTTGTCACCGGAAGCAGCCCTGGAGTTGTTTCAGTACAAGGTGGGTGAAGATGTTTTCAATTCCCATTCTGAGATTCCAAACCTTGCACAAACTGTGGTGGCAGAATGCAGAGGTTTGCCGCTTGCTCTGGTTACCATTGGGCATGCCATGGCTAGTAGGATGGGCCCTACGCAATGGCGGTATGCAGTCGGTGAATTACAAAGATATCCATTCAGATTTGCAGGTATGGGGAATTCTGTCTTTCCTATTTTGAGGTTTAGCTATGACAGCTTGAGGGAGGACATCTTCAAAACTTGCTTCCTATACTGTGCCTTATTTCCGGAGGAACATAATATTACAAAAGAGGAACTTATTCAACTTTGGATTGGGGAGGGATTCTTGAATGGAATTTCTCCTCGAGATCAAGGAGAATATATTATTGAAAGTTTGAAACTTGCATGTCTACTAGAGAGGGGCGAGAATTCTGAGGATTCTGTCAAGATGCATAACTTGATACGCGATATGGCTTTGGAGTTGGCTTCCGAAAACAATAACAAGACCCTAGTACTACAAAATCATGCTGGCTCGAATATTGAATCAATTAACAACTTTGATGGATGGAATGAGGCTGTAAGAATGTCGCTGTGGGGTTCTAGCATCGACTTTTTAGCTCTCGTTGAAGCACCTTCATGTCCTCAGGTGCGAACTTTGCTTGCTAGGCTTACTATGCTGCAAACACTTCCAATTCCAAGTAGATTCTTTGAATCTATGAGCGCGTTGGAAGTTTTGGACTTGTCATATAATCTTGACTTAAATCAGTTGCCTGAGGAGATTGGTCGATTGAAAAACTTGCACCATCTTAATCTTTCAAACACAAGTATAGGATGTTTGCCGACTGAGATCAAGCGTTTGATAAAACTGAAGGTTTTACTTTTAGACGGTATACAATGTCATCTATCTATTCCAGAAGGAGTGATTTCAAGTCTTTCATCGTTACAAGTGTTCAGCTGTTTCTCAACTGAACTTGTTGAATTGATAGATCCGCTTTTCAATGAAACGGCCATCTTAGATGAGTTGAACTCCTTGGAACACTTGAATGACTTGAGTCTCACTTTATTTTCTACCGAAGCTGTCGATAAACTTCTAAACTCCTCCAAGCTACAAAGATGCATCAGAAGACTAACAATAGAGTCTTCGGAGCTGCTGTCACTCGAGTTAGGACTAATGCTGTCGCATCTTGAGATACTTCGCTTAAAATGTGGTTTTATGAAGATGCTTGATATTGATCAGGGATTGAATGATCATCCTTCATTTTCTGCACTTCGTAATCTATCTGTCGTTTTGTGTCCAGATATGCAAAACTTGACATGCCTCGTACACGTTCCAAGCCTTCAGTTTCTTTCTTTGAGTAACTGTCACTCATTGGAAGAAATAGTAGGTGCTTATGCTTCTGGTTCTTCAGAAAGTCGCAACTATTTCTCAAATCTTATGGTGGTTGATCTTGATGGCCTACCAAGCCTAAGGAGCATATGCAGCGGAACGATGGCCTTTCCTTCACTCCAAACTGTATCTATAATCGGCTGCCCAAGTCTGAAGAAACTCCCATTTAACTCGGAGAGCGCAAAGAGATTAATTTCAATACGAGCAAGTGCAGAGTGGTGGAACCAGTTAGAGTGGGAGGATGAAGCCACCAAGCATGTCTTCGATGCGAAATTCCAAGAGATGAATGGGAAGCATTAATCTGAAAACAGGGTATGTTTAAGCTCTATCTTAATCTGTTATTCTCATTTGTTTTCTTGAACTAACTGCTTGATTTCCAGCTTCATAGCTCACTTCATTCCTATAATATATGGTTATGCTTTTGATGATATTGTGAACAAAAATCTCTTTTCTGGTTGATTAATTGTTTCAAAAAATCTTTTTTAGATAGTGGTTGGCGTATCATATGAGTACTTGATGCTGAATTTGAAGACTAAATCAACAAGAGTTGGGAATGCTTGTTGTATTGTGTTTCTAGCGTGTGTCATAATGTTTCTAGTATTTACAGTTGCAGGGTGTTGGGTGTGAAAAGTGTTCACGTAGTACTCTTCAGGATTGTACAAAACCTGAAACTCCAATCTGTGTGTCGTACTTTTTCTTGTCTTTTTGTTTTGACAACACACGTACTGAAGTGTTGATCATGGTTTGTTTCCAACTCCAAGAATTTGTTTTCATTCAGGAGTTGCCAATCGAAGAGTTTGTTCCCAATATTTGCTAAAATGTTTATGGTCATGGAGACTCGAATTCATAAATCAATCTCTCTCAAATATTTCAAGAACACTTGACCTCTTAGATGCTTCTCACTACTTGCATTCGACCTCCAAATGAAGCCTTCAGTTGTCAAATATTAAGGGACCAAATCCACTCTAATAATGCTCTATATTTGAGATTGAAACTCTTTACATTTATTGAGGGTTGGGTCTAGAATTTTTAGATATCCAACCTAAAAAATTAGCTTAGAAGAATTTATCTGACTTATAAATCCAATTAAATTTCTTTACTACCCAATGGGACACAACTCAAACAATATTTGAATGTGAAATCATCATTCAGAGGCTTGGTAAAAGCGTGACCAATGAGCCATGACTAATTTCCACTCTATGCATTAAATTGGTATGTGCAGTTGTCAAGAAGTTTATTGCGAGCTTGACCAAATTATGCACCAATATATATATGGTCAGTTGATGAATATTTTTTCCAATTCACTGTAAATGAGTCTCCACCAACTTGCACTATTCAAGTCACTTTACTAACGGGTGTTATCCCAAAATTAACAAGATTTTGAATCGATTCCTCTAATGAAATTTGAAGTTGGTTATATTGATCTACATACAGTACTACACAACATAGCCTTTTATAGATGATAATACTTTTATATATAGTCACACACATATTGTTTTATTTTGGCCAAAAATGTCTTGTTTGCGGAGAATATTTTATCAATTACAATGTTGGTTAATAAATTTTTTTTTATTTTTACCTAATATAAATAGACTATAACTAAAACAAAAACCTACAATATAATTCTTATTCAATCCTAAAACACTATTATGTTTTTTTTTTCTCTTAAGATGCCGTTCTCTTTAAATATTTTGCAATTTTGATATCATTTCCAAATATTGTTTCAAACTTAATTTAAATACTTTATAATATGGTGATGATTTTATTTAAGTCTTTAATTTGTAATTTATTAAAATTACGTATCAATACTTACTATAAAATAAGTAAATGGAGAATGGGGTGGGGATGGGGAAATCATTCCCCATCCCCACCCCATTAAGGGTGTGTTTACTAAAGGGTAATGGATGGAGAAAAGGGATTGAAGAAGTTGTTTACATGTTATTTTGAGATAGGGAATGAGAATGAAATGATTAGGCCCCACACAAAATAAGAAATCATTACTAGGGTTGGGATTTCGGGGGGGGGGGTGTGTTGGGAATCACAATCCCATTCCCCCCCATGACCAAAATGCCCACATTATTTTTTTTTTATTTTCGAAAATATCCTCTTTGCTATTATTATTATTATTAAGGGTTCATATTACCTGGGTGACTTATGTTTCGACAAACTAGAAAAAAGTGATATATGTTTCAAAAATAAGCAGTTGGGTGAAACGCTGTTAGTTTTTCCGTTAAAGTTAATGGAAAAAGTTGCATTGTGATGAAATGATGTTTTTGTCCCTGTGAGTTAATTTAAATAGGGTTAATATCACCTGGGTGACAGATGTTTCGACAAATTGTAAAAAAGTGATAGATGTTTTGACAATAGACAGATTGGTGACAAACCATTAACTTTTCCGTTAACTTTAACGGGAATAGTAAAATAATTATAAAATGATATTTTTATCCCTATAATTAATTATAAAATGACGTTTCTACCCCTATAATAGTTACAAACTGACATTTCTACCCCTATGATTAGTTACAAAATGATGCTTATGCTTCTACTCATTTATTTTTATTTTTTAAATAGAAGAATGTATAAAAAAAAATTGCATTTAAGTTTAATTAACGAAATTTTTTGGTTAAATCAAACAAATTTTTTAATAAGAAAATTTTGTTTCAATAAGAAAATTTTGATTCAACAAGAAATTTTTTTTTGTAATTTGTTGTTTGTTTTAACAAAAAAAGCCAGTTAATTAGACTTAGATGTAATTTTTTATATATTTTTTATTTAAAAAATAAAAATAATTAATTATAGGGGTAGAAATGTCATTTTATAATTAATTATAGGGGCAAAAATGTCATTTTATAATTATTTTACTCTTCCGTTAAAGTTAACGGTTTGTCACCAATCTACCTATTGTTAAAACATCAATCACTTTTTTACAATTTGTCGAAACATCCGTCACCCAGTTGATATTAACCCTATTTAAATTATATTACTTATTTCATTTCTTCCCATTTTACCCTTGTACCGTTAACTTTAATGGAAAAAAAATTAACGGCGTTTCACCCAACTGCTAATTTTTAAACATATATCACCTTGTTGAAATTTGTCGAAACATAAGTCTCTCAGATGATATTAACCTTATTATTAATTATTGCTATTATTATTATTAGGGTTAATATCACCTGGGTGATTTATGTTTCGACAAATTACAAAAAAGTGACATGTTTCAAAAATAAGCAGCTGGGTGAAATACCGTTAATTTTTTTGTTAAAGTTAACGGGAACAGTAACATTGTGATGAAATGACCTTTTTGTATCTCCGAGTTAATTTAAGTTTAATTAATAGGCTTTTTTTTCCTTAAATCAAACATTTTTTTATATTTTTTTTAACAAGAAAATTTTGATTCAACAAGAAATTTTTTAAAAAAATTTTGTTTTAACTTTTAACAAACAAAAAGTCAGTTAATTAAACTTAGATGTAATTTTTTTTTATATATTTTTCTATTTAAAAAATAAAAATAAATGAGTAGAGGCATAAATATTATTTTCTAACTAATTGTTGGGGTAGAAATGTCATTTTATAACTATTATAGAGGTAGAAACGTCATTTTATAATTAATTGTCGGGGCAAAAATGTCATTTCATCATAATGTTACTGTTCCCATTAACTTTAACGAAAAAATTAACAGTATTTCACCCAGTTGCTTATTTATGAAACATATATCACCTTTTTATAATTTGTCGAAACATAGGTCACCCAGATGATATTAACCCTTATTATTATTATTATTTATTGTTATTGTTATTAATTATTATTAATTTTTCTTATTATCATTATTATCATTTATTATTATTATTATTATTTATTATTACTATTTATTATTATTATTATTATGTATTATCTATTATTATTATTTAGTGTTATTATTATTTTTTCTTATTATCATTTATTATTGTTATTAATTATTACTATTATTTATTATTATTATTTATTGTTATTATTATTATTTTTTCGTGTTATCATTTATTCTTTGTTATTAACTATTAAAATTATTTTTTATTATTATTATCTATTATTATTATTTATTGTTATTATTATTATTTATTGTTATTTATTGTTATTATTATTATTATTATTACTACTATTATTTATTATTATTATCCATTATTATTATTTATTGTTATTAATAATTAATTAATTAATTAATTAATTAATTATTACTATTATTATTTTTTCTTATTATCATTTATTATTGTTATTAATTATTACTATTATTTATTATTTATTATTATTATTATTTATTGTTGTTGTTGTTATTATTATTATTATTATTAATATCAAGGACAATACTTAAAATAGGGCATTTTAAATGACTATATTATATTCCGATTCTAAAACAAAGTAAACACATCAATAGAAATGAATCCCATTCCGATTCTGATTCCTACAGCTCAAATAAACAAGTTATTCTGATTCCCATTCCTGATTCCGATTCCAACCCATTCCGATTACTGATTAGTAAACCCACCATAAATTTATTGGGGAATGGGGTAGGGAGTGGGGGCGAAATTTTTAATGGGGTGGGGAATGGGGTAGGCCTCCCCACGCCCACCCCATTGCCATCCCTATTTCCATGATCTTCAAATATTAAATTATAGGGATAGGTTCAAGAGACAAACTTGTTAAACACAAATTTAGACACAGTATTAGGACCGTTAGGTTAGAGCTAATCAAGGATTGAGATTATGACTTTTTTTAATTTTAAAAAGGAAAATTATCCACTGACCACCTGTTTTTTCCTGCTTTTTAAAAAATACACGTCTTTTTTTTTGTTGATTTCCAATTGAAGTTATATTTTCTTGCATCCGTCCACTTCCGTCTGCACATTGTTAAGAGAACTAACGAAAAATTGGACAAATGACTTTTTTCCCCAAATAAAAAATGACAATTTTGCCTTAAATAAATGCCGTTGCTGTGTTTTGTGCGGTGAATAGATTATGTTTTAAGTGTTTCTAATGAAGGAAAAATTGTTTGGTTAACTTTTTGTGTTTTGTTAGAGTCGAGAAGAAGAAAGCCAAAAGTGGAAATCCAAATGTGGTGCTGAGCTGTAATTGTCCACTTATTTTTTGACTAGTCAAAATTTTTTTTAAGTCATTAGTCACCAAAAAGAAAAAGTGCTGATCTAGTTTTTCCTTGGAGGGTGAATTGAACATTAATGATTGAAACACAGCAATTACAGAATCTCTTTATTATAAAACATGTCTAACATATATTACAGTTATCTCTCTTCCTAAAACTAGAGCCGCGAGGCCCGCGACACAATTGGACGAGCATCTTTCAGAGTAATAAAATAAAAATCCTGTCGTTTTCAAAATTTTAAAACAGCTCTTGCTGACTTTACTGAATAGAAATAAGCATTTCCCATATGCAGCTTAGCTCTGTACTCTGACTTTCTCATCCAGTGAGAGCAATATGGACAGTTTGATCAGCCCAATCATGGACTATCTTGTATGTCCACTGTGTGGTTTGATCAGCAAACATTGTGGTTACGTCTGTGGTCTTAAAAACAATCTCAACTCTTTGAGAGAAGCAAAGCGTGAACTTGTAAACATCAGCAGAGATATGGAAGCAAGGGTTGATCTCGCGGTGCAGCAGCGTTCCAGGCCTACACACGAAGTGAACGGCTGGCTGGAAAGGGCACAAACCATGCTCATAGAAGTGGATGACATTTTACAGAGAGGTGATGAAGAGATCCAGAAAACTTGTTTGAGGAAAGTATGTTTTCCTGGAAACTGGTGCTCCAGAGACACGGTGGGAAAAGAAGCCAGTGAGAAGATCGTTGCTGTGGGAGAGTTTATTAGTCGAGGGCATTTTGATGTTGTTGCTGAAATGCTACCACGAGCTCGTGTAGATGAGAAGCCAATAGGGAAGACTGTTGGCCTGGACTCCATTATCCTTGAAGTTTGGAGATGCATTGAAGATCATAATGAGAAGGTGATCGGGTTGTATGGAATGGGTGGTGTTGGCAAGACCACCCTTCTGAAAAAGCTTAATAATAAGTTTCGTGATACAATGCATGATTTTGATTTGGTGATTTGGGTTAAAGTGTCCAGAAATGCCAGCTTGGAGAAAATCCAAGAAAGTATACTTAAAAGATTTGAGATCCCGGATCAAATGTGGATAGGCAAAGATGAGGATGGAAGAGCAAATGAAATCTTCAGAAACTTAAGAGGGAAGAAGTTTGTGTTGCTACTAGACGACGTATGGGAGCGATTAGATCTCTCAAAAGTGGGAGTTTCTGATCTTCTTGATGATGGCAACCAAACTGGGGCCAAAATAGTATTTACAACCCGGTCAGAAGAAGTATGCGGTGAGATGGGAGCTCGTAGAAGATTCAGAGTGGAATGTTTGTCACCGGAAGCAGCCCTGGAGTTGTTTCAGTACAAGGTGGGTGAAGATGTTTTCAATTCCCATTCTGAGATTCCAAACCTTGCACAAACTGTGGTGGCAGAATGCAGAGGTTTGCCGCTTGCTCTGGTTACCATTGGGCATGCCATGGCTAGTAGGATGGGCCCTAGGCAATGGCGGTATGCAGTCGGTGAATTACAAAGATATCCATTCAGATTTGCAGGTTTGGGGAATTCTGTCTTTCCTATTTTGAGGTTTAGCTATGACAGCTTGAGGGAGGACATCTTCAAAACTTGCTTCCTATATTGTGCCTTATTCCCGGAGGAACATAATATTACAAAAGAGGAACTTATTCAACTTTGGATTGGGGAGGGATTCTTGAATGGAATTTCTCCTCGAGATCAAGGAGAATATATTATTGAAAGTTTGAAACTTGCATGTCTACTAGAGAGGGGCGAGAATTCTGAAGATTCTGTCAAGATGCATAGCTTGATTCACGATATGGCTTTGGTGTTGGCTTCTGAAAGCAATAACAAGACTTTAGTACTGCAAAATCATGTTGGGTCGAATATTGACTCAATTAACAACTTTTTTGGATGGAACGAGACTGTAAGAATGTCATTGTGGGGTTCTGGCATCAACTTTTTAACTCTAGTTGAAGCCCCTTCATGTCCTCAGGTGAGAACATTGCTCGCTAGGCTTACTATGCTGCAAACACTTCCAATTTCAAGTGCATTCTTTAGATCTATGAATGCGTTGGAAGTTTTGGATTTGTCATATAATCTTGACTTAAGTCAGTTGCCTGAAGAGATTGGTGAATTGAAAACCTTGCGCCATCTTAATTTTTCAAATACAAGTATACGACTGTTGCCAATTGAGATCAAGAATTTGATAAAATTGAAGATTCTAATATTAGATGGTATGCAGTGTCTTGAATGTATTCCAGGAGGAGTGATCTCAAGTCTTTCGTCGTTACAAGTGTTCAGCTGGTTCTCAAGTGAACTTATTGATTTGATAAATCCACTTTCTAATGAAATAGATTTCTTAGATGGGTTGGAAAGCTTGACGCACATGACTGACTTAAGTGTCACCTTATTTTCTACGGAAGCTGTCAATAGAATTCTAAGCTCCTCCAAGCTACAAAGCTGCATCAGAAGACTTACCCTAAGTGACTGTCGAAATTATCTGCCCTTGGGTGATATAGGATCATTGCTGGGGCATCTTGAAACACTTCACATAGTTAAATGTCTTTTCTGGGGGAATGAAATTATCGATCGCGAGCATCAGGCAATGAACTGCCGTCTCTTCCCTCAACTTTGTCATCTATCTATCAGTTTGTGTAAGGAAGTAAGAGATTTGACATGGCTCATACACATTCCAAGCCTTCAGTCTCTGTCATTGAGGAAATGTAAACCATTACCAGAAATAATCGGTGATTATGCTTCTGGGTCTGCAGAAATTGAAGAAAGTGACAACTATTTCTCAAATCTTAAGGTGGTTGATCTTGATAGCCTTCCATGGCTAAGGAGTATATGCAGAAGAACCATGGCGTTTCCTTCCCTCCAAACTATATCAGTAACCAACTGCCCACATTTGAAAAAACTTCCATTCAACTCCGAGTGCGCAAAGAGAAGTTTAATTTCAATACGAGCAAGTGCAGAGTGGTGGAACCAGTTAGAGTGGGAGGATGAAGCCACCAAGCATGTCTTCGATTCGAAATTCCAAGAGATGAATGTGAGGCGTTAATCTGAAAACAGGGTATGCTTAAGCTCTATCTTAGTCTGTTATTCTCATTTGTTTTCCTGAACTAACTGCTTGATTTCCAGCTTCATAGCTCACTTCATTCCTATAATATATGGTTATGCTTTTGATGATATTGTGAACAAAAATCTCTTTTCTGGTTGATTAATTGTTTCAAAAAATCTTTTTTAGATAGTGGTTGGCGTATCATATGAGTACTTGATGCTGAATTTGAAGACTGAATCAACAAGAGTTGGGAATGCTCGTTGTATTGTGTTTCTAGCGTGTGTCAAATGTTTCTAGTATTTACAGTTGCAGGGTGTTGGGTGGGAAAAGTGTTCATGTTATCATGTAGTACTCTTCAGGATTGTACAAAACCTGAAACTCCAATCTGTGTTTGTGCTTTTTCTTGACTTTTTGTTTTGACAACACACGTACTAAAGTGTTGATCATGGTTTGTTTTCAATTCCAAGAATTGAAGGATATCCAAGAATTTGTTTTCTTTCAGGAGTTGCCAAATCGAGGAATTTGTTCACAAAATTTGCTAAAATGTGACACTCGACCTCTGAGATGCTTCTCACGACTTGCATTCGACCTCCAAATGAAGCCTTCAGTTGTCAAATATTAAGGGACCAAATCCGCTCTAATAATGCTCCATATTTTAGATTGAAACTCTTTACATTTATTGAGGGTAGGGTCCAGAATTTTTAGATATCCAACCTAAAAAAATTAGCTTACAAGAATTTATCTGACTTATAAATCCAGTTAAATTTTTTTACTACCCAATGGGACACAACTCAAGAATTTTGAATGTGAAGTCATCATTCAGAGGCTTGGTAAAAGCGTGATCAATAAGCCATGACTAATTTCCACTCTATGCTTTAAATTGGTATGTGCAGTTGTCAAGAAGTTTACCGGGAGCTTGACCAAATTATGCACAGATATATGGCCAGTTGATGAATATTTTTTCTGGTATATCAAAATTAAACTATCTGGTATCGGAAGATTATATTAGGCCTCGACTAATCCAGATTCGAGTGGGGTAAGACCACTAGGGCGGTAAAACTCTCCGAACAAGCATTTAACGCAACTGCATTCCCAAATCTCGAATGGAAGACCTAACATGTATTATCCCAATTTGCACTATTCAAGTCACTCTACTAACAGGTATTATCCCAAAATTAACAAGATTTTGAATCGATTCCTTAAATGAAATTGGAAGTTAGTTATATTGACCACATACAGTATTACATAACATAGCCTTTTACAGATGATAATACTTTTTATATATAGTCACACACATATTGTTTTATTTCGGCCAAAAATGTCTTGTTTCCGGAGAATATTTTCGGCTGCAAAACTCCCTTTTCATGATCTTCATATATTTATATTTTTAAAAAAAAAATCAAATCCAACCATCTAAAATTCCAAATTCAATTTCATACGAATCAAATTCCAGCCCAGATTAATTACAAACGTTGTTGCTTGTCGATGGAAAAAGAAAATAAAAGAAACTCATAACAGACTAATTTATTTAAGAACCCTAAACCCAAATTACAGTAAGCAACTATCAATAATAGCACCCAAATTACAGTAAAAAATTACATACAATAATCTTACCTTCTGCGGATGACGACGGCGAACGAAGACGGAGGCAGGAAATTAGGGATTGTGTTTTACATCAAAAGAAAAGGAAAAGTGAAGGACATCAGACGGGGCAGAGAAGCTGATAGAGTTGGGGCTTAGTGTGTGAGTGACCGTCTTAGCCTTTGTCATGGTCCAATCCAAGTGCTCTATTCTTTGAAAGAATCAACCATTGATTTCTCGTCTGATGCTTTTGCTCCCTTCACGACGCCCTTGCCTTTTGGTCTTAAGTGTTACTCTACAACCCCATTTTCTCCTTTTGGATCTTGCACCTGCTGCGGTGAGTTATTTATTGGACGTTGTGTTGAGAGGAGGCTTTTATCGAGCATGGACGATGAGGAGAAGTAGGTGATGTTTATTTTATAGCTAGCTAGGGATTACACTAATTAATTATGGGATTAAATATTTACGAAACTTTTATCGGAGAAATTAATAAGCTCTGTTTTTACTAAGAATTGTATGTACAACTGCTTGCTCTCCAATCTGCATCACACTCGCACTAGTAGGAAGATATCCCTTTAGCATATAACTTAAAAGTTTTTAAACTTTTTGAACTTTAATGAAATGACTAGCAGGTTTTGTAGCCCAATGAAATAAACTGTGCCCTAAAAACTGAGGGGCGTAAATTCAAATCCTACCACCAATAAAAAGTTAATGTTAAGATTAGTTCCCCTCCTATTACTAATTTAATAGAGTGAATTAACGCTTTAATTTCCTTCCTATTAACAGGTAGGGGTGAATCAAATGATTCGGAAAATTTAAAAAAAAAAAAATTAACGAAGTCAATGTGTGAGTGTCCAAAAGTTCAATCTATTTATGTTTCCCAATCAAATAAAGGCTTAAACCTTTTGAGGCTGCTTTTATTTTGAGCAAATTTGATGCACTCCTAAAGAGTCCAATTGAAGGAGGTGTTAAAGATCTTTCTAGAAGTATTTTCACTAAAATATATATATATATATATATATATATATATATGACATTATTTAGTTACTAATTTTGGGGTTATTGGTTTGATGTAATTTGAATATATTTTTAGAAGTTTTTAAAATATAAAAGAATTGCATTTGTACTACATACGCCTGTTAAATTTTCCAAACTAACCCTGGTTACATACACCTGTCAACCTCTTTCGTCTTCCATCTTCTTCATTTTTCTTAATTATATCCTTTCATGACCCTAAACCTGAAAAATTAAAAGGATCCAACCTACACTGTGTAGTATTTACCAAGATGTTACTGCAAAAATTTATTTTCCTTCAAAGTTGAGCAATGGCTATGACAGCAGCTTGTGGCATGCGTAATTGACTTTATGCAGCTTTTAAAAACGACTGTATAATATTCTAAAGTGTTTTATTTGTCGTATGACCTCATTACAGCTTAAATTACACAAGGAGAACGAAGTAAATTGGAGAAGACTAACAGCTGGTTTCATGAAAATTTGATTTTGAAAAATGATAAAGGAAAAAAAAATGATCACTTCATTTTCACAAACGAGAACCAATTAGCTGAATCCTTTGCTAGTGAGCGTAATTACAATTTAAAATTTCATGCATAGCCGTCGACTTCTAGATATTGATTGGCAACTAATTAATCTGATTAGGCTTAGTTTGACATTGTGATACCGTAGCTTTGAAGTTACAACTGTTATGAAATAAAAACTTATCTGTCAACTAAAAATTGACGAGTGTTTAATAACCATTACTGAATGAAAAGTTTACAATTGTTTTTTTCTCATTATAATTATGATAAAATAATGACCTGTTTTTATGATGGAATTTGTTTTATACGAATCTACTAACTACTAAGTAGAGAGGACGAACATTCTGCTGTAAAGATGCAATAGATACCATTTCTTATTTGCTCTCGCCTTAAGCTGCTCTGTTTTCTCTGTTTTTCAGTGATAATTTATTCAATCTCAATCATATTTCGAGTTTCTGCGTTCTGCCAGTTTAATTGACCAAAATGTGAAAGAGGCTTTCAGAAAGTCTTGATTTTTGCAATTGACTTTAGGAAACAAAGGATTAGTACAAGTAATTCCAGTGTTTACTTGTTCACATGTGCTTAGTCTTTAACAATTCTCAAGAGTGACTGTATAATATTCTAAAGTAGAGTATTTTGTCTTGAAACTATTTTTAAGTGTCTATGTATTTGGGTTGACAGCCCTTTGAACAAGTGATACAAGGAGAAGACAACAGTTGGTTTTATGCAGCGTCTTAGAATTATATATATATATATATATATATAATCATTTTCAAGTGTGGGTACCCTCATTATTTTTAATACAAACACACCGTTAAGTCATAGTGTTTAATAAAATTATTTTTTAATATACTATAAAACCGTGTGGTTTAATAATATTAAAATGAAGAAGATGAAAGATGTGTTTGGTATTGTTGTTTAAATAATATTTTTTATATTTATTTTATAATATACATATAATTAGTATTTGGTGAATTTAAAAATGAGTTTGGTAATTTTTTTTATAGAATAATATTTGAAAATAAAAAAATAAAAAAAATTTAGTTATTCGTTTGGAAATATAGGGACCATAGTGAAAAAAAAAGTTATATAATTTTAATGGACCCACTAGTAATTATATTTATACATAAAATATATAAAAAAAAATAAATGAAAGAGAGAGGGAAAAGAGAAATAATAATTGTGCCAGACCCACAATCTACCTGTAATTAACTAATTCTGTTACAAAAGTAGTGATAAGTTCTATGAATATTTTCTAACTTTCTTTGTTAACATTGTAAAATGGTTATGATCTGTTTTCATAAAAATAAAAAATACAATGTTATTAAGGCCTACCAAACACATTTTTTATTTTATATTCTTGTAAAATGGAAAATGAGTGATGAAAAATAATATCAACCAGTCCCTTATATTTTTACAAAATTCATGCTCTTAAGAGTAAGTTTTTTCACAGATGGCTCTTTTCTTTTAATACATATATACAAAGGAAGACTAACTAGGGAGAGAGAATTTGAAATCCAAATTCAAAGAAGGTAGCCTAAAGAATAGTTTATTGACCGATTTCAACTTTTATCAGCTAGAAAAATTTCCGTGAATCCAAATATATAACAATTTCATTTAATCTTGAGTTCTAGAAATTATGGATTAAACATAGAGTATGAATTAATATTTCACTTAATTATAACATTTTGTCCATAATAGTAATTTATAGTATGGACGTTTTAATAATAAAAAAATTTTATAAAAAAAGGGGGTCTAATGAGTACTTCAAAGGGTTCAAATAGTTGCACCCCATATATAAGGATTGAGTTTTTACTTAATTCATCTTATAAATTACCCAAACTAACCCCGGTTAGATCCAACCTACACTATGTAGTATTATATATTTACCAAGATGTTACTGCAAAAACTTTTATTTTCCTTCAAAGATGAAGCAATGGCCAATTCAGCAGCTTGTGGTATGTGTAATTGACTTTAATCAACGACTGTATATTATTCTAAAGTATTTGTCTTATGACCTCATTACAACATAAATTACATAACGATGACGAATTAAATTGGAAGACTTAAATCATTTCATCTTTACAAACGAGAACCAATTAAATTGAGAAGCTTCTTTAATTTGCAAGGATACGTATGAAATGAAGAGCATCATTAAAATAAAAAACAGTCAAGTGATTAAGATGTCGTTCATCAACTATTCGTAGTTGACTTAAAGCACTCCATAAACATGGAGAATTTCTTGTTTGTATTGAGGTGTTGTAGTTTTTAAGCTACAGTTGCTGTAAAAAACTGTAACTGTGAAATAATAGTTGATAGTGTGTAGTAAACATGTCTTTTAAATTATAATTTTGACAAAAATAATAAATATATTAAAAAAATTTCATTATACAAGTGAAGGATGAAATCAACTTAACTTCAAAGTCACAACAGCTAACGTCTACCAAACACCTTAGTGCTGTAGCTTTTAAAATACAGCTATCCAACCTCAATACCAAACAAAATCTAAAATTTCCTAGTTTAATTTTTTTCTTATATTATTTTGCTTATATATTTCATTTTGCAGCTTCTTAGAAATTTTGGGCTTCATTCGTATCATTTTTCCTACCAAATGAATCAAACAATTGACGCTGTCAATATGTTTGGGTTTAACAGCTCTCTAAACGTGTCATGCACAATGATCACTTCATTTTCACAGATGAGAAAAAATGAGAAGCAACAAAATTGAGGAACCTGAACTGTCTGTTAGTGAGCGTCATTAAAATTTAAAAAAAAAAAGTCTTGTAATGAAAAATACTTAATTAATTCTAAGTAGACTTAACTACTGCATAGACTTTGAAGTAAAAAAAAAAAATAATAAATACCATTTCTTATTTTCACCCGCCTTAAGTTGCTCTGTTTTCTTTGTTTGTAAGTAATCAATTTATTCAATCTCAATCATATTACGAGTTTGTACCTGTTTACTTACCAAAGTGTGAAAAAGGCTTTCAAAAGTCTTAGACTTTAGAGAGCATGTGCAATTGACTTTAGGAAACAAAGGATTAGTACATTTACTTACTACTTAGTCTTAAACAATTCATAAAAGTGACTGTATAATATTCTAAAGTGGAGTATTTTGTCTTAAGACTATATTACAACATATAAATTACATTTTAAGAGTCTGTCTATATATTTGGGCTTGACAGCTCTTTGAACAATCATTACAATGAGAAGAAAACAGTTGGATTCGAAAAATAAATGATCAATTTATTTTCACAAATTAATGAGAACAATTTATTTAATTGGAAAAGCTGAATTGTCTGTTGGCTTACATAGGAAATTATGTGCGTCATTAAAATAAAAAAATAGTTGAGTGATTGAAACGTCCATAAACTTTTTAGATCACACATGCGATGGTGATCAGACCGAGTCTCTTTTAAAGAGAGCGTGTTTGATTAAAATGGTCCTTATTTAACTTCCACTTGTAGTTTTTAGTTCAATCATTTTCATTATGCAGCTTCTTAGAATTATATATATAAATACTTAGCTCTAGTGAGTCCTTGCATTGCCAAACAAAAAACATATAAACTTATGTCTACACATTCTCTCATGGAGCCAAATGCAAGTTTCATCCTCCATTGTTTGATTCTTTCATTAGTTATAGCAGGAGCCAAAAACATTACCACAGACCAACAAGCTCTTCTTGCCCTCAAAGCTCATTTTATTGACGATCCTAGCAACCTTTTGGCCAAAAACTGGACCTTAAATACCTCTGTTTGTAGTTGGATAGGCATCACTTGTGATGTTCAAAGGCATAGAGTCACAGGCTTGAATATTTCTGACTTTGGTTTTAGTGGCACCATTCCTTCTCAACTTGGAAACCTTTCTTCACTTGAAACACTTGACCTTAGCCATAACCAACTTTCGGGTACCATTCCCTCCTCCATCTTCAGCATATCTACACTGAAAATACTTTTTTTGTCTTTCAATGATTTTTCGGGAGCCATACCAAAAGAAATAGGCAACTTGACCATGCTTAAGAAGTTATCTCTTGGATATAATAAACTCCAAGGTATATCATCACATGGTTTATGTAAATGTTCCTTAAGCTTAGTTGTAACAGATCATTAACACATCGTTGTTTAAGTTTAGGTGAAATTCCTCAGGAGTTGGGCAACCTTGTAGAATTGGAGGTGGTATCGTTAACAAATAACTTTTTAAGGGGAACTATTCCTTCAACTATCTTCAATCTTTCTTCTCTATCAACTGGTATTGATTTTTCGAATAATAGCCTAACTGGCAGCTTCCCTGATGACATGTGTCGACGTCTTCCTCTTCTTAAAGGATTGTACA
The DNA here is from genome assembly GCA_030449835.1 of Clausena lansium. Classification (NCBI taxonomy): domain Eukaryota; kingdom Viridiplantae; phylum Streptophyta; class Magnoliopsida; order Sapindales; family Rutaceae; genus Clausena; species Clausena lansium. Next base: position 3,733,889 of record JASUUF010000369.1, read on the forward strand.
TGTCCAATAATAAATTGACTGGTCCAATCCCAAACAACCTGTGGCAGTGTAAAGAGCTTACTGTCATTTCATTGCAATATAATCAATTCACAGGACGTATACCAAGAGACCTTGGGAACTTGACCTCGCTCAAAAATCTCTATCTTGGCTTCAACAACTTGACCGGTATGTGCCTTCGAACCACTAAGTTTTATATTGTTAGTAACTGAACATATCTTATTAGTAGAACAAATGCATACATAATTCTTTCTAAAATAATTGGGAAATTTTGAAAGTGTGTGCTTGCATACATGTTCACAGGTGAGATACCATATGAAATGGGAAATCTTCGTAATCTAGAATTTTTGGGACTTCAACTAAACAAGCTAGTTGGTTTTGTCCCTACTTCAATCTTCAATTTGTCAGCAATGAAAACACTTTCTGTTCCATCTAATGCTCTCTCGGGAGGTCTACCATCAAGCATAGACCTAGTAAGACTTCCAAACTTGGAGAGAATTTCCTTGGCGGGTAACAATTTCAGTGGCATAATTCCAAGTTTCATCTTCAATGTTTCTAAGCTCACCGCTCTAGAGCTGGGAGAAAACTCTTTCTCAGGATTTATTCCCAACACTTTAGGCAATTTAAGAAACCTTGAGTGGCTTCGCTTAAGTTATAACTTCTTGACGTCTTCTACTCCCGAATTGAGCTTTCTCTCCTCTTGGACAAATTGCAAGAATTTAAAACTCCTAGACTTATCACATAATCCAATAAATGGAGTCCTGCCAAGTTCCATAGGTAATCTTTCTCTATCCTTAACACGACTCTTCATCTCCAACTCCAGCATTCGCGGTAGCATTCCTAAAGAGATTGGCAACCTAATCAACTTGAGAGAGTTAGGTTTATGGGGAAATGAATTGATTGGATCAATTCCAGTTACACTCGGCAAACTACAGAAACTCCAAGGTTTAGATCTTGTAAATAATAAATTAGAAGGACCAATCCCAAATGATCTTTGCCATTTGGCTAGATTATCTGTGCTTTACATGGATGACAACAAGCTTTCTGGATCGATTCCTCCATGCATAGGTGATCTAACTTCTTTAAGACTACTCTCATTAGCTTCTAACGAGCTAAATTCTGTTATCCCCTCCACTTTCTGGAATCTTAAAGACATCTTAGGCTTTGACTTTTCATCAAACTTTTTGAATGGGTCTCTTCCAGAAGACATCGGAAATTTGAAGGTTGTGGTGGAAATAGATTTTTCAAGGAGTAATTTATCGGGTGACATTCCAACTGCAATTGGAGGGCTACTGAATCTACAAGAATTCTCCCTAAGAGATAACAGCTTGCAAGGTTCAATTCCTAAATCAGTGGGTGGCTTGGTTAGCTTGGAGTCCTTGGACTTGTCAAATAATAATCTCTCTGGGATTATTCCTGCTTCTATGGAGAAACTCTTGTACCTCAAAGATCTAAACCTCTCTTTCAATAAACTAGAAGGTGAGATTCCTCGAGGAGGACCTTTTGCAAACTTCTCAAGTAGATCATTTATGGGAAATGATTTACTGTGTGGTTTAGACCAAATGCAAGTCCCTTTTTGCAAAAGCAACAACAGCAGTTGTCATCGGAAATCAAGAAAAAATGCTGTTCTTCTTGGAGTTCTTTTGCCTTTGAGTACTGTGTTCATAATCGCAGTCATACTGGCTGTTAAATATGCGATCATCTCCCGATGTCGAGAAAGAAACACTAAACAGTCAAAAATTGAAGTTAATATGTCACCGCAAGCAACATTGAGAAGATTCTCATACAACGAACTTTTGCAAGCAACAGATCAATTTAATGAAAACAACCTAATTGGAATTGGAGGTTTTGGTTCAGTGTACAGAGGAAGATTTCCAGATGGGATGGAGGTTGCAGTAAAGGTATTTCATCTGCAACTTGAAGGAGCATTGAAGAGTTTCGATGTTGAATGTGAAGTGCTGAAAAGTGTCCGTCATCGAAACCTTGTGAAAATCATCAGCAGTTGTACAAATGATGATTTTAAAGCACTGGTGCTCGAGTACAAGCCCAATGGGAGCCTGGAGGATTATTTGTATTCCAACAATTTTAATTTGGATATTTTCCAGAGATTGAGCATAATAATTGATGTTGCATTAGCTTTGGAATATCTGCACTTTAGTTATTTAAAACCTGTGGTTCATTGTGACATAAAGCCTAGCAATGTATTGTTAGACAAAGACGTGGTTGCACATTTAAGTGATTTTGGTATTGCAAAACTCTTGAGTGGAGAAGAATCCATGAAACAAACACTAACACTTGCCACAATTGGATACATGGCACCAGGTTTGCTCTAAACTCCACTTTTTGTTCATTTTTAATTATATTATGTTTGGTTTTCATATTTTTCTTGTCAGAGTATTATATGAATTATCAGACTTTGAAACTAATTTGACCTGTAGAGTATGGAAAAGAAGGACAAGTATCAACGAAAGGTGATGTGTACAGCTATGGAATTATGTTATTGGAAATATTTACAAGGAAGAAACCCACAAATGAAATTTTTTCCGGAGAGATGAGCTTAAGAGACTGGGTCAATGACTCGTTACCCATTTCAGTCGCGAAAATTGTGGACATAAATCTGATGGGTAGAGAAGACGAACATTTTACTGCGAGGGAATTATGCGCATCATCTATCTTGAGTTTAGCTATGGAGTGTACACCGGAATCACCTGAGATGAGAATCAACACAAAAGAAATTATAGCTAGGCTTATTAAAATTAGAGACACATTACTTGCGAATATTGAAATGGTCGGAGCATGAGTGTGTCAGATATATGTAAATTTTTTTTTTTTGATAATGTGTTTTAATCCTTATGTACAATGAATGCCCTTTAACCGTAGAGAATAAGAGTGTGGTCTCCTTTTTAAATTTCATAAAAGTAGAGTCGATATCTTGTTTTCAGTAGAGATTGGTTCTTCTTCACTTTAGTAGTTGTGCTAGCTTGGTTGTGTGATTTGGCTTTGTGAAACGAAGTTAAGGTTTTGATTTTTTGAATTGGAAAAAGTAAGCTTGGAATGTATACGGCTTGATTTAAATTATAGTTTTCATATAAAAAATAATTTGTTTTATTCAGAGCTACCTTTTCGCAATATCATGTCTTTGATTAGTTATTAAAATTTCTTTGCAGTGAAAAATTGTATTGCTTCCTGACCAATTTCGTAGCTTTGAGAATTTTGCTAATCGCTCAATGCTTTGTGATGAATTCTCTCCTAATCATAAAGTAATGAGGGCTATTTATTAAAAAATAAACAATTTTAATAGCAATGAAAAAGAATAATTCACCGAGTCTATTTAATTCCAAGACAAATACTGTTGGTTTATAACTACGAGGAATGGTTGCATGCGTGGGAGGTGTGACATATTAACAAATACTTTTGGTTTATATACTTAATTTGATTTGCTTTAAAAAAGTACACTCGTTAGAAACGAGCTTCATATATATTTATTTACTTTCAACCAGTTCAAGAAAATGTGAACTAATAGTTTGAGCTTTTGACCTTTGATTAATGCTAGAAAATATACTGAGACTTCAGGTAAATATAATTAAATAGCTCATTTTGTTTTCAAAATTTTTTTTTTTAACTTTGTTCACATTAACTACATACATATAAACTCTTTCTTCTCTATACTAGTCCTAAACAATTAGGAAGAGAAAAGCGTGCAAGATTAAGATAACATTTTTTTCTTTTTTTTTTTCTTTTGGTTTTGTTTTAATTAAAAGATAATGTTGGCAAATCTTAGTTTAGTTAATTTATGTATCCTATATGATGATGATCCACAGCTGGAATGTAATGTTCTATTACTAGTAGTTGACTTAACTACTCGATAAAATTTGATAATTTTGACACGTGACATATATCATTATACTTCAGCAATTGCGTGTCCTTGCCATTACCAAACCCATCTCAAAATATGGAGAGAAATCCAGCTCTCTTAGTTCTTTTTTTTATTCTATTTTTCTCACTTACGGCAGCAGCAAACAACATTACCTCTGACAAACAAGCTCTTCTTTTCCTGAAAGCTCATATAACTGATGATCGCAGCAATCTTTTGGCCAAAAATTGGACCTCAAATACTTATGTTTGCAGCTGGATAGACATCACTTGTGATGTCCAAAGCCAACGGCAGAGAGTCATAGGCTTGAATATTTCCCTCTTGGGTCTCACGGGCACAATCCCTTCTCAACTTGGAAACCTATCTTCACTTCAAACACTTGATCTCAGTGTTAACCAGTTTTCGGGTACCATTCCCTCCTCCATCTTCAGCATTTCTACACTGGAATTACTTGATCTCAGTAACAACCATCTCTCTGGTTCTTTCCCTTCTTTCATTTCCACAACATCTTCATTTCAAACACTTGATTTCAGTTTTAACCAATTTTCCGGTACCATTCCCTCCTCCATCTTCAGCGTTTCTACTCTGGAATTACTTGATCTCAGTAACAACCAGCTCTCTAGTTCTTTCCCTTCTTCCATTTCCACCATATCTTCATTACGAGCTATTGATTTCATTGACAATAGACTTTCTGGTGAACTGCCTACAAATATTTGCACTTATCTTCCTTCCTTGGAAGTGCTTTTCTTATTCGGGAACAAGTTTCAAGGCGAAATACCATCAACTCTGTCAAACTGCACACAGCTTCAAGTTTTATCTTTGTCATACAATGATTTCACAGGAGCCATTCCAAAAGAAATCGGTAACTTGACTAAGCTTAAGGAGTTAATAACAAACTCCAAGGTATGTACATATGTTGATCTATAAGCTGTGATATAATTTCCTTAATTAAGCTGATTAATGGTTAATTAATCGTTGACTTAACGCACATATGTTGTTTAATTTCCAGGAGAAGTTCCTCAGGAGTTTGGAAATCTAGCGGAATTGGAAATATTAGGGATGTCAAATAACTTTGGATTAACAGGAACTGTTCCTTTATCTATCTTCAATCTTTCGTTTGTATGGGAGTTGGATTTTTCAAATAATAGCTTAACTGGTGGCTTCCCTAGTGACATGTGTCAACGTCTTCCTCAACTTTAAGGACTGTACATGTCTTTTAATCAATTCACTGGTCCAATCCCGGACAAATTTTGGCAATGTAAAGAGCTTGCGGATATTTCATTGTCATTTAATCAATTCACCAGACGCATACCGAGAGATTTGGGGAACTTGACCTCCCTCAGAAGACTGTATCTTGGCTCAAACAACTTGATTGGTACGTATATATCTTTCAAACTACTGCCAAATTAATAACTTAATTTTGTTATTAATTATTTCTTACTAGAATGAATCTAAGTAGCGAATAGGCATAATTGTAGCACACATGTATGCAGGTGAGATACCACATGAACTCGGTAACCTTCGTAATCTAGAGTATATGGGGCTTCAATCTAACAACCTAGTTGGTCTTGTTCCAGCTTCAATCTTCAACAAATCAACAATGAATGAACTGAACCTTTTCAATAATACTCTCTCAGGAAATCTTCCATCAAGCAAAGACCTCAGACTTCCAAATATTGAGTACCTTAGATTGCCGATGAATAATTTTAGTGGGCCAATTCCTAATTTCATCTTCAATTCTTCCATGCTCTCTGTTCTAGAGTTGGGAGATAACTCCTTGTCCGGATTTATTTCCAACACATTTGGCAATTTAAAAAACCTTAATTGGCTTGGGTTAATGTATAACAATTTGACATCTTCAACTATGGAATTGAGCTTTCTTTCCTCCTTGACTGGTAAGAATTTAGAAGTCATAGACTTAACGGGAAATCCGCTAAATGCGATCCTTCCAAGTTGTTTAGGTAATCTTTCTATTTCTTTGAAAAAAATTCACTTGGCGAATTGCTATATTAATGGCAGAATTCCCGAAGAAATCGGAAACCTAATTAACTTGATAGCTTTAGATTTAGAAGAAAATAAATTGACTGGCTTAATTCCGATTACTCTCGGTAGACTACAGAATCTCCAAGGTGTGAGGCTTAAAAATAATAGATTAGAAGGATCAATCCCAGAAGAGCTTTGTCATTTAAGTAAACTGGTTTTAGTTTACCTGAATGACAATAAGCTTTCTGGATCCATACCTCCATGCTTAGGTAGTCTTTCTTCTCTAAGGGATCTCGATTTGAGCACCGACGAGTTAACTTCTTTGATACCCTCAACTTTCTGGAACCTTAAAGACATCTTGAAATTTAATCTTTCGTCAAATTTTTTGAATGGATCCCTTTCATTAGACCTTGGAAATTTGAAGGTTGTGGTAAACATAGATTTGTCAAGAAACAATTGGTCGGGTGATATTCCAACCACAATAGGAGGACTAAAAAATCTATAAGTTCTTTCTCTAGGATATAATAGAATGCAAGGCGCAATTCCTAAATCATATGGCGACTTGACAAGCTTGGAATATTTGGATTTGTCAAATAATAATATCTATGGGATTATTCCTGTGTCCATGGAAAAACTCTTCTACCTCAAACATCTGAATCTATCTTTCAACAATTTGGAAGGACAAATTCCTATGGGAGGATCTTTTGCAAACTTCTCAGCTGAGTCATTTTTGGGAAATGATTTGTTGTGTGATTCGCCCCATTTGCAAGTTTCACCGTGCACTCATAGAAAATCATCAAGGAAAAATGTACTTCTCCTAGGGATTGTGTTGCATTGAGTATTACCGTTACAATAATTGTCATATTGGCTATCAGATTTGTGTTGATTAAATATCCGAAAAGAAGCACAAGGATATCAAATATTAAAGTTGATATATCACCACTGGCATCATGGAGAAGATTTTCATATCAAGAACTTTTACGAGCAACAAATGGATTTAGTGAGAAACACCTACTCGGCGTAGGAAGTTTTGGTTCTGTTTACAAAGCAAGACTTCAAGATGGGATGGAGGTTACAGTAAAGGTATTTCACCTGCAATGTGAAGGTGGGTTGAAGAGTTTTGATGTTGAATGTGAAGTGATGAAAAGTATTCGCCATAGAAACCTTGTCAAAACCATCAGTAGCTGTTCGAATAATGATTTTAAAGCATTGATATTAGAATACATGCCCAATGGGAGCCTAGAGGACCATTTGCACTCAAGTAGATGCCATTTGGATATTTTCCAAAGGTTGAACATAATGGTAGATATTGCATCAGCTTTGGAATATCTCCACTTTGGTCATTCAACAACTCTAGTCCATTGTGACTTGAAGCCCATCAATGTGTTGTTAGACATTAATATGGTTGCTCATTTGAGTGATTTTGGCATTACAAAGCTCTTAAATGAAGATCAATCTATGACGGGGACAAAAACCCTTGCGACAATAGGTTATATGGCACCAGGTTTGTTCCAAATTCTTTTATTTTTTCTCTTTAAACTTTCTAATTTTTTTTATGATTTTCTTGTTAAAATAGTATTGGTGGTTTATCAAACTAAAAATTTAATTTGATTTGTAGAATATGGAATAAAGGACAAGTATCAACAAAAGGTGATGTGTACAGCTACGGGATTATGTTGATGGAAATATTTACAAGAAAGAAACCGACGAACGAAATTTTTTCTAGTGAAATGAGTTTAAAACTTTGGATTAATGACATGTTACCCATTTCAGTAATGAATGTTGTGGACTCAAATCTACTGTGCAGTGAAGACAAATATTTTGCTGCAAAAGAACAATGTGTGTCGTCTATCTTGAGTTTAGCTCTGGAGTGTACAAGCGAATCACCTATGAGGAGGATGGACACAAAAGAAATTATAACTAGACTCTTAAAAATTATAGACACGTTGTTTGTAAATATTGAAGTCTTACGAGCGTAGTGTCATGGGATGAGTTTTGCGCGCAGCAAACTCGTGCGGCACTTATGCAACTTTCTAATATACAAGTCACTAAGTAAGCCTTAATAACTTCTCAAGCTAGCCAAGCTAAGATGCTTGCAAGATTGCTAGAGAGAAGAGGGAGCAATATGGCCAATATAATTTTATTACTTGAAGGAAATGATTACAAAAGAGCTTTACAAGAGCTTGTGTGTTGTGTGTGGTGTGTTGTGTGTGCTGGAATGTGTTGTGCAAAATGGTGGTGAGCACCCCTATTTATAGATGTTGGGGGCCTTTGTGTAGAATATTCTTGCAAGTTGGCAACTTGCACAAATATCTCTGAGGGCTTAAATGCTAGAGTCTAGAGAATTCTAGGATATTTACAATTGTAGAGAATTCTAGAATGCGGGCCGGATTGCTAAGCGCACACGCCTTGGTTAGCCCAATTACTAAGTGCATCCATGCTAAGCGTACCCTGGTGGGTTGGTTATGTGAGGTGGCCCAGTGCTGAGTGCACCTTGCTAAGGGCATCCCATGTGATTATTGAGCGAACCTCTTCTATGTGCATCCCACCTATACATGGACTTTTGCTAAGCGTACCCGTGCGCGCTAAATTAGCCTCCGTTTGCGGGAGATTTGAGCGGCCCGTGACAGTAGGCTATTAAATATGTGTGTACATTTGATTATTTGGAAGTGGATTTTAAATTTTAATGCATGCAATGGGCACCATTTTTCAGCAGAGCTCAAGAAAGAGTATTATTTTCTATTAATTCCTCTATATTTTCATTTAATTATAAGTTGATTATTTATTATTTTATTTTATTTTTTTGGAAAGGAATTACAAGTTGACTTAAATACACATAAACTCTGGACATGTAGAAATGTGAACCAATTATGGTAGATATCTAGTAATTTTTTTTAATTTTATTTAATTGAAAGGAATCATGAGTTGACTTTATAGTGAACACCACGGTAGGGAATATTTCCTCGGTTCCCAAAGATTTCTGTTATCACATTCACACCCATTTCAGTTGTAGTTTTACAGAGAGGTCCTCATAAATTTAAATATCTTAAGCAAATTAAAAGTTATTCATAATTAATCAATAAGATAGACATATTAAAAGATAAGATTGTCATTCATATTATAGAAGGTATGTGATACATTTCTTTTGGATAAGATTAAAAATTTGGCATGTGTAGCACTATTCTTTCTTTTGTGATTTTTTAGAGATTATGTGGGTTTCATTATTTATATTAGATCTGCACTTGTAAACAAAATGAATATCACTCCCAAATGGCCAAATCTCAATTCTGTCATGGAGACAACTAGAGTATTCTTCATCCATCGTTTGATTTTTTTTAATTAGTTATGGAAACATCAATTAACGTTACCACAGATCAACAAGCCCTTCTTGCTCTAAAAGCTCAAATAACTCATGATCCCAGCAATCGTTTGGCCAAAACTTGGACTTCAAAAACCAAATACCTCTATCTGTAATTGAATGGGCATCACCTGTGGTGTTCAAAGCCAAAGAGTCACAGCCTTGAATATTTGTCGCTTAAATCTTATCGGCACCATCCCTTCTCAACTTGGGAATCTTTCTTCTCTCCAAATGCTTGATCTTCGTCACAACCGGATTTCACCATTCCATCCTCTTTCTTCAACATATCTTCTTTTCAAGTTCTTAATTTCAATGGCAATAAACTATTTGGTGAACTCCCCGAATATACTTGTAATAACCTTCCTTTTCTAGGAGAACTTTCTTTGTCCAAAAATATGTTCCATGGCAAAATACCGTCCTCTCTATCAAAATACAAATATATGCCAATATTATCTTTATCATTAAATAATTTCTCAGGGTTCATACCAAAAGAAATCGGCAGTTTAACGAAGTTTAAAGAGTTATATCTTGGCTATAACAAATTCCAAGGTATCTGATCATAGAGTTTATATAACTGTTCTATTTCATTCATAAATGTTGCCTAATTTGCAGGGGAAATTCCTCTAGAGTTTGGCAAATTTTGTCAAATTGGAGCTGGCATCTCTATCAGATATTTTTAACTCCAAGGTGCGTGCGTATGATCACATATGTTTTTTTTTTTTTAAAACATTTAGAATTCATATCCGATTCCATGCTCGTCTAGCATTTGGACCCCAGCTTTTGATAACCTTTATGGCCAAGATTTATTTTCCTTAATTTTTGTTTTTCTTTTCTGAACCTCTGCGTTTAATTTTTATTTTCATTCAACCACAAAAATATTCATATCTATAAAACAAGTGAAAACAAATCTTCATTAATTAATTTTTTTAAAATTTTTTCTTTATACATTTTCCTGTTCATCTTAATCTCCAGTTTCAAATTTATTTCTTTTACCAAAACCATTAATATTTACACTTATTGATGGTTATAGATATGCACTGATCAATTCTTGAACTAATTTTTTAGCATAAGTTAAGCCTATGGGCTTACTGATAAATATGATTTGTCATTTGAGACTTGAGTGTGATTGGCAATGTACTAATGTAAGCTAGCACGGGGAAGAAAGGGAGTCTTACTGACATGCTAGTTAGTGTGAGTGAGTGAATTATATATATTGAAGCAATGATGGTTTGTCGCCCTTTCATCGTTAATAGATTGTCTTGTACGTGTGAGAGTACTCGTTTCTGGTTAGTGTATATGTAGTTGACTTTTACCAAGAAAAATGAGTTTGTTTAATATATTATTTAATATGTAGAACAAATCAAATATAATTCTTCAAAATGCAGGTGTGATACCAAAGGAAATCGGTAATCTGAGTAATTTGGAGATTTTGGGGCTTTCAAATAACAAACTAGTTGATGTTATCCCAGCTAAAATCTTTAATATGTCAACAGTCAAATCGCTTGACATTGATGATAATACTCTCTCAGGAAGTTTTCCATCAAGCTCAGACGTGTGACTCCCAAATCTTGAGGAGCTTTTTATGTCGAGTAATAATTTTAGTGGCACAATTTCAAGTTTCATCTTCAATACTTCTAAGCTCTCTCCTCTAGATTTAGAATTGATTTTTTTTAACCTTTTTGACAAATTGCAAGAATTTAGAATTCAAAGAGTTAACTGGAAATGATTGAGATTGATTGAAGACTAAACACTGAAAATCAGAGTAGCTTAAGGTTACTGTTGGTGTTGTACGGTGCTCATATTTAGATTAAAATTTAATATCGTCAATTACAGAACAGAAAATTAACGTAAACTTGATCGTCTTGTAGCTGCTCTACCTGCAACACTTTTAAGCATCAAGGCTCTAATTTTCAAGAGTGCAGATACGATTTCTTTTGTGTTGATTCTCTGCTCTTGTGATTCATTTGTACACTCTAGGACCAAATTCAAGACAGATGACACGCATTGGCTCTTTGCAGCAAAATGATCAACCTCTGAACTTAACAGTCACATCAACAACTTCCATAGTAGAAATAGGTAGCAAATCATTAACCCAATGCTTCAACGTCAATTCTCCAGCAAAAAATTCATCTATGGGTTTTTTCGGGTAAATATTTCTATTAGTATAATCCCATAGCTTTAGACATCACCTTTTATTGATACTTGTCCTCCTCCATACTCTACAAATCACATAAGTTCTATTGTAAGATAACCAAGGATTAGTTATATTGAAGTTAATGAAAAATGTAATAATTTAGAAAGTTTAAAAAAAAATTAAAAAGTTAGAACAGACCTGATGCCATATAAGCTATAGTGGCAAGTGTTTGTGTCTGAGCCATAGACTGATTTTCTCAGACTAAGGGCTTTGTAATTCCAAAATCACTCAAATGAGCAACTATAATATTGTCTAATATTATATTGCCAGGCTTTAAATTACAGTGAATTAATGGGGTGGAATAATTGGTGTGGAGATATTCCAAAGTTGTTGCAACATCTATCATTATGTTCAACCTTCGGAAAAGATCCAAAACATAATTGCTTGGTACAAACGCTCCTCCAAGTTTCCATTGGACATGTATTCTAATATCAAAACTTTAAAATCATCGTTTGAGCAACTGCTAATCATCTTGACAAGATTTCGATGGCAAGTACAGTTTATCACTTACATTCAATATCAAAACTCTTCAATACTCTTTCAAATTGTAGGTGAAAAACTTTTACTGAAACCTCCATTCCATCTTCAAGGCTGGCTTTATGTATGGAGCCAAAACTTCCTTTGGCAATAAAGTTGTTTTCATGAAACCCTTTTGTAGCTCGCAAAAGTTGTAGATATGAAAATCTAGTCCATTTTTCTTGTGGTGATATATTAGCATTATTTGCCAAGCGTCCCTCTACTTCTTTTTCGTCATCTAGAGATCAACCCAAATTTGGGAGCTATTATGGCAACTATTATCAATGCAACACTCCATGGTAAAACTATCGCTAGTCCTTGATCCCTGAGTTCTAGTTTTGTTTCTTTTGCATTTGGGGACTTGTAGGTTGGGAATTTCCCATAAACGATTTAGCTGAAAAGTTTACAAAAAGATCCTCATGTTGGAATTTCTCCTTTCAAACTGTTGATGGATAGATTTGAATACTCCAGATATACGAGTTTCTCTAAAGATACAGGAATTACTCCAGAAAAAATATTGTTAGACAAATCCAAGCTGTTCAAGCTTATTAAGTCACCAAATGATTGAGGAATTGAGCCGTGCAATCTGTTATACCCCAAGTAGAGCAATTTTAGAGCCCTTCATTTGTGGTTGGAATATCACCCGATAATTTATTCCTTCACAAATCTTTTACCACCATATCCTTCAATTTTCCAATCTCAAATGGAAGAGGTCTAGTAAAGAAATTCGATGATAAGTTAAGGTACAAGATGTCCTCAAGATTCTATAAAGATGAAGGCATGTAAGTTAACTCATTTGATCCCAGAGAGAGTTGCCTTAAGTAGTGAGTTTGCCTAAGCATGCAGGGATTGATCCAGAAAGCTTATTACTGTCCAAGTTCAACTCAGATGGTCTAGCCAAATGACAATGATTTTTTGCGATTGATCCTTCTAGTTCATCACATCGAAGACTCGAACCTTGAAGCTTTTGTAAACTACCAAGAGAACTCAGAATTGATCCATTCAGTTTGTTGTCTCCTAAATCTAAGGGGTTGTTTGTTTTTTTGACTGAATGCTTAAAAGAATTCAGTTTCAGCATTCAGTTAATTTATAGATGTTTGTTTTTTAACTGAACACTCAAAATTAAGCAATTATTGCTTAATTTAATTAAGTAAAAAATTCTAACTTAACGCTGAATTTAAAAAAGTGCTGAAGAAGTTAATTTTTATTTTTCCAACAATACCCTAACAATATCCAAATATTTCCCATAAATAAAACCTCATATTCTAACACCGTTTTTTTCAGTTTGACGCCATCTTCTTCCTCTTTTTTTTTTTTTTCAAGTTCTCATATTACCGAATACTTTGAGTCAATAATTATATTACTAAAGGAAATTTATTCCAGCTACTTGTTTCTTGTTCCTATTCCCTAATTAATTAAGTATTCATGCAAAAACTGCGAGATCAAATTACAAATCAACTTTTTAATGAATTTAGTTGATTTTTTTTTTATTAATGTTTTAATTTATTTTTGTTAAATAATAACTTTAGGTTCTTTTTTATTAAAAATAATAGCTTATTTATTTTATATTTGATTTTTTTATTGAATTATTAATATATAAGTGTAATAATATGCATAATATTTAATAAGGGTAGGGTATATATGTAAAATAACAGTTTTAAGACATTTCTGTTATAAAAAAATAAATAACTTAATACATTTATTCAGAAATTCAAAAATAAAAAACAAACATGGCATTCAGCATTCAGCTCTATTCAGACTTAATTAAATTCAGCATTGTTCAGTATTCAATTAAAAAAAACAAACGCCATCTAAGAGTGTTAAGTTGGTTAGGTTGCTAATCCCTTCAGGAATGTTGCCGCTAATTGCAACCACTCATGATAAATTTTTCCAAGGAAAGAGAGTGATTACCTAAATGACCAAGTGACCAAGTTACCTAAACCAAAATAAAAAACGAAAAAAAAATTACCAAGAATTTCTTGTATATGAAAAGAAGTTGTTTATATTATTCTAAATAAACATATTTTTTCGTTAACAAGAAGAATTATGGGAAATTTACAAAAATGGCCAAAATACTTTTGTCTCTTTCACAACTAACCACCCAAACTTTTTTTTATCATAATTAGCCAAACATCTGAATTTTGGACCAAAGTGTCCTCAGTAGTGCACCAAATTTACAAACACAAGCCATTCTTGCAAAATCCAGGAGGAATTAATACTCAAAACACTCTCTATACCTTTAACACTAACAAATGATCAAACATTCATCACTCTCAACAAATCAACGAATCGCATCAACAAGTTTTACACAACTGAAGATATAATAATCAATTATAGAGCTTGAGGAGGTTAGTGTTTGTTTTTATAGTATAATATAATCTTTTAAGGCATTAAGTTTAGGATTTAAGTAAAAAATTTTTGTGTATTTTGTTGCAAATTTTGTTATTTTCCATTATAAAACCAATGTGACTTGTTAAAATACTTAGCTTAAGTTGAGAAATCCAATGAAAACTAAACACTCGAGCAAAAAACGAAATCCATGATAAGTGGGACAGGCAGAACTTAGTGCGACAGGTAGTGGGACAGGTGCCTGTCGCACATAAACAAAGTGTCTGCATGTCGCACATAAACAGCGTGGGACTTATGTGCGACAGGCAGTGGGACAGCTGCCTGTCGCACATAAACACAGTAAGTGCCTGTCGCACATAAACACAGTAAGTCTTATGTGCGACAGGCAGTGGGACAGGCACCTGTCGCACATAAACACAGTGTCTGCATGTCGCACATAAACACGGTGGGACTTATGTGCGACAGGCAGTGGGACAGGTGCCTGTCGCACATAAACACGGTAGGACTTATGTGCGACAGGCAGTGGGACAGGTGCCTGTCGCACATAAACACGGTGGGACTTATGTACGACAGGCAGTGGGACAGGCACCTGTCGCACATAAACACAGTGTCTGCATGTCGCACATAAACACGGTGGGACTTATGTGCGACAGGCAGTGGGACAGGTGCCTGTCGCACACAAACACAGTGTCTGCATGTCGCACATAAACACGGTGGGACTTATGTGCGACAGGCAGTGGGACAGGTGCCTGTCGCACATAAACACAGTGTCTGCATGTCGCACATAAACACAGTGGGAATTATGTGCACCAGGCACCGGTCCCACTGCCTGTCGCACATAAGTCGCTGCCTGTCCCACTTATTCAAAATTTGTCGGGTAAATTGCGGAGGTCATAACTTATGATACGTGCGTCCGTTTTAGATGTAGCGTGTAATCATTATTTTGTGTTTTTAATATATTTCAGGCTTCATGGATACAGTTGTGCTTCAAATGTGTTACGATGGTTGGTGGGAGACGTTGGAGGATGGTCGTGTGGAGTATATGAATGCGAAGAATTCAGCTTTTATGATTCATAAAGATTGTACATTTGATCAGTTTCTTGCAAGAGTGTATGAGATTTTGGAGATTAATCGCGATGAATATATTATCTCTATGAAGACAACTTTAAGGTCTAGTAACACAACTTATCGTGCGTGTTCACTGCCTATGGACATATTTAATGATGAAATGGTCAAGGTTGTGTTACGTTTGGCCTCTGAGGTAAACTATTGGTGAATCCCTATATTTATTACAACATCTCTTCGAGTTCCGTCCGAAGATGTTGTGCCACCTGCAGAAACTGAAACTTCTTTTAGAGCAAATGACTCTGTACGACTGTTTGAAGAAGATGGCTTACCACAAATGGTGCCGTTGCTACTGAGATATGCCGTTGAAAATGTCTTTCACAATCACCATAGTGTTATGCTACTGAGATAACGATACTCACAGTACGGACCCAACTGGGGATAGATGGCACGTATTTCTCCATAGTCAGCCAATAGTTTTTGTCTTTCTCATTCGAGTTTGGCTGGATAGTTTGTAAAACGTTCCCCTGCATAAAGAATAAAAAACGGTTGTTAGTCTAATCATCCAGTTTTTAGTAAGAAGTTTACGAATCAGCAATATACATACACAGACACACACACACAAAGGAGGTACAGAAATATATATATATATATATGTTACTTACAAGACGAGAATTGTCATTGAAAAACGAATAAACTTCAGCAAAGTTTATTTTAGAAGAGGCGATGGGCTTTCACTTAACGATTCGAGGAATCTTCTTTTTCGTTTTGCAGACCCACTCTGACGGCAGCCCGTTAATCGACTCAAAAATCCAGGCCTACACGAACGAAAGTTACAATATCATAAAACCAATCATTATGTATTATTCATAATAAAATCCGAACTAAGTGATCGTAAAAAAATATGCAACACACCTGAACAGCGGACGTAAAGCCATAAATATTATACTTTTCAATCTTATGCTTCGGATTTTCCTGGCGAGTCTGCTTAAATTTTTCGCTTTTACCGTTCAATGCATTGGCAAGACTGTCGTATATAATTTCCCACGACATACAACCCCACGGACGACTTCGGAAGTGATCTATGTCGTCTACTTGGTCAAGCAATGGGAAATTGATTTGATAGTGTTCCTTTCTTGCATATATTACACGGTCTGCAAAATAAAACAGCGCGATCTTTATCGCATCAATGTCGTCCATGGCCTCGAAGTCCAAGTCCGTAAATCTTGACTCAAATTGCCGAAGATTCAAATTGCGAAACAAACCATCAAAATACTGAATAAGTAACCTATTAGGGGTTTTGTGGTGTTTTGGTACAGCACCTCGACCATATGAAAGTCCAGTTACTAGACACCACTCTCCAACTGATAACCGTATTAAATGCTTACCAACTTGAAACCACAGCTGATCTCTTTCTTTACTTTTTCCATGAGCCACTTGCCTAAGCAACACATTATGCACAAGAACACCACTGAACGGAAAGCTTTGTAACTCCAAGAAATGCCCAAAAACGTCTTCCTTAAACATTTTCAACTGCCGTTTTGTTAATTTTTCCCTGATGGCTTTCACAACTGTTTCTACTTTGCACATACTCGTGATGCGCCCAGGGAAGTGATCGCCATAAGGTATCTTTATCATGCCTGGTTTAATCCTCGATCTAAGTGGATTATCGCCCGCTATTTTCAATTTTGCCATCTATCTGATACAAATCATATAATTAAATGGTTATGTCAAAGAATTAAATGTGATAGTCAGCTATTAACAAGAACACAGGAAAAATACAGAAAATTTACGCTGGGACTGTCTTTGTTTGCGACAGGCACCCTGTCGTACTTGTGGGGTGTACCCTGTCACACACAAAGACAGTAGCTACGAATACTGCATTGAGTGCGACAGGGTGCCTGTAGCACCCCACGAGTACGACAGGGTGCCTGTCGCACATAGTGGAAATGTGCAACGCTACTGCCTTTCAGTGCGACAGGTACCTGTCGCATGTGCGACATTCTGTCGCAGATCGAAAGCGATGGAGAAAGAAGACGAAATCGCGAGTGCGACAGGAACCGTGTCGCACAAAGTGGAAATGTTCAACGCTACTGCCTTTCAGTGCGACAGGCACCATGTCGCACGTGCGACAGGCACCCTGTCGCACTAAAAGGCTGTGAGCAGCACGACAACCTTCATCTTAGTGCGACACGGCGCCTGTCGCACTCGCAGGTCAACTTGCTGCTCACTGCCTTTCAGTGCGACAGGAACAGTGTCGCACATGCGACAGAACAGTGTCGCACTCGCAGGTCAACGTGCTGCTCACTGGCTCAAAGATGCGACAGGCAGCATGTCGCACCAAAGATGGTGCGACAGCCTGCCTGTCGCATCTTTGAGCTAGCGCGGTGTGCGTGCGACAGCCTAGAGTGCGCGCTCAAAGAGGCTGTCGCACGCACGGAGCGCGCGCTAGGCTGTTGCACGCACACCGCGTGCGCCAGTGCTGTCGCACGCACGCACAATAGCCACAGATCGTGCTAGGTCGTCGCGACATGACCTAGCACCGGGCGCGCTGTACGTGCGATAGCCTAGCGAGCGCGACCTGTGCGTGGGACAGCCTAGCACCGCGAGCTGTGCGCACTGCCATCTCGCACCAAAACACCATTCCCAATACATACAAACACACCACGCGTACCATAAATTTTCTATAAGAAATTTCATCAAACACATAATACGCACTAGTTGTAACTCATCATTTTTGCTAAGTTTCGTTTCAGTAATCCCTCTAACAGCCTATAAGAATCTATAATCCCAATCAAATTCATTCAAATAATGGAAAAAATCAAGTTACCTTACCTAGGGTTTCGTCCGCCGTCGATTGCAGAGGGAATTTTCGGGTGTTTCGTTCGCCGTCGATTACAGAGGAAATTTTTGGGTGTTTCGTTTGCCGTCGATTGCAGAGGGAATTTTCGGGTGTTTCGTTCGCCGTCGATTGCAGAGGGAATTTTCGGGTGTGTGAGTTGATCGCTCAGGGTATTTTCGGCCAAAATAAAATTTTTTGGCTAATTATGATAAAAAAAAATTTGGGTGGTTAGTTGTAAAAGAGGCAAAAATATTTTGGCCATTTTTATAAATTTTCCAAGAATTATGGTCATCCCGTACTTGACATTCTTTAAACATTTAATAACTTCTGGGCTAGTCACATCAAGATCCCTTAGACCATGTTAAACTTTATTTGGGCCTAGCCATTAGAGCTCGTAAGCCAGCAACTTCCATTTCTTGCCTTTAATCTTTTGTGGGCTGACCTTGTTGGGCTTTGTAACTTTTTCTTTTGACTACACCCGCCAGCTACTAGGGAAATTATAAGTAGTCTTTCTAATCAATTGCATAGCAATCGGCCAGTGGGCGGCACGACCCTTGCACTCAAACCTTGAGTTCATGGGCTTGAATCCCAGAGCCCAGCGGTGGTTGGAACACAATTTTCTTCCTAATAAATTTAGTAGGGGTAAAATTATTTCTTTGTAATTTGAGGTAGAATAGCTATTCCTCCGGTATTATATGAGGGTAGAAATTTAGGCTGTGCTATAGTAGAATTATTAAAAGAGAGTCCCGATAGGTTTCTGATTGTAATTCCGATAGATTTCTGATTGTAATGTATCACTATATCAAAAAAACCCTTGCACTCAAACCTTGAGTTCATGGGCTTGAATCCCAGAGCCCAGCGGTGGTTGGAACACAATTTTCTTCCTAATAAATTTAGTAGGGGTAAAATTATTTCTTTGTAATTTGAGGTAGAATAGCTATTCCTCCGGTATTATATGAGGGTAGAAATTTAGGCTGTGCTATAGTAGAATTATTAAAAGAGAGTCCCGATAGGTTTCTGATTGTAATTCCGATAGATTTCTGATTGTAATGTATCACTATATCAAAAAAAAAAATTTGTATAGCATTTGGGTGTTTTTTTTTTAACATCTTTAATTTGTTGTATGAATACAAAATTAATTCATCTATTTTACTCCTCTAAGGTAAAAGGACACCATATTCATCTATTTTAATTTTTACAAATTCTTTTATATAAAATTCAACATGTTTAAATGATAATGATTTCTCATGAAATTTTCAAGGTTTTCAAGTTTATGCCATTTAAATGTGGGATGTTAAAAATTATTGGGTTTTGTTTATAACTGCAATCTAGTTGAGATTATAAAATTTATCATTTGAAAAAAAGAAAAGAAAAGAAGTCTATGGTTCAAAGTGAGGAAGAGAGTGAGTTGTTATGCTAAATAAAAAAAAAATTCATTTTAGGTTATAAGGATAAAATAATAAAATAAATTTAAACTTATGTTACAACAATATTATTAGTGGTGCAAAAACAGTTAAAAGCCTAATTGATTTAAAAAATAGAGGGAATTTAGAAAATTGGTTGTCCAAAGTCCGAACCACCTCTTATTTAATTTTTTTAATAAATAATAAGGATATTGATGCAATTATCTTTAACATTAGATTCATTACATACCATTTGACCAGTGGGCGGACCCCATCCCCAACTTAAACCTTGAGTGTATGGGTTCGAATTTCAGCAATGATTGGGACTCAATTCCCCTCTTAATAAATTTAGTTGTGGTAGAATTATTTCCCTCTAATTTGAGATAGAATAGATATTGCTCTGTTATTAAATTGTTATGGTTCAAAGTGAGGAAGAGATTGAATTGTTATGCTAAATAATAAAAAAAATTCATTTCAGGTTATAATTAAGGATAAAATAATAAAATAAATTTAAACTTATGTTACAACAATATTAGTGGTAAAAAATAGTTAAAAAACCTAATTGATTTAAAAAATAGAGAGAATTTAGAAAATTGGTTGTCCAAAGTCCGAACCACCTCTTATTTAATTTTTTTTTAAAGAAATAATAAGGATCTTGATGCAATTATCTTTCTGGGATGGGGTGTGTTTAGTCAAATTTTGCAATGGAAATATATATCAAACATCGTCATTCTTAATTAAAAAATTAATCATGGTACTTTTGATTTTTTTTAATCATTTTAAAAATAAATTAAACATGCGTCTGGCTTGTTTGTTTGGCATTGTCGTTAGCTAGAAACTCTAACTACAAGGTGCTTGCAAACCACTTATATGCTCGTAAGTAGCAAGGTCTTTTTTTTTTTTTTTTTCTCATAAAAAATTTAATTTAATAAATGTGAATTTCACGTAGATTCATTATAACACCATATGGTTGTCGTAGTTAATTGAATAAAAACATGAAACAAATCGACACTGACATTTAAGCATCCGCTTGTGAGAAACTCTGCTACAAATTATCTCATAAAGTCTTTGCCCGACCACTAACTTATTTAAACAGTTAGACACCGTCGTGACTGTGCCGTAAATGACGTATTTGACTGCAACACTCCTTATAAAAATATATATTTTTTGTTTTCTAAGAAATTGCTTTAAAAATAATTGACACCGTCCTTCGTTATTTACCAACATAGAATTTATTAAAAAGGGGTTAAAATAAAAAAATAAAAAAAAAACCTACAAAGAGGTGGTCGCACGTTATGTGTATCCATCCACCGCTTTGCACATGGCCACCAAATATATAATATGCCTAATAGCCTAATGCCGTTATCATTTGTCGATCTTTTTAATTTTTGTGGTTTTAGTTCCCATCCCATTGACACACAACACAACCACAAAAATCCTCAGCTCGATTTTTTAATACAATTATTTCGACTAATCAAAACATCTATGTGCATAATTAAATTTTATTCGCAAGTCACTATCCATCACAAGTTGACAACTTAAACGACTAATAATACTGCTCAACTTATGCCAACGGAATAACTCGCAAGGGTGTAGTTAGAGAAAAATAAATTGGATCCATAAGTTAAACATTTGTACTAATTTGGTCCCTGTAACACGAGTTAGTAGTGTCAAAGAGAATCAAATATTACTTTCACAAGCCATAAAGAATTAGAGATGATAAAGTCTTGTTTGGGATTGTTGTACTGTGACAATTAAACTATTCAAATTTGAATTTTGAACGATATCCCCACTTAAGATTGTTGTACTATAATGATCAAACTACTTAATTGTTACGACATAGCGATCCTAAGAGTTAATATTATTTGATCGCATAAGTTTTTAAAATTATGTACTACTACCCTTATTTTGTCGAATTTTAGTCGGCAGTGAATGCCAGGGACTAACTTGGCACTCATGGTAAACTAGTGTGTCCTAAAGTGAGTTGCATAAACTATAGGGACAGATCTGATAATGACCACGTGAAACAGGAATAACAGAAGGAAACGACTGGCCGTTTCCTTGAGGCGGCTTCTGTGGTCTCCGTCAGTTTTGTTCTAGAAGAAACAATCTTATCTAAAAACTTACGAAAAAAAAAAAAAAAAATTCCCACACTATCACTCTCTCTCTCTCTATAAAAGGAAATTTCATCAATTATCTTTATTCACAAAAGCCCTTCGCTTTAAATTTCTTCCTTTTAAGAGAAAACGAAAAATTCGACTCAGTTTCTGGGTAATGGATCTAATCCCGGATCTACCCAGCGAAATCGCTCTTGAATGTTTATCTCGGGTTTCCTATAAGCAGTTCGCCACCATTTTGTCCGTTTGCAAAGGCTGGAAGTACGAGATATCCCTTCCCGAATTTCGCCGAAACAGAATAGAGACTCGCTGCAGCGAACAGCTTCTGTTTATGACCCAAGCCCGAGTTGACCAGGACAGAAAATCGGGCACTCTAAAGAGATTCGTTACCCCGGTATATCGGGTTACAGTTTTGGAGCTTGGTTCCGGTAAATGGTCAGAGGCGCCGCCGATTCCCGGATTTTCTGATGGGTTGCCTCTGTTTTGTCAGCTCTCTGCTGTCGGGTCGGAACTTATAGTGATGGGTGGGCTCGACCCGGCTACGTGGGAGGCATTAAGTTCCGTGTTTGTTTTTAATATTATTTCTGCAACATGGCGCCGCGGGGCGGACATGCCAGGTGGACGGCGGATGTTCTTCGGGTGTGCATCCGACGGCGACCGGACCGTGTACGTCGCTGGAGGGCACGACGAGGAAAAAAATGCTTTGAAGTCAGCGATAATGTATGATGTGGTAAGAGATGAGTGGGTCCCACTTCCCGACATGTCAAGGGAGCGTGACGAGTGCAAAGCAATTTTCCACAGTGGCAAGTTTCACGTCATTGGAGGGTACTCGACCAATACGCAAGGTCGTTTTGAGACACATGCTGAAGCACTCGATGTCGGGGCGCGGCAGTGGGGCCCAGTTGAAGAGGACTTCCTGGAAACAGCCACGTGTCCTAGGACATGCACGGGTGTCGGCAACAATGGTTTGTACATGTGTCGTGAAGGTGATGTGATGGCACTAACGTGTAACACGTGGCAAACTGTGGCGAAGTTACCTGCTGATGTGTGCGGGGCGGCATTTGTGACAACGTGGGCGGGGAAGTTGATGGTGACTGGTTCAGCTAGATTCGGTGAGCCCCACATGACCTACGTGTTGGATTTGAAGAGTCACAAGTGGACACAAATGGCGACTCCTGAAGAATTTTCAGGACACGTTCAATCTGGTTGTTACTTGGAGATTTGAAGAAACGATTGCTCGTTCTTCGATGTATATATACGAAAATTAAAAATAAAAAAGGAAAAAAAACACTTTTTTTTCCGTCTTAAAAATAAAAAATAGAATTTGTAGACGTAGTAATGTGTAGTGTATGATGTAACACGGGTTTTATTGCTTATTTTTTTAATAATTAATGAGAAATTTTCACGATCAGCTCAAGATAATTTAGAATGACATACAATTATTAGTGTTTTAAAACTCAGTTGAGTGATTTGCTAATGGAAGTTCAGTTCATCGAAACGTAATTAGCTCTAACGAGCTTTGAACGAACAAATTTGAATGAGTCTAACGAAAGTTATTTAAATATGTTACTAGGGTCATGTTTACTTTATTTGGATTTGTAACAAAATTATTTATTATGGGTACCGATTGATTCAATTGTTAAATTGGGTTTAAAATGGCATCACAATCTCATGTGTGTCATTTAAGCCAAAATATTTGAAACCTGTGGCAGCAGCGATTTGACGGTGGTTTCAAACGCCAGCAGAAAATGAAGTTTCCCGTCTCAAAATCACTATTTTTGGACCATTAGCGCTAGTTTGGATAAAAGGATAGATATGATCTCTTTATATTTATCTATTTGATGAGCTCAAGAGCAATCTACATTGAAAAACTGAAAGTGAAAGAAACTTCTTAAAAATATATAAACAACTTTTGAAAATAGGGAACTTAAATATTCACCGAAAAATTGTTTTTAACATTTTTTTTTCCTGAAAGAAAAAGAGGGTTCAGACTAAATAAACCAATGAGATCTCATCTGACTGAGTGAATGGAAAAGAGAAAAAAAATAAAAATAAAAATAAAATACAACAGTGATTGATTGTTCTGTTTGCTTGCCGCAATCTCTCATTCGACGATGCTTGAAAAATATGCACCATGTGAATTGTCAAATTTTGGCTGTAAAGTGTTAATTTAATGTAATAATTAAGATTTCAAAATTTATGAAAGTAGTTGAAGTTTGGACTTTTTTTTTTAATAATGTATTTTGCACCGTGTAAAATAAACAAAGCTCCTCCTTAAAGTAAGGGAGAGTTGATCTCTTTAACTCAAAAACTTGTAAATATACAAGCTCTCTTACTCACTTTCCATTACCTTCACATTTGGCATTTCCCCTTGTTTAATACTATTTTAAAATTTTCCCCCTTTTTCAAGTTCAAGTTAGCTACCTCGACCTATATATAATATAAAAATAAAGTCAAGCTCTACGCAAGATTAAAAATTGGAAAGCCAAACTCTTCCTGTTTGAAGGTCAAGAGATATCAAAGCTCTTGCTCAGGCCATCTTCTCTAAGCTTTTGTGATGGACTGCAAAAATTATTTACACAATTCTGGTGGAGTCATAATTCATCCACAAGGAGTCTTTGCTAGCTGTCTTGGTTTTAGAGACCTTAGCTATCTCAACAGAGCTCTTATAGCAAAATAATGCTGGAGGCTTGTTTCTTTTCCAAATTCTTTGGTTTCTAAAATCATCAAAGCAAAATACAGTAGAATCTCTATAAATTAATAGGGTTGGGACTTGGGACCATATAAAATCTATTAGTTAAAAGAGATATTAAATAATTGATAAATTAATAATTTATTAATTTACAGAGTTATTTACAATTCAATTAACATACATTTAATAACTAAACATTCAATGTATTATATCAATATTGAATATGAATTAAACTATACATCTAATTAACTAAAATAATAAATACATTGTACATGTCTACTTAATTAAATAATATTCATGTTACATTAACTTAATTAAATCTATTCAATGAATTAGATTGAAAATAATTTAATTCATGTTATATTCAATGTGTTTAACTAATCATTTAACTCATCAAAAAAAAGAAAAATCTAATCATTTAACCCAAAAAATAGATACATTGTGCTCATCTATGTACTTAATTAAACAGTATTCATGTTAATTAACTTAATTAAATGTGTTCAATGAACTTGATTAAAAGTAATCTTTATATAAACAAACATAATCAACTACATTTGTAATTTCAACAAATTATTAATTTATGATTTGAATGGGGCCACAAAGTTATATAAGATTTTTTAAGAAAAGTATTATCTTATTATTTTATCAAAATTATTAATTTAGTCCATTGGCCCAAGTCGGGACCGTGAAAATTAGGGGTGTTTGTGGATTAGACATCAATCTATATCTGATCCACGATTTTGCGGATTATAAATTTTCAATCCAATCTAATTCACGGATTGACAAAATTCAATCCATACGGCTATAGATCAGAAGTGGATTTGATTCAATCCATATCTAATCCACCATTTTACGGATTAAAATTTTTTTAATTTCGTCTAATCCATGAATTATTTAAATAAAAAAATCTAATTTAAAAATAATTTTAATACCGATCAAATTCAAAATTGAATAAGATTTAAATAAATTAATTGTTTAAATAAAACTAGAATAATACATTCAAAGTTTCAAAATATAACACACTGAAAAGAAAAAATATCATTTATTTAGATCAATATATGAAAATTAACTAAAATTATGAATTTAAATCTATACAACTGAAACTTGAGAGCTTGAATAATTTATTAAAATATCCACCTCCAATTTGTATTTCATATTTTAACCTAAACAAAATAGACATAATTGAAATAAATAACAAATAAAAATATTCTATTTAATAATAATAATTAATAAATATTTATTCTTACTTACTGTCTCATCAAATGCTATCGAGCTTCATCAAATATATTCTTGTCAATTCACAAAACCTCTCTATGTGTAAAACAAAAGAAAAATGTCAATATTTAAAAAATAGAATAACAATATAAAGTCAAATTATAATTAACAAATAAAATTAAAGTTAAGTTGTTACTTACTTATCTCAATATTTTCAATCTCATCTATTGTTTCATCAAAGGTTATTGGAGTTGAACATAACCAATTTTGTGTGCAAATTAGTGCCTTCACCATCCTTATAGATAATGAGCACAGATACGGATCAAGAATGAGACCATCAATGCTAAATGTTTGGCTTAGGTTTTTTTTTTTATTACTGTTTAGGAAGTCACATTTATTTATTTATTTATTCAATTATTTAATTATATTTTATCTTATATTATTATCGGATAAGATATAATATAGTGTTAATGCAACTACATTCTAACTTATTTATTTGTAAGTAGTAATGTCGCATTTATAAGTTTTATTTTTTAATTAATTAAATATATATATATTTTTGCAGATTCATAAATTTTTGCGGATTTACCATATCCAATCCACAGATTGGGAATTTTTAAATTTTCAATCCAATCAAATCCACCAATCGATGGATTGAAATTTTAGGATCGAATTTTATTGATCAAACGGATTGAGCGAATCAAATTGGATTATGAACACCCCTAGTAAAAATTTATTATATTGTAGAGATTATTAATTTATCGAGTAAAAATTTTTAGAGGTTCTATCGTATTATCAAAGGTGTGGCTTTATAGAGAGTAAATTGGGAAGCAATTCTTCCAATATATGAAAAATCTATAATATTTTTTTAATATATTTTGTCAAAAATATTATTTAAAAGTTGTATTTACATATATGAAAAGCTACAACACCTTCTCAATACCAAACAAGGTCTCAGCCAAATAAGCCAACTCCTTTTTACAGGCAAAGCCCTCTCCAATCATGGTATAAAGTGAATATGAAGAACTCTTAGATGCTCTTGGCCATGTGTACGCTTGTACTGCTCATTTTCCATTCACTTCTTGCTATGTGTATACTTCAACCAATCATGATAATATGTACGGCCATGTGGCAAATAGTGAATAGATAAAGAGCGAGCACCAAAGACTTTCTTATTGAATGTGGATGCATCTGTCAGTATCAAGGATGGGTATGCTGGTATTTGGAGTATTAGTTTGAAATCTGGAGGTTGAAGTTATGGTAGCATGTATTCGCAGGGTAATTTTTCATAGAGATGTAAAGTTATGGGCTTATCGCAACATATAAAATTAACTAATATTCATAAAAAGAAATTGGAAGGAGATATGAAGAAGGGTGGTTAATTCCTGAAATTCAAGATTCAAGAAGATATATCCGCTGGAAACTGTTTCAAAGTGGTTTTTGCTCCACAGACATGTAAGGAGACTGGGCATCATGCTTCCGGCTAAAAGATGGACTGTATATTTAAATTATCTTTGTTCTTGAAATTCATTTATTTTCCCTCGAAAATGTTCAACATTGTTACATGAATATTAGTATTTAATCCGGAAAATGGATTTAGACTCTTTTTCAATGTTCATAACATGGCTAATATGTGTCAAGCTGAGGGTCTTCCGGAAATAGTTTTATCGAATGCTTCAAATTTTAATGATCATTATCACATAAGTACTCTAGTACCATCTATTAATGGGCAATTCTAACAAAATCCGTACTTAACAATTCTATTTTAATGAATAGAGAAGCGATAATTAAATTTGGTTTCAGAACAATAGCAATCTGTGTTTACAAGATAAACTCTTGTAATGGTAATGGTCATGGACTCATAGGAGAGGACAGGAAAGGAGAATAAGAGGTTTTTTTTAAGGAGAGTTTGAAACTTAATTTAAAGGAGAAAAAGAGAGAAGATAGAATATGTGATACAGGAACGGTTAGAGAAATAAAAAAGCAATTTATAAGATTAATAACCTACAAATTTTAATAGATCAACATGTACTTTAATTTTTTTATTTTTTGATTCTTTCATTCTTAACCTTTCCTCCATTTTTTGATATAAAAAATTGAAAATCCATACAATGCAACCAAATGAATAGTGACAAACTCATAGACTCCAAATTTCAGAAGGTTCGTGCATCTTCTTTAAACATTACTAAAACACAAGTGACAAGCCACTTCATTTTCAGTTTTTTTTTTCCTTTTTTGGTTTCCTCTTTTAAAACTCATATTAATTTATTTTATAAACTTTTATTTTTTGGTTTAAAATCTTATAGATACCTAAGTATTTAACGAGTGATAATCAATTGGTTGTACCAATGCAATTATTACTTTGCTTTTTAAATTTTACCATTGAATTTTGAACAATGGGATTCAAATGCTTGATTTTAAAAACAGTAGTGAATAATTCATGTGAATGGACTAGATGTTAATTGTTTATTTTATTTTAATAAAATTGTTGATAAAAACTGCCGTCGTCAATCAAGCGGCCGACTTTCAACCAATGTCAGCATCCGCCCCTGGATGGCTTAGATTGAGTGACATTAAATATATATATTTTTTAAAACAATAATAAGCAGCAGAATATAATTTTTCTAATACATCAACATCATGGACGAATATTCTTAGTTTTCCCCCCCAAAAAAAAATATTGCCTAATTAAAGATTTATTTTCTGATGGTCATCAAATATTATATAATTTCCGAATGCCGTTTACATTTATCAATCTTTAATTTCCGGTCAGCTCAATTTGTCATCATCAAATTATTCAATGTAATTGAAGAATAACAAATCGGATCCATAAGTTTAACGCTTGAGCTAAATACTTTCGCAGCCAGAGAGAAACACTAATAATTGTATGTATTTATTGAATTACATTTGGATAATAAATTTATTATCACCGGCGGTCAATATTGTTAACCATTGTCGACTACTCATTCATTCATTGGAGGGTGCTTCAGTAATTTTATAAGTTATAAAATTTATCATCCAATAAATGAGTGACACACATCAATTGAGATTCAAAATAGGACTTAAATGTTGAGATCCCAATATAAATTTTATACTATTTCCTCGTCATTATAGTTACACAATGATACAACTATAATTAAAAAATGAGTTTTTTGTTCACCGTAAATTTATATGAAATAAGGATTGTACATCTATGGCCAACTTGAGTTAATTGGACACTAAAGTACATTGGTTAGCGGCAGTCATTGGCAATAATTTTATTCTTTTTACAATACATATAATATTAATAATAATAAAATATCACTGCATTTTTTATACATAAGTTTTTATTCATTAGATGAACATTATTAACTCAATGGTCAATATTAGAACTTACATGAATTTTGTATTATAAACTAATGAGTAATCAATGGATCTCATCATTAACCATAAATTACTTTCCTTTTTTTTTTTTCTTCTCTCTCTCTACCGCTCGTATTATGATTTATGCATAGTCTGTTCTCAGATTTCTCTCTATTGCTTGTTGTGTTCTTCCTTTCTTGATAATCATACTTCAAGTTATGGTTTAGATAATCATCTTTGATACTTAATACTAACATGGAAGACCCAAAAAAAAAAAAAAAATCTCAAATTTCTAGTTAGCGATATACATTAATCATCAAAGTACATATTATTCTTACAAAATTCTCGCGACCAAAACCAAAGCCTGCCTATTTGATTCAAGCGACATTGAATATTTTCCATGGCTGAATATTGACGAATTCATCTATGACTTATATAGAACAATATAGAACAATCTATTGAAGAAGACTAGAAAGCCGTCACCTTTTATCCAAGACTTATACAAACCAATAAAAGTAACCCGACGCTCTCTTCTATAAAAGGAAATTTCGTTATCAATAATATAAATAGATATTTCACCAACAAGCGCATAGATCAACAGGCATGGGATTGTTGTAGCTTAACCAAGGTTCTCAGTTCGAGGCTTGAGAATGCAGCTGCGATTAAATACTTGTTGGGAGAACTTTGCCATCCTAATGGTTCTACCTGGCTCAAATCCGAATTAGTCGAGGCTCAATATGGTCTTCGGATACCAGATAATTTAATATACCTAAAAAAATAAATAGATACTTCGTTTTATATTTCTTGCTTTTAAACAAAAGTTAAAACAAAATTAAATAAAAATAAAAATCGTATCAGCTTCAAGGTAAAGGATCTAATCCCGGATCTCCCCAATGAAATTGCCCTTGAATGTTTATCTCGGGTTTCGTTTAAGCATTTCGCCACCATTTCTTCCGTTTGTAAACGCTGGAAGTTCGAGATATCGCTTCCCGAATTTCGCCGAAACAAAAAACACACTCACTGCAGCGAACAACTTCTAGTTATGACCCAAGCCCGAGTTGACCGTGGCAGAAACTCGGGCGCTCTAAAGAGATTCACTAGCCCGATATATCGTTTTACAGTATTGGAACTTGGTTCCGGTTACTGGTCCGAGTTGCCGTCGATTCCCGGATTTTTGCTTGTCTCTAAATCATATGCATGCCCCATTTACAAACAGGCTTTGTTTAGACTGTATGAATGCTCTAGTAGTTACATTTTGTTGTGACCATTAGAGTAATTTGATGATAGTTTTGACCTGTGCAACATGTGTGGATCACATTTGATATTTATTCAGGTAATGACATTGAAGATTCTAACACTATTCCAATAAAACCTGTATGATTCTTACACTATTCCAGCAGCTACTCACAATGGTAGTAATTTTAGGTTATAGTTCAGTAACATTGTCATGGTTAGGGGATTTTGTATTCTTTAAGTTCCAATCCTTTGCTGGAAATTAATTGTACATATTAAGATGTCACTGTTAATGATAGAGCAGTAATGTTATTAACTAAGCATAGTGATCAAAGCTTTGAGAAAGTTGAAGTATTGATTCCTTTTTCTGGGTGTACGTCTGAGAAATTTGAGAAAGTTGAAAAGACTAGCTCTAGTTGGTGTTGAGATAAGCTGAGGTAAATAGCTTTCAAACGAAACGAGCATATGTGAGAATGTGAAGTGCAGGGGCAATTGTTGGACGGCGAACTTCAAAGGAGATAGACACCAAGACACCAAGACACCACAATATGATTTTATTAAAATACTCGTGATTGTTGTATTATGTTTTCTATTCAAGTATTATTTGCAAGTTGTTTCAATCTGTATTATGTAACTAGAAAAGACTTGTAGACATATGTAATGACTTTTTCCTAAGAAATATAAGTTTTCGAGTCATTTGACTTAATTGAGTTAGAAATTAAATTCAAATTGTGAGGTTTAATGTTGGAAGAATGTTGTGGCACCTAAATATAATCTCATTAATCCCATAAGTTAAAAGATACAAATGACTAAAGAACAGTATAAATAAAAATTTATTTATATATGTAAATTAATTGCATTCAACATCTGACAAAACCAAAATAATACATAAGAACATAAGTTTTTTGAGAGATTGGAAAAGATTTCATTCAAACAGAACAAAAAATTACAATAATCTTCAATCTCTTTCGGGACCTCCTCAAGCCATACAAGAGGTTCCGAAATAGACAAGGCCAATTTTAGCTATACCATAAGCTACTACATTACAAGATCTAGGAGCAAAGAGCACCTGATATTGCTATTCTTAGCCACCAAAGATCTAATCTCACTAATGATCCACTCCAACTCTCCTCGACTAGAGATACTCTTGAAAATAAAATTCACAATATTCTTTGAATCTGACTCCAAAATTAGAGGAGAAAGGCCAACATCAGCAGCCATCTTCACACCGTCTAAAATAGCCAAAAGCCTCAGTAATCTCCACATCTCCTAAACACAGTTTCTTCGTTGCTGCGGCTGCCATAGCAGCCTCTTCACTATTTTTGATGATGCATCCCAAACCAACAATTCCGTCTTCTTTTTTCACAGCAGCATCAGTATTAAGCTTATTCCAAGGAGGTTTTGGAGGATACCATATAGCAGGCTAAGGAGAGACAATTTTGCTAGAGATAGATAGACTTAATGGCCCTGCTGTGATAGACTCCAGCAAAATTTCAGCCCTATTTAAAACCAGATAACAATCTTCCCTTGAATTAGCATTCAGAGCCCTGTTCCGCGATTTCCAAATTGACCAAGCCACCCCCATAAACAATAAACAATACAAACTCGTCCTTTGACAATAGATTAGCAACTTTCTTAGCAAAGCACGAAAATGGCATATATAACAGCTTTTCAACATGTATATCATATAATTTTCTTTTAATATGTCCAGAAATCTTCCAATTCGTTAAGGGTAATTGTAATAGCACTACTAGCAGCAACAAGAGATATATATAGCATAATTCATATAAAACATGTTCAAGAGTTCCTGACTGGGAATTAGACTAAATGAATCCCTTAACGAATGCATACTGTCATAACATCCATACGTTAAATAAAATTGTCCAGAATAATTCAGGATAAATTGGTACTTTAATATGTCTATCTACTGGTCTTATGTGTACATCCTCCATCCTCAAATTCATTAATCTTAGAAACAGAAAAAAAAAAAAAGACAGTACGTTAGGGGGGATAAGTGCAGAAATCCAAATCTCTGTTCAATGAAATCTTTGCAGCCACTGTGAGCCAAATCCTATCGCGTTCAAAGTTCTACAGTTGAGTTCGAGAAACAAATGCTCAACTTACAGGGGTAAAATTGAAAAAATGATAATTAAAATAAATACAAGAAAAAAATTAAAAGAAAATTAGCCAGATAATATCATTCGCGTTGAACTGTGAAACCAAGCCACACTGAGCGGCTAGTAATTAGTAAATGTAAATGCTGATTATTGATTATTATTATAATTTCGTGCGGCAAAGAAACAAAAAATTCCTTCTTCTCTAGTGATCGCCGCAGCAAAACAAATCAAAAGAAACAGAAGAAAGCAGTGTACATACAAATACAATACAGTAGGAAAAGCTCAAAAAAGGAGACAAATGTAAAGAAACCGAAGCAAGAGCAAGAAGAAGAAAACAGAGTATATAAAAGCAAATAAGAGCAAGAAGAGGCATTGGTCGCTTTGATCGAGCACCGTATCAAAGAAGTTCTGCAGTTGGGAGAAATCAATTATCAGAACAAGAAATCAGTTCTGCAACACTTCGCTTGCGTTTTGTGAAGCGAAATCGGATCGTTCGAAGATGAGAAGCTTCAGCTTCAGCAAACGGCGTCGTTTTAGAGGGAATTAAAACAAAAAAAAATTAATTAAGCACGGCATCGTTTACTGTGTTTCGGGGTTTGGCCGGGGGTTTGACCCGGGGTAAATAGCAGAACTCATCGAAGAATAACAAATCGGATCCATAAGTTCAACACTTGAGCTAAATACTTTCGCAGCCAAAGAGAAGCCTGCATATTCTGTCACAGTCATCACAAGACAAATGACGATGCATGACCGCATGAACTAATTTTATAAATCTCGTCTATTGACCAGCTTTCGTTGGCCATATAAGACCTGCCCCAACACACCATGGTTGAGTGGGTCTGGTCATGGATGGCCATCTATATGTATATATTTTTATTTTTTTTGTTACTATTTAATTTAATTTAATAATATTTTAATTATTTATTGAATTACATTTGGATAATAAACTTATTATCACTGGCGGTCAATATTGTTAACCATTGTCGACTACTCATTGGCACAAGAAACTACAGCAGTTGACCGTCGACCGCTCATTTTGGTGTTCATTTATAATAAATTTTATACTATTTCCTCGTCATTGTAGTTACACAATGATACAACTATAATTACAAAATGAGTTTTTGTTCACCGTAAATTTATATGAAATAAGGATTGTACATCTATGGCCAACTTGAGTTAATTGGACACTAAAGTACATTGGTTAGTGGTAGTCATTGGCAATAATTTTATTCTTTTTACAATACATATAATATTAATAATAATAAAATATCACTGCATTTTTTATACATAAGTTTTTATTCATTAGATGAACATTATTAACTCAATGGTCAATATTAGAACTTACATGAATTTTGTATTAAAAACTAATGAGTAATCAATGGATCTCATCATTAACCACAAATTACTTTCCTTTTTTTTTTTCTTCTCTCTCTTTACCGCTCGTATTATGATTTATGCATAGTCCGTTCTCAGATTTCTCTCTATTGCTTGTTGTGTTCTTCCTTTCTTGATAATCATACTTCAAGTTATGGTTTAGATAATCATCTTTGACACTTAATACTAACATGGAAGACCCAAAAAAAAAAATTAATCTCAAATTTCTAGTTAGCGATATACATTAATCATCAAAATACATATTATTCTTACAAAATTCTCGCGACCAAAACCAAAGCCTGCCTATTTGATTCAAGGGACATTGAATATTTTCCATGGCTGAATATTGACAAATTCATCTAAGACTTATATAGAACAATATAGAACAATCTATTGAAGAAGACTAGAAAGCCGTCACCTTTTATCCAAGACTTATACAAACCAATAAAAGTAACCCGACGCTCTCTTCTATAAAAGGAAACTTCGTTATCAACAATATAAATAGATATTTCACTAACAAGCGCGTAGATCAACAGGCATGGGGTTGTTCTATCTTAACCAAGGTCCTCAGTTCGAGGTTTGAGAATGCAGCTGCGATTAAATACTTGTTGGGAGAATTTTGTCACCCTAATGGTCCTACCTGGCTCAAATCCTAATTAGTCGAGGCTCAATGTGATCTTGGGATACCAGATAGTTTAATATACCTAAAAAAATAAATAGATACTTCGTTTTATATTTCTTGCTTTTAAACAAAAGTTAAAACAAAATAAAATAAAAATCGTATCAGCTTCAGGGTAATGGATCTAATCCCGGATCTCCCCAATGAAATTGCCCTTGAATGTTTATCTCGGGTTTCGTTTAAGCATTTCGCCACCATTTCTTCCGTTTGCAAACGCTGGAAGTTCGAGATATTGCTTCCTGAATTTCGCCGAACCAGAAAACACACTCGCTGCAGCGAACAGCTTCTAGTTATGACCCAAGCCCGAGTTGACCGTGGCAGAAACTCGGGCGCTCTAAAGAGA
Organism: Clausena lansium; assembly: GCA_030449835.1. Lineage (NCBI taxonomy): Eukaryota > Viridiplantae > Streptophyta > Magnoliopsida > Sapindales > Rutaceae > Clausena > Clausena lansium. The sequence continues at coordinate 3,768,582 of JASUUF010000369.1, forward strand.
TTCGCTAGCCCGATATATCTTTTTACAGTATTGGAACTTGGTTCCCGTTACTGGTCCGAGTTGCCGCAGATTCCCGGATTTTCTGATGGGTTGCCTTTGTTTTGTCAGCTCTGTGCTGTCGGGTCGGTCCTTGTAGTGGTGATGGGTGGGGTTGACCCCGCTACGCTTCGTGGGAGGTATTAAGTTCCGTTTTTGTTTTCAATTTTGTTTCTGCACATGGCGTTGTGGGGCGGACATGCCAGGCGTCCGGCGGATGTTGTTCGGATGTGCATCCGACGGTGATCGGACGGTGTACGTTGCTGGAGGGCACGACGAGGAAAAAAATTCTTTGAAGTCAGCAATAATGTACGATGTGGAGAGGGATGAGTGGGTCCCACTTCCCGACACGTCAAGGGATTGCGACGAGTGCAAAGCGATTTTCCACCTTAGCGAGTTCCACGTCATTGGAGGGTACTCGACCAATACGCAAGGTTGTTTTGACACACACGCTGAGGTCCAAGATGTTGCCTCCAGTTCAAGAAGACTTCTTGGGAACTGCCACGTGTCCTTGGATTTGCGCGAGTGGCGACAACTATGATTTTTACATGTGTCATGAAGGTGATGTAATGGCACTAAAATGTGACATGTGGCAATCTGTGATGAAGCTGCCTGCTGATGTGTGCAATGTTGCGTGTGTGACAATGTGGCAGGGGAAGTTGCTGGTGATTGGTTCAGCAAGATTTGGTGAGTCCCACGTGGCTTACGTGTTGGATTTAAAGAGTTACAAGTGGACACCAATCGTGACTCCCGAAGAATTTTCTGGGCATGCTCAAGCAGGTTGTTACTTGGAGATTTGAAGATTTGGATGATTTTGCTTTGTACTTCTTAGTTCTTACATTAACCAAAAGAACAGAAAAGTTTCTTTTTTGTCCAGTTTTTATTTCATAATAAGTTACTTTCAATTTCAACTCAGGATAGTTTAGAATGAATACAATTAATGGCAAATCATAGGGTTTTAAAACTCAGTTGAGTGGTGCAATAATGAAAATTGTTTGATAAAAATCTAATTCCATATAAATAAGCTATAAATAACAAACTTGACTCGGGGCCAATCAATTGAAGTTTAAATTCAGCACCGTGTAAATTGGAAAAATATTTTACCTTGACTGATTCACGACTAATGATGCATTTCTCTTCTTTGAACTGTTACTTTTAGCTCAAGGTCCAAAAGTTGAAGCAAGATTAGATCTTTCATTCCTGCAATTTAATCCGGCCCCTTAATTTTAAAGTTGTTATTTATTTCTGAAGGTTTAGTGCTCGTCAATGATTTTTAATGAATTACGTGACGTTAGGTATCTTATGATTCTTGCCTATATTTAGAGAATTCGCGATATGCCGTATAATCTTTTAAGTAATTCACGTGACCTTATATATTCTCGAGTGTTTCACACTCATTCTATTTGCTTGCCTCCAGAGTCATTGACTTATTAATGATCTCCTTATTTTATTTACCGCTAATACATGGCACAATATAGGTGGTTAATTTTATGACACTTACGGTCAATGATCTCATGTTCACTTTATTGGATTGTAACAAAAATATTTTTATTGGGTAGCAATTGATTCAATTGTTAAATTGGATTTAAATGGCAGTAATCATGCATATGAAAATGGGGCTTTCACGGCTCAAAATCATTATTTTCGGACAATTCGAAATCTATGTTAGTGTCAAACAAAAGGATAAACATGAATATCTTTGATCTATCTATTTGACTTCAAGAGTGTGTCTACGTCCTATTTGACAATTTAAAACATTTTATTATTCCTATATTAATTAGCTTATTAGTCGGCTGATAAATTTCTAACTTTTTTGTTTGAAATTTTTAATTCATGAACACATAATGATTGCTGTTCTGTTTAATTGCTTGCCTCAACTCCCTCCGTTGACAATAATTTAGAGAATACGTTATCAAATTCTGGCTGTTATTTTATTGTGATAATTAAGATTTCAAATTAATTAAAGTAGTTGCATCCCTTTTCAAATTTGGCTGCTAATTTATCATGATAATTAATTATTCAAAATTTATTAAAGTTGTAGTTGAAATTCGTTCCTTTTTTAATGTACTATCATAGTCGTCTTTTGATTCTTTGCTTAAATTTTAAGGCATTTTTATCAGACATGTTGCATAAAATACATTTTTTTTCGTGTACCGTGTTAACTGATGTTAGCTATTTAAAAAATAATAATATTTGGGATCCCAATAATTGAGTCTCAATATTATGTGTCACCTATTTATTGAATGATAGATTTCATAATTAGTAAAATTTCTTAACCACCATCCAATGGATGAATGTCATATTAATTGGGACTTAAATATTAGGATACCTAACATTGCTCTTTAAAAAATATGACAAATTGTGTCAATTTTTTTTTTATCATTTATTAACCTTGCAAGCGTAAAAATAATATAAAAAAAATACAAAGTGAGTTCAAATAAGCAGGAGCTCCAGGTAAAAGAAGCATTTGAAAAACAAATTACGATAATTTTGTAGCTATATATAAAAATTTTATCCCAGCAATAGAACATTTAAATCTGTTTTTAAGTGGGATCATGAAACCAAGTGAACTTTGAACAATGAATTATAAAAATTTAGACACTTAATTGATGACATAAAACAAGTTCTTTCTTTCCTTTTCAATTATTATGATAGCGTGGAAGTAGTGTTTTGCGAGCATAATATAAAGTAATACGAGCAAAATCTACTCCCCTTTTACATATTAAGAGAGAAAACTACTCCCAATTTTCATTAGTGGGCCGGAAAATAAGAGTTGAATTTTCATAATGCTTAAGATTACTTCTAAACAGGACAAAAGTTTTAAAAGTTCAAAACACTTCAGATAAATTCAATATTATTAGATTTTCGATAATAATTCAGTTGTATTAATACTTTATAAAAATAAGTATTAATACTTTATAAAAATAAGTGTATATAAATTAATATGACATAAAGAAATTAGTTGAATCGAAATATCAAACAGCCCATATAATTTTTTTCATTAACTACTAATCTTTTTAAGCAAATTCCTTCGCATATGAAATATAAAACTCTGTACACACTTGTACAAACTAATAATGAGTGCATAATTATTCTTATTTTAATATATATCTTTAAGAAGGGTCGAACATGGCCTTGGAGCTTGAAATTAGGAAGATGGAAAGGCAAATGTAAAGCACAAGATCACCTGGGCATATTAAATTTATTAAAATGCTGCCAAAATATACGAATTTTCACATAATCACATTATACGAGTGAATAAATTTCTCAAGAAAGCAAGTACACCATTCGGAGTCCACAGCTGCACACAAACAACAAATCTCTGACAACACAAACACTTAGCAAATTGGATGCACTTCTTTAGCTCTGATCTGTTCAATCTTCAAATAATTCTATAGCAGTTTACCTGAAAAACATTTATTTACGGAGACAATCAAACAAGTGTTGCAATGCAATGATAAGCAATAATTATATGAAACAAATTGGAAGAAATTAAAAATAACAATGGAGGAAGATGAATTTTCACCTGAATATATTTCGTCAATCACATGATGCAGCATACATTGGGGTTTTCGTCCGAAAACATGCTACAAAATTATGAAGCAGCAGAATAATTATATTAAGACATTTAACGATTTCACCATTACCTATATTTATTGCTACCACTTCATTCAATTCTATGTTGGTATGTAATTATTATTATTTTTTAAAATTTATGTGAGTAGGGTTGCAAAATCCAAATTTTATCAGGTGAACCAATTATTTTTTGCAAAATCAACCGATATATTTTAAAAATGAGAATTTCTATATATATATATATATATATATATATATATATATATATCTATATATATGAGTCACTCTTGAGTGCGGGTGTCCTCATTTTTTTTCATGTGGACACGCTGTTAAATCGTTCGGTTTAATAGAGTCAGTGCAAACACGCTATTAAACCGCACGGTTTTATAATGCATTGAAAAATAACTCTATTAGATTGTACGATTTAACAATATGTTCACATTAAAATAAATGAGAGCACCCACACTTGAAAATGATTAATATATCTAATACATTAAATTTTCCACTTCTATGCATATTAATTCGTACCTTGGCCTTACTGTTGCTTCATATGTATAACTTGGCTGGGGTGTAGCGAGACCAGTTTGAGGAGTTGTGATAATAAATTTTGAACTGAAAACATGCTTAGTGGCTTCATCATCCCACTCCAGTTGGTTCCACCATTCTTCTTCTCCAATCAAAACTCCGTTTCTCTTTCCACTCTTACAGTTCAAAGGGAGTTTTCTTAAACTTGGGCAACCGTTTACATATATATATCCTTTCGAGGCAAGGAAGCGCCATGGCTTTGTGGCATATGCTCTTCAGATTTGGCAGCTTGAAAAAATAAGCTTGTCTTAGATGAAGGAACATACTGAGATTTTCTTCTGAAGGCTCAAATTGTAGATCATTAGCTTTTATTTCTTCTAGTGAAGGACAATCTTTTGCAAATAAGAATCGAAGGCGAGGAATGTAGACAATGCATGTCGAATCTTTTATTGAATATTTGGTGATGGATAGATCTTGAAGGTTTTGGAAAAAATCGCCCTTCATCATTGTTGTCAGATTTGAAGAAGATATATCTAATAGTGAAAATAGCCGTGGGAGCCCCATGACCAGTCTTCTAATGCAACTCTGTAACTTGGAAGATGATTTGAATTTATTTAGAGAATCAAGTGTCAATATGACGACACTTATTTCTTGCAAGTGTTTCAAGCTCTCCAGTTCCTCTAGTAACAAGACTGTAACACCAGGGATCGATGACCCATAAGTAAACTCAGCATATCTAGTTGGGTACTAGTTGGTACCCAGCTGAAAACTCGTAATGATAAAGAACTTGATAGCATTCCTACTGGAATAGCTTTCAGATTCTCTGTACCATCTAAAAAAAGAGTCCTCAGTTGAGTGCAACTCTTAATCTCAATTGGCAACTCAGATATATTTGTATTTGACAAATTAAGATATTGCAAGTCGATCAATTCACCCTCCCCCACATGCCGCTTAGACAATTTTGCATTTTGTGACGAATCAAGAACTCTCAAGGCATGCATAGACTGAAAAAACTTGTTTTGAAATTCCTGCATCATAGTATATCTTACAAGCAAAGTTGAGAGACGGGGACAACATGGCGGCGTTGGTGAGAAAGAGTCAATACTAGGACTCCGCCAAAATGATACTCGTACGGCTTCCTTCCAGCTAGCAGTTTCTTGAACTTTAGTCAACTTATCAGTTTCCTGAAATACCAAAATCTTGTTGGCCCCTTGGGATGAAGCAATCCACAAAGCCATATCACGAAGCATGTCATGCATCTTGACAAAATCTTCAGAATTATTAGCTTCAACCTCCTCCAATAGACAAGCAAGTTTCAAACTTTCAACAATAAATTTTCCTTCCCTTCTCGCAACATTAATGTTGTGAGAATCACGTAGAAGTTCCTTCCCAATCCAAAGCTCAATAAGTTCATCTTTCATAATAATTTGTTTCCTTGGGAATAATAAACAATAAAGGAAACAAGTTTTGTGTGTTTCACTTGCCAATCTATCATAGCAGAACTTTAAAAGAGGGAAGACACGAGTCCCCATACCTTCAAATCCGGATGGATACCTTTGCAATTGTAATAAGAGCAAGCGGCAAGCCTCCGCACATATTGGTCACAGTTTCAGTAAGTTCTCGTATCTCAGGATGAGAGTTTAGTGCATCATCAGTCACCTTGAGTCGGAACAGATTCCATGCTTCTTCTTGTGGCAAATAATCAACTTTGAATCTCCAGTTAACGCTCATGCTGCTGCACACTTCCTCAAATATGGTTGTAAATACTATTTTCGACCCATTTTGAAGGGGAACACCGGCTTCCGATAATTCTATTCGTTCCCGTAGATCATCCAACAGCAAGGCAAACTTTTTGCTGCTTAACCTCCTGAAAATTTCTGCGGCTCTGCCTTGCTCATCTCTGTTCTTCCACTTGCCACCATCCGGATCAATCCCTAATCTAGATGGAATAACTTCTTGAATTTTCTCTATGTTTAATTCTGTGGATGCCTTACCCGAAATCACCACACCAAATTTATGTCTCATGTCACTGAACATATCGTTAAGTCGCTTTAATAGGGTGTTCTTCCCCACACCTCGTACTCCATACAAGCCGATGATTTTGGCACCATCATCTCCAATGTATCTCCGGACTTCACTCAGACGAGATTCTATGCCCACAATGTTATTCTCCTTGGGTAGAATCTCGACAACAGGTGGTGGCTGTGGATCAGCGACAACATCAAAATGCCCTTGGCTTGTTCGTTCCTTCACAGCCTCGGTCATTTCAACAACTTCTTTACCAAATTTATAGCCGGACTAGCAATTCCTGGAACAAAAACCTCCCAAACATAGCTTCGCTTTCTCTTTTTCACCTCTCTGCAAAAGAGAATCCACTTCCTTTACCTTCTGTTCTGATGTTGTCAGCCAGTCATTCACTTGCTCTCTAGGGACAAAATCAGCTTCTATTGCTCGCTCGACTCTCCCACTGACATCTTTACAGCTGCTATCGAGTTCTCGCTTTGCCTGACTCAAAGAGTCTACGTTGGCTTCGAGATGACGGATGTAAGAGCTCGCTACTATCGGTGGTGCAATTCCAGCATCCTTTGACAATGTCCCAGATTATGCCCAAAGATTCCATGGTTACTTTTAGGGAGGTTACAGAAACTAATAAAGCTGAGATCTTGTTTGCTATATTAGGAAATTCATAGGATGCGCAAGACTCTTCAGCAAATGCTACCACATAAACACCATCAAGTTGCTTTTGTGGTCTTATTATCTAACTAGATATTAAAAATGAGATAATAATTAATTGGCACTTTATTATATTTCCATTCAAAATGAGAAACAACTACAGACCCATGGTTTCCAAGTTGCTTTGTCAACTTACTACTACCAATTTGAAGCTAATAACGAGAAACAACCAAGGTCCCATGGTTTCCAAGTTGCCTTTAATTGGTCAACTAAGTTTATATCCATATCCAAGTGGCCTTTGTCAACTTGCTATCTACTTGAAATTTTGAAAAGACGAGACCCATAATTAAGATAAGATCACAAACACACACATGTAGCATTGTTCTCTGTCCAACTCATTCTTTTCCATGTCCCCTGTTTACCATTTGCCGTCTTTCAATTTTCTTCTCTGTACATAAGACATATCTTTAATTGAACTAGTTCCTTATCAAATATATCAAAAGAGAGAGAGAATAAAAATTACTGAGATGGTGCAGGAAGAAGAAATGAAGAATGAAATTGTCATGCATTAATTATTGGAACAACAAAAGGAGCCTTCACTAGACTTTCTCAATTTATCCGCGGACATAAGTGATTATTTCTTCTAACGATGAGCAACTCTCTGTGAAAGATTTTCAAGGATAGGAGTGTAGGCAGCCAAGGTTGCCGAAACCATTATTAGAAATAAATCCTCCCATACTCTCCATTTCTTCGAAACAAAATTTAATTCCCTGTAACGAGTCACAAGCACCTATCGCGAGTATCTCTAGATTCTCCATTTTTCGCATGATTGAACAAGATACGTCGAATGAAAGTAGTCCCGAGGATTTCATTGCTAATCCTTTAAAACAACTCTGCAACTTGGGGGATGACTTGAATTTCAGGATAGCCTCCAGAGTAAATGAATCGACACCAGTTTCATTTATACTTACAAAGTCTCCAACTCTTGTCATATCATCAAAACATTGATTATGCATCTCATTTGGTCACCTGAGCAATCTGCTGAACACTTGTAATGAGGACAGACATGATACCACTCCAGCTGGAATAGCTTTGAGATTACTCGTTCAATGCCGAACACTTGTAATTCATTTATATCTTGCAAAGTCCCCAACTCTTATATCGCAAGTTCTGCATGACAACAATTTGCAAATCAAAAGTCCAATTTCATTCCTCTGTTTATCTCCATGATTCTCTCTATAATATTATCTCCTTTTAAGAAATTGTTTCCTGTAATTTTATTCTTAGCAATGCTGCAGTTATTAAACAGAACAAGTTTGCCTTTGTTCTAATGTGCATAAACAAGGTACCCTGCTATATAGTAAGATATAAAGCAGAATATGAAGCAAACAGGATATTTGGATATAATATTATACAAGTCACTACAGAGGCACAATAGCAATTAGAGTTTATCAGGTTTTGTACAATCTTGAACCTGAACAATTTTCACAACCAACACATTGAAAATAGATATGCTAGAAAGATGAGATGACAGGACCAACCGCCATTTGCATTCTACAGTTACGCTTGAACAACAACAAATTCGACACTCCAAACTCTACGAGTTCTTAATTCAATCTTCAAGTACCAGTATCTGAAAAAAAAAAAATTGTGGAAGCAATTAAACAGAAAGGAAAGTTACTGTTCCATATCATCATCATAAATGGAATAATGCAGCGGCATCAAATGATAATTAGAACATCAAATTCTACACCATTGCTGTTAACAATAAGAAGAAGCATAATGCATTGTAAAATATTGAAGCAAATTATCCTCACTTTTTCAAGTAAATGGAGAAAATTTACAGATTTTTTACCTCCCTGTTCCACTCAATTGTTTCTGTTTATTCTAAAATAGTCAAGTACTTATCTCCATTATAAGATGGAATGATGAGTCAATTTGAAGACAATAATGTTCTATGCAAATCTTAATGTTCTACTTAACTACATCAAAAAGTCACTAAAACAATAATGAAAATCTATAAGAGATCAAGAAAGGGTTTGAACATACCTGTATTGCAAATGCTTCGCATCCACGTTTCTATGCTTTAACATGATGAATTCAGAGTTCACGGAATTTCGCAGCGAATACATGCTTGGTGGCTTCATCCTCCCACTCTAACTGCTCCCACCATTCTGCACTTCCTCGTATTGAGGCTAAACTGTTCTTTGCACTGTCGGAGTTAAAAGGGAGTTTTCTTAAATTTGGGCAGCTGGTTACCGATACAGTTTGGAGAGAAGGGAACGGCATGGTTCCGTGGCATAACCTTTGTAGGCTTGGAAGACTATCAAGAACAATCACAATAAGATTTGAGAAATAATTGTGGCTTTCTGCAACTTCTGAAGACCCAGCTGATGCAACTTCTGAAGACTCGGCTGATTGTACTATTTCAGATAATGCTAGACAGTTTATTAAAGAAAGAAACTGAAGGTTTGGAAATCCTCTGATAAATGTCAAATCTCTAATGAGGGGACATGCACGGATAGACAGATGATGAAGGTCAAGGAAGGAGGTCCCATTGTAAGGAGTATCTAGAAATTTCAGAGAACATTCAACTATGTTAAGTGTTTCAAGATGAATCATTAGCAACAAAAAGATTGAGCACGATTCCAAATCGTGCATTATCGTTAGTCTTTTAATATGGTTACATAATACCGGAGATTTATTGATTTTACGGAGGGCACCGTAAGAACCTAAAGTGATACTTATCTCACGAATTTGTTTTCCCAGGCACTTTAACTCATCTAGGATGCCATTCAGAGGCATACAGTGCAATTCAATAACTTCAGTTGAGAACAAGCTAAATACTTGCAATGATAAAAGACTTCGGATCACACCTGCTGGAATTAGGACAAGACGCCGCATACCATCTAACAGTAGAATCTTCAGGTTTTTCAAATGCATAATCTCAGTCGGCAACTCTTCTATACTTGTATTTGAAAGATTGAGGTAGCGCAAGTTGATCAATGCACCGATTCCGGCAGGCAACTGAGTTAAGTCAAGATTATATGACAAGTCCAAAACTTCCAGGGCACCCATAGATTCAAAGAATCTAAGTGGAAATGTTTCCAACGCAGTAAACCTAACAAGCAAAGTTCGCAGATGAGGACAAAAAGGTGCTTCAGGGAGAGATTCGATGCTTGCACCCCACAGTGACAATCTAAAAGCTTCCCTCCAGCTATCAGCAGATTTATTTGTGTGATCAGTAGACCTTTGTACCAAAATCTTGTTCTCATTAGAAGCTAGCCACAAAGCCATATCACGAACAACGTCATGCATCTTAACAAAATTATCAGAATATTCACCAGTTTCAAGTAGACATGCAAGTTTCAAACTTCCAATAATATATTCTCCTTGATTCCGCGCAAAAGTTGGGTTGGAGGAATATGTCAAAAATCCCTCCCCAATCCAAAGGTCGATAAGCTCATCTTTCCTAATATTATGCTCCTCTGGAAATAAGGAACAATATAGGAAACAAGTTTTAAGAGTATCGTCTGTCAAGCTGTCGTAGCTAAACCTCAAAGTAGGGAAGACACGATCCCCCATACCTGTAAATCTGGATGGGTTACTCCGTAATTCGTCAATTGCATACCGCCATTCCCTGGGGCTCCTCCTACTGGACATAGCACGAGCTATAGTAATAAGAGAAAGTGGAAAGCCTTTGCATTCTCCAACAACAGCTTGAGCAAGCTTTGGTATCTCAGGATGGGAGTTGAATACATCTTCACCCACCTTGTGACGAAACAAATCCAGGGCTGCTTCTGGTGATAAACACGCCACTTTAAATTTCCTATGAGCTTCCATGTGACCACATATTTCCTCTGACCGAGTTGTAAATACAATTTTAGACCCATTTTGGGAGTCAGAAAGAGAAACTCCTATTTTTGAGAGATCTAATCGCTCCCATACATCGTCTAGTAGCAACACAATCTTTTTTTTTCTTAACCTTATCAAAATTTCAACAGCTCTATCAAACTCCCTTTTCATGCTCCAATTGTCATCTGAAATGTCCAATTTTTTGCGTATAACCTCTTGAATTTCCCCTAAATTTCCTTCTTTGGACACTGCAACAAAAATTACCAAATCAAAATGATGATCTACCTTCAGAAACTTATTGTTAAGTTTCTTTAAGAGGGTGGTCTTGCCAACACCCCCCATACCATATAACCCAATAATTTGCTCACTCTGATCTTCCATGCATCCCCAAACTTCATGGACACTTGAGTCTATACCCACTGTTTTCTCTGTTGCCAACCCATCCACTGGAGGTCGTGGTAGCTCGTGGGTAACGCAATCAACGCAATTACTTTCATAAACTTCCCCTTCTCGTCTTAGTAGTGTTACTTTAGATATCTTCTCAGTCACTGTCTTTCCGAACTTGTAACTAGAGTAACAGTTTATAGTAAAACAACTTCCCAAACATTTTTTTTTCAATCTCTGGCGTCCCTTCTGTAAAATACCTTCCACTTCTTTTATTTCCGATTCTACAGCATTCAACCAGCCTTCCACTACTTTGTTACGCTTACGCCGTTGCTGCTGCTCTTCTGTCTCAACCCTTCTCTTGACATCTTCATTGAGATCTTCAAGTTGACTCTTCTTTTCACTCAAAGACTTTAGGTTATCTTCAAGATGCCTGATGTAAGAGCTTTTAACTGCAGTGCAGTCCCACAATCGAGTAAAAATGTCCAAGGTTGGGCTCACACAATCCATGACTCTTTCAGAGATCCCTAGAACAAAATTCAAGTTCAGAAAAATGGAAATTGTAATATGCTCTCACAATAAAACTAAAGGATTACTTGGAAGAAGCAAGTGCTGTGATTACAAAAGTTTTTTTATTAATATTATTTTTTTCAATTTTTAACTCAATGTTTACTGTAAGGCACTAGAGAAGTCTTTCTCCTCGTGTATGAGAGTCAATTATTGAGCATCAAACTAGGGTTCAGCAATCTTGCCACTTGGTTAGCAGCCCCAGAATTTTGTCTTTATTCGAAACTGCCGTAAGATCTTAATGATCTTAATCCAACGGTTGTTTAAGCAATCGTCAAATTGAACTAGTAGGGAGCCACCCATTGATCCGGTTTGATGATGAAATCACTGGTTCTGACGAAACAAAGAGAAGTTAGGAATTTCATCTCGACGGTTGAATGTGACGCGGGTAGTTTGGAATTTGTTCATCGGCATTGTAATTAATGTTACGAGGAGCAATCCTAGGGAGTCAAAAGCAAAAAAAGATAGAGAGGAATTCTATGGAGTAGTTTTCTTTTTGTTTCTACATAAACTATTGTCAAAAGGATCTTTCTGGGGATTGCAATGTCTCTTATTTGCAAGGCCTATTTGCCAAAATCAATTGAAAAAAAAGGTGCTGTTCAATTAATTATATGCTAGGCTCAGCTTTAATTTGCTTTATGGTTGTTGTCAAAATACAGAATACTTTCCGGTGGAATCCATTTTTCGTTTTTGATATATTGAAGCATACGTGTTTTTATTTAGCTAATAGCCTAATACTAATTGTGTTAGTATTAATTACAAGTTTTTATATCATGTATTGCATTGGTATTACTGATATGTGATTCCACTCTTTGTTTTATGATTAATTACGAACTTTAATAATAATTAATACTGATTTGAAGAAAATTTTTTGTTTCATGATTAATCCCACGTACTCTCAAAATCCCACCATTAGCAAACATGTGCATGTGCAGATGTGCTCCATTTTCAACATTCTACTGCCACTGCCAGGCATGATAAGGGCATACGTAATTGAAAGACGACTAACAAATGGACGAATTTTCTTTCCCTAGCAGCAACTAGTCTACTCTAGAGGTGTTGACGCATTGACTTGCTGGCTCACGTTATATTGATTCTATTAACTCATTTGCTCTCTTTTGTAGTTACTTTAAGTTTGGCTTTCAGTATGTACCCATCTAAATTAATATGTATATTTACATAGGCAATTTAAATATTTAATTTTGTTGGTGATTTAAAAAATATTTATCAATTAATTATAAATAAAATTATATCCATGAATCTATATATTATACTTATTTATTAAATTAAATTAATGGTGATGGTCAAAACATTTAAATCCAAGAATCTATAAAAACCCTATTATTAATATTGTTAAAATTCTCGCAACATCAAAAAAAAAATTCTTAATATTGTTAATTTAATAACGCCTCAATCGACATATAAGTAACTAATGAAACCATAGTTTTAATTTATCCTAACTGCAACTAGTATACTTCAGAGGTGTTGACTCATTGACTTGTTGGCTCAATCAATTTTCTGGGAAATTACCACCAGAAATTAATACTTGTTGGAGAATCGGCTAAGTGGCTCAATTCCACATGAATCAACTGTAATTCATGAGTACACGCTGGCTGCAACAAAAGTAAATGTACTTATTATTGATCTCCATCAGTCAAAGATGTAATTCTAAACATGCATGCAGTTTATTTTATTTTCCATCAAGCGAAGGGTAAATCAACCAGAAACTTGTTTCTCTCATTTGTAACTGATCATCAATTACTAACCTCTTAGAAAGTTTGCACTGACTTATAATGAATAACATTGATTAAATTATATCATAATTAACATTTATCTAATTGAAATGATCTGATTGAGTTGAATAATTTTGAAACAACTTTATTTAGCCAACCACTCGAGTTCAAATCTTAAGAAAGATAAAATGTTTAAAAAATTTACTTGAATTTCATCCACCCCTCTATTTTACCAAAAAAAAAATGTCATGTACATATCAATCAAGATCAAAGTGAAGATTTTTATCTATAGCCACTAAAATACATGATCATTTACAAATATTTAAGATATTATTTTTTAGAAATTATATATCAATATTACTCAAATACTCAAATTGTTACTTACATGGTTGCAAAAAGTAGTTTGCAACCTTCACTTGGATATATTGTTTTCTTTTTTTAAAAAAAAAAACAACTTTACTTGGATATGATTGTTGGTTGCATTAGCTGTTAATGACTTGAAGCCAGGCAATTGATAGGGTGTTTTTACACCACTTTAACAACTAATTTTAGTATGAAATTTACTTCGTTTTTAATTATTTAGAGTAGTTTTACTTGTTGTATGTGTGTTTGTGTAGGCATTGATGATTGAAAGCATGTGGTGTGCGTTTGATCGAGAAAAGCGGAGCTGAAATGAAGAAATCAAAGAAATACGCTTCAGTGGTATTTTTATAATTTTCAACAGAACTCGTGGCAGCTGCCACGACCTATTGGGCAGTTGCCACTGAGACAGAAACTCACATATGCAGCCAGGAATTCGTGGCCTCGTGCGATAAATTTACTTGAAGTGAGGAAATTAAATCCTAAAACCCTAGGGAATCTCAATTTTAAAGTGCTAAACTCTATTTAAAGGATCTTTCATTAGATTTGAGGAAAAAAGAAAAAAAAAATCTTAAGAAAAGAAAATAACAACAACCAGTCTACTTTAGGGGTGTTGACGCATTTACTTGCTGGCTCACGTTATATTGATTCTATTAACTCATTTTCTCTCTTTTGTACTTACTATAAAAACCCGGTTATTAATATTGTAAAAATTCTCGCAACATCAAAAAAAATTCTTAATATTATTAATTTAATAAAGCCTCAATCGACATATAAGTAACTAATGAAACCAATAGTTTTAATTTATCTTACCTGCAACTGGTCTACTTTAGGGGTGTTGACTGGTTGACTTGTTGGCTCAATCAATATTCTGGGAAATTACCACCAGAAATTAATAGGCCACCTAACTCATCTAGAGGTCCTTTACTTGTTGGAGAATCAGCTAAGTGGCTCAATTCCACATGAACCAACTGTAATTCATGAGTATATGTGTAGTACCTCAAAATTTATCCATGAAAACACAAGTATAAAATCGAAATGAAACTTCACATCATTTATTTTTATTAATAAACTTCAAAATATGTAATCATTATTCATAACTTAATTGAATTTTTACAAAAAAAAATCTAAAATAAAGTCTCCAAATAATAGTCTCAAAACCAAATAAAACGTCTAGCAAAATTTATTCTTTAAAGAAATTTCAAAGTTCCGCTAAAATAATCTCTCCATCTAAGTACCTAACCCACATCTGTAATTAATCTGTAAAATATTAGAGATGAGAGATAAGCCGTCAACTCGGTAAGCAAATCCATGCACAATATTTGAAAACCTTTGTCATTACATCTTTAAATATTTTATATCTCAAATAATAACATCTTAATTTAACACAGGGGATGAATTCATGTAAAAATATTAAAAACATTAAAACATTCATAAAAATATTAAGACATAAACATTGGTAGCTCATGCCTCGTAGTCATCATCATTCATCATTCAGGGTACTATACCCCGCATTGTTCGTAACATCATTGTGCACAAGATCATCATCATCATACTAGCAAGCTAGCCATAACATTTCAGAACATCATTACATTAGCATCATATACATTACTACGGACAATGAGCCAAAACATTTTTTGAATCCATCTTACATTCTTTCATAAATAGCATTTAAAGACTTTTAAAATATTTAAGAACCCTTCTTTGATCAGTTAATTCTTTTAGAAAATTATTTAAGAAAACATTTTGTTTAAGAAAATTTATTTTTAAATACATCTTTATAAATTCATTTAAAAATATTTTTATTTTAAAAAATTCATTTAACAACTTAAAAATCAGTTTTGCAAAAATTCATCTTTTAACATAAGTTCTTAAATCATAAATAACATTTCTTTTAAATATATCATGCATGAATCTACTTACCTCGATCCTTAGCAATCAACTGCCAAAAACCTCAAGAACAAACCAACGAGCTCACCCTTGTCTTATAATCATCATAAAAATATCCTTATCAATATAATCTCTGACTATAAACATAATCTCAATCATCCTTAATATCATATGTACTTATACTATCTCAACACTTAGATATATTCTAGACATAAACCTGAGCATCCTATATAAGCTGATTTTTAATGATCTATACACATGTCGGAAAACCATGAAAATTTACAGAGGTACTGTGAACATGCATAGAATTGCATACAAAAATTCACAAACATAAGCACATGTGAAAACTACGTCAGAATATTGACCTTTCACCAAAATAACAAAACTGTCTAAAAAATTCCAGATTTGCAGACAGAATTCCAAAAATTAATATCTTTTATTTTACATGCCCAAAATTGAATGAGTCTCTGAAGCTACCCTCGCTCAATGCAATGCGAAGAACCCTCTGACCAATGCTTTCTCGGAGCGAGCCCTACCTGGAGCAGACAACTCTTGAGTGGCAACGAAATTCGTGGCACTCGCTTTCTTGGGCCTTAGATCGATCTTTTGTGAGAGAAGACTACTAGTACGGGATAGAAGGGGTAGTGGGAGTCACCAACCAGTACGTCAATCATTGATCTATCTCAATGCCATCCGCAAGCAGCTTCTTCGGGGGAGGGGATTAAATAGAATGAAAGCTGCTTGCCCTCACTAATTAAAAATAAATAAAATAGAAATCCCTCCCCTTAACAAGTAAGCAAGTAAACTACATTTTGTTACCTACTTTTACTCATATCTTCGGTGTACCTCAATATAAGACAAGCACGGGAAAGGATATTCAATCAAAATCAGGTTATCGCCCTATCTAAGTGGGTTTCCCCTCTCCTCGATAAGCTTTAGCTTATTACTCATGAGGGAAGTTTATATAATATTGCATATTGCCCTAAAGTCAAGACTGGTCCAAGTGCTTTCCTATCTGTCTTTAGGGTAGTCCCCCTAGGAAGTCCCCCAGTTTCTAAAGACAGAGGAAAGATTGAAATTGCATTATAAAATCATAATAAGGCATTTAGCATTCATAAAATAACCCAAACTGCTACATGTTTCAGCTTCTGCAGCTCTAAAAAATAGTTCCTAGATTTGCACCTTACAATTTTTTATAATTTAACCATAATAAATAAAATTACGGAATTAAATATGCAATCATAAGAGACATAGATCTGTTGATACAAAAATCGCCTTAATTTTTAAAGATGTTTAACCTTACGAAAAAAGTTCCAGAATTGAGAACTGCTGCTGAAAATCAAAATTTTCCAACACTAGTAACCCAATTTTGAAAAAATCATAACAATTTGCATACTCAGAGGATTTCAACACAAAGCATATCAATGGAAAGCTTAAGATGTATAGTTTCATGATATAAATGTATTCATGTAATTCTAAAAGAAAACGATTTGAAGCAAGGAATGCAAACTGTTCA
Source organism: Clausena lansium (assembly GCA_030449835.1). NCBI lineage: Eukaryota > Viridiplantae > Streptophyta > Magnoliopsida > Sapindales > Rutaceae > Clausena > Clausena lansium. The sequence continues at coordinate 3,785,697 of JASUUF010000369.1, forward strand.
TATCATCACAGCATTACAAAGACACATATATTACCCAAATCATGCTACAAGTAATTAAAAGGCAAAAATTAATAAAAATAAATCATATAAGTCAAAGAAATGCTTAATTCCTTAAAGCAAACACCAAGCAAAGAAGTTATAAAGCTTTCTTTTCCTTCTCCAAAGCCTTATGTTTCTTTCTTTTTTCTTTCTAGGGTTTGAAGCAGTTTAGAAAATAAAAGACGGCTTCCTCTTAAAAAGATGGCTTCCTTTGAAATACTTAAAAAAAAAGAAGAAGAAAATGTGGGTTTTAAGATAATTCTTTTTTTTTAATAAAAACTAATGACCTACGTAACTTATTTAAAACAAATTGATAAGTTTTACTCAAACACAAAATCCTAATATTAACTATTCTAACCAATTTAATAGGGATCGAAGAGGACAGCCAATAACGGGCGTTACAACAGTCAACACGCTAGCTGCATCAAAAGTAAATGTACTTATTATAGATCTCCATCAGTAAAAAATGTAATTCTAAACATGCATGCAGTTTATTTTCCATCAAACGAATGGTAAATAAACGAGAAACTTGTTCCTCTCATTTGTAACTAATCATCAATTACTAACCTCTTAGAAAGTTTGCGCTGACTTATAATGAATAACATTGGTTAAACTAAATCATGCTTAACATTAATCTGATTCAAATGGTTTGATTGGGTAGTTTATTTTGTTGGTTGAATGATTTTAAAATAATTTTATTTGATCGGCCACTCAAATTCGAATTCAGATACGATGTTTAAAAAATTTACTTGAACTTCATGCACCCTTCTACTTTACCCCCAAAAAAAAATTAAAAATGTCATGTACATATCAATCAAGACCAAAGCGAAGATTTTTATCCATAGCCACTAAAATACTTGATCATTTACAAATATTTAAGATATTATTTTTTTAGAAACTATATATCAAATATTAGTCAAATTGTTACTTGCATGGTTGCAAAAAGTAGTTTGCAACCATCACTTGGATATATTGTTTAAAAAAAAGAAAGATATTTACTTGGATATAACTGTTGGTTGGATTTATTATGGCATTAGGTGCTAACAACTTTCAAGGAAATTGTTGTATTTTTGAAGCCAAGCAGCCAACAATTGTTTGCCTGCAAGTGATCAGCCCATAACTTGCTTGTGAGGCTACTCCAAATTAACTACCTAACTTTTTAAGCATTGGCAAAGTGTGTCCTCACCGCGTACCTTCACCGGCGAATGCTGTTGAGTGTGTCCTCCCCCACCGGCAGTTACAGCAATCGGTTGCTAGCACACAAGGATAAATTTGTCAATTGATTTTCTGTTTTATTATTAGTGAAAAAAGGTTTTTTTTCCCTTTTGGCCGCTGACAGTCAACTGCAGAACTTAACAATGTTGTGAATGGCTAACAGTCGGGGCCGGGGTAACTAGTTATGAAAGGTGTAACGCCAGCTATTTGCTTTCCTCTTCTATCCCTATTAAATTGGGTTGAATAGTTAATATTGGGTGTTTGTGTTTGAGCAAAACTTATCAATTTGTTTTAAATAAGTTACGTAGTTCATTAGTTTTTTATTAAAAATAAAAGAGAGGAATTATCTTCAAACCCAAGTTTTCTTGTTTTTTAAAGTATTTATTAATTACCAAAAGTATTTAAAAGGAAGCCATCTTTTTAAGATGAAGCCATCTTTTATTTTCTACACCGCTACAAACCCTAGAAAGAAAAAAATAACATAAGTCTTTGGAGAAGGTAAAGAAAGTTTTATAACTTCTTTGCTTGGTGTTTGCCTTAAGGTATTGAGTATTTCTTTGACTTATATGATTTATTTTATTAATCGTTTGCCTTTAATTACTTGTAGCATGATTTGGGTAATGTGTGTGTGTTTGTAGTACTGTGATGATATGAACAGTTTGTATTCCTTGCTTCAAATCGTTTTCTTTATTTAGAATCACATGAATACATTTACATATCATGAAACTAGATAGCTTAAGCTTCCATTGATATGTTTTGTGTTGAAATCCTTTGAATATGCAAATTGTTATGATTTTTCGAAGTTCGGTTACTGGTGCTAGAAAATTCCAATTTTTTAGCAGCAGTTCTCATTTCTGGAACTTTTTCCATAAGGTTAAACGTCTATAAAAATTAGGGGGATTTTTGTATCAATAGATCTATGTCTCATCTGATTACATATTTAATTTCGTAATTTTATTCATTATGGTTAAATTATTAAAAGTCATAAGGTGCGGCTGTTGCAGATTTTTATACTGTTTTCCAGAATTGCACAGGCTGAAACATGCAGCAGTTTGGGCTATTTTATGAATACTAAATGCCATATCATGATTTTATAATGAAATTTCAATCTTTTCACTGTCCTTAGAGACTGGAGTCGCAATTTTAGGGCATGTAAAATAAAAGATATGAATTTTTGGAATTCTATCTGCAAATCTAAAATTTTCTAGACAGTTCTGTTACTTTGGTGAAAGGTCAATATTCTGATTTGGTTTTCACTTGTGCTTATTTTTTAATGAATTTTTGTATGTAATGCTATGCATGTTCACAGTACCTTTGTGAATTTTCATGGTTTTTCAACATGTGTATAGGTCGTTAAAAATCAGTTTATATAGGATGCTCAGGTTTATATCTAGAATATATCTAAGTGTTGAGATAGTACAAGTGCATATGATATTAAGGATGATTGGGAATATGTTTATGGTCAGAGATGATATTGATAAAGATATTTTCATGATAATTATAGGATGTGGGTGAGCTCGTTGGTTTTTTCTTGAGATATTTGGCTGTTGATTACTAAGGATCGAGATAAGTAGATTCATGCATGATATGTTTAAAATAAATGTTATTTATGATTTAAGAACTTATGTTAAAAGAAGAATTTTTGCAAAACTGATTTTTAAGTTATTAAATAAATTTTGTAAAATAAAACACGTTTAAATGAATTTATAAAAATGTATTTAAAAATGAATTTTCTTAAAAAATTAGTTTTCTTAAACAGAATGTTTTCTTAAATAATTTTTTTAAATAATTAAATGAACAAAGAAGGGTTCTTAAATGTTTTAAAGGTCTTTAAATGCTGTTTATGGAAGAATGTAATGATGGATTCAAAAAATGTTTTGGCTCATTGTCTGTAGTAATGTATACGATGCTAATGTTTTGAGGTTATGAAATGCTAGGGCCAGCTTGCTGGTATGATGATGATGATCTTGTGCACAATGATGTTATAAACAGTGCGGGGTATAGTACCCTGAATGACAAACAATGCGGGGTATAGTACCCTGAATGATGAATGATGATGACTACGAGGCATTAGCTACTAATGTTTATATTTTAACGTTTTTATGAACATTTTAATGTTTTTAATATTTTTACATGAATCCATCCCTTATGTTAAATGAAGATGTTATTATATCATGATATAAAATGTTTAAAGGTGTAATGACAATGGTGTTCAAATATTGTGCATGGATTTGCTTACCAAGTTGATGGCTCACCCCTCGTCTCCAATATTTTACAAATTTATTAGAGACGTGGCTTCGGTACTTAGATGGAGAGATTATTTTAGCGGAGCTTTGGAATTTCTTTAAGGAATAAATTTTGCTAGACTTTTTATTTGATTTAAAGACTATTATTTGGAGACTTTATTTCAGATATTTTATGTAAGAACTCAGTTGGATTATGAATAATGATTGCCTATTTTGAGGTTTATTAATAAGAATAAATGATATGAGATTTCATTTCAATTTTGCCCTTGTGTTTTCATGGGTAAATTTTGGGGTGTTACAAAAGGTCTGAGAGTATATTGAGGTTTCCATAAACATTGAGGGAGTTAATTGAAATTAATCCGAATTTTAAATAGAACACGTGATTTCTTAATGAATCAATTGAGGACAATGTTCCAAGATTGGGCTAACACAATCCATGTCTCTTTCGGAGATCACCAGAACAAAATTCCAGTTCAGAGAAATTGATAAGGTAGCATTTAGATAATCCTAATTTCAAATAGAACACGTGGTTTCTTAACTAACCAATTGAGAAAGTTATCAAATTTAGTACAAAGATAGCCACATCACCAACCTAACTAACAAACTTTATGCTGACGACTGAATTAATTGTCAAAACAATCACAAGCGGCAACACCAATATAGAAGTTTATCAGGCTTTGCAGAGTCCCTCGGATAGTAGTAGATGAACAATTTTCACAGCAAACACACTGGAAAAATAAATACTAATTTATCAGATTTTAACGGGAATTTAATTTGGACTATTTATTGGTTGTTCTCATCGAATTCAAGTCAAATCCGATTCAAGTAAATTTATATTTAAGGAAAATTTGGTTAATAAAGGTTAAGATGTATTTTACTCTTGTTTAGGACAAGTGATATAACTGAAATGATCTGAAAGATGAACTAGCATATTTTGAGTTTGAAATAATACGGAGAATTTAGTGAAACTCATGGGAGTTAAATTAAAGGGTAATTATCTGGTGGTCAGCACTTATTAAGTGAATCTTCTGTAAACTACCAAATTTTAAGATTGTATCTGTAAACCACCTACTTTTCGAAGAAATATCTACCAACCACTTTTCCGTTAAAAAAGTTAACTACCGTCAGTGATTTTCTACTTAAAAACTATTTTACCCTTATAATATAATAATTATGTTGATGAAAACACTTTTATTTTATTTTTTTGGTATTTTTTTGTTTAATATTGCTTTTATAGAAACAAACGAAAATGATAAGAATGTTTATATAATTAAATATTTATTTTTTAAAAATAGAATATAATTAATTAAATATTTATTTTTTAATTAAATGATAATATTACCCTTATGGTAGTATGCTGACGTTATGTTTCCGTTAACTCTGTTAACGAACAGGTGGGTAGAAGATGTTTCTTTAAAAAGTAGGTGGTTTACCGATACCATCTTAAAATTTAGTGATTTACAGAAGTTTCATCTACTAGATAATTATCCTAAATTAAAAGTAGTTAAATAATTTAATGACAATCCGAGGAAGCGGATATTTGTTACGAGTAGTCACTCTGTTCAACTGCCTGTAGGCTATACACACTTGCTGCAGCGAACAACTTCTAGTCATGACCCAAGCCCGTGTTCACCGTATCGGAAAATCGGCCGCCCTAAAGAGATTCGCTAGCCCGATATATCGTGTTACAGTATTGGAACTTGATTCCGGTTACTGGTCTGAGTTGCCTCCGATTCCCAGATTTTCTGGTGGGTCGCCATTGTTTTGTCAGCTTTCTGCCGTCGGGTCGGAACTTGTAGTGATGGGTGGGGTTGACCCGGTTGCATGGGAGGTATTAAGTTCCGTTTTTGTTTTTCAATTTTGTTTCTGCCACATGGCGTCGTGGGGAGAACATGCCAGGCGTCCGGAGGATGTTGTTCGGATGTGCATCCGACGGTGTACGTTGCTGGAGGGCACGACGAGGAAAAAAATTCTTTCAAGTCAGCAATAATGTACGGTGCGGAGAGAGATGAGTGCGTCCCACTTCCCGACATGTCAAGGGAGCGTGACGAGTGCAAAGCGATTTTCCACCGTGGCAAGTTCCACGTCATTGGAGGGTACTCGACCGATACGCAAGGTCGTTTTGAGACACGTGCTGAGGCCCCAGGTGTTGCCTCGTGGCAGTGGGGTCCAGTTCAAGAAGGCTTATTGGGAACTACCACGTGTCCTTGGATTTGCACGGGTGGTGATAACTATGATTTTTACATGTGTCATGAAGGTGATGTAATGGCACTAAAATGTGACATGTGGCAATCTGTGATGAAGCTACCTGCTGATGTGTGCAATGTTGCGTGTGTTGGATTTAAAGAGTTACAAGTGGACACCAATCGTGACTCCCGAAGAATTTTCTTGGCATGTTCAAGCAGGTTGTTAATTGGAGATTTGAAGACTTGAATGATTTTGCTTTGTACTTCATACATTGTTTTAAACACAGTTGAGTGGTGTAATAATGAAAATTGTTTGATAGTCATAAAAATCAATTCCATACAAATAAGCTATAAATAACAAATTTGATTCAGTCCAATTAATCGAAGTTTAAATTCAACACTGAGTAAAATTGGAAAAATATTTTTCCTTTAGTGATTCTCGAGCATTTCTCTATTTTGAACTGTTACTTATAGCCCAAGGTTCAAAGGTTGGTGCGAGATTAGATCTTTCATTCCTAAAATTTTATTCGGTCCCTTAATTTCAAAGTTGTTATTTATTCTCTAAGGTTAGCACTCTTGTTATTTATTGTCTAAAGTTAGCATTCGTCAATAATTTTTATGAATCACGTGACATTAGATGTCTTACCTATATTTCAAGAATTCGCGATGCGCCACGTGATCATTTACGTGATTCACGTGATTTTATATATTCTCTAATGTTTCACACTCGTGTATTTGCTTGCCTCCTTGGTCATCGACTCCAGAATACTCTCCTTATTTTATTTACTATTAATACGTAGCACAATAGGGTGGTTAATTTTATAACACTTAGGACATGTTTGGTACACTGCATTATGATATATTAATGATATATTAAATTACTGTTCACATTAAATTAATGTTAGTGCTGTGATTGAAAGAAAATGCGAATGGGTTAAAGGGGCTGTGCTATATTTGCTTATTATTATTTTTTCTTCATTTGCTTTTGCGTTTGCGTTTGCTTTTGCATTTTTTTTTTCTTTAGTTTACTTTTGCTTTTGCTTTATAATAGTAATAACAATAAATAAATAAATAAAACTCTTTAATTTAATATAATATGATATAATATTTTTGTTTTTTATTTTTACATTATAATTTATTAATAAATTTATAATTTAATATAACTAATAATAAATATTTCAATATGAATAATTTGAATAATATTAATTTAAAAATAATAATTACATAAATAATATTGTAAAATATTAATACAATTTAAATATATTAATATAAAATAAATTATTAAATAATATAATACATAATTTAAATTAATAACAAAAAAATTAATACAGTATAGTGTAGCACCAAACATTGTACAGAATTATTACAATACAGTACTAATACAATACACTAGCATTAAAGTAATACAATACAGCATAATACAATACAGTGTGTCAAACGTACCCTTAAGGTGTGTTTGGTACATGGGATTATGGGATATCAAAACTGTTCACATTCACATAATCCCATTGCCATGTTTGGTGTCAAAGTCCATTGCATTAAAGGACTAACTGCCGCATTAGCTTGCCTTTTTTTTTAAAAACTTTATAATAATAACAAAATATATATATATATAACTTTTTAATTTAATATAATGTTATGTTATATTAATTTTTATTTTTTGTCTTTACATTATAATTATTAATATAAATTAATAAATTAATAATTTATTATTCAATAATATTAAATTATATTTTTATTTTTATATTATAATTTATTAATAAATTTATAATTTAATATAACTAATAATAAATACTTAAATAGTATATAAAAATATAATATTATATTATATTATTTAACATATTATAATAATCAATATATAAAAATTAATTATTTTAATATAATATAATATAACTAATAATAAATATGATATTTTTAACATTTACACCAAAAAAATTGTTAAATTTCTAAAATTTAAGATTTCTATATTCAGTATTTTTCTAAGTACTAATAAATATTATTTTCTAAATATATAATTTAAAAAAATTAATACAGTACAATGTAGCACAAAAAATTGTATAGTATTGTTATAATACAGTGCTAATATAATATAATATAATACAATACACCAATATTAAAATAATGCAATACAGCATAATACAATATAGTGTGCCAAATATACCCTTACAATAATTGATCTCATGTTCACTTTCTTTGCACTGTAACAAAAATATATTTATTGTGGGTAAGTAGCAATTGATTCAATTGTTAATTTGGCTTATAAATGGCACTAATCATGCATCTGAAATGAGCTTTCACGGTTCAAAATCATGATTTTTGGACCATTCGAAATCGAGGCTAAGTATCAAACAAAAGGATAAATAAGCATGAATCTCTTTGATCTGTCTATTTGACTTCAAGAGTAGTGTCTACGTCCCATTTGACAATTTGAAACATTTTATTATATTAATTAGCTTACTGGTTTGCTGATAAGTTGCTAATTTTGTTGTTTGACCTTTTTTTAATTCATGAACACATAATGATTGTTCTGTTTAATTGCTTGCCTCAATTCTCTCCGTTGACAATAACTTGGAGAATACATTATCAAATTCTGGCTGTTATTTTATTGTGATAATTAAGATTTCAAAATTAATTAAAGTAGTTGCATTCCTTTTTTTAATCTGGCTGCTAATTTATCATGATAATTAAGTTTTCAAAATTTGTTAAAGTTGAAGTTGAAATTCGGACCTTTTTTAATGTACTATCATAATCGTCTTTTGATTCTTTGTTTAAATTTTGATGCATTTTATCGGACATGTTGCAAAATTAATTTCATTGTTGTTGTTCATTAGTAATGATCGGAACTTATTTCGTGTACCGTGTTAAATAATGTTAGTTATTAGCATAGCTATTAACGACGAGAAGGCTATTTAATAAATATGACAAATTGTGTCCTTTTTTTAATCATTTAATAACCTTGCAAGAGAAAAAATAATATAAAAAAAAATAAAAATACAAAGTGAATTCAAATAAGCAGAAGCCCCAAGAAAAAGAAGCATTTGAAAACCAAATTACAAAAAGCTATATTTGAAAATTTAATCCCTACAAAAGAGCATTTAAATCTGCTTTGACCTTTGAGGTGGGATCATGAAACCAAGTGAACTTTGAACAATGGATTATACAAATTTAGAAACTTAAACTGATGACATAAAACAAGTTCTTTCTTTCATTTTCAATTATTTTATGATAAATGTATATTAAATCATACGTCTAAATGGCCATATTATGATAGCGTGGAAGTCGTGTTTTGAGAGCATAATTTACATGAATAAGAGCAAAATCTACTCCCCTTACATATATTAAGTGAGAAAACTACTCCCAATTTTCATTAGTGGGACAGGAAATAAGAGTTGAGATTTTCATACTGCTTAAGATGACTTCTAAACATGACACAGAGTTTTAAAAGTTCAAAACACTTGACATAAATCCAATACTAATAGATTTTCGATAATAATACAATCCTATGAATACTTTGCATAAGTTAGCATATATAAATTGACGTGACATAAAAAATTTGGTCGGATAAAAGTATCATATCACCCACGTAATTATTTTCATTAACTGCTAATCATTTTTTAAACAAATTCCTGTGCATATGCAATATTACTTTGTACACACTGATTAGTACAAATTATTTAGGATTTGGATAAGTACTAATCTGATCTCATCCTGAGCATCGGATCAACGGTCAGCAATTGCTTGAGCTCCACATGAAGTAATTACTGACTGTTGATCCAGTGTTAAGGAAGAGATCATATTAGCACCAGATCCTTTCCCAGGTATTTATGTATGCATAATTATTCTTAGATTTTATATGTATCTTTAAAACTGTTGGGTATGGCCTTGAAGCTTGAAATTAGGAAGGTGGAAAGGCAAATGTAAAGCACGAGATCACCTGGGCCTATTAAATTTATTAAAATGCAGCCAAAAATATACGAGTTTTCACATAATCACATTACACTTTACACAAATGAATAAACTTCTCAAGAAAGCAAGTACACCATATGGAGTCCACACAGCTGCACACAAACAACAAATCTCTGACAACACAAACACTTGCAAATTGGATGCCCTTCTTTAGTCTGTTCAATCTTCAAATAATTCTATAGCAGTTTACCTGGAAAGCATTCTTTTACGGAGACAATCAAACAAGTGTTGCAATGCAATGATAAGCAACAATTATGTGAAACAAATTGGAAGAAATTAAAAATAACAATGGAGGAAGATGAATTTTCACCTGAATATATTTCGTCAATCACGAGATGCAGCATGCATTGGGGTTTTCGTCCGAAAACATGCTACAAAATTATGAAGCAGCAGAATAATTATATTAAGGCATTTAACGAATTTCACCATTACCTATATTTATTGCTACCATCTCATCCACTTCTATGTTGGTACGCAATTTTTTTTTTTATATAATTTATATGAGCGGAATTGCACCCTAAATTTTAAAAGTTGAACCAACTAATTTGTTACAAAATCAATCGATATATTTTAAAAATGAGAATTTACTTATGTATATCTAATACATTAAATTTTCCACTTCTATGCAGAGTAATTCGTACCTTAATTCGTACCTTGGCCTTATTGTCCTTATTGTTTCTTCATATGTATAGCCTGGCTCGTACATATAGACACCAAATCGAGTTGTGAGAATAGATTTTGAACTGATAACACGCTTAGTGGCCTCATCATCCCACTCCAGTTGGTTCCACCATTCTTCTTCTCCAATCAAAACTCCATTTCTCTTTCCACTCTCAGAGTTCAAAGGCAGTTTTCTTAAACTTGGGCAACCGTATACACATATCCTTTCGAGGCAAGGAAACGTCATGGCTCTGTGGCATACGCTCTTAAGATTTGGTAGATTGAAAAAATATGCTTGTCTAAGATGAAGGAACACACTGAGATTTTCTTCTGAAGGCTCCGAGTGTAGATGATTAGCTATTATTTCTTCCAGTGAAGGACAAATAAGAATCGAAGGCGACGAATGTAGACAATGCATGTCAAATCTTTTATTGTACAACTGATGATGGAGAGGTCTTGAAGGATTGGGAAAAGATTGCCCTTCATCATTATTGTCAGATTTGAAGATGATATATCAATTACTGGTGATGGCTTTGGGAGCCCCAGGACGAGTCTTCTAATGCAACTTTGTAACTTTGAAGATGATTTGAATTTATTGAGAGAATCAAGTGTCAATATGATGACACTTATTTCTTGCAAGTGTTCCAAGCCCTCCAGCTCCTCTAGTAACAAGACTAACACCAGGGATCGATGACCCAGAAGTAAACCCACCATCACTAGTTGGTACCCAGCTGAAAACTCGTAATGACAAAAAACTTGATAGCATTCCTACTGGAATAGCTTTCAGATTCTCCGTTCCATCTAACAAAAGAGTCCTCAGTTGAGTGCAACTCTAAATCTCAATTGGCAACTCACATATGTTTGTATTTGACAAATTAAGATATTGCAAGTCGATCAATTCACCTTCCCCCACATGCGGCTTGGACAATTCTTCATTTTGTGACAAATCAAGAACTCTCAAGGCATGCATAGACTGAAAAAGCTTGTTTTGAAATTCCTGTATCTGAGGATATCCTACAAGCAAAGTTAAGAGACCGGGACAACATGGCGGCGTTGGTGAGAGGGAGTCAATACTAGGACTCCGCCACAATGATACTCGTACAGCCTCCTTCCAGCTAGCAGTTTCTTGTACTTTAATCAGCTTATCAGTTTCCTCAAATACCAAAATCTTGTTGGCCCCTTGGGATGAAGCAATCCACAAAGCCATATCACGAAGCATGTCATGCATCTTGACAAAATCTTCAGAATTATTAGCTTCAACCTCCTCCAATAGGCAAGCAAGTTTCAAACTTTCAAGAATAAAGTTTCCTTCCCTTCTCGCAACATTAATGTCGTGAGAATCACGTAGAAGTCCCTCCCCAATCCAAAGCTCAATAAGTTCATCTTTCATAATAATTTGGTTCCTTGGGAAAAATGAACAATAAAGGAAACAAGTTTTGTGTGCTTCACTTGTCAATCTATCATAGCTGAACTTTAAAATAGGGAAGACACGAGTCCCCATACCTTCAAATCCAGATGGATACCTTTGCAATTCTTCAATTGCATATCGCCAATTATCAGGGTCCCTCCTGCTAGCCATGGCGCTCCCAATTGTAATAAGAGCAAGCGGCAAGCCTGCGCACATATTGGCCACAGTTTCAGCAAGTTCTCGTATCTCAGGATGAGAGTTTAGTGCATCATCAGTCACCTTGAGTCGGAACAGATTCCATGCTTCTTCTTGTGGCAAATAATCAACTTTGAATCTCCAGTTAACGCTCATGCTGCTGCACACTTCCTCAAATATGGTTGTAAATACTATTTTCGACCCATTTTGAACGGGAACACAGGCTTCCGATAATTCTATTCGTTCCCGTAGATCATCCAACAGCAAGGCAACCTTTTTGTTGCTTAACCTCCTGAAAATTTCTGCGGCTCTGCCTTGCTCATCTCTGTTCTTCCACTTGTCGCCATCCGGATCAATCCCTAATCTAGATCGAATAACTTCTTGAATTTTCTCTATATTTAATTCTGTAGATGCCTTAACCAAAATCACCGCACCAAATTTATGGCTCATGTTACTGAACATATCGTTAATTTGCTTTAATAGGGTGGTCTTCCCCACACCTCGTACTCCATACAAGCCGATGATTTTGACACCATCATCTTCAATGCATCTCCAGACTTCACTCAGTCGAGATTCTATGCTCACAATGTTATTCTCCTTAGGTAGAATCTCGACAACAAGTGGTGGCCGTGGAGCAGCAACAACATCAAAGTGCCCTTTGCTTGTTCGTTCCTTCACAGCCTCGGTCATTTCAACAACTTCTTTACCAACATTATAGCCGGACCAACAATTCTTGGAACAAGAACCTCCCAAAAATAACTTTGCTTTCTCTTTTTCAGCTCTCCGCAAAAGAGAATCCACTTCCTTTACCTTCTGTTCTGATGTTGGCAGCCAGTCTTTCACTTGCTCTCTAGGCACAAAATCAGCTTCTATTTCTCGCTCAACTCTCCCACTGACATCTTTACAGCTGCTATCAAGTTCTCGCTTTGCCTGACTCAAAGAGTCTACGTTGGCTTCGAGATGACGGATGTAAGAGCTACCATCGGCGGTGCAATTCCAGCATCCTTTGACAATGTTACTTTTAGGGAGCTTACAGAAACTAATAAAGCTGAGATCTTGTTTGCTATATTAGGAAATTCATAGGATGCGCAAGACTCTTCAGCAAATGCTACCACATAAACACAATCAAGTTGCTTTTGTCGTCTTATTCCTAACATGATATTAAAAATGAGATAATAATTAATTGGCAGTTCATTATATTTCCATCCAACGTACATTCAAAATGAGAAACAACTACAGACCCATGGTTTCCAAGTTGCTCTGATCAATTTGAAGCTAATAATGAGAAACAACCAAGGTCCCATGGTTTCCAAGTTGCCGTTAATTTGTCAACATACTATCAACTTGAAATTAAAAATGAGAGACAACCATATCCATGGTCCATATCAAAGTGGCTTTTGTCAACTTGCCATCTACTTGAAATTTTGAAAAGACAAGACCCATAATTAAGATAAGATCACAAACACATACATGTAGCCCAACTCAATCTTTTCCATATCCCCTGTTTCCCCCCCTTTACTACAAAACCATTTGCCAACTTTCAATTTCCGTCTCTGTACATAAGACATGTCTTTAATTGAACTAGTTCCTTATCAAATTTATCAAAAGAGAAGGAGAATAAAAGTTATTGAGACGGTGCAGGTCCTGCAGGAAGAAGAAATGAAGAATGAAATTGTCATACTAGTGTACAGTAATTAGAACAACAAAAGAAGCCTTCACTGGACTTCCTCAATTTATCTACGGATAGAAGTGATTGTTTCTTCTAATGATGAGTAATTCTCTATCAAAAGATTTCCAAGGGCAGGAGCGTATAGGAGCCATGCCAAATCTTCTATCCCCCATATTAGTACATAATTAAGGTTGCAGAAACCATTATTAGAAACAAATCCTCCCAAACTCTCCATTTTTTTGAAACAAAATTTAGTCCCTTCTAAAGAGTCACAATCACCTATCGCGAGTATCCCTAGATTCTCCATTCTTCCCATAATTGAACAAGATACGTCAAATGAAAGCAGTCCTGAGGATTTCATTGCTAATCCTTTAAAACAACTCTGCAACTTGGGGGATGACTTGAATTTCAGGATAGCCTCCAGAGTAAATGACCTGACACCAATTTCATTTATACTTACAAAGTCCCCAACTCTTGTCATATCATCAAAACATTGATTATGCAACTCATTTGGTCACCTGAGCAATCTGCTGAACACTTGTAATGAGGACAGACATGATACCACTCCAGCTGGAATAGCTTTGAGATTACTCGTTCAATGCCGAACACTTGTAATTCATTTATATCTTGCAAAGTCCCCAACTCTTATATCGCAAGTTCTGCATGACAACAATTTGCAAATCAAAAGTCCAATTTCATTCCTCTGTTTATCTCCATGATTCTCTCTATAATATTATCTCCTTTTAAGAAATTGTTTCCTGTAATTTTATTCTTAGCAATGCTGCAGTTATTAAACAGAACAAGTTTGCCTTTGTTCTAATATGTATAAACAAGGTACCCTGGTATGTAGTAAGATATAAAGCAGAATATGAAGCAAACAGGATATTTGGATATAATATTATACAAGTCACTACAGAGGCACAATAGCAATTAGAGTTTATCAGGTTTTGTACAATCTTGAACCTGAACAATTTTCACAACCAACACATTGAAAATAGATATGCTAGAAAGATGAGACCACCATTTGCATTCTACAGTTACGCTTGAACAACAACAAATTCGACACTCCAAACTCTATGAGTTCTTAATTCAATCTTCAAGTACCAGTATCTGAAAAAAAAAATTCTGGAAGCAATTAAACAGAAAGGAAAGTTTACTGTTCCATATCATCATCATAAATGGATAAATGCAACTGCATAAAAGGATAAGTGGAACATCAAATACTAAATCATTGCTGTCAAAAAACAAGAAGAAGGATAATGCATTGTAAAATATTGAAGAATTATATTATATATCCTCACTTTTTGAGTAAATGGAGAAAATTTTCAGATTTTTTACCCCACTGTTCCACTGAATTGTTTCTGTTTATTCTAAACTAGTCAAGTACTTATTTCCATCATAAGATGGAATGATGAGTCAATTTGAAGCAATTATCAAGAATGAAAATCTACAAGTGATCAAGAAAGGGTTTGAACATACCGGTATTGCAAATGCTTCACAGCCACGTGTCTTTAACATGATGAATTCAGAATTCATGGAATTTTGCAGCGAAGACCTCCTTGGTGGCTTCATCCTCCCACTCTAACTGCTCCCACCATTCTGCACTTCCTCGTATTGAGACTAAACTTTTCTTTGCACTGTCAGAGTTAAAAGGGAGTTTTCTCAAATTTGGGCAGTTGTTTACCGAAACAGTTTGGAGAGAAGGGAACGGCATGGTTCCGTGGCATATCCTTTTCAGGCTTGGAAGACTATCAAGATCTACCGCCATAAGATTTGAGAAATAGTTGTGACTTTCTTCAACTTCTGGAGACCCAGCTGATTCTATTATTTCGGATAATGCTTGACAGTTTGTTAAAGAAAGAAACTGAAGGTTTGGATGTGCTCCGATCCATGTCAAATCTTTAATAACAGGACATGCACGGATAGACAGATAATGAAGGTTAGGGAAATTGATCCATCCGCAGAAAGTAGGACCTATCCTCTCCAGAGAACATTCAACTATGTTAAGTGTTTCAAGATGCATCACATTCATCAAGTCGATATAGTGCGAGTCCAAATTGTGCATTATTGTTAGTCTTTTAATATGTCTACGTAATTCCGGAGAAGATTTGATTTTACAGAGAGCACCGGCAGAACCTAAAGTGATACTTATGTCACAAATTTTTCCAAGGCACTCTAGCTCATCTAGGATGGTTGTATCAAGCTGGGGCGTAAAATGCAATTCAATAAGTTCAGTTGAGAACAAGCTAAATACTTGCAATGACAAAAGATTTGGGATCACACCTGCTGGAATTAGGACAAGACGCCGCATACCATCTAATAGTAGAATCTTCAGGTTTTTCAAATACATAATCTCAGTCGGCAACTCTTCTATACTTGTATTTGAAAGATTGAGGTAGCGTAAGCTGATCAATGCACTGATTCCGGCAGGCAACTGGGTTAAGTCAAGATTATATGACAAGTCCAAAACTCCCAAGGCACTCATAGAATCAAAGAATCTAAGTGGAAATGTTTCCAACACAGTAAACCTTACAAGCAAAGTTCGCAGATGAGGAGAAAGAGGTGCTTCAGGGAGAGATTCGATACTTGCACCCCACAGTGACAGTCTAAAATCTTCCCTCCAGCTGTCAGTAGATTTATTTGTGTGACCAGTAGAGCTTTGTACCAAAATCTTGTTCTCATTAGAAGCTAGCCACAAAGCCATATCACGAACAACGTCATGCATCTTAACAAAATTTTCAGAATATTCACCAGTTTCAAGTAGACATGCAAGTTTCAAACTTCCAATAATATATTCTCCTTGGTTCCGCACAAAAGTTGGGTTAGCGATATATGTTAAAAATCCCTCCCCAATCCAAAGGTCGATAAGCTCATCTTTCCTAATATTATGCTCCTCTGGAAATAAGGAACAATATAGGAAACAAGCTTTGAGAGTATCGTTTGCCAAGCTATCGTAGCTAAACCTCAAAGTAGGGAAGACACGATCCCCCATACCTGCAAATCTGGATGGGTTACTCCGTAATTCGTCAATTGCATACTGCCATTCCCTGGGGCTCCTCCTACTGGACATAGCACGAGCTATAGTAATAAGAGAAAGTGGCAAGCCTTTGCATTCTCCAACAACAGCTTGAGCCAGCTTTGGTATCTCAGGATGGGAGTTGAATACATCTTCACCCACCTTGAGACGAAACAAATCCAGGGCTGCTTCTGGTGATAAACAGTCCACTTTAAATTTCCTATGAGCTTCCATGTGACCACATACTTCCTCTGACCGAGTTGTAAACACAATTTTAGACCCATTTTGGGAGTCAGAAAGAGAAACTCCTATTTTTGAGAGATCTAGTTGCTCCCATACATCGTCTAGTAGCAACACAAACTTCTTTTTACACAACCTTGTCAAAATTTCAACAGCTCTATCATCCTCCCCTTTCGTGTTCCAACTGTAATCCGAAATGCCCAATTTTTTGCTTATAACCTTTTGAATTTTCCCTAAATTTCCTTCTTTGGACACTGCAACAAAAATCACCAAATCATAATGATGATTTACTTTCAGAAACCTATTGTTAAGTTCCTTTAAGAGGGTGGTCTTGCCAACACCCCCCATTCCATATAACCCAATAATTTGCTCACTCGGATCTTCAATGCATCCCCAAACTTCAGCGACTGTTGAGTCTATACCTACTATTTTCTCTGTCGCCAACCTATCCACTGGAGGCCGCGGTAGCTCGTAGGTAAAAACACTTTCAAAATCTTGCCCTTCTCGTCTTAGTTGTGTTACTTTAGATATCTTCTCAGTCACTGTCTTTCCGATCTTATAACTAGAGTAACAGTTTCTAGTAAAACAACTTCCCAAACAGTTTTTTTCAATCTCCTGGTATCCCTTCTGTAAAATGTCATCCACTTCACTTATTTCCGATTCTACAGCATTCAACCAGCCTTCCACTACTTTCCTACGCTTACGCAGTTGCTGCTGCTCTTCTGCCTCAACCCTTCTCTTGACATCTTCATGGAGATCTTCAAGTTGACTCTTCTTTTCACTCAAAGACTTTAGGTTATCTTCAAGATGCCTGATGTAAGAGCTTTTAACTGCAGTGCAGTCCCACAATCGAGTAAAAATGTCCAAGATTGGGCTCACACAATCCATGACTCTTCCAGAGATCCCCAGAACAAAATTCCAGTTCAGAAAAATGAAAATTGCAATATGCCCTCACAATAAAAATAAAGGATTACTTAGAAGATGCAAGTGCTGTGATTACAAAAGTTTATTATTATTATTATTATTATTTTCAATTTTGTAACTCAATGTTTACTGTAAGCGACCGGAGAAGTTTTTCTCCTCGTATAGCTCATCGAAATTGCGGTAAGATCTTAATCCAACGGTTGTTTAAGCAATGCTCAAATTGAACTAGTAGGGAGCTACCGATTGATCCCGCTTGATGATGATATCACTGGGTTTTGACGAAACGAAGAGAAATTGGGTATTTCATCTCGACGGTTGAATGTGACGGGGGCTAATTTGGAATTTGATCATCGGCGTTGTAGGCAATTAAAGTTAGAAAGAGGAATCCTAGGGAGTCAAAAGAAAAAAGAAAGAAAGGAATTCTACAAAGTACTTTTCTATTTGTTTCTACGTAATTTCTTGTTTGCATAGAGATTAATAATTAATAAATCTTTCCGTCAAGCACCGACTATGGGTAAAAGTCCATTTAATCTCCATATTTTGAGGTTAGCGTTTGTTTAACTTTTATATATGTTTAATTTTTATACTTTTAAAAATACTTTAAAATATTTTTATTGGTAAACTATTGACACCCCCATTATTATTTTTTATTTCTTTTGATTTGTTTTTACAATATTATTTTCTTACATAAATTTTTTAATTAATAAAAAGAAAAAAAATTAAATTACCAATTTAACTCAAAAAAATAAAATAAAAATAAAAAGAATATATATTAATTTTTGTGAAATACTTTGCTGATGAGGTAATATATTAATTTTTTATTAATGTCCAAAAAAATTAGTAATTTAATTTTTTTTACAATATTAATTTTTTTGGGACATACATGAGCTTCTACAAAAACATATATTCTTTTTGTTTTTATTTTATGTTTTGGATCTAAATTTGCTAATTTTTTTTATTAATATCCCAAAACAGAAATATTATTGTAAGAGGTAATATTGTAAATGCAAGTTAAGAAGAACAAAAATAATGGTAGGGATGTCAATAATTTAATGACAAAAATATTTTAAAGTTAAACAGACACTAACCTTAAAATACAGAAACTAAACTGATTTTTACGCTCATTAACTATTCTCAAAGGATTTTTCTGGAGATTTCAATGTCTCTTATTTGCAAGCCCTATTTGCCAAAATCAATTGAAAAGCAAAAAAGTGATGTTCAATTATAGGCTAGGCTCTGGTTATTTGCTTTGGTTGTTGTCAAAAGACAGAATACGCTCCTGTGGAATCCACTTTTCGTTTTCGATATATTGAAGCATACGTGTTTTTATTTAGCTAATAGCCTAATACCAATTGTGTTAGTATTAATTACAATTTTTTATATCATGTATTGCATTAGTATTACTGATATGCTGACTCCACTCTTTGTTTTATGATTAATTGCGAACTTTAATAATTAATACTGATTTGAAGAAAATTTTTTGTTTCATGATTAATCCCACGTACTCTCAAAATCCCACCATTAGCAAACATGTGCACCATTTTCAACATCATACTGCCAGGCATGATAAGGAGAAATTCTACAATACATCTGATGTTCTATGTCATCAGATGATGTGAAATCACTAACTAATAATTTGTTGACATGCGTCAATAATTTTTAAACTTAAAAATAGTTTATTAAAAGTCAAATAACTCTCTCTTTCCTCTAGTTTCAAAAATTTTTGTTCCCTCTTCCAAATTCCAAGAACAAAAAAACCAAGAAACATTAATTTATTAGAAATTATAAAAATAATAAATTGGATAAAGGCCTTTTGTAATCTCGTTTTCATCCTTCTTCTCTTCCCATTCACAACTCCATTTCCATGCAACAAATCTTTCTAATTAAGCTAGTGGTATAATTTTCCATGAGAATGGAGTTGTGAATGGGAAGCAAAAGGAGCATCAAAGCAATATTATTTTGGATTTGCATGAGTAGATGCTAGCTGCATCAAAATTAAATGTTCTTATTATTGATCTCCAATCAGTAAAAAAATGTAACTCTAAATATGTATGCAGTTTATTTTCCATCAAAGGAAGGGTAAATCAACGAGAAACTTGTTCCTCTCATTTCTAACTGATAGTCAATTATTAACATCTTAGAAAGTTTGCGCTGACTTATTCAACATTGGTTAAACTAAATCATACTTAACATTAATCTAATTCAAATGGTCTGATTCAGTAGTTTATTTTGTTGGTTGAATGATTTTAAAATAATTTTATTTATCGGCCACTCAAATTCGAATTTTAAGAGAGATAGGATGTTTAAAAAATTTACTTGAACTTCGTGCAATCCTCTACTTAACAAAAAAATAATAATAATAAAAAATTAAAAATGTCATGTACATATCAATCAAGACCAAAGCGAAGATTTTTATCTATAGCCAATAAAATACTTGATCATTTACAAATATTTAATATATTATTTTTAGAAATTATATATCAATATTAGTCAAATTGTTACTTGCATGGTTGCAAAAAGTAGTTTGCAACCTTTACTTGGATATATTGTTTCAAAAAAAAAAAAAACCTTTACTTGGATATAACTGTTGGTTGGATTTATTATGGCATTAGCTGTTAACTTGCTTGTCAGGTTACTCTTAATTTAACTGCATAATTTTTTTTACCAACCGTGAGATGGTAAAAGACATACAAATAGGTACTCGTGGCCACAAACTAATAATAATAATTTAAGTTAATATCACTTAAGTGACTGATGTTTTGACAAATTATAAAAAGGTGATATATATTTAAAAAATAAACAGTTGGGTGACACGCCGTTAATTTTTCCGTCAAAGTTAACGAAAAAAATTACATTGTGATAAAATGACGTTTTTGTCCCTCTGAGTTAATTTAAGTTTAATTAATAGGCTTTTTTTTGTTAAATCAAAATTCAAACATGTTAAATCAAATAATTTTTTTAATAAGAAAATTTTGATTTAACAAGAAATTTTTTTAAAAAAAAATTGTTTGTTTTAACTTTTAATAAACAAAAAGCCAATTAATTAAACTTGGATGTAATTTTTTATATTTTTTTACTTAAAAAATAAAAATAAATGAGTAGGGGCATAAATATTATTTTCTAACTAATTGTAGGGGTAGAAATATTATTTTATAACTATTATAAAGGTAGAAACGTCATTTTATAATTAATTGTAGGGGTAAAAACATCATTTTATAATTATTTTACTGTACCCATTAAATTTAACAGAAAAATTAACGGTGTGTCACCTAACTGCTTATTTTTTAAACATATATTATCTTTTCAAAACATCACTCACCCACGAGATATTAACCGTAATAATTTTAAGGGATAATGTCATTTGACACCCCACCCCAGTCCATTAATACGTCCTTGACAGTAAACCGTTTGACTTAACAATGTTGTGAAATGTGAACAGCTAACAGTCGGGGGCGGGCAACTAGTTCTGAAAGGTCTGAGAGTAAATTGAGATTCCCTTAAACATTGATGGAGTTAACTGAAATTAATCCTAATTTCAAATAGAACACGTGATTTCTTAATGAGTCAAGTGAGGAGAATATTCAGTCAATTGAGGAGAATGTCCAGGATTGGGTTAACACAATCCATTTTTTTTTCATTTTACTCTTCTTTTCTTTCTTCCACTTTCCTCTCCTTTCATTTCCTTACTTTTCTTCAAACCAAACATCACCAAAGAGTCTACGTTGACTTTGAGATGACGGATGTATGAGCTACCATCGGCGGTGCAATTCCAGCATCCTTTGACAAAAATTCCATGGTTACGTTTAGGGAGATTACAGAAACTAATAAAGCTGAGATTTTGTTTGCTATGTTAGAAAATTCATAGGATGCGCAAGACATGTCAGCAAATGCTACCACATAAAGACAATCAAGTTGCTTTTGTCGTCTTTTTATCAAAAAAAAAAAAATAGTTTTGCTATTTACCCCGGGTCAAATCCCGAAATGGGTTTATTTGCAATAGTTTCTAGATTTTGTCAAAAGTTTATAATTAACTTAACTGCTTGTACCCTTAAATTTCTTCTATTAATCAAATAGGTCATTTTTGTAATATTTGTTGAAATTCTTATAATTAGTTGCTAATTTTCAATAATCGGACAATTTGTCTTTCCATCTCTTGAACTTCTATTTTTAAAATTTTGCAAACTTTTAATAATAATTTTGTACAAATTTACATGATTATCAAATTCATAAAGATCTATTGGTTCTATATTAGAACCTGCATTAATAATTATTTGTCTTTCTTGGGACAGGGACCAAATCTTTTCTTCTAACATATTTATGTATACTTCTAAGCTATTTTCCCAACTTAGGTACATTCCATCCATGCTTTCACACAAATGTTGTAATCTAAATTCTGCATTTTGAATTAAAAAATTTATATTATTGTTATTATTGTTATTCATTATGGACGATTTTGAGTCCTGTTATTAGTTCTACACCTATCTTGAATTACTTCAAGACTTGTTAAAATAGATTCCATTAATGCTATCCTATTTTTTTTCTTCAAAGGCATCAAATATATCATATTCATTTTCAGCATCTATTCTAGTCATATTTCTATATTGAAGTTTCATGAGATTTAAATGATCTTTAATCATAGTAATTGTATAAATAATTTGGTATTCTTGACTAAAATCCAGATTATCTATAGCGTTTAAAAACTTAATAACAGATCGTTCCATGTTTTAAGAATTTGAGCTAATTTTATCACTTCCAATCTTATAATATTCAAGAAAATAACCAAGGCCCAACATGCTTCCGTTTGTTGCTAAAATTTAAGAAGATAGTTCAAGGTTACTAACCAGTGTAATATCTCTCGGGATTCTGAGATATGCTCGCTAGTTGCCTCCAATCATAGAGAGGTCCATGGTCAGCACCGTCATAGCTCCACATGTCCAGCAAGATCACCTCGGCGACTGTTCCACATGGCCTAACGCAACACACTGCTCCACGGCCTAGAAGGATTTGTCTAAGTGCTTTTCTTGCAAACGTCTCTGGAAGAGTGCTTAGTAATATGAAATCTTCTTCGATTAGCACAAGTGCTGGCATATAAAGTACTTGATTTTTTTCTTAAACTATATAAGGTGGAAGATAATAATTTCACTCAAAAAGGATTTATTTATTTCATAACCGGAGATGGTTACAGAGTCGATTGCCCCTCTCCTTCATACATGATTCTATTTATATCTTACACAAGATAAGATTACATGATTGGATTACATCATATGTGTTACATTTTTAGGAAGCTTTGGGGATTCTCCTCAGATAAAGTGATCTCTCCTCCACATCCTTTCTTGACATCTGTCTTTTGTAGCAGCCAGCTACTGTATGGCTAAGATAAAAATTCTGAAGTTTATCCTTTAAGCTTCTTATTTCGAATATTGAGCTTTGTTAAGCTGGCATCTTTGAATTTTGTAGTGGACCTGTCACATGCCTATTATGAGTTCTTCATCTATTGACATGTTTTCTTCACTGGACCCATCTTTATATTTTTTGTAACAAAAGCCACAATCATTTTGATGTTTTAACACCTTGCATATCTCGTGGTGTGTTGGCAAACTAGACTCCACGTGAGTTTCATATATTGCTTTTTTCTTTTTAACAATGGTCTGTTTAGCTAGAATATTGTCCTTTCTGCTCATTGAAAAGATTAAATGTTCTTTGGTAGTCTTATAGAGCCACACATTTGCTTTGCTTATCCTTTCAAGCTGTTCGTTAAGGACTTTCATCCCTATGGCCCGTTTGGTAGTGAGTGCTCTAGGCTTGAATAATTCTGGATCATAATTATTGTAGACCTGATCTAACCCCAACTTGTATCATATGTTGTGCCGGAAACCATATGTTATCATCATACTCAGGGCAAGCAGAGAGGAATTTGACAAAAATGGCTTCTTTTGTTCTGCTTATCTTTTTGAGTTCAATGGCGGCTTCTTTGATCTTTTCAGGAAGAAATTCAAGCTCCCTGAAATTTTCATCTGTATAAATAAGGTTAAGAAATCCATAATCAAACACATCTTTTATCATTTTAGGATCACCTCCTAAAACGAAATTAATCCTTGGGTACAACCCTGAATGATCCGGTATTATAGCCTGGCTAGGACGAATCCCATAGGCTATTTTACCAATTCTTTTATATTCATAAGCGTAGTCATTTTCACATGGGATTTTAGCCATTGAAAGTGACTGTCCACTTTTAACATATTGCGGCTTTAAACTATGTGAAGAGCTTTGGGAACCCTCTCCCTTCATATACTGTTATTTGAGATCATGAATTGAGAGGAACCTCTCTAGAATTAGGATCTTTGTATTCTGTGAAGAACACTAGGCGATCTGACCCTCATTTTGGTCCTTAAAATGGACTCTTTTTAGCATTTTGCTAATAAATTCTTCTGAAATTTGTACTTCTGGATTATTTTGCAAACTTTTATCGGGGCAAAGTTTGGTCAATTCTTCTTGGGCAGCATCAATCATAGCAAGCCCATCATAAATCAATTCATTGCCCTTGAGAAGCAATTCTTGACCTTCGGAGCATATCATTATGCCCTTCATTATTTTGGAAAGACTTTTATCCATTATATTCCCTGCTGAGAAAATCTACAATACAATTGTTAGATCCTTTAATATACTCAATTTCAAAATCATATTCTGCAAAGAATTGCTGCCATCTAATTAATCTCTTATATTGAGGGAGATTAGGCAATTTATTAAATATAAATCCTTTAACTTGTGTATTATCAAATCTGACTTTAAATTTCTTTGGTAATAAAAAGAAAGTAAATTTAGCTATTCCATTTTTAATAGCTAATAATTCCTTTTCATTACTATGATAATTCTTTTCTGCGGGCTTAAATGTTCCGCTAGTATATCTACAAATCTTTTCTAGATCTGTTTTTAATACTGTACCCTAGTGCGTATCAGAAGCATCAGTTTCAAGAATTAAATTATCACTGGCAGTAGGGAATCCTAATCTTGGTAGATTTTTACATATTTCTTTTAATCTTTTAACTACTTGAGTATGAGATTCTTCCCATGATGTTGTATTATTCTTTTTCAATAATCCTTGTAAATGTTGTCTTTCTTTTGCTAAATTTTCTATGAAACCTTCAGCATAATTAAGACATCCTAAAAATCTTTGAATTTGTTCCTTAGATTCTAATTTATTAGGGAACAAATATATTTTTTCAGAAATATGTGGCTACATTTCTATTCATGTTTCATCTATTATTAATCCTAAAAATTCAATCTTAGATTTTATTATTTCAGCTTTCTTTTTAGAAAGTAATATTACATCTTTCTGCAAAAGAAATTAAATGATTAATATGATCAAATTTATTATTAGAGAATATTAATATATCATCCACATAAACAATGCAAAATTCATAAAATTCTTTAAAATTTTTATCCATTCTTCTTTGAAATATTTATGGTGCA
Organism: Clausena lansium; assembly: GCA_030449835.1. Taxonomy (NCBI): domain Eukaryota; kingdom Viridiplantae; phylum Streptophyta; class Magnoliopsida; order Sapindales; family Rutaceae; genus Clausena; species Clausena lansium. The sequence goes on from JASUUF010000369.1 coordinate 3,810,931, forward strand.
TTTTTTAATCCAAATGGCATTACAATCCATTCATACTGTCCCTGAGGTGTACTAAAGGCAGTAAGTGGTATACTATCTTCTTCAAGCTTAATTTGCCAAAAGCCAGATTTACAATCAAATTTGCTAAATATTCTTTTATTAATTACAGAGGTAATTAATGTATCTTTGTGAGGTAAAAAGTATCCATCAAATTTGGTATATTTATTTAATTCTTTATAATTAATAACCATACGAGCTTTTCCTTGTTTAATTTCCACATGATTCCTAACCATAAAGGCAGGGCTACTATGTGGACTTTTCGATTCTCGGATAAGTTTGAGATCTAAGAGTTCTTTAATTTGTTTATCAAATTCTATTATATCTTCTTGCTCATATCTCATAGGCTTAACTCTTATAATAACATTTGGGTCTTTTAATTCTATCTTGGCATAAGTTTTATCAATTTCCCATAATTGAATTTTCACCAAAATTTTTATCAAGATTTTCTAAAAATTTTTTCATAATCAGATATAATTTGATTAAATTTGATATTGAAATCACCACACTGGCTGCGGCGACAATGAAATTTTCAAGTAGTGCGCCGGATAGGATTATAAATCCGTGGCGTGGTAAGTGTATGATTACAAGGGATTTTAAGAGTAATTGCTTCGTTAGTCATTATATAAATGAATTGACGAAGGAAATTAACCCTTAAAAGGATATCGGCACCCATATAATCATATAACCATAATATTGGTATGCTTAGAATATAATCGTTGATTTGTATTAAAGTTTTTATTCTACATGTTCCTAGAGAAATTTGTTCTGCATTAATTCCTTTTCCCGTTAAGGGTTTATAATCTTTCTAATATGATCTTGGATAAATTCTTGAATTAGCTAGGCTAACTCCTGAACCCGTATCAATTAAAGCATGGAACCATTCTAGTTTATGCTTATAATATGGTACTATCACTTTTAAATATACTATAAAAGGATTAGATATATCTTGATAGAGTTTGTTTAATCCCTTCAATTGTTATTGATATTTCTCTATCTCCTATGCAGTAAGGAGAGAAATTTTCAAGGAAGTTCATTCCTAACAATAAATGACTTATATTTGATTCATATTCTGGTTCTATGATAAAAGGAAAGATAAATTCTATTCCTCTAATTTTTAATGGTATTTCACTGTATTGAGTTAATGTTTTTCTTTCTCCATTATACCCTACATAAGTATGTGGTTCAATTAAAATCTTTCTATCTAAATATTTAATCATCTTAACATCTACATAAGATTTTGCAGCTCCTGTATCTAGAACAGCAAAAATCTCATGTCATGATTTTCCATTATTATATTCAATTTTGATTTTTATATTTTGATTATTTTTTCTTACTATTGTTAATATTTCTTGTGATGATGGTTTCATAAGAGGACTACATCTTGTAGAACTTTGCGTTCCACTTAAATTTCTTGGTATTGATTCTCCACTTCGTAAAATTATTCTTCCTTCTGGCGTATATTCTATAGTCCTGGAGGTATTTCCTCTAATCAAAGTGGATTGACTCCTTAAATTCATCTTCCATTCCTCGGGTAGATCAATTTCTCTTAATAATTCAGGGGGTTGTATTTTTCCAACTTTATTAAAGAGTTTGTCTATTTTTATAAATTCTTTATCAGCGAACATTTCACTGTTATCTGAATTTGTTAATGCATATTCTATGGCATAGGTTATGCTATATGGATATGATCCATCATGCATTATATCAAAGTATTTAAAATCATGACATAAAGTTAAAGTTTTATTTATATTTCTATCTCTTAGACTTATAGAATATTTAGGATATATTTTAAATATTAATTTTTTATAATTAAGATTTCCTTGGATTACTCCAAGAAGTGCATGTTTTCTATCTTTTATTTTATTATCTAGTACAGCAAGATTTACTGGACTATCAATTCCTTCTCTGAAATGAGATTTTATCATAATTTGGATTCCTCCAATATGAATATATCCAATTTTATGCCTATCACTAGGTCTAATTTTATTAATTTTTTTTTCTATATCAGATTTTAACAACAATGGTATATTTGTATTTCCTCTTGCATGCCTAATGTCAATTGGCTCTTCTCTTACAGTGGCACCAAAATACATTACATTTTTTCTTTTAACCATATTAGCTATTCCTTGTACTAACCTATTGACTGAAGTCATAGATGTTTCTAATCCCTTTTTATTAATCTTGAGATATTGTTTTTTTATCAAAGATTAACTATTTATTAAAAGAACCTTGTTCATCTATTTCTTTATCCTGATATAAATCTTTGTTATCTATTTCTTCAATACTCATTCTGCTTCTGAAGTACTTAAACTTACATCAGTCAGATAATATATGCTATCATTTTCACTAACATCCTCACTATCAGTGATTAATTCTAATTCTTCAAAACGTTCAAACATTTTAATGTTTAATCTCTTTTTCTTAGGACACTCATTTGCATAATGTCCTTCTTTATTACATAACCAGCATTTACATTTTTTAGGCATTTTTGCCTTAGATTTTCTATATTTGTTCCTTTTAAAGAACTTTCTTTTATATTTATTTTTCTTGTAATAATTTTTATTAGTCTTGAAAAATTTCTTCCTTTTAAATCTTTTCTTATGTTTATAAACTTTTTCAGAACATCCAAATTTTGGAGGTTCTTTTAATCTTGAACAACATAATCCACGATTTTGTTTTTTCATTAAACGTCTATCTCTTATTTTGGAACACCACTGATTTACTCTATTTCGAGCAAACCTAATTCTACTTCCAAGGGTATCAGTATTGGTAGTATCATCATATTCTTGGCTATATTCTTCCATAATATTTTTACCCCATGGGTCTGGTATTTTCATAAAATATAAACTATTGTAATACATTTTTGTATTATCTTCTTCTCTAAATTCACATTTATAATATAATTCTTCGAAGCTATATGTGTATGCTTCTAAGTAGCATATATCACATATTTCAAGCCTAGTTAGCTTTCTTATATTTTCCACTCTTTTTCTTTCTAATTCTTGCTGATAATCGGCTTCCCAATCTTCTCCTAAAAATTCTCTTGTTATTTCACTTTCAAATCTTGTTAGGATTTGTTCTTGGGATTCATTTTTATTAGGGTTTTCCCCATATAATACTCTATTTTTATTATTAACACTTAATCCCATAAACCATTGTGCAGCTATTCCTACAAAAGAGGTTTTAAGGAATTCAATGCTATTATATCTATTTAGATTATAAAATGCTAAGGCAATCTTCATGGATTTTACCAAAGCAGTTATCATTTTATCTCTATCTTTGACATAATCTAAGTCTAACCATATACCCTCATGACTGATGGGTCTTTCTTGATATTCTCCAAGTATTTTATATTCTCTCTTAGGTCTTCTAGTTGGCCTAAAATATTGACTTTGTGATCTTTCATTTTCGTATGTTGGTATTTCTTCTCTAGCATAGGAAGCTCTATTACTAGATTCACCTCGTTCAAAGACTCGTGGTTTTGATTCATTCATTTTTAAATGTTCAATTCTTTTTTCAATATCTTCCAAATTTATGAAGACATTATCATCTTCTTCATCTGTTTCAGGTTCTTCATTATTATTAGATAATTTTTTTAATCCATTATCTGCATCTGCACTTAACATTCTTAAACTTATTAATTTTTAATTTCCTTTTATTTTGTTAAATATTGGCCTTACCATAGGTTGGATTTCACTACTTTTCTTTTCATTAAAATAAATAATTGTATCTTATAAAATTTTATTCTGTTCTTGAATTATCATAAGTAAATCTTCTATATTATTATCAATTCTTTGTACTTCAATTTTCTTGTAATTTTTCATATATGTTTATGGCAAATTTATTACCAAGTTGTTCAACAATTTTTTTCTATTTTACTTAGTTGGCATTCTATCTTATTCAATTTTAGTTCTATAGAATTCTTATTTATTATATCTATAATTTTTTGTTTCAATAATTCCAAGTCTTCAATTTTGTATTCGTTTATTATTTGTTTAATAGGTTCAAATTGTTGACTCATTTGACTTCCTAATCTTTTGATTTGATCTATATTTTCATCATTAACATTTTTTATTTCTAGTATTTCATTAGCACTTTCTATATCATTTATACTTAAATTAGGGTTTCTTAATTTATTTAATAAATATAGAGAAATCCAGTTTAACTGGTTATTCCCCATATGTCGGAATCATTTACTAAATCAAAAGGTTGAAATCTTCCATATGTGTATCCTCTTTGCCTATAACTAGAAGGTGGAAACCTGCTAGTTTCTATATTTTGAGAAATTATTAATGGGTCAGGTAATTTGTCTATTATACCATCTGCATAATATTTCATTACTTTCTATTAGATATTTGTGACATATAATATCTTTTATTTCTTTTGGAATATAATTCTTCTCTAATCCTTTTTTATTAAGCAGAGTTTATGCATAAATAAGTTTTTATATCCTAATAACATATTACTAGAAGGGTAATATTTACTTATAATTCTTTTATTATTCCAATTATATTCTTCTCTTTGCTTAATAGACAAAAGTCTATTATAATCTATTATAAGATCTTCATGATAATCTTCAACAGAATTAATATTCCACTGTTTCCAAGAAAAATTATTTCTAGAAACTTCTATCCTTATTCTATCTAATAAGAGGGGATCTATATTTAAATATCTTCTATTTATTATTATTAATTCTCCAATTCTATATTCTTGAGCTTTTGATAAACATAATTGCATTAACTGTTTAATCTCTAAATCTCTTCTTTCTTGTGAATAATATTCCATATGTTGACCAATATTATATCTTATAGTGTTACTATCAATTAATAAATTATATCCCTCAGGATTAATATTATAAATAATTAGATCATCTTCCATTTTTAATTATTGGTACCAATTACTTGGCTCTGATACCAGTTTGCGGAAAAATCAATTAAATTAATCAATATCAATTAAATTAATGAACATAGGGGTGTAATTAATCAATATCAACTAAATTAATAAACATAGGGGTGTAAATGAATAAAATATTCGAATTTTGAAATTTTTTAATTTAGGGGCCTTCGGTGCCCACTATTCTTCGGGGCATCTATCTTTTTCCAAAAAAAAAGAAGTTGCTTTTGTCGTCTTATTATCTAACTAGATATAAAATTTGAGAAACAATTAATTAGCACTTTATTATATTTCCATTCAATATACATTCGAGAAACAATTTCAGACGCATGATTTCCAAATTGCTGTGTGGGGTTAGCCTCTATTTAGTATTGAGGTACTGTAACTCTGAAGCTACATTTATTGTATAAAAAAATTATAATTATAAAATAAAAATTAATAATATATAATAAATATAATTTTTAAATAATAATTTTAATAAAATTAATAAAAATATAATATATTTTATTAATTAATTTGTAAAGATATAATATATTGTAGGTTATCTTCAAGATGTCTGATGTAAGAACTTTTATGCTAGTACTGTGTTTGAAAGAACATGGGAATGGGTTATAGGGGCACTGCTAATGCGGCGACTGTTGCATTAGCTTGCTTATTATTTTTTTTTCCTTCATTTGCTTTTGCTTTTGCTTTTTTTTTTTTCTTTCGTTTGCTTTTGCTTTTACTTTTACTTTTGCTTTATAATAATAATAATAAAAAATAAATATAACTCTTTAATTTAATATAATATTATATAATATCTTTGTTTTTTATTTTTACATTATAATTTATTAATAAATTTATAATTTAATATAATTAATAATAAATATTTCAATATGAATAATATTAATTTTAAATTAATAATAATATAAATAATAATGTAAAATATTAATACAATTTAAATATATTAATATAAAATAAAATATTAAATAATATAATATCTAATTTAAATTAATCACAAAAAGATTAATATATTAATATAGTACAGTATAGCACCAAATATTGTACAGCATTGTTATAATACAGTGCTGATGCAATACAACATAATATAATATATCAATATTAAAATAATACAATACGGCATAAAACAATACAGTGAGCCAAACGTACTCTTAGGGTGTGTTTGGTACGTGAGATTATGGGGTATTAAAACTGTTAACATTCCCATAATCTCATTACCATGTTTGGAGCCAAAGCCCATTGCATTAAGGGTGCATTTGACATACTGTATTGTATTATATTGTATTGTATTATTTTTAATGCAGGTGTATTGCATTAGCACTGTATTATAATAATACTGTACATTATTTGGTGCTGCACTGTATTGTATTAATTTTATGTTATACTATGTTTGGTGCTACACTGTACTGTATTAATTTTTAATAATACTAAATTAATTTTTTTGTGATTAGTTTATATCATATATTTAGAAAATAATATTTATTAGTTATGTTAAATTATTTAAAAATAATTAATTTTTATATATTGATTATTATAATATAATTATATAATGTAATATTTTATTATATTTTTATATACTATTTAAGTATTTATTATTGGTTATATTAAATTATAAATTTATTAATAATTATAATAATCAATATATAAAAATTAACTATTTTAATATAATTTAATATAACTAATAATAAATATGATATTTTTAACATTTATACTAAAAAAATTGTTAAATTTCTAAAATTTAAGACTTCTATATTTAGTATTTTTCTAAGTACTAATAAATATTATTTTCTAAATATATAATTTAAATTAATCACATAAAAATTAATACAGTCTAATTAAAAATTAATACAGTACAGTGTAGCACCAAATATTGTACAGTATTGATAGAATACAGTACTAATATAATAAAGTATAATACAATATACCAGTATTAAAATAATGCAATACAGTATAATATATTAACTCAATAAAGAACTTGGGACCAATGATATGGTCGATGTTTTGTTGCAGCTTGCTGATGATCCTACACTCAAAGTTAAGCTTGAAAGAGATCACATCAAGGCATCAATCCAGGTAATTAAATTTTATGTGCAAATACATAATTTTATATTTGTTTCAACAAAGAACCCTACTCACACGCACATAGATAAAGTAAAGGGATCTGATTTTGATTATTTTGTTTTCTAAGAAAAAAATAAATATAAAAATCCGAATAGTAATTTTAGGGCACTATACTAATACTAATACTAATTTCATGTATATGTACATTGACATGAAAACTAATTTTGTTTATAATGATTTTAACTTCTTTTAGTACTAGTTCATTGTCCTACAAAAGCAAACATCATGAATACAACTATCCAAGTGTCTCTTGCATTAAAAATCTGAATTATTATTATTATTATTTTTGATGATTTGTAAGATCTTTTACTTGGGGGAATTGAAACCTCGGCGGTCACCTTAGAATGGACGATGTCAGAGCTCTTGAAAAATCCAGAAGTTATCCAAAAGGCAACCGAAGAGCTAGATAGAGTGATTGGAGGGAACAAATGGGTAGAAGAGAAAGACATTGTTAACCTTCCATACTTGCAGGCAATTGTTAAAGAAGCAATGCGTCTTCATCCCCCGGCAACATTGCTTCTTCCTCGATTGGCAAGAGAAAATTGCAAAGTAGCTGGCTATGACATTAGCAAAAACTCTCGTGTGGTTATTAATGCATGGGCAATAGGAAGAGATCCAACGGTATGGGAGAAACCTAATGAGTTTTGTCCTGAGAGATTCATCGGAAAAGAGATTGATGTTGTAGGCCATAATTTTCAGCTATTGCCATTTGGATCTGGGAGAAGGATGTGCGTTAATTATGCTCTAGGGCTAAAAATGGTTCAGTCAACTTTGGCAAATCTTTTGCATTGTTTTGAATGGAAATTGCCAGGTGATATGAAGAAAGAAGATTTAGATATGGAGGAAAGATTTAGTGTCGCAACAATCCACTTCTTGTCATTCCTAAGCCTCGACTTCCTCTTGATCTATACTCATTTGATTAGACTTCCTCTTCACTTAGACATTGTTGGGCTAATCTTTCGTGTAGTTTTTCATTTATTATCAAATAAAGTTAACCACAGATAGCTGGTTAAAGCTCTTAGTATTTATTAAATATCTAAGGGGATAGTGAAGGCAATTGATCTCTGCTGTAGAAGTTGATCAGGTTAATAAATTATGTTGAGAGTGTATGTATGCTCTTCAAAATAGATGAAGCATTAGTTTCGTAATATATTGAGTGGATTTTTATTTGAATAATGACCTAGCTAAATGGCCATACAAACTTTTCCTTTTAGAATCATAAACAATGGGACAGATTCCTGTTACAATCTTTCTATTTTAATATTTATTTTCAATTATTTACTTTATATTTTAAGTTTAGTTAGTTTTTAATAAGTCAAAATTAGGTTGTTAGTTAATTCCTTATTTTGTGGAATTATGTAGCATGATGAAGAACATAGATGATGCTTGATGTAACTTCTAGGGTTGTAACTTTGAACTAAATCTCTATTTAAAGCTTGATGTTATTCGTAAAAGTATGTCATAAATATTGTTATTTTGGCAAATTATAAGATGTTCTTGAGAGTTTTTTTGGCATCACACGCTCGTGTCATGTCAGCCAAAATATTTGAAACCTGTGGCAGGAGCGATTTGGCGGTGGTTTCAAACGCCAGCAGAAAATGAAGTTTCCTGTCTCAAAATCACTATTTTTGGACTATCAGCGCTAGTTTGGATAAAAGGATAGATACGCTCAAGATCGATCGATCTTGAAAAACTGAGAGTGAAAGAAACTTTTTAAACATATATAAACAACTTTTGAAAATAGGGAACTTATTAATATTCACCGAAAAATTGTTTTTAACATTTTTTTTCCCTGAAAGAAAAAGAGGGTTCAGACAAATAAACCAATGAGATCTGAGTGAATGGAAAAGATAAAAAAAAAAAAGAAATAAAACACAAAACATGAATGCCACTTTCCCTTTTTTTGACTTTTTCAATTCATAAATAAATAGTGATTGATTGTTCTGTTTGCTTGCCGCAGCTCTCTCATTCGACGATGCCTGATAAATATACAGCATGTGAATTGTCAAATTTTGGCTGTAAAGTGTTAATTTAATGTAATAATTAAGATTTCATAATTTATTAAAGTAGTTGAATTTTGCACCGTGTAAAATAAACAAAGCTCCCCCTTAAAGTAAGGGAGAGTTTATCACTTTTAACTCAAAAACTTGTAGATATACAGGCTCTCTCACTCACTTTTTATTACCTTCACATTCGGCATTTCTCCTTGTTTAATACTATTTTAATTTTTTCCCCCCTTTTTCAAGCTCAAGTTAGCCACCTCGACATATATATAATATGTAGAATATATTCAAGCTCCACACAAGATTAAAAATTGGAAAGCCAAACTCTTCGTGTTTGAAGGTCAAGAGATATCAAAGCTCTTGCTCAGGCCATCTCCTCTAAGATTTTGTAATGAATTGCAAAAATTATTTACGCAATTCTGGTGGAGTCGTAATTCATCCACAAGGAGTCTCTACTACCTGTTTTGGTTTTAGAGACCTCAGCTATCTCAACAGAGCTCTTATAGCAAAACAATATTGAAGGCTTGCTTCTTTCCCAAATTTTAAACTCATCAACACAAAATACAGTAGAACTTCCATAAATTAATAGAGTTGGACTTGGTACCATATAAAATCTATTAGTTAAAAGAGATATTAAATAATTGATAAATTAATAAAGTATTAATTAATCGATAAATTAATAATTTATTAATTTAAAGAGTTGTTTACAATTCAATTAACATATATTTAATAATTAAACATTTAATGTATTAAATATGAATTAAACTATACATTTAATTAACCAAAATAATAAATACATTGTACATGCCTACTTAATTAAACAATATTCATGTTACATTAACTTAATTAAATTCAATGAATTGATTAAAAATAATTTAATTTATGTTATATTCAATGCATTTAACTAATCATTTAATCAAAAATAAATAAATACATTGTACTCATCTATGTACTTAATTAAATAGCATTCATGTTAATTAACTTAATTAAATGTGTTCAATGAACTTGATTAAAAATAATCTTTATATAAACAAACATAGTCGACTAAATTTGTAATTTCAGCAAATTATTAATTTATGATTTATGCATAAAGTAATATAAGATTTTTTTAGAAAAGTATTATCTTATTATTTTATCAAAATTATTAATTTTAAAAATTGGCCCAAGTCTGGGACTGTCAAAATTAGGGGTGTTTGTGGATCAAATTTTACGAATTAAACATCAATCCATATTCGATTTACGATTTTACAGATTATAATTTTTCAATCCAATCCAATCCAATCTACAGATTAGTGAAATTCAATCTAAATCCAATCCATACGTCTGTGGATTATATGCAGATTTGACTCAATCCGTATCCAATCCACCATTTTACGGATTAAAATTTTTTAATTCCGTCCAATCCACGAATTACTTAAATAAAAAATCTAATATAAAAATAATATTACTACCGATCAAATTCAAAATTGAATAAGATTTAAATAAATTAATTGTTTAAAGAAATGTAGAATAATAGATTCAAAGTTTCAAACTATAACACATCGAAAAGAAATAATCTCATTTGTTTAGATCAATATATGAAAATTAACTAATTATAAATTTAAATCTATACAATTGAAACTTGAGAGCTTAAATGATCTATCAAAATACCTATCTCTAATTTGTATTTTGTATTTTAACCTAAACAAAATAGACATAATTGAAATAAAGAACAAATAAAAATATTCTATTTAATAAAAATAATTAATAAATATTTATCTTTACTTACTATCTCATCAAATGCTAACAAGCTTCATCAAATATATTCTTGTTAATTCACAAAATCTCTGTATGTGTAAAACAAAAGAAAAATATTAATATTTAAAAAATAGAATAATAATATAAAGTCAAATAATAATAAATAAAATACAATCAAAGTAAGTTGTTATTTGTCTCAATATTTTCAGTCTCATTTATTGCTTCATCAAAGATTATCAGAGTTGAACATAACCAATTTTGTGTGTAAATTAGTGGTTTCACCATCCTTGTAGATAGTGAGCACAGATGTGGATCAACAATACGATATCAATGCTAAATGTTTGGCTTAGTTTTTTTTTCAATTACTATTTAGGAAGCCATATATGTTAATTTAATTAATCAATTTTAATTATACTTTATCTTATATTATTATTGGAAAAAATATAATATGGTGTTAATGTAACTACATTATAACTTATTTATTTATTAGTAAGTAGTAATATCATATCCAATCTACCGATCGCTAATTTTCATATTTTCAATCCAATCTAATCCACCAATCCACAGATCGAAATTTTACGGATTGAATTTTTACAGATCAACTAGATTGAGCAGATCGGATTGGATTATGAGCACCCCTAGTAAAAATTTATTATATAGTAGAGATTATTAATTTATAGAGTATTAATTTATAAAGGTTCTAGTGTATTATCAAAGGGGTGGCTTCATAGAGAAAAAATTGGGAAGCAATTCTTCCCATATATGAAAAATCTATAATATTTTTTTGTCAAAAATATTATTTCAAAGTCGTATTTACTTATATTAAAAGCTGCAACACCTTCTCAATAGCGAATAAGGTCTCAGCCAAATAGGCCAACTATTTTTCACAGGCAAAGCCCTGCTCAATCATGGTATAAAGTGAATATGAAGAACTCTTGGATGCTCTTGGCCAAGTACGCTTGTACTGCTCCTTTTCCATTCACTTCTTGTTATGTGTATACTTCAACTAATTATGATAATATGTATGGCTATGTGGCAAATAGTGAAAAGATAAAGAGCGAGCACCAAAGACTTTCTTAGTGAATGTACATGCATCTGTCGATATCAAGGATGGCTATGATGGTATTTGGAGTATTAGTTCGAAGCTCGGAGGGTGAAGTTATGGTAGCATCTATTCGCAGGGTGATTTTTCATGGAGATGTAATAAAGTTATGGCAGCATATAAAAATTAACTAATATTCATAAAAAAGAAATTGAAAGGAGATGTGTAGAAGGGTGGTTAATTCCTGAAATTCAAGAAGATATATCCACTGGAAATTGTTTCAAAGTGGTTTTTGCTCCACAGACATGTAAGGAGGCTGGGCATCATGCTTCCCGCTAAAAGATGGACTATATATTTAAATTATCTTTGTTTTTGAAATTCTTTTTTTCTCTCGAAAATGTTAAATATTGTTACATGAATATTAGTTAATTTTTTTATCCGGAAAAAGAATTTAGACTCTTTTTCAGAGTTCATAACATGGCTAATATGTGTCAAGCCAAGGGTCCTGCGGAAATATTTTTATCAAATGCTTCAAATTTTAATGATCATTATCACATAAGTTCTCTAACACCATCTATTAATGGGCAATTCTAAGAAAATCCCAATTTAACAACTCTATTTTAATGAATAGAGGAGAGATAATTAAATTTGGTTTTAGAACAATAGTAATCTATGTTTACAAGATAAACTCTTGTAATGGTAATGGTCATGGACTCATAGGAGAGGACAGGAAAGGAGATTAAGAGTTTGAAACTTAATTTAAAGGAGAAAAAGAGAGAAGATAGAAGATGTGATATAGGAACAGTTGGAGAAATAAAAAATCAATTTATAAGAGGGTTTTGCTAAATTACAACTTGTGTAACTTACAATCTATTGTAAAACATGCAAAAACTAATATGATGTACTTTATAAGATTAATAACCTACAAATTTATAATAGAACAAAATGTACTTTTATTTTTTACTTTTTAATTCTTTCATCCTCAGCCTTTTTTTTTTTTTGGTACAATGGGGCTGTTGAAAGAAAAGAGCTAATGCAAAATAAGGTGGGGAAAACCAACCCCATACATATCCTGAAGAAGAAATTTGGTGGAACCCACAGGAGGATTATTAAACAAGTGCAATCCCAGAGGAAGAGAAAGAACATAGTTGGCCAAGAAGTTTGCCATTGAATTTGCCTATCTGTAGATGTGATTAATAGTAATGTGCCAACTCCTTTCCATGAGCTCCTTAATCGAATTAAGCAACCACACACAAGCTATCGACTTCAACCCGCAGCCACCAAACTCCACCTTGCCAAGCCATGTTTAATCCTTGATATGAACCCCATAGTTCAGCTGATGTGACTGAGCACTTGAGTACTGTCCAATATTCATAGCAAATCCACTAACCCATTTTCCACGGTAATCACGAAGAATCCCACCAGCACTGGCATTATCAATTGCCATTACGTTTACAAGCACCATCCGTATTTATTTTATACCATGGCCAATCCGGGGGATGCCAACTAATTAATTTCTCCTTTAAGTGTTCTTTTGTGGTCAAGCCCGAAGTGTTGATGCGGTGGATCTCCTCAGCTCGTATCAAGATATCATTAAACATGAACTCATTTGAAGTGGAAAGGTGTTGAAATTGGAATTGATTACGCCAATACCAAATTCTCTAAAGTGTATGCCACTCGAGCCCCTTCTCTAAAAGCCACTTACTTTTCAAATTTTCGACCAACCACTCGTGAAGGTTTGAAGAGTAAAACTATTGGCGAGCCTCGAAGGGGATGAAGAGATTCCATAACCATTTAGCAATGAAACAATCACGCAGCACATTTAATGTTGTTTCCTTATCAGCCCCACATCTATCACAATTCCACATAAGAGAAATACCACATCTGACTTTGTTTTAAGTCTATCATGCATAACCAACCACAGAAAAGTTTGAATACATTGAGGGCCATTCCACCGCCAAACTAGACCCCAAGTTGGATCCTCCGTATCATGATTGCCAGCAATAATGAATTCATATGTAGATTTAACCGAAAAATTTCCTCTTTTTGAAGCAGCCCAGAAAAATTGATCATCTCCCTTAACATCCGCCAGTGGTTGAATAGTTGCAATTTTAAGGATAATGTGGTTAGGGAGTAGATTACCAAAAGAGTTCCAATTCCAATCACCATTAACCTTGGTAAACTCACTAACAGTCTTCATTAGCAAATTATCTGGAATGGGAGTTGCGGCATAAGAAATCAAAGGTGTATATTTTGTAACCCAACAATCCCACCAAAACTTGACAGTCTTGCTGTTACCAATACTCCAGCGAATCCCTTGAAGGATATCGTTCCAGATGCTCCCAATCGACTTCCACGAATGTGAGTAATAACGTGTAGACAATATTGAGGGAGATTCGAGTTATCCAACTGATATTTAGTGTGAAGAACTTGAATCCAGAGACTGTCAGGTGAAGAAATCAACCCCCAAGCGATCTTCATTAATAAAGCTTTATTCATCAGATCTAGATTCTTGAAACCTAGTCCACCACATAGTTTCGGCTGGCAAATCTTCTCCCAACTGATAAGACTCATCTTCTGTTGGTCAGCAGAACCACTCCAAATAAACTTTTTACAGGCTTGATCAATTTTGTTCTGACATTCAAAGGTAAATTTAAAGTCTGCATGGCATATATGGGGACAGCTTAAATCACGAATTGGGCCAGGGTGATTCTACCTGTAAAGGAGAGGTGAGACTCATTCCAGCCCGACAGAAGCTATCTACCTTCTGAAATATTTCTTGGTAGGTTTGTTTTGTAACCCGTGAATGGAGAAGGGGCATTCCAAGGTACTTGCCGAGATCCCCAGTCTTAGTAAAGCCTAGAACTTATGGTTAACATTTTTTGAGAAAAAAAACTTGCGTCTTTGTTTTGTTCACTTTAGCACCAAAGCTGCAGCAAAAGGATTCAAGGACAGAGCTAAGAACCCTCACTTGGACAGTTGAAGCTTCAGCCTATAATAAGAGGTCATCCACCAAAAATAAATGGGAAAGGGGGGTTCCATTGCGAGTGAGATGTACAGGCTTCCAATCTCCATCATTTACTGTTTTACAGATGCCATGACTAAGCCCTTCAATGCACAAAACAAAGATATAAGGAGAAATTGGGTCACCTTGCCTTACGCCTCTAGAAGGCTTAAAATCTTCTGTAACCTCACTATTCCAAAGCACACTCATGCTCGCAGCGGTGATACATTCCATTATCATTCGAGTGAGTTCAATAGGGATCCCAGTCTTTAAAAGAGTCTCATGGATGAAACTCCAGCTACGTCTATCAAAGGCTTTCTCAAGGTCCACTTTTATTGCCATATAACCCCGCCAACCTGTCTTTCTTCGCATCGAATGGATCACTTCTTGAGCAACCACAATATTCTCAATGATGTGTCGGCCAGGGACGAAACTCGTTTGGTGTGGACCAATAAGGTGCTGTAGAATATTCTGTAATCGGTTAGCCACAATTTTAGTCACAGTTTTGTAAACAACCATGCAAAGGCTTATGGGCCTATATATCTTTAAGCTGATCGGGTTATCATTCTTTGGGATAAGCACTAAGAGAGTTCGATTAATCTCTGTTGGAATTTGATTGTTGGCAAAAACATTCTTGATGAAAATTGCATAAAGAAGCACCAACCGTGGCCAACTGTGATTGATAAAAAAATGGCATGTAATCCATCCACACCCAGTGTTTTCAAAGGTTTCATACCGCAGACAGTATTCTTTATTTCTTCGTCCTCAATAAGAGCTCACAACAATTGGATCATGGACATATCCAAAGATGGGAAGTAGCCCCTGAGTGGATAATGATGATACCCCACAATTTTTGAAGTGTACAGTGTAGAGAAAAAGTTAACTGCATGATTCTTAATATCATCACTATCATATAACCATTCGCCTGAGTCGTTCTTAATGGATGCAATTCGATTCTTTTTTCTCCTGGTGATAGTCTTCTGATGAAAAAGAGCTATATTACGGTCGCCATGACATAGCCGGTCTTTTCGAGATTTTTGGTACCATAGAATCTCCTCCTGTGACAGAACTTCCTCCAATTCTTTACGTAACTTCCATTGCAAACATAATAGAACTCCTGGATTCATGCAACTCAAGAGCCTTTTGAATACCGCAAAGCCTTACTAATAGACGTCTTTTCCTTTGAAAAATATTCCCAAAACATTCTTTGTTCCATTTACTCACTTTATCTATGAATTGATGAATGGCCTTCATATATGTAATGTCAGAATTCCAAGCAGAATAAACAAAATCATTAAAATCCTTGTTAGTTAACCAAGCAGCAAGGAAGCGGAACGGTCTACTACCCTGAATTTGCTGATCAATCTTGTCAAAACGGACCAACACTGACCTGTGATCCGAATCGATCTTTGGAAGATGCAAAACTGAGCTCTCTTGGAATTTTTGGAACCAATCATCATTACAAATAGCTCTGTCAAGACGTTTAAATAAGGAGCTTCTAACCCACGTAAAACGCGGCCCCTTGAATTGAAGGTCATGCAACTTATTTGAATTGTACCAGTGGCGAAACAGACAACAAACACCAATTCCGTTAGACGATCCCCTTTTTTTCTCTTAAGCATACAGGATAGTATTAAAATCTCCTCCCACCAGCCACGGTCCTTGCATTGTCTTAGCGAGTCTATCAAGATAGTCCCAAAGATCCCTTCGAATAGAAGGGTTTGGGTTGGCATACACCGCTGTGATCCAGGAAATCAAAATATTCTTTAGAGACATACGATAAAATTTGAACGATACAGAGAAAATTAGCATGGCCCCTGTGCAAGGATGACACGCACAGATTGAGAAATGGTCCAAATTTTCATCCTCAACCTTTCCTTCAATTTTTGATATAAAAAATTGAATACTATGCAACCAAGTGAATAGGGAAAAACTCATAGCCTCCAAATTTCAGAATGTTCATGCATCTGCTTTAAACATTACTAAAACACAAGTGACAAGCCACTCCATTTCCAGTTTTTTTTTTTCTTTTTTGGTTTCCTTTTTTAACTCATATTAATTTATTTTATAAACTTTTATTTTTTAGTTTAAAATCTTATATTTTACCTAAATATTTTACGAGTGAAAATCATTTGGTTGTACCAATACAATTATTACTTTGTTTTTTAAATTTACCTTGAAGTTTGAACAATGGGATTCAAATGCTTGATTTAAAAAACAGTAGAGTGAATAATAAATGTGAATAGACTAGAGGTTAATTGCTTATTTTATTTTAATAAAATTGTTGATAAAAGCTTCAGCATCCGCCCCTGGATGGCTTAGATCGAGTGACATTAAATATATATATATATATATTTTAAACAATAAATAAGCAGTGGAATATAATTTTTCTAATACATCAACATCATGGACGAATATTCTTAGTTTCCCAAAAAAAAAAAATTATTGCCTAGTGCCGTTTACATTTATCAATCTTTAATTTCCGGTCAGCTCAATTTGTCATCATCAAATTATTCAATGTAATTAAAGAATAACAAATCGGATCCATAAGTTTAAAAACTTGAGCTAAATAATTTCACAGCCAGAGAAAAACCCGTATATTTTGTTAAATTTTATTCAATAGAGAGGGAGAGCAGTCATCACAAGATGACAGCAGGAACTAATTTTATAAATCTGGTCTATTGACCAGCTTTGGCTGGGCATATAAGACCTGCCCCCCCACTATGGTTGAGTGATGGTCATGGTCATCTGTATGTATATATATATTAATTTTTTTGTTACTATTTAATTTAATTTAATAATATTTTAATTATTTATTTAATTTAATTTAACAATATTTTAATTATTTTTTTAATTACATTTGGATAATAAATTTATTATCTTACGAGGTCAATATTGTTAATCATTTTCGACTATTAGGGATGGCAATTTTTCCTGTTGGGATGGGATCCTATGGGATCCCGTCTCATTTGGGATGAGATTAGGATATATTTTTACATCCCAAATTAAAGTGGGATGGGATTGAGATAAAAATAAACCTCCTTTTATTTTTGGGACGGGAGAAGGATCAACTATAAAATCCCATCCCGTCCTGCATATCCCACTAATAATAAAACTATTCTAAATTTTTAATTATTTTATAATTTTAACTTTTAAAGTTGAAATTAAAATTAAATAATAAATATAATAAAATTAGAAAGTGAAGTGTCAACTAAAAATCACAATTAAAATTAATAATTTATAGTAGTAGTAACCCTACATAACTTAGTCACATTAATGATTAGTTATTATGTAATTATCAAAATATATTAGTATTACTCTTACCTTTCTTTATTAATTCCTATAGGTTTATACAGAAATTTGAAAGTGCGGTTAGAAAATGAATGTTTCTTGTTAAATGAAGTGGAAACTGGAATTGAAGTTAACTTTTGGAAGTTTTTGTTAATTTTTGATTTTTGCTTAAACTTTAGAACTCAGATTAATTTGGTTGAGTATTGAAACTTTGAAATTTTGATTTTTCTTTTATTGTTGGTTCTGTTTATTATTATATTGTTGAATTATTGGATATTTTAACATGACTAAAATTGTTATATTGAATTATGATGATCCTTAAAAGAAAAAAAAATCAAATTTTATTTATTTATATTCGGGACAGTTCGGAATAATGGGATGGGACGGGATATTTAACAGGACGGGATTGAGATAAATTTTTGTCAAAAAAAAAATAACAGGACGGGAATGTGACATTATTTTATCCCACTTGCATATACGAGACATGACTGGGATTGGCAAATTTCGTCCCACCGCATCCCATTGCCAACCTTATCGACTACTCATTGGCACAGGAAACTATAGTTGTTGACCATCGACCATTTCACTTTATTGTCCATTTATAAGGAGAAGGACAGTGAGTTCTCTAACGTTTGGGAAAAGAGATATAAAACCCCTTAACGTTTTCAAAAGGACATATAACTCATTTTCCGTTAATAAATTTCGTTTGTTTTAACAGTAAATTTATTTTTAATTTATAATTACCATTAGATCCTTATTATAAATAAATCAATATATTAACCGGACATATTTGATTAAATTCAGTCACCAAGCGGGCTGCCAAATCCCCTGGTGGCATGCGCTTCGACAACGAGATAAGAGCCGAATACGCGAAGCAAACAGCCGCCACAATCTTCATCTGGAGGCTATTCCAACAAAACACCGAAGCCGATCACAAAAATATCCCTCAAGTTGCCTTATTCATCGACGACATGAAACTTGAAGAAATTGCTTTCACATCCAACAATGGAATCCATTTCGGTGACGATTTTATTCAAAACATTCCTGCTAATTCGATCAAGCACGAGTTCAGTGGAGTTATGTATCATGAGATGACGCATGTGTCTTCCAATATTGGATGGCTTATCGATGGGATTGGTGATTTTGTGAGGCTAAAGACTAATTATGTGTTGGAAGGTTGGGCGAAACTTGGGGAGGGGACCATGTGGAATCAAGGACGCAGTAGTGCCGCTCCTAGGTTTTTGGATTATTGCAATGATCTTAGAAATGGGTTTGTGGCTAGGCTTTACAAGAAGATGAGATATGGCTATAATGATAATTTTTTTTTTTTATGTGGATTTGCTGGGGAAGATTATTGATCAATTGTAGAATGACAACAAGGCCAGGTACGGGATTTAATTAAGCTTAATTATGTAGCTACTTTAGCAATTGTAAACTATAAGGATATAATAATAATTGTAAATTAAAAATAAATTTACTGTTAAAACAAAAGGAATTTACTAAAGAGAGGGGAATTACATGTCTTTTTTAAAATTTTAAGGGATTTTATGTCTCTTTTCCTAAATGTTTGGGAACTCACTGTCCTTTTCCCCCCATTTATAATAAATTGATATTATTTGAATTCTCCTCATTGTAGCTACACAACGGTAAAAATATCGTTACGAAATGAGTTTTTGTTCACTGTAGATTTATCTAAAATAAGGACTATACATCTATGGCCATCAGAAATTCTATTTTCACTTGAGTTAATTGGACACTAAAGTATAGTGGTTAGTGGTATTCATTGGCAACAAATTTATTCCTTTTACATTACATATAACATTAGTAATAAAAAAATATCGTTGCCTTTTATATACACGAGTTTTATTCATTAGATAAACATTATTAACTCAATGGTCAATAGTAGAACTTACATGAATTTTGTATTAAAAACTCATGAGTAAGCAATGGTTCTCATCATTAACCATAAATTATTTTCCTTCCTTTTTTTTTTCCCTCTCTACCCCTCGTTTTATGATTTATGCATAGTGTGTTCTCAGATAATCATACTTCAAGTTATGGTTTAGATAATCATCTTTGATACTTAATACTAACATGGAAGACCAAAAGAAAAAAAAAAATCTCAAATTTCTAGTTTGCGATATACAGTAAACATCAAAATACATATTTTTCTTACAAAATTCACACGACCAAAATCAAAGCCTTCCTATTTGATTCAAGCGACATTAGATATTTTCCATGGCTGAATATTGACGAATTCATCAAAGTATTCTTCTCGTATATAGAACAATCTATTGAAGAAGACTAGAAAGCCGTCACCTTCTATGTTTATACATTTCATCTAAGACTTCTACAAACCAATAAAAGTAACCCGACGCTCTCTTCTATTAAAAGGAAACTTCGTAATCATCAATATAAATAGAAACTTCCGCATCGTAACTATCCTTCGTTTTGTATTTCTTGCTTAATTTTAAACAAAAAAATAAAAAATAAAAATCGTATCAGCTTCCGGGTTATGGATCTAATCCCTGATCTTCCCAACGAAATTGCCCTTGAATGTTTATCTCGGGTTTCGTTTAAGCATTTGGCCACCATTTCTTCCGTTTGCAAAGGCTGGAAGCTCGAGATATCACTTCCCGAATTTGGCCGAAACAGAAAACGCACTTGCTGTAGCGAACAACTTCTAGTCATGACCCAAGCCCATGTTGACCGCAGCAGAAAATTGGGCACTCTAAAGAGATTCGCTAGTCCGATATATCGGGTTACAGTATTGGAACTTGGTTCAGGCTACCGGTCCGAGTTGCCGCCGATTCCCGGATTTTCTGATGGGTTGCCTTTGTTTTGTCAGCTCTCTGCTGTCGGGTCGGAACTTGTAGTGATGGGTGGGGTTGACCGGGCTACGTGGGAGGTATTAAGTTCCGTTTTTGTTTTCAGTTTTGTTTCTGCCACATAGCGTCGTGGGGCGGACATGCCAGGCGTCCGGCGGATGTGCATCCGACGGTGATCGGACGGTGTACGTTGCTGGAGGGCACGACGAGGAGAAAAATGCTTTGAAGTCAGCGATAATGTATGATGTGGAGAGAGATGATTGGGCCCCACTTCCCGACATGTCCCAGGAGCGTGATGAGTGCAAAGCGATTTTCCACCGTGGCAAGTTCCACATCGTTGGATGGTATGCGACCAACACGTAAGGTCATTTTGGGACACATGCTGAGGGCCTAGATGTTGCCTCGTGGCAGTGGGGTCCAGTTCAAGAAGACTTCTTGGAAACTGCCACGTGTCCTAGGATTTGCGCGGGTGGCGATAAGTATGATTTTTACATGTGTCATGAAGGTGATGTAATGGCACTAAAATGTGAAATGTGGCAAGCTGTGATGAAGCTGCCTGCTGATGTGTGCAATGTTGCATGTGTGACAACGTGGCAGGGGACACGTGGCTTACGTGTTGGATTTAAAGAGTTACAAGTGGACACCAATCGTGACTCCCGAAGAATTTTCTGGGCGTGTTCAAGCAGGTTGTTACTTGGAGATTTGAAGACTTGAATGATTTTGCTTTGTACTTCATACATTCACCGAAATAAAGGGATCCACCTATGTTACAACTGTTGCAACATACCACATCTTTTGTCCCTATTCTAAAAAGCCGTTGGATGCAAATTAAAAGAATCTAACGGCTAAAATTTGATAGTTGAAAAATGAGGTATCCACTGGGAACCGTTGATGCCGGTTGCACAAAATTCGTCGGAAAAAGAGCAGCTATTTCAACTATGAAATTAAGAAATTAGTTTTAACTTAGCAACACCTAAATCGAATGAGTTTGGCTGCAATTACTGGGGAAAAGACTTCGCTGATTCACGTAAGTTGCATCTTGGGTGGGGGTGTGAGGCGTATAAATTTAGTGGCGAATTTGTTACTGCAGGGGCTGTAATTACAATTCTGCTGACAATTAATGTGGACAAAATCCGTGTTTTGATCGAGGGGAAAATGTTGGCGGCAAAAAATTTTGTTATATTCACCTATGTTGCAATTTGGGGTATGCTGGCCGAATGAATTGGATGTCGATTTTGTTATTGCAGCATGTGTAAGTGATTTCATTTATAGAAATAATCTGAAGACACCGAGATGGAAAGAAGTCGATCCGAAATTATTTGGGGGAAAAAGAATTCGACACCTAGTATATGAAAACGGGCTCTGAGGTGGACGAATGGAATTGGGAACTTGGCACTGTAGCGCTATAAGGCAACCCAGAGTGGGCGATGCAAGAAAATTAGGATCCACCTATATCTGAAAGTGGAGCGAATACGGCGTGCGTTTGGTATGTTGTTGTGCAGTTGTAAGCAGACGCCGCAGGTAAAGCCTTTGGAAAAAAATGGTTAAATTTTTTTAAAGCGTATGACGGTGTTCATTAGCTTAGGAGGGCCAGTTATGTTAATAATTGGAATGAGGGAAGGTGTGATTGTTGGGAAGGAATCATTGTTTAATTAAATTGAAAGAAGCGGTATATTGAAGGAGGAGGTAGAGGAAAATAATCTCTTGAAGAAGAAAATGAAGAATGATCCAGTATTAACCTCTCAACAAACTGTGCCGGTAGATATTGCTTTTGTTGTTTGTGAATGTTAAATGTAAGTAAATCAGTCAGTGATTAGGGCTGGTTTTTTTCTTTTTCTTTTTTTGTATTCTATACTGCTGGCTAATTATAATTTCAATTCATAGGAATAATGAATTGGTAATTTAGTTCCGTTAATAGGCGGCACCTAGCTGATGAAAAATGACCTGCAGGCTTATAAAAGCAAGCATGTTAACAGGCTTTGGGGATGAACCCCCTTGAAATGATTTGTGTACTCGGTTAAAGAGGCAATCTATTGGTTGATGAAAACCAATAAGTTATCATTTTGACGATCATGTGCTATGAGTCGCTCTTTATGCATAGTTTACAATGTAGGAACCGGCATGTTTGTTTGGAGAGTGTGATATTAATTTTCCTCTTTGACATATAAACTGCAATTTCCACCCTGCAATCTGTCCTGCAAGTGGAATTTAATGGGAGTGAGATTGAGGTAAAGAAAGTTCCTTTTCCTTAATTTTTCATGCGTAGTTTACTTAAGTTGGTTGATACAAAACTAACATGATAAGAAGGTAGTCAGTGAGCATTGTTAAACTGATGGAGTGAAGGTGGTGGTACCAATTTAAAATTTTATTTTTCAATTATATGCCGTGGCTAAATGACTTTGTAGAACTTTATACAACTCTTGCATATGTTAATAGTTCATGTAATAAGAGAGGAGATAAGATTAATATTATGAAGTCTTGGTAAGGGTGTTCTGATTTTTGTGAGCTTGTGTGACAATTTAATGCTTCCTTTATCTTTTACAGGTTGGCGAGGTTAGGAAGGAGAGTCCAGAATTCTGAGTGATGTCCATCGAGGAGATCGGTGAGCACTTGACTGATATAAGGCAGCGAGAGTAAGAGGTGTTTTCATGCCCGATCATAAATGCTGGAATCAAAAGAAAAAAAGAAAAGAGAGTTTCCACTATATGGTGAATTCATAGATACAAGCTATTGGCCTGCAAAAAAAGGAAACAAAACAATGAAAAATGTTCATTAACGTTCATCGTAGTGCAAAGCAAGGGGTAGTGGTTTGTGGTTGTAGTAGCTATTGACCTTTGCGACTGTATATGGTTGATGATGAGTAATTAGGAGTCCATGCAACTGGCCATTGTTGTGATTATGATGAATGCACTGTTAGTAAGTTCCTGGCTTGTGTGATACACTGTAAGATGACAAATTTTCTTATGAAATTTCAAACATGGGTCCATTTCATTATAGTTGCACTTTGGGAGATGTGGTAATGGGTCGTTATTAAAAAATGTCGGATTTGTCAAAATAAAATAAAATAAAGGTGATTGCAAAATTCCTATTAAATTAGCAGGTTTATAATTATTTTGATTTTTTATTATTGGAATAAGCATTTTTTATAGTTAGTTGTTTTCGTAATTTGGGGATGTAAAAATTTGTTATGCGGCATTTATTGTTGGAAATATGAATGTTCGAAAATGTATAATTCATTTAAATTTAATAATTTGTCTGCAAACTGCAACATATTGTTAATAACTGAATAAGTCAAGGATTTTCAGTGACATCCCCGAGAAGCTAGAATTGAAGTGCATCAGGCTTGGGACGAATCTGGGGATTCATTCGAAATGGATTAGCATGTCATGGCCGGTCAACAACGGTAAGCTTTTTCTAATTTTTCTCTTATTGCAGTAAATTAAATTTTAATCGCTTCCAATGCACCTCTTTTGTAATGCTTGCACTTGCATTAGTTGCCTTCGTTTGACTCACGGTATCACCACTACCAGTTACTCAAGTCATTTTGTTAAACTCTAATTGCCTCTTCTGTATTCCAAAATTATTTATTTACATAGTACATATACTTACAAATAGCTTACAAATCCGTAATCGCTATAAGATTCTGTTGTTCGATTCCCTTCCGTTCCTCGATTGCAGCTCTTTATATTGTTGGATTTTCACGTGCGACTCCCTATACCTTCATTCCTGCAGTTAAATTAACCAAGTCCTTATTACCGATAAATTCTTCTCTGATTTTAACAAACAAAAATCCAGTCTATATGTGACAGATGACTAAGAATCACACTATAGAAACATAATCCTCTATAACAAACATACATGCAGCTGCCTACAATGTAAAATAATCATGAATAGCAGCTTGTGCCCCATAAATAACATGGTCTACAAGCAAATTTACTTGGTTGTTGGAACTGGTACACAACCTAAAAATATTTTCGAGCGGGTTAGTCCCCCAGGCCCATGAATATACTTGCTTTTATGAGCAAGCGACTCATTTTTTCATCAGCCAGTTGCAGGCCGTTGATAGAACTAAAGTAACAATTCATAACCCCACCATCATCCGTACTTAATTGGTCACTAGCAGAGAGAAAAAAAACATACAAGTAAGACCTCATGAATTACGATGTGGTCACACAAGCTACCAAAACTCCAAACACCCTTATCAGGACTTCATAATATTAAACTTATCTGCTCTGTTCTTGCATGAACTACTAAAATATGCAAGAGTTTTATAAAGTTCTTCAAAGTCTTGTAGCCACGGCATCTACTTGCAATAAACAAATTGAAACAATACCACCACCTTCACTCCATCAGTTTAACAAATCTCACTTACCGCCTCCTTATCATGTTAGATTTGTGTCATCCAACTCAAGTTAGCAAAGAAAAAAAAAACATCAGTTTCAAAAACTTATTCTCATTCAATTAAATTCCTCAAGCACGACTAATTGTTGGGTGGAAATTGCAATTTATATGCGAAAGAGGAATAGCAATATCACACTCTATAAACACTTTCGTGTATCATAAATAAACATTCTAGTGCCTACAATGTAAAACAGTAATGAACACTCACTCATGGCTCGTCAAACTCGAAACTTATTGGTTCTTGCAACTGCTACCAGATCAATTTTACCGAGTATACAAAACATTTCAAGGTGGTTCGTCCCCCAAGCCAATGAACATGCTTGCTTTTATATGCAAGCAGGTCATTTTAGCATCAGCCAGGTCCAGGCCATTAACAGACCTAAATTAACAAATCATAACCCCAATATCATCCATACATACTTGGTCAACAACAAAGAATACAAATAAATTAAAAATAATAAAAATAAGAGTAATTCAATGATTGATATGCTCACATTTAACCCTTATAAGTAACAAGCAATATGTACTTGCACAGTTTTTGGAAAGGTAAAATCCAGATCGTTCTTCCCTCTCTTCTCCAATAAATTGATTCCCTCTCGCTGACGCAGTGCGGAAGCGATACTAGATGTCGTTCTAGCGTACGTTCTTGAAAATCAAGAAAGAGGGCTCTCACAAAGGAGAAAATATCTTAATTGAGAAAATACTTGAATATTATTGATGAAGCTTGTTGTTAAGAAACAAGCATAACAAGCCTATTTATATTAGCTAAGATTAATCCTAATCCTAATAGACTTATGATTCCTAATCAGAAAAGGAATATTACTTAAACAAGAAAATATTAAGCTAATCCTAATTAAACTAGTAAAAGGAATTAAAATAGAAATAGAAATCTAAATTTATGCTTCTACTTATTCTACATCAGTCTCCTCCCCTTAGAAAAAACTCGTCCTCGAGTTGGCTCAAACATATGGCAATGGTGCAGGTCCATGATACTCGAACAAGTCTTGAATATTGAATGTTTTAGAAATATTATAGCTGGCTGGTAGGTCCACGACATAGGCATTGTCATTGATTTTCTGCAGGATGCGAAATGGTCCAATCTTCTTTTGCTTGAGTTTGTTGTATTCTCCAACAGAAAATCTTTCCTTTCGTAGATAAACCATCACTTGATCTCCTATAGCAAAGGATTTGAAACGCCTATTCTTGTCCGTGTCTGTCTTGTATTTAGTAGCAGATTCTTCTAACTTCTTCTTGACTTCTTCATGAACATTGATTACTTTGTCTATCAGATGATCAGCAATGATGCTCATCCCCGGTAGTTTAGGCAAAGGGACCAAATCTAAGGTATGTAAGGGAGGTCGAATGTAGACAATCTCGAAAGGTGACTTTCCACTTGGTTGATTGGGCACATTATTATATGCGAACTCTGCTTGAGGTAAAACATAATCCCACTGGCGAGGATTTTCTTGAATCAAACTTCGCAGAATATTGCCTAATGTGCGATTAACAACTTTAGTTTGCCCATCTGTCTGTGGATGACAAGTACTACTATACTGCAAGGACGTATCTAATCTCCTCTATAATGTCTTCCAAAAGTAGCTTAAGAATTTACTATCTCGATCAGAGACAATAGTCTTAGGTAACCCATGTAAGCGAACAACCTCTCGGAAGAACAGCTGGGCAATATTCCTTACATCAGAAGTCTTCTTGCATGGAATGAAGTGTGCCATTTTAGAAAATCGATCAACAACCACGAAGATAGAATCTGTTCCTCGTTGAGTTCGTGGAAGTCCCAATATGAAATCCATAGATAAATCTTCCCAAGGAGCTTCAGGAATGGGGAGAGGCGTATATAAACCCGTATTCTGCGTATGGCCTTTAGCTGTCTGGCACGTGTAACAATGTTTAATGAACTTCTCAACATCTCTTTTAAGATGTGGCCAGTAGTATCGTGCCTCTACTAGTGCAATACTTTTATCTCGACCCATATGTCCTCTTAATCCTCCGCTATGTAGCTCTCGAATTATATGCTCCCTTAAAGACCCTTGGGGAATGCATAGACGATCTCTGAAGAATAGGAATCCATCACATATCTGATACTTGCTTGAAACTCCTGAGATGCAGTTCTTCCACTCCTCTTTGAAATCTTCATCTTCTGCATAAAGATCCTTTAGGTATTCAAAGCCAATAATTTCACTTTTTACCGAGGTAAGGAAAACTCCTCGGTGACTCAAAGCATCAACAACTTTATTCAATTGCCCGAACTTATGCTTAAGAGAGAAGGTAAACCTTTGAATGTAAGCAATCCACCGAGCATGCATACGATTTGGCTTTGAAGAATTATTGAGGAATTTGAGTGCTTCATGATTACTATTCAGAACAAATTCCTTTTGAATTAAATAAGGCTCCCACTGTTGTAAAGTACGAACAACAGCATATAATTCCTGTTCATAAGTAGACCACTTTTGTCTGGCCTCACTAAGCTTCTCGCAAAAAAATGCTATAGGTCGTCCTTCTTGAGATAGGACAGCTCCAATACCAATCCCAGAAGCATCACAGTCAACTTCAAATAACTTGCTAAAATCTGGGAGCGCAAGGACTAGTGCAGTAGTTAAACTTTCTTTTAACTTTAAGAAACTCTGTTCTGCCTTATCTGTCCAGACTAGCTGCCTTTGCTTTAGACAATCAGTGAGAGGGGCAGCAATAGTACTGAAATCTTTTACGAAACGTCTATAGAATGTAGCAAGCCCATGAAAGCTTCGTACTTCTCCGATATTTGAAGGTGTCGGCCATTCTCGTATAGCCTTTACTTTCTCTTTATCTACTTTGATTCCTTCAGCACTTACAACATAGCCTAAGAATATCAAATTATCTGTTAGGAAACTGCACTTTTTCAAGTTGACATATAGGCTATTCTCCTGCAACGTTGTGAAGACTTCCCGCAGATGTCGTAAATGTTCTTCTTCGTTACGGCTATAAATCAAAATATCATCAAAGTAAACAACAACAAATTTGCCTATGTAATACTTGATTCATCAACCTCATGAAGGTACTTGGCGCATTAGATAGGCCAAAAGGCATAACTAACCATTCATATAAACCCGCGTGAGTTTTAAAAGCTGTCTTCCATTCATCTCCAGGTCGGATACGAATCTGATGATAACCACTCTTTAAATCTATCTTTGAAAACATCTTCGATCCTCCAAGTCTATCAAGCATATCATCTAACCGAGGAATTGGGAATCGATATTTCACAGTGATTTTATTAATAGCTCTGCTATCAACACACATTCTCCAACTTCCGTCTTTCTTTGGAGTTAGCAAGGCGGGCACAGCACAAGGACTCATACTTTCACGGATTAGGCCTTTCTGGAGTAATTCTGCAACTTGCTCTTGTAAGATCTCATATTCCTTTGGGCTCATACGATAATGTGGCAAGTTCGGTAGGCTAGCTCTAGGAACAAGATCAATTTAGTGCTGAATATTTCGCATAGGAGGCAACGTATTAGGAAGTTCTTTAGGCAAAATATCTTGAAATTCTGAAAGTAATGGCTGGACTTGTGTGGGGACTGATTCTGCTTCAGATGCCTCTTTTGGTACTAAAAGATAAGTCCCTTTGACTCTTGACTTCAGTGGGGCAAGAATAATCTTCAAATTATCTTTGTAGAACCTGTATGTATTATCCTTCCCATGATGTACTGTATTAAGATCAAACTGCCAAGGTCTCTCAAGTAGCATATGACAAGCATTCATGTCGACAACATCGCAAGTTACTTCATCTTTGTATCTTCCAATGGAAAAAGAAATGCGGCATTGTTCAGTAACTTTAGTTTCTCCAACATCTTTTATCCATCCAATGCGATAAGGAGAAGGATGTTTGTGAGTTTTAAGTTGTAACTTGTCAACCATGGTCTTGGAAACTATATTCTCACTACTACCACTATCAATAATCAGATCACATACTCTTTCATTCACTGTGCATCTTGTCTTGAAGATGCTATGTCGTTGAGCGTCCTCTTCTTTCTTTGGAGTATATAGCAAACGTCGTATCACTAATGACACGCCTTCGTCTGGATGAGTCCACTCTTCTTCCTTTTCTATGTCCTCATTGTCTTCATACAGTTCGTCTTCATGCTCTTCACTTTCCCCAACATGGGTTGCCAAATTAACTGTTTGGCGTCTTCGTTTAGGACATTGGTTTGATGTATGACCTGATTTTGAACAACGAAAACATTTGTCGCCTCGAGGGACTGCATAAGGATTACTACTACTTGTTAGATCCTTTGTTGGTCGTACATTCTGTCCATTATGGTTCTGTGTTGGTTTTCCAAGGTTCTCCATAGGAGCTTTTCCTTTGTTAACTTCATACCTCTGCCTTGGTTGATTAGGAGTGAATGAGCGTGAGGTGGTTTGGTTACGAGCCTTTCACTTTTCAAGTTGCACTTCTACCTTTTTAACTAGTCAAATGGCGTTTTGCAATGTATGTACTGGTTGTAACCCAACTTGATCTTCTATTTCTGGGCGTAAACCATTCAAGAATCGACCAACTATCTGAGCCTCTATCTCGCGGAGATTATTTCTTTCCATAAGCCTTTGAAATTCAAGGGCATATTCTTCAACTGTTTTGGCTCCTTGACGACAATTGTTGTACTCACGAAACAAGGTCTGTACGTAGTCAAGAGGCAAAAATCGTTCTCTTAGCAAGTGGTGCATGCGATGCTATGTCTTAACCTTTCCTTTTCCTTGTAGCACTCGAGAATTCTGGAAATTGTCCCACCAAACTGCAGCAGCTCCTTTGAGTTTATACGCTACTACCTTGACCTTCTTTGATTCTGAAAAATCCATTGTTTCAAAGAATCGTTCAACATCAGACAACCAATCAAGGAATTCTTCAATGCCTAGTTGTCCATTAAAGAATGGAAGGTCAATTTTGATGCGGTAGTCATTTTGATGCATTCCTCGTCGCTCATCTTCTATTTCTTCGTCATCGGAGTTGTTTGAATTTAGAAAGGGTGGAGTAGCTTTTGTATTTCTACTAGTGCTACCTATTTCCTTAACTTCGTTAGTTTTCCTTTGCTCACCAAAATTAATTCCTGAATCAATACTTGCAGCACCCTTAGTTTCCTGGTTACTTCTTTGGCCAAGTCGAATCTCTTTTAAATCTTGTCTCACATCAAGTAATGCTTCTTCCATTGCCGTAACATGGGTTTGTATTGCCTGTAAGGCGTTCATTGTTTCATGCCATACTTCTGCTGAATGGTTCTGTGATTGTTCGAGTCGTTCTATCCCTCTTGTAATTCGATCTTCAAATTGAGTACTGCTATCTCCAGAAACCATTGTTGCTGTGAATAATGTCTTTTTTTTTTTTTGTTTTTGTAAGAAAAGAAAAATTAAAGGACAATAATAGAATTAAAAGAAACTTTGGGCCGAAAATATAAATAAGCAAAAGTTGGTGTTGCCGGCGATGGTGGTCGGAAAAACGGGAGAGGAAGGGTAGATCTGAAAGATTTGATGGTGGTGAGTGCGATGGTGGTGGTGGTTGGACTTAAATCATTGTGGTTTAGCCGGAAAAGTAAATCGAAGTCGCGGTTTGGAGGTGTTGTTCGGTTCTGGTGAAGCGGCCGGCGGTTGGCAGCGGGAGTGGGTTGGAAAGAGAGATATGATGATGGTGGATGGAATGGTAGTGGTGGTGGCTGTCAAATCGCGGCGGAGGGCAGCGATTTGAGTGGCGGTTTGCGCGGCGGTTGGCGGCTGTTTCGGTTGTTTTCGGTGGCCTAAGGCGGCGGTTCTGTGGTGTGATGGCTCGGGTTTGATGGCCGGCGTCTGCTGGTTCTGATGGTGGTGAGATTGACGGGAAAGGATGACGTTTTGTGGCGACGGAAGTCGTGAGCGGTGGAGGTGGCAGTCGCGTGCGGTGGCTGTGGGTGGTTCGGTTTTTTTTTTTTTTTTTTTTAATGGGTGATGGAGGAAGATTTTGTGTATGGAGGGTGGTTGATGGTGGTCAGGAAAGTTCGCACGCAGCGAGAGAGAAAGTTCGATACCACTGACCTTGATATGGAAGCGATCTTAGATGTCGTTTCAGCAACACGTTCTTGAAAATCAAGAAAGAGCTCTCACAAAGGAGAAAATATCTCAATTGAGAAAATACTGAATATTATTGATGAAGGCTTGTTGTTAAAACAAAGATAATAAAGTTCTATTTACATTATCTAAAATTAATGCTAATTCTAATAGACTTATGATTCCTAATCAGAAAAGGAATATTACTTAAACAAGAAAATATTAAAGGTAATCCTAATTAAACTAGTAAAAAGAATTAAAATAGAAATAGAAATATAAATTTATACTTCTACTTATTCTACATCACTCGCTCGCTCCTTCAATATAGCGCTTCTTGCAATCAAATTAAACAATTACTCGGTCCTACTATTCTCACCTTCACTTATTCTAACAAACAAACATAACTAGCCTTCCCAAGCAACTTACCACCGTCATACTATTTTGCCCATCACTCGAAAGGATTTTTCTTTTAATTACCTGCTGCGTCCGCTCCAACGGCACAAGAACAGATCAAACAGACTTATACCCACTCTGTTTTTAGATAATGTCATGTACCCAATATATTTTCCAGTTGGTTGCCACAACCATGTATCCGCCTTCGGTTTTACTTACGTCGTCTCTGACTTTATCAGCAGACACCGACCATTGAAACTTCACAATGGAAATTTCTTACTTTATGATTCGTATTTTCTGGAGGTGTAAAATTCTTCTGCGGAAATTGGTCGCAATTTCTGGGGGTTTAAAATTCTTGGATGATCGGATTTTCTTTGGGGTACAAAATTTTTCGATGATCTCATACACCTTTACCCTATTCCTTTAGTTTGCCCTCTGCAACCAGTCATACACCTTTACCCTATTCCTTTAGTTTGCATCCAACGGCATTTCAGAATAAGGCCAAAAAGAGTTGCAACATAGGCGGATCCGAAAAAAGATAAAAGATTAAAAAGCAGCTTTTTTGTTTTTTTTTTTTTTACCAGTTTCTATTTCATAATAAGAAACTATCAATTTCAACTCAGGATAGTTTAGAATGAATACAATTAATGGCAAATCATAGTGTTTTTAAACTCAGTTGAGTGGTGTAATAATGAAAATTGTTTGATAGTCATAAAAATTTAATTCCATACAAATAAGCTATAAATAACAAATTTGATTGGGGGCCAATTAATTGAAGTTTAAATTCAACACCGAGTAAAATTGGAAAAATATTCTTCCTTGAGTGATTCTCGAGTATTTGTCTTCTTTGAACTGTTACTTATAGCACAAGGTTCAAAGGTTGGTGCGATATTAGATCTTTCATTCCTAGAATTTAATTCAATCCCTCAATTTCAATTTCAAAGTTGTTATTTATTCCCTTGTCAATGATTTTTAATGAATTACGTGAGGTTTGGTATCTTACTTATATATAGAGAACTCACGATATGCTATATGATCTTTTAAGTAATTCACGTGACCTTATATCTTCTCTAGTGTTTCACACTCATTCTATTTGCTTGCCTCCATATTCATCGACTTCATAATGACCTCCTAATTTTATTTACCCCTAATACATGGCACAATATATATTGAGGGTTAATTTTATGACACTTACCGTCATTGATCTCATGTTCACTTTATTTGGATTGTAACAAAAATATATTTGTTGTGGGTAGCAATTGATTCAATAGTTAAATTGGCTTATAAATGGCACTAATCATGCATCTGAAAATGATGCTTTCACGGCTCAAAATCATGATTTTTGGATAATTCGAAATCTAGGTTAGTATCAAACAAAAGGATAAACATGAATATCTTTAACCTATCTATTTGACTTCCAGAGTGGTGTCTACGTCCCATTTGACAATTTGAAACATTTTAATTGCCGGATAAACACATAATGATTGCTGTTCTGTTTAATTGCTGGCCTCAGCTCTCACCGTTGACAATAATTTAGAGATTACATTCTCGAATTCTGGCTGTTATTTTGGGGAGATCGTCAATTTTCCTCTTACTGAAATTAATATACACTATTTATTTTATGTTGTTTTTATAATAGCCAATAATCCCCTTGACAGCATAAGTTTACAATATTACTCTTATTTTCATATATATTTTTATTTATATTTATTATAAAATAAATAAATCACGTGAATAGAAATTAAAATAAAAAATTAAGTATTAAAAAAAAATATGTTTTATTATGAACAAAAAATTAATAAAAATAATTTTTCTTGTATTTTTTATTTTATATACATTTTTTTATAATAAATATTTTACAATATTTTAAAATTAAATGTAAAAAGCACAAGAAAAATATTTTATTTTTTATTTTATAATAAATTTTTATTTATCATTCAATTTTTCTTATAATAATTTTTTTATCATTTTATAATAATTTTCTTATATATTTATTATAAGCAAATATTTTTAAAATAAAAAAAGTCCAAGAAAAATATTTTATTATTAATTTTTTTCACATAAAAACATATATTTCCTGTTTTTCATACTTAACTTTTTTATTTTAATTTATATTCATATAATTTATTTAATTTATAATAAATATGAATAAAAGTGTATTTGAAAATAAGAGTAATATTGTATACTTATGCTGTCAGGGGGGTTATTGACTATTATAAAAATAGTAGGGGGATAACTGGTATATATTAATTACAGTAAGGGGGAAATTGGCAATCTCCTTGTTTAGAATTATATTTTTTGTTGATAGAGATCCAAAATAAGTACGTTTACTTGTGATGCAGCTAGTTTTTACTTAGGAATTACAGTTGATTCGTGTGGAATTGAGCCACTTAGCTGATTCCACATGAATCAACTGTAATTCATGAGTACACGCTAGGTGCATCAAAAGCAAAAGTTCTTATTATTGATCTCCAATCAGTAAAAAAATGTAATTCTAAACATTCATGCAGTTTATTTTCCATCAAACCAAGGGTAAATCAACGAGAAACTTGTTCCTTTCATTTGTAACTGATCATCAATCACTAACTTCTTAGAAAGTTTGCATTGACTTTGACTTTTTTTTTTTCGCGCTGACTTATAATGAATAACATTGGTTAAACTAAATCATAATTAACATTAATCTAATTCAAATGGTCTGATTGAGTAGTTTATTTTGTTGGTTGAATGATTTTAAAATAATTTTATTTGATCGGCCACTCAAATTCAATTCTAAGACGGATAGGGTGTTTAAAAAATTTACTTGAACTTCATGCACCCCTCTACTTTACCAAAAAAATAAAATAAAATAAAAATGCCATGTACATATCAATCAAGACCAAAGCGAACATTTTTATCTATAGCCACTGAAATACTTGATCATTTACAAATATTTAAGATATTATTTTTTACAAATTATATATCAATATTAGTCAAATTGTTACTTGCATGGTTGCAAAAAGTAGTTTGCGACCTTTACTTGGATATATTGTTAAAAAAAACAAGAAAAAAAAACTTTACTTGGATATAACTGTTGGTTGGATTTATTTTGGCATTAGCTGCTAACAACTTTCAGGGAAGTTGTTGTATTTTTTAAGCCAGGCAGCTAGCAATTGTTTGCCTGCAAGTGATCAGCCCATAACTTGCTTGTCAGGTTACTCCTAATTAACTACATATTTTTTTTTGGCATTGGCAAAGTGAGTCTTCACAGCGTACCTTCACCGGCGAATGCCGTTGAGTGCGTCCTCCGCCACCGCCAGTTATAGCAATCGGTTGCTAGTGTTGAGTAAGTGCATGCATGCGGCAAACAATTACATGTGGGTAGTTACAACTTTTGACTCTTGGAATAACTTTTGACTTTTGGAAGATTTGTTGAGTGAGTGGGAGACATGATTAAGTGGGCACATTATAACTACAACTTTCGGTGCCACTTGCTTGTGTTTATAATTATAAAAATAAAGAAGGGGAGAACCTAGAGGCAATAAATAGAGGCCTTATTTCTTTCTCCAAGCATCCCATTCAAGAGTTACGTGAGAGAAGTTAAGAGTATGGAGTGTTTGAGAGCTTTAAGCTCTTATTCTAGTGTTTTGAGAGTTTGGGTGTATTGGGGTTTTGGGTAGTGAGCCAAAATACTACAATAATTGTAACTCCTTTTCACTAGTAAAATATTTTCTTCTGTCTTCGCCCGTGGACGTAGGCTAAAAGTCGAACCACGTAAATTCTGGTGTCCCTGTGTGATTATTATTTCTCAATTTCACTTTAGTTGTATGCCTACTTCATCCATCAATTTCCAACAAGTGGTATCATAGCCTGGTTGCATTTTTGGAGTTGGGGTACTATTGATGTATACGGTACAATCACTATTCACGTATACAGTCACTATTCATATTCGGTTACTGTTCACGTATACGGATATTATTCACGTGAAATAGTGGGAGCAAATCCTAGCCAAGGCAGTTCGTGGTGAAAGCGATGGTAGCGAAGTTTGAAATTGAGAAGTTTAACGAGAATAATTTCTCGTTGTGGAAAATGAAGATGCGGGCAATCTTAAGGAAAAATAATTGCTTAGAAGCAATTGGAGAACGGCCTGCGGAAATCACTGATGACAAGTGGAATGAAATGAACGGCAATGCAATTGCTGATCTACACTTGGCACTTGCAGATGGGGTATTTTCCAGTGTGGCGAAGGAAAAGAAAGCAAAAGATATTTGGGATACTTTCACAAAAATGTACGAGGCCAAATCGCTACACAATAAAATCTTCTTGAAAAGAAGACTCTATACTCTTCGTATGGCAGAAACCATAATGGTGACCGACCATATCAATACTCTGAAAACTCTATTTTCATAACTTACAACGTTGGGTCATAAAATAGAGGAATCTGAACGTGCAGAACTTGTACTTCAAAGTCTACCTGACTCGTATGATCAACTCATCATTAACCTGACGAACAATATCCTTACGGAGTACCTAGTCTTTGATGATGTTGCAGCCTCTGTATTAGAAGAAGAGAGTAGGCGCAAGAATAAGGAAAACAAGTAGGTAAGTTCACAGCAAGCGGAAGTGCTAACGATGATGAGAGGGAGATCAACCGAACGTGGCCCAAGTGGGAGTCACAATCATGATAGATCAAAGTCAAGAAGTAAGAAGAAAGTCAGGTGCTACAAATGTGGCAAACTAGGGCATGTCAAGAAAGAGTGTTGGAGTAACCAAAAGAGAAGAAAGGGTAAAGATCCTGAGTCATCAAATGCATAGGGCTGTGTAGCAAGTACCTCAGATGATGGTGAAATTCTATACAGCGAAGCAGCAACTGTTACAGAAGGTAGGAGGCGGTTAACTGACGTCTGGCTTATAAACTCAGGAGCAACATGGCATATGACCTCTCGAAGAGAATGGTTCCATACATATAAACCTATCTCAGGAAGATCTGTGTACATGGGTGATGACCATGCCTTGGAGATCGCTGGTATTGGTACTGTCAAAATAAAAATGTTTGATGGTACAGTTCGCACAATTCAGGAGGTATGGCATGTCAAGGGCTTGAAGAAAAATCTATTGTCTTTGGTACAAATAGATAGTCTTGCCTACAAAACTCATGTTGAAAATGAATCATGAAAATTGTTAGAGGTGCGCTTGTGTGAAGGCGGAAAAGATCGGTGCTAATCTATTCATGCTTAAAAAGGAAACACTACAGGAAGCTGATGCGTGTGTCGCATCCAATGGAGAAGAGCCGACGATGATGTGACATCTCAAACTTTGCCACATGTCAGAACAAGGATTGAAGATTCTTTCTGAGCGAAAATTGCTTCTAGGGCTTAAATCGGTGAACTTATTGTTTTTTGAGCATTGTGTTACAAGTAAACAACTTAGATTGAAGTTCGGTAGATCTAATGCCAGAAGCAAAAATAACTTAGAACTGGTTCATTATGATGTTTGGGAATCACCGGATTTATCCCAAGGAGGTGCAAAGTACTTAGTGACTTTCATTGATGATTACTCTAGGAGATGTTGGGTGTACCCAATTAAGAAAAAGTCAAATGTGTTTCTAGTGTTCAAGGAATACAAAGCGCGGGTAGAACTTGAATCTGCAAAAAGGATCAAGTGTTTGAGGACAGATAATGGTGGAGAGTATACAGACGGGGAGTTTCTTGCATTCTGTAAGCAAGAAGGTATTCAGAGACAGTTCACAGTAGCATACACTCCTCAACAGAATGGAGTGACAGAGCGGATGAACAGAACTCTTACAGAGAAGATAAGAGCCATATTGAGGACTGTTGGTCTACCAAAGTCATTTTGGACAGAAGCAGCCAAAACCGCCTGTTATGTAGTATATCGGTCACCATCCACGGCGATTGCCTTGAAGACTCCAATGGAGATGTGGAATGGAAAGCCAGCTGATTACTCTCATCTACATGCATTTAGATGTCCTGTGTACGTGATGTACAATGCCCAAGAAAAAACAAAGCTGGATCCAAAATCCAGGAGATGTATCTTCTTGGGGTATGCTGATGGAGTAAAAGAGTATCGTCTGTAGGATCCCACTGCCCACAAGATTGTCATCAGCAGAGATGTTATCTTTGTAGAAGATCAATTACAAAGGAAAGATAGGGATGATATCACTGTGAAAGAAAAGTCAGAGACTGTACCGGTATATATGGAAAATAATCTAGAAGATTCAAATTCTTCTAAAGCAGCACCACAGCACGAAGAACAAGAACTAATTAAGTCTGGGGCACTAGATGTTCGTCGGTCAACTCGTGAGAGATGACCGCCAGTATGGCACTCGAAGTATGTTACTGAGATTAATATTGCATACTGTCTTCTAACAATGGATAGAGAGCCATCAACTTTTCATGAAGCTTTAAATGGCTTAGATGTTGCTTTGCGGATGACAGCAATGCAGGAAGAAATTGAAGCTCTACATAGGAACAATACTTAGGAACTTGTACCACTACAACATGGAAGAAAAGCCATTAGAAACAAATTGGTCTATAAGATCAAACGTGATGGCAATGACCAAGTGGAACGGTATCGTGCAAGATTGGTGGTTAAAAGTTATGCTCAGAAAAAAAGTATTGACATCAACGAGATATTTTCTTCGGTAGTTCGACTCACGACAGTCAGAGTAGTTTTGGCAATGTGTGCTACATTTGACCTACATCTAGAGCAGTTAGATGTGAAAACTGCGTTTCTTCATAGAAAACTTGAAGAAGAAATTTATATGCTCCAACCAAAAGGTTTTGCTGAAACAGGCAAGGAGAACTTGGTTTGCAGGTTGAACAAATCTCTATACAGTCTTAAACAGGCGCTAAGGTGTTGGTATAAGAGATTTGATTTTTTCATTATGAGCCTTGGATTCAACAGACTAAGTTCAGACCATTGTGCTTACTACAAGAGGTTTGGGAATAATGATTTCATCATTTTGCTGTTGTATATGGATGACATATTGGTAACAGGCCCTACAAAGATCGAGTCCAAGAATTAAAGGCACAGTTGGCTAGGGAGTTTCAAATGAAGGACTTGGGACTAGCAAACAAGATTCTGGGGATGCAAATTCACCGAGACAGAGATAACAGGAAGATTTGGCTTTCGCAAAAAAATTACTTAAAGAAAATCTTACGGCACTTCAACATGTAAGATTGTAAGCCAATTTCTACCCCACTTCCTGTTAATTTCAAATTATCCTCACGTATGTGTCCTAGCAATGAAACAGAGAGGAAGGAGATGTCTCAAGTATTGTATGCATCAGCAGTGGGAAGTTTGATGTTCGCTATGATTTGTACTAGACCAGACATTGCACAAGCAGTGGGAGCAGTCAGTCGTTACATGGCGAATCTTGGTGGAGAGCATTGGAAAACAGTGAAGAGGATTCTGAGATACATAAGAGGAATCTCGGATGTTGCATTATATTACAGAGGATCGGAATTTATTGTCAGGGGCTACGTGGATTTAGATTTTGCAGGAAACCTTGATAAAAGAAAATCCACTATTGGCTATGTGTTTACACTTGCAGGAGGAGCTGTAATCTAGGTTTCGAAACTGCAAATCGTTGTAGTGTTATCTACAACAGAAGCAGAATACATGGCAGCTACATAAGCATGCAAGGAAGCTATTTGAATACAAAGGTTATTGGAGGAGCTCGGGCACAAACAAGAGAAAATTTCTGTGTTTTGTGACAGTCAAAGTGCCTTGCACATTGCAAGGAATCCAGCCTTTCATTCCAATACAAAGCACATAAGAGTTCAATACCACTTCATTCGAGAAGTAGTAGAAGATGGAAGTGTGGATTTACTAAAAATCCATACAAAGGAGAGCCTGACAGATGTTATGACTAAGCCAATCAATACTGACAAGTTCTTATAGAGCAGATCCTCTTGTGGCCTGGTAGAAACGTAAGCAACATGACAACGGTGAAGAAGAATGGATGGTGTGGAGACATGATTGGTTCTCAATCAAGTCTCCAAGTGGGAGAATTGTTGAGTAAGTGTATGCATGCGGCAAACAATTACATGTGGGTAGTTACAACTTTTGACTCTTGGAATAACTTTTTGACTTTTGGAAGATTTGTTGAGTGAGTGGAAGACATGATTAAGTGGGCACATTATAACTACAACTTTCGGTGCCACTTGCTTGTGTTTAATAATTATAAAAATAGAGAAGGGGAGAACCTAGAAGCTATAAATAGATGCCTTATTTCTTTCTCCAAACATCTCATTCAAGAGTTACGTGAGAGAAGTCAAAAGTAGAGAGTGTTTGAGAGCTTTAAGCTCTTGTTCTAGTGTTTTGAGAGTTTGGGTATATTGGAGTTTTGGGTAGTGAGCCAAAATACTATAATAATTGTAACTCCTTTTCACTAATAAAATATTTCCTTTTGTCTTTACCCGTGGACATAGGTTAAAAATCGAACTACGTAAATTCTGGTATCCTTATATGATTATTATTTCTCAATTTCACTTTAGTTGTATGCCTACTTCATCCATCAATTTCCAACAACTAGCACACAAGGATCCATTCTACATCATTTTGGGATAAATTTGTCAATTGGTTTTGTGTTTTATTATTGACCATCATTTTGTGTTTTTTTTTTTTTTTGGGCACTGACAGTCAACCGTTGGACTTAATAATGTTGTGGACAGCTAACGGTCGGGGCCTTGGGGGCAGGATAGCTAGTTCTGAAAGGTCTGAGAGTAAATTGAGGTTTCCTTAAACATTGAGGGAGTTAATTGAAATTAATCCTATTTTTAAATAGAACAAGTGATTTCTTAATGAATCAATTGAGTAGAATGTTCCAAGATTGGGCTAACACGATCCATGTCTCTTTCAGAGGTCACCTGAACAAAATTCCAGTTCAGAGAAATGGATAAGGTAGTATTTAGATAAGCTAATGATCGAAATTAATTAAAATTAATCCTAATTTCAAATAGAACACGTGGTTTCTTAACTAACCAATTGAGAAAGTTTTCAAATTTAGTACAAAGATTGCCACATCACCAACCTAATTAACAAACTTTATGCTGACGACTGAATTAATTGTCAAAACAATCACAAGCGACAACGCCAAAAGAGAAGTTTATCAGGTTTTGCAGAGTCTCTGGGATAGTATTACATGAACGCTTTTCATAGCAAACACACTGGAAAAATAAATACTAGAAAGATAAATCACACGATAAAAACACCAGTTGGTGTCACAAACAATTCTTCCGACGTTCCGAACTGTTGTTGATTCAGCCTTCAAATTCAACCTTCAATCGCTCATCAGATGGATACAATCTGCTATCCGAAAAAAAAAAATGGAAACAATTTGTTTAAAATCATTACATTGTCTGGGAAACAATCATAACCCAAAAAAAGAAAAAAGAAAAATGGCTATTGTTCCATTTATCATAGATCTAATTGATGGAGATGTGATTAACAAAGGGTTAGTGGAATACCAAATTCTCAATTCATAGATTACCTGGGCATGTTAAATTTATTAAAATGCTGCCAAAATATACGAGTTTTAACATAATCACATTATACGAATGAATAAATTTCTCAAGAAAGCAACACCATTTGGAGTCCACACAGCTACATACAAACAACAAATCTCTGACAACACAAACACTTTAGCAAATTGGATGCACTTCTTTAGCTCTCCGTTCAATCTTCAAATTCTATAGCAGTTTACCTGAAAAGAATTTATTTACGGAGACAATCAAACAAGTGTTGCAATGCAATGATAAGCAATAATTATGTGAAACAAATTGGAAGAAATTAAAAATAACAATGGAGGAAGATGAATTTTCACCTGAATATATTTCGTTAATCATAAGATGCAGCATGCACGGTATTCTTCCCTAAAGACGCTACAAAATTATGAAGCAGCAGAATAATTATATTAGGGCATTTAATGAATTTCATCATTACATATATTTATTGCTACCACCTCATTCAATCTGCGTTGGTATGTAATTATTGTTATTTTTTTAATTTATGTCAGCAGGGTTGCAAAATCCAAATGTTATCAGTTGGACCAATTAGTTTTTACAAAATCAATTCATATATTTTAAAAAATGAGAATTTCTATATATATATATATATATATATATATATATGTATATATATTCACGAGGACACGTTAAATCATTCGGTTTAATAAAGTCCGTACAGACATGCTATTAAACGGTACGATTTAACAGCATGTCCTCATTAAAAAAATAATGGTTCCCACACCTGAAAATAATTAATATATCTAATACATTAAATTTTCCATTTTCTATGCATATTGATTCGTACCTTGTCCTTATTGTTGCTTCGTATGTATAACTGACTCGTCTGTTTTCAGTTGAGATAAACTTTGAACTGAAAACATGCTTAGTGGCTTCATCGTCCCACTCCAGTTGATTCCACCATTCTTCTTCTCCAATCAAAACTCCATTTCTCTTTCCACTTTCAGAGTTCAATGGGAGTTTTCTTAAACTTGGGCAACCGACTACATGTATCCTTTCAAGGGAAGGAAACGCCATGGCTTTGTGGCATATGCTCTTCAGATTTGGTAGGATGAAAAAATATGCTTGTCTAAGATGAAGGAACATACTGAGATTTTTTCCTGAAGGCGCCAAGTGTAGATCATTAGCTATTATTTCTTCTAGAAAAGGACAACCTCTTACAAATAAGAATCGAAGGAGAGGAATGTAGACAATGCATGTCAAATCTTTTACTGTACAATTGCTGATGGATAGATCTTGAAGGTTTTGGAAAAGATTGCCCTTCATCATTGTTTTGAGATTTGAAGATGATATATCAATTAGTGGTGATAGCAGTGGAAGCCCCATGACCAGTCTTCCAATGCAACTCTGTAACTTTGAAGATGATTTGAATTTATTGAGAGAATCAAGTGTCAATATGATGACACTTATTTCTTGCAAGTGTTTCAAGCTCTCCAGTTCCTCTAGTAACAATACTGTAACACCGGGGATGGATGACCTGTAACTAGAACCAGCAAGTCCAGTTGGTACCCAGCTGAAAACTCGTAACGACAAAAGACTTGATAGCATTCCTACTGTAATAGCTTTCAGATTCTCTGTGCCATCTAACAAAAGAGTCCTCAGTTGAGTGCAACTCTTTATCTCAATTGGTAACTCAGATATTTTTGTATTTGACAAATTAAGATATTGCAAGTCGATCAATTCACCCTCCCCCACATGCAGCTTGAACAATTTTACATTTTGTGACAAATCAAGAACTCTCAAGGCATGCATAGACTGAAAAAACTTGTTTTGAAATTCCTGTATCTCAGTATATCTTACAAGCAAAGTTAAGAGACGGGGACAACATGGCGGCTTTGGTGAGAGGGAGTCAATACTAGGACTCCGCCACAATGATACTCGTACAGCCTCCTTCCAGCTAGCAGTTTCTTGAACTTTAATCGACTTATCAGTTTCCTGAAATACCAAAATCTTGTTGGCCTCTTGGGATGAAGCAATCCACAAAGCCATATCGCGAAGCATGTCATGCATCTTCACAAAATCTTCAGAATTATCAACTTCAACCTCCTCCAATAGGCATGCAAGTTTCAAACTTTCAAGAATAAATTTTCCTTCCCTTCTTGCAGGAGCAATGTTGTGAGAATCACGTAGAAGTCCCTCCCCAATCCAAAGCTCAATAAGTTCATCTTTCATAATAATTTGGTTCCTCGGGAATAATGAACAATATAGGAAACAAATTTTGTGTGTTTCATTTGCCAATCTGTCATAGCTGAACTTTAAAAGAGGGAAGACACGAGTCCCCATACCTTCAAATCCTGATGGATACCTTTGCAATTCTTCAATTGCATATCGCCAATTATCAGGGTCTCTCCTGCTAGCCATGGCGCTTCCAATTGTAACAAGAGCAAGCGGCAAGCCTCTGCACATATTGGCCACAGTTTCAGCAAGTTCTCGTATCTCAGGATGAGAGTTTATTACATCATCAGCCACCTTGAGTCGGAACAAAGTCCATGCTTCTTCTTGCGGCAAATAATCGACCTTGAATCTCCAGTTAACGCTCATGCAGTTGCACACTTTCTCGAATATGGTTGTAAATACTATTTTTGACCCATTTTGAACAGGAACACCGGCTTCTGATAATTCTATTCGTTCCCGTAGATCATCCAACAACAAGGCAAACTTTTTGTTGCTTAACCTCCTGAAAATTTCTGCGGCTCTGCCTTGCTCACCTCCGTTCTTCCACTTGTCACCATCCGGATCAATCCCTAATCTAGATCGAATAACTTCTTGAATTTTCTCTATGTTTAATTCTGTGGATGACTTAACCAAAATCACCGCATCAAATTGATGGCTCATGTCACTGAACATATCGTAAAGTTGCTTTAATAGAGTGGTCTTCCCCACACCTCGTACTCCATACAAACCAATGACTTTGACACCATCATCTTCAATGTGTCTCCAAATTTCACTCAATCTAGATTCTATGCCCACAATGTTATTCTCCTTGGGTAGAATCTCGACAACAGGTGGTGGCCGTGGATCAGCAACAACATCAAAGTGCCCTTTGCTTGTTAGTTCCTTCACAGCCTCGGTCATTCCAACAACTTCTTTACCAACATTATAACCGGACCAACAATTCTTGGAAAAGAAACCTCCAAAACATAGCTTTGCTTTCTCTTTTTCACCTCTCTGCAAAAGAGAATCCACTTGCTTTACCTTCTGT
This sequence comes from Clausena lansium, assembly GCA_030449835.1. Taxonomy (NCBI): domain Eukaryota; kingdom Viridiplantae; phylum Streptophyta; class Magnoliopsida; order Sapindales; family Rutaceae; genus Clausena; species Clausena lansium. The sequence continues at coordinate 3,855,469 of JASUUF010000369.1, forward strand.
TCTGATGTTGTCAACCAGTCTTTCACTTGCTCTCTAGGCACAGAATCAGCTTCTATTGCTCGCTCGACTCTGCCACTGACATCTTTACAGATACTATCGAGTTCTCGCTTTGCCTGTCTCAAAGAGTCCACGTTGGCTTCGAGATGACGGATGTATGAGCTAGCATTGGCGGTGCAATTCCAGCATCCTTTGACAATGTCCCAGATTATCCCCAAAAATTCCATGGCTACGTTTAGGGAGATTACAGAAACTAATAAAGCTGAGATCTTGTTTGCTATGTTAGAAAATTCATAGGAAGCGCAAGACACTTCAGCAATTGCTACCACATAAACACAATCAAGTCGTCTTATTATAAAAGTAAAAAATAAAAGGAAGTCGCTTTTGTCGCCTTGTTATCTAAGTAGATATTAAAAATGAGATACGTGAGCTTCTACAAAAATAGATATTAAAAATGAGATACGTTAATTTTTTGGGACGTGAGCTTCTACAAAAATATATATTCGTTTTGTTTTTATTCTATGTTTTGGGATTAAATTCATAATTTAATTTTTTTATTAATGTCCCAAAACAGAAACATTATTGTAAGAGGTAATATTATAAAAGCAAGTTAAGAGGAACAAGAATAACGGTAGGGGTGTCGATAGTTTAATGGCAGAAATATTTTAAAGTTAAACAGACACTAACCTCAAAAATAGAAACTAAACTAATTTTTACCCCCGTGAACTATTCTCAAAGGATTTTTCTGGAGATTGCAATGTCTCTTATTTGCAAGCCCTATTTACCAAAATCAACTGAAACAAAAAAAAAAAAAAAAAAGTGATGTTCAACTATAGGCTAGGCTCTGCTTTAATTTGCTTTGGTTGTTGTCAAAAGACAGAATACTCTCCGGTGGAATCCACTTTTCGTTTTCGATATATTGAAGCATAGGTGTTTTTATTTAGCTAATGGCCTAATACGAATTGTGTTAGTATCAATTACAAGTTTTTATATCATGTGTTGCATTAGTATTACTGATATGTGATTCCACTCATTGTTTTATGACTAATTGCGAACTTTAATAATTACTACTGATTTTGTTTAATGATTAATCCCACGTACTCTCAAAATCCCACCGTTAGGAAACATGTGCATGTGCAGATGTCCTGGGGAGTCCTAGGGAGGAATTTGTTCATCGGCATTGTAGGTAATTAAAGTTAGATGGAGGAATCCTAGGGAGTCAAAAGAAAAAAGAAAGAAAGGAATTCTACGAAGTAATTTTTAAGAAAGGAATTCTACGAAGCAATTTTCTTTTTGTTTTGTCAAGAAAGGAATTCTACGAAGTAATTCTCTTTTTGTTCCTACGTAATTTCTTGTCTGCATAGAGATTAATAATTAATAAATCTTTCTGGCAAGCATCACTATGGGTAAAAATCTGTTTAGTCTTTATATTTTGAAGTTAGTGTTCGTTTAGTCTCTATAATTTTAAAAATAATTCTAAACATCTTTGTCGTTAAAATATTGATGCCTCTGTGTCGTTACTTTTTGTTCCTTTTAACTTACTTTTACAATATTACTGTCTTGCATACGGTTTTTTTACATTAATAAAAAGAAAAAAATTTAAATTACCAATTCAACTCCAAAAGATAAAATAAAAAAAAAAGAATATACATTAATTTTTGTGGAATAATCAATTTACTGAGGAGTTAATATATTTATTTTTATTAATGTCCAAAAAATAGGTAATTCAATTTTTTTGGGACATCCGTGAGCTTCTACAAAATATATATTCCTTTTGTTTTTAATTTATTTTTTGGGATTAAACTAGCAATTTATTTTTTTTCTTTTTATTAATATCCAAAATAAAGAAATATTATTATAAGAGGTAATACTATAAAATTAAGTCAAAAGGAATAAAAAATAACGGTATGAGTGCCAATAGTTTAATATTAGGAATATTTTGAAATATCTTTAAAAATATAAAGACTAAACGGATACTAACTTCAAAAAATAAGGACTAAACGGACTTTTATCTTGCTAACTATTGTCAAAGGATCTTTCTGGAAATTGCAATGTCTCTTATTTGCAAGACCTAATTGCCACAATCAATTGAAAAAAGGTGATGTTCAATTATAGGCTATGGTCTGCTTTAATTTGCTTTGGTTGTCAGTAGACGGAATACTTTCCGGGGGAATCCACTTTTCGATATATTGAAGCATAAGCTTTTTAATTTAGCTAATAGCCTAATACTAAATTACTAATTGTGTTAGTATTAATTACAAGTTTCATATCATGTATTGCATTAGTATTAATGATATGTGATTCTACTCTTTTGTTCTATGGTTGATTACGAACTTTAATAATAATTAATACTGAATTGAAGAAAGTTTTTTGTTTCATGACTAATCCCACGTACTCTCAAAATCCCACCATTAGCAAACATGTGCATGTGCATATGTGCTCCATTTTCAACATCATACTGCCAGGCATGATAAGGGCATACGCAATTGAAAGACGAGTAAAACAAATGGACCAATTTATCTTTCCCTAACAGCAACCAGTCTACTCTAGAGGTGTTGACGCATTGACTTGCGGGCTCAAGTTATATTGATTCTATTAACTCATTTGCCCTCTTGTGTAGTTACTAATTAAGTTTGGCTTTCAGTATGTACCCATCTAAATTAATATGTATATTTACATAGGCAATTTAAATATTTAATTTTGTTGGTGACTTAAAAAATATTTATCAATTAATTATAAATAAAATTATATCCATGAATCTATATATTATACTTATTTATTAAATTAATGGTGATGGTCAAAACATTTAAATCCAAGAATCTATAAAAACCCTATTATTAATATTGTAAAAATTCTCGCAACATCAAAAAATATTCTTAATGTTATTAATTTAATGAAACCAATAGTTTTAATTTAATTTATCCTAACTGCAACTAGTCTACTTCAGAGGTGCTGACTGGTTGACTTGTTGGCTCAATCAATATTCTGGGAAATTATCACCAGAAATTAATAGGCCACCTAACTCATCCAGAGCCAGAAGTCCTTTGCTTGTTCGAGAATCAGCTAAGTGGCTCAATTCCACACGAATCAACTGTAATTCCTGAGTAGACGCTAGCTGCATCAAAAGTATACGTACTTATTATGGATCTCCGGCCATCAGCAAAAAATGTAATTCTAAACGTGCTTGCAGTTTATTTTCCATCAAACGAAGGGTAAATCAACGAGAAACTTGTTCCTCTCATTTGTAACTGATCATCAATTACTAACCTCTTAGAAAGTTTGCGCTGACTTATAATGAACAACATTGGTTAAACTAAATCATAATTAACATTAATCTCAATTAAATGGTCTGATTGAGTAATTTATTTTGTTGTTTGAATGATTTTGAAATAGTTTTATTTGGCCGTCCACTCAAATTCGAATCCTAAGACTAAGAGAGATAGAATGTTTAAAAAATTTACTTGAACTTCATACACCCCTCTATCTTACAAAAAAATAAAATAAAAATGTCGTGTACATATCAATCAAGACCAAAGCGAAGACTTTTATCCATAGCCACTAAAATACTTGATCATTTACAAATATTTAAGATATTGTTTTTTTAGAAATTATATATCAATATTAGTCAAATTGTTACTTGCATGGTTGCAAAATGTAGTTTGCAACCTTTACTTGCATATATTGTTCCAAAAAACACAAAAAAAAAAAAAAAGAAGCCTTTACTTGGATATAACTGATGGTTTGATTTATTATGGCATTAACTGTTAACAACTTTCAAGGAAATTGTCCTATTTTTGAAGCCAGGCGGCCAGCGATTGTTTGCCTGCAAGTGATCAGCCCATAACTTGCTTGTCAGGTTACTCCTAATTAACTACATAATTTGTTTGGCATTGGCAAAGTGAGTCCTCACCGCGTACCTTCACCGGCGAATGCCGTTTAGTGCGTCCTCCGCCACCGGCAGTTACAGCATGTAACAGCAATCGGTTGCTAGCACACAAGGATCCATTCTACATCATTTTGGGATAAATTTGTCAATTGATTTTGTGTTTTATATTGAAGCGGAAAACTGGTATTATTATTATTATTATTTTTTGGGCAATGACAGTCAACAGTTGGAATTAACAATGTTGTGAATAGCAAACAGTCGGGGGCGGGATAACTAGTTCTGAAAGGTCTGGGAGTAAATTAAGGTTTCCTTAAACATATGATGGAGTTAATTGAAATTAATCCTAATTTTAAATAGAACAAGTGATTTCTTAATGAATCAATTGAGGTGAATGTTCCAAGATTGGGCTAACACAATCCATGTCTCTTTCAGAGGTCACCTGAACAAAATTCCAGTTCAGAGAAATGGATAAGGTAATATTTAGATAAGCTAATAATCGAAATTAAATAAAATTAATCCTAATTTCAAATAGTACACGTGGTTTCTTAACTAACCAATTGAGAAAGTTTTCAAAATTAGTACAAAGATTGCCACATCACCAACCTAATTAACAAACTTTATGCTGACGACTGAATTAATTGTCAAAACAATCACAAGCGACAACGCCAAAAGAGAAGTTTATCAGGTTTTGCAGAGTCTCTGGGATAGCTGTACATGAACACTTTTCATAGCAAACACACTGGAAAAATAAATACTAGAAAGATAAATCACACCATAAAAACACCAGTTGGTGTCACAAACAATTCTTCCGAACTGTTGTTGATTCAGCCTTCCAATTCAACCTTCAATCGCTCATCAGACGGATCAGTCTGCTATCTGAAAAAAAAAAATGGAAACAATTTGTTTAAAATCATTACATTGTCTGGGAAACAATCATAACCCAAAAAAAAAAAAAAGAAAAATGGCTATTGTTCCATGTTATCATAGATCTAATTGATGGAGATGTGATTAACAAAGGGTTAGTGGAATACCAAATTCTCAATTCATAGATTCTTTTAACAATCATATGAAGCATAACAGACTATATGATTTTGAAGCTGATACATGAGATGACAAAAACTAAAATGTTTCAAATCCAACAGTAATTTCAAGGTAACAAAATGAAAATCAGAGATCAAAGAAAGGGTTTGAACATACCCGGACGATCATGAAATTTTGGTGCAAAAATATTCTTGGTGTCTTCATCCTCCCACTCTAACAGATCCCACCAATTTCTACTACCAAGGATTGCATTCAGACTACTCTTTGCACTTTTCGAGTTTAATGGGAGTTTTCTCAAACTTGGGCAGTAGTTTACAGATATAGTTTGGAGGGAAGGAAACGGCACAACTCCGCAGCATATGCTTGTTAGGCTTCGTAGATTACAAAGATCAATCACCACGAGTTTTGAGAAGAAGTCATGACTTTCTTCAATTTCAGAAGTCCCAGGTGATTCATTAGTGCCAATTATTTCAGATAATGAGTTACAGTCGCTTACATAAAGAAATTGAAGGTTTGGAGCCCATCGGATCCATTTCAAATCTGTCATGTAGTTACAGTATTTGACAGATAAATGACGAAGGTTACGGAAACAGTAGGTCCTTCCTTTTTCAAAATAACTATTTCTACTCTCCAGAGAAGCCATCCTTACAACCGCTAGTCTTTTGATACGGCTTTGTAACTTGGGGGAGGACGCGACTCTAGAGGCTGCTTCCTCAGGACATAAGATGATACTAATATCATGAATTTTTTCCAGGCTTCCCAACCCAGCCAAAACACGTGTAACATCTAACAAACAATAAGGCAACACATGAAGTTCAGTTGAGAACCAGCTAAATACCTGTAATGACGAAAGACTTGATATCACTTCTTGAGGTATAGTTCGAAGATGCAGCATACCATCTAATCGAAGAATTTTCAGGTTTTTCAAACATTTAATCCCAGTCGGAAGTTTTCTTATACTTGTGTTTGAAAGATTCAGATAGCATAAGTTAATCAATTTACCAATCGTCTCAGGCAGCTCAACCAAGTCAAGATTATATGACAAGTCCAAAACTGCCAGGGCAAGCATAGATGTAGCAAATCTACATGGAAATTTTTCCAATACACTGAACCTGATAAGCAAGGTCTGCAGGCGAGGACAAGATGGTGCTTCAGGGAGAATCTCAATGCCAGAATCCCAAACTGACATTCTAAAAGCCTCTTTCAAATCAGCAGAACTGTTCTGTTGATTAGACTTATCATCTTCTATCACCACAATCTTGCACTCACTAGAAGCTAACCACAGGGCCATGTCACGAATAACGTCATGCATGCCAACAAACTCTTCAGAGTATTCCCCTTTTTCTAGTAGACATGCATTTTTTAAACTTCCAATAACATATTCTCCTTCATTTCGAGGATCAGAACTTTTTAAAAATCCCTCAGCAATCCAGAGTTCGATAAGTTCCTCTATCCTAATATTATGTTCCTTTGGAAATAAAGAGCAATAAAGGAAACAAATTTTGAGGACATCATCACTCAAGCTATCATAGCTAAACCTTAGAATAGGAAGGACAAGATTCCCCATACCTGTAAATAAAGAGCAATAAAGGAAACAAGTTTTGAGGACATCATCACTCATGCTATCATAGCTAACCTCATAATAGGAAGGACAAGATTTCCCATACCTGCAAATCGGAACGGATTACTCTGTAATTCATCAATTGCATACTGCCATTCCCTGGGGCCCCTCCTACTGGACATAGCACGTGCTACAGTAATAAGAGCGAGCGGCAAACCCTGGCATTCTTCAACAACAATTTGAGCAAGCTTTGGAATCTCTGGATGGCAATTGAATACATCTTCACCCACTGTGTCCCGAAACAAATCCATAGATGCTTCTGGTGATAAACACTCCACTTTAAATCTTCTATGAGCCCCCATTTGACCGCATACTTCTTGTGACCGAGTTGTAAATACAATTTTGGACCCTTCTTGATTGCCATAGAGAGAAACTCCTATTTTTGAGAGATCTAGTCGCTCCCATACATCGTCTAGGAGCAACACAAACTTTTTGCTTCTTAAGCTTATCAAAATTTCAGTAGCTTTGTCCTCCTCGCCTTTATTTTTCCACATTGGATCCGAAATGTTTAATTTTTTCCAGATGACTTCTTGAATTTTCTCTAGATTTGCTTCTTTGGACACTGCCACCCATATCACCAAATCAAAATGATGATCTATATCTAGAAACTTATTGTTAAGTTTCTTTAAGAGTGTGGTCTTTCCCACGCCTCCTATTCCATATAACCCGATGATTCGCAGTCGATTGTCTTCAATGTATCCCCAAACTTCATCGAGCATAGAGTCGAAACCCACAGTCTTCTCCATCACCATCCCATCTACCGGAGGTCGTGGTAGCTTGTAGGTGACTTGAAGATTTTCAAAAATTTCCCCTTTTTTCATTAATTCTCTTACAGCATGGATATTATTAATCACTTCCTTTCCAATCTTGTAACCAGAGTAACAGTTGTAGATACAACAACCTCCCAAACATTTCTTTTGAACCTCTTGCTCTCCTTTCTGCAAAATAACATCCACTTCCTTTATTTGTGATTCTACGGCATCAAACCAGCCTTGTACTACTTTTTTACGCTTACGCTGTTGCTGCTCATCTGCCTCAACCCTTCTGTTGACGTCTTCACTGAGATCCTCGAGTTCGCGCCTTGCTTCACTCAAAGACTTGAGGTTCTTTCTGAGATGCCGGATGTGAGAGCTGTTAATTGCGGTGCAGTCCCACAATCGGGTAAGAATGTCCAAGATTGGGCTAGCATAATCCATGACTCTTTCGGAGATGACCAGAATAAAATTCCAGTTCAGATAGAAATGGATAAGCTAACCGTGTCTTATGAAAGAATAACACTTGCACAAGTTGTTAATTTTGAGGATGGGAGATGTTATCAGATTTCTGTGGATGATATTCTAATATGTATGGCAATAAAACTAAGTATTAGCTAGTGTCGGATAAGGATCATATTCTGTGGAAGACACAGGTGCTGTCATTGCTTTCCTCCTGTTAAAAAATTTTTTTTATTTTTTTATTTTTTCTCAAGTCCTTGTGGTTCATGTTTACGGTAGGCCATAGAGAAGACTTTCTCCTCACGTCCGAGAGTCAATTTTGGAATTAAATGCCATAACTTGGTGTTGTGATTAGGCGGTCAAGCGCATACGTGTTCAAAAATTGATTTTATCTTAAATTTATATAATAAAAAATCTACAATATCTTTGTTAGACATCTCCGAACCAAAACATTTTACCATGGCATCAAACTAATAGCTTTGTGGGGTTAATATCAATTGACACCACCTCAGTCTGTTAAATGCTAAATTTTCGTCCTTCTATAACTTAAAATGAATAACAAATTCAAGGGCAATTACAGCAACCGCTGCATCCTAGTTCTCCAATCACCATTGAACACGTCTGAGCTCCACCCCCAACCGATTCATCGTAGGCCTATATGAGCATATTAATTATCAAGCGCATCATCAAAACATATCCACAAAATCAGTTGCTAGCACCGCACGGCTCCATTTACATCTCCATACCTCATATTTTGGGGATAATTTTTGTTAATTGTAGAATGATATTTTTATCGGTCAATGACAGTCAACTATTGTAATTAACGATTTTGTAAACAGCTTACAATCGGGTAGGGATGACTATATGTTGAAGGTCGGGAGTAAATTGATGTTTCCTGAAACTTTGAGGGAGTAAAGTGAAATTAATTCTAATTTTAAGGGTAATGATAATTCCACCCGAATTAAATATCCGAATTTTTTACTATAGTGAATGGGTATGAATTAATTTTTTTTATTTATTAACTCAATCGTATTTTTCATCAACATAAATAAATTAAACAATCCTAATCCATTCCACCTCACCACCACTTATAATCTTTTAGTTGCATTTATAATTTTATCCTCAAACAACTGTTCCATTGTTTTTGCAATTTCAGTGTATAGTAAATTGGCATCCACTACTGGCATAGATTTCATCCATAAAATGAAAATCACTTACATCTGGCAATTAAAACCTAAAGAAAATAGAAATTTATGGTTGGTAATTGATTGTGCTAACAATATATATTTTCCAGTGTACGGTGTGTCGGCGACCCGAACAAAGAACACTATGGCGGCCTAAATAATCAAGTTTCTCAACATGATTGAAAAGTGATTTAAACGTTTAAAGAACCAATCTCGTTCGTCAAGTCAATTTCTCCCATTCCACTTTGCTATCTTTATAGCTCTCGCTAATCAAACTATTGGTATGATTTCTTGTGTTGTAGTAGTTTCCTGACATTCTCTCCATTGAAGAAGAGTTCTGGGAAACTTGGGAAGCTTCCTTGCGTACTATGCTTTTCTTTTTTGTGAACTTTTTTTTTCTGGATATTCTTTTTTGTGAACTTGGAAAATAGGATGTGAGTAAATAAGAAAATTGAAAGCGAGGGTAAAAAATTCATTATTATGGGGGAAAATTGAAATGGGTCACGATATGATTACACGATATAGATATGAAACAATTTTTAGGTTCCAATCTTGAATCGAGATTCTAATTCTGTAATTCAACTACAAACAAAAAATCAGCAAGAAATAATCAAAACAGAAGCGCAAAGCAAAATGAATGAAAGGGTGCGCGAGAACACTCAGAATGATGATTGAAAAGGTTGTTTGTTGACCGAGCCACTACGGAATTTGCGAGGGCCGCCACCACATGTCCTAAAATTTTTAGAAGATATATTTTGTCCTGTTCGGTTGAAATTATAAACTTACCCTCATTGAATTAATTATTTCATTAATTTAAATTCAAATTATTTTTTAAAATATCTCACCTATTTATCATTTTTAGCCCAATTGTAAAATTTAAATTAAGCACAAATACCAAATAAATGCTCAAACAAATGTAATCCATTAAACTCATTTTTAAGAAAATAAAACAAAATAAATATCTAAAATCATATTTTATCGTTTCTTTACATTTTATATCGGTAAAAAAAAAAAAAATTCCCATAGATTCGATTTTCGGACTACGCCATTAGCTGCTGCTCGGCCTTTATACTGTTTGTTACTGACCTACAACAACTTTAACTAACTTGAACAGTGGCGTTTGCCACATCAGCAGCTACGTCACCTGCCAAATTAACAAACTTTTAACAGTTTTTTTTTTGAAGCACGCCTTTTCTACACGGTAAACAGTTTAGCCTTTTCAGATTCATTAATATCTAAGTTAGATGTAAATTAAAGCACCAAAAATGCAAGTTTAATTAGTAAAGGAGCAAAACAATCGCAAGCCACAACACCAATAGAAGTTCATTAGGTTTTGCACAATCCTCGCATCGAACGCAGTACACACCAAAACACACTGGAAAAATAAATACTAGAAAGATGTAAGACACGATAGAAACACCAATTGGGGTCACACAGTGCTTTATTTTGGGTGATGGAGCTTATTTTGATGAAGGATTTGGAGTGTACGATAATAATATATTTATGATTTAGTACTCTGTTAATGTTTAATGCATAATAAGAGTTCGTAGTTTAATCTTGCATTGATTTTATAGATATGAAGAGAAGTTTTGTGGATATGAAAAGAACTAGGAATAAAAGATAGACAGAAGTTGATAGAACTGAGCAATGTGCCTTGTCAAAGATCTTAGAAGACTTCATAAACAGTGAATATGGATCATAGACTAAGAGGGACTAGAATTGTCTACCCAAATAGTTGTCCAGGACCTAATGCCACCGAGAAGAAAGTCAATGAGGCTTTGCAAGGGCTTCGTGTTTGTGGCAAAGGAGCTAATAAGAATAAGCTCTAGTAGTTCTGAACAAGACACCACTTTAAGATTTGCTATATTAATGAAGACTGGAATATGGGGTGTTGCACTGCACACCATCTAATCGTAGAATCTAATCTTCAGGTTTTTCAAATATTTAATTGCAGTCGGAAGTTTTCTTATGCCTGTATTTGAAAGATTCAGATGGCATAAGTTAATCAGTTTACCAATCGCAAATCTGAACGAGTTACTCTCTAATTCATCAATTGCGCCTCCTATAAGAGCAAGCAGCAAGCCTTGGCATTCTTCGACAACAATTTGAGCAAGATTAATTTTTCATTTTAATGTATCACACTAGTCTTCCCCAGCTATCATATTTACCACATACCAATTAGTATGAGATCAGTTTGTTGCTACAAAACATGCGATTTACAATTCACTCTCCTATTTTCATTAATTTATTGCAACAAAGCTTTTAACTACGCAGATGTTGATGCCGTAAAACGACCTCAACAGCTAAATTTGTTTTGGTGGGGAAACAGCACGAACTGAGCGAGTTGAACACAAATTTCTTAACCTGCCATTCACATAAAACGGTTAGGACTCGCTGATGGGGTTCCGACGAGAACCCTTCGATGCCAAAGGCAGATCTTTAGTATAAGGGGGTAATTCATTGATCAAGAAATCACCATAAAAAAATAATGCATAGTGCTACTCCCTCAAAAAAAAGTCCCCCTCTCTCTATTATTTCTACCTTATATTGGACCCCCCACCTGATAGTTGGACATTTTCTCGTTTTTATGTGGCATGGAACCACCAACTCCGTAATTCTAGGAGGCCGTGGAGACATTAACTCCTTAATTCTAGTATGAGCATACCACCAATAACGGTTTAGTTTAGGTAAAATTGCTTGATTAAGAGTTTAATGCAAACAAATCTACCTCTCCGTGAAAGGGGATTCAAACTTTATTAGTGGCTACTATATACTTTCATGGTTTCTACATCCTTCTAAAACGACGACTCTGATTGTCATATACATTCTAAGTTATCTTCATGCTCTGGAGATTTAACTTCAACTTCCTGTTGCAACGAAATCTCAGAGCTTGGATCATTCCTGTTCTGTTTGGTTGTTAACTTTATTTAATTATTGATCAGGAGATTCATTTCTCACTAGAAGCTAGAAAATTACGGACCAATGACTTGTTTTTTTTTTTTTAGATGACAGCTTGCAACCTCTGGTGTGTATTGATAGTGCCTTGCATGAATACAAAAAATGAATTAGTTTTTAATTTGCCAATTGCATTTTTGATAGCAACTCAAATATGTGTGGTCCAAGCACTAGAAAGCCTTGCCACAGATCTCTGCCATTTTCTCCTCCACCACCATTTGGTCCAACACTCCAACACCTTTTCCTGATAATTTCTTAGCTCACTTTATTCGGTTATCGATCTTATCGATTTTAATTTTTATGCCATAACAATTATGAAAGTAAATCACAGCCCAATCAAGTCAATCGGAATTCTGAGTCACTCACCGCATTCAAAAATAAGTTTAGTGTCACCCCATTTGTCACTGTTCGATTGTCCTCTCTTTCGTTGATTTTGCAACTCGATATTCCTCAGTGGGGTTATAAGGATTGAAAAAAAGGTTAAATTTTCTGCCATAAAAGCACGCACGCGTAATTAATTAATGGGCCACTTATTTCTTTTTCTTAAAAGAGAATTTTTGCAGGGAGATTGAAGAAAAGCCGATTCAATCGTAAATGATAGTCCCTCACAAATACAATTCAAGCCACACAGTTTCTATTGCTATGCTGGCTATTGGCACTTGCGAAGCCTTGAATTATCAAACGAATAGCAAGATAACACTTCAGCATCTGTTGTCGCATGGAGAGAAATCATTTCTCTCTTTGATGTAATATTTGGACAATGTACATTGACTTTTCATTAAAACAAGCACTGTCATACGTACGCATGATATACATACATTAATTGCCATGCATCGTCTAGGAGCAAAACAAATTTTTTTGCTTCTTAAGAGTAGCTTTGTTCTCCTCGTCGCCTTTATTTTTCCGCATTTGATCCGAAATGTTTAATTTTTTCAGGATGACTTCTTCAATTTTCTCTAAATTTACTTCTTTAATTTGGACCCCGCAACCCATATCACCAATTCAAAATGATGATTTATATCAAGAAACTTGTTGCTAATTAGTTTCTTTAATTTAAGAGGATGGTCTTTCCTTCTGTTGACATCTTCAGTCTTCACTGAGACCCTCGAGTTCACGCCTTACTTCACTCAAGACTTGAGGTTCTTTTTTAGATGCACCATGACTCTTTCAGAGATCACCAGAACAAAATTCCAGTTCAGAGAAATGGATAAGGTAGTATTTAGACAAGCTAATTAATGATATTGAAATTAATCCTAATTCTAAATAGAACACGTGGTTTCTTAACTAATCAATTCTAATATTGAAAAGTTTTCAAATCTAGTACAAAGATAGCCACATCAACAACCTAAATAACACACTTTTAACAGTTTATTAGGTTTTGCACTGCCCCTGGGATAGCAGTACATGAACTTTTTTCATAGCAAACATACTGAAAAAATAAATACTAGAAAGATAAATCACAAGATAAAAACACTAGTTGGTGTCATACAGTTTCGTACAAACATTTCTTACAACCTTCCGAACTGTTGTTGATTCAGCCTTCAAATTCAATCTTCAATTGCTCATCCGATTGAGATGGATACAATCCATTATTGAAATGTATTTTTGGAAAAAATTACCCAGAATAGTTAATAGAGGGTTACTGTTGCGTTTGATGGTACTTCTAAAATAATGTAGATATGACAATAAGATTATTCAAATATCAAAATTTTCAATAACTATTGATCACAAACTTTTTAAAAATCAGATCAGCACAGAATCCATTGAAAAGAAGTTATGTATAAAGTTGTAAATCTGACAATAAGTTCTGAAAAAACAAAATGAAAATAAGAGCCCAAGAAAGGGTTTGATCATACCATTGTTTCATATGCTTCTCATCCATATCTTGGCTTGAGTATATATGTCAGACTCCAGAGTTCGTAGAGTTTAGAAGCAAAGACCAGTACTTTTTCCCTGGCGCCATCCTCCCACTCTAACTGGTTCCACCATTCTGCAATTCCCCTTATCGAAATTAAACTGTCCGCACTGTCGGAGTTAAATGGGAGTTTTTTCAAACTTCAGCAGTCGGTTACCGATATAGTTTGGAGGGAAGGAAATGGCATTGTTCCGCTGCATATGCTCTTTAGGCCTGGAAGGCCATGAAGATCAACCACCTTAAGATTTGAGAAATAGTTGTGACTTTCTTTAATTTCTGAAGACCCCGATTCAGCCTCGCCTATTATCACGGATAGTGAGACACAGTTTCTTTCAAGAAACTTGAGGCTTGGAACATGTTTGAGCCATGTCAAATTTGTTTTTAGTGGACAAAAAGTGATAGATATATGACAAAGTGATGTAGCGAAAGAGAGACCATTCAACGTCCTCAGATACCCGGGATCAATATTAAGCGCTTGCAGAGAATCACATTCAACTATTTTAAGTGTCTCAAGATGCAACATTAATCCTAACTCGAGCCAGGGCAACTCATTTGAAGACTTTATCGTTAGTCTTCTGAGTATGCCTTGTAGCTTCAAGGACTGTAGGATTTTGCCGATGGCTTGGGTAGAAAATAAGGTGATTCTCAAGTCAGTGATGCGCTCCAAGCGCTCTAACTCATGTAAGATGGCAAGAGCATTGGAAAAAAGAGTATTTTCCAATTCAACAAGTTCAGTTGAGAACCAGCTGAACACTTGTAATGCCGAAAGACTTGATATCACTCCTCGTGGAATATATTCGAGACACTGCATACCGTCTAAGAATAGAATCCTCAGGTTCTCCAAATACAATTCTCAAGCGGCAACCTCTTTAATTTTGAATTTGAAAGATTAAGATAGCGCAAGTCTGGAAATCCAGGCATATCCTCAGGCAACTGATTTAATTCAAAATTATGCGAGAGGTCCATCACTTCCAAGGCCCGCATAGAATTAAAGAATCGACTTGGAAATGTTTGCAGTGCCGTATGCCTAACAAGCAAAGTCCGCAGGCCTGGAAAATGGGGTGCCTCAGGGAGAATTTCGATGCTATAACCCCAGAGTGACATTCTTCTTACAGCCTCATCATTCTGCAGTCTATCAAAGTTTGACCCATCGTGTATCATTATCTTATTATCGATTTCAGAAGCTAACGACAACGCCATATCACGTATCACGTCATGCATTTTAACAAAATCTTCAGAATAGTCACCACTTTCTAGTAGACATGCACGTTTTAAACTTTCAATAAAGGACTCTCCCTTACCTTGAGGATCCGTACCACCTAGAAATCTGTAAACATCCCATACTAATTCTGAGTAATTTATCATCTAATTATCTCGTTTCTTGATATTAATATCTTCCTGGAGAATTAATTAAGCCTAGAATTTCTATAACTATGGATAAATCACAGCGGAAGGAAAACCAAACTTGGAAGATTTCTTAAACTTACATCAAATAAACTAATACAGGAGTTTATCTCCTCTGATACACAACTTACAAATAATAACACAGGAGTTCATCTCCACTAATACACATCTTTTTAACAAATTATAACTAAACTTAGAAATGTTCAATCACTACACAAGAAATGAAAAAAAGTAGAACTTCACATCATACTCCTAGAGCTAAGCTTCTACTCGCTTTCGTCTAAAAAAAAAATGAAATCGACAAGGGGTGAGTTGTCATACTCAATAAGTAGAAACATGCATAACAAACTTAAAGGTATCTTTGCTCAATATTTTCAATAATTCAGTTTAGCTTTAAGTTCAGAACAAACACAAGAAATTTTATATAGAGACTAAGCTGAACACTATTTTACTTAAAATAAATTTCAATTGAATCAATTTACTTAAAATAAATTTCAATTGAATCAATCTGAGCTAAATTCAAATTCAGAATTATTTGTCGATTCAAAACACATTGGAAAACATATATCATGTCAAAACAAATCAGAACATAAATCATATCACAACATATCATCCAAGAGGCTCATGTCAAATAGTGTCACCTGCACCCACGGTGACCCGGCATAATTCAGAACAAATAAATTGCGCAACAGAACAGAATTTCATTAATGAAAGTTACCCGTTTCTTCCGGTGACCCGGCCAGAATAGAACATATCATATCAGAAATAACTATCAACATTGAGCCAAAACATTTAAATCACATTCACAAAATATAAACTTGAATCTCATATAGCAACCTGCACGTGGCACTTCGCGGCACATTGGCCCTCGAGAGGTGGCCCCCGTACAACTTACACTCTTTAAATGCAAGCTTTTAATTCAAACTTGTTTAAACTTAAGCAAAGATTATTTAAATAATTATTTCAATTACATTAACAGATTTGCAAAACATATAATTTACAGAAAAATAATCGGGAAAGACATTAAGAAAACAATAGAGTTTGTCATGGATAGGTCTACTTACCTGAATCCAAAGCAAATCTTAACCTTTCACTTACTAATCCGAAACATCACCAACACATCCTAAAATTGAAACAAATACTGAGTTATCACTAAATCAATGTAGAATAAATCAGAGCCTTAACTAAAATCCTTATCACAAAAGAATTACCAAAATTCTGCACAACAGTCAGCAACCAAAATATAATTCACATGCTTAAAGACCTTAAACAATTCTAATACTCCAGAATTTTGTCTTCACATGTGAACTAATTAATCTGCAAATTTTAGAATTTATTACTTAATAAATTAAAAGATCTGATTTTAGGAATGTAACGAACTCAATCTCCAACTCTCAATCTACCAGTATCTGAGCCAAGTTTCACAAAAAGTTTCAAAGCCAAAATGAACTTCAAAATTCGCAAACTTTATACCATATCAAAGCTACAGATGTGTAGCACGACACCTCAAAATTTCAGAATTTTGTTCCTCATACAATCAGAGTTATGAATTTTCAAACGCTCAAAGGTCAGTTCTATCAGAATCATCCTTCAGTACTTAACACATATTGTCTCAACAATTTTGCAATTCAAAAGTCCACCAAAAATCATGAAAATTTACAGAGAAACTCGTCCATATGTGTGTTTAACTATATCCAAAATTCAGATTTTTATCCTTCATATCTACAAAGTTATAAACGTATGATTGCTTAAGGGTCAAGAACAACAACTCCCAGAAATAGATTTCCTTCTAACTTCTTTCAGATTTTAAGTTCCTTATTCAACACTAAAATCTACGAGAATTAAATTAACCATAGTCTAATATGAAAGAGTTTACTTCAAACCCGAAATACATTAATTGTAAAAGAAATAAAATTGCTAAAGAGACAATACCAGAAATTTCTTAGATATCCAAACATCAATAAAGATAGTTCATATTTCATACTCAAAACTAATAAAAGAAGTTACTTACTGGAATCAATAAAAGTAGGAAATGCTCAAACTTCTCAAGGGAATTTTAAAGTATGAATGAAAAATAAAATTTTAGCTTATAAAGAGAAGTTAGCGGTGGTTACAGAAGTGGGGGAAATTGAATTCAAATCAGATAATGGGAGGTTACTGGACTTTCTCAAATAAATTTTAATTTTCAAAAAAATAAAATAAAATAAAAATTACTTTAAAACGATATAACATACAAAACCAAAATACGCGGGTATTACAAAATCCCTCCCCAATTCAAAGTTGAATAAGTTCATCTTTCCTAATATTGTGTTGCTTTCGAAATAAGGAACAATATAGGAAACAAGTTTTGAGAGTGTCATTATTCAAGCTTGTAGTGATTAATAAGCCCAACAACTCAGCTAAATCAACCATTGCCCAAGATCACCAAACCAGATTCTTACAAGATGCAAAAAGATTATCAATAGAGTTTAACACCAACCCAGAAGATGAATACAGATAACAATGATGCTCAGACCAAGAATTGCAATCAAAGAACAGAAAAGAAACACGAAGGAACAACCAATTACGTGGTTCAGCCAATTTGCATTGGCCTACATCCACGGAGGAACAAACTGATCAGCTTTCTATTGATTGATTCAAGTTTTACAGAGATTTACAAAGTCGATTTCAAGGAACAATAAGGCTCTCTGAATACAAGCACTCTTTCTCTCTCAAAACCTCTAGATCTCTCTAAAAAACCTCTTCTAGAATCAGCTGGCTTAACAGCTTATAACGATCCCAAAAACAAACACAGTATTGCACGTGAGAAGCCGGTGCTGTAACAAACTTAACAGCCTTCACAGATCCTCAATAAAGCACGTGAGTTAAGCATGCTTCATTAATCCCAAAACGGCAATGCTTCATGTCGTTCTAATGAGTAAAACTAGAACTGATCAAAACGCATATTAGCTTGCCGTTTCACTTAAATTTGAATCAGCAAAACGCTCATGTCGTTTTATCAGCTCTTGATTTGATTCACTGGTTCTCCAACAAAGCTATCATAGCTAAACCTGAAGAGTGGTGACGACAGAATTCTCCATATTTTGAAATTCGCAATCGCATGAAGCCCTCTGCAATTCTTGAACTGCATACTGCCATTCTGTAGGAGTCTTCCTACTAGCCATGGCACGTCCTATCGTTACAAGAGCAAGTGGCAAACCGTTGCATTCATGAACCACTTTTTCGGCAAGCTTTGGTATCGCAGGATAAGAATTTAACACATCTTCACCTACTGTTTTCCTAAACAAATACAGAGCTGCTTCTTGTGACAAACAATCCACTTTAATTTTCTTCTGAGCTTCCATGGCACCACATACATCCTCTGACCGAGTTATAAATACTATTTTGGATCCATTTTGGCAGAGATTAAGAGAAACTCCTGCTCTTGAAAGATCTATTGACTCCCATACATCATCTATGAGCAACTCAAACTTTTTGTTTCTTAACCTTGCCAATAGTTCATTTGCTCTTTCATCCACGTCTCTATCTCTCCGCATTTCATCCGAGATCTCTAATTTTTTACGTACAACTTCTTGTATTTTCTCCCAGTTGGCTTCTCTGAACATCCCAACCCAAATCACCAAATCGAAACCATGATTCGTATCGAGAAACTTATTGTTAAGTTTCTTTAAGAGGGTGGTCTTGCCAACACCCCCCATACCATATAACCCAATAACTTGCCCACAATATTCATCTTCATTGCATCTCCAAACTTGATTGATAATGGCGCCCATGCCCACGGTCTCCCCTATCGGCTTCTGGTCCAACGGGGGTCGGGGTAGCCTTTCATCAACAACACCAAACTGCTGCCCTTTACTTAACAAATCTTTTACATCATCGATCTTCTCACTGGCTTCTTCTCCCAGCTTGTCTCTGGAGCAAAAGTTTCCACAAGCAAGACAATTCCTCCAACATGTTTTCTGGATCTCTTCATCACCCTTCTGTAAAATGCCGTCCACTTTTGTCAGCATGACTTGTACGCTTTCTAGCCAGCCTTTCACTTCGTTTGTACGCCTTGAACGTCGTTGCCGCTCAGCGAACTCTACCCTCCCTTGCACGTCTTTGCTGATGTTTTCGAGTTCATTCTTTTTGTCTCTCAAAGAGTTGAGAATCTTTTCAAGATCACGGACATAACCATAATGTTTTGTTATCCAATTACACCATAGATTGAAAATATTCTCCATGATTTGGCCGATTCCATATAAGATGGGATATCAGAGACAGAGAGGCTGAGAGAGAGAAAAATTCAGAATACTACATGGTTTTTAAATGGAGATAATGTTTCTGTAATGAGTAATGCAGCAAGAGGTTATAAAATTTATAAAGATGTCATCGTTTTGATAAGAGAAAGTCTCTCCTCCTGAAAGTCTTCCCTACTCCAAGCCCCAGCGCTATTTAAAAAGAATTTAATAAATCATGCAAAAGACTGGAGTCAAAAATCCCAGCTTAATTGGTAATTTTTCCTTTTTTTTTTTTAATTTACAATCTGCCACCACGTGGCCTTGAACTATTGGCTTGAAACACCAGGTCACTGTACTGACTCGATGCTGCAGGAGTAAAGAAGACTCTCTCTTCAGGTCAATGCAAATGGTCTTTTCTAAAACTTGGTGGGATTTTTATGGATGTTCTAGGAATTTATTGATAAGGACAATATCTGATTACATATATTAGTTACAAAGCTAAGGATATAAACTTGTCCCAACCGTTAATTCTTGAGTTATCTTTTTAAGTATGAGTTTTATTTGCTGGTTCTATTAGTTTTATATTATTCTCAAACTATCTTCACATGATAATAATTAATTAACACGTGTAACATAGAGTACCAGAGAGATAATCTCCACATAAAAAAATAAAAAAACTGACTTGCAAGGAGTGTTAGGTAAAAAAAATATCGAACATTTATGCGAGTTTTTTTGTATAGCCAATGTTTCACGTAACATAGGGGTTAACATAGAAAAATTAAAAGTTCGCATTCTGATTTAAGTGATCAAAACGTCAAGGAGCTCTGTCGTTTTGTTCTTCATCGCTTTTAAAGTGGTCGCGTGTGAGATTGTGACTGGTGAGTCCCGCGTGCGTAAATTGAGTTGCGTGAAATGATGACAAAGCTTTGTTGCCGTTTTGATAGCTGATGTGGACGACACAACAGGAGTTTTAAGTGCGAGGAAAAGTCTTGTTTTGCTAACTAATCATGTCTCCATTGATTTGTATAATTCTCGAACTATTATATCAATGAAATCTAATCTTCAGAATAATCACCCCTTCCAAGTAGACATGCAAGTTTCCAACTTTCAATAATGTGTTCTCCTTCATCAAAATTATTTAAAAATCCCTCCCTAATCCAAAGTTGAATAAGTTCATCTTTCCTAATATTATGCTTCCGTAGAAATAAGGAACAATATTGGTAACACTTTCTGACAGTATCATTTGCCAAGCTATCACAGCTAAACCTCAAAATGGGAAAGACAGGATTCCCCATACCTGAAAATCTGAACCGATTACTCTGTAACTCTTGAATTGCATACTGCCATTCTCTAAACCCCTTCTTGCTTGCCATGGCACGTCCATTGGTAACCAGAGCCAACGGCAAACCTTGTCATTCCTCAGCAACAATTTGAGCAAGCTTTGGTACCTCAGGATGGGAGTTGAATACGTCTTCACCCACCCCGAGGCGAAACAAATCCAGGGCTGCTTCTGGTGACAAACTCTCCACTTCAAATTTCCAAAAAGCTTCCATGTGACCTCATAATTCCTCAGACTGAATTCCACATACTATTTTGGACCCAATTTCGTTGTCATCAAGAGAAACTCCAATTTTCGAGAGATCTATTCTCTCCCATACACCGTCTAAGAGCAACACAAACTTTTTCCTTCTCAAGTTCCTCAAGATCACGTCTACTCTTTCATCCTTATCTACACATTTCCACGCGTCATCCGAAATTCCTAATTTTCTACATATAGCTTTTTGGATTCTCTCTACGCTTCCTTCTTTGGACACTGCCGAAACCCTGATCACCAAATAAAAATCATGATCTATAACAAGAAACTCATTGTCAAGCTTCTTTAACAGAGTGGTCTTGCTCATACCTTCTGTTCCATATAACCCAATAACTTTGCTATCATCATCTTGAATGCATCTCCAAACTTTATTGGCAATTAAGTCCATTGCCACAGTCTCTCTCTTATTGGCTTCTCATCCACCGGCTGTCGTTTAAGCTCATATTAACAGACAGCCCTTAACATAATAACCCTCTCACAGCATTAATTTTCTCACTTGTTTCCTTTCCCAACACGTAGTTCATGCAACAACAGCGATTCCCCAAACATTTTCTCTTCATATCTTGATCACCTTTTTGTAAAATTGAGTCCACTTGTTTTAGCATAACTTCTATGCTTTGTAGCCACACTTTCATTTTGTATGTACGCCCTGCACATTGTTGCTGCGGCTGCTTCGTGACATCAACTTTGTCTAGAAAATCTTCTCTCATGCCTCGAGTTCATGCTTCTCTTCTCTCAAAGAATCTTGATTTTCTTCAAGATTAAGGATGTAACAGCAATGATTGGTGATCCAATTGCACAATCGAGGGACATTATCGCCCAAGACTATGCCCCTCAGCCAATTCATTGCTCTTAGGATGTCACGGAAAGAAATTTTCAAAATACAAAGCTAATGTATGCAGATGTTCTGTAAATAATCTATGCGAGATGATTTTTAGATGAAGTCAACTTTGATACAATTTCCTTTTAAATAATCAGGTTGTTATTCTCTTTTCAACAGAAGTATGATATTATTTAGTATCATAATAATCTTTTGATCAGCAAACAGTTGATTTTAGTTTGCAAGGTCAAATTGGCCAATTGACAGTTTAATTTCAACTAAACACTCTTATTTTATTACTCTTTAATTAATATATGTTGAAAATATCAAAAATAGCGGAACATAAGATTTGTTGTACATTGCAGTTCCGAGGAAAAAGAAAGAAAAGATTTAAATTTTTTTTTTTTTCTGGAACAGCAAGTATTTGGTTGCTAAAACATTTTCAGGTTTTTGAGTTTTCGTGGTTTTAGGCTTAGCCCTACTCATTTCATCCTGTGGAACTCGAAAGCATAGAAAGAAGAAATTGTATATACACAAGAAAGAGTGAAACTGTTTATGAAAACTAACTCCTAAGCTACAGATACAAACCAAGATAGCTTTTTGATCAATCAACAAGCATTTCATTTCCTTAGGAATATCACAAGGCAATAACGTTGCATCTAATCATTGGTTGGAGTGACTCATTTTGACAATATTTGCATCACCCTTTCAATTTCCGAAAACAATTAAAGAATGAGTATGCAGGGGTAGGCCTTATTTGGGTTTCATGCATTTGTAGACAACCTGTGACAATTTTTTGTACATATGCTTCTTCAAGTACATTCTTCCTACCTTTTTTCTCCCTTCCATTGCCATGTGTTCCCTCACTGATGGATTTTTAAGCAAATATCTGAGATTTTGAGCAAGAACTTGAGTTCCTGGATGGCCTGGAGGGTGAAGAAGGCCCGTTACATTATGCTCAACAATTTCTTTTGTGCCTCCAGCATCCGTTCCAAGTACCTGTTCCAAACAAGGGAACAAAAACAAATTCCATGACCTGTTTTTCGTACTTCTTAACATACACAGCTTCAAAAGAAAACACATCTTTAGAATGTGTAATACAAGCCTAACAGAGATTAACCACCTGAAGTGGGGTCTTTCCTAGAAAGCTCTATTTGTGATATATTTCTCTGACAAAATAAAAAAGGGTACGCAGGATATTCAGAAAATTATACAATTGTTTGAGGCTTCATTTTGTATATGATTTCACTCTGCCAACACAATACTAATAGTTCTTGTGTTCATACCTTCGAAAAACTACCATACCAAATAAAAAAGGGACTTGCTCATGCGGCTTATCTCCCCTACACTCTTTTTAACTTTCAAGATCACATCTTTTGATTTTGTCTAAAATAGGCCACAATCCATAACTAGTAATTTTTTTTTTTTTCAGGTTACCACACATCCCACCACAAGGGGGACAGTAGGGAGATATTTATTTTTAGTTTGTAAGAAGAGGGAAGACCTAGCATGTCATTGGAATATTATTGCTAGGAGAGCACATAAACAGAGTTAGACGACATATTTGAAAAGGCAATATACAGTCTCAATTCTCAAACATATTGACAATACAACACCAAAATTATTAAGTTATTCCGTTCTATATATACCCTTTGCAGTTATCTTTCTTAATGTCCATTAAAAACCATTAATTTAGACAAACTTTAAAATCACAATAACAGCACACAGAAAATGCAATGCAAACATCAGGGATATGTTATTATAGAAAAGACAAAAGCTTCTGAGAAAATATTCCAGTAGGTAGAACAGAACAAAGTCTAGAATAAATGACAGATTAAGAAAGATATATTTCTTTTAAAGCTACTTGGTTTATCAAGATTACTAGATATGTAATCCACGAATTAGGCTGACAGTCACATCTCAACAAACTGCAACTAGACCAAATTCAGAAAGTTGACTGAAATTATGATTGCAAGCACTCAAAACATATGCTTATACAACGCACGCACATGCATACTCACAGAAGTATATGAGATGAATCTTGCAACTTCAAGCAAACCTCACTATCTTGGGTATCTAAATGCATCTTATATATGACCGATGAGAGTATGCAAGCAAACATTAAATAAATACAACTGCATTTGAACATTTCACTTTGATGCAGGCAAGCAACATTTCGGAAAGCAAGACAGATTGTGAGTTCAAACTGCAATGCCATATCTCATTGATTGTGCAAAGCATGCAAAAGATAAATGAAATGTTATGTGTTGCAGCAATCACTTTTCATTTTTTCGTTCATTCCAGGGCTAGGCTGCAGAAACTAGTGGATCATTTAACAGCAATCACTCGTATGCTTTTAATTTTCTGAAATCTATGAGTTAAGAAATAACTCTGGATAGCAACTGTCAACATCTGCCAAAAGATAGGGCTCAATAAACTTGGATGAAAATCAAGTTGAATGCTTACCGGAACACCAAATGCCATTGCTTCAATTGTCACTCTCCCAAATGTTTCTCCCAGTCCCTGCATGTCAATGTTTAATCAACTAGTGCTCCTGATAAACACGAAAGTCCTCAAGCTGACTAGCTGAGCAATAATCTTGACACTATTGTGGATTATGAAAAAGGTAAAATAATAATAATAACAATAATTCTACTGCCAAGAATTCTAAATGTTTAGTTAATGCAATAGAAGCTCAAGTATGTTATATTTCTCCTCCTAAGCATACATTCAAGAAGTAGGATCATTAACTTGTGCATTTACATTTCGTAGCCACGGTACAAATTACCAATCAGGTCATTCACAGAATTTGCATGAAAACATGAAAAAGTTAAGGAAAGAAAGCACTGGACCTTATTAAACATCTCAATTAATCAACAAATACACACATCAACTCTCACATTTACATGAATGCATACATGTACGCACATCCGCACACAGATCACACACATGCAGTAAACATGTACATGAAAGAAGGATAGCTGAAAAACACAAAAAATAGATTACCTGGGAGTTTATAACATAAACATCTGCTGCAGAGTAAAGTGATGCAACCCGTGTAGTTGCTGGAGTCCACAGCACAGACTTTGACAAGTTCGAATGCTGAGACAAGAACTGTAGAATCTCCTTAACATAAGGCACTTTATTGCTCTTAGATCCAACAGACCCAATAAGAATTTTAAGAGCCTGTTGCTGTTTGCCGTCAGATTTAGACAACACTTTTCTTCTTAAATGACCGCTGCCAAAGCTCACAGAATCTGTTTTGCCAATTGAGGTAAAGAGACTGGATGACGGCAAATTTTTCCTGTTGGGTTCATTCAATCGGGTAAAAGACTCACTGGAGACTGACAATTCATTCGAAGATAAATCAACATCATCTGACATTTGAAGCAGACCCCGACCTCTTAAATGATGTCTGGAAGTCAAGGAAGATTTTTTCCGGCCTACATTCCTTGATTTTTTTATTTTAGAATCATCTATGAAAGGTTCTTGTTCAATCATCAGCTGTGCCGACTCAACAAGCAAGAGCTGGCCCTTTCCAGGGTTTATACTACTAAGAGACAACACAAGCATATCCTTCTCAGTCAATCCCATCTCTTTCCTAACTGAATCTCGTAACAGATTTCTTTTTTCACGCATTTTCTCAGGGCTAGAAGTTGGAGTATTTAGTGAACAAGAAAAACCAGCTACAAAAGCCAACTCATCATTCACAGATAGTGGAACAACTGCAGGTTGAGATCTTAGCTTGAGTTTTTCTTCTTCACACCAGGTAAGCCATTGTTTGGTCTGCAATTCAGAAAGAAAAACCAGCATCTTCACTCGATCAAGAACGACCTTTGCCCGATCAAAGTACTCACGTCGATTTTCCATGATCCACCAGACAACTTGACTTCCCCCAGCCGGAAAACGAGTAATATATTGATCTGAAAACAAAAATATGATTCGAAGTTAAATTATAAAAATATATAGTGAAGCCTCAAACAAATCCAAGTCCACACTTTACTCAACCAGGTAGCAATTGAAATTGAAGTTAAATTATAAAAAGAGACGGCAAGGTAACACATAGAATGATATTCAATGTTTTCAAGAAAACAAACACAAGAACAGACTTTTAGTTATAAGAAAAAAATTTCAAGTGTTCCCTTGCTGAGAGACAAATAATATTCTAGAGATGCAAATGGCAATTGAATTGTGCAATTTCATAAAGAACTTCAGCATCTTCTCGACTATTGTAATTACATTTAAATGAAATTAAAGAAAGCGATGAATTATTGCCTAAAGACACTCACCAATCCATGATGCACAGACTGCAGATCCTGCAATGACAAGATCTGCCTTCATTGAAGTTTTGAAGCTCGGTTCTCCTTTGTCCTCAAGCACTTTGATCTTTCTCCTAGCAAGCTCTGGCATTAAACCACCCTTCTTACTTAGAACTACAGCTGAAACTGTGGCTCCACAGCTCAAAAGCTCCGTTGCCAACTCCATCATTGATAGAGGAGCCCCCGTCATTGAAAGTTCATGGAATATCAATATGAATTTCCTGGACCAAACAAATCGTGCAAAGTCCCCCTTCCTGTCACAAGTCCCTGATCGCTTTTCTGGACTCCATTCTAGAATTCTATCCTCAGTCAACCCAAATGGACCAACAAGCAAACCATAAGAAGCATTTGTCATAGGAATTTCAGGCTGCTGTGCATCCATATCATTGCTCTCAACATCCAATTTCGCCTTCTGTTTACCCCGCCCTTTACCACGCGAACTACGTTTACTCCTCTTCCTTTTAGCTACACTCCGGTGAGAACGATCATTATTACTTTTCTGGGCTAAAACAATATCTATCCTTTTAGAATCTATCCCCTGAGTTTTAATGGTTCCATTATTTATGTACAGATCACTATGATTGGCAATCAAATCACGTCGTTTATTCTGTTCGGAGTCCACAATCTCATTTCTGCGTTTACCGCCAAACCCCAAAAATTTGTCATTGTCATCACCATGAGCCCACCTGGACTGGACATAAAACCCAAGATAAGTCCAGAGAGTAATCAGTAGCAACCAATACACTAAGCGATTGCTTCGAAACCACTGTAAAGAAATGCTTCTAGCTTCTCTTCGTGGAGTTCGGCTAGCATTCAATCTCCGAAATGAAGGAGAATTCTTTGGTGTTGATCTTCCAGACAATGAGGACTTAAAGCTGCCACCCTGCCTGAAGGATGACTGTCTAGCGACATTTACATGCAAATCTCCTCCAATTAAACTGTCCTCCATAAGTTTCTATTTGCTACCAGAATACCATAAGGCTTATTTCACATTGTCCATGGGATATACACCATACTAAATCAGCAGAACTCCAAAAAAGGATCCCGTACACTGAATTTTAGCACATTCTTCTACAGCTCTTCAAGCTTCAATGTTACATGAATCAAGAAAACAGAAATTTAAATATCAATAATAATTTCTTTATATTTTTAAACAATAAATATGTATACTCAGCTTCTTATAGTTTAGAGCCTAAGTAATGTAAAAGCATATGTAACAATAAAAAATAAGTGACTGTTGATTCACTATATTTTCTCAGCAACCATAAAGAATTTCATAATAGTCACAATAAACCCATCCAATACTTGTCTTTTTAATAATTTTTCCCGCTGTTTCTCAACAACCAAACAAAGATTAAAATTCACCCAAAAATATCCCCTCAATTACTCAAGTCTACAAATCTCAAACACATACCTAACATACAAGCTCACTTAAGCAGAATGCTAGTTTAAATGCTTAGTTTCTTTCATTTTCCTTCACTTTCTTATCAACCAAACAGTAAGTCAGAGTAACCGATCACTAATTAGTCATAGTAACCGATCACTAACTAAACAACAAATAAACACAAACACTTCCTCTTAGCATCTTACGAACGTCAAATCACGATCATCAAACAAAGCCGGAATAGACAAATCAAGTTTAATCACTTACATTTTCTCAGTAACCAAACAAAAAAAGTACATCCAAATTATATAATATAAAACATAAATTAAAAAAATTAAAAAAAAAAAAAGGCAAACAAGCGTAGCTATGTCTCATTTTGTCGCAGCAACTTAATCAAACGAACGAAACGACAGTTACATTTTTCTAAAAGTAAATAAAAACTGAAGTTATTTTTAAAAGCTTAAGAGAGTAAAAATAAAATTTACTAATCTCACCTGCGTGACTGATCTCTCAGCTCTCTGCTAGTGAAGAGAGATGCGAGTAAAAGGCTTTACTGTTTGAGAGAGAAGAAAAAGGCGAGTGCCTGAAATGTGTTGAAAAAACGGATGGCACGTGCGAGTTGAGTCAACTCGCGTGAAACAGTTGCTGAATCATTTTTTTAAAAGGCAAAGGTAATTATTTTTAATTAACTATTTCTCAGAAATTATTTTTCAAAATATTAGTTAGCAAATTCAAGGAAATAACTACCAATCATAAGCAGGCGTATGGGTTCTTAATATGGTGTCGGTGGGTTAGACGATTGTATCATGACCGTTGGATTGATCTGAAGCTACTGTTGGGTTTGCTGATAGCTACGTGTCCGTGATACTAACTAGTGGGTCCATTAGGGCCCACGGGTGGGCGAATTATCTGATTGTATCTATTATTATTATTATTATTATTATTATATACATATCCACCTGTATCCTTTAAAGCTTTTACATTACCCAGATGAAATAAGAAAGAGCTAGTGGCCTGTACAGCTATATTAGAACTATAGTCTAATTAGTAATTGACAGACTCTCTTCTTAATATTATAAATATGGCATTACATAAAACAAATGGGTGAAACTGTGTTCAAAACAAATCTATAAATTAGCCATTACGTTACTTTTCATATATGTTTAGGTCGACTATGGTATCTTACTACCTTATCTCACATATCATCGTATAACCAGAAAATTAATAAAATCTGATCATTTCGTTGTCCCACAATCTTACATCATCAAATAATCAAAAAATTAATAAAATTTGATTTTGATCATCTAACAATCCTAAACTGTAGAGTACATATCTAAATACCGTAATCAAAATCTACTTATCCATAGCAACAGATTTTATCCAATAATTGCATGTTTACTCTTTATTGTATTAGAATATTTCAATTAAAATAAGAAAAATAACACCTACATCCCCAAGATTTGAAAAAATAATCAAGTAGACCCTAAATTTTCAATAAGAGATACCAAGACTCATTTTTATTATAGTACCTTTTGGTACTATTAATTCAAAAAAATTGATTCCACTGTTTTATAATAAATAGAAATATAACGTTAAAATATATATAACAATATATACATTTTAAAATAATTTTAATATTTAAAAAAATATTCTAATACTTTACAATCTAATATTATATTAAATTAAAGGATTTTATAATAAATAGAAACGTAATATCAAATTAAATATATAAAATTTAAATTATTTTCAATATTATATAAAATGATTTTAATGTTATTAATACATGAGATATTATTTATTAATTATAAAATCTATTTAACTCAAATATTGATTTAAAATTTTTATAATAAATACAAATATATTTTAATATAAATATTGTAATTTACATTTTAAAACTTTTTTATATTAAAAATATTCTAATATCATTCGTCTACTAAATAAATTAAACTATATAAATTATATTTACATTTATTAAAAAATCTTAAAGTCAATTTTTTTTAATTACTATCTACAAAAGATATTATAATAAAAAAGAGATCTTAGTATAGGTCAACATGACTTGTCAAATTTTGAGAGTATAGATATGCTTTTCTCATTACAATATCAAAGAAAGAAGCCAACATAGTGACTAGGTAGCTAGCATGATACCATAAAATTTTCTTTTACAGAACTTTTTTCTCTGAAAAAGGTGCTTGAATGAAAGCAGCCTGAAGCCTTTATGGCTTGGTTTTTAATCACTCACTATTTGGGTGTTTTATTTTTCTGGTTTGTTCTTTATCTTTTTCGGGGCATTATTTCCCTCTTCTTATTTTTTATATGTTTTCTCTTATGTTGTTCTAATTAAAGCTGCATAAAGGTTGGTGAAAGGTTATTATTGGGGTAGTTATACAGAGGAATTAATTAGAAAGTGTCAAGTCATTGCCTTAAAAGAAGAAGAGGAAGATATAGTAACATTAATGGGAGGAATGAAGAAAACAGGAGAGAAAATTGCTGCAAACTACTTAGTGGGGAAGTCTTACTCACAAAAGGTGTCAATAAAGAGGGATTGAAAGTAGCAATGCAACAAGTCTAAAGAATAGTTAAAGAATAAAGATTGAAGGCATGGGGGAAAATGTTTTCTTTTTGTTTAAGTTTGCCTCTAAAGAGGAAAAGAAAAGAGTGCTCATATGGGGTCCATGGCATTTGATAAAGCTCTACTGGTGCTATCTGAACCAGTTGGTACTAGAGACATTAAAGAAAAGACTTTTACACATACATTTTTGTGGTTATAAATTCACAACATACCCATAATGTGTATGGCGAAAGAGATCATTCAAAAGTTTGGAGAGAAGATTGGCAATGTGGAAGATATTGACACATATGAAGCTGGCGAATGCATAGGTCAATTTGCCAGAGTTAGAATCTCTATTAACATAGCACAACCCTTGAAAAAGGTGGTGTTTTTGCAATAAGAAGGTGCCAAAATACCAATACTAGTCTTGTATGAAAAGCTACCAGATTTTTGTTTTTGTTGTGCGCATATTGATCATCTATACAGAGAATGTTTGAAGTACAAAGGTCAACCAAAGGAGAATTTGTCGTACGGGGCATAGATGAGAGCAATCACACAAGAAGAATGAGTGAAGTTGAATTGAACAAGGGGGAAAGGGAACTGGGAATATTTTCAATCAAAGGTGGGAGATACAGTAGAAAAATACTCCAAAATCAGGCCAAGCTCAAACCAACCCGATTGATCTAAATGGGTAAAACCATAATAATACAGGTAATGAGCTAAGGGACAGGGTTGGACCAATGTAAACAAAACATAAGCAGGGAGTAGGTGATGAACCATTAATGATATGTACTGAAAAGTCGGAAAAGGTGAAAGTCTGAGCAGAGAAATCAAGAAGCAGCAAGATATGGTGGCTGACAGAGATATAGAGGCAAGTGATTAGTGTTAAAAATTGTATGTTTATCTATGGATAAAATGTTATTTTGTGCTTATGTTATAATTTATATTTATAATTATGTAATATGTTATGAATTTTTAATTATGATTTTAAATATTTGATATTATGTATTTTTGTATGTTTATTAGGTAAAATAATACTTTGACGCAATTCGAGGCTCCAAACAGATAAATGGACGTCAAATTTGGATTCCGGAGGTCCGAAAACCTTAGGAGAGACATAAAGGATCATATATATTTTTCATGTATACAACAATATTTACGTATACGGTACTGTTCACATATACGACACCGTTCACATATACAGTATACTGACGTGGCATTGACCGATGATGTGGCAGCATACTATTGGATAAAAAAGAATGAGCTTACAATAGATATGAGTGCACTGGATAGTTGTCAATTTTGACCAAATCTTAACCGTTCATTATTTAATGGCTACGATCGTGCCACGTGGCAATGGTTGGTGAGTTGGGTTGGAAAATCTGAACCTTTGTATTTGGGTCGACCAAATCCGCCCATTAACCCGCCAAATCTCAATCGTTCATAGACTAAATCAAACGCTTCAAATGATGACACATGTCATGTTGACTTTTGATGTTTGACCAGTTCTCAGATCTTGATCTAATGGCTGTATAGAGCGCATACATAAAGCTTATGATGGACCGCAATGCACGAGATTATGGATGAATTTTCTCATAAATATAACCTCATTTTCATGTATTAGAGAGCCATTCTTCTCCAAATTTCTCCTAAATTCTCTGTAATATTATTTTAATAAATTTCAGTTGTTTTTTTAATATTTTCATAATTATTTTCATAAATAAATTTAGTTTTATTTCAAGTTAAGTTGTTTTTATTTCTTTTAAGTATGTATAATCTAGTTTTAATAATTACTTTTATTTCAATTATGTCTAGCTAAATAATTATAGTTAGGGTAAGGTGAAACTCTTAGAAAATAAATATGATTTAATCAAATTCTATTTTTAATTATATTAATTAAATTATTTTCTACCAATATTTTATATTTTGGAATTTTGATTTATTGTAGACAAACAATAGAGTTTGGCACAATAAATTCTTAATATCCTAGTATAAACTATGGCAAAATGGTATTTTGACTTATTGTAGACAAATTGAATTTTGGCACATTAAGTACTTAATCTATAATAAAATTAATTGAAAAATAATGATAATTTATATAATTAATCTTTGAGCAAATAAAAATATGATAAAAAGAATTTGTTAGATTATATTTACTATTAAGAGTGGATCCATAGCCCTAACTCATTTAATACTAAGAGTGGATCCATAACCCTAACTCATTTAATTCCATATTTTCACTTAAATTAATTTACATATATTTTAATTTTATTTTATTTTCTCAGAAAAATTAAGATAAACACTTTTAAATCTTTTCCATGTGGATCGACCCCGAACTCACCGGTTTATATTATAACAAGACACTCTTATACTTTAGAGTAAGTTTTGAATCGTATCAAGTTTTTGGCGTCGTTGCTTGGGAGAGGTATTTATTTTGCTTATTTTCGTTTTTTTTTTATTTCTTGAATTTTTTTCTGTTTTCCTTAAATACTCTTCTACCCATAAAACTTTTCAAAATCTTCACTTTTATTCCACATGGCTTTGTTCTAATTTCTAAAAATTTCAGTGTGACCATAAAATTATAAAAAGTTTGTAAAACGGTCCTTAGACGAAATTTCTCATAATAATCACTCTTGTACTTATATCTTGAACTTATTTGGACTCAATTTGGACTTAATATGGACCAAACAAACTAATTATTAACTCCTAACTTTCTAACTTCTTTAAATTTCAGTAATTTAATTTTCGCATTTTTTTTGCTTTAATTTATGTTATTAGTTTAAAAGGTCGGTTCACTGCCTGAAACTGTTAATTTTTATTTTTAGTATTTTTTTACAATTAGTTTAAAGGGTCGGTTCACCGCCCGAAACTGTTAATTTTAATTTTTAGTACTTTTTTACAATTAGTTATTTTTTTATTTATTTAGCATTTTTAATTTGTGTAATTTTCATTTAGCTCGTGTTATTTGTTTGTATAATACTTTTGTAATATAATTTCACACACACACACATCATCATCATTGTATGAGACGCTGATCTCGAACCTCAAGTGGAAGATTAATCCGTAGATCTTAATCACCACAAATTATGGAAGAAATCCACGAAGAGAACATTCTGGGTCAAATTAATCCACAAATTGATCAAGAAGACAATCATTCTCAGCAAGATGCACGTGATCAGAATCAACTAACAAAGTTGAGAGACTAAATTGAATCCGATCATAACTGGAGCGCTGTCGTGTATTGTATTTACTCTTGAAGCATCTCGATTCAACTTCAAACCAGGTATTATCCAACTTTTACCAACATTTTATAGTTTGGAATCCGAGAATCCATACTTGCATTTAAGAGACTTTGAGGAAGTTTGTAATACATACACAGACCAAGATTGTAGCATGAACACAATCAGATTAAAGCTTTTTCCTTTTTCATTAAAAGATAAAGCTAAAACTTGGCTACAAAATCTTAGATCTAGATCAATAAGAACTTGGAATAACATGCAAGAACAATTTTTGAAAAAAAATTTTCCACCTCATAGAACCAATTCATTTAAAATGCAAATCACTTATTTCACTCAAAAAAATGGAGAAACATTATACCAATGTTGGGATAGGTTTAAAGACTTGCTTAATATATGTCTACACCATGGTTTTGAAACTTGGCGATTGGTCATTTATTTCTATGAGGGCTTAATACCCCAAAGTAGACAAGTAGTCGAAATAATGTGTAACGGTGAATTTAGGGATAAAAATCCTGAAGATGCACTAGATTACCTTGACCAATTAGCTGAAAATGCACAACATTAGGATACTATTTGAACTTTTGAACTTTTGGAATTCGGATGTTGATGTAACTATAAAGTCCTATAGCTCTCACCATATAGATGTAGTGGTGCAAACTAAAGTGGCAAAGTTTGGAGATGCACAAGCATTTATGGCCACCCAAAAGCTTATCAGAAGCATCATACATGGACTTTACTAAAAAGGTTAGCAGGGTTGTTCTCCTGCCCTTGGTGTTGCTTTGGTGATTTTAATGAAATTCTACACTTACATGAGAAATCAGGGGGTAATACAAGAAACCTTAACCTGGTAGATGAATTTAGGGAGGCAATCAATGCATGTAATTTGACTGACATGGGATATAAGGGATATCAATTTACGTGGTCAAATCGAAGGTTCGGGCCACACCATGTTGAGGAAAGACTTGATAGATTCTTTTGCATCAAAGATTGGAGCAATGATTTTCAGAATCTCTCAGCAATAAACCTGGCGAATTGGATCTCAGATCATTGTCCAATCAGCCTAGAAGTTATAGAGAGATGTACGAAGATGAATTACAAGATCTTTCCCTCGATAGCATTACAAAGATATGTGGAGTTCATACGAGGCATGCAGCAACATAGTAAGGGATGGATGTGCAAATTATGGGGTGAATGTTGAGGAGAGTCCAGTGCAATAGTTTTAGAGAGTAGCTAAAAGATCTTTAACTCAACTCAAGATATGGAGTAGAGAAGAGATTGATGGCAGAAAGAAAAAGCAAGACAAACTAATTGAGCAATCGCAAAATACTGGTCAGAATGTGGATGGGGAAGAAATAGGAAGCTTGAAAATCAGACCAATAATATGTTGATTGATGAATAAGTGTATTGGAAACAAAGATCAAGAGCGGATTGGCTAAGAGAGAGGGACAAGAATACAAAGTTCTTTCATTCCAAAGCATTTGCCAGAAAGAGGAAGAACAAAATTTGGGAAATTAAAGATGATCAATGACTGTAGACTGATGATCAAGAGGAAATAGAAAATGAATTCTGTGAATATTTTCAGAAACTATTTACTTCCTCTAGCCCAAGCTAGAATCAGATTAAAAAAGCTTTAAAAGAAATGATGCCAAAAGTAACTCCAGAGATGAATGATCAACTGGGGGGGCCTTTTACACTAGAAGACATAGCAAATGCCCTATCCCAAATATGTCCCACAAAATCCCCATGACCAGATGATTTGCTTGCTGTTTTTTGCCAGAAACATTGGCAGACAGTTCGCAGCGGAGTTATCAAAACTTGCCTCCACATCCTAAACGAGCAAGGTAATTTAGCCTCTCTCAATCATACCTATATTGCTCTTATACCAAAGACTGAGAAGCTTAGGAAAGTCATTGAGTTCATACCTATTAGTCTTTGCAATGTGGTGTTTAGAATTGTTGCCAAGGCAATTGCAAATAGACTAAAACCGATTCTATCCCAAATTATATCTTTAACTCAGAGCGCATTCATACCGAATAGACTCATTACTGACAATGTTATTATTGGTTATGAATGCCTCCATAAGATTAGACATAGCAAAGGGAAAAGGAATGGGTTAATGGCTTTAAAACTAGACATTAGTAAAGCATATGATATAATTTAATGGAGTTTTTTGGAATAAACCATGTCTAAACTTGGCTTCTCAAATAAATGGACAAAGTTAATTATGAGTTGTATTACAACTGCTTCTTTTTCAGTAATAATCAATGGCAATCCTAAAGGCTTAATCCTTCCAGAAAGGGGTCTTAGACAAGGCTGCCCTCTATCCCATATCTTTTCACTATATATGCAGAGGCTTTCTCAAATATGCTGATGCAGGCTGAAAGAAAGAAGCAAATTACAGGCTTAAGATTTGCGAAGGATGTCACAATATCCTATCTGCTCTTTGCAGATGACAGTCTAGTTTTTACTAGAGCTTCAGTGGCTGACTGCAAGCATTTGAAGAGGATTTTTTATTGCTACTCAAGGGCATCAAGGCAGGTCTTCAACTACGA
The DNA here is from genome assembly GCA_030449835.1 of Clausena lansium. Lineage (NCBI taxonomy): Eukaryota > Viridiplantae > Streptophyta > Magnoliopsida > Sapindales > Rutaceae > Clausena > Clausena lansium. The sequence goes on from JASUUF010000369.1 coordinate 3,891,365, forward strand.
AAAACCATCAATGTTCTTCAGCGGCAAGATTTCAAATGGTCAGATTGCAGAGATCAGAAGCATCTTCCAACTCCAAGTGGTCTGTAAATATAAGAAATATTTGGGCTTGCCATCCATGATAAACAAAAGAAAATGGGTTTCTTCAATGATCTCAAGTTGGCAGCATAAGATGTTTTCTAGTGGAGGGAAAGAAATCCTTATCAAAGCAGTAGCCCAAGCAGTACCAGCATACGTCATGAGTGTTTTCAAGCTTCCAAAAGGCTTATTTGATGATATTCAAAAGAGCATTGCAAAGTTCTGGTGGGGATCAAAGGAAGACAGACACGGGATTCACTGGTCGAGATGAGATAATCTGAGTCAAACAAAGAGCAGAGGAGGGTTGGGGTTTAAAGACTTCACTAGTTTCAATTAAGCCTCAGTGGCCAAGCAAGGTTGGAGACTACTTTAGCTGCCCAACTCTTTAATGTCTAGGATGTTGCAAGCAAAATACTACAAAAACTCTTCCTTTATGAATGTAGAAACAGGCTCCAATCTATTTTTTATATAGAGAGGCATATTATGGGGAAGACAAGTAATAAAGAAATGTGTGAGGTGGAGAATAGGAGATGGCAGGACAACACTTGTATACAAAGATAATTGGTTGCCAATGCCTGAAACTTTTAAACCAATATCACCACAATCCTTACCAGCCGAAACTGTTGTGGCTGATTTAATTGATGCAGAAACAAATGGAATGCAAACAAGTTGGAACAGTATTTCATGCCTGATGATGTTGAAGTAATCCTCCAGATTCCTCTGCCAAGAACACCAAAAGAAGATGAAGTGATGTGGTATTTTGATAAGAGAGGAGAGTTTTCAGTAAAAAGTGGTTACCATATAGCACTCAAACTCAAGTTCCCAAATGTGCCAAGCAGTTCAGCGAGCAACTCTAAACAATGGAATGTTCTCTGGACACTTGAGTTACCCGAAAAGATTAAGATCTTCATGTGGAGGGCTGCCAAAAACATCTTGCCAACTACTGAAAATTTATGGAAAAAGAAGATTTTGCAAGAGCCTACCTGTCAAAGATGCAAAATGAGTGTGGAAACTATAAACAGTGCCCTGTTGAATTGCAAAGTAACAAAGAAGATTTGGGATTTAGCTCCTTTCACACTCCAACATCAAAATGATCCAAATTCGGACATCTTCAGTTTTGTCCAGGATTTGTGCACCAGTTCAAGGAAGGCTGATGTTGAGCTTATGGTGGCTTATTGCTGGGCGAAAATAAATTTATTTTTGAAGGAAAGAAGATAGATCAAAGGGCCTCAGCAGCAAGAGCAGACTCAATGTTGAAAGCTTATCAAAGAGTGAGGCAAAAGAAGATTATCAAAGAGCAACAAAGAAGATAGATCAAAGACCACCCCACCCCCCCCCCCCCCCCCGAAAAAAAGTATTCAAAATCAATGTAGATGTTGCCATTAACAGCAAAGACTAGAAGATTGGTTTGGGAGCAGTTATCAAGGATTCAAATGGCAAGGTAGTAGCTGCAGGTATCAAGCAAGCTCAATTAAGGGTAAGTGTCAGCTTTGCAGAAGCTGAGTCAATCCAATAAGGCTTCCAAGTGGCAAAAGAGACAGCTCTATCTATTTTGATTGTTGAAATAGATTGTCTAGATGTGGCAGAATTAGTAATCATTACAAAGGATAGCAGAACAAATTTTTTTTTGGATAACCTCAGTCATCCAAAATCAGAAGAGGGAGTTCCAAAGTGTTCATGTTTATTCTATCCTTAGAATCTGTAATACTTATGTCCATGACTTAGCAAAGTTTGCGTTAAGAAAAGATACAACTGCTATCCGATTAGATCCAATAGCATCTGAAGTGCAGAATGTATTCGACAGTGTTGTTATTTGAAATGAAAGGTTTATTTTCTTCTCCCAAAAAAAAAAATAAAACAAAAGGTTGCTAGCATCATCAAATATTTTAATCTTTGCTTCGCTCTGGACCTTCATTAAATAGCATTATCAATATGAAAAGGAATCAAACTTGAATTGTAAATATCAGAACTGCTTTCCCCGCAACGGCCAAGAATTGAAAATATAACAATTTCCTTCACTAATTAAGCAGAATATCATAACAATTTCCTTCATTTAATAAAAATCTAAGATAGGATTCACGGCCTTCCCTTTATTAATCAATTCTTGTAAACTAACATATTGAAACCCAATCACTTCTAACAAATCTACTCAAACCATTAAAGATACAGTGCCTTTAAAGCAAATGAAAAGTACAACAGAACTATAGAAGTGAACAATTTCATTATTTAATCACGATTAAACTGATTATATATATATATCATAGGCAAAGCATTACAGTCTTAAGATAAAGAGCTTGTTAAATTTGCTGAAAAAATTCAAATACCCACTAGCCCACTCTCTCAGTATACAAATACTGATGCATTGAGTGTCCATTGAATAAATAAAACTCTACCCCCACAATTTCTTTAACGGGCAAGGCAATCGAGAAAACAAGATAAACCGAAAAACATAATAGGTATCCCAGAAACCACTACTTATCTTTGTCGACGATATGTTTCTGGATAAGGATAAGAAACTCAAATCACCATCCATATAAATATGAAAATTGAGAATTAACCAAGCAAATAACTGCGGCACAATAATCCTTGGTTCTTTTTCATCAAAGTCCTTGAATAAGCCCTTTCACATTTCTCACAAGCTTCATAAGACAAAAAAAACAAGCAACAAAAAGAAAAATAACCTGAAAACAAAAACACAGGCAATATCACAAGTTTGTCCAACTATTTACAAAACAAAAACTAACTATTTACAAAACAAAAACTAAGGCAATCTTATTGGGTTTCATATTCATACCGCAAATTTGGAAAAGGGACTGCCACCTCTCAAGCCACAATAATATTTTTAAATTGACTGCAGCATGAGCAGGCGTTTGTCATATATAACTGGAAGATCAAAATACAGAGAAAGAGAGATAAGTTAGAAAACAGAACAAATAAATGAACAAAAAGTGATTCATGGTATCATCCACAATGCAAATTGTGGATCAAATTCCAACATCCATAAATCTCAACTCCCATACAAGGTTAAAATATGTGCATACGATAAGCAGAAAAAAGGGACCATCTAACCAAATATAGATTTTTACTTTTATCCCTTAACCTTGTAATGCTCAACAGGAGAGAAACAAACTTGAAATCTAGCATTTCATTTGTAATTCAAGTAGATACTGAATAAGAAAGAGTTGAACAAAACAAACAAGGTAAAAAAGGGATTTCAGATTAAGATAAGCTACTAAAAGATAGAAGCCAGCAGTGATTACCTAAATTATCCTGGAACAAACAGCGGCCCAAAGCGCTCCAGAACAAAAGCTGGAGATCACAAAGGGCCTGGAAGACGGCCTGCACCACCAAATAATCACACTAAGAACTTTGCAACACCCAAATGGCGTAAAGTCTTATTGATCATAATTTTAACCTTCATCTTCTTATTCAACAGGGTCCATCTTATCTAAGTACATCATTGGCCAAATTCATTGCTGAGTATCTGCATCGAAGTAAAGAAAATAATTCAACATGCAGTGATGCACAAAACACAGAGCCAAAGAAGAAAACTGGGGGTTGCACCCTTTAATGAGAGAACTGGGTGAAAAATTTGACTTGCCTGCGAGGCTGAGGCTTATTTTGTTGTTGCAGATATTCATCGCTACCAGACTCTGTAGAAAACAACTTCAGCTTAATTTCTGTTTCTATATGGCATGTCAACAAAAATGTACTTAAGGCAACATCAAGTCTTACCAGGTCTCTGGGAAGAGTTCCCTTCAGGTTTGTTAGTGTTGTTCTCTTTGCTGCAATCAAGATGAAAAATGCATACATCAAGACTGGTACAGCTAAGTTTCTATAGCAGCAGTTGGCCAAAAAAGAAACTTACACACAAACACACACACACACACGCATACATAACATTATGTCAAAAAGGAGATCAACATAGTCATGATAGTCGAAATCATTCTTAACTAGTACAAAAGCTCTCAAACAACAAATAATTTTCATGTACTGACACAAGAGGTGCATCGCAAATGATTTTCATATATTGCTATATGAAGCCAAAGCAGAAAAAAATATCTGCACTGACCTTGATGAACCCATCGCAGATGTCTGCCCTGCTGGTCGACCATTATAAGCATTATCAACAGCAAGATAAGGTGGACAATATGTGGCCCCTAGAGCTCCAGCAGCACCCGCCAAAACTGGAAGCCTAACATTGCAAAAATGAAAATCACTACTTATCCCTGATATTCTTAATCTTAAAAAAAAAAACAGGAAAAAAATAGTTCAACAGATGGGGTCCATCACCAGAAACTCTCTTGTTACACCTTTTTGTTCCCTAAATACTTTTGAACATATAGGTTTTATTGCAAGACAGGCAAGGACCTCAAGGCATCGGCTACATAGAGGAAAATCTGTAATACTAACTAAAGAAGAGTAAATGTTCTCAACTATATGCAGAGTATCCATTGGCCACTAACTCACCAAGATATCACCTTCCCAGAGAATAAAAGATGAAAGGGAGAACAAGGAACCGTATACACTTAAGTGAGAAGAAATTTTACTATACCATGTCATTTCAGAATTCCCCATGCCAAGCTGTGGCTGAGCAACATATCCAGGAAATGCCATGCCAACCGCAGGAACTCCCATACCACCAGGATGCTGGCCTCCAAATTGCATAACTGCAAGACAATTTATCAAGATAGGAAAATTCATCGGTTTCAATAAATGCAGAAAAACAGTGCAGATTTAATTGGGTTTAAACACTGAAACACATTTAAGCAATAGATATGCGTATAAACAGATCAGTGTACGAATTTGGATAAAGGGTTTGAAAAACACTGAAACACTTTGAAAAAACAGTGACATGGTCAATCAGTTCAGTGCACCCAAGCTCTATGCTCCAATCAATCAAAACAAGGATAAAGGGTTGCAAAGAGAAATTTGGATGCCGTTTAGCAGTTGACAATCTATTTGTCAAAACATAATCACCTCTGAACATATTGAGAAATCTTCCTATAAATTAGTTCATAAATCCACCAAGACAGAGACTTTAGCTTCATTTAGAATAGCAGACCTCTGGTTAGTTAATTGCATTCCAATACTTATAGTCCTGCCTAAACATAGCCGAAAATACTGGTTTGCTAGTAATTAACTTACAAAAGAGGAAACAAAATACCTGATAATTTTACAATCAATTATTGACAAAAAATAAACTTTTCTAGCATACACCTAGCCAAAAAAAGTCTATGCCTAGATTTAAACATTTTAAAAGTGGAAGCACAATTTATAGCATGAAATCTCAGCCACCTGTTCTTTCAGTTCTTTTGCATTCTGATTATATGTACAATATGCGAAACAGTTTAAATTACCTGGCAAAAAGGCAGGGAAGTTTTGATCACCATGACCAACAGACATATTCCCAGTAGCTCCAATAACCTGAGCCCCACCATACAGAAATGAGCCCCTTCCTTGGCTGCCTTTTCCCTTTCCAACCAAAGCACTTTTCAAATTGCTTGATTCTGATGGTGATTCCACTTCACCGGAATTATTTGAATTTAGTGCTGAAGCTGATTTTGGTGGAGAAGATGCTTGGGAACCACTAGCAGAATGCTGGCCTAACTGCTGAGTAGCTGATTGTGCAGAAGTTTGAATACGGTTTTGACCAGGACTTCGCTGAACAGCTAGGTGTTGTGTTGAAGAAGCTCTATTGGCTTGGTTATGAAGTGGTGCTGGTTGATAAGCTATCTGCTGAGGAACAGATCCACCTCGTCCTTGAGCTCTGGACTGAGAAGGTGGAATTTGCAGATTGTTCAGAGGTTTAACAGTAGATGAAGAACTAGAATCATCGATATAAAGCCTGTCCATGCTGACATCAGATATATTTTTCCCTCGCTGCATTGTGTTTGCATGTTGCACAGAGAAACTCTCATCTATGCTAGACTTTCGAAGATTCCTGCTCGTACTTCCAGATTGTACATCCTTTTTGTGTGTTAAAGTGATATCTTTATTGGAAGAGCCTGATGGATAAAACGGCGGAGAAGCAGAGCTCAAGCTAGATGCGAACACTTGTTTCCTAGTGGGGGCATTATCAGATTCAGAATTTGAAGTGCGTGTGAAAGCTCTCCCTGAATTAGTATGTGAAGTTTTCTCAAGAGGCTTCCCCAATCTAGTAAAATCAGAAAAAATAAATAAATAAAATCGGCAAATCATGATTGGCAGAAAAATGGCACCCAAATAGAATGTGACGAAGATCAAAATTTTTGCTCACTGTTTGTTCCGTGGTGGAGGTGCCTGATTGCTGTTCTTCCAAGCAGGTTCATACTTTCTAGGTCCCCTTCCTCTTACACCCTTAGGTGGCTGGCTATGATTGTTATTATTGTTGTTGAATGCTTTAGACCTGTTCCCTCTTGGATAAGCTTGGTCTGGACCCCGATTTTTACCACGACCACGGTAACGGCCTCGAGAAGCCCTCCTTCCCTGAATATAAGCATATTAAACAGGGCGGAATCCAAAAATGAATAAATGGATAAAGGAGAAAGAAAATAAACACTATTCACGCATTGAGCACATATATATGAGAATCACCTCGTCATAGTGCCTTTCCTGTAAAGTCATCTCCTCAAACTTATCATGGCCCCATTTCCTGTCATCTTTTGACTCCCACAACTTCCTCCCACCATGTGTTCTCCTAAAAAAAATAGAAATCAGATGCTGCAATACAATGTCATGTTCTGTAGACTAGCAAAAATAAGAATTACAATAAATACAAATTATGGAAGCAAAATCATAAGATGAAAGTGAAGACAACCCCTACCTTCAGTAGAGGCAAAACTATTCGGCGAATAAGTTTTAATTCATCAACAACACAAACACTCTTTATTAGTTATTACTAATCATTGTACCCAAAATAAAGCAAAAAATTACCCTTAAATTCATCCAAATGCCAAAAGATAAACCATAATCTAGTCACATTCAACAGAAAGCATTTAGAAATCCACAAATACTAATACATACATAGCTGAATAATCAGTGGAAAAATTCAAAATAAAGCCAAACCTAGATATCCTACTCCGTTTTTACTTAAACAACTCATTTTAATCATTTAACTATGCCAAACAGAAACCTACTAAATACTTCATCACTCAAACTTAACCCAAAAATTTTACACGCCACACTTTGAAATAGACAATGAAAACCAAGCATTCAATGCATATTTCATATACCACTGCTTTTATAATGCTACCATAGCTCATGATTAGCTCAGCATAAATCTGCTATTTAGTATGCTTTGTACCTTTTAATTATATTCCACAAAGCATGGATGTTTATTTGAGGACTTCTCTCCTTTGACCCTACTAGGCCAAAAACTTTCTAGACAAATTTTAGCAAACAATCATCATACAACACCAAAAAATGAAACTAGACTAACTGATATGCCACTAAAAAAAATATAGCTATCAGTTATTTATAAATTGTCACTCAAAATCATAAAATACCTGTGTCGACCAGCAACATTGTCCCTAAATCTATCATCGTGCATATAAAAAGCCCCAGCAGTTGGAACCGCAAAAGGCTCATTACTCTCCTTCTTCTCTTCCTCCATTCCCTCCTCCGCTGCATCGTTGTGTACAGCACCATTACCATTTTCATTATTCCCTGCTCTCACTTCCACCGCCCCCTCCGTACTCCTCCTTGCATCATTAGTCTCTATTCCTTTGACTTTAACAGCCCCATCATTCCTCTCCTCTTCTTCATAAACTTCTTCTTCTTCCTCTTCATCCTCATAAGCATCCCCCTCTTCATCTTCTTCTTCTAATTCTCTGTCATGCTCTTCTTCTTCTTCTTCTTCTTCATCGTCATACTCAGCTGGAGCACCACCTTGGCCATCAGATTCATCGTAAGAGTGAATGTGCACCCTTCGATTCATTTGACGCTCAAATTCTTTCTCCTCCTCATCATCGCTTGCTTCCCTTCTGCGCATCACGAGAGAGTGTTTCACTTCATCCGGATCACTCTCGTAATCATCCACAGCCTCCACTTCTCCCGCAGGATTGTGGACAGTTTGAGCCATTGGAAGCTCTGAATCTCTCTCCTCCTCCACCTCCTCGTCATCGCTGGCTTCCCTTCTGCGCATCGCAAGAGAGCGTTTCACTTCATCTGGATCGCTATCATACTCCTCCACCGCCTCCGCTTCTTCCGGAGCTGCGGCCGCCGTTGTAGCATCACTAGCCATCAATTAATTATTAACCGCCCAATTGTTCTATCGATTTTAAATTAAATTTTATAAAAAAAATTCGAAATTGCACTTAACCCTTCAAACTGAAACCGTAACTAGAGGAAATTGCACTCAAACAAAATCAGAAAATCGAAAATCCCTCAAATTCCAAATTATTTTCAGAACCAAACAACAATTGAAGTATACGAGACAAGCAAAATCCACTTAAAAATACTAAATTTTGAAGCGAATCCTCGACAATCGAAACCCTGTAGAGGTTAAATTAAGATTTTGCAGGATTGGGATCTAGGTTTAACGATCCTTCAGAAACCCTAGATTTTTAGGGAACGAGAAGATTTTTTAATAATTTTCCCTTTTAAATAAAGACTATAAGGATTGTCGTCGTCAGTCGAATCGAGGAGAGTATTTATATGAGTAGCATGAAGGTAATTATCATGATTTGGTAGGGGTTTCTTTGGAAATATGAAGAAAGTTTGGGGATTGGTCAGAGAGTAACACGTGGAATGCGAACATTGTTTAAGTTTAAATTTTGATATAAGGTATGATTTGGCCACCGTAAGGTGCATTTGCTTGGCCACAGCCAGTCAGCCAGGGGCTTATCAACGCTCTTTTTTTTTTTTTGATAAGTTATCAACGCTTATTTTATTGGGTTCGCTTGTAGTACGCCGCTGTATCTCATACAGCTGCTATTTATTATTTTTTTAATTGATTTTATAACCGGCCACCTGTTGTCTCTTATTTTAATGGGTTAGAATGAAAAATATTAAAGGTAAATATCATTCAGCTACCCTCATTTTAAGTAAATAATAAATAATCAATTTAAATTATGAAATTACTAAATACCCCCTAACTTTACATTAAAATATATTTAAAAAAAGAGACTTCAATTTTTTTTCCCTCAAAATATTTGATTTCTTACTAATGAGAATATTATTTAAATATAAGTAAATAAATAATATAATTATAAATTATTAAATATTTTTGTATTACAATATAAATTTAATGGTATTTTGCATAAAAAATATCATATTATTTTATTCATTTTTTGATAAAACAATGCAATATATGTATCAAGACCCATAATTAACCAGATTTATTTTCAAATATTTGGAAAAAATTCAATCTCAAAATACATATAGCAAATTAATTCATACAAACTTATGTGCAATTAATTAATTAATTTTTTCTTTTATACCACATTGTTTAATGATTACATTTATTCACTATTTTCAATTTACAACATTTTCTTAAATACTTGTAATAGACACTTTTATATGTTAAATATAATGTTAATTTTTTTCTATTATTTTTAGTAGTATCGTAATTAGTAATTTATAATATTAAACTTTTTTTATGTTGTTAGTAACCATCATTTTTACTTTGTTAGCCAATAAATTAATGAAAATGGACTCAACTATGATATTTTATTATTTATTATCAATATTAGATGTTTATTATTAGAATGTGCATAGACTATAATCTACATATATGACATTATTTTAATTTTAATAATGTAACTATTAATATTATTAGTTTATTAATATCATTTTAAAGGCAAGGCATGTGAGATTCCAAATATAATTGTTAACAACCACCTTCTACATGATTTAACTCGGGATATATACCATATTTTCATAAATGATTATATATACATCTTTTTGGATAATTATGTCTCATGACCATAGTGACCTAAATTCATAATGCAATTACTAATGTAACATAGATAATTATTATTTTTTATTACTTAGTATAGTGACAATCAATTTCCTTCTCATCTATGTGAGTGAGGTTCCAACCCTTAATCAGATGACAACCACAAGAAAAATTACAATTTGAATACATCTAAATAATGTTGTATTTATTATATTTACCGTTATATATTTCAAGTATGACACAATTATAATTTTCTAGATAATAAATCAAGTGTCACTAAAATATAGCAATTAAAAAATAAGTAGCATTTAGAATACAAATTATAAAAATAAGTATAATTATATTAATTAATTTACTAACATAAGTAAATTTAAATGAAATGAATAATTTTTCATTTAGGCGGGCAAAATTGCCGCTAAATGAAATATTTAACAAAACTTTAATTTTTGTTAACATATAAAATTGAAAATTTTTAATTTTTTTATTAAAAGTATAAATACTTCATATTTTACTTCATGAGAAACCCTAGCCGGTCTAACCAAAATTCTTCATTTTCCTCTCTCTCTCTCTTTCTCGTCTCTTAACTCTCACTATGAAGTGAAAGGCTGGGGGGCAAGGAAAAGGGTCGAGTTGATTAGGCTCGACGACCGGAAGAAGCAAAACGAAATCTGGATTTGGCCCAAAAAAAAAAAGCAACGCCATGGATACCATGACCGACCACCATCGATAAAGAAGAATCTTTCTAAATTACTTTCGGTCAGCAGGGCCTTTAAGCATCCAAAATACGCCGAGGTTGTAAATGACATAGTGTTAATCTGGTTCGGTCTTGTGGGATGGCTGAGAACTCAAGTGGGCAGGGCTGTTTCCGTCCATCGAATATAGGTGACATATTCAACAAGCCCTTTTACTTAACTTAGTAGCACATTTTTTTTTTCAGTGCCTACTGTTCTCTAATCTTAACTCTACACTGATTTTTTATATCTCCACTCTTTAATTTCTATTTCAATATCCACAATCTGGTGGGATTTTTTTTAAAAAAAATTATGTAACCCCTGGTGTCACTTTGTATAAAAAGTTTGATGTGGATTTAGGTAACCTTCAGGAGAAAGTTGTCAATTTTGGCCTTGATGAGGTATATTTTTAAGTTATTTTCTTAGTGATTTAATTGTTTGGGATCAAGTGTTTAATAATCTGGATTTTTTTTTAAATGGTGGTTATTGGTTATGGTTTGAAGCTGTTGAAGGCATTGATGTAATGCAAGAATTTTTTGGCAAGTGTTCTCCTTGGTAACACTAGAGCTTAAGATTTTAAAACTATAAGTTTTTTCTATTTTCAGGCTTTGCCATTTTAATATTTAATTTGAACTGCTTTGGATGGTATATATTTCTAGTATGCTCTGTATTGTTATGCTTTGTTTATAAAATCTAGTATGTAAACAAGAAAAAATAGCATTGTCTTTAGTGTTATGTTTTTTATAAAAGTTGCTGCTAAGTGGTGGTGACTTACACAGTGATGTATAATTTGGAAGTGATGCCAAATTAATTTGGCAGCTCTGCGTTTCAATTTCTGTTTCAATCTCCACTCTCTAGTGCTTGATCTGGTAGCACTTTTCTTTTCCTCAAATTTTATGTAATCTCTTGTGTCATTTAATGGATTGAGATATGGTTTTGATATTTGGATAAGCCGTGATGACCTTGTTTTTCGGCTCCTTAATATTTCTTAAATTATTATGCATGAACATTTTGTTTGCTTCCTGATATGACTGTAATGCGTTCAACTTCCTTGTTCAGTCACTTATTGCAACCTCCGAAATTTTCATTCTTTTTCCTTTTGTTTCTTGAGTTTCTATCTTTAATTTTTCGTTTGGAAGATTTTGATATGCTCGTTACATTTTTCTTTAATCGCAGGAGTAAATAAAATTATGATATGAAACAACAATCATAGCAGGAATGGAAATGGTAGAAAATTAGAGATTGAACTCTTGCTATTTTAATTTGTTATCTTTGTGTTATTACAATATCTTATGAGTTGTAAAGTAATCTACTCCTTTTTTTTTTTGAACTAATTCTATCTGTCTAAAAGTTCAATTATATTGCAGTGATATTATTAATAAGAACTTCTATTAGTGTTTCAGCATGTGTAAATGAGATTCAACTTAATTGAGTATTTTTGCCCAATTGATTAGCATTTTCCTTTTAGTTATAGGGGATATTTTAATGATCTAAAACTTGCATAGTCTTTAATGTTTCAGCTGAAATTATAGCTATTTGATTGTTGGATTTTATTTTATTTGCTTTATTCTTTATTGGATTTTGTTGCTTGTCTTAATTCCTTAGATTATAGTTGTAACATGTAATATGATTGAGTTGTTATTTTAAAATAAAGAAACATTTACATGTTATTTATTTTTTTTGTTATTTCTCCATAGTCTATTTGCTTAAATGTCAATTTTACTTTTGATATTATTATCTATATGCCATATTGTTTGATTTTATGTTACTGTTACTAATTAAAATGAATTTGTGGGTCGATGGAATTTAGAAAAATAAGATAGGTGACACGACTTAAAAGTGTATTACTCCCAAGTATAAGAGTGTCTTGTTATAATATAACCCGGTGAGTCCGGGGTCGAACCACAAGGAAAGGATTTAAATTTATTTATTTTAATTTTTCTAAGAAAAGAAAATAAAATTAAAATATATGTAAATTGATTCTAAGTGAAAATATGGAATTAAATTAGTTAGGGTTTGTATCCACTCTTAGTATTAAATGCAATCCAACAAATTCTTTTTATCATATTTTTATTTGCTCAAAAGATTAATTATATAAATTATCATTATTTTCCAATTAATTTCATCATAGATTAAGTATTTAATGTGCCAAAATTCAATTTGTCTACAATAAGTCAAAACACAATTTTTCCATAATTTATACTAAGATATTAAGAATTTATTGTGCCAAACTCCATTGTTTGTCTACAATAAATCAAAATTCTAAAATATAAAATATGGGTAGAATTAAATAGAAAATACTTTAATTAATATAATTAAAAATAGAATTTGATTAAATCAGATTTATTTTCTAAAAGTTTCACCTTACTCTAACTATAATTATTTAGCTAGACATAATTGAAATAAAAGTAATTATTAAAACTAAATTATACATAATTAAAAGAAACAAAAGCAACTAAAATTGAAATAAAAATAAATTTATATATGAAATAATTACGAAAAATATTAAAAACACAACTAAAATTTTATTAATATAAATTAAAGAGAATTTAGGAGAAATTTGGAGAAGAAGGGCTCTCCCAAATACATAAAAATGAGGCTATATTTATAGAAAAATTCGTTCATAATCCAGTGCTTTGCGGTCCATCATAAGCTTTATGTTTGCACTTCATACAACCACTAGATCAAGATTTGAAGTCTGGTCAAACTTCACAAGTCAACATAACTCGTGGCATCATTTGAAGTGTCCGATTTGGTCAAAGAACGGTTGAGATTTGGCGGGTTAATGGGTGGATCGGGTCAACCTAAATACAAAGGTTCGGATCCTCCAACCCAACTTACCAACCATAGCCACGTGGCACGATCGTAGCCATTGAAATATGAACGGTTGAGATTTGGTCAAAGTTGACAGCTATCCAGTGCACTCATATCTATCGTAAACTCATTCTTTTTTATCCAATAGTATGCTGCCACATCATCAGTCAATGCCACGTCAGCATACTGTATATGTGAACGGTGTGGTATACGTGAACAATACCGTATACGTGAATAGTGCTGTATACATGAACAGTACATAAGACCCTTTATGTCTCTCCTAAGGTTTTCAGACCTCCAGAATCCAAATTTTACGTCCGTTTATCTGTTTGGAGCCTCGAATTGCGTCAAAGTATTATTGTACCTAATAAACATACAAAAATACATAATATCAAATATTTAAAATCATAACTAGAAATTCATAACATATTACATAATTACAAATATAAATTATAACATAAGCACAAAATACCATTTAATCACTAGATAAACATACAATTTTTAACACTAATCAATAGGCTTGTATGAGATAGATGTAATATGCTAAACAATCTTATAGGATACGCTGATTTGTTTTTTAGTGGTTCAAGATAAATATTTATGTTATATGTGTGATTAATTTTCTTAATTACTAATTGATTGAATTTGGTAAACTAAGGTGTTAAGAGTAGTACTTTATCTCTTTTTTTGGATTCAGGTGCTTTGAATCTTTTTTTTTTTTAATTGAAGGCATTGGTTATATTGTATAATTCAGTTTGTTGGTGAACTTATTCAATTTCTTGGGGATCCAGGTACTTTTGACTTCATATTTGTTTTTTGTTTTTCCTTAGGGAATAAAAAGGTACTTAGTTTGAAGAAGCACTTTATAAATTTGTTTTCAAAAGAAGATTTTTTTTCAGTTATTTAAAATTGAATTTTAGTAGTATAGTTTACCGTCTCAATTATTAAAGTGACTTTGAAGGATTGGTGGTTTCGCTTATTGAAAATAATACAAAAGGGGATTGGAATGTAGTTCAAGTGCTGTGTTTTGACCTTGATATTGATTGACTTTCCTTTTTTTTTCCCCTTTTTTGTTTGAAAGGAGTCATTTTGTATGAGATTAATTGCTAAGATTAGTCATTTGTATGTTTTTCATATTAGATGCTATATCATGGTATATATTGTTCATGTAAGAATGAATCAGTAGCCCTGAAAATTTTGATCCTGTTAATTCTTGATATATTGTTATCTTTCTCTTTATTCTAAAAATCACTTTGTCGTTAAGTGAAAGTAGACATAAAAGTTACATCGAACAAGTATGCAAGTTAAGAATTATTTTTATATTTTGAATATTGCTGTTAATAAATTTCTTAAAAAATATATGTCAAACTAAAATATGTTTTTGTGTTTATTTTAGATTAAAGTCTGAATTTTTCTATTGAAAAAAATATATATTTCATCCTGCCTTAGAATTTGGATCATGCATTTGAAATTCTGAATATTATTGTTTATTTTGTGGCTGCTTTATGTTTTCTAATGTCATTTGTTTTTTTCTTTTTTATGTGTAGACCGTTGAAATCTAAAATGAGCAGCAACTGAAGTTTAGTTTGTGGAAGCTGTAAATAGATTTAATTTTTTGAAGTTATTTGGTCACAAGCTTGTAAAAAATTCTAATTGTTTTATTACATCTGTTTGAATGAATGGAAGTTTGAGTTTGGTTAAATTTTGAGTGCATCATATAAATTAGTAGGACATTTATTATTTCATTTGCAAAGAAATGGCAACAAATCAAGACCACCAGCCATTTTTTATTTTTCAGAAATGAATTAGACATAACAAATTCATACCAATAAATGTTTTAGAGTGTTATATTCTCTTAGTACCAAATTAGCTATAAAAAACTTTTATAAACGATTTTAGTCAAGTCACGAAAAATTGAAGAACTGATTTTGTAATTGGAAAATTGACTTATTAGCATAATTTGTTTTTAAGATAGAAAAGTTTACTTTGGTGACTTATGATAGAAAAAATGATGTTTTAATACAAACAGATTAGCATCAATTATATTAATTTAAAATATTTTGTAAGTTATAACTTACGTCTGTCTTAACTTTTTATAGATAAAATTTTTTTAGAAGCACAGCAATTGGCTGCATTCTTATATTGTATTATTGTTTAATTTATCAAAAATTAAGGAAATTATTTTAAAAGTAAAAAGAAAGATGAAAATTATTTTCCCAGAAGCCTTTAAAAATTTCTTATAAACAAATGAATGAAATTTTTATTTGGTTAATATTTTAGTGCACTAAAAAAATTAATAAGGCATGATAATTTCATTTACAAGCAAATGCCAACAAACCATTTAAAAATAATAATAAATTAAGCATGCCTAAATCATAATCATAGTTGTTGTTACTATACTATTAGATTTCCATAATGTCATATATTAATCATAATAAACATTACAAAATATTTTAATTAAGTCCTAAAAAATTCAAGAACTTATTTTGTAAATTGAAAATTATATACATATTTAAATGAGAATGATACTCATTTAAAAAAAAAAAAGTGTTGTTAACAAATTATAATTATTTAAATGATAAATGAGCATAAATATGAACAAAGGTCAAAATCTCAAGTATAGATGACCAAATTCATGATCAAATCTCTAGAAGTGTTGAATAATGATTTCAACCAAAAAATAGTATTTCAACACCTTAAGTTTTGTAACTTATGGAAATCAATTGTATAATCAAAATGTTAATAATACCTTAGTAATCTAAACGAGTACGAAAATAACATAGGACATATATACATTCTTATTATATTTAACTCTAAATCTCATGAGGCATGATATTAATAATAATAATTGTAGCAATATTAAAAATGAAAAATAATAGTAGAAGAAATACAAATAAAATGATAATATTACTTATAATAACACGAATTTTTGATTGAAGTGATGTGAAGTCAAAGAAATTATTTTGAAAAAGAAAATAAAGTGGTGAAAATTTTATACAAATTAAGTGTCTTTCATTAAATTTATTTTAAAGATAAAAAAGTAGAATTAATTGAAATGACATAATGGGCTATCGAACAAGAAAAAAAATAGAGATTTTTCAATAAAAATAGATTAAGTAATCTTCAATTTTGTAAGTTACAATACTTTTGTAACTTAACTTTATATCGCCATGGCTTTAGAAGCATAGTAATTGTAATCATTCTTACCTATTATTTATTTATTTACCAGTGAAGTTATGAAAAATTAAAGCAATTAATTTGAAAAGTAAAGAGAAAGATAAAAATAAATGCATAAATTTATTTTAAATATAACTAAATACTATTAATTAAAATAATTAAATGAGAATAAATATGCATAAAGATTAAAAGCTCAAGTATACATACAATCAAATTCAAAAGATCTCATGAAGTAACAAGGATAAAAAAAAATGGACTTAGATTATGGACCCAAAATATTGAAAACAATAAAGGGTTGCAATAAAAAATTTTCAGTATTATGTGATAAATTGATATTTGTTAAAATAGTAAGGGGTCAAACATAATTCACCTTATTGATATTATTGTTATTTTAAAAAAAGTAATATTATTATTAGTTAAAAAAATGACCTGTAATATGCACTTTAAATGTTGGAATTCAATAAAAAGAGTAGGAATATAGAATCAAAGTATGGTGGAAAAAATAGTTGAAGAGATTAACCCAAAAGTTGGAACGACTTACAACGAATTTGATAAATTTTAATGAGAAGTAGGGATCTTAAAAATAAACTTGAAATATCCATTCAAAATATTGGAATTCAGTAAAAAGAGTAGGAATATAGAACTAAAAAGTAGTGGGAACAATAGTTGAAGAGCTTAACTTAAAAGTTGTAAGTACTCAACAATAATCTGATAAATTCCAATAGTAAGTAGGAATCTAGAAAATCAATTTGAAACATCGATGTAAAATTTTGAAATTTAATGAAAAGAGTAGGAATATAGATACAAAAAGTAGTGGAAAGTGGAAATAATAGTCAAAGAGCTCAAGCAAAAAGTTGGAAAGACTTATCAAGAATCCGATAAATTTCAACTATAAATAGAGATCTAAATATGAACTTGAAATATCTACATAAAATATTTAAATATGAACTTGAAATATCTACATAAAATATTAGAATTTAATAAAAAATCTAGGAATACATAACTTAAAAGTAGTGGGAACAAGAGCTAAAGAATTTAACCTAAAAGTTGAAATAATTTACTAAGAATTTGATAAATTTCAACGGAAAGTAGGGATCTAAAAATTGCACTTGAAACATCTACGCAAAATGTTGGAACTCAATAAAAAGTGTAAGAATATTGAACCAAAAAGTGGTGGGAACAAGAGTTAAAGAACTTAACCCAAAAGTTGGAATAATTTATCATGAGTTTGATAATATTCAACATGAAGTAGGAATCTAAAAATGGAACATGAAACATCCACCCAAAATGTTAGAATTCAATAAAAAGTGTAAGAATATTGAATCAAAAAGTGGTGAGAACAAGAGTTAAAGAGCTTAACCTAAAAGTTGAAATAATTTATCAAGAATCTGATAAATTTCAATGGGAAGTAGTGATCTAAAAAATGAACTTGAAACATCCACACAAAATGTTGGAATTCAATAAAAAGAGGAAGAATATAAAACCAAAAAGTGGTGGGAACAAGAGTTAAAGAACTTAACCCAAAAGTTGAAATAATTTATCAAGAATCTGATAAATTTCAACGGGAAGTAGTGATCTAAAATTTGAACTTGAAACATCCATACAAAATATTGGAATTCAATAAAGAGTATAGGAATATTAAACTAAAAAGTGGTGGAAACAAAAGTTAACCCAAAAATTGAAATAATTTACCATGAATTTGATAATTTTCAACATGAAGTAGGAATCCAAAAATTGAACTTGAAATATCCACCCAAAATGTTGGAATTCAATAAAGAGTATAGGAATATTAAACCAAAAAGTGGTGGAAACAAGAGTTAACCCAAAAATTGAAATAATTTACCATGAAGTTGATAAATTTCAACGTGAAGTAGAAATCCAAAAATTGAACTTGAAATATCCGCACAAAACGTTGGAATTCAATAAAAAGTGTAGAAATATTGTATCAAAAAGTGGTGGAAACAAGAGTTAAAGAGCTTAACCCAAAAATTGAAATAATTTACCATGAATTTGATAAATTTCAACATGAAGTAGGAATCCAAAAATTGAACTTGAAATATCCACCCAAAATGTTGGAATTCAATAAAGAGTATAAGAATATTAAACCAAAAAGTGGTGGAAACAAGAGTTAACCCAAAAATTGAAATAATTTACCATGAAGTTGATAAATTTCAACGTGAAGTAAGAATCCAAAAATTGAACTTGAAATATCCGCACAAAACGTTGGAATTCAATAAAAACTGTAGAAATATTATATCAAAAAGTGGTGGAAACAAGAGTTAAAGAGCTTAACCCAAAAATTGAAATAATTTACTAATAATTTGATAAATTTTAACGGAAAGTAGGGATCTAAAAATTGCACTTGAAACATCCACGCAAAATGTTGGAATTCAATAAAATGTGTAGGAATATTGAACCAAAAAATGGTGGAAACAAGAGTTAAAGAACTTAACCCAAAAGTTGAAATAATTTACCAAGAATCTGATAAATTTCAACAAGAAGTAGGGATCTAAAAATTGAACTTGAAACATCCACACAAAATATTGGAATTTAATAAAGAGTATAGGAATATTAAACCAAAAAGTGGTGGAAACAAGAGTTAAAGAGCTTAACCCAAAAGTCGAAATAATTTACCAAGAAATTGATAAATTTCAACGAGAAGTAGGAATCTAAAAACTGAACTTGAAACATCTACTCAAAATGTTGGAATTTAATAAAAAGAGAAGGAATATAGAACCAAAAAGTAGTGGGAACAAGAGTTGAAGAACATAACCCAAAAGTTAAAATAACTTATCAATAATTTGATAAATTTCAACGAAAAAGTTAAGATCTATAAACTGAACTTGATATATTTACCCAAAATTCTAGAATTCAATAAAAAAAGTAGGAATATAGAACCATAAAGTGGTGAAAAAATAAGTTGGTACAACTAACCAAAAACTAGATAAAGTCTAACAGAATGTAGGAATATAAAATGTAAACTTGAAATATCTACCTAAAAAGATCGAATTTAATGAAAAGAGTGAAAATATAGGACCAAAAAACGGTGGGAAAATGAGTTGAAACAGCTTACCAAAATTTAGATAAATCATTATAGAAAATAGGAATTTGAAAAGTAAACTCGAAACATACATAATAAATATTGGAATATAACAAAATAAGTAGGAATACAATTATTTTCTGACGTACTTATAGAATTTTTATAGTTTTGTGTACAATTTGTAAATTTAAAATTATTACAATATTTTTCCTCATTTAATTACAATTTTATCTTTTTTTTTCTATTTTTTTCATAATTTTTTCACATTAAAAACAAAAAAATGTAATTTTTATCTACATTAACCGGTTAAAACCGGTTGTACCGGTACCATGCATGCGTTGTATGAGATACTGCGATGCATGGTAGGTTGACTCTATTTGTTGTGTTTGCTTCGAATCGAATCTTGAAGTTGAATCTAAGCCTTGAGGAAAAATGGACCAATGAGATTATGCCATGAAAACATCTAGAAAAATATGAAAGAGGACAGAACCAGTGTATCATGTTGGTTTTTTTTTTTATTTTTAAGGAACCCACAAACCGTATGCAATTTTACTTCCATTAAATATCATATTTGTCAGCTTACATCATACTATATTATATTGTATTAAAATATTTTTTTCGTGCCAACTCTATTTATAATTTCTGATTGTATTACACAGCATTATAAATATGATTAATACAATAAAAGGTATAAAAAATAAACTTATAAAGGTAGGATTAGGGATGACAGAAATTTCCACATAAATGAGGGCCCTTGGTGGTTTTTTTCAATTAAGAAGGGTACGAGAATGATTTTATACTCAATTTATTATTTAGGGAGGGGACATGAATGATTTTTTTACACAGTATCTTATTCGGGGGAACGGATGGAGCTAAGGGAAAATCCTAATTCCCTCACCATTTCCCCATTTTAAATTTTTTAATTTTTATTTTATTTTCTAAAATTATTAATGAATAAATAATAAATTTTAAATTGTAAAATATTAGATATCATTATAATAATAAATATCAAAATATTTATATTATTAGACTTTTGGGCCTTAATTGGTGGAAAATTAATGCAAATAGGTATCTTATTTTGGCTCAAATTGCTAGAGATATTTTGGCAATTCCAATTACAATTGTTGCTTTCGAATAAGCTTTTAGCACCAATGGTAGAGTTTTGAGCCCACACCGTAATAGACTTCATCTAGGCACATTGGAGGCTTTAATGTGCTACCAAAGTTGGCTACGAGCTTACGATAGTAGTATGAGTTTATTTTACATTGTAATTATATTATATAATTATTAATATTTTCATGTATAAGTAAATTGCTTGTATTATTTTTATTGTTTTAGATTTGAAACATGAGGCTATCTCTCAATTTGCCATATTCCTCGAGGAAGAACATGAGGAGCAAGAGGTGGAAGAGGTAAATACTTTTATTGAAAATATTAATTTAAATATCTATATCAATTTCATTTATTTTATTGATATAAAAATAATTTGTTTTTCTTTTTATTTTTCTTTTATTATAGGATTATGAAGATTGACGAAGACGAAGATAATTATTTTGATGATTTGTATTTTGTATTGTGACTTTTGTAATGGATTAATTTTAATGTAAGATATGTTGTCAAACTTTACTTTTATTTAAATTTTTTTTATTTTAATATGATTAAATTAAATAAAAAAATTAAAAATATATTAGTTTTTCGGAGATCGGGACTCTTGGGGATCCTTTGTTATTATTCGAAGAGGAGACGATGATCCCTTAAGCAATTGTGACGATGGTAGGGAGGGGACGGGGACTATGCAGAATATTGGGGATGTCGATCCCCTCCCCTCCCCATTGCCATCCCTAAGTAAGGTTTAAGCTGTATAACTTTAAAATACTATTTATATTTTAAATATAATCATTTAATTTTTATTATTTAATAAACTGTAATAAATTTAAAATATTAAATATTAATTTATATTTAAATAAAAATTTAATTTAATTAATAATATAACATATTAATAAACCTAAATATTTAATAAATAAATGATAATACATTATTGGATAGAATTTTGATATTTAATATAGTATAAAATTCGAGGTACAAAGTTATGAAATTAATTTTTATATTTAATTTAAATGAAAAAGGAAATGAATGATAAAGAGAGCAAAAACATTTCATTTAATTTTACCAATCTTATCCTAACATGAAAATGAAGACTAATAATTCAACAATTTTGGACTAATTTGCTAGTCTTGATGGTCAAACATAACATTGGATGAAATTGTTTTTTTATTTCTAAAATCTAATCCAATCCCACAATTTATCCATGCTCCTGTACATAGCATTGGAAATAGCATTATAAACCAATTAAGATAAAATTGAAGCCTTTATATAAGTTACAAATAAATTTTCAATATCAAGATCAAAGTCATTGCAACATTAAAAAATTAAAATCCCATTTTAGGCTGTTTGTAATTGCAAGCGTTTGTTTCATTTGCAGTTTCTGATTACTTTGAAACAGAACATTCGAATGAATTAATATTGAGTAGAGTTCTAGATGTTATTAGAAAATTTTAAAAAAATTATAATTAAGATCATATATAGTTATGATTATAAGAAAATTAAGGGTTTATTATTTAATTTGAATTTTTTATTACATAGATTCAGTCTAATTGAAGTATTAAATATTATTCGTTAGAACAGAACAAGCAATACATTCAGGAGCCGCCAACTGTTGAGAAACGCAATCTTTTATCCAAGCAATTGTTTTACACTCGTCTCAGCAGTAATCCTGGGCGTTACGAAGCATTCTGGAAAGAGCTTGATTATGTGAAGCACTTATGGAACAACAGGCAGGAACTCAAGTTAGATGCTGGTATTGCACCATTGTTTGGGCTAGAGTGCTTTGCATGTTACTGTGCTGGTGAGATCATAGGTCCAGGATTTACAATCACTGGCTACGATGTTTGAGAGTTGCATCAAGAACAGCTTCTAAAGTTGAATTGATGAAAGCTTCTCCAGCATTCTTTATTTTTGTTATTGTTCTGTCACCTTAACATACATGTGATAATTTTGTGTTCTGTAAGAAAATTGAAACTGAGATAGGAACAACTCATTTGTGTCAACAAACTTATTTTCATTTTCCTTTCCTTTCCATCCCATAATAAAATGCACAGCTTCTATCACAAATGCCACTGGCAATTTTTGGTAAAAAAAAAGTATTAAATATTATTTGTAAAATCGATATATTTCTCATAATTTGTAAGCCGTCTTAAATGATATCATGTCTTATATAGTACAATCTTTTCGTTCCCACTTTAAACATTATTGGCTATTTTTCAAACTAATTACTTATGTTGAAACAATTTTATGATGCTTTAAAGATCACTGGTTCATAATTCGCATTTGTGAAATTATATTGGAGTATTTATATTCAAGTTTTCTATAAATATCACTAGTATTTATAAGAAAATGTTTAATTAACAAGAATTTTAATCATATGTCAATAATATTACTCAGAAGATCAGAAGATCATTTTTCCCTCAATTAATATGTTAGTGTGTGAGTTTGTGCGTGCCGGTCTCGGTGTCTCGAGTATGTAATTCTTTTTTTTTTCTAAAATATTTTTGTAATTTTTCAGTGGTATTATCTAAAATATTTTTTACAACCTCGCTTATTTTCTATACTCCACAAGTTTAATATGGAACTATCTACCATTGACATACATGGATTTATTTGTATTTGTTTCATCATTAAAATCACCTATATAGCATTTACACAACCAATTTTTTTTTTTATTATTTTCTTCATGTATTTTCATACACTTTCGTTAACCAAATTTCATGAGATAAATCCAATTCGTAGGTAATGTCTTTCTCAAATTTCTCATAACGCTCTTTTTTAATTGAAAATCATTAAATAATAAAAAATAAATTAAATTATTTCTTATTTTAAATAAAAATTCAGTTAAATACTTAAATAAATTATTCTTTTAACAAACTTTTTATACCCACTCTATTTTGTATTTTATATTTATATTTTAAATTGAAAAAAATATTTTTTTTAAAGAAATTTATACGAGTTTAGAGATATAGAGATATAAGTTATATAATAAGAAGAAAATAATTTAATAATTTAAAATTTGTATGTATTTTATAATAAAAAATTAAAAGAAATATATTTTTTAGGTTGAAATGTTATGGGAAGATGATTAATTAAGAATAGTGTGTTGTGAAGCTAGAAGTTTCAACGATATATATATGAAACCCCACTCATGTCCATTTTATCACATGGGATGACAAAAATACAATTAGGCCAATTAAGAACAATGTGTTGTGAAGCTAGAAGTTTCAACGATATATGATGAAGAAAATGTTGATTAATAATTAATTGGTGTGTAATTTAAGATTTTTTAAATAGGTTCATCTTATGGTAAGGTAAATTCATAAGTTAGGTTTGGCTAGCATTTAATTAATTATCTTAAATTTAATTTGTCAAAATTTTATGGTAGACCTCAAATTTCTAGGTTTGATTTGACTCACTTTTAACTTGTTTGTAAATTCTAATTATGATATCGGAATTTTTAATTACGAAACTCTAAAGAATTAAGAATGATTGCATACTGAATCGAACCCACCAAGAATTGTTGCATAGAGTTATAAGCCCTACACCACTAAAATCAAAAAACACTAACCTTTAGTTACAAGAGTTAAGAATCACATTTTGTTAAACCAATTTTATTACCTATAATTCAATTAAATAAGACTAATCTAAGTGTAATTGTCTTTTCTCTTGGATGTAATAAAAATTTATTGATGTTCTGAACTAATTTTTGCATAAAATACCTAAAAAGAATTTTAATGCAATAGGGGAAAAAAAGAGGGACCATAACTTGAGCAAAGATTTATGGAGAAAATAAGAGAAAATGAAGACAAAATAAGATTAATAAAAAGAAAATTTCCTATAACAAGAGACTTGTTGCGGTTAAATTACTCAGACTCCAAGTTCAGAAAACAACCATAACTACTAATACTCTTAAACTCTATTATTGAAGTATTCACTATAAATATTACAATTTTCATTACCAGTCAAATAGAAAGAAAATCAATTTAAAATTTTCTTTTGGTGAACTTTGATATTACTAGGGAAGCTTTATTGAATAAAAAGAAAAAGGGTACATCTCATTAGGGGAGGACAAATTCAGTCTTACCAACGGAAACTACGTACAAACCAACGCAAATATGGAAGAGAACAAAAAAAATGCATGCATGCAAATTACAAGAAAGAGAGAAAGAAACAAGAGCAAGAGCAATAATAAAACATATCAACAAAACCTATATGAAAGATAACTATTCAAGTCTCTGAAAAGGATAGCTAGCAATGAAGGAGGGGCGGAATCAATTTAAACTCGATTGTCTTATACATCTGCCTCCAACATCTCTAAATAACAAGTCTCTAATTTTTAAGAGTCTTGTTACAATTTCTTTTGCATTGATTCTCTGCTCAGGAGATTTGACAGTGCACCCCATAGCCAAGTTGAAGACAAATGACACACATTGCTCTTTTGCAACAAAATGTATGTCCTCCCGACTTAGCAAATTCGCATCAACAACTTTCATAATTGAAATGGGTAGCCAATCATTAACCCAATGCTTTAATGTCATTTCTCCATTAAAAATTCCGTCCGAGGGTTTTTTCCTGGTAAAAGTTTCCATTAGAATAATCCCAAAGCTATAAACATCTCCATTTGCAGATACTCGTCCTTCTCTTCCATACTCTATGAATTGCAATAGTTACACAGTAAGATAAATCATTAATAATAATTCTTCATCCAATGAAGATCATGAAACATAAATAACTTATTAGGAAGTTTACAAAAAATAGAAAATATTTATATTGAACAAACTTGGTGCCATATAGCCTATTGTAGCAAGTGTTTGTGTTTGAGTCATAGATTGATCTTCTTCGGTTAAGAGCTTTGCGATGCCAAAATCACTCAAATGACCAACCATATTATCGTCCAACAATACATTGCTTGGCTTTAAGTCACAGTGAATCAAAGGAGACGAGTAACCAAAGTGTAGATATTCCAAAGCTGATGCAACATCTATCATTATGTTCAATCTTTGAAAAATATCCAAAATGCAATTACTCGAATACAAATACTTCTCCAAACTTCCACGAGGCATGTATTCTAATACCAACGCTTTAAACTCTTCATTTGAACAACTGCTAATAACTTTGATAAGGTTTCGATGGCGAATACTTTTCATCATTTCACATTCAACATCAAAACTCTTAAATGCTCTTTCACATTGCAGGTTGAAAACCTTCACTGCAACCTCTATCCCCTCCCCAATTCTTGCTTTGTAAACAGAGCCAAAACCACCTCTGCCGATTAGATTGTTTTCACTAAATTCGTCTGTTGCTCGACAAAGTTCTAGATATGAAAACTTTCTCCACGTTGCTACTGGTGGCATGTTAGTATCATTTGGTGACCCTTTTTCTCTCTTTCGATATCTTATGATCAACAAAATGACTACTATCATAAATATAGTACTCAATGGCAAGACAATTCCCAGGAGGAGAGGATTTTTCCATGATGTGTGGTGGATGCTTGTTTTGCATGGTGGGACTTGTAAATTGGGTGAACCACATAATAATTCATTTCCCTCAAATGATTCAGCTGAAAAGTTTCTAAAAGATCCTCCCCTAGGAATTTCTCCTTCTAGCTTGTTGAAAGAAAGATTTAGATCTTTGAGATATGAGAGTTTCTCTAAAGATATAGGAATAGCCCCAGAGAGATTATTATTGGACAAATTCAAGGATTTCAAGCTTATCAAATCACCAAATGAATTAGGAATCGAGCCTTGCAATCTGTTATATCCTAAGAAGAGATATTGTAGATTTTTTAGGCCTCCAATTGTCGTTGGGATAACACCTGAAAAATTATTCATCGAAAAATCAATTCCTACTAAAACCTTCAAATTTCCAATCTCTGATGCGAGTGGGCCAGTCAAAAAATTTGATGAAAAGTCGAGGTACAAGATGTCCTTAAGGTTCCAAAATGTTAAGGGAACAGAAGTTAACTCATTGGAACCCAATGACAGTGTCCTCAGAGAAGCAAGATTATTGAAGCATGCAGGGATTGATCCAAAAAGCTTATTGCCACCCAAGTTCAACTTATACAGTTCAGCCAAACGACAAATATCATCGGGGATTGATCCTTCTAATTTGTTATCTTGAAGATCCAAACCTTGAAGCATTTGTAATTTGCCGAGAGTAGTCGGAATTGATCCATTCAATTTATTGCCACTTAAATTAATGGCTGTCAAGTTGGTCAAGTTGCCGATCTCTTCTGGGATGCCGCCACTAACGCTACAATAGGACATGTCAAAGTATTCCAAAGAATGAGAAAGATTACCGACAGAGGTTCTTGGAAGAATGGCATCTAGTGGATTATATGATAAGTCAATAAGTGTTAAAGACTTGCAATTTGACAACGGGGATAGAAAACTCAATTCCAGAGTTGAAGATGTCAAATGATTATTATCTAAACCAAGTCCCTGAAGGTTTGTTAAGTTGCCAAATGTATTGAGAATAAAACCGGAGAATGAGTTGTCTCCCAACTCCAGTTTAGAGAGCTTAGAAGCATTAAAGATGAAACGAGGAATTGCGCCACTGAAATTATTACCCCACAAAATAAGCTCTTCAAGATTTGGAAGTCGGACGTCTGTGATGGACGAAAGACTTCCAGAGAGAGAATTATTTTGAAGCTTAAGGTCTTTGAGTGTTGACACATTGAAGATTGCAACTGGGACAGCACCAACTAATTTGTTATCACCAATGACCAATGACTCCATATTACTAAGATTACCGATTTCAGGTGGTATCTCCCCTGTATTTTGAAATAATCATATTCACATTATTTTTCAGATAATAAATAATATATATAAACGGACACACATATATAATAAAAAATCATTTATATGCTACACAATTATGCTAAGTACTAACACACAAGAAAAACCACTCATGAAGATTTGAAAGGCTACACACCGTCAATGCTTTATTACTTATATAAAAATTGCTACACATATTCTTTTTTCTTTTATTTTTATATTTTTTTTTGGGGTAAAATATAGGTAAAATATATATGTGATTTCAGTGGTAGATAGATTGTGTGGTAAATTAATAGGGAGAGTTAAGTATTAATAATGTACATTTGGAGAAGTTGTGAGAGAAATGTAATAAAAAATATTTGATAAATTATATAGTAAAAGTAAGTCGGTAAAATATGTAAGCGATTAAAGCAAGCAATAGGTGCCCGAAACCCAAGCAAAATACGTGCATAGCAAGCCTATTTTTCATATTTATCCGCTGAAATGCCAAGGAGGACCAGTTCTCAACACTTATTTCAATTTTTTAAATTGAACTGCTTAAATACAATGTTAACTTTTTAGCAAATAAATAGTTTCGAATTTTTATAGGTACTAAGCTTCAAGATATTATAAATTCTAAGATTGAACATCATCCGTTGAGATAAAATATTATGCAATTGATGACTAAAAATTTATTTAGATAAAAAATTATGTCATAATTGCCGAGAAGATGTAACTCTGTAATTAAGATTAGTAAAATTGTTGATTTCTTTTGGTATAGTGCTTGTTAAGAAATTATTTATTAGTGATGGCATATCCAATTATTTAAAAATAATTAGTGATTCCATGTAAAATATTTTATGAGGTTGTCACACATGCGTATCATTAGTGAAGCATTCCTGTCAAGATAATTTTTGAGAAATCCAAATTCAATAAAGAAGAAAGATTAACGATTTATTCCAAGTGTTTTTAATTTTTTTTAAATGCTACAAAATTTTGCATAAACACAGATTAATTTCTAATAAAAATCGAAATAATGTTAGAGAGTGGTAATAATACATCCCCATATGAGAATTTACAATGAGAGATGTGAAATCTTTTAATTAAGAAGCCGAAGATGTCATATATATATGTTGTAAGGAAAGTTACCGGTCAAGTTATTAAATGAAAATTCTAAATTCAATAGAGGAGTAATTTGTAGATAGTTATGAAGGAATGATACCGGTTAAAAAATTATCGAACAGATCTAAGATCTCCAATCCTGCAAGATTCCCCAGCTCCGGTGGAATTTCTCCTGCAGATTAAGTACAAATATATATGCGCAAACAATTTGATCACTCATATCTGAATAAGAAAAAATGAATTTATTGCCTAAGGCATGTCATAATAACAATTAACTCTTCAATTATATAAGAATTTGGTTGACAGGAATAAGAATGACACATCATTAATTTTGATCAACTTAATTGGGAGCTTCAAATTGGACGTGGCAGTATGACAAAAGAAAATTACGAAACATATTTTTTTATTTGCATAAATTAAAGAATGAAATGAGTGAGGAGAGACATAGAGCTTATCTCTATCTGAAAGAAAAACAATAAATCATAGCGTAATTAAAGAACAAGCGAATGGATACAGAAGGAAGCAGAGCTAGAATAAAATTGCAAAAAGTTTATAATCATACCTTGGAGTTTGTTTTCTGATAACGACATCAGCTCCAATTCGGCAAGATTGCCAAACTCTCGAGGAATTTCTCCTGCAAATTAATCAAAGGTTACGGAATATTTTTCATATTACAACTTAATGAACAATTTTCATAAACTCCGGGATCATACGCACCTTGGAGTCTGTTACGGCCAAGATATAATTCCTTAAGTTTGGTCAAATTACTGATTTCTTTAGGTATGGCCCCCGAGAAATCATTGTATGCCAAACCTAAGATTCTTAAATATGTGCAATTTGATAGAGTGGACGGTATTCTGCCATGGAACATGTTTTTGGACAAACCAAGGTATTCCAGAAAAAGAAGATTACTGCAGATATTTGCAGGGATTTCACCAGACAGTGTATTTCTGCCAAAATCAAGATGTTGTAAAGAAGACTTGTTGAGGATGAAAGAAGGGAAAGTGCCGGAGAGCTGATTTCCACGGAAACTAACATATTTCAGTGTATATGTCGTGAAGATGGTGGAGGGAATGGAACCAGAGAGTCGGTTAAAACTTAGACTGAGTGATTGCAGAGAAGAAAGATTCCCAAGTTGAGGAGGGATAGTGCCTGTGAGATTTAAGCCTGAAATATTCAAGGCTGTGACTCTATGGCTATGGACATCACAAGTGACTCCTGTCCAATTACAGATAGGAGTACTTGTGTTCCAATTTTTGGCCAAAAAATTGGTTGGATCATGAGTTATGTGAGCTTTCAAGGCAAGCAGAGCATCTTGGTCTGTGGTAATAGTACTTGTGTTGGCTGTTGCAGCTGCGATAAAGAAGGAAATTAGAACAAGACAATGGAGTACGAGAAATCTGCTCATCATACTGAGAGAATGAACTCTTTCCATGAGAGGAGAGTATTTAGATTGTGAGTGTGTGCTTAATTGGATTGGTAATGCAAGAACACTCACAAGTTTGCTTTATACCAAGTAT
The DNA here is from genome assembly GCA_030449835.1 of Clausena lansium. Taxonomy (NCBI): domain Eukaryota; kingdom Viridiplantae; phylum Streptophyta; class Magnoliopsida; order Sapindales; family Rutaceae; genus Clausena; species Clausena lansium. Next base: position 3,921,586 of record JASUUF010000369.1, read on the forward strand.
TTATAATGAAACCAAAATTTCTAAGTTAATAGAGGAGAAAAAGACCGGCATGTGTTAGGCAAGATTTTAGAATTACTTTAATAATTGCAAAATGGAAAATAATTGTTTTGCTACAATAAGCCCGTGACTTTTGTTTTTCTTTATAATCATTTTTCCATTGGATAGGGATATTTATTAATTTCCTATGATCAAACTTCTATTCTCATGACCTTTATACAAAATTTTAGTAATGAATTTCAGAATTCTATTAGAAATTTTATTCTCGTGAATTTGGAGCAAATATCGTCAACGGATATAATATTAAATTTTAGCATGTGCAGACCCAAGGAGAGATTATTAATTTGATTAAAAATATTAATTTATAATGTTAAATTCTTAAATTATGTAGGAAGAGGAGTGAAATTTTTTTTAAATAAAACTTTGTTTTTAAGTATGATTGTGAATTTTTTTTTTCAAAAAATGCCTCTATTTATTCAAAAAGAAATTTTTTAAAATTTTCTTCTCTATATTAACATGACATATTATAATAAATGCTATATTCCTTGAAACTCAAATTTGTGGATAAATTGAAATTATGTTTCTATATCTTTTTTTTTAAATTTGAGATAATTTAGTAGTCCAAAATTATACAAACCAATTAAAAGTATTGGCTGCGGGTAAGAAAGTTCTTTACGGGTCAATAAAGGTTGCCACAAGTTGATCGCAAATTGCGCATGTCAGTGAAAGAAGGCGCAATGAGGCTGATTGTTTTTTTCATATAAGTACTCATTTTATCGTATGAATTTAACAGTGCTCGGTGGGACAACAGATGGTAAAGTGTTTTTGCTTTTTGTTTGATAATTCAAGGCTTCACCAGTGCCATTAAGTACTATAACAAGAAAAGTAGGAATAGTAATGAGAAATTTAAAGAATAACTTTAGTGTCGCGGTGATGATAAAAACTAAATTTTTAATATGTTCACCGAAGGAAAAAATAAAAAATGTATATAAAAGTATCATCTGCATGCAATCCTAGCTATAAAAGTTTGTAACTAATAAAACAGGCACAAATTTGCAGAAGATTGAGATTGAATATGCCCATTAAATGAGGTAAAGAGTAAAGGCAAGAGCAAAGAAAGAAAGCTCTTATGCAAAGAAAATAAAGATGTTTACCTTACTTTAAAAAAAAAATTACCATAGTAAAATCAATAGTTATTTCATAAATATATAGAAAATTTTATTTTCAATATGATTGGGTATGAGATTATTGAAGTGCTGTACTTTTAATTCATTTTTCTTTTATTTAATGCAACAGTAACCCAATCTCCTCCCACTCGCGTGAAGAGTATTTAATTTCTTAATTTTTTCACTTTATAATTCTGTATAAAGAAGTCAAGCACTCTAATTCGGTAAGATTCCCTTTGGATATTTTAAAAAATAAAATGACCATCAAAATAATTGATAGTCTTATTTTCAATAATAAAATAATGTTTTTGGTCCTCCTCATCATCAAACTCATGAATTGACGACTAATTCATCATCACCAAATAAAATGATCAATTGAATTTAACTCGACTCAAGAAAGTTTTTTACACCATGTTTGGTTGGCAGGAGAGCACTAAGGAAAGGAGCTAAATTTAAAATCTATAATAGTTTCTTTTGTTTGGTTAGAATAGATTAACCGGAAATTAATCTCTGTAGAAATTTAATATCAGTTGTATAAAGGAATTCAAATTCGTTATTGTGAGGGTAGGAAATCAGATTCCATAGGTTACAACACTTTAAATTTACCATTTTACCCTTACTAAAATTAAAAGCTGAAACCCTAGAATATTGTCTCTCTCTCGCGATTTCTCTCTATCCAGCAGCCCCCTCTTCGATTTTCATCCCCTCTCACGACCGCTGTCGTCGATTCACCAGCCTCTGCCATCGATTCTCCTCCCTCAGGTCTACTTCTTGTGTTTACTCATTTTTTAATTCTTTTTTTCGTCTCCCTCAACCCTTATTCGATGGTTGGTTCTCTTGCTCTTGTTCAATTTTCATTATTGTGTTTGATGCATGTATCATCATTGTGGTTTATACGTTGGCTTGTTGTGGTCACGGTAGCTTGATTTATTTAATTACATTTGGTCCATTGAATTAGTTATTGAGGCAGCTTCTTTGGATATGATTTGATAGATTTTATATATTACAAAAATTAAATTGGACAGATTTTTTATGGTTTTGACGCAGTGCGAAAGCGATACTAGATGTCGTTCTAGTGTACGTTCTTGAAACTCAAGAAGGAGGGCTCTCACAAAGGAGAAAATATGTCAATTGAGAAAATACTTGAATATTATTGATGAAGCTTCTAAGGTGTTATAGTAAGTTAAGATAACTGGCCTATTTATACTAGTAGCTATTAAATCCTAATCCATCTCAAATAAGAGAAATAATCTAAAATCCTAATTAGACTAGAATTACAAATATGAATCAAATAAGCTTAATAAACAAGATAAATTCTAATAAAATATTAAATACTAAATTGACTCAAACTCTAGAATTCCTAATTTATTCTATCCCCTATGTTTCCTACATCAGTCTCCTCCTCTTCGAAAAAAACTCGTCCTTGAGTTTTGCTGAAAATGAAAGACTATCTGGAGGATGAAACTTGAAGTAGAGTAGCAATGAATCTTGGAGCTCGAACTCATAGTTTTGAAAGTTAATCTTCCTTGAAACTTAAAATGCTTCATACTTCATCTTCTTCTTGATCTTGCTAGTCACTCTATGAAAAGGTGAAGTCTTGTAAGAGCAAACAACTTCTAAGCCTCTCAAGTCTTTTGTCAAATCTCGCTCAATGTTCTCACCAATTATCTTTATCTTGGATGTCATATCTTCTTCAAGAATAACTTTCTTATCTTCTATAAGAATAGGCATAACCATATCAATTATCTCAAGGTCTTCTTGAATAATTGGTTCGGTCTTAACTTCAAAATCAATTATCTCTGCATGATCTTTTTGAAGCATAATGCTCTTGTCGTCAATTTGATTTGATGAAATCATAACAATCATATTATCCTTGACAATAGTTGATGCCTCCTCAACTTGAGTTTCTTGAACTTCAATTGTACTATTCAAATCACTGCTAAAATTAATATAAGAGGTTATCTCATCTTGTGTAATTTCGGGCATGACTACAATTATTTTATGATGCTCATAGGTATGTCTTTGACTAAGTTAAAGTTCTAATAATGACTCCTGAGATTCTCTTGTTGAACTCTCCATTGCCTCAATTGAATGTTGCGTTGATGCCTTAGTTGAATCTGCCTTCATTGAATATTGCAATGCCTTTGATGATCGTTCAAGATGCTTTTCTAACTGTTCATCTTCTATTTCTTCACCTTCTGAATCTTCTGAACTTGGAAAAGGTGGAGTAGCTTTTGTATTCCTACTAGAGCTACCTATTTCCTCAATTCCATTTGTCTTCCTTTGTTCGCTAACATTATTACTTGGATCAACAATATTAGCACCCTTAGCTGCCTGGTTACTTCTTTGGCGAAGTTGAATCTCTTTTAAATCTTATCTCACACCAAGTATTGCTTCCATTGCCATAATATGGGTTTGTAATGACTGTAAGGCTTTCGTTGTTTCATGCCATGCATCTGCTGAATGGTTCTGTGGTTGTTTGAGTCACTCTATCCCTCTTGTAATTTGATCTTCAAATCGAGTACTGTTTTCTCTAGAAACCATTGTTATTGCATTTTTTTTGTTGTCTTTTTTTTTGATTTTTTTTGTAAGAAAAGAAAAATTAAAGGGCAATAATAGAATTAGAAAGAAAAATTGGGAGAAAACTATAAATAATCAAAAGTTGGTGTTGTCGGCAATGGTGGTCGGAAAACGGGAATGGATGGGTGGATTTAGAAGAATGGAGGTCGGTGAGTGTGATGGTGGTGGTGGTTTGACTCAATTTATTGTGGATTGACCGAAAAATTGCATTGAAGTTGCGGTTGGAAGTTGGCTTCGATTCTGGTGAATGCAGTGGCGGATGGCCGTGGGAGTTGGCTGAAAAGAAAGGGCTGACAATGATGAACAATTTGGGTGGGGCAATAGCCGGTAGTTCATGACGGTTGGCAGCGAATCTGGCGGTGGTGTTAGCAGTGGTTTTGTTTGTTTTTGGTGGCGTACAATGACGGATCTGGGTAATATGAGTTGGGTTATCATTGGCGGCGTGTAGGCGGTCAGATGGTGGTGGAGATCGACGGAAAGGATGAAGATCGACGGCTGGTCGCGGCAGTGTACGACGGCTGTAAAGGTGATTTCAGGTGTTGATTTTTTTTTTATAATAGATGATGGAGGGGGAATTTGCGTATGGAGGGTGGTTGATGGTGGTCAGGAAAGCTTTGCTTGGCACAGAGAAAAGCTCTGATACCACTTGACGCAGTGCGGAAGCGATACTAGATGTCGTTCTAGCGTACGTTCTTGAAACTCAAGAAGGAGGGCTCTCACAAAAGAGAAAATATCTCAATTGAGAAAATACTTGAATATTATTGATGAAGCTTCTAAGGTGTTACAAAAAGTTAAGATAACTGGCCTATTTATACTAGTAGCTATTAAATCCTAATCCTTCTCAAATAAGAGAAATCTTAATTAGACTAGAATTACAAATATGAATCAAATAAGCTTAATAAACAAGATAAATCCTAATAAAATATTAAATACTAAATTGACTCAAACTCTAGAATTCCTAATTTATTCTATCCCCTATGCTTCCTATATTAGGTTTGGATTTGGATGTTTGGAATGATGATATCGGTTGTGCTTTGTTGCTACTATGATGAAATTAGATCTTGAATTATCTGTGTTATGGACTGATTCCTAGATCATGTAAGCATCAAACCTTACCAATTTCCTCTATTTTTTTTTAAAAAAAGTGAATGTGACTTGTGTTTACTTATTCTGGGTTGTTGGCTGATGCTTATGTTTGGAGCAGGAGGTTTCTACTTTTAGGAAGTTGGTAGTTTGTATTTTGCAGCAAATGCTTTGCTTATTTCCAATACTTGCAATCCCCTGTTTCATCAAAACTACTCTTGCCTCTATTAGCCAAAGCCAAATATTGATGTTCCTTGTTTCCTTATGGAGAAAAGAAATAGGACAAGTAAATAAGAATGAAATTGTAGATTTTTTTTATTTGAGGTTTGAGAATCTATATAACTATGACACTCATGCGATGACTTAGCATAAAACAAATCATTCATCTTCATTCAAATCAACTTTTAGTAAAAGGAAGCCAAAAGGCCTTTGTATTTTTTATGTAGTTAGACTAATAAAGAATAGGGTGAGGGATTATAAAAGAAGCAGCTATAGGCTCTGGTTTTTCATTGCAAGTATTTTAATGTTGCAATGAAATTGGTCGTTGAATCATGAAACCAATTGCAATTTAGTTTATAATTTTGCTAGAAAAGGTATCATGGCACAAAAAGATAGAAAAAAAAAAGGGTAAGTGGAAAAAGCTTGGGGACAATCTTGTAATAAGTTTAAGAATTGACAAGTTGTAAAATTAGCATGAAAAATTATGAAGCAATTTATGTCGGTGAAATTTTATCTAAAGGGAAAATTCCTCTGGCAGTAAAAAAATTATTGTTTATTTGCATGCAATTGTTCTACATTCTGACATATGATATCAAACAAGAATATTTTATCTCCAAATTTTATGCATTGGTTATATACCATGCAACTCTGTTTTTATTTCTTGAAATGTCTATATACTTTGTGCATGATTCTGATTGTTGTAATCAGAATTGTCTACGTATTGTGTGCATGATACCATGCAACTCTGTTTTGATAATTTTTTGGTAAATCCTTAAGACGTGAAAAGTCTATGTATTGTGTGCATGATTCTGATTGTTGTAATCAGCATTGAAACTGTGGAAAAATTTTGATTTGTATTGTATTGTTGGTTATTGAACCAACAATACAATACGATAAAATCAGTATGTATTGTTAGTTATTGAACTATTGATGGACTTGTGGCACATATTTTAGAAGAGAGCTTTAGGATTGGCTGAGAATAGACCCTACATTGTACAGCAGTGCCGACATCCGCCCTCTGAAGATGGACAATTTTAATTATGCACGAGCAGGTATTGCATGAACTTTACAAGTGGATCAAATGAATGGACACGGTTATAAGAAATATTAATTTCTGTAACATGTCTTACACTTGAGGTTACAATCATCGATGGTTATGTTGCAGGGGTGTGCAAGTGTATCATCAGAGTCTACAAATATGAATGAGCTCCTTCAATGGAGTGAACTATATGGAGAAGGTGGATCGAGAAAAAGGAAATCTCTGATCTACTTTATGTAGAGGTGGTATCTATTTTGTATAGTAGTCTTGTGTGGTTTATTCTTCTTTATCGTCCTAAATGATGGCCAAGATCAGGGACCTGTATTTATGATGGAAAATTCTGTTGGGCTGCCTCCTTTCATTGTAATATATATAGGTTTTGGAAGTTTTTACCCTTTTGTTAGGAATTTTTTTATATTTATCAAAGGTGTTTCTTTTTTCTTCATTAGAGCTTTCCTCTCTGCACATACTAATTTTTTAATCAAATTGATTAAATATTGCCAAGATGGAAATATATACATATATATATATATATATATTTATCAAAGAGACTTTGTGTTATAGGACACGTAATTTGGTTAAAGTTTATTTGTGTGGTGAGTGTTACTTCGTGTGCCTTGGAGCAAAGACCCGAGATCTGAGAGTGTGTGTGTGTTATAGAATAAACAATGCTAGACAAAATAAAACAATAATTAAATTTTTAATCAAAGTATTTTAATAGTTGGTACTTTGCGTTGTTATCTGAGAGATGGTTCCTGCTCAGTTATTTTAGAGAAGATTTTTAATAACCCTTTGGACCTGTAGCCCGCACTCTCGAGTATTCCATCTTTATATACCAAATACTAAAATATAAAATACAAAATTTTAAAATCTTTATTTGTTAACCCTAAGCAACACAAGGCTCATAGATAGTACTAGATCTGGATCCCAGAACTAGTACTCTGATTGACTGGAGGGAGAAGAGAAAATACAACTGAGGGGAGAGATCTGGTCTCTATGCCTCAGAGGAAATGTAGCAGGTTTTATGGCAGTAGATCAGCACAAGCTATTACCGCAAAATAGACATATGAACTTTAAACAAACTACAAAATATAAATTACAAACAAATTTATTACAAATGTTAAATGAATTACATATACATGCTTTAAATAAATTACATGAAGAATAAAGCTTACATATAATTTCTTCTTGAATCCAATAGCTTTAAAAGAAAAATTTACAGCGGGAGAGGAGAGAAAAGAAGAAGACTAGAGAAGGTGAGAGACAGGAAAATTAATTTTTCAAGTCTTCGATTTTCTCTGGAGGAGAGGAGAAGAGAAGTGAGATCTTTCAAGTGAATGCCCCTCTGCCTTCGAGGCTTGCCTCTTTTAAAAGACTGTCCTCCTCCTCCTTTTGCTGTAGCTTCACATGGTCACATGGCAACAGTGTAAAGTAAGGGACAGCATCTTCTGCTTTAACTGCTTTATCACATGTCACGGGAGTGGATGCTGGTGGAGACAGCATCTTCTGCTTTAACTGCTTTATCACATGAGCATGGGCCAAGAAAATTGAAAATTTGAATCCTTATCTTCACAACTTTTTTCTCGTGAAGAGAATAGTGAGTGAAGGAAGACAGGTGTTCAAAATTTCAAATATTACAGTTACAATTAATTACAAGGAAAATGAAAAATTACAGAAATAAAATATTACAATTGCAAATAAAATTTACAGAAATGGAAAATTACTCTTTTTTTTTTTACATTCAAGCAAAATTTAAGAGTGCTTTATTGGGGAGAATTCTGAAGTAATCATCTTCGTTATCGTCTCCAAGGGAAATATATGGCTCATCTTCTTCGTCGGTGGAGCCTGTTGCCGACGGCTCAGACCTTGAGGCGAGAAGTTGTTCTATATCTTTAAAGTACTCATCTTCATTTTTTGCGCTAGCCAAAAGGGATTGGGCTTTTGACTTTTGGGTAAGAAATGTGCTCTGGGCTTTAGTATCTTTAATTTTGGGCTCAAGGAGGCTTTTTTAGGAGAGCCAAGCACGAACAGTGGCTTCAGAGAGTTTTGATTGTTCATCAAATTTGGACCACCATTTGACTTTAAAGGTTCTTTTTAGAACTAATTGGGCTTCGTGGGCTTGATATTGGAAATCCCACATCCAGACCCAAGGAAGGAAGAAATTTGTACAGAAACAGAGAAAAGGAGGAAACCTCTTCTCGGACTCAGAAGGAATATAATGGGTTTTAAATAGGTTTAAACAGTGGGTGGCATTTGGGGTTAGAATGTCTGGGCTTGGCCCAAAATAATTCCACCACTGCCGGAACCAATTTGGAAGGCTTTGGACTGTTATTTTTGAATTGAAGAAAAATAACCAGGAGTGCGTTTTTTTAGGGTTTTGGATAAAAAAAGGTGTTAAACCAGGCTTGTTGATAATCCCAATAGGAGAAAGACAAGGAATGGTTTAGGCTTCTTTGGAAATTGGCGGACAAGTCTTTAGTTTGTGGAGTTGGTCACCCCACTATTTTGGGCTCAACACTTGTAGAATAGTGGCCGTGGAATAGGTCGGTTCTTTATGGGTTTCACTGAGAAAGAAATGTTTGAATTTTACTGACTCAGTATATTCCAAAATGCTTTGGTAGAAAGACTGGGGTTTTGACAAATCCCATTATTTGAAAAACCAGCGTTTCGGAAAAATTTTTGTAATAGCTTGAAATGGATCAGTATGATAAAATCCCTCTTCCATAGATAAAACATTTTGATGATGGGTTTTATTGTACCAATCCGAAGTCTTTTGTGAAGGCTTTGGTTGTGAAATAACAATTTGAGAACCAGAGCTTTCACCAGATACAATAATTTTAGAAGGGGGTTTTGGAGTATCTTTAGAGACAATCTTTTCAACTCCTTTAACAAGTTCTGGATTTTGAGAAAAACTTTGTAAAGCTAATAAAAGTTATGGGGAGCTAGAAATGGAATCTATCCATTCTTTTACCTGTAACTCCGAGGTTGTGGCTTTAGGCTGAGCTTCATGGTCTTCAACCATGTCAATCCAGGATTTAATTGGCATGGCAGAGGATAATAATTTGTCTTTAGAAGGGGTGGTCAGTGTGTCTTTAGGCTTTGTTTGGCTCTCAGTGTCTTTAAGAATGGCTTTTCCTTTATTTCTTTTGGGGGCCATCATCTGTTTTGGAGAAATTCTCTAGTTAGAAAATCAGGAATAGAATTTGTATCTCCTTTAATAAATACAATATCAAAATCGAAAACACTTAAGATAGCCTGCCAGCGTGCAAAAATTTGTCTAGATGCAAGGTTTTGAACATCTTTTTCTAAAACATGTTTTGCAGCTTTGCAATCAATTCTAAGTAAAAATTTTTGATTTAATAAATCACTTTGGAATTTAGAAATACATAATACAATAGAAAGAATTTCTTTTTTAATTGTAGAGTAATTCTTCTGGCATTCATTCCAGTGAGCAGAAACATACTGTACAATTTGTTCTTTATTATTATCTTTTTGCTTTAAAATACCACCATAGCCTATGTCAGATGCATCAGTTTCAACGACTTTAGGTAAGGTAGGGTTTGCAAGAAACAAACAAGGAATATCTTTAACAAGATTTTTTATTTGTCTAACAACCTTTGTATGTTCATCAGTCCAAGGAACAAGATTTTCTTTAAACGATCATGTAATAGTTTTGAAATTTTGTTAACATTTGGACAGAAATCAAGGGCATAATTTAAGCTTCCAAGTAATCTTTGTAATTGAGTTTTATCAAGAATTTTGTCTGGGAATTTATCTGCAAAAACAAGAGATCTTTCGATGGGAGTTATTGTTCCTTTGGAAATATAGTGACCAAGGAACCTGACTTTAGTTTGAAATAAGGAAATTTTAGAACTAGAAACAGCTAAGCCAGCTTGTCTGGTTGCTAAATAAAAAGTCTTTAGATGTTTGAAATGTTGATCAATTGTTTGAGAAAAAATTAACACATCATCAATGTAAACAATACAAAATTCAGAAAAAGGATTATAAATATCATTCATTATCCTTTGAAATTCTGAAGGTGCATTTTTTAATCCGAATAGCATGACTGTCCATTCATACTGGCCGAAAGGGACAGTAAAAGCAGTTTTGTATCGGTCTTTAGGGTCAATTTTTATCTGCCAAAATCCTGATTTCATGTCAAATTTTGAAAAGACAAATGCAGAGTGTAATTTTTGAAGTAAATCTTTTTTATTAGGTATAGGATACCTAATCCATTTTAATGCTTTATTTAAAGGTTTGAAATTTATTACAAGTCTTGGAGTGCCTCTTTCAATTTCAGAAATTTTATTTACATAGAAAGCAGCACATGACCAGGGGAATCTTGATTTTACAATTAAACCTTTAATTTTCAAATCTTTAATTTCATTTCTACAATGCTGTTCTAATTCCATATTCATTTGGATAGGACGAGCTTTTGTGGGAATTTGTCTTTCATCAAAAGAATTTTCATATGGCAAATCTACCATGTGTTGTTTTCTGTTCCAGAAAGCATATGGTAAATCAGCACATATTTCTGTTTCTATCAAATCTTTAAAATCAGAAATTTTCTTTTTTACAAAACTAGTAAGAAAACAAAATATGTGACAACAACACATATTTCAAACAGAAATATGTGTTTGAAAACACTTAAGATAGCCTGCTAGCATCAACACATATTAATCATCATTAATCCTTTCTATCTAATGATGAATTGAGATAGAATAAAGATTTATTCTATCATTGAAAGGATTAATGTAATTTTCTTTTTCAATTCTTTGTACACTTAAATCTTTTTGTAGATAGAATAAATCGTTTTGTTTTTTCTTTAATAAAACACTGATTTGTTTCTGGTAAACAGAACAAGCTTTTACAATGTTTAGATTTCGAGTTTTAGGTCTTTCAATGAAAGGGAATTTTAGCTTTTTGTTTTTTATTTTAAAAGTTATACTATCGTAGTCGACAGTATATGGGGTAATAAGGTTTATGAAAGGAGTTCCAAGTATGACAGCATGGTGTATGTCATTTGTCAAAAGAAAGGAAGTTCTAAATTCAAAACCATCATTAGGGATTGAAGCATCAACTTTAGAGGTGATCTTTAATTTTGAATTGTTCGCTGCAGAAAGTCTTTCACCAGGTTTTTTCATGAAATCTTTTAGGGATAATATCTTCCTTTATGCAGTTTAAATCGGCACCAGTGTCAAATAAGGCAACGGTATCAATCTCAAAATCTTTTGAAAGGATTAATGTAATCTTTATTAAATACTTCCTTGTTGTAATTTGCTTTAAAACAAAAAGAAAATCATTGGGGAATGATTCAATGTTGTCTATATTTTGAGTTTCAGGCTCATTGTCATCATTTTCAGATTCTGATTCTTTATTGGAATTACTTTCCAATTGTTTTTGTAATAGAAGTTGGATAGTATCAGAGTCATTTTTCTGTTTTTCTTTTAATTCTTTTATTTCAAGCTTAATTTCTTTAATTTCTTTTTGAAGGTCTTGAATGCTGGGTGCATTTTTCTTATTTTTCTTTTTATCAAGGATTTCAGTAAGGTCATATGCATTCTTTTTTAAAACATAGGCTTTAGAGGATTCTGCTTTATCATTTTGATCAAGAGTCTTTAAAAGTTTATCAAGGTATTCTTTTTGTAAAACAGGATTTGAAATATGTTTAACTAATTCAAGAAAAGTTTCCTGTTCTTTTGTTAAAACATTGATTTTCTTTAACAAGGATTTTGTGTCAGAATCTCCATCACTTATCACAGAGGTATCAGAGTCATTTAACTCATCAACCTGTAAAGGCTCATCGTCTCCTGTCATAGAAGACTCAGAATCAGAAGACTCAACAAGTAAAAAAGCAACTTTAGAAAGTGTTTCATCATCAAGACCAAGTTCGTGAAGTTTTTTGTTCACTTTGCAAAATTTTGCGGTATGGCCTTTTTTTCCACACTTAAAACATGTGGCTTCCTTGTAATTAAAAGGAGTTTTGGAGAAAACTTTGGATTTTTTCTTTTTAGAGAAATGTGATTTCTTATAAAGCTTCGAAGGTTTCGTATAAGAAGATTCTCTAAAATCTTTTGAAGGTTGTCTATACTTATGGCTTCTAGATTTGTAATGTTTTTTGTAAGGTTTCGAGGAACACTTACCATTACAATCTTTAGAAGTAGAGGTTTTAAAAGGGTCATAATTGAATTGTTTACAAAAACTTCCTAATTCTTGCTTAGACTTTCTAAGTTCCCATTTTAGGCGTTTCTGTAATTTCAAATCTTTAAACCTTCCTTATTAACGAAACTGACAAGTTCACCATAAGTGAGTTCATCATAGGGAATGCAATTATCATAAAGAGTTTTAATAGAATTCCTAACCTTTTCTCCTAAGAGTGTTGGTAAACCAGCAAGGAATTTTTCTTTCCAAGTAATGTGGTTTGCATCATCTCTTAAGAAAAGTCTAGTGAAGAAAGTAGTCTTATAACTTTGAAATTCACTAACTTTCCTACATCTCAAATTATGTAGTAACTCAGCGTTTTTATCCCTAAGGTGAGAAGGGTCACCAATAAAGTGAAGAGATATGATGAGTATGAGTGTAGCAACAGTATCCTATATGGGGCTGTTTAACTCATCTAAAATGGGTGCATCATTCTCGTCAATTTGAATAGCATTTAAAATATCTAATTGTTGCTGTTTGGTGAGAAGATGATCCCACCATCCTTTAAGTTGACCAGTAAAACCTGCAATAAGGATTTCTGCAATGGCTTTGTCAGAAGTTCCAGATTGGATTTTATAGGCATTAGCTGCCATGGTCATTTGTTGCAACAATCCTAGGATGTTGTATTCAGACATACCGTCAATATTCCACTCATAGACAGAGAAGGCATTAAATCGTGACTGGTTTAATGCACTGGGTCTATTATGTATGTTAGATCTGGTGGAGAATTGACAGTAGGAAGGGCTAATTCCCAATGAATTTTGTTGGCTTTAGGAGTAGACTCATCTTTAAAAGCTTCTATGTCCGAAGAGGCTATAGAGGTTTGATCATCATGATCTAGAACCCCAATAGTCTTAGATTGGGCACGATCAGGAGCAATTTGGACTTTACTAGACGAAGAAAAAGCTTCTATTCTATCTAGTTGTTCTCTAATGGCTTTAGCAAAATCTGACTTTGACTCATAAACAAGCTTTTGACTGGTTTTTTTTTAGACCTAGAAGGGCTCGAAAATAGGCTTTTTAAGCTTTTTGTCTTCATTAGACTTTGTTAGTTTTGAAGAAGAAGAAATAGGAGAAACAGTTATAGTTGACTGTTGGATTTGATTTTCTCTTCTAGTCAACTTTTTTCCTATTGTATTTAGATTAGCATTACAGAAATTGTTCTGTTGGATGATGCTATCTAAATCTTTTTCTAGATCATTGGCTTTATGATTTTTATAAGGCGATGCTTTAATTTGTATAGGAGGTGAACCATGGTCAATGGTCAGACTCCTAAGAGGTGGATGTTCTGATTCAATGGTTCTATCACTATCTGATAAACTCCATTCAGTGACCTTTTTCCTCATTGTGATAGGATTTGAAGTTTTAAAAGGATAAAAAATGTTGTTTTGAGAAGTATACATTTCAAACCAATCAAAAACCATTATGTGTGCCTTATGTAAATTTACAAATTCATAATAAACTTCTTGAATTTCTTTTCTTTGGTTTAGAAAGGTTTTGAAAAACCAAAGTCTTTTTTCTTTATTATTTCCAGAATAAAAATCTTTATGAAGAAGAGTTTTGTCTAGTACAAAATCTTTTTCTAAGGTACTGACTACATTTTCGGTGACAGCAAAAAATGTAGGGGAAGTTGGAGGAGATGGTTCCTTCCCTTCCTGTTTTTGTTCATGTTGACTGCTAGTGTAAATCGGATGAGGAACACTAGTAGTATAGTCAACAGAATGTATAGACGAGCTAGGTATATCCTACGTGGAGAACCTAAGCTGACTTTGAAAAGGAAGATTTATAATAGAAAGAATTTTTGAAAATTTTCTTTCAAGTGAAGGAATGCTATAATTTGAATCTTTATCGGAGAATCTGGAAGATGTAGATCTCCTGAAGGATAGTTTGACTTTACCATCGGAATACTGAGTCACATTTTGCAACTCTGTATTAGGCTTAAGTTGTTTAGGAATCACTGGTTCAGTGGCTCCTTCAAGAATCCATTCCTCAGGAAGATTGACATCTTTCCATTGGATAGGTTTTGGAATGACAGTGTTTGCTTTGGACAAGTCAGTCTGCAAGAGAAGAGTCTCATCTCTTTTTTACTGGAATTTATGTTGCGTATTGAACGCAGATATCATGGCTTTGTAGGAAATTTTAAAAATCAATGCAACTGGGACAGATCCTTCAATCATGTGATAATTATAGGTTTTTATTTGAAGAATCATGTTTTTTTAAAATATTTTTATCTTTTAAAGAAACAGTTATGTTCGGATAGCAGCTAAAGGATATTGGACCTTTACAGAGACTAGATTCAATACTACTGAGTAAGGAATCATCAAAGGAGATGAATCTTCCATCTCTGAGAACTGCTAGGATAGAAGTATTTAGTCCTTCTTTAGTTAAAGGTTTAATGCCAACTTGAATTAGGCCAAAATGAACATAATTAAAATTCTTCTCTTTTAATTTCTTTAAAGAATGTTCTGAAAACAAGTGTATTGTCTCGAATGGCTTTGAAACGGTTATGTCGCGTTCTTCAGTCTTTATTACAAAATCAGACTTTAGAAAATCGAGCTTTTTAGTTTTATAAATCATATTTTTAGAAATCTTTAGTAAATCCCAGTTATCAATTGCTTTATTAAAATCTTCAATTATGAATTCTTCCGAACTCACAACATTCTTTGAATCACTTGTCCTCCCGGAGGAAGAGCTAGAGAAAGAAGATGCTCTACAGAATAAAGAATCCATGAAAAGAAAACGATGAAATGGTTTAATTTAAAAGTATGGCTACAATCCAAGGCTAAGAATAGGTTTTACCGCCCTTCAACCTAAACGGGACTTACTACCCAAAACTACCAAGGCACACGAAGTAACACTCACCACACAAATAAACTTTAACCAAAACATGTGTCCTATAACACAAAATCTCTTTCTATAAAACACTACCCCCCTTGGCTCTGATACCAGCAAAGACCCGAGATCTGAGAGTGTGCGTGTGTTATAGAATAAACAATGTTAGACAAAATAAAACAATAATTAAATCTTTAATCAAAGTATTTGAATAGTTGGTACTTTGTGTTGTTATCTGAGAGATGGATCAAAACACTACCCCCTTTGCTGAGAAATATATATATATTTTAATAAATCATGAATTTTTTTAGGACAATCTGACATTAAGAAAAAAATTGTTTACAAGTTGACAAAAGTTTCATATTGACATTAAATTATATTTAATTATCAATATTGATAGTTTAGTATTTAAAGCAAAGGGTAGATTTGTTCAAAAAAAATATTGTAATTTCTTTCCCCATGAAATTTTATATGAAACCAAACAGTGAAATATAAATTTACTGTTCTCCTCCTCTCCTTTTTTCTCCCTTCCTCTCAATTCCACTCCTTTCCTCTCTTACCCTATCTTCAAACCAAACATGGCCTAAGAGAATGGTAAAGATGAAAGAGTGCATGCGTAGAACTTGATACTCCAACATATACAACTGTTTTATAAGAGGGAAAAGATGAATCAAGTAAAGTGAAAGCATAAAAAACACAACTAGATAAGTGATCATATCCTTTCATGCTATGTTAAGAACAGAGTTTACAAAAAATTGGTAATAAATAGAACTTGTATTAGTGAATTTATAGAGACACATCACAACCATGGATATGGATTTTTCAAAATGAAGTTTTGAAAGGCTAATTGAGGTAACACTTCAGTATCATTTGAACATTACAGATGGATAATCAATTAAGTGCAAGATCTATGTGCTTCTAGTAAATAACAGCTCTGTGGATCAGTAATCCTCTTTTTCTTTTCTAATTTTCTGTGCAAGTAAGACTCATTTTATCTTGCTTCATTAGAAAGAACAATAAATGGCTTGCCTTGGCCTATAAGAACAGCACGGCGTTGCCCAGTTGTGGGTTTGAGCAAAGTATCTTATTACGTGCACTAAGGTCCATTTGTCAATCTACCAACTCTGATATTCATAAAATGCATAATATGTATTTGCTGACAGACAAAAAATTATATGCATTAAAACGTTCAAATCTTTCTAAATCCTATAAAGGATTCATAATTTTCGACATTTATAACAAGCAAAAGAAAAATAATAAAATCACACGGACCTGATTCTAGTAAATGGAAGACTGGAATTTTCCAAAAAAACACTTCACTCATAATTGAATTATGAGTCGAATTTATGAAAATTAAGCAAAAGGAGAAACAAGACAATTCGGCAGCCATTTTTATGGATAACCAACATTAAGGATGCATTTACCACTTTTTGGTGGTAAAATAATAAAAATTGAAACATTAAAAAAGAAAAATAATTATAAAAAAACTTTGATGATAAAGTAACGTGTCATAAAATATATATTAGATGTTCAATTAGTAATATCTCTTTCAAAATTATTGGTCAATAGAAAATCGTTGGCGTGCCAAATGGACCAGGCGGCTGCTGTGCACTCTTCTAAAATATGAAGCCTCTGACACAAGTCGCAATTCGACCAAGTACATCTATGAGCCGCTCAATTTTCTAGATTTCATTTGATTGAATTCGGTTCATTTGATACCATAATATAATAATCTTTAATTACAAGATATTTAAAGATATCTTTTTCAATTCCAAACTTGATTAGATCAGCATTAATCTGTTAAGTAATTGATAATGCTTAATTGCTTTTAATTTAATTTCCACAAAGCCGGTCTTTTATTTGAGAACTTTTTGATCTTTACCAAGAATTAGACTTTTTTTCAATCCCCCTGCACAAACTCTCTTTTATGAAAGAAGAAATTAGTGGCCGATTAATAAATATAAATTATGCGTGCTTTATGGGTTATATCATTTTTGTCGATCCTTTAGCCCGACTTAGAAGTCACAGTTGCAAAGTCAATGGAAGTGAAGACAATCAAACAGTCACTAATTAATAATGGGCTAACACTAAACCGATTATTATGATTAATATTATATCCACTATAAAATAATTCATAACATATCTGATGAACAGTACTTTCTTGAGAAAAGAATGCCCGTTCACAAGTTATAAGTCAATAAACGAAGGGTCCCTGGGATAGAGTACGTTGTTTATTGACAGAAATTAGACAAACAGTAGGTTTATGTTTGTAGAAATAGACAATTAAATAAACTAGGGAATCTATTTTAATAGATAACCTATACTAAATAGATTGTTTTTCATATTAAGTATTTATTGAAAATGAAAAAAAAAAAAAAAAAAAGGTGTTCACTGAATGAATTTAACAGTGCCTCATTAATATGATAATTGTGTTGCTTTATATGTTTATTTTTTTTTTTTGAGTGACACTAAACTGATTCAATTGGTTGGATCTAATTTAGTTTAATCGTTTAATTTTGCTTTGCATTCCAATGGTTTGATCCAATGTCCCATGGCCATAACGTTCACTTGACTCACGTATCTTTGTAGTAGGAATCATCCTCTTCTCTGTTTATACGAGCTGAGTGAAGGTAATTATCTGGATTTGATAGGGGTTTGTTTGGAAATATGAAGAAAGTTGGGGACACGTGGGATGGGGAACATTGTTTAGGTTTAAATCCCAACATAAGAGAATTGATTATTCGGTCACGGCCCGGAAGAAGGTTTGTTAGGCTACAGCCACAAGCTTATTAAGGTTTATACTGTTTGTTTCGTTGTTGGTTTGAAAATGAATTTTGAATCGAAGGCGTGAGAGAAATGGACCAATGAGAATCTGCCATTGAAGCATTTAGAAAAATTTCCATTAAATAAGTGCATTTTATTTTATACTCGTTGTTGCTCTAATATTTGAAAAAAAAAATAATTTAGACGAGTTGGGAACAATGTATTAGGAAACTAGAAGTTTCAAAGATATGTAAAAAAAAAAAAAATTGAAAAACAACAACAAATTGGTTAGCGATCAGTTATGATTTTTTAATTACGTTTATCATGTGATAATAAGGAATATTTACAAGCTAAGTTTTGTCTGGCATTTAATTAATCATCTTAAATTTTAATTTGTCAATGGTCTGTAGTAGACCTCAAATACCAAGACCTGTTGCATGGAATCAAAGAACACTAGCCTTTAATTACAAGAGTTAAGAATTATATTTTGTTAAACTAATCTTATAACTTATAATTCAACTAAATAAGAGTGATTTTTAAGTGTAATTGTCCTAATCTTGGATGTAATAAAAATTTATTGATGTTTCAAAACTAACGCACCCAATTTTTGCACAAAAGGGAAAGAAAAAGTGGAGGGAACATAAAAATTATGCAAAAAGATTTATGGAGAAAAGACGAGGCAATCCATTCAAGATCTCGTCATGCTAGGCCCACTGACCCAATATCTTATTTGCTCTTTATTTAAGCCTTGTTCACAAGTCAATAAACGAACAGACCACGGGACGGAGTACTTTGTTTCTTGAAAGTAATTAGACAATCAAACAACAGTTATATGTTTGTAGAAATAGACAACTAATACCATAGAAAATCAAGGATTGGTGGTGTTTGGGGGTCGAGAAAGTGAAAGAAAAAAGAACGGAGAAATCTTTATTAGAAGTAATAGAAACGTACAAGAGACATTATAGTTTCTAAGTTCAAATGAGTTATTTATAGGATAAAACAGAACACTCTAGACTAATTACCAACATTAGTTTACAATAATTGGTGCCACCTCGGCAAGTTGTTACAGCTCACTTGCCAGCAAGGCATACAGTTACACAGCATCTGTAACAACCTTGAATCCAAATACTCTGCTACACTTGCGTTGAGTGCAGACAATGATCTGTGCTCCTTCTTTAGCCATAATATAATCCTTGTGATAAACTTGATACTCCAACATATACAATTTTTATAATGGAGAGGGACAAGATGAAATTCAGTGAAGTGAAAGGTTAAAAAAAAAACTAGATAAGTGAATCACTTCATGCTCTGGTTAGAACAATTGATAATCGTTGGGAAATTTTGGTTTCCAAGATTAACAGTATTATTTAATGTCACAAACTCATTTGAATATTTTGGGATTAATAGTATTATTTAATTCTCAAGTTGTTAAGTTAGATCATAAGTTGACCAAGTCAGTGAAGTTAATGGAGAGTTGATAAAGTTAACGAACAAGGAAAGTTTTTCTCCACGTATTCTTTCACAAGTTAAATTTTTGTCACATATATCTTTCAACTAATTATTTAAGAGTACTAACTACTAGTATGTCCAAATGTCCAAATTCAATCCGAGTACACCAAAGATTTTTCTCAAAACAACCACTGAATGAAAAATTTAGATTAACAAATTTATAATATTTTTTTAAATAGAAAAATTCAGCAAAGATCTATCGACAAGAGGAGGCAATTTACGGTGATCTTGTCCCGTTGGGCCAAAATATACGATGAACCCCATTTTATCATCTGCCCCTTTCGGCTGCCAACGTCACTTCATCAAAAAATAAGGGCTTTGAGCGACAATATTTTATAGTTTATTGGACCCATTTCCGCTCTCGATATTGAATTTCTTTTTTCCAATAATAGCCTCATGAAGCTCAATAATAATAATAATCTTATCAAAAATTAAAATGCCAACTCTTTCAGCAGCAGGCTTAATAGCTTCTTTGTTTGTCGTGTTTGCTTGAATTTGAATCATAGAATCTAAGGCGCGAAGAAAAATGGAGCAATGAGGATCTGCCATTGAAGCATTTCGAAAAATATTAAAAGCACAGTATCAGTGTCACATTGTATTTTCTTTCTTTTATTTTTTCCAGGACCCACAAACAGAATGCAATTTTGCTTACACATAAATGTCGTCTACTGCTCTTTTTCAAATTTCCATTTAATTGCGTTCATTTTATTTTTTTACGGGTTGTTTCTCTATTAGACCAATTAAGAAATAAATGTTATAAAAAAATATAGAAAAACTTTATGTAAATTAGAAAATAATTGGTATACAAGTTTGGATTTTGGATGGGGCTAATTGAATTCACTAATTTCATTTCATAAACCCATTTTTTGAATTAAAACAATCTTCAAATTATAACTTATTATTTTAAATCACTAATTCTCAAAAGTCACAAAAGTACTCTCTATTAATTACTTTTTTTTCTTTACTGTAACAATTGTCAAAGTCTGAAATAGTTTCCCTCTCTTTCAATTTTTCTTTTTATTCTTACTTGCTAAATCAATTTTATTTTTCTCTTACTTTTCAATATAATATTATCAATTTTCACCTATTATTATCATTTAAAGCTTGTACTTTTGAAATTTGACCAAAAAATTTCTAGTGGATTCAAAATGGTACAGAAAATTTTATTTTTTTGTTTTTATATGATGGGTATTGTTCTTTTTATTTTGTTTTAAATTACAATAATGCTGAATTTGCTAATTTTTGAACAATTTCATTTATTCAATGTAATATACTAATATATACTTCATGTATTACAATAAATTTTTTATAAAAAAGGAGATGAAAGTAGAGAGAACAATGTCAAATAAGTAATTGATCAAATTTTATTTTTCATAATTAAAATTTTAATTCAAAAAAAGGTGTTGTGAGAAACCTAATGGGTTCAACTATATTTAAAAAAAAAAAATAGCCCTACTCTTGGATTTTTCTTTGAGTATGTTCATCGTATCATGGGATAAGGTGCATTTACGAGTTTGATTTGGTCTAGCATTTAATTACAAAAATTTATAAGCACCACACCACTCATATTTTTCAAACCAAGTTTTTCACTTATTGAATGGGCTAAGATAAACATTGGCCTAATTTATAAATGTAAGAGTGAATGAATTTGCATATATATATATATATATATATATTTTTTTTTATGAAAATTATCGAAATGGACAAAAGGTTACAATAAATTTTAATTAAATATTAAACATAATTTTTTTATAATACAAATCTTATCATTACGTAATTTAGTATTTTATTGCCTCAAAATTAGTTTAATTTTAAAATAATTATTTATATCAATTATGGATGGGAGGGTTCATGACTTGTAAGTGTAAAAGCATTTTAATTTAGTTAAATTCATGTTTATCCTTTTATGTAATATCTTCAAATAATAGTACTATGATTGATATCCTGGGGTTCTGTGAAGATTTTAAACGAGTGTGAAAAACACTTCTCTAAATGTAAAAAACAAGCCCAATAATTTTATGATGAGTAGTCCAAAGCCCTAATTACTTTGCATGTAAGTATCCGCTTGCCCAGTAAGTGCGATGATACCTGAAGTGCAAACGTGTCAAGGTATAGTGATCTAGTGTTGTTGTCCTTATAAGTTACCTTGGATGCAATAAAAATTTTATTGATGTTCTAAACTAAGTAAATTTTCATATAATTTACATAGAAAAATAAAAAAAAGAATTGTGGGGGAGAAGGAGGACAAAAAAACATTAAAATTGAGCAAAGATCTCATTAAGAGAAGATTGGAGGTAATGATGATCTTTTCAGTTGTCATGTTAGGCCCAATATTTGAACTCCATTTTCTTATTTGTCAATTTTTGTAAAGGAATTTATAACGGAGTGATGATATTTTTTTAATCCCGTTTTTAACATGAATAAACCCTTTTTTTTCATACCATTTAAACATCTAAATTATCTTTAATTTTTAATATTTCCTCTTAATACCAAAATTCTCCATTAATTTTTCTTTTACAGAAAAATATACTGTGTAATAGTGCCACAAATACGAAGCAAGTCAAAGAAAAAAAACTACATATTAATTACAAAAGAATGATGAGAAAAGATAAGAGAGAGAGAGAGAGAAAATGTGATCAATTAAAATTCGAGAGCTTTGATATCAGGTGAGAAGCAGTCTCCGGCCCTTCTCTGCAAAGCTTCAAATACTTTGCAATTTTTTTTTTCCAAATTCCAATTACTTTTTGAAATCTAAATATTAATCTGTCTATTCTTTTGTAAATTATGGTGAGATACGTGAGAAATTAAAGCCGGAACTCTTGAGAAGTGCTTTTTTTTTTCTTTTTTTTTTCAGTTAATTTCATGTCCTTTTAGACGGGTTCATCATGAATTGTAATTAAAATATAAATAATAACATATATAAGGTAATTAGACGGGTTTCAATAACTCTTCTCTTTATAATTCATTCGGCTTCCAACCTCACTTCATTTGAAAATTTGGTGTTTATCGAGTACTTAGCTTAGGACTGATTAAGGATTATTAAAATTATTAACCTTTTTTAATTTTATAATTCTCATATATTCAAAAAATTATAATTGCCAAATTAGCAAACAATTTAACTTCTCAAATTTGGTCTCATTCATACATGGGCGTGAATATCAAGTCCAAAATAGATCGTGCAGCAATGCGTAATATTACCATTGATATTGAATCTAATTTTAAAAAATAATCATTTGCAAATTTTGGTGTTTATCGAGTATTTAGCTAAGAATTGATTAAGCATTATTAAAATTATTAACTTTTTTATTTTATAATTCTTATATATTCAAATAATTATAATTGCCGAATTAGCAAACAATTTAACTTCTCCAATTTGGTCTCATTCATACATGGCTGTGAATATCAAGTCCAAAATAGATCGTGTAGCAATGCGTAATATTACCATTAATATTGAATCTAATTTTAAAAAATAATAAATTTTGATGCGAGTATTGATGTGAACATATAAGTAATAATAGGATAATATCAATCTTCCTCAAATCAATCTTTTATATATAAAAATAAAAACAAATAGTAGCGGTAGAGTTACAAATTTTTGAACAAACAATTGCAGCATACCTATATTGGTTAAAATAAAATAACTCATGTAGGTTATTGTGTTTTTTTATCTAATCAATACAATAATTCCATGTTAATATATATAAAACAAAATTTGTACAAAATATGTGGTTCCATCATTTTTCAAAAAACCGAGGACTGCTACTCAGTGGGCACATATTATATATATATATATATATATAAAAGAAGAAATCTAACTTACATTTTCTCAAGAAGTATAACAGAGAAAAATGATATTCCTACCATAAAATTATACATGATCAGCAGTTTCAGTTTTTTTAAACAAAATGTCTCTTATTTTCACAAGTCTTGTTACAATTTCTTATGTGTTGATACTATTCTCGGGTGATTCTATTGTGCACTCCAACGCCAATTTAAAGATAGATGATACACATTGCTCTTTTGCCGTAAAATATTTGTCTTCTGGTCTTAGGAGGTTTGCGTCCATGATTTCCATCACTGAACCAGGCACGAGAACTTTAACCCAATGATTTGATGACATTTTGCCAGCACTACTTTTGTTTGTGGATGTTTTCCGCTAAATATTTCTATCAACACAACTCTATAGGCATAAACATCTCCTTTCGTTGATATTCGTCCTTTTATTCCATACTATGTCAATCACATTAACATAAAAGTTAAAAAAATATCAATAATAATTCTGAAAGAAGATCAAGAAAATTAAACAATTTAAAATAAACAAGACAACATTTAATTTGATACAGGCCTGGAGACATATAACCTATTGTGGCAAGGGTTTGCATCTGCATCATAGACTGATTTTCTCCATTTATGAGCTTTGTAATGCCAAAATCACTCAAATGAGCAATCATATTACCGTCCAACAATATATTGTTGGCTTTAAGTCGCAATTGATTATAGGAATTGAATGATCAAAGTGGAGATATTCCAAAGCTGAAGCAACATCTATCATTATGTTCAACCTTAGGAAAATATCTAAAATGCATTTATTATAATACAAACACTCCTCCAGGCTCCAATTAGGCATGTTTTTTTAGCACCAATGCTTTAAAGTCATTATTTGAACAGCTGCTGATAATTTTCACAAGATTGCGATGGTGAAAACTTTTTAAAACCTCACATTCAGTATCAAAATTCTTTAATACTTACTCCTTTTGAGTTGCAGGTGAAACAACTTTACTACAACCTCCATCCCATCCACAAGTCTTGCTTTGTAGATAAAGCCAAAGCTTCCTAAGCCAATTAGGTTGTTTTACTCAATTCTTCTGTTGCTTGTGAAAGTTCTTAGTACAAAATTCTTCTCCATGTTGCTTGTGGTGACATATTAGCTTCATCTGTTCGCGTTATACTTCTTTTCCGCCATAATCTCATCAACACAAGAAGGGCTGATATGATTATATCATGATTTGTTCAACAGCAATGGCCAAAGAATCACCAAGAGAAGCATGTTTTTCCTTGACTTTCAATAGGGGCTGGTTTTGCTGTCTTTCCATAGTGGGACTTGTAGATTATGCGAACTACACAAAAAACTATTTTCCAAAAATGATTTAGCTGAGAAGTTTGCAAAAAGATTCTCCGCTTGGAATCTCTCATTCTAGTCTATTGAATGTACGATTTAGATATTTGAGGTACAAGAGTTTCTCAAAGGATCTAAGAATAACCCCAAAGAAATTATTATTAGACAAATCCAAGAACTCCAAACTTCTCAATCACCAAACAACATAGGAATCGATCCTTGCAATTTGTTATATGCAAAGAAGAGAAATGCTAGACTACTTAGTCCACCAGTTGCGATTGGGAAATCACCTGACAAATTATTCCTTGACAAATCTATTCATACCACAACTTTTAAATTTCCAATATCTAATGGAAGAGTTCCATTCAAAGAATTTAATAAAAAGTTGAAGACCAAGATGTCCCAACAGTTCCAAAAAGTGAAAGGTATAACAGAAGTTAACACATTGGACTGCAATAAGTAGTTCCTTAGAGGACTGAGATTACCTACGCATGTAGAGACTGATCCAGAAAGCTTATTAATTTTCCATTTTCAAAGTATCGGCCATCAAGTAAGAAATTTTTTAGCTTGCCAAATGAGGGCTTTTAGCCTCTATCAAAAGATAAAATTTCACAGCATGCAAGTGGTGGAAGTAAATGAAAGAGATATATATATAGAGAGATAGAGTTTTTCTTTGATGTGGATGTTTGCAATTTATAAAATACGAACACAACATTTACAACATTGTACATTAATTTTTTCATGTGTTTATGATATTGTAAAACACTTTACAACATCAAGTTTATGTCAAATATATTTTAATCATTACGGCTTCCATCGAAGTAAAATCTCGATTCTACCATTGACTAAGAGCACCCAAGACTTTTTCTATTAAAGGAGGTCATAGGATAAAAACTTAGGTGAGACAATCCCACAACACCACCATACCGACATGGTGAGATTCTCAAATTCAAATTCGACAAGCATGAGACCATAATGGCGTGGTTGCCCACTTGAAACTTAAATTTATTTGGACGGTCCCATCCCTCTCTCTCACTTGTCAAAGTTAAATAGATAACTCAATAGAAGCTTAAAACGTAAACAGATAGAACATATGCACCTGTGCTGTCATTTGACTGATTCCCCAGCAAAAGAGACTCGGATAGACTCCATTGATGCCTGAGATGAATTAGAAACAATGATCAATCAAAGTTGTATAAAATGAAAGGAGTGTATTGCATAGCATTTATACTCTTGTTAATCTCAAAATTCTAAACACTGTGCAACTTGACAAACATGTTACCAAGTAATAATATTAACAGAACACAATGTATGGAGGTACAAAATATATACCAATTACTTCATAAATCAAAGCATCATACCATTCTTTAAAGCAAAGTTTTTCCTTGGTATGAGAGTCTGTAAAAGGTATAGCAGCACCAACAGCAGCTCCTACAGCAATTGCTGCATTTGACCTATTTCCTTCTGAAATGATAGTGAAGATATAACGTTGTTCGGTCTAAATGCTATTTCATACAATGGAATTGGCTCTACGATGCATGTTTGAACAAGATGCACCACTCTACTCTTTCAAGTATGCTTACACTCACAAATAAAAAAGTCGATCCCAACATATCAGTAGTGCTTTTTGTTGATACTGATTATTTTTGGGCACTCTGCTGAAAACCGGTAGCGGAGATATTAAGCAAAGATCTTTGAAACAGCCCAAATCATAAAATGTATTGTTGGTTTTCTTCTCAAAAATATTTCAAGAAAAACTTGCAAAAAGTAGGTTCCCTAAATGGAGGTCAAGGAGAAAATGGCAGAGATCTGGGGCAAGGCTTTCCAGCAACTGGACCGCACAGATTTGAGTTGTTATCAAAACTGCAGTTGGCCAAAAAAAAAAAAAAAAACCTTCATTTTTGTATTCATGTAAGGCACTACGAATACACACCAGAGATTGCAAGCTGTCATATAAAAGAAAAAATAAAAGGTCATTGATCTGTAAATTTCTAGCTTCAAGTGAGAAATGAATCTCCTCATAGATAACTAAGTAAAGTTAACAGCCAAACAGAACTGGAATGAACGGCATTAAATAATCATTAAAATAATAATAATTGGGGAAATGATCATACAGGAATTGCAATTGCTTCAGCTTGCTCAATGTGACTGAAATAGAGCCAGTGATCGAGTAAATATCCAAGCTCTGTAATTGCGTTGTAACAGGAAGTTAGAATAACTGATGATAGTTGAAGTTAAATCTCCGGCATTAAATAATCATTAAAGTAGATTTGATTGCATTAAACTCTTAATCAAGTTTTCATAACCACATTATTTACCTAGCTAGTCAAAGCTTTGCTACACTAAATTAATGAAAATTGGAGAGTGAATTGTAAATCACTCGCTCATAGACAATCAAATCACCGATTATACTCAAACAATTAAGCGATTAAACCAGTAAAATCATTCAATGATTAATGAAGTACAGAAAGGTGATCAAATTACCGATAGACGACCTACAGCCTGAATTGTAAATCAAGGAGATTGTCAGCTTGAATTGATTGTTTCATTAGCTTATACTCCAATAATTGAACGATTAATCTGGTAAAATCACAACAAATTTTGTTGAAATTGAACAGCAAATTAATCATTTACGTCGGCCCAGAAATTCGACAAATCCAGCGTCGCATCAGACCGCCTTTTTCGTAGTGTGTACAAATTAATCTCATACAAACAGATACAGTATATTTGAAACCTGGGGAAGAGTAATGTGATGATACATTAAAATGAAAATAATCTAAGAAAATAAATAATATGAAATACAAGACAATTATTTGTTAAAATATGGTCGCGTTAGTTTGAATGAGAACAATATTTATGTACAAAAATTCCATTCTTATACAATTTATACCACACAGACACAGGCAAACATTATTAATTCAATCCAATTTACTATGATTAATCATTATTTTGAAGAAAAAGTGAAATAATTCTTAACGTCTCTATTGGGTAGTACTTTTTAGAAAGGAATGTCCCTTAATTATCCCTGTTCACAAGTCACAAGTCACAAGTCAATAATCGAAGAAACCATGGGACAGAGTACTTTGTTTCTTGAAAGTAATTAGACAAATAAACAGCAGTTCACACCCAAACCTCAATTACACGCAAACCTTCCCACACACTCAGTGCACTCTCTTTTCATTAGCTCTCAAGTTATTCACTTCCGTCTCTCCTCGTACTTCAGTGGGTTCTCAATTTATATATGTTGGGGCTTTCCCATTGTCAAAGGAAACAGTCCAAAATCTGGATGAACAAATCTTGCTGCCACCAAATAAGCTTGATAACTTGGACCACGCTTGCTGACATTTTACCATGCCTTTGAAGTAGCATTTATTGTGGATGCATGAAAGTCAAGAGATCATTGCATGCATTAAGACTCATCCATTCATTCAAATGCAAGAGAAATCGAAGAGATCATGCCAGCATTTAGTGCTCAAATGAAACTAATTAAATTTCCAACAGAACACATGCAAATTGTTAGTTCTATTTCTCAACTTTTTTTTTCCTGCAAATGAGGATTAAACTATTCAAGTCCCGTTATCCAATAGTAATTGATAGAACTTGTATTACTGAATTTAGAGACACATTACAACCATGGATTTTCAAAATGATGTTTAGAAAGCATAATTTAAGTAATAGTACCTTATCATTTTGAACATTACAAATGAATATATAATTAATTAAGTGTAAGATCTATCTCATAATCCAGTCACATTTGACAGAAAGCATTTACAAATCTACAAATACTAATGCGTACCTAGCTGAATAATCAGCGGCCATCTTCAACCTAAAACCAAACCCAAAACTAGATATCCTACTCCGTATTTGCTTCAATAACTCATATTAACCACTTAACTATGCCAAACAGAAACCTACCTAACACTTCATCACTCAAACTTAACCCAAAAATTTTACACTACGCACTTTGAAATAGACAAGCCCTAATAAAAATACACAAAGCACAGATAATGCTATCATAGCTAATGATTAGATCAGCATCAATCTGTTATTTAGTATGCATTGTACCTTTTAATTATATTCCACAAAGCATGGATGTTTAGTTGAGGACTTTCTCTGCTTTGACCCTACTAGACCAAAAACCATCTAGATAGATTTTAGCAAACAATCATCATACAACACCAAAAAACGAAACTAGACGAACTGGAGAGCCACTAATAAAAATAAAGCTCTCAGTTATTTATAAATTGTCACTCAAAATCATATAATACCACCTGTGTCGACCAGCAACATTGTCCCTAAATCTATCTTCATGCATATAAAAAACCCCAGCTGTTGGAACCGCAAAAGGCTCATTACTCTCCTTCTTCTCTTCCTCCATTCCCTCCTCCACTGCATCGTTCTTTTCAGCACCATTACCATTATCATTATTCTCTGCACTCACTTCCACCGCCCCCTCCGTACTCCTCCTTGCATCATTACCCTCTATTCCTTTGACTTTAGCCGCCCCATCATTCCTCTCCTCTTCTTCATAAACTTCTTCTTCCTCTTCATCCTCATAAACATCCCCCTCTTCATCTTCTTCTTCTTCTAATTCTATGTCATGTTCTTCATCATCATCATCATACTCAGCTGGAGCACCACCTAGGCCATCAGATACATCGTAAGAGTGAATGTGGACCCTACGATTCATTCGACGCTCAAATTCTTTACCCTCCTCCTCCTCGTCATCGCTTGCTTCCCTTCTGCGCATCACGAGAGAGTGTTTCACTTCATCTGGATCGCTCTCGTAATCATCCACAGCCTCCGCTTCTCCCTCAGGAATGTGGACACTTTGAGCCATTGGAAGCTCTGAATCTCTCTCCTCCTCCACCTCCTCGTCATCGCTGGCTTCCCTTCTGCGCATCGCAAGAGAGCGTTTCATTCATCTGGATCGCTATCATACTCCTCCACCGCCTCCGCTTCTTCCGGAGATGCGGCTGCCGTTGTAGTATCACTAGCCATCAACTAATTATTAACCGCCCGATTGTTCTATCAATTTTAATTTTAATTTTATAAAAAAATCGAAATTGCACTTAACTCTTCAAACTGAAACCGTAACTAGAGGAAATTGCACTCAAACAAAACCAGATAATCGAAAATCCCTAAAATTCCAAATTATTTTAGAACCGAACAACAACTGAAGGATACGAGACGAGCAAAATCCACTAAAAAAATACTAAATTTTGAAGCGAATCCTCGACAATCGAAACCCTAGGGAGGTTAAATTGAGATTTTGCAGGATTGGGATCTAGGTTTAGCGATTTTTGAGAAACCCTAGATTTTTGGGGAACGAGGAGAATTTTTTTATGATTTTCCCTTTTCCAAATAAAGACTATAAGAATATGGTTGAATCGAGGAGAGTACTTATATGAGTAGAGTGAAGGCCATTACTTGATTTGGTAGGGGTTTTTTTATTATTTTTTGAGGGACTCACGAACCGTAAGCAATTTTACTTCCATTAAATATTACATTTGTCAGTTTACATTGTACTATAGTGTTGTATTAAAATATTATTTTCATGTTAACTTATATTTAATTATAACTTTTTGTTGTATTACACTGCATTATAAGTATGATTAATACAATAAATGGTATATAAAATAATCTCATAGAGGTAAAAGAGTGAAAGAGAAATGAGCGACAAAGAGAACAAAAACATTTCATTCAATCTTATCAATCTTCTCTTACTTAAACCCACGTGACAATAAAGACTAATAATTTCAATAATTTTGGACTAATTTGATAGTCTTGAAAATCAAACATAACATTGGATGAAATTAATTTTTTAGTTCTAAAATCTAATCCAATTCCACAATTTATCTCTGCTTTCGTACATAACATTAGAAACCAATTACGATAAAATTGAAGACTTTATATAAGTTACAAATAAATTTTCAAGATCAAGATCAAAGTCATTGCAACATTAAAAAATAAAAATCTCATTTTAGGCCGTTTGTGATTGCAAGCGTTTGTTTCATTTGCATTTTTCGATTACTTTGAAATAGAACATTCAAATGCATTAATATTGAGGGGCAGTTTGATAATGTTGTAGTTTTTAAAATAATTATTGTTAATCAGTTGTGAAGAGAATCAGTTAAGTGTTTGGTAAATTTTATTTTCAGAAGTACTGTGAGGTTTGAAAGTAGTTGTGAATGTTTGGTAAATATTATCGTTAAACTACTGTAAAAAAACTAAATGACTAAAATGGGCATAATATAGGATGAAATTTACTTACACATATAAAAACATGTACATACAATATATTTAATTGTGTATTATAATAATTTAATTAAAAATAAAATTTATACTATATTGATTTTTTTCTTTTATTTTTTTATAATAAAAATTTATTGAAATATTGATTTTGTTTCTAATTTGAATAGGGATAGTTTTAGGTTTAGAAAATAATTGTAAGGATATTTATAGAATTGTATTAAAGGATAAAATTGATTCTCAAAATCAGAATCTAAAAGCTACTCCTTCCTTGCTTTTCAAAATCAGCTGTAAGAGAGGCTGATTTTGATAAAAGTGATTTTGAATTTTTTTTACCAAACATTAAAATTAACTTTTAAATTCTTACAATCACTTTTAAGTGTCCTAAAAACAATCCCAAATGAGCCCTAGTAGAGCTTTTGATGTCATTTAGAAAATAAAAAAAAATGAATAAGTAACTGGCAGTGAAAGACTTTAATAATTAAGATCATAATTGAGATTATAAGAAAATTAAAGATTTATTATTTAATTTGAATTTTTTATTACATAGATTCAGTCTAATTGAAGTATTAAACATTATTTGTAAGATCGATATATTTCTCATAATTTGTAAGTCGTCTTAAATGATATTTTGTCTTGTATATTATAATCTTTTCGTTCACACTTTAAACATTTTTGGCAATTTTTCAAACTAATTACTTGTGTTGAAACAATTTTACGATGCTTTAAAGTTAACTGGTTCCTAGTTTGCATGTGTGAAATTATATTGGAGCAGTGGCGGACCTACAGCTGCCCGGTCTGGTTCAGGAAAAATCATTCATACCCCTTGTGTCTTCATTAATTTTATATAATAATAGAGTTTTATTTTATGTTCATATATGTCCCTAATTCAATACCCTTATATTTTCATAAATTTATATTATAATAGAGTTTTTATTTTATTTATAAATATGTCCTTAATTCAATTTTTTTAATTAAAATTAGTAACTTATTTTATAAAATGATTGAATTTTATATTTATTGAATAGATTGAAAACATTAGGGGGCTAAAATGTTATTACTGCTTTAATTTATTTTAAAAAAATTCTAATTAAAAAAAAAAGTATGTCAATCTAATATACAATTGTCACTAATATTAAAAGTACTTACAAAACCAACTTATAATAACAATTATCAACATTTTCATAAACTTTTTATGTGAATTTTGAGATTTTATTTATTAGTTACATTAATTAAGATGACAAGTTAGAAAATAAAATTTGAATATTTTGAGGACTTTTTATATAAAAGAATCATCAATATCTGATTTTTCAAAGAGAGTCATAGCGCTTAGTAAAGAAAAAACAGCACCCAAATATATTTTTGCTGGGTTGAGTTTAGTTTATTATTGAAACTTTTGACTAATAATATTTTTATTTTTTAAAAATATGAATAAATTTTAATTGCTTAATTTGTTTAAGCCTGGTAATTAAGTACTTGATTTCAAACATTAAAGTTTTACTTGTGATTTTTAATTGATTGTAATCACATTTATTGATTTATTTTATTAATCATTATATAATTACATGTTATTTTTTGGTTGCAATGTCAGATTCCATAATTAAAAAATAATGTTTTTATATTTGAATTGCCTTTTGTTTTCTACTCTTTTTTAAAACTATTTTTGTTTAGAGTACGCATTTATAGAAATAAGGTTCTTCGTGTCCTCCATTATTTGATATACTTCTTTCTACTTACGAATTTTTAGGTTAACTTTGAAATATAAATATTTTAATTTAGTCCAGGGTAATATTAATTCCTAGGTCCGCCCCAGTATTGGAGTATTTATATTCAAGTTTTCATCGCTTCATCTTTCTCTAGAAATATCACTAGCATTTATACGAAAATGTTTAATTAATAAGAATTTTAGTCATATGTTAATAATATTAATCATAATATCAAATTTTGTCTCACTTAATATGTAAATGTATGAGTTTGTAATGTATGAATTTGTGCGTGTCGGTCTCAGTGTCTCAAGCATGTATTTCTTTTTTTTCTAAAATATTTTTGCAATTTTTCAGTGGTAATATCTAAAATATTTTTTACGAACCTCGCTTATTTTCTATACTCCACAAGTTTAATACGGAACCATCTACCATTGACATACATGGATTTATTTATATTTGTTTCATCATTAAAATCACCTATATAGCGGTTACACAACCAATTTTTTTTAAAACTATTTTCTTCATATATTTTCGGACACTTTCGTTAACCAAATTTCATGGGATAAATCCAATCCTAGGTAATTATTGAAAATTATTTTCAATAACGCTCTTTCAATAAATCCAATCCTATGTCTTCCTCAAATTTCTCATAACGCTCTTTTTTAATTGAAAATTATTTAAACAATAAAAAATAAATTAAATTATTTCTGATTTTAAATAAAAATTCAGTTAAATACTTAAATAAATTATTCTTTTAACAAACTTTTTATACCCACTCCATTTTGTATTTTATATTTATATTTTAAATTGAAAAAAATATTTTTTTTAAAGAAATTTATACGAGTTTAGAGATATAGAGATATAAGTTATATAATAAGAAGAAAATAACTTAATAATTTAGAATTTGTATGTATTTTATAATTAAAAAATTAAAAGAAATATATTTTTTAGGTTGAAATTTTATGGGAAGATAATTAATTTTAATAAATAAATTTACCTTTTATAAATTAAATTGGATGTATTTTAGAAAATAAAATTCAAAAGTAGTGTTATAAGGATTTTGGTGGATGTATTGAAAGCTGACACGACTCAAAAGTATATAATTAACTCCCAAATATAAGAGTATCTAGTTATAATATAACCCAGTAAATCCAGGGTCGAACCACAAGGAATTTTAAATCTAGTAGTCAAATATTAAATAAAAATTAATAACTCAAAACTAAATTTAACAAATTAAAAAAATGCTAAGGTCACGGGATCCACTTTTGGAATTCAAATTATGTTCATAATTCTCTCTCTTAATTATCTTTTGCATTTTATTTACTAATAAAATATTATGTCATTTAATTATTACCTAGCTAATTTTATACATAATTATAGGAATAAAGTACAACATGTGCCACAATTATATTAATGTGTCGACATAATATCAAAATTATCATATAAATCCAAGGTCATCTAAATCTACAAATTAATATGACATAAAAATAACCAGTAAATAAAAATATAAATTATATAATAAATAAATATGCATTAAACTCACTTGAGAGAAAAATTAATTCCATAATTAAATCCTTGAGTTTTACCTTTCACCTTAGTTTAGTAAATTAACCACTTATATTGAAAAGAAAAACACACATTTTATTTTATAGACTTTGAAATATATTACAAGAATTTTGAGACCAAAAAGAAGAAAATAAATGAAGAAAAAAATGGTTTCACAAATTCCTCATGATTTTTTTTTCCCAAAGCATTTCCCAGTCAGCCAAAGTCTTCACCCCCTCCCCCTCCCCCTCCACAACACGTTCCAAGCACTCTTTAAATAGTCAAAACCCTTTTGTCTTCATCTCCCATTTTTTTATTCTCTTCCAATTCTCATGGGCCACTCACGAATTTGGCGCCTCCCATGCACATACATTTCCGTTTTGCTAGCTTCCAAATTTAAGCAAATGAAATGAATTGTTTTATTATATTATAATATATTATCATTATATATATATTATTATATTATTAAAATGTAACTTAATTTCAAAAAGTGTCGTGGCCATATATGTAAGGGCATGTTTGGCGGGCGAGTTTCTAGGGGTATGAACTGTATAAAATTTTCAGCATGGTGCAGATAATTGAGGTGGGGTATGTATATGTTAAGGAGGGAAAGGGTGGCTTAAAAAGACCTGCCCACCCCCCGGGTCGGCGGCTTTTTTTTTTTTAGAATTTAATTGTTTAATTTATTTTAATTATTTATTAAATATAAATATTTAAATTATTTTCGGCAACTATATCATCGTCGGTTGCCAGCTGAAAATTTTTTTGATATCGTTTGACATTCAAATTAGTACCAATAGAATTCTTGTCGTGAGCTTTACACAACGATACTAATATCTCCGGCAACGGAGCTCCCGTTTGCCGTAGATCTACAATTAAAATTTTGAATAGAGAATTCTAGTGATACTAAATATGATTTAAGCGAACGATGCTTAAAAATTTCCGTTGGTGGTCAGTGGCGGCGAACGGTGGCTGCTGGTGATTACCTTTTTTTATTATTAAATTTAAAAAATTATAATTTAATACAATATAATAATATAAAATATTAAATTACACAATACATTCCATACTTACACCAAACGTGGGTTAATGTGTTATTTAATACATTCCAATACAATACAATCCATTACAATCCAGTATAATCCAATACAATACGGTGTACCAAACATACCCTAACAAACTTAATGTGGTGGGTCCAGCCACTATTAACTTTCTTTTCATTATTATTTTTTTTTATTGTTATATATAATATATATTTTATTTATTTAATTATTATTATAACCAGATGCATTTCTTTGTCTCCCACTTTCAGCTCAAATTTTTCTTTATTAATAAATTATTCATGTCATAACAAAATATAATAATTAAGGTAAAAATTAACATAATAAAACATAATTTACATATAATTATATCTAGGGAACATTAAAATAAAATATGAGTTATAAGCACACTAATTAACACTATAAGTGAGAAAAATAATAATTTAAACATTTACAAAATATACACTTTCTAGTGTTAATCATATCTCCCAACCAACTTATTGTTAGTCCCTAGCAATTAAAAGCGTTATATTAAATTAAGCTTTACAAAATTCACATGCAAGTTAGTAGTTGTTCATCTATCCTCTAAACTAGCAAATAAATGAATTCTCCCAAAAAAAATTATTTTAATTTATTGTCATTCACCCATTACCCAGAATATCACCAAACCTTCTTTGTGCTTGATTAGTGTTAAAAATTGTATGTTTACTAAGTGATTAAAATATTATTTTGTGCTTATATTATCATTTACATTTGTCATTATGTTATATATTATGAATTTCTAATTATGATTTTAAATATTTGATATTATATATTTTTTTGTGTTTATTAGGTAAAAATAATAATTTCATGCAATTCGAAGCTGCGAACAAATAAACGAAGGTCAAGTTTGGATTCCGGAGGCCCGAAAAGCTAAGTCATTGTCGAAGAAGATTCGAGACTTTTGTTGTAAAATTATTATTTTTTACCATTTTACGTGTAGTAATTGTAAAATTATAAGTTTTTACCATGTTAGGTGTGGTAATTGTGAATGGATATGTTTGAGAGGATTGGATTAGGATTGTGTTTGGATTAGTGGGTCATTTGTGTTTGATTAGCGGGACAAATGTAAGGTTGTGATTAATTAGGATTTAATTAAGTGTATGGTGTGGATTAATTATGGATTAGTATAAATTGAGGAGAGGGGGGAGCACATCTCTACACACCTTTCTTCACTTCTTTCTCCCCAAATTCTTCTTCATCTCATCTCTCTTCGTAATATTTAGTAAATTAACTTCAATTTAGTTTTATTCAAATTTAGTTGCTTTTATTTATTTTAATTATGCTTAACTTAATTTCAAATATTATTTTTATTTCAATTATGCATAGCTAAATAATAATAGTTAGGGTAAGATGAAACTCTTAGTAGGAAAATATGATTTAATCAAATTCTACTTTTAATTATATAAATTAAATTATTTTCTAATTAAAATTATCCATATTTTGAAATTTTGATTTGTTGTAGACAAACAAGGGAGTTTGGCACAATAAATTCTTAATATCTTAGTATAAAATATGGTAACATGGTATTTTGACTTATTGTAGACAAGTTAAATTTTGGCACATTAAGTACTTAATCCATAATAAAATTAATAGGATAATAATAATAATTTATACAATTAATCTTTTGGGCAATAAAGAAATATGATAAAAAGAATTTGTTAAATTATGTTTACTACTAAGAGTGAATCCATAGCCCTAACTGATTTAATTCCATATTTTTACTCAAATTAATTTACATAGATTTAAAATCTATTTTCATATTTTAGATAAAAATTAAATAAACAAATTAAATCATTTCCATGTGGTTCGACCCCGGACTCACCGTGTTATATTATAACTTTGCGCTCTTATACTTGGGAGTTATAAAACACTTTTGAGTCATGTCAGTGCTCAAAAAATTAACACAATACTTATGGGACTTCATAAAAAAAAACACTTTTGTTCTAAGAATTCATCAAAGATACTATCTTTTTTTTTTTAAGGAGTAGATTTTCAGAAAATTTAAAATATTAAATAATTAATCCATGTAGAGAGCTTTGGGTCAGTGACTCCCAGACCATTTGGCCTTAGGACACTAGGTGATGAAGCACCCCAACGGACTTACTTATTCGGATTATTCATGATAAGCAAATAACATTTTTGTCACCCATGTAGCAAGCTTTGGGTCAGTGACTCCCAAATCAATTGGCCTCAGACCATTAAGTGTTGAAACACCCCTACAGACTTAATTACTCGGGTTTTAGATAAAAATTAAACAGCATATCTTCAACCCATGTAGCAAGCTTTAGGCCAGTGACTCCCAAACCAGTTGGCTTTAGAGCAGTAGGTGTTGAAACACCCAAACAGACTTAATTACTCGGGTTTCAGATAAAGTAGAATTAAACACATTCTTTTTTTCATTTTTTTTGAAATATATACATTTTCCAACCTTAGATATTATCTCTAATGAATCAAAAGAATAGAGTTATCGCAAAAATTTTAATTTACAACTCACCAGCATGCTTCATAGTGTGTCTATATGAATAATGATTTAATAATATCTGTTTAATGAATAAATGACAGAAATGACTTAATTAATGATAACTATATGGAGAATTCACAAATTTGAGTAATTTAAAGAATAGGGAACAAAAACAACTTACTATGAATTTCAAAATCAAAACATAATATAGACTGGACTATTATGATACGTCTCAAAAGTAGTGACTCTTTACACAATCATCCTAAACAATAAAAAAAAATTTGGATTTTTTTTAAAAATAAAAAAATACACATATTTACAAATTACGTCAATTATCCCTACCCCCAACCTAATATAAATAATATCCTTAATATTATATAATTTAAAGAAATGCATGCAAAAATAAAATAAAGAAAACATAAATATAAAAGAAGAATTAGAAAAGATTAAACCTGAACTTGCTGCACAAGCTTAAAAGAGATTATAAAGAAAAAGAAAACATGAATCTTTTTTTTTTAAGGAAATAAAACATTAAGACTAAGAAGATGCATTTTCAGATGTCACCATACTCCATATTCTGCCATATTTGACTCATAATTCAAAAGAAAAAGCAAAAAATAATTTGACATAAAATCACATCAATAATTCAAAAGGTAAAAGATTATTAAAGGAAAAGGAATATTTACTGATAGTTGTAACTGTGTCTCACATCTTCCTCTAGTTTTACGTCCAATAACAGCTTAAACGCCTTCTATGGATCGAGGATAGGCTTCCCATCCAGTTTTCTTATAAATTGGCAAACAGTGTCTTTTTGAGTTAGATTCCCAAGACTAAACTGTGCAGTTTCTTTTTGGAATTGTGTCCATAATCGTTTAATTGCACGTTGTACATATTCGCTTTGATGCGTCTCAATAGATCGTAAGATATATTCTAACGATTCTTTACTCATGCCATCTTTAACGAATTTTAACTTTGACTTAAGAAGTCACGAAGTACCGTTATTCGCCAATTATATGGGTAATAATTAAAATAACAAAAGAGAATTAAATCTGCAAAATCAAATCAAATGTGAAATCGAACAAAAAGAAAAAAAACACACTAAAAAAAATGAAACTTACATTCATCTGCTCGTTGCATTAACCTCAAGATCCAATTGAAGGTCATATATACCGCCTTCTATTTTCCAGAGTTTTCTTTCAAGATCCTCAACATAGGTCACTAACTTTGGTGGTCGTCGTTCCCAAATTGGATGTGATTTACAATTTTGTATCAGACCTCTTAAGTGAAATTTGACATGTAAAAGTCTTCTAAGATTCTTGAAGAGGATCTGTCTTACTGAGGTACTCATAAGTTATACTGAAAAAAAACACAATTACTGAACAAAAACACTTAAGTAAAAAATATTATAACGCTAAAGAAAATGTATGATGCACATCAATCGAGACATAAAAGAAAAATCAATCAATCAAATGGCAACAAAACAACAAAAAAGAAAAATTGAGTCACCCTTTAATCAGGATTTGAGGGGCCAATCTAATTGATTTTTGGTGTCTTCTTCGTGTGGTCAGTGTTCTAGATATGATTTTAATTTTTGACATGTGACACCATTCTTTTAGATTCTTAATTTTTACGGCACCATATGGATACATATTTTTCAAAACAAATGGACCACTTCACCTTGACTTTACCTTTCATGATTGGTGGTGATGTGTGTGAAAAAATTATATTACAAAGATGATATACAAAGAAATGGGTTACATATACAAAAAATTAAAAATTACACAATAAAAACAAAATAGAAATTAAATAAACAAGTAATATAAATGTACAAGAGAAAAATGCCAAATAAAAATGAACAAACTGAAAATTAAATGTATAGAAAATAAAAATTACATACACAATAAAAATAAATAAACTGAAAATTAACACATTAACAGAATATTAACAATTTAGGCGGTATTATAGAACCAACCAAATAAAAAAAATAAATGCGGAATATAAATAACATAAATTAATATACATGAAAGTAAATAAATAAACAGAAAAATTAAATAAATAGAAAATTAAATAACATAAACTTAAATGACAGAAAATAAAATAACTAAATATGAGGTATTATAGAACCAGCCAATTAAAATAAAATAAAAATAAATGCGAAAAATAAAAATTAATGTACAGGAAATTAAATAAACTGAAAATTAAAGAACTGAAAATTAAATGTACTAAAAATTAAATAATAGGAAATTAAATAGCTGAAAATTAAATAATAGAAAATAAAAATAAAATAAAAAATAAATGCGCAAAAGTGAATTTGCAAGGAAATTAAATAACAAAAATTAAATAAACAGAAAAATAAATAACTAAAAATAAAATAATTGGAAATTAAATAAAAAAATTAAATAACAGAATAGGCATTATTATAGAACTAGCCAAAAAATAAAATAAAATGTGGAAATTAATTGCAGAAATTAAAAAGTAAGAAAAAAGAAAATAATACTTACCTCAAGTTGATGCAGTGTTTTTTTTTTTCAAATTTTAGAAATTACCAACTCATTAAATTCAAATTTAAAAGTTCAAGTCCAAGTCCTTGTCCAAATGTCCAAACGAGTCCAAAGGTACAAGGAAGTTCAAGTCCAAAGTCCAATACACTCCAAGGTCTATAGGGACAAAGTGAAAATTTTTATAAGTTTTGTGATGTTTTTGAAATTTTAGAGAAATGAGGGGATTGAATGAAATTTTACACTAAAACAAAAACAAGTGACAGATTTTTTTTTAAAATTTGAAACAAAAAGACAAACAAAAATTAAAACAAAAATATATTAATAAAATGACTCCAAATTTTGAAAATTTCCTAACAATGGTGCCAAAAATTTGTACGACTGAAAAGTGTATAATTAACTCTTAATTATAAGAGTGTTTAGTTATAATATAACCCAGCAAGTCTGGGGTCGAACTACAAAAAATTTTAAATTTAGTAGTCAAATATTAAATAAAAATTAATAACTGAAAATGAAATTTAATAATTTAAAAAATGCTAAGTTTACGGAATCCACTTTTAAAACTCAAATTATGTTCATAATTCTTTCTCTTAATTTTATTTTGTATTTTATTTACTAATTAAATATTATACCATTTAATTATTATCTAGCCAATTTTATGGATAATTATAAGAATAAAGTATAATATGTGCCACAACAATATTAATTTGTCGACATAATGTCAAAATTAACATATAAATCTAAGGTAATCTAGATCTATAAATTAACATGATATAAAAATAACCGATAAATAAAAATATAAATTATATAATAAATAAATATACATTAAACTCATTTGAGAAAAAAATTAATTTCATAATTAAATCCTTAAGTTTTACTTTTTATCATAACTTAGAAAATTAATCACTCATATTAAAAAGAAAAACATACATTTTATTTCACGGACTCTGAGATATATTACAAGAATTTTGAAAACAAATGAAGAAAAAAATGGTTTCATAAATTCCTCTTAATTTGTTTTTTTTTTCCCCCCAAAAGCAAAATCGAATTTGTCTAATCCCCCAAGCATTTCGTTCAGCCAAAGTCTTCCCCCCTGTCCTCCCCCTCCCCCTCCTCTTCTCTCTCTCTCTCCAACACGTTCCAAGCACTGTTTAAATAGTCAAACCCTTTTGTCTTCGTCTCCCATTTTTTCATTCTCTTCCGATTCTCATGGCCCACTCACGAATTTGGCGCCCATGCACATACATTTCCGTTTTGCTAGCTTCCAAATTTAAGCAAATGATATGAATTGTTTTATTATATTATATTATATTATTAGAATGCAACAAACTAGCTTAATTTCAAAGGTGTCGTGGCCATATATGTAGCAAACTTAATAGTGATGGGTCCCGCACTATTAAATTTCTTTACATTTTTTTTTTATTTTTTTAGTTATTATATATAATATATATTTTATTTATTTAATTATTATTATAATCGACTGTATTTCTTTGTCTCTCCCTTTCAGTTCCGATTAATCTTTATTCATAAATTATGCATGCAATAACAAAAATATAATAATTAAGATAAAAATTAACACAATAAAATATAATTTACATATAATTATAGTTGTAGAGTATTAAGATAAAATATGAGTTATAAGTACACTAATTAATACTATAAGTGAGAAAAATAATAATTAAAATATTTATAAAATATATATTTTCTTGTGTTAATCAAAAGCTCTACTCATACCCATTTTATCACATGCGCCGACAAAAATACAATTAGGCCAATTAAGAACAGTGCGTTGTGAAGCTAGAAGTTTCAACGGTATATGACAAGAAAATGTAGATTAATAATTTATTGGTGCGTAATTTAAGATTTTTTAAATGGTAGATTACCAATTTTCTCACTACTATAATTAATATATATCATTTATTTCATGCTGTTTTTATAATAGTCAATAACCCCCATGACAACATAAGTTTATAATATTACCTTTATTTTCAAATACACTTTTATTCATATTTATTATAAATTAAATAAACTATACGAATATAAATTAAAATAAAAAATTAAGTATTAAAAACAAGAAATATATATTTTATTGGAAACAAAAAATTAATAATAAAATATTTTTCTTGTACTTTTTTATTTTATAAAAATTGGCAATCTCCCATTTAAAAAATCTTAAATTACACACCAATCAATTATTAATCTACATTTTTTTCATCATAAGTTAGGTTTTGTCTAGCATTTAATTAATCACCTTAAATTTAAAATAATCAAGAGTTTATGGTAGACCTCGAATTTCTACGTTTGATATGACTCACTTTGACTTGTTTGTAAATTCTAATTATGATATCGAAATTTTTAATTATGAGACTCTAAAGAATTGAGAATGATCGCATATTGAATCGAACCCACCAAGAATTGTTGCATAGAGTTATAAGCCCTACAACACTAAAATCAAAGAACACTAACCTTTATTACAAGAGTTAAGAATCACATTTTGTTAAACCAATTTTATTACCTATAATTCAATTAAATAAGACTGATCTAAGTGTAATTGTCTTTTCTCTTGCATGTAATAAAAATTTATTGATGTTCTAAACAAATTTTTGCATAAAATATCTAAAAAAAATAGTGCAAAAGCGGAAAAAAAGGGGGAGCATGAAACTTGAGCAAAGATTTATGGAGAAAATAGGAGAAAACGAAGACAAAATAAGATTAATAAAAAGAATTTTGCTATAACAAGACATTTGTTGTTAAATTTCTTAGACTCCAGGTTCAGAAAACAGCCATAACTACTAATACTCTTACACTCTATTATTGAAGTTATTCACTATAAAGATTACAATTTTCATTACCAGTCAAAGAAAAGAAAAGAAAATCAATTTAACATTTCTTTCGATGAACTTTGATAGTACTAGGGAAGCTTTATTGAATAAAAATAAAACAAGTACATCAAATTAGGGGAGGATATAATGAGCCTTACCCCTAGAAAGTAAGCTACATACAAACCAACACAAATATGGAAGAGAACAAAAATACATGCATGCAAATTACAAGAAAGAGAGAAATAAACAAGGGCAAGAGAAATGATGAAACATATCAACAAAACATGTATTAAGGATAACCGTTCAAATCTCTGAAAATAATAGCTAGCAATGAAGGAGGGGCAGAATTAATCTAAATTTGATTGTTTTATACATCGGCCTCCAACATTTCTAAGTAACGAGTCTCTAATTTTTAAGAGTCTTGTTACAATTTCTTTTGCATTGATTCTCTGCTCAGGGGATTCTACAGTGCACTCCATAGCCAAGTTGAAGACAAACGACACACATTGCTCTTTTGCAACAAAAAGTATGTCCTCCCGACTTACCAAATTTGCATCAACAACTTTCATAATTGAAATGGGTAGCCAATCATTAACCCAATGCTTTAATGTCATGTCTTCGTTAAAAATTCCGTCTGTGGGTTTTTTCGTAGTAAAAGTTTCCATTAACATAATCCCAAAGCTATAAACATCTCCATTTGCAGATACTCGTCCTTCTCTTCCATACTCTATGAATTGCAATAGTTACATAGTAAGATAAATAATTAATAATAATTTCCTCATCCAATGAAGATCATGAAACATAAATAACTTATTAGGAAGTTTACAAGAAATAGAAATATTAATATTGAACAAACCTGGTGCCATATAGCCTATTGTAGCAAGTGTTTGTGTTTGAGTCATAGATTGATCTTATTCGGTTAAGAGCTTTGCGATGCCAAAATCACTCAAATGACCAACCATATTATCGTCCAACAATACATTGCTTGGCTTTAAGTCACAGTGAATCAAAGGAGACGAGTAACCAAAGTGTAGATATTCCAAAGCTGATGCAGCATCTATCATTATGTTCAATCTTTGAAAAATATCCAAAATGCAATTACTCGAATACAAATACTTCTCCAAACTTCCACGAGGCATGTATTCTAATACCAACGCTTTAAACTCTTCATTTGAACAACTGCTAATAACTTTGATAAGGTTTCGATGGCGAATACTTTTCATCATTTCACATTCAACATCAAAACTCTTAAATGCTCTTTCACATTGTAGGTTGAAAACCTTCATTGCAACCTCCATCCCGTCCCCAATTCTTGCTTTGTAAACAGAGCCAAAACCCCCTCTGCCGATTAGATTGTTTTCACTGAATCCGTCTGTTGCTCGACAAAGTTCTATGTATGAAAACCTTCTCCATGTTGCTATTGGTGGCATATTAGTATCATTTGGTGACCCTTTTTCTCTCTTTCGATATCTTATGATCAACAAAATGACTACTATCATAAATATAGTACTCAATGGCAATGATCATACAAATGATCATAAAGATGACATCTAGTTGCTTAAATTTTTATATAAACTCCCTAGGACAAATGATCATACAAATCCGTTTGTGACTATATATTATACATTTATATCCTTTGACTTTAGTAACTAAGAAAATATGAATCCAAAGGTTTATAC
Organism: Clausena lansium; assembly: GCA_030449835.1. NCBI lineage: Eukaryota > Viridiplantae > Streptophyta > Magnoliopsida > Sapindales > Rutaceae > Clausena > Clausena lansium. The sequence continues at coordinate 3,966,135 of JASUUF010000369.1, forward strand.
TAAATGCAAATAATTTTTTTTTCAAAATATAATAAATGCAAGTTTTTTAAATATACTAATATAAATTAGATTATTTGTCTCAAAGCATTTTATTGATAATGGTAAATTAGTATAAATATACACTCTTATATCATGAAATGAATATGCGTAACTAAAATTTTTTAAATATGAGTCTAAGTTTAATTATTAAAATGTTAACAAAGTATTAAATTTATATTCTTGCTAAGCAATTATAAATATTATCAATTCCAGTAGTCACATCATTGTTAAATAAAATAACATAGTGAAAGAAACAACTTATTTTAATATTAATTTAAATTAGTAATGTAAAATTCATATGAATATAAGAATGTATTTTGGAACTAAATTTATAATCTATTTTAAATTAGTATTTTGTTAACAATGTATGAATTCTTATTGCAGTAGAATATTTCCAATATCATGTGCTATTTCATCTGTGTTTTGAAAGAATTGTATTTAGATTTGTAACAGATACACTTGTGTCACCACTCATCCGTACATCAATGCTAGCTTGAGTATGGTTTAGTTATATATATATAAATTGGGAAGGTTAAGAAATTATCGAATGTGTGGTGAAAGTGAAAGCCTAAGTCGGGGGATGCTATTATTATAACAGGTGTAAGTGTTTGACCGAGTAATAAAAAATTCAGTAAAGTAATTCAGTACACAGCAAACCTAACTCATGAGTACTGTACTTCTCCTCTCTTTTTAATTTTTTCAAGCCTATTTTTCATATTTATTCGCTGAAATACTAAGGAGGACCAGTTCTCAACACTTATTTCAATTTTTTAAATTGAAATGCTTAAAGACAACGTTAACTTTTTAGCAAATAAACAGTTTCGAACGTTAACTTTTTAGCAAATAAACAGTTTCGAATTTTCATAGCTACTAACCTTCAAGATTTTATAAATTCTGAGATTGAACATCATCCGTTAAGATAAAATATTATGCGATTGATGACTAAAAATTTATTTAGATATGTCATAATTGCAGTGAAGATGTAACTCTGTCGTTAAGATTAGTAAAATTGTTGATTTCTTTTGGTATAGTGCTTGTTAAGAAATTATTTATTAGTGATGGCATATCCAATTATTTAAGAATAAATAGAGATTCAATGTAAAATATTTTATGAGGTTGTCACACATGCGTATCATTAGTGAAGCATACTCAAGATAATTTTTGAGAATTCCAAATTCAGTAAAGAAGAAAGATTGACTATTTATTCCAAGTGTTTTTAATTTTTTTAAATGCTACAAAATTTTGCATAAACACAATTAATTTCTCATGAAAAACGAGATAATGTTAGATAGTGGTAATAATACATCCCCATATGAGAATTTATAATGATAGACGTGAAATCTTTTAATTAAGAAGCTGAAGATGCCACATATATATGTCGTAAGGGAAGTTGCCCGTCAAGTTATTAAATGACAATTCCAAATTCAATAGAGAGAGTAATTTGTAGATAAATGAAGGAATGATACCGGTTAAAAAATTATCGAACAGCTGTAATATCTCCAATCCTGCAAGATTCCCCAGCTCCTGTGGAATTTCTCCTGCAAATTAAGTACACATATACATACGCAAACAATTCGATCACTCGTATCTAAAGAATTTATTGCCATAGGAATATCATAATAACAATTAACTCTTCAACTATACAAGAAATAGGCTGACAGGAATAAGAATGAAACATCATTAATTTTGATCAACTTAATTGGGAGCATCAAATTGGAAGTGGCAGTATGACAAAAGAAAATTACAAAACATATTTTTTTTATTTGCATGCATTAAAGAATGAAATGAGTGAGGAGAGACATAGAGCTTTATCTCTATCTGAAAGAAAAACAATAAATCATAGCATAATTAAAGAACAAGCGAATGGATACAGAAGGAAGCAGAGCTAGAATAAAATTGCAAAAAGTTTATAATCATACCTTGGAGTTTGTTTTCTGCTAACGACATCAGCCCCAATTCGGCAAGATTGCCAAACTCTCGAGGAATTTCTCCTGCAAATTAATCAAAGTTTATGGAATATTTTTCATATTACAACTTAATGAACAATTTTCATAAACTCCGGGATCATACGCACCTTGGAGTCTGTTACGGCCAAGATATAATTCCTTAAGTTTGGTCAAATTACCGATTTTTTTAGGTATGGCCCCCGAGAAATCATTGTATGCCAAACCTAAGATTCTTAAATATGTGCAATTTGATAGAGTGGACGGTATTCTGCCATGGAACATGTTTTTGGACAAACCAAGGTATTCCAGAAAAAGAAGATAACTGCAGATATTTGCAGGGATTTCACCAGACAGTGTATTTCTGCCAAAATCAAGATGTTGTAAAGAAGACTTGTTGAGGATGAAAGAAGGGAAAGTGCCGGAGAGCTGATTTCCACGGAAACTAACATATTTCAGTGTATATGTCGTGAAGATGGTGGAGGGAATGGAACCAGAGAGTCGGTTAAAACTTAGACTGAGTGATTGCAGAGAAGAAAGATTCCCAAGTTGAGGAGGGATAGTGCCTGTGAGATTTAAGCCTGAAATATTCAAGGCTGTGACTCTATGGCTGTGGACATCACAAGTGACTCCTGTCCAATTATAGATAGGAGTACTTGTGTTCCAATTTTTGGCCAAAAAATTGGTTGGATCATGAGTTATGTGAGCTTTCAGGGCAAGCAGAGCATCTTGGTCTGTGGTAATAGTACTTGTGTTGGCTGTTGCAGCTGCGATAAAGAAGGAAATTAGAACAAGACAATGGAGTACGAGAAATCTGCTCATCATACTGAGAGAATGAACTCTTTCCATGAGAGGAGAGTATTTAGATTGTGAGTGTGTGCTTAATTGGATTGGTAATGCAAGAACACTCATAAGTTTGCTATATACCAAGTATTTATAATGAAACCAAAATTTCTAAGTTAATAGGGGAGAAAAAGACCGGCATGTGATAGGCAAGATTTTAGAATTACTTTAATAATTGCAAAATGGAAAATAATTCTTTTGCTACAATAAGCACGTGACTTTTGTTTTTCTTTATAATCATTTTTGTATTGGATAGGGATATTTATTAATTTCCTATGATCAAACTTCTATTCTTGTAAAGGAATTCATAATTGAACGATATTTGAACTCTATTTTCTTATTTGTCAATTTTTGTAAAGGAATTCATAATTGAACGATAGTATTTTTTGAATCCCGTTTTTTACATGAGGAAACCCCTTTTTCATTTTCACACCATTTAAACACCTAAATTATCCTTAATTTTTAATATTTCCTCTTAATTAATACCAAAATTCTCCATTAATTTTTCTTTTACAGAAAGTACACTGTGTAGTAGAGTAACAAGTACAAAGGAAATACAAAGCAAATCAAAGGAGAAAAAAATACATATTAATTACAAAAGAATAACGACAAAAGAGATGAGAGAGAGAAAATGTGATCAATTAAAATTCGAGAGCTTTGATAACAGGGGAGAAGCAGTCTGCGGCCCCTCCCCGCAAAGCTTCAACTACTTTGCAAAATTTTTTTTTCAGATTCCAAATACTTTTTGAAATCTATATATTAATCTGTCAATGCTTTTGTAAATTATGGTGAGATACGCGAGAAATTAAAGTCGGAACTTTTGAAGAGTGTTTTTTATTTATTTTTTAGTTAATTTCATGTCCTTTGGGGAAATGATCACACAAGAATTACAATTGCTTCAGCTTGCCAATGTATCTGGAATAGAGCCAGTAAAACTGTTCGAGTAAAGATCCAAGCTCTGCAATTTCATTGTAACGGGAAGTTAGAATAACGTGATGATAGTTGAAGTTAAATCTCCGGCATTAAATAATCATTAAAGTAGATTTGATCGCATTAAACTCTTAATCAAGTTTTCATAACAACATTATTTACGTAGCCAGTCAAAGCTTTGCTACACTAAATTAATGAAAATTGGAGAGCGAATTGTAAATCACTTGCTGATAGATGATCAAATTACCAATTATACTCGAACAATTAGGTGATTAAACTAGTAAAATCATTCAATAATTAATGAAGTACAGAAAGGTGATCAAATTACCAATAGACGATAACCTACAGCCTGATCAAAGAGATTGTCGGCCTGAATTGATTGCTTCATCAGCTTATACTCCAATAATTGAACAATTAATCTGGTAAAATCACAACAAATTTTGTTGAAATTGAACAGAAAACTAATCATTTACGTCGGCTCAGAAATTCGACAAATCCAGCGTCGCATCAGGCTGCCTTTTCTGTAGTGTGTACAAATTAATCTCATACAAACAGATACGGTGTATTTGAAATCTGGGGAAGACGACTGTGATGATACATTAAAATGAAAATAATCTAAGAAAATACATAATATGAAATACAAGACAATTATTTGTTAAAATAGATCGCGTTAGTTTGAATGAGAAAAATATTTATGTACAAAAATTCCATTTTTATACAATTTATACCACACAGACACAGGCAAACATTATTAATTCAATCCAATTTACTATGATTAATCATTATTTAGAAGAAACAGCAAAATAATTCTTAACATCTCTATTGGGTAGTACTTTTTAGAAGAAAGGAATGCCCCTTACTTATCCCTGTTCACAAGTCACATGTCAATAAATGAAGAAACCACGGGACAAGGTACTTTGTTTCTTGAAAGTAATTAGATAAATAAATTAATAGCAGTTCACACCCAAACCTCAATTACATGCAAACCTTCCCACACACTCAGTGCACTCTCTTTTCATTAACTCTCTAGTTACACACTTCCATCTCTCTTCGCACTTCGGTGAGTTCTCAATTTATATATGTTGGGGCTTTCCCATTGTCAAAGAAAACTGTCCAAAATCTGGATGAACAAACCTTGCTGCCACCAAATAAGCTTGATAACTTGGACCAAGCTTGCTGACATTTTACCATGCCTTTGAAGTAGCATTTATTGTGGATGCATGAAAGTCAAGAGATCATTGCATGCATTAACACTCATCCATTCATTCAAATGCAAGAGAAATCGAAGAGATCATGCCAGCATTTAGTGCTCAAATGAAACTAATTAAATTTCCAGCAGAACACACGCAAATTGTTAGTTCTATTTCTCAACTTTTTTTCTGCAAATGAAGATTAAACTATTCAAGTCACTTTATCCAATAGTAATTGATAGAACTTGTTTTACTGAATTTAGAGACACATTACAACCATGGATTTTCAAACTGATGTTTAGAAAGCATAATTTAAGTAATATTACATTATCATTTTGAACATTACAAATGGATATATAATTAATTTAATGTAAGATCTACGTACTTCTAGTCATAATCTAGTCACATTTGACAGTAAGCATTTAGAAATCCACAAATACTAATACATACCTAGCTGACTAGTCAGTGGCCATCTTCAAACTAAAACCAAACCCAAAACTAGATATCCTACTCCCTATTTGCTTTGATAACTCATATTAACCACTTAACTATGCCAAACAGAAACCTACCTAACACTTCATCACTCAAACTTAACCCAAAATTCTTACACTACGCACTTTGAAATAGACAAGCCCTAATAAAAATACACAAAGCACGGATAATGCTATCATTGCTCATGATTAGCTCAGCATCAATCTGTTATTTAGTATGCTTTGTACCTTTTAATTATATTCCACAAAGCATGGATGTTCATTTGAGGACTTTCTCTCCTTTGTCCCCACTAGGCCAAAAACCTTCTTGACAGATTTTAGCAAACAATCATCCTACAACACCAAAATAAAGCTCTCAGTTATTTATTAATCGTCACTCAAAATCATATAATACCTATGTCCACCAGCAACATTGTCCCTAAATCTATCTTCGTGTAGATAAAGAGCCCCAACTGTTGGAACCGCAAAAGGCTCGTTACTCCCCTTTTCTTCCTCCATTCCCTCCTCCACTGCATCGTTGAGAGATTTTCAAAGATGGCGCATTTTATTGTATGTAAGAAGACAGAAGATGATGCTTCAGTGGCGCATATATTCTTTCGAGAAGTGGTGTGTTTACATGGTGTTCCAAAGACCAATACTTTAGACAGAGATGTAAAGTTCATTAGCAAGTTTTGACGACATCTTTGGGAAAAGTTTGGCACACAGTTGCAGTTTAGTAGTGCCTTCCATCCACAAACAGATGGGCAGACGAAAGTGGTCAATCGCACTTTGGGCAACTTGTTGCGCTGTGTTTGTGATGACAAACAACGGAACTGGAAACAGCTTTGCCGCAGGTTGAATACGCTTACAACAGCATGGTGAATCGATCTACTGGTAAGATCCCTTTTGAGATTATCTATACTAGTTTCCCTCGTCATGTTTACGACTTGGCTGTCATGCCAATAGTAGCTGCGGTTGGAGGAAGCAAGGTAGCAAATAACGCGGCAGAGAAAGCCTTGAAGATTCATGCAGAGGTTCGAGCTCACTTGGAGGCTGCCAATACAAAATACAAGGTTGAAGCAGACAAGCATCATCGGAAGAAGTTGTTTGCGGAAGGTGATTTGGTGATGGCATACTTACGGCGCAATCATTTTCCTGGTGTTCGTACAAAGTTGGAGAAACGCAAGTATGGGCCGTTTCGTGTTGCGCGGAAAATTAATGACAATGCTTACGTGCTTCAGTTGCCGGATAATTGGAACATTCTCACACATTCAACGTGGCTGATTTGTTTGAGTATCATCCAGATGATGAAGATTTGTACCAGCCAAACTCGAGGACGAGTTCTTTTCCAAGTGAGGGGGACTAATGTAAGGTGCGTGTCGCGGGCAGGATACCTTCCAGAGGGCATAACTTTGGCTACAGGTGTCCGTTTTCGGCGTATAATATACCGTTTTTAAGCTTGACATGAAACGAACCAAACCCAGAACGGACATTCGCTTTCTTTCTTGGTCATTTTTAGGTTTTAAGATTTTTCTCTATTTTTCCTAATTCTTCTAGGATTTTTAACTTTTTAATTATAACTCGGATTTGGATTCTGTTTTTTTTTTTTTTTTTGCCTTTCTTATTTCGGATAGGATAATTTAATTATAGAATCATAATTCGGATTTGCTTACCTTGGTAAATTCGGATTTTTAAGGTTATTATAAAAGGGAGTTAATACCCTAGTTTTATTCATTCAGACTTTCAAATAAAATTTGCATTATTCAGAAACTTTTGTTTCTTTATCATAGTCTTTTACGTTTCCGTTTCGTCAGATTCATTCGACGCTCAAATTCTTTACCACCCTCCTCCTCATCATTGCTTGCTTCCCTTCTGCGCATCACAAGTGAGTGTTTCACTTCATGTGGATCGCTCCGTACTCATCCACAGCCTCCGCTTCTCTCGCAGGAATGTGGACATTTTGAGCCATTGGAAGCTCTGAATCTCTCTCCTCCTCCACCTCCCCCTCATCCCTGGTTTCCCTGTTGCGCATCGCAAGAGAGCATTTCACTTCATCTGGATCGCTTTCATACTCCTCCACCACCTTCGCTTCTTCCAAAGCTGCGGCCGCCGTGGTAGTATCACTAGCCATCAATTAATTAATACTGCCCGATTGTTCTATCAATTTTAATTTACATTTTATAAAAAAAAATTGAAATTGCACTTAACTTCAAACTGAAATCGTAACTAGAGGAAATTGCACTCAAACTGATGTAGGGTGTGTGCTTGTCGCGAGCTGATGTAGGGTGTGTGCGTGTTACGAGTAGGGTACCTTCCGGAGAGCATAACTTTGGTTACATGTGTCCGTTTTGGGCGTATAATATATCGTTTCAAAGCTTACGATGAGATGAATAAAATACAAAACCACTTATGCCATTCTAGTCTATGCTCAGGCTGAAAATTCCATTTCTTTCTTAGTCATTTTTAAGTTTTAAGATTTTTTCCTATTTTTCCTAATTTTTCTAGGATTTTTATCTTTTTAATTACAATTCGGATTTAGATTCCCTTTTTTTTTTGGATTTCTTATTTCGGATAGGAGAATTTTATTATAGAATAATATTTTGGATTTACTGTTCTTGGTAAATTTGGATTTTAGGGTTTTTATAAAAGGGAGTTAATGCCTTTATTTTATTCATTCAGACTTTTCTAATAAAATTAGCATCATTCAGAAACTTTTGTTTCTTCTATCAACAATCTTTAGGTTTCTGTTTCGTCGCAAACAAAACCAGATAATAAAAAATCCCTAAAATTCCAAATTATTTTTAGAACAGAATAACAACCGAAGGATACAATACGAGCAAAATCCACTAAAAATACTAAATTTAAGCGAATCCTCAACAATCGAAACCCTAGGGAGGTTAAATTGAGATTTTGCAGGATTGGGATCTAGATTTAGCGATTCTTCAGAAACCTTAGATTTTTAGGGAACGAAGAGGTTTTTTTTTTTTTTATAATTTTCCCTTTTTTAAATAAAGACTATGAGGGAAATATGGGCAATCTAGCTCTTATTTTCCCTTTCTTTGCTCTGCAAAATGGTGAGGAGAGACCTCATCGTTTCTGGTCAAACTACTGTGCGTGAGATTCACCACCGCCAACGCCGCTCTCACAAAATTTAAAGCCTTTAGATCCGCCCATCACCAAAACTTTTCCAACTACCGTCACCAAAATCTAGTAGAAGTTAGCAACTAGCAGTCTAGTTTTCTCAAATACTTTATTTTGTTGGAACTCAAGCCGACATCACTAACAACCTAAACCAACAGTCTCCTGGCTAAAATAGTAGTTTCCGACCGAGGAAAGTGTCTCCCTCTCCCGCCGGTATTTTCTTTTTAATTTTTATCTTTTATTTTATTTTTCTTTTTTTTTTCTACTTTTATTTATTTCTATTATTTTATTTTATATTTATTTTGTTGGATGTTGTTTGGTGTGCTGGTTGTTGTTTTTTGTTGTTCTAAGAGGTGGTTTCGGGAATTGTTGATGGTGCCAGTCGATCGGGAAGGGTACGCCTGTGTTGGAGTCATTGGGTGGCTCTAATAGTTGGTGCATCAAGGTTTCCGATAGCATGGGGAGGGGCTCGTCGTAGGTTACAAGTAAATTGCCTGGAAGAGTAAATTGTAGTTTTTCTTTTAGTTTAATGTTTTTGTAATAATACATCTGGATTGTAGTTTAGATCCGGAGGTTGTATTTTGTTAAATTGTATTGTTTGTATTGTTGTTAAATTTAGTTATAGTTGTAGTTGTAGTTGTAGCGGGCACTATATATAGTGTCTTTCTTTGTCTGATTGGAGTGTGGTTTCACCTTACAAATATGAGTTGGACAGCCAGACCCGTAAAACGTTCTCCAATATCTCATGTGTAAAACTACTATTCAATTAGGTTATAAAGGAAAATTTATAGTGAACAAGGCTTGAGACTTAGGTTATCTTAAGTATTATATTTAAGCCTATTTTAACATTGTATTTTTGTATTTTTGACGTTGTATTATTAGCTGTTTTTGGCCCGTGATAAAAGGTACTTTCTTCCCAAAAAAAGAATAAAGACTATAAGGATATGCCGTCATCTGTTGAATTAAGGAGAGTATTTATATGAGTAGAGTGAAGGTAATTATCTTGATATGGTAATTGGTAGGGGTTTCTCTGGAGATATATGAAAAGTTTGGGATTGTTTAGAGAGTGACACGTGGAATGTAAACATTGATTTAGTTTAAATTCTGACATAAGATATGATTTGGTCACCATGAGGTACATTTGCTTGGCCACAGCCAGCCATAGGCTTATTAACACTTATTATGTTTGTTGTGTTTGCTCCAATTTGAAAATTTCGCTTCAAATTGAAAATCTTGAAGTTTTTTTTTTTTGAAAAACTGATATATTACAATCAGAATCTTACTGATATTTACAATCAGAAACCTATTGGGACCATCCTTGGATCATTCTACAATGGCACAGCCCGAATCTCTACCCTCACCTAATACCGCGAATTATAGGGAGACGATTTTACTTCTACCCAGATTTATTGGGAGATGAAAAACGGAACAATGAGAGTATGTCATGGAAGCATCTAGAAAAATATTAAAGAGGACAGTTGTCTTATTATTTATGAGGGACCACTAACCGTATGCAATTTTGCTTCCATTAAATATTATATTTGTTAGCTTACATTATATTATGTTGTATTGTATTAAAATATTATTTTTATGTTAACTCAAATTTAGTTATAATTTCTGGTTGTATTACACTGCATTATAAATGTGATTAATATAATAAAAGGTATATAAAATAAACTTATAGAGGTAAGATTTAGGCTATATTATATTAAAATATTATTTATATTTTAAATATAATCATTTAACTTTTATTATTTAATAAATTGTAATAAATTTAAATTGTAACATCAACAAAAAACAAGTTAAATAAACTTAAATGAAGATGACAAAAAACAAGAAAACGTTAGAATTTTTTTTTTCAATTTAGAAATAAAACTCTAAGACTGAGAAGATGCGTTTCTAGAGTCACTACACTCTATAATTCTGCCATCTTCAACTCAATTTTATCCAAAGTTAGTCTTTACAACAAAAATTAGTAAAAACATCATCAGGATAGACATATTCCACAACCGTCAACTATTCCCTCCCTCCAACTTGGACGAGACATTGTCCTCAATGTCTTAAAGGAAAGAAGTAAAGTTTAGAAGACATCACCTAAACACTAAAACAGAAAATATTTACAAACGGAGAGTTAAATCTAATTTGCACTTCTTACTACTGCTACTGATACCATCATCGGTTGACTAATCCAACGCCAAGGTCATGGGATCTGGCTCTGGCTTGTAAAAGATCAAGTAACTCATTAGCAGTAGGAGCACAAATAAAGATGCTAATGTAACAAAATGATTCTTAATTGCATGGTTAATAAAAGTTAGCAAGTCATCATAAAAATTATTAACATTTAACAAACCAATGGGTTTTTTATGAATGTTCCAATGGGCCCAAGATGCTAATGTAATTGGTGCCTCTAAAGTTACAAGATCTCCTAGCAAAAAGATGAAAGCGTTAACATGATTTATCATTTCAGATATTCTCTCCTGCATGCTTGAGACAACTAATTCCTCTCCAGTTAATGGGCCGGGTAGGCATCCTAAAGGTTTTAGAGCTTTTGGGATGATGCCTAGCACTTGGCTTCCTCTAGTGGAAACAACTTCTGAGACAAGTTTTGATAACCCTCGGTCACCTCCTCCATATACAAAGTGCAGTTTTCTCTCTGCTATGACTCGACCAAGATCTACAGTAGCCTGAACAAACTCCTTGTACTTCCTATAGCGAAACCCAAAATGCACACAAATGTTCTTGAATTGTCTACTCGAAGTTACTGCCATTGGAACACTTTTCAAAAACAATTTGTGAGGGTTTGAAAATGAAGCACATATTTAAAGATCTTGATTACAGACATAATGATACACAACTGTAAATGAGGTGGTGTATTTTTCGAATGACCCGTGAAGCTTTGGCTCATTATTCAAAAGCAAACAGTAAAAAGAAAAAGTAAACAGTAATTAGATATAAAATCAAATCATTAAAAACAATAATGCAAAAGATAAAAGATTTAAAAAGAAAGGATATTTACTGGTAGTTGTGATTGTAGCTCGCATCTTCCTCTAATTTTACGTCCAGTAACAGCTTGAACGCCCTCTGTGGGTTGAAGATAGGCTTCCCATCCAGTTTGCTTATAAACTAGCAAACAAGGTCTTTTTTAGTCAGATTCCTAAGACTAAACTGTGCACTTTCTTTTTGGAACAGTGGCCCTAACTGGTGAATTGCACGTTGTATATATCCGCTTTGATGCACCTCAAGAGATCGTAAGATATCATTTAACGATTCTTTACTCATGCCATCTTTAATAAATTTAATTTTATCTTCACGAGTATCAGAAACCATTCCTAATGATTTACAAATTGTTCGCTTGCATTCACGTCGTATACAGTTATGACATTTAGAGCCAAGTCGTTTAGCTCTTCTCTTTTTAGCGAATGTGCTCTTACCAAAACAAGGCATATAAGAAATAAATGGATCAAAAAACTCACATGCAAATCGGACCTTTGCTTCTATTAATCAACGAATGTTAGGAGGAATGCCCTGGAGCATTAACAAATGCAGTTTTTCACAACAAGCACTGTAAATTTTCTTAAGGGCATTTTAAGGGAGAGAAAGAAAACACTTATGTAGTTTTTGTTATATTTCTTCCATATTTGGTTTTGGGGTTTCAGTTATTGTGGGAAACTGAGGATACCGACTTAAGAAGTCACGGAGTACCATTATCCACCATTTATACGGGATAATAATTAAAATAACAAAAGGGACAAAAATCAAATCAAACATGAGATCGAACAAAACAACAAAAAAGAAAAACACACTAAAAAAAATGAAACTTACATTCGTCCTCTTATTGTGTTAACTTCAAGTTGTAATTGGAAGTTATATATACCGCCTTCTATTTCCCGAAGTTGTCTTTCAAGATCCTCAACGTGTGCCACTAACTCTGGTGGTTGTCGTTCCCAAATTGGATGTGGTTTACAACTTTGTATTAGGCTTCTTAAGTGATATTTCACATGTAAAAGGCTTCTAAGTTGTCTGAAGGTGATCTGTCTTATTGACGATCTCAAGACATATATTAGAAACGTGGAGAGAAAATACAATTGTCAAACAAACATACTTAAACAAGAAATATTATAAAGCTAAAGAAAACGTGTGATGCACATCAATCGAGACATAAAAAAAATAATTAAACAGTCAAATGGTAAAATAACAATAAAACAAAACAAAACAAAACAAAAAAGTTTAAGTCACCCATTACAGATTTAATCAAGATTTGGTGGGTCACTTAAATTAATTTCGGTGTCATCTTCACGTGGTTAGTATTCCAAATATGGTTTTAATCTCTAATCATTAACTTTAAATATGACACCGTTCTTTGGATTCTTAATTTCTACGACCCCATATAGATACACATTTTTCACAACAAATGGCCCACTCCACCTTGATTTTAACTTTCCTGGAAATAAATAAACATGAGAATTATAAAGCAAGACTTTTTGACCAATTTAAAATGTTTTCCAAAAAATTCTTTTATCATGAAAACTTTGGTTCTTGCCTTTATAATTCTTGAATTTTCATATGCATCATTACGTAATTCCTCAAGTTCATTCAATTGTAACTTATGTAATTTACAAGCATAAATTAGATTGGCATTATAAGTTTTAACAGCCCAAAACGCTTTATGCTCAATTTCAACCAGTAAGTGACAATGTTTTCCATAAACTAGACGATAAGGAGACATTCCTAAAGACGTCTTAAATGTAGTACGGTAGGCCCAAAGTTCATCAGTAAGTCTAAGAGACCAATCTTTTCGGTTTGGATTAATCGTCTTTTCTAAAATTTGTTTTATCTCCCTATTTGCTAATTCAACTTGACCACTTGTTTGAGGATGATAAGGGGAGCAACTTTATGTGTAATTATATATTTTTTCATTAATGACTCAAAAGGCTTATTAAAAAAATGTTTACCCTTACCACTTATAATGGCTCGAGGAATTCCAAATCGACTTAAAAGATTTTCTTTTAAAAATTTAATCGCAGTTTTGCTATCATTATTTCGGCAAGGAATTGCTTCAATCCATTTTGATACATAATCAACTACAACTAATATGTACACAAATCCAAAAGATGGTGGAAACGGACCCATGAAATCAATTCCCTAACAATCAAATATTTCTATTTCAAGTATGGGATTTAAAGGCATCATGTTTCTTTTAGTAATTGATCCCAATTTTTAGTAATTTTCACAAGTTTTACAAAATTCATTTGTCTTTGAATGTGTTGGGCCAGTAAAATCCACATTGTAAAATTTTAGCCGTAATTTTTCTTGAAGAAAAATGTCCGCCACATGCTTCCGAATGACAAAAATTAATGACACTACTTACCTCATTGTTGGGAATAAATCGCCAAAAAATTTGATTAGGGCAATATTTGAACAAGTAAGGATCATCCCAATAAAATTTCTATACCTCAACAAAAAATTTCTTCTTATCTTGATTGTTCCATTGCAAAGGCATTTCACTTGTAACAAGAAAATTAACAATATTAGCATACCATGGCATTGAAGTAATAGAAATTAAAAATTCATCTGGAAAATAATCATTGATGGGTGTTATGTCAGTGCAGAATTTAGATGTGAGTCTTGATAAATGATCAGCGACGACATTTTCAGCACCTTTTTCATCCTTGATGGTAAGGTCAAATTATTGGAGTAACAAAATCCAACGAATTAGTCTTGGCTTGGCATCCTATTTAGTCATCAAATATCTCACAGTAGCGTGGTTAGTAAAACAACAGATTTAAAACCAAGCAAATATGAACAAAATTTGTTTAATGCAAATACCACAGCAAGTAATTCTTTTTCAGTTATAGAATAATTCTTTTGGGCACTATCCAAAGTCTTACTCACGTAATAAATTACAATGGGCTTACCATCCCTTCTTTATCCTAAAACAAGACCAACAGCAAAATCACTTGCATCACATATTAATTCAAAAGGTAAAGACTAATCAAGAGATTACATAATAGGTGCAGATGTTAAAAGAAAAATTATTTTCTCAAAAAATTTTTGGCAATCATCAGTCCATTCCAATGGTGCATCTTTTAATAAGAGGTTACAAAGTGGTTTAGATTTGGCACTAAAATTTTTTATAAACCTCCTATAAAATCCTGCATGTCCTAAAAAGGATCGCACATCTCAAATTATTTTTTGTTGTGGCAATTTAGAAATGACTTCAATTTTTGTTTTGTCAACTTCAATTCCTTTATTAGACACAACATGACCCAAAGCAATTCCAGAAGTAACCATGTAAGGGCATTTTTCCCAATTCAACACAAGTTCTTTTTCAACACATCTTTTCAAAACTTTTTCCAAATTATCAAGGCAATCATCAAAAGAATTCCCAAACACAGTCAAATCATCCATAAAGACATCTAAACAATGTTCAACCATGTCATAAAAAATGCTTAACATACATCTTTGAAATATTGCATAAGCATTACAAAGTCCAAATGGCATCCTTTTAAGTGCAAATGTTCCAAAGGGACATGTAAATGTGGTCTTTTCTTGGTCCTTAAGTGCTATATATAGGAATTTGATAATAACTTGAGTAGCTATCTAAAAAGCAATAGTAGGGATGTCAGCTACTCTTTCTAAGATTTGGTCAAGAAATAGCCAGGGAAAATGATCTTTTCTAGTTGCTTCATTTAATTTTTTGTAATCGATGCACATGCGCCAACTAGAAGTAATTGGTGTTGGAATTAACTCGCTTATTTCATTTTTAACAACAATGATTCCAAATTTTTTAGGCACTACTAGGTAGGACTTACCCACTTACTATCAGAGATAGGGTAGATAATTCCCACATCAAGTAATTTAAGAACTTCTGTTTTTACTACTTCTTTCATGTGTGGGTTTAATCTTCTTTGAGGTTGTTGACATGTTTTAGCATTTTCCTCCAAATTTATTATGTGTGTGCAAATTAAGGGATTAATGCCTTTGATATCATTTAAAGTCCATTCAATTGCATTTTTATGTTTTTTAAGAACAGATAGTAACTTACCTTCTTGGTCGCTTGTTAGAGTAGAAGAAATCACAAGAGGATAAGTTTGTTCTTCTCCAAGAAAAGCATACCTTAATCCTTCAAGCAAAGGTTTCAATTCTAGTTTAGGTGCTTCTTGTTATTCTGTCTTTTCAATGATTCTAAGCTCTTCAAATTTTAAGTCTTTATCATGAGTTTGTAAAGTCTGCATAGAATCAAGCAACGAATTTATATTAGAAGTATCAAGTTCAAGTTGCTTATTTCATTCAATTGAATTAACCAAAAAAATATCAATAAGTTTAGAAAAATCACCTTTTTTAATATATTTCTCTATACAAGACTAAGCAATTCCTTTTGTTCATCAATATCATCTTCATTCTCATTACACATGTTGAAAACATTCAATTTCAAAGTCATATTTCCAAAGGATAAGTTCAATAAACCATTCCTATAATTAATCAAAACATTAGCAGTTGCTAAAAATGGTCGGCCCAAAATTACAGGAATTGGTTAATTATTCACAACATGTTCAATTTCTAAGATAATAAAATCCATTGGGTATATGAATTTATCAACTTGTACTAAAACATCTTCCACTATTCCTTTTGGTATTTTAACTGATCTATCAGCAAGCAAAAGTGTAGTTGAAGTTGATTTTAACTCACCAAGATTAAGTTGAAGATAAACTAAATATGGAAGCAAATTAACATTAGCACCAAGGTCTAGTAACGCATGTTCAATTCAGTGATCACCAATAATATAAGAAATAGTAGGACAACCAGGATCTTTATATTTCAATGTATTACTAGTAGATAGAATGGTACTTACCTGTTCAGCCATGAACGCTTTCTTTTTTACCTTCAATTTCCTCTTGACAGTGCATAAGTTTTTCAAAAACTTGGCGTATGAAGGTTTCTGCTTAATTGCGTCTGACAGAGGAATGTTAACTTTTACTCGCTTAAAAATTTCATAAAACTTAGAAAAGTGGTTCGATTTCTTTGGTTTATTCAATGCGTGCGGAAATGGTGGTTCAGGTGGAACAATAGTTATTTCTTCACTAGGTGTAAGTTTATTTAACCTTTCCTTACCCTTTGAATTTTCATCGTCTTCGTCTTCACAAGGTTCAGGAATAAGTCTGTCAACAACCTTACCACTACGAAGAGTTATAACTGACTTGACTTGGTCCATGGGTAGATTTTGTTGAATCTTAGGATTTGGTTGCGGTTGAGCTGAAAATTTACCTTTCTCTTGAATTGTGAGGCAAAAGCAATTTTAGCAAGAGTATCTTTCAAATCAGAAAAAGTTTGTGCATTTTGATTGTTAATAACATCATGTTTTCTAATGAATGAATGCATTGTATCTTCTAGATTTTTCCATGGTGGTGGAACATATGGTACATAAAGTTGAGAGTTTTGAAAATTTTGTGGAGGTGGTGCTTGTGAAGATTGTGCATTATTATTATTATTCCTCCAACTAAAGTTTGGATGATTTCTCCAACCAGGGTTATAAGTCTGTGAATATGGATTTGACTTATTAAAAGTGTTAATGGCAGTTGCTTGATCATGAAGATATTCTTTTAGAGCAGGCAGAGTGGAACAATCTTGAGTGAAATGGTCATTAGAACTACAAACATTACATGCAATTTCTTGAGCAGATTTTACTTGATCACTCTTTTTATGTTCTAAAGCTTCAACTTTTCTAACTAGGGATGCAAATTTTGCTTGTAAATCATGATCTTCCCTAAGGTTATGGATTCCTCCATTAGATGGAGATGGTTGTGGTTTATTTGTCAATTCTAAAGTTCCAACAGCATCCCAATGTTGTACATTTTCAGCTAATTGGTCAAGGTAATCTAGTGCATCTTCAGGATTTTTATCTCTAAATTCACCATTAAACATCATTTCGACTACTTATATACTTTGGGGTTAAACCCTCGTAGAAATAAGTGACCAATCGTCAAATTTCAAAACCATGGTGTGGACATCTATTAAGCAAGTCTTTAAACCTATCCGAACATTGGTATAATGTTTCTCCATTTTTTTGAGTGAAAGAAGTGATTTGTCTTTTAAATGAATTGGTTCTATGAGGTGGAAAGAATTTTTTTGAAAAACTGTTCTTGCATGTTATTCTAAGTTCTTATTGATCCAGATCTAATATTTGTAGCCAAGTTTTAGTATTTGTAGCCAAGTTTTAGCTTTATCTTTTAATGAAAAAGGAAAAAGCTTTAATCTGATTATGTTTCTGCTATAATTTTGGTCTATGTATGTATTACAAACTTTCTCAAAGTCTCTTAAATGTAGGTATGGATTCTCGGATTCTAAACCACGAAATGTTAGTAAAAGTTGGATAATACCTAGTTTAAAGTTGAATCGAGATGCCTCTGGAGGAAATATAATACACGACGGTGCTCCAGTTCTAATTGGATTCATGTGGTCTCTCAAAGTTCTTAGTTGATTCTGATCTTGCGCATTATGTTGAGAATGGTTGTCTTCTTGATCAATTTGAGCATTAAGTTGGCCCAAAAAATTCTCCTTGAATTTCTCCCATGATTGGTGGTGGTTGATTAGTGTTAAAAATTGTATTTTTATCTAGTGATTAAATGGTATTTTGTGCTTATGTTATAATTTATATTTGTAATTATGTAATATGTTATGAATTTCTAGTTAAGATTTTAAATATTTGATATTATGTATTTTTGTGTGTTTATTAGGTAAAATAATACTTTGACGCAATTCGAGGCTCCAAACAGATAAACGGACGTCAAATTTGGATTCCGGATGTCCGAAAACCTTAGGAGAGACATAAAGGGTCATATGTACTGTTCATGTATACGGTACTATTTACGTATACGGTACTGTTCGCGTATACGACACCGTTCACACATACCGTATGCTGACGTGGCATTGACTGATGATGTGGCAGCATACTATTGGATAAAAAAGAATGAGCTAACGATAGATATGAGTGCATTGGATAGTTGTCAACTTTGACCAAATCTCAACCGTTCATAATTCAATGGCTACGATCGTGCCACGTGGCTACGGTTGGTGAGTTGTGTTTGAGGATCCGAACCTTTGTATTTGGGTTGACCCGATTCGCCCATTAACCCGCCAAATCTCAACCGTTCTTTGACCAAAACGGACGCTTCAAATGATGCCACGTGTCATGTTGACTTGTAAAGTTTGACCAGTCTTCAGATCTTGATCTAGTGGTTGTGTAGAGTGCATACATAAAGCTTATAATGGACCGCAAAGCACTGGATTATGAACGAATTGTCTTATAAATATAGCCTCATTTTCATGTATTGAGGAGATCCCTTCTTCTCCAATTTTTCTCTCAAATTCTATGTAATATTATTTTAATAAATTTCAGTTGTGTTTTTAATATTTTTCATAATTATTTTCATAAATAAATTTAGTTTTATGTCAAGTTAAGTTATTTTTATTTCTTTTAAGTATGTATAATCTAGTTTTAATACTTATTTTTATTTCAATTATGTCTAGCTAAATAATTATAGTTAGGGTAAGGTGAAACTCTTAGAAAATAAATATGATTTAATCAAATTCTATTTTTAATTATATTAATTAAATTATTTTCTATTTAATTCTACCCATATTTTATATTTTAGAATTTTGATTTATTATAGACAAACAATGGAGTTTAGCACAATAAATTCTTAATATCTTAGTATAAACTGTGGTAAAATTGTATTTTGACTTATTGTAGACAAATTAAATTTTGGCACATTAAGTACTTAATCTATGATAAAATTAATTGGAAAATAATGATAATTTATATAATTAATCTTTTGAGCAAATAAAAATATGATAAAAAGAATTTGTTAAATTGCATTTACTGCTAAGAGTGGATCCATAGCCCTAACTAATTTAATTCCATATTTTCACTTAAAATTAATTTACATATATTTTAATTTTATTTTCTTTTCTTGAAAAAATTAAAATAAATAAATTTAAATCCTTTCCCTGTGGCTCGACCCCGGACTCACCGGGTTATATTATAACAAGACACTCTTATACTTGAGAGTAATACACTTTTGAGTCGTGTCAGTGGTGTTGGAGATCTACGAATTAGTCTACCACTTGAAGTTCGAGACCAGCGTCTCATACAATGATGATGATGTTGTGTGTGTGAAATTATGTGATACACAAACAAAAGAAAAAAAAAATGAAAATTACACAATTAAAAGAAATAAAATACAAACAAACTGAAGTTTAAATGTACAAAAGAAAAAATAAAAATTACATATGCAATAAATTGAGTAGAGTTCTAGATGTCATTTAGAAAATTAAAAAAAAATGAATAAGTGACACGGCTCAAAAGTGTTTTATAACTCCCAAGTATAAGAGTACCTAGTTATAATATAACCCGGTGGGTCCGGGGTCGAACCACAAGGAAAAGATTTAAATTGGTTATTATAATTTAACTAATAAATGAAAATAGAATTTAAATATATGTAAATTAATTTGAGTAAAACCATAAAATTAAATTAGTTAGGGCTATGGATCCACTCTTACTAGTAAATATAATTTAATAAATTCTTTTTATTATATTTCTTTATTGCTCAGAAGATTAATTGTATAAATTATTATTATTTTCCTATTAATTTTATTATGGATTAAGTACTTAGTGCGCCAAAATCTAATTTGTCTACAATAAATCAAAATATCATTTTACCATACTTCATACTAGGATATTAAGAATTTATTGTGCCAAACTCCCTTGTTTGTCTATAATAAATCAAAATTTCCAAATATAAAATATGGATAATATTAATTAGAAAATAATTTAATTTATATAATTAAAAGTAGAATTTGATTAAATCATATTTTCTTACTAAGAGCTTCACCTTACCCTAACTATTATTATTTAGCTAGATATAATTGAAATAAAAAAAATATTTGAAATTAAATTAAACATAATTAAAATAAATAAAAACAACTAAATTGAAATTAATTTACTAAATATTACAAAGAGAGATGAGATAAAGAAGAATTTGGGGAGAAAGAAGTGAAGAAAGGTGTAGAGATGTGCTCCCCCCCTCCTCAATTTATACTAATCCATAATTAATCCACACCATACACTTAATTAAATCCTAATTAATCACAACCTTACATTTGTCCCACTGATCCAAACACAATCATAATCCAATCTTCTCAAGCATATCCACTCACAATTACCACACCTAACATGGTAAAAACTTATAATATTACAATTACCACACGTAAAATGATAAAAATATACATGTAATTTTACAACAAAAGTCTCGGATCTTCTTCGACAATGACTTAGCTTTTCCAACCTTCGGAATCCAATTTTGACGTCCGTTTATTTGTTTGGAGCCTCAAATTGCATGAAATTATTATTTTTATCTAATAAAAACACAAAAATACAAAATATCAAATATTTAAAATATAATTAGAAATTCATAATATATTACATAATTACAAATGTAAATTATAACATAAGCACACAATAACATTTTATCCCTTAGTAAACATACAATTTTTAACACTAGTCAATAAGTAACTGGCATTGAATGACTTTAATTATTAAGATCATAGTTATGATTATAAGAAAATTAAGGATTTATTATTTAATTTGAATTTTTATTGCATAGATTTAGTCTAATTAAAGTATTAAATATTATTAGTAAGATCGATATATTTCTTATAATTTGCAAGCCGTCTTAAATGATATTATGTCTTGTATGGTATAATCTTTTCGTTCCCACTTTAAACATTGTTGGCAATTTTTCAAACATTATGTCTTACGTTGAAACAATTTTACGATGCTTTAAAGATAACTGGTTCATAGTTTGCATGTGTGAAATTATATTATAGTATTTATATTCAAACTTTCTTCGCTTCATCGTACTTTCTCTATAAATATCTCTAGTATTTATACGAAAATGTTTAATTAATAAGAATTTTAGTCATATGTTAATAATATTACTCAGAATAGTATTTTTTGCTCAATTAATATGTAAATGTATAAGTTTGTGCATGTCGGTCTCAGTATCTCGAGTATGTATTTCTTTTTATATATATATATTTTTGTAATTTTTCAGTGGTATTATCTAAAATATTTTTCACGAACCTCACTTATTTTCTATACTCCACAAGTTCAATATGGAACCTGTTGGATCATAAACTTGATCCAAAATAACAAATTCAAGCCCAAATACATGGAAGCTTCTTGTGGCAGGTGTGTTCGGTGAGTGTAGAAAATTGAATAAGTTTGGTGTAGTTGGTGAAGTAGATGAGTGTTAGGTTTAGATGAATGGTTAGGATTTGTTTTGTATTTGAATAAATAAATGGTTGTGATTGGTTTGTGTCATGTACAAATACCTCCTCTCCCCTTTGGTTTAAGTATCAAGTGAAGCAACAAACAACAGAGTTGTCAAGAGAAAAATAGAGTTGTTGTATTTGAGTGTTGTTGAAGAAATAAAATAGTGTGTTTTGAGTGTTTAATTTTCAAAATTCTCCAACAGAACCATCTACAATTGACATACATGGATTTATTATTTTATTTGTACTTGTTTCATATTTAAAATCACCTATACAGCATTTACACAACCAATTTTTTTTTAAATTTTTTTGTTCATATATTTTCATACACTTTTGTTAACCAAATTTCATGAGATAAATCCAATTCGCAGGTAATGTCTTCCTCAAATTTCTCATAACGCTCTTTTTTAATTGAAAATTATTTAAATAATGAAAAATAAATTAAATTATGTCTTATTTTAAATAAAAATTTAGTTAAATACGTAAATAAATTTTCTTTTAACAAACTTTTTATAACCACTCCATTTTGTATTTTATATTTAAATTTTAAATTAAAAAAATATATTTTTAAGAAATTTATACGAGTTTAGAGACATAGAGATATAAGTTATATAATAAGAAGAAAATAATTTAATAATTTAGAATTTGCATGTATTTAATAAAAAAATTAAAAGAATGTACTTTTTAGGTTGAAATTTTATGGAAGATGATTAATTTTAATAAGTAAATTTATATTTTATAAATTAAATTGGATGTATTTTAGAAAATAAAATCCAAATGTAGTGGTATAAGGATTTTGGTGGAGGTATTGAAAGCTCCCCTCATATCAATTTTATCACATGGGCTGACAAAAATACAATTAGGCCAATTAGGAACAGTGTGCTGTGAAGCTAGAAGTTTCAACGATATATGATGAAGAAAATGTTGATTAATAATTAATTGGTGTGTAATTTAAGATTTTTTAAATAGGTTCATCATATGGTAAGATAAATTCATAAGTTAGGTTTTGTCTAGCATTTAATTAATCACCTTAAATTTAATTTGTCAAAAATTTATGGTAGACCTCAAATTTCTACGTTTGATTTGACTCACTTTGACTTGTTTTAAATTCTAATTATGATATCAGAATTTTTAATTGTGAGACTCTAAAGAATTGAGAATGATCGCATACTGAATCGAACCCACCAAGAATTGTTGCATAGAGTTATAAGCCCAACACCACTAAAATTAAAGAACACTAACCTTTAGTTACGAGAGTTAAGAACCACGCACATTTTGTTAAACCAATTTTATTACCCATAATTCAATTAAATAAGACTGATCTAAGTGTAATTGTCTTTTCTCTTGGATGTAATAAAAATTTATTAATGTTCTAAACTAATTTTTACATAAGATATCTAAAAAGAACTTTAGGGCAAAAGGGGAAAAAAAAAAGAGGGAGCATGAAACTTGAGCAAAGATTTATGGAGAAAATAGGAGAAAATGAAGACAAAATAAGATTAATAAAAAGAAATTTTCCTATGACAAGAGACTTGTTGCTGTTAAATTACTCAGACTCTAGGTTCAGAAAACTACCATAACCACTAATACTCTTACAGTCTATTATTGAAGTTATTCACTATAAAGATTACAATTTTTATTACCAGTCAACGAAAGGAAAATCAATTTAAAAATTTCTTTCGGTGAACTTCCATAGTACTAGAGAAGTTTTATTGAATAAAAATAAAAAGGGTACATCTAATTAGGGGAGGATATAATGAGCCTTACTCCTAGAAAGCAAACTACGTACAATCCAACGCAAATATGGAAGAGAACAAAAAATGCATGCATGCAAATTACAAGAAAGAGAGAAATAAACAAGAGCAAGAGCAATAATAAAACATATCAACAAAACCTGTATGAAAGATAACTATTCAAGTCTCTGAAAAGGATAGCTAACAATGAAGGAGGGCCGGAATCAATTTAAACTTGATTGTCTTATACATCTGCCTCCAACATCTCTAAGTAACAAGTCTCTAATTTTTAAGAGTCTTGTTACAATTTCTTTTGCATTGATTCTCTGCTCAGGGGACTCTACAGTGCACTCCATAGCCAAGTTGAAAACAAACGACACACATTGCTCTTTTGCAACAAAATGTATGTCCTCTCGACTTAGTAAATTTGCATCAACAACTTTCATAATTGAAATGTGTAGCCAATCATTAACCCAATCCTTTAATGTCATTTCTCCATCAAAAATTTTGTTTGTAGGTTTTTTCCCAGTAAAAGTTTCCATTAACATAATCCCAAAGCTATAAACATCTCCATTTGCAGATACTCGTCCTTCTCTTCCATACTCTATGAATTTCAATAGTTACAAAGTAAGATAAATAATTAATAATAATTTCCCCATCCAATGAAGATCATGAAACATAAATAAATTATTAGGAAGTTTACAAGAAGTAGAAGATATTTATATTGAACAAACCTGGTGCCATATAGCCCATTGTAGCAAGTGTTTGTGTTTGAGTCATAGATTGATCTTCTCTAGTTAAGAGCTTTGCGATGCCAAAATCACTCAAATGACCAACCATATTATCGTCTAACAATACATTGCCAGGCTTTAAGTCACAATGAATTAAAGGAGCCGAATAACCGAAGTGCAGATATTCTAAAGCTGATGCAGCATCTATCATTATGTTTAATCTTTGAAAAATATCCAAAATGCAATTATTCAAATACAAATACTTCTCCAAACTTCCACGAGGCATGTATTCTAATACCAACGCTTTAAACTCTTCATTTGAACAACTGCTAATAACTTTGATAAGGTTTCGATGGCGAATATTTTTCATCATTTCACATTCAACATCAAAACTTTTAAAAGCTCTTTCACATTGCAAGTTGAAAACCTTCACTGCAACCTCCACCCTGTCCCTAATTCGTGCTTTGTAAACAGAGCCAAAACCTCCTCTGCCGATTATATTATTTTCACTGAATCCGTCTGTTGCTCGAAAAAGTTCTAGGTATGAAAATCTTCTCCACGTTGCTACTGATAGCATATTAGTATCATTTGGTGGCCGTTTTTCTCTCTTTCGATATCTTACGATCAACAAAATGACTACTATCATAAATATAGTGCTCAATGGCAAGACAATTCCTAGGAGGAGAGCATTTTTCCATGATGTGTGGTGGATTCTTGTTTTGCATGGTGGGACTTGTAAATTGGGTGAACCACATAACAATTCATTTCCCTCAAATGATTCAGCTGAGAAGTTTCTAAAAGATCCTCCCCTAGGAATTTCTCCTTCTAGCTTGTTGAAAGAAAGATTTAGATCTTTAAGATATGAGAGTTTCTCTAAAGATACAGGAATAGCCCCAGAGAGATTATTATTGGACAAATTCAAGGATTTCAAGCTTATCAAATCACCAAATGAATCAGGAATCGAGCCTTGCAATCTGTTATATCCTAAGGAGAGATATTGTAGATTTTTTAGGCCTCCAATTGCCGTTGGGATAACGCCTGAAAAATTATTCATCGAAAAATCAATTCCTACCAAAACCTTCAAATGTCCAGTCTCTGATGCGAGTGGGCCAGTCAAAAAATTTATTGAAAAGTCGACGTACAAGATGTCCTTAAGGTTCCAGAAAGTTAAGGGAATGGAAGTTAACTCATTGGAACCCAATGACAATGTCCTCAGAAAAGCTAGATTATTGAAGCATGCAGGGATTGATCCAGAAAGCTTATTGCCGCCCAAGTCCAACATATACAGTTTAGCCAAATGACAAATATCATCTGGGATTGATCCTTTTAATTTGTTATCTTTAAGAACCAAACTTTGAAGCTTTTGTAATTTGCCGAGAGTACTCGGAATTGATCCATCCAATTTATTGCCACTTAAATCAATGGTTGTCAAGTTGGTCAGGTTGCTGATCTCTTCAGGGATGCCGCCACTAATGTTACAATAGGACATAAGAAAGTATTCCAAAGAATGAGAAAGATTACCGACTGACGTCCTTCGAAGAATGCCATCTATTGGATTATTTGATAACTCAATAAGAGTTAAAGACTTGCAATTTGACAACGAGGATAGAAAGCTTAATTCTAGAGTTGAAGATGTCAAATAATTATCATATAAAGCCAGCCACTTAAGGTTTCTTAAGTTACCAAATCTGTTGGGAATAATACCAGAGAACGAGTTGTATCCCAACTCTAGTATAGAGAGCTTAGAAGCATTGAAGATGAAGCAAGGAATTGTGCCAATGAAATTATTACCCCACAAGTAAAGCTCTTCAAGATTTGGAAGTCGGACGTCTGCGATGGACGAAAGACTTCCTGAGAGAGAATTATTTTGAAGCATAAGTTCTTTGAGTGTTGACACATTAAAGATTGCAGTTGGGACAGTACCAACGAAGTTGTTATGAGCAAGCACCAACATCTCTAAATTATAGAGATTACCGATTTCAGGTGGTATCTCCCCTGCATTTTGAAATAATTATACTCACATTATTTTTTAGATAATAAATAATATATATATAAACGGACACACATATATAATAAAAAGTCATTTATACGCTACACAATTATTACAAGTACTAACACACAAGAAAAACCACTCATGAAGTTTTGAAAGGCTACACACCATCAATGCTTTATTAGTTATATACAAATTACTACACATTTTTTTTCTTTTATTATTATATCTTTTTTGGAAAAATATATATGAGATTTATGTGGTTTATAGATTGATTGGTAAATTAATAGGGAGGGTTAAGTATTAGTAAGGCACATTTGGAGAAGTTACGAGAGAAATGTAATAAAATATATTTGACTAATATTTGTAAAAATAAGAAGGTAAAATATGTATGCAATTTAAGTACCCAATAGGTGAGAGATAGATAGATTATGTGGTTTGAAGCTAAAAAGTAAAAACCTAAGTTGGTGGCTGCTACTATTAAAGTAAATCAAGCCCCGTTGATACCCAAAAAAATAAAATAAAATAAAATAAATTAAAAGGTATTTCAATTACTGCAAGATAAAATAAATTAATTCTGAAAAATAATTTCTTTCCAAATTTCTCCTTACTAACATGGAGATTCGAAGTTATCAACATTTAGTTCAAGTTTTCCAATTGAATGCTAAACATTTAATTTATTTATGAGCAAATCAACAATTTCTAATTTTCCTACTAATCTTCACAATATCTTAAGAATGAGCATCATTAGTTAAGGTAAAATATCACTGAGTGATGACTAAAAATATAATTAGATAAACAATTCTGTCGTATCAAACCTTGAAGTCTATTGTACTGAAGATACAACTTTTTAAGATTAGTAAAATTGCCGATTTCTTTTGCTATGGTACTTATTAAGAAATTATTTATTATTGATGGCCCTCCAATTATTTAAAGATAGTTAGTGATTCCATGTAAAATATTTTATGAAGTTGTCACACATAGGGGTGGGCATGGGTTGGATTGAGTAGATTTATAAAAATTCAATCAAATCTACTATTGAATGGGCTGAGATAAAATCAACACAACTCAATTAAATAAACATATTTAATCCAATCCAACCTAACTCTTAAATCATTCGGTTGAGCTAATTGGATTGAAAATCAAATCAAAATTAAAAATTAAATAAAAAAGATACAAAACTTATTAAAATCACACATAAATCTATTATAACATAAAAATTTCATTCACTATCTAGTGTTCAATGAAGAAAGCTAAAAAACCAACTATCTAGACTTTATTCCCAACTTCCCGCATCTCTTTTTCAAATTCCAAATTCAGCCTTTAGCTAGCATCATGTCCATTAACAAAATAAAAGTAATATATAATTATATACTATTAAGTATTTTCTAAAAAATAAAAAGAAATTAAAACCAACTCACTTTCAAAATTAAACTTGTAAGATAATAAATTTACTTATATAAGAGAGTGATTTTAGTTTTAGAATTAGAGTTTAGAGTAATAGATACAAGAATGAAGTGGTCTCTTCTATTAAAAAAAAATAAAAGAAGTTAAAAATTAGGTTAGCCGTTTATGTCTTTAGGATTTTACAATTGATAATTAACATCATATTATTATTATTATTATTTACGTGAGTTGGGTTGGGTTAGACGGGTTCATCATAATTAACCTAACCCAACATAATTATTAATTGGGTTAAAAAAAATTGACTCAATTAACCCACAATAATTCACTCAACCCATCAAAATTAGATTGGGTTGGATCAGGTCCATTAGGTTGGATTGAGTTTACCCACCCTAGTCACACATACATTTCATTAGCGAAGCCTACATATATTATAGGTTAGCCGTAATGCCTCCAATTCTGTAAGATTTCCCAACTGCAATGGAATTTGATGTAAGAAGCATGAAGGGTAGAATAAATTAAGAATTCTAGATTTTGAGTCAATTTAGTATTTAGTATTTTATGAGGATTTATCTTGTTTTATTAAGCTTGCTTGAGTCATATTTGTAATTTCAGTCTAATTAGGATTTTAGATTATTTCTCTTTTTTAAAAAGATTAAGTTAGCTACTAATATATATTGATTTTTTATTCATAGTTTATTGTAACACCTTTAAGCTTTTCATCAATAGTATTTCAGATCACTCCCTTTAGGTTTATCTTTGTTGCTAATTCGATGTTTTCTCTCTTTAAGAGCTATCTTTTCTTGAGTTTTAAGAATATACACTAAAATGATACCTAATATCGCTTCTGCACTACTTCAAGTGGTATTATAGTTTTTCTTTGTGCTAAGTAGAGCTTTCTTGACTACTATCAACCACCTTCCATACACAAATCCTTCCTCCGTCATCCATTAATTTAAAAAAAAATTCCGAAACCACCATTCAGCCACCACACATGGCTGCCATCGCCACCAATCTTCGTTCTTTCCTGTCAATCTCCATCATCATTAGAACACCCAAACGCCTCTGACCGTACCCCAACCATCAACACCACCAATCAGCTGTCGTAGCCACCGAAAACACACCAAAATAGTCCCAAATCGCCGCACCAACTGCCGCTCAATTCGTGGCCCTCCCTCATAATTTTACCAACCACCATCACCTCCAATCTGTTCACCATCATTAGCCCTTTCTTTCGAGCAAACACCTGCTCCGTTCACTAGAAACAAACCAAACATCCACACCACCGATTCACTTCAATTTTTTGGTCAATCCACAACGCTTTTAGTTAAACCACCGCCACCATCATACTCACTACCTTCAAATTTTCCAGATCTACCCTGCTTTTCCCATTTTCCCAATCCCTGTCGCCGGTTAACCTATATTTTGTTATTTACAAGTTTTGGCCATTGTTTTTTGGTTTTTCCCCTTACAATATTTCCCTATAATTTACTATTTTTATAAAAACCCCCGAAAAACCCAAAACCAAAAAAAAAAAAAAGAAAACTAAAAAAAGGTAGTACAATGAGAGACAGAGACAATGATGATTATCTTTTCTGTTATGATGGATTTACTAATAATAAGGATATTTTTTATTGGATCTTCAACATTGAAGATACTCTTGAAAATATTCCAGAGGATAAACATGTCGAGCACGTGTCCTTTAAATTAATAGGACAAGCATCACAATGGTGGACAAACTTACAAGCAAGACGACTTCAACATGGAAGAGACAAGATTCAAAATTGGCATAGGATGAAGAGGAAGATAAAAGCTTGTCTTATTCCTCTTGAATATTTTCAGCCAATTCATCATAAATTCAATAAGTGTCAACAAGGTACAAATTCTGTTCGATCTACAAATCTCAACTTTGAAATTATCGTTGTCGTGTAAATATTTTTAAATATGATGAAGCTGCAATTTTAAGATTTGTGAAAGGATTACGTGCTGATATTAAAGAACGAGTTTTGTTACAAAATTGTAGCTACTCATGAATATTGGGATGTGATCAAAATTGCTTTAGAAGTTGAATTTCAAATCAAGAGAGAAAGAAAGCAAGCACTGAATAGATTTGAACTGGTGCAAGACCATCATGAAAGCCAAAGAAGAAAAAATCAACAGTTCTATAGATTCATTCTGCCAAAATTACAATATGAGAGTTCGTTATCAAAACAAGATCCTATCATGGACTTCTCTTCACTAAAGGATTCTAATGTCGAAAAGCAACCTTCTTATGCCAATAAAGATCATAACTTGCCAATGGAAGAATATATTGTACTTGAAGATTTTAAAGCTACTCAAGATGTGTTAGATAATCATGATTCAACTAGTGCACTGGTCAGTGACAAAGAGTTTACCCAAGATTTTAAAGTTAAAGATGTCAACGTGGAAGAGCAAGTTTTATTAGTCTTATCATTGGAGGAAAAAAATGTCACAAAAGCTTCTTTTGAAGAGATTTCAAATGAGCCTAAAGTTTCCAATAAAGAGGTATAATCTATTCTTGATTTGACTTTTATATCTAACGATATGGTTGAAATTGTGCAAGAAGTTGAAGTTCTTGAAGATGATAAAGTTGATAGGGTTTTACCAATTATTCGTGAAACAAAGCAAATTGCTTTTAAAGACCTTGAGATAATTGATATGGTTATGCCAATAAAGAGTATATAATCAAAGAATGAAGAATTACAAAAGAGATCTTCTAATGGTTTTTTCATATAAGTCTACAGTTTTTAGAAGAACCCCAGCCAAAAGCGAGAAGAAATTGAAGTTTTGGTACTTTCGAGTTTCAAAAAAGTTGATGCAAAGTGCTACATGTTTGCATTGCAAGATCAATTACTCCTTAATTACAAGTTTCATCCTCTAGATAGTATTTTGTTTTCAGCAAAACTCGAGGAAGAGCTTTTTTCGAAGAGGAGGAGACTAATGTAGGAAGCATAAGCAATAGAATAAATTAGGAATTCTAGATTTTGAGTCAATTTAGTATTTAGTATTTTATTAGGATTTATCTTGTTTTGTTAAGCTTGTTTGAGTCATATATGTAATTATAGTCTAATTAGGATTTTAGATTATTTCTCTTATTTGAGAAGGATTAGAATTAAGTTAGCTACTAGTATATATAGGCTTGTTTTTTATAGTTTATTGTAACACCTTTAAGTTTTTCATCAATAGTATTTCAGATTATTCTCTTTGGGTTTATCTTTGCTGTTAGTTCAACATTTTCTCTCTTTGAGGGCTATCTTTTCTTGAGTTTCAAGAGCGTATGCTAGAATGACATCTAGTATCGCTTCCGCACTGTGTCAGAATTGCTCCTACAAATTAACATATGCCTTAATTTCGGAAATATGACATCTAGTTGCTTAAATGTATACATAAACTCCGTAGGTTTGAAAAATGATCATACGAATTCATTTATGACTATTATACACTTTGACTTTAGTAATTAAGATAACTTGAATCCAAAGGTTTATAGTAAATGCAAATAAATTTTTTTCAAAATATAATAAATGCAAGTATTTTAAATATACTAATATAAATTAAATTATTTGTCTCAAAGCATTTTGTTGATAATAGTAAATTAGAATAAATATACACTTTTATACCATGAAATAAATATGCATAACTAAATTTTTTTAAATACGAGTTTAAGTTTAATTATTATACATAGATAAAATATTAACAAAGTAATAAATTTATATTTTTATTAAATAATTATAAATATTATTAATTCCAATATTCACATATTGTTAAATAAAATAACATAGTGATAGAAACAACATATTTTTTTATTAATTTAAATTAGTAATGTATAAATTTATATGAACATAAGAATGTAAAATTTATATGAATATAATTTAAATTAGTAATGCTAGCTTTATTATGCTTTAGTTATTCATATACAAATTGCTACAACTTAATTGGGAAGGTTAAGAAATTATCAAATATGTGGTGAAAAGTAAAATTTTTCAATTGAAATGCTTAAACACTAAATTAACTTTTCAGCAAATCAACAATTTCTAATTTTCCTAGCTACTAACCTTGAAGATATTCTAAATTCTATGATTGAACAACACTCGTTAAGGTAAAATATCACTCGATTGATGACTAAAAAATTTATAATTTTTCTACTAACCTTCACGATATTCTAAGAATGAGCATAATTTAATTTGTTAAAGTAAAATATCACAAGTGACGATTAAAAATTTATTTTGATTAAAAATTCTGTCATGATACGTACCTTGAAGTTTGTTGTAGAAAAGATGCAATTCTGTAAGATTAGCAAAATTGCTGATTTCTTTTGGTATGGTACTTGTTAAGAAATTATTTATTAGTGATGGCATCTCCAATTATTTAAAGATAATTAGTGATTCCATGTAAAATATTTTACGAATTTCTTACAAATGCATGTCACTAGTGAAGCATACCTATCAAGATAATTTTTGAGAAATTCAAATTCAGTAAAGAAAAAAAGATTGACTATTTATTCCAAGTGTTTTTAATTTTTTTTAAATGATACAAAATTTTGCATAAACACAGATTAATTTCTAATAAAAAATGAAATAATGTTAGATAGTGGTAATGATACATCCCCCCATATGAGAATTTATAATGAGAGATGTGAAATCTTTTAATTAAGAAGCAGAAGATGCCACATAAATATGTTGTTTAGGGAATGAAACAGCGTGACCAAGATAAGGTATTTGCTCAGACATTATCGTGCTCTCCAGGTATTTGCTCAGACATTATCGTGCTCTCCTCAAAGTAAAAGGAAAGCAAAGAGCTGATAGGCTACAAGGAGATAAGATTGTGAGGAGATAATTCTAGTGACCTCGAGCAAATCACCTCGACCAGGAGGAAATTCGGGTGACATCGAGTAGACCACCTTGACAAGGAGGTTATTTGGTGAGCTCGAGCAAATCACCTCGACGAGGAGGTTATTTAGTGACCTCGAGCAGATTACCTTGACTAGGAGGTTATTTGGTGAGCTTGAGCATATGATCTCGACTAAGAGGTAATTTTGATGACCTCGAGTAGATCACCTTGATCAGAAGATCACCAGGAAGCAAGACTCATTCAAAACAAACCTCATTTATTTTCTGCAAAATATTGGGACACAAAGTTCTTCCACTAACGGTTGTGCAACCTACCCACTAATGGTTATGTAATCTATCCACTAATGATTGTGTGCCAATTTTGGGGCGGCACTCCCGGCTATCTATAAAACCTTAGAGAATTCAAAGGAAAAAGGTTTTTTTTCTCTCTATCTCTCTCTCTCTCCTTTCTCTCTCTTGTTTTGAGAATTTCTTTTAGTTTTCTTTGTTCAGATTAATTAGAAAAGCTTTTTTTTAAAGCAATAATAATTAAGCCATGGGAGTTGTGGCACAATTTTTTCCAAGTAGACCCAGATCGCTGACTTGAGCATTAGAGGGTTTACGTCAGAAAAACCTCCGGTGTCGCTTGACTGGTTGTTGTGAATGCAGGTGTTCTGGAAGGAAGTACCTGAGGTCGCAGGAGTTTGCTCGATAGTGAGGCAACAGCACAAAACCGTCTCCCCAATAACAATAAATTTAAGTGTTGGCGCAAACATCTGGTCATAACTAACCCGACCAGATTCCCGCATCAACATATGTTGTAAGGGAAGTTACTCGTCAAGTTATTAAATGAAAATTTCAAATTCAATAGAGAAGAGTAATTTGCAGATGGATGAAGGAATGATACCGGTTAAAAAATTATTGAACAGCTGTAACATCTTCAATCCGGTAAGATTCCCCAGCTCCTGTGGAATTTCTCCTGCAAATTAAGCACGTATATATATGCGCAAACAATTTGATCACTCATATCTAAAGAATTTATTGCCTGAGAGATATCATAATAACAATTAACTCTTCAATTATATAAGAAATAGGTTGACAGGAATAATAATGAAACATCATTAATTTTGATCAACTTGCGGCAATATGGCAAAAGAAAATTACAAAAAAATTTTTTCATTTGCATAAATTAAAGAATGAAATGAGTGAGGAGAGACATAGAGCTTTATCTCTATCTAAAAGAAAAACAATCAATCATAGCATAATTAAAAAACAAGCGAATGAATACAGAAGGTAGCAGAGCTAGAATAAAATTGCAAAAAGTTTAAAATCATACCTTGGAGATTGTTTTCCGCTAACGACATCAGCTCCAATTCGGTAAGATTGCCAAACTTTCGAGGAATTTCTCCTACAAATTAATCAACGTGTGTAAACTGTATTACGGAACATAATTCATATTACAACTTATGGAACAATTTTCATAAACTCTGTGATCATACGCACCTTGTAGTCTGTTACGGCCAAGATATAATTTCTTAAGTTTGATCAAATTACTGATTTCTTTAGGTATGGACCCCGAGAAATCATTGTATGCCAAACCTAAAATTCTTAAATATGTGCAATTGGATAGAGTAGGCGGTATTCCTCCATGAAACATGTTTCCGGACAAACCAAGGTATTCCAAACAAGGAAGATTTATGCAAATATTTGCAGGAATTTCACCAGACAGTATATTGTCACCAACAGCAAGATGTTGTAAAGAAGATTTGTTGAAGATGAAAGAAGGGAAAGTGCGGGAGAGCTGATTTTCACGGAAACTAACATATTTCAGTGTATACGTGGTGAAGATGACGGAGGGAATGGAACCAGAAAGTCGGTTAAAACTGAGATCGAGTGATTGCAGAGAAGAAAGATTTCCAAGTTGAGAAGGGATGGTGCCTGTGAGATTTAAGTGAGAAATATTCAAGACTGTGACTCTATGGCTATGGACATCACAAGTGACGCCTGTCCAATTACAGACAGGAGTACTTGTGTTCCAATATTTGGCCAAGAAATTGGTTGGATCATGAATAATCTGCGCTTTCAGGGCAAGCAGAGCATCTTGGTCTGTGGTAATAGAACTTGTGTTGGCTGTTGCAGCTACGGTAAATAAGGAAATAAGAATCAAAGAATGGTGTAAGAGAAATCTGCTCATCGTAGTGAGAGAATGAACTCTTTCCATGGGATGAGAGTATTTAGATTGTAAGTGTGTGCTTAATGGGATTGATAATGCAAGAACACTCGTAAGATTGCTATATACCAAGTATTTGTATAATGAAACCAAAATTCCTAAGAAAATAGAGGAGAAAAAAACCGGCATGCGTTAAGCCTGACGTCAGTCACCAAAAGCCTATCCTTGTGATCCTAACAATTTTAGAATTAGTTTAATAATTGGAAAATGGAAAGTAATTTTTTTTTTTTCAATAAGCCCATGGCTTTCGTTTGTTTGTTTTTTTTTTAATAATCATTTTTTAATCGGATAGGGATTTATTAATTTCCTATGATCAAAACTTCTATTCTCATGACTTTTATACAAATTTCTAGTAACAGAATTTTTATTTTCGTGAATTTGGAGCAAATATCGTCAATGGATATAACATTAAATTTTAGCATTTGCAGACCGAAGGAGAGATTATTACTTTGACTAAAAAGATTAATTTATAATGTTAAATTCTTAAATTATGTAGAATGAGGAGTTAAATTTTTTGAAATAAAATATTTTTTTTAATTATGATTGTGAAATTTTTATCAAAAAATACTTCTGTTGATTCAAAAAAGAAATTTTTTAAAATTTTCTTCTCTATATTAACGTGATATATAATAAATGCTATATTCCTTGAAACTCAAATTTTTGGATGACTTTAAATTATGTTTATGTATCTTTTTCTTTTAAATTTGAGAAAATTTACTAGTCCTGAAAATTATACAAACTAGTGATGTCACATTCATAAAAGTATTGGCTACGGGGTAAGAAATACGTGTCAATGAGGGTGTCACAAGTTGACCGCAAATTGCCATGTCAATGAAAGAGGACACAATGAGACTGATTGTTTTTTCATATAAGTATTCATTTTATTTCTATGAATTTAACAATGCTCTGTGGGACAAAAGATGTTTAAGTGTTTTTGCTTTTTGTTTGATAAGTCAAGGCTTCACCAGTGCCTTTTAGTAGTATAACAAGAAAACTAGGAATAGTAATGAGAAATTTAAAGAATAACTTTATTTTTAAATGAGATTGTGATAGTTTTATCGTAAAATAATTCTATTAATTAAAAAAATTATTCTATAATTTTCTTCCTGTAGTAAATTAGTTGCCATATATTGATTTATCATTTGTCTAAAAAGTTGATTGAAAAAATTAGCCATTCTATCATAAATGCTACATTTCTTCTAACTCAAATTTTTGGATAAATTGTTGGGATTAGTCGTGTTTGATAATTGC
Source organism: Clausena lansium (assembly GCA_030449835.1). Lineage (NCBI taxonomy): Eukaryota > Viridiplantae > Streptophyta > Magnoliopsida > Sapindales > Rutaceae > Clausena > Clausena lansium. Next base: position 4,002,209 of record JASUUF010000369.1, read on the forward strand.
AATTAAATTTTTTTAAAAATTGAGTTAATATATTAGTCCGAAAAAAATATGCAAACTAATAATTTTGCATTCATCAAAGTATTGGCTGCAGAGCAAAAAAGCTCTTTGCGTATCAAATGAGTCCCACCCATCTCTTGCACTTGTCAAAATAAGTTTTTTTTAACTACATGACAATGTTTGTGGACAATGTTTCTTTTGTTTTGTTTTAAAGTCAACTTACATTGCCCAGGGATACGTCAAAGAGTGAAGGATATTTCCCTCTATGAGACAACAGATGTTGAAGTGTTTTTGTGAGGAACACAATTTTTTTTTAAAATAAAACAAGAAAACTGTGTGGCTTGAATTATTCTTTTTGTGAGGAACACAAAATTTTGATCTTTAACTTGAATGGTTTTTTTTTTTTCAAATTATATCTTATATGAAAATTCTTATCACTTGGGCTTGGCTAATATGGAAATCTTCGAGCTTCCAGTTACGTCACTGCAATAATTCTCTTTTAAGAAGACGAAATTGGTGGCCCATTAATCGGTAATTCGGTATGATACAACATTTTTGTCAGTCTTTGAAATGAGGACTATTTTCATTTCACTGTTATAATGATGATGACAAAAAGTAAATTACCAAGGAAAAATGAAAAAAATGTATATAAAAGTATCATCTACATGCAATCCTAGCTACAAAAGTTTGAAACTAATAAAACAGCCATGAATTTGCAGAAGATTGAGATTGAATATGACCATTAAATACAGTAAAGAGTAAAGGCCAGAGCAAAAGAAAGACAGCTCGTATGTAAAGAAAATAAAGGTGTTTACCTTACTTAAAAAAAAAAAATTACCAAAGTAAAATCAACAGTTATTTCATAAATATATAGAAAATTTTATTTTCAATATGATTGGGAGTGAGATTATCGAAGTGCTGTACTTTTAATTCATTTTCCTTTTATTTAATGCAACAGTAACCCATATCCTCCCACTCGCGTGAAGAGTATTTAATTTCTTAATTTTTTCACTTTACAATTCTGTATAAAGCAGTCGAGCACTCTATTTCGGTAAGATTCCATTTGGATATTTTAAAAAATAAAATGACCATCGAAATAATTGGGGAAATTTACAAAAATGGCCCAATTTTTTATCCAAATTTCAAAACTAACTCCTACAGCTTTTTTCTATCAACATTAGCCAAACAAACCCCACACTACCGAAAAAACTCCTGTCATTTTCATTCTCACCAAACTGAAGCTCTCTCTCTCTAACGAAACTCTCTCTCACCGATTTCCAGCACAATCAGCGGCGACTTATCTCAGAGTCATCATCGGCGACCAACAACACCTAAATAGCGGCAAAGATCTAAAAAAATTAAGGTTAGTTCAAAACCTAGTCTTTATTGCATGTTGTTTTTGTGTCTTATTTTTATTTTATGTTGTTGTTGGTGATGGTGTTGAGGATTAAAGTGTTTGTGATATTGTTGGTGTGGGTGAGGTGTTGGTGTTGGTGTTGGTGCTGGCGTTGGGGGTTGAGGAATTGCGATCTGCAGCATTGCACCAAATGTGGGGTTGGGAAATTGCGATATGCAGCCATCGCACCACATTTGGTGCGATGGCTGCTAGTCACACCAAAGCTCGTGCAAGGGTGCCTTGTCGCACCTAATGAGGCGCGACAAAGGCGCCTATCACCCTAATTTTGGTGCGATAGGCAATTCACAGTGTTCTGTTTTGTACAAATTTTTTGTTTTTTTCCACGTTTTGTTGTTAATTTGTTATAAATTTAAAATAATAATATTATAAATGTAACAGATATATGGTGAGACCGGGCACGATAAAGTTGGCATATGCTGATCACTTCCTCGGACGTATCATGAGTATGTGTAATTTAGATACCGTAGTAAAAGCCATCCAAACCAACTTAACAAAACAACAGTTGAAACTGTTCAAGAAAGATATATTTGGGCATTTCTTGGAGTGTCAAAGTTTTCCGTTTGGGCATTTCGTGGAGTGTCAAAGTTTTATGTTTAGCGGCGTGATTGTTCATAATGTGTTGCTTAGGCAAGTAGACCATGGAGAATGCGAAAATCAGTTATGGTTTGAAATCGAAGAACATCTGATACGCTTATCAGTTGGAGAGTGGTGCCTAGTTACTGGACTTTCTTATGGTGAAGATACCATACTGAAAAAGGCAGGAACGCATAGGCCCCTTCATAAGTATTTTGGCGGTTTGTTTCGTAATATGAACCTTGGCGAATTCGACTCAAGATTTGAGGAATTGGACTTCAATACTATGGATGACACTAATGCACTTAAGATCGCGCTCTTTTATTTTGCAGACGGTGTACTAAAGGGAAGAAAAAAGTACTGTCAAATTAATTTCTCATTGCTTAAAGAAGTGGATGATATAGATAACTTCTGAAATCAGCTATGGGGTCATTTGTCGTGGGAAATAATTTATGAAAGTGTTGACAATGCATTGTACGACAAAGGCGAGAAATTTAATAAGACTCACTTGAAAAAGCCAAACCATAAAATTGAGAAGTGTAATGTTTATGGCTTTACGTCTGGAGTTTAGGTGTGGTTTTTGGATTAATTAGTTTTTTAATAATGGATTATTAGCAATAAGTTTTATGATTTACGCACTTTGCTTGTTGCAGACTTGGATTTTCGAAGCCATCGGAGGGCTGCCATCAGAGTGGGTCGTGAAAACAAAAAAGAAGATTCCCCGTATTGTGCAATGGAAACCTCTTCTTCAATATTGGGGGCAGAGACGTTTGCTCTAAAAGAAGTTTCAAGTTCTACAAGTGGCTCAATATATTGGCTCGTAACTCGAGGAGATATGGTAACAAATAGCGACGCATCTATAGTTGCCCACATTAGAGGCCAGAAGTAACACAAACTTAACCATTTCCTCATTATGTATGTCTATCGGTTGTGAACATACACAATAAGTTGTGTTACTAGACCTTAAATTTGCCTTCATTGTAATACTATATTCAGTATGATTTATCTGCAAATCCTCATATATTCTTGCCCCTAACTGATCAAACATACAATCTTTCCGAACTACAAAAGCCGTTTTCTTATCATTCACGTACTCTATAATTTCTAGTTGCATTTTACATAAGTATTTATTTAAGTTTAGTTTTAATAATTTTATATATTTTAGATCATTATGTGCTTTAATTTTGTGCATTATTGTTGGTAACCAAAAAAGGCTTAGGTTATGGAAATGGTTGCTGCAACAACAGAGCTGTAGAGAATGATAAAGAGCTGATTTGTAGAGAAGATGTGTAGCACTTGTTGCTACAACAAGGTAAAAGTTGCTACAGCAACCTTGCAGCACACAAAAATTGGACAGATGCGAATATGTACAGGTTCAGTAACTAAATTCTCTACGGCTGATTATTATTTGATGAACAAAATATGGCAGACGTGGCATGCATTAATCTAAAGGAAAAGATCTTCCATGATTAAGAAAAAGAAAAGGATAATATTCCTAGAATGCTAATAATAGTAAAAGAACATTTCCTAGAATCTTAAGGATACATGGAGATCTACTTGCCTTTTTGGAAAACCTAAAGATATAAAAGGAGCACGTATTTTAAAAGGAATGGGAGGCTAATTGGAGAGGAGCCGTCACACACACAACTGGTCGAAAAAAAAAAAGAAAAGCAAGGAAAAAGAAGAATTCAAGAGGCTGCTGCAGCGAAGTTTAGAGGAGAAAAAGTGTAGATTGCAACATAATCAAGAGCAACTCCTTGTGATTCAACTTTTTGCCCTTAGATTCTTCTATTTCATGTTTTGATTTTCTGGATGTTTAATTTAATGGCTGAACCGATTAGGATTTTTATTTCTTTATTGATTACGAACTACATTTTAATGTAGTTGGGTTATAAACAAACTTAATGATGAATTGACTTACATTATTGTTATTCTGCGTCTGCTACAACATTTTGTTTTGATTGTGCTTAATTTAATTCCCTATTTCGGCTGATCACCCATTTAGTGGATACAAGCTAGGTTTGATCCTCAACAGGGACATCTTAGTGGAAAGAATCAGAGCAATACTTGGTTTTAGATCAGGTTTTTCCTTAGTTGATTTATTATCAAATTGAATAGGGCCATGCTTGATCTAAGATTAGTGATGAACAAGACATAGGAGTTCACCTTGTAGGGTTAATAGATCCAAGTACGTATAATGCTATATTTAGATGTTAGCTTAGCAATTGATCATTATTAGATTGCATATAGATATAAGATATCCAACATGCGAAAGACGAGGATACATTAGGAATTAGGAATCTGCCCAGTGTTGTAGTCGATGCTATAGCAACTGCGTGTAATTTGTAAAATAGTCAATAATCATTAAGTGAGTTTAGACACCCAACTACCTATTGGCCATTGATTGATCTCTTGTGTTTGACGTATATTTTCCTTTGTTATCTTTTGTTTATTGTTTAATTAGTTTAATTAGATTCTTAAGTTAATTGATTTTTAATTTTATTATAATAGTAGTAATTGCATTGAATAAGATTGCTGTAGTAGAACCAGTAACATCAATTCCAGTGAAGACGATCTTAGTACTTATCACTTTATTACTTGTTGTGTACACTTGCGCACTGACACCTATTGCATAAAATCAACAATAGCCAACGTCTCCCACCAACCATCGTAACACAATTCAAGCACAACTAAATCGATTAAGCCTAAAATACAAAAAGAAAAAAAACAAATAAGATTATATTTATAACAAAAAAATTTGTATATTGGTGCGACCTTGTCGCACACACTGTCGTACCAACAGATAGGGTAATTGACATAGTCTGTTTGTGCAACAGGGTGCTTGCCAATGATGTTGTCTCATAGCCACGATCGAACCCACAAAAACACACCCCCAAACGAACGCTGTCGCCCCTTTTCTCACTGCTTACCAGGGTTTTGGGATTTTCAATATTGTTAGATTGGTGATAGGTTAGGGTGATTTGGTCAGAATTCACTTTTGCCATTGATGTCACCGTTCTGTTTGTCATTGGAGATAATGATTCAAGATTCCACAAAAGAACTAGTTACGGTTTATTGAAAGCTGTTACGGTTTGGTAAAGAGGGAGAGAAGTTTTGGTTAGGGGTGGGCATCGGTTCAGTTTCGGATTTTTTTTTCTTTAACAGTTTGGTTTAGGTTGAGAATATAAAAAACCGACAGTAATTTTTAGAAAATGAAAATCAAACCGAATTCGATAGTTCGTTTTGGTTCGGTTTCTTTTTTTTTTATTTCGTTTTGCTTAACGATTCGGATTAGCAAATCGGTTTCGAATTTTGGTTTGCAAGAGTTTTGAACTAAAATGTAGAATTTTCAAAATTATAGTTACTGCTTTTAATATCAAAAATTTTGGGCCAAAATAAAAATAAAAAAATAAGTTTTCGTGACATAGTATAATTTATCAAAATTTAAGGGATTAAATGATATTTTATCTTGTTGACTTTCCGTCAAAGACCATTTTGAAGCACAAAAATATAAAGATTAAAGATGCAAATGATATTAACCCTCCAATCATCTTCAACCTTCGTCACAAGCATCAGCCATTAGTGCACCACCAAATTCATTTACTACTCACATTCAAGTATTCAACAAACAACTATCTATGTGACACTCAAAATGAAAAATAAAATAAAAAGATTACCCACACCACACACACCTAATAATAAATTGAAAGGAGCCATTTCCCACAAAAAAAAAACAACCATTTCAAAAAGAAAAAAAAGCAAAACAGAGCAAGTTTGTGAGTTACCATGAAAGAGAGCAGGAAGTGATCTGAGAAGGAAGCAATAACGGCAGAAGCAAGTTGGATTAATGGATTTGGTTGCAAGGTGAAGGTTTCGGCAACAGGCAGCGGCAAGTTAGCTTTGGGTTTGGAAGTGAGTGAAGGGTGCAAGGCAAAAGTGTGTATATATATGTTATTGTAAAATTACAAAAATGCGATTATTTCTATTCGGTTCGGATTTTTTAATTTTTGAACCGAAAATCGAACTGAACACTTTCGATTTTTTTGCTTAAAAAATTTCGAACCGAAACCGAAAAAACCCGAACCGAATTGGATTTTTTTCAGTTTCGGTTCGGTTCTGCTCACCTCTAGTTTTGGTTGAAATAAGGAGGGTATTTAGGAGCAAAAATGGTTTGTTTGGCTAATGTTGATAGAAAAAAGTTATAGGGGTTACTTTTGAAATTAGATAAAAAAAAAGGGCCATTTTTGTAAATTTCCCAAATAATTGATAGTCTTATTTTAAAGGGTTAATATTATCTGGGTGACTTATATTTCGACAAAGTATAAAAAGGTGATATATGTTTTAAAAATAAGCAACTGGGTGAAATCCATTAATTTTTTCGTTAAAGTTAACGGAAACAGTGACATTGTGATGAAATGATGTTTTTGTCCCTACAATTAATTATAAAATGACGTTTCTACCTCTATAATAGTTATAAAATGACATTTCTACCCCTACAATTAGTTAGAAAATAATATTTATGCCTCTACTCATTTATTTTTACTTTTTAAATAGAAAAATATATAAAAAAAATTACATCTAAGTTTAATTAACTGGCTTTTTGTTTGTTAAAAGTTAAAACAAATTTTTTTTTTTAAATTTCTTGTTGAATCAAAATTTTCTTGTTAAAAAAAATATAAAAAATATGTTTGATTTAAGGAAAAAAAAGCCTATTAATTAAACTTAAATTAACTCAGAGGGATAAAAATGTTATTTCATCACAATGTTATTGTTCCCGTTAACTTTAACGAAAAAATTAACGGCATTTCACCTAGCTGCTTATTTTTGAAACATATGTCATTTTTTTATAATTTGTCGAAATATAAGTCACCCAGGTCATATTAACCTTATTTTAAATAATATAATAATGTTTTTGATCCTCCTCATCGTCAAACTCATGAATTGACAACTAATTCATCTTCACCAAATAAAATGATCAATTGATTTTGACCCGACTCAAGAAAGTTTTTTGCACGTCAAATGGAGCAGGCAGTTGGCATCCACTGTGCACGTGAAAGTCATGAATTGACTGAGTCAATGGAAGAGAAGACAACCGGACCGTGACTAATTAGCCCCGTTCACAAGTCATGAGTCAATAAACCACATGTACGTCGTTTATTGAAAGTAACTAGACAAACAACAGTTCTGTGTTTCTAGAAATAGACAGCTAATACTCTAGAAAATCAAGGATTGGTGGGGTTTGGGAGTCCGGAAAATGAAAGAGAAAGTGAAAGGGAAAAAAGAATAGAGAAAATCTTTATCAGAAAGTAACCGAAACGAAAAATGCTAGCTACAGGTGCTAAGCTCAAATGAGCTACTTATTTGAAGAAATTAGAACACTCAAGACTAATTACCAATGAGTAATGTTATTTGCACACTAAACTGTACACAAAATCACTGAAAGACAAGAAACATTTTATTAAAAGATAAATTTATTCACTTTATTAATAAACAGATGAATTATGAAAATAACTAAGAGAATGGTAAAGATGAAAGAGTGTACGCATAGAACTTGATACTCCAAACATGTACAACTGTTTTATAAGAGGGAAAAAGTGAGTCAAGTGAAGTGAAAGCATAAAAAACATAACTAGATAAGTGATCATATCCTTTCACGCTCTGTTGAGAACAGAGTTTAAAATAATTGGTAATAAATAGAACTTGTATTAGTGAATTTATGGAGACACATCACAACCATGGATTTTTCAAAATGAAGTTTTGAAAAGCTAATTGAGGTAATGCTTCGGTATCATTTGACCATTACAGATGGATAATCAATTAAGTGCAAGATCTATGTGCTTCTAGTAAATGACAGCTCTGTGGATCAGTAATCCTCTTTTTCGTTTCTAATTTTCTGTGCAAGTAAGAATCATTTTATCTTGCTCCATTAGAAAGAACAGTAAATGGCTTGCCTTGGCCGATAAGAACAGCTTAGTTGTAGCTTTGGGCAAAGTGTCTTATGACGTGTACCAAAGTCCATTTGTCAATCTACCAGCTCTGATATTCATAAAATGCAGAATATGCATTAGTTGATGGAGAGAAAACTATATGCATTCAAACTTTCAAATCCATCTAAATCCTGCAAAGTATTCATAATTTTCCACATATATATCATGCAAAAGAAAAATAATAAAATCACACGGATTTGATTCTAGTAAATGGAAGACCAGATTTTTTTCGAAAAACACTTCACTCATAGTTGAATTGTGAGTCGAATTTATGAAAATTAAATAAAATGAAAAACAAGAAAATTCGATAATTGTTTTTATGGATAACCAATATTAAGGGTGTGCTTACCATTTTTTGGTGGTAAAATAATAAAAATTGAAACATTAAGTGAAAAAAATAATTGTCAAAACACTTTGATAATGAGGTGAAGTATGAGAAAATATTAGATAATAAATTTATATCCCTTTCAAAATTATTGGTCAATAGAAAGTCGTTGGCGTGCCAAATGGACTAGGCAGCTGCTGTTTACTCTTCTAAAACGAAGCCTCTAGCACAAGTCACAATTCGACCAAGTACTTTTAATCTAATTTCCACAAAGCCGGATTTTTATTTGAGAACTTTCTCCTCATCATAAAAAACATCCCCCTCTTCTTCTTCATCATCATTGTTTAGGGGATAAAAAGAGAGAGAAATTGGTGGGATTTGCCGAAGAGGACGAGCACTCCTCATTTTTCTCATCCACCCATTTACTTGTAAGATGTAATGACCAAACTACCCTGACCAAGGCCTAGTCACTTAGTGGAAGCCAACATGATAGATCGTGGGGGACCAAGAATTAAGAGAAAAAAAAAAATCTATTACCATCACAATCACGATCATCCTAATATTTACATTATGATTATGAATATTCATCATTATCTGCAAGTGTACGAGAAATTATACATTTTATTTTTTTTGTAAACCAATAAATTGAATTGAGTATCGGAGGATTACCAACAGAAAAACTTCCAATGCGTCTTATCATCTTTTGTGATTTTAGGTGTTCATAGGTTATTTGCTAGTGGTCGCAGGGCATCCTTGGCAATTAGCAAGCCACTTTCCCACCAAACAAATTTAATGCTGACGTAGGGGTCTGCTATCAAGCCATAACCGACTCGACTATATTTCAGCATCAGCATTTGGTGCCGTCTGTGGGAACAGTCCAAAAAGCCAACTTTTTGTCTCTATCAATTTTTCATCTGGCCAAAGCGAAAGGCAGAATATTATCATGCACGCATCGGAGAAGCTGTTTTTCAGTGTTTGAACTCGCGTGAAAGAAATCAATCGAATCGGTAAAAACTAACCCAATGTTGACATTCACGAGCTTCAGATCGGTAAAATCTGTCTCACAGTTTCATTTCGCTTATATTTTCGATTAAATTGATGCAATTACTTTCAATTTATTTATCTGCGTGCGTGATATATTGCATCTAAATGATCAATTGTGCATCCCACCGACCCGGTATAGCTTGAGTTTATTTCCTTATTGGTAAACTTGTGTATTCACATCACATGACACCGATTTGAGAAGCTTAGCTTCCATAAACATCAGAAATTGGTTGTTAAGCAGGAATTCGAGAAATATTGAATTTCAATGCTAGTTGGTTTATAGTCAAACTCCACTCCAGATCATGTGCTTGCCATGAAATTTTGCATGATTTCAAGCTTAGACAAATTAAGATCTCAGCTACTTTAACAGGACGTCACATGCACATGACCCAATAACTTTATAAAAGCAAGACTCACAATTGGATTATGCCACGGTTTTAGCACATTTGCAATAGATTAATTCATTTAGAATAAGGTTTGGACTATTAATTGGGTGCAGAGATATGGGTTTCGGAAACAGGTTTCCGAGGGTATTTTTTATAAGTAGTTATGCGAAATCACGCACAGCAAACGTTCGACGAAATGACTGAAAGAATTGAAACTGATTTGCAGCCTCAAATTGTTGGCAGTACCATATCTAGAGACACCTCGAGAATCAGGAACAAGCTTAGGAATATACGAAAGAACACTGCCGAGCGGCCAAGGACCAAAATATATTTTCAGTTTCAGTTGATTTAATAAAAGCATAAAACTAATTTAAGAGCATTAATTGTTATTAACCATAGCTCTATTATACTTTTGCATAAGAGAATATTAGAAATGATGCATATATATGCTGTCTTTAAATAAATAATGGCTGTCATTCACGTTGCATAAATTCTCTTAATTGTTCAGAAGTGCTAGAAGAAGTATAATTAGCATAATCTGGATAAGGTCGAGTATTGTTTATTTCGGCTAACTTTAGTAGTGCTTTTAAAACAAAACAAATGCTTATTGATGACGAGAATTGAAAGCCATGTTTTCAAGCTTCAAAGCATTGATGAAGTTGGATTTTTGTTTCCCACCCATTTTATTCGTTTCCACACATTTTTTTTTCCAAATTATATCTCATATGAAAATTCTTATCACTTAGGTTTGGCTAATATGGAAAATCTTCCACTTCCAATTACCTCACTGCAATAATTCGCTTTTAAGAAGACGAAATTAGTGGCCCATTAATCGGTATGAGTACACAACATTTTTGTCAATCCTTGAAATGAGAACTATTTTCATTTCACTGTTATCGTGATGGTAACAAAATCTAAATTTTTAATATGTTCACTGAAGAAAAGTGAAAAAAGAAAAAAATTGTATATAAAAGTATCATCTACATGCAATCCTATAAAAAATCGTAACTAATAAAACAGCCACAAACCTGCAGAAGATTGAGATTGAATATGACCATGAAATATAGTCAAGAGTAAAGGCCAGAGCAAAAGAAAGAAAGCTCGTATGCAAAGAAAATAAATATGTTTACCTTATTTAAAAAAAAAATTACCAAAGTAAAATCAATAGTAATTTCATAAATATACAGAAAATTTTATTTCTGGTATGATTGGGAATGAGATTATTGAATTATTGTACTTTTAATTCATTTTTCTTTTATTTAGCATAACGGCAATCAAATCTCCACTCACTACATGTTCTGGTGCGTTTACTAAACTGAAATCGGAATGAGTTGGAATCAGAATGAGTTGGAATCAGAATGGGTTGGAATCAGAATGGAGAATAGGAATCAGAATAAGTTGTTTATTTGGGCTGTAGGAATCGGAATCGAAATGGGCTAGAATTTCATTGATGTGTTTACTTTATCATGGAATCGGAATCGGAAAAAGCCGAATTGTTTCAAGTTACTAAAATGCCCTTAGTTCATAATAATAATAATAACAACAACAACAACAACAACAACATTTAAACAATAATAAATAATAAATAAAATAATAAAAATTAATAGATTTTAATAAAATAATAATAATGACGTTATTATTATTTAATATTATTTGTGATTATTATCATTATAAAACTGATATTAATTAAAAATTAAAAATAATAAAATTTAATAATAATAATAATAAATAAAATTAAAAATAATAAATGTTAATAATGATAATATTAATAAATATAATAATATCAATAATTAAAAATAACTAAAATAATAATAATAATAATATAACAACAACAACATTTAAATAATAATAAATAATAAATAAAATAATAAAAATTAATAGATTTTAATAAAATAATAATAATGACATTATTATTATTATTTTAATATTATTTGTGATTATTATGATTATAAAAATGATATTAATTAAAATTAAAATTAATCAAATATAATAATAATAATAATAAATTAAATAATAAAATTAATAATAATAAATGTTAATAATGATAATATTAATAAATATAATAATAACAATAATTAAAAATAACTAAAATAATAAAGTTAATATAATAATAATAATAATAATAGCAATAATAATAACAACAACAACAATTAAATAATAATAAATTAAATTATAAAAATTAATACATTTTAATAAAATAATATTATAATAATAATAATAATGACATTATTATTATTATTATTTTAATATTATTTGTGATTATTATTATTATAAAAAGGATATTAATTAAAAAATAAAATTTATAAAATTTAATAATAATAATAATAATTAGAATATTAAAATTAATAATAATAAATGTTAATAATGATAATATTAATAAAAATAATAACAACAATAAATAATAATAAATAAAATAATAAAGTTAATATAATAATAATAATAATGAAATTAAAATAATTATAAATAATAAATAAATAATTAATAAATTTTAATAAAATAATATTAAAATAATAATAATGACATTAATGATAGTAATACTAACAATTAAATAATAAAAATAAAAAATTTTGATATAATAATAATAATTAAATTAATAACAATAATAATTAAAATAATAAAATTAAATAAATTTTTTATAACAACAACAACAACAATAATAATAATAATAATAATATTATTATTATTATTATTAAATAAATTTATTTTTATTATTATTATCATCATCAGATGACCTATTTACAAATAATATAAAATTTTGGGTTATTTTCATAATTCTGCAGTAGGCTTGGCAATGGGCCGAGCTTGGACAGGCTTTTGAATGCCCATGCCCAAGCCCATGAATTAAGAAACAAGTCCAAGCCCACTGGAAGCCCATCCAATTGCGAGAGGGCCTGGGCTTGGGCCGGGCTTGGGCTTTTATCAAATTTTTAAAATTATTTTTTAATAAAGTGTAAACTAAAAACACTTAAATTACATATAATTATCCAATTCATGATTATCCAATATGATGTACTTATATATTATATATATTTTTAATATCTTTTAGCTTAATTTTATTATTAGTTTTTATTTTATTATATTAATTATTGTCTTAATTTTATATTTTTATTTATGTAGGTAATATCCAAATAAAAAGAGCTAAAAGAGGAATTAAATCAGAACATTTAAGAAGAAATCTACATGAAAAAATCAGAAGGAAAAAGAATAAAGAAATTTAATTAAAATAAATCAAGGAATATTTATTTAATTAAATATCATGCATGCATGTGGAAACCAAATATTTTGGCACTGCTTTAAAATGGCAAACACGTGATGATGGGCTTTGGGCTTTCAAAGATTTCTTGTTGCATTAGGAATTGAAAGGGGCGGCTGGCATTATTAATATATAAGAAGGCCACAATTGAAGAATAGAGGTGTGTGGAAAAACGGGCAGCAGCCGCACTTAGAAAACAAAAGGAGAAAAGCCGAGAGTAACAAAGCAAAACCGAGAGCAAGAATTTGGAGAAGCCGAACTGCAGAGAACTGAGAGAGAGTTTATTGAGTTTATTCTTTCTCTTTCTCTTTTAATTATCTTGCTTCAATGTTCCCTATAATATTTATGGATTCTCTTTATTTTCCTATGAACTAATTTATTTTGCTAGGGCTACGATGTAGCCTAACTATAAAGATTTAATTATATAAATCTGTGATATTTTTAGTTTATTATTCCATGATTGAGTGTTCATTATTGTGCTTAATGCTTTTAAATATCTGGCCAATATTTGAATGATTTGAGGATACATAATGAGACCGAGAGAAGATTTATATATTTTTGCTCTGTGTAATGAATGCCATGAATTGAACGAAAGACAGAGATATGCTAACGTGATTCGTGCAGTTTTATTTAAGAATTTCCATAGAGTTTAATGAATCTTTGCATATTTAAATTCACATAAAGATATAATGGGTTAATATGTGAGGGTATTTTTTATATTACTCGAGAGAGTATATTAAATAGTTTAAGGAAATTTACTGTCAACATGGGTAATAATTTTTTTATTAACACAGATGAAGGATCAAATTGGATTAGTTATGGTGAAATCGGATGTCCTAGTGTCTTAATCTCTTGGTAATTTCATAACTTCTTGCATTATTATTAAATTTTAATTGCTTTATTTTATTTTAATTTTAAATCTAATTTCTATTAATCGATTGTTCAAATAAATTAGGGTTAGAATAATTTCAGTAACTAATAAGATATACAATTTCTGTGGGACGATTCTTTACTCTACATTATATTACTTGTGCCGACTAGTACACTTGCTAATTTTCGCATCACAATACACAAATAATAAAAATATAACATAATAAACCACAAATAATCAAATACTAATATCGAAAAAGAAAACTAATCAAATTTTCGGACATTAATATTAGATTAATGTATATAACTAATTATACCACCAAAATTCAAGCATGCAATCACATTAATATGTGTGTATATATACATATATCTAAAGATTCAAAATTAATACAGAAATTAAATTTGTTTTTTTACAAGAAAATGACAAGGGTTCGAAGCTGTACTTCACCTCAAAAATCAAAACTGCACAGGGGTTTGCTGCTACTTGTGGACGTCTCACGTCGCGCTGGGCTCTCGAGTTGTGGGCGTGGCTGCCTGCTGCCTGCTGCTTCGAATCTGCACTTCACTTCAAAAATCAAAACTGCACAGGGGTTTGCTGCTACTGTCATGCTGCTGGTGGGCGTCGCGCTGGGCTCACCAGTTGTGGGAGTTACTGCTTGCTGCGATGCTACCTGGTGGTTCTCTGACTAGCAATGCTGGTGCAGGCGTGCAGCATGAGCCGTGCTTGGACGGTTGGTGGTGATGAATCGGCCATGACAGTAGCACTGGACGCTGGTGGCCTGGTGTGGTGTTTTCATGTTTGGCTGTTTGAGCCTTTGAGGTTTTAATTTTCAGATCTTGTAGTTTTGTTTTACTTTCTCATTTAGGATTAGAGAATAGAGAGAATCAGATACGAATGAGGGTAATTGGGTAAATCACAAATGGATTGGGAATACGATTTTTTATTTTCATTTTTTAGTTTTATTTTTTTTAAAAATAAAATACAAGCCCAGGCTTCTTTCATCAAGCCCATAACCAGGCTTCTTTCATTCTATTTTTGTGAAATTTTTGTGTGCAAATAACATTTTTCATTACTAATTAATTTACAATCTTTGGTGCCAGCTCAGCAATCTATTATAGCACACTTGTCAGCATGGCATACAGTTTTACAGCAACAGCCTTGCAAGTTGCATCTGTAACAACCTACTAACAGTCTAGAATCCCAAAATACTCTGCTAAACTTGAGTGCAGAGAATGAACTATGCTCCTTCCTTTGACCATAATATGATTATGATCCTCGTGATGAACTTGATACTCCAACATATACAATTGTTTTAAATGATGCACAAGGTGAATCAAGTGAAGTGAGAGTATAAAAAACATAACTGGATAAGTGAATATATCCTTTCATGCTATGTTCATAACAGAGTTTAAAACAATTGGTAATTGATACACATGACAACCATGGATTTTTCAAAATGAAGTTTTGAAAGGCTAATTCAGGTAATACTCAGTATCATTTGAACATTTCAGATGGCTAATAAATTAAGTGTAAAATCTATGTGCTTGTATTAAGGTCCATTTTTGTCCATCTACCAGCTCTGGTATTCATAAAATGCAGAATATGCATTAGCTGATGGATTGAAAACTATATGCATTCAAACTTTCAAATCCTTCTAAATCCTGCAAAGTATTCATAATTTTCCACATATATATCAAGCAAAATAAAAATAAAAGAAAAATATTTCTACGGGTAACCTACACTAAGGGTGCATGGAAATCCAGATTTTTTCGAAAAACTCTTCACTCATAATTGAATGGTGAGTCGAATTTATGAAGATTAAACAAAATGAGAAACAAGACAATTCGACAACTGTTTCTACGGATAACCTACACTCAGGGTGCATTTATCATTTTTTGGTGGTAAAATGATAAAAACTGATACATTAAGTAGAAAAAATAATTATCAAGAAATTTTGATAGTAAAGTGATGTATCAAAAAAATATTAGATGGTAAATCATTGATATTCCTTTCAAAATTATTGGTCAATAGAAAGTCGTTGGCGTGCCAAACGGACCAGGCAGCTGCTGTGCACTTTTCTAAAACGAAGCCTCCGGCACAAGTCACAATTCGACCAAGTACTTTTAAACGAACCTCGACTTATCCACGGATTTTATCAAGGACCAAGGTACATCTGCGAGCTGCTCAATTTTCTAGATTCCATTTGATTGAATTCGGTCCATTTGATACGGTAATATGATAATTATCTTTAATTACAAGAGATTTAAAGATATCATTTTCAAAACTAAACTTGATTTATAATGCTTAGTTGCTTTTAATTTAGTTTCCACAAAGCCGGATTTTTATTCGAGAACTTTCTTTCTTTCTCTTCATTCTCAAAAACATCCCACTCTTCTTCTTCTTCATCATCATACTGATCAGCCCATTTGTTCTATCAATTTTAATTTAAATTACAATAAAAAAAATTCGAACTTGCACTTAATCCTTCAAACCAAACTGTAATTAAGGAAAATTACACTCAAGCAAAACGGCAAATCCCTAATTTTTTTTCAGATCCGAACAGCAATGTTTAAGGTTTGTCGTCATCAGTGTATCAATATGCTTTTTTTATTTTTATTTTTTTAAGGTCCCAGAAACAGAATGCAATTTTGCTTGCATAGATAAGTGTCTCTTTTTCAAATTTCCCTTAAATAAATTCATTTTATTTATATTATTTAAAAAAAACAATTTACAGTAATAATTAGACCAATCGAGAACATGTTAAGAAACTAAAAGTTTAATATATATATATATTGTAAAATAACAATTAATTGGTGAGCAACCAGTTAGGATTTTTAAGTACGTTCATCATGTGGTAAGGTACATTTACAAGTTAGATTTTGTCTATTATTTATTTAATTGTCTTAAATTTAATTTGTCAAAAGTTTATGGTAGACCTCAAATTTCTAGATTTGATTTGGCTCACTTTCATTTGTTTGAAAATTATAATTGTGATAATTTCTAATACGGGAACTCTGCGAAAGTTCAATGAGAATATATATTGAAAACTCTTATTTCTTATGTCCCATATGTTTGGCTAATTTTTCAAAATTAAATTGAACAGTTTTTCTCAACAACATGACAATGTTTGATAATTCAACGTATATTGCCCAAGTAGTTATTACATTAAAGAGGGAACGGATTTCTCTCCATGTGACAACAGATGTTGAAGTGTTCTTGCTATTCGTTTGATAATTCAAAGATTCACAAGTGCCAATAAGTAGTATAATAAGAAAAATTGTGTGCCTTGACTTATATTTGTGATAGATACTCATTTATGATCTTTAACATGAATTAGCCTTTTTCAATCTCCCTGCTAAAATTCTCTTTTAAGAAGAAGAAATTAGTGGCCCATTAAGGTCCAGTTTGGTAATACTGTAGCTTAACCAAACACTAAAATTAACTTTTAGATTCTCAAAATCACTTTTAAATCATCCAAAAGCAATCCCAAACGGGTCCTAAGTAATTATGTGTGCTTTATGGATCATAACATTTTTGTCGATTCTTAACCTGACTCAGAAGTCATAGTTGCAAAGTCAATGAAAGAGAAGACAATTGGACAGTCACTAGCTAATTAATAATGGGGTGACACTAAACCGATTATTTATATCGCACAGGCAAATATTATTAATTCAATCTAATTTATTATGATTATTATCATTTTTAATGAAAAGCAAAATAATTCTTAACGTATCTAATGGATATTACTTTCTTAGACTCTTGGCATTCTTTGAATGCCCTTTAATCAGCTCCATTCACAAGTCACACAAGTCCATAAATGAAGAGACCCCGGGATAGGGTACATTATTTTTAGATAAACAAGAGGTCTAGCAATAGACAGCTAATACTCTAGAAAAAAAAAAAATCAAGGATTAGTGGTGTTTGGGAGGAAAAATGGAAGAAAAAGTGAAAAAAAAAAACAAAAAAGAAAAAATGCTTATGATAAGAAACAGAAACATAAAATACAAGTAAACAAGTTCTAAGTTGAAATGAGTTATTTATAGAAGCACTAATGCTATCTTTACTCAACTTGGAATATAAAATTATATGCATTAAAATTTTAAGTCTTCTACATCCTACAAATTAAGCATTCATAATTTTCCGGACATCAAGCAAAAGAAAAAATAATTAAATCACACTCATCTGATTATAGTAAATGAAAGACTAGATTTTTCCAACCAACTCTTCACTCATAATTGATGGTGATTCAAATTTATGAAAATTAAACAAGATGAGAAACAAGACAAGTCGGCAACTACTTTTATGGATAACCTACACTAAATGGATTCGCACTTAAACTTTCTAATACAAGCATTGTGTTTTCTATCAGAAATTTCATTCACTCATAATAACATGACATATATCAAATTCTTAATCATTCTTAAAAATTGAAAAAATTAATCATTCTACCTACATTACATGATATTCAAATTCTTTACAATTATACAAATTAAACTATCTGTAGAGCTTCATGTCACATTCATCAATTAAATGAATTTTTAACAAATTTTAAAGAATTAGCCGCCGAGCCGAGTAAGAAAGTTCTTTGCGCGTCAGGAATGAAATAATAAAGCTATGTTTTTCCTCCTCTCCTGCGGATCACAATAGAGCGTTAAGCGTTTCACTTCTTCAAAGCATGAATTAATATGGAACATAAATGGAAGTGGAGACAATCGGACAGTGACTAATTAATTTGGAATATATATGGCAATTGTCTCTTGTTTTCTTTATTTATTTAACAAATTAATTTTAATATTCAAACAATAGTTAGCTAACCTTCTGAAGATCTAAAGCACACTTGAACATCAAGAATTTATGGTGTTTGGGAGTAGGGAAAATGGAAGAGAAAGTAACAGAAACGTAAAATAGGAGTTGCAGCTTAGAACCTATAAAAGAGGGACAAGATTAATCAAGTGAAGTGAAAGCACAGAAAATATATTTAGATAAGTGATCCCTTCATGCTCTGTTCAGGAAAGAGTTTAAAGAATCACAGTAACAGTAGTGAAAATTTAAAGAATAACTTTATATTTAAATGTTATTGTGATAGTTTTATCGTAAAATAATTCCACTAATTTAAAAAATTATTCTATAATTTTCTTCTCGCGGTAACTTAGAACATGACATATATCAAATATCTAAAAAGTTGAAACACTTGACCATTCATGCTACATTAATTCCTTGAAACTCAAAAATATTTTTGGATAAATTTTTAGAATTAGTGGTGTTCGATAATTGCAATTGTATTTTTTAAAATTGAGATAATTTACAAGTCCTGAAAATTATACAAATCAGTGATGTCACATTCATCGAAATATTGACTTTTTCACGTCAAATAAAAGTCATATTACCTGACGTAGATGAGAAAAGTTGACGGCAAATTGCCCAAGTCAAGCCAAAAGGACAAAAATATGGGACTAATTGTTTTTCATGCATCAAATGAGTCCAACTATCGAAGATTGAAGGATTTCTCTCTATGAGACAACATGTTGAAGTGTATTTGCTATGCGTTTGATAAATGTGTGGCTTGAATTATTGTATTAGCAGCCCCGTAAATTAAATTATGCGTGCTTTATACGTTATATTGAGTAGAGTATAACATTGTTGTCAATACTTTAAATGAGGACTATTTTCATTTTATTGTTATAGACTTATAGTGATGGTGAAAAAAATAATATGTTCAACAAAAAAAAAAATGAGAGAAGAAAAAATGTATATAAAAGTATAATCTACAAGCAATCCTAGAGAATTTTGTAACTAATAAAAAAGCCACAAACTTGCCGAAGATTGAAATTGAATGACCATGAAATATAAAATAAAAGAAAGAAAGCTCGTATGCAAAGAATATAAGATGTTTACCTTACTAGTTCTATCATACATATACACACAGAAGATCTTTATTGAAAGTAAACAGAAACGCAAAATACAATCATTCGGTAATATTGGTAGAAATTAATTTGTATTAGTGAATTTATAGAGACATATCAGAAACATGGCATAAAGTTAAGTAGATTGGTGCCACCTAAGCAATATATTATAGGTACACTCTAGATTGATTACCAATAATTCGTTTGCAATCATTGGTGCCAGCATGGCATAATGTTAAAGGAGGGACAAGATGAATTAAGTGAAGTGAAAACATAAAAAGCAATTCTTGATAAGTGATATCTTCATGCTCTGTCAGAGTTCAAACAATTGGTAATTTTGATATAAATTAATTTTATATTAGTGATTTATAAAGACAGATCACAACCACGGTCATGGATTTTCAAAATGATGTTTATAATTATCTTATTTGCCAAAGTATATCATAATTTTCGAGACATCAAGCAAAAGGAAAAATAATTAAATCACACTAAGTTTTTTTAATAGTAAATGAAAGACCATATTTTTCCAACAAACTCTTCACTCATAATTAATCGTGAGTCAAATTTATGAAAATTAAGTAAAATGAGAAACAAGACAAATTGGTAAGTATTTTTATGTACAACCTACACTAAATAGATTCGCACTTAAAATATTTAATACAAGCATTGTGTTTTCTATCAGACACTTCATTCACTTATAGTAACATGACATATATCAATTATCTAAATATTGAAAAAATTAATCATTCTATTTACATTACTTGAAATTTAAATTACTTTTTATCAATTATAAAAATTAAACGATTTATCGAATCATGTCACATTCATCAATTAAATGAATTTTAACAAATTTTAAAGGATTGGCCGCCGAGCCAAGTAAGAAAGTTCTTTGCGTGTAAAATAAACTAGGGAATGATTTTTTTTTTTTCAGCAGTATTCATTTTCATTGAATGACTTAAACAGTGCTCAATGGGACATTGTTTTTCATATTAAGCATTTATTAAAAAAAAAAAAAAGAGGTAATCACTGAATGAATTTAACAGTGCCCCATTAATATGATAATTGTGTTGTTTTATATATTTATTTATTTTTTGAGTGACACTAAATCGATTCAATTGGTTGGATCTAATTTAGTTTAATCGGTTAATTTTGCTTTACATTCTAGTGGTTACATTCCAGTGGTTTGATCCAATGTCCCATGGCCATAACGTTCACTTGACTCACGTGGCATTGTAGGAATCAGCCTGTTCTCTATTTATACGAGAAGAGCGAAGGTAATTATCTGGATTTGGTAGGGGTTTGTTTGGAAATATGAAGAAAGTTGGGGACACGCGGGATGGGGAGCTTTGTTTAAGTTTAAATTCCGACATAAGAGATGATTATTCGGTCACCCGGAAGAAGGTTTGTTAGGCTACAGCCACAAGCTTATTAAGGTTTATACAGTTTGGTTGGTGTTGGTTTGAAATTGAATCTTGAATCTAAGGCGTGAGAGAAATAGACCAATGAGACTCTGCCATTGAAGCATCTAGAAAAATTTCCAATAAATGAGTGCATTTTATTTTTATACTGGTTGTTGCTCTAATATTTAAAAAATAATAATTTACACGAATTGAGAATAATATATTAGGAAACTAGAAGTTTCAAAGATATATAAAAAGAAATTGAAAAAATAAAAACTAATCAATTAGCGGAACCAGCTAAATTTTGTCTAACATTTAATTAATCGCTTTATATTTTAGTTTGTCAGAAATATGTAGTAGACCTCAAATTTATAGGTTTGATTTAACTCACTTTGGCTTGTTTGCAAATTCTAATTCTGATATCGGAATTTTTAATTACGAACTATTAAAAATTAAAAATTCTAATTCTGATATCGTAATTAAAAATTCTGAATGATCGTATTTTAATTCTAACCCATCAAGATCTGTTGCATGGTGTTATAACTAAAACTAAATAACACTAGCCTTTAATTACAAGGGTTAAGAATCATATTTTGTTAAACCAATTTTATTGCCTATAATTCGACTAAATAAGAGTGATCTAAGTGTAATTGTCCTTATCTTGGATGTAACAAAAATTTATTGACGTTCTAAACTAGATTCATTTTCTTCATAATTTTTGCATAAAGTATCAAAAAAGAATTTTAGCGCAAAAGAGGAAGAGACGGAGAGAGAGGGGGGGGGGGGGGGGGTGTGGTTGGGGAATATAAAAATTAAGCAAAGATTTGTGGAGAAAAGTAGAGGCTGATATTCAAGATATGTCACGTTGGACCATTGGCCTAACATCTTATTTACGCTTTATGTATCAAGTCAACAAACGAAAAGACCAGGGGACGGAGTACGTTGTTTCTAAAGTAATTAGACAAACAAATAGCAGTTCTGTCTGTAGAAATAAACAACTAATACTCTAGAAAATCAAGATTAGTGGTGTTTGGGGGTCCAGAAAATGGGAGAGAAAGTGAAAGAAAAACGAACAGAGAAAATCTTTATTAGAAGTAGCAAAATTACAGGTTCTAAGCTCAAATGAGATATTTATAGAATAAATCAGGACACTCAATAGACTAATTACTAGTATTAGTTTACAACCTCGGCAATCTGTTGTAGCACACTTGCCAGCATAGCATACTGTTACACAGCAACAGCCTTACATCTGTAACAACCATCTAACAGTCTGTGCAGCGAATAAACTGTGCTCCTTCCTTAGCCATAATATGATCCCTGGGATGAACTTGGTACTCCAACATATACAACTTTCATAAAGGAGAGGGACAAGATGAAATCAAGTGAAGTGAAAGCACGAAAAAACATAACTAGATAAATGAGTCCTTCCATGCTCTGTTCATATCAGAGTTTAAAACAATTGGTAACTGTAGGGAATTTTTGGTTCCCTCCCAAGACCTCTGCTAGCAATAAGTTCAAACATATTAATAGAAAAATAAAATGGATAATACACCAATCACACAACACAAGATTTACATGTAAAACTCTAAAATATAATGTCACGGCCGCCAAGGACGAGAAGGTAAAAAATTTCACTTATGAAAAATTATTGCAACCATACTCTCAGATTATTTTATCTCACACCCAAACCTCAATTACACCCAAACCTTCCCACAAACTCAGTGCACTCTCTTTTCATTAACTCTCTAGTTATTCACTTCTGTCTCTCTTCTCACTTCAGTGAGTTCTCAATTTATATATGTTGGGGCTTTCCCACTGTCAAAGAAAATGGTCCAAAATCTGGATGAACAAATCTTGCAGCCACTAAATAAGCTTGATAACTTGGACCAAGCTTGCTGACATTTTACCACGCCTTCGTCGTAGCATTTATTGTGGATGCATGAAAGTCAAGAGATCATTGCATGCATTAACAGTCGTCCATTCATCAAATGCAAGAGAAATCGAAGAGATCATGCCAGCATTTAATGCTCAAATGAGAAACTAATTAAATTTCCCGTAGAACGCACGCAAATTGTTAGTTCTATTTCTCAACATTTTTCCTGCAAATGAAGATTAAACTATTCAAGTCACTTTATCCAACAGGAATTGATAGAACTTGTATTACTGAATTTGGAGACACATTACAACCATGGATTTTCAAAATGATCTTTTGAAAGCATAATTTAAGTAATAGTACATCATTACCCTCTATTCAAATGTGTGGCCATCTTCAAACTAAAACCAAACCCAAAACAAGATATCCTATTCCGTATTCGCTTGGATGACTCATATTAATCATTTAACTATGCCATGCAAAAACCTACTGAACACTTCATCACTCAAACTTAACCCAAAAATTTTACCCTACACACTTTGAAATAGACAATGAAAATCAAAGCATTCACTGCATATTTCATATACCACTGCTTTTAGCCTTTTATAATGCTATCATAGCTCATGATTAGCTCAGCATCAATCTGTTTTTTTTTAGTATGCTTTGTACCTTTTAATTATATTCCACAAAACGTGGATGTTTATTTGACAACTTTCTCTCCTTTGACCATACTAGGTCAAAAACAATCATCATACAACACCACAAACTAAACTACACTTAACTGACATGCCACTTAAAAAAATAAAGCTATCAGTAATTTATAAATTGTCACTCAATATCATATAATACCTGTGTCGACCAGCAACATTTCCCTAAACCTATCATCATGCCTATAGAAAGCCCATTGGAACCGCAAAAGGCTCATTACTCTCTTTCTTCTCTTCATCCATTCCCTCTTCAGCCGCATCGTTCTTTTCGGCCCCATTACCATTTTCATTATTCCCTGCACTCACTTCTACCGCCCCCTCCATACTCCTCTTTCCATAATTAGCCTCTATTCCCTTAACTGCCCCATCATTCTGTTGAACTTGTACATGCAAGTGGCAAACAATTGCATGTGGGTAGTTACAACTTTTGACTATTGGAATAACTTTTAGACTTTTGGAAGATTGGTTGAGTGAGTGGGAGACATGAGTGGGAGGCATGATTAAGTGGGCACATTATTAGTGCTACTTTCGGTGCCACTTGCTGTGTACGTAATGTACAATGCCCAAGAACGGACAAAGCTGGATCCAAAATCTAAGAGACATATCTTCTTGAGGTATGCTGATCAAGTGAAGGGGTATCGTATGTGGGATCCCACTGCCCACAAGATTGTCATCAGCAGAGATGTTATTTTTGTAGAAGATCAGCTACAAAAGAAAGATGGGATGATAGCACTGTGAAAGAAAAGTCAGAGACTGTACCGGTATATATGAAAAATAATATGGAAGATTCAGATTCTTCTGAAGTAGCACCATAGCACGAGGAACAAGAACCAATAGAGTCCGAGGTTTTAGAAGTTCGTCGGTCAACTCATGAGAGACGACCGCCGGTGTGGTACTCGGAGTATGTTATAGAAATCAATGTTGCATACTGTCTTCTAACAGAGGATGGAGAGCCATCAACTTTTCATGAAGCTTTAAATAGCTCAGATGTTGCTTTGTGGATGACAGCAATGCATGAAGAAATTGAAGTTCTACATAGGAACAAGACTTGGGAACTTATACCACTACCACATGAAAGAAAAGCCATTGGATACAAATGGGTCTATAAGATCAAACGTGATGGCAATGACCAAGTGGAGCGGTATCGTGCAAGATTGGTGGTAAAAAGATATACTCAGAAAGAAGGTATTGACTTCAATGAGATATTTTCTCCGGTGGTTCGACTCACGATAGTCAGAGTAGTCTTGGCAATGTGTGCTACATTTGACCTACACCTAGAGCAGTTAGACGTGAAAACTGCATTTTTTTATGGAGAACTTGACGAAGAGATTTATATGCTCCAACTAGAAGGTTTAACTAAAACAGGCAAGGAGAACTTGGTTTGCAGGTTGAACAAATCTCTATACGGTCTCGAATAGGTGTCGAAGTGTTGGTATAAGAGATTTGATTCCTTCATCATGAGCCTTGGATACAATAGACTCAGTTCAAACCATTGTGCATACTACAAGAGGTTTGAGGATAATGATTTTATCATTTTGTTGTTGTATGTGGATGACATGTTGGTAGCAAGCCCCAACAAAGATCGAGTCTAAGAATTAAAGGCACAGTTGGGTAGGGAGTTTGAAATGAAGGACTTAGGACCAGCAAACAAGATTCTAGGGATGCAAATTCACCAAGACAGAAATAACAGGAAGATTTGGCTTTCTCAAAAGAATTACTTGAAGAAAATCCTACAACGGTTCAACATGCAAGATTGTAAGCCAATTTCTACCTCACTTCCTGTTAATTTCAAGTTATCCTCAAGTATGTGTCTTAGCAATAAAGTAGAGAGGAAGGAGATGTCTCGAGTGCCGTATGCATCAGCAGTGGGAAGTTTGATGTTCGCTATGATACGTACTAGACCAGACATTGCACAAGCAGTGGGAGCAGTCAGTCGATATATGACGAATCCTGGTGGGGAGCATTGGAAAATAGTGAAGAGGATTCTGAACATCAGAGGAACATCAGATGTTGCATTTTGTTATGGAGGATCAGAATTTACTGTCAAGGGATACGTAGATTCAGATTTTGTAGGTGACCTTGATAAAAGAAAATCCACTACTGGCTATGTGTTTACAGTTGCAGAAGGAGCTGTAAGTTAGGTTTCGAAACTGCAGACCATTGTGGCTTTATCTACAACAGAAGCAGAATACATGGCAGCTATACAAGCATGCAAGGAAGCTATTTGGATACAAAGGTTATTGGAGGAGCTCGGGCACAAACAAGAGAAAATTTCTGTGTTTTGTGACAGCCAGAGCGCCTTGCACATTGCAAGGAATCCAGCCTTTTATTCCAGGACAAAACACATAGGGGTTCAGTACCACTTCATTCGAGAAGTAGTGGAAGATGGAAGTGTGGATTTGCTGAAAATCCATACTAAGGAAAACCTAGCAGATATTTTAACGAAGCAATAAATACAGACAAGTTTGTTTGATGTAGATCCTCGAGTGGCCTAGCGAAAACGTAAGCAACATGATAATGGTGAAGAAGAATGGATGGTGTGGAGATATGATTGGTTCTCAATCAAATCTCTAAGTGGGAGAATTGTTGAACTTGTGCATGCAAGTGGCAAACAATTGCATGTGGGTAGTTACAACTTTTGACTCTTGGAATAACTTTTAGACTTTTGGAAGATTGGTTGAGTGAGTGGGAGACATGAGTGGGAGGCATGATTAAGTGGGCACATTATTAGTGCTACTTTCGGTGCCACTTGCTTGTGTTTAAGAATTAAAATTGGAGAAAAGGAGATCCTGGAGGCTATAAATTGAGGTCTCATTTACTTCTCCAAGCATCCCATTTTAAGAGTTACATGAGAGAAGTCAAGAGTAGAGAGAGTTGTCTTGAGAGCTTTGAGCTCTTGTTCATTACGTGTCAAATGAATAAGAAACTGATTTTTTTTTTTTTACAGAAGTATTAATTTTCATTGAATGAATTAAACAGCGCTCAATGGGACAAAATGCTTTTTTATATTAAGTATTCACTGAAAAGGATAAAAAGAACCAAAAAAAAAAAAAGAAAAAAACAAAAGGTATTCATTGAATGAATTTTGACAGTCCCTCATTGAAATGATAATTGTGTTGTTTTTATTAATTTATTTATTTTTGGAGTGACAGTAAACCTATTGAATTGGTTGGATTTAATTTAGTTTTATCATAGAATAATTCCACTCATTCAATTTTTTCAATATTGAGTTTTCATCATCGAGTAATGTAACACAAACCAATTAGAAAGCATACAGACGTTGTATTTTACATGTAGCGAGTGAATTTTAAAAATGAGTTGAAAACATTATCAAAATTATTGGTCGATAGAAAGTCCTCGACAGAAAGCATTTCGAAATCCACAAATACTAATACGTACATAGCTGAATAATCAGTGGCCACATTACGTACATAGCTGAATAATCAGTGGCCACCTTCAAACAAAAACCAAACCCAAAACTAGGTATCCTACTCCGTATTTGCTTGGATGATTCATATTAATCATTTAACTACGCCAAACAGAAACCTACTAAACACTTCATCACTCAAACTTCACCCAAATATTTTAAACTAGACACTTTGAAATAGACAATGAATATCAAGGCATTCACTGCATATTTCATAGACCACTGCTTTTATAATGCTATCATAGCTCATGATTAGCTCAGCATCAATCTGTTAAGTAATTTAGTATGCTTTGTACTTTTTAATAATATTCCACAAAGCACGGATGTTTATTTGAGAACTCTCTCCTTTGACCCTACTAGGCCATAAACATTCTAGACATATTTTAGCAAACAATCATCATACAACACCAAAGAGACTAACTGACAAGCCCCCTCCGTATTCCTCCTTGCATCATTACCCTCTATTCCTTTGACTTTAACCGCCCCATCATTCCTGTCCTCTTCTTCCTCTTCATCCTCATAAACACCCCCTCTTCATCTTGTTCTTCTAATTCTCTGTCATCTTCTTCTTCTTCTTCTTCTTCACCATCATACTCAGCTGGAGCACCACCTTGGCCATCAGATTCATCGTGAGAGTGAATCTGGACCCTACAATTCATTCGACGCTCAAATTCTTTATCCTCCTCCTCATCATTGCTTGCTTCCCTTCTGCGCACCGCGAGAGTGTTTCACTTCATCTGGATCGCTCACGTTCTCATCCACAGCCTCCGCTTCTCCAGTAGGAATGTGGACACTTTGAGCCATTGGAAGCTCAGAATCTCTCTCCTCCTCCACCTCCTCGTCATCGCTGGCTTCCCTTCTGCGCATCGCAAGAGAGCGTTTCACTTCATCTGGATCGCTATCATGCTCCTCCACCGCCTCTGCTTCTTCCGGCGCTGCGGCCGCCGTTGTAGTATCACTAGCCATCAATTAATTATTAACTGCCCAATTGTTCTATCAATTTTAAATTAAGTTTTATAAAAAAATTTCAAAATTGCACTTAACCCTTCAAACTGAAACCGTAACTAGAGGAAATTGCACTCAAACAAAACCAGAAAATCGAAAACCCCTCAAATTCCAAATTATTTTCAGAACCGAGCAACAATTGAAGGATACGAGATAAGCAAAATCCACTGAAAAAATACTAAATTTTGACGCGAATCCTCGACAATCGAAACCTTAGAGAGGATAAATTGAGATTTTGCAGGATTGGGATCTAGGTTTAACGATTCTTGAGAAACCCTAGATTTTTATTGAACGAGGAGATTTTTTAATAATTTTCCCTTTTAAATAAAGACCATAAGGACTGTTGTCATCAGTTTATCTTGATTTGGTAGGGGTTTCTTTGGAGATACGAAGAAAGTTTGGGGATGAATGCTGATACATACTCCGTGTCAAGCCCCGGGTCAAGCCCAGATGCTTGATCAAAACGACGCCGTTTTGAAAAAAGAATTTAACGTCTACTGCAGCCGCGAAGAACGATGCCATTTTGTGATTTTAACGTTGCTGTTCTCTTTTACTTTTCATTTTCGCTCGCAACTACAGAGCCACTTAAGAGAAGCAAAAAGCCAAAACCAGAAGCTTGAATAAGAGATGCAAAAAAACCAAATTGCAGTGGCTACGAACAGTCCCTGAATAAAGTGAAATTGTAAGGTATGTGATATTTTCTTTATCCTCATTTTTTTCTATATTGGCATATCTACCCCTCCACCCGTAGCTAATAAAGCTAGGTGTCCATGCTTCTGCTGCGATGCGAGCTGTTTCTCAGTAGCTAATAAAGCTAGGTGTACATGTTTGTATATTTCATTTTGAATCTTGAGCTGTTCTCAGTATATTATTAATAGAAAATGATATTCAGCAGCCATGTAAAGTGCAAGCTGTTGTAATGAGGACATTATTACGGGGTGAAGTATGCGAGATTAATAAGCTAATTGAATTGCTTCAATGGGTAATATACGGCATGTGAATTTTTAGCTTAATTAATTATAATGGGTTTATAACCTACTGCACATTTAATTAATGTGGGATAAGTATTAATAATATTTTGAATTATTTTAATTTGCCGTGGTAATGGACAATTTGAAACAAGTGGATGAGGTTGATGAGGTAGAGGAGTTGTAGGATTTACAGGAGGCTGATTTTGAAGAAAATAATGAGGAATTGGTGGAAAAAGTTGATGAGGCTAAGGTTGGGATGTGTTTTAATAGTACTGATGAAATGTTTGATTATTACAAAGCTTATGGCATGAAAGAGGGGTTTCCAGTGATGCGGAGATCTTGTAAAAAGGGGGATGATGGGAGTATGAGATATGTGACTTTTACTTCTGGGCGAAACGGCAAGTCAAAAAGAAAATCCAATCATTTACTTGTCTTGCAGATTTCACAATATAGCTTGTGTTTTGATGTATTATTTTGTTTTTGTCATCATTTGAATCTAAAATAGATATTTTGTTATTGAATGTAGTTAATTCACATCTATAAATGCAGCTTATATTTATGCAACATTCTTCCAACATTAAAGCAAAAGCAATTTGAATATAATTTCTAACTCAATAAAGTGAAACAACTCGAAAACTTATATTTCGAAGGAAAGTGTTATTACATATATGTCTATAAGTGTTTTCTAGTACATAGTACAAATTGAAAGGACTTAAAAATAACACTTGAATAGAAAACATAGTACAACAATCACAAGTATTTTAATGTTTGTGCCAAAATTTGCAATTTGGATTTTTTGCTGTACGTGACATTAACAAGTCCCTCTGATCACCGCATCCGTTACATAGAGTTTTAAATTTCACTTGTGCTAGATGACATTGTGATTAATAGACTGCTAGAAACTGCAAAAAAAAAAAAAAAAAAAGAAACAACAACAACAACAACAAACAAAAAACAAAAAATTGTCCAGGCCAAATACTAACAGATGCGAATAAAGTGTTAGAAGTTTATAAGACATTCTGAGGTCATAATCCTTTTGCATTTGAACAATATGGAGCAAGCAAGATATGCATTTGAACTACAAACAAACACAAACACAAATAGAGTTCCAAGAGCAGCTCCCTGTAAAACAAAACATTTCCATGTCTTGTGCAAATCCCCATGTTCTCTCCACACAATTTCATGTGTAAATACATGCTAATTTATAATTCTTAAAGCAAAAAATATTAGCAGCAATAAATCATCATTATTCAAAAGAAATGGACAGCTCTGCTTCTGAAAATCTTGCACACAAAATCATATTTTGTCCAATGCGATTGCGGATTAACTTGTTAAATATTGCGTCACAGAAAAATTATGCTTAAAAAAAATGAATTTTCTTTAACATTCCGAAGTCTAGAATTTCCTAGTGACGAAAGCAAAGCTATGACTGGATATAAATTCCTCCATAGCACAGTGATTTATCACCCAACAAGATTTTAGTATTCTAATTTCATCCTAGTCCTCTAACACCAAACTATTGGCAATAAAGGTAGGCCAGTGGCCTTTTTTCAAAGGTGAAACTTCTTGAAAACCTTGAAAAATGACTTGGAAGCAGTAAGTGGAGCTAAACAAGCCTTGAACTTCAAAACTCTGCATTATTCTAGCAATAAAAAAGCCATCACAACTGGAACAAGTCAACAACCACATTGGTCCTATATTACCCAAGGATGAGGTCAGGACTTTTTCATAATCTATATTTGACATATTCACTGTAAAAACCAACTCGTTAAAGTGATATACAAGTAAAATGGCAAGCTAACATTGACTAATTTTCTAAGCACCTGTAAAAAATATCTCCAGAAAATAAATATCAGATAAATGACAGATTTGAAAGCAACAATAAAAAGCTGTAAAAAGACACCTCATATAAAATTTTAAGCTTCTATATTTTGATAATATTACTATATTTTGATCTTAAAATATATTTGACATTCTGAATCAATGTTAAGCACCTTAATTGTAGTGATGGACATGTAAATTACACACTTCTTCTAGAAGTACAGTTACAAACACAAGGCAGAACACACAAACACAAACACAAACACAATCCGTATGTCACACACAAAAACACAAACTAAATCAGCAGATATTACTGCAATTGTTGCAATTTAACAACTCTAAAGAAACCGTTCCCTAAATCAGCCAAGATTGAAGCATTACCTCAAGTGCAGAAGTATCACGTTGGGTGTGGTGGCTGCGTACATGCGGGATGACTGTGATTTGTGTCCAATTTCAGAGAAATTAAAACTTCGATCAATGAAGGACAGGGGAAGAGCTCGATCGATGAAGGCAAGGAAAATACAGTGTGCAATTTCATCCTCCAGACAGTATTTTGTTTTTAGCAAAACTAGGGGACAAGTTTTTTTCGAAGAGGAGGAGAAGCATAAGGGATATAATAAATTAGGAATTCTAGATTTTGAGTCAATTTAGTATTTAGTATTTTATTAGGATTTATCTTGTTTTATTAAGCTTGTTTGAGTCATTTTTGTAATTCTAGTCTAATTAAGATTTTAGAAGCCACTAGTATACATAGGCTTGTTTATTTATAGTTTATTATAACACCTTTAAGCTTTTCATCAATAGTATTTCATATTATTCCCTTTGGGTTTATTTTTGTTGTTAATTTGACATTTTCTCTTTTTGACAGCTATCTTTTCTTGAGTTTCAAGAACGTGCGCTAGAATGATATCTAGTATCGCTTCTGCACTGCGTCAAAATTGCTCCCGCAAATTAACATATGCCTTTGTTTCAGAAATATGACATCTAGTTGCTTAAATGTATACATAAAATCCGTAGGTTTGAAAAATGATCGTACAAATTCATTTATGACCATTATACCCTTTATCTTTGGTAATTAAAATAATTTGAATCCAAAGGTTTATAGTAAATGCAAATAAAATTTTTTCAAAATATAATAAATGCAAGTATTTTAAATATACTAATATAAATTAAATTATTTGTCTCAAAGCATTTTGTTGATAATAGGAAATTAGAATAAATATACACTTTTATATCATGAAATAAATATGTGTAACTAAATTTTTTTAAATACGAATTCAAGTTTAATTGTTACATATAGATAAAATGTTAACAAAGTAATAAATTTATATCTTTATTAAGTAATTATAAATATTATTAATTTCAATATTCACATATTGTTAAATAAAATAACATAGTGATAGAAGCAACATATTTTTATATTAATTTAAATTAGTAATGTATAAATTTATATGAACATAAGCATGTAAAATTTATATGAACATAATTTAAATTAGTAATGCTAGCTTTATTATGCTTCAGTTATTCATATACAAATTGCAACAACCTAATTGGGAAGGTTAAGAAATTATCAAATATGTGGTGAAAAGTAAAAATTTTCAATTGAAATGCTTAAACACTAAATTAACTTTTCAGCAAATCAACAATTTCTAATTTTCCTAGCTACTAACCTTTAAGGTATTCTAAATTCTAAGATCGACCAACACTCGTTAAGGTAAAATATCACGTGATTGATGACTAAGAAATTTCTAATTTTTCTACTAAGCTTCACGATATTCTAAGAATGAGCATAATTTAAAGTAAAATATCACAAGTGATGACTAAAAATTTATTTTGATAAAAATTCTGTCATGATACGTACCTTGAAGTTTATTCTAGAAAAGACGTAATTCTGTAAGATTGGCAAAATTGCTGATTTCTTTGGTACTTGTTAAAAAATTATTTATTAGAGATGGCGTCTCCAATTATTTAAAGATAATTAGTGATTCCATGTAAAATATTTTATGAATTTCTTACACATGCATATCACTAGTGAAGCATACCTATCAAGATAATTTTTGAGAAATCCAAATTCAGTAAAGAAAAAAGGTTGACGATTTATTCCAAGTATTTTTAATTTTTTTTAAATGATACAAAATTTTACATAAACACAAATTAATTTCTAGTAAAAAACAAAATAATGTTAGATAGTGGTAATGATACATCCCCATATGAGAATTTATAACGAGAGATGTGAAATCGTTTAATTAAGAAGTGGAAGATGCCACATAGATATGTTGTTTAGGGAATGAAATAGGGTGACCAAGATAAGGTATTTGCTAAGACATTATCGTGCTCTCCCAAAAGTAAAAAGAAAGCAAAGAGCTGATGGGCTACAAGGAGATAAGATTGTGAGGAGATAATTATAGTGACCTCAAGCAAATCACCTCGACTAGGAGGAAATTCTGGTGACATTAAGTAGATCACCTTGACAAGGAGGTTATTTGGTGAGCTCGAGCAAATCACCTGGACAAGGTGGTTATTTAGTGACCTCATGCAGATCACCTCGACCAGAAGGTTATTTGGTGAGCTTGAGCATATGATCTCGACCATGAGGTAATTTTGGTGACCTCAAGCAAATCTCCTCGACCGCGAGGCAATTTTGGTAACTCAAGCATATCGCCTCGACTAAAAGGTAACTCTGGTGAACTCGAGCATATCACCTCAACCAGGAGGAAATTCTGGTGACATCGAGCAGATCATCTCGATTAGAAGATCACCAGGAAGCAAGACTCAATCAAAACAAACCTCAGTTATTTTCTCCAAAATATCGGGACACGGAGTTGTTCCACTAATGGTTGTGCAACCTACCCACTAATGGTTATGTAATCTATCTACTAATGATTATGCGCCAATTTTGGGGTGGCACTCTCAGCTATCTCTAAAACCTCAGAGAATTCAAAGGAAATATTTTTTTTTTTTTACTTTTTTCTCCATCTACCTCTCTCTCCTTTCTCTCTCTTGTTCTGAGAATTTGTTTTAGTTTTCTTTGTTCAGATTAATGAGAAAAGCTTTTTGTTTAAAGCAATAATAATTAAGCTACGAGAGTTATGGCACAAGTTTTTCAAGTAAACCCAAATCGCTGACTTGAGCATTAGAGGGTTTACGTCAGAAAAATCCCTAGTGTTCTTTGATTGGTTTGTTGTGAACGCAGGTGTTCTGGAAGGAAGTACCAAAGGTCGCAAGAGTTTGCTCGATAGTGAGGCAGCAGCACAAAACCGTCTCCCTAATAACAGCAAATTTTAAGTGTTGGCGCAGACATCTGGTCTTAACTAACCCGACTAGATTCCTGCAACAACATATGTTGTAAGGGAAGTTACTCGTCAAGTTATTAAATGAAAATTCCAAATTCAATGGAGAAGAGTAATTTGTAGATAGATGAAGGCATGATACCAGTCAAAAAATTATTGAACAGCTGTAACATCTTCAATCCAGCAAGATTCCCGAGCTCCCGTGGAATTTCTCCTGCAAATTAAGTACGTATATCTATGCACACACAATTTGATCACCCATATCTAAAGAATTTATTGCCCGAGAGATATCATAATAACAATTAACTCTTCAATTATATGAGAAATAGGTTGACAGGAATAATAATGAAACATCATTAATTTTAATCAACTTGCGGCAATATGGCAAAAGAAAATTACAAGACATTTTTTTTCATTTGCATAAATTAAAGACTGAAATGAGTAAGGAGAGACATAGAGCTTTATCTCTATCTAAAAGAAAAACAATAAATCATAGCATAATTAAAGAACAAGCGAATGAATACAGAAGGTAGTAGAGCTTGAATAAAATTGCA
Source organism: Clausena lansium (assembly GCA_030449835.1). NCBI lineage: Eukaryota > Viridiplantae > Streptophyta > Magnoliopsida > Sapindales > Rutaceae > Clausena > Clausena lansium. The sequence goes on from JASUUF010000369.1 coordinate 4,037,013, forward strand.
AAAAGTTTAAAATCATACCTTGGAGATTGTTTTCCGCTAACGACATCAGCTCTAATTCGGTAAGATTGCCAAACTCTCGAGGAATTTCTCCGAAAAATTAATCAACGTGTGTAAACTATATTATGGAACATTATTCATATTACAACTTATGGAACAAACTCTGTGATCATACGCACCTTGTAGTCTGTTACAGCCAAGATATAATTTCTTAAGTTTGACCAAATTACTAATTTCTTTAGGTATGAACCACTACAACAAAAAATTATATTACCGACCTTATATTTTCAAGGGCATTATTTACCTTTGATAATAATCACTTTTACAAGGGCATAAAAATACTATCGGAAAATTATTAAAAAATTTATAAGATTTTCCGAGGATAATTTTCCCTTGATAATAATGAATATGTTGCTAGAAATGTTATGCTAAGTCGGAGTAAAATTTATCAAGACCTGCCTAAAATCATATCTAATATTTTCGAATCCCATTTGTTTTAAAAATAAAGCCTCTGCTTGCCCTGAAAGCTCACATAACTCATGATCCAACCAATTTCTTGGCCAAAAATTGGAACACAAGTACTCCTGTCTGTAATTGGACAAGCGTGACTTGTGATGTCCATAGCCATAGAGTCTCAGTCTTGAATATTTCAGGCTTAAATCTCACAGGCACCATCCCTTCTCAACTTGGGAATCTTTCTTCTCTGCAATCACTCAATCTTAGTTTTAACCAACTTTCCGGTTCCATTCCCTCCTCCATCTTCTCCATATATACGCTGAAATATGTTAGTTTCCTTGAAAATCAGCTCTATGGCGCTTTCCCTTCTTTCATCTTCAACAAGTCTTCTTTACAATATCTTGATTTTAGTTACAATATACTATCTGGTGAAATTCCTGCAAATATTTGCTGTAATCTTCCTTTTTTGGAATACCTTGTTTTGTCCTAAAACATGTTTCATGGTGGAATGCCATCCGCTCTATCAAATTGCACATATCTACGAATCTTAGATTTGGCATACAATGATTTCTCAGGGGCCATACCTAAAGAAATCGGTAATTTGACTAAACTTATGGAATTATAACTTGGCTGTAACAGACTACAAGGTGTGTAAGATCACGGAGTTTATGAAAAAATGTTCCGTAAGTTGTAATATGAATAATGTTCCATAATACAGCTTACACAAGTTGATTAATTTGCAGGAGAAATTCCTCGAGAGTTTGGCAATCTTACCGAATTGGAGCTGATGTCGTTAGCGGAAAACAATCTCCAAGGTATGATTTTAAACTTTTTGCAATTTTATTCTAGCTCATCTTCCTTCTGTATTCATTCGCTTGTTCTTTAACTATGCTATGATTTATTGTTTTTCTTTTAGATAGAGATAAAGCTCTATGTCTCGTCTCACTCATTTCTTTCTTTAACTCATGCATATGAAAAAAAAATGTTTTGTAATTTCCTTATTGCCGCAAGTTGATCAAAATTAATGATGTTTCATTCTTATTCCTGTCAGCCTATTTCTTATATAGTTGAAGAGTTGATTGTTATTATGACGTTGCTCAGGCAATAAATTCTTTTTCTCCTATTCAGATATGAGTAATCAAATTGTTTGCGCATATATATATGTACTTAATTTGCAGGAGAAATTCTATGTACTTAATTTGCAGGAGAAATTCTATGTACTTAATTTGCAGGAGAAATTCCACAGGAGCTGGGGAATCTTGCGGGATTGGAGTTATTACAGCTGTTCCATAATTTTTTAACCGGTATTATTCCCTCATCTATCTACAATTTACTCTTCTCTATTGAATTTGGAATTTCCATTTAATAACTTGACCGGTAACTTCCCTTACAACATATATATGTGACATCTTCCGCCTCTTAATTAAAAGATTTCACGTCTCTCATTATAAATTCTCATATGGGAATGTATCATTACCACTATCTAACATTATTTCGTTTTTTATTATAAATTAATCTGTGTTTATGCAAAATTTTGTAGCAATTAATTATGCTATGATTTATTGTTTTTCTTTCTGATAGAGATAAAGATCTATGTCTCCCCTCACTCATTTCATTCTTTAATTTGTGCAGATAAAAAAATATGTTTTGTAATTTTCTTTCGTCACATTGGCAATCCAATTTGAAGTTCCCAATTAAGTTGATCATAATTAATGATGTTTCATTCTTATTCCTGTCAGCCGAATCCTTATATAGTTGAAGAGTTAATTATTATTATTATATTCTTCGGGCAATAATTTTTTTTTTCCAAATATGAAAGATCAAATTGTTTGCGCAAACATATATTTACTTAATTTGCAGGAGAAATTCCACAGGACCTGGGGAATCTTGCAGGATTGGAGATGATAGCGCTATTCGATAATTTTTTAACCGGTATCATTCCCTCATCTATCCACAAATTACTCTTCTCTATTAAATTTGGAATTTTCATTTAATAACTTGACGGGTAACTTCCCTTATAACATGTATATGTGACATCTTCCGCCTCTTAATTAAAAGATTTCACATCTCTCATTATAAATTCTCATATGGGGATGTATCATTACCACTATCTAACATTGTTTCGTTTTTTATTATAAATTAATCTGTGTTTATGCAAAATTTTGTAGCATTTAAAAAAAAAATTAAAAACACTTGGAATAAATTGTCAGTCGTTCTTCTTTACTGAATTTGGATTTCACAAAAATTATCTTGACAGGTATGCTTCACTGATGATATGAATGGGTGACAACTTCATAAAATAATTTACATGGAATCATTAATTATCTTTAAATAATTGGAGATGCCATCACTAATAAATAATTTCTTAACAGGCACCATACCAAAAGAAATCGGCAATGTTACTAATCTTCAAAGGTTATATCTTGACGGCAATAGACTTCAAGGTAAGTATCATGACTGAATAATTTTTTATTTAAATATCACTTGTGATATTTTACCTTAACAAATTAAATCATGCTCTTTCTTAGAATATTGTGAAGGTTAGTAGAAAAATTAAAAAAAAATTGGTCATTAATCACGTGATATTTTACCTTAACGAATGATGTTCAAATTAATCTTAGAATTTTGAACATCTTGAAGGTTAATGGCTAGGAAAATTGGAAATTGTTTATTTTCTGAAAAGTTAATTTAGTGTTTAAGCATTTCAATTGAATATTTTGAAATAAAGGTTGAGAACTGGTCCTCGTTAGTATTTCAGAGGATAAATGTGAAAAATAGGCCAGAAGAAATTATTTTTCTGAAATTATGGTTAAAAAGAGAGGAGAAGTACAGTACACATCAATACATTGCTTAGGCTTGCACTGTAATTATTTTAGCTTCGGCTTCGGGATTGACTACACGGTCGAACACTTACACTTGGGCTTTTAATTTTCACCACATATTTTATCATTTCTTAACCTTCCCAATTAGGTTGTAGCAAATTGTATATAAATAAATAAAGCATACTAAAGCTAGCATTACTAAGTTAAATTATGTTCATATAAATTTTACATTCTTATCTTCACATAAATTTAGTTTCAAAATACATTCTTGTGTCCATAGAAATTTTACGTTACTAATTTAAATTAATATTAAAATATATTGTTTCCATCACTATATTATTTTATTTAGTAATATGTGAATATTGGAATTAATAGTATTTATAATTACTTAACAAAAATATAAATTCAGTACTTTGTAAACATTTTATCTATGTATAATAATTAAAGTTAAACTTGTATTTAAAAATTTTAGTTCTGCGTATTCATTTCATGATATAAAAGTGTATATTTATTCTAATTGACCATTGTCAATAAAATGCTTTGAGACAAATAATTTAATCTAAATTAGTATTTTTAAAATACTTGCATTTATTATATTTTGGAAAAATTTATTTTCATTTATTATAAACCATTGGATTCAAATTTTTTTTATTACTAAAGTCAAAGGGTATAATAGCCAAACACGAATTTGTATGATCATTTTTCAAACCTAAGAAATCTGAGTATAGGAATCACTGTATCTTTAGATAATTGGAGATTCCATCACTAATAAATAATTTCTTAACATGCACTATACCAAAAGAAATCGGCAATTTTACTAATCTTAAAAAGTTACAGCTTAACTACAATAGACTTCAAGGTACCTTTCATGACATAATTTTTTCTCTAAATAAATTTTCAGTCATCACTTAGTCATGTTCTTTTATTGAACAATATTTGAATATTGGAATTAATAATATTTATAAGTACTTAATGAAAATATAAATTTAATACTTTGTTAACATTTTATCTATGTATATTAATTAAACTTAAACTCGTATGTAAAAAATTTTAGTTACGCGTATTCATTTCATGATATAAAAGTGTATATTTATTCTAATTTACTATTATCAACAAAATGCTTTGAGACAAATCATTTAATTTATAAAGTATATTTAAAATACTTGCATTTATTATATTTTGAAAAAAAAAATATTTTCATTTACTATAAACCTTCGTATTCAAATTTTCTTAATTACTAAAGTCAAAGGGTATAATAGTCACAAATGAATTTGTATGATCATTTTATAAACCTACGGAGTCTATGCATACATTTAAGGAAGATGTCATCTTCCCTAAATTAAGGCATATGTTAATTTGTAGGAGAAATTCCACGGGAGCTGGGAAATCTTACAGAATTGGAGGAATTATTTATTAACAATAATTTCTTGACAGGTAGGCTTCATTAACGATATGTATGTGTGACAACTTCATAAAATATTTTAAATGGAATCACTATATCTTTAAATAATTAGAGATGCCATCACTAATAAATAATTTCTTAACACTCACTATACCAAAAGAAATCGGCAATTTAACTAATCTTAAAGTATTACATCTCAACTATAATAGACTTCAAAGAACGTATCATGACATAATTGTTTATCTAAATAAATTTTTAGTCATCACTTAGTCATGTTTTACCTTAAACAATGATGCTCATTCATAAAATATCGTGAAGATTAGTAGGAAAATTTGAAATTGTTGATTTGCTCATAATTAAATTTAGTGTTTAGCATTTCAATCGGAAAACTTGAACTAAATGTTGATAACCTCGAATCTACATGCTAGTAAAGGAAACTTGAAAAGAAATTATTTCACTGAATTAATTTATTTTATCTTGCTATAATTGAAATACTGCCGGCTCTCTCTCTTTTTTTTTTTTTGGTTGCCCTCGCTGTGCCTTGGTTTACTTTGAGAGTAACAGCCACCGACTTAGGCTTTTACTTTCCACTACACAATTTGATCTTTTCTTTTAAACCACATAATCTATCTCTCACCTATTGCCTACTTAAATCGCATACATATTTTACCGACTTATTTTTACAAATATTAGTCAAATATGTTTTATTACATTTCTCTCGTAACTTCTCCAAATGTGCATTATTCAAGAAGGTACCGTCCCTTCTCAATTTGGGAATCTTTCTTCTCTGTAATGACTCAATCTCAGTCTTAACGGACTTTCCGGTTCCAATCCCTCCGCCATCTTCTCCGTATATACGCTGAACTATGTTAGTTTCCATGAAAATCAGCTCAATGGCGCTTTCCCTTCTTTCATCTTCCACAAGTCTTCTTTACAATATCTTGATTTTAGCTACAATACACTGTCTGGTGAAATTCCTGCAAATATTTGTTGTAATCTTCCTTTTTTGGAATACCTTGTTTTGTCCCAAAACATGTTTCATGGTAGAATGCCGTCCGCTTTATCAAATTGCACATATCTACGAATCTTAGATTTGGCATACAATGATTTCTCAGGGGCCATACCTAAAGAAATCGGTAATTTGACCAAACTTGTGGGATTATATCTTCGCCGTAACAGACTTCAAGGTGCGTAAGATCACGGAGTTTATGAAAAATTGATCCATAAGTAGTAATATGAATGATGTTCCATAATATAGCTTACGCACGTTGATTAATTTGCAGGAGAAATTCCTCGAGAGTTTGGCAATTTTACCGAATTAGAGCTGATGTCGTTAGCGGAAAACAATCTCGAAGGTATGATTTTAAACTTTTTGTAATTTTATTCTAGCTCTGCTGTTAGGAAATTTATGTGTGAAGCAGGGCCACAGTTAAAATAAAATTGGATAAAAATGAAGAACAAACACACAAGAGGACATCAGAAATTATGTGGTTCGGCTTTTAGCTTACGTCCACGGGCGAAGATAGAAGAAAAATATTTTACTAGTGATGTGGAGTATACAACTATTGTAGTATTTTGTCTCACTACCCAAAACTCCAATACACCCAATATTCTCACTCACTAAACACAAGAGTATTAAAACTCTTAACTATCTCACAAACTCTTTCTCTCTCAAAACAGAGGAGAATAATTGAAGAAATGGGATGCTGGAAATGAGGAGGAGCACCCTCCTTTTATAGCTAAACAAATTAGCCACTATTCATTTTAATTAGACTGAATCTATGTAATAAAAATAAAAAAATTCAAATTAAATAACAAACCCTTAATTTTCTTATAATCATAACTCTGATCTTAGTTATTAAAGTATTCAATGCCAGTTATTTATTCATTTTCTTTTTCTAAATGATATCTAGAACTCTACTCAATATTAATTCATTAATTCGAATGTTCTGTTTTGAAGGAATTGGAAGCTACAAATGAAACAAACGCTTGCAATCACAAACGGCCTAAAATGGGATTTTTATTTTTTAATGTTGCAATGACTTTGATCTTGATCTTGAAAATTTATCTGTAACTTATATAAAGGCTTCAATTTTATCTTAATTTGTTTCTAATGCTATGTACGGGAGCACGGATAAATTGTGGGATTGGATTAGATTTTATAACTAAAAAATTAACTTCATCCAATCTTATGTTTGATTGTCAGGACTAGCAAATTAGTCCAAAATTATTGGAATTATTAGTCTTCATTTTCATGTGGGTTTAAATAGAATAAGATTGATAATATTAAATGAAATTTTTTTGTTCTCTTTATCACTCATTTCTTTTTCATTTAAATTAAACGTAAAAATTAATTTCATAATTTTTTTACCTAGAATTTATACTATATTAAAAATCAAAATTCTATCCAATAATGTATTATCATTTATTTTATAAATATTTAGTTTTATTAATATGTTATATTATTACTTGAATTAAATTTTTATTTAAATATAAATATAATTAATATTTAATAATTTAAAATTTTTACAATTTATTAAATAATAAAAGTTAAATGATTATATTTAAAATATAAATAGTATTTTAATGGAATTCATCTTAAATCTTACCTCTATGAGTTTATTTTATATACCTTTTATTGTATTAATCATATTTATAATGCAGTGTAATACAAGCAAAAATTATAACTAAATATGAGTTAGCATGAAAATAATATTTAAATATAATACAATACCAATGTAATATTTAATAGAAGCAAAATTGCATACGGTTTGTGGGTCCCTCAAAAAATAATAAAAATATCAATATGATACAGTGATCTGTGCTCTTTAATACTTTTCTAGATGCTTCCATGGCATAATCTCATTGGACCATTTTTCTTCACGACTTAGGCTCCATTTTGTATAGCTTTTTAAATAGAGCTTATTGAAGTAAAGCTTTTGTTAGTAAAGTTTTTATAAGTAGAGTTTTCACTAAAACAATTTTAGTTGTTTCGTTGTCAATAAGAACTTTTCTAAAAATCGTAAAATTATTTTAATAGTCAAGTTGTTTAAGGTTATGTTATGAAATGATATGACATAAGATTATAAAATAGTAAATGAAATTCTAGATATTTTAATATTTTAAAAAAAAATTTCAACCTCTACTCCCAAAAGCCTAAATTTTAAGCTTTTACTAGCAGAGACAAAATAACTTATTTAATATTTAAAAGATCCATTTAAAAAACAATCAAACAACAATAAAAAAATTTGAAAAGAGCTTATAGTATTAAATAAACACTTATAACTATTAAATAAGCTATACAAAACACGCACTTAGATTCAACTTCAAGATTTTCAATTTGAAGGCAAGCCCATTGGTAACTAAGGCGCTCAATAAATTCTTAAGTACTTTGGTTCGAGTTCCAGCTATAGCCAGAGCTCTAAAATTTTCTCAATTAAGCATGATTGAGTGAAATTAATTTGTATATAGTCTTTCTCTCCTGCGAAAATGCGAGTGGTGCCAATACATCCCTCCAGTATTTGTGAGGGTTATTTGTCTGGACAAATGTTTTATAGCATTTAATGTAATATAGTAGTCTCAGAGTATCTGTATGATCAGTATCTGATGTATAATCAATATTAAAAAAAAAAAGATTTTCAATTTGAAGCAAACTAAACAAATATAATAAGCGTCAATAAGCCTGAGGCTGATTAGCTGTGGCCAAGCAAATGTACCTCATGGTGACTGAATCATATCTTATGTCAGAATTTAAACTTAAACAATGTTCCCATTCCACATGTCACTCTCTAACCAATCCCCAAACTTTCTTCATATTTCGAAAGAAACTACCAAATCTCGATAATTACTTTCACTCTACTTGTATAAATACTCTCCTCAATTCAACTGATGGCGGCAATACTTATAGTCTTTATTTAAGAGGGAAAATTATAAAAAAATCTTCTTGTTCCCTAAAATTCTAGGGTTTCTCAAGAATCATTAAACCTAGATCCCAATCCTGCAAAATCTCAATTTAACCTCACTAGGGTTTCAATTGTCGAGGATTCACTTTAAAATTTAGTATTTTTTAGTGGATTTTTCTTGTCTCGTATCCTTCAATTGTTGTTCGTTTCTGAAAATCATTTGGAATTTGAGGGATTTTCAAATTTCTAGTTTTGTTTGAGTGCAATTTCCTCTAGATACAATTTCAATTTGAAGGGTTAAGTGCAATTTCAAATTTTCTTGTAAAATTTAAATTAAAATTGATAGAACAATTGGGCAATTAATAATTAATTGATGGCTAGTGATACTACAACGGCGGCCGCAGCTTTGGAAGAAGCGGAGGCAGTGGAGGAGTATGATAGCGATCAGGATGAAATGCTCTCAAGTAAGGTAGATAAAATGATTAATTTTTTCAATATTTAGATAATTGATATATGTCATGTTATTATGAGTAAATGATATTTTCGATAGAAAACACAATGCTTGTATTAGAAATTTTAAGTGCGAATCCATTTTGTATAGATGATCCATAAAAGTAGTTGCCGACTTGTCTTGTTTCTCATTTTGTTTAATTTTCATAAATTTGATTCACAATCAATTATGAGTGAAGAGTTTGTTAGAAAAATCTGGTCTTCCATTTACTATAATCAGATGAGTGTGATTTAATTATTTTTTCTTTTGCTTGATGTCCCAAAATTTATGAATTTGTAGGATGTAGAAGACTAAAAATTGTAATGCATATAATTTTATATTCTAAATCGAGTAAACATAGCATTAGTGCTTCTATAAATAGCTCATTTCAATTTAGAACTTGTTACCTGTATTTTATGTTTCTGTTTCTTATCAATAAAGATTGTCTCTTTTTTTTTTCACTATTTCTTCCATTTTTCCGACTCCCAAACACCACTAATCCTTGATTTTTTTTTTCTAGAGAATTAGATGTCTATTGCTACAAACATAGACCTAGACCTACTGTTTATCAAAAAACAATGTAATCTATCCCGCGGTCTCATCATTTATTGACTTGTGCGACTTGTGAATAGAGCTGACTAAAGGGCATTCTTTTCTTCAAGAAAGAATGCCAGGAGCCCAAGAAAGTACTATCCATTAGACACGTTAAGAATTATTTTGCTTTTCATTAAAAATGATAATAATCATAGTAAATTAGATTGAATTAATAATATTTGCCTGTGTGGTATAAATAATCGGTTTAGTGTCACCCTATTATTAATTAGTGACTGTCCAATTGTCTTCTCTTTCATTGACTTCGCAACTGTGACTTCTGAGTCGGGTTAAGGATCGACAAAAATGTTATGACCCATAAAGCACGCATGATTACTTAATGGGCCACTAATTTCTTCTTCTTAAAAGAGAATTTTTGCTGGGAGATTGAAAAAAGGCTGATTCATGTTAAAGATCATAAATGAGTATCTATCACAAATACAAGTCAAGCCACACAATTTTTCTTATTATACTACATATTGGCACTTGTAAATCCTTGAATTATCAAATGAATAGCAAGAACACTTCAACATCTGTTGTCACTTGTAAACCCTCTTTGATGTAATAATACTTGGGCAGTATACATTGAATTATCAAACATTGTCATGTTGTTGAGAAAAACTGTTCAATTTAATTTTGACAGATTAGCAAAACATATGAGACTTAAGAGATAAGAGTTTACAATATAAATTCTCATTGAACTTTCAGAGAGTTCCGGTATTTGCCAAACATAAGAGAGAAGAGCTTTCATACGAGACATAATTTGGAAAATCAATTCCATGCAGCAGGTCTTAGTGGGTTCAACTCCGTATACGATCATTTTCAAATTTTTAACGTCTTGTAATTAATTAAATATTCCTATATCGCAACTATAATTTTCAAACAAATCAAAGTGAGCCAAATCAAATCTAGAAATTTTAGGTCTACCATAGACTTTTGACAAATTAAATTTAAGAAAATTAAGTAAATGATAGATAAAATCTAAATTGTAAATGTACCTTACCACATGATGAATGTACTTAAAACTCCTAACTGATTGCTCACCAATTAATTGTTATTTAACAAATTTTATATAACTTTTTTCTTCCCTAAAACTTCTAGTTTCCTAGCATATTGTTATCAATTGGTCTAATTGTTACTGTAAATTATTTTTTTTTAAGTAAAATTATCTCTGCACCACCCTTATTTTTAAACTTATATCAATCAATTATTTTGACACTAAGAAATAATCATTTTACCGCTAAATGAATTAAAAGATCATTTTATTCTACAAAATTTTGAAAAATAAAAAATTATAATTAGAAGAATACCCTTGAATTTAATAAAACAAATAAATCTCAAAATCCAAGATGTTAATTTTTTATAATTATAATTTCATTTAAAATGTTAATTTTTTAGTTATAATTTTATTTAATTTTTGTATAAGGATGTTTCTTAATTTTAATTATAGGGATGTTTCTTAATTTTAATTATAGGGATGTTTACAATAATTATAGGGAGTTTTTCTATTCATGTTAATTTTTGTAAACTTCCCTATACTTAATTTAATTACAAAAATTAAATGACCTAAATACTTATCAGCCAAAGGAAGCCATTTACAGTGCTTTCTAATGAAGCAAAATAAAATGATTTATACTTGCAAAGAAAATTAGAAAAGAAAAGGAGGATTACTGATCCACAGAGCTGTCAATTACTAGAAGCACATAGATCTTACACTAGATTTATTATCCATCCGTAATGTTCAAATGACGCTGAAGTAATACCTAAACTAGCCTTTCAAAAATTCATTTTCAAAAATCCATGGTTGTGATGTGTCTCTATAAACTCACTAATAAAAGTTCTATCTATTGGCAATTGTTTAAACTCTGTTTTGAACAGAGCATGAAAGGATACATTCACTCATCTAGTTATGTTTTTTACGTTCTCACTTTACTTGATTCACCTTGTCCCTTTTTTAAAGCAAATGTATGTGTTAGAGTATCAAGTTCATCTCAAGGATCATAATCATGTTATGGCCAAAGGAAGGAGCAGAGTATTTTGGGATTCAAGGCTGTTAGTAGGTTGTTACAGATGCAACTTGCAAGGCTGTTGCTGCATGTAAAACTGTATGCCACGCTGATAAGTGTGCTATAAGAGATTGCTGAGCTGGCACCGATGATTGTAAACTAATTATTAATGAAAAATATTATTTGCACACAAAATTTCACAAAAATAGAATGAGAATACTTGTACAAAAATATAAGATTAATAAAGTGAATAAATTATTCTTTAATAAAATGCTTTTTGTCTTTTAGTATTTTTGTGAATAATTTTGTGTGCAAATAGCATTACTAGTTAGTAATTAGTCTAGACTGTTCTGATTTCTTCTAAAAAGTGACTCATTAAGGCCTAGGACCTGTAACCAGTATTTCAAGTTTCTGATACTTTCTAATAAAGATTTTCTCTACTTTTTTTCTTTCACTTTCTTTTCCATTTTCCCGACTCCCAAATACCGCCAGTCCTTGATTTTCTAGAGTATTACCCGCTTATTTCTACAAACACAGAAATGTTGTTTGTCTAACAACTTTCAAGAAACAACGTACTCTGTGGTTTATTGACTTGTGACTACTTGTGAACGGGGCTAATTAGTCACTGTCGGCCGATTGTCTCCTCTTTCATTGACTCTGTCGTCCATTCATGACTTTGGCACAGTAGATGCTAGCTGCCTTCTCCATTTGACGTGCAAAAAACTTTCTTGAGTCGGGTTAAAATCAATTGATCATTTTATTTTGTAAATTCATGAGTTTGATGCAGTGAAACGCTTAACGCTCTCCTGTGATGCGCAGGAGAGAAGCCAGCGATGATGAAGAGGACGAAAAACATTATTTTGTTATTTAAAATAAGGCTATCAATTATATATTCCAAAATAATTGGGTTTGGATGGTCATTTTATTTTTTAAAATATCCAAATGGAGTCTTACAGAATCAGAGTGCTCGACTTCTTCATACAGAGTTTTATAAAGTGGAAAAATCAAGAAATTAAATATTCTATTCTTCAAGTTAAAGGTCAGAAATTTGTTTTCCTTAGAAAAACACTTCAACATCTGCTGTCTTGTCTCATAGAGGGAAATATCCTTCACTCTTTGACGTATCCCTGGGCCAATAGAAACATTGTCCCCTAACATTGTCATGTAGTTAAGAAAAACTTAAAAGTGCAAGAGATGGGTGGGACTCATTGGATGGAAGAAAAACAATCAATCTCATTTTTGTCCTCTTTCATGGACTTGGGCAACTTTCCATCAATTTTTGTCTTCTGCGTCTGGTAAGAGGGCTCTCATTTGATACACAAAGAGCTTTTTTACTCTGCTGCCAATACTTTGATGAATGTGACATTACTGGTTTGTATAATTTTTTGGACTAATATATTATCTCAATTTTAAAAAAATGTAATTGCAATTCCCAAACAAGACTAATCCGAACAATTTATCGAAAAATTTGAGTTTCAAGAAATGTAGCATTTATAATAGAATGGCTAATTTTTTCAATCAACTTTTTAGATAAATGATAAATCAATATATATGACATGGTACTAACTTACTGTAGGAAGAAAATTATAGAATTTTTTTGAATTAATAGAATTATTTTACGATAAAACTATCACAATCTAATTAAAAAATAAAGTTATTCTTTAAATTTCTCATTATTATTCCTACTTTTCTTGTTATACTACTTAATGGCACAAGTGAAGCCTTGACTTATCAAACAAAAAGCAAAAACACTTCAACATCTGTTGTCCCACAGAAAGTTGTTAAATTCATAGAAAAAGAATGAATACTTATATGAAAAAAACAAGTAGTCTCATTGCGTCCTCTTCATTGACATGAGCAATTTGCGGTAAACTCGTGGCAACGTTATTGACACGTAAAGAACTTTCTTACCCGTAGCCAATACTTTTATGAATGTGACATCACTAGCCTGAATAATTTTAGGACTAGAAATTTTTCTCAAATTTAAAAGAAAAAGATACGAACATATAATTTCAATCTATCCAAAAATTTGAGTTTCAAGGAATATGGCATTTATTATATGTCATGTTAATATAGAGAAGAAAATTTTAAAAATTTTCTTTTTTGATTGAATAAAAGTATTTTTTGATAAAAATTTCACAATCATATTTAAAAAAAAGGTTTTATTTTAAAAAAATTCCACTCCTCTTCCTACATAATTTAAGAATTTAACATTATAAATTAATATTTTTAATCAAAGTAATAATCTCTCCTTCGATCAGCAAATGCTAAAATCTAATGCTATATCCGTTGACGATATTTGCTCCAAATTCACGAGAATAAAATTTCTAACAGAAATATGAAATTCGTCACTAGAAATTTGTATAAAAGTCATGAGAATAGAAGTTTGATCATAGGAAATTAATATATCCCTATACGATACAAAAATGATTATAAAGAAAAACAAAAGTCACTGGCTTATTGTAGAAAAAAAAAAATTTATTTTCCATTTTCCAATTATTAAAGTAATTCTAAAATCGTTAGGATCGCGAAAGGATAGGCTTTTGGTGACTGCGGTCAGGCTTAACGTATGCCGGACTTTTTCTTCTCTATTTTCTTAGAAATTTTTGTTCTTGCATTGCCAATCCAATTAAGCACACACTTACAATCTAAATACTCTCATCTCATGGAAAGAGTTCATTCTCTCAGTATGATTAACAGATTTCTCTTACTCCATTGTTTGATTCTTATTTCCTTAATTACCGCAGCTGCAACAACCGACACAAGTACTATTAACACAGACCAAAATGCTCTGCTTGCCCTGAAAGCTCACATAACTCATGATCCAACCAATTTCTTGGCCAAAAATTGGAACACAAGTACACCTGTATGTAATTGGACAGGCGTCACTTGTGATGTCCACAGCCGTAGAGTCACAGTCTTGAATATTTCTTGCTTAAATCTCAATGGCACCATCCCTTCTCAACTTGGGAATCTTTCTTCCCTACAATCACTCGATCTCAGCTTTAACCGACTCTCTGGTTCCATTGCCTCCGCCATCTTCACCACATATACATTGAAATATGTTAGTTTTCGTAGAAATCAGCTCTCCGGCGTTTTCCCTTCTTTCAACTTCAACAAGTCTTCTTTACAACATCTTGATTTTGGTTACAACACACTATCTGGTGAAATTCCTGGAAATATTTGCAGTAATCTTCCTTTTTTGGAATACCTTGCTTTGACCAAAAACATGTTTCATGGAGGAATACCGTCCACTCTATCAAATTGCACATATTTACAAAAATTAGGTTTGTCATACAATGATTTCTTTGGGGCCATACCTAAAGAAATCAGTAATTTGACCAAACTTAAGGAATTATATATGGGCCGTAACAGACTACAAGGTGCGTATGATCACAGAGTTTATGAAAATTGTTGCATAAGTTGTAATATGAATAATGTTCTATAATATCGTTTACACACGCTGATTAATTTGCAGGAGAAATTCCTCGAGAATTTGGCAATCTTGCCGAATTAGAGCTGATGTCGTTAGCGAGCAATAAACTCCAAGGTACGCGCGGATGATTATAAACTTTTTGCAATTTTATTTTAGCTTTTTATTCATTCGCTTGTTCTTTAATTATGCTATGATTTATTGTTTTTATTTCAGATAGAGATAAAGCTCTTCGTCTCCCCTCACTCATTTCAAAAAAATGTTTTGTAATTTTCTTTCGTCATATTCCCACTTGCATTTTGAACTCCCAATTAAGTTGATCAAAATAAATCATGTTTCATTCTTACTCCTGTCAGCCTACTTCTTCTATAGATAAAGGGTTAATTGTTATTATGATATTCTTCAGGCAATAAATTCTTTTTAATTTTTTTAAAATATGAGTGATCAATTTGTTAACGCATTTGTAACTTGAAGGAGAAATTCCACAGGAGCTGGGGAATCTTGCAGGATTGGAGTCTTTACAGCTGTTCGATAACTTTTTAACCGGTATCATTCCTTCATCTATCTACAAATTACTCTTCTCTATTGAATTTAGAATTTTCATTAAATAACTTGACGAGTAACTTCCCTTACAACATATATATGTGACATCTTCCGCTTCTTAATTAAAAGATTTCACATCTCTCATTATAAATTCTCATATGGGGATGTATCATTACCACTATCTAACATTATTTCGTTTTTTATTAGAAATTAATCTGTGTTTATGAAAAAAAATTTAGCATTTAAGAAAAAATTAAAAACACTTGGAATAAATCGTCAATCTTTTTTCTTTTATTGAATTTGGATTTCTCAAAAACTATCTTGACAGGTATGCTTCACTAGTGATATGCCTGTGTAAGAAATTCATAAAATATTTTACATGGAATCACTAATTATCTTTAAATAATTGGAGATGCCATCTCTAATAAATAACTTCTTAACAAGCACCGTACCAAAAGAAATCAGCAATTTTACCAATCTTAAAGAATTACATCTTTTCTAAAATAGACTTCAAGGTGCATATCCTGACAGAATTTTTTATCTAAATAAATTTTTAATCATCACTTGTGATATTTTACCTGAACAAATTAAATTCTCATTCTTAGAATATCGTGAAGGTTAGTAGAAAAATTAGAAAATTTTTAGTCATTAATCGCATGATATTTTAGCTTAACGAGTGTTGCTCAATCTTAGAATTTAGAATATCTTGAAGGTTGGTAGCTAGGAAAATTAGAAATTTTTTATTTGCTGAAAAGTTAATTTAGTGTGTAAGCATTTCAAATGAAAATTTTCAAACAAATGGTGAGAACTGGTCCTCGTTAGTATTTCAGTGGATAAATATAAAAAATAGGCTAGAAAAAATTATTTTACTGAAGTAATCGTTATTCGTTAAAAAGAGAGGAGAAGTACAGTACACATCAATACGTGACTTAGGCTTGCTGTGTAATTATTTTAGCTTCGGCTTCGGACTTGATTACACGGTCGAACACTTAGGCTTTTAATTTTCACCACATATTTGATAATTTATTAACCTTCCCAATTAGGTTGTAGCAATTTGTATATAAATAACTAAAGCATACTAAAGCTAGCATTACTAATTTAAATTATGTTCATATAAATTTTACATAACCAATTTAAATTAATATTAAAATATTTTTTTCATCACTATGCTATTTTATTTAACAATATGTGAATATTGGAATTAATAATATTTATAATTATTTAATAAAAATATAAATTTAGTACTTTGTTAACCTTTTATCTATGTATAATAATTAAAGCTAAACTCTTATTTAAAAAAGGGTAATTATCTGGTGGCCACCACTTATTAAATGAAACTTCTATAAACCACCAAAATTTAAGATTGTATTTGTAAACCACCTACTTTTCAAAGAAATATCCCCTAACCACTTTTCCGTTAAAAAAAGTTAACTGCCGTTAGTGGTTTTCTGCGTAAAGACTATTTTACCCCTGTAATACAATAATTACAAAAATTATTTATAATTAATTAAATATAAGATTTTGTATTGTTTGATTTTATATTTATAAACAAAAACGATGTTGTTTATATAATTAAATATTTATTTTTTCAAAATAGAATATAATTGATTAAATATTTATTTTTTAACTAAATGACAATATTATCCTTATGATGGCATGCTGATGTCATGTTTCCGTTAACGGAGTTAACGGAAAGGTGGGTGTGAGATTTTTTTTGAAAAGTAGGTGGTTTACAGATACAATCTTAAAATTTGGTGGTTTACAGAAGTTTCACTTAATAAGTGGTGGTCACCCGATAATTGCCCTTTAAAACAATTTAGTTACTCATATTCATTTCATGATATAAAATTGTATATTAATCTAATTTACCATTTTTAATAAAATGCTTTGAGAGAAATAATTTAATTTATATTAGCATATTTAAAATACCTGCATTTATTATATTTTGAAAAAATTTATTTGTATCCATTATGAACTTTGGATTCAAATTTTTTTAATTACTAAAGCCAACGGGTATAATAGTATTTGTATGATGAATTTTCAGACCTAGGGAGCCTATGTATACAATTAAGCAACTAGATGTCATCTTCCCTAAATTAAGGCATATGTTAATTTGCTCAAGAAATTCCAATGGAACTGGGAAATCTTACAGAATTGGAGAAATTATCGCTAAAATATAATTTCTTAACAAGTACAATTCACTAATGCTATGTATGTGTGACAATTTCAAAAACTATTTTATATGGAATCACTAAGTATCTTTAAACAATTGGAGATGCCATCACTAATAGTAATTTCATAATACACTCCATAGCAAAAGAAATTGACAATTTTACTAATCTGAAAGAGTTGTATCTTCACTAAAATAGACTTCAAGGTATGTATCATGACAGAATTGTTTATCTAAATATATTTTCAGTCATCACTCAGTGATATTATACCTCAACCAATGACGGTCATTCTTAAAATATTGTGAAGATTAGTAGGAAAATTAGAAATTGTTGATTTGCTCGTAAATAAATTTAGTGTTTAGCATTTCAATTGGAAAACTTGAACTAAATGTTGATAACTTCGAATCTCCATGTTAGTAAGAAGAAATTTGAAAAGAAATTATTTTTCTGAATTAATTTATTTTATCTTGCTGTAATTAAAATAATGTTGATTTTTTTTTTTTTGGTTGCTATCACTGGTGCTTGATTTACTTTAATAGTAGCAGCCACGGACGTAGGCTTTTACTTTTCACCACACAACTTGATCTTCTCGTTTAAACCAAATAATCTTATCTATCTCTCACGCATTGCTTACTTAAATCGCATACATATTTTACCGACTTATTTTTACAAATATTAGTCAAATATATTTTATTACATTTCTCTCGTAACTTCTCCAAATATGCATAATTAATAATTAACCCTCCCCATTAATTTGCCACACAATCTATTTACCACTTAGATCACATGTATATTTTACCTACATTTTACCCAAAAAAATATAAAAATAAAAGAAGAAGATTATGTATAGCAATTTGCATATAACTAATAAAGCATTGACGGTGTGTAGCCTCTCAATACCTCATGAGTGGTTTCTCTTGTGTGTTAGTACTTGTAAAAATTGTGTAGCATATAAATGACTTTTTATTATATATATGTGTCCATTTGTATATATTATTTATTATATGAAAAATAATATGAATATAATCCTTTCAAAATGCAGGGGAGATACCACCTGAAATCGATAATCTCCGTAATCTAGAGGAGTTGGACCTTGGTCATAACAAATTAGTTGGTACTATCCCAGCTACAATCTTCAATATGTCAACACTCAAAAAACTTGGTCTTGAAAATAATTCTCTCTCGGGAAGTCTTTCGTCCATCCCAGACGCCCGACTTCCAAATATTGAAGAGCTTCGTATGTATAGAAATAATTTCAGTGGCACAATTCCTCATTTCATCTTTAATGCTTCCAAGCTCTCTATGCTAGATTTGGCAGAAAACTCATTCTCCGGTTTTATTCCTAACACATTTGGCAACTTAAGAAACCTTAAGTACCTGAATTTATATGATAACTATTTGACATCTTCAACTCCAAAGTTGAGCTTTCTATCCTCCTTATCAAATTGCAAGTCTTTAACATATATTGACTTATCAAATAATCCATTAGATGGCATTCTTCTAAGGACGTATGTCGGCAATCTTCCTCATTCTTTGGAAGAATTTAGTATGAACAATTGTTACGTTAGTGGGGGCATCCCTGAAGAGATCAGCAACTTGACCAACTTGACAATTATTGATTTAGGAGGCAATAAATTGAATGGATCGATTCCGATTACTCTCGGCAAATTACAAAAGCTTCAAGGTTTGGCTCTTGAAGATAACAAATTAGGAGGATCAATCCCAGATGATATTTGTCGTTTGGCTGAACTGTATGAGTTGGAATTGGGCGGCAATAAGCTTTCTGGATCAATCCCTGCATGCTTCAATAATCTGGCTTCTCTGAGGATATTGTCACTGGGTTCCAATGAGTTAACTTCTATTCCGTTAACTTTTTGGAACCTTAAGGACATCTTGTACCTCAACCTTTCATCAAATTTTTTAACTGGACCACTTGCATCAGAGATTGGAAATTTGAAGGTATTGGTAGAAATTGATTTTTCGATGAATAATTTTTTAGGTGTTATCCCAACAGCAATTGGAGACCTAAAAAATCTACAATATCTCTCCTTAGGTTATAACAGATTGCAAGGCTCGATTCCTGATTCAGTTGGTGATTTGATAAGCTTGAAATCCTTGAATTTGTCCAATAATAATCTCTCTGGGGCTATTCCTGTATCTTTAGAGAAACTCTCATATCTCAAAGATCTAAATCTTTCTTTCAACAAGCTAGAAGGAGAAATTCCTAGGGGGGGATCTTTTAGAAACTTTTCAACTGCATCATTTGAGGGAAATGAATTATTATGTGGTTCACCTAATTTACAAGTCCCACCATGCAAAACTAGCATCCACCACACATCATGGAAAAATGCTCTTCTCCTAGGAATTGTCTTGCCACTGAGTACTATATTTACGATAGTAGTCATTTTGTTGATCGTAAGATATCGAAAGAGGGAAAAACGGCCACCAAATGATACTAATATGCCACTAGTAGCAATGTGGAGAAGGATTTCATACCTAGAACTTTGTCGAGCAACAAACAAATTCAATGAAAACAATATAATCGGCAGAGGAGGTTTTGGCTCTGTTTACAAAGCAAGAATTAGGGATGGGATGGAGGTTGCAGTGAAGGTTTTCAACATGCAATGCGAAAGAGCATTTAAGAGTTTTGATGTTGAATGTGAAATGATGAAAAGTATTCGCCATCGAAACCTTATCAAAGTTATTAGCAGTTGTTCAAATGAAGAGTTTAGAGCATTGGTATTAGAATACATGCCTCGTGGAAGTTTGGAGAAGTATTTGCATTCGAGTAATTGCATTTTGGATATTTTTCAAAGATTGAACATAATGATAGATACTGCATCAGCTTTGGAATATCTACACTTTGGTTATTCGACTCCTTTAATTCACTGTGACTTAAAGCCTAGCAATGTATTGTTAGACGATAATATGGTTGGTCATTTGAGTGATTTTGGCATCGCAAAGCTCTTAAGTGGAGAAGATCAATCTATGACTCAAACACAAACACTTGCTACAATAGGCTATATGGCACCAGGTTTGTTCAATATATATCTTTTCTATTTCTTATAAACTTCCTAATGAGTTATTTATGTTTTATAATCTTTATTGGATGAGGAAATTATTATTAATGATTTATCTTACTATGTAACTGTTGCAATTCATAGAGTATGGAAGAGAAGGACGAGTATCTGCAAATGGAGATGTTTATAGCTTTGGGATTATGTTAATGGAAACTTTTACTGGGAAAAAACCCACAGATGAAAATTTTAATGGAGAAATGACATTAAAGCATTGGGTTAATGATTGGCTACCCATTTCAATTATTGAAGTTATTGATGCAAATTTGTTAAGTCGAGGGGACATACCTTTTGCTGCAAAAGAGCAATGTGTGTCATTTGTCTTCAATTTGGCTATGGAGTGCACTGTAGAATCCCCTGAGCAGAGAATCAATGCAAAAGAAATTGTAACAAGACTCTTAAAAATTAGAGACTCGTTACTTAGAAATGTTGGAGGCAGATGTATAAGACAATCAAATTTAAATTGATTATGCCCCTCCATCATTGGTAGCTATCTTTTTCAGAGACTTGAATGGTTATCCTTCATACAGGTTTTGTTCATATGTTTCATTATTGCTCTTGCTCTTGTTTATTTCTCTCTTTCTTGTAATTTGCATGCATGTATTTTTTGTTCTCTTCCATATTTGCGTTGGTTTTGTACGTAGTTTGCTTTCTATGGGTAAGGCTCATTATATATATCCTCCCCTAATTAGATGTACCCTTTTTATTTTTATTCAATAAAGCCTCCCTAGTACTATCTAAGTACACCTAACGAAAATTTTAAATTGATTTTCTTTTCTTTGATTGGTAATGAAAATTGTAATTTTTATCGTGAATAACTTCAATAATAGAGTGTAAGAGTATTAGTAGTTATGGCTATTTTCTGAACCTAGAGTCTGAGTAATTTAACAGCAACATGTCTCTTGTTATAGGAAAATTTCTTTTTATTAATCTGATTTTGTCTTCATTTTATCCTATTTTCTCCATAAATCTTTGCTCAAGTTTCATGCTCCCTCTTTTTTTCTCCCCTTTTGCAATAAAATTCGTTTTAGAGATATTATGCAAAAATTCGTTTGGAACATCAATAAATTTTATTACATCCAAGAGAAAAGACAATTACACTTAGATCAGTCTTATTTAATTGAAATTATAGGTAATAAAATTGGTTTAACAAAATGTGATTCTTAACTCTTGTAAATGAAGGTTAGTGTTCTTGATTTTAGCGGTGTAGGGCTTATAACTCGATGCAACAATTCTTGGTGGATTCGAATCAGTATGCGATCATTCTCAATTCTTTAGAGTCTCATAATTAAAAATTCTGATATCATAATTAGAATTTACAAACAAGTCAAAGTGACAAATTAAATTTAATATAATTAAATTTGAGGTCTACCATAAAATTTTGACAAATTAAATTTAAGGTGATTAATTAAATGCTAGACAAAACCTAACTTATGAATTTACCTTCCCATATGATGAACCTATTTAAAAAATCTTAAATTACACACCAATTAATTATTAATAAATATTTTCTTCATTATACAGTATAATCTCTATAAATTAATAATGTCGGGACCATAGAAATTTATTATTTAAGAGAGATATTAATTAATCGATAAATTAATAATTTATTAATTTATAGAGCGTGTTCACAGTACAAAGAACTAACATTTAATTGATTGAAAATTCATTGTATTTTACAAATATAATCAATAAAATTCATTGCATTCATGAGCTACAAACAATAATCAACAATCTGGGTTTTCGTAATGGAATGAATATCAATTATCTCTTGGATTACCCTAATGAAAATAATGAAAATTCAGAGGTCCAAAGTTTAGAAGAAATTATTGCTAACATCACTAAATATCATGCTGAAGATGAAGTTGAGGATGACACAGTACCTTTAGAGTCTATTTCGCGCACTAAAGCACTCAAGTCATCAACAACACTTCATAATTTTTTATTGCAGTACGAGAATTCAACCCCAGAACTTTTAGATGCAATAAGAAAAATTAAAGATGAGATTCAACTAGATTTAAATTTCAACAAAAAACAAGTTACAATAGACTCATATTTTAATAACTGACATAGTCAGTTATATTTGTAATTTCACAGTATTTGTAATTTCTACAATTATTAATTTATGATACAAATGGGACCACAGAGTTATATAGGAGTTCTCAGAAAAATTATTATCTTATTAATTTAGCTTCAGGGCCCAAGTCGAGATCGCAAAAAATTATTATATTATAGAGATTATAAATTTATCGAGTATTAATTTATAGAGGTTATACTGTATATCGTTGAAACTTCTAGCTTCACAACACACTGTTGTTAATTGGCCTAATTGTATTTTTGTCAGCCACTCTGACAAAATGGATATGAGTGGAGCTTTCAATACCTCCACCAAAATCCTTATAACACTACTTTTAAATTTTATTTTTTAAAATATATCCAATTTAATTTATAAAATATAAATTTATTTATTAAAATTGATCATTTTCCCATAAAATTTCAACCTAAAAAATATGTTTCTTTTAATTTTTTTATTACAAAATACATACAAATTCTAAATTATTAAATTATTTTCTTCTTATTATATAACTGATATCTCTATATCTCTAAACTCATATAAATTTATAATTTAAAATATAAATATAAAATACAAAATGGAGTGGGTGTAAAAAGTTTGTTAAAAGAATAATTTATTTAAGCATTTAACTGAATTTTTTTAAAACTAGGAAATAGAACCGCGCTTCGCGCGGCTTTAAAAAAAGAATTTAGAAGAATTTTATTAACTTTTGTTTGATATTTTTTCATTCTACATTCCAATTGGATTTAGAGTGGTTTTCATTAATTTTTTCTTTTACATTAATTATTTTAGCTGCCAAGTACTGCTGTTTATTGCACTGCATTTGTGAGAAGATGCTTGGGTTGCCTTGAACATATTTTCTAATTAATTTTTCTTGTGAATATGTTGAATAATCTTTAAGGATAATACCCTTTTTCATTGTACTTTTAACGGTTTTTCTTCAACAAATATTGGATGTATTCATTAAAAAAGAAAATCAAAAATTAGGTAATAACTAATAAAATTAGTGAAGTCAAACTGTCGATCAATTCTTATGATAAAACAATAACTAAAAAAAAATATATAGTCATAGTTTTCTTGATTAAATTCAACTTACTAATCTAGTAGAAATTTTATATCTCTTTTTTTCCAACCACCTCCAACGATCTCAATATCACCCACATTACATAAACTTCCGAAAAAAAGCATGAAATGTCAAGCAAAGCTAAAACCAAAAAGACTCTTTTAAAATTGTATTAGCTAAATTAACACTATGGACATATATAGCAGTGCCATATATACACCTTGTCTAGGCCAATACCTTGGAAACTTGAGGCTGATATATCACCGTGGGGCCACCTGAAGAAGGAGTAGAAGATGCATCACAATAGCCTCTTAGTATGTTCCCTTCTTCGGCAGTGAATCCGAAGGAGGTGAGCATGGCAGGCCAGCAATTACGTGTGATGATGTCAATAGAGCAACAGTCAGGGCCAATATTAGCCTGGCCATTAAGGAAGAATATAACAATCTTATTTGAGCATGACTTCAGCTCCATTAACGCGTTCCAGCACTTCGATAGGCCTCTGCTTCGAGTCTTGCTGCAAGATTGTAGCCTGGCTTGATATTGTTGTTGAGTTTCTTTATTATATTATGAAAATAATGATTGCTGCGGCCAAACACCAAATAAAGATAAAAAGAAATCAATAACTAAGCTGTATATGCTTTAATTGTATTTTCTTTTTCTTTTGCAACATGCAGATATTCGGAAGCATTGGTTCTGTGGGAGGTGGTCAAGCTCTAGGCAAAGAAGGCCCTCTGGTCCATACTGGTGCTTGTATTGCTTCTTTGCTCGGACAAGTAAGCATTTATTACATGAAATTAGTTTAATTGCAGAAGTATCTGTTATTCAGATAAACCTCAAATTATGCTTTGCACTGGTGTAATGCCATAGGTTCTTGAAAGGGAAACCTTATTATTTTTCTTAAATGCTTTAAGAAATGGTCAATTGTTCTTTGCTGCAACTTCTTTATGATTGTCAATAATTATTATCATTTTTTATCATTTCTATATATCTTCTTCATTGATTTGGTTGGGAGTGCTGGATCATACATCTATCTATTTTCTATGTATATACAGACAGATTGACCTATAACCTATAGAGTCTATACAGATAGATTGACCTATAACCTATAGAGTCATGCCTAATATCTTTCTATACATAGTAATGGTATCAATTAACTCGTATAGCCATGTTCTATTCAGTAAAAGTAAAATAGAAATTGTCTTTCAGAGAGGTGGTCAAGTGGTTGATGAACAAAAGAATAAATGTGTTTCATATTTATGTTTTTGGCTTTTTTTTTAGGGAGACTGACATTTTATTTCCTCTTAAAATTTATTTTTTCCACTTTAATTTTTGGTATTTAATACCCCGTTTTATTATGATGTTTGAATAGATAATTAAAAAAATACACTTTTAAATAGTAAAAGTTATATTTTAATAAAGAATTTAACTTATTTTTAATTTCAGAGTTTGAGCTAGCAAATTTGGACATGAAAATGTCACATTTATTCTTCAGCAGTGTATTTTTCTATTGTCGTTTTAACTCTAAACATGAAATGAACGTCCTTGGGTTGAACTTCACAAAGACAACATTTTCCAGTCTGATCGAAATACTCCTTCATACTGTTAATTCTTGTAGAGATGGTGGGTGGAATGACTGGAAGAGCCACTAATTGACTGTGAGAATGACTCAATGATGCTCCTGTTGAAGCACCATGGTTCTTGAACACCTGAAAGCATAAAACCAACATTAGTTTGAAACACAAACTAATGACAAAAGCAAAGCAACACACATATGAACACGAAAGCAAATTAACATTTTCTCGATCACCAGAAGTTTAGCTGTGCTTAGAACTAACCGAGAAAATAAAAACCACACAAAACAAGTTGCTAAGTATTTTTATGTATATCCTACACTAAACAGATTCACACTTAAAATTTCTAATACAAGCATTGTATTTTCTATCGGACACTTCATTCACTCACAGTAACATGGACACTTCATTCACTCACAGTAACATGACATATATCAATTATCTAAATATTGAAAAAATTAATCATTCTATTTACATTATTTGAAATTCAAATTAATTTTTATCAATTATACAAATTAAACCATTTATCGAATCATGTCACATTCATCAATTAAATGAATTTTAACAAATTTTAAAGGATTGGCCGCCGAGCCGAGTAAGAAAGTTCTTTGCGTGTAAAAATAAACTAGGGAATGATTTTTTTTTTTCAGAAGTATTCATTTTCATTGAACGACTTAAACAGCGCTCAATGGGACAGATTGTTTTTCATATTAAAAAAAAAGAGGTAATCACTGAATGAATTTAACAGTGCCCCATTAATATGATAATTGTGTTGTTTTATATATTTATTTATTTTTTGAGTGACACTAAACCGATTCAATTGGTTGGATCTAATTTAGTTTAATCGGTTAATTTTGCTTTACATTCTAGTGGTTACATTCCAGTGGTTTGATCCAATGTCCCATGGCCATAACGTTCACTTGACTCACGTGGCATTGTAGGAATCAGCCTCTTCTCTATTTATACGAGAAGAGGGAAGGTAATTATCTGGATTTGGTAGGGGTTTGTTTGGAAATATGAAGAAAGTTGGGGACACGCGGGATGGGGAGCTTTGTTTAAGTTTAAATTCCGACATAAGAGATGATTATTCGGTCACCCGGAAGAAGGTTTGTTAGGCTACAGCCACAGGCTTATTAAGGTTTATACAGTTTGGTTGGTGTTGGTTTGAAATTGAACCTTGAATCTAAGGCGTGAGAGAAATAGGCCAATGAGATTCTGCCATTGAAGAATCTAGAAAAATTTCCAATAAATGAGTGCATTTTATTTTTATACTGGTTGTTGC
The DNA here is from genome assembly GCA_030449835.1 of Clausena lansium. Taxonomy (NCBI): domain Eukaryota; kingdom Viridiplantae; phylum Streptophyta; class Magnoliopsida; order Sapindales; family Rutaceae; genus Clausena; species Clausena lansium. The sequence goes on from JASUUF010000369.1 coordinate 4,063,893, forward strand.
TCTAATATTTAAAAAATAATAATTTACACGAATTGAGAATAATATATTAGGAAACTAGAAGTTTCAAAGATATATAAAAAGAAATTGAAAAAGTAACAACTAATCAATTAGCGGGACTAGCTAAATTTTGTCTAACATTTAATCAATCGTTTTATATTTTAGTTTGTCAGAAATCTGTAGCAGACCTCAAATTTATAGGTTTGAATTAACTCACTTTGGCTTGTTTGCAAATTCTAATTCTGATATCGGAATTTTTAATTGCGAACTATTAAAAATTCTGAATGATCGTATTTTAATTCTAACCCATCAAGGCCTGTTGCATGGTGTTATAACTAAAACCAAATAACACTAGCCTTTAATTACAAGGGCTAAGAATCATATTTTGTTAAACCAATTTTATTGCCTATAATTCAACTAAATAAGAGTGATCTAAGTGTAATTGTCCTTATATTGGATGTAACAAAAATTTATTGATGTTCTAAACTAGATTCATTTTCTTCATAATTTTTGCATAAAGTATCAAAAAAGAATTTTAGCGCAAAAGAGGAAGAGACGGAGAGAGAGGGGGGGGGGTGTGGTTGGGGAATATAAAAATTAAGCAAAGATTTGTGGAGAAAAGTAGAGGCTGATATTCAAGATATGTCACGTTGGACCATTGGCCTAACATCTTATTTACGCTTTATGTATCAAGTCAACAAACGAAAAGACCAGGGGACGGAGTACGTTGTTTCTAAAGTAATTAGACAAACAAATAGCAGTTCTGTCTGTAGAAATAAACAACTAATACTCTAGAAAATCAAGATTAGTGGTGTTTGGGGGTCCAGAAAATGGGAGAGAAAGTGAAAGAAAAACGAACAGAGAAAATCTTTATTAGAAGTAGCAAAATTACAGGTTCTAAGCTCAAATGAGATATTTATAGAATAAATCAGGACACTCAATAGACTAATTACTAGTATTAGTTTACAACCTCGGCAATCTGTTGTAGCACACTTGCCAGCATAGCATACTGTTACACAGCAACAGCCTTACATCTGTAACAACCATCTAACAGTCTGTGCAGCGAATAAACTGTGCTCCTTCCTTAGCCATAATATGATCCCTGGGATGAACTTGGTACTCCAACATATACAACTTTCATAAAGGAGAGGGACAAGATGAAATCAAGTGAAGTGAAAGCACGAAAAAACATAACTAGATAAATGAGTCCTTCCATGCTCTGTTCATATCAGAGTTTAAAACAATTGGTAACTGTAGGGAATTTTTGGTTCCCTCCCAAGACCTCTGCTAGCAATAAGTTCAAACATAATAATAGAAAAATAAAATGGATAATACACCAATCACACAACACAAGATTTACATGTAAAACTCTAGAATATAATGTCACGGGCGCCAAGGACGAGAAGGTAAAAAATTTCACTTATGAAAAATTATTGCAACCATACTCTCAGATTATTTTATCTCACACCCAAACCTCAATTACACCCAAACCTTCCCACAAACTCAGTGCACTCTCTTTTCATTAACTCTCTAGTTATTCACTTCTGTCTCTCTTCTCACTTCAGTGAGTTCTCAATTTATATATGTTGGGGCTTTCCCACTGTCAAAGAAAATGGTCCAAAATCTGGATGAACAAATCTTGCAGCCACTAAATAAGCTTGATAACTTGGACCAAGCTTGCTGACATTTTACCACGCCTTCGACGTAGCATTTATTGTGGATGCATGAAAGTCAAGAGATCATTGCATGCATTAACAGTCGTCCATTCATCAAATGCAAGAGAAATCGAAGAGATCATGCCAGCATTTAATGCTCAAATGAGAAACTAATTAAATTTCCCGTAGAACGCACGCAAATTGTTAGTTCTATTTCTCAACATTTTTCCTGCAAATGAAGATTAAACTATTCAAGTCACTCTATCCAACAGGAATTGATAGAACTTGTATTACTGAATTTGGAGACACATTACAACCATGGATTTTCAAAATGATGTTTTGAAAGCATAATTTAAGTAATAGTACATCATTACCCTCTATTCAAATGTGTGGCCATCTTCAAACTAAAACCAAACCCAAAACAAGATATCCTATTCCGTATTCGCTTGGATGACTCATATTAATCATTTAACTATGCCATGCAGAAACCTACTGAACACTTCATCACTCAAACTTAACCCAAAAATTTTACCCTTCACACTTTGAAATAGACAATGAAAATCAAAGCATTCACTGCATATTTCATATACCACTGCTTTTAGCCTTTTATAATGCTATCATAGCTCATGATTAGCTCAGCATCAATCTGTTTTTTTTTAGTATGCTTTGTACCTTTTAATTATATTCCACAAAACGTGGATGTTTATTTGACAACTTTCTCTCCTTTGACCATACTAGGTCAAAAACAATCATCATACAACACCACAAACTAAACTAGACAAAACTGACATGCCACTTAAAAAAATAAAGCTATCAGTAATTTATAAATTGTCACTCAATATCATATAATACCTGTGTCGACCAGCAACATTTCCCTAAACCTATCATCATGCATATAGAAAGCCCATTGGAACCGCAAAAGGCTCATTACTCTCCTTCGACTCTTCATCCATTCCCTCCTCTGCCGCATCGTTATTTTCAGCACCATTACCATTTTCATTATTCCCTGCACTCACTTCCACCGCCCCCTCCAGACTTCTCCTTCCATCATTAGCCTCTATTCCCTTAACTGCCCCATCATTCCTCTCCTCTTCTTCACAAATTCTTCTTCCTCTTCATCCTCATAAACAGCCCCCTCTTCATCTTCTTATTCTAATTCTCTGTCATGTTCTTTTTCTTTTTCTTCTCCTTCTTCATCATCATCGTACTCAGCTGGAGCACCCTATGATTCATTCATCGCTCAAATTCTTTCTCCCCCTCCTCCTTATCATCGCTTGCTTCCCTTCAGCGCATCACGAGAGAGTGTTTCACTTCATCTGGATCAGCCTCGTACTCATCCACAGCCTCCGCTTCTCCCGCAGGAATGTGGACACTTTGAGCCATTGGAAGCTCTGAATCTCTCTCCTCCTCCACCTCCTCGTCATCGCTGCCTTCCCTTCTGCTCATCGCAAGAGAGCGCTTCACTTCATCTGGATCGCTATTATACTCCTCCACCGCCTCCGCTTCTTCCGGAGCTGCAGCCGCCGCTGTAGTATCACTAGCCATCAATTAATTATTAACCGCCCGATTGTTCTATCAATTTCAATTTAAATTTTATTAAAAAAAATTGAAATTGCACTCAACTCTTCAAACTGAAACCGTAACTAGCGGAAATTGCACTCAAACAAACCCAGATAATCGAAAATCCTTAAAATTCCAAATTATTTTCAGAACCGAACAACAATTGAAGGATACGAGATAAGCAAAATCCACTAAAGAATACTAAATTTTGAAGCGAATCCTCGACAATCGAAACCCTAGAGAGGTTAAATTGAGATTTTGCAGGATTGGGATCTAGGTTTAACAATCCTTGAGAAACCCTAGATTTTTAGGGAACGAGAAGATTTTTTTATAATTTTCCCTTTTAAATAAAGGCGACAAGGATTGTCGTCATCAGTTGAATCGAGGAGAGTATTTATATGAATTGCGTGAAGGTAATTATCTTGATTTGATAGGGGTTTCTTTAGAAATATGAAGAAAGTTTGGGGATTGGTTAGAGAGTGACACGTGGAATGGAAATATTGTTTAAGTTTAAATTCTGACATAAGATATGATTCGGTCACCAAGAGGTACAATTGCTTGGCCATAGCCAGTCAGCCACAGGCTTATCAACGCTTTTCCCATTATATATTTGCTGTGTTTGCTTCAAATCGAATCTTGAAGTTGAATCCAAGCCTCGAAGAAAAACGGACCAATGAGATTATGCCATGGAAGCATCTACAAAAATATTAAAGAGGACAGAATCAGTGTATCATATTGGGTTTTTTTATTATTTTTGAGGGACCCACAAACCGCATACAATTTTCTTCCATTAAATATTACATTTGTCAGCTTACATCATACTATGGGTCGTTACAGATACTGTACGTAACAGAAACGAAAATGACAAGTGAATGAACTAGACGCTGCCACGTGTAGAGATGTTTGACAAATTGACCGGTAATTATCCGGTTTAAAGCACACTAACGAACTTTTAGTGCTGGGGCAAGGTTAATTTCATGTATACCCCATTATTTTTATTAATCATCAGCGTACACCAACTTTAGTATAAGCCATCAACCTCACCCCCAAATGGTCAATTGTTGCCCTGTGCGGTTAATTAAACATTAGGTCAATATAAAAAAAAACATAAATTCTTTTTAGAAAAAATAAGATTTATGTAAATAGACATAAAATTTATATTTTCAAAAAACTAAAATTTAGACAAATTAATGGTGTAATTAATGAATAAAATTATATTTTATGTTATGTAAATATAAAGATAAATTTTATTACATATTCAAATATACCGATTACTGTTAATTGACTCTTGGTAAAGAATCTTTTCATTTATTTCCTATTTTTATAATATTTTTATAATTTTTTCTTCAAATCCTCAAGGTTTTTTTTTATGAATTTCTCAAAAAATCACTCTAGTGTTCGGATCAGAAGATACGCTCATATTAAAGATTGTTATATCAACTCTAATAGATGGCCCTATCGCAATGGATTTTGTGTAGGTTCTGCAAGGAAAAAATTTTTTAAGGGTGACTTGTGGTTTTTATTTTTTGTACTTTTATTTTCATTGGTGAATTATTTTTTCTTGTCTACCCGTTTTTATTTTATTGTTGTTTTTGTTATGCCTTCAGGCGTTCATAAAGGGAATTATATGAATGATATTGATTTTGGTGAAGAAGTTGCCTTGCGCTTTGGCTTATGACTTGCTAGTAAAATTGATTTATCTCTATTGATTGTCAAGTCGGATTCATTATGTGCGGTCTGTAGAATTTTCAGATTCATCAAATCAAGGACTTAACAATGTACTTTGAGTTGTTCAAATTCTTTTATAAAGATGGAAGATTTTTCATTCCACTTATAAACTTTAAGTTTTTTTTGACGATATGAATTATAATAATTTCCATTAAAAAAACACTTGGTAATTCAAATAATCACTGCTCCAACTCCCCGCAATTAATTTTTCAGTTAGCATGGATGGTCAGTAACAATTGATTGATGATTGCATATATATGCCATCAACAAATAAAAAGACAAATACCATTTGGTGATTTTTTTTAATTGGTTAGATTTTGGAAGAGAAAAACATATTCTCATACACAATTAATATATTTCAAGTTCACCCAACAATTAAAAATAAGGGTGGGGCTTCTTAAACTAACTTTCTCTAAACTCACTTTCTATGCATTTTAGAATTCCAAAAATACCCTTTAATAGAATTTTTGTACATTGATATTTTTCTAACTATTCTTGATTTGAATTAACAAAAGAGACTTGACTCTGTCAATTTGAAGAATGTTTGCACAATGCAAAGATAAATTCAATTAATTTTCCTCAATCAAATCCTTTTTTTAATTATGAAATCAATATTCTAGGTTGGTATTTACACTAATTATTCTTTTTGAAAGGAGAGGAACTTGTGTATTCCCAAATATTCCTTCAAGAAGTTACGAACGAAACAACTTTCTTCAAGGATCAACAAATGTTTATTGTTTTACATAAACTCCATGAATTGAAAAATAAGAGATATTTTCATCTTGTGAAACATTTTTTTAAAAATCCACAAAAATATTTTTGACATACCATGCATGCAAATACAAGAAACTATTTTACCTGCAAATTTGAATTAAATTTCTCTCATCAACTATCATACTTTCAATATCAAACTAAAAAAATTCACACTAGTTTAAATGGATGGATGTTGAAATATGAAGTGATACTGACATGTCCGTAAAAGTAATTCTATCATAAGATATTTTAGAGAATAAAATGGTTGACTAAAAATAAAATCTAGTTGGTTAGTAACAAGATCATTTTTTTAATAGTAAACAAGTTAAATTTGATTTTAGAACTTTTTTGGTAAAAAAATTATGATTGCTAAATAAAAAATAAATTTGATTTTAAAATATTCATATATTTTACTGTAAATTTTGATAAGTTATAAGAAGTATTCACCTGATCAATTTAATTCAATTGTGGGAGCATGATAGTTTTTAAACTCTTAATAGTACTATTAACGTTAACAGGTGGGGTGTGTGGTTTTACATAAAAAAAGAATTGGTGCATATGATATTTGTCAAAATACTTGGGTGTAGATGGAAATAAACCCATCCAAATGTTTAATACCAGTTGCCCACAATTGATTTCTATTCTAGCCTTTAATCCCAGCCGTCCAATTTCGGTCTTTGGATCCAACGAATCAAAATGCATGGCTGTTAGTTACAGATGAATGTAACTTAGCCGCGGCCCCCATTTGAAGCTTTAATTTAACTAATCGGATGGTCCCATCCCTTTCTCTCACTTTTCAAAATTAAATTGAACACTTTAATGTAATAATTTCTCAACAACATGACAGTGTTTGTTTTAATGAAAAGTCAATGTACAGCGTTTAAATATTACATCCAAGAGACAAAGGATTTCTCTCTAGGAAAATTTACAAAAGTAACTCAAAAGTTTTTTGTATTTTTATAAGTAGCCACCCTAATTTTTTCTCTTATTATTAGCCATAATTTTTTTTGGACCAAACGAACAACTAGAAAAATCGACGGCGACTTGATAGACTTTTGACAGCAGCATCAATTCCGGCAAGATGCCGCTGTTGAATGTAGTTGAGTGAATATTTGTGTATATTTCATGATAGATGAACATTTGATAAATATTATTTTGTTTCAAGTTTCTATATTATAAATGGCACATTATATGTTTGATAAAATATATCTTAGACTTTGTTTGTATAATTTTTGATAGATTAAAGTGTTGTGGGTTGGTGGGGGATTGTTGCACAAACGGTAAAATACAACAAGTGTTTTTGGGCGACAGACACCCGTACAATACTTATTAAATTGAATAGTTTGACATAATAGTTTCTCAACAACATGACAATGCTTATTTTAATGAAAAATCAATGTACATTGTCCAAATATTACATCAAAGACAGAAAGGATTTCTCTCCATGTGACAGCAGATGTGGAAGCGTCATCTTACTATTCGATTGATAATTCGAGTATTCGCGAGTGCCAGTAAGCAGTATAAGAAGAGAAATTGTGTGGCTTGAATTGTATTGTTAGGGATACTCATTTATGAATTGGCCTTTTTTAATCTCCCTGCAAAAATTCTCTTTTTAAGAAAATGAAATTAGTGTCCCATTAGTTAATTACAGTGCTTTTTTGGCAAAAAATTTAACTTTTCTTTTCCAATAAAAGAGAACACAGTTGAAAATGGTACAGATCTGGGGCAAGGCTTTCCAAAACTGGTCCACACAGATTTAAGTTGTTATAAAAATGCAATTGGCAAACAAAAAAAAAATACTTTTGGATTCATTTAAGGCACTATCAATACTCGCCAGAGATGGCAAGCTGTCATCTAAAAGGCTAAAAAATAAAAAGTCATGATCCGTCAATTTCTAGTTTCTAGTTAGAAATAAATCTCTTATAAATACTTAAATAAATCCACATTTTTTCTTCCTTTTTACGATAATATCTTTACAGTAATTTTCTTGTAAATATAACTATTCTTGTAGATATTAATAAAAAGAATAAATGCTAATTTAACAAATTAGCCTTAAAAATAAAATAAAAATTAGTGTAAATTTTTATGTTATTATTTTACTTTAGATTAAGTTTGTAAATTAATTTTTTTATAAATAATTATTTGTAAGATTGTTGCTAGAATATTAAACATTGCTTCAAGTTGGTTGATCTTAATTTATTTATTAATAATTATAAGTAAGATTATTGCAAGGGTGTAAAAAATACTAGTTTTTTTATATAGATATTTATTAGTCAATTTGTTAATAAAATTATTAGTTAATTTACTAATTTACTTATTTATAGATAAATTAACTAATGTTAAGAATTTTGTTGTAAAAACAAAGAAAGTAGGATAAAAAGATAATAAATTTAACTGTAAGATTGTCTTGAGACATTTTTTTAAAAATATAATGATTAAACGAGCACTTGAGTCAAATTATAAGAGGTAAGTGAACATTTGCTAGGGAAATGATCATATAGGAATTGGATATTGCTTCAGCTTGCAACGTGTCTGAAACAGAACGAGTGAAACTGTTCGAGTAAAGATCCAAGCTCTGCAATTTCATTGTTAGAATAACGTGATGATAGTTGAAGTTAAATCTCCGGTGTATTGAGATAACTTAAAAAAATTTTGTTGCCTTGCAGATACATGATTAAATCTCGAAAGTGTTAAAATAATTTAGAATGTATTTCACAATCAGAGTCATATTAGAAGTATATAGCCATAAATATTTTTCTTATTATCGTCGCATCATACATTAAAATGAAAATAATTTAAGAAAATAAATAATATGAAATAGACAATTAATCATAAAATATGGTCACGTTAGTTTGAATGAGAAAATGTATAAAAATTTCCAATCTTATACAATTTATACCACACAGGAAAACATTATTAATTAAATCCAATTAAAAGGCAATCAGTAATCGACAATTTTTTGTTAACTGATGCAGCAGTAAATGGTTAAGTTTTGAATGATATTTCAGAATGAGAGAAGGCAGAATCATAAGGGCATTACCATGGAAAAGCGCAAGAATTGAAGCAGAAATAAGAATATCTCCCACGAATGATTAAAGGAAAATAGTACTCTTACACTCCATTATTGTAATTATTCGCTATAAAGATTAGGATTCATTATTAGTGCCAAATAAAAAAATTTTAAATTTTATGTCTCGTGCGTTCTGCTCCAACATTTCTAAGCAATGAGCCTCTAATTTTTGAGAGTCCTGTTACAATTTCTTTGGCATTCGTTCTCTGCTCTGGGGACTCTATAGTGCACTCCATAGCCAAATTGAAGACAAATGACACACATTCCTCTTTGGCAGCAAAATGTTTGTCCTTCTGACTTAGCAGATTTGCATCAACAACTTCCATAACTGAAATGGGTAGCCAATCATTAACCCAACGCTTTAATGTCATTTCTCCGGAAAAAATTTCGTCTGTGGGTTTCTTCCTAGTAAATACTTCCATTAACATAATTCCAAAACTGTAAATATCCCCATTCGTAGAAACTCGTCCTTCTCTTCCATACTCTATGAATTTAATAGTTAAAAAGTAAAACAAATCATTAATAATAATTTCTTCATTTAAAGGTCATGGGAAATGAAAAACTTGTGAAGTTTAAATGGAACAAACCTGGTGCCATATAGCCTATTGTGGCAAGTGTTTGTGTTTGAGTCATAGATTGGTCTTCCCCAATTAGAAGCTTTGCAATGCCAAAATCACTTAAATGAGCAACCATATTTTCATCGAACAATACATTGCTAGGCTTTAAGTCACAGTGAATTATAGGAGTTGAATAACCAAAATGTAGATATTCCAAAGCAGATCCAACATCTATCATTATGTTCAGTCTTTGAAAAATATCCAAAATGCAGTTGGTTGAATATAAAAACTTCTCTAGACTTCCATGAGGCATATATTCTAGTACCAATGCTTTGAAATCATAATTTGAATAACTGCTAATGATTTTGATAAGGTTTCGATGGCGAATACTTTTCATCACGTCACATTCAACATCGAAACTCTTAAATGCTCCAGCACATTGCAAGTCAAAGACTTTCACTGCAACCTCTATGCCATCTTGAATTATTGCTTTGTAAACAGAGCCAAAACCTCCTCTGCCAATTAGATTATTTTCACTGAATCCGTCTGTTGCTTGATAAAGTTCTAGATATGAAAACCTTCTCAACGTTGCTATTGGTGGCACATAAGCATCATTTGGTGGTCGTTTTTCTCTCTTTCGATATCTTGCCATCAACAAAATGACTACTATCATAAATATAGTACTCAATGGCAATAAAATCCCTAGGAGAAGAGCATTTTTTCTTGGTGTGTGTTGGATGCTAGATTTGCATGGTGGGACTTGTAGATTGGGTGAACCACATAATAATTCATTACCCTCAAATGATTCAGCGGAGAAGTTTCCAAAAGATCCTCCCTTAGGAATTTCTCCTTCTAGCTTGTTGAAAGAAAGGTTTAGATCTTTAAGATATGAGAGTTTCTCTAAAGATATAGGAATAGCCCCAGAGAGTTTATTATTTGATAAATTCAAGGATTTCAAACTTATCAAATCACCAAATGAATCAGGAATCGAGCCTTGCAATCTATTAGATCCTAAGAAGATATATTGTAGATTTTTTAGACCTCCAATTGCAGTTGGGATAACACCTGAAAAATTATTCATAGAAAAATCTATTTTTACTAAAACCTTCAAATTTTCAATCTCTAATGGGAGTGGTCCGGTCAAAGAATTTGATGAAAGGTTGAGGTATAATATGTCCTTAAGATTCCAAAAAGTCGAGGGTATGATAGAAATTAACTCATTGGAAGCCAATGAGAGGTTCCTTAGAGAAGCCAAATCACCAAAGCATGCAGGGATTGAACCAAAAAGCTTATTGTTGCTCAAATCCAACTCATATAGTTTAGCCAAACGACAAACATCATCTGGGATCGATCCTTCCAATTTATTATCTCGAAAAAACAAAGCTTGAAGCTTTTGTAATTTTCCGAGAGTAATCGGAATAGATCCATTCAGTTTATTGCCTCCTAAATAAATGCCTATCAAGTCGGTTAAGTTGCCAATCTCTTCAGGAATGCTGCCACTGACGTTGCAATCGGACATGTCAAATATTTTCAAAGAATGAGAAAGATTACCTATAGACTTCCTTGGGAGAATGCCATCTATTGAATTACTTGATAAGTCAATAAATTCTAAATACTTGCAATTTGACAACGAGGATAGAAAGCTCAATTCTAGAGTTGAAGATGTCAAATAGTTATTATTTAAACCAAGCCGCTTAAGGTTTCTTAAGTTGCCAAATGTGCTGGGAATAAAACCGGAAAATGAGTTTTTTTGCAACTCTACTCTGGAGAGCTTAGAAGCATTGAAGATAAAACTAGGAATTGAGCCAATAAAATGATTACCCCACAAGTAAAGCTCCTCAAGATTTGGAAGTTGGACATCTGCGCTTGATGGAAGACTTCCCGAGAGAGAATTATTTTGAAGCCCAACTTCTTTGAATGTTGACATATTGAAGATTGTAGCTGGTATAACACCAACTAATCTGTTCGAACCAAGCATCAACAACTCCAAATTGAGGAGATTACCGATTTCATTTGGTATCTCACCTGTATTTTGAAAGAATTACATTCAGATTTATTTTAGATAATAAATACAACCTAAAACGAACTCACTTTTGAAATAAAAAGTCATTTTTTACAATACAAAATTATTACAAGTACTAACACACAATAAAAGCCAGTCATGAAGGGCAGCATACCGTCAATGCTTTAGTTGTTATAAACAAATTCCTGTACATTTTCTTTTTCTTTTATTTTTAGATTTTTTTGGTAAAATATAGGTAAAATATATTTGTGATTTAAGTGGTAGATAGATTGTGGTAAATTAATGGGGAGGGTTAAGTATTAATAATGTATATTTCGAGAAGTTATGAGAGAATTGTAATAAAATATTTTTGACAAATATCTGTAAAAATTAAGTTCAAAAAATATATATGCCATTTAAGTAATTAAGCAATAGGTGATAGGTAGAACATGTAGCTTAACCTAAAAGATCAAATTATGTGGTGAAGTAGAAGCCTAAGTCGGTGGCAGCTACTGTTAAAGGAAATCAAGCCCCAGCAGTATTTCAAATACCGCAAGGCAAAGTAAATTCAATAAAATAAAACTGTATATGGAACATTATTCATATTACAACTTATGGAGCACTTTTCATAATTAAACGTGATCATACACACCTTGAAGTCCATTAAAGCTAAGATATAATTCCTCAAGTTTGGTCAAGTTCCCGATTTCTTCTGGAATGGCTCCCGAGAAATTATTGACCGACAAACTTAAGATTTGTAGATATGTGCAATTTGATAGAGTGGACGGTATTCCTCCATGAAACATGTTTTTCGACAAAGAAAGAAATTCAAGAAAAGGAAGATTACTACAAATATCTGTAGGAATTTCACCAGATAGCTGGTTGCCTCCAAAACTTAGCAACTTTAGTGCATATATATTGAAGATGGAGGAAGGAATGGAACCAGAAAACTGGTTAGAACTGAGAATAAGTGATTGCAGAGAAGACAGATTCCCAAGTCGAGAAGGAATGGTGCCTGAAAGACTTAAGTGAGAAATATTCAAGGCTGTGACTCTATGGCTATGGACATCACAAGTGATTCCCGTCCAATTACAGACAGAGATACTCGTGTTCCAATTTTTGGCAAAGAAATTGGTTGGATCATGAGTTATGTGAGCTTTCAAGGCAAGCAGAGCATCTTGGTCTGTGGTAATATTACTTATGTTGGCTGCTGCAGCTGCAATAAATAAGAAAATAAGAATTAAACGATGGAGTAAGAGAAATCTGCTCATCATACTGAGAGAATGAACTCTTTCCATGAGATGAGGGTATTGAGATTGTAAGTGTGTGCTCAATTGGATTGGTAAGCAAGAACATTCAAAAGTGTGCTACCAACTATTTATAATGAAACTGAAATTTCTAATAAAATCCAGGCGAAAAAGAACCGCCTGCCTTAAGCCAGACCTTCAGTCACCAAAAGCCTATCGTTATAATAATCCTAATGATTTTAGAACTTATTTAATAATTGGCGAATGGAACGTAATTTTTTCAGAAAATTGTTGTTTATCTTTATAATCATATTTGTATTATTATAGGGATTTATTATTTTCCTATTATCAAACTTCTAATTTCATATCTTTTATACAATTTTCTAGTAATGAATTTCATAATTCTATTAATATATTGTTCTTGTGAGTTTGGAGCAAATATGGTCTAAGGAGATAATATTAAGTTTTAATATTTACAGACCCAAAGAGAGAATTTTATTACTCTGATTAAATAGATTAAATTACAAAGGTAAATTATAAATTGTGAAGGAAGTTGGGAAGGGATGTGATAAAAATTTTAAAAAAATATTTTTAATGTGATTGTAATAGTTTTTATAACAACATAATTCTACTCATTCAAAAAAAAAAATTCCAAAATTTTCTTCTCCATACTAACATGACATATGTAAATGCAACATTCCTTGAACTCAAATGTTTTGATAAATTGAAATATTATTTTTGTATCGTTTTCTTTTAAGTTTAAGATAATTAACTACTCCAGAAAACTTTACAAACAGACCAGGCCTTCACCATTTTGGTGAAGGATAAAAAAATAAAGAAAAAACAGGTTAAAAACACAGGAGAAAAAGTTTGGTGCAAACTACAAAAGCCTTAATAATATTTTAATTAATTGAAAACGACTCGATCAATAATTTTAAGCAAAGCAAGTGCATCACGCCTTCACTTGATTTATCAATTAATGTCATATTCATCAATTAAATATATTTTAGCAATTTTCAAAGTATTGGCCGCCCCTAACCTGCCAAATGAGGGATTTTAGCGTGACTCAATAGAAAAAATTTTACAGCATGCAAGTGGCAAAGTCAGTGAAACAGAAGGCAATGGTAATGGTTGTTTTCCATGTTGTACCAACTTTATAACGCTGATTTTATGTCACAACTAAATTAATGTTACTGTTTCATCATTGTAGCCTCCTGATTCTACAACAACCCAAGACTTTTTTAATTACAGGAGATTAAGCGAATAAAAATTTAGGTGAGATAATTTCCATATCACCATATTGACATGGTTGGATTTTCAATTAAATTCGACAAGCATGAGACAATAATATTGGTGACACTGTCCACTTTAAACGTTAATTTAATAGGACGGTCCCATCCATCTCTCTCACCTATCAAAATCAAATTGTTTCTCAACAACATGATAATGCTATTTTAATGAAAAATCAATGTACATTGTCCAAACATTACATCAAAGAGAGAAAGGATTTCTCTCCATTTGACAACAGATGCTGATGTGTTATATTACCATTCGTTTGATGATTCAAGGATTCGATGTGCCAAGTATAACAAGAAAATTTGTGGGGCTTGAATTGTATTTGTGAGGGACACTCACTTGTGAATTGGCCTTTTTTCAATCTATCTGTAAAAATACTCTTTTTAAGAAAAAGAAATTAGTGGGCCATTAATTAATTATGCGTGCTTTTATAGTTTTATGGCCCGAAATTTAATTAATTTTTTTTTTCAGCCCTTATAACCCTACTCAGAAGTATGCAAAATCAATGAAAGATAAGACAATCGAACGGTGACAAATGGGGTGACATTAAACTGATTTATTAAAGTGGTGACTGGTGTGGGAATGCAGCTGTGTTAAATACTTGTTGGGAGAATTTTGCAACTCTAGTGGTTCTACCCGACTCAAATCTAAATTAATCGAGACCCAATGTGGTTATCGAATACCAAATAATTTAATACAACGAAAAAAAAAATAGTGACTGGTGAGTGACTCAGAAGTCCGATTGATTTCACTGGACTGTGATATTCTTTCATAATAGCACATGGCAATAAAAATCAAAATCGATAAGATCGATAAACGAATAAATTGAGATAAGATATATGAGATATTGCCAGGAGTAGTTGTTGAAGTGTTGGACCAAATGGAGGTGGAGGAGAAAATGGCAGATATCTGGGGCAAGGAGTAGTTGTTGAAGTGTTGGACCATACAGATTTTTGTTATCAAAACTGCATTTGGCAAATAAAAAACTACTACATTTTTTGTACTCATTTAAGGCACCATCAATACACACCAGAGATTGCAAGCTGTCATCTAAAAGAAAAAAATAAAAATAAAAGTCATTGATCCGTCAATTTCTAGTTTATAGTAAGAAATGAATCTCCTGATAAATAAATAAATAAAGCTAACAACCACACAGAAGGGGACTGAACGGCATTAACTAATCATTCTAATAATAATACTTGGGCAAATGATCATACAGGAATGCAGTTGCTTCAGCTCGCCCAATGTGTCTGAAATAGAGCCAGTGAAACTGTTCAAGTAAAGATCCAAGCTCTACAATTTCATTGTTAGAATAACGTGATGATAGTTGAAGTTAAATCTCCAGAGTACTATGATAAAAAATTTTGTTCCATGCAGATATATGATTAAATCTCTAAAGTATTAAGGGTGCGCTTGGGAGTGTGGTGCTGTAATTTTTAAGCTGCAACTGCTGTAAAAAAAAACTATAATTATGAAATAAAAGTTAATTGTATGTATTAAATATAATATTTAAATAATAATTTTGATAAAATTATTAAATATATAATATATTTTTCATCATACAAGTGAAAAATTATATCAATATAGCTTCCAAAGTACAGCAGCTAGTGTTTACCAAACACTTTAGTGCTGTAGCTAATCCCAAACGCACCCTAAGATAACTGAAAATATATTTCACAATCAGAGTCATTTTAGAAGGACTAAGAAACATTGAAATTATATATAGCCATAAATATTTTTCTCATTACTGTCGCATCATACATTAAAATGAAAAGAATCTAAGAAAATAAATAATATGAAATACAAGACAATTAATGATAAAATATGGTCGCGTTAGTTTGAATGAGAAAAATATTTATGCATAAAAATTTCCAATCTTATAAAATAATTTATACCACACAGGCAAACTTTGTTAATTCAATTCAATTTGTTATGATTATCATTATTTTAAATGAAAGGCAAAATAATTCTTAACGTAAAACGCAGGTTACAAGTTCTAAGCTCAACTGAGCTTATCTATAAACAGGAGAAATCAGAACCCTCTTAAGAATAATTACTAATGAGTGCTAGTAGCGAGTGTCGCCAGCAACACTCCCTATGTCAGTCGCTGGCCCGTTCTTGCCACGTGTCTATGTTTATCGTTTTTATACATCAGCTTTGTTTTTTTTTTAAAAAAAAGAAGTAACCTTCCAGTTAAATTTTATTACAAATTTGCCATATTCTTACCTCAGTCAACCATGCTTGCAGAAATTCTCCTTCTGTGTTCTGAGAGAGAGAAGAGAGAGTGTACAAAAACTCTTAAACCTTCCAGTTTACGGAAATTGGGTATGTCCTTCAAGCTCATGTGTATAGAGTAAGATTTGGGACACGATGCTGAGTTTAGATCTCTTTATTTCAAGGACAAAACTTTGAGTTAAGGCTTTTTGTCTTCTAAAATTAAACTTACTTTATCATCAAGTACGAGCATGTTGATGGATTTGGATGTAAATGTAATTTTTTGTTTGTTTATTTGTCGAACTTTGAAAAAATGTATGTGGGGGAGCGTATTTAGATATGAAAGATGAATTTAAAAATTAATTATTAAGTTTTCAATTTGTGTCCTTTGTTATGGAAATCAGTTCAAAAAATTAGAAAATTTGAAGATTAAAACTCAGTAATCAATTTTGGTATTTAACAAAATTAGAATTTGGGATTCAAGGAAATGAGAGATTTGGAATTAAATTTCACAAGTGACGGTTGTATTGAGGTGGCAAAACTGGTAACGGGGTGTTGACCTAAATATGACCCATTTAATAATATGACAAAATATTGAAACTTAAACCTGACATGAAAAATAAATGGATAATTTAATACACTCATTTAATAATTATGTAATTGTGTCATCAATAACCCACTTAATACCTATTTAACATAATTATACATCAAACATTGCACACACAAATTGCACTATTTGATATCTCTAAATAATATTATGTAATGATATTATATAATATATGTGTCCACTAAAATATTATTCTATTCTATCTATAATCCTATTAAATGGAATGAATGTTCATCCTTCATAAAACAAGGAAAATCATGTTCAATATATTTGAGTTTTAATGACAAGATTTTGTAAATTAATTTAGAATTGAAAGCATAAGTATAATTTAGATTCTGCAAATATGAATTAGTTTTGATTAACTGTTTAATATTTTAAACATTAATCGCATAAATGCGTCAAGAAATTGAATACTAATTCAACACCAAAAAAATCTCATTTAATAATCATATCAATTTTACAATCTAAACCTACTTGTTCATGTCATATTCATATTGAATTAAATCAACTGTGTTAAATTTTATCAACTCTCTAACCTCCGTCACTCTCTCTTTTCCTTTGTGTTTTGAGAGAAAATGTGTTTTATTATGTGTTTTGACTTTTGAGAGAGCGTGTGCAGTGCTTGAAAGAGAGGATGTGTGTAAATGGATGAGGGAAGACCATGACAATTTTTAAACAAAGTTACACGTGGCGACCTCGATCGCTAGCACTCCTCATCACTAATTCGTTTACTCATCAATCGGTTATGGCACACTTGCGAGCTTTGCATGGCATACAATTAAAGGAGGGACAAGATGAATCAAGTGAAGTAACAGCATGAAAAGCATATTTAGAACTTGCATTAGTGTATTTATAGAGACACATTATAACCATGCATGAATTTTCAAAATGGCGTTTCGAAAGCCTTATTTCGAGTAATACTTCATTATCATTTGAACATTATAAATGGATATATAATGAATTAAGCGTAAGATTTATGTACTTTTAGTAAATGACAGTTATGTGGATCAGTAATTCTCTTTTTTCATTTTCTATGCAAATTAATTTGAATCATTTTATTTTGCTAATTCGCTCCATTAGAACCCACTGTAAAATGTAAATGGCTTTTGCCTCGAAAGCGTGCGATTGTATTAGATAATAGACAATGTGGATTTATATTTTTGTGTGTTTCTGTGTGTGTGTGTGTATTTTGTTTTTTTCGATAAATGTTTTCTTAGGCTTTACAATTTAAGTAAAAACATATATTTTGTACAATGGTAATGTTGTATATAATTAATTAGACCAATTAAGAAACAAATGTTATAAAAAGAGTTTTCAAAGATATAAATAAAAATACAATTTTCAAAGATATAAAAAATTTTAAATGTAAATTAGCAATTAATTGGTAAGCAAGTTTGGATTTTTTTCTTTGTTTTTTTATATTCATCGTGTCGTGTGGCCTAGCATTTAATTACTGATCTTGAACTTAATTTTCCATAAGTTTGTGCGGACCTCAAATTTCTAATTTTGATTTGACTTACTTTGACTCGTTTGGAGATTGAAACTGTGACATAGGAATCCTTTAAGGGTGCATTTGGCACACTGTATTGTATTATGCTGTATTGCATTATTTTAATGCAGGTATATTGTATTATACTGTATTGTATTAGCACTGTATTATAATAATGCTGTACAGTGTTTGTTGCTATACTGTATTGTATTAATTTTGTGTTATGCTATGTTTGGTACTACACTGCACTGTATTAATTTTTAATAATACTATATTAATTTTTTTGTGATTAGTTTATATTATATATTTAGAAAATAATATTTATTAGTTATATTAAATTATTTAAAAATAATTAATTTTTATATATTGATTATTATAATATAATTAAAAAATGTAATATTATATTATATTTTTATATACTATTTAAGTATTTATTATTACTTATATTAAATTATAAATTTATTAATAAATTATAATATAAAATAAAAAATATAATATAATATTAATGAGTAACAAATTATAAATTTTTTAATTTATATTAATAATTATAATGTAAAAACAAGAAATAATTAATATTATATAATATTATGTTAAATTAAAAAGTTATATTTATTTATTTATTTATTATTATTATCATAAAGTAAAAAAATCAATTTTTACATATTATTTACTATAATATAATTAAATAATGTAATATTATGTTATATTTTTATTTTTATATATTATTATTTATATTAACTTATTAAATATTAATTAATTTTATATATTAATTATGAAAATATAACTAAATATTATTTATTATCTTTTTAATATAATAAAAATTAAAATATAAATAATAAATTTATTAATTTATAATTATAATTTTAAAATAAAAGAAAATAAAAATTAATATTATATTATAAGTTCATATTTATTTATTATTATTTAAAAGAAAAAAGAGAAAAAAAAAAGAAGAAGAAGAAGGACAATATTCTATATGAATGTGATTATGAGAATGTGAACAATATTCTAATACCCCATAATTCCATGTAATGTTGGAAACCAAACATGCCCTAAGGGAAAAAGACATCATGTCGTTTGAGGATTAAAATTATTTTATATATTAAAAAAATTCCAACATTATTAGTCTAACTAAATAAATAAAACAATTCATTTAAAAAGGATAAATAAAACAATTTAAATTATATTTATATTTATTTAAAAAATTAATTCAATTTTTTAAGTTATTATCTACAAAAAAAAGTATTATAATTAAAAGTATTATAAATTTCAAGGTTTACATGATCATCATCTCGAGTGTAAGTATGCCTTTGACATTCTTTAATTATAAAACTTTAGAGAATTGTGGTAATTCGTACAACATGTCGAACTCACAAGACCTGTCTGTCGCATGGAGTTACGCAGAAATCACATTTTTCAAAACCAAGTTTAGTACCTATTGAATGGGCTAAAATAAATATGGGCCTAATGTAATGGGCTTAAACATGAAGGCTATATATCATCAATTCATCGAGACATGCATGCAAATGAGTCTAGTTTCAACAGCAAGTGTCTATAGACACATTGCAACTACAATCTCATAATCAAATTGAAGACATATTGTCAATCAACTAGCCAAGACAAGATTGTAATGCCTCAAAGCTAACATCACAATTTTGTGCCGCTACAGCTATATATAATTTCAGCTAATAAGAGTTATCCTAGTGTAATACTTTAATTTCGCCTTACCCCCTTTAATTTCGCCTTATTAAAGATAATAAGTTATCTTCAGTTTAAGGAAAAATTTCGCCTTACCCCCTTATTAGATTGACATACTTTAATTCAATTTCTAAAAATATTAAAATATTAATCTATCCTTCAAAAACTGTTATTTTTAACACTTACCTAACATTGACCGATTAAAATACGAGAATACCCCTAACCCAATAATTAACAATTTTGTGAGGTTAACAAGGATAATTTTGTTTCGCCCCTTAAAGTTTTACATATTTTAAGTTAGATGATAAAAAATAAATTTATTAATGAAAACCCCCAAAAAGTAAAAAACCTTTAAAAAATTAAATTCATTTATACTTATACTTTAATTTATAAAACAAATATAATAATAACAAATTTTGTTTACAATATCACCACAGTGAAAATCAAAAAAATTAATTTTTACCCTTATCTTCAATTTAAATATTTTATGAATATAAATAAATAATCAATTACCATCCAAATTACCATTTTACCCTTCAAAATATCTAAAAGGCAAATGAACCCATAAAATTTATTTACATTCCATAAAAATATTAATATTCCATAATTCCTCAAATTTCCTAATTATTACTATCAATTCCTAAATAGATTCCACACTATTAATTCCTGGCCACCATCTACAAACCCTAACAACCACCACCGCCCCTTACAACCCTAACCGCCGAAATTGGGGAGGGGTGAGAGATGTGTCGGTTGGAATTAGAGAGGGGCATCACGGTTTGAAGGGTTTGTTGATGATGAGAGGCATGTGATGGATCATGGTGAACAGAGGACGATCCAAGAGGGTGAGAAACACTGGTCACGGTAGTAGAAAAATTGGCGGTGGCTTTGGGCAACGATGAAGGCAGGTTAGACTTTGAGTTACAAACACTTGCAGCTGCCGTAGGAAAGAGACGGCTGGGCTAGAAAGGGCGAGGTTGATGATGGTTGGGTGAGGCCAGCGGTGGCCAAAGGAGCAACGGTCGTGATGGGGCTGTTTGGAGACGATAAACGTGGGCTAGGTGTATGGTTTATGGCTTGTTGCAACAGCAATGGTGACTGCCGCTCAGAGGAATGGTCACTGGCGTTCTAAGCTTAATAAAAACTTATCCTCCGTTTAATAAAAACTTATTGATGATGTTCTAAGCTTAAGTCATTTTCATCATATTTAGATATAAAATACCAGAAAAGAATTCTAGTTGGAGAAGTTAAAAAAAACATAAAATTGAGCAAAGATACAGAGACAAGAGAGGAGGCAACGATGATCTTGTCATGTTAGGTCCAATAGATAGTTAGATCCCATGACTATAAAAGATACTTTATTTGCCAATTTTTGTAAGGAACTCTGATTTTTACCTAAAGAAACATCCCTTTTTTTTTTTTTTTTTTCACACCACTTAAATACCTAAATTGTCCTTAATTTTTAATATTTCCTCTTAATACCAAAATTCTCCATTAATTTTTCTTTTACAGAAAGTGAACTGTGTACTGTGTCACAAATCAAGGAAAATAAAACAACTTTAAATTAATTACACAATAATGAGGACAAAAGAGATGAGAGATGTTATAAATTAAAATTTGAGATCTTTGATAACAGGTGAGATGAAAGCAGTCCCCGGCCCGTCTCTCTAAATCTACAAATACTTTTTTTTTTTAAATTCCAAGTACTTTTTTAAATCTATATATTAATCTGTCAATTCTTTTGTAAATTATGGTGTGATAAGTGAGAAATTAAAGCTGGAACTATTGATGAGCGTTTTTTTTTTCTGTTAATTTCATGTCCTTTTTAGAAATTTGCTCATCATGAATTGTAATTAAAATATAACTAATAATAAGGGTTTTATAAGATAATTAGACGGGTTTCAATAGCTCCACTCTTTATAATTCATTCGGCTCCAACCTCACTTCTTTTGAAAATTTTGGTGTTTATCGAATTATTAACTTAGAGTTGATTAAGGATTATTAAAATTAACAACTCTTTTTATTTTATGACTAGGAAATTTTGAAAAAAGAATATAAAAGAATTTTGTTAACTTTTGTTTAATATTTTATTCATTCTACATTTCAATTGAATTTATAATGATTTTCATTAATTTTTTCTTTTTCTTTAATGCTTGTTTTTCTCCTTTCTTGTTCTTTGATTAATTCACCAGCAAACAATTCTAATTTGTCCAAATTTGTGCTTTCCAACAATTTCTTTCCTTAAAATAAAAGATAAGTTTTTTCGCATAATATTTCTTCAACCGCTATCAATATTTCTGACTTATCGTTGGATTTCAACACCTTTTCTAAACTCACTTGCTTTTTAGATACAATCCCGTTTGTCTGCAAAAATTTTTCCAAAAAAAATATAGTTATTTTATTATTCACTTCTTAAAAAATATATATTTATAAACATAAATATAATCCCAAAATTAGTACTTGAATTTGAGCATAATTTCTTGTTCCACGTTGGGTAAATGACATGGAAACAATTTGATCAACCTATAAAATTTTAAATAAGAGAGAATTTGTTAATTAACAATCAATTACAATTACAGACCGGACACAAGATGTGTGATTATTAAATTTAAAATTCTTAATATTATCCTCTATTAAAAAGTTTTTAGATTGATTTTTATAAATAGTGTAACAATTAAACACTAACTCCACAAGAAAGGAGCTTTTAGACTCAGAATCCAAAGCAATTAATTAAACAAAGCTGTATTTGATCAATCCTTACTGTATGGCATAATCTAGGGCAACGTTTACACAATAGCGGCGGCTTAAAAGCACGACAAATTAGCATGCTTGTAGGTCCCCAATTTTGCTATTAGTGCCTAGTAGTTGCTTTGAAGAGAATAGTGGCCCATTTCAACAAAAATAATATTATTTAGTCTTTCTCGAAAGTAATTGGTGTGAAATTCATTTTGTTGGTTCACAATCTTAGTCTAATAAAGGCACCAAAAATAAAACATTTATTGCCAAATCTATACAGATTACAGTTACATCATATATGGATACCTTGCATACATAACACCTTTTAAGGAGTTTCAATTCAAGCTTTCCCGTCTGCTGATCCATCAAACTTCTTCTCTAGAAATGGCTTTTTACAATCATAGAAATAAATCATAAATGCCACCCACTTGTCTTCACCACATTCCCCAAACAATCCAAACACGCTTGCCCAACAATGACTTCAATCATCACATTACCCTTTTGCCAGCCAACATACAGACTCGATAATCTCAAACCAAAGCTCCAAGCAGACAACACAAGCATTATGAGAAACCCATGCTTCCTGCTGCCTCTACTGGTACAAGCCTCTACTAGTACAAACCGAACCTAAAGCTTTATCCCCATGCTTGTTCTCTTCCAATATTGATCTGACAATACCAATCTTCCAAATAGCACTCCACTCAATATATTTTATGAAAAAAACCACAAAAATGCAAAATATACATCAACTTGAAGAAGTTAGATAGTGTTACATAGATGTTTGCTGACAAGAGTCAACAATCCAACTTAAGCAAGTGAATTCAAAAGAAGAGCATAAATGGATGTAATCAAAGGACCCTTGAATAATGCTACCTTATTCTTGATGAAGGGTTTGATCAACATTTCCTTTTCTACTGCATAAATGACTGAAGGAGTACTGAAAATGATGATAGTGTTGAGTAGGTCTAAGGATCCTGCTATCAAAGAGCCAACTGTGTATCAACTCTTTAAAATACATAGCATCATATATTTCAATGACTTTATCAGTATTCTTCTACTTATATAGGCAAAAGGATACAGCAGCTTCTTTAAAATTCTAAATAATGCAGTAGCAAATGAAACGTGTGAAAATATGGCCTTGAATAGTTCAGAATTTACTAAACAAATTGCTAAATCTTGGATTCAGGAAATAATATCTTACACGTGGAATATTTCTTACAGTAGATTCAGAAACAGAGATGCATATGTTTTTAAGCATACTCATCTATTTTTCTTTCAAACACAATTTTCACAAGTACTTCCTATATTTCTTTCAATACAATTTCATTTACCACTTTGCAAACTTCTTCGGCTTCCTTTGATGACCTAGCATAATTTACCAGGACCTGTAATGATGCAAAAGTAACCACATTCAGTATCAAAAGGTAACAATACTAAAACAATCATTAACATGATCTTCAATAGAAGGCGTCAAGATACTGAATACTTAGCTTCAGCCATCCGAGATTAGCTGGCTACATTATCACAGAGCTATTTATTTTCATTCTTGGGTCAGACCACTGCCAACTATAGAGCAGCTGCTTGTGTGTACATGAGATGGGACTAATCTAGTTAATAACTCACTAACCTTGCAACCTGCTTTTCCCAAGGACGTTGCTACCACTCTGCCAATACCTCTAGAGGCTCCAGTCACCACAGCCACAGGAGCTTTCACATTTTGTGCTGCTTCATTGGTTACTGGTTTGATGGTGGCAACCTAAGCTCTGATTCCTGCGCGAACCATTACAATCAATGAGATCTAGATTTAAAGATACTTGATTCATGATATTTGTCGAAACTTAACCTCTATCAAACAGTAGATTTTTCATTTCACAGCATTGTCACATTACCACAATCTCACACAGAGCCTAAGGATATGTTTAGGGATCATTAGCTCTCATGTAATAAAAGTGTGTTTTTACCAAATAAGTAGATGACTTACTTTCGAATTAACCAGAAGCACAACAGTTAATTTACATACGCTAAATTCCAAACATTGTCCAAAGAGAACAAACAGTAATTTAATTTCAAAATGGAAATTAAGAAAAAAAAAATTACCCTTGAACAGTGTTCAAATCAGGTTGTTTCTGCCACCCATCAAAAGAAGCTCCATGATAAGAAACAACAATTTTAAAATTAGCTCTTGCCCATCTCCCAGACCCGGTTCTATCTTCAGTTACATCACTGCCCGCTTCAACTTCGGGAATTTCATTTTCTTCGTGATGAATAAAACCTGTTCTTGTTCTGTACAATAAGTTTAAAAAATCCCATAAGAAACCCATCAGCATTTCTCTAAAACACCCAATTATAAAAAATCCTTTTCCTCTAAATAACACTTATAAAAAATTCCATCTATATAACAAAACAATTTCAACTATTACAAAAACAATTCTATCGAATAAAAGGACTAATCTTTATACGAAAAAATGAACCCACATCATAGGGCATCAAAACTACCTTAAAGCAAAAGTTTAGTCATCACTCAATATCACATCTAATTCCATTAAGCTAAAACATAAGTAATATATTTTCTATGCCATACCTGAGAAGAAACTAAAACAACTTGACGAAACTTGTTTTGGGAGACACCATTAACTGCCTCACCAGCCAGAAACGTCTTGGAGGCGTCGACCATAGAAGCAACCATCCGGGAAGGCAGCAGCAAGGCCTCGACCGGGAGGCTTGGTCTTGCGGCGGCCGGCACCAATGGGAAACAAATAAACTGCATTGCTAGTGCTCTTCACAGTTCAGAAGATGAATGAGATTCATTACTTTGAAATTCCCAAAAGTCGAATCTTTTCAATGATATATGAAATAATATTAGCTTGGAGAGTGATCTCATGATATATGAGCAAGTTAAATCAGTAGTTATCGTTTTCACATTTGAATCCTGAACCTTAAAATCCCATCAAAACCAATCTGGCCACAACCCGGAAACTTAAATAAAGCATAGTAATAATTTCGACAATTTCATCAAAATTGATAATAATAATAATTACAAAAAGTGATTTTTTTTGGGGACAATCACCTTAGGAAGATACTGAAAGGGCACCACATGAGTTGTGTACTCCAAGAACCGATCCAAATTCGTCGATTCACTAAACGACACCGTACAATTCGAAACCGATTCACATTCATCGCTCTCCGCTGTTCTCTTCTCCGAACAACTCAGCTTCTCCAACCTTAGCCGCTCTCGCTCCTCCTCCACCCTCTGTTCTCCTCATCTCCCTCCTGTTGCCGCCGCAACAACTGCTGCTTCCGCACGTGCGGAGGATTGTAAAATCGGTTCTCCCCGCGCCATCGGAACCGTTCTCGAACCGGACATCATCAGAATCGAAAGTAGAATTAAAACAAAACGACGCAGTTTATTGACTTTCCAATCGAATGAAATTGAAACGAACGTTTTTAATAAAAGTGAACAGTATGCAAAGGGTTTTTTTTTAAAAATTAATCTTTATAATCCCACCCAGACAAATGAACAAACACAGGAAAAAAACTCAGAAACAAAATAAGATTCTTCATTGATTCGTGAGTTTTAAATAGAACCTGCAACCCCGTTTGGCTAAATGGAAAGCAATGTTTTTGGAAATCTCATCACCATCAGAAGTCAACAATACTCTCTTTGATTGATTCTCTATTCTCAGAAACAGGCTGCAAATGTGAAATCGGAATCCCATCAGATGCAATAATAAAAACAACAAAGAAAAATTAGAAACGGTTGAAAGAAAGTGAGAAATGAGACATAACAGGAACCTGGCAGCATCTCTTGCACTCTCTTATAATTAATAATTATTAATGGTTACATAGAAAGAGGAATAGTGCTGGGCTTGTAATACTTTAATGAATTTATATAAAAAAATAAAGAAATATAGAATGAGATAATAGGGATAAAAAAATATAAAAAGATAGAAAGGGGGAGAGGGTTGAGAAAATAGATAATACGAAAAGATGAATATTGGCAATGCCACCTCACCTCTTCAATCCTTATATATATATATATATATATATATATATATATAGATTCTTATATATTAAAAAAAATCGTAATTCTCATCATTTATGTATAAATTAGCAGACAGTTTAACTTCTGCAACTTGGTTCCCATTCTTACGTGGCTGTGAAGATAAAGTTCAAAATAGATTTTGCGGTAATATTGTACTAGTATATTTATTTGACATTAATATTGAATCAAATTTTACAGAATAATTATTAGTGCATAAAATATTACTAGCATAAATTAGGTTATTATTTGTTTAATGGATAATAACAACTAGAATGGGTGATAAGGACAGAATTGCAAAAGACTAGCTTAGTTTTGTCTATGAAAAGCCATATTAACATAGAAGTGAGGCGGGAGGCAGAACGTGAAAGAAGCTGAGCCAAGCAGCTTAGAAGTCGAGGAACACAAACAAAAGAAAAGCCAACATAGAAGAAACTAGGAAGCAGCAATCGCAAAGAACAGAGAACAACGGCAAGATAAACAAAGAGAAGACAAAGCAGAAGTTAAAGAAGTCAAAGGGAAGTTCAGTTCATAGAAGCCAAGAAGTCAAAGAATTCAAACAGAGAAGAAACAAGGAAGAATAATATAGCAACTTATTTGTTAGCAACAAGAAGTGGTGTTCTCGTTGAGAGTCAGAATCTTTAGCTCAAGTGAAACCTCCTTATGACGGAAAAATCAAGTCTGTTATGTTGAAAGCCACATCAAACATCTTCTCATCTATCAATTCAACTATATATAGCCATGGATGCTTTAAAATCAGCTTCGTAAAAATTCAGTTTCAAGGCTGAAATGATGAAAAACATGCAAATCAGATTCTCTCATCAAGGCAAAACCCTAAGAAGATATCTAAATAATTGTTTGAGAATCGAAGGATTACAAGAAGACCAACGTTTTTCCGAAAAATATAAATTATGAAGAATAAATTCTTGAAGTTGAACATGTGGCCAGAGCAAAATAGAATTCGTTCAAGGAACGAAGCAATGATACATGAAGATACCACATGACGCTATCGCTATTCAGTTTATTCAAGACAAATTACCTTCAACAAACAATGATCTTCCTTGCTGGGAAATGAATATTCTTATACTCTCAAGATTGAGATGATAGAGTTAATGTTTGAGAATTAAATCTATCTAGTTCATGGCCATTAAATTAAAAGGTTAAATCCATGATTAACCTACAACTTCAGCAGCTGAAAAGTTAATTATAAAAAATTAACTTTCTGGGCTCCGGCCACACTTAAAATTAAAAGGTTGATCCTTGATCAACTTAAAAGCTCCGGTTCAAAAATTAATTAACAAGTACCTCTATGTTAGCTCGAAATCAAAGACTGAGCACAAAAAGCAAGTCAGCAAGATCAATAAAGACTTGAAATCAAAGTCTCGTGATTCGCCTTCTAAAATAAAAAAAAAATCCTCTGACCATTGAGATTTAAGCCTGTAATAATCTTTTTCATGCATTTTGTTTCGACTTCTCTTTTGATTTTAATCATCTTCGTTGAAATCATTAAATGTTCTAAGATAATTATGATAGTGATTCTCTCTTCCTCGAACTATATTTATGTCTACTCCTTGTTTTCTTTAATTAATCTGTCTAGCATCAGGAATTTTGTTTAGACTAAAAAAAATGAGGTTATTTAAAGCCATAAGAGATACCAACTCAAGTGGCTTAAGAAGTTTACACGAATGTTAACAAGTGTTTAAATACAAGTTAGATCACACCAAATATCGTATTATATTTTATTTTAAAATATAAAACAATGGGGGGCTTATTATTAGTGCATAAAATATTACTAGCATAAATTAGGTTATTATTTGTTTAATGGATATAACAACTAGAATGGGTGATAAGTCCATAATTGCAAAAGGTTAGGATTTTTGATAGGTGTCTTGACACTTGTAAAAGACTAGCTTAGTTTTGTCTATAAAAAGCCATATTAATATAGAGGTAATGGGGGAGGCAGAACGTGCAAGAAGCTGAGCCAAGCAGCTTAGAAGCCAAGGAACACAAGCAAAAGAAAAGCCAACACAGAAGAAACTAGGAAGCAGCAGTCGCAAAGAACAGAGAACAGCGGCAAGATAAACAAAGAGAAAACTAAGCCAAGAAGTTAAAGAAGTCAAAGGGAAATTCAGTTCATAGAAGCCAAGAAGTCAAAGAATTCAAACAGAGAAGAAACAAGGAAGAATAATATAGCAACTTATTTGTTACCAACAACAATAATAATAATGAATCTAATTCCATCATGGAGTTCATTGGATTCTTTAACCATTACTAAGTAAGTATCAAATATATTTTGCAATTAATCATACAAGGGAGATGACAACTATTAAACTGCAATATAATTTATTTTTCTTTCTTTATTTTTATATTTGTTTTTTGTTTTTCCTATTGTGTTCTATAGCAGTGGTGTAATCAAGCGTTACCTTAAATTAGTAATATAGAGAAACAACTTTTGACACGAGTATTTGATGAGAACATGTAACCGTATAATTAATAAAAGAAGTACTGTTGAGATGTATTTCACATTGACTAATTAAGGGGAGTTAATTATTGAACTTATAAGTAGGATAGATCCGTTATCCACTCATTAATTACCTAAATATCTTAGTCCCAACCTCCCAACAAATACTCTCAAGGTATCAATATTTATGTGGGTTAGCGTGCGTTTTTTTTTTTATAGCTTATATTTTCTCAAGAAGTATAAAAGATAAAAATGACTTTCTTATTATAAACTTACACATAATCAACCGTTTCAATTTTCTTAATTAAAATGTCTCTGATTTTCAAAAGTCTTGTGGCAATTTCGTTTGTGTTGATCCTCTTCTCGGGTGATTCTATCGTGCACTCCAATGCCAATTTAAAGATAGATGACACACATTGCTTTTTTGTGGTAAAATATTTGTCTTCTTCACTTAGCAAATTTGTGTCCACAATTCCCATCATTGAACTAGGCAAGAGATCATTAACCCAATAGTTTAATGTCATTTCTCCACCAAAACTTTCATCTGTAGGTTTTTTTCTGCTAAATATTTCCATCAACATAATTCCATAGGCATAAACATCTCCTTTTGCTGATACTCGTCCTTCTATTCCATATTCTGTGAATCAAATTAACATCAAAGTTAAAAAAAAAAAACCTATTGTGGAAAAGAATATTGTGGAAAAGAATATTTAAGTTAAAGAAAAATAAACAATTTAAAATGGAAAAGACAACATTTAATTTGATGCAAACCTGGAGACATATAACCTATTGTGGCAAGGGTTTGTGTCCGCATTATAGACTCATCTTCTCCATTTAAGAGCTTAACGATGCCAAAATCACTCAAATGAGCAACCATATTATCATATAACAATACATTGCTGGACTTTAAGTCACAGTGGATTATAGGAATTGAATGGCCAAAGTGGAGATATTCCAAAGCTGAAGCAACATCTATCATTACGTTCAACCTTCAGAAAATATCCAAAATGCACTTATTAGAATACAGACACTCCTCCAAGCTCCCATTAGGCATGTATTCGAGCACCAATGCTTTAAAATTGTTACTTGAACAACTACTGATAATTTTGACAAGATTTCGATGGCGAATACTTTTCAAAACTTCACATTCGATGTCAAAACTCTTTAATGCACTTTCAAGTTGCAGATGAAGCACCTTTACTGCAACCTGCATCCCATCCACGAGTCGTGCTTTGTAAACAGAGCCGAAGCTTCCAATGCCAATTAGATTTGTTTCACTAAATCCTTCTGTTGCTTGTGAAAGTTCTTGGTATAAAAATCTCCTCCAATTTACTTGTGGTGACATATTAGCTTCAACTGTTTGCCTTATGCTTCTTTTGCGCTGGAATCTCATGAATACGAGAATGGCAGATATGATTATCATGATTAATGCAACAGTCAATGGCACAAGAATCACCACGAGAAGCATGTTTTTCCTTGACTTTCGATGAGGGCTAGTTTTGATGTCTTTGCATGGCGGGACTTGTAGATTAGGTGAACCACACAAAAAACTATTTCCCATAAAGGATTTAGCTGAGAAGTTTAGAAAAGATCCTCCACTTGGAATCTCTTCTTCTAGTCTGTTGAAGGAAAGATTTAGATATTCAAGGTATAGGAGTTTCTCAAAGGATCTAGGAATAAACCCAGAGAGACTATTATTAGACAAATCCCAGAACTCCAAACGTCTCAAGTCGCCAAATGACCTAGGAATCGATCCTTGCAATTTGTTATATGCTAAGGAGAGATATACTAGATTACTTAGTCCTCCAATTGCAGTTGGGATATCACCTGACAAATTATTCCTCGACAAGTCTACTCCTATCACAACCTTCAAATTTCCAATATCTAATGGAAGAGATCCATTCAAAGAATTTGATGAAAAGTTGAAGACCAAGATGTCTCTAAGGCTCCAAAAATTGGAAGGTATAAGAGAAGTTAACACATTGGAGTGCAATAAGAGGTTCCTTAGAGAACTGAAATTACCTATGCATGCAGGGATCGATCCAGAAAGCTTATTGTCGTACAACTGCAACTCAACCAGTCTACCCAAGTTACAGAGGCTGCCGGGAATGGATCCTTCTAACTTATTGTTGTAAAGATAGAGACCTTGCAGTTTCTGCAGCTTACCCAGAGAAATCGGAATTGATCCAGTCAGGTTATTGATTCCTAAACTTAAGGTTATCGAGTTGATCAGGTTTCCAATTTCCTCAGAAAATCCTGCCGCTAAGGCTGCAATGAGGCATGTAAATATATTCTAAAGAAGTAGAAAGATTGCAAATGGAACTTGGAAGGATGCCATGTAGTTGATTTCCTGTCAAGTCTATTACTTTTAAGTTTCTGCAATTTGTCAAAGAGGAAAGAAAGCTGATCGATTCTGAAGTCGAAGATGTCAAGTAGTTAAAACTTAAGTCGAGCCACTGGAGGTTTCTTAAATTACCAATTGTGCTCGGAATAGATCCTTCTTATCCCAAGAATAGAGAGCTTAGAAGCATTGAAGATGAAACTAGGAAATGCCCCACTAAAATTATTACGCTCCAAGTAAAGCCTCTCAATTATTCGGAAGTCGAATGTCTGGGCTTGATGGAAGAGCCCCCGAGAGCGAGTTATTTAAAAGCGAAATCACTATCATTGATGACAGATTGAAGATTTCAGCTGGGACAACACCAACTAAGTTATTATTTTCAAGCACCAAATACTCCAGATTATGTAGATTACCAATTTCATGTGGTATCTCACCTGCAAACAAACAATCTTATTCACTAACTCTCTTACACAAATTAATTTTGTATGATCTCAAAGATTTTTAATGGATAATTTGGTCTAAACAAAACTAAGAGTAAAATATATTAGAAAGAAGGATCCATAGTTTACTACTAATAATTTTTGGGTAAATTTCCCCTTAGTTTCTAGAGCTTGAACCAACTATTCAGACAAATGTTGGATAATTGTTTAAAATGTGCGTACCTATCAAGTTGTTATTTCCAAGTGAGAGTGCTCTGGCCGAGGTCAAGTTACTAATATCTCTTGGAATGAGTCCAGTTAACTGATTATGCGACAATAAAATAGCAATAAGCTCTCTACATTGCCACAGATTGTGTGGAACTGGACCTGTAACATGATTATTAGATATGTACAATGCTTGTAGATGAGGAAGATGTTGGCACATGTCGTCAGGTAAGCTGCCCGTCAGAGTATTGTTTGCAAAATTCATGCCAATAGACGAAGAAAGATTGAAGATAGGTGAAGGAATTGTTCCTGCTAAGAAATTATTTGATAGTGATAGCACTTGCATTTCTGCAAGATTGCCTAGCTCCTGTGGAATTTTTTCTGCATTGAAACATGTGTAAACTATTTATGATTGCATATTTTAAGAAATGAGCCCCCAAAAAAAAATCACTAAAGAAATTTTGCTTATTGATTATTCAAGCGGTAAATGTTCAATTAGGTAGTCCTCTAGTTTGAACTAATGTCTACCTCATTAGAATTTTAGGTTTTGTTAGACAAAAATACTATTTTATGTTTGAATATTAAATCCAATTATAGAAGAAACATTATAGATCTTTTGGGTAATTTTTAAAAATATAGAGAACTATACTTATTTCACGTGCATAACAAACGAAGATCTCTATCAAATGCATCGAAAAAAAGAGGGAGGAAGAGAAACAAAACAATATCATACATCTAAATCTTTTTATTAAAAACAAATATAAGAAAGTCCATTAGGGCATAGCCCAATGGTTTATTATTTTGGTGAGAAGTAGGCGGTCAATTGATTGATTTCCCCTTCATACCAATTTTTGAAGGGAATTTTTTTTCTTTTTTTAAATTAGAGCTTGTACAAGGAGATTTTTATTTATAACAAGTTAAGCGATCAAAAAATAAAAGGCTAAATTTATAGGAGCTTGCCAATGGAGGTGGCTACTTGAAAAACGAAGTATTATATTACATATGATATTATATATCTCTTAATCATATTTCAAGTTGTTCGATCAGAACGCTTTGGCACTCACATGCACTCTAGAATTAATAAATAAATAATTTTCTTCTCAATTACTTTATTGAGAATGCTGAGCCTCCGTAGTCAATACTCCATAGATTCAGACAATTCATGTTAAACAATTGTAAACCCTATACAAAAACGATCGTACCTTGGAGTTTGTTGTAGCCGAGATATAGCTCCTTAAGCTTAGTCAAGTTCCCGATTTCTTTTGATATGGCTCCAGAGAAATGATTGAATGACAATGATAAATGTTTCAAGTGTTTGCATTTTGATAAAGCGGATGGTATTTCGCCAAGAAAAATGTTGCCATTCAGATAAAGGGATTCCAAATAAGGAAAAGAATTGCAAATAACATTTGCCGGTTCACCGGATAGCCTGTTGTTACTCAAATCAACAGTTATTATTGAGACATGTTGTAGATGAAAGAAGAGAAAAAACTTGAGAGCTGGTCATCACAGAGATCAAGATATTTCAGTAAATATATGCTGAAGATGGAGGAAGGTATGGCACCCGAAAGCCGATTAAAGCTAAGATCAAGAATTTGTAATGAAGATAGATTTCCAATTTGAGAAGCTGTGAGACTTAAGTGCCAAATATTCAAAGCTGTTACACTATATTGATTGTTATCACAATGTACACCAATCCAATTACAGATCGAGCTACTTGTGTTCCAATTTTTTGCCAAGAAATTGCTTGGATCATTAGTTATGTGTGATTTCAGGGCAAGAAGGGCTTGTTCATCTGTGGCAAGATTGTTGGTTATTGCTACTGCTATAACTGAGTAGAAAATCAAAGAAAGGACTGAAGAAACTGTGACATTGAAACTGAGAGAAGGAGTTCTCTCCATTGGAGAATGAGAAAAAAATAAATTGAAGTGGGGTTATTCGTTTGTGCTGCATGGATGCAGATCTAAAGATTAAATATAGTGGAACCCTAATTTCTAAGAAGCTGCAAAAGGAGATCACGGGAGAAAAATAAATTAAGATCATTACAGCTCATCACATGATGTACTTAGTTATTATAATCTTGCTTAATTATTTGTCATTGTTAAACCAGCTGTCTAGGCCAAATTTAATTTATTCATGAATAGGGATGGCAAAATGACCTGGCCCGAATTTTGGCCCGAATGACCCGGCCCGAAATTTTAGGGCTTTGGCCTGAATTTTCGGGTCAAAGATCGGGCTCGGGCCAAAAATTAAGGCCCGATTAAGTTGTCGGGTCGGGCTCGGGCCATAGGCGGGGCGGCCCGACCCGACCCGACCCTAAACTAAAAAAAAAAAAAAAAACTTACACATGGCTTTGTCTTTTTTATGTTAAATTGTGGAATTAAATTGTGAAATTGTGTATTTTTATTCGTATATGATATGACTTTTTTTTTAAACATTGGGTTGTGGAATTGATTTGTGAAATTGTGTGTTTTTATTTGTATAGGATGAGTTTCTTTTTTTTTTTTTTTTTTAAATGACACAAGTGTAAATCAAAATTTGGATATGAGTTGTGAAATTTGTGTTTTATTTAAGTATTAAATTTAAAATTGGGAAAGAAAACAGTGGGTGGCTGGCTAATCGGAAATAAATCAAACAATTAGAGCAAAAAATTATAAACTAAATCAATAGTAAAATATTGTTCGGGCTTGGCCCGACCCGATTGTGACCCGACTCGGGCCGGGCCCGACTCGAAGTAACAGTGATTGGACTTTTTGTCGGGTCGGGCCTTTGTTTGAGGTGGTCGGGTCGGGCTCGGGCTTGACAATTTGTCATCCCTATTCATGAAGTGCCTAGCACAGCTTTCGGTAAAGTGAGAGTATTAGTTATTTTACAATTTACTTAATTGTGTTATAAAAAAAAAGACAATTATTCTAACCACTACAATAT
The DNA here is from genome assembly GCA_030449835.1 of Clausena lansium. Classification (NCBI taxonomy): domain Eukaryota; kingdom Viridiplantae; phylum Streptophyta; class Magnoliopsida; order Sapindales; family Rutaceae; genus Clausena; species Clausena lansium. The sequence goes on from JASUUF010000369.1 coordinate 4,098,915, forward strand.
TTTATAGTCATGTTTTGACTTTTAAGCACTGAACTCCAAATGTTGACCCAGGAAAAGAAAATATCGAAACGCACCTATATTTTGAAGAAACTTGCTGCTTACACCCTACGTATTTCAAAGCATGTCACATTTTGGAGATTGGAGATTGGAGATTGTCAAATAAGTCATATGAACTAAAATAAAATAAAAATTTATATACTAAAATTAAGAAATATAATTTCGATATGAATGAAAATTAATAATAAAATTAATATTTTTCTTGTATTTTTTGTTATTTTTAAATATTTTTCTTACAATAAATATATATTTTATTATTTCAAGATTAAATATTAAGCAAATGACTCATTTATCCCTCTTTTTCTCAAAAATTTTTGTGTCAGAGAGGTTATTGGATATTAAAAATTAGTAGGGAAGTAAGTGATAAATATTTGATGTAGGACGTTATTTTAAGGTTCTAGAATTTTATTTTTTATTTTAATTAGAGTCCATTATAGTATGTGTCTTAATCTTTTATTTCTATTATAATTGTGAGTTAGTTTTCCTTTTTAAGTTAAGTTTTCCTTTTTAAGTTAACTTAGGAAGTAGGTTTACTCTACTACAAATAAAGAAGTCTTGTTATTGTTTTCACAACTTTAGATTCAATTAATCAGTAAAAATCCCTCTTTTATAATTTCCTTTGGAATTATTATCAAAATCTCTCTTGTAGAGTCATTTGGATTAAAGCATCATCTAATCTCTCTTAAAGTGTTAGTAAAAATCTCATTGAGTCATTTCAATTAGAATGAGATCAAATCACGCTTTGATTAGAGTGTAAAATAATTGCTTTGGCTTGGTCCGGTATTAGAACGATATCTAGTGTTTTCTATGCTATCAATATTGCTTCCACTACCCCGCTCCGTCAATATTAATTTTAGTAGAGAAAAACTGATAATTTCTCTTAAGTGATTTTTGGCATAAGTTTGTGTAAGGAAAATTTTATCAAACAATAGGCGGCTACTGGTTTTTTTCCCAAAAAAATTAATTGAGGTCAAATTAAAGAGAGGATAACGTAACTGTAAAAGCTTTTTGCACATTCTAAATTAATATTTAACATGAGTAAATCTGCGTCCAATTCATCGTTCTTTGTATTTTCTCTTTTCTTGAGGTTTAGTATATTTAATTAATGCCAAATTAATATTGACTTAAAATTTTGAACATACATAAATTTACTTTTTGTTATTTTTATTATATAAGCTGAACATTTGATTTCGAGGACAAAACTGTAACTGTAATAATGTTGCATACGTTAGGTTGTCTGTAGGTGAAGCAGGCGGTGGCCAAAAGCTTGTACCAATGTTCATATATCAACGAACTAGTTAATAAACACCATAAAAATTAATTGAAATACTCTGATTCATTCACTGAATTGAAATAACATACGAGAAATTATTAATTATATTCTCCTCACTTTAGTAACAATGATAATAACTAAACATTAATTTTATTGAATCAGCATAACCATCAAGCAAATTAAGGCCACCTCCACATGAAACAGTGATGGTAGCTTAACGAATTACTAGAAGCCCTCGACATTGCAACACTTGTTTGCGCACTCATTCTCGCAGCTTCCCACTTTCTGCATATCTGCAATCCATTAGAAAATAGCATATACACACCATTGCAAATAGCGAATCAAAGGGAGTCAGAGAGACACAAACAATATAGAGATAGATAAATAAATATAATATGTATATACCAAGGCCAAATTTGATGCACTTTTCCAGTGAACAACCAAGTTTACAGTAGTAGCTGTGATCCGCCACCGCCGCGCCGGCTGCACGGTGACACCTCTCAGCGCACAACTTCTCACATACTTTTGGTTCGAAAGTGCAAACTTTCTTGCAAGTTTTGTAGCAGTCGTCAGCCGCAATTGCAAGCCCTACAGACAAAACAGGTATTGACATTGTCACAAGAACACTAACTGAGCTAATACCTTTCCTCTCAAGGATTGGATGTCAATTTTATTCTAGTAAATACTTTATCCCTATCTAATCAAGCAAGAATACGTGTGCATTGTTTTGTGAGAAGAAAGGAAGCCAACACAAACAAGACCATTAATTTTGGAAAATGAAACCATGACGGATGCCCCTTATGATAAGAACCATATATATGTTTTATTCCAAGTACATATATATATCTGCCAAGCTATGAAACAAAAACATGGATGAAGCACAGAAGCAGCTAGCTCTCCTTGCTTTTCTCAGCGCAAGAGTCCAGGCAGCGTACTGCTTTTTCAACATTTGCACCAAATATTATTTAATTTTGTAATTCATGGCCTGCCGGTAAAATCCTTGTACATTATGATTTATCAAGTACACTTTAATTTTGTGATGATTTTAGGAGATGGGTACCAAAAAAATGGGCCTGGTCCTAGTAAGCCAATCAACTAATTATGGTCTGAGTAAATCAAATTTTGCAAGGAAACATATATACAGCATAAGTTGCAAGTAATTTTAAAAAATCAAGTACTAATTGTGTAATTAATTCAAATTATAGAAATTAAAGAAGTACTTACCCGGCATTTAAAACAACATTATGAAGCAGAATTAAAGCAACCAAATTCAAGACACAAAGATCATACCAGAGGGGAAATTAGTAATAGTAGCCATGGATTTTGCGCAGCTACGAATGCAACTGTGCGAAGGTTGAGAGCTTTTACATTTAACTAAACAACCGATCACACGCCGCACGAGTTAGGCCAAAGCATTTACCAGAGCATTTTATGCAGCAGTCTTGATCTAAACCGGCGCAGGCTGGCACAACTGTCACAAGGATCAGAAACACCATCACTGTTGTTACAAATTTCGCCATATTCAAGCTATTCACCAACTCAACAACTCTTTAATTTTCTCTCAAAATTTTTGACATGAGAGTTGAAACAAGGTGTATCCTCTCATAGGCTTATAGGAGGCTAGCTAGAAAAGTGAAAAGTGTTCTTGCATATGATGAATGCATAATTAATTGAGTGCTTATCTCTTGGCTACACAAGAAAGTCACATTTAAGAGTTGGCTTAAATTTTTTTGCCAAGAAAATGCCAAGTATCAGAAAGAGTATTGGTTAAAATGTTTGACTTTTGTAGTTAGAATTTTTCCCTAGAATGGTTGCTCCATATGTCTCATTCTGAGTAGGTACTGCACTTCGGATTTGATTAAAAATTTTGACTAAAATAGTTTAATGCATGAGTCTTTTTTATAACAGATTACTAATTCAGGGGGGGAAAAAATGCCCATCGTACTCTGCTTTGAAGGTAAATGTAATCTGATTTTAAGATATTCGAATCCTTCCATTAAAGGTATAATGATGACTAAGCCTAAATTATAATAGGGTAGGCAAAGCTCAAATTCATTCTTCAGCCCCCAACCTCCTTCAAATTCAGAACTACTTGGAAATCATTTAGTCAAGCTCATATACATGAAGGCTAATTGTCCTATATGTGGTTATAGCTATAAAATAGCAAACTTTGTATATGCGTTTATATCCATATTTGATGTGATTCATAATATTAATTAGAAGGTCAGCACTCGGCATCTTCTTCCATGTTAGAAATGAAATGACATCATCAATAACAAGAATAATGGATACGGAAATTAAAATTGGGTTTGACTGGTCTCCGTTGACATCAGTTAAACTAGTTAAAATTTCTTTTTGAAATTATAAAATTCTTTAACAAATTTGCTTGAGACTGGCTATATTCCAGAAGCTTCTCTTGGTAAATGTTACTTTTTGTAAAACACCACTTGTTCAAATTTTCCGCACATCATTCCCTCAATCTAATCACCTATCTCGATGAAATTTTATGTCCATTAAAGATACCACATCAGTCGTATAATGATATTCAATAACATCCTTTTGTATGGACCAAATAAATTGTTGGGGGTATATTTAATTAACCTACACTTATTATATTATTTCTGGTGTACAAAAGAATTTCTATAATTGATACCTCAATCGAATCGTAAAAAACCGAACTCTTTTTTTTTTATATATATTAATATTATAATCAGACTATTATTAATATTACATCAGATTATCACTCATATTATATCAGATAACTATTGATATTTATAAATCAAACTATTATTAAAATTAATTTATATTCAAATCTTATCAAGTACTGTTTATATTTGTATCCTTACTAATATTTGAACGACGTATATTTTATTCACATTTCGTAAGAGAGAAGACTGTTTCCACGTAATTATGAAAGGAATTAAGCCCCCCAAACTCTTTTTAAATAAAGGAAGATAGACATTTTTGGCCCTTATAACAGAAATCACTTTATCACTCGACTTTTTAACCAAATTTTTCGTATTATATTTCGTCCTCGGCATTAAAGCGCCAGCGAAAAAAGCACATTGTTTAATTGGATTAGATATCAAGAATATATGTGACATTTTTTGTGACAAGAAACCTGATCGTCAATTTTGAAAAATTAAACCACAATGCATGCCCCGTATGATAAGAAGTTCAGAACCGTATGTTCATTGACATAATCTCATTTCAGTTTGTTTTATTCCTGGTACATAGTACATTATGTACGTACATATTTGTTAGGTCTTCTTCTTGCCTCTCTCACCGCATGAGTCCAGACAACGTTCTGCTTTTTCAACATCTGCACCAAATATTAATATATTATTTGATTCTGTTGTATGACACACGCAACGCATCTAATATTTCCAAGACTCGCACACATTAAAACTTAATAATGGGCCAGCGATAATGGGCTTACCCTATCGAAAACATCTGCTTGGTTAGATGATGGGCTGGGTTCAGGATCAATCAACCTATTGATTAACATTTTAAACCTATTGATTAAAAGAACTATTTAGTTTTTTATTTTTAAGCATATAGTGTAATTGAAAATTAAATTATCTCTATGTTTATGTGACTGGGATTGAAATAACAGTTGAAACAGCTAACACTTAAACATATATACTTCTTTTCAAAAAAAAATAATTTAGTCCATCTTCAATCATTCCCTTTGTTTGGCTATTAGAATCGTAAAGAATTAGGCTCCACAAATTGTTGTTGACGCTTATGTTAGAAATTCTACAACAAATGGTTTGGTATTATTCTATATTTCTATTGTTACTAAAACAACATGTATCAAATAGGTCAGTTCTAGTAACATATTATAAATAATGAACATGTTTGAGATTTTAGTACTTTAACCCAATAAACTAATGAGTTGGGTCTAAATTAAGTCAAATTTAACACGAACCCGCTTCAGCATAACCTAACCCTTGGTCGAACTCAAACCTATTAAATAACAGTACGAAGAAGGATTTAAGCTACCTAATTGAAGACATTGATCATACCAGAGCTGAAATTAGTAGCCATGGATTTTACGCAGCTTCCAATGCAACTATCCGACGATTCAGAGATGGGCAGTGACTTTTTACATTTTTGTGCACAACGGAGCACACACGTTGCACGAGATCTGCCATAGCATGTAGCACAGCATTTTCTGAAACACTCCTTGTCGCACTTGGCTCGTCGGGCTGTCGTAGGGCCAGCTTTAGAGTTCTAGAGGCCATCGGCGAAATTTTTTTTTGAGGCCTCTTCACATTCAATAGTTTCAACATTTAAAGGAACATAAAACATAAAACGGCTCATAGTTCAATATATTTTTAACTATATCTTAAATATCAACAATCAACAAAATAGTTAGAAATTTCAAAAAAGAAAAGTAATTAATAAGATATATTTTTTACTCCTTTCAGAATTATATTATTTCAAGAATATAATTTTTTTCTACTTCAAAAGTAAGCTAATAAATAAATGTAATATTTTTTTAATTTCATAGTATTAAATAATTAAGTTTTTTTTATTTAAAACGGATAGATAAATGATTTAATATATTTTATTGAATGAATTAACAATTAGACAATATTATTAGTTATAGTTTTTTAACTTTAAGGTTATCAGATATAGAATTTGTATAAAAATTATATATTGTAGGATAATTATTAATTAAAGATAGGCCTGAAAAATAGATTTTCCTATTATAAATAACATAAAAAACCTATTAATTGGAGAATATCAAGGTAATACCAAAAAATAAAAAAAGGTGCTCCCAATATATAAAGCCTAGGCGATCACAATAGGACTTTCCAAACATATGAGGCCTTAGGCGACTGTCTAGTTCGCCTGTACTTAAAGCCAATCCTGGGTTGTCGTAATTGCTACAAGGGTCAACAGTACCATCACTGTTATCACAAATTTCGCCATATTTGAGCTGGATATTGATCTTTAATTTTCTCTCAAAATTTTTGTTATGAGAATTGAAAAAAAGGTGTATTCTCATTTATAGGCGGCTAGAAAAGTGAAGAATGTTCATGCGTGCATGATGAATGTATTATTAATTGTGAGCCTATCTCTTGGCCATAAAAGACAGTCTCATTGAGATATTGCCTTTAACTTTTTGCAAGAAAAAAGGAAGTATCAGTAATTGCATCAGTTAACATGTTTGACTTTTGCAGCTATAGTTTTTCGTTAGAATGGTTGCTCCATCCATATGTCTCATTGTGAGCAGGTACTAGTCTCTTGCCCTTTGGATTTGATTAATAATATAATTTCGACTAAATTGCCTAGTGTTTAAAATCTTTTTTAAATCTTATTTATATATAATCAAGAATTCAGGGGTAAAAAATGCCTGAGTCAGGTACTTGATTTGAAGGCATATGTGTAATCGATAACTTTTCAAAATTGTGAAAACCTTTTTTAGTATAGCTACTAGAGGTGTGATAATGACAATCTTTCTTTCTTTCTTTTTTTTTTTTTTTGACATTCGACTAAACATAAACTAAATTATAGTTGTGGTATATATATATTTGCTTGCATGATGCACTACTATATAACATGTACAGAGCCATAATTGTGGAAGAAAACAACTAATTATTAAGAATTCCTAAGGTGTGGGTTTGAATAAATAATCTCGTCAAAGCATATATATGTATGCGTATATGTATATGTATATGTGTATGTGTATGTGTATGTGTATGTGTATGTGTATGTATATGCGCATCTATATGTGTATGTGTATGTATATGTATATGTATATATAATATATGGGGTCGATGGTAGAGGTCTAGCCTAAATTTCTAAGTTAATTAAGATAGGGATCTTGTTTCTGGTAGGTCTGAATTTTCGAGTTATGTTTAATAGAATTATATGAATCAGGACTCCCAATAAATTCCAAATAGTATAGTATGTGTATTTTTTTTTTTTTTAATGATAACCTAATGACAATCCATTCTTTTCTCCACTTATGAGAGAAGGGTTCGAATTCAAAACTACTAGTACCAACCTAATAAATTTTACCAGTTAAGCTAGTAAGTACCCACAATAAGATAAATAAATAAATAATTAAATTAAATTAAATTAAATGTGGTCTCTGGCCTCCAACAAAAAATTGTCATCAACATCAAACTCACTTTTTTTTTAATTATTCATCTTGATGAATAATTAAAAATGTATAATATAATATATGGGACAAATTCATTCAGAACTTGTCCAACGTTTGACTAAATATACTTTTAGACAGCTAATTATTCTTCTTATTTCTAATTATTTTTGTTGTAACTTGCAACTAATAGATACAATACAAAAATAAATAACATACAAGTGGGTCATGTAAGACTAATATTTTATTTTATAATACTTTAATGGTTGTAAGTTATATTAAATATAATTTAAGGAGACCTTTATTTTGAAAAGACAAAATTATCTTGTCCCAAGTCTTTCACAACCCAAATTTTGATATTTTTTGCTAAGCCCCTAATGTTTGTTGTAATATAATAAAAGTTATAGTTTTAACATATAAACCCAAATTAAATAATAATGATGTTAATTAAATAAATTACCCTTGACTCATACGAAGATAACACAAAATTTTAGCGGACTTGGGTATTAAAATTTTGAAACCCTTACTATTTTTACGTTTTTAAAAAACAATAGGGACTGCAATATTAAAAACTAAGAAATCAAAACAAATCATCAATTTTTGCAACTCCTGCTATGGATCTAACAATTGAATCACAAAAAGACAAATATGGAGGCACCGTACAACTTGAGCAAGATAGCTTCTTTTTTTTTATTACATGAGTTTATTATTTAAGACTAAAACTCATATGACATGAGACTACAACTGATGGGACTAGTTTACATTAAGGGCCTGTTTGGAATTGAGGTGTTGTAGCTGTTGTGGAAAAAAAATTGTAATTATAAAATAAAAATTAATAGTATGTAGTAAATATAAATTTTAAATAATAATTTTGATAAAATTATTAAAGATATAATAAATTTTTTATCATACAAGCGAAAAATTATATCAATATAGCTTTCAAGCTACAGCAGCTAGTGTTTACCAAACACTTTAGTACTGAGCTTTTAAGCTACAGCTACCTAACCTCAATCCCAAACACACCCTAATTCTTATAAAGCATTGCCTAGATTTTTACTCTCTCTAATGTTCAAGGGACGTCAACTCCACTCTCATTTCGAAAGGAGGTAAACTGTCTCCACTCAATTATTAAATAATTAAGGAAGGAAATTTAGTCTCCATATTTACAATATGGGAGACTCGAACCCATGCTCTCACATGTGAGTGATAACATGGCTTCTATCACTTACCCAAAAGTCAATTGGTAACTTGGGCAAGATAACTGGACCTCTTATGAATATCATTTTAACTTCCCTAATTGATTAACATTTATCCTAATCGGTCCCAAAAACCTCTCACTTCCATATCTTCAAAAATGGGGAAGAATCAAACTTAACAAAGTATGAGCATTCAACATCAATAATACTCTGCCATAAGCAATTATTTTCAAAATATGAATGTATGAAAAAACTAATATTTTCCTAAACTTCGTGGTGGCCACGGCAATTGGCAACCGATTTCTTCATAAACTTTTATAGCCATGGATGACCAAGGCAATTGCAAAGATAAGACTTCATTTCAAATTCAGTCAATTAAAATGGCTTTGTGATTAATGTGAAGAGAACCTTTGATGTAATCAAGAAGGCAAACTTGTAAAGTATTTTTGGCAAATCTTTTCTTTAAGACATTTATTCTCTTAACCGTATATATGTTGAGGAATTCCAAAAATATATAATGAAAGGTTATAATTACTTGAACAAAGAAATTTTGAACGGTGAAGTAAAACTGTGTGCTAAAAAGGAAAATAATCAAAGATATCTAAAATTTTAGAACAGGATTGAGATAGGAGCCAAAAGGAGAAATCTCAACTATTGTACGGTTAAGATTTATTGTTTAATTACTTCTTTCACTGAATTATGCAATGGTGTAGTTGTCACATGTTAATCCTCCAAAACTAAGACTACTATGGATATCGATAAACTAAATGTATAATTGGAGGAACTTGTATGGAAGCAAAAATGGGATCTTGAAACTATTAATGGGTATACATTGGATGGACTTCACAAACAAGTAATTGATGAAATTTTATCAACTTTTTAAAGTTCTATTTATTTTCGAATGCATTTGTTCTATTAGTCATGAAGGATCTTAATTCATGTTTCAATAATTTTCAGTTCTAATGAATAATGGGTACGAGTGTTTTTTGCTAACGAGAAAGTGATAAATAAGAGTAATTCTGTAAATGAATGGAGTAAATGAGATAAATTGAAAGTCAAATATCTACTCTTTATTTATTTTTGAACAAACCGGCTTCGCCTTTATTGTTAATTTTCACATTATCTGAACTGTTGGATCTCGTAATAAACTAAATATCCCATACCGTAAATGCTTAATCTTAATTTGTTAATAATCCATTATCAGGTGAATTTCGCAATGAGTTTCCATGTACAATATCTTTCTTTTTTAATAAGCGCAGAGCATATCCAAGAAAAATCCAGCTTAGATTCCTCTTTCATATTATAAATACTTGAAACAAATTAACAAATAGCCAGCGTTCAAAATGAAGGCTTCGATTTCTCTTTCACCCGTTGTAGTTTCAACCTTTTTCCTTTCAGTTTCTTGTTCAATTCTAGATTCCAATCTTGAAATTTTTCTCACATGTCTGCTTCATGATAACGTTGAGCCCTCTAATCCAATTTCTGAAGTAATTTACACCCAAAACAATTCATCTTTCCATTCTGTTCTGAATGCATACATCAAAAACCGCAGGTTCTTAACAGCTTCTACACCAAAACCCCTTGCTATTGTGACACCCAGGCATGAATCCCATGTCCAAGCAACTATAAAATGTTCAAATCAAGCCGGCCTGGAACTCAGAATCCGTAGCGGTGGCCATGATTACGAGGGCCTTTCGTATACATCAACAGTCCCCTTTGTTGTTCTTGACATGTTTAATCTCCGAAATATTGATATCAATATTGCAGACGAGACTGCTTGGGTTCAGGCTGGTGCTACCATTGGAGAATTATACTATAAAATCTCCAACACAAGCAAGGTCCATGCCTTCCCAGCCGGTGTTTGCCCCACTATGGGCGCCGGTGGGCACATTACCGGTGGCGGGTATGGGAATCTGATGAGGAAATACGGCCTGTCTTCGGACAATGTCATCGATGCACAGCTTGTTGATGTTAAAGGAAGAATCCTGAACAGAGAATCCATGGGAGAGGATTTGTTTTGGGCCATCAGAGGAGGCGGCGGAGAAAGTTTCGGAGTCATATTGGCTTGGAAAATCAAGCTGGTGTCTGTTCCGGAGAAAGTTACCGTATTCAATGTTGGTAAAACAACTGATCAGGCAACTTCTCAGGGTGCAACAGATGTTATATACAAATGGCAGCAGGTTGCTTCCAAGCTTCCTGAAGAGCTTTTCATCAGGGCAATGCCTAAGGTTGTTGACGGAAGCCGGCCTTTGGAGAAGACAATTTTGGTTTCTTTCATCGGTATGTTTCTCGGAGAAATAAGTCGTCTAATTCCATTGATGAATCAACAATTTCCGGAATTGGGATTACAGGCAAAAGATTGCCATGAGATGAGCTGGGTTGAATCAACACTTTTTTGGGACGAATTTCCGATTGGAACATCGATAAATGTTTTACTCAACAGATCAACAGATGTAAAATACTCCTCCAAAAGCAAATCTGATTATGTGAAAAATGTGATACCAAAGAAGGCTTTGGAAGAAATATGGGTAAAGATGATTAATTTTGGGAACATGTGGATGCAATGGAATCCTTATGGGCGAAGAATGAGTGAGATTTCAGAATCCGAAACTGCATTTCCTCATAGAGCTGGAAATTTATTCAAGATTCAGTATTGTGCAGTGTGGGAAGAAGAGGGGATTAATTCAACTATTCTTTACACAAGTAAGATCAGAGACTTTTATGCTTCAATGTCTCCTTATGTATCAAATAGTCCGAGAGAGGCATTTCTTAACTACAGAGATCTTGATATTGGCAGCAGTAATCCAAGCAATAAAACGAGCTTATTAAGTGATGCCGATGTTTATGGGGCTAAGTATTTCAAGGGCAATTACAAGAGATTAGTTGAAGTGAAGACCCAGGTGGACCCTTTCAATTTCTTCAAGAATGAACAAAGTATTCCACCAGGCCTAGTCAACTTTTGATGATAGAATCACAAAGTGTAACAATGTAAGGAAAGATATCACAAAAATGGACCTTAGTTTAGTAAGAATATAAATTAATGAAAATTTTATTTCTTGGTATATGGTAAGAAATCTATGATTTTTTTTTTTTGGGTAAGAAATCTAACTTGATTTTTAAATTATTAATCTCTTATGTTGTTGATGAAAAGTTTGAATAAGATAGTGTTTTTTAATGTGTCTTAAAACATGAATAATAACTTATAAAAGGATGGATTTTTTTTTTCTCAAAATAAATTTTTTATGTTAAATGTTGAGTTAATTTTTTACGCATGAATTTCATTCAATCCAATAGTTTATTCAAAGTTTTTTTATTAAAAAAAAAAAGAGCATCTAAGACATCATTTAGTAATAAATCTAATAGATGAAAAAATTAAATTATCATTTGAAGTTAAAAATTTAACGGACGCACTCAACTTAATTATACGCCTAATTTTAGTAATAAATACATCTTGATTAATAAATTTGATTTTAATTCTTTAAATGATAAATATGGCATTTAGTTTATCAGTTTTAATTTCTTAATTAATAAGTAAATACCCTCAAGCGGTACTTAACACAATGTTACAAACATTTTAGAAACCTGAAATCAATCGAGATTTCGGTTTCAGTAATTAAAAACTGGTAAAATCATTAAGATTGTTTTCTTAATCAAATAAATGATTGAGCGAGTATCTGTAAATCAGAGAAAGCAAAGTATGAAAATAACACAAGGCCAAAGTAGAACCAATATATTGTAGGATTAAAATCTCATTTTTAATAATGATCTCATATAATATATAAGAATTAAGTAATCTAAAAACTCATACCTTGTTTATATGATAAGATGAATATTCGAAAGCTGCAGATCCACCACCAAACGATCTTCCAGGCTATGACTCAAAGTTGATCAACACTGGACGTGTGGGCGTCTGTTTCACTACTCCCAATTGCAACTGGCGTGTAATTTTTTTTTTATTTTAAAGATCTCTCTCTTTTCTTTTTAGAAAAATCCTTATTTATAATAGCTCATGAAAAAACCCTAGCATGTATTATATCTCATTAATTTAAAATATTAAAATATTTTAAATTAAACATTTATCTCTCCACTTACGTAAAAGTGGAGAGAATGTGTAACCAACTAGGGGACTACCTTGTAAAATATCACAAGACCCCATTCACACTTATATATAACACATTAGGCCTTAACAAATATTATAATTAAGATTTATACCTTATATGCCAGTTTTCTCGCTTTTGGGTCCAGTAATGGTGTTGTCAATTAAATGAGCTAACCCGGGGATCATTTGGGAACATACAATAGTGGCTACAATAATTAAGCTTGTAATTAAACAAATATAATTATTTAATTCCAATTCTACTCCACTATAAGATTGGAACTGACCTCCATAATTGTATGCTCGAATAATAATTCGCCCAAGCCACATTGATTTCTTTACTGCACAATCCTTTGTACCACATCGTTAATTAAATTGATATCTCAACTGTCCAATCAATTTAATTACATCTTGTTCCTTGATACTTACTGGTTTTCTCTAATGATCATTTTCAACATACTTATATATATATATGTTGATACACTCTGGCCAGAGAATTCTATGATCAAGTACTGAAACCCATCAAGAGATGTGTCGTACAAATTCTATATTGTCAATCTATAAATTCAATACTTGTAATCGCTCCCACCAAGATACCGGGTAATCTTGACTACAAGTGTATGTCGTGCCCATTGGTAACTCAAATGAAATAACAATTACAATCAAGAAATTATAATTGACTCAAGATTAAGATCACATTAAATCAATGCCTATGAGATTTAATAAGTCTGACAGTTATTACAAAGTTAATTAAATCTCATATGTGATCCAGTTCAATGCAGTCACACTACATCAATAAATTCATATATGATTAAGACAAATCACTCAATGAACTTATTACAGTCTATACCTAAATAAAGCGCCCAACTTTATTTATCAACAGCGAACTTAATTTATTTAATCATAAGATAACTTGTATTTATGTCTTCTGTGAATCCACATGGTGATCACATAAATACATATAATATGATTAAATGGACTTTACTCAAAATATTAATGCAATAGAGATACTTGAATAAAATACCTCATTCATTTTATTAATCAGAAAAATATTTATAACAATAAATAAACAAATATGCTTTAAAGAGCATATTTTTCCAATATATATAACTTCCATAAAACGAGATGCCTGCTTTCCTTTTTTTCAGAATTTAAAAGGAAAATAATTAATACACTTACACTGTATGTTATTATATTGAAGTTATTCCTTCCATGAGCTAAAAAGTCATTAGGATCAACGAAGAGAAAAGAAAATTAATTTAAATTTGAATGTCTTGTGCTAGCAGAGGATCTTTTACTATAAAAACTTCTACTTACAACATTTCTTAGCAAAGTGTCTCTTATTTTTAAGAGTCTAGCTAAAACTTCTTTTGTGTCGATCCTCTTCTCAGGTAATTCTTCGGTACACTCTATCGCCAAATTCAAGACAGATGACATACATTGCTCATTTGCAGCAAAATCTTCGATCTCTAAATCTCTTCTTAGCAAATTTGTGTCCACAACTTCTGCCACTGATTTTGGCAACAAGTCACAAACCCAATTCTTCAAGCTCATTTCTTCGGAAAAACATTGATCTGTAGGTTTCTTCCTGGTAAACATTTCCATTAGCAGAATCCCATAACTATATATGTCACCTTTTGTCGACACTTTTCCTTCTCTTCCGTACTCTACAAATCACAATTTCATATATAGTTAGAAATAATCTTCAAAAATATTTTGATAACATAAAGATCATGAAAATCAATTATTAATTTGGAAGTTTAAAATGAATGAAAATAAAAATTATAGACCAAACCTGGTGCCATATAACCTATAGTAGCAAGGGTTTGTGTTCGCATCATCATTTCATCCTCTTCAGTACTTAAGAGTTTTGCAATGCCAAAATCACTCAAATGGCCAACCATATTTTCGTCCAGCAGAATATTGCTAGGCTTTAAGTCACAATGAATTATAGGAGCTAAATAACCAAAGTGAAGATATTCCAATGCTGATGCAACATTTATCAATATGTTCAGCCTTTGGAAAATATCCAAATTGCAGTTGTTTGAATGCAAACAATTCTCCAAGCTTCCGTTAGGCATGTATTCCAACACCAAGGTTTTAAAATTATCATTCGAGCAACTGCTAATAACTTTGACCAGATTTCGATGTCGAATACTTTTCATTATTTCACTTTCAACATCAAAACTCTTCAATGCTCCTCTACATTTCAGGTGAAAAACCTTTATAGCAAATTCCATCCCGTCCCTAAGTCTTGCCTTGTAAACCGAACCAAAACTTCCTATGCCAATTAGGTTTTTTTCACTGAATCCATCCGTTGCTCTCGAAAGCTCTAGCTGCGAAAATCTTGGCCATGTTGCTGGTGGAGACATTAACATCACTTTGTAATTTTGCTCTTCTTTTCTGACAAATGAGAGCCAATATGCCAACTATTACAAGTGCAATAATCAATGGCAAGACAATCTCCAAGACAAGAATAACTTTCCTTAGCTTTTTATGAGTGCCACGTTTGCTTCTTTTGCATGATGGGACTTGCAAAATTAGCGGACCACATAATAAATCATTTCCCACAAATGATTCAGCTGAGAATTTTAAAAAAGATCCTTTTCTGGGAATTTCTCCTTCCAATCTGTTGAAGGATAGATTTAGATATTCGAGGGTCGAGAGTTTCTCCAAGGATTTAGGGATTGCTCTAGAGAGATGATTATTGGACAAATCCAAACTTATCAAGCTTTTCAAGTTACCAAAAGACTCGGGAATTGAGCCTTGCAATCTGTTGTGGTCTAACAAGAGATATTGTAAATTTATCAAGGCTCCTATTGTGGTTGGAATATTACCTGATAAATTATTCATTGAAAAATCCATGTCAATCACAACCTTCAAATTTTCAATATCTAATGGTAGACGTCCATTTAAAGAATTTGAAGAAAAATCAATATACTGAACGTCTTTAAGGTTCCACAAAGTTATGGGTATAACAGAAGTTAACTCATTGGAACTGAGATAGAGTGTTCTTAGAGCAGTGATATTTCCTAAGCATCCAGGGATGGATCCAGAGAAATTATTTTCTCTCAAGATTAAGTCAGACATTCTAGCCAAATGACAAATATCATCTGGTATTGGTCCGTTTAATCTATTACTTTGAAAATCCAAACCTTGAAGTTTCTGCAGCCTGCCAAGTGTCACCGGAATTGATCCTATCAATTTGTTTTCTCCTGAACTCAAGAATATCAAGTTGATTAAGTTGCCGATTTCCTCCGGAATTCTACCACTAATATTGCAATGGAACAAGAAAAATTTTTCCATGGAAATAGAAAGATTACCAATGGAACTTGGCAAGATGCCATTGAGTGGATTTCTTGATGCTTCTATCATTTGCAAATTTTTGCAATTTGTGAAAGAGGAAAGAAAGTTCAAATCTGGAGTCGAAGATGTGAAGTAGTTTTCACCTATGCCAAACAGCTCGAGGTTTCTTAAATTACCAAGCTCGCTAGGAATATTGCCTGAGAAAGAGTTAATTCCCAACTCCAAAACGGAGAGCTTAGAAGCATTGATGATGTGGGGAAAAGTTCCACTGAAATTATTAATCCCCAGTAAAAGCGTCTCAAGATTTGGAAGCCTAACTTCAATATTGCTCGATGGTGGAAGACTTCCTGAGAGTGTATTGTTAGTAAGGGCAACAATATTGCTGAAAGTTTCCAGGTGCTGTTTTTACTGTTATTCATGCAGAAACACAGCATCTGAAGTGTCCAGCTGCTGTTATGTAGCAACAACAGCGCCTGAAATCTTTCAAGTGCTATTTTTTCTGCTGTTTATGCAGAAACAAAGCAGCTTGAAGCATCCAAGGGGTGTATTACTCCTGTTTTGTAATTAAAATTCGGCTTAAAAATTTTGGGCGCTATTTCACTAAAATTTTCACTACTACAAAAATGCAAAATAATATAATTTTAAAAAAAAACCGTCATTAAAAATATTTAATAACCGTTAATATATGAACGGTCATAATATATAATACTTATAATGACGGTTATATTATATAACCGTCATTAAATATCAGTCCAAAACTTTTAATGACGGTTATTTGTAATAACGGTCATTGAAAGTTGCAAGTTTTCAATGACAGTTTTTACAAATAACCGTCATTAAATGTAAGTCAAGACTTTTAATGATGTTTGTTTATAAAACGGTTGTTAAAAGTTCTAAGTCTACAATGACGGTTATATAAATAACCGTCATTGTATATAACCCAACATTTTAATCACGGTTATACTAATAACTGTCATTGAATATATGTAGTAAAGATGACTGTTGTTGATACAATTTTATGACCGTTTTTAATAACGGTCATTATATATCATTAAACTTAATGGAAAAAGAAATAACGTACGTGCAAATGTCCCTAGCCACTAAACACTTAACACTCTTTCTCTTCTTCAATCTTCACGCAATCTCTTTCTCTTCTTCTTCAATCCTCACAAATCACAATCACAACGACTCACTTACTTACTGATAGTCACACACACCAGTCATAACCTTGCCTAAGCAAATGCCCACACCGTGCTACTATCAAATCCGTTCGGTGCGCCAGCGCTGCGTCTAGCCGTCCTTGGGCCGATTTGCTTCCTTGTTCTGCGCCGTTGTCAGTCTTTGCCATTCTTGAGAGCTGCTCTCATCTCTACCGACACTGCCATCGTGTTCGTTCACCGTCAGCTGCTATCGTCTCAGTCGAGCTGCCTCTGTGTTCATTCATTTTGTTGGCTTCTCTGCAGACAGAGGTCTTGGGTTACTATTTTAACTCAATACTTTCATATTCTTTTGTGTATATTTCTTTGACTTTCATATTCTAGCCAATTTAATTTCTATTTTTATTGGGTACTGATGATTTGTTTCCCAATTTCTAGGTTAAACCATCATGCTCTTTCATCCCTAGAGAAATTGATTACGTGACAAATGGCATCCAGAATGGTGGCACAGAAGTAGTTGAGGTAAGTGGGCGAAATTTTTCAGATCGTTGAATGTTATTCTGTAATATATATATGGTAATTTCTATTCTAAATTGTGAATAAATGCATGTATTCGTTCTTTAAGTAAAGTAATATAGTAAATAGAAAACATGCTAAATTCATATATTTGGCTAGTTATGTATATCTGCAGACAACTATATTAATGTATATCGAGTTTGCTGGTAATCGGGTGATCGGATTTGACTCACCCAACAACAATTAGACATATCTCATTGTTAATATCTCATTGTTAGGATATTTAATCACCTGTCAGATCTCAAATGATAATAATAATGACACAAAAATTTTTAGTTGTATAACGAGAAGTAGGCTGCTTTGTCAAAAGGTAAAGTCCATGAGAATAATCGAAAGTTCTTGGTGCAGCATCATATATCATTGTACTTTATTTTTGGTTAAATAGGAAGTATGTAGGAAGTAGCCTGCTTGTGCCTCAAAATAAAGAAGGAATATGGTAATGCAAAAGTAAATGGGAGACACTACATGGTAGCTTGTTATGATTAAACATCAACTACCTCTGTGCTTACTGTGTGAAATGATTTTAGTTAACTTTATCCTCTTACATTTTTTTAGTTTGATTTTTGGTACATTTTGCTGAGTTAGAGTTTGTTAATTATTTAGCATTAATCTAATCATCATTTTGAGAATGATGCCCCAGGTAAGTTATCAAGATATAATAGTCTAAGACAAAGCTGTGTATATGGTCTACACACGGATTAAATGAGTATATTTTGGTATTTGCTGTTGACAATGGAATAGCATACAAAAGTATGCATAAAAGAATGTGTAACACGCTTTATGAATGGTGGATTGCAAGTTATGTTGTTGAAATAGATCAGCATACGTACTGCTGTTTGTTGTTTACTGTTATGCTATTTTTTACTGTTTTCTCTTTACTATTATGCTGTTGTTTCCTATTTACTGTAATGCTGCTATTTTTTATTTACTGTTTGCTGTTTACTTTATGCTACTATTTACTGTTTGCTGTTATATTGCTATTTTTTATTTGCTATTACACTGTTGTTTGTTGTTTGCTGTTTTACTGCTATTTTTTATGTGCCGTTAACTATTTTGTTGCTGTTTTCTATCATTCTTACTGTTTTATTACTATTTTTTATGTACTATTTGCTGGTTTGCTGCTATTTTCTATGTATTGTTTGCTATTTTACTCTTGTTTCTTGTGTGCTATTTGCTATTTTGCTGGTGTTTTTTGTGTGCTGTTTGCTATTTTATATTATTTTTTGTGTGTTATCTGCTGTTTTACTGTTATTTTCTGTGTGCTGTTTGCTGTTTTAATTTGCTGCTATTCTTTGTGTGCTATTTGCTGTTTTACTACTATTTTTATGTGCTATTTGCTATTTTTTATGTGCTGTTTACTATTTTGCTGCTATTTTTATGTGCTGTTTACTATTTTACTGCTATTTTTTATGTGTTATTTGCTGTTTTGCTGGTGTTTTGGGTGCTGTCATGCTGCTGTAATTGTGTGCTGGACAGTACCCAAATTTTGGGTTCAGTTTAACTGCTGTAATTGTGTAAAAACAGCACCTAAAAAACCCAGAAAATTACAGGTGCTGTATTTTTTTTTTGTTGGTTACTCTTTTGTCATCACTAAATCCCTTTTATTTTTTTTTATAATAAATAGGTCCAATTTTCGCACTCGAACATCCAAGCACATTTGGTTACGAGGTAGTGATTGTATCTTCAGGCTTCAATTTATTGTTGTTGAGTCTACAATGGATAAGACTTGGATTTCATTAGATAGAAGATCAGAACAATATAGAGTTGGTGTTAAGAGCTTTTTGAATTTTGCAATCCATCACACTGCAAGTTCGGATCATATACGTTGCCCTTGCTTGAACTGTGGGAATGTGAAGTTTCAGACATCTTCAGAGATAGAAACTCACTTGATTATCTTTAGAATCGATCAAAGTTATACAAATTGGTTTCTACATGGGGAAAAACTTGTTAAAGGGCCTTCTATTAGTAGAAATGCGCAGATTAGAAGAGAGGTTGAATATGATCATGTTGATAGAACTATTGAGATGGTTCAAGAGGCACACGATAACTTTGAAAGCAATCCCGATGCATTCCAAAAATTGCTTGAGGATGCTGAAAAGCCATTGTATCCAGGCTGCAGCAACTTCAGAAAGTTATCGGCTTTGGTAAAACTATATAACTTGAAAGTGAAGGGCGGATGGTCAAATCAAAGTTTCTCTGAGTTACTTAAATTGCTAGGAGAGATGCTTCCAGACCATAATGAAATCCCGACATCCATGTATGAGGCGAAGAAAACATTGAATGCATTGGGAATGGAGTATCAGAAGATTCATGCCTACTCGAATGACTGTATATTGTATCGGAAGGATTACAAAGACTTAACTTCTTGCCCTACATGTGGAATGTCTAGGTGGAAGGTAATGAAGAACTCAGAAAAGCTAAAAACAGGTGTGCCTGCAAAAGCTTTATGGTATTTTCCACCAATCCCTAGGTTTACAAGAATGTTCAGCATTCCAGAAACAGTAAAAAGTTTAACGTGGCTGCAGAACAAAGAGAAGTTGATGGTTACGTTCGTCATCCAGCAGATACTCCATCATGGAAGCTTATAGACTATACATGGCCTGCTTTTGCATTTGAACCAAGGAACCTACGACTCGCTCTTTCTGCAGATAGGATTAATCCACATAGTTCCTTAAGTAGCAGGTATAGTTGTTGGCCAGTTATATTGGTGACTTATAATCTTCCACCGTGGCTAGGCATGACAAGAAAGTTTATGATGTTAACCTTGTTGATATCGTTTCCTAAGCAACCTGGCAATGATATTGATGTGTACTTAGCACCATTGATCGATGATCTGAAATTGTTATGGGAGGTAGGAGTTGATGTTTATGATGCATACCGACAACAATCCTTCAACTTAAAAGCTATTCTTTTGTGGACAATTAATGATTTTCCTGCTTATGGAAACTTAGCTGGTTGTACTGTAAAGGGCTATAAAGCTTGTCCAATATGCGAAGAAAAAACACTTTCTATTTGGCTACAACATAGTAGAAAGATTTGTTTTATGAGGCATAGAAGATTTTTGCCACGATCTCACCCATATCATGATATGGACAAAGAATTAATGGTCTTCCTGAATATAAAAATGGACCTATACCATTAAGTGGAGAGGAAGTTATTGCAAGAGTATCGAGGTTGAATGCTTCATGGGGAAAGAAAAACGGCAAATGTCTAGTTCCACAAAGTTATTGGAAGAAAAAATCTGCATTCTTTGACCTTGAATACTGGAAGTATCTTCATGTTCGACATGTGCTTGATGTTATGCATATTGAGAAGAATGTATGTGAGAGTATTGTTGGTACATTGCTTGGCATAGAAGGAAAATGAAAGGATGGACTTGCAGCCCGTGTGGATCTTAAACCATTGAATATACGGAGTGAATTGGACCCCGTAATTGAAAATGGCAGAACGAAGTTACCTGCAGCATCTTTCACATTAAGTAAGAAAGAGAAAACAAGATTTTGTAAAACATTATTTGAGGTAAAGGTCCCTGATGGTTACTCTTCAAACATAAGAAATCGTGTGTCAATGCAAAATCTAAAGTTGTACGGTATGAAGTCTCATGAGTATCATGTTCTCATTCAATAGTTATTGCCTGTAGCTATCAAGAGATTGCTACCGGATCACGTCAAAAAAGTCATAATGAGAGTGTGTTTTTTTTTTTCAATGCATTGTGCAGCAAGGCTGTAAATGTGGCCGCACTTGATCAATTACAAGCTGACGTGGTTGAAACCATATGCTTGCTTGAGAAGCATTTTCTTCCAACCTTTTTTGATGTCATGGTTCATCTTATGGTACATCTCGTTCAAGAAGTTAAACTTTGTGGGACAGTTTATTTACGATGGATGTACCCATTCGAAAGAGACATGAAAAAGTTAAAAGGGTATGTTAGGAACCGCAATAAACCAGAAGGTTGTATAGCTGAAGCATACATTGCTGAAGAAGCTATTGAGTTTTGCACAGAGTTTTTATCTGGTGTAGATGCAGTTGGAATCCCATCTAAAAAAAATGCTTTATATGGCTACTCAGATATGGGCTATCCTCTTTTAGGAGGTAAAGTTGAGACTGTGCCTTTTGAGCAGTGGCAACAAGCACATCTTTATGTTTTAGCAAACACGAATGATGTTCAACCTTACATTGAGTAAGTGTTTTTATCTTTTATTTTTTATTACTGGTATTTATTTTATTTTATTTCTCTAAAATTATGTAACATGTCTAACCTATTGTATTAGTGAGCACTTTGAACATTTGAAGGACTTGCACCCCATAAAATTACTCTTGTTGATCTTCAAAGAATAGGCCATAAAAATGACCCATTCATTCTAGCATCTCAAGCAAAACAAGTGTTCTACGTTGAAGACCAAGTTGATCCTAGATGGTCAATTGTTTTAGAGCCTTCTCTAAAGGTTCCAAAGGATAGTGCTAATGAAGATGACTTATATGACCATTTTATGGATCAACAAGCTTTGAGCAATATATTACCTCTCATTTGATAGAGTGGAAGCGCCTAATTTAGCTTATTTCAAAAATGATTGTGAGGACTTAGCTATAATGAAAACTTTATGATATTTTGTTCATATTATTTTTATTTGAAATTATTTTCTTGATTATTTCTTCTATGGTATACTAATTATTTTTAAGTTGCAGGTTTAAATGGATTCTTCAAATATTCCTCAAGACGATGATGTGCCTACTTCAGAAACGAAGGAAAAGAAGAAAAGAGGTCCAACTATGATGCCTAAAATTGTAAAGGGTACAAGCAATGGGAAGAAGTTTCAAATTAACTTTAACTACAAAGGACAACCAATAGGTAAGATGCGACCAAAATTGAGTAGCATGGTTGGGGTTTGGTCTCGATCTTTAGTTCTGATTATGTATACAACTTGGAAAAAAGTACCTACAGAAGTTAAAAACAAGTTATGGGCATGTGTTACGGTACGTATATTTTGTACTCTAACATGTAGAATTTTTGTTCATAATTAATTTACAAATTACTAATTTATTAATGAGATTCCTAATTAATTTATTTTGATCATTTGCATGTAGGCAAAATTTGATGTTGGTGAAGATAGGAAGAGATTCATTATGATGAAATTTAACAAGACTTGGAAGACATTTAAGTATAAGCTCACGGTATATGTCAAAGAGCATATAGATGAACCTGAACTTCTAAAGCATCCCCCAATCGGCCGAGAATGGGGTTCAATTGCTCAAGAAGATTGGAACCAATTTGTTGAGTTTAGGAAATCAGAAGAGTTTAAGGTTATTAAATACAAATACTTTTGTGTGCTATTTTATCATATAACTACTTTATGGTATGATAACTTTTGTTATTAATGTATACTATTTTTTGGTGCATTTGATAATGCAGAATCTTAGTTAATCTCAGACGGATCGGCGCAACAAAGTCACCCTAAACCATGGTCTTTCTAAAGGAGGATATGTTGGCTTAGAAGAACGAATTGTAATTTACTCTTTAAACCATTCTTACTTTCTTTATTTCTTATTCTAACTTTGTTGCATTAGGTGAACTAACTAATAACATAATTTATTGTAGCAACGAGCAACTGGTGTTTATAACCCTGTACCACGAGAGGACTTATGGGTTGAAGTACGAAAAACAAAGAATGGTGAATTTAGGAATGAGGATGTTAAAGAAAAGGCTGAGAAAATAGTAAGTCTGTAATTTGTCACATAGCATTTTACCAATAAGATTATAGTAAATGTATTATAACTTCTCGAATTTTTTGTCTTGTAGACTAAGTTAAAGAAACAAGCTGCCGATGGAGAAATTTCATTTCAACCGGGTGAGGACATTCTCACTATGGCTTTGGAGAAACCAGAATATCCAGGTCGAGTGCAAGCTGCTGGTGATGGAGTTACAATAACATCATATTTTGGAAGGGCGAAATGTAAATCCATAGCAATTGATATAGATAATATTGTAGAGCATAAAGTGGATAAGATTGTCATGCAAAGAATGATAGAATTTAGAAAAGAATTCATGAAGGAGTTTAATGACTTTCAGTTTCCACCACATCGACTACATTCTGACCGAGATAGTTGTTCAGACCTAGGTGAAAGGCAAGATCAAAGTAGGCCTATTACAAAGGATCAATCCAGGCCAATTGCAAGGTTATCAAAGGTAAATCTTACTGTTTATTTTTTTTGCTGGTTTTTTGGTATTTTGCTGTCATCTTGTTTTATAGTGAAATTCATGTTAATTTTACAGGAGAAACAGTAGTAAAAATAGTTTGGTTTTATGTCATTCTTGCTACTGTTTTATCCAAAAGAATATGCTAGATTTATGTGAAACAGAAGCAAAAAAAAGCATGATTAACTGTAATTTTTACTGCTATTTGTAATAAAAGTTATGCTACAAACAGCATGATTTAACTACTATTTTGCGCTAAAAGTGATGCCATTTTTTTGCAAAAAAGCAGAAAAAATAGCATGTTTTACTTCTGTTTTTGTTGTTGTTTTGTACTAAAAGTGCTGCTGTTTTTTGCACAATAGCAGCAAAAAATAGCATGATTTTACTGCTGTTTGTACTAAAAGTTGTGTTATTTTCTGCACAATGACAGCAACTTGCTTGGCATTATTTTACTGCTATTTTTTGGCTTTGTTTGGTGCTATTTATTGCAAAATAGCAGTAAAAAATATTATATTTTTACTGCTATTTTTGTTGATATTTTGTACCAAATTTACTGCTGTTTTTGTATAAAAGTGCTGCTGTTTTTGGCAAAATAGCAGCAAATTTTTTGCATGATTTTACTGCTGTTTTGAACTAAAAGTGCCGCTGATTTTTGCAAAGTAGCATAAAAAATAGCATGATTTACTGTAATTTTTGCTGTTGTTTTGTACTAAAGGTGATGTCCAGTTTCGAAAAAAGCAGCATGATTTTGTTGCTGTTTGTACTAGAAGTTATGATGTTTTTCATGTAAGACAGCAGCAAAATCCTTGCTATTTTCGATAACATAGAAGTAACAATAATCAAAATAAATTAGAACTATTTTCACTCTTGTGTTGTCTATTTTTTGCAGCATTTTTGTGAAAAATTAACTTATTCGGTAATTATTTGTTGGTTTGTTACCTTTTATTATAGGATACTTTTTGTAAGTTGGCGTTAGACAACGACCATAACATAGTGGCTCAAGGAACTGTGTTTATGGATAATGAACTAAATGCAACTGTGCATGGCATACCACTTGCATCTACTGATGTACGTGTGTCTATTGCTGTTGCATTCCAAAAAAATGCTATCTTACGTCGACTGGTTCGTGATGAGCTTCTACTTGTAAGCCATGCTATTGGATCTATTGTGGCTTGGCCTAAAAAATTTGTTATTACAAGTAATAATGAGGTAAATTATTTCATTTCATGATATATTCAAATATGTAGATTATTATTATTTTTATTTAATTATTTTTTTTAACGTTAGGTATCAAAGGTTGGTTCTCAAGACATAGCAAGTCCAAGTATGCCTCCAATTGTGAAAAGTGTTTTTTCATTTGCTAAGAATGTGATGCACCCATCCGGATTCATTATAATCAATTTTGACCCAACTATGTTTGCTTCTATGACTGAAATGATGTTTCTTGGTAGGGATGATATTCTACAATTTTGTAGAATGGAACAAATATCAGTTAACGTGATAAAAGTGTTTATGAGGTGATGTCTTATACAAAACTTCTTCTAGTATTGCTATATATAGATATGAGTGTATATTATTTATGTTTTTATGTCTTGTGCAGGCTCTTATTTGAGAATATAAAGAGATGCAATTTGGAAAAAAAGTTCAAATTTGTTGATCCAGAATTCTTTGCAAATGAAAGTGCCCATGACAGTGAGGAAAAGGCCAAAAAGCTTGGAGATGTAATGGAGTTGGTTGAGCCAAAACAACTTATTATTTTGCCATATAATGAATCGTAAGTTATACATTCAAAGTGAATAAGATTGCTATGGTATTTGGAATTTACAATGATAAATATTTTGCATGCAAAGCACATTGGATGATGGTTGTTATTGATTCATATGAAGGCCAATGTTATTTTTTTTACTCAATTGGCCATGATCTGCGTCAAAATTTAAAAGAGCTTATTAATTGATAAATTAAAAAATTGTGCTTTTTAGCTTGCATTTTCTTTATATTAGTTTCTAATATATGCTTTCCAATTTTGAAATTAAGTTCATTGAGAATGTTTGGCGCGGCACATGGAAAAATTAATCGGAAGAATTGCATGTGGAAAGCAATTAAAGTAAGGAACATTAGTCTTAAATTCAAATTTGTAATAGTTTTATATAAGATTTATAATCCATTATTGCATGAATTAGTTCATTTTATAACTTAAATCTAATATTTTCTCTTATGTAGTGTCCTCGTCAACCCAAAAACGTTCAGCGTTGTGGATATTATGTGATGAAATATATGTGGGACATTATGGCTAATACTAATGTCTCTATTCTAGAAAAGGTATTGGCAAATTGTTATCAAATATTTATTTATTTATTTTTTCCAAGTAGATAATTTAAATATTTTTCACTTTATAGTTCTTTAAGATACAAAGCTACACTCAAGGGGAGATTGACGAGGTTAGATGCAAGTGGGCTAGATGTACATGGCAACTTGCTGCTGCATATGAAAATTAATTGATTTATGATCAAAGGTTGGTCTCTAATAGTATTGCATTCTCTAACTTATCGTGATTTAATTACGGCTTGTAATAAATGAGTTTGCTATATTTATTTTTTCTTTTCTTTATAAATAATGTCATTGGTCACTAGTGGCAGTGTGATTTACTTGAAAATATTGCATATGAAGACTTGATGAGAATTTAGATGTGGTAGCTAGATAACAATGTGGGAGAGCTAGTATTTCGTTGAAGATGAAGGATTGTCAAAGTTCTTTACATTAGGAGTATTTTTTAATTTTCTTGGTTAGTAGTCGATTTTGTTTTATCGCAAGAGTATTTGTAAGAATTTCAAAGAGTATTTGTGAGACTTTCAATGTATTACATTTTGTTGAAGATGTATGAAGGATTATCTAACATTTTTGTAAAGCAATATTTTGGATACGATATTTTGGATATGATGTAATTGTAAATTAATATATTAAATAGTTTCAAAATATTGTCATTTTTTTTATTTAAATAACATCAAAGATTACGGTTATATTGTAATGACAAAGATGACCATTATTTCCTGCAAACTCATCATTATAAATACATCTACCATGACCAATTATTAAAGAAGACATCATAGAAAGTAGTAAAATATCACAAAAGATGACGGCTTTAATCTAAAACCGTCATTAAAAATATTGTTTAATGACGGGTATTAACAAAAACCGTGATTAAAACCCAAAAAAATCAGCAAATAAAAGTTTAATGACGGTTATTGAGAAAAACCGTCATCGATAACTAACATTATAGTAGCTTTTTAATGACGGTCATTAAAGGGTCATATTTAATGACGGTTTTTACATAAACCATCATTAAAACACTAACTTATATAACATATAATGACGGTTTTTATGTAATAACCGTCATTAAATATAAACCTTTAATAACAGTTTTTACCTAAAAAAATGTCATGAAAAACCTCATTTGATGACTGTTATTCAAAGAACCGTCATCAAATGTTTATTTTTAATGACGGTTTTAAGGTAAAAACCATCATTAAAACTCAACTACATATACATATAATGACAGTTTACTAAAATAACTGTCATTAAAAGTATACATTTAATGATGGTTTTTGAACCATCATAAAAACTTTACCCCTTTTAATGTCAGTGCCTAAGATGACAGTTTTAAAACCATCACTTTATGTGTTTTAAAACCGTCATTAAAGATGAATTTTGTAGTAGTGAATTTGCTACTAAGAGTGTACCTGAAAATTTTCATGTGTTGTTTAGATGTTGTTTTGAACCTTCTTTAGTTCTTTTCTCTTATGTCTATACTAAATCTTTTCCCCCCCTTGGTAATAAGTAGGTACAATTTTTGCAAGGTGATAGCCAAGCACGCTGTTAATTCTTTGGTTAAGAGGTAGTATTCTAAACTTTAGGCCTCATTTTTTTTTATTTTTGAGTGTATAATGGATAGGTATTGGATGTCTTGTGGATAATGTAGTAATGTAGTTAAATGCTTTTTTATTATCTCTATTTTGGAAAATGTATTGTCATTTATTATCAAATAGTTATTTTGTATTTTGAAACTACATAATTAATATATTCCTTACTTTATAGTTTTATGGAACAAAGAGTTAATTTGTTTAGCATTATCTTTGATTTGAATTTTCTGTTTCTGTTCGTTGCAGCCAACCTATGAAAATGGTGATACTTTTGCTCCAATAAGCATTGATTTAATAGGAACAACATTGGTAAGCCTAGTTGCAAGACAAGAACTGCTTTGCAAAGCATGCAATGTGTATAATTATGAGCATTAAGATTCAGTTTCCGAGGGGCAAGCTTGCTGGTTGGGTGTAAATGTTCCAAGTGGCAATACCACCTTATGTATGCACAAAATATGATCTCCATTTGCTTTTTGGTTTGTTTGTGTAGTTATATGATACTGAGTTTCAATTTGAGAATTTGTGTAGTACATTTTTTCACTATTAAGAGTTAGTCTAATCAAAGGTTATTTAAGTGCTAAACTGTTGTAATTAAGCTTGTATGTATTTGAGTACTTTGTATGTAAATGATAATTATATCAACGTGTAATATAAATTGAAATTTGCAAATGTGGCTTCAATTGTGGATAATGGATGATAAAAGATTTATAAATTTTAATTGTAGTGAAAATTTACAGAATTAGGGAATTTTAAATTGCATTTTTTTCTTTTTACTCATGCAAAAGATGATGGTCGTCATTAAAAGTTGACATTTAATGACAGTCATTAAAAATAGTGCAAAGATGTATATTAATGACAATTTTTTCTAATAACTGTCATTAAAAGTAAAGTACCAAAACCATCATTAAAAATGATGTAGAAATGTAAATTAATGACGGTTTTTTAAAATAACCGTCACTAAAAACAGACTTTTAATGACGGTTCTTGAACCGTCATAAAAAGTCCACCCCTTTAATGTCACGGCCTAAGATGACGGTTTTAGACCCGTCATCTTATGTCTTTTAAAACCGTCATTAAAAGCCCATTTTCTAGTAGTGTATTGTGGTTGGAATATTACCTGATAAATTATTCATTGAAAAATCTATGTCAATCACAACCTTCAAATTTTCAATATCTAATGGTAGACGTCCATTTAACGAAT
This sequence comes from Clausena lansium, assembly GCA_030449835.1. Lineage (NCBI taxonomy): Eukaryota > Viridiplantae > Streptophyta > Magnoliopsida > Sapindales > Rutaceae > Clausena > Clausena lansium. The sequence goes on from JASUUF010000369.1 coordinate 4,128,002, forward strand.
TTGATGAAAAATCAATATACTGAACGTCTTTAAGGGTCCACAAAGTTATGGGTATAACAGAAGTTAACCCATTGGAATTGAGGTAGAGTGTTCTTAGAGCAGTGATATTTCCTAAGCATCCAGGGATGGATCCAGATTATAATAATTAATTATAAGCCTTGAAACATTCATTTCTTTTATTATGTCAGCAATTAAACTTTCGTGGCTTAAAATACATCAACTAATTAACATAGGAAGGAAGGTTCCTTCATCTTCTCTTAACATTGCCACTACCAATATCAGCCTGGCCATTAAGGAAGAATATAACAATCTCATTTGAGCATGATATCGTTGGAGCTCGTTGGAAAAAAAAGGGATACAAAAGGTTAAACAGATTAGTAAGTTGAATATAATTAAGAAAACTATGACTATATTTTTTTTAGTTATTTTTATCATAAGAATTGATCGATAGTTTGACTTCACTAATCTTATTACTTATTACCTAATTTTTAATTTTCTTTTTTCAATTAATACATTCAATATTATTGAAGAAAAACCGTTAAAAGTACAATGAAAAAGAGTATAGCCCTTAGAGATCATTTAACGTATTCATAAGAAAAATAAATTTAGAAAATATGTTCTAGGTAGCCCAAGCATCTTCTGACAGACGTAGTAGAACAAACAACAGTACTTGGCGGTTAAAATAATTAATGTAAAAAAAAAATTAATGAAAATCACTCTATATCCAATTGGAATGTGGAATGAAAGAAATATCAAACAAAAATTAACAAAATTCTTCTAAATTCTTTTTTCAAAACCACACGAAGCGCGGTTCTATTTCCTAGTTCAAACATATGCAGGGTCCATAATCCTCAAATTAGAGTCGACAACAAGCACAAATGGCCCAGCCTTCAATGCGGGTCAAATAAAGCGGATGATTAGAATTCTCTATTCCTAATTAGCCATTGCTCCAGGAGACTTCTAGATTCATGATATTCATGATATGTATATATTGCTTCAGGGTTCTATTTATGCCTATCACAGCAATTCTATTGGGCATGCATGAATTTGGATTCAGATAAATAAATCAGTCTAAAACCAAATCCTGCAAGCTCTCAGGCATTCAAGAAATGGAGGCTTTGATCTCCCTTTTGCTTGTTACAGTGTCTATTCTTTTCCTTTCAGTTTCTGGGTCAAATCTTGAATCGTTTCTCCAATGTCTGCCTCAGCACGTTCAGCCCTCTAACCCCATCTCTGATGTTATTTTCACTCAGAATCATTCAAATTTTCAATCTGTTCTGAATGCTTATATCAAAAACCGAAAGTTCTTAATTGCTTCAACTCCGAAACCCCTCGCTATTTTAACAGCTAAGCATGAATCCCATGTCCAGGCAACTGTAAAATGTGCAAGACAAGTCGGCCTGGAACTCAGAATCCGTAGCGGCGGCCACGATTACGACGGTCTTTCGTATATATCAACAGTTCCATTTGTTATTCTGGACATGTTCAATCTCCGATCAATTGATATTGACGTTGCAAACGAAACTGCATGGGTTCAGGCTGGAGCTACCCTTGGAGAATTATACTTTAAAATTGCAAATACAAGCAAAGTCCATGCCTTCCCAGCCGGCGTTTGCCATTCACTTGGTGTCGGAGGGCACATTAGCGGTGGCGGGTACGGGAATCTGTTACGGAAATACGGCATCTCTGTGGACAATGTTGTTGATGCACAACTTGTTGATGTTAAAGGAAGAATTCTGAACAGAGAATCCATGGGAGAGGATTTGTTTTGGGCCATCCGAGGAGGCGGTGGGGCAAGTTTCGGAGTTATACTGGCATGGAAAATCAAGTTGGTTACTGTTCCGGAGAAAGTGACTTTATTCAAAGTAGATAAAACACTTGCTCAGGGTGCAACAGATGTTCTGTACAAATGGCAACATATTGCTCCGAAGCTTCCTGAAGAACTTTTCATAAGAACAAAGATCCAAGTTCCTAAAGAGGAGAAGACAGTTTCAGTGTCGTTCATTGGTTTCTTTCTCGGAAAAACTGAAAACCTTATGAAATTAATGAATCAGAAATTTCCTGAAGTGGGATTGCAGCCAAATGATTGCCATGAAATGAGTTGGGGTCAATCCACTGTTTTCTTTGTGGACAGTTCACAAAATGTAACATCGCTTGATGTTTTACTCCAAAGGCCAACAGAGGCGAAAATTTCTTTTAAAGTCAAATCTGATTATGTGAAAAATGTGATTCCAAGGGAGGGTTTAGAAGAAATATGGAAAAAAATGAATGATAATAAGAATATGTTTATGCAATGGAATCCTTATGGGGGAAGGATGAGTGAGATTTCGGAATCCGAAACTGCATTTCCTCACAGAGCTGGAAACTTATTCCTGATTCAGTATTATGAAAGCTGGCCAGAAGAGGGAATTGATGCTAGCAATCTTTACACAAATAAGCTCAGGGAATTTTATGATTCAATGGCTCCTTATGTCTCCAGTAACCCAAGAAACACATATCTTAACTATAGAGATCTTGATATCGGCATCAGTTCAAACAATCAAACAAGCCTGAAAGATGCTGAAGTTTATGGGACCAAGTATTTCAGTGGAAATTTTAAGAAATTGGTTGAAGTGAAGACTAAGTTTGATCCTGATAATTTCTTCAAGAATGAACAAAGCATTCCTCCAGGTAACTTAAATTAGTTACAGAATCAAAAAGTGTAATGATGGTAGGGAAGATCGAGGCCACATATTATTTGTTGTAAAAAATCAAATAAAAATTAGTTTGCTGGTAAAGAAAATCTTTCTTGATTTAAACCATCTTCATTTTAAAATGTTAAGGCCTTCTTAGAATTGCTATAGGAAAGCTTTTAATCTATTTTTTCATAATTATTTTCCATTTAAACCGCGTGGCTACAGTAGACAAATTATTAAGGATTACTTTTTAAGAGCAGCTTACAATTAATCTACTACCTTACAATTCTTAACACTTTTGGAGTTTCTTCAACAATAAAATAAAGAGTTTTGCTAATGTTTTCGGTAAAACGTATAAATTATAACTTAAATGTCATTCCAGTATCAAAATATACGTTAATTAACAAATGATATTTGGATTCTACAAATAAAAACAAAGCATATTTATCATTTGTCATTTTTAATAAACAAGACACACTTAACAAACTAAAAGTTTTCCGTCCTGGTAAAAGTAAAACTCTCACCCAAAGAAAGTGTAAGCCAGATCGGATAATAACCTATAAGGGAATTATGGAAGGCACTTCAATTGCAAAGTAAAATGATGACCTTATTAAGCTAAAAATACAGTTAAGTCATTGTTTTATTGATTTTATATAGTGCTTCATAAATGTCTTACTACTTTTTCTGAACAAGTTAATGTCAATTAAATTCACATTCACACACATTCCATACATGGAAAAGATAACAAGTAATTGTGTGATAATAATATTATTGTCATTACATGTACAAGACTAGTATATATATTATGCTTTAGAAATTGAATCTGCCTAACCAGCAAATTAAGCCATTGCTACAGCTAGCGAGTTTCGATTACTGTAACATCGGCTGCACAATGGATTCTTGCTCCAATAACGTTGATAGTATATAAAATCTCTTTCTCTTTAGTTCATTACTCTATAAATTTCTTCATAAATTAATATGTTTTTATGAATTTTAGATAGGGAAAAGCCACTCAAACTCCCAAGCTTTACTGAAATGGTCATTCAGACCGCCTTAATTTTATAAATGATTATTATATCCTTTAATTATAACAACCTAAATAAAAATAAATATAGTAATAAGATAAAAAATAATAAATAAATATCATATTATAAAAATAAAATATCACAATAAGTATAATTAATAAAATAACATATATAATGAAAATTATTTTTAATATTAAGTTGTTATTAGTCTATCCAGACGGATTTATAAATAAAAAAATATGTTAATCGAAAAATTGACTTTAAGAATTATACTAATATAGACGTAATCAAAAAGATATTGTAAATAAAATAATATAAATTTTATAAATTACTTTGAATGTTAGGTATAGTTATTTTAATATTATTAATATGTCAAATAAATTTTATTATTATGAAAATAATATGATAGATTAATAATGTTAAAATAACTTTCTAATATTCAAAATAATTTATAAATATTATCTTATTTTATATATTATTTTATTTTATTTTTATTTTTTGATTTATATTTATTATAGAAGTTTATTATGTAAATTATTGGATTGTTGTAATTAAGGGTATAATAGTAAAAAAGGGGTCTGTGAGACCATTTATAAAGGGTGGGGCTATTTGAACCTACTAAATTACTCATTAAGCCCATTTACTAAATAAACCCACCTTCAAATTTTAAAATTTTAAATTTTACTCGATAAACCTGCTTAGGTACCTAATATACCCTTATTAAACCCCATTTTTATAATAATAGTGATTTTAATCATTAAACCCATTAAATTTATTTATAAACCCTCGATAAATATTTCATTGAATTTTTTTTTTCGAAGAAAGTTTTTGCTTTTTGCCCAAGCTTTTCCAACTGGGGGTGAAGTTCCATTTTGACACTGATGTTTTAGAATCTGATCAAGAGGAGAAGTTGTGGGAAAACTGGTGAAGACAACACACAAAGAAGCAAATCACCCGTCCGACTTTTCCTTTGCAAGCAATTACATGTTGGTAACACCCATTTTCTTTTCTTTTTATTTTTCTCGTTTTTATTGAGTTCTCCGTTGGGTTGATTTGATTCTTTTTCTTGTTTCATTTCTTCTTTATTAGAGCATATAAAACTTTGCAGTTATGCTTATACCCAGATGACTACTCCTTCAAAATCATGCATATTAATTATATACGTCCTCAAATAATAATTCAAAGGCAAATTTGAGGACTTCAACTTGGAATATTGCAGAAGAGACCACCTATTAATTGGGTGATAAATCACTCTCTCTCTCTCTCACTTGTGAAAAATAGTTTGAGTTTCCATGCATAAGATTTTCTGTTAAATATAATTAATGTTTGAAAATAAATTTGGCATGTTTTAGAGGTATCGGACATAGACCATAACAAAATTGATTTTTGAGATCTCAAATCTGATTGTAAACTTGGATTGCGCCAGAGCAAGAAGAATGCATGCACACATATGACTGATCAGATTGAATGTTGATTGATGAGTTATTGAGATTATATCAGTTGCTCATGTTTTTTCTGTTCATGTATTTTTTGCATTGCAGGCCTGGCTTTTTTCCACTTCATAGAAAAAATGAGATCTAAACAAATATATGGCCTAACAGAAGAATCAGATCTCTTGATTGATTAGGATTTAACAAAAATATGATTAAGATTAATAAAACTATGTTGAATATAAAGATGAGTTCAAAGAGTAAAAATTATATTTTTTTAATTATATTTTAATGTCCATAACTGTTATTGAATTTAGGGGTATTTTAATCATAAAAAATTATTTTTAAACTAAAGAATTAGTTTAGTGGGTTCAAATAACCTCACCCATTTATAAAACCAAAGAAATCTGTATGAACATCTAAACAAACCTTGGGCTGTGAGTGGTCTTTCCCCTTTAAATATGTGTTCTAATGTAACACTGCAGATGCGCAAAAGATGGCTGGTTGCGTCGACAACTGCTCTAGCAACACTTGCAAGAGGCTGCCTTGAAATTCCATTAATTCTAGGTAAATTGTGTCAATCCATGAGAGAGAAAATGAAGTCATTCAATTGAAGAAGCATTCGCTGTATTTATTGTGCTTTCCTATATATACCTCCAGAAAAATTGACTGGATCTGAAGTAGCATGACTAGGCTTTGTAATCGTGTTGTGCCTAAGCACGAAGCGCACAATGCAGAACAAAAATGCATGAAATATTAATGTTTGAAGGCTGTGATTACGATAAATACATCATATCTCATTATTTAGATATCATCAGATGATAAGATTTTATTAATCTTTTTACCATCTTATTCAGTTTGTAGGATACTTTACTTTTGAGGTATTGTAATTGAACTCTTGTTTAAATATCAAATGAAAATTAAAACACGTTCTTCACTTAGTTTTTTTAACAAAGTATTAATATATTATATATCGATCATTAATATTATTAAATGAATATATTTTTGTTGCAAAGGAGAAAAAGTAATATATAATAAATACATGAAAATTGATATTTAATTCACCACGCCGTGAGTTGTTAAATTAAATAGAATCATAAATTTTCGTACAAATTTATTTTTGTAGATCAGGTATACTTGCATTGGTTAAAACAATTTATGTGAGCCATAAAGCGTTCTTATCTAGCCAATGGAATAATGGCTTATAAATTTTTTTTTTTTGGATAAAATAATGGCTTATAAATTTACATACAGTGAAATGTACAAAATCCGTGGCTATATCATTTTCCCATTAGAAATACCAAAATGATTGAAAAAATAAAAGTAAAAACTCTCGAGCGAGCACACTCTGATCTCATACGTCCGTTAATATGATTATGATTGTGACCATCTTGGTCTATTCTCCTCACATAATCTTTAAAATTTATATTTTGAAGGAGTGCCGTAATTTGAAGAAGCTAAGGCTATCGAGAATTTTAAAGTAAAATGCTAGTGTTGGGGTTTAAAAATAAGGAAACAAATTATATTAACCAGTGTCTTTTTTGTTAAACCGGTCAAATTTTTAATATAAGGTTAAAGATGAAATGGGTGATTAAATAAATTTGCAGATCTAATTAAGTAGTAAAAGTGGGAAACATTAATGAGTCATTCTCCTTGTTCTTCAATGATTCCAAAAATTTGTGTCCAATTTATCCGCCAGCAATCCATGTACATGATTAGTGTGTGTGTGTGTGCGTGCGTGTGTGTTATGCCTTTAGAAGTTGAGTCTGCAGCACCAGTAAAGACATTGATACAGCTAAGCTACTAGCAGGAAGCTTAAAAATAGAGAAGACAGAAATCAACAAAATTATCAAATTCCTGAGAAAGGAACAATATAAGATCGCATCCAAATTTCCAAGCAAAGCACGACAGTTACAATCACATTTGATTACAAATGATAAATATGTATATATCATATAGCATCCTTGAATGACTTTTGTTAGGGCAAGTGCTGCCATGGTAAATTCACATGACAGCTTACGTTTGACAACGGCAGAGCGGCTTGTAGCCTATAAGAAGCCTGTTACAGCCACAAAAAGTAGCTCCAAACAGCTTTGAAAACTAGTCAAATCCTATCAGCAACATACCTGGCTAAATAGTTGACTGGTTTAGATTTGTCAATATTTGCCATTTCCCGGCACCTAATTTTGATCCGAGCCAGATAATCATTTGCAATCCAGGCAAAACACAATAACACGACACTCCTAGCACTATCTTGCTCTAGCAAATCAAGTGACTTCTTCACCCATTCTCAATGGTAAGTTACCCGGTACCATGCCGATGCCTTTTGTTCATATAATACATTCTTTTCAGTGTCAGAGACGAGCTCAAAATCAGAATCCATTTTCTCAAAAACTTGCATAAACTCTTTCCTCAATGCACTGTAAGAATGCTTGAGCCTCTCCCACAGTTCTCCTTGCTTCCAGCTATTGTATTTTGGCATGGACCAACTGTGTCCAGTCACTTCCTCTTCTTCCCTGTTCACATTGTACAGTCCCAGAAGACCATTCAGCTGGCCATCATAAGAGCACCCGCAATGAAATCAACTGATCCAGAGACCTCAAGATCAGTATCATAGTGGATCTCAACAGGATTAATTTCTACCTCAGATGAAATATAAATGTCTTCATCACAAGTATCTTTAATCTGCCTATAGAGCCTTCCCAATATTTTATTTGATTTGTATGTCTGATAGTCTTCCTTTCCCATAAAATCTGGGTACAGTTTTGGTTTCAAATGTGAAGGCATGGTTACAAGCTTCCCAGTTTTGGGGGAATCAACCGCAGTGGCAGCTAACTCCGCTAGACGAATGCAGTTCTCATCAAAAGCTCCATATTCACTGCGGTCAGCATGAACAACATGCGCGTTGCAGATTTGCCCCAGGTTCTCATTCACCAAGTGTTTAGCAAAAAATTCAATTATGTCCTGTAAAATAAAGACAATAAAATGTTGGGAGTTTTATATCTACTAAAAACAAGATAAATCATAATCTGAAAGCTTCTGTAAGAAATAACAAAATCACAGTAATCCAGCTTTCGCTACAGTTTTTTTAGTTCTAGAATTCACCAATTCATCTATATCCTAAATTGAATTTCGAGTTCATCAATTCAGCAATATGAATTAAAATTCCAATTCATCTCTTGTAATTGATGAATTTGTTCACCAATTCATCAATACGAATTTGTTTCTCGACTTAAAATCCCAATGTCAGACAACAGTCCAGAGCTTAGCAGCATTTTGACATCAATTTTGAGAACAGCGTGCATGCATATAATGATGCAACAGAGAAAAGTCAGTGTGTGAGTCCACAATTAATAATTTCAAACAAGTCCTTTTTTTTTTTGGGGGTAGATATTAGCCTAACACTGTCATGCTTTGTGAATATAAATAAGGAAACAATTGGAAGCTGACATTATCTTAACCAACATGTATATGCAATTGCAGGTGCTATCTTGATTGCCTTGGTGGAGACTGAAAAATTTTATAAAAGGATACTATTTAATACTAACGGAAAAAAATAATTATAAAAAAGTATAAATTAGAGAATCCACAGGCAAGTAGCTACCTGATGACTGACGGGGCGTGTTAAAGGTTTGGCCACAGCGGGAGTATACTCCATAGGAGGACAGCTCTTCTTACTAGGGGGGGATAAGATTTTCATCCCAAGTGACAAAGTACAGATCCCCATCAAGATCACTTCCAGGAGCTTCATTTGTGTGGGGCCTATCACCTGTTTGTGGAAAAACAAGGCTATCACATAAATGGTGCAACTCCGGACGGTCAACTGCTTCCAGAATCCTTATATCTCCAGGATGAAGACCAGGATTCTTAGCTATAACCACAAACCCATTAATAACTTGCAATTTCTTTGTCTCTGCAAACCTAGAACCGTGTTTGGAAAAGCAGTTTTCCACAGATGGCTCTGACACTTTGATAAAGCATTGGCCTTCTTTCAATACCCCAAGTTCATCTAAACATCCCATCAACCACCTCCCAGCAGGTACGTAGATCCTTGCCTTATCCCTAAGGCCCCAAATCTGGGCCGCTCTAATACAAGTTAGCATGCCTCGTAGATGAGGTTCTGTTTGGGGCTTGAAACCTGCACTCAGCGCAGGATGCAGTGAGAACCTCAAATGCCACATCCGAGTCCACGAGCATTAGATTCAGTTTAGAAACCATAGAAGCCTGCATTCTCCAAAAAATTTCACCTGGAACATTAAATGTGGATAGCAATGTAATGATCTGCCTGTTTAGGAAACCGGGCTGAAACCTAGTCCAAGAACAAATTTCCAAAGTGGTGTGGCAGGACTGGAATTTTTTCATACTTCCCTTCAAGGACATTTGATCCCATAATCTTTGGCAGGCCAACACGCCACAACCCCTTTGTAACCAGCATATCTAATCTGATAAGCAGAGGGTGGAGGACTCACATCCAATTTCAATTTCGTGGCTACTTCCATAGCAAGATCAGGGTTGATCTTTCCAATACCATCAGAAAATACATATCCATTTCTCTTAATATCAGGAAGCTCATGATCAACTTCTGTTGGCGGTATCTCAACTGTTGCATAAGTAGAAGAGAAGCACTGATCCATTCTAGCAGCATACTTTGCAATATTCTTGTCAGTGAACTTCCCCATCCAATTTTTGATGTCAAGTACACTAGTCTCTCCAACTTCAGAAAAAAACCAGGCAGAACGGTCTATCAGTTGATTGGATGAGAAGGCCAGAAAAGAATATTTCCAGCCACATAGATCGAATCCAGAGATAATGCTCTTCACCCTTTTGAACACTCCTGTTTTCTGCGAGAAAGAGTTCGACGTGATGTCTTTCACAATAGGAGCAACATAATAGCTGCGAACATTTGGGTTCATTGTTTGCAAGCCCTCATCCATAAATGTAACTCTTAGAAAGCGATCAGCCACATCTTCATACTCTCTAAGAATCCTGTTGGAGAGTTCAAATTCTGGTGGTAGACAGTACGCTTTGGTTGGAGTAATAACCAACCTTCTGACTTCAACAATGTCATCTAGCTGCTTAGGACCCTTATACAGCTTATGATTCTTTATTAACCATTCTTGCACATCTTTCAGCTTCTCATAGGCATCAAAAACTGGACGTTTATAAGAGTAGATGTGCTTCAATGCAGCCACATTGACCTCCCTGGTCGACACCTTAGCAGATCAAAGAAGCTGTCTGATAACTGATGTTGATTAAGAATGCCTTTATGCATGACTCTGTTGACCAGAAACATTATCTCAAAGGATACCCCTTCCTTGTAATGCATACAGAAAAAGGAATCTTCCATAGGCACCTCAAAATCAGGTTCTTCTCTAATTGTAACTGGCTGGCTCAGGCAATCCTCTTGCACCCCTCGTTCTCTAAGATAAGTCATGACCTTATTCAACTTCCCATGATGACGACAAGAGATGGAAATTCGATATGAATTACATCGACCAATTGCTCCACTAGGTGTGAAATCTGATGTTCGGATCCAAGGATCATCATAATCCAAGAGATCAAAAGGAACAAACACCTCTATATCATCATCGGCAGTTCTGTGGTAGATCCGAGGTGAAGAAGCCAGCTGCAACAAAACTGCTATACATGGGAATTCAAAATATTGCTTGACAATATTGATTTCCCTTACCAAGAACTCCACCTTAAACTCACATTTAGGGTCCGTTTGGGATTGAAGTGCTGTAACTTTGTGGAAAAAAAATTGTAACTATATAACAAAAGTTAATAGTTTATAATAAATATAATTTTTAAATAATAATTTTGACAAAATTATTAAAGATATAAAATATTGTTCATCATACAAATAAAAAATCATATCAATATAGCTTCCAAACTACAGCAACTAGTGTTTACAAAACAGCTGCCCAACCTCAATCCCAAACGCACCCTTAATGACTACATGCTCAGCAGAACTTTTGAGAGCGAATGCAGTATCTCTTGCAAAACAAAATTTGCACATTCCATCAAATGGATCCACCAGAAAATCAGTCCCAGAAGCAGGTCCTCACCATGAAACAAAACATTCATCCTTTGTAACTAATGTACCAGTTTCAACATACACAACAGGTAACTTCGAGGGAGTTGAAGTCCTCCCTCTCTGATTCAAGCGGAATGGATTTTCAGGGCCTAAACTGACCTTCAATGCTCGGCCATTAAGAAAAAGTTCCATATGCCGTGCGGCATTCCTTGCACGAGTTATGTAGGCAGGTGTGGCAAAATGCACAAATGCATGGGGCTCCACCTTTTCATAATCATCTGTTTTTCGGACTTCTGCAACATTTTTTATAAAAAAATCGGGATACGACTCTGAAGGGGTGCAAGAAGTCTTCAATCTACAACGTCACACACCTCCAACTTCATTTTCCAAGTATCTAACAAGATCTACTGCTTTGATATCTCTATCAAATCCACCAAAACTAACTTGAGTATCCACCAAAATCTTTTCTCTTTCTTCTGGCTCCATTCAGTACACAAAAAAAGAAAAAAAAATCCAAGCTCGACTGACAAATATAAAATAAAGCAAACTCTTCGAATGAAAACCCGGCAAAAAAACTAAAAGTACCAATTATAACCGGTTATCATGATATTTTTCACAAGTACATCCAATACAAACAATAGAATAAAACAGCATAATTGATGAAAACCATCAAAAAATTTAGGGAGGATTTAATATTATATCTAATTGGTTTTAATTATCAACAAATGAGGCTAAAATACAACAGTTAACAAAGTTATTGCTAAGAACAGTAAAGCTTATATAGCAAAATAGCATGCTCATTACTGAAGAAGATCCAGTGAGCACCAATGCCCACCATGTGGTGAGCATCTAGACACATGGTGACTCCCTGTGAATAGTATTTAAACTGTGAATTAACCAAATATCCTCAACATAAGGTGAGCGCCATAGCCCATTAGATCATTACTTTGCTCATTACTATTCATTTATAGAAACCTAACAAAAGTAAAATACATTTAAAACACAAAAAGCATAAAATCCATTATATTCACTTTCGAATGGTTTCTCAGCCGCGGTAACTAGGATGAACTCAGCCCAAAAATAACAAATATAAAACTGCGCTTGATCAATCAGAAGATAATGTTGACCTAAGTCAAAATTATATCTCTATCGATTTAAATTACAAATTGCCTTCAACAGTAACAATTGTTCTAGAGCAACACATATAATACAAGTTACATTTCGCCTCTTATAACACCAGTCAGCTTCAAATAAGAAAAAAAATTAATAATGATAGAGCCACAAATTATTTTGTACAAATTAATGTGTACAAACTGATATGACATAAATAAATTAGTTGATAAGTAATAACAATTATTTTTTTAAAATTATGTGGACCCATAAGAATTTTATATAATCAATCTATTTATGCCACATCAGTTTGTACACGCTAATTTGTACAAAACAATTTGTGGCTCTATCGTTACTAAAAGAAGATCAACAAAATGTGTTGTTTCGTGTAATTTAATTCATTTTCGGCATAAACATCATCTGCATGTAGAAGATTGAAACTTCGAGACTTGATTTAAAAAACACAAGAAAATGTTCAATTTCAATTTTCAGTTTCCCCACTCTTTCTCGGGAACCAAACAGAAAAACCAACGAACCAATTGAAATGTTTAGAAAGGAAAACAGCAGTTACCTTGAGAATGGAGATCGACAGTACCACTTGAGAGAGACTGAGAATTAACGTGTGAGTTTGTCTGTTGTTATTACAAGAAACCGAACAGCTGAGAGTGTTTCCTGTTGTAAGTGTCTTTTCCCATCGTTGTTTCCTTCTCAAGCAAGTTGTTTCATAAGAGAGGGAGAGATTTTTCTTTTTAAAATTTTTTTTTTGGCTCCCGCTACGATCACGAGCAGATCCTTGATTCAACGGCTAAGATTAGCTTTCTTTACTGAAGTTTTGAAATTATTAATTCTATTGAGGGTGATTGATGATTTTGGCCTAGTTTAATAATGAGGTTGGGCAGCGGTAATTTTAAAATTATTACAGTTTGAAAATTAAATTTTATTAATCTTATATTTATACGATGAAAAATTTATAGTATATTTATTATTTTATTAAAATTAATTATTTAAAAATTAAAATTTATTATAATTTTTTATTTTATAATTATAATTTTTTCACAATAATTATCACTTAAAAATTACAACGCTCCAATACTAAATAATAATTTTATTGGCGGTGATTAATGTGATAAGAAATAAGCTCATACCTGCCCTAGCTTCTCTTAATTGATTGGGTCCAGCTCGGTTACTACAGTGTAACATACCTCTTTTTTTTTCCTTTTCTCGGGTTAATTACACTGCCATCCCTGTTTTATTATGAAATTAAAAAATTAAAAATAAAAATGAGTGTAATCACTTTAATTTTCAGAGTCAACTCAAAATTTGTGTCCAATTTACCCGCCAGAAATTAATCCTCGTGCACACGTTGTGGGTAAGCGCATACTAAAAAGATGTTAATTCATACGAAATTCAGATTTCCTCCTAACTTTTTTTTTTTTACATTTAGAGGATTTAATGACATGTGACAAGAAAAAAATAAAAATAAAAATCTTATGGGACAATTGTAACTTTATTCGATCAAGAATTATTTATTTATGGTAATTTCTAATTATTTTTGTTGTAACTTGCAACTAATAGAAACAATACAAATTGCAGGTGAAAATATCTATCAATATGTTCAGCCTTTGGAAAATATCCAAATTGCAGTTGTTTGAATGCAAACAATTCTCCAAGCTTCCGTTAGGCATGTATTCCAACACCAAGGCTTTAAAATTATCATTCGAGCAACTGCTAATAACTTTGACCAGATTTCGATGTCGAATACTTTTCATTATTTCACTTTCAACATCAAAACTCTTCAATGCTCCTCTACATTTCAGGTGAAAAACCTTTATAGCAAATTCCATCCCGTCCCTAAGTCTTGCCTTGTAAACCGAACCAAAACTTCCTATGCCAATTAGGTTGTTTTCACTGAATCCATCCGTTGCTCTCGAAAGCTCTAGCTGCGAAAATCTTGGCCATGTTGCTGGTGGAGACATATTAACATCACTTTGTAATTTTGCTCTTCTTTTCTGACAAATGAGAGCCAATATGCCAACTATTACAAGTGCAATAATCAATGGCAAGACAATCTCCAAGACAAGAATAACTTTCCTTAGCATTTTATGAGTGCCAGGTTTGCGTCTTTTGCATGATGGGACTTGCAAAATTAGCGGACCACATAATAAATCATTTCCCACAAATGATTCAGCTAAGAATTAAAAAAGATCCTTTTTCTGGGAAATTTTCCTTCCAATCTGTTGAAGGATAGATTTAGATATTCGAGGGTCGAGAGTTTCTCCAAGGATTTAGGGATTGCTCTAGAGAGATGATTATTGGACAAATCCAAACTTATCAAGCTTTTCAAGTTACCAAATGACTCGGGAATTGAGCCTTGCAATCTGTTGTGTTCTAACAAGAGATATTGTAAATTTACCAAGGCTCCTATTGTGGTTGGAATATTACCTGATAAATTATTCATTGAAAAATCCATGTCAATCACAACCTTCAAATTTTCAATATCTAATGGTAGACGTCCATTTAAAGAATTTGAAGAAAAATCAATATACCGAACGTCTTTAAGGTTCCACAAAGTTATGGGTATAACAGAAGTCAACTCATTGGAACTGAGATAGAATGTTCTTAGAGCAGTGATATTTCCTAAGCATCCAGGGATGGATCCAGAGAAATTATTTTCTCTCAAGATTAAGTCAGACATTCTAGCCAAATGACAAATATCATCTGGTATTGGTCCGTTTAATCTATTACTTTGAAAATCCAAACCTTGAAGTTTCTGCAGCCTGCCAAGTGTCACCGGAATTGATCCTGTCAATTTGTTTTCTCCTAAACTCAAGGATATCAAGTTGATTAAGTTGCCGATTTCCTCCGGAATTCTACCACTAATATTGCAATGGAACAAGAAAATTTTTTCCATGGAAATAGAAAGATTACCAATGGAACTTGGCAGGATGCCATTGAGTGGATTTCTTGATGCTTCTATCATTTGCAAATTTTTGCAATTTGTCAAAGAGGAAAGAAAGTTCAAATCTGGAGTCGAAGATGTGAAGTAGTTTTCACCTATGCCGAAACGCTCGAGGTTTCTTAAATTACCAAGGTCGCTAGGAATATTGCCTGAGAAAGAGTTAATTCCCAACTCCAAAACGGAGAGCTTAGAAGCATTGATGATGAAATCGGGAAATGTTCCACTAAAATTATTAATCCCCAGTAAAAGCGTCTCAAGATTTGGAAGCCTAACTTCAATATTGCTCGATGGTGGAAGACTTCCTGAGAGTGTATTGTTAGTAAGGGCAACTTGAATCATCGTTGACAAGTTAAAAAATGTAGCTGGGACAAGGCCAACCAGTCTGTTATTATTAAGATCCAAAGATTCTAGGTTTTGAAGATTACCGATTTCATGCGGTATCTCACCTGCAAAAAAATGAATGATTTGGTACAAACACATGATTTGGTTTTGGTATAAACACAAGTGTGTATAATGTATTCATTATTGAAATAGTATTAGCACAAGTTGAAATTTAACAAAAATTATTCACGTGCATCTCAAATATAAATTATGTTTGATGGTACATACCTACTAATTTGTTGAAGCTAAGAGAAAACCATGTGACTGAGGTTAAGTTTCCTATATCTCTTGGTATTTGTCTGTGAAATGATTTTACAACAGCGAAATCATGAATAATAAGTTGATCTCTACATTAATTGCCCCAAGTTGTGGAAGAGAGGTGAAGGAATTTTACCTGTGAGAATTATTTGAGAGCTCGAGTGTCTGTAACTCTACAAGATTGCCAATCTCCCGAGGATTTTCTCCTGCAAAGCAACATTTGTCAGCTATTCGTGTATAATATCAACAAAATAAAAACGATCTAAATTGAGAATATATCATAACCAACAGTATATGCAAGTTTATACGTTACCTTGGAGTTTGTTGTAGTCAAGATATATCTCCTTAAGTTTGGTCCAATTTCCGATTTCTTTTGGAATGGCTCCCGAGAAATCATTTTCTGACAAGGATAAATTTTGTAGCATTTTGCAATTTGACAAAGTCGATGGTATTTCACCATGAAACTTATTAAGACTCAGAGAAAGGAATTCTAAATTAGGAAGATACTCGAAAATATTTGCTGGAAGTTCATCGGACAGACGATTATTAGTGAGATCAATAAGCAGAATTGAAGACATGTTGTAGATGAAAGAAGGGAAAGATCCAGAGAGCTGGTTATGGCTCAAATCAAGCGTTTTCAGAGAAGATATGTTGAAGATGGTGGAGGGTATGGAATCGAAAAATTGGTTTTTTCCAAGATTTAGTGTTTTTAGTGAAGATAGATTTCCAAGCTGAGAAGGAATGATGCCTGTAAGACCAAAGGAATATGTAAACAGTCATATAATATTCTGTTAAGGGAGAATGAGTAGAAAAAAAATAAAAACACTATACATTTTGAAGTAGTTTTCTTCGACTAACCACTCGAGTTTAGTATATTTGAATACTAAAGGAGATAGGAACTGAAAAAATTAATTAGATTTTTTACTCGTATATTTTAAATAATTTGAGCTTGGCCACACCCTACCTAAAGTAAAAAAACAAAAATAAAAACATATTGTTCATAGATCATACCTTGGAGTTTGTTATAGCCAAGATATGACTTCTTTAGCTTGATCAAGTTGCCAATTTCTTTTGGTATAGTTCCCGAGAAATCATTCATCGACAAAGATAAGAATCCCAAACATTTGCAATTTGAAAGAGTAGACG
Organism: Clausena lansium; assembly: GCA_030449835.1. NCBI lineage: Eukaryota > Viridiplantae > Streptophyta > Magnoliopsida > Sapindales > Rutaceae > Clausena > Clausena lansium. The sequence goes on from JASUUF010000369.1 coordinate 4,145,023, forward strand.
GAATTTCACCATAAAACATGTTTCCCCTTAAATTAAGGGATTCTAGAAAAGGAAAATGATCACAAATATTTGCCGGGAGTTTACCGGATAGTCTATTATCATTGAAATCAAGAACTTGTAAAGGAGACAAGTTGAACATGAAAGAAGGGAAAGAACCTGAGAGCTGGTTATCACTAAGATCAAGAAATTTCAATGAAGAAATGCTTAAGATGGAGGAAGGAATTGCACCCGAAAGCTGGTTAAAACTGAGATCAAGTGATCGCAATGAAGAGAGATTCCCAAGTTGAGAAGGGATTGTGCCTATAAAACTTAAGTAAGAAACATCCAAGGCTGTAACTCTATGTTGATTGATATCACAAGTGACCCCCATCCAATCACAGACAGAGCTAGTTGTGTTCCAATTATAGGTTAAGAAATTGCTTGGATCATAAGTTATGTGTGCTTTCAAGGCAAGAAGAGCATCTTGGTCCGCAGTATCTAAGGATTGAATTATCAAACAATGGACAAAGAAAATTGTTAGGATCAGAGAAAGGTTTCTCTCCATTGAGTGCTGAAGTGTATTATGCGTTTGGTAATCGAAAGGAAACACAAGTGCCAAGATTAAATAATGAAGCCGTAAGTTCTTCAGCAACTGCAAAAAAGAAAAAGTGAGAAAAAAAATGACAAAAGTAAGGTAACTCACCTTTTTATTTTCCTTTTGCTTTCTTTCTCACCTCCATCGCTTTTGCGGTACATTTTTTGATCAAATCTCTTACTTGAACAAATGTAAGTTCTCATTAGTAGATATTGATCATATATTTGAATGATAACGATCGCATATTAAATTACTTTTAATTTATTTTGGACTTCATCAATTAATTATACTAGCAAGATGGCGACAATTATTTATTATTCCACTACAATATTATATTGTCACGTTTAACAACCGAGTTTCTAATTTATTTCGAAATTAGATGCTAGCTGTTGAGCATGTGTGAACGTGATAAAGTGCTAAAACACAAATGCTCCGACTCTTTTTGTAAATTGATTTTGTTATCTTGATGTAATGATGTCCAACTTCTTTATTTTTTTCTTTCTATTTGCTTTAAAAAAAAATTTAATCATAAATGTGATAGAAAGTTAAGCTTACAAAAAGAAATAATAAGATAGAATAATGTTAGCAATGAGGAATAGGATTAAATTTATTATAAAAATGTCCATGTATGATTTATCATTTTGTGGGTTAGGGTTTTGTTCTCTAATTTGGGCCACCCACATTTCAAGGTCGAGTTCTTAACTCCACTTCGAATTGATTAAGGATTATTAGTTAACAATTTTTTTTTAATTTGAAATATAAAACAAAAACAAAAATTATAATTCTCATTTATCTAAATTAACAAACAATATTTTTTAAATGAACAATGCAAATTTTATTAAAGAGAAAGAATAAAGTTGAATTACAAAAGATTAAGTAAACCGATATTTAGGTAATCTCAAGAATATTCGGATAAAAAATTACGAATTGGATCAGGTATATTACCCCACGAAACATACGATCAGCAGACAATTTTCATATTAACCAAACAATTTAGGACTGAATTATCCCCCTAAAAAATACACGACTATAATGAAAAGTCATACCACTTATCTTCTTCTCTTCTTGACAAACAATTTGCTTCTCCAATTTGATTTCCCATTTGTACATGGCTCTCAAGAAGTCTAAAAGTCCAAACTAGCCCGCGCAGTAATACTATATTTTCAAATTTATATAACGGTTAATATTAATATTGAATATAATTAATAAAAGTAAAAAAACAAAAAAAAGAAAAAAGTATTGAATCACATTCCTTCTAGAGGTTCATTGAAAACAGTTTGTTAATCATAAAAGGGAAGACGACATCTATTCAACTGGCAACTGCGATATAATATATAGTCATGTGTTTTATGATCATTTCCATCTTTCATAGCTGTCCTGTCGTGCATATAACAAAATAGTTTATCAAGATATTCCAACTTTTCTTCAAAAGAAAAAAAGATATCACAATATTCTCTTTTCTTTTTTTTTTTCTTTTTCTCTTTTGTCTTTTCCAATTGCGACGGTGGGTAAGGGATGCACCTAATTTTTGTAATAAAAAATATATCTTGATATTAGACTGTATTTTTTATTTATCGGTTTTAATTCCTTAATAAATACCCTTAACCAGTACATAACAGGTTGTTACAGGGATTCTAAAAAATATGTAATGTTATAATTATAAATTCTTGTATAAATTATTTTTGCATAAATTAACGTGACATTATATAATTAATTGATTGAAAATATAAAATAATAAAAATATATTATATGGGCCAAGTAATACTTTTATTTAACTCATGACTGGTGTCATACCACATCGGTTAATCAAAATTATTTGTACAAACGAATTTGTTATTCGTAGTTGTATTATTGCTGGTCAGAAACCTATGATTTCGATCAAGTTGCTGGTTTCCGAATAAATGAAAATTGGGCCGGGTCGGGTAGACCCAATTGTGCTTTTGTGCTGGGCCAACAGAATAAAAAATAGGCAGGCCCGACATAACACAGTCGGCCTGACCCATTTTACTTACTCGAGGGCCACAAACATTAACCTCATGACTCCATATTTAGAACATCATAATTGGAAATTAAATTAACAAACTTGATGCAATTGTCTTTTAGTCTCAAAATAGAGTCCGTCAATAAATAATCACCAACTCATACTCAATCCCTATGTTGAAAATATGTTCTATAAATTGAACCTCTCTCAAAATTAAAAATCACAAGAAATTTAACTAATTAAACAGCAGCAATGGAAGGAAAAGGAATCACTAGACTTCGGCTTCTGATAACATCAATGGTGGTGTTGTTTCTGCTGCTGGTGCCTGCTGCAGCTGCAGGGCATGGCCAGCATCACCAGGGTGGTCAGCATCATGTTGAGCTAGACACTTGCGTACGGAATTGCTACCCAAAATGCAATCTCCCTCGGCCAATTTGGTGTGACACATTCTGTATTAGCACATGCAAGAACTTCAAATCAAAAGCTGATAGTCTCTGCAATTTATTAGCACATGCAAGAACTTCAAATCAAAAGCTGATAGTCTCTGCAATTGCACTTACACTTGCTCACAATATAAGTGTGCTAAATTTGGCTATGGTATGACCAAAGAATTATGCTCCTTAAATTTGCATGCATTTTTTATGTACCTTAATTTATGTACTCTACTCTCCTCTTTTTGTTTCCCTTCATTTACGTTTCTTTTCTGTTGCAGATCCGGAGGCTGTGATGAAGTGTGTGAAAGGCTGCTCCAAGCTGTGTAACATTAAAATGTAGTCCTACAATTTATAGCCCATTAATAATTAAGTTGGGAAAAAAAATGTAGTGAGATGTGACCATAATCAATAAATTATGTCATTTGCTTGTTGAATATTGTGGCCCGTAGTTTGTCCAAGTTTTGCCTGTTATTTAAAATTCATAGCAAAATATAAAACGCAAACAAAAAAAAAAATGAAGATGCACCATCAATTTTTAAACATCAAATGTTGATGACAAAGGAAATAAGGTGGAACTTATTTTAAAACATTCATGCTTCAAGGCTATTAACAACATAATTAGACTAATCGGTCTTTGGTCGAGTGAAAAGTCTACTCTACGTGGAGATAATTTTTTCCTTTACAAAATGTGAGTGAAATAATATTTAAAAAAAATACTACGTAACTAGACTTTTAAAGGCGTGCATCTAAAATTTTTTGGGAATATATATATATATTAATTATATAATTGATTCTGTGTTGCATATTGTCTAATATATATAAAGTTTGTATGTTATTTCAATTTCAATTTCAATGTAAAATCTAAAAAGAGAAAAAAGTATCAAGAAACACATAAATTCTTAAACATTAAAATTTATTCAAACAAATTCATTCTTCAAGACTATTAACAACATAATTAGACTTTCTAGAACACGTGATTACATTCCCGATCAGATAAACTAAACATATAATTTTAATGCTTACATGAGCTCATGAGCACCTATAGCTTATAATTTGATTTGATTTTAATCTTTTTTTTAAAATTAATGTCCATATGATATTGCAACATTTGCTATCATAATGAGACTAATTGGGCTGAAGGTAGAATTGAAATCAAATCTCATCATGCAAAAATTCTGGGAAAAAAAATTAAACGAAAATTAAACTAAGGAAATGATAATGATCAAAAGTAATTAACTTTTTCAAAATCACTCTAGCCGTAATTATTACATGTTAATCTCACAAGTGGCTCATCTAAGAAACCCTATATTTTATCCGGATCCGGATTTGGCCTAAAAAGCCCGAACACTATTTTTTGGGCCTGAAATCAGTATTTACGATTCAGCCCAATCCGCAAAGACTAATCCTTCGTATCACAAAATGCCGGTGTCAAAAATATTATCAAAATTAAAACTCAAATATTAAAAAGGAGACTGCATGCATACTTTTGCCGCTGTGAGCCTTACCCATTTACTTACTCAAGGGCCACAAACATTAACCTCATGACTCCATATTTAGAACATCATAAATTGAAATTAAATTAACAACTTAATGCAATTGTCTTTAGCCTCAAAATAGAGTCCCTCAATAAATAATCACCAACTCCCACTCAAGCCCTGTGTTGATAATATGTTCTATAAATTGAACCTCTCCCAAAGTTAAAAATCACAAGAAATTTATATGATTAGACAGCAGCAATGGAAGGAAAAGGAATCACTGGTCTTCAGCTTCTGATAACATCAATGGTGGTGCTGTTTCTGCTGCTGCTGCCTGCTGCAGCTGAAGGGCATGGCCCCCATCCAAGGGTGATCAGCATCATATTGAGCTGGACACTTGCTTAGCTGATTGCTACCCAAAATGCAATGCTCCTCGCCCACTTTGGTGCGCCGCATTGTGTATTGGCAAATGCAAGAACTCAAAATCAATCCCTGATAATCTCTGCAATTGCACTTACAATTGTTCAAAGTTTAAGTGTGCTGAAATTGGCCCTGGTATAAACAAATAATTATGCTCCTTTAAATTTGCATGCATTTTTTATTTACCTTAATTTATGTACTCTGCTTTTTTTCCCCTTTATTTATGTTTCTTTTCTGTTGCAAATCCGGAGGCTGTGAAGGAGTGTGCGAAAGGCTGCTCCAAGCTGTGCAACATGAAAGTGTAGACCTATAATTTATATAGCCCATTAATAAGTTGGAAAAATAAAATGTAATGAGATGTGACCATAGTCAATAAATCACGTCATTTCCTTGTTGCATATCGTGCCCCGTATTTTGTCCAAGTTTTGTATGTTATTTTATTTAAAATTCATAGCAAAATATAAAAATAGAGCCAGAAAAACCAAAAAAAAAAAAAAATTGAAGATGCACCATCAATTTTTGATCATCAAATGTTAATGACAAAGGAAATATGATGGAAATTATTTTAAAAAATTGATGCTTCAAGGCTACTAACAAACGTAATTAGACTTTATGGTGCGCATTTAGAATATTTTGGAAATATATATATTTTGTAAAATTAGCTATCATAATGAGACTAATTAGGCTGAAGGTAGAACTGAATAATTTATTAATTATTAATTTTTTTTAATAATTAATAAATCCAAAAAGTTAAGAAAAAAACCAAACAAAACAAAACCAAAAAGTTAAGAAAAAAAAGAAAATCCTTAACCAAACAAAACAAAACAACACACCAGCCGCCACCTCAATCTTCATCTTCCTCGTCCAATCAATTCAATATTTCATCAATGCATCATCAATTTAAATCATCGTCAGTTCATCATCCATTATCATCAAAAACAACGAAGAGCAGCCAAGCTCGCTCCGGCACCCGTCAAATTCGATCTCGTCTCTCGCCAAAGAGCAAGTTTTGCCCAATCCGATATTTTGGGCCCAATATTTATCCGGCCCAAATTTGGGCCACAGAAGTCCGAACATAATATTTTGGGCCTCAAATAAGTATTTAAGAGGCAGCCCAATGGGCCAAAAATCCTTCATTTGATAGAATGCCAATGTTAAGAATATCACCAAAATTAAAACTCAAATATTAAAAAAAGAGATACAACTCATACAAGAGAGTGCTTAGGGGTGGTAAATAATCCGACTTAATTAGAAAATTTTAGGTTCGGTTCGGATAAAAATTTATTGCCCAATCCAATCGGGTGGCTTTTTGTCCAATCTAATTGGATCGTAATCGGATCAATTTAAATCCAAACCAATTTAAAAATCCGATCGGGTTGGGTTGATCCACAGTTTAAAAAAAAAAATTATAAATGACTAAAACAGTAAAACTAAACCTAATCCACTCACACGCGGTCTCACGACACACCGAGCACAGACGGCTTGTTCACAAGAGAGTGCTGCAGCTGCTAGCTTGTTCCACCTCGACCGACAGCTTTCTTCATGGTGAATTTGCGTCTTGTTTCTAGGAGAAATGGGTTGATTTGGTTTGCTTTGTCTCTTTCTATGACCTATTGATCTATTGGGGTTTATTGTTATGCAAAAGATCGTGATTTTATTTTGCTTTTCAAGAATGACAGAAAGAGAGAGAATTTTCAAACTTGGGTAATGGAGATCAAGAAAAGTCAAATAAAAAGAACTGTGATTAATGGAAATGGGGCCTTGTTATTACTTCAATTTCGATTTGAATATGTTTAGTTCTGGTGAATTTACTTCAATTTCGAGATCAAGAAAAGTCAAATAAAAAGAACTGGAGAATTTACTTCAATTTCTATTTGAAATATCAATATCAATTGCCCCTTGCTTTAAAATATGATTTATTATCATTACTCTTCTTATTATTTTGGATATCAGATTATCAACTGACCCATTCTCCCCAAAAAAAAAAAACATGCCAACTGACCCGAACACGACCTCAACTTAAACCGATCCGAATTTTCGATCCGATCCGAGTTCGGACATCGGATTGGATCGAATTACAAGTTGGATTTAGTTCGGATAAATATTTCCCAACCCGAATTTACCCAATATATACTTTTGCCGCTTAGTTGCCTAGTAACCAGTGAAGAACAATAAAAGCTGCTTTGGTTCTTTTTTGGAGGTCAGATTTCGCCACCCTTTCTCTTTTAAATCGCATCTGGATTTGCAAGTTTATTCATTTTTTTATATTATTTTCTGTTTTTATGGGATGATTTTGAGGCTGCTTTGAGTTTTCTTTTTTCATGCAATTTCTTTTTTGAATTGTTTGTATTGATAGCTTTTGATTAAATTATCGATATTCAAATGCTAAGAGGAGTTACTATGGCATATTTACTATCTGGGTTTCCTTAAAAAGAACAAAAAAGAAAAACAGAAACTCATTGTTTGCTTAAAGTTGCTTGCCCTGTTATGTGTTTTCTTGTTTTGTTTTTTAGCTGTATTTGGTGGGTGACAGCGTCAGCAATAATATTGGAAAATGTATTTCTTTTTGGCTCATATATTTATTTCCAGGGTCCTGATATTGGTAAAGTTTTTTGCTATCTTCATGAAGGAAAGGATTTTCTTTTTGAATACTAAAACTCATGGTTTAATTGTGATTTTGACTCTATTTTCTACGTACATTGATATAACATGTGAAAATTCTTTTTATTTATTAACTTTAAAGGAAATAAGATGGGTGTTAGGCTTGGTTAGGCTTGGTTAACTAAATCTCAAAGGAGTACAATATAATGAAAATCTGGAAATTGTGCTTGCTAGCCTAGCATGTAGTTACGGCTTTGAAATTAAAGAATTTGAATATCTTTCTTGTTTGCAAAAGAGATGGCCTATAATCTTACCTGATTCCAATTATATGGCCGAGTCCATTGCTGCCTAGTGCAGCCTGATGGGTACTCTGATATGCTTTTGTATGTAATTCTTCATTCGGCCTCATAACTTTCTTGTGTGCATTCACACAATGTGTGGTAGTGTGGGATAGAGTTTTTGATATGGAGTTGAACAAGATTGGATGTCAGTCCTTCGTTCTATTTTAAGAATATGATTTCAATTCTGTCCTTTCCCAATAACTTGCTGACAAACACCACCTGATACTATATCAAATTCTTTCTCTTGCAATAACTTGCTGACAAACACCACCTGATACTATATCAAATTCTTTCTCGTGAATCTGTGTAGTGGGAATAATAAACTTGGCATGCTAAGTTGTTTTAGTTACTGCCTCTTTTTCAATTTTAATATTATTGTTATTCCTTTTCATAGGAGATTCTAAGCAGTTTGAAAACAACTCAATGACTTCATCATCGTGCTCTACATGTATGATGAATAAGAGCTCATTTGCTCCAAGAGAGTTAAACTGCAATAAAGAGTTGATGTTCAATTATTCAAGTCTTATGGATAAATTACAAGTTCATAGAAATTCATTTTCTCTATCTACTGACTTTTCAAAATCAAAATTGTTATTATCCCATGAGAAATCAATGAAATGGAAGCAGACCCAGCAGTTGCCTTTAAGGAATTCAATCCAGTGCCGGACAGTAGAAACTCAAAGTACCCCTTCATTTACCATTGGGAAGAAGTTTCAACTTGATGATGTGATTGAAGCACAACAGTTTGATAGAGACATTCTTAATGCTATATTTGAAGTTGCACGTGAAATGGAGAAGATAGAAAAGAATTCACCTGGAAGCCAAATTCTTAAGGGTTACCTAATGGCTACTCTGTTTTATGAGCCCTCTACTAGAACTAGGCTTTCATTTGAGTCTGCTATGAAGCGTTTAGGTGGGGAAGTTTTGACTACAGAAAATGCTAGGGAATTTTCATCTGCAGCAAAGGGGGAGACACTCGAAGGTAAATATAATTTTGATCATTTATTCCGGATTCCATTAAGTAGTTTCCTTGTAATGTGGTTCTGATATAGTTGCTTGATTTGCAGACACTATAAGGACTGTTGAGGGGTACTCTGATATAATAATTATGCGGCATTTTGAAAGTGGAGCTGCCAGAAGAGCTGCAACAACAGCTGTCATTCCCGTCATAAATGCTGGAGATGGACCCGGACAACATCCAACTCAGGTATGCATAGAGTTTTCCTTAATGCTGGGAAACGTTGTAGCTTTCACTTGGTACATAAATAAAATGTAACTTTCGATTCCTGGTATTTTAGAAGTTCTCATCCATTATGGTTCCTACTTATGTAGAGGGAGTGAGAGAGATGTCTTTTTTTCTGATTGTTTTAGTTTTTTCTCTTTATGTTGATTTCTGTTCGTGAGTAACTGAGTCAAAGCTCTACTCTTGCCTTTGCACTCAATGCAGGCTCTGTTAGATGTCTATACTATTGAAAGAGAGATAGGGAAGCTGGATGGAATCAAAGTTGGGCTTGTGGGAGATCTAGCTAATGGAAGGACTGTCCGCTCGCTTGCTTACTTGCTTGCCAAATACCAAGATGTGAAGATCTATTTTGTCTCTCCTGGCGTGGTAAAAATGAAGGTAGTTTATTGAATAACCAATTGGGCTTCTCTGACGTCATTTGAAAATAAATTGACATGTATCAGTGAGATGTTAAGTATGACACGTTAGAACTTGAATTAGAAATCTATAAGTTTGGTTGCTCAATTTATTTTGCCTTTCTTAGGATGATATCAAAGACTATCTTACATCACAAGGTGTAGAATGGGAAGAAAGTGCAGACTTAATGGAAGTGGCTTCAAAATGTGACGTGGTGTATCAAACTCGCATACAACGAGAACGCTTTGGAGAGAGAACTGACCTTTACGAAGAAGCTCGAGGCAAGTACATTGTAGATCAGAATGTGTTACGAGTGATGCAGAAGCACGCTGTGGTGATGCACCCTCTCCCGAGGCTTGATGAGGTAAGCGACCATTGTTTGTCACCGATGCTGGCGTGGCCCTTCTCATGTTTTCTCTAATATAGCTTCTTATTCTGTGTAGATCACAGTAGATGTTGATGCTGATCCTAGGGCTGCCTATTTTAGACAAGCAAAGAATGGTCTGTATATTCGGATGGCTCTCTTGAAATTATTGCTTGTTGGGTGGTGAGGAATGCGTTATCAACACTTCCAAATTTCAAAGCATTTGTTTTTGCTCGTGTTTTTTTATCTTGTTAACAATTTCTTACAATTGTGAGAATATTGTGTTTGATGTTATTTTTTTCTCAGAGGTTTAAATTTGTAAGAGATTTTTTATATTTTTAATATTCTCTGGCCAACAAAGGTCACCATTCATTGTTGTCAAATTATATCTTCTTTACCCTCATTTTCAAGATTTACGCATTGGTATTGTTGTAGCGTAGTCAGCCAGCTAAATGTCAATATTATATCATCTGGTCCAACATCTCAACATGTAATGGCTGAGAGAATATTCGCCGTTATTTAATAAAAAAGCAATAAGGCATTGAACTCATTTCATGCAAAAACATTATTCCAGGGATTTCTAACCATTGCAAGTGTGAATAAAAGAATATGATTTTGATAGCAATCGTAAATGGACTTTATTGTTTGTAATTAATCATGTATCGTTAATTAAGTGAATTTTTATATTTGATAGAACTGAACATAAACTTTACATTTTACTTTCTTATCTTACATCAACCCAAGTAGTGTGTATATAATATGATCGTATTCATAATGATCAAGATATAATTTTGTTATTTTTTTTAATACTATATATAATCCAATCAAAGTGCAATACAAATGAAGTCTACTAAAGTGTACAATCAATCCAACATATCAAAGTCTAATTAATGTTAATCCACTGAAGCCAAGCAAAATAATAAATTTTCCGGTTACTGAGGAGATTCAAACCCTCCACTTTAGAGTTAAAGGCAGAAGATTCCGACCAATTTAATTAAGAGTTGTGATTTAAATTTAATATTTATTAATATTTAAATGTTCTTTTTTTTAATAATTTTTTTAAAATTTAGACTTACATGAAAAATAGTTATAATCAAGAGACAAGTGAAATAATACTTTTACAAGTTTTGGGGACTTGTCTGCAATTTTTTGAATTTTCTCAAAACATAAATATGTGTGTTTCCAATTTAAATCTCACCTCCATGAAACTGAGTACTTAATAATCCCATGGCTAGCTTAGCTAAACAAAAGAAAGGAAATGGAAGAACCTTTTCTTGATACCATTAGAATAGATAAGGGAAGGTCTGAAATGATCAACATGTGAAAATTTCATGAGCTTTGCTTTCTACTGAATCCTTTCATGGGATTCGCTCAACAACAAGGGTTTCTACAAAAGGCACGGTAGATTTTAGACTCCATCTTCTCCATTTTCACTCGGTACAAATTTGAGCTAAAAAATAACCTGTAAAACGACAAGTACTCCAACTATGCATCCAGCTAGTAGGTCATGGCTGAATGCATAAAAGCTGAACCCATGCTGCTATAGGTTGAAAATGGGGAACATGTACTCAATAATCCACCATGACTTTTGCAGCAATCCTTGCTATTGAGCGAATCTGACAATGGATACTTCTAAAAATATGACCACAAATAGTCTACATAGCTAATAGACGTCAGCAGTGGTATAATAACTTGTAATATCAAGCAATGAATCATCCATTATTATGTTAACGGTAGTGTTGGTAAGTGTGACAAACTAATTAGTAGTGTTTGGGATGAGAGAAAATAGAAGAAAATGAAATGAAAATATTTCTTTGTATTTAAGTAACTAAAAGAGATTTGGAGAGTTCATATTGATCAAGGAGATAGTGATTACAAAGCAGTATGAAGTTAACCCAAGAGAAAGAAAAAAATCTTGATTAGGTTCTAATTCACTCTGTACTCTCATTAAATGTAATTTAAAGTTAGTCTTTCATTCAGGCTCTGCATCTGCCTCTGTTTTGTACTTGACCGGCATACTTAGGGTGCGCTTGGAAGTGTGGTGATGTAGCTTTTAAGCTACAACTGTTGTGAAAAAAAAAAGTGTAATTATGAAATAAAAGTTAATTGTGCGTATTAAATATAATTTTTAAATAATAATTTTGATAAAATTATTAAAGATATAATAGATTTTTCATCATGCAAATAAAAAATTATATCAACATAACTTCTAAAGAACAGCAGCTAGTGTTTACCAAATACTTTAGTGTTGTAATTTTTAAGCTACAGTTATCCAACTTCAATCCCAAGCGCACCTTAGCTCACTAACAATCACTTTAATCACCCTTATCATCCCTTCTATAATATGATTCCTTAAAAATTCAACTCATTACTATAATATGATAAATGCTATGTCAATTTATATGCAGCATATGATTAGCATTCATCAAATCGATGCTCTTAAGTTTTGAGGAGATCCAATCTACTACTACTAGGAACCGGTTCATCAACAAACCAAAATCGAACTAGTTCATCCATATACAATTTTTGTTCTTCTGGAAAGTGGTAATTAGCTAGCCTAGCTAGATATTTTAGTTTGATATCAATAATGTTGATCGATATGACTTCTCAAAAGTTGCTAGTAGTCACTAACATGCATGAGTTGAAAACTAGCTTAGATGTTCCATATCTGAATATCACACGAGAAATCCCTAGTTCAACTTTTGACCTCCCTGTCATAGAAAACGGCACCTCCGGGTTACAAATGATAACTGGTTAGTATAATTAAACAAACTTTATTTATTTAATGTCACAAATTAACAACGAACTATTGAAACAAAAGACTTATTCATGAACCTCCTACAGGCTGCAAAATGATAAAAGAATAGTTTAATTAAACTAATTTTCTTTATTTAATGTCACAAATTAACAATTAACCAAAAGACTTACTGCATGACCTGCAAGTGGCTGTCGCTAATGAAATGGAATCTCACTTGCACGAAGCCCCTATAGACAAAACTCATCAAGCAAGGTTCATGAGCTATACTTTCAAGTGAATTCTTTCATGGGATTCATTCGGCAAGAAGGTTTCTACAAAAGACACGTACGGTGGATTTTGGACAACATCTTCCCCATTTTTACTCTTAAGGCATGTGTACAACTTAAAGGCCATCAAGAATGACGTACTAGCTGGATGTCCGCTTAGAATTTTAGAGCATTACATGATATTTTCAAGCTCATATTTGCACTTGTTTTTGGTATTGTGCTGATATGATATTGATCCTAATTGTATGCTGCAAGGAATTGGTTATGCTGGGTAGCTAACCTTCCTCTCGAAATTGGATTCTATTAGTATTCAAACCTGTGTAACATGTTAATTAGTAGGATTATGCAATATGTGCAAACATATGCACACTTTGTAGTCATGATTTGTAAATGCTATATATGCAGATTCGAGTTTGGTGCCTCCAATTGTATTTGCTCTTCTAAGCAACTCACGTAACACTGTAATCGGGACCTCTGTAACTACCTCTTTGTTGATGGCTTCAGTTCTTTCAACCAAGGTTTCTACTGCTGAAAAACCATTACTGTATCTTAAACTAGCCATGACTTCCACTTTCTATCTAGTTTGATGCAAACCGATGTAGAAAATTTCAGGTGCTTTAGCTTTTCTAGACTTTATCTATCTGTGTTTTTATGGTTACAGGTTGGGATTAATTATTGATGGACTTTCCATTAGTGGCAACATAGAGCCACCCAATTAATGGCTTTGACATAAACTTTCATTGTTGCTAATATCCTTCAAACTATTCTAGAAATATTTAGGCACTGATGACTTTATAACCAGATTATAAAAATGTTTAGTGAGGATATTTTTATTTTAATATGATTCCATTAAAATATTAAGAAATTATAAATTTTAATGCATTAAAAATAGTATTTTTTTGTCTATTAATGTGTATTAAAATCTGTGTTATTTTCTATTTCTTTTCTTTTAATGAAGTTTTCTCCTGCTTTATTAATCATCAAATTATTTTATTATCTAAAATTGACTTTGACATAAACTTTCACTGCTAATATCCTTCAAATTACTCCCAAAAATTTAGGTACTATGACTTCAAAACCAATTATAAAAATGTTGCTACCAACATGCTTATGATTTCTTGAGGGCTGACCTAGTGTGCCACGTCACACATATTATAGTGTGCTGCATCGTGTATGGAAAACTATGATTGGGCGGCTGTGAAGCGCAAAACATAGAGCCAGCCAATCATTGTTTAATGTGCGTGACGTCGCTCATTAAATTAAAATTCATGAATTCTTACCATGAGAAATAATTAACTAAATTTAGTTAATTACCATTCCTACTATTTCTTACAAAATTCATTTCAAATATTGTCTCCAATTAACTTATACAAAAGATTCACCAATGATATACAAGCGAAAATAAATAATCATCATAATTCAAAAATTCATCTTTCAAATATGTATCTATAATGGCTACGATGCAAATCCCAGTAGCTAAAATGATATTGGAATTACTACTGGTCCTTTTTTATGGATCTTGGTTTGTTGAGCCTCATCTGTTTTTCATAGCCCTCAATAAGCTTTGGGCTTATTTATTCACATTGTCCAATGGATCATACCCTTTTCAAGGGTCAGGATACCATAACAGGACAGCCATCTTTTTAGCCTCTTGAAATTCACTAAATTTATTTAGAAACGAAGGTCTTTGGTAATGTGTACTGTGTAGTGCTTCCATTTTTGAATTTGATGACATAGGAAGCATTTGTTATTCAGATTTTACCAAATTTTGATACATCAGTCATTATTTATGAAATTTACCAAATAGGTGTTGGAAATTTTTAAAATAAATGGTGTCTTATTGTAGAGACATGTCCAATATAGCGTTATAATGTAAAGACATGTCCAATTATTTGTGTCTTATAAAAGAGGTACTTTTTCACTTAAAGATATATCCATTCATGGTGAGATACCTTTTCACTTAAAGATATATCCATTCATGGTGAGGTACCTTTTCATTTAAAGACATATCCATTCATAGTGACATTTCATTTGAAATGATGATGGTTCAATTTAGACCATTGATTCAAATTCAAATCTTGATCTAATGGTCATGAATGAAGGAGTATCATGAAAGATGACAACCCAAATGAAATGGCACAAGTACATTTATAAATAGAGTCCATGTTTAGGCCATTAAGACATGAAATAAATGATCTCACACCACTCTTTTCTCACCCTTCTTTCCTAAAACGAATTTTGTCATAAAACCATCAATTTTTGTGCATCAAATTTTCAATATATTGTTTTTCTGCAGAAACAATATATTGATTTTTGGCAGGCTTGCAACATTTAAAAGTATTCAGGTTTGCTTTCGTCAATGCACAACGCAAGCAAACAAACAAATGCTTCATTGTATCCTGAAGGCGTATTTGCTTAACCCATGTGCATCACTCGATTGGTGGTGGCAAATAATGTCTTAAGGAAAGCGACATTCGTAACGTGCCTTGAAGTGCCAATTATTTTTCTGCAGTAATTATTACTATTTTCTTTTTACACATAGAGTTGTAGACACATTACATATATTATAAAATTCCACTATTGTTACTGCAATTCTCTACATTTGTCATTCCCCACAAGAATATATCCTCAACAATCTTAAGCCGTTATTTCTACAACAATGGCACCAAGTTCTTCTCTTCGACAGTTCGCAGCAGATTTTGTCAAATTAGAGAGATTTGATGGTGGCAACTTTATACGTTGGCAGAAAAAGTTTCATTTCTTATTGACAAGCCTTAATGTGGTTTATGTTCTTACAACACCAAAGCCTCAAGAATGTGAGGATGAGACATTAGCAGAAACTAGAGCATGGCAGAAGTGGGAGCAAGATGACTATGTGTACAAGGGACACATTTGCAATGCTATGTCTGATACTTTGTTTGATCAATACCACAACAAACCCACAGCGAAAGAAATATGGGACTCATTAGAGGCTAAGTACATGATGGAAGATGCAACAAGTAAGAAATTCTTGGCTTCTAAATTTTTTAATTATAAAATGGTAGATAATAGACTTATGGTTGAACAATATAATGAGATTTTGCATATCCTTGATCAATTCAACCAACACAACATGAAAATGGATGAGTCTATTTTTGTTTCTTCAATTATTGATAAACTCCCTCCCTCTTGGAAAGACTACAAGAAAAGTCTTAAACATAGCAAAGAGGAAATTAGCCTGGAAAGCTTAGGCCAAAGTCTTTGTATTGAAGAGGAACTCAAGCTTAATAGTCTTGAGGAACAGGCTGCTCCATCCTCTAAGATTAATGTTGTGGAGGAGGGGAATGAGTTTAAACATTCTAATCACTCTAAGAACAATCAAAAGAGAAAGTTTGATTCCAAAGAGAATCAAAAAAATAAGAAAAAAAAGAAGGGTACATGTTACCATTGCGGAAAGCCTGGCCATTTTAAAAGAGATTGTCGACTTCTTAAGAAACAAAAAGAAGGTTCGAACATAAATTTTATGGCCATGATATCCGAGATCAATGTTCTTGAAGATGATAATGCATGGGGGATAGATTCTGGTGCAACCAAGCATGTGTGCAAGGATCGTAGCCTTCTCACATCTTACAAAGCAATTGATGATGGAAATGTTCTTTATATGGGAAATTCCTCCACTGTAACAATTAAAGGAAAAGGCAATGTGCAACTAAAGTTTACTTCTGGAAAAATCCTAACTCTTACTGATGTTTATCATGTACCAGAAGTTAAGAAAAATCTTGTATCTGGTAGTCTTCTTAATAAGTTTAGCTTCAAACTTGTGTTTGAGTCAAACAAATTTGTATTGTCTAAAGGTGGTACCTTTATTGGGAAAGGATATATGTATGAGGGAATGTTTAAACTCAATATTAATAAAATGAATGCTTCTTCTGCTTACATGATTGACTCATTATCTTTGTGGCATAATCGTTTAAGACATATGAATAATAGAAGATTGCATGATATGACTAATTTAGAATTAATTCCTAAACATGAAAATGATATGCATGAAAAATGTAAAGTGTGTGTACAGACTAAAATCACAAGAACCCCTTTTCCAAAAATTGAAAAAACATCTTCTTTGTTGCATTTAATTCATAGTGATGTATGTGTTATGCATAGTAATCCTACTAAAGGAGGTAAAAAAATATTTTGTTACTTTCATTGATGATTTTTTAAAATATTACTATGTATATTTATTGCATTCTAAAGATCAAGTTTTAGATAAGTTTAAAATTTATAAAAATGAAGTTGAGAATTTTTGTAACATTAAAATTAAATGCCTTAGAAGTGATAAAGGAGGTGAATATTCATTCCTGAATTTTGTGAATCTGTTGGTATTGTGCATAAAACTAGCATTGCATATACACCATGGTTGTAGAATTTGTAGCTTTGGCTTCATGTAACAAGGAAGCTAAGTGGTTATAGAATTTGCTTATAAGAATTCCTATTTGGTCTCAATAAGTGCCTCTTGTATCCATTTATTGTGATAGTGAGACAACATTGTCAAGGGCATATAGCCAAATCTATAATGAAAAGTCTAGGCATATTGGTCTAAGACATAGTTATGTGAGACAATTGATTATAGATGGAGTAATCACAATTGAATTTGTGAGATCATGCCAAAATTTGGCAAACCCCTTAACTAAAGGCCTTGCAAGGGACATTATATTAAAAACTTCTAAGGGGATGGGACTGAAGCCAGCATCATCTTATCACCAATGATGGAAACTCAACCCAACACTTGAAACATCAAGATCTTGGGTTCAATGAGCAAAGTACATTATATGTTGTGATAGCAAGCACTATAATATTTGAGATGCGTCCCAAAGGCGAGTGCTTGATACCTGTAACATATGGGAAAGGTTAAGCTACTTAGCTTTTAATAGACTTATAAATGTTTTAGTTACAAGGACATTCTAGATAAGTCTACCTATGTGAGTGTAGGAGGTGGTGCCGCTTCCTATGTAACTTGGCTGGTTACTAAAGCACTCATGAAAACAGGATATAGACACAGGACCAATCCACGTGTCAGCTAAAGAATACTTGAGAATTTGAAAACTTTTGTGTGAGATATATCCGGTTAGTCGAATAAGGTCGCTGGTTCAAAGCTTGTCTACTATGCTATCTTGATTAACTTTGATGTGTTGTCACTAAGTGAAGGTTCAAGTCCAAAAGACACCTTCATTTATGCAAAAGTTTTTCAAGCCTGTGCGAGATAATTTTAAAAATTCGTTTATTTTGAAAATGGTGGGGGATTGTTGGAAATTTTCAAAATAAATGGTGTCTTATTGTAGAGACATGTCCAATATGGTGTCTTAATGTAAAGACATGTCTAATTATTTGTGCCTTATAGAAGATGTATCTTTTCACTTAAAGATATATCCATTCATGGTGAGGTACCTTTTCACTTAAAGATATATCCATTCATGGTGAGGTACCTTTTCATTTAAAGACATATCCATTCATGGTGACATTTCATTTGAAATGGTGATGGTTCAATTTAGACCATTGATTTAAATTCAAATCTTGATCTAATGGTCATAAATGAAGGGGTATCATGAAAGATGACAACCCAAATGAAAGGGCACAAGTATATCTATAAATAGAGGCCATGTTTAAGCCATTAAGACATGAAATAAATGATCTCACACCCTTCTTTTCTCACCCTTCTTTCTTAAAACGAATTTTGTCATAAAACCATCAATTTTTGTGCATCAAATTTCCAATATATTGTTTTTCTGCAGAAACAATATATTGATTCTTGGCAGGCTTGCAACATTCAAGAGTATTCAGGTTTGTTTTCGTCAATGCACAACGCAAGCAAACAAACAAATGCTTCATTATATCCTGGAGGCGTATTTACTTAGCCCATGTGCATCACTCGATTGGTGGGGGCAAATAACGTCTTAAGGGAAGCGACATTTGTAACGTGCCTTGAAGTGTAAATTATTTTTCTACAGTAATAATTACTATTTTCTTTTTACATATAGAGTTGTAGACACATTACTTATATTATAAAATTCCACCATTGTTGCTGCAATTCTCTATATTTGTCATTCCCCACAAGAATATATCCCCAACAATAGGAAGCTTGAATATTTATGAGATGTTACAAGCCCGAATTATTGTTAATTATTTTTCATATAGATGACTAGTGACTTACGGACATAACCGTGGAGGCCGGTATAGTTTTTGGGGTTCAATAATTAACCAATATAATCACAATTATGCAACAAATTAAATACAATATAAATTACTATTATAAGTTTTTAGCCACTTGCCCCCTTCAACAAAAAGTTGCAAAAGATTTAAGGGAATTGGTCATTAGCTTATTTGTCGTAAGCTTTTGTTATTGGTAGACAATGGTGTGTCTTTTGCGAAGGTTCTCAGGTTTCAGGTTTGGTTAAAATACAAAAAGGAAACAGTTGTTTTAGTTTTTATCAGTGAACTCCATCAAATTCCTAAAACAATCAAGATAAAAGTTTCATAAAATTGTCAATCATAAATTGTCAATCATGTGTTTATATTTTTAGTATTGAAAATTTTCATTTGGTAAGCACAAAAAAGTATATGACTGTTAGACACCTTAAGTTTCTAGTAATTACACTTGTTATAGGATAAAACAACCCCACACTTTATTGATAATAAAATATTTTACAAACACTTATATTTTATTTTTCAAACTGACAACATTCTCAACTGCAAAGTTGATCAAACACTTAATTATTATTATTATTTTTATCCAATGGATGATCTTTTTATCAACACGACAAAAGTTTATTATTTTGTAACCCACGACAATTTCAAAATGACCCTCACACCATTCCAACTAATCCACTACATTAACATTATATTACAAATTAATACAAGTTGAAAAATATAAAATGTTGTACATTAGTGGCTTCTCACTTGAGAAGCTTAAGAGGTCTGATCATTATATTGTCCTCATGATCCAAGATCTGCATAAGAGTTTTAATGGTAATGAAAAATCCGATAATAACTTTAAAACTAAATTAGTTGGATAAAAATTTGAAGAAAAGTTCAACCAAAAAAAAAAAAAGGTTCCTTACGTGGCAATGGTACACGTAGCCAGGTTCTGCAGTTGCATCAAATGGGTACGATGTATTCGTATGTATGTAAGAGAATCTCACCAATATTCTCGTCACGTAACCGGGTGTTATCTTGTACACGTTTTTCCACCCCTGTTCATGCGCGGGCACCTCTAGTTTCTTGCCACGTGCATGTTTGCTTAAGTTGCACTTGATCGCATCGTTTATTTTGTTCATGCAAGCCGTAAACTCATCTAGATTCAGAAGTTCCGTCTGATCTAACGTCTTAAACAATCCTAGATGAATGTGCAGCGGATGATTATCCCCCGTCAGATTGATCACTTCCCACACTTCACTGGTCCCCACCTTAGGCGTCTCGGTCACGGCATCTTCTAATGTTTTTGCATTGATTAAAAGGTGAGTGGGCTCTCCAGTGTTACTCGTGTACTCGTACATAGCAATATATCTTCTGGTCGAAGCAGCGGATAAGTCCGCTGACGGGTACTCAATCAACTTTGCGGGCACACGCCAAGTGTCCATTTCGCGATTTTTCAATATGATAAATTTCATCACCTTGCCACTAGCATCGTTGACTGGGTCACCTGCTGGGTAAGGATAAGGTGCATCATTTGCCAGAATAGCAACATCGGACGTTGACTCTGAAAAGTCAATGACCACGTCAGCAATCTCAGCTGGGGCCAGGAGGGTGTCATTGGTCACTATGGGTTTTCCAAGATACGCTGAATCAGATCCTACATGGATGAATCTCAAACCGTTGGTGAAGAAGAATCTAAAGAATCTCGCGTTGCTGGCATTGATGATACGGAATCTGTAATTACGACGTCGTACAGTCATACATGGCCATGCTTTCCCATTCACAACGATTACGTCACCAAAGTACTCAGGTTGCCACTGTGGGTGTATGGGGGGATTGTTTCCAGTAGAATTCATGTATATGGAACCATTGGTACGAAAGTTTCGATCGAAGACGAACAACGGCCGATCGAACACGTCACTACTTGGGAGTCTAAGTGGAGCTTCAACATCAGGATGGCGGATAATATAGGCCCCAATCAAGCCAGCCAATAGGTTGACTCTAGTCAGCCCCATGGTATGATCATGATACCATGTATTCCCCGGCTGTTGCATGTTGTGATAATGGTACGTTTCGTTAGTCCAAGTGGGTCCCTTCTCTTCAAATCCAGCGGTGAACCATGACTTTGCGTATCCATCGCTCTCAGGTTCATCAATGCCGCCATGAAGGTGAACCACAGTAGGGACACCCTTCTTGTTGCTTGGCATGGCAGTTGGGATTGTTGGGTCGACTGGAAGTATGTGATTTGGAGGGAGGTGATTTTGCCACGTCACGTAGGTGTCAATGCCTTGAAGGGCCTCGATGGTTGGACCAGGGACGCTTGCTGTGAGCCTTGATGTACCGAAGGCAAACACTGGTGTTGGAGGATGGTCTCTGTGGAATTTCTGCATTGAAAAGAAAAGGGGAAATATAAAATAAAATCTTTTGGCGACGAATCAAACTCGTGCACATCACCATGAGTCATGACCCTTGTTTAATAAAACGTAATAAAGTGGATGGTTTCCACTTTTTTTTACTTTCAGTTTCAAATAGTGAAAAATATTTATTAAAAATGCAAATATTTAATTTGATGTATTAATGGCAGTTCCACTAAGAAAATTTTATTAAATATACAAATATTAATCAATGAAGTTATGTTATAGCTTGCATGCTTACTTCAAGTCGACACTAATCAAATATATTATTTAATTAAAAGTTTAATTTATAGAGATTCTATTATATTTATTTATTAGTGATTGTGTATGGTTAATATTTAATAACTCTAATGTTTGTTAAGAAAAAAAAGTCTGATCATGAAACCAACCTCAGTCTATGTAAAGTAATAACTTTAAAAACTAGAGAATAATGATTTATTTACTGAAATGAGTTTTCGAATCTCCCGCTTACGTTGTGGGAGTATTTATTATTATTATTATTATTGATTTTTTATTACTGGGCATTAGCTTCAACTATAAATTTTTAGGCTGGGCTCTTAAACCAACTTGTAGTTGTAGTCAAACCCAGTCAAAAAGCTAGATTGCTGATTGGGTAACTTTTAATTTTTTTTTGCCCCACAATGAAGAGAGATGAGAAACCACAACCTTTTTGTAATTAATTCACAAGCAAAAATGGTCCCATGAGGATATATTATACTTGTAAAATTACTATGAACTAAATACGGGATGATTGTGTAAAAAGGTGGTTTAATTTTGTTTTGCTAGTTAATTTTGCTTTGCAAGTTCGTGATCTGCATGGGCCATTTGAAGTTTTAGTTTGAAAAGTAAAACAAATTGCTTTGCTAATTCAAAAAAAAAACGAAAAATTAGATCTAAAGTAGTTTTATTTCAGTGTCACCAATAGCTGATTAAGTGAACTAGCCATCTAAATTAGAGGGAAAAAAATGTGAGAGGATTACTTATTTAAAATCATTAAAATAGAAACTATATATCGTGATGTGATTTTAAAATATGTAAAATATCACAAATAACTGTATGTGTGTATATAAAAAAATATATTGTTAAATATATACATACACATAAAAAATTTAAATATTAATCAATATTAGAATTTATAAATATCTAATATATTTTGAAATTCTGGCTATACCATATATATATATATAAATCATCCACTAAACATTAAACATTAATTTTTACCTGCACAGGAAGCAAGCAATTGCATAAGTTGAATAACCAATTTCGCCGAGCAAGAGAAATACCTCATCCCTCCAAAGATAGCTTGAATATTACAAGTTTATGAATTTTTTTTTTTTTGGCTTTTCAATTGTTTTACACTCCTAACTCTTTTATTAGAAACCAAGTGATGTAATATCACGTAAATTCATGCACAATAGTACTTGATGAACACATAGTACGTCTCGAAATCTATAAAGGAAATGGCCGTAGCTTAACTGGTGCCCAAAAAACTGGGATGTGAAAAGAAAGTAGATGAAATAATGAAAATGATCAAATTTATTGTGCTTACCCATTTCTTTTCGAACATACCAATCTCTAGTTTCTTTGGCTTTGCAACACCATTCGCAGCATAATACCCTTTGATTTTAGGCATATCTGGAAGCTCATCAACAAACATCTCTAATTTCAATGGATTAATTAGCCCTCCTTCTGTCGTTGCAGCTGAGTTTAGCATCACTCTTGACAAAGCCAAAAACATCAAATAAAGCACCAACATTCTCTCCATTATAGCCATAATTAAGTATTGTCTTGGTTGCATGCAGAGAAAGAAAGAAAGACATATAAAGGAAGGGGAGAGAGAGGATTTATTTTTATTTTATTCCTTTTGAATAACTATTGAGAATGTGAATGAGTAGAATACTTGAATATTACGTAAGGGAATTGTTGATGAGAATGAAGCGCGGCCTAATTTTCGTATCATCGTATGGTGGCTATTACTTTCTATTGTACGTAGTATGCTGATGCTCTCTCACTGTGCTTATTGTGTTTTATAAGTCGGTGTCTGAAAGATAAGCAGTTAAATTTGTCCAGTAAGAACCTGAAAAATAAATCAAAGTCTTCTAAAAGTTGGGTGAGTTCAAATTAGAAGATACGATCTTAATTTGACTAGTACTATTGGGGTATGGTCTTGATAACACTACTAATATTCTATAATTTCATTATGTCAAACTTGGTAGGATCCTAATTGGACAAGTAATATTGCGGAAATTTCTTGATAATTACGCTATTAGTATTCTTAATAACAATTGTAATGTCATAGTTACAGTAATTTATAAATTATTAGCATCTAATTAACAACTTGCTTGGCATATTCTACAATCTTTGTCTCTCAAGTGTAGGTTGTTCTTTGTCCTTTCTCATATGATTTGGACGTTGACATTATACATATTTTTGAATCATGATTTTCCAATATAATATACCAAGTTAATGTTTCTTAATATATATGGTGGCCATTTTTTTCTAATTGGACTTGTAGCTAATTTGTCTATCTATATGTCAAATTGAAGAGCAATATGTTAGTGAGATTACAGGTAACCGCCCATAGAAACTAAAAGATGAAGGATTAATTAAATAAATCAAGAAGATAATGGGGTAATTCTATCGAACATTTTTCTTTAGTTATGTAAGATGTGTTTCTTAATTAGACCCGATTTAATTAGAACTATTTGAATTAATTACCGAAAGCAGTCAATAAAAATAAGGAACACAGATTTTTTCGTGGCTTGAAAATACTTTCTTCTTCAATAAGATCACACCCAATCTATTGAATAATTCACTGAGTAAATAGAAACCTATCATTTCAAAATTTAGTAGCACCCATTGCTTTCAAGTGGTGGATCACACCACTATATGTACGGGTGGGCAAAATCGGTTTGAGACAAGATTTCAAACCAATCCCGGTTTGGACTTGTTTCAAACTGATCCAGCTCCTAAAAAATTTCAAGCTGAACCGATCCAAACCGACTGGATCAGTTTGGATCGATTTGGTTTATTGGTTTGAGATAAAAATAAAAATAATAATTAAAAAATCCAGAATTTTTAGTTCTCGAATTAAACTAAAAAGTTTAGTAAGAACTTCTAGAAATCCTCTGACAGTAATATGTTTTAAGTTACATAATAAAGTAATTAGGTTATATAATTTCCCATGAGTGACTTTATTTTAATAAATTTATGATAAGTTTAAGGATCTACTCATCTAAGCACAAATATTGATTCAATTAAACTTATTAGATCTGTATACTTTTATTTTCATTCACAAAATAAAAATGAAAGAGCATTTGATTTGAGTTGCTGGACAAGGCATGCAACAAATACAAAAATTTTAAAAAATAAAAAGTAGAAAGATTGACAATAAAATAAAATTAAAAGATGGTTATTTCTTTTGTTGTCTCAGGCCAGCCGGCGACTATGAGGCCGTTACATAGTTATTGAATGTCACACAAAATTGAATTTGGTTTTGTGGAAAATTTAATGGAGAGTATAAGCTAGAAAAAGTAATAGAAAAATGAATAGATAAAAAATCACAGCTACTCTCTTCATGGGTGAAGATTTGTCTAAATGAAAAACATTGATTTTGAAGGATGAGTAGTTGGTTGCAGTGAGATAAAGAGGAAAAAGATTAGGCCCGAAAATCTACCGCTATTGAATCAAACCTAATCTTTTTCTACTTTCTTCTTCAATAAGATCACACCCAACTATTGAATTCAAAATTTAGTAGAACCCATTGCTTTCAAGTGGTGGATCGCACCACTATATGATAGTCCCACCATGTTAACATAAGGGCGGTTGGTAATTTCCCCTCAACTATAATTAATGTATTTCATTTATCCCCTACTGTTTTTTTAATAGTCAATAATCTCATTGACAGCATAATTTTATAATGTTACCATTATTTTCAAATACACTTTTATACATATTTATTATAAATTAAATAAATCATATGAATGGTAATTAAAATAAAAAAAATTAAGTATTAAAAACAAGAAATATATGTTTTGATATGAATAAAAATTAATAATAAAAATATTTTTCTTGTACTTTTTTATTTTATAAATATTTTCTTCAGATTTATTATAAATTCAATAAATCATATGAATGGAAATTAAAATAAAAAAAAATAAGTATTAAAAAAAGAAATATATGTTTTGATATGAATAAAAATTAATAATAAAAATATTTTTCTTGTACTTTTTTATTTTATAAATATTTTCTTCATATTTATTATAAATTAAATAAATCATATGAATGGAAATTAAAATAAAAAAATAAGTATTAAAAAAAGAAATATATGTTTTAATGTGAATAAAAAAATTAATAATAAAATATTCTTCTTGTACTTTTTTTATTTAATAAACATTTTCTTATAATAAATATATGAAATAAAAAAAGTACAAGAAAAATATTTATTTTTTAATTCACATCAAAGCATATATTTATTGTTTTTAATACTTAATTTTTTTATTTTAATTTCCATTCATATGATTTATTCAATTTATAATAAATATGAATAAAAGTATATTTGAAAATAAAGATAATATTGTAAAATTATACTGTCAGGGGAGTTATTGACTATTATGAAAATAATAGGGGGTAAATAGTATATATTGATTATAGTAGGGGGAAAATTGACAATCTCCCTTAACATAATAATATGTAGTAGGCTTGTTCTGCCAACTAAGTCTTTCTATTAAAATTCAAGTTATTATTTACTAAAATTTTGATGTAGTATATCAAACATATATTTTCATCCCATGTAGGCATATACTAAGCTTAATTAAAATAAGATTAAATTCATCTATCGAATAATCAATTTCATAATTTGTAAAAATTCGTTACATTAGTTTCACCGTTTAGTAGAGAAATGACACCTTATTTCAGCTGGAAGTGTTGTAATTATTAGTGTATCCAAATTATTTTTGGGGGGTCAATATACATGGACTTATATTTATGTCGATATCCATAGAAGTTCTTAAAATTAGGCAACTCTTCTTTATTTATGCATACGACTTATATCATTGAAACATATTGTGATGAAATAAATATAAGGAATGAATGGGCTCAATTTCAAATCAATTTATGGCAAAGTCCATTGTTATAATTAATTCCTTTGGTCAAGCACATAAATCCAAGGTAATTTCTTGCTGCACATCATACTCTGATTAGTTCTTGCCAAAGGGGGAAAAAAAAATTAAGAAGATGGAAGGAAAAAGGATTTTTTCCAATTTTGATGGTAATTTGCTTGGTGATTGGAATGCTAGCCGGCGAATCTACCGCTCTTTTCGGGCCTTACAAGACTTGCTATGTGAATTGTTATTGTCTCTCGCTCTTGGCTTTTGTTCAAAGTGCTGTGCAAAGCGATGCATAAAACTTGGACACAATTGGCGATTTCAGCTCCAAAGAGAAACATTAACATATTTTTTTCAGATGATGAAAAGAAAACAGAAGGGTGTGTAAATTCTTGCTCAGAGACATGCATAAAGAACTATTCAACCGTTAATGGTTGCGACAAATCATGTTGATTGCAAAACTTGTTTCTTGTTCTAATTGAATAAGGGGCTGGGCTTAAGTATTAGTAATTAAGCTCTATAACCTGCACAAAAAGACCTCTAATTTATTATTTATTTTTGCATTTCACATGTACTAATCCCATCCCAGCTTGTGCCCTGATGCTGATGAAAGAAGGAACCCGTAATAATGAAAAAGAACCGAAAACCCATAAAATGTTATAGATAATAGGCTTAATGCACTAAAAAAATATATTTATTACTTCTTTTAACTATTTAGTGGCATCAATAACGTTTGGGAAAGAAAAAGGGAAAATAGAAACACCAATAACAACAAACTTTTTTTTTTCCCCAGTAAAATTAAAATTACAACGTAACTTTTTTCACAGTCCACAATTATCCACTATTTGATTAGTTTCTGGTTAAACGATATATAGAATTTGACTATTGTAATAGTATAGAGCAATTTGTAGCAGCTGTTTAATTTAATCATGAGTAATACATGCACTCCAATTTCCGTATTAAAATATGGATATGAAGTTGAAGCAAAACAACTTGCACATTTCACTTAAAAAGCAAAAATAGCTCACTCATTTCACATAAAAACTCTTATATAAACTTCTTATTAGATCTTAGTTATTGCCATAGGAAAGAAAAATAAAAGCAAAATGGAGAAAATTCAGAAATACGTTCATTCAAATGTGTTGATTTCTGTTTGGTGTTAGGGCTAGCTTGTTGCTGGGCATCATGTTCTTCAGGCTCTTTCAATCGTTGCTTCTACTTATGTCTTGAAAGTGTCAGAGATTTGTCTGGACGCGCAATATTTTGCATGGGTGACGCCCGAAGATAATCCTGGTAATTAATTAATTAATTGAATCTCAATTATCTCACTGTCTCTCTCAAATACACAAAGTTATAGTTTTTATGCTTAATATTTGTTTTCAGCTGAAGAGGAAGTGAAAAGCTGCTTGGATTCGTGCTCAGAGAGGTGCTAGCCATGACCATCAAAGGATACATAGTAATGTTCTATATGCCACTTGTAAGCCTCCAATATAATTTCAGTGAATAAGAATTAAATAAAGAGTAAATAAATAGTTAAATAAATATATATCAGATAATAGTATTATATATTGGGCTTGTCAATTGCTTTTAATTGGCATTATTCATCAAATTTCTTTTGCTGAAAAACCCCCGAATTATTATATTTGGAAAAGTATTGCACCTTTCCAAAAAAAAAAAAAACCATAATAATGCTTAGTATTAATTTGAAGTGCAGATGAAATTGTTGAAATATAAGACATTACTTAAAAACATAATAAAAATGATTTTATTAGAACATGAAAAATATACATGGATTAGAAGAGAAGTGGTTAATATTCCAATAATACATTAACTTGCATAAAGTAAATAAAATTAATAATTCCAAATTCAATGCACGAGAATTAGTCTTCAAGTGATCATAAGCATTTATATCTTGTTCTTATCCACGACATCGATGTATGGGGCTGCATCCTCTATCATAATCGTTCACAGGGTCCATTTTATAAGCAGGCTTAGCATCACGTTGAACAGCCACATAGCCATTTTCTCGCACTGCATTTGTATCTGTTACTAGTAATGCGCTTGCTAGAAGCATGCTAAAGCAAAAAACAATCATCCCCTTGGACATGTTCATCTTGATGCGTCGAATTGCAAATTGAATAATGCAACTTTTAATTTGATGAATTCATCGTTGATACTTTTGAACTTATATAGAGAAGTCTAATCCAATTAAGGCATGTACGTACGTGTACATTTTCAGTTTGGTGGTTTCTTGTTATATATTTATATATATAAGCTGTCTTTAATTAGGATGAAAATGATAAAATGAATGGTTAAATTTGAGCCTTTTAGTTCTTTCCAAACAACAATAAGGTGAAGGAAGGAAACCGCAGCTGAACTAATTAGCTACCAGCTTGCGAATGAACAAATAGTTAATTAAGGAATTTTTTGGTTAAATTGCAAATTGACCTTGTGGATATAATTGATTCGTTGTCATAAATCTCAAAGAAATAATTTTCTCTCACTTGCAATTGTTTGCTTGTATTTGGGTGCGCAGACAGAGAATCAATAGTGTTTTTCGGGCCAATTAGGTACTATTGTGGGTTAGTTCTTAGAAGCTACCGCTATAAAGTTTTTTAAAAAAACTTGTGGCCGTAGCTTTCTTAAGCCTAATTGACTTTATCTCATAATTATTTGATAAAAAAATTATAATAATTTTGTTAAAAATTACTATTATTTGTAAGTCATTCTTACCAAAGGCAATAAATTTTTTAAGCTTTTTTTCTTTTTTATAAGAGTTGTGACTTAAAAGCTACAGTAACTACAATATTTCTCAATTTCAAACAGATCCTTAAAGTGTTATATTTACTGTTTACATTTGTGCCACCATATTAACTTAGTTCTTTCTATCCATATTTATGCGGCTTTAAGTGTGACGAGTTCTTGTTCAAATACTGTGATCCAGTGCTTTTACCTCATATAATCAAATGGAATTGCAATGCTGTGGAAACGGACCTTATTGTAAATAATATAATGTTACGTTTACAAAATTTGTAGATCAAATGGCGTGACACCAATTAATTAACTGCAATATATTATTGAAATTCTTTTCCATTTCTAAAGTGAACCAATCAATTTAAATTTCTAAGCCTAATCAAATTTATTTTAGTTAATTATAAATTAATGATATGAAACATATTAATTGCTTTCAAAATTTCAAATAGTACTTTAGCGGGTGTAATCAACTTCAGTTTGATAAATATAAACTCAAGTTAGTTATGCTTGTTCACACATATACATGTAAGACTGTTATCGTCAAGTAGTAAAACCTCAAGGAGTTATTGTATGCAATAAAAAGGAGATATGAATTAGTTGGCCCATTTAATTTCAAATGTGTCATCTAGTGTGACAAATTAACTATTGCATTTATATCATTTCCCCATTTTTAGCTCTAAATAATTGATATTTATTTATTCTATCTTCAGTAATTTATATTTTATAACCAAGTCTATATATACTCCCTCTGCCCACATTATATACACTAATACAAATAATCTTTCTTTTACTAAGCAAAAGCAAGACAAAATGGAGAAGATTTTGTCAGCTCTGATGGTTGGCTTGCTGCTCGGAATGCTCGTTGGGCAATCCGCCGCTGCCCGCTCACCGTTGGAATCAGCATCCCCTCCTTCAGAAGATGAATCAAATTCCCTTTATTTTTGCAAGCTTGGCTGTGCTTACTCCTTATGCACCAGCCTGGCCGCCGAAGAAAATCCTAGTAATTTTCTTTATCCCTCTATTTCTCTTCTCTGTCTTTCTAATGTTAATTTGGACTCACTGCTCGTAACATTTGTTTGCTTTGTTATTGTTTCAGATGAAGAGAAAACTGCAGCCTGTGTGGATGGTTGCTCAAAGGCATGCACCAAGGATTATAAAGCATAATTGCCGAGAAATAATCAGTGTTTATCTTGTCATGTTCTTGCATAAATGAATAAAGCATGATATTTTTAGAGCTCTCTTGTTGGAACAGCAAATAGAGGCTAATTTCCAGTCCAATTTACAAATAATTTACATATTCTAACAAATTAAAATATGTAATGTAAATAATTACCCGAGTTTACGTTATATATTATATAGACGACTGGCCATTCTTGCATGGATGCCACTTGTGCTCCGACTAAAATTTGAATAAGAATCAAATGGGGGATAAATCTATGCAAAAAAAAAAATCAATCAACGTTGTAGTTTACCAGATCTACGCACAGCTTTAGTTGTGGCTGAAATTAATATCATATTCAGTTGTCCATTGGTTTTAGTAAATTGAGTAATATCTTTAATTCAACTGATCTTGATTTTCACGCCAACATCTTAATTACTTAAAAGAAAAAAAATTTAAAAACTTTTAGGTAGCATTTATTTTTTAGATGGGAGTGTGAATCTTGGGATTGAGAGTGAAAAGTGCGAGTGAGAGTAGGTTGTTTACTTATACTGGAATGAGAGTATGGAATCGGAATTCAATTATATGTTTACTTTATCTTGGATTGGGAGTAAATAATTTTAAATTACAGTTTTACCTTTATTTAAAAAATTGTAGCTTTTAATTACAAAGTTAACAAAAAAATAAATTAGTAAAGTAAACGATTTATTTTATTATTAATTTTAATTATATAAATTAATAACAATTATTAATATTTTTAATTATATAAATAACAATTTTTTATTAATTTTAATTTTAAATTAAAAACAAGAGAAACATAAATGAAACATTATTATTAATAATATTGTACAAAATTAATATTGTTTTAGAATAAACTAGTTGTTGTTGTTATTATTATTATTATTATTATTATTATTATTAATGTTAAATAAATA
This sequence comes from Clausena lansium, assembly GCA_030449835.1. Taxonomy (NCBI): domain Eukaryota; kingdom Viridiplantae; phylum Streptophyta; class Magnoliopsida; order Sapindales; family Rutaceae; genus Clausena; species Clausena lansium. The sequence continues at coordinate 4,176,408 of JASUUF010000369.1, forward strand.
TAATACTATTAAAATTAAATAAATATAATATTATTATTTTTAAGTAATTTTAACTTAAAATCAATGTAAATTATTATTTTTAACTAAAGATAATCATATGACATTTAAATAAATTAATAGTATTATTTTTAAATAAATGTAAAATTATTTTATTTTAATAAATGTAATTATATTTGTTAAAATAATTATATTTATTATTTTATTTTAATTAAAGGGAATGATGAAATGAGAAGAGTGGGAGTGGAAATTATATTTCCACTCCCACCCGCCACTCCAAAAATGAGTGGGGCCGACGGAGTGAGACTCCCACTCTCCTCTTTAAATATGTAAGTAAATATAAAATTCTCACTCCCACTCTCATTTTCACTTCACTCCAATACGTAAACATACCCCTATGGTGTGTTTACTTTGGGGAAATGGGAATGAGAATTAAAATATTGTTTAGTTGCTAAAATTGAATTAGGAATTAGAATCAATTATGTGAACCCCATGAAAATTTAGAAATCATTACTTGGATTGTGATTCCCATGGTGGGAGTTGGAAATGAGATTCCCACTCCCTGAACTTTCAATTATACCCCCACTAACATTTTAATATTTTGAAAATGCCCTCATCCAAGTTTTTACCTTTTTACATTTCAGCCCCTGTAGAACTATGAAAATAACAAAAAATTTTATATTATTTACAAATAGATCCTTTGATGATGATGATAATAATAATAATAAATTTAATAATAATTTAATAATATTATTATTGTTGTTGTTGTTGTTGCTATAAAAAATTTTATTTAATTATTATTATTAATTTTATTATTTTAATTATTATTGTTATTAATTTCATTATTATTATTATAATCAAAATTTATATTAATTTTATTATTTAATTGTTCGTATTACTATCATTAATGTCATTATTATTACTTTAATATTATTTTATTAAAATTTATTATTTATTATTATTTATTAATTATTTATCATTATTTAAATGTCATTATTATTATTATTATATTAACTTTATTATTTTATTTATTATTACTTATTGTTGTTATTATTTTTATTAATATTATCATTATTAACATTTATTATTATTATTAATTTTAATATTCTAATTATTATTATTATTATTTTTTTAATTATTGTTATTATTATATTTATTAATATTATCATTATTAACATTTATTATTTTATTATTATTATTATTATTAAATTTTATTATTTTTAATTTTTAATTAATATAAGTTTTATAATAATAATAATCACAAATAATATTAAAATAATAATAACGTCATTATTATTATTTTAATATTATTTTATTAAAATCTGTTAATTTTTATTATTTTATTTATTATTATTTAAATATTGTTATTATTATTATAAACCAAGGGTATTTTAATAACTTAAAATAATTCGACCTATTCTCGTTCCGATTGAATGATAAAATAAACACATTAACAGAATTCTAACCCATTTCAATTTCGATTCTTAATAAATAATTTATTCTGATTCTCATTCCTATTCCTATTTTTACTCCTATGCGACGTTTACTTTATAGGAATGTGAATCCAAGAGGGAATGAAACCTGCGTTTCCCAAGTGAAATAAGAAGCGGAATCGGATTGGTTTTAGTGGGTCCCACACTATTTTCCAGAATCAATACCGGGAGTCTGATTCCCAACGGGAGACTTGGGAATCAGACTCCCGTTCCCCTAACTCCCTAAGATACCCTCGCTTATATTACATTATTACAATCCAGAACACGGCAAGCAACCAAAACCAGCAAGCAACCCAGAACCCGCTTAAATAATAAAAATACAAAATCAAAAAATCAAAACGAAAATCATCAGCAAGCAACCAATCCAAAACCTAGACCTCACAGCAACCAAAACCAGATCTCGTAGCACAAAATCAAATCAGAACTCACAGCAATCAAAGCCCAGAACTCACATCAACCAAAATCAAACCAGACCTTCGTTTTGATTTGAAGATGAAGAATAGATGGAGAAGAAGAAACGGCACCGTCGGTTTGATTTGAGGATGAAGAATAGATGGAGAAGAAGAAGGAACGATAAAGAAGAGAAAAAAATAAATCAAAAAAGGAAAAGAATCGAAGAAGAAGAAGTAACGAAAAATAAGAAGGAAAATAAAAGAGAGTTTGAAGATGAAGAATAGAAAAATAAAAAATAAAATCGAAAGAAAAAAGAGAAGTAATGAAGCATTTGCAGAAGTGACAGAAAAAGAAAAAAAAGAGAAGAAGAAGAGGAGAAAAGTAAAACGAACCAAAGAGAAAGAAAATAATAGTAAAAACAAGGGAAAGTAGTAATAATAATAATAATAGTAATAAAATCAATAATAATAATAATAATATGTTATTGTTGTTAATAATAATAACAATAATAACAATAATAATAATAATAATAATAATAATAATAATTTAATTACTTAATTTTTTATTAATAATAATCAATAATAATATTTATAATTTAATTTATTATTATTATTATTATTATTATTATTAATGTCATTATTATTATTTTAATATTATTTTATTAAAATATATTAATATTTATTATTTTATTTATTATTTATTAATATTTAAATGTTATTATTATTATGATTATTATTATTATTCATAATAAATAATATTAACTTTATTATTTTAATATTATTTTATTAAAATATATTAATTTTTATTATTTTATTTATTATTTATTAATATTTAAATGTTATTATTATTATTATTATGATTATTATTATTATTCATAATAAATAATATTAACTTTATTATTTTAATTATTATTATTATTATTATTATAAACTAGGGCATTTTAGTAACTTGAAATAATTTGGCTTATTCCGATTCCGATTCTAAGACATCAATGGAATTCCAGCCTATTCTGATTCCAATTCCTACAACTCAAGTAAACAATTTATTCTGATTTTCATTCCAGCCCATTTCAATTACCGACAAGTAAACGTAGCACTAATGTATTTAAACCCTCAAATAGTATATGTTATTTGTACGTCTTTAGAATGATTACAGAAGAAAATAAATACACATGTGACAAAAATTATGTGAAGATGAACAAAACTCTGAATAGTGATACTCAATTATAGCATATACTAAATGTAAAATTTCACATGATTGAAGAGCATGCGAATCTAGAGATTTAACAAAATAGTAGATGTACAAAAATTAGGACAAAATCAAGGATATAAACCAATAGAATAACGACAAGTGTACATATGATAAAATTAAATAAATAAATTATTTGTCTATTAGTAATTTTTGTCCCCATTTTCTTCATTTGTAGATATAACTCAGAAATTTTTAATTGTGCTAATAAAAATTGCACTACATTAATTAATTGCATGCAATAAATAGTACTATAGATAGTAGCTTGTATATATTCGGGGTAGCTCATACTTGTCTGTCCATACCTAACTAATACTAGTCTGTACATGCCTAAACTTTCTTGTTTACATAAGTGTAAGGTCTATATATACAAGCAGACCCTCTTTGGGATTTATATATAATTCTTGAAATAATATTCCATAGGAAAGCGAGAAAGACCATGGAGCAAAGAAAGAATTTATGGCTTGTGATTGTTTGGTTGGTGATTTTGGGACTGCTTACAGGGCAGTCCACAGCCTTACTAAAGCGTTGGAGGCATTGCGAGGGAACTTGTTATGTTGACTGTCTATGCGTGAGCCACCAAGTCCCTGGTATTTTCTGTCACCATTTCTGCACAATTAAGTGTGCAAAGTGCTTCTTCAAACATTGTGACCCAGTTCCTTTGCCTCCTCGAAGCCAATGGAAATGCCATAAATAAACCCTAGCACTTGCTGATGAGTAGCTGTTGCAATGCCAACTAGCCCTTTCTGCTTACATGCTTGTTGAAGTATAAATCATATATCATCTAATAAAACTATGTTTATGCATTGCAGGAGTGTTATCTTTTGAATTTAGATCTTGCATGTGATAATCTTTTATTAGGCTTTTGTCAGATGAAATTTTAATTATCTTTTATATTCTCATCTATTAACTACCAATCACAAATGTTTAAAAAGTGATCAGTTCAAAAATCAAATCAGCCTTGAATCTTTTATTTTAGCTATATGAATGATCCGCCTCAGAGTATATTTTGTTTGTGTTCAACTTGTATCTGTTATATCCCATCTATCCTTCTATATATCTCAAGAATTATGGGTAGATGGGATATAACAGATACAAATTGAACACAAACAAAAGATAATTTAATTAAAAACGATATGCTTTTGGTCGATGTGTTTGAGATATCTAACTTATTTAAAGTACTTTATATAACTTCGAAAAATTAGATACGTTTTACAAAACTGTTACTTTGTCCAGGCATTTTGCTGGAATTTTTCCTGGACAAGGTGAATATCAAAACTCGGTGAGAGAGCGAATCCAGTATAATATGTCCGAATTTAAGTAGGCAAAAACCAAAACGGTGCGTTTTGGCTGTTTTGGTTTTTCGCCTTCTCTACAATCTTTATTTATTTTTTCCCTCAGAATCTACATTAGTTAAGTTAAGCAGACCCCCTTTGGGATTTATAGAACTTGAAAAGTATTCTAGAGGAAAGATCAATTCATTGAGGCATTCTGTCGAACAGTTTGAACGAATATCAAACACCAAATTTTTAACTCTGGTTGGCTGGGCTAAGGAAAATTCAAATGACCATTCCGAAAGTAAATCCTAATGCTGCTTGTGTTGAGTCTTCTAGAACTCTGATGGAGTTTATTTAGGTGGTTTTGGCATGCCTTTAGCAATTACTATTTAGGTGCTTATTCTGCTGAAACAAAGACCGTCATTGTGATTATTCAGTAAGCCCTGCAGCTCATGGGTGGTCTCGTATGTATTCTTTTAGCACTGCTTTTAAGCATTTGTGTTTTCCGCTCTTAGTCTTTTGATTTTACCATCAATTATAAGAAAAAAAATTTGAAAATTTCTAGTGTACGTACCCTCCAACAATAATGTGTCATTTTTATATAAATCTCTAGAACAATAATAAAAGAAAATAACTAAATACACACATGGCAAAAATCTTATAGAGAGCGGCAAAACTCCAGGCAATAGTAGTATAGTACCTAATTATAGTACGTAAAAAACACAAATTTCCACATGATTGAAGAGCATACAAATCTATAAGATGAGTAATGCTACACATCTCAAATTTTTTGTTCCAAATAACTATCTCAAATGATTTGTCATTCATTAATTGGTTGATAGTTCTTTACAAAATCTAAGTGAATTAATTGTAATAAATTAATGAATACCAAATCATTTAGGATAGTTATTTGGGACAAAAAATTTGGAATGTGTAATTTATTGTTACGAAAATGATAGATTTAAAAACCTGAGGACAAAATCCGGGATACGAATCAACATTCTTTATCTTATACATGTATTTACTCACAGATTTAATTGCGCTATAAGAAATTTGACCTCATTAATTGTTTGCATGCAATAAATAGAAACTTGTATGTATTCTCATTAATTGTTTGCATGCAATAAATAGAAGCTTGTATATATTCGGGGTAGCTAATACTAGTCCGTACATACCCAAACTTTAATTCCCGTTCACATTAGTGCAAGGACAGTAAGGTTTAAATATATAAGGAGACCCTCTTTGGTATTTATAAAACTTGAGATAATATTAATTCCAGAGGAAAGAGAGAAAAAAGATGGAGCGAAGAAAGAATTTAAGGCTTTTGATTGTTTGGTTGGCGATTATGGGACTGCTTAGAGGGCTTACAGGGAAGTCCACAGCCTTTCTAAAGGGTTGGAAGAATTGCGAGGGAACTTGTTATGTTGACTGTCTATGCGTGAGCCACCAAGTCCCTGTTTATTTCTGTCATTATTTCTGCACCGTTAAGTGTGCAAAGTGCTTCTTCAAACATTGTGCTCCAATTCCTTTGCCTCCTCCAAGCACATGGAAATGCCGAATACCATAGTACTTGCAGACGAGTAGCTGTTGCAATGCCAATTAGCCCGCTCTGCTTGAATGCCTGTTGAAGCATATATATCGTAGCTTCTAATAAAACTAATGTTTATTATGCATTACAGGAGTTTGGTCTATTGAAATTAGATCTAAAGCTAATCTTTTAATAAGCATCTGCAAGCTGAGATTTAACTACCTTTATATCCTTATCTATTAAACACTGATCACAAATTTTTGGAGATTACTCTACAGATAATATGCCGATTTTTCCCAAGAGCTCACATTGACGTAAAGGGTTTTCACCTTGATGTCTGCTCTCCACCACCTACGGTTGTAGTTAGGAGTGGGCATGGGTTGGTTTGGGTTGGGTTTTTTAACCCAACCCAAACCAATCCATTTGGATTTGGTTTGAATTTTATGATGAAAATATTTTTGATTTTAATAAATTTAATTTATCAAAATTATAATAATTATTAATTGTTATTCATTATTAAATTAACATTAAAATATGAAAAAAGATAGTAGATAAAAAATTATAAATAATAAATTTTACAATAACTTCATCCTTAAATTAAAGAATAATAGAAAATTAAAATAAAGTTTAATTACAAAAATCATTATTTCTCAATAAAATGAGAACGAAAACTCTAATAATAAATTTCCACAAACATGACATCAATAAGTAAATTGAAAGAAAGAAAATAAAAATCTAGTAGTATTAATATTATTACAACACAAACTCTAACAATGTCCATACAAATCAAAACAAGATAAGACATCCCAACTCAAGTATCAAATAATCTATCATAAAAGATCCAGATGAAAGCCGCGTGTGTAGATCCAAAAAAGAGAAACTCTTGACTAAGAGGAGCTAAAAAGGAGAAATGTAAATAAATAAATAAAAGAAATGAAAATGAGTGGAGCCTCCACTATAAATTTGTTCACTGACACGATGACTTCTCTTGTGTGACTATATTTTGTTTTGTTTATTTTATGGGTAAAAGCCACCCACGCCCCCAAGATTTATTTAAATGATCAGATAGACCCCCTCAGTTTCATAAATGGTCACAAAAGCCCCCTTAATTTTGTAAATGATTATTATACCTTTGATTATAACAAACCAAATAAATATAAATATAGTAATAAGATAAAAATATAAATAAATATCATATGATATAAATATAATATTACAATAGGTATAATTAATAAAATAATGTATATAATGAAATTTTTTTTAATATTAAGTTATTATTTTTAATAATAAAGTTATTATTAAGTTATTAATAATAAAATCTATTAATCCAAGAATTGACTTTAAGATTTATACTAATGTAGACATAATTAAAAAAGATATTGTAAGTAAAATAATATAAATTCTATAAATTATGTGAATGTTAGGCATAATTTTTTTAATATTATTAGTATGTCAAATATATTTTATTATTATTAAAAAATATGATAGATTAATAATATTAAAAATAACTTTTCTAATATTCAAAATAATTTATAAATTTTATTTTATATATTATATTATATTATTTTAATTTTAATTTATATTTATTCTAAAAGTTTATTTAAAGTCAATTACATTGAGTTGCTGTAATTAAGGGTAAAATAGTCAAAAGGGGGCCAATGTGACCATTTATAAAACTAAAAGGGTCGGTGTACTATTAAAGCAAACCTTGGGGGTATGTGTGGCTTTTTCTCTTATTTTATTTCTTACTGACAATTTATCATGAGTTTTAAAAATTAACCCATGAATAAACCATACCCAAACTATAATAAAATAATTTTTTACTTAAAACCCAAATCCAACCCATTTTCTGATTTACCCAACCCAAACCATTTGATTTGGTTTGGGTTTGGGTTAACCCATAAGTTGTGGGTTTGATGTTCACCGCTAGTTGTAGTATGTTCCAAAGGTTGGGCTATTGGCTAAAAGTCAACACAAAAATCAAATCAGCATTGAATCTTATCTTTTAACTATGTGAAAGAACTACCTCAGAGTATCTTTTTTTTTTTTTATGTTCAACTTGGATCTGTTATATCCCATCTATCCTTCAATGTATTAAGAGTTATGGGTTGCTGGCCAATAATTTTCAGGTATTTAATTAAAATGCTTTTGTTGAAGTGTTTGAAATATTTGCTTATTTAAGAACACTGTAATTAACTTTGAAAAATTAAGTACGTTTTCCAAAAATGCTGCTTTGCAAGGCATTTTCCTCGAATTTTTACCGGACAAGGCAAATATCAAAGCTCAGTGAGAGAAGAAATCCAACAAAATATGGAAAAATCCAAAACGGTGCGTTTTGAATGTTTTGGCTCTTGGCTTATCTACATAAGCAGACCCTCTTTGGGACTTATAACTTGAAAAGTAATCTATTCCAGAGGAAAGATCACGTCATTGAAGCATTCTGTCGAACACCTATGAACAAATATCAAACACCTTAATTATTTTCACTTCTAGTTAGGCTGGGTTAAGGAAGGAAAATTCAAATGGCTATTTCGAAAGTAAATCCTAACAATACTGCATGTGATGCAGTCTTCTAGAACTCTGACGGAGTTTATTTAGGTGGTTTTGGCATGCCTTTAGCAGTTACTATTGGTTATTTTGCTGAAATTATGACCGTCATTGTGATTGTCGCGTAAGCCCTGCAACTCGTGGGCGGCCTCATATTTATACTTTTTAGCTTAGCACTGCTTTTAAGCAATTGTGTGTCCCCTATGTTTTGTTATGGTTTAAGTTTATAATTACAAATCCGAACTTAATTTTGCCATAAAAGAGTAGTTTTTTTTTTGTTTTTTTTTTCTCCCCTACTGTTTTCAACTATTAAGGGGATATTTGGTTGGTGTCACGTAGCCACCCCACTTGATTACATCTCACTGTAGCTAAGTTGTATGCTCAAGGACAAAAAACAAAAACCAGAATACATTAATAATGCCCCATATTAGAGCCTATTAATTGTGTTTTCTTCTCTGGCAAAATCAATTATTTCAATTAATCTCAAACTTAATTTCCATACACAGCTAACATTAATTAAAATAACATATATGTATTCCATCATTAGTCCTCAACTCTTACCCAGCCTTAGCCTATACAAAAGAGCTGGAAATACAAAGTTAATTCGGCCGTCACATTCACATATCTTTCCTTAATTTTTACCAAGTAACAAAAGAGATCATAAAGCTGAAGCAGCAAAGAAAGGTTTGCCCGGCTGTGGTGGTTCATTTCTTGGTGTTGGGAATGCTCGTAGGGCAATATAAAGGTGGTTTTCTATAAAGCTAATTATCGATTGCTTAAAGGCTTGTCTTATTCCATGTATTATAACAAAAAAGCCTGCTCAAGAGTGCGTTATCAAGTGTTTCCACGATTGCTTGAATGCAATCACTCCTTTAGAGAATCATGCAAACCTCCCAATTATTCTGCAACCTAGGTCGTGATTACTCTTTGTGCTCCGATATTGTAAAACCTAGTAAGTATTCTATTGATAAATCCATTAATTTCTGTCTTTGGATTTGGACTTGTACTTAATTACTTCTTTATTTATTTTTGTTCCAGATGCAGAAAATGTTGAAGGCCGTGTGGATGGTTGTTCAGGGACATGCAGCAAATTTACCCGTCCGTTAATTAAGAAAAGTTTGTGTTTAGTTGGTCATGCATGTTCTTGTTAATTTGGTTGAATAATTTTGGGTATGCTTTTGTAATTAAGCACAAGCAATAGATGGATGCTAGTTGATATATCAATGAAAGTATAAATTCTATTTATCTGAAAATCGTTCTACGTGCTATATATTTCCTATGCATCAATTTTACATAATACACATTATACACTTATTATTAAATCCAAAGTTCCACATATATGGATGATCTGAATCGTATGGCTTTCTTGTGGCAATGGCATGCAGAACCAGGATTTTGGTTCAAAGAGAGTCATCATAATGGAGAGACAATAAAACTTATAAATATTTTACTATGGATGGGATGATCTCAATTGTATGGCTCCCTGGTGACTACTTGTTATTATGGGAATTTTTTAGAAAATTATAAAGATTTTTTAATGTAATTTTTTAAATGGGAGTGTGATTAGATAAAAGATCAATGTTACATTTTTCAATTCATATTTCAAAAGATTTTATCATACAATGGCATTCGTCAATTGGGTCATAGCATAGGAGTTAATAAGTAATTTCATAGCTTATGAAAATAAATTATTCAAAGATAAATGACATCACCTGGGATAACCAAAGCCTCCATTTATTTGGCAAAATTAATCATTCTTTTTCATATTTTAAAATTCACAGGATTCACCTCCCGCATCGTTAACAAAACTATTCTTTTTGGAGGAAAATTTAATGTTTTTTATTAGATAAATAGATGGTCTTTAGCACTAAGTTATATTCTCGAGGACTTTTATTAACAAAGAATATATAAGTTATACCCCCCATATTTCGAGTCTACTAATTATGTTTTCTTCTCTGGCAAATCCCTTTCATTTATTTCAATTAATTTCCACATTTATTTCAATTCCCATATATAGCATGTGTTAACTAAAGCTAAAAGTATGCATTGCATCATTAGTCCTTAACCATTACCAAACCTTATCCTATGTAAAAAAATAGGACATAGAAACTTAACTCGGCCGTCACACATCTAATTTCTTTAATCATTATTACCTAAGTAAAAGAGATTACAAAAATGGAGAGCATGGCTTGGTCAACTGTGGTCGTTTGCTTTGTGCTGGCATTGGTTTTAGGGCAAAATTCTACAATTGGTATTGTTATTACAAAGCCAATGATGAAGTGCTTCTTGAATTGTCTTCTTCCATGTGTTTTCGCAAAAAAGCCTGCTCAAGAGTGCGTTAACAAGTGTTTTCATGATTGCTTGAACGCAACCACTCCACTAGAGAATCATGCAAATCCCCAGTTATTCTGCAATATTGGCTGTAATTACTCTTTGTGCTCCAATATTGAAAACCCTAGTAAGTACTCTATTCTCTCTCTTTGTGGACTCATTAATCTCTTTTTCTTATTCATTTGGACTTGTACTTACTTTTCATTTATTTTTGTTCTAGATGCAGAGAATGTTGTGTTATAATAAATCCTTATGTGAAAACCATTACATATAAACCTAGGAACATTCATGTCAAATCACCAAGAATCTATAACAGAATATGCGGAAGCGTATCTGAATCCATAACGCTGAATCCCCTCTAGATCTGTGTAGTTGGTCTTCCAGATCAGTACGTATATCCTAGAGAGCCCTTTAATTCTCTCTGTGAACTCTATCTGATAATGGGATGTCAGAAAGAATAGAAAGATACGTGTGACCTGGGGACCATAACCATTTATATAGATAACTTATTCTGTTGTCACTAGGTATTCCTAATTCTGCCCATCATAGAATTAGAATATCATTAGGTCTCTACACATTAAAGGCCCACACCCTATTGGATACATTAAAGTCCATATTACTGAAAACCTTATTAGATCACTTTTAATTGAGCTTAACCTTATATGACAGTCCACAACACATAATTATTCACATATAAGCCCAACGTTGGATTAAGGATCCAACATTATTGGATTAAATAATCCAACATCTCCCACTTGGGCTATTTGTGTAACCTTATAATTATGTTTTGTAAAATTAACCGTATGAGCTCAACCTTACTGTCATTACCGAAATGTATCTACAACCAATCCCATCCATCAATCATACCAACATAGGATCAAAGCGGCCTTCGTTACAACTGTCGTAACTCGACCCATCAATGGTCACAATGCCAATACAACTGAATGACATGGATCATGATGTGGATGTGTAGCATGAAAATTTCATGCAATGTGATCTTAACATGCCTATTTCCAATTGGTCCTCCTTAAACCTTAGTGACATCAAACTTTATAAAAATCAGAGTGTGTGAACAAACTAAAACCTTATTTCTGCAGAAAATAACCTTAAATAACCATAAACCGCCTTAAATAACCATAAACCGAAATAACCGAAAAATGTCTATATTACAAGAGCATCCAAAATTACAAACTCCCACTAAAACTGAATATCCTTTAACAACATGACACCCATACGAGCAGTGTGCTCATGAAACATTTTGGGTGGCAATCCCTTAGTAAGCGGATCCGCAATCATGGAGTTTGTGCCAATGTGCTCTATAGACAACTGTCCACTTTGAACTCTTTCTTTAACAACTAGGAACTTGATCTCTATATGCTTCGACTTCGTCGAGCTCCTGTTGTTATTGGAATACATCACTGCTGACTTATTGTCACAAAATAATTTGAGTGGCCTATCAATGCCATCTACAATACGCAGCCCCGTGACAAAATTCCGCAGCCATGTTCCATGATTGGATGCCTCATAACATGCTATGAACTCTGCTGCCATCGTAGAAGAGGCTATAAGAGACTGTTTAGCACTCTTCCAGGAAACAGCACCCCCAGCTAGTAGATAGATATAGCCCGTTGTGGACTTCATACTATCTTGGCATCCAGCAAAATCAGAGTCAGTATACCCAACGATCTCAAACTGATCTGACCTCTGATATGTGAGCATGTAGTCTTTTGTTCTCTGTAAATACCGCAAGACTCTTTTGGCTGCTCTCCAATGGTCTACTCCTGGATTACTCAAATATCTGCCCAACATCCTAGTAACGTACGCAATATCCGGTCGCGTACAAACCTGAGCATACATTAGGCTTCCTACTACTGACGCATAAGGAATCTTCTGCATTTCCTTTTCCTCAAAATCATTTTTAGGGCACTGATCGAGATTAAACTTGTCTCCCTTAGCAATTGGGGTATCACATGATTTACAATCTTGCATGCCATATCTTTTGAGAACCTTTTCGATATAGCTCTTTTGTGATAATCCAAGAATACCTCGGGAGCGATCCCTATGTATCTGTATGCCTAATACAAAAGAGGCGTCACCAAGATCTTTCATCTCAAAATTCTTAGCTAGAAATCTCTTAGTTTCGTGCAATAAGCCTATATCGTTGCTGGCAAGCAAAATGTCATCGACATATAAAACCAGAAAGACTTACTTGCTCCCACAGAACTTATGGTATATGCAATCATCAACCAAATTCATCTCAAAACCGAACGAGATGATTACTTGATGAAACTTAAAATACCATTGTCGAGATGCTTGCTTGAGCCCATAGATGGATTTCTTAAGTTTGCAAACCATATTCTTTGGGTCTCCGGACACAAAGTTTTCTGGCTGCACCATATAGATCGTCTCATCAATGTTACCATTGAGAAACGCTGTCTTCACGTCCATCTGGTGTAACTCAAGATTGAACTGCGCCACCAATGCCATTATAATCCTGAAAGAGTCTTTCGAAGAAACCGGAGAGAAAGTCTCTTTATAATCAATGCCTTCTTTCTGTGTAAAGCCTTTTACGACAAGACGTGCCTTGTACCTCTCCACATCGCCTTTCGAATCCCTCTTAGTCTTAAATATCCATTTGCAACCAATGGGTTTCGCACCTTCTGGCAATGGGACAAGTTCCCATACGTCATTGTCCTTCATTGACTTTATCTCCTCATTCATGGCATCAATCCACTTCTGAGAGTTAGAACTTTCCATGGCTTGACGGAAATTGATTGGATCATCTTCCATCACTCCAATGTCAACCTCATGTTCTTGGAGTAATACAATGTAATCATCTGGCACAGCACTTCTCCTTTCTCTGGTGGATCTCCTTAATGGTATAGGTTCTTGAGGTGGAAGAGTTTGTTCTTCTAGAATAATTTCTGGTATAGGGAGTCCTTCATCATTGTCTTGATCTGTTGTGTCTCGAACAAAGCCAAGAATAAGACCCTGATCAATGCCAATAACACCTGTGGGAATATCAACATGATCCTCTTCAAAGACAATGTCTCTAACTGTATCTCCCCCCGCAAACTCGACATCCTCAAAGAACCGCGCATTTTCCGACTCGAAAATAGACTTAGTCGTGGGATCATAAAACTTGTACCCACTTGATCTTTCAGAGTATCCAATGAAGTAACAACTCACCGTCCTTGAGTCCAGTTTCTTTTCATTAGGCCTATAAGGCCTTGCCTCAGCTGGACATCCCCAAACATGTAAGTGTTTTAGACTCGGCTTCTTGCCCATCCAAAGTTCGTAAGGGGTTTTGGCAGTCGCTTTAGTTGGAACCCTGTTAAGGATATATGCTGCAGTCTTAAGCGCTTCGCCCTATAGTGATTCTGGTAAAGTAGAATGACAAATCATACTCCTTACCATGTCTTTAAACGTTCTATTTCGTCTTTCAGCAACATCATTCATAGTAGGCGAACCCGGCATAGTGTACTGTGGGACGATACTACATTCCTCTAGGAACTTAGCAAACGGTCCTGGACGTTGTTCACATGAACCATCATATCTACCATAGTACTCACCACCACGGTCAGATCTGACGCTTTTGATTCTTTTGCTGAGTTGATTCTCAACTCCAGCCTTAAAATTTTTGAACATATCCAAGGACTGTGACTTTTCATGAAGGAGATATATGTAGCCATATCTAGAAAAATCGTCTATGAACGTCATAAAATATTGTTGACCATTCCAAGAAGCCGTAAGGAATGGCCCACAAATATCCGTATGTATAAGTTCTAAGACGTCAAAAGTCCTGTTGGCTTCAAATCTCCTTTTGTTGGTTTGTTTCCCCTTAATACAATTCACACAAATATCAAAATTTGTAAAATCTAAGGGGTCCAGAATTTCATCTGACACAAGTCTCTCTATTCTCCGTCTGGAGATATGACCCAATCTCTTATGCCATAACGCAGCTGAATTCTCATTGGTTAATTTTCTCTTAACACATCGTGTATGTAATTGCAGGGATTCTCCAAATGAAGCAATTGTATCCGGCAAATAAAGATTATCATAATCTGACAAAGAACCGGAACCAACTAATTTTGAATCATGAAACAAACTGAATTTTCTATCCCCAAATGAACAAGAAAAACCAGATTTGTCCAAAGCAGGAATAGAAATCAAGTTCCGTTTAAAAGATGGAACAACAAATGTTTCATCGAGATCCAAATAAAATCCAGTCTTTAATAATAATCTGAATTTTCTAATTGCTTCAACTTCAACTGTTTTGCCATCGCCCACATAGATGTATCTTTCACCATCATTGGGCTTTTGACAATCTATGCAACCCTGCATAGACACACTGATGTGAGTTGTTGCTCCAGAATCTATCCACCATGTGTGTCTAGGCACCGAAGTTAAATTAACCTCAGAACAAACCAAACCGTGTCCTTTAACTCCACAAAAGAAACAACTAGTGCTTTCTGGATCATCCAGTTTCTTTTGTTGTTTCCTTTGAGGTTCTATATCTGCAGCTTCCTTATCCTTCTTCCTCATTTTGCCCTTATCTTTGCCCTTATTCCTTATTGAAATTAAATTTGTCAATAGCGTATCTGAATCTATCTTTTCGTTCTTGACAAACCTCTTTTCAATTTCTACAAGGAATTCCTTAGCTGTAGTTGCCTTTTCAGACATTAAGCCTCTGAATGCTTCCGGAATGGCCCTCCTCATGATTGTGATACACATGCAATTTGATCTCTCCCACCTTTCTATTTCCCTTTTATAATCAGGGGTATTTTCATCCGTAAGAGGTGAGGGAGAATCATTCCGTAACGCAAGGTCAAAATCCATGACTCGGAGAACTATTAAGAGGTTCCCTCGCCATGACTTGAAGTTAGAGCCATTTAGCATTGGAATTGAATTGATGTTGGCAGTAATATTTTTAGTAGACATAACTGAACAGAAAACAATTAAACAATCAAAACATGCTCCTATAAGTCTCAAAACAACAATAATAAATTCAAATAAAGGCAAACCCCATCTCAAGATACCGGGCACTCCATTAATATTTCATCTTTGGACAAAATATTAACTTGTAAGTGATATCTTGGTGTAGCAATCAAACACTGATAATAAGAACATGTCAAACAATAAACCTTCCTTTGGGTCGATTTATTATTCACACGTAAAACCGAATAATCATCACATGTTTATTACCACAAGTGCACATGCAACTTTGTTAAATATGGACCTTCCTTTGGGCCGATCGATATTCACAGAAATAACATGTACAAAACCGTTTATATTCCAAAATAAATTAATTTCCACAAGAGAGGTCACTTTGGCGACATGTTGTTTCAATTAATTTATCTCAAAATACATATAACCAAACACCAATATTTGAATTTAAAATTGTACCAAAAAATTATCCTTAAAAAAAATTATTTTTGGGTCAAAGTCAACGGTCAACGGCTGACTTTTGATCGGTCAACCGTTGACCGCGTCGATACTGTTTGGGTCGGTTAAATCGGCCTGTATAAAAAAAAAACCCACAATTCTTAAAATCAGTTTGGGGCTGGACCGGATCGGGTTGACCCGAACCGGATCCTGAACCAACCCCAAATCCAAAACCAAAACCCTAATTTTTTTTTTTCTTCACGAGCAGCCGCGCAGGCCGCTGCTTCTCTTCTCCTTCTGCAGGCGTGCTGCACCTCTTCAGCGGCCTGCGCGTAGCAGCAACCACGCCGCTTCTCCTTAACCCATCGCTGCCTGTGCGCGCACCCACAGCAGCCATAGCGCACCAGCACCGCGGCCGTGCTTGCTAGCGGCTGTATCGCATGCTAAGTAGCTGCACGATGGCCACGAACAAGCAGCACGGTTTAGCGCGGGCAGCGAGCCAGCGCATGGATCGCGTTCCAGGTCTCGCGCTACTAGCAGCTCGAAATCGCGCAGCAGCAGCAGCAGCGCGGTGAGTTTCCAGCCCCAAACGCACAGCAGCAGCAGCGCGGATTGCTCTTGCGTGAACCAGCAACACGAATCAGCAACGGGAATCTCGCGCCAGCCGCGCGTATTGCGCTAGTTTTGCTACCGCGCCTGCCTAACAGCCGCGCGATAGCCATGGATCCAAATTGCCGAAATTTGAAAATTTCAAGAACAAGATTTTCAAATTTACAGAACAGTAATTTTCCTTAATTCCTAATTTATATTCCTTAAACTTTAAGTCCGAAATTTTTAAAACAATAAAAACAACCACAGATTTGTTCTCAAACTTAATAATACCAAATTATTAAATTTAAGAACACTCAAAAATTTAATCAAAATAAATATGATTCTCAATAATTTAACATGAAGAGGCTCTGATACCACTTGTTATAATAAATCCTTATGTGACAACCATCACATATAAACCTAGGAACATTCATGTCAAATCACCAAGAATCAATAACAGAATATGCGGAAGCGTACCTGAATCCATAACGCTGAATCCCCTCTAGATCTGTGTGGTTGGCCTTCCAGATCAGCACGTATATCCTAGAGAGCCCTTTAATTCTCTCTGTGAACTCTATTTGATAATGGGATGTCAGAAAGAATAGAAAAATACGTGTGACCTGGGGACCATAATTATTTGTATAGACAACTTATCCTGTTGTCACTAGGTATTCCTAATTTTGCCCATCATAGAATTAGAATATCATTAGGTCTCTACACATTAAAGGTCCACACCCTATCAGATACATTAAAGCCCATATTACTGAAAACCTTATTAGATCACTTTTAATTGGGCTTAATCTTATATGACAGTCCACAACACATAATTATTCACATATAAGCCTAACGTTGGATTAAAGATCCAACATTATTGGATTAAATAATCCAACATGTTGGAGGCTGCGTGGATAGTTGTTCGGTGATGTGTAACAAATTTTACCCGTCTTAAAATTTGGAAAAGCTTGTGTTTAATTGATATTTGATGAATGGAAAAATAAATTGAGAAAAATCGTTCTACTCCTATACTTTTATTTTATATTTGCGTGTTGGTATCAGAAGGGGATGGGAATTTGAGAATCCACCACAATTCTAAGCATGCAATTCGGAACAAGAAATTTATTGGAAGAATGAAATAAGAAAAATAAATATGGGTTCAGTAAAAAGAATACGAAAAAAAGGTTACTTAATATCAAAATGGATCTCTCAATAGATTCTTTAATAAAAAAAAAAAACGAAAATTTGTGTTATCAAATTTTGTAATACAAAAGTTTGATTAATTATTAATTTAGAAATACCAAAAAGTTAGGAGAAGACGAAATCTATATAAATATTTTTGTTCGAGTAATAATAGAGCTTTTTTATTTCAGTTTATAAAATAATAATTATTTAAAAGGCCCATTTTAAAAGTTTTGCTTAAGGCCTCATGCACCATTGACCTGGCCCATAGGAGCGATTACCCACTAGAAAATTTCGAAAAGACATACACCCAAATTTGTCCATCATATTCGGCCCATATGCCTTGCCTGCAATACGAAAACACCACCTGAATAATAGAACTAGAAATTTCGTTATGATAAAATTTATGTAATCTTTCAATAACTGGAGTTGGTCATGTATGGGAACTTCATTTTCATAAGACCAACGCATCTGAAAAATATGGAGGATACATCAAGGAATACAGCAGCATGTTCAAATTTGGAAAGACCTGCGAGTCGCAATTAGTTAAGTTGGTAATTGATTAGTGTTAAAAACAAGAGATTTATGATTCCAACCCCGCTCACATGAATGGAGAAGGAGTTAGCCGGTTAAGGAAAGACCCAATGCAAGATTTCAAGAAAATCTGGGCATCAGTAACCAGCCTGAAATTTGAATTAGGAAAACAAAAAAAAAACTCATGATTCGATGTATTATAAATCAATCTAAGAAAGCAATTTAATTTAGATTAGTATTCGAGCACAACAAATTTACTCATGCAATGCATGCATGTGCATAATCAGCAATTTCACAGAAAGAAATTTGACTGAACTTGAACATTAATTTATTCGTGTTAATCAGTGAAGGTCATTTATGGATGCTTGATTTAGCATACCTAGTTAATACAATTTTTTCCATGCTTATCATAAACTTTATTGTTACCATAAATAGAGTAAAGTCTCTACTCTCTATAAAAATAAACCCTTCTTGGAGCTTGGACCTTAAATAGACATTGAACAAGCAAATATTCAAGACAAATTGAGAGAGAAAGAAAATGGACCAAAAAAAGAATTTGTCACTTGCCATCCTCTGCTTGGTGATTTTGGGTGTGCTAACGAATCAATCCACAGCCGTTTTAAAGCGTTACAAGCGTTGTGCAGAAACTTGTTATATATGTTGATTGCCTCTGTGTGAGCCATCAGGTTGCTGCCTGTTTTTGCCATTATTATTGCAGTGCCAAGTGCGCCAAGTGCCTCTTCAAAAACTGCAAGATTTAATAACGCCATGCTCGTTATTTTATTTACGTTGTTTTTCAATTGAATTGTTATTTGGTGGTTGCATGAATGATGTATGTAGCTCATTGAATTTAATTACTCAAAGACTAAGGACTTGCTTATTTGCTTTGGTTCATTTTTTGTTACATGAATCTTTTAATGACTCGTTAATAATTTTATGGGAAATGGCAAGTCAAGTTCACAATTCTGATGAATGTTTTATGAAGCAGTAATATTACATTTTGTTGTAAATTCTTACAAATATGGTTATGCATTTTTATAATGGTGAATCAATTGTATTTCTTTTTGGCATAACTGTTCAAGAAAAAAGTACATGTGACCATTTTTTAAAAAGGTCTAATGATATGCTTGTTGGATTTTTAATCTAATATTGTTGGATTCTTAATCCAACGTTAGGCTTATATGTGAATAATTATGCGTTGCGGACTGTCATGTAAGGTTAAGCCCAATTAAAAGTGATCTAATAAAGTTTTCGGTAATTTGGGCTTTAATGTATTTAATAGGGTGTGGACCTTTAATGTGTAGAGACCTAATGGTATTCTAATTCTATGATGAGTAGAATTAGGAATACCGAAAGACAATAAGAAAAGTTGTCTATATAAGTGGTTATGGTTCCCAGGTCACACATATCATTTTATTCTTTCTGACATCCCATCATCAGAGAGAGTGTACAGAGAAAATTTAAAGGATTCTCTAGGATATACGTGCTGATATGGAAGGCTAACCACATATATCTAGAGGATATTTAGCGTTATAGATTCAGGTACGCTTCTACATATTTATCTATTGATTCTTGGTGACACAACATAAATGTTCCTAGTTTATAGGTAATGGTTTTCACCAAAAGATTTTGTTCTAACAAGTGGTATCAGAGTCTCTTCATGTTGAATCATTGAGAATCGAATTTATTTTCAATTAATGATTAAAATTTTGGTTTTCTTGAATTTAATAATTTTGTATTATTGAGTTCAAGAACAATTGGTAGAAATATATTCAGTTTTCAAGTTTGGAAAATTCAGTTCTTTGGAAAACAATTATTCGGCAATTTGGTTTTATGGTAATGGATTCAGATCTCAAGTTCATGAAATTTGCAAACATGGCTTTCGGTTGTTTAAGATCTGGGAATTGGAATTTGTTGGAAAATCAAAATTTGGCCGGATTTAGCAAAATACATATATGTATATATATATATATATGAAAAGTTTTTTAGACCGCCAGATCTTGAGATTTTATGGTCATCGCGCAGTGATGAGAAGCACGGCAGCAAAGACACAACACCTTGTATGTCTGCTAGAGCGCGGCTGGTGGTGTGATTCACGCTGTAAGCGTGCGATTTGTTCTGTTGCCATGCAACTATAGGGCACGATGGGAAAGAAGATTAGCGGCTAAACGTCGCGGCAGAAGCAAAGCAGTGGCCACTAGGCCGCGGCAGTTGGGGTCAGAGGGCGGCCATGACGGCCGTCTAAGTAAAAAAAAAAATTTAAGGTTTTTTTGGGAAATGGGTTAGCGTTGGATGTAGGGTTGGCAAAATCCGGATCCGAGCCATACCCGGACCCGGCCCGGACATGTTTTTCGGCCATCCCGTCCAAGTTTAAAATGCCCAGCAACGGGCCAGATTTTTTAATCCGGATTTTTAAGACCGGATTTTATATTTTATAATATTATATATGTATATTTTTTAATGTAATTTATAATTTTTAAAATTTTTTAATTTATTTTAATGAAAATATGAACTCTAAATGTTTAAAATTTTAAATATATATAATAAATGGATTAAATAAATATAATTATTAAAAATAATATAGATTTTATAATAATTTTCTTTTATAAAATCTGGGTTTCGGGATGGACCCGGACTTTTCATGTGATGCCCGGGACTGGCCAGGCCTCATCTTCAGTCTGGGTATTACTTGGCCAGCATTGCTCGGGTCCGGTCCGGATCTAGTCCAATGGGGTATTTTTACCACCCCTAGATGGATGAGGATCTAGTTCGAGTTCCAACCCTGACCCAATGAGGAGAAAAGGGTTGTTTTAGATTTGGGTTGGTTCGACCCGGTACAGTTCGACTCAGTCAACGGTTGACCAGTTAATAATTGACCGTTGACCAAAATTTGACCCAAAATTTTTTAAAGGTAATTTTTTGTATAATTTTAAATTCAAATATTAGTATATGGAAATATGTATTTTGGGATGAATTAATTGAAGCAACATTTCACCAAAGTGACCTCTCTTGAGGAAATTAATTTATTTTAAAATATAAACGATTTTGTGTGCATTAATTTTTGTGAATATCGATCGGCCCAAAGGAAAGTC
The DNA here is from genome assembly GCA_030449835.1 of Clausena lansium. Classification (NCBI taxonomy): domain Eukaryota; kingdom Viridiplantae; phylum Streptophyta; class Magnoliopsida; order Sapindales; family Rutaceae; genus Clausena; species Clausena lansium. Next base: position 4,198,000 of record JASUUF010000369.1, read on the forward strand.
CATATTTGACAGAGTTGCATGTGCACTTGTGGTAATAAACACGTGATGATTATTCAGTTTTACATGTGAACAATTAATCGGCCCAAAGGAAGATTTATTGTTTGACATGTTCTTATTATCAGTGTTTGATTACTGTACCAAAATATCACTTACAAGTTAATATTTTGTCTAAAGATGCAATATTAATGGAGTGCGGGTATATTGAGATAAGGTTTACCTTTATTTGAATTTATTATTGTTTTAAGATTAATTTGAGCTTGTTATGATTGTTTGTTGTTCTTTGTTCAGTTATGTTTGCTGCAAATATTATTGCTAACATCAATTCAATTCCTATGCTAAATGGCTCTAACTTCAAGTCATTGCAAGAGAACCTCTTAATAGCTCTCAGAGTCATGGATCTTAATCTTGCGTTAAGGATTGATTCTCCCCCACCTTTTCAGGATGAAAGTACCCCTAATGATAAAAGGGAAATAGAAAGGTGAGAAAGATCAAATCGCATGTGTATCATGATCATGAAGAAGGCCATTTCGGAAGCCTTCAGGGGCTTAATAGGTTTGTCAAGAGTTCTTTGAAGAAATTGAAAAGAGGTTTGTCAAGAATGAAAAGGCAAAAATAGGTACACTATTGACAAGTCTAAATTCAATAAGGTATATGGGTAAGGAAAAAGGCAAAAGGAGGAGGAAGGATAAAAAACTGCAGATACAACACTTCAAAAGAAACAACGAAAGAAACTTGGAGATCAAGAATGCACTAATTGTTTCTTTTGTGGAGTTGAAGAGCATGGTTTGGTTTGGTTTGGTTTAGTTTGAGGTTAATTTAACTTTGGTACCAAGACACACGTGGTGGATAAATTCTGATGCAACAACTCATATCAGTGTGTCTATGCAGGGTTTTATAGATTGTCGAAAGCCTAGTGATGGTGAAAGATACATCTATGTGAGTAATGGCAAAACAATTAAAGTTGAAGCAATTGAAAAATTCATATATTTAATAAAGACTACATTTTTTTGGATCATGATGAAATATTTATAGTACCGTCTTTTAGACGGAACTTGATTTATGCTCCTGCCTTGGACAAATCTGGTTTTTCTTGTTCATTTGAGAATAGAAAATTTAGTTTGTTTCATAATTCAAAATTGATTGGATCCGGTTCTTTATCCGATTATGATAATCTTTATTTACTTGATATTATTGCTTTATTTAATGAATCCCTGCAATTAAGTACACGAGGTGTAAAGAGAAAATTAACCAATGAGAATTCAGCTACGTTATGGTAAAAAAGATTAGGTCACATCTCCAGACAGAGATTAGAGAGACTTATGTCAGATGAAATTTTCGACTCCTTAGAATTTACAGATTTTGATACATGTGTTAACTGTATTAAGAGAAAGCAAACCAATAAATGGAGATTTGAAGCCAATAGGACTTTGGACGTCTTAGAACTCATACATACAGATATTTGTGGGTCATTCCTTACTGTTGCTTAGAATGGTCAACAGTATTTTATGACGTTCATAAATGATTTTTCTAGATATGGCTATATCTATCTCCTTCATGAAAAGTCATAGTCATTGGACATGTTCAAAAATTTTAAGGTTGAAGTTGAGAATCAACTTAACAAAAGAATCAAAAGCGTCAGATTTGAGCGTGGTGGTGAGTACTATAGTAGATATGATGGTTTAGGTGAACAACGTCCAGGGCAATTTACTAAGTTCTTAGAGGAATGCGATATCGTCTTACAGTACACTATGCTGGGTTCGCCCACTATGAATGGTGTTCGTGAAAAACAAAACAAGACGCTTAAAGACATAGTAAGGAGTATGATTTGTCATTCTACTTTACCAAAATCACTCTGGAGAGAAGCGCTTAAGACTGCAGCATATATCCTTAACAGGGTTCCAACTAAAGCGACTGTCAAAACCCCTTATGAACTTTGGACGGGCAAGAAGCTTAGTCTAAATCACTTGCATGTTTGGGGATGTCCAATTGAGGCAAGGCCTTATAGGCCTAATGAGAAGAAATTGGACTCAAGAATGGTGAGTTGCTATTTTATTGGATACTCTGAAATATCCAGAGGGTACAAGTTTTATGATCCCACAACTAAGTCGATTTTTGAGTCTAGAAATACGCGATTCTTTGAGGATATCGAGTTTGCGGGGGCAGATACAGCAAGGGACTTTGTCTTTGAAGAGGAATATGTTGATATTCCTACAGATGTCATTGTCATTGTCATTGATCGGGGTCTCATTCCTGGCTTTGTTCAAGACACAATAGATCAAGACAATGTTGGAGAACCCCTCGTACCAGAAATTGTTCCAAAAGAACACATTCTACCACCTCAAGAACCTATGCTATTAAAGAGATCCATTAGAAAAAGAAGAAGTGCAGTGCCAGATGGCTACATTGTATTTCTCCAAGAACATGAGGTTGATATTGGAGTGATGGAAGACGATCCAATAAATTTTCGTCAAGCCATGGAAAGTTCTAACTCTCAAAAGTGGATTGATGCCATGAATGAGGAGATAAAGTCCATGAAGGACAATGGCGTGTGGGAACTTGTCCCATTACCAGAAGGTCTGAAACCCATTGGTTGCAAATAGATATTTAAGACCAAGAGGGATTCAAAAGGCAATGTGGAGAGGTACAAGGCGCGTCTTGTCGCAAAGGGCTTTACACAGAAAGAAAGCATCAACTATAAAGAGACTTTCTCTCCAATTTCTTCGAAAGACTCTTTCATGATTATAATGGCATTGGTGGAACGTTTTAATCTTAAGCTACATCAGATGGATGTAAAGGTAGCGTTTCTCAATGGTGACATTGATGAGACGATTTATATGGTGCAGCCATAAAACTTTGTGTCCGGAGACCCAAATAATATAATTTGTAAACTTAAAAAATCCATAAAAAATCCATCTATGGGCTTAAGCAAGCATCTTGACAATGGTATTTCAAGTTTCATCAAGTGATCATCTCGTTCGGTTTTGAGATAAATTTGGTCGATGCTTGTATATACCATAAGTTCTGTAGGAGTAAGTATATTTTTCTGGTTTTATATGTCGATGACATTTTGCTTGCCAACAACGATATAAGCTTATTGCACGAAACCAATAGATTTCTAGCTAAGAATTTTGAGATGAAAGATCTTGGTGACGCCTCTTTTGTATTAGGCATACAGATACACCGGGATCGCTCCCGGGGTATTCTTGGATTATCAAAAAAGAGCTATATCAAAAATGTTCTTAAGAGATATGGCATGCAAGTTTGCAAACTATATGATACCCCTGTGGCTAAAGGAGATAAGTTTATAGATTCCTTATACTTAGCAGTAGTAAGTCTGATGTATGCTTAGGTTTGTATGGGACCAGATATTGCGTACGTTACTGGAATGTTCGGCATATATTTAAGCAATCTAGGAGTAGATCATTGGAGTGCAACCAAAAGAGTTTTGAGGTATTTACAGAGAACAAAAGATTACATGCTCACATATCAAAGGCCGAATCAGCTGGAGATCGTTGGGTATACTGACTTTGATTTTACTGAAAGTCAAGATAGTATGAAGTCCACGACGGACTATATCTATATGCTAGTTGGGGGTGCTGTTTTATGAAAGAGTACTAACAGTCTCTTATAGCCTTTTCTATGATGGCAGCAGAGTTCATAGCATGTTATGAGGTGTCCAATCATGGAATATGGCTGTGGAATTTTGTCGCGGGGCTGCGCATAATAGATGGTATTGATAGGCCAATCAGATTATTTTGTGACAATAAGTCAGTAGTACTGTATTCCAATAACAACAGGAGCTCAACGAAGTCGAAGCATATAGATATCAAGTTCCTAATTGTTAAAGAAATAATTCAAAGTGGACAGTTATCTATAGAGCACATTGGCACAAACTGCATGATTGTGGATCCGCTTACTAAGGGATTACCACTAAAAATATTTTATGAGCACACTGCTCGTATGGGTGTGATGTTGTTAAAGGATATTCAGTTTTAGTGGGAGTTTGTGATTTTAGATGCTCTTGTGATATAGACATTTTTCGGTTATTTGGTTTATGGATATTCAAGGTTATTTTCTGCAGAAATAAGGTTTTGGTTTGTTCACACTCTGATTTTGGTATAGTTTGATCTCACTAAGGTTTAAGGTGGACCAGTTAGAAATAGGCCTATTAAGATCACATTGCATGAAATTTCCATGCTACACATCCACATCATAATCCATGTCATTCAGTTGTATTAGTATTGTGGCCATTGATGGGTCAAGTTACGATAGGTATAACAAATGCTGCTTTGATCCTACGTTGGTATGATTAATGGACCGAATTGGTTATGGATACATTTCAGTAATGACAGCAAGGTTGAGCTCATACTATTATTTTTACAAAATATAATTATAAGATTACACATATAGCCCAAGTAAGAGATTGTTGAATTTTTAATCCAATATTATTGGATCCTTAATCCAACATTAGGTTTATATGTGAATAATTATGTATTGCGGATTGTCATGCAATGTTAAGCCCAATTAAAAGTGATCTAATAAGGTTTTCAGTAATTTGGGCTTTAATGTATCTAGTAGGGTGTGGACCTTTAATGTATAGAGACCTAATCGTATTCTAATTATATGATGGGCAGAATTAGGAATACCTAAAGACAATAAGAAAAGTTGTCCATATAAGTGATTATGGTCCCCAGGTCACACGTATCATTTTATTCTTTTTGACATTCCATCATCAAAGAGAGTGCACGGAGAAAATTTAAAGGATTCTCTACGGTATACGTGCTGATCTGGAAGACTAACGACACAGATTTAGAGGATATTCAGCGTTATAAATTTAGGTACTATTCCGCTTATTTATCTATTAATTTTTGGTGATACAACATGAATGTTCCTGGTTTATAGGTGATGGTTTTCACCAAAAGATTTTGTTCTAACAATGCTAATTTGGTGTTCGCCACCCAATGATAAATAGCCACGTGCTAGAAAAATTTAAATATCTTTTTTTTTTAATCCAATTTTTCTTCCTACCTTTTCTCACTAGTTTTCGTTCAAAGAATAATCCTAGTTCTTGTTATTTTAAAATTTTATATTCATTTCTCACTGCACATTAAAAAAATCCTTATATCATGTGTGTTAATAACAAATCAAATTATTCTACAATTTACCACTTGCATATTGAATGATTCTTATGTGTTAACCACTTAACCTGACTTAATTCAAAAAAAAAAAACCACTTAAGCTGACTGATTTTGTTTGCAAAATACTGAGTCATAACTTATTTAACATAAGTTTCATTTTTAGCGTTTGATGTCATTTTCCAATTCCATCAAACCCAAACCCTTTCTACATTCTTTAGTTTGCAAAAATAGTATGCTCTTATATACATGCTATCCAAAATCTTAAGTTGCCAAAAACTATACAATGAAAAGTCCTATTTAAACCTCATTAGAACTTAGGTAGCTGCTATTCAACTTTCCATAGAAAAGAAAATGGACAAACAAACAACTGCAATAGCTTTGATGGTCTCTTTGATGCTAGGACTTTTTCTTGTGAAGTCAACAACATTAGATATGACCTGTGATCCTGAGCTAAATCCAGTACAATGCAAACAACAGTTCTTTGATATGTGCACAAGTATTCTAGACTCCTTCAAAGCCCTTCAAGGCGCCAAAATTTCATCACCATATACTAAGAAGACTTAATTTTTAGTTCGTGATCATTGTAATAGAAAAGAATTAATTAATGAAACCTGATAGTTAATCTTTGGCTGTACATATCTACTGGTGCAAATTCTATCCCAACTTAGGAGAGGGTAATTTTAACCAAGAGTGGCCCCTTTAGGACTGGGCTTCCTCCTTGTTGGATCCGACGATAATAAATTTATCCTTTTGGCAGATCTTAACAGGCTTTTGAGTTTTTTTTCCTAAGAATCCACTTCCTTAAGGGATGAGGAAGGCTTTGTCCAAAGATACTCTGCAAACATAAGAAAACAATCAGAGGGTCAGCTTTGTCGGTGTAAACCCTCTAACTATCAAGTCAGTCATCGGATTTTTAGAAATGTGAATTTAGAAAGAGAAAATCTAGAGAGAGAAAGTGAACATTTCCCCTCTTAAGTCCATTTTTTCTCCGGTAAAATATGATTGGACTCGAGTCCTAGTTAATTTGATGACAAGTGTCATTGTTCTTGTGACATCTGGTGACACTTGTCTTCTTGTGCCAATGCTAGTTGACACATGGTTATGCAAGCTTGCCTACGAATCAAAAGAGGAAGCATTTTTATCTTAGGTTGTATTTTCGAAGATCTTAGGGCTATAAGGACTTTAGAACCTAAGAGGTTTATCAAAGATGGTTCATCTTATAATAAGAACTTAGAAACCTTGGACCCTTTCGGGCCTTAGGGCCTTGTCACCTAGGATGTTTATCTTAGATGATTTGTCTTAGGATATGATTCTAGGAACCTTTTGGACATTAAAGCCTACCCCTACGAGATTTATCATAGGTAATTTGTCTCTGGATAGGATTCTAGGGACTTTTGACTGTTTTGGGCCTTGAAATCATGCCACCGAGGAGGTTTATCTTAGATGATTTGTCTTAGGATAGGATCCTAGGAAAGATGGAACCTTTTGGGCATTAGAGTCTTGCTCTAGGAGATTTATCCTAAGTAATTTGTTTTTGGATAGGATCCTCGGAACCTATGAACATTTTGGACCTTGAAGTCTTGCCACCTAGGAGGTTTATCCTAGAGGATTTGTTCTAAGAAAGGATCCTAGGAACCTTCGAACCTTTTGGGCATTGAAGCCTTGCATCTAAAAGGTTTATCTTAGATAGTTTGTCTTATGATAGGATCCTAGGAACATTGGAACCTTTTAGGCCTTGAAACCTTGCCACTCCGAAGGTTTATCCTTGGTAGTTTGTCAATTTCTTCATGGACTTTATAGGTACCGTATTTATTTGGGCCATAACTAGGTCTATTCTATTTTTGGTCCAACAATATCTTTATTTTTCTATCAAGAAAAGTGAATTTAATTCATGAATTATTTATTTATTTACCTCAAACAATTAGCCAATAATAATAAACATTGAATTTAATTCATTTCTTCTAATCCTCCGCCCTTTGCAAGATTGACTTAACTTTATTAAACGACTGAGTTTTGGGGATTTGACAGAGAAAAATAAATGAATAAATCTTGACCGTACATTATTTGACTTGTCATTTACAAACGTAGATTAGGTACTCACATAGGTGTGTAATTTGTAAATGGCAAGTCAAATATCTTATATTTTCCCGTATATATTAAAATATATCTGATTGTTTAATTTAATGGGGATGGATTGGATATACTACATAACAGCTCAATAATTACGGTTATAGCAAAAAAATTAAAAAAAAAACGTGTTTAATATTCATCAATAATTAAATCATGAGGAGAGAAAGGAAAGAAATTAAAATATTCAAGAAAAAAATGCACTTGATGTTCATCTATTTCATTAACTCTTCTAAAAATAAAAAATATATATACTTTCTTCCTTTTTTCGTAAAACAGTCAATATTTTTATTTAATACCATATAATACTCATTAAGTAAGTTAAATATGAAGGACAAGAATATAAAATTAAGCAAAATAATTCTTTTTTTTTTTAATTATCATGAACCTCAGTTTCACTCAACCCCCAATTAAGCACATACACTTGAAATTCATGATCACTTCACCCTCAATGAAATATTTCTCAATGAAATAATTAATGAAATTCATGATCATGCCAAATCTGGTAGACTATTCGAGAAGACTAGCTAGTAAGTAAATTGCTATGTATTATTCGTAGTATGTTATTAATTATGAAAGATTCGAACATTGATTTCGTGAAGAATTTGTTGTATGACAACTTCCTGCTGATTTCTTTTAGAAATAAATGATAATTTCAAATCAAGTAATTAATATCGATCTTATCCTTTCAATTGAACCCATCTCGGGATTATATATTTGTCACATATTCTCTTGCAAAGAATTCAAAAATTAAAAAAATGGAGAAACAACAAGTACTTAAGTTCATTGTAATTGTTTCAATCATGTTGGGGCTTCTTGTTGGACAGTCTACAGCTGATGATACTTGGGAGTGCTACGAGGATTGCTTCCTTAAATGTATAACAAGTGCATTTGGAAGAATTCCTACTGCATGCAATGGTAAGTGCGTGAAAGAATGCGTATTTGGAGGAACCTCTTTAGAATCTGTGAAAGACCCCCAATACTTCTGCAAGCTTGGCTGTGTTATTTCAAATTGCACAAAACTTGATACCAAAGAGAAACCTGGTAATTTATTTAATCTCAATCTCTCATCTTTCTCAAAAAGTAATCTCAATCTTAATCTCTCACCAATTTTGCTTGTTTCTTTATGTTGTTAGGGGAAAAGAAAGGTGAAAGCTGTTTGGATTCCTGCTCAAAGACATGCACCAAGATATAATTATTACCATTTACCACTGAAGAGCTCTATATGCTATGTTAATGTGTGATAAATGAATATGTGCTAATGGAATGAATAAAGTTTACTGAATCTTAATGCTCTAGGCATGCTTGTAATGTTGATCCATGGCTTTATTGGATAAGGCTATTTGCACCATTGAACTGTTCTTTTAAAACCCATTGACATGTCGAGCGTAATGTGAGTACAATTTTTACATAAAAGTGGACATTAAAATTACTTCCTCGCGTATGGCTAGCACGCATCAACAATCTTTATACCAATCTTGTATGTAATGGCAAGTCAATTCTTGTTCTATTTGATAGGGGTGTACTGAATCCAATCCAATTTGCTCAATTCATCTGATCTGCAAAAATTCGATCCGTGGATTGGTAGATTTGATTGGATTAAAAATTTAAAAATCTGCAGTCGGTGAATTAGATATGGATTTACTTTATTAAATCCACAACAATCCGTGAATCCGTGAAAAATAAAAAAATATTTTTTTAATTAAAAAATATTATATATGTAGGATTACTACTTACTAATAAATAAGTTAAAATATAATTACATACTTACATAGTTACGTTTAGACCATAATATATCTTATTCATTATTCAATAATAATATAAAATAACAAATATTAAATAATTAAATATAAAAATATAACTTATAAAATTCTAAAACAAAATAAAAAAATCCTAAGCCAAACTTATCACATAACGCCAAGTCACAAATAATTAGGAAAATAAAATCCTTAGGTCATGCCCGTCGCACGCACAGAGCCATTAGCTTAGCAAAAAACAAAAAATTCTTACCAGTCTTAAACCTCTCCTCCAGTGATTCTTGCTCTCTTTGCAAGCGGTCACCTTCTTGTCCTTGCTCTCGCGATAATCAGCCGCCACGACGTCCTTTAAATCGGCATTGGGAGTGTAGCGCGTGAGTGTCAGTTGCTGGTAGTTGACGAACTTCATGAAGGCCTTGACGTGTGACTTCTTCGCTGAGTTCCATTGTCGAAATACTTCAAAATCATTGCCTTCCGGCAGAGCGATTTCACTAATCATCATCATTGTATTTTGAAACGTTGAATATATTATTCTAGTTTTATTTAAACAATTAATTTATTTAAATCTTATTCAATTTTGAATTTGATTGGCAGTAAATTTATTTTTATATTAGATTTTTTTTATTTCATTAGTTCCTGGATTTGACAGAATTAAAAATTTTTAATCCGCAAAATGATGGATTGGATATGGATTAGATCAAATCTGTATCTGATCCGCAAACGTATAGATTGGATTTGTATTGAATTTAACCAATCCGTAGCTTGAATTGGATTAAAAATTTATAATCTACAAAATTGTGGATCGGATATGGATTGATATTCAATCTGTAAAATCTTATCCGCGTACACCCCTACTATCAGAGAGAACAATCAATTGGTTTGTGTTTGCATCAAGGACGGAGGTAGTATATAGGGCTAGTGGGCAGTGGGGTTAGCTGACCCCACTTGATTGAAAAACTACTGGGATTTTGTTCTATGCTTCAAGTCTTGCCACTGTAATCCTCAATGATCTACCCCTTGACCTCCGTAATATATGCCCCTTTCATATAGTGAGTATATACTGTTAATCTCTACAAAATAATATTGTTGAGTTTAAGAAAAAATATTATTTATTGATTAATAAATTTATTAATAAATAAATATTTATTAATTTAAGAAGAGTTTTATGTGATTACTGCCATGAACATTAATAATAATAAGTCTAGTGAATTTTTCGGCTTTTATATCTTTGTTTGCAATTCATGTTTACGTACGGATATCGGATCATGGTTGAGCATTCCTTGAAAACAGATCATTTTTTATTTAATATAAAAAAAAAAAACGAAAGAGCATGATACAAATGCAAACTTAAAAGCCGGCAATTCCACATCATAACACGGCCGGATAAAACTTTCTTTTATCATTCTACAAACCAACCTGCGTTTTAAAGAAACGTCAATATCTATTTATCAAATTATAGGTTCGTGGTTGAGCATTCTCTTAAGTATTTGATAATAATTCGTTGAGTTGTGCACTTCTAAATAAATACATGTGTGACAAAACATTTTTGACAGATGAGCACACAAAGGAAATAGTAAGTGTATGATTAATTTTTGATATATTAATCAATTGTAATCTGTAATTTCCGTTTATTCCGATCAATATTTTTGGTGTTTGACAACTCGCTAATTTCACAATTCACTTGATAATATATATTGTGTTTAAATTAACCAAAGGGCGGGCCTATCGGTTTAATTTTCCTTCTTTAATTTACCTCGGAGAATTTTCATTTTTAAAAAATAACATAGATCAAGGATATTTATATTTTAATATACATTGAACACTCACATTTATTTCAAAAATAAATTTGAAGTAAATTATTGTATTACTAATAATTAATTATGTACCTCGAGTGACTTTGCTAAGCGATTTTTAAATAATTTTTTCAGTTGGTCACCCAAACTTGAATCAACCGGAAAAAGGGGGTTAACAAATCAATTTGGAATTTGCTCACCTCATGCATTTTAAATGAACAAATATTAAGGTTTTTTGAATATTTTAAGAATTTAAGATTTCTCAGAATACTTTAAGAATTAATGAATTCTATCATTACTCCCGAATGACATGACATGTGATGTGTCATTAATTAAGTAGTTGATAATTTTTTATAAGATCAAAGTAAATTAATTGTATTATCTCTCCATCTAATTAATGAATGCCACATCATTTGAGATAAATCTTTCGAATAAAAATTAGAGATGTGTAGTACCACTCAAACTTACTCTTTTCATTATCTTATGACATGCGTGCATTTATAGTGATTAAGATTAATTACCTATATTCTTGTATAGCTTAGTTTGTATTCACCTTTGCTTAACATATCTTCTCTTTGCATATAGAAAAAGAAAAGAAAATGGAGAAGATGAGCACTATCCAAATCTTTTTGATGATTTCTCTGGTGTTAGGTCTTCTTGTTGGACACTCTTCCGCAACTTGTGCCGAAGATTGTGTTTCAAGTTGCTGTTGGATAAAAATCGTATTTTTATCATTGATCTCATATAATATATAAGAATTAAGTAATCTAGAAACTCGTACCTTGTTTATATGAGAAGAAGGATAATAGAAAGCTGTAGATCCACCATCAAACGATCTTCCAGGCTATGACTCAAGATTGATCAACACTGGACGTGTGGGCGTCTGTTTCACTACTCCCAATTGCAACTGGCGTTCCTTTTTTTTTTTTTTTTTATTTAAAGATCTCTCTCTTTTTTCTTTTAGAAAAAATCCTTATTTATAATAGCTTATGAAAAAACCCTATCATGTATTATATCTCATTAATTTAAAATATTAAAATATTTTAAATTAAATATTTATCTCTCCACTAACGTAATAGTAGAGGGAATGTGTAACCTACTAGGGAACTAACTTGTAAAATATCACAAGACCCCTTTACACTTGTATATAACACATTAGGCCTTAACAAATATTATAATTAAGATTTTTGCCTGATATGCCAGTTTTCTCGCTTTTGGGTCCAGTAATGGTGTTGTCAATTAAATGAGCTAACCCGGGGATCATTTGGGAACATACAATAGTGGCTACAATAATTAAGCTTGTAATTAAACAAAAATAATTATTTAATTCCAATTCTACTCCACTATAAGATTGGAACTGACTCCATAATTGTATGCTCGAATAATAATTCGCCCAAGCCACATTGATTTCTTTATTGCACAATCCTTTGTACCACATCGTTAATTAAATTGATATCTCAACTGTCGAATCAATTTAATTACATCTTGTTCCTTGATACTTACTGGTTTTCTCTAATGATCATTTTCAACATACTTATATATATATATATGTTGATACACTCTGGCCAGAGAATTCTATGATCAAGTACTGAAACCCATCAAGAGATGTGTCGTACAAATTCTATATTGTCAATCTATAAATTCAATACTTGTAATTGCTCCCACCAAGATACCGGGTAATCTTGACTACAAGTGTATGTCGTGCCCATTGGTAACTCAAATGAAATAACAATTATAATCAAGAAATTATAATTGACTCAAGATTAAGATCACATTAAATCAATGCCTATGAGATTTAATAAAGTCGTGATTATTACAAAGTTAATTAAATCTCACATGTGATCCAGTTCAATGTAGTCATGCTACATCAATAAATTCATATATGATTAAGACAAATCACTCAATGAACTTATTACAGTCTATACCTAAATAAAGCGCCCAACTTTATTTATCAACTGCGAACTTAATTTATTTAATCATAAGATAACTTGTATTTATGTCTTCTGTGAATCCACTTGGTGATCACATAAATACATATAATATGGTTAAATGGACTTTACTCAAAATATTAATACAATAGAGATACTTGAATAAAATACCTCATTCATTTTATTAATCAGAAAAATATTTATAACAATAAATAAACAAATATGCTTTAAAGAGCATATTTTTCCAATAGTTGCAGGCCAGGTCCCGGCAAAGATATAAGTGGATGTGTCCGTCGGTGCATAATCGAATGCAAGCCTACGGTTTCAGCTTCTTTTACCACTCAATCACGCCCAGCATTTCTGCATCCTCGGTTGTGTATCTTCCTTGAGTGCCAAAATCAACACCAAAGATAAAATTGGTAACTAAACCATACTCTTAATTAATTATCACTCGCCTCCGTTAATTTCAAACCTTTTTATTATTTATAGGTTTATTTTTGGTTCAAGTGGTTAACTATTTTTTTTAATTTTTTTTCCTTTTGTCAGCAAGATTCAAAGACGTGCACCAAAATCTAAGATCCAGTCATCCTGGTATGATGTTTGGTTTGAAATAGTTGTCACTGAAATCAATAAAATTTTGTAAACTTTTGGACGATGATCAACGTCTTTGTTTGCGATTTCTAACGTGAGAATCCAAGATGATTTATAATATCCGTCTTGAAAAATACAAGAATTTGTGCATATTGATAAATTAAACAATAATCTATCGAAGCTCCCCGTTACCTAGTGATACCCCCATTTTATTTTAGTTTATTTAAAAAAATAAAAAACAATAACCAGAATACGGTTTGCACAAAGAACAAGTCGAACTCCGCAATGCTTACAATGCAAAAGAGAGAGTAATGCTATACATTCAAAATTTCTATTCTAAAAATCTATTCCCAATGATACAATTAAATCACCATATAGGTGGTTTATTTGTCAAAATCAAAGAAAGATTTAAGAGTCTTGAGGCCAAAAATTGTTGTCTGGCCCATTTGAGAATACATTTGGAAATGGAAATATGGTCTGTTTGAGATGGATGTTGAAAAATTAAAAAGTTTTTCCTTTTTCAACTTTACATAAAATTTAAATAATAATATTAGCGATCCCAAGTTCTCAATATTTGGTTTTAATTTTTATATCCCCACTACACATATCATTGTTTTAATAATGATTCGTAATACATCATTTGAGATACAATCAAACTATACAGTTCAGCTACATATGCATAACATTACTGATAATATTAAAATATCAGATATCTTCTCATTAATTTTTTCAAATTTAATCAATTCTTAGAGGAAAAGCTTTTGTCTAGAACATCATCCTTTGTAACAGGCCACAAGCCAAATAAAATGTGATCATACTTTTAAATAAGTACCTTTTAAATAAGTAAATCAATGTATTGGTCAAACAATATATGGTAATGAACTAATGATAGATTTATTGGTCAAACAATATATGGTAATGAATTAATAATAAATATTCTAAAATTTATTCTAAATTTTTATTTTAAATGATGTGACGTGATATATTATTCATAAAGTGGTTAATAACTTTTCATAAATTATAAGTGAATTAATTACATTATCTCACCAACTAGTGGATGACTGCCACATTATTTGAGATAGAATTTTAGGATAAAATTTTGAGATATAATACTACTCAATAATATAATGTTCTTAATTAATAAATATCATATTTATTACTTAATAAATTTTTAAAATTCAAAAAAATTGGTTAGATGGAAAAGTAAAACAAATATTTTTTCCATAAAACATTTTTATTTAATTCTTTGTACTTTCTCTTGAGGTAAACTTTATCATATACCATATATATATATAAATTATGTAAAGGTGGCAATGAGTTAATTGTGTTGACTAATTAAAAAGAAATAGTATCTGAATAATAAATGGTTAGATACTTCTATGCTAAACCGTAATCTCCTAGTATAAATGAACAATTTTAAAAGAGATACCTTATATATATCTTTGTTCAAATAAACTTCTTCAAGGAAATTAAATTACATTCTATATAGACTATCAATTAGTTCGATTTCCTTTTACCAAAAGATTTTGCTATCTATCTAAAAATTACTTACTTGATCAAGACACCAAAAAATAACATAAAGAATTCCTATAAAAACCCTTCAGGGAACCTAGTTACTACTCACCTTTGCTTGAAATATTAATTTTCTCTTGCATATATATAAAAGAAAGAGAAAATGAAGAAAAATACAGTTCAAATTGTTTTGATGGCTTCTTTGATGCTGGGGCTTCTTATTGGGCAGTCTACAGCATCTTGCAAAGATGCCTGCTCCAGGACGTGTAAGGTTCAACAACCTGGCCGTGGCCAAGAGTTGAAAGATTGCGTCGATGAATGCTTAAAGAGGTGCAACCCTCTGAACGACGCAGTATACTTCTGCAACCTCGGTTGCGTTTCTTCCTTGTGTGCCAACCGTAGCACCCAAGAGAAAGCGCAAAGCTGTGTGCATTCCTGTTCGAAGATGTGCACAAAGATATAGTCACCGCACTATCAAAGATGCATGATTTGTAATAATTACTTCATTTGGATAAATAAAGTATGATAAGCCCGTAGACGTTGCTACTTTAATAATTTTCAATACATTTTTCTAAAAAATTGGTTGTTTGTGGGATAAAATCTGTTCACGACCTCACGGCTGAAGGAGCATGACAAATTCTAATCTAACTACGTAATTATAGAAGCTTATTGAGTAACTCATGTGGGGGATTGTTGGAAAATATAGCTTTTAGTAAGCTATATTTGGGCCACATTTTGAGTGGAACCCACTTAACGTAAGTGAAAGGTCGTGGAGGTTTCGGAAAGTACTTCGTGAACGCTTCGATTCGGTATATCATATGCTCAAAATGATGGTCATGTGAATGAGAAATTGTCTTAAAAATATGCACCCTTGATGTTGGAAAATTAAAAGGAAATGGACTTATCCCACATGTGAAAAATAAGTCATTGGATTTGGGTTTATATATGTTTACACACATATAGGTATTCAAGATTACTAAGGATAGAGGCTCTCTCCACGCACGCCTGCACACATCGGCTCGATTTCGCTGAACTTATGTGCGTACACGAATGTCGGCCCAAATTACCTAGGCTCACGTGGGTTTGGCTTTAACTCCTTAATTATTTTGCAAACTAAGGTTACGAATCCTTCACTATATAAGGGCAGCTTACCATTCATTTTAAAAACACAGAAAATATATGCAGCCACACACGCACATATTTTCTCTCCTCTGGTCTTGTCATCCGTTTGAGAGAGCTCTGATACTGTTATGGTTCACCAGAATTTTGCGTTCGTGCTAACGACGAAATTCGTTCCCGTTGTATCCTGGGAGACAGAAATTGGTTCATCCTAAAGCACTGAGTATGCGGTCAATCTATTTTAAGGACACTGCAGTCGCAAGCCTCGGGATTCTCCCGTCCTATCATCTCTGATCTTTCGCTGTTTGAGTTTCTTCGCTGCTCTCTGATCGTTATTGTTCTCGGTTTGTTCACAGTTTTTCGAATTGTTTTAGTTTAAAATATTTATTAAATTTCAATTATTATTGTACTATTTTTGTCTGCTTTGCTGTAATTACGGTTTGTCTGCAATTTACTTTATTATATTGTTTATCTCGTTACTCGCTGTTTACAGTATTAATCTGTTTCGTACAGATTCGTTATATACCAACTGTTCTGCAGTATTGAGTTTACTGTATTGAATTTATTTGATATATATTTGCCATCTCACGATTAGTTTATCTACAAAAACTCGTGCGTTAAGGATTGACTAGAATAAACATATTTAACTAAGAATTACTCTCGGCAAATGTGGGATTATTTTCTGTACACTTCATCACACGTAGATTTCTTTTTCCAATTTGATTATGACATTCACTTACAGGAGAGATAATGAGCAGACTAGTAAAAATCTGAAAATTTCTCTATTTATTTTATTAGATCTTAGTGTGTGAAGTCATTTTATCTTTAAAATGAAGGTTGTCAGACGTTCTAACTGAGGCTTGAATATTAGGTTTTTGGTAACTTAAAATATCATATCTGAGACATGTGGCTTATGATATCTTATTAGTCAATATAGCTCTTTTTATGCAATTTATTAAAAACTTTATTGTATTTATTACTTAATTTTTAAATTAAAAACAATTGGTCGAATGCAAACGTTAAAACTAAAATTTTTTCTATAAAACTTTTTATTTAAATCTTAAAGATTTTCTCATACAGTAATTTTTAAATGAAATCTTTTATTAATTAGAGTGAATAACATTTTAGTCCTCTTATTATATTTATCACTTTAATCCATGATCATGACTTTTAATATTCGATTTTTAATGAGTAGTGATGCTCTTTTTTCTTTTTTTGGTTTTTCACTCTCGGCATCTTTTGTTTTTCTCTATTAATTTCATTATTTTATTTGTTTTTCTTTCCTTCTCCCTTCTGCTTTGTTTCTTTTTCTCTTTTTCACTCTATGTTTTGGTTTTCCAATTCACGAAATGAAGCAGCTTTCAAAATTACACTTTACATCGGCACCAAATAAAAGCAAGCAAGTGAAGCAGTCAGCTCGTTGCCATCAATTCATCAAGCCACGTGTAGCTCTCTTAAGTGGCATCATGCCACAACTTTATATATATAATTCTTCAAGAAATTATTTGCTATTCACCTTTGCTTGAACTATACAAAAAAGAAAAAGAAAAAGAAAATGGAGAAAAATGCAGTTCAAATTGTTTTGATGGTTTCTTTCATGTTGGGGCTTCTTATTGGGCAGTCTACAGCATCTTGCAACGATGAATGCTACAAGAAGTGTAAGGTTCATCACCCTAGCCAAGATTTGAAAGAATGCGTCGGTGATTGCTTCAAGCGTGCAATCCTCCGAACGACGCGGTGTACTTCTGCAAGCTCGGCTGTGCTTCTTCCTTGTGTGCCAACGGTAGCATCCAAGGAAAAGTCCAAAGCTGTGTGGATTCCTGTTCGAAGATGTGCACAAAGATATAGTACACGCCGCACCGTCAAAGATGTTTGATTTGTAATAATTATCCATGCATATCGTTGAATAAACTTTGATAAGTCCTTGGACATTGCCACTTTTATTAATTGTGCAATTTATTTTTCCAAAAAAAATTAGGTGTTCGTAAGAGACTAATTCATATTTAAGAGTTACCTTACCGATCAAGGTTGTTTGTAACGTACATCGACGAAGGGTTTTTTCACTGTGAGTTCGGCCTATCATATGTTGGCAGGACAGTATGGTAATGAAGAGAATAATATCTGGAACTTTGCATGGTCTTGACGTGGTCCTCAGAGTATAAAGGTTTTCATTTGGCTAGTTATTCACAATCGTTTAAAAACACGCGTTGAACTTGCAGCTCGTGGTTTAATGTTTGATACCACATGCGAGAGATGCGGCCATGCACGTGAAGATGCTCTCCATGTGCTTAGGGACTGTCCGTTTTCCAGGTCTGTTTGGGTTCGTTTGTTAAATGGCCATCCTTTGCATGGCTTCTTTGTGACTGATCTGTTGACATGGGTGAAGAACAATTTTCAAGGAATGAATCTTAATGGTGCTAATCGAGTTTGGCATGTCAAGTTTGGGGTAGCTTTATAGCATCTTTGGTTTTGGAGGAATCAATTTATTTTTACCAATGCCAAATGGGATAGTCACTTTATTGCTTTGGATATTAAAACTCGATCAGCGGAGATCTTGAGAACTTTCAACTTTGCTCTATACCATGGGATCAATCGTGTGGATGGTTGGATTCGTTGGAAAGCTCCTCCTTGGCCATGGGTTAAACTCGATACTGATGGTGCAAGGAAAGGGTCAGATCATGCCGGGGCTGGAGGATTAGTCCGTGATTATAGAGGAGTTTGGTTGGCGGGGTTTTGTGTGAATCTTGGGATGTGCTCAGTGACGTCCGCTGAACTTTGGGGAGTTTACCATGGGCTCCTCTTGGCTTGGCAGCGTGGATTTCGAAGGGTTCTTGTGGAGGTGGACAGTATGTGTGTCACCCAATTGCTTAATCACTCCGTTTCCCTTACTAATGAGCACTCGGCTTTGCTTCAAGAAATAAAGGGCCTCTTGCAACGTGTCAGGCTGGTTAAGATTGCTCACGTTTATCGGAAAGCTAATTTTGCTGCTGATTTCCTGGCTTCATTTAGTTTATTTTTTCCTGTTGGTCTTCATTATTTTCTGTCTGCTCCTGCTAATCTTGTTAGCCTTCTAAACAATGATGTTATAGGGATTGCCCACTCCCGCTTAGTGGTGCCTCAGCTCTTTTAAGAGCTCATTAATGATAAAAATAATAATTTATTCTCAACAGATGTGTTATTATTTAATTTACCAACATCATAAGTAGGGGAGATTTTAAAATACATAAAAAATATTATATCAAATTAATTTATATTTATTTTTAAAAATCTCAATATAGTTAGTAATTATATTTAATTTAACCGCATGATATTTCCTGATTTACTCTAAACTTTCTCATTAAATAAACCAATACTTTCCTAGTTTCCTGCTCCTCCTTAGTAGTTTGTAACATAAGAAAGATTTGGTGGGCCTTACTTGTGAATAGGTGGGTGGGTTTGGATTCAAATCTTCGGATTCAATATGGGTCAAACGTTCAATTTATAAAGAATAGTTACGATAGCAAAATGTAACATTATTATGTAATATTTTCGCCGACCAGGAAACAAGCCCCTTTTCTTTTACTCTCTCTTCTACTGACACCAGAGCTGAAAAATTATTTGTCCGGCGGGAATACTTTTTCATTTTTTTTCTTTGTTTTTTCTTTTGATTTTTCCTTCTTGTGACGGTTAGTATTTCCTTTCATGTGAAGGCTGATTTCTCTTTCCTTTTCTTTTCCCTTCCACGTGAAGGTTGTTTTCAACTCATGTGTGGTGGTTGTTTTTGTTCTCTATATCGTTGGTGGTGGTGCTAGATTTGTGGGTTTTGTTTGCAAGATTACTGTTTTCTTCTGGTTTGGCAGCTTCCGTTGTTCAGATCTGGAAGAAATCAGATGCTTAGATCGGTCCTTGCAAACATTATCAGTTGGAAAAACTAAATCTATTGGTGAAGTATGTGAACCAGCTGAGGGATTTCCAACATAGCTCTAATCTAATGTCTGCAATCCTGGTAGAGGTACGAAGGAATCTCTGGTACACTTATTTATCTCCCTGATCTTCGGTGTGCAAAATACATTAGTTACTACCAATTACTAGATAGATATCTGTGCCTTTGTTGCTGTAAGATCTTGCAAATCTGACAATGATGTGTGGTTGTTGCGATGTCTTTCTTTTTAACGGATTTGTGGTTTCATCTTACAAATTTAAATCGGATAAAATGGGCCAAACTTTCTTCAGTGTCTCACGAGATTTAATGTGAAACTGCTTTTTTTCTTTTGGTTATAAAGAAAAAATCTGCTGTGAACTTGCTCGAGTTTTAGGTTATTAATTAGTGTTAAAATTTGCATATTTACCGAGGGGTGAAAATGTTACTTTGTGATTTTATTATAATTTATATTTATATTTAAGCAATTTATTATCAATTATTAATTATGTTTTTACATATTTGATTTTATATATTTTTGTGTGTTTACTAGGTAAGAATAATAATTTTATGTAATTTGAGGCTCCAAACAGCTAAATAATCGTTAAATTTGGATTCCGAAGTCCGAAAAACTTAAGATAAGATAAGTCAAGATCGGTTGGAAGTTAGACTTAAAATAAAATTTAATGGACTGTAATCCAGTGTGCTAAAATGCAATATATTTCTGTGTAATGCGTTGACTTTTACTGTTGACCGAGTATTGATTGGATAATGAACTGAGCTTACGATAGGTGCAGAGCACACTAGATTGCTGTCAAGTCATTATCTAATTTTGACCGCATCTCAACTATTCACAATTCAATGGCCACGATCGTGCTATGTGGTGAAAGTTAGGTAAAACAGGTTGGAGGACCCTAAACTTTGTATTCGGGTCGAACTGATCCACCCATTAATCCGCCAAATCTCAATTGTTCTTTGATCAAATCGGACGCTTTACATGATGCCACATGTTCTGTTGACTTTAAAGTTTGACCAACCGTTAGATCTTGATCTAATGGTTGTGTAGAGCTAATTCATAAAGTTTATGATGGACTGCGAAACACTGGATAATAAATGAATTTTTCTATAAATAGGGCCTCAAATTATATATTTAGACACCTTTCTCTACACCTTTCTTCAATTCATTCTCTTCAAATTCTTCTTCTCATCTCTCTATCTTAATTTAATTATGTTTTAATATTTTGTAAAATTATTTTTATTTTTTTATTTCTTTTTATTATGTGTAATTTAATTTTAACAATTATTTTTATTTTATTTATGCTTAGCTAAATAATAATAATAAGTTAGGGTAAGGTGAAATTCTTAGAAGAAAAATTTGACTTAATTAAATTCTATTTTTAATTATATAAATTAATATTTTTCTATTAAGAGTTTTACCTCATCCTAATTTATTATTATTTAGCTAAGCGTAATTGAAATAAAAATAATTACTAAAACTAAATTACGCATAATTAAAAATAAATAAAAACAACTTAAATTGAAGATAAAATTAAATTTATTTATGAAAATAATTTTACAAAATATTAAAACATAATTAGATTAAGATAAGAGATGAGGACAAGAATTTAGATAGAAAGAAGTAAAGAAAGGTGTAGAGAAAGGTGTCCTAATATATAATTTAATGCTTTATTTATAGAAAAATTCATTCATAATTCAATGTTTTGTGGTCCATAATAAGCTTATGCATGCGATCCACACAACCATTAGATCAAGATATAATGATTGGTCAAAGTTTAAAAGTCAACATGACACGTGGCATCATGTGAAGTGTTCAATTCGATCAAAGAACGATTGAGATTTAACATGGCACGATCGTGGTCATTGAATTGTGAACGGTTAAAATTTGATCAAAGTTAGGTAATGACTTGACAGCGATCTAATATATTCGTGTTTATTGTAAGCTCATTTCATCATCCAATTAACGCTCGATCAACAGTAAAAGTTAATGCTTTGCAAGTAATATACTGCACTTCAGCGTACTGAATTGCTGCCCATTAAATCTTATAGCCCAATTTCTAGCCGATCTTGACTCATGTTAAGAGTTTTTGGACCTCCAGATTTGATGCTCGTTTAGCTGTTTGGAGCCTCAAATTACGTGAAATTATTATTTTATATAATAAACAAAAAAATACACAAAATTAAATATTTAAAAACATAATTCATAATATATTACATAAATATAAATTATAATAAAAGCACAAAATAACTCTTAAGTAAACATGCAATTTTTAACACTAATAAGTTATTATATGCATTATATTAGGCATATTATCGCTTTGTATTTTTTTTGTGACATTATATTATTGATGTTTTGGCTTTTTTAATGAAAGGTATACTTTCTTATTAAAAAAAAAAAAAAGGTATGGCAGCGAAATCGAACATAATTAATCACCTTTATTTGGAGATTTTTTTTTTTCATATTTATATACAAAAATTGGCGAGATAATTAATCACCTTTATTTGGAGATTTTTTTTTTTCATATTTATATACAAAAATTGGCGAGATACATGTCATGGTAAGAATGGATTAGGATCCTCTTCTAATTTAATATTTTTTTAAGTAAATTTCATTCACGTGATTGTTGATTAATAAATTAAAAAATAGAGGTAGTTAAATTCTAATCATACACTAATACTATAAAACAAATAATATAAGTTTTTTTTAAATAGTATAAATTTGTGTTGTAAAACTCTTGTACAATACTTTTACCGTATTGTAAAGTGAAAATTCTGGACCAGAGAATGACTTGACATCATTACCCCCAACCGAGGGAATTTGTAGGACTCTCGTATGTTAGGGCTACGTGGACACTCTATAGCATAGCTTGGAAAGATGACTTATTGTAAGGCTGGTCAAGATGTGTATGTATGTATGCATCGATCGAAAATTGTTTAAAACATGCATCCTGCCTCCAAACGAAGCCAATTACTTCAGCAAGCTCGATTGTGCTTCTTCCTTGTGTGCCATGAGTATCAATCGGGAATAGTTACTAGACTAAGCATATGAGTCTAATGCAATAACATAAAACTTGTACAAGTCATAAAACCCAATGCAATATACCGATTTACACGCACCATAAGACATATACTTTCATCTCAACAAGTCTTCAAGAGTTGAATCCACAAATTATTTCCTAGGTGAAATTTTGGTACATATATACGCCACCAATGAATTAATAAATCACGATAACATAACAACAATAAATACACACGCATGACAATGTTAGTTTATGATTGTACAAAATGCACCTGCTGTAATATAAAAAAAAATGAAATTATAAGAGGGCACTACATACCATAAATTATTTGTATAAAATAATGCGACATATTCATTGAATATAAATATAAAATATTAAAATAAATTACACATAGGATAGGTAATATTTTTATCTAATATTTTTATCGCAACGATTAATATAAAATAATTTTTACCAACATTTCCCGGCTCTAAATTATTATAAATTGTATCCCACTATTAGCCTAATTCAAGCTTTAGCCACAAGGTAGTTCACTTGCATTAATAGCAATTAAATGTCAGTGAATCTGGACAAACTATATATAAATGCGACTTAAATATTAGAGTATCTAGTAATTTTTTCTCTTTTTTCTGAAATAAAATGTAATTGAAAGCCAATGTACTAACAATCATATATAATTATTCTTTAAAATGGTTTTTATATAAATCTTAGTTGCTAGCCTTCTTAGCTAACCATATTTGCATTGACATAGAAAAGGAAAGAGAATGGAGAAAAGAAGAGTTGCTTCTCTTTTAGCGATATGCTTTCTTTTGGGGCTACTTTTTGGGATTGGGCAACCTGCGGCCACTCTCAGCTGGTGGGAGTGCTACAGGAATTGCCTGGAGCCATGTATGATGGTTCACAAAAGTATGCTTTATTGCTCATTCAAGTGCGTGAAGAAATGCTCCTCTAGCGAACACACTCTCAAGGACACCCATTTCTTCTGCGAGCTTGGTTGTGCTTCTTCCTTGTGTATCGATTTCAGCACCAAAGACAATCCTGGTAATTAAATTTCAATATCTCTCATAAAAAAAAAGGAAATTAGAAAAAAAATTTCATAATTTGATTTTCCGTCTTGACACGAAGAAGGCAGTGGAAAGCAATTTGCTTGGATTCCTGCTCAAAGAACAGAACAAAGAATTATAAATAATCATGTAATAACAACTAAAAAGTTTATTAGGTGCTAATTGTACACAATAACCAAAAGACTAATAAAAGCCTAGCAGAAATTAAATCGGATACATAAAATTTTTTTTTCCCTAAAACATTTGTTTGATTTGGTTTTGATGAGAAAATCGAAATGACAATAAAATTATAAAATAAATAGGAAATATAATATTTTTATCGAACTATTAATGTTATACCACATTCGACATTACTTTGTATACAATAAAATTTACAAATATTTTGAGACTCCAAAATTACTATTGTATTCCATTTTTATTTCAAAAGGTAATTGTATTCTTATAAATTATTGGCCTAGTCAAAGCTTTATCTATAAGTTTGTTCACTTGCATTGATAGCACTTGACTGTATGTGAATATGACAGACCATATATAGCTATAGCTATAAATGTGACTTAAATTAGAGTAAATGAAATCCAATTGGATAAGAATTATACATCATTATTGTTTTATTTTTTTATAAATCTTAGTAGCTGTACTACTTATCCATATTTGTATTGACAAAGAAAAGGAAAGAGAATGGAGAAAAGAAGAGCTGGATCTCATTTGGTGACATGTTTGGTTTTAGGGCTTCTTTTTGGTCAATCTGATGCCTCTTTCCGTTTTTGGGAGTGCTACAGGAATTGCTTGGAGGCATGTATGATTGCTCACAAAAGTTTGCTTTATTGCCCACTGAAATGTACAAAGAAATGTGCCTTTGGTGTACACACTCTGAAAGACACCCATTTCTTCTGCAAGCTTGGTTGTGCTTCTTCCTTGTGTATAAATTTTGGCACCGAAGATAATCCTGGTAATCGAATTTCAAAATCTCTCTGTCTTTCACACACAATAAAAATGAAAAAAATATAAATGAAAGGAACCCATAATTAATTTGATTTTCTTTCTTATCAGCTGAAGACAAATGGGAAAGTTGCTTGGATTCCTGCTCAAAGACATGCACAAAGAATAATAAATAATCATGTAACAACAGCTAAAAAGTTTTGTTGTTGGTGGTAATTGTACTAATTATCCAAATGAATAATGAAGCCTGATAAAACTTCATTCTGAATTTCTGATCATCGTCTGTATTTGTTTCTCTTACCCACTTGTCTAATGATGCTGGCCTGGATTTGAATAGATAAGTGAAAGGACAACGCAAATTTTATTTGTCTATGATGGCTTCCACCGTTAAGCTGCCTAATTTGGATCTTCGGTGCATTGCTTCTTAATGAGATTCAGAAGTTTCTGTGTCGAAAAAGAGAGTTGAGATCCGGATAGTGCAAGGGTATTTTTGGAATTAAAGTGAATTTTTGTATCATAAATGGCTAATAGTGTAAATACTCTGAAAGAATTGTCCATTCCCTGTATTTTCATCATGTGTGTTTAATCTTTGATGATTGACCTTTCTTTTGACTTGGTTTCGTGTGCGTTGACTCAAAACGCGCCCCTTTCTTTGCGTTTGGTTGAGCGCGTGAGACACCTCTTAATGGACTTGTTAACACTCTTAAATTGATTTTTATACAAACTAATTTATGTTCTCTTTTCTTAACAACATAGGACTTTAATATTTTAAAATACCAATTATTATCATAAATTATACTAAAACAATAAAATTGTTGTCATACGCAAAGACGCATAACTATAGATAGTGGCTTGAGCCCCAATGCCTTAGATGTTTCCTTAGTAGTACGTTCTGACAAAAGCTTACATGACTACTAAACCAGAATTGTACAGGAAAAAATGATCTTGTTTTTCTTGTTGAAATTGTATGTTAATGGCTCAGATACGGGTAATTTGTCTTGCAGGACCAGTTCACCCATTTAAACCTGTCGACATTAATCTACTTAATAATGAACTATTAAATTATTTTTGAAGAAAAAAATAAATTTAAATTGGCAACTTTTGTATAATAATTAAAATAAATGATAAATGGCCGATTCTATTCGAAAACGTGCCTTGCACGCGATAAATATCACTCTCTTTGCTTGTCCACCAATTTACACTTCAAAATTTTCGAGCCAAAAGAGGTAATAAAGATCATAAGCAGGCAAAAACTTAGATAATGGGTTGGTGACAAATTAAAATTATATTTTAAATCCTACCAAAGTCTTTTCAATTTTTTTAAATTTATTGAAAAGTGAAAAAACGGGTGCAATACACAAGAGGTCACTCATTGCAAATCCTAATGGAATCCAATGCATTAGTGTTAGTATGGTGACACTAGATCAAAGTCTTTTCAATTGAAGTGTATTCAAAGAGAAGAGCCATTATAAAAAAATTGAGGGGAGGACAATTTAGGGATTAGTCGGTGAAAATGGTAATAAAGAGAAATTCAGGTAGTTTTTAGTTTGCCGGGCCAGACCCGAGCTTTACGAAGTAAGCCAAGTATGGGTTCGGTCTGACTCGGAACTGCAATTTATACACTAGGTGGGGTGGGCCAAGTCTAAGTTTCTTTGTCATCCCCGGATTACGTGCATTTTAAGGCTCATGTATCAATGTCAATTATAGAAATCTTTTTCTGTTTCTTTTTTCCCTCTGAAATCTCGATTATAGAAATATATATCACCCAAATTGTGCATTTTCTCTTCTTAAAAGGCCCATAATAATTTTCTGTTAAACCAATGCATGTAGGCGTATTACTAATGCTATTTGTACTAATACGTGATTGGACACTTTAAGTGATTACAAGAATGAAATGAACTCTGATTTTTTCCATCATTATTGTTACATTTATTCACTAATTAGTTGAATAATAAAAAGGTTTATACATAATGGTAAGTAAACATTATATAATACAATAAAGATATATTCGGTGTGCCGCATTGTATTGAATTGGGTTGAATTAGACTATAATGTATTGTATTAGATGGTGGTAAAATTTAAAACAGTACCATATTTAAAGGAAACTATGATAGCATATTGTTAAATTCGAAAATAAAGGAATGTGAGGAAAAGCTAAAACAGAGAATGAATGAATCTTATTAACATAACAAACCTAATAAATGCCTCTAAGTAATCGGAGTTTCGAATAATAATGCCTATAAATTAAAGCACCATATTCGTGTTTACGCTACTAATTCCTTTACTACATGCATCTGAATATTAACAACCCTCCCACCAAATGTGAATGAGACAGTCATATTGATTTAAATGGTTCACGTAATAATAACATCATTTCTACGTGAGGAGTTCGAGTTTTAAAAGAGACTCTTTCTTCTTAAATTTTTAAGGGGTAATTGGTCAAAATTATTTTCACAAGATGTACTTGTATGGTCTTTTGATAAGCTGATAAGCCTTAAAAATGAATGTGGTCAAATCAAATACAAATTTGATTTTTTAAGCTGTTTAGTAGTGGCAATTTCTTACGGATGTTTTATCAGCTAGTCATGATCAGTTCTACATACACCGTCATTACGCCATTAATATTTTCAATGTGGTATAAATTTTGGGTGCTCGGTGTTCCTAATTGATTGAATTTTTGTTATAATATATTTATATATATATTAGTCTTAATCAGATTCGTAATTTTAAAGTACAGGAAAGTTTAGAAAAATTTTAAAATTGTAAGGTTTTAAAGACTTGAAACTTAAAGTACTTAAATTGTACGGTTTTAAAATTTTTTCAAACTTTTTCGTACTTTAAAATTTTAAATTAAAACATTTATACTATATACATATATATTCATTTTTACAAAATTGATTAAGAGATACACATAACAATAATAATTAATAGCTCGCTTACTTCACTGCAGACAATATGCTTTCTTTCATATTGAGATTCTCTATTCACATTAGCTTTTGCTTGATTTCTTAATAAGGACACGTCTCAACCATCTTAAAAAGTCAAATAGGAGACATACTCTTCCTCTTTGTCCAAGTCCAAGAAATTCTCTTCTTGGAAGATATTCTTTTATCCTATGGCTAATAATTCAGTTTCCATTTATTGAAACGCTTTTCTTTGTAAAAACCTATTATAGAAAAACTTCCCTTTGTAAGCTGAAAAGTACTATATATACCCAGTAACTCTAAGTGCTTTAGTTGCATCCAAATCAACATAATTAGCTTGTCATATTCATTTACATTTTGTTTTGAAATTCATATTCATTCACATTAATTCCTTCTATTGCATAGAGAAAGGAAAGAAAATGGAGAAAAGTAGAGTTCATTCAAATCTTTTGATTGTTTGTTTGGTGTTAGGGCTTCTTGTTGGGCAGTCTACAGCTTCTTTCAAGGCTTGCTATGAGAATTGTTTTGTTTCTTGCGTTATAGATGGAAAAAATGTGGTTAAATGTGCGGCATAGTGCTTACCAGACTGCATATTACCAGCTTCTTCAGGTCTGAATTTGAATGATGCCCAAGTTTTCTGTAAGCTTGGTTGTGCTTCCTCCATGTGCACTAATTTTAGTACCAAAGAGAATCCTGGTAATTAATTATTTAAATCTCTCAATTCCCACTCTCTCTTTGTAATCTCTCTCTAAAATTCTGAAACTTATAATTGATTAATTTGCTAATCTTTGCTTTCAATTTGAGAGAGAAAGTAGAAAGCTGCGTAGATTCTTGCTCAAAGACATGCACCAACATATAACAAATTAGTTGTTGGTGTTATATATATAAATATATAGAGTTATTCTTTAACGAGGGCATATTCACTTTATATGTATATTAAAATATAAAAAATTAAATAAAAATTTTAATATATTAAAAATTATATTTTTTATCTGTTAATAATATTCTCACTTTATTAAAATAATGATGTTCTCAATAAAAAATTATAAATATTGTTATTACCACTATTGTATATGGGCTTTTGATCCGGCGAGGGGCAAGTTATCGGGGGTGGTTATGTGTTGTGGTCCTTGAGGATAGTCAACAATCATGACTTGCCACGTGTGCGCGTCATGCGCTTAGATCAGCAGCCCTCTATATGCGTGTTATACCTATGAATAAATTAGTGTTACAAATCGGAGGCTGAATCTTTAATTTGTTACCCTACAAAACAGTTGTGCATACTTCATAATTTGAATAGAAATAAAAATGAAATTCTAATGATGATTTTTTTTCCTTTGAATTTTTTTTACATTAATGGGTGTGTGTGTGTATTTAATTGCC
The DNA here is from genome assembly GCA_030449835.1 of Clausena lansium. Classification (NCBI taxonomy): domain Eukaryota; kingdom Viridiplantae; phylum Streptophyta; class Magnoliopsida; order Sapindales; family Rutaceae; genus Clausena; species Clausena lansium. The sequence continues at coordinate 4,227,211 of JASUUF010000369.1, forward strand.
GGCACCCTGCCTCAGCCTGAATTTGCAAGATGTATAGCACATTTCAATATATAAAAAAAAAATCTACGTTGCAAAGTTTGCCGGTGTAAACCCTCTGACTATCAAGTCAGTCATCGAATTTTTAGAAATGTGAATTTAGAAAGAGAAAATCTAGAGAGAGAAAGTGAACATTTCCCCTCTTAAGTTCATTTTTTCTCCGGTAAAATATGATTGGACTTGAGTCCTAGTTAATTTGATGACAAGTGTCATTGTTCTTGTGACATCTGGCGACACTTATCTTCTTGTGCCAATGCTGGTTGACACTTGGTTATGCAAGCTTGCCTACAGATTAAAAGAGGAAGCATTTTTATCTTAGGTTGTATTTTCGAAGATCTTAGGGCCATAAGGACTTTAGAACCTAGGAGGTTTATCAAAGGTGGTTCGTCTTATAATAAGATCTTAGGAACCTTGGACCCTTTCGGGCCTTAGGGCCTTGTCACCTAGGATGTTTATCTTAGATGATTTGTCTTAAGATATGATTCTAGGAATCTTTTGGACATTAAAGCCTAGCCCTAGGAGATTTATCATAGGTAATTTGTCTCTGGATAGAATTCTAGGAACCTTTGACCGTTTTGGGCCTTGAAGTCTTGCCACCGAGGAGGTTTATCTTAGATGATTTATCTTAGGATATGATCCTAGGAAACATGGAACCTTTTGGGCATTAGAGTCTTGCTCTAGGAGATTTATCCTAAGTAATTTGTCTTTGGATTGGATCTTAGGAACCTATGAACATTTTGGGCCTTGAAGTCTTGCCACCTAAGAGGTTTATCCTAGAGGATTTGTTCTAAGAAAGGATCATAGGAACTTTCGACCCTTTTGGGCCTTAAGGCCTTGTCATCTAATTATCTTAGATAGTTTGTCTTATGATAGGATCCTAGGAACCTTGGAACCTTTTGGGCCTTGAATCCTTGCCACTCCGAAGGTTTATCCTTAATAGTTTGTCAATTTCTTCGTGGACTTTATAGGTACCGTATTTATTTGGGCCCTAACTAGGTCTATTCTATTTTTGGTCCAACAATATCTTTATTTTTCCATCAAGAAAAGAGAATTTAATTCATAAATTATTTATTTATTTACCTCAAACAATTAGCCAATAATAATAAACATTGAATTTAATTCATTTCTTCTAATCCTCCGTCCTTTACAAGATTGACTTAACTTTATTAAACGACCGAGTTTTGGGGATTTGTGAGAGAAAAATAAATGAATAAATCTTGACCGTACATTATTTGACTTGTCATTTACAGACGTAGATTAGGTACTCACATAGGTGTGTAATTTGTAAATGGCAAGTCAAATATCTTATATTTTCCCGTATATATTAAAATATATCTGGTTGTTTAATTTAATGGGGATGGATTGGATATACTACATAACAGCTCAATTATAGCAAAAAAATTAAAAAAAAAAACGTGTTTAATATTCATGTATAATTAAATCACGAGGAGAGAAAGGAAAGAAATTAAAATATTCAAGAAAAAAATGCACCTGATGTTCATCTATTTCATTAACTCTTCTAAAAATAAAAAATATATATACTTTCTTCCTTTTTTCGTAAAACAGTCAATATTTTTATTTAATACCATATAATACTCATTAAGAAAGTTAAATATGAAGGACAAGAATATAAAATTAAGCAAAATAATTCTTTTTTTTTTTTTAATTATCATGAACCTCAGTTTCACTCAACCCCCAATTAAGCACATACACTTGAAATTCATGATCACTTCACCCTCAATGAAATATTTCTCAATGAAATAATTAATGAAATTCATGATCATGCCAAATCTGGTAGACTATTCGAGAAGACTAGCTAGTAAGTAAATTGCTATGTATTATTCGGAGTATGTTATTAATTATGAAAGATTCGAACATTGATTTCGTGAAGAATTTGTCGTATGACAACTTCCTGCTGATTTCTTTTAGAAATAAATGATAATTTCAAATCAATTAATTAATATCGATCTTATCCTTTCAATTGAACCCATCTCGGGATTATATATTTGTCACATATTCTCTTGCAAAGAATTCAAAAATTAAAAAAATGAAGAAACAACAAGTACTTAAGTTCATTGTAATTGTTTCAATCATGTTGGGGCTTCTTGTTGGACAGTCTACAGCTGATGATACTTGGGAGTGCTACGAGGATTGCTTCCTTAAATGTATAACAAGTGCATTTGGAAGAATTCCTACTGCATGCAATGGTAAGTGCGTGAAAGAATGCGTATTTGGAGGAACCTCTTTAGAATCTGTGAAAGACCCCCAATACTTCTGCAAGCTTGGCTGTGTTATTTCAAAGTGCACAAAACTTGACACCAAAGAGAAACCTGGTAATTTATTTAATCTCAATCTCTCATCTTTCTCAAAAAGTAATCTCAATCTTAATCTCTCACCAATTTTGCTTGTTTCTTTATGTTGTTAGGGGAAAAGAAAAGTGAAAGCTGTTTGGATTCCTGCTCAAAGACATGCACCAAGATATAATTATTACCATTTACCACTGAAGAGCTCTATATGCTATGTTAATGTGTGACAAATGAATATGTGCTAATGGAATGAATAAAGTTTACTGAATCTTAATGCTTTTTTTTTATAAAAAAAAACCTCTACGCATGCTTGTAATGTTGATCCATGGCTTTATTGGATAAGGCTATTTGCAGCATTAAACTGTTCTTTTAAAACCCATTGACATGTCGAGCGTAATGTGAGTACAATTTTTACATAAAAGTGGACGTTAAAATTACTTCCTCGCGTATGGCTAGCACGCATCAACAATCTTTATACCAATCTTGTATGTAATGGCAAGTCAATTCTTGTTCTATTTGATAGGGGTGTACAGAATCCAATCCGATTTGCTCAATTCATCTGATCCGCAAAAATTCGATCCGTGGATTGGTAGATTTAATTGGATTGAAAATTTAAAAAAATCTGCGATCGGTGAATTAGATATGGATTTACTTTATTAAATCCGCAACAATCCATGAATCCGCAAAAAATAAAAAATATTTATTTAATTAAAAAATATTATATATGTAGGATTACTACTTACTAATAAATAAGTTAAAATATAATTACATACTTAGATAGTTACATTTAGACCATAATATATCTTATTCATTATCCAATAATAATATAAAATAACAAATATTAAATAATTAAATATAAAAATATAACTTGTAAAATTCTAAAACAAAATAAAAAAATCCTAAGCCAAACTTATCACATAACGCCAAGTCACAAACAATTAGGAAAATAAAATCTTTAGGTCATGCCCGTCGCACGCACAGAGCCATTAACTTAGCAAAGAACAAAAAATTCTTACCAGTCTTAAACCTCTCCTCCAGTGATTCTTGCTCTCCTTGCAAGCGGTCACCTTCTTGTCCTTGCGCTCACGGTAATCGGCAGCCACAATGTCCTTCAAATCGGCATTGGGAGTGTAGCGCGTGGGTGTCAATTGCTGGTAGTTGACGAACTTGACGAAAGCCTTGACGTGTGACTTCTTCATTTGAGTCCCATTGTCGAAACACTTCAAAATCATTGCCTTCCGGCAGAGCGATTTCGCTAATCATCATCATTGTATTTTGAAACTTTGAATGTGTTATTCTAGTTTTATTTAAACAATTAATTTATTTAAATCTTATTCAATTTTGAATTTGATTGGTAGTAATTTTATTTTTATATTAGATTTTTTTTATTTCATTAGTTCTTGGATTGGACAGAATTAAAAATTTTTAATCCGCAAAATGATGGATTGGATATGGATTGGGTCAAATCTGTATTTGATCCGCAAACGTATGGATTGGATTTATATTGAATTTAACCAATCCGTGAATTGAATTGGATTAAAAATTTATAATCTATAAAATTGTGGATCGGATATGGATTGATGTCCAATCCGAAAAATCGATCCGCGTACACCCCTACTATCAGAGAGAACAATCAATTGGTTTGTGTTTGCATCAAGAACGGAGGTAGTATATAGGGCTAGTGGACAGTGGGGTTAGCTGACCCCACTTGATTGAAAAACTACTGGGATTTTGTCCTATGCTTCAAGTCTTGCCACTGTAATGCTCAATGATCTACCCTTGACCTCAGTAATATATGCCCCTTTCATATAGTGAGTATATACTGTTAACCCTTACAAAATAATATTGTTGAGTTTAAGAAAAAATGTTATTTATTGATTAATAAATTTATTAATAAATAAATATTTATTAATTTAAGAAGAGTTTTATGTGATTACTGCCATGAACATTTAATAATAATAAGTCTAGTGAATTTCTCGGCTTTTATATCTTTGTTTGCAATTCATGTTTACGTACGGATATCGGATCATGGTTGAGCATTCCTTGAAAACAGATCATTTTTTATTTAATATAAAAAAAAAAAACGAAAGAGCATGATACAAATGCAAACTTAAAAGCCGGCAATTCCACATCATAACACGGCCGGATAAAACTTTCTTTTATCATTCTACAAACCAACCTGCGTTTTAAAGAAACGTACAATATCTATTTATCAAATTATAGGTTCATGGTTGAGCATTCCCTTAAGTATTTGATAATAATTCAGTGTTGAGTTGTGCACTTCTAAATAAATACATGTGGGACAAAACATTTTTGACAGATGAGCACACAAAGGAAATAGTAAGTGTATGATTAATTTTTGATATATTAATCAATTGTAATCTGTAATTTCCGTTTATTCCGATCAATATTTTTGGTGTTTGACAACTCGCTAATTTCACAATTCACTTGATAATATATATTGTGTTTAAATTAACCAAAGGGCGGGCCTATCGGTTTAATTTTCCTTCTTTAATTTTACCTCGGAGAATTTTCATTTTTAAAAAATAACATAGGTCAAGGATATTTATATTTTAATATACATTGAACACTCACATTTATTTCAAAAATAAATTTGAAGTAAATTATTGTATTACTAATAATTAATTATGTACCTCGAGTGACTTTGCTAAGCGAATTTTAAATAATTTTTTCAGTTGGTCACCCAAACTTGAATCAACCGGAAAAAGGGGGTTAGCAAATCAATTTGGAATTTGCTCACCTCAAGCATTTTAAAAGAACAAATATTAAGGTTTTCTGAATATTTTAAGAATTTAAGATTTCTCTGAATATTTTAAGAATTAATGAATTCTATCGTTACTCCCGAATGACATGACATGACATGACATGTGATGTGTCATTAATTAAGTAGTTGATAATTTTTTATAAGATCAAAGTAAATTAATTGTATTATCTCTCTATCTAATTAATGAATGACATATCATTTGAGATAAATTTTTCGAATAAAAATTAGAGATGTGTAGTACCACTCAAACTTACTCTTTTCATTATCTTATGACATGCGTGCATTTATAGCGATTAAGATTAATTACCTATATTCTTGTATAGCTTAGTTTGTATTCACCTTTGCTTAACATATCTTCTCTTTGCATATAGAAAAAGAAAAGAAAATGGAGAAGATGAGCACTGTCCAAATCTTTTTGATGATTTCTCTGGTGTTAGGGCTTCTTGTTGGACGCTCTTCAGCAACTTGTGCCGAAGATTGTGTTTCAAGTTGCAGGCCAGGTCCTGGCAAAGATATAAGTGGATGTGTCCGTCGGTGCATAATCGAATGCAAGCCTCCGGTTTCAGCTTCTTTTACCACTCAATCAAGCCCAGCATTTCTGCATCCTCGGTTGTGTATCTTCCTTGAGTGCCAAAATCAACACCAAAGATAAAATTGGTAACTAAATCATACTCTTAATTAATTATCACTTGCCTCCGTTAGTTTCAAACCTTTTTATTATTTATAGGTTTATTTTTGGTTCAAGTGGTTAACTATTTTTTTTAATTTTTTTTCCTTTTGTCAGCAAGATTCAAAGACGTGCACCAAAATCTAAGATCCAGTCATCCTGGTATGATGTTTGGTTTGTAATAGTTGTCACTGAAATCAATAAAATTTTGTAAACTTTAGGACGATGATCAACGTCTTTGTTTGCAATTTCTAAAGTGAGAATCCAAGATGATTTATAATATCCGTCTTGAAAAATACAAGAATTCGTGCATATTGATAAATTAAACAATAATCTATCGAAGCTCCCCGTTACCTAGTGATACCCCCATTTTATTTTAGTTTATTTAAAAAAATAAAAAACAATAACCAGAATACGGTTTGCACAAAGAACAAGTCGAACTCCGCAATGCCTACAATGTAAAAGAGAGAGTAATGTTACACATTCAAAATTTTTATTCTAAAAATCTATCCCCAATGATACAATTAAATCACCATATAGGTGGTTTATTTGTCAAAATCAAAGAAAGATTTAACAGTGTTGGGGCCAAAAAATGTTGTGCGGCCCATTTGAGAATACATTTGGAAATGGAAATACGATCTGTTTGAAATGGATGTTGAAAAATTAAAAAGTTTTTCCTTTTTCAACTTTACATAAAATTTAAATAGTAATAATAGCCATCCCTAGTTCCCAACATTTGGTTTTAATTTTTATATCCCCACTACACATATCATTGTTTTAATAATGATTGGTAATACATCATTTGAGATACAATCAAACTATACAGTTCAGCTATATATGCCTAATATTACTGATAATATTAAAATATCAGATATCTTCTCATTAATAATGATTAGTGATACATCATTTGAGATACAATCAAACTATACAGTTCAACTATAGATGCATAACATTACTGATAATATTAAAATATCAGATATCTTCTCATTAATTTTTTCAAATTTAATCAATTCTTAGAGGAAAAGCTTTTGTCTAGAGCATCATCCTTTGTAACAGGCCACAAGCCAAATAAAATGTGATCATACTTTTAAATAAGTAAATCAATGTATTCGTCAAACAATATATGGTAATGAACTAATGATAGATTTATTGGTCAAACAATATATGGTAATGAACTAATGATAGATATTTTAAAATTTATTCTAAATTTTTATTTTAAATGATGTGACATGTGATATATCATTCATTAAGTGGTTAATAATTTTTCATAGACTATAAGTGAATTAATTACATTATCTCACCAACTAGTGGATGATCGCCACATTATTTGAGATAGAATTTTAGGATAAAATTTTGGGATATAATACTACTCAACAATATAATGTTCTTAATTAATAAATATCATATTTATTACTTAATAAATTTTTAAAATTCAAAAAAATTGGTTAGATGGAAAAGTAAAACAAATATTTTTTCCATAAAACATTTTTATTTAATTCTTCGGACTTTCTCTTGAGGTAAACTTTAACATATACCTTATATATATAAATTATGTAAAGGTGGCAATGAGTTGATTGTGTTGACTAATTAAAAAGAAATAGTATCTGAATAATAAATGGTTAGATACTTCTATGCTAAACTGTAATATCCTTGTATAAATGAACAATTTTAAAAGAGATACCTTATATATATCTTTGTTCAAATACACTTCTTCAAGGAAATTAAATTACATTCTATATAGACTATCAATTAGTTCGATTTCCTTTTACCAAAAGATTTTGCTATCTATCTAAAAATTACTTACTTGATCAAGACACCAAAAAATAACATAAAGAATTCCTATAAAAACCCTTCAGGGAACCTAGTTACTATTCACCTTTGCTTGAAATATTAATTTTCTCTTGCATATATATAAAAGAAAGAGAAAATGAAGAAAAATACAGTTCAAATTGTTTTGATGGTTTCTTTGATGCTGGGGCTTCTTATTGGGCAGTCTACAGCATCTTGCAAAGATGCCTGCTCCAGGACGTGTAAGGTTCAACAACCTGGCCGTGGCCAAGGGTTGAAAGATTGCGTCGATGAATGCTTAAAGAGGTGCAACCCTCTGAACGACGCAGTATACTTCTGCAACCTCGGTTGCGTTTCTTCCTTGTGTGCCAACCGTAGCACCCAAGAGAAAGCGCAAAGCTGTGTGCATTCCTGTTCGAAGATGTGCACAAAGATATAGTCACCGCACTATCAAAGATGCATGATTTGTAATAATTACTTCATTTGGATAAATAAAGTATGATAAGCCCGTAGACGTTTCTACTTTAATAATTTTCAATACATTTTTCTAAAAAATTGGTTGTTTGTGGGATAAAATCTGTTCACGACCTCACGCTGAAGGAGCATGACAAATTCTAATCCAACTATGTAATTATAGAAGCTTATTGAGTAACTCATGTGGGGGATTGTTGGAAAATATAGCTTTTAGTAAGCTATATTTGGGCCACATTTTGAGTGGAACCCACTTAACGTAAGTGAAAAGTCGTGGAGGTTTCGGAAAGCACTCCGTGAACACTTCGATTCAGTATATCATATACTCAAAATGATGGTCATGTGAATGAGAAATTGTCTTACAAATATGCACCCTCGATGTTGGAAAATCAAAAGGAAATGGACTTATCCCACATGGGAAAAATAAGTCATTAGATTTGGGTTTATATATGTTTACACACATGTGGGTATTCAAGATTACTAAGGATAGAGGCTCTCTCCACGCGCACCTGCGCATGGGGTGCAAATCATGGACTCAACATAAACTTGTGTACGTACACGAATGTCGACCCAAATCACCTAGGCTCACGTGGGTTTGGCTTTTACTCCTTAATTATTTTGCAAACTAAGGTTATAAATCCTTCACTATATACTCCTTAATTATTTTGCAAACTAGGGTTATAAATCCTTCACTATATAAGGGCAGCTTTCCATTCGTTTTAAAACACACGAAAATATACGCAGCCGCACACGCACATATTTTCTCTCCTCTGGTCTTGTCTTCCGTTTGAGAGAGTTATAATACTGTTATGGTTCGCCAGAATTATAAGGGCAGCTTTCCATTCGTTTTAAAAACACATAAAATATACGCAGCCGCACACACACATATTTTCTCTCCTCTGGTCTTGTCATCCGTTTGAGAGAGTTATGATACTGTTATGGTTCGCCGGAATTATAAGGGCAGCTTTCCATTCGTTTTAAAAACACATAAAACATACGCAGCCGCACACGCACATATTTTCTCTCCTCTGGTCTTGTCATCTGTTTGAGAGAGTTCGACATCGTTATGGTTCGCCGGAATTTTGCGTTCGTGCTAACGACGAAATTCGTTCCCATTGTATCCTGGGAGACAGAAATTGATTCATCCTAAAGCACTGAGTAGGCGGTCAATCTGTTTTAAGGATATTGCAGTCGCAGGCCTCGGGATGCTCCAGTCCTATCATCTCTGATCGTTCGCTGTTTGGGTTTCTTCACTGCTCTCTGATCGTTATTGTTCTCGGTTTGCTCACTGTTTTTCGAATTGTTTTAGTTTAAAATATTTATTAAATTTCAATTATTATTGTACTATTTTTGTCTGCTTTGCTGTAATTGCGGTTTGTCTGCAATTTACTTTATTATATTGTTTATCTCGTTACTCGCTGTTTACAGTATTAATCTGTTTCGTACAGATTCGTTATATACCAATTGTTCTACAGTATTGAGTTTACTGTATTGAATTTATTTAATATATATTTGCCATCTCACGATTAGTTTATCTACAAAAACTCATGCGTTAAGGATTGACCAGAATAAACATATTTAACTAAAAGAATTACTCTCAGCAAATGTGGGATTATTTTCTGTACACTTCATCACACGTAGATTTCTTTTTCCAATTTGATTATGACATTCACTTACAGGAGAGATAGTGAGCAGACTAGTAAAAATCTGAAAATTTCTCTATTTATTTTATTAGATCTTAGTGTGTGAAGTCATTTTATCTTTAAAATGAAGGTTGTCAGGCGTTCTAACTGAGGCTTGAATATTAGGTTCTTGGTAACTTAAAATATCATATCTGAGACATGTGGCTTATGATATATTATTAGCCAATATAGCTCTTTTTATGCAATTTATTAAAAAATTTATTGTTATTATTACTTAATTTTTAAATTAAAAACAATTGGTCGAATGCAAGCGTTAAAACTAAAATTTTTTCTATAAAACTTTTTATTTAAATCTTAAAGATTTTCTCATACAGTAATTTTTAAATGAAATCTTTTATTAATTAGAGTGAATAACATTTTAGTCCTCTTATTATATTTATCACTTTAATACATGATCATGACTTTTAATATTCGATTTTTAATGAGTAATGATGCTTCTTTTTCTTTTTTCTTTTTTTCTTTTTTTGGTTTTTCACTCTCTGCATCTTTTGTTTTTCTCTATTAATTTCATAATTTTATTTGTTTTTCTTTCCTTCTCCCTTCTGCTTTGTTTCTTTTTCTCTTTTTCACTCTATGTTTTGGCTTTCCAATTCACGAAATGAAGCAGCTTTCAAAATTACACTTTACATCGGCACCGAATAAAAGCAAGCAAGTGAAGCAGTCAGCTCGTTGCCTTCAATTCATCAAGCCACGTGTAGCTCTCTTAAGTGGCATCGTGCCACAACTTTATATATATATAATTCTTCAAGAAATTATTTGCTATTCACCCTTGCTTGAACTATACATAAAAGAAAATGGAGAAAAATGCAGTTCAAATTGTTTTGCTGGTTTCTTTCATGTTGGGGCTTCTTATTGGGCAGTCTACAGCATCTTGCAACGATGAATGCTACAAGAAGTGTAAGGTTCATCACCCTAGCCAAGATTTGAAAGAATGCGTCGGTGATTGCTTAAAGACGTGCAATCCTCCGAACGACGCTGTATACTTCTGCAAGCTTGGCTGTGCTTCTTCCTTGTGTGCCAACGGTAGCATCCAAGGAAAAGTGCAAAGCTGTGTGGATTCCTGTTCGAAGATGTGCACAAAGATATAGTACACGGCGGACCGTCAAAGATGTTTAATTTGTAATAATTATCAATGCATATCGTTGAATAAACTTTGATAAGTCCTTGGACATTGCCACTTTTATTAATCGTGCAATTTATTTTTCCAAAAAAAATTAGGTGTTCATAAGAGACTAATTCATATTTAAGACTTACCTTACCGATCAAGGTTGTTTGCAACATACATCGAGGAAGGGTTTTTTCACGGTCATGAGTTCGGCCTATAATATGTTGGCAGGACGGTATGGTAATGAAGAGAATAATATCTGGAACTTTGCAAGGTCTTGGCGTGGTCCTCAGAGTATAAAGGTTTTCATTTGGCTAGTTATTCACAATCGTTTAAAAACACGCGTTGAACTTGCAGCTCGTGGCTTAATGTTTGATACCACATGCGAGAGATGCGGCCATGCACGTGAAGATGCTCTCCATGTGCTTAGGGACTGTCCGTTTGGGTTCGTTTGTTAAATGGCCATCCTTTGCATGGCTTCTATGTGACTGATCTGTTGACATGGGTGAAGAAAAATTTTCAAGGAATGAATCTTAATGGTGCTAATCGAGTTTGGCATGTCAAGTTTGGGGTAGCTTTATGGCGTCTTTGGTTTTGGAGGAATCAATTTATTTTTACCAATGCCAAATGGGATAGTCACTTTATTGCTTTGGATATTAAAACTCGATCAGCGGAGATCTTGAGAACTTTCAACTTTGCTCTATACCATGGGATCAATCGTGTGGATGGTTGGATTCGTTGGAAAGCTCCTCCTTGGCCATGGGTTAAACTCAATACTGATGGTGCAAGGAAAGGGTCAGGTCATGCCGGGGCTGGAGGATTAGTCCGTGATTATAGAGGAGTTTGGTTGGCGGGGTTTTGTGTGAATCTTGGGATGTGCTCAGTGACGTCCGCTGAACTTTGGGGAGTTTACCATGGGCTCCTCTTGGCTTGGCAGCGTGGATTTCGAAGGGTTCTTGTGGAGGTGGACAGTATGTGTGTCACCCAATTGCTTAATCACTCCGTTTCCCTTACTAATGAGCACTCGGCTTTGCTTCAAGAAATAAAGGGCCTCTTGCAACGTGTCAGGCTGGTTAAGATTGCTCACGTTTATCGGAAAGCTAATTTTGCTGCTGATTTCCTGGCTTCATTTAGTTTATTTTTTCCTGTTGGTCTTCATTATTTTCTGTCTGCTCCTGCTAATCTTGTTAGCCTTCTAAACAATGATGTTATAGGGATTGCCCACTCCCGCTTAGTGGTGCCTCAGCTCTTTTAAGAGCTCATTAATGATAAAAATAATAATTTATTCTCAACAGATGTGTTATTATTTAATTTACCAACATCATAAGTAGGAGAGATTTTAAAATATATTAAAAATATTATATCAAATTAATTTATATTTATTTTTAAAAATCCCAATATAGTTAGTAATTATATTTAATTTAACCGCATGATATTTCCTGATTTACTCTAAACTTTCTCATTAAATAAACCAATACTTTCCTAGTTTCCTGCTCCTCCTTAGTAGTTTGTAACATAAGAAAGATTTGGTGGGCCTTACTTGTGAATAGGTGGGTGGGTTTGGATTCAAATCTTCGGATTCAATATGGGTCAAACGTCCAATTTATATAAGAATAGTTACGATAGCAAAATGTAACATTATTATGTAATATTTTCACCGACCAGGAAACAAGCCCGTTTTCTTATACTCTCTCTTCTACTGACACCAGAGCTGAAAAATTATTTGTCCGGCGGGAATACTTTTTCTTTTTTTTTTCTTTGTTTTTTCTTTTGATTTTTCCTTCTTGTGACGGTTAGTATTTCCTTTCATGTGAAGGCTGATTTCTCTTTCCTTTTCTTTTCCTTTCCAAGTGAAGGTTGTTTTCAACTCATGTGTGGTGGTTGTTTTTGTTCTCTGTATCGTTGGTGGTGGTGCTAGATTTGTGGGTTTTGTTTGCAAGATTACTGTTTTCTTCTGGTTTGGCAGCTTCCGTTGTTCAGATCTGGAAGAAATCAGATGCTCAGATCGGTCCTTGCAAACATTATCAGTTGGAAAAACTAAATCTATTGGTGAAGTATGTGAACCAGCTGAGGGATTTCCAACATAGCTCTAATCTAATGTCTGCAATCCTGGTAGAGGTACGAAGGAATCTCTGGTACACTTATTTATCTCCCTGATCTTCAGTGTGCAAAATACATTAGTTACTACCAATTACTAGATAGATATCTGTGCCTTTGTTGCTGTAAGATCTTGCAAATCTGACAATGATGTGTGGTTGTTGCGATGTCTTTCTTTTTAACGGATTTGTGGTTTCATCTTACAAATTTAAATCGGATAAAATGGGCCAAACTTTCTTCAGTGTCTCACGAGATTTAATGTGAAACTGCTTTTTTTCTTTTGGTTATAAAAAGAAAATCTGCAGTGAACTTGCTCGAGTTTTAGGTTATTAATTAGTGTTAAAATTTGCATATTTACCAAGGGGTGAAAATGTTACTTTGTGATTTTATTATAATTTATATTTATATTTAAGCAATTTATTATCAATTATTAATTATGTTTTTACATATTTGATTTTATATATTTTTGTGTGTTTAGTAGGTAAGAATAATAATTTCATGTAATTTGAGGCTCCAAACAGCTAAATAATCGTTAAATTTGGATTCCGAAGTCCGAAAAACTTAAGATAAGATAAGTAAAGATCGGTTGGAAGTTAGACTTAATCCAGTGTGCTAAAATGCAATATATTTCTGTGTAATGCGTTGACTTTTACTGTTGACCGAGTATTGATTGGATAATGAACTGAGCTTACGATAGGTGCAGAGCACACTGGATTGCTGTCAAGTCATTATCTAATTGACCGCATCTCAACTATTCACAATTCAATGGCCACGATCGTGCTATGTGGTGAAAGTTAGGTAAAACAGGTTGGAGGACCCTAAACTTTGTATTCGGGTCGAACTGATCCACCCATTAATCCGCCAAATCTCAATCGTTCTTTGATCAAATCGGGCGCTTTACATGATGCCACATGCTCTGTTGACTTTGAAGTTTGACCAACCGTTAGATCTTGATCTAATGGTTGTGTAGAGCTAATTCATAAAGTTTATGATGGACTGCGAAACACTGGATCATGAATGAATTTTTCTATAAATAAGAGGCTCAAATTATATATTTAGACACCTTTTTCTACACCTTTCTTCAATTCATTCTCTTCAAATTCTTCTTCTCATCTCTCTATCTAAATTTAATTATGTTTTAATATTTTGTAAAATTATTTTTATAAATAAATTTTTTTTATTTTTTTATTTCTTTTTATTATGTGTAATTTAATTTTAACAATTATTTTTATTTTATTTATGCTTAGCTAAATAATAATAATAAGTTAAGGTAAGGTGAAATTCTTAGAAGAAAAATTTGACTTAATTAAATTCTATTTTTAATTATATAAATTAATATTTTTCTATTAAGAGTTTTACCTCATCTTAATTTATTATTATTTAGCTAAGCGTAATTGAAATAAAAATAATTACTAAAACTAAATTACGCATAATTAAAAATAACTTTAATTGAAGATAAAATTAAATTTATTTATGAAAATAATTTTACAAAATATTAAAACATAATTAGATTAAGATAAGAGATGAGGAGAAGAATTTAGATAGAAAGAAGTAAAGAAAGGTGTAGAGAAAGGTGTCCTAATACATAATTTAAGGCTTTATTTATAGAAAAATTCATTCATAATTCAGTGTTTTGTGGTCCATAATAAACTTTATGCTTGCGATCCACACAACCATTAGATCAAGATATAATGATTGGTCAAAGTTCAAAAGTCAACATGACACGTGGCATCATGTGAAGTGTTCAATTCGACCAAAGAACAATTGAGATTTAACATGGCACAATCGTGGTCATTGAATTGTGAACGGTTAAAATTTTATCAAAGTTAGGTAATGACTTGACAGCGATCTAATATATTCGTGTCTATTGTAAGCTCATTTCATCATTCAATTAGCGCTCGATCAACAGTAAAAGTTAATGCTTTGTAAGTAATATACTGCACTTCAGCATACTGAATTGCTGCCCGTTAAATCTTATTTTAAGCCCAATTTCCAGCCGATCTTGACTCATCTTAAGAGTTTTTGGACCTCCAGATTTGATGCCCGTTTAGCTGTTTGGAGCCTCAAATTGCGTGAAATTATTATTTTATATAATAAACAAAAAAATACACAAAATTAAATATTTAAAAACATAATTCATAATATATCACATAAATATAAATTATAATAAAAACACAAAATAACTCTTTAGTAAACATGCAATTTTTAACACTAATAAGTTATTATATGCATCATATTAGGCATATTATGGCTTTGTATTTTTTTTTGTAACATTATATTATTGACGTTTTGGCTTTTTTAATGAAAGGTATACTTTCTTATTAAAAAAAAAAAAAAAGTATGGCAGCGAAAACGAACATAATTAATCACCTTTATTTGGAGATTTTTTTTTTCATATTTATATACAAAAATTGGCGAGATACATGTCATGGTAAGAATGGATTAGGATCCTCTCCTAATTTAATATTTTTCTAAGTAAATTTTATTCACATGATTGTTGATTAATAAATTAAAAAATAAAAGTAGTTAAATTCTAATCATACACTAATACTAAAAGACAAATGATATAAAATTTTAAAAGATCAGGAAAGTTCAGATCATAAGAAAATCCTAATATGACGAGAATAGCTCTTGTCAATATGCAGGATAAAAATCATTGCATATGTACACATTTTATAGTAGACTCAGCCTCTACCTTATGCAAATTAAGTTCGAATCTTATCTCTCACCGTTACTTGTTTTTGGACAACTAACCAATTCCTTTGGAGGAAAAAAAAAAAAACTTGTCGTTACATGCACAACTGGATGAACGTTAACATTTGGTTGGCCAAGTTATGGGACCCACAGCACAGCCCAGCCAACCAAGCTGGATGGTAACATGCGTCTTGTCGCACACAATAAGATACGCGGTGGCATGCATGTGATCACAATTTGTGCTGTAAAACTCTTGTACAATACTTTTACCGTATTGTAAAGTGAAAATTCTGGACCAGAGAATGACTTGACATCATTACCCCCAACCGAGGGAATTTGTAGGACTCTCGTATGTTAGGGCTACGTGGACACTCTATAGCATAGCTTGGAAAGATGACTTATTGTAAGGCTGATCAAGATGTGTATGTATGTATGCATCGATCGAAAATTGTTTAAAACATGCATCCTGCCTCCAAACGAAGCCAATTACTTCAGCAAGCTCGATTGTGCTTCTTCCTTGTGTGCCATGAGTATCAATCGGGAATAGTTACTAGACTAAGCATATGAGTCTAATGCAATAACATAAAACTTGTACAAGTCATAAAACCCAATGCAATATACCGATTTACACGCACCATAAGACATATACTTTCATCTCAACAAGTCTTCAAGAGTTGAATCCACAAATTATTTCCTAGGTGAAATTTTGGTACATATATACGCCACCAATGAATTAATAAATCACGATAACATAACAACAATAAATACACACGCATGACAATGTTAGTTTATGATTGTACAAAATGCACCTGCTGTAATATAAAAAAAAATGAAATTATAAGATGGCACTACATACCATAAATTATTTGTATAAAATAATGCGACATATTCATTGAATATAAATATAAAATATTAAAATAAATTACACATAGGATAGGTAATATTTTTATCTAATATTTTTATCGCATCGATTAATATAAAATAATTTTTACCAACATTTCCCGGCTCTAAAATTATTATAAATTGTATCCCACTATTAGCCTAATTCAAGCTTTAGCCACAAGGTAGTTCACTTGCATTAATAGCAATTAAATGTCAGTGAATCTGGACAAACTATATATAAATGCGACTTAAATATTAGACTATCTAGTAATTTTTTCTCTTTTTTCTGAAATAAAATGTAATTGAAAGCCAATGTACTAACAATCATATATAATTATTCTTTAAAATGGTTTTTATATAAATCTTTGTTGCTAGTCTTCTTAGCTAACCATATTTGCATTGACATAGAAAAGGAAAGAGAATGGAGAAAAGAAGAGTTGCTTCTCGTTTAGTGATATGCTTTCTTTTGGGGCTACTTTTTGGGATTGGGCAACCTGCGGCCACTCTCAGCTGGTGGGAGTGCTACAGGAATTGCTTGGAGCCATGTATGATGGCTCACAAAAGTATGCTTTATTGCTCATTCAAGTGCGTGAAGAAATGCTCCTCTAGCGAACACACTCTCAAGGACACCCATTTCTTCTGCGAGCTTGGTTGTGCTTCTTCCTTGTGTATCGATTTCAGCACCAAAGACAATCCTGGTAATTAAATTTCAATATCTCTCATAAAAAAAAAAGGAAATTAGAAAAAAAATTTCATAATTTGATTTTCCGTCTTGACAGCCGAAGACAGAGTGGAAAGCAGCTGCATGGATTCCTGCTCAAAGACGTGCACAAAGAATTATAAATAATCATGTAATGACAACTAAAAAGTTTTGTTGTTGGTGGTAATTGTACTAATTATCCAAATGAATAATGAAGCCTGATAAAACTTCATTCTGAATTTCTGATCATCGTCTGTATTTGTTTCTCTTACCCACTTGTCTAATGATGCTGCCCTGGATTTGAATAGATAAGTGAAAGGACAACGCAAATTTTATTTGTCTATGATGGCTTCCACCGTTAAGCTGCCTAATTTGGATCTTCGGTGCATTGCTTCTTAATGAGATTCAGAAGTTTCTGTGTCGAAAAAGAGAGTTGAGATCCGGAGAGTGCAAGGGTATTTTTGGAATTAAAGTGAATTTTTGTATCATAAATGGCTACTAGTGTAAATACTCTGAAAGAACTGTCCATTCCCTATATTTTTATCATGTGTGTTTAATCTTTGATGATTGACCTTTCTTTTGACTTGGTTTCGTGTGCGTTGAGTCAAAACGCGCCCCTTTCTTTGAGTTTGGTTGAGCGCGTGAGACTCCTCTTAATGGACTTGTTAACACTCTTAAATTGATTTTTATATAAACTAATTTATGCTCTCTTTTCTTAACAACATAGGACTTTAATATTTTAAAATACCAATTATTATCATAAATTATACTAAAACAATAAAATTGTCGTCATACGCAAAGACGCATAACTATAGATAGTGGCTTGAGCCCCAATGCCTTAGATGTTTTCTTGGTAGTACGTTCTGACAAAAGTTTACATGACTTATTAAACCGGAATTATACAGGGAAAAAGGATCTTATTTTTCTAGTAGAAACTATATGTTAATGGCTCAGATACGAGTAATTTATCTTGCAGAACCAGTCCACCCATTTAAACCTGTCGACATTAATCTACTTAATAATTAACTATTAAATTATTTTTGAAGAAAAAAAATAACTTTAAATTGGCAACTTTTGTATAATAATTAAAATAAATGATAAATGGCTGATTCTATTCGAAAACGTGCCTTGCACGTGATAAATATCACTCTCTATACTTGTCCACCAATTTACACTTCAAAATTTTTCAGCCAAAAGAGGTAATAAAGATCATAAGCAGGCAAAAACTTAGATAATGGGTTGGTGACAAATTAAAATTATATTTTAAATCCTACCAAAGTCTTTTCAATTTTTTTAAATTAATTGAAAAGTGAAAAAAGGGGTGCAATACACAAGAGGTCACTCATTGCAAATCCTAATAGAATCCAATGCATTAGTGTTAGTATGGTGGCACTAGACCAAAGTCTTTTCAATTGAAGTGTATTCAAAGAGATGAGCCATTATAAAAAAATTGAGGGGAGGACAATTTAGAGATTAGCCCGGTGAAAATGGTAATAAAGAGAAATTCAGGTAGTTTTTAGTTTTGCGGGCCGGACCGAGCTTTATGAAGTAAGCCAAGTATGGGCTCGGTCTGACTCGGGCCTGCAATTTATACACTAGGTGAGACTGGGCCAAGTCTAAGTTTTTTTTGTCATCCTCAGTTACATGCATTTTAAGACTCATGTATCAATGTCAATTATAGGAATCTTTTTCTATTTTTTTTTTCCCTCTGAAATCTCGATTATAGAAATATAAATCACCCAAATTGTGCATTTTCTCTTCTTAAAAGGCCCATAATAATTTTCTGTTAAACCAATGCATGTAGGCGTATTACTAATGCTATTTGTACTAATACGTGATTGGACACTTTAAGTGATTACAAGAATGAAATGAACTCTGATTTTTTCCATCATTATTGTTACATTTATTCACTAATTAGTTGAATAATAAAAAGGTTTATACATAATGGTAAGTAAACATTATATAATACAATAAAGATATATTCGGTGTGCCGCATTGTATTGAATTGGGTTGAATTAGACTATAATGTATTGTATTAGATGGTGGTAAAATTTAAAACAGTACCATATTTAAAGGAAACTATGATAGCATATTGTTAAATTCGAAAATAAAGGAATGTGAGGAAAAGCTAAAACAGAGAATGAATCTTATTAACATAACAAACCTAATAAATGCCTCTAAGTAATTGGAGCTTCGAATAATAATGCCTATAAATTAAAGCACCATATTCGTGTTTACGCTACTAATTCCTTTACTACATGCATGTGAATATTAACAACCCTCCCACCAAATGTGAATGAGACAGTCATATTGATTTAAATGGTTCACGTAATAATAACATCATTTCACGTAAAAATGAATGTGGTCAAATCAAATACAAATTTGATTTTTTTTAACAGTTTAGTAGCTGGCAATTTGTTACGGATGTTTTATCAGCTAGTCATGATCAGTTCTACATACACCGTCATTACGCCATTAATATTTTCAATGTGGTATAAATTTTGGGTGCTCGGTGTCCCTAATTGGTTGAATTTTTGTTATATTATATTTATATATATATTAGTCTTAATCTGATTCGGAATTTTAAAGTGCGGAAAAATTTAAAAAAATTTTAAAAGCTCATAGGTTTTAAAGACTTGAAACTTAAAGTACTTAAACTAAACGATTTTAAAATTTTTCGGAGACTTTTCCGCACTTTAAAATTCTAAATTAAACATTTATAATATATACATACATATTCATTTTTACATAATTGATTAAGAGATACACATAACAATAATAATTAATAGCTCGTTTACTTCACTGCAGACAATATGCTTTCTTTCATATTGAGATTCTCTATTCACATTAGCTTTTGCTTGATTTTTTAATAAGGACACGTCTCAACGATCTTAAAAAGTCAAATAGGAGACATACTCTTCCTCTTTGTCCAAGTCCAAGAAATTCTCTTCTTGGAAGATATTCTTTTATCCTATGCCTAATAATTCAGTTTCCATTTATTGAAACGCTTTTGCTATAAAAACCTATTATAGAAAAACTTCCCTTTGTAACTGAAAAGTACTATATATACCCAGTAACTCTAAGTGCTTTAGTTGCATCCAAATCAACATAATTAGCTTGTCATATTCATTTACATTTTGTTTTGAAATTCATATTCATTCACATTAATTCCTTCTATTGCATAGAGAAAGGAAAGAAAATGGAGAAAAGTAGAGTTCATTCAAATCTTTTGATTGTTTGTTTGGCGTTAGGGCTTCTTGTTGGGCAGTCTACAGCTTCTTTCAAGGCTTGCTATGAGAATTGTTTTGTTTCTTGCGTTATAGATGGAAAAAATGTGGTTAAATGTGCGGCAAAGTGCTTACCAGACTGCATATTACCAGCTTCTTCAGGTCTGAATTTGAATGATGCCCAAGTTTTCTGTAAGCTTGGTTGTGCATCCTCCATGTGCACTAATTTTAGCACCAAAGAGAATCCTGGTAATTAATTATTTAAATCTCTCAATTCCCACTCTCTCTTTGTAATCTCTCTAAAATACTGAAACTTATAATTGATTAATTTGCTAATCTTTGCTTTCAGCTGCAGAAAAAGTGGAAAGCTGCGTAGATTCTTGCTCAAAGACATGCACCAAGATATAACAAATTAGTTGTTGGTGTTATATATATAAATACATAGAGTTATTCTTTAACGAGGGCATCTTCATTTTATATGTATATTAAAATATTAAAAAATTAATAAAAATTTTAATATATTAAAAATTATATTTTTTATTTGTTAATAATATTCTCACTTTATTAAAATAATGATGTTCTCAATAAAAAATTATAAATATTATTATTACTAATAAATTATAAATTATAAATTATTATAAATTACTAATAAATTATAAATTATATTATTAAATAATGATGTATATTTGTTAATAATATTGTAGATGGGCTTTTGATCCGGCGAGCGGCAAGTTATGGGGGGTGGTTACGTGTTGTGGTCCTTGTGGATAGTCAACAATCATGACTTGCCACGTGTGCGCGTCATGCGCTTAGATCATCAGCCCTCTGTATGCGTGTTATCCCTATGAATAAATTAGTGTTATAAATCGGAGGCTGAATCTTTAATTTGTTACCCTACAAAACACTTGTGCATACTTCATAATTTGAATAGAAATAAAAATGAAATTCTAATGATGATTTTTTTTTCCTTTGAATTTTTTTTACATTAATGGGTGTGTGTGTATATAATTGCCGGCACCCTGCCTCAGCCTGAATTTGCATGATGTATAGCACATTTCAATATAAAAAAAAAAATCTACCTTGCAAAGTTTGCATTAAGGGATGACAAATGGGTGGAGTAAGGCTCGGGCTTTCAGCCCAGGCCGAATTTGGTCAGGTTGAGCTGGGCTGGAATCGAGCCTATCATGGACTCGGGCAAAGTCAGGCTTTATCGTGATATCGAATTTTTTATTTATTTCTTGAAAAACAAATTGGAAATTGGAAATTGGAAATTGTAAATGTTTACTTATAAAATCTTTAATGATGTAATTAATCAATTTATCATGAAAGTGAAACTAAAATCCAAGCAAAATATTCTCAATTGAATTAAATTCAATCATTTGTCACGATGGAGTATAGAATAAAAGATTGAGAACTGGACCAAAATTGATTAAATTTATTCCATAATAATTTTCGTAACACAACTACTACAAAATCCAAATTAATGGACTAAACCAAATTGCAATCAACTAAAACTTATTTTGTTTCTTCTTTTCATTTATATTGACGTGATAAATGATATGTAGCGTATTAAATAGTACGACGGCACAAAACTCTGCAAATTTGCAACTCTTTAAAAATGTCAAGTGATTGATTGTATTCAAGGTGATAATGGACTTTTAAGTTGTTTTTTTTCTTTTTTACAAAAAAAAGATTTTCCTGTAACTGGGTTGGGCCCAGGCTTTTAAATATCGAGTCAAGCTATTAGCACCCATCCTAAAACGCTTAAAACCGTTTCCTTAATATACCCCATTAAAAAAGAAGAGAAAAATTAACACCCCGCCCAATTCCAAAGATAACCCTTAAACAAAACTTCATACATACAACGCTATCGTTGAATTCCAGTGTAACTGTATAAGTTTAAAAAATCCCATGTGTCTGGAAATGGTGTCCTTAACTGCTCAATATTTTTATAACTAAATTCTTATTAATAGTTCTTTTTAACTTGAGAATTCTCAAGTACGGGAGTTCCTTTTAGTTTATCTATCTATCTTTTGTAACAATCTATTCTATTCTCTATCAATTATAGAACCAGAAGGTTATATGTAGAATTCACCTCCCTACACCATGTCAATCAAGTATAAACCCGAATAGAGTTAGATGTACCACTCTAAAAATAATTATTGGAATTTTTCTAACAAATTACAAAATTTAAAATGAAATTACGTAATCGCATGTCTCTTTAATATAAGCCCAATTCCGCGCCCAGCCCAGTCCGGACTGCACATTTGAAGTCTTGACCCTTATAAACTTGGTCAAGCCCGAACTTTGTGTCACACGTGGTTACATTCAAGGCATGTTTGGCACGTGGATTTGTAGTGGTTTGGATTGGATTGGATTATAAAAATAAGACCACGTTTGACACAAAAACTTAAAAGGCCTGTATTGGATAAAAAACACGTTCTAATACATCACTTTTCAACCCGTGCCCTCCTCCATGTCTAACCTGGTCAGTACAAGTTTTTTTTTATTTTCGTTCTCCATCAGCGGTATTTTCTTTCTCAGTTACAACACACTCTCAAAAGTTCAGCTTCTTCCTTGACTTCGATTCTTTCTTTCAAGATATTATATTTTTCCTTTTACTTCCAGGTACAAATCTCTTCTCTCTTTCTTTTTTGTTATTTAAAATTTCATCAAAGTTGAGCTTTGAAATTTATATGGGTTTGTCTTCTATTGATAAAAAAATAACTAGATCTATGAGTTTGATTTTAATTTACTCAATTTTGTGAAGATTATGCCCCTCTCTGTTTATATATCTCTGTTCATATGTGATTTCTGTGCAAGTCCCAGATCTAAAACTTGGGGATTATTTTGAAAGCAAGTTTTTGGTGCGACAGGCCTCCCTCTCACACCAGCAGATGTTTTTATGAAATGTAATGTGTTTTTTAATCTTCTTTTTTATATACTTACGTTAAATGAGATTAGAGATAGACATAGATTAAAAAAATGACAATTTAAGTTAGTGAAATTGATATGTTATTTATTTGTGTTTAGATATGGACAAAAGAAGAAAATTTGTCTTATACATGTTAATGACCATGTGGCAAAGGCAAATAATATTTTTATCCGTGATGATGTATTTGTGCATATTGGAATTGCTTCAAAAGCACAATGAAAGGAAAATGAGTCGTAGTCGAACGTTTGAAAACCATGTTACTCGATTGCATTATTTAGATAGTATAATAGGCAATATTGACATTCAATATGTGAATCAATTAAGAATGGATAGAATAACATTTGGTCTTTTATGCGAGTTACTTCGATCAATTGGAAAGGTCAGGATTGATGGTTTGGTGACTGTTGAAGAGCAAGTTTGTATGTTCTTACACATTCTAGCTCATCATGTGAAGAATCGCATAATTGGTAGTAGGTTTATTTGAACTGGTGAAACTATAAGTAGATACTTCAACTTAGTTTTAAATGGAGTGTTACGGTTACAAGATATATTATTCAGATCACCTGAACCTGTACCTGAAGATTGCACTGATACGAGATGGAAGTATTTCAAGGTAAAATTCATCCAATTTATTTATTTAATATTTTAGCAAGAGCTTAATATTTATACAGTTTTATTTTTTATGTATGTAGAATTGCTTGGGGGCATTAGATGGAACATATATAAAAGTGCGTGTACCAGAAAAAGATAAACCAAGATATCGGACAAGAAAGGATGAGATTGCAACAAATGTTTTGGGAGTATGTTCACGAGATATGAAATTCATCTTCGTGATGCCTGGATGGGAAGGTTCTGCTTCTGACTCTAGAATCCTCCGAGATGGCTTAAGCAAGCCAACTGGTTTAAAAGTTCCAACAGGTATATACAATTGTTACCATTTTATTTATAAAATATATTGTATAACTAATATTCATATGACATGACAGGTTATTACTATCTCGTAGATGCTGGATAGTCAAATGCCGAAGGATTTCTTGCACCTTATAGGGGAACATGATATCATTTATCACAATAAAGAGATGGATGTGCTCTTCAGAATAAAGAAGAGTTTTTTAACATGATGCATTCATCCGCGAGAATGTTATAAAACGATGTTTCGATTTACTTAAAATGCGATGGGCCATACTACGGAGTCCTTCTTTTTACCCAATAAAAACCCAATGTCGCATTATTACTACATTTTGTTTATTGCATAATCTGATTAGGAGAGAAATATCAGTAGATCCATTGGAGCACGAGTTACCTGAGATGAATGATCATGAAATAGGAGATGTGAATAACATAGCAACTCTTGAAGCTTCAGATCAATGGACGGGTTGGAGGAATGATTTGGCAACTACGATGTATAATGATTGGCTTGAAAACCGTGGCTAATAGAAATGCCATTAGGAATGTTTTTCCTTATGTTGTGACTTTATTGTCATGTGGTACTCTATGATTTGTTTGTAATCTGTTTTATTAGAATGTTCTGTGTTTGTATTCATACTTTGAGGATTATATTAATGATTTGATTTATTATATGCTTTTTGGAATATTGTAGTTTAATTTAGCATTCTTTGTATTAATTTTCCCATGATTATGTTTAAATATATTTCAAAAAGTATTATCAATTTTAGTTTATAGGAATGGAGGACGGAGGCACGAGCCATACTGTAGGAAATAATACAAATACAAGGCGATCATGGACACATGCTGAGGAAGAAGTACTTTTGAATGCACTGGATGATGCGATTGTAAAAGGCATTCATGCTGATAATGGCTTCAAAAGTGGTACTTATTTAATACTTGCAAATGCTTTGATCCAAAAGTTGCCAAATTGTGGCTTGAAGGCTTCACCTCATATAGACTCTAAGATAAGGAAGTAGAAGAAAATACATGGCATGGTATTTGATATGTTGAACACAAGCGATTTTGGCTGGAATGATGAGAAAAAATGTGTAGAAGTTGATAGTGATGAAGTGTGGAACTCATATGTGCAGATTGGTGCAAAATATTTTTTATGAGCGATTTTTAACTATTAAACTCATTGAACCATATTTAAGTACTTTGTTTCTTGATGCAATCACATAACGTGGCCAAAAACTGTAGAGGCAAGGTATTTCCACTTTATCCTAGATTGGTTAACATATTTGGAAAGGATCATGCCACTAGATGTGGAGCACAAACTCCGGCTGATATGGTTGATGAAGCAAATCAAGAAGAGATTCATGATGATGATTATGAGATGGATGATGGATGTTCTCCGATGTCAGCTTCACATCCTTCAAGTTCACAGCATACTTCTCGAGCACACTCACAAACATCGAGTAGGAAAAGGTCAAGATCACAAGATAGCATCAGTACTAGCCTTGACAAAATTGCAACGATATTTCAGGAAGCATTCAGTCAATCAATTCAAAACATGAATGCAATTGAGCAGTAAATTATGGCTAATACAAATGATCGTACTGGCAACTGTGATGAACCTGTCACGAAGATTGCTGATGAACTTGCAACGATGGGGCTTTCTGTGGAAGACGAACTTCAGGTGCAAGCATTAATTCTATAGGAACCATCAATTTCAGTTTTTAGATCTTCACGGAGTAAACGCAAGTTGGCATTTGTTCAAATGCTTTTGCGTGAGAAAAGAGCACGACATTAATTTGTTGTTTGAAAGGTTGTGGCATTTTGAAACAAGTGGTATTTTGTTGTTTATATGTTGGTTGAAATGGTTGTGGTATTTTAACATGTGGATGTGCATTATTAACTTTGCTTATTTGTATTATATATGAGTAAGCTTTTGTATTATTATATTTTGGTTAATCATTACTCTATATAATTTATTATTGTTGGTTTTATGTATTTTTTTTTGAAATTCTATTTTTCAGAGGAAGCAAATTTGAGATATGTAAGTAAACAAATCAGTTTTTTATAAAAAAAAAGAAGTAAACAAAAGAAATGTTGTCAAAATTTATAAAATATTACATAAATCTAAAAACAAGGATTAAATTATGTAATTATAATATGTTCTAATTGATATGACTAAATATAATATTATTTTAATTTTTTAGAAATAATATTATGTTAAGTAAATTATTTATTCTCAAAAAATTAAAACAGTCCAGTACACCATATGCACCAAACACAGGACAACTGATAAATAGTATAGTACAGTATAACCCCAAACATTGTACAGTTTATAATATATTACAGTCCATTACAATACAATACAATCCAGAGTAATATAATACAGTCCTATGCGGAGCGCCAAACGCACCCTCACTGTGCTACAAAAAGCCTCCACCTAAATTAAACAAATAAGCATGCCTCTTTATAATCCCAATTATGGAAATAATCAATCAAATTGTGCCTTTTTTTTTCTTCTCGGAAAGCCCCATAATGTGTATGCTAAACCAATACATATGTAGGCATCTTACCAATACTAATACATGATTGGACACTTTTAAATAATTAAAATATTTAAATGAACTCAAATTTTTTCCATTGTTTTTATTTTTGCTTTTTTTAATATGACTAACTAATTAGTTGAAGAATAAGAAGGTTTATATACGGAGGCAAGCAAGCACTATATGATACAATAGGTTAGTAATTAACCTCGGCAAACGAGTGAGCTACCTGTTATGTAATTGAATGTAAACAAATTAGGCTCAATGTCCCATCAAACCAAGGTAAAGGGATTATTTTAAAAAAAAAATTAAGAAGACACAATATTATGCAATTGAATAATTGTTTAGTGACATTGTAGGAAGAATCTCATCAAACGGAGTACACTTTCTTATGAAAAGCCTCATATTTTTTATCAACACTAGATGTTCCCTTAGGGCATGTTTGGTACATTAGATTATAGAGTATTAGAATATTGTTCACATTCTCATAATCCCATTATCATGTTTGGAGAAAAAACAAGGAGCATAAGTGGGGCCTGCTAATGTGGCAACTGCAGCATTAGAGCCCTTTTTTTTTTCTTTTAAATAATAATAAATAAATATAAATTTATAATATAATATTAATATTATTTTTTTATTTTAAAATTATAATTATAAATTATAAATTAATAAATTTATTATTTGTATTTTAATTTTTATTCTATTAAAAATATAACTAAATAATGTATTATTTAATTATATTATAATAATTAATATATAAAATTGATTAATATTTATAAGTTAATATAAATAATAATAAATACTTAAATAATATATACAAATAAAAATATAATATACTATTACATTATTTAATTATAATATAGTAAATAATATATAAAAATTGATTTTTTACTTTATAATAATAATTAATAAATAAATATAGCTTTTTAATTTAATTTAATATAATATTAATTTTTATTTTTTGTTTTTACATTATAATTATTAATATTAATTAATAAATTTATAATTTATTATTCAATAATATTATATTATATATTTTTTATTTTTACATTATAATTTATTAATAAATTTATAATTTAATATAAGTAATAATAAATACTTAAATAGTTTATAAAAATATAATATAATATTACATTATTGAATTATATTATAATAATCAATATATAAAAAATAATTATTTTTAAATAATTTCATATAACTAATAAATATTATTTCTAAATATATAATTTAAACTAATCACAAAAAAATTAATATAATATAATTAAAAATTAATACAGTACAGTGTAGCACCAAATATTGCACAGTATTGTTATAATACAGTTCTAATACAATACAGCATAATATAATATATTAGCATTAAACTAATGCAATACATCATGATACAATACAGTGTACCAAACGTACCCTTAGTGTAAAAAGAAAAAAAATTTAAAATAAAAAAGACGTTACCAGATCACCCGAAATTTAACCCGGTTCGAAACAAGTAGGGTTGGCAAAATCTAGATCCGGATCCTAATGTAGGTGCGTCATCCGGATTCGGATCCGGATTTACATTTCCATATCTGAATGCTGGTAATATATGGAACAGATGCGGGCGGATATTCCTGATATCCAGATCTACAAATTTAAAATTCAATAATTTAAAATATAATTTAAAAATTTAACAATTTACTTAATAATATCAAATAAAATTTAATCATCATTCATAATTAACAATTCAACATGAATAACATCCAATAACATCATAAATCCACAATTAAAAATACCACAACATAAATCAAACAAAAAAAAATATATTCAACAATTTACTTAATAATATCAAATAAAATCTAATCATAAATTCATAATTCAACAACTAAGAATTCAACATGAATAATATACAACAACATCATAATCCACAATTAAAAATACCACAATATAAATTAAACATAAATTCAACAATTTACCTAATAATATCAAATAAAATCCAATCATAAATTCATAGTTCAACAATTAACAATTAAACATGCATAACATACAACAACATCACAATCCACAATTAAAAATACCACAACATTAATTAAACATAAAAAATAACATAAATTCAACAATTTAGCTAATAATATCAAATAAAATCTAATTATAAATTCATAATTCAACAATTAACAATTTAACATGCATAACATACAACAATATCATAAATCCACAATTTAAGACTTTTTAGTTTATATATTTTTCTATCAAAATTTGATTATATTAATAATTTAATTAAAAAGAATGCGGATCCGGATATCCGCATTTTTGGATGCAACTGCATCCGTCCTTTACAAGATTGACTTAACTTTATTAAACGACTGAGTTTTGGGGATTTGACAGAGAAAAATAAATGAATAAATCTTGACCGTACATTATTTGACTTGTCATTTACAGACGTAGATTAGGTACTCACATAGGTGTGTAATTTGTAAATGGCAAGTCAAATATCTTATATTTTCCCGTATATATTAAAATATATCTGGTTGTTTAATTTAATGGGGATGGATTGGATATACTACATAACAGCTCAATAATTACGGTTATAGCAAAAAAGTTAAAAAAAAAACGTGTTTAATATTCATCTATAATTAAATCACGAGGAGAGAAAGGAAAGAAATTAAAATATTCAAGAAAAAAATGCACCTGATGTTCATCTATTTCATTAACTCTTCTAAAAATAAAAAATATATATACTTTCTTCCTTTTTTCGTAAAACAGTCAATATTTTTATTTAATACCATATAATACTCATTAAGAAAGTTAAATATGAAGGACAAGAATATAAAATTAAGCAAAATAATTCTTTTTTTTTTTTTTAATTATCATGAACCTCAGTTCCACTCAACCCCCAATTAAGCACATACACTTGAAATTCATGATCACTTCACCCTCAATGAAATATTTCTCAATGAAATAATTAATGAAATTCATGATCATGCCAAATCTGGTAGACTATTCGAGAAGACTAGCTAGTAAGTAAATTGCTATGTATTATTCGGAGTATGTTATTAATTATGAAAGATTCGAACATTGATTTCGTGAAGAATTTGTCGTATGACAACTTCCTGCTGATTTCTTTTAGAAATAAATGATAATTTCAAATCAATTAATTAATATCGATCTTATCCTTTCAATTGAACCCATCTCGGGATTATATATTTGTCACATATTCTCTTGCAAAGAATTCAAAAATTAAAAAAATGAAGAAACAACGAGTACTTAAGTTCATTGTAATTGTTTCAATCATGTTGGGGCTTCTTGTTGGACAGTCTACAGCTGATGATACTTGGGAGTGCTACGAGGATTGCTTCCTTAAATGTATAACAAGTGCATTTGGAAGAATTCCTACTGCATGCAATGGTAAGTGCGTGAAAGAATGCGTATTTGGAGGAACCTCTTTAGAATCTGTGAAAGACCCCCAATACTTCTGCAAGCTTGGCTGTGTTATTTCAAAGTGCACAAAACTTGACACCAAAGAGAAACCTGGTAATTTATTTAATCTCAATCTCTCATCTTTCTCAAAAAGTAATCTCAATCTTAATCTCTCACCAATTTTGCTTGTTTCTTTATGTTGTTAGGGGAAAAGAAAAGTGAAAGCTGTTTGGATTCCTGCTCAAAGACATGCACCAAGATATAATTATTACCATTTACCACTGAAGAGCTCTATATGCTATGTTAATGTGTGACAAATGAATATGTGCTAATGGAATGAATAAAGTTTACTGAATCTTAATGCTTTTTTTTTATAAAAAAAAACCTCTACGCATGCTTGTAATGTTGATCCATGGCTTTATTGGATAAGGCTATTTGCAGCATTAAACTGTTCTTTTAAAACCCATTGACATGTCGAGCGTAATGTGAGTACAATTTTTACATAAAAGTGGACGTTAAAATTACTTCCTCGCGTATGGCTAGCACGCATCAACAATCTTTATACCAATCTTGTATGTAATGGCAAGTCAATTCTTGTTCTATTTGATAGGGGTGTACAGAATCCAATCCGATTTGCTCAATTCATCTGATCCGCAAAAATTCGATCCGTGGATTGGTAGATTTAATTGGATTGAAAATTTAAAAATCTGCAGTCGGTGAATTAGATATGGATTTACTTTATTAAATCCGCAACAATCCGTGAATCCGCAAAAAATAAAAAATATTTATTTAATTAAAAAATATTATATATGTAGGATTACTACTTACTAATAAATAAGTTAAAATATAATTACATACTTAAATAGTTACATTTAGACCATAATATATCTTATTCATTATCCAATAATAATATAAAATAACAAATATTAAATAATTAAATATAAAAATATAACTTGTAAAATTCTAAAACAAAATAAAAAAATCCTAAGCCAAACTTATCACATAACGCCAAGTTACAAACAATTAGGAAAATAAAATCTTTAGGTCATGCCCGTCACACGCACAGAGCCATTAACTTAGCAAAGAACAAAAAATTCTTACCAGTCTTAAACCTCTCCTCCAGTGATTCTTGCTCTCCTTGCAAGCGGTCACCTTCTTGTCCTTGCTCTCGCGATAATCGGCCGCCACGACGTCCTTTAAATCGGCATTGGGAGTGTAGCGCGTGGGTGTCAGTTGCTGGTAGTTGACGAACTTGACGAAGGCCTTGACGTGTGACTTCTTCGCTGAGTCCCATTGTCGAAACACTTCAAAATCATTGCCTTCCGGCAGAGCGATTTCGCTAATCATCATCATTGTATTTTGAAACTTTGAATGTGTTATTCTAGTTTTATTTAAACAATTAATTTATTTAAATCTTATTCAATTTTGAATTTGATTGGTAGTAATTTTATTTTTATATTAGATTTTTTTATTTCATTAGTTCTTGGATTGGACAGAATTAAAAATTTTTAATCCGCAAAATGATGGATTGGATATGGATTGGGTCAAATCTGTATTTGATCCGCAAACGTATGGATTGGATTTATATTGAATTTAACCAATCCGTGAATTGAATTGGATTAAAAATTTATAATCTATAAAATTGTGGATCGGATATGGATTGATGTCCAATCCAAAAAATCTGATCCGCGTACACCCCTACTATCAGAGAGAACAATCAATTGGTTTGTGTTTGCATCAAGAACGGAGGTAGTATATAGGGCTAGTGGACAGTGGGGTTAGCTGACCCCACTTGATTGAAAAACTACTGGGATTTTGTCCTATGCTTCAAGTCTTGCCACTGTAATGCTCAATGATCTACCCTTGACCTCAGTAATATATGCCCCTTTCATATAGTGAGTATATACTGTTAACCCTTACAAAATAATATTGTTGAGTTTAAGAAAAAATGTTATTTATTGATTAATAAATTTATTAATAAATAAATATTTATTAATTTAAGAAGAGTTTTATGTGATTACTGCCATGAACATTTAATAATAATAAGTCTAGTGAATTTCTCGGCTTTTATATCTTTGTTTGCAATTCATGTTTACGTACGGATATCGGATCATGGTTGAGCATTCCTTGAAAACAGATCATTTTTTATTTAATATAAAAAAAAAAACGAAAGAGCATGATACAAATGCAAACTTAAAAGCCGGCAATTCCACATCATAACACGGCCGGATAAAACTTTCTTTTATCATTCTACAAACCAACCTGCGTTTTAAAGAAACGTACAATATCTATTTATCAAATTATAGGTTCATGGTTGAGCATTCCCTTAAGTATTTGATAATAATTCAGTGTTGAGTTGTGCACTTCTAAATAAATACATGTGGGACAAAACATTTTTGACAGATGAGCACACAAAGGAAATAGTAAGTGTATGATTAATTTTTGATATATTAATCAATTGTAATCTGTAATTTCCGTTTATTCCGATCAATATTTTTGGTGTTTGACAACTCGCTAATTTCACAATTCACTTGATAATATATATTGTGTTTAAATTAACCAAAGGGCGGGCCTATCGGTTTAATTTTCCTTCTTTAATTTACCTCGGAGAATTTTCATTTTTAAAAAATAACATAGGTCAAGGATATTTATATTTTAATATACATTGAACACTCACATTTATTTCAAAAATAAATTTGAAGTAAATTATTGTATTACTAATAATTAATTATGTACCTCGAGTGACTTTGCTAAGCGAATTTTAAATAATTTTTTCAGTTGGTCACCCAAACTTGAATCAACCGGAAAAAGGGGTTAGCAAATCAATTTGGAATTTGCTCACCTCAAGCATTTTAAAAGAACAAATATTAAGGTTTTCTGAATATTTTAAGAATTTAAGATTTCTCTGAATATTTTAAGAATTAATGAATTCTATCGTTACTCTGAATGACATGACATGACATGTGATGTGTCATTAATTAAGTAGTTGATAATTTTTTATAAGATCAAAGTAAATTAATTGTATTATCTCTCTATCTAATTAATGAATGACATATCATTTGAGATAAATTTTTCGAATAAAAATTAGAGATGTGTAGTACCACTCAAACTTACTCTTTTCATTATCTTATAGACATGCGTGCATTTATAGCGATTAAGATTAATTACCTATATTCTTGTATAGCTTAGTTTGTATTCACCTTTGCTTAACATATCTTCTCTTTGCATATAGAAAAAGAAAAGAAAATGGAGAAGATGAGCACTGTCCAAATCTTTTTGATGATTTCTCTGGTGTTAGGGCTTCTTGTTGGACGCTCTTCAGCAACTTGTGCCGAAGATTGTGTTTCAAGTTGCAGGCCAGGTCCTGGCAAAGATATAAGTGGATGTGTCCGTCGGTGCATAATCGAATGCAAGCCTCCGGTTTCAGCTTCTTTTACCACTCAATCAAGCCCAGCATTTCTGCATCCTCGGTTGTGTATCTTCCTTGAGTGCCAAAATCAACACCAAAGATAAAATTGGTAACTAAATCATACTCTTAATTAATTATCACTTGCCTCCGTTAGTTTCAAACCTTTTTATTATTTATAGGTTTATTTTTGGTTCAAGTGGTTAACTATTTTTTTTAATTTTTTCTTTTGTCAGCAAGATTCAAAGACGTGCACCAAAATCTAAGATCCAGTCATCCTGGTATGATGTTTGGTTTGTAATAGTTGTCACTGAAATCAATAAAATTTTGTAAACTTTAGGACGATGATCAACGTCTTTGTTTGCAATTTCTAAAGTGAGAATCCAAGATGATTTATAATATCCGTCTTGAAAAATACAAGAATTCGTGCATATTGATAAATTAAACAATAATCTATCGAAGCTCCCCGTTACCTAGTGATACCCCCATTTTATTTTAGTTTATTTAAAAAAATAAAAAACAATAACCAGAATACGGTTTGCACAAAGAACAAGTCGAACTCCGCAATGCCTACAATGTAAAAGAGAGAGTAATGTTACACATTCAAAATTTTTATTCTAAAAATCTATCCCCAATGATACAATTAAATCACCATATAGGTGGTTTATTTGTCAAAATCAAAGAAAGATTTAACAGTGTTGGGGCCAAAAAATGTTGTCTGGCCCAGAGAATACATTTGGAAATGGAAATACGATCTGTTTGAAATGGATGTTGAAAAATTAAAAAGTTTTTCCTTTTTCAACTTTACATAAAATTTAAATAGTAATAATAGCCATCCCTAGTTCCCAACATTTGGTTTTAATTTTTATATCCCCACTACACATATCATTGTTTTAATAATGATTGGTAATACATCATTTGAGATACAATCAAACTATACAGTTCAGCTATATATGCCTAATATTACTGATAATATTAAAATATCAGATATCTTCTCATTAATAATGATTAGTGATACATCATTTGAGATACAATCAAACTATACAGTTCAACTATAGATGCATAACATTACTGATAATATTAAAATATCAGATATCTTCTCATTAATTTTTTCAAATTTAATCAATTCTTAGAGGAAAAGCTTTTGTCTAGAGCATCATCCTTTGTAACAGGCCACAAGCCAAATAAAATGTGATCATACTTTTAAATAAGTAAATCAATGTATTCGTCAAACAATATATGGTAATGAACTAATGATAGATTTATTGGTCAAACAATATATGGTAATGAACTAATGATAGATATTTTAAAATTTATTCTAAATTTTTATTTTAAATGATGTGACATGTGATATATCATTCATTAAGTGGTTAATAATTTTTCATAGACTATAAGTGAATTAATTACATTATCTCACCAACTAGTGGATGACTGCCACATTATTTGAGATAGAATTTTAGGATAAAATTTTGGGATATAATACTACTCAACAATATAATGTTCTTAATTAATAAATATCATATTTATTACTTAATAAATTTTTAAAATTCAAAAAAATTGGTTAGATGGAAAAGTAAAACAAATATTTTTTCCATAAAACATTTTTATTTAATTCTTCGGACTTTCTCTTGAGGTAAACTTTAACATATACCTTATATATATAAATTATGTAAAGGTGGCAATGAGTTGATTGTGTTGACTAATTAAAAAGAAATAGTATCTGAATAATAAATGGTTAGATACTTCTATGCTAAACTGTAATATCCTTGTATAAATGAACAATTTTAAAAGAGATACCTTATATATATCTTTGTTCAAATACACTTCTTCAAGGAAATTAAATTACATTCTATATAGACTATCAATTAGTTCGATTTCCTTTTACCAAAAGATTTTGCTATCTATCTAAAAATTACTTACTTGATCAAGACACCAAAAAATAACATAAAGAATTCCTATAAAAACCCTTCAGGGAACCTAGTTACTATTCACCTTTGCTTGAAATATTAATTTTCTCTTGCATATATATAAAAGAAAGAGAAAATGAAGAAAAATACAGTTCAAATTGTTTTGATGGTTTCTTTGATGCTGGGGCTTCTTATTGGGCAGTCTACAGCATCTTGCAAAGATGCCTGCTCCAGGACGTGTAAGGTTCAACAACCTGGCCGTGGCCAAGGGTTGAAAGATTGCGTCGATGAATGCTTAAAGAGGTGCAACCCTCTGAACGACGCAGTATACTTCTGCAACCTCGGTTGCGTTTCTTCCTTGTGTGCCAACCGTAGCACCCAAGAGAAAGCGCAAAGCTGTGTGCATTCCTGTTCGAAGATGTGCACAAAGATATAGTCACCGCACTATCAAAGATGCATGATTTGTAATAATTACTTCATTTGGATAAATAAAGTATGATAAGCCCGTAGACGTTTCTACTTTAATAATTTTCAATACATTTTTCTAAAAAATTGGTTGTTTGTGGGATAAAATCTGTTCACGACCTCACGCTGAAGGAGCATGACAAATTCTAATCCAACTATGTAATTATAGAAGCTTATTGAGTAACTCATGTGGGGGATTGTTGGAAAATATAGCTTTTAGTAAGCTATATTTGGGCCACATTTTGAGTGGAACCCACTTAACGTAAGTGAAAAGTCGTGGAGGTTTCGGAAAGCACTCCGTGAACACTTCGATTCAGTATATCATATACTCAAAATGATGGTCATGTGAATGAGAAATTGTCTTACAAATATGCACCCTCGATGTTGGAAAATCAAAAGGAAATGGACTTATCCCACATGGGAAAAATAAGTCATTAGATTTGGGTTTATATATGTTTACACACATGTGGGTATTCAAGATTACTAAGGATAGAGGCTCTCTCCACGCGCACCTGCGCATGGGGTGCAAATCATGGACTCAACATAAACTTGTGTACGTACACGAATGTCGACCCAAATCACCTAGGCTCACGTGGGTTTGGCTTTTACTCCTTAATTATTTTGCAAACTAAGGTTATAAATCCTTCACTATATACTCCTTAATTATTTTGCAAACTAGGGTTATAAATCCTTCACTATATAAGGGCAGCTTTCCATTCGTTTTAAAAACACAGAAAATATACGCAGCCGCACACGCACATATTTTCTCTCCTCTGGTCTTGTCTTCCGTTTGAGAGAGTTATAATACTGTTATGGTTCGCCAGAATTATAAGGGCAGCTTTCCATTCGTTTTAAAAACACATAAAATATACGCAGCCGCACACACACATATTTTCTCTCCTCTGGTCTTGTCATCCGTTTGAGAGAGTTATGATACTGTTATGGTTCGCTGGAATTATAAGGGCAGCTTTCCATTCGTTTTAAAAACACATAAAACATACGCAGCCGCACACGCACATATTT
Organism: Clausena lansium; assembly: GCA_030449835.1. NCBI lineage: Eukaryota > Viridiplantae > Streptophyta > Magnoliopsida > Sapindales > Rutaceae > Clausena > Clausena lansium. The sequence goes on from JASUUF010000369.1 coordinate 4,264,241, forward strand.
TCTCTCCTCTGGTCTTGTCATCTGTTTGAGAGAGTTCTGATACTGTTATGGTTCGCCGGAATTTTGCGTTCGTGCTAACGACGAAATTCGTTCCCATTGTATCCTGGGAGACAGAAATTGATTCATCCTAAAGCACTGAGTAGGCGGTCAATCTGTTTTAAGGATATTGCAGTCGCAGGCCTCGGGATGCTCCAGTCCTATCATCTCTGATCGTTCGCTGTTTGGGTTTCTTCACTGCTCTCTGATCGTTATTGTTCTCGGTTTGCTCACTGTTTTTCGAATTGTTTTAGTTTAAAATATTTATTAAATTTCAATTATTATTGTACTATTTTTGTCTCTGTTTCTTTGTAATTGCGGTTTGTCGCAATTTACTTTATTATATTGTTTATCTCGTTACTCATTGTTTTACGTATTAACTGCTTCGCATGCATTCGTTATATACCAACTGTTCTACAGTATTGAGTTTACTGTATTGAATTTATTTAATATATATTTGCCATCTCACGATTAGTTTATCTACAAAAACTCATGCGTTAAGGATTGACCAGAATAAACATATTTAACTAAAAGAATTACTCTCAGCAAATGTGGGATTATTTCTCGTACACTTCATCACACGTAGATTTCTTTTTCCAATTTGATTATGACATTCACTTACAGGAGAGATAGTGAGCAGACTAGTAAAAATCTGAAAATTTCTCTATTTATTTTATTAGATCTTAGTGTGTGAAGTCATTTTATCTTTAAAATGAAGGTTGTCAGGCGTTCTAACTGAGGCTTGAATATTAGGTTCTTGGTAACTTAAAATATCATATCTGAGACATGTGGCTTATGATATATTATTATTAGCCAATATAGCTCTTTTTATGCAATTTATTAAAAAATTTATTGTTATTATTACTTAATTTTTAAATTAAAAACAATTGGTCGAATGCAAGCGTTAAAACTAAAATTTTTTCTATAAAACTTTTTATTTAAATCTTAAAGATTTTCTCATACAGTAATTTTTAAATGAAATCTTTTATTAATTAGAGTGAATAACATTTTAGTCCTCTTATTATATTTATCACTTTAATACATGATCATGACTTTTAATATTCGATTTTTAATGAGTAATGATGCTCTTTTTTCTTTTTTCTTTTTTTCTTTTTTTGGTTTTTCACTCTCTGCATCTTTTGTTTTTCTCTATTAATTTCATAATTTTATTTGTTTTTCTTTCCTTCTCCCTTCTGCTTTGTTTCTTTTTCTCTTTTTCACTCTATGTTTTGGCTTTCCAATTCACGAAATGAAGCAGCTTTCAAAATTACACTTTACATCGGCACCGAATAAAAGCAAGCAAGTGAAGCAGTCAGCTCGTTGCCTTCAATTCATCAAGCCACGTGTAGCTCTCTTAAGTGGCATCGTGCCACAACTTTATATATATATAATTCTTCAAGAAATTATTTGCTATTCACCCTTGCTTGAACTATACATAAAAGAAAATGGAGAAAAATGCAGTTCAAATTGTTTTGCTGGTTTCTTTCATGTTGGGGCTTCTTATTGGGCAGTCTACAGCATCTTGCAACGATGAATGCTACAAGAAGTGTAAGGTTCATCACCCTAGCCAAGATTTGAAAGAATGCGTCGGTGATTGCTTAAAGACGTGCAATCCTCCGAACGACGCTGTATACTTCTGCAAGCTTGGCTGTGCTTCTTCCTTGTGTGCCAACGGTAGCATCCAAGGAAAAGTGCAAAGCTGTGTGGATTCCTGTTCGAAGATGTGCACAAAGATATAGTACACGGCGGACCGTCAAAGATGTTTAATTTGTAATAATTATCAATGCATATCGTTGAATAAACTTTGATAAGTCCTTGGACATTGCCACTTTTATTAATCGTGCAATTTATTTTTCCAAAAAAAATTAGGTGTTCATAAGAGACTAATTCATATTTAAGACTTACCTTACCGATCAAGGTTGTTTGCAACATACATCGAGGAAGGGTTTTTTCACGGTCATGAGTTCGGCCTATAATATGTTGGCAGGACGGTATGGTAATGAAGAGAATAATATCTGGAACTTTGCAAGGTCTTGGCGTGGTCCTCAGAGTATAAAGGTTTTCATTTGGCTAGTTATTCACAATCGTTTAAAAACACGCGTTGAACTTGCAGCTCGTGGCTTAATGTTTGATACCACATGCGAGAGATGCGGCCATGCACGTGAAGATGCTCTCCATGTGCTTAGGGACTGTCCGTTTGGGTTCGTTTGTTAAATGGCCATCCTTTGCATGGCTTCTATGTGACTGATCTGTTGACATGGGTGAAGAAAAATTTTCAAGGAATGAATCTTAATGGTGCTAATCGAGTTTGGCATGTCAAGTTTGGGGTAGCTTTATGGCGTCTTTGGTTTTGGAGGAATCAATTTATTTTTACCAATGCCAAATGGGATAGTCACTTTATTGCTTTGGATATTAAAACTCGATCAGCGGAGATCTTGAGAACTTTCAACTTTGCTCTATACCATGGGATCAATCGTGTGGATGGTTGGATTCGTTGGAAAGCTCCTCCTTGGCCATGGGTTAAACTCAATACTGATGGTGCAAGGAAAGGGTCAGGTCATGCCGGGGCTGGAGGATTAGTCCGTGATTATAGAGGAGTTTGGTTGGCGGGGTTTTGTGTGAATCTTGGGATGTGCTCAGTGACGTCCGCTGAACTTTGGGGAGTTTACCATGGGCTCCTCTTGGCTTGGCAGCGTGGATTTCGAAGGGTTCTTGTGGAGGTGGACAGTATGTGTGTCACCCAATTGCTTAATCACTCCGTTTCCCTTACTAATGAGCACTCGGCTTTGCTTCAAGAAATAAAGGGCCTCTTGCAACGTGTCAGGCTGGTTAAGATTGCTCACGTTTATCGGAAAGCTAATTTTGCTGCTGATTTCCTGGCTTCATTTAGTTTATTTTTTCCTGTTGGTCTTCATTATTTTCTGTCTGCTCCTGCTAATCTTGTTAGCCTTCTAAACAATGATGTTATAGGGATTGCCCACTCCCGCTTAGTGGTGCCTCAGCTCTTTTAAGAGCTCATTAATGATAAAAATAATAATTTATTCTCAACAGATGTGTTATTATTTAATTTACCAACATCATAAGTAGGAGAGATTTTAAAATATATTAAAAATATTATATCAAATTAATTTATATTTATTTTTAAAAATCCCAATATAGTTAGTAATTATATTTAATTTAACCGCATGATATTTCCTGATTTACTCTAAACTTTCTCATTAAATAAACCAATACTTTCCTAGTTTCCTGCTCCTCCTTAGTAGTTTGTAACATAAGAAAGATTTGGTGGGCCTTACTTGTGAATAGGTGGGTGGGTTTGGATTCAAATCTTCGGATTCAATATGGGTCAAACGTCCAATTTATATAAGAATAGTTACGATAGCAAAATGTAACATTATTATGTAATATTTTCACCGACCAGGAAACAAGCCCGTTTTCTTATACTCTCTCTTCTACTGACACCAGAGCTGAAAAATTATTTGTCCGGCGGGAATACTTTTTCTTTTTTTTTTCTTTGTTTTTTCTTTTGATTTTTCCTTCTTGTGACGGTTAGTATTTCCTTTCATGTGAAGGCTGATTTCTCTTTCCTTTTCTTTTCCTTTCCAAGTGAAGGTTGTTTTCAACTCATGTGTGGTGGTTGTTTTTGTTCTCTGTATCGTTGGTGGTGGTGCTAGATTTGTGGGTTTTGTTTGCAAGATTACTGTTTTCTTCTGGTTTGGCAGCTTCCGTTGTTCAGATCTGGAAGAAATCAGATGCTCAGATCGGTCCTTGCAAACATTATCAGTTGGAAAAACTAAATCTATTGGTGAAGTATGTGAACCAGCTGAGGGATTTCCAACATAGCTCTAATCTAATGTCTGCAATCCTGGTAGAGGTACGAAGGAATCTCTGGTACACTTATTTATCTCCCTGATCTTCAGTGTGCAAAATACATTAGTTACTACCAATTACTAGATAGATATCTGTGCCTTTGTTGCTGTAAGATCTTGCAAATCTGACAATGATGTGTGGTTGTTGCGATGTCTTTCTTTTTAACGGATTTGTGGTTTCATCTTACAAATTTAAATCGGATAAAATGGGCCAAACTTTCTTCAGTGTCTCACGAGATTTAATGTGAAACTGCTTTTTTTCTTTTGGTTATAAAAAGAAAATCTGCAGTGAACTTGCTCGAGTTTTAGGTTATTAATTAGTGTTAAAATTTGCATATTTACCAAGGGGTGAAAATGTTACTTTGTGATTTTATTATAATTTATATTTATATTTAAGCAATTTATTATCAATTATTAATTATGTTTTTACATATTTGATTTTATATATTTTTGTGTGTTTAGTAGGTAAGAATAATAATTTACGTGTAATTTGAGGCCCAAACATTTAAATAATCGTTAAATTTGGATTAGAAGTCAGAAAAACTTAAGATAAGATAAGTAAAGATCGGTTGGAAGTTAGACTTAATCCAAAGTGTGCTAAAATGCAATATATTTACGTGTAATCGTTGACTTTTCTTTGTTGGCCGAAAGTATTGATTGGATAATGAATCCGAAACTACGATAGGGTGAGAAGACACATTTGGATTCTTTGTCAAGTCATTATCTAATTGACCGCATCTCAACTATTCACAATTCAATGGCCACGATCGTGCTATGTGGTGAAAGTTAGGTAAAACAGGTTGGAGGACCCTAAACTTTGTATTCGGGTCGAACTGATCCACCCATTAATCCGCCAAATCTCAATCGTTCTTTGATCAAATCGGGCGCTTTACATGATGCCACATGCTCTGTTGACTTTGAAGTTTGACCAACCGTTAGATCTTGATCTAATGGTTGTGTAGAGCTAATTCATAAAGTTTATGATGGACTGCGAAACACTGGATCATGAATGAATTTTTCTATAAATAGGGCCTCAAATTATATATTTAGACACCTTTCTCTACACCTTTCTTCAATTCATTCTCTTCAAATTCTTCTTCTCATCTCTCTATCTAAATTTAATTATGTTTTAATATTTTGTAAAATTATTTTTATAAATAAATTTTTTTTTATTTTTTTATTTCTTTTTATTATGTGTAATTTAATTTTAACAATTATTTTTATTTTATTTATGCTTAGCTAAATAATAATAATAAGTTAAGGTAAGGTGAAATTCTTAGAAGAAAAATTTGACTTAATTAAATTCTATTTTTAATTATATAAATTAATATTTTTCTATTAAGAGTTTTACCTCATCTTAATTTATTATTATTTAGCTAAGCGTAATTGAAATAAAAATAATTACTAAAACTAAATTACGCATAATTAAAAATAACTTTAATTGAAGATAAAATTAAATTTATTTATGAAAATAATTTTACAAAATATTAAAACATAATTAGATTAAGATAAGAGATGAGGAGAAGAATTTAGATAGAAAGAAGTAAAGAAAGGTGTAGAGAAAGGTGTCCTAATACATAATTTAAGGCTTTATTTATAGAAAAATTCATTCATAATTCAGTGTTTTGTGGTCCATAATAAACTTTATGCTTGCGATCCACACAACCATTAGATCAAGATATAATGATTGGTCAAAGTTCAAAAGTCAACATGACACGTGGCATCATGTGAAGTGTTCAATTCGACCAAAGAACAATTGAGATTTAACATGGCACAATCGTGGTCATTGAATTGTGAACGGTTAAAATTTTATCAAAGTTAGGTAATGACTTGACAGCGATCTAATATATTCGTGTCTATTGTAAGCTCATTTCATCATTCAATTAGCGCTCGATCAACAGTAAAAGTTAATGCTTTGTAAGTAATATCTTGACTTCAAAGATCTTTAATTGTCTTTTAGTTAAATCTTATTTTAAGCCCAATTTCCAGCCGATCTTGACTCATCTTAAGAGTTTTTGGACCTCCAGATTTGATGCCCGTTTAGCTGTTTGGAGCCTCAAATTGCGTGAAATTATTATTTTATATAATAAACAAAAAAATACACAAAATTAAATATTTAAAAACATAATTCATAATATATCACATAAATATAAATTATAATAAAAACACAAAATAACTCTTTAGTAAACATGCAATTTTTAACACTAATAAGTTATTATATGCATCATATTAGGCATATTATGGCTTTGTATTTTTTTTTGTAACATTATATTATTGACGTTTTGGCTTTTTTAATGAAAGGTATACTTTCTTATTAAAAAAAAAAAAAAAGTATGGCAGCGAAAACGAACATAATTAATCACCTTTATTTGGAGATTTTTTTTTTCATATTTATATACAAAAATTGGCGAGATACATGTCATGGTAAGAATGGATTAGGATCCTCTCCTAATTTAATATTTTTCTAAGTAAATTTTATTCACATGATTGTTGATTAATAAATTAAAAAATAAAAGTAGTTAAATTCTAATCATACACTAATACTAAAAGACAAATGATATAAAATTTTAAAAGATCAGGAAAGTTCAGATCATAAGAAAATCCTAATATGACGAGAATAGCTCTTGTCAATATGCAGGATAAAAATCATTGCATATGTACACATTTTATAGTAGACTCAGCCTCTACCTTATGCAAATTAAGTTCGAATCTTATCTCTCACCGTTACTTGTTTTTGGACAACTAACCAATTCCTTTGGAGGAAAAAAAAAAAACTTGTCGTTACATGCACAACTGGATGAACGTTAACATTTGGTTGGCCAAGTTATGGGACCCACAGCACAGCCCAGCCAACCAAGCTGGATGGTAACATGCGTCTTGTCGCACACAATAAGATACGCGGTGGCATGCATGTGATCACAATTTGTGCTGTAAAACTCTTGTACAATACTTTTACCGTATTGTAAAGTGAAAATTCTGGACCAGAGAATGACTTGACATCATTACCCCCAACCGAGGGAATTTGTAGGACTCTCGTATGTTAGGGCTACGTGGACACTCTATAGCATAGCTTGGAAAGATGACTTATTGTAAGGCTGATCAAGATGTGTATGTATGTATGCATCGATCGAAAATTGTTTAAAACATGCATCCTGCCTCCAAACGAAGCCAATTACTTCAGCAAGCTCGATTGTGCTTCTTCCTTGTGTGCCATGAGTATCAATCGGGAATAGTTACTAGACTAAGCATATGAGTCTAATGCAATAACATAAAACTTGTACAAGTCATAAAACCCAATGCAATATACCGATTTACACGCACCATAAGACATATACTTTCATCTCAACAAGTCTTCAAGAGTTGAATCCACAAATTATTTCCTAGGTGAAATTTTGGTACATATATACGCCACCAATGAATTAATAAATCACGATAACATAACAACAATAAATACACACGCATGACAATGTTAGTTTATGATTGTACAAAATGCACCTGCTGTAATATAAAAAAAAATGAAATTATAAGATGGCACTACATACCATAAATTATTTGTATAAAATAATGCGACATATTCATTGAATATAAATATAAAATATTAAAATAAATTACACATAGGATAGGTAATATTTTTATCTAATATTTTTATCGCATCGATTAATATAAAATAATTTTTACCAACATTTCCCGGCTCTAAAATTATTATAAATTGTATCCCACTATTAGCCTAATTCAAGCTTTAGCCACAAGGTAGTTCACTTGCATTAATAGCAATTAAATGTCAGTGAATCTGGACAAACTATATATAAATGCGACTTAAATATTAGACTATCTAGTAATTTTTTCTCTTTTTTCTGAAATAAAATGTAATTGAAAGCCAATGTACTAACAATCATATATAATTATTCTTTAAAATGGTTTTTATATAAATCTTTGTTGCTAGTCTTCTTAGCTAACCATATTTGCATTGACATAGAAAAGGAAAGAGAATGGAGAAAAGAAGAGTTGCTTCTCGTTTAGTGATATGCTTTCTTTTGGGGCTACTTTTTGGGATTGGGCAACCTGCGGCCACTCTCAGCTGGTGGGAGTGCTACAGGAATTGCTTGGAGCCATGTATGATGGCTCACAAAAGTATGCTTTATTGCTCATTCAAGTGCGTGAAGAAATGCTCCTCTAGCGAACACACTCTCAAGGACACCCATTTCTTCTGCGAGCTTGGTTGTGCTTCTTCCTTGTGTATCGATTTCAGCACCAAAGACAATCCTGGTAATTAAATTTCAATATCTCTCATAAAAAAAAAAGGAAATTAGAAAAAAAATTTCATAATTTGATTTTCCGTCTTGACAGCCGAAGACAGAGTGGAAAGCAGCTGCATGGATTCCTGCTCAAAGACGTGCACAAAGAATTATAAATAATCATGTAATGACAACTAAAAAGTTTTGTTGTTGGTGGTAATTGTACTAATTATCCAAATGAATAATGAAGCCTGATAAAACTTCATTCTGAATTTCTGATCATCGTCTGTATTTGTTTCTCTTACCCACTTGTCTAATGATGCTGCCCTTGGATTTGAATAGATAAGTGAAAGGACAACGCAAATTTTATTTGTCTATGATGGCTTCCACCGTTAAGCTGCCTAATTTGGATCTTCGGTGCATTGCTTCTTAATGAGATTCAGAAGTTTCTGTGTCGAAAAAGAGAGTTGAGATCCGGAGAGTGCAAGGGTATTTTTGGAATTAAAGTGAATTTTTGTATCATAAATGGCTACTAGTGTAAATACTCTGAAAGAACTGTCCATTCCCTATATTTTTATCATGTGTGTTTAATCTTTGATGATTGACCTTTCTTTTGACTTGGTTTCGTGTGCGTTGAGTCAAAACGCGCCCCTTTCTTTGAGTTTGGTTGAGCGCGTGAGACTCCTCTTAATGGACTTGTTAACACTCTTAAATTGATTTTTATATAAACTAATTTATGCTCTCTTTTCTTAACAACATAGGACTTTAATATTTTAAAATACCAATTATTATCATAAATTATACTAAAACAATAAAATTGTCGTCATACGCAAAGACGCATAACTATAGATAGTGGCTTGAGCCCCAATGCCTTAGATGTTTTCTTGGTAGTACGTTCTGACAAAAGTTTACATGACTTATTAAACCGGAATTATACAGGGAAAAAGGATCTTATTTTTCTAGTAGAAACTATATGTTAATGGCTCAGATACGAGTAATTTATCTTGCAGAACCAGTCCACCCATTTAAACCTGTCGACATTAATCTACTTAATAATTAACTATTAAATTATTTTTGAAGAAAAAAAATAACTTTAAATTGGCAACTTTTGTATAATAATTAAAATAAATGATAAATGGCTGATTCTATTCGAAAACGTGCCTTGCACGTGATAAATATCACTCTCTATACTTGTCCACCAATTTACACTTCAAAATTTTTCAGCCAAAAGAGGTAATAAAGATCATAAGCAGGCAAAAACTTAGATAATGGGTTGGTGACAAATTAAAATTATATTTTAAATCCTACCAAAGTCTTTTCAATTTTTTTAAATTAATTGAAAAGTGAAAAAAGGGGTGCAATACACAAGAGGTCACTCATTGCAAATCCTAATAGAATCCAATGCATTAGTGTTAGTATGGTGGCACTAGACCAAAGTCTTTTCAATTGAAGTGTATTCAAAGAGATGAGCCATTATAAAAAAATTGAGGGGAGGACAATTTAGAGATTAGCCCGGTGAAAATGGTAATAAAGAGAAATTCAGGTAGTTTTTAGTTTGCCGGGCCAGACCCGAGCTTTATGAAGTAAGCCAAGTATGGGCTCGGTCTGACTCGGGCCTGCAATTTATACACTAGGTGAGACTGGGCCAAGTCTAAGTTTTTTTTGTCATCCTCAGTTACATGCATTTTAAGACTCATGTATCAATGTCAATTATAGGAATCTTTTTCTATTTTTTTTTTCCCTCTGAAATCTCGATTATAGAAATATAAATCACCCAAATTGTGCATTTTCTCTTCTTAAAAGGCCCATAATAATTTTCTGTTAAACCAATGCATGTAGGCGTATTACTAATGCTATTTGTACTAATACGTGATTGGACACTTTAAGTGATTACAAGAATGAAATGAACTCTGATTTTTTCCATCATTATTGTTACATTTATTCACTAATTAGTTGAATAATAAAAAGGTTTATACATAATGGTAAGTAAACATTATATAATACAATAAAGATATATTCGGTGTGCCGCATTGTATTGAATTGGGTTGAATTAGACTATAATGTATTGTATTAGATGGTGGTAAAATTTAAAACAGTACCATATTTAAAGGAAACTATGATAGCATATTGTTAAATTCGAAAATAAAGGAATGTGAGGAAAAGCTAAAACAGAGAATGAATCTTATTAACATAACAAACCTAATAAATGCCTCTAAGTAATTGGAGCTTCGAATAATAATGCCTATAAATTAAAGCACCATATTCGTGTTTACGCTACTAATTCCTTTACTACATGCATGTGAATATTAACAACCCTCCCACCAAATGTGAATGAGACAGTCATATTGATTTAAATGGTTCACGTAATAATAACATCATTTCACGTAAAAATGAATGTGGTCAAATCAAATACAAATTTGATTTTTTTTAACAGTTTAGTAGCTGGCAATTTGTTACGGATGTTTTATCAGCTAGTCATGATCAGTTCTACATACACCGTCATTACGCCATTAATATTTTCAATGTGGTATAAATTTTGGGTGCTCGGTGTCCCTAATTGGTTGAATTTTTGTTATATTATATTTATATATATATTAGTCTTAATCTGATTCGGAATTTTAAAGTGCGGAAAAATTTAAAAAAATTTTAAAACTGCAGGGTTTTAAAGACTTGAAACTTAAAGTACTTAAACTAAACGATTTTAAAATTTTCTCAGACTTTTCCGCACTTTAAAATTCTAAATTAAACATTTATAATATATACATACATATTCATTTTTACATAATTGATTAAGAGATACACATAACAATAATAATTAATAGCTCGTTTACTTCACTGCAGACAATATGCTTTCTTTCATATTGAGATTCTCTATTCACATTAGCTTTTGCTTGATTTTTTAATAAGGACACGTCTCAACGATCTTAAAAAGTCAAATAGGAGACATACTCTTCCTCTTTGTCCAAGTCCAAGAAATTCTCTTCTTGGAAGATATTCTTTTATCCTATGCCTAATAATTCAGTTTCCATTTATTGAAACGCTTTTGCTATAAAAACCTATTATAGAAAAACTTCCCTTTGTAACTGAAAAGTACTATATATACCCAGTAACTCTAAGTGCTTTAGTTGCATCCAAATCAACATAATTAGCTTGTCATATTCATTTACATTTTGTTTTGAAATTCATATTCATTCACATTAATTCCTTCTATTGCATAGAGAAAGGAAAGAAAATGGAGAAAAGTAGAGTTCATTCAAATCTTTTGATTGTTTGTTTGGCGTTAGGGCTTCTTGTTGGGCAGTCTACAGCTTCTTTCAAGGCTTGCTATGAGAATTGTTTTGTTTCTTGCGTTATAGATGGAAAAAATGTGGTTAAATGTGCGGCAAAGTGCTTACCAGACTGCATATTACCAGCTTCTTCAGGTCTGAATTTGAATGATGCCCAAGTTTTCTGTAAGCTTGGTTGTGCTTCCTCCATGTGCACTAATTTTAGCACCAAAGAGAATCCTGGTAATTAATTATTTAAATCTCTCAATTCCCACTCTCTCTTTGTAATCTCTCTAAAATACTGAAACTTATAATTGATTAATTTGCTAATCTTTGCTTTCAGCTGCAGAAAAAGTGGAAAGCTGCGTAGATTCTTGCTCAAAGACATGCACCAAGATATAACAAATTAGTTGTTGGTGTTATATATATAAATACATAGAGTTATTCTTTAACGAGGGCATCTTCATTTTATATGTATATTAAAATATTAAAAAATTAATAAAAATTTTAATATATTAAAAATTATATTTTTTATTTGTTAATAATATTCTCACTTTATTAAAATAATGATGTTCTCAATAAAAAATTATAAATATTATTATTACTAATAAATTATAAATTATAAATTATTATAAATTACTAATAAATTATAAATTATATTATTAAATAATGATGTATATTTGTTAATAATATTGTAGATGGGCTTTTGATCCGGCGAGCGGCAAGTTATGGGGGGTGGTTACGTGTTGTGGTCCTTGTGGATAGTCAACAATCATGACTTGCCACGTGTGCGCGTCATGCGCTTAGATCATCAGCCCTCTGTATGCGTGTTATCCCTATGAATAAATTAGTGTTATAAATCGGAGGCTGAATCTTTAATTTGTTACCCTACAAAACACTTGTGCATACTTCATAATTTGAATAGAAATAAAAATGAAATTCTAATGATGATTTTTTTTTCCTTTGAATTTTTTTTACATTAATGGGTGTGTGTGTATATAATTGCCGGCACCCTGCCTCAGCCTGAATTTGCATGATGTATAGCACATTTCAATATAAAAAAAAAAATCTACCTTGCAAAGTTTGCATTAAGGGATGACAAATGGGTGGAGTAAGGCTCGGGCTTTCAGCCCAGGCCGAATTTGGTCAGGTTGAGCTGGGCTGGAATCGAGCCTATCATGGACTCGGGCAAAGTCAGGCTTTATCGTGATATCGAATTTTTTATTTATTTCTTGAAAAACAAATTGGAAATTGGAAATTGGAAATTGTAAATGTTTACTTATAAAATCTTTAATGATGTAATTAATCAATTTATCATGAAAGTGAAACTAAAATCCAAGCAAAATATTCTCAATTGAATTAAATTCAATCATTTGTCACGATGGAGTATAGAATAAAAGATTGAGAACTGGACCAAAATTGATTAAATTTATTCCATAATAATTTTCGTAACACAACTACTACAAAATCCAAATTAATGGACTAAACCAAATTGCAATCAACTAAAACTTATTTTGTTTCTTCTTTTCATTTATATTGACGTGATAAATGATATGTAGCGTATTAAATAGTACGACGGCACAAAACTCTGCAAATTTGCAACTCTTTAAAAATGTCAAGTGATTGATTGTATTCAAGGTGATAATGGACTTTTAAGTTGTTTTTTTTCTTTTTTACAAAAAAAAGATTTTCCTGTAACTGGGTTGGGCCCAGGCTTTTAAATATCGAGTCAAGCTATTAGCACCCATCCTAAAACGCTTAAAACCGTTTCCTTAATATACCCCATTAAAAAAGAAGAGAAAAATTAACACCCCGCCCAATTCCAAAGATAACCCTTAAACAAAACTTCATACATACAACGCTATCGTTGAATTCCAGTGTAACTGTATAAGTTTAAAAAATCCCATGTGTCTGGAAATGGTGTCCTTAACTGCTCAATATTTTTATAACTAAATTCTTATTAATAGTTCTTTTTAACTTGAGAATTCTCAAGTACGGGAGTTCCTTTTAGTTTATCTATCTATCTTTTGTAACAATCTATTCTATTCTCTATCAATTATAGAACCAGAAGGTTATATGTAGAATTCACCTCCCTACACCATGTCAATCAAGTATAAACCCGAATAGAGTTAGATGTACCACTCTAAAAATAATTATTGGAATTTTTCTAACAAATTACAAAATTTAAAATGAAATTACGTAATCGCATGTCTCTTTAATATAAGCCCAATTCCGCGCCCAGCCCAGTCCGGACTGCACATTTGAAGTCTTGACCCTTATAAACTTGGTCAAGCCCGAACTTTGTGTCACACGTGGTTACATTCAAGGCATGTTTGGCACGTGGATTTGTAGTGGTTTGGATTGGATTGGATTATAAAAATAAGACCACGTTTGACACAAAAACTTAAAAGGCCTGTATTGGATAAAAAACACGTTCTAATACATCACTTTTCAACCCGTGCCCTCCTCCATGTCTAACCTGGTCAGTACAAGTTTTTTTTTATTTTCGTTCTCCATCAGCGGTATTTTCTTTCTCAGTTACAACACACTCTCAAAAGTTCAGCTTCTTCCTTGACTTCGATTCTTTCTTTCAAGATATTATATTTTTCCTTTTACTTCCAGGTACAAATCTCTTCTCTCTTTCTTTTTTGTTATTTAAAATTTCATCAAAGTTGAGCTTTGAAATTTATATGGGTTTGTCTTCTATTGATAAAAAAATAACTAGATCTATGAGTTTGATTTTAATTTACTCAATTTTGTGAAGATTATGCCCCTCTCTGTTTATATATCTCTGTTCATATGTGATTTCTGTGCAAGTCCCAGATCTAAAACTTGGGGATTATTTTGAAAGCAAGTTTTTGGTGCGACAGGCCTCCCTCTCACACCAGCAGATGTTTTTATGAAATGTAATGTGTTTTTTAATCTTCTTTTTTATATACTTACGTTAAATGAGATTAGAGATAGACATAGATTAAAAAAAATGACAATTTAAGTTAGTGAAATTGATATGTTATTTATTTGTGTTTAGATATGGACAAAAGAAGAAAATTTGTCTTATACATGTTAATGACCATGTGGCAAAGGCAAATAATATTTTTATCCGTGATGATGTATTTGTGCATATTGGAATTGCTTCAAAAGCACAATGAAAGGAAAATGAGTCGTAGTCGAACGTTTGAAAACCATGTTACTCGATTGCATTATTTAGATAGTATAATAGGCAATATTGACATTCAATATGTGAATCAATTAAGAATGGATAGAATAACATTTGGTCTTTTATGCGAGTTACTTCGATCAATTGGAAAGGTCAGGATTGATGGTTTGGTGACTGTTGAAGAGCAAGTTTGTATGTTCTTACACATTCTAGCTCATCATGTGAAGAATCGCATAATTGGTAGTAGGTTTATTTGAACTGGTGAAACTATAAGTAGATACTTCAACTTAGTTTTAAATGGAGTGTTACGGTTACAAGATATATTATTCAGATCACCTGAACCTGTACCTGAAGATTGCACTGATACGAGATGGAAGTATTTCAAGGTAAAATTCATCCAATTTATTTATTTAATATTTTAGCAAGAGCTTAATATTTATACAGTTTTATTTTTTATGTATGTAGAATTGCTTGGGGGCATTAGATGGAACATATATAAAAGTGCGTGTACCAGAAAAAGATAAACCAAGATATCGGACAAGAAAGGATGAGATTGCAACAAATGTTTTGGGAGTATGTTCACGAGATATGAAATTCATCTTCGTGATGCCTGGATGGGAAGGTTCTGCTTCTGACTCTAGAATCCTCCGAGATGGCTTAAGCAAGCCAACTGGTTTAAAAGTTCCAACAGGTATATACAATTGTTACCATTTTATTTATAAAATATATTGTATAACTAATATTCATATGACATGACAGGTTATTACTATCTCGTAGATGCTGGATAGTCAAATGCCGAAGGATTTCTTGCACCTTATAGGGGAACATGATATCATTTATCACAATAAAGAGATGGATGTGCTCTTCAGAATAAAGAAGAGTTTTTTAACATGATGCATTCATCCGCGAGAATGTTATAAAACGATGTTTCGATTTACTTAAAATGCGATGGGCCATACTACGGAGTCCTTCTTTTTACCCAATAAAAACCCAATGTCGCATTATTACTACATTTTGTTTATTGCATAATCTGATTAGGAGAGAAATATCAGTAGATCCATTGGAGCACGAGTTACCTGAGATGAATGATCATGAAATAGGAGATGTGAATAACATAGCAACTCTTGAAGCTTCAGATCAATGGACGGGTTGGAGGAATGATTTGGCAACTACGATGTATAATGATTGGCTTGAAAACCGTGGCTAATAGAAATGCCATTAGGAATGTTTTTCCTTATGTTGTGACTTTATTGTCATGTGGTACTCTATGATTTGTTTGTAATCTGTTTTATTAGAATGTTCTGTGTTTGTATTCATACTTTGAGGATTATATTAATGATTTGATTTATTATATGCTTTTTGGAATATTGTAGTTTAATTTAGCATTCTTTGTATTAATTTTCCCATGATTATGTTTAAATATATTTCAAAAAGTATTATCAATTTTAGTTTATAGGAATGGAGGACGGAGGCACGAGCCATACTGTAGGAAATAATACAAATACAAGGCGATCATGGACACATGCTGAGGAAGAAGTACTTTTGAATGCACTGGATGATGCGATTGTAAAAGGCATTCATGCTGATAATGGCTTCAAAAGTGGTACTTATTTAATACTTGCAAATGCTTTGATCCAAAAGTTGCCAAATTGTGGCTTGAAGGCTTCACCTCATATAGACTCTAAGATAAGGAAGTAGAAGAAAATACATGGCATGGTATTTGATATGTTGAACACAAGCGATTTTGGCTGGAATGATGAGAAAAAATGTGTAGAAGTTGATAGTGATGAAGTGTGGAACTCATATGTGCAGATTGGTGCAAAATATTTTTTATGAGCGATTTTTAACTATTAAACTCATTGAACCATATTTAAGTACTTTGTTTCTTGATGCAATCACATAACGTGGCCAAAAACTGTAGAGGCAAGGTATTTCCACTTTATCCTAGATTGGTTAACATATTTGGAAAGGATCATGCCACTAGATGTGGAGCACAAACTCCGGCTGATATGGTTGATGAAGCAAATCAAGAAGAGATTCATGATGATGATTATGAGATGGATGATGGATGTTCTCCGATGTCAGCTTCACATCCTTCAAGTTCACAGCATACTTCTCGAGCACACTCACAAACATCGAGTAGGAAAAGGTCAAGATCACAAGATAGCATCAGTACTAGCCTTGACAAAATTGCAACGATATTTCAGGAAGCATTCAGTCAATCAATTCAAAACATGAATGCAATTGAGCAGTAAATTATGGCTAATACAAATGATCGTACTGGCAACTGTGATGAACCTGTCACGAAGATTGCTGATGAACTTGCAACGATGGGGCTTTCTGTGGAAGACGAACTTCAGGTGCAAGCATTAATTCTATAGGAACCATCAATTTCAGTTTTTAGATCTTCACGGAGTAAACGCAAGTTGGCATTTGTTCAAATGCTTTTGCGTGAGAAAAGAGCACGACATTAATTTGTTGTTTGAAAGGTTGTGGCATTTTGAAACAAGTGGTATTTTGTTGTTTATATGTTGGTTGAAATGGTTGTGGTATTTTAACATGTGGATGTGCATTATTAACTTTGCTTATTTGTATTATATATGAGTAAGCTTTTGTATTATTATATTTTGGTTAATCATTACTCTATATAATTTATTATTGTTGGTTTTATGTATTTTTTTTTGAAATTCTATTTTTCAGAGGAAGCAAATTTGAGATATGTAAGTAAACAAATCAGTTTTTTATAAAAAAAAAAGAAGTAAACAAAAGAAATGTTGTCAAAATTTATAAAATATTACATAAATCTAAAAACAAGGATTAAATTATGTAATTATAATATGTTCTAATTGATATGACTAAATATAATATTATTTTAATTTTTTAGAAATAATATTATGTTAAGTAAATTATTTATTCTCAAAAAATTAAAACAGTCCAGTACACCATATGCACCAAACACAGGACAACTGATAAATAGTATAGTACAGTATAACCCCAAACATTGTACAGTTTATAATATATTACAGTCCATTACAATACAATACAATCCAGAGTAATATAATACAGTCCTATGCGGAGCGCCAAACGCACCCTCACTGTGCTACAAAAAGCCTCCACCTGAATTAAACAAATAAGCATGCCTCTTTATAATCCCAATTATGGAAATAATCAATCAAATTGTGCCTTTTTTTTTCTTCTCGGAAAGCCCCATAATGTGTATGCTAAACCAATACATATGTAGGCATCTTACCAATACTAATACATGATTGGACACTTTTAAATAATTAAAATATTTAAATGAACTCAAATTTTTTCCATTGTTTTTATTTTTGCTTTTTTTAATATGACTAACTAATTAGTTGAAGAATAAGAAGGTTTATATACGGAGGCAAGCAAGCACTATATGATACAATAGGTTAGTAATTAACCTCGGCAAACGAGTGAGCTACCTGTTATGTAATTGAATGTAAACAAATTAGGCTCAATGTCCCATCAAACCAAGGTAAAGGGATTATTTTAAAAAAAAAAATTAAGAAGACACAATATTATGCAATTGAATAATTGTTTAGTGACATTGTAGGAAGAATCTCATCAAACGGAGTACACTTTCTTATGAAAAGCCTCATATTTTTTATCAACACTAGATGTTCCCTTAGGGCATGTTTGGTACATTAGATTATAGAGTATTAGAATATTGTTCACATTCTCATAATCCCATTATCATGTTTGGAGAAAAAACAAGGAGCATAAGTGGGGCCTGCTAATGTGGCAACTGCAGCATTAGAGCCCTTTTTTTTTTCTTTTAAATAATAATAAATAAATATAAATTTATAATATAATATTAATATTATTTTTTTATTTTAAAATTATAATTATAAATTATAAATTAATAAATTTATTATTTGTATTTTAATTTTTATTCTATTAAAAATATAACTAAATAATGTATTATTTAATTATATTATAATAATTAATATATAAAATTGATTAATATTTATAAGTTAATATAAATAATAATAAATACTTAAATAATATATACAAATAAAAATATAATATACTATTACATTATTTAATTATAATATAGTAAATAATATATAAAAATTGATTTTTTACTTTATAATAATAATTAATAAATAAATATAGCTTTTTAATTTAATTTAATATAATATTAATTTTTATTTTTTGTTTTTACATTATAATTATTAATATTAATTAATAAATTTATAATTTATTATTCAATAATATTATATTATATTTTTTATTTTTACATTATAATTTATTAATAAATTTATAATTTAATATAAGTAATAATAAATACTTAAATAGTTTATAAAAATATAATATAATATTACATTATTGAATTATATTATAATAATCAATATATAAAAAATAATTATTTTTAAATAATTTCATATAACTAATAAATATTATTTCTAAATATATAATTTAAACTAATCACAAAAAAATTAATATAATATAATTAAAAATTAATACAGTACAGTGTAGCACCAAATATTGCACAGTATTGTTATAATACAGTTCTAATACAATACAGCATAATATAATATATTAGCATTAAACTAATGCAATACATCATGATACAATACAGTGTACCAAACGTACCCTTAGTGTAAAAAGAAAAAAAATTTAAAATAAAAAAGACGTTACCAGATCACCCGAAATTTAACCCGGTTCGAAACAAGTAGGGTTGGCAAAATCTAGATCCGGATCCTAATGTAGGTGCGTCATCCGGATTCGGATCCGGATTTACATTTCCATATCTGAATGCTGGTAATATATGGAACAGATGCGGGCGGATATTCCTGATATCCAGATCTACAAATTTAAAATTCAATAATTTAAAATATAATTTAAAAATTTAACAATTTACTTAATAATATCAAATAAAATTTAATCATCATTCATAATTAACAATTCAACATGAATAACATCCAATAACATCATAAATCCACAATTAAAAATACCACAACATAAATCAAACAAAAAAAAATATATTCAACAATTTACTTAATAATATCAAATAAAATCTAATCATAAATTCATAATTCAACAACTAAGAATTCAACATGAATAATATACAACAACATCATAATCCACAATTAAAAATACCACAATATAAATTAAACATAAATTCAACAATTTACCTAATAATATCAAATAAAATCCAATCATAAATTCATAGTTCAACAATTAACAATTAAACATGCATAACATACAACAACATCACAATCCACAATTAAAAATACCACAACATTAATTAAACATAAAAAATAACATAAATTCAACAATTTAGCTAATAATATCAAATAAAATCTAATTATAAATTCATAATTCAACAATTAACAATTTAACATGCATAACATACAACAATATCATAAATCCACAATTTAAGACTTTTTAGTTTATATATTTTTCTATCAAAATTTGATTATATTAATAATTTAATTAAAAAGAATGCGGATCCGGATATCCGCATTTTTGGATGCAACTGCATCCGCACGAATCCTAATTCTTAGGATCCGCATCCGCATTTTTTAATATGCGGATTCGGATTTTTCCGGATCTTTGCAGATCTGAGTCGGATTTGGATTTTTTTGCCATCCCTAGAAATAAGCCAATTAAGTTAGTGAAGATATTTTTTACCACGTGACAAAACTGTTGAACTGATCCAATCCTAGTTTCTTGCTGCTCCACCACCTTTTAAGGGCAAAAAATACTTGAAGTGAGAAGATAGTCTATACATTTTTTAGTATGGTTCCTTCTCAAGTATCTTTCTTTCTTCTTTGAATGTGAAAAGTGATTTCTAAGATCGTACTGTGCATGATCTTGTTAAAACTGTGTCCATCGCCCTAGAATTTCTTGATGTATATATATTCTAAGATGCATCTCGAGAGTCAATAAGATGTCGCCATCTAAATTACTTAAACCATGCCTAATGAACTGAATCTTATCTTTGCGATTAACGGGCACTATTCTTGGAGAACACAACATGTTGTTTGTTGCAAATTCAACGTGCATATTTATAATCGAGAGCACATTCATTGTGTGCCGGCTGGCTTCAGCATAAATGAACTTGTTAGTGCATAGCCTTTTTGGTAGTATGTCTTCTAGTATCATTTGAAGCAGGCTTCATAGAAGAAACCAATCCATGCACTTTCGGCATAGTTTCATCTAGCGCTCGACTTAAAACACCGTCGCTACTGCCATAAGCAGCATCGTCACACTACACCAAAGAAGGGTTTTTACGGCCGAAAACAATCCCCATAAATAAATTATTTTGACTACAAATAATGCTTTTGTGGCTGAAAATTATCTATTTGCAACCAAATACTGGTGGTTCCAATAAGTGTCCTAGGAAAAAATTCAAGCCTTTTTGTAGCCAATTTGAGCCCCTGCAAAAGGAATTTGCGAGGAACTTTGTAGCCATAAAATTTTCCCACAAATAAATTCAAAAGCACTCTTAGATTTTGCTGCCACTTCTTATAGCCAACATTTTCCCTGCAAATAACCTTGCAACCGTTTTTAATTCCCAAATTAATTCCCCAACAAAATTTATAAGCTTATTTTCCGTTTCGCTAAATCATTTTATTTTTATTTTATTTAGTAATGATAGTAAACATAATTTATTGAAAATTAGTCAATTGTCTATTTCTTTATCAAATATAATATTTTTTTTTATATAGATCAATCCCTAAAAATCCACCCAAGACTAGTATATTACACCGAGTACATCATCCAATCTTATTACAAGTATCATCTCCAAAAAAAACATGAAAGGCTAGCATCATGTATAAAAAGCATAATGGATTTTTACGATTCAACTCAAATTCAACTATTATGGTAAAGCACCACTACTATATAGCAACCCCGCAACCCACTGGAATGTCATCCATTTATCCTGAAAGACAAAAAAAAATAAAAGAAGAGATTACAAACTAAACAGCTAATTGATTATAACAGATTGAAAATCACATTGTTACAACTAACATCAACAAACAAATCCATATACAAAATCCAATAATACAACGGAAAATAATAAAAAGTATCTGATTCTCTAATTTTAATTTTCCAATACTTCTAAATTAATTTTCAAAGAAAGACAAGAGACCTTGGCTGTTGGTGCCAACAAAGCCATTAGAGTAACTGCTGCATTATCAGTATTGTTTTCTTCTATAAAAACTGACATATATAATTAATTATAAGCAATGCAATGATTTCAACAAAGTCATGATAGTCTATATTTTTCTATCCACGTAAAAGCAATCACTAGTTTTGAACATTTGACAATATCTCAACTTGAATCAGAACATAGTTATTGACTACTTTGGAACATTTGATAGAATTTTGGTCAGATTAGTAATAAGAATGCAAGTTGCTTAATTAAAACTTTACAACTTGTTCAAGATTGTTCATTTGCTAAATTTTATCACTTTCTTCACAAGCACACACTAAAGAATGAAACATATGAAGCAAAGGCCACTCCATTTAGCAGTAACGTGCAATAAACAAGGAACTCTATTCTCTCATATTATCACCACCAAAAGTTTCATTTCAAGTAGTCACGGCATATTACTTAATGGCATTGAGGAAACCCAACAGTAGTACAGTAATTGCTCAATTAGAAACTATTACTAACTTTTAGTTTGCTTTACTACAAAACGAGGATGCAAGTAATTACTTCAATAATTCAAAGGATTATCACCATCTAATCATCTGAATTATAAATAATTGAGACAAAGTCAAAGAGAGCATCATTTAAGTATAACGCAAATTGCTACTGCTTAGTAGCAATAAACAAAGTATCATTTAATTTCGAAATAACTAAAATTACTCATCAGCAAAAGAAAACACAAAAATTGATTCAATTGTATACTCACAGCAAAATTGAAATCAATAATTTATATTAATGAAAAATTAATAACAGTATATAAACCCTAGAATAGTAAATTGGCGAGAGAGACTACTTCAAAATTGAGAGATCGAGCAAGAGAGATTAGAGAGAGATCAAGGCAAGTGAGCGAATAGTGGCTGAGATAGTGAGAGAAAGAAAGAGTGAGTGGATTTTACGTCAGAGAAAGAAAGAGTGAGGTGCATTTTTTGTTTTTAATTTTTAAAATTCAATTTTCAGCCCATAAAATTATAAAATAAAAGACATTTACGGCTAATTCATTATTTTTACCGTCAAAGTATAAAAGGGCAGTGAATACCAATTTTAACCTTGCAGCTGATTCAATTCCCTGCAAAGTGGCAGCAAAGTTTTATCATTTGCGGGGAGATATTTTTCGGCAGCAAACATTCCCTGCAAAAGGCTCTTTTTTTGTAGACCAAGCTCATTGCTACAACAAAGAAGAAACTCTCTACATTATCAAGTATTTCAATTTGATAACAAGAATAAAAGCACAGAATATAGCTTATAGATGGTGATTCTTTAAATTTGATAACAAGCCATGCCTAATTAACAGGTAATGAGGATCATAAATTTGACAATGGTTTTACATGGTCAATAACGGCCAAGAACCGATTCGCGACAAATTGATAGCATATCAAAATCAAGATATTGTACCTCTTGATAACTGATAAGCCTTAATATTATTTATTTAAGATTGTTTGATATGTAATTTTATTTTTTTCTTCTTCCAGTTAAGCCTTAATTATTTTGTACAGCTCTATTCATTTATTTCATAAAATCTATATGAATATTGTCAGACCAAAAATAAATTTAATTTTTTTAACATAATATCTGAATGAATGTGGTCAAACCAAATATGAATTTTATTTTATTTTTTAACTATATTAGAGTAGCAAGCAATTTGTTGCGGCTTTTTTAGCCAGTCACCAATTATACATTCATCCTAATTAAACCATTAATTTTTTCAATATGGGATAAATTTTGGATGCTCAGTGTCACTAGTTGATTATATTTTTGTTATATGTATATACATGATTGATTGAGAGATACATATGATAATAATAATAACAACTCACTCATTTCTCCATAGTTAATAACTTATATCGCCTATCTTCCTTTTGAATTGAGATTCGCTATTCACCTGACTTTTTTCTTGACCTTTTTAGTACTTTTTCTCTTTGCAATTTAAAATTAAAAAACAAATTAAAAGAGGACACATCTCAACCATGGAAGGAAAAAAAATCAAATAAAAAACAAGATGAATAGAGGATTCAGTCCCCCTTTAATTTATTTCTTAATATACTCTTCCTCTTTGTCCAAATCTAACAAATTCTCTATAGGCGGATATTCTTTTATCCTATGGCACATAAATCAATATTTTAATTTCCAATTATTGAAAAAAATTTGCTGTAAAAGCCTATTATAGAAAACTTCCCTTAATTGAAAAGTCATATTTATATTCAATTTTTTTGGGGCATAGAAACTCTAGGGCCAGTTTGGTAATGTTGTAGTTTTTAAAATAATTGCTGTTAGCTGTGCTATAAAAATAATCAGCTGTGAAGAGAATCAGTTAAGTATTTGGTAAATTTTGTTTTCAGAAGTACTGTGAGTTTTGAAAGTAGTTGTAGGTATTTGGTAAATTTTATTGTGAAACTGCTGTAAAAAAGCAAATGATTAAAATAGACATAATGTAGGATGAAATTTACTTACACATATAAAAACATGTACATAAAATATTTTTAATTGTGTATTATAATAATTTAATTAAAAATAAAATTTATATTATATTGATTTTATTTCTTTTATTTTTTATAATAAAAATTTATTGAAATATTGATTTTGTTTCCAATTTGAATAAGGATAGTTTTGAGTTTAGATAATAATTGTAAGGATATTTATGGAATTGTATTAAAGGATAAAATTGATTCTCAAAATCAGAATCTAAAAGCTACTCCTTCCCTGCTTTTCAAAATCAGCTGTAGGAGGGGCTAATTTTGACATAAGTGATTTTGAATTCTTTTTACCAAACAATAAAATTAACTTTTAGATTCTCAAAATCACTTTTATGCCTCCCAAAAGCAATCCCAAACAGGCCCTAAGAGCTTTAGTTGCATCCAGTTCAACTTAATTAGATTGTCATCTTCATTTCACAATTTCCTTTTATTGCGTAGATAAAGGAAAGAAAATGGAGAAAATAGATTGTCATCTTCAAATCGTTTGATTGTTTGTTTGGTGTTAGGGCTTCTTGTTGGGCAGTCTACAGCTTCTTTCAAGGATTGCTATAAGATTTGTTTTATTTCCTGCGTTATAGGAGGAGAAAATGTGGTTAAATGTGCAGCAAACTGCTTAAAAGACTGCATATTACAGCTTCTTCAGTACTGAATTTGAATGATGCCCAAAGTTTCTGTAAACTTGGTTGTGCTTCCTCCTTGTGCACCAATTTTAGCACCAAAGAGGATCCTGGTAAGTAATTAATTGAATCTCTTTTGTAATATCTCTCAAATACTGAAACTTATAATTAATTAATTTGTTAATTTTTGTTTTCAGCTGAAGAGAAAGTGGAAAGTTGCGTGAATTCTTGCTTAAAGCCATGCACCAATAATTGACTAATGAGTTGTTGGTGCTATATATATGTCATTTAACCCTTATAAATAAATTAGTGTTATAAATCCAAGGCTGAATCTTTAATTTGTTACCCTACAAATAGTTGTGCATGCTTTATAATTTTGCATAGAATTAAAATTGAAATTCTTGAATTATTGACTAGGGCTGGCAATCTAGGTCAGGATTCGTTTATTCAATTCGATTCTATGCGAATTAAATAAGTTTGGGTTTGAAAAAATTGATTCGTTTAATAAATGAGTGAATTCGATTCGATTCGCTAATTAAATGAATCGAATCCTGGTTTGAGGACATTGATTCATTTTTTTTTGTTTATGATTCGTTTAATAAATGGGTCATAAATGAATCGATTACGATTCATTCGTTTAAAATTTGTTTATTATTTATTTACTTAAATTACTTATTTATCCTTAAATATGTATGAAAAAAATTTAAAGTTTGAAGGCTAATATAGTAATTATAAATGATAATTAGTTTGTATTTTATTGGATGTTAAATTTATGGTCTTTTATATCTTATTTTGCTTAATTTTTGTTTATTAATTATATTTTTGTATACAAATTCATATTCAATTCGATTCGTTATGGATTTGTTATAGGATAAACGAATAGTAAACGAATATAAATTCGATTCGATTCGTTTATTAATTCTATTAAATGAATTAAACGAATCAAACTAAATATTCGTGTAATAAATAAATCAAATTTGAATCCTAAAATTTCAATTCGTTTAATAAATGAATCGAATCTGAATCTACAAAATTTTGACCCAATTCGTTAACAATTCTATTCGAGTTTAATTCGTTTATTCGTTTTGCCACCCGTATTGACATTATTGATATTATATTTTTGCTCGCACCCTGCCTCAGCTCTGCCTGAATTGGCTCTCCTATATCACACTTTAAATATAAATAAATCTACTTGCATTTAGGCGTGGCAAATGGGTTGAGTGAAGCTTGGGCTTTCAGCCTAGGCCTAACTTGGTCAGATCTTGCTGGGCTGGACTACAGCCTGTCATGGACTGAGGCAAGGTCAGCCTTTACCGTGACAAATTTTACTGATGTAATTAACCAAATTATCATAAAATAACATTAAAATCCAACCAAGATATTTGTAATTGAATTAATGCTGCGTTTACTTGTCAGTAATCGAAATGGGCTGAAATGAGAATGAGCTAGAATGAGAATGAAAAATGCGAATTAGAATAAGTTATTTACTTGAACTGTATGAATCGAAATCAGAATGAGTTGTAATTCCATTAATGTGTTTACTTTATCTTGGAATCGAAATCGGAATAAGCTGAATTGTTTCAAGTTACTAAAATGCCCTTAGTTAATTATAATAATAACTATTATTATTATTATTATAAAAATGATATTCATGAAAACAATAAAATTAATAAAATTTAATCATAATAATAATTATAATAAATAAAATAATAAAATTAATAATAATAAATGTTAATAATGATAATATTAATAAAATTAATAATAACAATAATTAAAATAATAATAATAAATAAGTAAATAAATAAATGTTAAGAATGTTGGAGTCTTTAAAAAATAATAAATTTTAATAAAATAATAATAATGACTTTAATAAAAATAATTAAAATAATAAATTTAATAAATTTTGATAATAATAATAATAATAAATAAATAAATAAATTTTAAGAATGTTGGAGTCTTTAAAAAATAATAAATTTTAATAAAATAATATTAAAATAATAATAATAATAATAAATAAATAAATTAAAAAAAAAAAGAGCATTCTTTTGTATTAATTTATACCGTGTAGGTATTCATCAATTATTTGTGTATTAACAATGTCTTTTGATCTTTTCATACTCCCACTTGTGATGTAGTTACAGTATATGAAATTACTATACTACTATTTCCGATTTGATTGGATGCTTCGATCAAGAAATTCCAATAAGTTAAGGTACCAATGGGTGTCAACATCACCAGAGTATGCATAATGCATTTAGGGGACATGGAGCATTTGTTGATATAATTAATGGGAATTGGATTATTCCAGAAATCAAAGGACAGTAAATTAGGAGCATCAAACGGATTGCGTTCAAACCACTGCAGTGGTGAACTCGTAAGTGTATAAGCTGATTACTTGAAATCATAATCCTTTCAAGGGTACGCAAGGAGATTATGGAAAGATCCTCAAGCAAGGGAAATTTTGGAAGAAGATGATGAAACTCTTGCTCGCTAAAACAGGGCAAATATAACTTCTCCAAATGTGGACACTCAGTGACCACATATAAGTTCTAATTGTTGAAGACTAGGAACAGCAATTGAGAGGGTTTAAATAAATAATTACGAAGCCGGCTTCGAGTCCAAAGTCATTATTTTCAAACTTTCAATGATGTGATAACCTCCTTTCCTCAAGCCAATAATTTACACATCAGTCCTGTCCGTTTGAACCATATTTTCTAATTTTATCAATTACCCCACACTTGTTTCAAATTTATTCCCACAAATCCATTCACTTTTTTATTTTACTTTATTTTAGTTACCAACTTACCATATATCCTACCCCGCCCCGCTATTAATTAAACACATCCCCTTTGATTTGAATTCTTACCATTTCACTTTCACTGCCAGAATTATTGTGGTGTATGAGTAGCTCTCTCACGTTTATTGAAAGAGATTTGTCAGAGATTGTTTGAAATTTTAGGGATTTAATTGATCAACTATACCAAAGTTCTGGTATTTATTATTTTCTTATAAATAATAGGGTTTTTTACCCATAATTTATCGCTGCTCACAAATGGAAATTGATAAATATCACATGCATTATAACTGAACTAAAGAGTATGTACAACAACGAGAGAGCTATATAAAACTGATATATATATATATATATATATATATATATTGAGTTTCCAATAAGGGATCTTTGACTATATGAAAGTCAGGAATAAACTAAAAGATAAAAAAATACAGATTTTAAAACACTACAGAATAAAATACACTACATTAGAATCTGTGTTTTTTTTGTTTTGTCTTTTATATTGTCCCTGACTTTATTATGGTCATGGATCCCTGATTATACCTTACTGAATATGTTTTCTAATGAAATTTTCTTAATGAAGTTAGTCTCACACAAACAATAGGATCATTCTAATTCTGCCATGCAATAAATATGCAAAAGCAGTTTTGGATAATAACCCGTTTGGGCACTTGGATGGTGCCAGAATTAATTCCTCACAATTCCTAGTGTATTTAAACGCGAGTAGATTGTGATTGAACCTCAAATTCCAAATGACTATGCACTGTTTGCTTACTCGTATATGAACTCTTGCTATTGACACACTTTGAGTATATATGATGCTTCAGAGTTGCCAACAAGGAGAGCCCTAATCAGACCAAAACCAAGATGAAAAACACGTAGAGTCTGCTTTTCTCCATTTCTTTATATTCTTAATTTTTGCTTTTGATTATATATGATTAGCTAAGAGTTGAAATTGCAGGTTGGTTTTCTATATGGCTTGAGTGCGATGTTGAGAAATTGATGGGTAAAGCAATTACACAACTAAAGTGAAATTGAGAAAATAATAATCACAAAAGGACACTAGAATTACGTGGTTCGTATTTTAGCTTACGTCGGGCGAAGACAGAAAGAAATATTTTACTAATAAAAAGGAGTTACAAGTATTGTAGTAATTTTGGTTCGCGACTCAAAACCGCAATACACCCAAACTCTCAAAATACTAAACAAGAGCTTTAAATTTCTAAGCTCTTAAATCTAAACTCTTTGCTCTCTTCCGTTTACAAAGATGGGATGCAAAACTAAGGGCATGCACCCCTCAATTTATAGTGAGCTTTGCTAACGATGGTGTGGCCAAGAATTGAACAATAATTGGCAATTATATGTGGGTGGAGCAGGTAAGCCACTTGCTCCACAACAAAAGTTGTTAAGCCACTTGCTCCACATGCGATTCAATGTTGGTTCTTCAGCTTTTTATTTATGCGGATTTGGATCATCCTTGGATGCTTCGAAACAGATGGCTGAATTTTTTTCGTCCTTCGTTGAGAAGTATATATGCATTTTAAGTTTACACATTATATGCATTTTAAGATTACACATAGTTATCGTGAGGCTAATGCAGTTGCAGTTGTATTGGAAAATTTGGGATTATAATTTATTATGTGAGCGGTTATATTCTATTTCTATCACTGCATTCAATTAATTAAGAATGTAAAAAGTTAAGGAGTTATCGTTGTACGTCCACTACGTTGTATGTATGGGGAAAATGATTTATTAGCGATCTTATGATTTAA
Organism: Clausena lansium; assembly: GCA_030449835.1. Taxonomy (NCBI): domain Eukaryota; kingdom Viridiplantae; phylum Streptophyta; class Magnoliopsida; order Sapindales; family Rutaceae; genus Clausena; species Clausena lansium. The sequence continues at coordinate 4,293,650 of JASUUF010000369.1, forward strand.
TAAACATGGCTGCGTTTATGGTTCCTGCAAGATGAATATTGTAGCTTCCGATGTGTTTGCTAATAAAATAAGTAAATAAAATTGCCTACTTCATTTGCCTTTCTATATTCCTGATTCAGGTATTCGAAGAGAGAAAAACAGACATGGCGGCAGAGCAAACTGAAGTTCCAAACCAGCTCATCGTTCTATCAGTCAGGTTAATTTTATTCTTCATTTTCTTGTGTAAAAATAGCACTAGAGTCTTTGAATTTAACAGTGTTATAACTTAGGCTTAGCTTGGTGTTGCCTCATAAACACCTCCATAATCAATGTTTTTAAAGAAATGGAATCATTTTGAATTAAAGTCAAAGGATCAAATGATATATACTGCAAAATCCAAGAGGAGCACATGAAATTTCTTTTGGGCAAGAGCCATACAAATGTGATCGAAACCGTCAAATTTACCTCACTACTATTTGGGAATATGCATGCCTTTCAAGATATTTAAGAAAGAGATCCCTATGCAACTCTCCTCACACAGAAAAGATATTATTGAATCACATGAAAAAAATGTGATTGTCTTATTTTCATTTGGTAAGTTGTTAATAATAAGAGCAATAAGAGCAGTGCTAGCGTCAGTCGCCTTTGGAAAGTAGAGTCTTCGATATGGTATTTGTACTTGAACTGCTCATTGGGCAGTCCAGCATGCTACGGAGGATGCTTTAAGCATCATGCAAGGCATAATAACTTGTTCAAGAATGCACAAGAAAGTCTTCCTGCTCCCGGAGCACTAGGTCAATACATGGATTTGGTGCTCCGATCCAATAATTCAATGTCATGTGGCATCAACCTGTAAATAATAAGCTGGACTCTCTTTCTCCTCTTCTCTTCGTGTGCTACGTCTATTCCGGTTCTTTGTTCACAACACAATAAAAAAAAAAAATTGAAAGTTAAATTGGATTTTAATCTTCTCTTCTTCTTTCTTTCTTTTTTTTTTCTTTTCTTTGAAAATTTCAAACTTTTGAAACAATTCTTTTGCTTTTTTCTCTCACCTCCTTACAGTAAAACCATTTTTATTTTACTCTAATTTTTCATAGCAATTTTGAAGGCAACTCCACTTATAAGTTGTCAAATTCCATCAATTAACGAGGTTGAAGGCAAGTTGCAGGCGTGATGACTGATGAGGATGGCCGGTGAGGCAGCAACTTTTGGTGTTATTCAATTTTAGGGTGTCAAAGGAGAAAAGAAGGTGAAGGAAAATTAAGGAAAACTTAGTTTTTATTTTTTAACATGTTGGTGCTACGTGGCATTGAATTATTGGATCGAGGTAGTGACCTAATGCTCTGAGAGCAGGGAAGACTTTCTCAGAATGCACTGCCTGTGCAATTGAATGCATTGGTTCTTGAATACAAGGAGCCCGAAGACCAAAAGCACGATGAAAGCATTTAAAAACCTCTACTTTTCTCCATTTTTTTATATTCTTAAATTTGCTTTTGATCATGTATGACCATCTAAGAGTTGAATTGCAGGTTTATATATTGCTTGGAAAGTGTATATTAAGCCACCAAATAGGGATACTGCATTAGTAGTGAGCAATAGCTAGGACTGCTAAAATTACGATACATCTTTCAAAGAATCAAAGCCTAAATACTAAATCTTTCAAAGAATCAAAGTCTAAAAACTAACTTATCGGTAATGTCTATGTTATATGTAGGTTTGATTTGAGAAAAATATCTGGGTATTTTATTAGGGTATCCCGTCCCTACTTCACTTACGATCTTGCATGTGACATTTAGAAAAAGTTTTATGGACAATGTCTATCTATCTATATCACTGATCACCACTAATGCATTATATATCCCCAATTATATATATACTTGGTGGAAACTTGATATTTATACAAAGGAAATCATGAAAATCTGATTGCTCCAGCCGCCAGATATGCCGTGAAAATGAGATTATAAATAATGACCAACAAAAGTGAGAAGAGTAATCACAGAGGAGAAGTTAATGTCTATCAACCTTAAGCCATTGCTGAAAAAAATGTTTGATAAACACTTTTGAGGTCATTTATGTATAAAAAACATTTATTAGGGTTACTGTTTATCAAGATTTTACGGCAAGAAGGTAATCTACAGGTTGATCGCCACTTGTAAAGCCTCCGATATATCGAGTTTGAATAACACGAACTACACTGGGAGCATCTAACTCAATAACCGAAGGGCTAATACCAGCATCAATGGCCACTTGTGATCCCAAACGACAAGCCACCACTCCAACATATTCTACATTTTCCGAATCTCCAAAAATCAATAGCTGTTAAAACCGCCACCATTAGGAGTGGGTAAACTCAATCCAGCCCAATTTAATTTTGACGAGTTGAATGAGTTATTGTGAATTGATTGGATCAATTTTTTTTAACCCAATTACTAATTAAATTGGATTAGGTTAATTATGATGAACTCATCTAACCAAATCCAGCCTAACCCACATAAATAATAATATTTATTTATTTTAGAGTTGGTAAACATTCCAGCTGAGCTTGTGGTTATTGATTGACATGGTAGCATATAATTGTTTGGTAAATTTATTATCCTATAAGTTTAATTTTGAAAGTAAGAAACACTTAACAATATGTGATTATAAATTACTTTTATTTTATTACAGGACATGATACTAAGTTAATTATATAAAAAGTTAGAATTTAGAATTCAAAAAAGAGATGTAGGAAATTAGGATTGCCAAAATTTTCTTAATTTTTAAGATAGCTTATTTTTTATCTTTCTTTATCGAATACTAGACCGTGAATGAAATTTTCATATTATAATATATTTATATTTAATGTTAATAATTTTCATTTCAAGTTTCTTATCTTTTTCTTTATTTTATTTTTAATTTTGATTTGACATTCAAGTTTTCAATCTGATCAACCCAACCTAAGCCAATTCGATGATTTAAGGGGTGAGTTGGATTAGGTTGAACATATTTATGCTGCGTTTACTTGTCAGTAATCGGAATGAGCTGGAATGGAAATGGATTGAAATGGGAATGTGCTGGAATGGGAAAGGGAAATGAGAATTAGAATAAGTTGTTTATTTGAGCTGAATGAATCGGAATCGGGATAGGCTAGAATTCCATTGATGTGTTTGCTTTATTTTAGAATCGAAATCGGAGTAAGCCGAATTGTTTTAATATTATTATTACTAATTAAAATATTATCACAATTATAATTTATTAATTTATTATTATCATTTAAAATATTATTATAATTATTTAGAATAGAATTAATTATAATTATTATTTTTAATAAATAAATAATAATAATTAATTTTAATAATAATAATAATAATAATAATAATAATAATAATAATAAAAAAATAATTAAAATAGTAATAATTAATAATTATTATTTATTAATTAAATTATTATTTTATTATTATTATAATTTATAAATTTCATTATTTTATTATTTTATTATTCATCAAATTCTTATTATTTTTATTATTTATTAATTTTATTATTTTATTATATTATTATTACTAATTAAAATATTATCACAATTATGATTTATTAATTTATTATTATTATTATTTAAAATATTATAATAATTATTTAGAATATAATTATAATTATTATTTTTAATTAATAAATAATATTAATTAATTTTAATAATAATTAAAATAGTAATAATTAATAATTTTATTATTATTTTATTATTATTATAATTTATAAATTTCATTATTTTATTATTATTTATCAAATTATTATTATTATCATTATTATTATAATTTATTAATTTTATTATTAATTATTATTTATTAATTTCATTATTTTATTATTGATTAAAATATTATTACAATTATAATTTATTAATTTATTATTATTTAAAATATTATTATAATTATAATTACTATTTTTTAATTTATAAATAATAATAATATTAATAATTATAATTATTAACAATTATTATTTTTTAATTTCATTAGTATTATATTATTTTTATAATTTATAAATTTCATCACTTTATTATTTATATTATTTATTATTAAATTATTATTTATTAATTTTATTATTATTAATTATTATTATTTAAAATATTTTTATTATATTATAATTATTATTTATTAAAATATTATTGTAATTATAATTTATTAATTTTATTATTATTATTTAATTTCATTATTTTTTATTTTTTAATTATTATTAAAATCAAAGATAAAATGGGTATTAAGAAATTTAGTTGGGGGTAAAAGGGTCATTTCTAGGAATGGAGTTCTGATTCCCAAGGGGAGGTTTGGGAATCAGAACTCTATTAATGATTCCTGAATTTATGGGCCCCACAGTATTCCCATTCCGTTTCCTAGTGTTATTTTAAAAAGTAAACATGGTAATGATTCCCATTCCAATTCATTGATTCCCATTCATAGAAAGTAAACACATCATTATATTGTTGGGTTGGATTAATTTTATCTCAACCCATTCGATAATGGGTTGGGTTGGGCAACCCATGCCCACCCTAACGACCATCACAATCACGAATAGAACTCGTTGATGGTGTGATTAGAGAGACTCTCGCTGCAATGGAAGATATTACGTTAATGTTGTGATATGTGATTGTTAATTGAGTTAAAAAATAATGCATTTTCAGGCTTCAGTCATAATGACTTAATTAACCGTTCTAATTTGTCAATTAAGCTGGTGCTAGTACATGGTACTTTGAACACTAATTGCTCATGGATGATATGATCTTATTAGGATATCACACCTTTTAGAGTTCTATCAGTTGCTTCCTAAATTTCTAACACTGTCAGATAATTAGAAGTAGGGTTGGCAAAAGTCTGGGTTCGGGCTGGATTTAGGCCTGCCTGGGAGCGGCCCGAATCACAAGAACAGCTGCCTGGACCTAGACCAATGCTCGGATTTAGCACATACGGGCCGGGTCGAGCCCGCACCTCCCGGACTCTGGGTTTTTTTCAGGGCTTTCCTGCCCTCATGTAATTGCTGAAGTTGAACTTAATTTTTTTTTTCGGCATCAATGCGTCACAGTGTAACAATTGATGATTGTTGTGTGTGTGAGTGTAAATAACACTACTGACTACTCACAATTGGGACATAGTTTTTTTTTTTGAACTTATAAAAAATACAATACACATTGCAAATAATAGCAAAATTCAATATACCTTAACTGAATTAAAAGGAAAAAAAGCCTTGTAACATACAAATTCAAAATCTCAACTAAACTATTTCAATCCATTTTGCAAATTTTAAGTAAATAACACATAAAAATTATTTCAATCTACTATTTACTACCTAAATTCATTGAATCTATAAAAAATTCAAAGCACAATAATCACCAAATAAATTTAAATAAATGTAACATCCAACATATCATAAGTTCATAACTATAATAGTACAATACCAATTACCAACAATCCAACATAACATATGAAAATCCCAAAATATCTAACAACAAAAATAATTCATAAAAGATTCTAAAATGCTGTAATGTAAAATAACTAAATAAACAATTCATGTCATGCTGCTCGATGATTGTGCCCCATCATCACATTTGAAATTACCTCCTCTGCAGCAAAAATCTCATCTTCCGGAACTCCACCTAACAACAAAAGTAACACATTAAAATTCAAAAGCATTTTAAGCAAACAAATACTACTATAATATAATTCAAATAAGGAATCAAGTGCAAATAACGTAGAATCTTTAACTGCAAATGAGGAAACAAGTGCCTTCCACTTCTATAAGCAAATCAATCATAGATTTGAATTGAATTACTTACTAGAACCATTTTTAGCCTTTGATTTACAGTTACAGAGCATCACTATATTTATATATAGAATGTTATTAAGTACTCAGCATTGTCATCACAAAAGCGAAAAATATTCTTCTTGCAAATCCCATCCCATCATCATTTAGACTAATTAAAATAATTAATTGAAAAAAAAACAAAAAAAAAGCAATCGAACAGGCAGAGGTAGAAGGCTTCTTCTTTTCTCGTCATTAAACAATAAATAAATTAATAATATGCAAATCTTGAGATATGATATGAATGAAAAAGAAGGTTGATATTGAAGATGAACAGATCATCATCAAATGGTAATAAAAAAGAATCCAAATTCCAAATTAAAAAATACAAAGCATATACATAACAGTATACCACCAAATAATAATAAAATTTCCTAAACAATTTCATTTATTTTTTTAAATGAGCTGGAAAAATTATATGAAAGGGAAAATTAAGAAGTAAAAACATCAGAACCTCATGGGTGGGTGGCTGTGATGGCAGAGTGGTGGCGGTTGAGAAAGTAATGATGACGACGGTGGCTGTGATGGCAGCAGCATGTAGAGTCGGCTCACGGCTGCGCGAATGTATGGCTGAGAAGTGAGAGTGCAATAACATTAGAGGAGGAGGACGGTGAGTGGTCTGAGAAGAGAGAAGTGAGAGTTGAGGAGTGAGGTCGGAGAAGAGATGATGCCGGCAGCAGCTTGGAGTGTGGGAGGCGCTGCAGTTAGAAGCGGCTGCCGGCTGCTTGTTGTGCCTTGTGTTTTGCTTAACGATAGAAGGGAATTGTGGGGTTAGGGTTCATTTCATTTAGATTTTTATTTTTATTATTTTGTATTTATTTTTTTTATTTACTTAAAAGCCGGGCATGGTTCCGGGTCTGGGTTTTTTTGTGCCAAGACCGAACCCGTGCTCGGATATGTTCGAGTATTGAAATTCAATACCCGAGACCTTTTTTTGTGTTAGCGCCCGGACTCGGGTTGATCCGGGCGGGTTTTATTGCCACTCCTAATTAGAAGCACTAAGGGTAAATTTGTCATTTTGTGTTCTTTTCAAATTATATTAAAAAAAGTAAATAACTACAAGAAATACAAATTTTATTTCAATGGTTGGCGGTGGTGAAACCACAAATATGATTTAATGAGGGCTAAATGAAGTAAAATAAGATTAAAAAGATTAATATAAAAGCTAGAACTTGATTATCTAAAAATATTTTCTAATGGATTTATGATTTTATTTTCTTTATTAAAAAATACTTCCTAACAATAACAATATAAACAAAATAAGACGTGTTTTTATTTTAGTTGCAAGCAATCCCTAATTTTATCTTTTCATTGATAACAAAGGAAAATTTCGCAAAGAAAGATTTTGTCCCTGTGGGATTTAAAAGGATAAAAAATTTTGGGTAAACATTTTAAATTTTCTGAGTTTAGGCTATTTCCGTAATTTCACCTAAAAAATTAATATAATAGAGTGACTTTCACTGTTTGGTAAAAAACAAAAACATTAATTATTACATCCCCAATTTTATCTTTCACTTTCTTTCATTTCGTCAAACGATAGTCATGGCGGCAATTAGCGGGAAACCTAATGCACAGCATCCACCACGCTTGTGTTCTTCGTCAAAAGGTTCTCTTTCTTTTAAGTTCCTTCTTTACCACTAATTATATGAATGTGGGTTTTCTTTTCTTGTTTCAATTTTGATTGCTTCAAGTTCACTGTGGGCTATGTTTTTCATGGACATATTATTTTGGTCCATGTGCTAATTTTTCTTGGTAAAATTTCAGTTCAGTCTCTTGAAACGGTTATGGTATTATAATTGATTATTTGTTTCTACTTACCTGATATTATAACTGCATTCTGTTCTTTGAATATGAATCTGAATGTTATTACAGAGTTGAAGATGATGGACGAGAATGTGGATCGTATCTCGGGTCTTCCTACTTTTATCGTTCATCATGTTATGTCCTTCCTCCCTGCGAAAGAGGCTGCTCGAGCTAGTATTTTGTCGAAGAGATGGAAGAAGTTTCACTCTTCTTTCCCCATCTTGGATTTTGATCAACATGACTTTGGTTGTTTAGCATATGCCTCTGCGCACACTTTGAATGCTTTGGGGAAAAACAGAAAATTTCGTAGAAGTCTTGGGAGTTTTATCGATGTTGTGGATCTTTCCCTGTCTCACTTCTGCAACCTGAAGTTTTTTATAAACAAACTGAGTATCGGCATAAGTGTTTTGGATGAACACTCGCCTCCTCTATTTGATAAATGGATAGCATTGGCCATAGAGAATAGGGTGAAAGAGTTAGATTTTCATATGATTTCAGATTTTAAAAATGATGTCCATACTTACACTTTGCCCCAAACAATCTTTTATGCCGATTTTGTGACTCATTTACGTCTAGCCGGTTGTAAGTTGGAGCAGCCCTCTTTTACCATGAGTTACTTTTCTCTCAAAAATCTTCATTTATACAGAGTCTATATAACTGATCAGATGGTCCAAAAGCTTCTCCATGAATGCTGTTTCCTTGAAGATTTAAACTTTTTCGACTGTTTGGGCTTGAAGATTTGGTGCATCTCTGGAGCTCACAAACTCAAAATTTTGGCAATTGAAATATTATCAAGTGAACTTGAAGGTATTAAGATTGTTGTTCCAAGCCTTCAACAGTTAACCCTTCAATTTCCTTTGGAAGGGCAGGGGACTCGTGTAGTGGACATGGCTGTGTGTCCACATTTGAAAAAGTTTACAGCATTCAATCTTAAGGACAAAGAGTTTTGTAATTTTATTTCAAAATTTCCTTTGCTCGAATATCTGGGTTTGTGTGGTTCTTTCTTTGAGAGGATTACAATTTCAAGTAATCAGCTTAAGCACTTGTCAGTTGTGTACTGTTCAAGTTTGAAGGCAATCAATATTGATGCTCCCAACTTACTTTCCTGTAATTTCCGGTATAATCCATTTCCCATTATATCAATAAATTCTAATGTTCATGGAATATGCATTTTAATTGTGAAGATGATCATGATGGTGGTTGGTTCCTTAACTTTAAGGAATTTCTTCGAATGTCAAAGAAAATTGAAGAGCTATCCATAGATTTCCTATCGAGCCAGGTATGTTATAAGTTCCAGATCAATTGATTACAAGTTTCGTTTAAGCTTTGTAATTTTTTTATTTTTTTAACATCGTTCCTAATTGTGTTTTCCGTTGATTTGTTTGTTGTGGTTTATTTAGAACTTGTTTAATCTATACAAATTTAGTAGATGTTGCAATTCACTCCCCATTCAAGTTGAGACTCTGAGGCTACGGATGGTCCTTACTGATATTTCACCATCAGAGTATGAAATTCTGTTGGATGGTGTTTTTTGGATTTGTTACCCGAGGACCTTGAGTTTGTCTACCGTGAACAAGGGCCTTCCATTCATTGCGGTATGTTCATTTTTAGCATTTATTTATCATACTCAACACGTTATTGTTGTTTAAATAACTTAATTATATATGAGGAGAAAGCAAACGTGTTAAATCATGTTGAAGTTCATGGGAGGTAGGAAAGTAGATTAGTTTTGCAAATTCATAAATTGTTCACTGTTGGTGCGCCAAAAATTTTCTCAGAAAATGGATGGATTTGAATAAGATTATTTTTTAAAAGACTAATTATATCATCTTAAGATCATATTTAAGCTCTCAGGTTGAAGGTGTGCAAAGTTTTATTCTAAAAAGAATAATTATTCAGTAGATAATATAAGTAAAGTAACAATGAAAGGTTGTTTCTCAATTTGCATTTCGAGAAGAAATGCTGGCGCTTTTGTTTCTTGATCAGGGATTGTATGGTTGTATCTGTTAGGCCTAGAATTGCAATCTAGTCCATAGGACAATCATATTTATGTTAATTGAATTACTTGATGTTTTTGTGAATTGCAGTGGCTTTATGACTACCTGCGAAATCCAGCTATGAAATGTTGCTGTTCTGATCATACCAAAAGCTGGCAGCATTATTTGAAGGATGCGAAGATTGAGAGCTTCAAACACATTTGCGGTTGTAAGTTCAATGCCGATGAATTGAATCAATTGATGGATGAATGGCCTCAGGTTCCGGATGGAGATTTGCAGTTGGATCTGGATTGGTGCTTTAATGATCAGTAATTGTGATGGTACAGAGCTATTTCGCTCCACCTTTGTTTGATTAATTCTTAGTTGTACAAGTTCGTCCATGTCCTAGAATTTCTTCAAAAGAGTTAATTACAGTTTACCCCAAAATGTTTTGATATGCTTCAACATGTTCCTGCTCATCACAGCCACCAACTGTTAGTGTCATATGCGTTCATGTAGCCTTTTACTTACCATTATAATATATTAATCTTCAGCATAATACAATTGAGATTAAAACTAGATAAACAAAATTCACACAAGTTCTTGTAATTTTTTTTTCGTTCTTTCCCATTCAACCAAGCCAAATGGAGGCACATGACTGGTATTGGAATCAATGGAGTACCTGAGTATTCTCGGCAACCAAACATGGGACTAAAAGCACTATTTATATTGGAACTATAATTCAACTAAATTTAAATAACTAAAATTTTTTAAAGAATTTCATAATTAAGTAGCACAATCAATAGTGAGCACACGAATTAGCATTGCTATATCAATCTCAAGTAAAATTCTACTGTAATTGTTGTACATTTCCACACTTTTAATTTCTCATGAACCAAACAGACAAGCATAAAAGAAAATTAAAATGCAGAGGGAAGAAAAGGACTCACCTCAGACATCAAGCAAGAAGACTTAGCCAAGATTAAAGCACAATTGCTTCCTTACGCATGCACAACAATAAAGTAAAGAACGGACAGGCCAGTGCCTTTTCCACTTTACTTTCATGCCTCGTATGGAGGCAACTACGATAGCAAATTGTCAAATGCCAAAACAGAAAATAATTAGTAGGCATATATTATATATATATTATGGTGAACCTATACCAACTGACTAACTAATAAAGTAGCCCAAGAAATTGCCCAATTGGCTTTATTGATTATTAGTTGTTGTGCCTAGCAGTGTAGCAAGTTTTGTAGCCTGTCTCCCGGCTGTGTTTTGGTTATCATAAATCTTAGAGTATGCTTCCGAATGACCACATGGCACCCCAAGTGGTGAGCAAAAGCAATATCAAAATGTTCTCCTTATGGATCATTCAAGAGCAATGCTACCGCTACATGCCATGAGTGCCACCATCGTAGGCACAACAATAAGGGAGAATGAAAATCAGTACTGCAGATAGACGGATAGACGGAGTACTTGTTAGGGAATTTTGAATCTAACCCAAGATCTTGCAAGTAAAAATATCAAATAAATAATAAACAGAAAATAGATAGAGAATAAAATCAATCACACAACACAAGAATTTACGTAGAAAACTCTTATACAGGAGAAAAACTACGGCCGCTAAGGACGAATAGAGAAAAATCTACTATGTGAAAAATTATTACAATCACTCTAGTAATTTTCTCACACTCAAACCCCAATAACACTCAATCTTTCAATAGACCTATCGTTTCTCTCACGCTAGAAAATGTCTACTTGCAAAGAACCTGATTGTTGTCTTATTTTTCTCTGTGTAAATAAGTGAACCCAACCTCCCTATATATAGTACTTATTACTTGGAGGAGAAGTATTCTTTTTCCTATACTAATAGTATTCCTCCTTGAATAAGTCAAATACTATAGAGAAAATTATTTATTTTTTAAATAAGAATCCTACTAAATAAGATAGTATCCTAGGAAATCCTTATTGAAAAATAAAACATATTTCCTAACAGTAACATACTGATGAGCACAAAATTGTTACGAAATTTGAATAAAAGGAAAGTGTTACTTAGGGCTGCTTGTTGACAACTCAATGAAACCCGCTCCTTCTTCGAACAATGCTGCTGGAAGACACGCACGCATGGTACAAGACTTGGTACAACGCTTGATAATCTTGAATTTGGAATAATTATCGGATATTTCAAACAATCGATGAAATCAATGCATCCTTAATAAATCAAATGATAAAATATGAGGAGGAAACTATTTTTTATGTATTTCAGGAAGGGTCTTCTTGCAGCAGATGTAGAGAAAATATATAACTAGTTTGAAATGCACCTTCATTAATTTATTTTTAGATTTCATTCAAGATGATTAGTGAAAAAATATTAAAGGTATATCCACAATGAATTGGTTTCACTTTTCAATCCTCATTCTCTTTTGTGTTTGTAATGTAGTTTAAATATCAAAATCTCAAAAAGGGTGTAGCTTGGAGTTTTCTTTTATCTCATACAACAATATTTAATTCATTAAATTTTGATGAAGTTTGGAATTTGAGGGATATGTTGTATGCAGTGGCGGTGCCAGGAATACAATCTAACAGGAGCTAAGTGCAAATGATAATATAATTCAAAAAATGGTTAACAAGTAACAAATACCAAAATAAAAATTCATTAATGTATTCAATTCAATTCATTTGTTTAAAATACTGAAAAATAATCTTATCGTCAAGAATATAAAATATTATATATACAAAAATACTATTAATTAATCGCTGATTTCTTATTCAATTTCACAGACGATCTTTTACAAAATTGATAGCTGAAATTGATCAAAATGCACTTTCTATTGGTAAAATCAATGCTACAATAGAAAAATTAATGAATACAATTATCATTTTTAGTATCAATTACTTTTCATGCTAGCTTACCAATCCCTTTCAATTTTAAAAATTTGTTATCATAACTCACATCCATAATGTAAATATTAAGTTGAATTTCAAGTGGCATAAGATCATTAAAGAAAAATCATTTGGATAAACTCAATAAGATGAAGTAGTTTATGTTTTTTAGTGTGAAGAGTGTTATGGCCCAAGGAATTTCAAAATAACAAGATTTCTTTGTAGATTGGAAGTGTAAAAATAAATATATACTTTAGTTATTGTTAAATTTTAGAATGGCTTTTTTGATAATTCAAATTAAAAGTGAAACAAATATCAAAATAAAATTGTAAATTTCAGAAAGCCAAGCAGGGCTTAACATGGCGCCGCCACTGGTTGTATGATTATGTTTAAATAGTACAACATTTCGCATTTTCATTTGAACCTAAACGACTTGTAGTCCATTGTTTACATGATTTTGTCCAATTTTATAAAGCATAATTAATTAATTAATCCTCGAAAAATGATTTACATGATATTAACAAATTTTAATAAAAAAGATATTTTAAATCTTCATAAGAGTCAATTAGAAGATAAATTCACATGCAATAAAACTTCTCTACAGTATTACTCTATCCTCGTAGTAATAAAATCAATGTGGTCCTAACATTACGACCATAGAGAGATTTTCCTGTATAAGGTAAATTAGATATTTATTTATTTATTAACCAATATTAAAGTGCACCTCAAATATATAATCATTTTACTAATACATGTGAGAGTAACAATACATGCATTATTATAATATATGGTAACCGTATCCCAAATCTAGTTGCATACGATTCCTAGAATTAGCTGTACTGATGAAGATGGCATTTGAGGGTAACATTTATTAATATTTCATGTGCTTTTTTGAACTCAAAAGAAAAGATAACGAATGCTCCATTGTAAACAAATACAAGTACAAAAATTTGACTTCGCAAGTCATAAATATATCTATATATGTCGAGCTGCAACAACATTACTTTTTAAAAGGTTGCCTCCTGATAACACTTGCTTAGGTTCTGTTCGTTGATTTTTCTTTTGTCGGGACTTGGAGATAATGTGTTCAAACTCTTGCTCTCCGTCGGAATCAACGTTGGTGGATTAGGATATAAACTCTTCTACGAGGGCTAATAGTAATTGTGACAGAATGCTCAGCAGAGGCATGAGCTTGAAAATCAACTACTGCAATTGTTTCACCCTTGATACACTTAATTATAAGGTGGGGAGGGATATCAATTACAATACTTGCAGGTTTGCAACTACTTCAGAAATGCGAAGTTTTTCTTTTTGGGATGCAAAAGTCGACAGTCCGAGGGGCCCAAAAAAAAAAAAAGAAAAAAAATGGGAAAAATAATGGTATGCTCCTTACAACTTGAGGCAGCACCACCAAGCTCATTGCTGCAATAGAGAAGAACCTAACCCTCTTCCTTTCGAAGTATTTTGATAATTGACAATAAAAGCAGAGAAAAGCAGGGAGAGTGGTTCTTGCCGTGGCTTGTTAGAGAATTTATGAGTGAAAGCATAAGTTGAATTATGTTGACAGAAGAGGAGTTTGGGTGAAGAAGTGGAGACCATATGTAATAGAAACAACTCAATGAAATATCTTAATTGTTTTATGATTAGTTTCCAATTTTTAAATTTTAATCAATGTCTGGTGAGATGGTTGATTTATAAGACCCTCTAATTCACTTCCAACATTGTTATTTTTATTTTTAAGGGACTGTTTTTTTACTTTTTTAAATTCAAAACTGTAAAAGAAAATGTATTTTCTTGATGTATTACAAAAGTGTTTATGAAAAAATTTAAAAAAAACACCAAAATTTTCATTTTGAAACGGAGACCACTTGACGCCCTACAAACATTAATACGAGAAGGACTTTATTGTTCTTGAAGTATTGCTCTTTATTCATTCAGTATTCCACGAATGTATGTTTATCATGATTGGTTGAAGCATATATATGACAAGAAATGAATGAGAAAGAAGCAATGTTCCACCAGCATCCAAGATTACTTTTCCCTTTAATACTTATGTGGAAAGAAAGTTACACCATATACCAACCTTGTTCTTAGATCTTGAACATATCAAATCTGAAACACTAGTTTTATTTTTCTAAATTAATTTTTGAAAACACATCACTGAAATTAAAATAACAGCACACGACAACTTCATGGCTGGTACGTGCACAACCAGCCTAGAACAACAAGTTGTTCGTGTTTTGCCCTGTTTCGATAGCTAAGAAGCCAAACAACTTAATATATACGTCACATAAATTATAAATTAATCGGCTTTTGTTCAATTTGTTTGCTTTTGTCGTTTCGATCTACACAGCCTGCACTGCATGTATTTAAAACTTCAACTTGTGAATCTCAGACACAAACTAATTTCAATAGATGTTTGAATCATAAATCTTATTCTACTGTAAATCTTCATAGAGAAATAAAATCCAACAGATTTCGTCTATTATGTTAAAGCAGTCTTAACAAATTTGTACTTAGAAAAAGATGGTATCCGTGGCAGACTATTTTTTTGTTGGTCTATGAGAGAAGAGCGAAGTTTTATTAGTAAACGTTGGAATAATTATTAGAGTAGTGCTATTGGGCGAGAACGCAGAGGGAATGCTCAGAAAAATGGCAGCTTGTCGCTCTCGCCTCTCTTAGCGTTATAAATAATAAAAAATTAAAAAAAAGGCCAGCATTATAAAAAATGAAAAAGAAAAAAAGGCCAGCCTCTCCCCTCTCTCCCTCTCTCAGCATAGCACCCTCCTCTCTCCTTCCTTGTACTGTTCGAGCTTCTCTTACGATTGCAGATCGTCCTCACTCTCTCTCTGTCTCACTATTGCAGATCGCTCCAGATTGTAGTTGCTCTCTCTCCTTAATCTCAGATCGCTCACTCTCTTTGGTCTTCCTCACTCTCCCCAGCCAAGTGTGATGTTCGTTGTGTTAGCCACAAGAAAGTGAAGAAAACTAGTAGCACACTCAGGATGAGTAAGTAAAGGAGAGGAAGTGAGTAAAGAAGACTTAGAGAATACTGAGTAGAAGACTGTGATGATTTCCAAAAAATAAAAAATAAATAAAGAAGACTAATGTATACGTGATTCTTACCCCACAGCTTTTGTCAAGAGAATTAATGTGATCTTCACTTTTACTTTTTGTTGCTTTTCAAGTTTTAATTTTCCTTTAATTTTTTAACATTAAAAAGTTGTCACAAAAACCTTAGAGAGGTAAGAGACGAAACGACAGTAATGTGGGTCGTTTCTCTCAACCTTCTCTCAGGCTTCGAGTCTCTCAACCTTCTCTCAGACTTCGAGACACCTGGCATTTTCCTATTCATTAGGAAAATGTTGGGTGTCTCGCCCAATAGCACTACTCAAAGCGTTCTCGCTACTCATATGAATATGATGATTCAAAGTTCAAACTGCAGGCCCACTGGAACCCGATCACCAAAAGCATTGTCAAATATCAATACATTATAACTCTACTTTTCTTAATGCATGCAAGATTAATCGAGCCCTATTAAGTATGAACTAACATTATATTCATTCTAGCTAGCTTTAATTCCTGAGAACTTGTTATTTTTATTCCATTAATTACTCAAAAGCTTAATAAATAATAATTATCTGCTTGTTTTTGTTTCAAATGTGCAGAGAAAGTTGCAGCCTTCATACGTGGATGGTTACGGAAGGAAATGCGCCAAGGATTATATATAAAGCATAAATATTATGTTGCCGATCGAGAAATATTAATAACAGAGTACATTTAATCAAGTTCTTGCATGAATTAATAAAACATTATATACATACACACACACACACATATATATATATATATATATATATATATATATATATATATATATATATATATATATGGAGACTAGTTTATATCCATCCCCACCTCGTTCTCCATTTATTTATTTTATAGTTGATTTTTATATATAATTTTGGTGAAATAAAATTAAAATAACTCAAATAAAACCATTAGGAACATATTGCATAGTATCTAAATTGCTAAAAATAGTAAAACATATCCAACATATTGGAACAATATCTTGAATAATATAAAAAAATAAAACATCTCCATAGACAATAACTAAAAGATTATACATATTTATATATATGAGGATTGGGCCAGAGAGTATAAAATTCGACCCCATCTTATTGAGAATTTAGAGAATATTTTTTTCGTCATTCCCGGAAACTCATCAAAATTTATCCCATTTAAAGTAGTGGGGCTCCACAAAGAGTCCGATCTAAGTTACAATTGGAGGATAATAAATCTTAGTAAAATGCATAAATTAATTCGTCAGTATATTAAAGTGCATCAAAATATCTTACTATCAAGAGGAAATTAAAAAGAATGGCAAGCAAAATATATAGTAACCGTACATCCTAAATCTAGCCTCGTATGATTCCTTAAATTTGCAACACAGAACAGAGTCATACCAAGTTGATTATTGTACATTAATTATAACATGTGCTTTCTACAATAAAAAAAACAGCTAGTATATATATTTTAAAATATAAAGGAACCTTTTAAATAGCTTTCATAGAAGCACTGACACTGTAAATCATTTTTTATCATTTTAATGGAATTAGAGCTGGTATAGAAAAGCTGCAACAGACTGTTCAGTTAGACTGGGCTCACGAGACCCGTTTAAGAGAGAGTAATGCGTTCCACACCCGTTTAATACCCCATATCACCACTTTTGTAATCGTAGGTGTATTGTTACTGAAAATTACATAAAGGAACAAATATGAATTTAGTTAAAATTAAAATGTCTTTATAAATCATAGATCTAATTATTTTTAATCCTAACATATGATATAATTAATTTTGTTGACAAAACCAAAATAGTTTTGAAATAATGAAGAAATAAATTATCTGATAACAATAATTTATTATGAAAAGTATGTTTAAAAAATTTATTCTAATAATAGTGAAATTTAATTAAATTCTATTGTAATTTAAAGTCCTTTTTTTATAATTTTACAAAAGAAAGAGATATAAAAGTGAAAAATGGGGTTTTTAAAAAAATTTAAAAAAGTGTTAGAAGCTCTATTCGTTAAGAGAACCAGCAATTTGATGCCCTTTCTGTTTTTTGCATTTAAGCATCTAAAAGAGCTTCTGCAAAACACTCTTACATCATGTGCATTCTAAAATTTCTTGCAAGTATTATTATTATTTTTTTTACAAATCACTTCAAATATTTTTTTTAATCAAATGTTATAAATTAAGCACAAAAAAGTTATTGCCATTTAATGAATGACTTTAACAACGCCCAAACGCACTTCCAAACATGCCCCACACTCACTTCACTCTTTGCCATGCCTTATTGCCTTTTGCCTACCATAACATCACTATCCTATCCACTTATTTTCATCTCTATGTGCTGAATTCCCTTTTTTTTTTTTTTAAATTATTATTATTTTCAAAAATCACTTCAACAACCCACCATCAAGATACCTATACATACATACCTATACATGCATACATACATACATACATATATATATATATATATATATATATATATATATATATATATATATATATATATATATATATATATATATATATGAACCTTTTTTGTACCTTAGTTGCTAACTTGCTATTCAACTTAGCTTTTCATATTTTGTGCTCTTGCTAAACCTGAAAATGGAGAAGAGAAAAGTTGAGTCTCTTTTGATGGTATATTTGATGATGGGGCTTCTTGTTGGGCAATCTCAAGCTGCATTCAAGGAATGCTATGAGACTTGCTTCATCATTTGTTATATAACACCAGGAACCACTCTTGGTTCATGTGCAGCCAAGTGCTTAAAGGACTGCATTTTCCCACCAAAGTTGCACACTCTGAGTCTCCAAGACACCAAATATTTCTGCAAGCTTGGCTGTGCTACTTCCTTGTGCACCAATCTTAGCTCCAAAGACAATCCTGGTAATTATTAGTTAAATCCTAATCCTCTTTCTCTTTTTCTTTCACAAACATGTCTCATAATTTGTTTGTTCTTGTTTATCATCAGCTGGAGAGAAAGTGGAAGGCTGTGTGAATTCCTGCTCAAAATCTTGCAGCAAGAATTGATATCAACATTCACCACCATGTTACCAAGAACAATAATATGTTTAAGTTTGTGTTTATAAACGAAATTTTATATCTATATATGAATGAAGTAAATCTAATTTACCTTTGATTGACTTTTTTTTTTTTGCATACCCATTTGTGATTTGTCTTAGCTGATTGATATGATTCGAAAAATGAAATGAGATGCTGTTTATTTTGATGTTTTCAGTGGCTTCCACTTGTGTATTATTAAAAGAGTCACGGGTTAGCATTAGAAAAATTTTACCCATTAACAGCAATATATGATTAAAAAGAATCCAATGGGCACCACAATTGTCAAATAGACCACAAACACAGAGATGTTTATGATGATGCATCAATAGAATAACAATCAATGATTGAAGACTTGGAATCATTAGAGAGTTGGAAATGATTAAGTGTCATTTTCTTCTTTGTTGTGTGAGTTGGCACTTAATATTACCGAGCCCGTGAACCAGTTGAAGACAAAATGATGGCATGTGGCGTGGCTGTTAAGCATTGCAAATGGATTTGCTGTCATAGGGTTGAAAATTGCCCGGCAGACACGGCTTTAATTATCTAAAATGTAAAATTGAGAAAAAGGACTGATAACATAAATTCTTTTTCCAATAATTATGCCGAGATGAAATAAAATTAGGTTAGTATAGTTAAGGATATAGTTGTCCTAAAAGGAAGCTAAGCAACTATTGTTTAAAACAAGGGAGTCTCCCATTACCAATTTGTCAAACCACTAGGGCTCTTGCTATCCTTTCCTCAAATTTATAACTTAAAAACATTGGCTGAAACCAAACCCTGAAAAAAATCCATGGTTTCTTGACAGAGAAATGGCAGCATGCATTGCATCTTCAAAGCTTGGTGGACATCCATTATGCAATAAGCAATGTAAGATTATTCAAATGTGATCATCTTGGTTCATCCAAGCTAAGTAACTGTGTCAGTCACAAAACCAGGAAGAAAAGCAGAAATTCCAAGACCTGTAATAATGTAAGTATTACTAGCAGAGACCACCACCATTTAAAATCAGAGGAAAAATCCCAAGTGCGTATTGTGTCCACCCAAAAAACCTGGTTAACAATATTACTCAGAATTTAATATTTCTGATTCTTTTCTAGAAACTATCAATAACAATTCCAATACATTATCTTATAGGCAAAGACTGAATGAGTAGCGGCTTAGATAACAAGAAATAGACCAGAGCAAGTACATGCAATCCATTGTGTCTCTCCAACTCCCGGTATCGTGCAGAGAATTAAGACCAGCCTGTGAACTCCTCGACCAATATTAAATCAAATGCAAAAACAAGGCATGGCAATACTACAATCTCATGCTATGATCTAATTATCACTGCATCAAGCAGAAAAATGTCAAAAATTAGGAATACCTATAAAAATGACCAACATGCATCATAGCTTCTAATATATATTCCAGCTCAAGGGAACACTGTAGGAACTGTCAAACATTGATTCCATGTCTTTATAGATGTAGTTTATGCAGTTTAAACATAAGAGTACCCAAAAGTTGAAATATTCTCCTGCAGACTAGACTTTAAACAACAACAAAAAAAGATTGGACCCATAAACTTTCCGCTACATAAGGATTTAGGAATCAACCAACTCTTAAGGAATCTTCAATTTTCTCCGTGAAAGAAAAAGGATAGCTGCCAAGAGCAACCAGATGATTGTGCAGAATTCTTTGTCAAAGTAGCTTTCAATCATCTGTAGCCTTGGGGGAATTTTCTGGGGTCTTCAAAACTGCTGGGGTTTTACCTTTATGAGCAGCAACAGCTGTCCGAAACTCTTCCACTATGGAAGCATCCTTGAACTTCAGTGCGAATGTAGAAAGACCACCCTTTCCTTCACTAGCACTGTTGATGCAGGCAAAAGTGATGCCTTTCTTTTCCATATTCGTGAGCTTCATGTCTGGATAGAGGCTTGCATTCAAAATCAACCTGTAATTTCCCCTAGCTCTCATAAGAAGTCTGGCTCTCTCCGTTGCAGTTGTGGACACATTCACTTTAAGTTCTCCCTTCCCACGCTCCTTCCATGATCCATCAAGAAACTCAAAAAGCACTGAATCAGCAGAGAAAACCACTTTCTCGTTCTCCTCTCCAGTCTCAACCACAACTTCCTGCATAGATGGGAAACTAGTTCCCTCACTCTTTGAAGCAATAGAAGTCCCTGGTGTGTTAAAGAGGGAAGAATTCCCATTGTTAACCTGTCCAAAAACAGAACCAGAGCTAGAATTTGAGGCAGACCCATCCTTTGGAATTGACCCGAAGGCAAATGTTGAAGTAGAAAACCCAGTTCCTGCAAGTCCTGTGAACGCATTTTGGGTACTTGAAAGCTGTCGGAATGAACTCAATTGACTTGAATCAGTTGTTTCATGACTGGATTCTTTCTCGTCTTCATTCTCAGGCTTACCCAATCCAGCTGTCTTTCCATTGTCTTCCTCTGATTTTGCTGCCTCATCAACGGCAGCACCATTCTCCTTATCCTCAGAACTCTTCTTGCCTGCAGCGTCTTCAGATACTGGCTCATTCTTGCTTTCTGACTGCTTAGTACTCTCATCTTCACCCTTTTCAGGTTCACTGCTGGCAGCTTCTGCAGCCACTGGCTCGTCAATCTTGCTTTCAGACTGCTTGTTATCCTCGCCTTCCCCCTTTTTAGCTTCTTTGCTGGCATCATTATTGGCATCAACTGAAACTTTGTTCTCACTAGATTCTAGCAGTTCAGTTGCAGCTGGAGAAACAGTCTCGGTAGGCTCAGATGTAGCTGAAGTGACAGTCGCACTAGGTTCGGTTGAAGCGACTAAGCGGATACCAGCAAAAGGATTAGATGATGGGGTAGATGCGGTTTGATTACGACGGACTTTAACTATTCTTCTGGTTGCAAGGACCTCATCAGTGGCCTTCTTAAAAGTTCCACTTTCTAGTTCAGAAGAATCTTCCTCGTCATCAAGACCAGGGTTATCTCGGGAGAGTTCCCGTCCAGCAGCTCTCTTCTTTGAAGGAGGAAGGGCATTCTCTGCATCCCCCATTGAATAATCAAGCCAATGATCTAAAACTCAGAACTCTGCCAACATAAGTGTTAAACTATAATGTGTGTAGATCATCATAAATTATGTTCCAACGAAAAAAAGAATTGCCAAGCAAGATTACTAATACACACTTGAATATATCAATGTACACAAAATCTAAATGTGGCGAAAAGGTGAACTCAAGAAAACATGTTTCAAAAACTCAACATGCAAAAGTAAAATAGAAAGTTTAACTCTTAAGATATTGGGCACATAAAGAGTTGTCCAGAAAGCATATGTATCTATTTCCTGAACATGGTTCACAACTTTGCCTTCTAAGAAAAGAAATTTCATTACAAGTTATACAAGATGGAATCAGTAAATGCACAAATTTCCCCATCATTATTTAACTCTTGATTATTTCTATTATTTTTTTATTTGACAGAAATCTGTGCACATGGAATTAAGTACAAGGAGGATCTGATAGGAGGGGGAAAAAATAAATGAGGTCTCCACAGAAGTGGTTAAAGATGCTGATCACTAACAAACGAGGTATCTATGCCAGATAATGCCCATAAAAATTCACATATGGATTACCTCAAACCACTAGAGAATTAATTCAAAGCCATAAACAACTAAACTAGAACTAGTTGACATACATCCTTAAACCCAGAGAGCACCACTATCTATAAAAGAGCCCTTCTGACAAATTAAAAATAGATGCTCTCAAAATAACAATCTCCAGAGTAAGTTGCCAACACAGCCTACAGACACTAACATAAGCATAACATATAACCCATTAAAACCACTAGTTGAGGATTGGAGGGAATATGCATTGAAATTGTTGACACTTTATAAGAATCCAAGGCTTGAAATTTATCTATAGCCCATGCCCAATAAAAGTGACCATTATGATAAATTCTAGAAATGGTGAGTAAAAGAAACCAGAACAGAGCTAAAAGTAAAACCATTAAGTAGCTCAACCTACTCTATTTTTGTAAATTAGTGCTTACGATTGTATCCAAAAGTAAAATGTAAACGATAAAAGCCTTCGTTTTAAAAGGGCAATCATGTTTCAGGTCAAACAGAGGAATTTTTGCACTAACAATCAGGAAGCTTTTGCATTTGACCCACAACATTGAAATCAATAAATAGAAAACCAGCAACTACATTTAAGCAAATATCATAGCAGCAAGCAATGGTACCATATCCACGCTTGAAACACACAAACAACCTTAACCATCTACAGTGAAAGGGATTTATAAATATCCTTTTCTACAAAATGCAATTTTGTTTCTTTTTCAACTTCCACTAAAATCTCTCAGGGGAGAAGTAAAATCATATAACAGGATACAATCTTTGCAATTGTGAACAATAATTGAGCATCACAAAGACCTAATCAACTAGTTGACCAAACAATCTATTGAATTTGATCCAATTCCTAAAAACTCCAAAACAAAACAGAAGAAAAGAAGATCATGGTGGCGAAATACTAAACACACCCTTACAGTGCGATTTTTACCTGCATCCTCATTCATCATCTTCTCAAATAACGGTATCTCTTCAAATATTTAAAACTTTATACTCACTTTTATGCAAAACTAGCTTCCATATCACAAAAAGGCAGCCAACTTCAACATGATAATATTAAGATATAAGATCATGCAATTAAAAAATGTGCTCAACTTTAGTTAAGAATCTCACTTTTAATGTTAGCACAGAAAGAGTGGGCCATGTAGAAGCAAATGTATTGTTCTCCAATACAGCACTTAATTACAATATTTTAGAAAGAATCCACTATGCTTAATTTACAAATAAGAATCCTACAAGTATTTTACCAAGAATTTATGAATAACTGTATTAGCAAAAAAATCAATTTGACTTCTTGCAAATAGTTTATTAAAAAAAAATTAAACAACCAGAAATGAAAATAAAAAAATTACTGGTAATTTCAATATTCGATTTCCTTAAATGCTTATCCCAAAAATAAAGATAAAGTGAAAATTATTCTATAAAAACAGTATCTTACTTTCTTCTAATTTCCTTTCTTTCATTTTCTTACTAAGCAACCAAACAAAGGACTGACAGGTGACAGCTTAAATCTAATAACTAAAAAAAATCTGAAATTCGACGAACTGGGTTATCACGATTTCTGATAATTAATATTTTTACGAGATTACATCAAGCAAAAACACGTACATGCACTTGAAATAAAGTGTAAAAATTATTGAAAATAGAAAAGTGATGCAAAGCGAAAAAAAAAACGTGAATGGAAATTAATAGAGGAAATGACTAAACATATAAGAAAAAGTGAAAAAAACAGATGAAGAAAGGAAGGAAATGAGGTGAAATTGGATTGGGACTTACTTGGAACGAGGACGAAGGAGAAGCAAAACCCTAAAGAGAGGAATAGATCCAAGAGGGTTTTTAATGTTTTTTTTTTAATTATTATTATTTTAGATTTTTTAAATTTCTTTTTAGTTTTGGATATGGAAGCGGCTGTGGGCTTCCATTTCAATTTTCGCTGAGTAGGAAGGATGTTGGAGGTACTATAAATTTATTTGATAAAAGATCAAATGCAAATAATGATGCTGAGCAGCCTTTCGTTTGAATTGGCCTGCTGTGGCATGTTATTTACATGAGTGTTTGGTGAAATGACGACACGTGTTATTCATAGGAATAGAAATGGGCTTGAGCCTGCAAACTTCTTGGACGGAGCTGTTATTTGACATGCGTACGTAAAGACAAGTCCATGTTGATGCGGCTTTTGTCACGCACTATATATGACAGTGTTTTTACTCTGTAGGATAGACACTTTTTCTTGTAAAATCTGAACCGTTAGTTTGGTCGAGAGAATCAGGCAATCAAGAATAAAGCATCAAATACTCAAGTTTTGGAACCTCTTCGGCTCTTCATTCATCTTATTCGTTTTTATATATCAGGATTGTTTGTCCTTATCTGTTGGCTAGCGCATCCAAAACTGTCCAAGCAACACACCATCGCGATGAAAAAATAAAAACGACCCTCGAACACAACTAAACCAAAGAAAATTTAGGACCAAAACCCGCGGACCGAACCAAAATTATAAGTAAAATATACATTATGATATTTTTGAAAACAAATTACAATGAACCGAACCAAAATTATAAGGAAAATATATATTATGATGCTTTTGAAAACAAATTACAATGAAAGTTTCATCTGAAAAAATTCCCAAGCAAAACAGGAAAGATTAAGGGCAGCCATGTATCTAAATTTGAATAGTGAATAAGCGTTGAATTGGGTAATTGCTTGCTAACTCAACTTTTTCTACATTCACAAAAAGGCACTAGAAAAGGGGTGAGAAAAGGCCTGAAAGAATATGCTAAAACAACATTTATGAAAGCGATCATGATCGTCACTGATGCTAAAACTGTGTACTATATATGCCCACGACAAAACTCAAATGAGCTTCAGTGCCGCACCACCAGAATTAGAGACAACCCAGCTCTACAATCACCTCCCTCCAGCCTCCTGCAAGAAGCCTGGTTGCGGAAAATTCAGATAAATAGCTAGAATAAATAAAATTTAAAAAATAAAGCAAAAAAGGGCGGACATCATGCATGGAAAATATTGGCTTCAAAAATAACTTCATCTCTAATCAATTATGCACAAGAAAAATTGCCCAGTTGAGAAATTCCACATCGAGGTGAATTTTTTCTATGCACAACCTATTTTCATAAAGAATACTAAAAAATGTTGTTTCAGGAAATTTAAGGCCAGGTTCTCTGGCGGGTCAAACTTAAAAGAGTAACATCGCTTGTTTAAGTTCTTCAATATTTTCCCATTATACAGCTAGGATACGGCTGCATGCAATTCATCCAAACATGTGCTAACATTTCCTTTCAAATCTATCAAAATTAGTAAGCACATTCCTCACCTTAAGCAAGGGACTAATACAGCTAGAACCGTCTGTCTTCATGAATCCTGATGACGTGGTGTAAGCACTGCCAATCAAAATTGCAAATGACAAACGGAAGAGAAGTACTCAATTTTTATATTGCATGACACCAAAAGAAAGAGATACAATATGAATCAACATCTACCTACAGATAAGAAAGAACAAAGAAATCCAGAAAGACAGATTAAATCTTCCAGAATAATTGGAAAGAATGTAAGTAAAGGTGTACGGAAAGAATGAAAGTCTATTGAACTCGGAGGTCAATTCTCATTGTCCAACAACAAGATTTTAACACAGTTTTGACAGCATATCAATGTAAAGTGTTTAACCCATATGATTATCAGAGAAACAACAATTTTTTTCCTTAAGTTAGGGTAGTAACTACTAAATTGCAATAAAAACTGGGCACATTTTGCAAACATATTCTAAGATAGCCAAGCCAAAGAACATAAATGCAGTGACAAAGCAGCTCCAATTTGACACTTGTTAGAAACAGAGTAACCGGGCTAACACAGATACCCAAGGTTTATCCTAATAGATGAGCCAGTACTAGTGGAGTGAAATTATAGACATAAAGTAGTAGTTGTAACAAAAATTAGTGAAAGGGGAGTTAGAGATGGCACTTCAGAATCAATTAATCACCAGAGACAAAATTTGGATTTTCACAGTGCCCCAACCAATTGCTTTTAGGCTGACGGGGTTCCTTCATTATTCGTACCCCACTGTTCTTCAGCCTCGTTACCGTTAACGAGTACCGCACCGTCTGTTGAATCAGCATCCACTACGACAGGCTCCTCTTGGCTCCATTCTTCTCCATTCTGTTCCTCTGCATTCAGTTCCTCTGCATTCTCTTCTCCATTTTGTTCGGAATCCTGTCCACAAGGTACAACAATAGTTAAGTAAAAGTTCTCAAACCAAAAGTAGAACTCCCGCTAGATAAATATAAAGTAAATTAATAATAAATTGAATATTTCAGACCACGATACAATAGAGAACACCAATGTTGCAGCTTAATTTCCCCAACTAAATAAAATTCAGCAACCAGAACAAAAATTACGAACGTGTAAATATACATGTGCATGCAGAGTATACCTCATGATCAAGATCTCCATTTTCAAGAGTTTCCTCTTCTTCAATTTGCATGTGTCTGAAAGCCTCCACAAGGGTCATGTGTGATTTATCTGCATGGTTTACATAGTCTTCTGCAGGAGGATACACACCCCTACAAAGCAATTATGAAAGTAACTATATAAGCATATCCAAGCAACACTCATACGAAACCCTAAACCAACAAATTACGAGCTAAGTGGGTAAAATCTTGCATGTCATAAACTTTACAGCTAACTGGAGTTTGAAAAGTAAAAAATAAATTGCCAGCTAAGTTCTTTCCAACTTAAAACTAATTTCATTGAAGCAATTGCATATGAATAGTCATATAAGTATGCCTAGAATGAAAGCAAACACATGCACACTTAACAAAATATAATACATGCGCACATAGAGAGACAAGACCAGTATTAGTACCTGGTATCAGCAGCTTTGGACTCAACAGCAAGAGCAACTTGCCAATCATCAAATAGATTAGAATACTCTTCAGGATCAGCCAGAGATTCAGCAGCTTTTGGGTTCACCTGTAATTGGAATAACATCAGGCTAAAAACTTTTTACAAAGCCAATCTATCATTCCAAAAAACTGTAAAAGAGTTGTAACTTTGTACAAAGCCAATCTATCATTCATAGATTCACAACTGCAATAATAAAATTAGAGTTGAAAACTCTAGCAGTTGATTTTCCAGTATAAGCAAATGCATTGAAAGATTAAGACAATATAGTGATTTTTTTTTTTTTTTCCTTTTGAGGGAGGATAAGTTGCTTAACCCAATGTAGTTCCACTCCTGGGATGCCAGGTGACAAGATCTCATCATAAGTAGCACTTGGGTGAACTTGAAGTCAAATGACAATCTAAAAGTAGCGCAAGACCCCATATAGCAGTCTATAAGATAACTTCTGAAGTTTAAAAGGACAGCAAATTGCCAAAAGAAGTGTAAGACAAGAATATGCTTTTGGTACAACTTTTAGTAATACATAAACTTTAGGACTTTTACCATGAACTAAATGGTGTGAAATTTCTACAATAAGATTATGGCATCTAATTTATTGATGCTAGATGGAAGACATTGAAAGGACAATGTAAGTGCAGCTCTGTCTGGGCTGTAACAACTAGACAGTTTCTTCCTAAATCAGACTTATCATCAGGCAAACCAAGCTTAGCATGACAAAGTAGAAACAAGCAAAAGAACCACATTGAACAGCAAGTAACCTTTTGGAGGTCTTTTCTCCAAATAGCAACAATCTCTGAAACCTTGCTTGGAAGGTATGATCTTGCCATCAAAGCAGCCTCAGGTATCCGATTACTGCAAAAGAAAGTTTCATTACACCTAAGACCATAATTGCATCAACCTGTTTACTTGTGTCAAAGAATTCAAAAAGAAAAAAAAACAAAAAGAAGATTACCTTTCCACTAACAGCTGGAGGCAGTCTTCCAATTTACCCAACATAAATAAACAAAGGAATGCAACATTGTTCTTTCCTTGCTCTTTAGCAAGAGAAGCAAGTTTGGATATCCCTTCGGCGTCTCCTAAAGAAGAGTAGAGCAGCAACAAACCACTCAAATCCATTGCTTGTTTCATGCAATCCTCAGCCATTTCCAACTGCAGCACCAGAACTCCCAATGAGAGACATGTTAAAAAATCATGTGAGATAGCAAAACTAATTGTCAAAACTTAGGAGCAGACAAGATATGTGTTCAAAGAAAGGGAAATTTAGCAACCAGGACAAATCATCAAAAACTAATTTCAAGCAAAAAATTATACAACACCTTTCCAGTGGACATAGCTAATTCTCCCAATTGCTTCCATTTAGACTCACTCTGCACTTCTGTAGCTATTTCCTGTTTAGAGAGTTGTTACATGGTCCAAACAAATTTTAAAAGTTAACAAAGAGCTCAACCACTCGGGAACACAAAATCTTTCAAGTTACATGTCCCCAACATATCATCTAGACTTACCTGTGCAACCTCCAGTCTGCCCAGCTGTATGGCTAGTTCGAATCTATAATCAGGGTCAGTAGCCACTTCTATAGCATCCTCTATCATACCTCGTGACTCCAGGAAACGAGCCACACTAAAGATGAAAGCAAATTATTCATCAAACACAAGGAACTTTCAATAGCCAAATTTGATTAAAACATAATACAAAATCCCAAATTATCTACAGGTTAAAAGTGCCAGCCCATAGTCACATATGCTATGTGCTAGAATCAAAACCAGCTAGTAAAACTAGTCAAAACCAAAAGGTCAAGCAGTATTAATTTTGTAAGCTTTTCAAGACAAACAACATTGAAAAGAAGAATGCTTTCATCTTTAGCCTATAAATGGATTAAAAACAAGAAAATCAGGAATATTCAAGTTAAACACAGTGAAATCACAAAAAGGATGGGATACAACAGAGATAAACTGCTAATTCTGTAAAGAATCTTCTTCCCTTATTCCAATATCATTTTTTTTTCTTTTTGAAACAAATTTGATAAAAGTGCACCAATGAAACAGGTATTGGCTTATACCACAAAGCCGTGGTTATTTTTCCAGTGGCCAAATGAAAATTCATACTCAAAACATTCTTTTAAAAATCAATGAATGAAAAAAAAAAAAAAACTTCATCTGTTGGCAATCAATTCACAGTTGTGAAGATTGTATATACCTATTGTGATGCTCTTTTGGAATTGAAGGTAAGATTTCATTGGCCCTCTCCAAGTCTCCACGCATCACAAGAGTCTTGTACTCAATCAAGCTGAGAAGCAATGTGTATCCCATAACACTGCATGACATGATATCTATGATTAAAAACTTTAAAAACCAAAAAGAATGACAGTTCAGTGTTTTTTTAAAAATAATAAAACTGGCTTACTTGAACTCTTTGTCAATCAGATACACACGGCTTTGACTAGCAAGGTACCCCAACAAATACATAGGCCGGTCCAAATGGAACATTGTGGTTACCTATAATAAAAATATCAATTATCAAGATGCCTCAAACATATTCCCGAAAATGGGATAAAACTAGTCAAATGAAACATTGTCAAACCAAGAGGAACACATTATACCTCGCCGCCAACACAGTAATTAAGTCTCCATGAGGAATTGTTGTAAATGAAACAATCCCCAACCCACAATCCAGTCCTGACACGCTCATTGGTTTCATGAAGGAGCTCAAAAGCATCTTCAACACCTTGTTCATCCACTGGCCTTCCACTATCTAAATAAGCTGAAACTACATCGCGCTACAACACAAATATTGAATTCAATATTATAAAGCATGCCAGACCATACAAAACATCTGAACTCTTAAAAATGGCAATTAATCTACATAAACTTATAACTCAGATAAAGGATCATCTTAATGTAAATCCTTACATTGTACTTGAGAATGTAGAATGATGTATCACTTGCAATTGCCACTAAATCACCACTGTCAGCCCAATAAAGATTCTGAAATATTTCAAATTAATAACAGTGAATATAAACAGAAAGCAGTGCAACTGGATATCATAAAGCAGAAATAAATATCTTTTGAAGGAATATTAAAACTTACTTTCACAGTAACATCAATTCGCCTAATTAGCCTGCATTCAGCCCAATCATAAAAACAAATAAAATCATTTGAGCACATTGCCAATAAAGTTCCTCCATAAATACGCTCGGCCGAGAAGGTTGGTCGGACACTCCTTTTTTCCTGAAAAGCATTATGCCTCTCTTAAACACCATCTTGTAGTCCAAATAGTTTACTAAATACAATAAACTAATAATTACGGTCAGGGATATGATCATTATGGTATTTAACCATCATAGGTCTTTCCTCTATGACATAACCCTCAAAATACCCCTTCCCTAGCAAAATTTCTTGATTTTTCCTTTTCTCAACAATAAACATAAGAGATGAGAGGGGAAAAAGAGTAAAGCGTGTCAACAGAAATAAGAAAAGTTCAGTAGCTTCTAGTCTCAACATAAAATTATTCATTAATAAAACAAGAACATATTTTAAGAAAGAGTAACAAACCTGAAAATTTTTACTGAAAATTTTTATCTTTGATGAACTTTCTCTAACAGCATATTCTCCATCAGATGACCAAACAAACTCCAGTGCGGAACCAAAGGACCTATTTCTCCATGCCAAAGCTGTATATATAATGTACTCACCATCTCCACAGACGACAACAAACCTCCCATTGGGATTGTGCTTTAAGCTCTGGAAAACACAAAAAAAAAAATTTGTATGGATCGTAAAAAGAGCATTCAAGAAGGAGCCAGAGAGAGTTTATGCAAAAAGAAACACAATAAATCAAATCTTCCTTCACATCATGATACTTTAATTGGAAAATGAAGATCACCCATGAAAAAAGTTAGACTGGAATGGGTTCTCCCATCATATTCTTTCAGCTCTATGTTACCATACATTCAGTATAACTTCTCTCTCTTTACATTAAAAAGCAATTATCTCCATCCAGCATTATATGCAGCACATTAACATGCAATTATACACCTAAAACCAACTTACATAGGAAACTTCATGGCAGCCAGTCAGCACTTAAGAAAATATATGACTATTCATAGAAAAAGAAATACACGATAGGAAGTTCCAACAAAAAGGCAATCACAAGTGAAATGAACCTTTAGCATAAAATATAATACAAATCCCACAACATAACAGAGGAAAGAATAAATTGCTAGAATAGGGACATGTCATAAAGTCACTTTTTACACTATTGGAATGGATCATAAGCCATATCTACTCAAGGAAACAATGTTGGAAGATAATAATGATCCAGACCACTTGATCAACACAAATGTTGAAAGCTCCAGGAAAAAGTACTCCTCAATTAGTAACAATGCACCAACTTCTAGAAATACATGAATGCATGTGCTTCCAAAATTTACATCCTAATTGCACAAAGGTGGCACGATGAAAGCATGTAAAAAATAAGAAAACAGCAAATTCAGGACATAAAACATCACAGAGGTCAGAAAAGTTAAAGTAAGGCCATCAAAACACCAACTCACTTGTGGGTAAAGATCACAAGTTCCCAACTCCTTAACAGCCAATGGCAATCTTTCTCCGTCAGTAACCTAAAAACAAGCAAACCAAAAACTTACGTCACCTGAGATAAACTATGTCCTGCAGCAAAGGAGTAGTCAGTCTAAGCCCAAACCTCATAATCTGCTCCCACACTCTTGATGTTCACAGTTTGAATCTCATTGTGCTTAGCCCATATGATCTTTCCACTATTATCCATACTAGCAACAGGTTCTTCACGACCGATTTTCACCATGATAGTTCCCTCATCATAACCAATCACAATCCTGTGCAAGAAATAGTAACAGTAAATTTGGTGATAATCAGAAGAAAAAGAGATGATAATCAGAAAAAGAAGACAATAGATTATGCAGTCATCAACAAACATTCAACAACTCCAGAAAAATGGAAAATAACTCTTAACAAATATGTTCTAGCGGAGATTCTACACATGAAAGAAAAAATTCAAATAAAAAGGTAGTCAAATGTGAGAAGAATAGCAAGAATTGCACTTTAACGGCTTTGAATACTAAAACAAGTTTCCTAATGTCTACGAGCAAATATCTCGTAATAAACCCAAAAATACATGTAGGTAGCAGTATAAATAATAGTATGGGAAAAGAAACATGAAGACACTCACCTGCGTGAACTTTTCATATACCCAATAGCCCAAACTCTTTCAAGACCATAATTCAATGTGTTCTCAAGCCTGTGAGTCAAAGAAACCAGTTCAGATGGGATTAGTAGAATTCCATTTACCCAATCAGATATAACTTATTCAATAATCAGCTGATTTACAAAAAGTCAACTGGCAAAAGCACCAAGAAAAATCTCCAATAGTAAGATAATTAAAAGCTTGCAAATAAATTTAAATATTTAAGTCTCAATTGAGAGACGAAAAATGGATGAAAGAGCCAAGGAAAGTCCACATTATAAACCTCATAAGTCAAATAAAACTAAGGTTACCTGTAAGTGGTCGCATGCCAAATACGAACTGTCCCATCCTCGGACCCCGTGATAATAATAGGAAGCTCAGGGTGAAAACATACTGCAGAGACATTGTGAGTATGGCCTTCAAGTGTCTGGACACAACTCTTGGTTTGATAGTCCCACACCTGATTTCAATAAAATATATTTGTTAATGATTCCAATCAACATATAGCAACAATCAAAACATGAAAAACAGAAAGAAAAATATGGAGTCAGACCTTCGCAGTGTGATCATCTGAACCAGTGATCAGATAAGGTTTATCACCACCAGTGAAGTAATCAACACAGTTTACTCCTTTCTGATGGGCATCAAGTGTGAAATTTGGGTCAGGAGAACCAAGGTTCCAAATCTGGTCATGGACACATAAAAAACAAAGGATTAACAATCAGCAAAGGAAACAAGAATTGCATCAACAGGTCATCAAAAGAAAATTCCCAAACCTTAATGGTTCGATCAAGTGATGCACTGGCGAAAGTATTGGTGTCTTTTGGATTAAATGTCACTTGCATAACATAATGAGAATGCCCCTCAAATATCTGAGTACACATCCAACCCTTCTCCCAATCCCAAAGCTTTATGAGCATATCATCAGATGATGACAGCACATATGGAAGGGTGGGATGAACAGCCACACACCTAATGTAATCCGTATGTGCCTCAAATACTTTAACTTTGTCCATTGTATTGTAATTGTATACACGAATAAACATGTCATCAGCTCCTGCAACTACCCATTGCTTGCGGGCAACAAATTTAGCTGACCTAACTGCACATAAATGATTTAGGCATTAGAGTGTCATAGTGATTCATTACATATAAAGAAGCTGGGAAAAATAATAATAATAATTGATTTGGGACCTCCTCATGCAGAGGAAAAAGCCAAAAGACAATATAGATATACATCTAGGACATACCTGGTAACTCAGTGACCTCAAAAGACTTAGCCATAGTCTAGAGCAATAGTGAGAAAATTCACATCATCAGTAAATGCATGGAAAACCCACCAAGGAACTAAAAGAAGCTTAAACTCATAAAGGCTTTGTAATAAGTCCAAGACAATTTAACAAAGATAAAAACTATAAACTGTCATATTGATAACTTCAAAACTCATCAAATGAATAATGAATTATAAGAGTCTTAGGTGCGATATAATCAAGTAGCAGTATGCTGCCATAAATTAGGTGTTCATTGTGCATGCTTGTTGATTTATATATAGAATGAACAAAACAGAAATGGCTATCAGCCGCATTCTCATACCTGTGACTGGTAGTTCCAGATACACACAGTTCCTGAATACAAACTCGCTAGGATCCTGAGAAAACAATTTTAACATCACGTTTCAGTGGCTTCTCATAAAATCGCAACACATTAATTATGCAGCTTAAATTTCCACCCACCAACTAAGAAATTACAAAATAAAAAGAAAAAAAATAACAAAAGAAGATTATAATTACCATGGTTCAGATGGATGCAAATCCACAGATTTTACTCTCTCTGATCTTTGAGCAAGTTTTCTCTGATACAATTATCATTTGAACACAATTACTGACAGAATTCAAAATATACTACTAATAAAAAAAAAATTATTAAAGAGAGAGAGGTATAATCTAACACATAGAAGTAAATGGTAAATGCCGGTACCTTGATTTCGAGTCTGAGAGGCTGTTAACACACAACAAAAATAATTAGTAAAATATCAAACAACAGATCTTTAACTAATCCAAACCACTAATGCTCCATTCAATTGCTTAAAGTTAAAACAACAAGTGAAGCCTAAACCCAGATGACATATTCCACTAGTTCTTTATTTCTCAATTTTCTTGACAACAAAAGCGCAGTCCAATTGGTTCCACACCAGATCTTAGCTCAATTCAAACCCCCATTGTTGCAAACTAACAGTAACCGTTAACCAAAGGTACAAAACAGTGCTCAATTACTTAATAAGCGGCTAAAAGCTCATGCAATTTAACACGAATGAGAAACATTTGCGATGACATATACCAACTGAAGCCTAAAATCAAGTTTAAATATTCTAACACTTTCTCCTTCACTTTTCTCCATTTTCTCGGCAGGCAAACACAGGCAAACGTCACATAGATCAAAACAGACACCAGATCTTAACTCTCAATTAAACACCGCGTTTTGGTTTAGAAACTTAAAACTGACGAAGTGTAGCGTTCAATTACTAAACGCGTGGCTAAAATTCATACAGTCGAGCACGAAACAAGAAACATTGAAATGAAATCGAAGAAACTAGTGATCAGATCTAAGCGTTACGATATGATCAAACGGATCAGACGACTCACCATTTTCGATTATGTGATTTGCGAAATCGAGATCAAAGCTTACGCGACGAAGTTGTAAATTACAGATCCTGAGAGAGAGATTTTGGTGTAATAGAGAGAGAGAGGGAGAGGGATTAGTGTTGTGATGTATCCGTAAATATGAAGAGCGAGAGCGAGAGAGAGAAATGCTTAATGCTTTGTGGTTAAGGGAATGGAATTACGAGAGTGCCACCACTGCTTGAGTGGGAATCTTGTGTGCGACGTCGTATGATAAAA
This sequence comes from Clausena lansium, assembly GCA_030449835.1. Taxonomy (NCBI): domain Eukaryota; kingdom Viridiplantae; phylum Streptophyta; class Magnoliopsida; order Sapindales; family Rutaceae; genus Clausena; species Clausena lansium. The sequence continues at coordinate 4,328,870 of JASUUF010000369.1, forward strand.
GTTTAAAAAAGGCAAATTGCTGGTGGATCTATAAGGGTTTTTCAGTCTTTTGACTTATTTCTGTCTTGTCGTTTGTTTATGCGAAAAATGTGTCAAGGGGATTGCCGAGTTGAGGAATGTGAGACGCTCTTGCCACGCTGGACACTGGACCCATCACAGTTCACTAAAATTTTTTTTTTTTTTATCGGGCAGTCATTTGTAATTCTACAAATTACTGTTGTGAAAATTTTATAATTTCTTTGGATAAATTTTATTTGATAGGTCAACGTATTAAATTTATTATAGAGATATAATTTTAAAAAATAAATCTTAAATGTCTAAGAAACTACAATGAAAAATCTTTAGATTTTATTTTTTAATAATAATAGAGCTACAAACAATTTTGTATTGCAATATGATGTAACATAAAGAAATTTAACTAAAAAGTGATAACAATTATTTTATCCAATTATGTAGACGCATGATACTTTTATATAACCAATCTACTTATAGCATATCAGTTTATATATATTTATCTGTACGAAATGATTGTCGTCACTCTATTATTACTGTTTATTTTTAATGGGAAAAATCTTTAATATTTAAAAAATCACTAACCTTATTGAAGAACAATTTTCCTATTACAATATAAGTGAATAGAACTACTTTGTAATGAAATACATATTTATCCGTAGAAAACCATTAAATAAAAAAAAAAACTTAACTTTTTATTGTAATCTTGCATAGAATAAAATTTGTAATTATTCTTTTTATTAAATTTTAAAACAATTTTCCATTGATTGGAAAAAAAAACTCAGCTTTTAAAATTGAGATACTCAAGCTAAGTTTGAAATATTGTTTAATTTCCAATCATGAATTGTTATTTAAAATCACTGATTTTACTTTTGAGTATATATTTTGAATAATACAATTGCTCTCAAATTATTTGTAGTTTATTACACTAATATGTATACGATTTAGATGAAGAGACAGAAAGGTACTTCATAAAATTTAAACTTCAATGTATCATAGTTTTATTTCTTTTCATAGTATATACGCATGTATGATACTGTAACATGGATTCTTATTCTCATGAGCTCGCAGCATTTGTTTATTCTTCTGTCTTCAAATTGCACCAGAACTAGTGAGGAGCGGCATAGAACTTGCTACAATTCTTGGCGCATAAATCTACACAGCCATCCCCTTTTGCTGCATCAAACAAATTCACAATCATAAGTTGATCAGAAATGAAGTCTTAGCTAGCTAGCCAACAATGTATATCTAGCGCGGATGTATGTACAATTTTTTTTTTTTAATTTGGATTTGAGTCACACACCACTCTTGAGGTCAAATCCGCATTTAAAAATAGATGTACGCACATGATAATTTTCGGTAAAATTAATTAATTACGCGGGTAAGAGTATATATATAAACTCAACGATTTCTTATACGTTTCCAGAGCTAGCTCAAACCTCTACAGATGGAACTTGCACAACCAAGAGTACAGTGTTCCACTTCCACTGGCCCTGGAATTTGCACCTGCTGGCAGTGTTTTAAGCATTGGCTGACACAAACAGCTCTTGCTCTGCTAAAGCCGCATTGCATCTGGCATTTCAATTGGCAAGAAGCAGACTGAGCCTGGGCTAAAGTTACCGAGAGCATGATCATTATCATGACCGTTATGACAAACTTTCTCGTGAAATTGCCTTCCATTACTGAATTAATAATTACTTGCATTGATATCTTTTGTTATTTTCAAATTTCAATCTTAAACAAACTCTAAACTATATTGGCCATATTATAGTGCTTGGTTCGTCATAGAAGGTAATTGTTATGAAGGGTTTATATAACATGGAAGTCTTGTCAAAATTTGTACATAAATCCACCTTCAGGATTCCATTTCCATAAAATTCCATTCCTACTATGTAAGACAACCTTCCCAAAAACGTGTAATAAATAATGCCAGGTTTACAAAAATACAAAAATTACGGACTTAGATCCTCTCCTCTCCTAACTTCATTTTCTTTCGAATATTTTTAAAGAGCCCCAAAATAAAATAAATTCATAAATCTTAACCCTATAAAACATTATAAGCCAAGGATCTAATTAGTCCAAACTTTATATCCTAATTGATATAGCACCTAGCATATTACTTATTAATTCATGTAAAAAAAATAATTATCATATCAGCAGCATAAAAAGCCAACAACTTAACACCTGATAGACATTAATTGCACCACATGAAATGGGATAAAAATTTTGCAAGTTAACGTTATTGAACGTATAATAACGTTCTAGCAAAAGATCCATCTCTCCAAACTTTTTCGTTTTAAAGTGCTTACAACATATTAGTAAGAATTCTAATGACAGATGAAACAACAATTTATCAATACAGCCCTAATGTCATTGCTTTCTTATTCAACGTGGACTTGGTGAAGGAGCATTGTAGATGTTGCATTTCTTAACGCTTGAATCCGCGCAACCTCTTCGACATCTGCCAGAAATATCAGTAATTGTCAGACAAATCCTTTAATCGAACAACTGTTAAGAAAAATTACTAGCGATCAAGTAGAAATAAGTGGGTGTCAAAGGATCTATTAAGGAAAATCACTAGCGGTTAAGTAAAAACAAATGGGTGTCAAAAGATCTACAAGTCGAACTATGTTAAGTACTAGGAAGCGATTTTGAATGCCATTTTTATGTAGCAAGAGCAAATGGAAGCAGCACAGCCAAGGCTTCAGTACTTACTAGCTTCATAGTCACTGGATTGTGGGATCAGGCTGCACTACAGATCCTGAGGCCATTATCATAAGCATCATCATTATGAAAATCAATGTTGCAAGAAACTTCGAACCATTCTCTCCATTGTTATATTTGCCTGTTACATTTTAATTAGCTCTCTCACTTTTTTTTTTTTTTTGGGTTATGTGAAAGTTGACTCCAATTATTGGATTCATAGGCCCAGGACTCCACTAATGCATTAACAAAATGCTAAACCTTGACATTACTGGTGAATTAAGAGAATTATCTATTTCATTGGATTCTATTCCTGGATTTATAAATTGTGAGTGACTTCAAACTACTCATAATTTATATAAGAACTTCCATTGCAAAATGTACATAATTTATAAGATTTTAGAGATGGCAGAGTATTGAAAGTTTGGATACTTGGTGATGTGGAGTACATAAAATGAAATGCTACAGCAAGTAACAAGACTCTGCAAGAAACAGAACAAACAGAGTACTCTTTCACGAAAGTGCTATTAGGTTATTTGTAAAATCCAAAAGTTAATTATTTTGATTTAATCCTAATTGTTAACAAACAACTCACCGTTTCCATAGTTGATATCTTTAACATCTCAGAATTGTAGATTATCGAAATTTGCTTTGTGAGAATATGGGGCAACACTTGTTTGTATTTATGTAAATATACTCAAGAGGTTTTATATGTGTGCTTTGCAGTTAAGTGAAAATAAACATAACTCAATGCTCGAAGTCAATAGTTTTGCCACGCTTACAGTTTCATGCTTTCACATATATAATATGTGTTTTATTTTTTTTTTTAATTAAAGAAGTGGGCAAAACCCAAATCAATTTTTTAACCTCCTAACCCGCTACCTTCCTCAGAATTCGTATTCGGAGTTGCCCATGTACTTTGTCTAGTTATGATGCATAGAAACTTTGCGTTGGTACAATAATTTTGAATATACATGATAACCATATAACTATGTAAGTGTTTCATTTAGAGATTGATTACATTTTTACATAATGGAAATGTTATGTAGGACTTTAATCTAGAAATTAATCTTTCAATTTACGTATATTGTAGTTCATTTCTTTTTTTTTTTTTCTTAATAATATAAGGCCATTTTCCCATTTTATAGGTGTGTGTTATCATGCCAGATTGCCAGCTTAACAGAACCAAGTTCCCACCCTCACACACACCCAAATGGCATTATAACATTTTAATTGTGCCACAAGCCCGCTAGCTTACAACTATACATATATCAACTACAAGACTAATTTGCGCCTCAAAACATTTTCAAGATCAATATAATTTTGATTTTCAGACATTAGCTTTTGCTTATAACTGATTTTACACACCAATGAAGGAACAAAATGAGAAAAAGGTTAAAATATTGGAGAAAATTAATATAAAATTTATGCACAAAATAGATGCTCAACATGTTGTGTGATTAGTTGATTCACAAATGATATGTATCAAATTTAATCTTAACCGTTGAAAGAATATTAAATTAATTAATTAATAGTCTAGAAATTGCTTTGTAACTTGTGTTGTGTTGCTCAACATTATCATTTATGAAAAAGTTATCTTTGACAATGATATCACTATTGAATTGGAATATGTACCTTTCTACTCTATTGAAATTATTTTTATAATTGTACAATTATTACCGAAAAATTTAGAAAGAAGGTTGGATTATTTTTCTAATTAAGCCACATTAATATTGGATTTAGTTTCAAAAGAAGAGTTTTAAAATTCACACTCATTGAAGGTTTGTTCTCCATTGAAAGTAGTTGTGATGTTACTAAAAGGAGAGACATTATTTCTAGGATAAAATAATTTTCAAAATGATTTTATATCAGAAAATATTAATGTTGAAATAGATATAGGAAATTCTATTTTTGTTCAATCCCTTTCACTCTTTCTTTTCGGAGTAAACACATTTTGTTTTTCAATACAATCTATCTGGATTAATTTTCTCACATAAAGCACAGAAATTGACTCTAGATTTTGATATCTCGGTTCCAATAACGACTTGGTTCAAAGTTAGACTTCTATGCATGAACAGGAGCAGACATTAGACAATGTTCACATAATCACACTTTAAAACAAACAACCAAATGAGCACAGATTATATTACACAAAGTTTCACAAACTTGTTACAATGCAAACATTTCTTGCCGTTACAAGTTATTAGTCCCAACAATAGCAGCAGCTAAAGCTAAAGCACTGGTACTAGTACATAACGTTATTCTTTCTTATCTTCCCTTCGTATGAAAGAGAAGCACACATAGTAGACATACACGACATTAAAACTTCAAATTTTCCTTCTGAAAGTCAGCAGCTTATGGAATCATGGCCAGAAGAGCTGCCAATTTTGACGATAACAATTCCGTTGTCACAACCAAATGCAACCCTGATCAAACAGTGATAGAAGCAAATTATTAACTGTTTGATAAATAGTTTCAAATGATGAATTGATTAGAACAAATCGATTGATAATGTAGTACACTAAAAGAATTGTAGGACAAGACATCCATACAGTAGTAAATTCAGCAAATCATAAGCCATATGTGAATTAATAAGTTGATGAAAGTTATTAAATAATTATTAATGAGAAAGAGTGGTGATTCATCAAGAAACTTACTGGTTTGAACCTTTCTTGTATCCGATGCTCCAAACTCGTTCAAGGCCATAGTTCAGTGTATTCTCAAGCCTGAAAGTTTAAGGAAAATTTTGGGTAGTAAAAGGGCAGTTGGATTTACATATGTGTAGTACTTGAAATGAAATGCTACAATATAAGTAACAAGGTTCTGTATGAAACAGAGCAAACAGAGTACTCTATCCGTGTCACTAAAACTAGAATTTAGAAGTTATCAATCAGAAAACTTTTATTACCTAAAAGTAGTAGCATTCCATATGAGAATAGTACCATCCTCAGATGCTGTAATTATGATGCTGAGCTCAGGATGAAAGCAAACTGCAGTAACATTGTTCGTGTGGCCTTCGAAGATTTGTACACAAGTTTTGGTAGCAAAATCCCACACCTATTTACTCATAAGCAAAATAGCTTATTCGATGAACTGGAAAGAGTCATTAAATTAGTTTATACTCAAAAGTGTTATAAGTTACAAACCTTGACAATGAAATCATCAGATCCAGTAATGAGATAAACTTTATCATTGGTGATGAAGTAATCGATGCAATTTATCCCTTTCGCATGTGCATCCAATGTGAACTTCGCGGCAGATGAGTCCATGCTCCAAATCTTAAAAAAAAAAAAAAGGACACAAATCACATATTTAACACAAGAAAGAAAATTAATCACCAAGTTTGCAGCAAACAAGCCCACTGGGTATATGGCTAATACCTTTATGGTGTCATCAAGTGATGCACTTGCAAAAGTGTTGAGGTCTTTTGGGTTGAATGTTGATTGCATTACATAATGTGAATGTCCCTCAAAGGTTTGAGTACACTCCCAATTCTTCTCCCAATCCCACAGCTTTATAAGCTTGTCATCAGAAGACGTCAGCAAGAATGGGAAAGTAGGATGGACAGCCAGGGACCTTATGAAATCTTCATGTGCTTCAAATTCCTTGACACTTTCCATTGTGTTATAATCGAAGACACGAATGAACTTGTCATCAGAACCACAAACGATCCAGTGCTTTCGTGCTACGAACTTGGCTGTCCTTACTGCAATCACACATGTAGATGTTGGAAAACACAGTTAAGAATAAGCTAGAGAGCTAATAGTTAACTTGTATAATGTAGAAAGAAAAAATAAATGAGTAATGTACCTGGTGAGTCAGTGACCTTGACAGACTTCTCAATTGTCTGAGAATGGTAGTTCCAGATACACAAAGTTCCTGAATACAAACTTGCTAGAACCCTGCATGAGATTGTTTTCATGCAACAGGCTTTAAAAATAGAGCTTAATTAAAGCAATTTTGATTTATTGTGGGTCACACCTGGGGTGTAGAGTGTAATTTAATGCTTACCATGGTTGAGTTGGATGAAAATCCACAGATTTTACCCTATCAGATTTCTGGATGAATTCTTTCTAGAATCAGGAGATTATTTTAAGCTAGTTAGAAAACCATTTTAATAAAGTTGCATTAAAATAATTAATGAATGAATAAATTGAAGTTACTTCAAGCATAAGAGGGTCATCAGTCATACCTCAATTTGAAGTGCGAGAGGCTGCAACAATTCATCATATGCCCAAAGCAGATACAAAAAGAGAAAAAAAAAGACATAAGTTCATTTCTAAAATCAGAAATTCTTTTAATCCAATCCAATTTCGTTTTTCTCAAAATTCTATTAATATATCTATAGCTCACCGTTTCCATGGTTGAATTTGAAAATGTCGATAAAAATATCAAAATTTGTTTATGGAAATTGCTTTGTGAGAATATGAGGCAACACTTATTTATCTCCATATATATACACGAGGATGCTTTGCAGTTAAGTAAAATTAAACACAATCCGAAGACCAAAGTCAATAGCTTCGCCTGGCAAACTCTTGTATGTTGTCATCTGATGTGGCTTTGTCCGTTGATTATTCTGACGCGTCAGAATCGACGGTGAAGATCAAGTTTTGATTTGTCATGTTTTGATTGCCCACGTTCTTTGACTTTTCATGCATGCATCATTTTGATTATTCGTTTTTTTCTAAGAGCAATGCATCATTATGATTAATTTCCCCCAAGCATTTTTCTTTTTCTAAACCAATTGTACCACCCCTATATTATTATAATGCTTGCTATTGGTATAATTGTTTTAAAGGCTATAAATATCATGGAAGTCTTGCCAAAATTTTTACATAAATCCACCTTCAGGATTCCGTTTCCATAAAAATCCATTCTTACTATGCCAAGCATTTATTTACTCCAAAATTGTATCTTAATTGATATAGCACCTAGCATATTAATCATTAATTCATGTAAAATATATTATCATATTACTGCAGCATAAAAAGCCAACAACTTAACACCGAATTGACAGATGAAACAGCCCTATTATCATTGCTTTCTTGTTCAACATGGACTTGGTGAAGAAGCATTGAAGATGTTGCATTTCTTAACGCATGAATCGGCACATAACTGTTAGACAAATCCTTTAATCAAACAATTGTTAAGAAAAATTACTAGCGGTCAAGTAAGAATAAGTGGGTGCCGAAGAATCTATAAGTCGAACTAACAGTTAAGGAAAATCATTAGCGGTGAAGTAAAAACAAGTGGTGTTGAAGGAAATTTTGAAGTTTAATGTCGTATATGTCTACTATGTGTGCTTGTCCTTCAGATGAAAGGAAATGAATCATTTTTTTTGCTTGCCAATAGTAACCACCCTTTGAAATCATTTAAATTTAAGAAAATGAATCATCATTTATTCACACATGCATGATGCATGATGCATGAAGCCACGAACTGAACAATAATTTCTACATTTTATTGATTTACTTCTTTTCAGTGCTTCAGTACTTTTTATCTCCCCCTCATGTGATATGCCTATAAAATAAAGGCTTTTTTATTTTGGGTTTGCAATTTTTTGTAACATAATGTTCTTTATCTATATTTATTTTGAAATCTCAATTACCTTTTATAGAAAAAAAGATATTTACTCTTAAATTAATAATCTAATATAGTCAAATTGGTGCTTTAAGAGACAAACTTATATGAGACAGTCCCAAAATGTTAAAATTCACAAAATAAATCATGAGAGACTTTTTTTTTTGTTTTCTGGGCTCACAACAATGATAGAACTATGATTTTAGTTAACAGGAGGTCACAATAGAGAAGCTATAAACTTGACTAGGGTGTAATATAAAATTTGTTTAAGTGAAGAGGCAAAGGTCAACAGTATAGTAGGGGCTATAATGAATAAACTATAAACTTTAGTAGATTATAAGAATATTATAAAAATCATGAGGGGACAGGGTAATCAAAGTTTAAATTCACATTAATGGAAATTTAAGATTAATTTTTTTTTATATTCCCGGAATTTTAATATTTAACTTAGGGTGGCTATTTATTTTACGTAGTTTGGGCCCGTCTATCATACTATTAATGATTGATGAATTTCTTTGTGTCAAGATTTTATTATTGGACACGTGAATGACGTATTACATGCATCTCACATAAATCTTTCTAATAGTTTAAAGATATCTTGATGAACTGACAATATTGTTATGTTATATGGTAATAGAAACTCATTGTAAATTAAAAAATAATTATAAATCGACATAGCAACTTAATATTTATTTCATTTTTTAAAATCATAATATTTATTAATTCATCTTTATTGATAGTAAAAATATGTGTATATTTTAAACTAATAATTATATAAATTAATCTTTCTATATATACAGTTAATATCTTAACGAGGGCGGTTCAATGATATTTGAGGCCTTAGGAAAATTTGTAATCATTTGAAATTTTTAAATTAATAATTTATTAATCATATACTACATCAGTACAAAATTAATTAAATTTGTAAAAGAATAATAATGGTACCATTGAAAAATTAAAATATTTAAAATGATGGCACGATGATGGCTCATCGTTATATTATTATTTAAGTAAGATTTTTATATTTCTAATAAAAAATTTTATGATTCTAACTTAAATATTATATTTAGTATATGTGTTAGTACTCGTTAAGTATACATGTTCTTGTTCACTTTTAATAAAATTTTATTAAAATTTTATATTATTTGTTTCGGTAATATATTTTTTCTATAAATTGAGATCTTTCTAAATGTGGGACTTTAGGTAATTAACTAATTTATCTAGTGATAGAGTTGGCTCTGATCACACAACATGTTAAGCATCTATTCAGTGCATAAATTTTATATTAATTTCTCCAATATTTCAATTTTTTTTCATTTTATCCATTCATTATGTGTAAGATCAGTTATGAGCAAAAGCTAATGTCTGGAGATCAAAATTACATTGATCTTAAAAATGTTTTGAGGTGCAAACTAGACTCATAGTTGATATATGTATAGTCATAAGTTAGCGGGTTTGTGGCACAATTAAAACGCTATAATTGGTTACTTACCTTCTCTTTCACGCCATTTGTGTGTCAGAAGATGGGAACTTGGTTCTGTTAAGTTGGCATGATAAATCACTCCTATAATATGAAAAAATGGACTTATGTTATTAAGTTAAAAAGAAATGAACTACAAACATATGTAAATTGAAAGATTAATTTATAGGTAAAATTCACACAACATGTTGAGCATCTATTCTGTGTTTAAATTTTATATTAATATTCTCCAATATTTCAAAAATTTTTTCATTTTATTCTTTTATTGATGTGTAAAATCAGTTATGAACAAAAGCTAATGTCTAAAGATCAATATTATATTGATCTTAAAAATGTTTTGAGGCGCAAACTATTCTGGTAATTGATATATGTATAGTTGAAACTTGTAAGTTAGCGGGCTTGTGGCACAATCAAAATGCTATCATTGGTTACTTACATTTCTCTTTCATGCCATTTACGTGTGTGAGAGTGGGTTACTTACCTTCTCTTACATGCCATTTGTATGTGTGAGGGTGGCAACTTGGTTATATTAAGAAATGAACTACAAATAAACGTAAATTAAAAGATTAATTTATAGGTTAAAATAGGAGCGGCTCAAGGATATTTGAGGCCTTAGGCGAATTTTTTGTAGTTTAAAAATTTAAAATTAATAATTTACTAATTATATATTACATCAATATATTAAATTTATAAAAAAAATGACAATGATATCACTAAAAAATTAAAAAATTTAAAATGATGGCATGATGATGGCTAAATGTTATAATATTTATTTAAGTAAAATTTTTATCATTCTAATCACAATTTTATGATTCTAATTTAAATACTATATTGAATATACGTGTTACTATTCACTTTGAAGAAAATTTTATTGAAATTTTATATTATTTATTTAGGTATATAGTATATATTTTCTATAAATTGAATCTTTCTGTATATAGCCTCTAAGCAATTGCCTAATTTGCCTACTGGTAGATCCGGCTTGATATCTTATATAATATATGTATTTTAATTTTATTACTAGAAGGTCATATTTACCGGTGGACATGCCAGCTCAAATGATGCTATGAGCAAGTGAAGCATTTTGGGGCATCGAGTCTAGCCTCACACGGCAGAATTTTCATAATATCATCCTTATACAAGTTAATTAATCACATTCATTCGTATATGTATTTAACTTGAAAAACTCACACAAAAATGATATGAATGGTATGAAAGAGATGGTGAAAATGTTAACGAATTGGCATTTTAATTGTGCTTCAAGGCCACAATAGCTAACTTATGACTATAAACATCAGTGACAAGGCTAATTCTTATTTCCGAACATTTTCAAGATCAATGCAATTTTGGGTTTCGACATTAGCTTCCTATACTCTATGGTACTTTCTCTATAACCACTAAAAATGCATAAATAAAATGATTTTACTCTGTCACATATCTAAATTTAAAAATCATATTAAAATATTAGAGAAAATTAACATAAAATTTCATCCTCGGAAATGGAATCCAAGCAATACAGCAATTTAGCTGCGGGTAATTGCTTTAAAAAATCATTTTGCACTAGAAGTTTTTGTCAACTAAATGCAATCACGTTAGCATTCTTTTGAGTCTTGAATATGTACTTCTGAATTTAGATTGATGAAAATTTGGGTATTATAAAGTAGTTTTTATTTAAAAATGGGGACATTTGAATCTGCGTTATGAAGTAGATTAGGGCTTTCAGTTTGAATTTTCTTTCTAAGAGTTGTGGATGGTATTGATTGGTTACTTCTTTCTCCCCTTAAAATGAGATCAAATTAATGAGAAAGTCAATATGTTATTGTCCTAGTAATTTTGCCAAGTAGATTAATGTTTTTCTTGTTTACGTGTTACTGTCCCATTGTTCAATTTTCGTTTTTAATTATTAACATGTTTAGCAAATATTTTGACACTATGCTCCATTAATTTATTTATCCTCAGCTAAAAGTTGGGGTAAAAAATGCAGAATATATATTCTGCATCTTTCCTCTAAAACTCATATTATAAATTATGATGGAAACTGAATAGCTCTTCTTTTTTCTATGTTTTACAATGTTCAGACTACGGAAGGACATGGTGCTGGTGGTAATAAAACTTCTTTTTGTCTCATGACGAATATTGGTTTTGATAGAATGCTTTGGAATCTTTAGGGAGTTAATCGGTTTATATTTGACAATGATATTATTATTAAATCGGACTGTACCTTTCTACTTAACAATTGTATGATTATTGGGAAAAACTTAGATAGAAGAGATTGGATTATTTTTCTAATTAAGCCACATCAATATTTTTTTTATTACATGAGACTATTGCTTAAAACTACAACTCATATGACATGGGACTATAATTGGTATTTGCAAATCAGACTGTCACTGGAACTAATTTACATCAATTCTTATAAAGCATTGTCAAGATTTTTACCCTCTCTAATATAGACTATAACTGATCTTCATATATCAGTTTGTTACTAGGATTAGTTTACATCAATTCTTATAAAGCACTGTCTATATTTTTACCCTCTCTAATATTCGAGGGACGTCTACTCCACTTGCTCAAGACTATAACTCATATGACATGAGACTATAAGTGATATTTACAAATTAGACTGTTACTGAGACTTGTTTACATCAATTCTTATAAAGCACTGTCCAGATTTTTACCCTCTCTAATATTCGAGGGACGTCTGCTCCACTCATATTTTGAAAGGGAGTAAACTGCCTCCACTCAATTATTTAATAATTGAGGAAGGAAATTTAGTCATCATATTTGCAATATGAGAGACTCGAGCATGCCTTCTACCATTTGGCCAAAGGCCAATTAGTACATTAATATTGGATTTAGTTTTCAAAGAAGAGGTTTAAAATTCACACTCATTTTATTAAAGTAATTGTAATGTTGCTATCATAAGAGACATTATAGAAAATATTAATGTTAGAAACAGATATCAAAAATTCTTTTTTTTTTTTTTTGGTTCAATTCCCTCCACTCTTTCTTTTCGCAATAAACATTTTTTTTTTCAAATACAATCTATCTGGCTTGATTTTGTCTCATGAATCACATAAATTGACTCTAGATTTTGATATCTCTATTCCAATAATGACTTGGTTTAAAGTTCTAAGCATGAACAGGAACAGTCAATAATCACATAATCACATTTTAGTACAAACAACCGAATGAGCCCTACACAAAGTTTCATAAACTTGTTACAATGCAAACATTTCTTGCCGTTAGACGTTATTAGTCCCAATTATAGCGGCAGCTAAAGCTAAAGCACTGGTACTAGTACATAACGTTATTATCTCTTATCTTCCCTTCATATGAAAGACAAGCACACATAGTAGACATACATGACATTAAAACTTCATATTTTCCTTCTAGAAGTTAGCAGCTCATGGAATCATGGCTAGAAGAGCTGCCAATTTTGACGATAACAGTTCCATTGTCACAACCAAATGCAACCCTGATTAGACAGTGACAGTAGCAAATTATTAACTGTTTGATAAATAGTTTCAAATGATGAATTGATTACAACAAATCGATTGAGAATGTAATACACTAAAAGAATTGTAGGACAAGACATCCATACAGTAGTAAATACAGAAAATCATAAGCCATATGTGAATTAATAAGTTGATGGAAGTTATTTAATAATTATTAATGAGAAAGAGTGTTGACTAATGAAGAAACTTACTGGTTTGAACCTTTCTTGTATCCGATGCTCCAAATTCGTTCGAGGCCATAGTTCAGCATATTCTCGAGCCTGAAAGTTTAAGGAAAATTTTGGGTCGTAAAAGGGGAATTTGGTTTACATCTATGTAGTACTTCAAATGAAATGCTACAATATAAGTAACAAGGTTCTGTATAAAATTGAGCAAACAGAGTACTCTCCATGCCGCCAAAACTAGAATTTAGAAGTTATCAATCAGAAAACTGTTATTACCTAAAAGTAATAGCATTCCATATGAGAATAGTCCCATCTTCAGAAGCTGTAATTATGATGCTAAGCTTAGGATGAAGCAAACTGCAGTAACATTGTTCCTGTGGCCTTCTAAGACTTGTACACAAGTTTTGGTTTCATAATCCCCCACCCATTTGCACATAGGCAAAATAGCTTTTATTCGATGAAATGGAAAGAGTCATTATATTAATTTATACTCAAAGTTTCATAAGTTGCAAATCTTGACAGTGAAATCATCAGATCCAGTAATGAGATAAACTTTATCATTGGTGATTAAGTGAAAATCGATGCAATTTATCCCTTTCGCATGTGCATCCAATGTGAACCTCGCGGCAGATGAGTCCATGTTCCAAATCTAACAATGAAAATAAAAAATAAAAATAACAGAATATAAATCACATACTTAACACAAGAAAGAAAATAAATCACCAAGTTTGCAGCAAACAAGCCCACTGGGTATAGTCAAAACCTTAGTTGTGCCATCAAGTGATGCACTTGTCGAGGTCTTTTGGGTTGAATGCTGATTGCATTACATAATGTGAATGTCCCTCAAAGGTTTGAGTACACTCCCAACTCTTCTCCCAATCCCACAGCTTTATAAGCTTGTCCTCAGACGACGTTAGCACGAATGGGAAAGTAGGATGAACAGCCAGGGACCTTATGAAATCTTCATGTGCCTCAAATTCCTTGACACTTTCCATTGTGTTATAATGTACCTGGTGACTCGGTGACCTTGGTAGACTTCTCAATTGCCCGTAGTAGCATCGGAACAAATAAGAACTGAATTAAACAAACATACCGGTAGAATATTACAGTTTTTCGAAAGTAAAATGAATCTTTTACAATGCCTTTACCTGAGAATGGTAGTTCCAGATACACACAGTTCCTGAGTACAAACTTGCTAGAATCCTGCATGAAATTTTTATCATGCAACAGGCTTTAATTCTGCCCTTGAAATAAAAAATAGAGTTTAACTAAAGCAATTTTCATTTACTGTTATTTATATGCTTACCACGGTTGAGTCCGATGAAAATCCGCGGACTTTATCCTATCAGATTTCTGGATGAACTCTTTCTGCAATCAGGAAATTATTTGAAGCCAGTTAGAAAAACATTTTAATAAAGTTGCATTAAAATTGTTAATGAATAATAATTAATGAATAAAAATGATTCATCAAATCATTTTTCCATACATGCGTGAAGTCACGAACTCAAAACAATGCTTTCTACAGCTCTCTTTACTGAAATCCAATGTTAATTGAGAAGCCATGCAACAGATTGTCTTCTCTGGCTGTTACCCCTGCTTGACTATAAAATCCAGTAAAAAAACTTTATTAAAATATTCTCAAGAATTAAAGAATTTAAGCCTCTGACCTTGTGAAATTAATTGAAATGTCCCATTAGTTAAAGTTGTGATCCTTTATATTGATTTCGTTCTTAAATTTTCCCCTATAAACTAGATTTCTAGCTTCATCCTGATTGCTTGCAAAAGTTAAATATGTGTATTAACTATACATGGAAAATGAAATAAGCGAATGTTAGGTCATGCATTCAATAAGACCGTCCAAGATAAATAAAAATGAGGATAGCTCGTCTGTGGATTATTTATGCTAAAATTAGAGTACACAAAGGATATGCCCATATGATCATATCCCACCACTACAATTATTTGCCACTTGTAGTTATACTCTGAATTGCTTTATGAGAAAAATGACAAAAATCTGGGGTATTAATTAGCTGAACCAAAATTTTGTTCTTTTGCTTTTACGTATCTGGGGGAACATTCTGTATTCACAATTTCTATAATGTAAATTTCAATAAATAAGGCTATTGCAAGTCACCAAAAATTTGGTAAAAATGGAAAAAAGGAGGAAAAAAAAATTAAGGTCTTCTAGCAGTTCTTTGCTTTGCCTTTGAATACTAATGAACTCCGGTTCGGTTATTATTATTATTTTTGGGAAAACTCAATCAATGTTGAAAAATACAAAGAGAAAACTAACGAAAAATAATAAAAAAACAAACCAAATCCAGAAATACTAAGCCTGATCTCTTGATATTATTTTTTCAACTTTAAAGGAATGAAACTATCTTCGTTGATTTTAAATCCGCTGTTGAACTGAGTAGTGTTAAGTCTTCACTATAGCAATAATATTGAAAAGCTTAAAAATAAATAATTAAGTAATACTTCGTAATAAAAGATTTTATCAAATAAAAACAAAATAATTGATGTAAAGAAGAATTAATTGAAGCTGCATTAGGTTGAAGTTATAGGACATGGTGAACTTATACAATCTTGAAACGGAACATTACACCTACTGATTAAAGCACCAATCCAGATGTAACCGCAAAAATCCATCGGGAAACTTAGGCCATTCATCCATAAATTGATTCAATTCATCAGTATTAAGCACAGGACCTCGAAAGTGTTTGAAGCTCTCAATCTTTGCATCCTTTAAATAATGCCGCCAGCTTTTGATATCATCAGAATTGCAACATTTCAAATCTGGATTTCGCAAGTAGTCATAAAGCCACTGCAATGTAACCAATCATAAAAAATAATTCAGTTAACATAAATACAATTGTCTTATAGACTTGATAGCAATTCTAGGCCAATACAATCCCTGATCAAGGAAAAAAAAGAACAGACATTTCTCCTCAAAATGCAAATTGAAGCAGGAGCTTTCATCTACTTATTTTTTGCAGTAGAAGTTTAAACGTTAGCAGACTTTCAACATGAGAGCTTAAATATAAACTTAAGATGTTATATTTACTCTTTTTTGGAATTTGTGTAATTCACATGCAACCATTTTCTGAGAACAAATTTGGCACACCAACAATGAAAAATATAATGAATTTGCAGAGTACTACTTTTCTTTCTTAACTCCCATGAACTTCATGAGAATTAACATTTTTCCTTTTCTTTCCTTCCCTCTTCATATATAGTGAAGTTATTTAAACAACAATAACGTGTTGACCATCATAAACAAATGCATAAAAATAAACGTACCACAATGAATGGGTGTTGGTCCTCGTACATGGTAGACAAACACAAAGTCCTTGGGTAACAAATCCAAAAAATGCCATCCAACACAATTTCATACTCTGATGGTGAAACCTCCGTAAGATCCGTCCATAACATCAGACTCCCAACTCTAACCGGGAGTGAATTAAAGCATCTACTCAATTTGTATAGATTAAATAAGCTCTAGGAAAACCACAAGAAGCAAATAAAGAGCCAAAAACAATTAGGAACAATGTTTAAAAAAGGGGAAAAAAGTTGACAACGCATAACTGAAACGTCTAACCAATTTATAAATAACTTATAAACATACCTGGCTCAATCTGAGTTCTAAGGTTAGGTCATCAATTTGATTGGATAGTCCAAGAAATTCCTTTAAGTCAAGGAACCAACAACCGTCAAGATCATCGCGACATGTAAACTCTATTCTCTTCCAAGGACATTGAGAATTTATTGATATAATGGGAAATGGATTCCTCTCGAAACTAAATGAAAGTAAGTTGGGAGCATCAACATCGATTGCATTCAAATTTTTACAAAACTTAATACACAAGTGCTTAAGCTGATTACTTGAAATCTTTATCCTTTCAAGGAGAAGACAGCCATTCAGAAGCAGATCCTTAAGCACGGGAAATTTTGAAATAAAATTATGAAACTCTTGGTCTATAAGCTTAAATGACGTTAAGTCTAACTTCTCCAAAAGTGGACAAGCAGCCACGTCAACAACCCGAGGGCCACCCCAGGAGAGAGTAAATATAAGGCTTAACTGTTGAAGACCTGGAACAACGATCTTAATACTTTCAAGTTCAATCGACTCTGATCTAATTGTCAAAATCTTGAGTTTGTGAGCCTCTGAGATGCACAAAAAATTCAAGCCCGAACAGTTTTCAAGCCACAAATCTTCAAGGAGATGGCATTCAGAGATAAGCTTTTGCACCGTCTGATCATTTAAATAGATTCTATCTAAACAAAGCTCTTTGAGAGAACGGAAACTCATGGCATAAGAGGGCTGCTCAAACTTACAACCGGCTAGACGTAAACTGGTCAGCAAATTGGCAGAAAAGATAGTTTGAGGCAATGTGTAAGTGAATACCTCATTATTTTCTTCATCTGATATGATCTCAAAATCTAACTCTTTTATCCCATTCTCTAAGGCCAATCCTATCCATTTATCAAATAGTGGAGGCGAACGTTCAAGATCTATAACACTTACGAAGATTCTAAGTTTCTGTATAGACAAGTTAAGTTTGCAGAAGCGAGACAGGGATCGATCAACAACTTTGATAAATCTCTTAAGACTTCTACGAAATTTTCTGTTTTTCCTCAAAAAGAACAAGGTATACGGAGAAGCATCTTCTGACCTACGAAAGTTGTGTTGATTAAAATCAAAGATGGGGAATGAAGACTGAAACTGCTTCCATCTCTTTGACAAGATACTAGTACGAGCAACTTCTTTAGCAGAGAGAAACGACATAATATGATGAATGATATAAGTAGGAAGATCCGATATATAATCCACAGTCTCATCCATAATCTTCAACTCTGTAATGACATTCAGACTCATTTATACTTGCATCAAATTTAAAGAACAGAGTGCTAAGTATTGAAAAATATTAAACTGCTCAACAAAATTTCCCAAAAAATATAGAGAAAACAAATTACTGCAGACAAATATACAAGAATAACTAAATTATTACAATTATTATGTAATTGTAAAACAGAGGAGATAGAGAACAGAACCAGACCCAATTAAAAGATGCAAAACATGCAGGTTAAAGAAGCACAATTTACCTCATGCAAAACAAAGTAATTAAATCCGATGATAAAGATCTCTCTGCACAAACTGCTCCAACAGGCGGCGAGGGATTGTTATCAGAATTGACTGGCTTTTATTTATTTATATTATCATAAATAAATAAATCCAACTTCGGGTAGGATACGGATTAAGAATAAGATTCTATTGCTGCTCTGGAGTCTGGCTACTGTTACTAATTAACCCCAAAGGCCAACGCCCCTGCGGGTTTTGCAAAAATCACAAAAACTATTATTTGTTTCTAATTTTACAATTAAACCCCATATATTAATATATTTCAAATTTACTCGCAAACACCAGACGCGGTACGCCTACGGTACTGTAAGTCCTTTGACACCGTTGTTAACCCAGTTACTTGTTGATGTCAAAATAAACAAAAATATCACTAATACGCAACCCGCCATCACTCGCTCGTCAATTCAAAGTTACCCAAGTTCATTGCAGATGTTGATATAATTGCAACAATATAAGAATGGTCAAAACAAAGACCAAAAAAAAAAAAAAAACCTTTAACTGTATTTTTGTTTCATTTTATTTTTAAAAATAAAAAGTATCACATATATTTTTTAGTTAAAATTTTTCTCAAAATTGATTCTCCCATTGTTCATCTACATATTAATTAAGATGTTGAAAATAAAAATTTTAAGGTTTAAGATATGAGAATTATAAATTGAATAATAAGTGTGCTATACAAGTGTCTTATAATTATAATAAATTGTTGTTAATAGTAATTCACATTATGGATGTTTTTATTTTTATAATATATATACATATGTAGTAATTTCAGTAGGGTTAGAGATAGTTGATTGTTTCTCATTTCCATCTTAAATTCATAATTCAATTTGGTTACCATTACAACCAGTAATTTTTTTCTTTTTTGATAATAGTATGACATGATTGAAATTAATTTGATTTCATCAGGTCTTTGTCAAGATTTCACAATACTTCAGGAGTTCAATAGGAACGCACGCAGGTGTTGTATAAATATAAAAAGCTGAGAAACACGTTTGAGTTGGAAAGAAATTGGAATTCGAGAAAAGTTCGATAAAATATAAATACTACCTAGAGAAACAAATTGTTATAACAATAGCTTTATTGTTGATCTATGATTATAATTTCAATTATGATTATGATTATAACTACATAACAAAATTTTTTATTAGGAAGCAGGTGAGCTGAGTAATTTGGTGGGTTTAACAATATATTCAGCCCTCTATTATTTTTTTTTTTTTCAAACAATGAATAGTCTATTTTGTAAAATTTTTAGAAAGAATTACAGAAATACTCTTAAATAGTGCCAATCTAGATATACAATTTTTGGCCTGGGGGGGGGGGGAGGGGGTTTGGTGTTAAAGGCATTTTACATATAACTAAGCAATATGTGGTACTATTCTAAAACAAAAGGGTAATACGTGGTAGTGATTGTTGGTGAATTTATGAATATGAAGACAAGAACACATAAATTTTATAGGATTTGAGGGGTTTGGTGTTAAAGGCATTTTACATATAACTAAGCAATATGTGGTACTATTCTAAAACAAAAGGGTAATACGTGGTACTGATTGTTGGTGAATTTATGAATATGAAGGCAAGAACACATAAATTTTATAGGATTTGAGGGGTTTGGTGTTAAAGGCATTTTACATATAACTAAGCAATATGTGGTACTATTCTAAAACAAAAGGGTAATACGTGGTACTGATTGTTGGTGAATTTATGAATATGAAGGCAAGAACACATAAATTTTATAGGATTTGAGACATGTTTGGATTCTTTCCTTTAAGGTTTTATTTGCCCTCACCACTCTTGGTTTGCTATAGAGTTTAATGGAAAATTACCCTCAAGATATAACAAATCCTGAATAAAATCTCTAACAAATAAGATTGTATTCCAAGAACATGTATGAAATCTGTAAATCTGATGTTGTTTTTTTTTTTTTTTTTTATGTATCTGAGTGTTTTTTTTCTTGCGAAGAAGATGTTATATTCACTAAAATTGTATCTATAAACAAAGACACATCTTCAAATAGACACTCTTTTGTTTGAAATTTGCACCTGTTCGCAACCAACTAGCTGGATTCACAAATCCGACTAGTCGTTTCTTATCCAAAAAGCATTTTGTCCACAACCGGTTAGCTAGATTAAAAAATCTGGCTAGCCGTTTCTTGTCCAATGAGTATTTTGTAAACAACCGGCTTGCCGAATTCAAAAATCCAGCTAGCCGTTTTTAGTCTAGAATGCTCATTGGAAGAAAACGATTTGCCGGTTTCTAAATACAGCTAGTCGTTTTTCAGAAGCCAAAAAATCATGCTCTCTGGAACAAATCCGGCTAGCCGCTTTCTCAAATCCGACTAGCCGGTTTTTTTCTAGAATTTCAAACTTTAAAATTTTACAATCTCTCTTACAATCCCCCACTAGATTGTAATATTTTTTTCAGATTCATCAATGATAAACTTATACATACAAGATACCTCGATTTTAACCTTCAATTGGTGAATATATTTCAAAGCATTTACAAGATAATAGTGTGCTAAGCATTAAACTTTGTCTCTTAAGTAAATACCAGAGATACATCACATATAAGCTATCCTAGATTTCAAAGTTATGTTCTAATCATTTAGCACTATTCCAGCCTTGTGCTCTATCTTGGATTCATGAACATTTACAAGATTAAACCATGGTCTTGTTAGAAACGACACCATTTCACATGTTCACTTAGGTGAAGTTTCAAATCATTTCTTTAGCTACTATAAGACTTGAACTTCATTAAGAGTAAATACTCAACCTCAACCTCGTAGCTATTTGCACCGAGCATCTTGAATGGGATTATTTATTTTCGGTGCCAAACCAATCACATAACAACAACTTGTTATTACCTATTTAACTATGGAATAGCGGTATAACTATTACATAGTTGGGTTATCATCGTTGGTGAATTTATCAAATAAAGGTTTCAACCCCATTCCTATAGATGTATCCTTAACTAAGCCTCTTGAAAGACCTTTTGTTAAAGGATCTGCTAGGTTCTTATTAGTCCTAACATAAACAATATTAATAACACCATCTACTATTAATTGTTTCACATACTTATGTCTCAAGCTAATATGTCTAGATTTTCCATTATACACTTTGTTGTAAGCTCTAGACAATGTAGCTTCACTATCACAGTACAAAGAAATAGATGGCATCGGTTGTGGCCACAACTCTGTATCAGACAATAAATTTCTCAGCTATTCTGCTTCTTTGCCTGCAGTTACAAGCGCTATAAACTCACTTTCCATTGTTGAGTGAGTTATGCATGTTTGTTTCTTTGAAGCCCAAGAAATGGCTCCTCCAGCAATTGTAAAAATCCAACCAGATGTGGATTTATTATCACTTGCATTGGTTATCCAACTAGCATTTGAATATCCTTTAAGTATTTCAGGATAATTATTATTAAAAAAAACCCAAATTAATGGTCCTTTTAAGATAACCAAGCATTCTTCTAATTGCTTTCCAGTGTTCAACACCAGGGTTACTCGTGAACCTAGGCATTTTGTAAACTGCAAAAGCTATATCCAACCTCTTACAATGCATAGCATACATCAAGCTACCAATAGCACTAGCATATTCAAGTTGTGCTACTACTCGACTTGAATTCTCTAGTAATTTTATACTAGAATCATATGGGGTATTAGCTTATTTAAACTTCAAATGATTGAATTTAAGATACACTTTCTCTATATAATGAGATTGACATAATAAGTAACCCCCACTATTTTTCTTTATTTTGATACCTGAGATAGTATCTACTTCATCAAGATTTTTCATCTTAAATTGTGAAGTTAGATACTTCTTAGTATCATTCACTCCTTGCATGTTTGTTCCAAAGATAAGATGTTGTCGATATACAAGCATATAATCACACCAAAATCATTCATAAATTTAGAGTATATACATTTATCAGCATTATTATGCTTAAAACCATGAGATAAGATTACCGTATCAAATTTCTCATGCCATTGTTTTGGTGCTTGCTTTAAACCATAAAGTAACTTGACTAACTTGCATACCTTTTTCTTATTTCCAGGTAAAACAAATCCCTCAGGTTGTTCCATATAGAGTTCTTCATTAAGATCACCCTTAAAAAAGCAGTCTTAACATCCATTTGACGCACATGCAAATTGTTCAATGAAGCAATTGCAAATAGCACTCTTATAGATATTAACCTAGCCACTAGGACATAGGTATCAAAATAATAAATACCGCTTCTTTGCTTAAACCCTTTTGTTACTAACCTAGCCTTAAAGGTTTGCAAAGAACCATCACTGTTGTACTTTCTTCTAAACACCCATTTGTTGCTAATTGGTTCAGATCTTTGAGGAAGATCAACTAAGATCCATGTTTGATTCGACATAATCGAATTCATTTCATCATTTACCACCTCTCTCCAAATGGAAACATCTCTAGAAGACATAGCTTCGTTAAATGTCTTTGGATCTTTTTTAACATTTAACAACAATTGTACTTTATTAAGTACACTATTTCTATTCCCTTCAACTAGGAAGAGTAATGCTTGTGATGAAATAAAGTCCGGAGCTAAACTCTTTTCTTTCTTTTCACGTTGACTTCTCCTTGGTACGAAAGATGTCATAGACTCTTTCCTTTTATTATTATTAGTAGAGGTACCGGGAATATTATCCCATGGTTGATCAATAATTGATTCTAATTCAATATTAGAATCATGTTGAAATTTGTTTTTAATAAATTCAACATCTCTAGATTCCACAATCACATTAGAATCTAAATTTAACAACCTATAAGCCTTGGAATTTTTAGCATATCCTACGAAAACACTTTTCATACCTCTAGCACCTAACTTTGATGATTTAGGATCATGTATTTTATAAAAAGCTATGCAACCCTAGACCCTTAAATACATCAAGTTTGGTTTTCTTCCTTTCCAAATTTCATAAAGAGATACATATGTTTTCAAAGATGTAATTCTATTATGAACATGACATGCAGTGAGTAATGCTCCCCCACAAACTAGTTGGTAATTTTACATTAAGGATCATAGAATTTATCATATTCGAAAAGATCCTATTCTTCCTTTCAGCTAAACCATTTTGTTGAGGAGTAAATAGAGTTGTTCTTTGGTGAAGAATTCCATGTTCTTCACAAAAATTATCAAATTCATTTGAGAAATATTCACTACCTCTATCACTTTGAACCATTTTGATTTTCTTATCATTTTGGTTCGCAACTTCAACTTTAAAAATTTTAAATTTATCAAAAGCTTCATCTTTTGTTCTAAGTAAATACGTATATGTGTATCTAGAACAATCATCAATGAAAGTGATAAAGTATCTCTTACATCCTCTTGTTAAAATGCCATTATACTCACAAATATCAGTATGTATTAAATCCAATATTTGAGTATTTCATTCGGCTTTAGGAAAAGGTTTCTTAGTTAATTTAGCTTGGATGCAGATTTCACACTTATGACTTTTAACATCATTGCAATTAATCAAACCATGTTTAGACATGTATTTCAAAGCTCTAAAATTTAAGTGTGCTAATCTAGCATGCCAAACATCACAAGACTCAACAATATAAGCTAAATTGATATCATTATTATTAATGCTGAGTTTGTACATTCCATCACAAGAATACCCTTTCCCAACAAACATCCCATTCTTTGAAATAATACAAGTATTACCCTCAAGTACGATTTTAAGCCCATGCTTACACATACAACTACCATAAACAAGATTCTTCCTAATGGAAGGTACATGAAAGACATTATACAATGTTACTTTCTTTCCAGAAGTGAAAGTGATCTCAACAACTCCTTGCCCTGCTACAATGGCTGCATTATTGTTCCTCATGAGAGCCATTTTTCTTCCTTTTCTTCTTTCTATGATGAGAAAAATTTCTTATCATTACAAACATGAATGGTTGCACCCAAATCGAGCCACCACTCGCAGTACTTAGTTTCAGCCATATTTGTTTCGATGATCATGCCAATTTGCATCTCCGAAACCATAGCACAAATCTCTTCAGATTTGCCTTCAACAACTTTAACTTTATTGGAATTCACTTCTTCCTTTTTCTTCTTGAATCTGCAATCACTTTGGCGATGACCTTTCTTTCCACAAAAGAAATAATTTCCAGAAAACCTTTGTGTGCTATTGGACTTCTTGAATTTCTTGTCATTCTTGACTTTGAAATTCTTTGAAAATTTACTAGCTTCAACAACATTAACCTTAGTAGAATCATGCTTGTCCTTGGAATCTTGAGATCTTGTCTCTTCTTCAATTACCAAGTGTTTTTGTAATTCTTCTAAGGTTATATTTTCTCTACTATGGAGGAGTTTCTTTCTATAACCATTCCAACTTTGAGGCAATTTAGCAATAATAGCCCTAACTTGAAATGATTTAGAAATTTCAACATATAACTCCCGAAGCTTAGTAACTATAATTTGTAATTCATGTATTTGATCAAGAATGGATTTTGTATCAACCAATGTAAACTCAAGATATTTTAAGATAAGGAATCTATCAGTACCTTCCTTCTCCGTTTTATATTTGTACTCAAGAGCATTCCAAATTTCCATTGGAGAATCCATAAGCCTGTCAGAAAGTGTGTTGAGTATGTGACCTCGACACATTATTTCATCATCTTTACGTTATTTCTTTGCAGCCTTAACAACTTCGGTGTCATCTTCTTTTGGTTCTGGAAACGGTTCCAATTTTGGATCAAGTACAGAAGCGATATTTAGAATGGTGAGAAGAAAGAATAACTTCCCTTTCCAGCGAGTGAAATTAGTGCCATCAAAACGATCAAGATGGACACTAGGATTAAGAAATGAATTCATGATCTTCTCAACCTCCATTGCAAATAAATAAAACCTTAAAGATTGTTGGTGAATTTACAAATATGGAGGCAAGAACACAGAAATTTTATAGGATTTGAGATGTGTTGTTAATCCTGAATACAATCTCCAGCAAATAAGATTGTAGTCCAAGAACAGGTATGAAATCTGTAAATTTGATGCTATTTTTTTTATATATGTATCTGAGTGTTTTTTTCTTTTGAAGAAGATGTTACATTCACGAAAATTGTATCTATAAATAAAGACACATCTTCAAATATACACTATTTTGTTTGAAATTTGCACCTGTTCACAACCAGCTAGCCGGATTCACAAATTAGGCTAGCCATTTCTTATCCAGAGAGCATTTTGTCCACAACCGATTAGCCGGATTCAAAAATTATTTTGTAAACAACCGGATTGCCGGATTCAAAAATTCGGCTAGCCGTTTTTAGTCCAGAATGCTCACTAGAAGAAAACGATTTGCCGGTTTCTAAATCCAGCTAACCGTTTTCCAGAAGCCCAAAAATCATGCTCTCTGGAACAAATCCGGCTAGCCGCTTTTTCAAATTTGGCTAGCTGCTTTTTTCTAGAATTTCAAACTTAAAAAATTTTACAATCTCTCTTACCCTGGATAAGCAATTAATAAAAAAAACCCTCATGTCCAGTCCCAAATACATGAGTGAGCTATTAACAAGCAATGGACAAAAAAATAATAACTAAAACTTATGTTAAAGAATTTGTTTAGAACTTAATTTGATTCCATTGTTGTTTACTCTAAATTGTTATTAATTCATTTTAGATGTGCTAAATAGTTTGATTGGTGTTTTGAGTAAATTAATTTAACTAATTTAAGTAAGGTCTTTTCTGGCATTTTAAAGAGTGCAGAAAGTAAAACTTAAATTTTTTAATTTATCACATGAGTGTACAAAGTAATAGAGTGTTCAAAATAATTCTTAGAGTGCAAATAGCCTCACCCACAAGTTAAATGTCCAATCTCTTGGCTTACACATATTTCCTTGTCCAGTGATGCTATTTTTTTTTTTTAAAAAGCACCAGTTTGCTTTCTCAATATATTGCTATTCTTTATTTTACCTTTTCTGTGCATTTTTTTTAAAGACTGAAAAAAGCCACCAAGTTGAAACAATAGCCAACATTCCTAAATGTGGAGGGTAAGTATGTCTTATAGTAAATGTATAGAGAGTCCAATCTTGCGAACCGGACGACAATTCGTCGTCAGGGTCGGGGTCAGAGTCGGGGATAACAAATTTGGAGAAATGTATAGCTGGTGACGCAGAAAAAGACAATGTCTATCGAGTTTTTAGAGAGTATGACTTGGAGAATTATTTGGCTGCTCATCCCAATGTCTCTGAAGCCTGTAAATTCTATGACATGGATAAAATTGTGAAACGGATCGCTGCTGGACCACCTGATGAAATAAATTATCTTTTCAAGTTACTTGAGAAGCAATCTGATTCTCTTACCCGATATCCTCCTGCTACTGGTTCTGGTGCTGGAGTTATCACTGATCTTTTTGCTTACATTCATGTTTTAGAAAAGGAAAGACAGTTTTATATTGATAGGGAGCAGGTTTATGAACAGCAAATGAAGACTGTGTTTCAGATTTTAGAACAGCGATACGCAGATGAATGGATCAAATTTCTAGAACAGCAACAACTGCAGTACCTTAGTTATGTTGGTCCTGGTCCTACACAAGTACAATCAATTAATGCCAATTACTGATGATGATGATGTGCAGGGCACTCTGACTAATGCTAACCCAGACCCAAACAATGCCTCTTTGCAAAGTTTCAAGGAGCAGAAATGGAATGAGTTCTTTGATATTGTTGCCAAGGACCAGTTGTTAGATCAGTGACAGAAGGCCACAATCCAGTTTTTAGAGCAGCGACGCCGCAGTCATCCTTAATAAAATATTGGCGGCTGTGCACATGTATCAACCATTAATGTGAAAAATAGATCATGTGCAGCAGAGTGGTGTGATGCAGACCTGGACCTGGAGAGCAATGTGTCTATGCAAAGTTCCGAGGATCAGCAACAGAATGTGCACCTTGGTCGCTGATGATTCTGTGTAGTGATTCTAAAAAATAAATATAATTATTTTTTTCAAGTTTTATTTAGAAGAAATAGGTTTTAATTCTCAGAAGCCGTAGATTGAACCTCATTTGATTACATTTAGTTTTTAATTTTTTTAAAAAATAAAGAAACAATAGCCAGCAAATAAATTGGTTTTTTCATTTTTGATAAGAAAGTAAAATTCAATTGTTGTTTTATTTTGTCATTTAAGAAGTGAAACTCTATGGTTTAGTAACACAAGATTACATCAACAGATATACAAAATATAACAAAATTTAAGCGAATTATGTAGATTGTCATCTCTTGTGTTGGATTATACTCTTTCCATAGATTCTATGTAAACAACTTAAGATCAACATCCTAATACCTTTAGCTGTGAGATAAAGCTTTCAAAATTTTTGAATGAAGATCCACCTTCGATGGCACTCTTTCTAGCCATTTCCTTCAGTTTCAATGAGTTTTCTTTAATACCATCATCATTCAGCAAGGCATTCACCTTTATCGGAATTTCTTGCCTTGTTATAATTTCATTTTCATCTGGGAAAAATTGTAAACCAATTTTCCAGGCATCACAAATGTAATTCCTGTTCTGATATTGATCCACAAAGTAAAGCCCACATAAAAGGAACTCCCATGCATAAACATTCCATGGTCGAATTCCGTCCACAGTGGCTTAAGAAACAAGCAACAGAAGAGTGACCTAAAATTTTTTCTTGAGGTGCCCATTCTATAATTTTCCCATGATCTGAAACCCTCTCCACAAATCGATCAGGGAATTCAGCACGAGATCTGTTCATAAAATCTGTTCATCAAGGCCTATTGCTAGTTCTTCGAATTGTCACGGGCTGAAGATTGCTATGCTGCGAAATGAAATATAAATGACTGAGCCTGTTGCTTGTTTGTCAAGCCAGCTTAAGCAAGTTGAGTCCTCAGGCCAGAAGTTTATAGCTGAATGCTCCGAATGATTATTACTTGTTAGTAACGGACCAATGGTTAAAATATTGGGAATTAGATCACAGGCCGGAGGGTGGAGTTCGTAAAAAGGAAGGGTAAGGTTCGTTTTTGGCTCACGCATGTTTCCCTGTCCACAGTCCACTAATGACAACAACAAAAATTCAAAAATTCAAAAATTCAAAAGGGACATATATACCTAGGGGTGGGCATTTCAATCGACCCGTTCCGATTCAAAAAAAATTGGGTTAAGATCGGATCGGGTGGTAGCATATACCCGATCGGATTGAGTGTGGCCAACCCGATCGGGTCTTGATTGGATCGGATGAAACTCGATCCGATCTGAAAACCCAATTGGGTTGACACTTGACAGAAAAAAAAAAAAAAGAAAAATTCAAAAATATAAAACGTTCCCTCAGCACTCAGTCCTCACTCTTCACGCCACACTCTGCACTCAGTCCTCACTCCTCACGCTCACAACTCACAAGCCTCAGCACACACACAAAGCTCAATCGCTCAACCACGTAGCAGCAGCATAGTCCACACACCACACAGACCCTGCTGCGCTGCAGCTGCACTCGGCAGTCGGCACCGAGCACTCCCTCCTTAACCCTCACACATTGCGACATCTCAACATCTAGCAACCGGATCTACAACGACAGCAACCAGCGAACACACACACACAGAGGCCAATGCGAGCAACCTCAACATCTCGACTGGATTTGTGAGCAACCTCAAGATCGCGACCAGATCTACAAACCACTTACCACAGACACCGGATCTGCAGTAACCCACGCACACACACAAGCTCCAAGATCCATTCGAACCCGACAAGACCAACCCGAACCCGAATATACATTTGAAGTTTGAAGCTTCCAAGTCCTAAATTCCAATCTTCCATGGTATATATACTATATATAGTTGTACATTGCGATGGGTAATTGTGTATTTATCTATTCATAGTACTTTTCTTTTTATTCAGCATAAAAAGCTCAAAAGGAGGGAAAAAAAAACTCAAAACCAGCTCAAATTTGCATGACCTGAACTTGAGCCGAACCGATTAACCTAAATTCACCCAAATCAACTCGAACCAGATCCGAATTCGATCCGATCCGAACTCGATTTGATCCGATCTGAATTAGTTCGGATCGGATCGGATTAGGTATTCGGGTTGAGTTCGGATGAAAATTTCGGCCACTCAATCAACCCGAAACCCGATCGGGTTGACACGAATCCGACCCTAACCAGAAAATGCCCACCCCTATATATACTTGCGACCTGCCGAAATATTTTTTCATTCATATTTTTCTACGCTTGAAGGTAATGTGATGTAACTACATTGTTAGGAATTTAGATCTATCTTAAATAGATGTAGGCAATATTAAGATCTTAAACTTAATTAATTAAATTCCTTAATAAAGCAAAGCCTAAGAAAATCTCTACTATAATTATCCTTATTATATTAACAACAAAAAATTAATTAAACTAAATTAATTTTCAGAAAATACTGTTTACAGTATTGTTCACGCTTCACTGTTCATAGGTTATTGTTCATCGGCATAAAAAATATTAATTTTGCCAAAAACAAAAATTGCAGAAATTAAAAGACACGGAGATTTTTACGTGGTTCGGATTAATCAATCCTACATCCACGAACCACGCTTAAATGAAAAGCAATTCACTATGTTAAGATGTTACAACCTATGGATTTACCAAACTTAAGACTCCCACTTATAGTT
Source organism: Clausena lansium (assembly GCA_030449835.1). NCBI lineage: Eukaryota > Viridiplantae > Streptophyta > Magnoliopsida > Sapindales > Rutaceae > Clausena > Clausena lansium. The sequence goes on from JASUUF010000369.1 coordinate 4,359,091, forward strand.
TATCACCATACAACTTACTCAACCTTAGACTGAATCTGCTTCTCTTGAATAACTGCTAGCCCTCTTGATCCACGATCCTCAAGGCACTTCGCAAAGTGATCAATAGCGATTCTTCAATTCTTCAATGTCTAGTGATCCAAGATTCACATAGACTCTCCGCAGAGATGAACAAAAATAGTCTCGTTACAAGACTTTGAATATGAACAATACTTCATGTGCCAAATCCGGCTTTTCTGCTTTGTGCTTTGTGTTGTGCGTAACCACTCAATTGTGAATCAACTCTCTTTATATAGGCATCAGGGTTTCACAAAAATAGCAAGTCTTAAAAGACTTAAATTCTTTCCAAATAAGAGATTCTTTCCTCTTATAATTCTTATGAACCAGAATAGGAATAAATATGATATGCTTGCCTTGCTTGTCTCCCAAGGAATATCTAGAGCATTAATAAATTTCTTGTTTGAAGTTATTCTTGCCTTGCTTGTCTCCCAAGGAATATCTAGAGTATTAATAAATTCCCTGTTTAAACCAACTTTTGCTCTAAATAAATCCTACACGCCAATTATAGAATCTCACCATTAATTGACTTGCTAAATTAGACACCTAATTAAACTAGAAAACAAAATATTCCTAATAAATTATAATCTCACTAAATTAGGGAATTAATAAATTAATCCCTATTTACAAGATATGCAATAAATGAAATTTCAATTTAACTAGACTTGCCATAAGATGTCAATTCTATAAATAATTGACCTAACATACATGTTTTTTTAATTAATTATATTCTCTCCTAAATTTTTACAGATCATACGCCACATTTTTTAGGTCAAGAGTTCAAGTCACGTCATGTGTGTTGCGAGAGTTTTTTTTTTTTTTTTAATTTTCTTCTTTAAGAGTTAAACTCTCTACATTGGGCTTCATCTATGTTATATCAAAGTAGATTCTAACAAAATTTTCGAGTTTGGGTTTCGAAGGTAGCTACAACGCTATCATCGAGACAGGTCCTAATAAATTTCTATTTGCTTCTTTTAGTTCATTTGTAATGTATGTTATATAATATTTAAAAAAAAATCGGATCTATGCCGCATAGATATTTATAATGGTTAAGCTATCTACAACCCACTGATCACCCACAGGTATTTTACCTATGTGAATATGAGAGTAAGGCAAATTAGCAAGTTTGTTTTGGTAAACACTCGTTTTGGTATTGTTGTTTCTTATGAATCGCCGTTACCACACGTCGTTTAATGCATATGTCTGTAGACCGACTTGTAACTACAATTTTTACACCAAGAATAAAATTTGTATGATATGTCGTCTGTAATATTGGGTACTAAATAGCAATTTGCAATTTGCTTAATTGAAATAGCAAGTGACTCAACATTTAGCAAAATACATTTGATCTACTCTATGTGGAGGCCGATTCTTATTAGAAAATTTTAGAAACAACAGATTAGCAGAATCATCGGTACTAATTGGTTTCAACTGATAAGAGCATGTGGTACATGAGATCCAAGGATTTGTATTCCGCTTAGATGAAGACGGGATGGAAGATGTAGTAGTTAAAATAAAATTTAAAAAAAAACCAACAAAAAAAGACTGAAGAGTACTCTGTCACCAAAACTAAGGATTATACACGTTGTTATTACCTAAAAAGCAATAGCATTCCATACGCGAATAGTCTGTCCTCTGAAGCTGTATACATGATGGGAAAGCCTAGGATGAATGCAAACTGCAGCAACACTGTGCTTATACGGCCTTCTAATATTTTTACAAAGGTCTTGGTTTTATAATCCAACACCTATTTTCACAAAGAGAGGAAACAATACCTCCAATGAAAACAAGAAAAGCAACCTTTTATTATTTACTTTAAAGGGTATTCATTACATAGGGATTGAAATGCACAATCAATCAAAGAACAAAAAAATTATAACTGATAGACTTATAATGCTCGGACCATTTCAATTTTGGCCACCAAATCTCTCTAAATTTTATGAGTTTGCATACTGTTTCTTTTTTGTTGATACTCTTCTTGGGCGATTCACTAGTACACTTCATAGCCAAACGAAAGACTAATGATACACATTGCTCCGTTACAAAAAATGATTTCTCTATCCAGCAAGTTTGGATCCACAACATTCAATATTGAAAGGGGTAACTGAGCCATTAACTCAAATAAATGAGTGATACATATGGTTGGGAATACAAATTTTGTTCGAAATGTTGGGATCCTAGTAGTAATTATAAACAGTGAAACCCACATAATTTCTAAGCAGCTGCAAAAAAATGTTTATATATGATATAATATAATAGAGCTCTATCACAAATGATCATGTGTAAAGATTAATTCAACAATTATTGGTTCCCATTTCTCAAAATGGAAGTCCGGTTAAGTTTAATTTAATTATGTTGCAATTAAATGGTGATGTTTAAGAATGAATTAATATTGTTTATCCCGTAACTGCCTGCTGCACAAGTTGACTATAAATAGCATTTTTGTTATAAATATAGAGTTATAAATGGAAGTAAATAATGAGTAAAACAAATATATAATGAATAGAGGAATTGTGTTAAGCTGTTGTTATAAAGCTATTATTTCTCATACATTATTTACTAGGAGTAGGCAAATCCGAGTTCAGAACGGGTTCCGGTCAACCCGATCGGGTTTTGAGTTGATTAAATTGGGAAAAATGTAATTCGAACTCAATCCAAACTTGTAACTAGATCCGATCTAATCCAATCTGAATATAATTTAGATTGGATCAATAGATGATTTGTGTGTGCCCTGAAGTTTTATCGGATTTTTGAACTAGATTGGAGTCTTTATCCACATTCGATCTGAACCTAATTTTTTGGATGGGATCGAGTAAAATTCTTATCTTAATGAATTGAAAAGAAAATAGCAAACCTAAGATTTAATTTTCATGTTTATATAAAAGAAATAGCAAACCTAAGATTTAATTTTCATGTTTATATAGGAGTTTGTATGGATGAGAATTTCGTGTATATAATAAGTTGGATCAAATATCCTAATCAATATTGAACGATATGTCATCTAATGTATATATTATAGACGATACGTCTTTTAATATAACATGATTATAAATGATTTGTACTCTAAATTTTATTCTTAAAATATGATTTATCGTCTGTAATATTGGGTACTTAAACGACTACGACACTATTTGCAGTTTGCTTAATTGAAATGGGAATTGAATCAACATTTGGCAAAATGCATTTGATCTGCTCCGTGATACACATTGCTCCTTTGCAACACACTGATTGTCTTCTCTACTCAGTAAGGTTTGATCCACAATATTCATTACTAAAATAGGTAACAAATCATTAATCCATGCAAAACGAGTGATACATGTAGTTTGGGCACAAATTGTGGTCGAAATATTAGGATACTTAGCATCAATTACAAACAGTGAAACCCACATAATTTCTAAGAAGCTGCCAAAAAAACATATATGTTATAAAATAAAATAGAGCCTTATCACAAATGATCATATGTCAAGATTCAACAATTATTGGTTTCCATTTTTCATAGTGGAAGTCCAAATTAGTATAATATTTTTTACATAAAATTTTGACATAAATATTGAGTCACTGATTTCAAGTAATCTCATGGTAAATATTGAAAGTTAAACTAGCATTTAGTGATAATTATTCATCCACCATTGAATTTTTTGAAGTCAATGGCTAAAGATTTTTGTCAAAATTTTAAGTCAAAATTAAATTAAGTTAGAATAACCTTTAGTTCATTACGTCATTGTTAGCTGCACAAGTTGACTAAATATGATATTTTTCCTTATCTGTTTCTCTCATTTTCCATTTGGAAAGAGTAGTTAAAGACTTAAAGTCAACAAAGTAAACAACTAAGTGAAATGAACTTTCAAGAAGGAACTATGATTGCGGAATTGACAAAGCTCAGAAAATTTAATTAAATCTTTTTAAAATTTTAAATAATGCATTATTATTGAAATAAGGTCATGTTAAAATTGAGATTAGGTAGTTGTAGATTAAAAACTACAGTAATAAAATATTTGGTAAACGCTAGCTGTTGTATCCTGGAAGTTAAGGGCTAGTTTGACAATACTATAGCTTTTAAAATAATTAATGTTAGCTGTGCAGTAGAAATAATCAGTTATGAAGATACTCAGTTAAGTGTTTGGTAAATTTTATTTTCAGAAATACTGTGAATTTTGAAAGTAGCTGTGAGTGTTTGGCAAATCTTATTGTTAAATTGCTGTAAAAAAAGTAAATGACTAAAATTAACATAATGTAGGATGAAACTTACTTACACATATAAAAACATGTACATACAATATTTTTAATTGCGCATTATTATAATTTAATTAAAAATAAAATTTATACTAAATTAATTTATTTCTTTTATTTTTTAATAAAAATTTATTAAAATATTAATTTTGTTTTCAATTTGAATAAGGATAGTTTTGGGTTTATGTAATAATTGTAAGGATGTTTATGGAATTGTATTAAAGGATAAAATTAATTCTCAAAATTAGAATTTAAAAGCTACTCATTCCATGCTTTTTAAAATCAGCTGTAAGAGGGGTAGATTTTGACAAAAGTAATTTTAAATTTTTTTACCAAACACTAAAATTAACTTTTAGATTTTCAAAATCACTTTTAAGCCTTCCAAAAGCAAATCCCAAACGGGTCTTAAGTTGATTTGATTTTACACTTATAATGAAAAATATATTATATCTTTACTAATTTTGACAAAATAATTATCTAAAAATTATATTTACTACATACTATTAACTTTTATTTCATAGTTACAGTTTTTTTTTTCTAACAGCAGCGGTAACTTGAAAGTTACAGCATCTCAATACCAAACAAGGCCTAAATTTAATTTGTTTCATCCATCATTAGAAAACTCGTCAACAAAAGTTCAGCCTTATTTTTAAAATCTTAATGTAATTTTTAAGCTGGGCTTCAACTATATGATACATCAATTAATATCAATATATTTGTATTATAATATTAAAAAAACAATAAGAATGATGAATCATTTGCACACATGTTAAGTTTCTCGGAGTTTATTAGGTTCTCAAGTGAACTCATTATTCCTTAAAAAGGCAACTTATAATTGAATGAAAAAATTAACAGATATTTAACCATGATGCATGGGCATGATCTGTTCACATTTCTACTTATCTTGATTCTCGGTGTTGATTGTATGGTTAAGTCAACTTGTAATTTCTTGATAAAAAAAAAAAGAGTAACTTACAAATAAAAATTAAAAAAATAAAGAATTTTAATAGATACACGACCAATAATATGCAATTATGCATGATCTATTCACTTGTCTGGATTCTCAAGTTAAAAAGGAATGGTTTCCGTTGAGGAGCCAAAACTCCCATTGAATCTTATATGAACCTCAAACTCAACTAATAAGATAAGTTAAAGAGGTTTGAATGCAGATCATTTTAACATAATGAATACATATTAATGAAAGATCAGGAGAGAAGAGACTAATCGGTATAAAGCTATCTGTTAGAGAATTTCTAAAATGAAAAAAAGAAAAACATACTTTTATTAATTATTGTTAATTAATAAAAGTAACACACGATCAAAGTAACAGGGATTAAAATTCACAATCAATTAGGAACGAAATATTACAACTCATGCGACTTAGGCTCGGACGATTTCAATATTCGCCAACAACGTGTCTCTAATTTTGAAGAGTCTGGATAGAGTTTCTTTAGTGTTGATCCTCTCCTCAGGTGATTCGCATGTACACTCCACGGCCAAACTCAAGACTGATAATACACGTAGCTCCTTTGCAGCAAAGTGATTGTCTTCTCTACTCAGTAAGTTTGGATCCACAACATTCATCATTGAAATGGGTAACGAGTCCTTAACCCAATGTCTTAAGCTCATCTCTCCAGAAAAAATTTCATTTGTGGGTTTCTTCCTCGTAAATATTTCCATTAACATAATTCCATAGCTGTACACATCACCTTTTGTTGATACTTGTCCTTCCCTTCCGTACTCTGTGGATCACATCAATTTCATAGTTAGATAATTCATAAATAGTCATGAAAAATCAGTAATATATTTTAAAATGAAAAAATAGGAGAGCTAGGACAAACCCGGTGCCATGTAACCTATCGTGGCGAGTGTTTGTGTTTGTTTCATGGACTCTTCTTCACTTAAGAGCTTTGCAATACCAAAATCACTCAAATGTGCAACCATGTCTTCGTCTAGTAAGACATTTCTAGGCTTGATGTCGCAGTGAACGACAGGAATTGAATGACCAAAGTGGAGATATTCCAAAGCTAATGCAACATCAATCACTATGCCCAACCTTTGGAAAATATCCAAATTTAAATTGTAAGAATATAAACAATCATCTAGGCTTCCTTTAGGCATGTACTCTAGTATCAAAGCTTTAAAATCATCATTTGTGCAACTGCTGATAATTTTGACAAGGTTTCGATGACGAATACTTCTCAGCACTTCACATTCACTATCAAAACTCTTTAATGCTCCATCGTGTTGTAAGTGAAAGACCTGTATTGCAACCTTCATCCCATCTAAAAATCTGCCTTTGTAAACCGAACCAAAACTTCCACAGCCGATTAAATTGTTTACACTAAATCGATTTGTTGCTAGCAAAAGTTCTTGGTATGAGAATCTTCTCAATTCCACTTGAGGTGACGTGTTAGCTCCATCGTTTGACAACTTTCTGCTTCCTTTTCGACACTTGGGGATCAAACCAAATCTTAAAGCTAGTATGACTACGATAATGAAGGCAACGCTCAAAGGCAAAGTAACTCCTAGGAGAATAACAATTTTTCTTGATTTTCGATGAGCTCTTGTTTTACTGCTTTTACATGATGGGACTTGCAGACGGGCTGAACCGCACAATAAATCATTTCCCATAAATGATTTACTTGTGAAATTTACAAATGATCCTCCTCTAGGAATCTCTCCTTCTAATTTGTTGAAAGAGAGATTTAGATCTTCGAGGTGCAAGAGTTTCTCCATGGATGCAGGAATAATCCCAGAAAGAATATTATTAGACAAACTAAGGATTCCAAGCTTACCAAGTCACCGAAGGATTTTGGAATTGAGCCTTGAAATCTATTTTCCTCTAAGAACAGATTAATTACATTCTTTAGCCCTCCAATTGTGGATGGAATAGAACCCCACAATTTATTTCTTGACAGCGATAGTTCGAGTAGAACCTTCAAATTCCCAATTTCTAGTGGAAGAGAACCATTCAAAGAATTGGATGAAAAGTCAACGCTCAGGATGTCTTTAAGGTTCCAGAAAGTTGATGGTATAACGGAAGTTAACTGATTGAAAGCAATTGAAATGTGCCCTAGGGAACTTAAATTACCTAAGCAAGCAGGGATTGATCCAGAAAACTTGTTTTGGTCCAAGTGAAGCATATATAGTTTAGGCAAGAGACAAAGATCGTCTGGGATTCGCCCTTCCAATTGATTATTTTCAAGAAATAAACCTTGGAGGTTTTGAAGTCTATTGAATGTACTCGAAATTGAACCATTCAAATTATTGTATGCTAAACGTAAGTTTGTCAAGTTGCTTAAATTGCCAATCTCTTTAGGAATACTTCCCCGGATGGTGCAGTTGTGCAATTCGATTACTTGCACAGAAATCGAAAGATTACCTATGGAGCTTGGAAGGATGCTATCTAGTGGATTCTTACTTAAGCTTATGAATTCTAAAACCTTGCAATTTGCCATGGAAGAAAGAAAGCTCATCTCGGGAGTCGAAGATGTCAAGAAGTTATCTCGTAAGCAAAGCACCCTGAGATTTCTTAAATTGTGAAATGTGTTAGGAATAAATCCTGAGAGGGAGTTCCATCCCAAATCTAGAAGGGAGAGCTTAGAAGCATTGAAGATGAAACTTGGAATTGGCCCACTAAAATTATTTCTTCCGAAGAAAAGATTCTCAAGATTTGGAACTACAAGGTCTATGCTTGATGGAAGACCCGAGACAGTATTATCGGAAAGAGCAAGTGTTTTCATTGTTGATATGTTGAAGATTGAAGCTGGAACAACACCAACTAGGTTGGCAGTTCGAATCTCCAAAATCTCTAGATTACGAAGATTGCTGATTTCATGTGGTATCTCACCAGCAAACGTGTATGCAAGCACACTTGCTTATTAATTTTTGTATGATTTCAAAGATTTTTATCGAGTAATTTGATCTATGTGCATGTATTTTAGCAAGATTTATGTATATGTAATACTCAGGTTCGCTCTCGATATTATAATTAATATAACAAGTTAAAACGTATGAGAGTACCCATCAAGTTGTTGTAGCCAAGCTGTAGTTCTCTGAGCGACGTCAAATTCCCTATTTCTCTTGGAATGGTTCCTGATAAATCATTGAACGACAAAGATAATTAAAGTCTAATGAAGTGGGTGGTATTTCGCCCTGAAAGTTTTTTGCAGACAGAGAAAGAAGATATGCTGGAGATGAAATAATGGAAAGCACCGGAGAGGCGTAAAGAGGATGATACAGGAATAAAAGCATATAGAGCATATAAATATTCAAGGATGCTGACAGGAATAAAAGCGAAACTTTATAAATTTCGCCAAATTAAATGGGAGATTCAAAATGGAAGTAGCAATGGACTGTAAAATAAGAACAAAACGTTTATTGTATGAATTTTTCCGTGATCATACGCACCTTGGAGTTCGTTATTTCTAAGGGTTAAACCCTCAGGCTTGGTCAAGTTGCCAAATTCTTTTGGTATGGCCCCTGAGAAATTATTGTGTGACAAAAATAGCTCACGCAGCTGTCTGCAGTGTGATAAAGTGGACGGTATTTCGCCACGAAACTTGTTTCTTTTCAGAAACAGAGATTGCAAATTAGGAAAATGATTGCAAATACTCGGTGGGATTTGGTCAGATAGTTGATTGTCAGAAAAATCAATAACAAGTAAAGACGACATGTTGAAGATGGAAGAAGGGAAAGAACCAGAGAGGCTTAAGCCAGAAATATTCAATTCTACGACTCTACGCCGATGGACATCACAAGTGACTCCCGTCCAATTACAGACGGAGCTACTTGAGTTCCAATTATTAACCAAGAAATTGAGTGGATCATTAGCTATATGAGCTTTCAGGCCAAGAAGGGCTTGTTGATCTGTGGTAATGTCTATAGCTGCTGCCAAAACTAATAAGGAAAGAATTAAATAATGGGTAAAGAAAACTCGATTTGTCTCCATATCAGAGAATAGAGATTTGAGTGTGTTATTCTTTTGCTTCACAAGTGCAATAGTATAAATAGTGAATGAAACTCACATAATTTCGAAGAAGCTGCAATTAAAAAAAGAAATATTTTATTAATAGAGCATAGTGGGGCCAACGTGTTAAGATTCTCCAATTTGGTTCGCATTTCTTAAAATGGAACTCCAAATCTGCACAATTTAATTGGAGGGACAAGTGTATGTCTCAATTTGATCATGCTATAATTTAAATGAGCATAACTTCCAGAAGACGAATATTTTAAGTAACGCTTAAGAAATGATAATTAAAAAAAAACCATTAATTTTTATCTTAATCTTCCACTGTTTTTGTCTTTTTCTATAGTTGTTCAAGTTCATGATTTGAGTAAAAGTCAAAAATGAGAGGCCGAAATGAACTTTCAGGGAACTGGATTGCGGAATTGCAAAAGGTATGGATGAAGAAGTTATTTCATTTTTGAACTAAATGGAATTTGTTTGTACATGCAACTCTTTAATTTTGAATACACGTAAACTAAGGTTCAGCAAATGAAATTCGACAGAACTCAGTACAATTGTCATTGCAAAGAATTTCTAACCACCCACACGACATTTCTTCATTAGAAGATGTGTACAGAGTTTGATTCACTATGCATGATTTGCTTAAATGTCAGATTATCGGAGGCCATTAAGTATTTAATTCCACTTATATCTAATTAATTACAAAAAAAATCCTGGATAAACATCTTCGCCCTTGATTTATTTCTATTGGTCTTCCATCCAGTGTCCGTTGAAGCAAATTAATTTTGGGGTCGTTTGAACAACTAATTAGAAGAATCATCTGTTCTTAGTTGATTCCGACTATAAGAGCTTTTACAAGTAGTAGGTGAGGTACCGAGTTCAAATACAGCTAACAAAACAAAATATTTTGGGTTCAAGTTCGAGTTTGTGGGCCTGATAAAATCCCAAAATATATTTAGCGCTTAGAATTATCCCGAAATGGACCCGTTTTTAATTCTAAAACTTTTTGAGAGGCCATACCCTACCTGTATTGTCAGAGGCCCGTGGGTACCGGCCCAACAAAAAATGTTGCCATCCCTAAATAAGAGCTTCTAGGAGTAGTGCATGAGCACTCGAGTTCAAATACAGCTCACACCAAGGTGTAATGGCATGGAGGATGTTTATTTATGTGAAAGTTAAAATGAAAAAAGCAGACTAGTGAAAGAACCCAAGATAGAAGATATGAAGTGCTTCAACAAGTGTAAAAGGTTTTGGAAGACACAGAGCAAACAGAGTACTCCGTCATCAAAACTAAGATTTAGAAGTTATAAAAGTTTTCACCTTTAAGTAACATTGTGAATAGTTCAATCATAAGAAGCCGTAATTATGAGAGTGGCCTTTGAAGATTCTAACATTGGATTTGGTTTCAAAATCCCACACCTATTTTCACAAAATTTTTGCCAAAGAAAATTTTTTATATTAAATAAAACACGGTCATAAAAATTAATAAAATCAGTACACACTAATTGGATAAAAATAGAAAAGGTGGAGGTTTGAATGCATATCATTTGAAAATAACGCAGATTAGTAAAAGTGGAGAAGAATTGATGAAAAGCTATATAGTTCAAAATACAGAGAAGAAACTACAACGAAAACAAGAAAACATATCCTTACCATCTACTGTTAAAGGGTATTCATTCCATCTATAGTAAAATACATAATGAATTGAAATAAAAATTACATCTGAGAGACATGCTCTGGCCAATTCAAATTTTCGCCAAGGAAGTATCTCTAATCTTTATGAGTCCGGTTACAATTTCTTTTGTGTTAAATTCTCTACTGAGGTAATTCACTTGTACACTCCACAGCCAAACTCAAGACTGATGATACACATAGCTCCTTTACAACAAAATGATTCTTTTCTCTACTGTATAAGTTTGAGTCCACAACATTCATCACTGGAATGGGTAACAAGTCGTTAACCCAATGTTTTAAGCTCATCTCTCCAGAAAAAAATTTCATTTGTGGGTTTGTTCCTCGTAAATATTTCCATTAACAGAATCCCATAACTATATGCATCACCTTTTGTTAATACTTGTCCTTCCCTCCCGTATTCTATGGAACACATCAATGTCATAGTTAGATAATTCGTCAATATTCATGAAGAACCAATAATATAATTCAAATTAGTGAGTTCAGCGCAAACCTAGTGCCATGCAACCTATTGTGGCAAGTGTTTGTATTTGTTTCATGGGCTCATCTCCACTTCAGAGCTTTGCAATACCAAAATCACTCAAATGAGCAATCATGTCTTCACCTAACAATATATTGCTAGGCTTAATATCACAGTGAACCACATGATTTTGAAGACCAAAATGGAGATATTCTAAAGCTAATGCATCGTCAATCATTATGCTCAATCTCTGGAAAATATCCAAATTAAAATTTTCGGACTAAAAAACAATCCCCCGGGCTTCCATTAGGTATCTACTCCACTACTAAAGCTTTAAAGTCATTATTTGTACAACTATTGATGATTTTGACAAGGTTTCGATGACGAATACTTCTCAGCACTTAACATTCATTAGCAGGACTCTTCAATGCTCCATCATGTTGCAAGTTAAACACCTTTATTGCAACCTCCATCCCATCTAGAAATCTGCCCTTGTAAACCAAACCAAAACTTCCACTGCCAACTACGTATTTTGCGTTAAATCAATCTGGTGCTTGCAAAAGTTCTTGGTATGAGAATCTTCTCCATGCTACTTGAGTTGCAGCTTATGGATAATACTATTGATACTGTGGATCAGATACTGGAACAGCCTACTTTATCATTTATCATATAATGTCCCACCTTGCCATAGAGGATGTTGCTCGAACTAGTATCTTGTCAAAGAGATGGAATCAGATACGGGCATCATTTCCTTTCTTGCACTTTGATGATCATTTGTTGACTGTATCAAGAGGTTTGAATGATCGAAATTTCAACGTTTGTAAGGAGAGAAAAGAACTTAAAATAATAATAATAATAATAACATGTTAAAATTCCTTGATGGTTCACTACTTCAGCTCCGCAAGCTTGATTATTCAGAAGTAGATACTACAGGTAGATCTTTCGGGTGTTGAAGGATCGTCTTCTGTTGTTGATAAATGGAAAAGGATTGGCAGTAGAGAATGGGGGGTAAAAGAATTACGCTTTGCTCTCAGCACAGACGATGATATTATCTGGTACACTTTGTCCCAAACAATCTTTTCCGCTAAGTTATGGGCTACATTGAAGCTTGCTGGTTGTTGGTTGGAGCAGCCCTGGAATGCTATAAGCTTAAATTCTCTGAAAAAAAGCTTACCCTACGCCATGTCTATATAAATGAAGGTATGGTTAATAAGCTCATTGGTGAATGCCATTTACTTGAAGATTTGTACCTTTCCAAGTGTTTGGGTTTGTGACGCAGTGCGGAAGCGATACTAGATATCGTTCTAGCGTACGTTCTTGAAACTCAAGAAAGAGGGTTCTCACAAAGGAGAAAATATCTCAATTGAGAAAATACTTGAATATTATTGATGAAACTTATTTGGTGTTACAATAAATTAAGATGACTGGCATATTTATACTAGTAGCTATTAAATCCTAATCCTTTTCAAGTAAGAGAAATAATCTAAAATCCTAATTAAACTAGAATTACAAATATGACTCAAATAAGCTTAATAAAATAAGAGAAATCCTAATAAAATACTAAATACTAAATTGACTCAAAATCTAGAATTCCTAATTTATTCTATCCCCTATGCTTCCTACATCAGTCTCCTCCTCTTCGAAAAAACCTTGTCCTCGAGTTTTGCTGAAAATAATAAACTATCTGGAGGATGAAACTTGAAGTAGAGTAGCAATGAATCTTGGAGCTCGAACTCATAGTTTTGAACATTAATCTTCCTTGAAACTTGAAATGCTTCATACTTCATCGTCTTCTTGATCTTGTTAGTCACTCTACGAAAAGGTAAAGTCTTGTACGAACGAATAACTTCTAAGCCTCTCAAGTCTTTTGTCAAACCTCGCTCGATGTTCTCGCCAATTAACTTTATCTTGGATGTCATATCTTCTTCAAGAATAACTTTCTTATCTTCTATAGGAATAGGCATAACCATATCAATTATCTCAACGTCTTCAAGAACAATTTGCTTAGCTTCACGAATAATTGGTAAAACCATATCAACCTTATCATCTTCAAGAACAATTGGTATCTCTTCAAAAAAAGTTTTTGCTACGTTATTTTCTTCCAATGATGAGACCAATAAAACTTGATCTTCCACGTTTACATCTTTAACTTTAAAATCTTGGATAAACTCTTTGTCACTAATGAGAGTAATGGTTGAATCATGTTTATCCAACACATCTTGAGTAACTTTAAAATCTTCAAGCACAATATCTTCTTCCATTGGCGAATTATAATCTTTATTAGCATAAGAATATTGCTTTTCGACATTAGAATCCTTTGGTGAGGAGAAGTCCATGATAAGATCTTGTTTCGATAACGAACTCTCATGTTGTAATTTTGGCGGAATGAATCTATCGACCTCTTGATCTTTTCTTCTTTGGCTCTCATGATGCTCTTGCGCTTGTTAAAATCTCTTTAATGCTTGCTTTCTCTTTCTCTTGATTTGCAATTCAACTTCTAAAGCAATTTTGATGACATCCCAATATTCACGAGTAGCAACAATTTGTAATAAAACCCGTTCCTTAATATCAGCACGTAATCCTTTCACAAATCTTGAAATTGCATCTTCATCATCTTTAGAAATATTCACACTACAACAATAATTTCGAAGTTGAGATTCATAGAATCGAACAGAATTCGTACCTTGTTGACACTTATAAAATTTACAACGAATCGTTTGAAAATATTCAGGAGGAATAAAATAAGCTTTTATCTTCCTTTTCATGCTATGCCAAGTTCGAATCTTGTCTCTTCCATGCTGAATTCGCGTTGCTTGTAAGTTTGCCCACCATTGTGATGCATCTCCCATTAATTTAGAGGACACGTACTCTACATGTTTATCCTCTGGAATATCTTCAAGAGTATCTTCAATTTTGAAAATCCAATCGAAAATATTCCCAGGATTAATAAATTTATCATAATAGAAAAGATCATCATCATCTTCTCTAAAGCTCATTGCACCACTTTTCTAATTTTTTTTTGGTTTTTTTATAAGAGCAAAAAAATCAAAGGGCAATACTATAAATAAAAGTAAGTATTGGGTTAAAATTATAAATAAGCAAAAGTTGATGTTGCCGGCAATGGTGGTCGGAAAAACGGGAGAGGAATGGTAGATCTGGAAGATTTGATGGTTGTGAGTGTGATGGTGGTGGTGGTTGGACTCAAATCGTTGTGGTTTGGAGGTTTTGTTCGGTTCCGGTGAAGTGGCCGGCGGTTGGCAGCGGGAGTGGGTTGGAAAGAGAGATATGATGATGGTGGATGGATTGGTAGTGATGGTGGCTGTCCAATCGAGGCGGATTTTGGCGAATCAAGCGATGGAAATCGCGGTGGTTTAGCAGCTGTTTTGGTGCTTTTTCGGTGGATACGGTGGCGGGTTGGTGGTGTTATGGGCTTGGTTATGGTCGGCGGCGTGTGGGCAGTCAGGTGGTGGTGGAGATCGACGGAAACGATGAAGAACGATGGCGGTGGCAGCCACGTGCGGTGGCTGTGAGGTGGTTACGTTTTCTTTTTAATAAGTTTTTTTTTTTTGGTGGAAATAATAGATGATGGAGGAAGGTTGTGTATGGTGGATGGTTGATGGTCAGGAAAGCCCTGCTTGGCACAGAGAAAGGCTCTGATACCACTTGACGCAGTGCGGAAGCGATATTAGATATCGTTCTAGCGTACGTTCTTGAAACTCAAGAAAGAGGGCTCTCACAAAGAAGAAAATATCTCAATTGAGAAAATACTTGAATATTATTGATGAAACTTGTTTGGTGTTACAATAAATTAAGATGACTGGCATATTTATACTAGTAGCTATTAAATCCTAATCCTTCTCAAGTAAGAGAAATAATCTAAAATCCTAATTAGACTAGAATTACAAATATGACTCAAATAAGCTTAATAAAATAAGAGAAATCCTAATAAAATACTAAATACTAAATTCACTCAAAATCTAAAATTCGTAATTTATCCTATCCCCTATGCTTCCTACATCAGTTTGAAGTCTTTTATTGTCTCCAAAGCACACAAACTCAAGAATGTGACAATTGAGGGTTTTCGGTCAAGTGAACTTGAGAGTGTTGTTGTTCCGATTCTTCAACAGTTAACCCTGAGAAACAGCACTGTCATTGCACATTTGTTGTGTCCAAATTTGAAAAAGTCAAGTCTAGATGGGTTAGTTCTGAAAGCACTGTCAAAACTTCCCTGCTTGAGGATCTGTCTGTGATCGGATGTCTTTTTCCATCGAAAGGATAAAAATTTCAAGTGGTTTGCTCAAGCACTTGCTATTTGAGTTATGTAAAAATTTGAAAGCAGTGGATCTTGATACTTCCCCAATTTAATTTCTTTTACTTTTGAGAGTACTCAAATTCCCAATCAATTAACACGTCTCAATTATGTCCATGGAAAGTACACTTTGAGCTTCAAGGTGACATTGACCGTTGTTACCTTAAGCTAAAAAATTTTCTTGCAGCATCTAGTCAAATTGAAAAAAATAGTCATAGCTCTGTATAAAGATATCAGCAAGGTATGTTCAGAAGTTCCATATTAATTGGTTAGTGCTTTTTCACTTTTGTTTTGCTTTTCTAATTGTATTTTTTCCTTCTTTTTTTTTTCGGTTGAATTGTCGTTGATGAGACCTAGACTGGAGCTAGAGACATTTTGGCAAGGTGAAAACAATTTGATCATAGTATAATGAATGTGTTGAATTGCATTTATAATTGAATTCTATATGTTCAATTGAGGGCTGTCAATTTTCTTGGAAAATTCGTAATGAACGTGTTTGTGTTATGTTGTTAGGCATTGTCTCGTTATTAGGTATTGTGCTAAGTATTGTGTTATCCCATTTTTCAATATTAGGTGTTGGTTATTTTTTGCCTTTTTTATGTAATTTAATAATTTCAAAAAGAAACTATAACGTCAGTATCGCTAATTGTAATCCAATAATCATAGGTATGCCTGTAGTTGACTGGAAATTTGAAACAAATATTCAAAAGAACATTGCTTAATTACATTATTTATTTTGAATCTTGTATTTTTTGTGATAAATGAGTTTTTTTTTCTTTTTCCTGAAAAGGATAACTGTGTTGAGTATTATCCAACAAATTATCATGAACTTGCTACTTCTTTCAAATTTTTTTCATCTACCAAAAGAATTTCATCCATCATTGTTGTATTAATCGTTGTTGGGTTTGAAATTATCTTGATCGAGTCCAAGAGGCTATGTAATAGGGTATTTGCCGCCATAAGAAGGGCCTAAAGCCTAAAGTTAATCTTTGTTTGGGCTGTTACTCATCACGAGGCCGAATTTGTTTAAAAGAAAAAGTCCTCAAGAAACCCTTTTGCTTCGAAAGCCACACTAGATAATTCAGAAAGGAAAAACATGCTCTCACAAAAGAAATGTACAAAGGATTGCACAAAACGGTGCACTTTAATTTACCAAATTTATAAAAATTGCTTAAAATTTTGAAGATTGATCATTTACACCCCGAGTTTGTCTTGGGTTTTATTTCTGCAAAAATGGTATTAGAGCCAAGTATTTGGTTTAAATGAATTAAAATGGATGATAAAATAATTGTTCATTTCATTAATAATGGAGGATATAATTTAATAATAGATAGTAGAACAATAAAATATAATATTGGTAAGCATATGCAATACTATTCATGTGAAAGAAGAGATTTAGATATTAAACAGTTAATACAATTATATTTATCAAAAACTCATGAATTATATAATAATAAATCAAAGAGGTTTAAATATAGATCCTCTCTTGTTAGATAATATAAGAATAGAAGTTTCTAGAAATAATTTTTCTTGGAAACAATGGAATATCAATTCTGTTGAAGATTACAATAATGATCTAATAATTGATCATAATAGACTTTTATCTATTGCACAAAGAGAAGAATATAATTGGAATAACAAAAGAATTAGGAGTAAATATTATCCTTCTAGTAATATCCTATTAGGATATAAGGATTTATTTATGCATAAACTATGCCTTATAAATAAAGGATTTGGGAAGAATTACATTCCCAAAGAAATAAAAAACATTAGATGTCACAAATATTTAATAGAAAGTAACGAAATATTATGCAAATGTTACTATGAATAAATTACCTGAACCATTAGTAATTTCACAAAATATAGAAACTAATAATTTTCCATCTTCCAGTTATAGGCAAAGAAGATTTACATATGGAAGATTTCAACTTTTTGATTTAGTAAATGATTCCAATATGTGGGGAAATAATCAGTTAAACTGGATTTCTCTGTATTTATTAAATAAATTAAGAAACCCTAATTTAACTATAAATGATATTGAAAGTACAAATGAAATATTAGAGATAAAAAATTTTTATGAAGAAAATATAAATCAAATTAAAAAATTATGCAATCAAATGAGTCAAGAATTTGACCAGATAAAACAAAGGATAAAAGATTTTAACATGAGATCATAAATATAATAAATAAAAATTCTATGGAAACAAGATTAAAGAAGATTGAAATTCAATTGAATAAAATTGAAAGAATTATCGAACAACTTGATAATAAATTTAGAACTTCAAGAAAATTGAAGTACAAAGACTTGATAATAATATGGAACAATTACTCATGATAATTCAAGAACATAATAAAATCTTACAAGATACAATAATTTACTTTAATGAAAAGAACAGTAATGAAATTCAACCCATGATAAGGCCAATATTTAACAAAATAAAAGGAAATAAAAAATTGATAAGTTTGAGAATGTTAAGCGAAAATGCTAATAATGGCTTAAAAGAAATATATGATAATAATGAAGAATCTGAAACAGACGAAGAAGATAAAAATGTCTTCATAAATTTAGAAGATATTAAAAAAAGAATAGAACATCTAAAAATGAATGAATCAAAACCAAGAGTTTTTTAACAAGATGAATCTAGTAATAGAGCTTCCTATGCTAGAGAAGAAATACCAACATATGAAAATGAAAGATCACAAAGCCAATAATTTAGGCCAAGCAAAAGACCTAAGAAAGAATATAAGATTCTAGGAGAATATAAAGAAAGACCCATCAGCCATGAAGGTATATGGTTAGATTTAGATTGTGTTAAAGATGGAGATAAAATGACAACTACATGGGTAAAATCTATGAAAATTTCTTTAGCATTTTATAATTTATACAGACATAATAGTATAGAATTCCTTAAAATTTCATTTATAGAAATAGTTGCACAATGGTTTATGGGATTAAGTCAAAATAATAAAAATAAAGTATTATAAGGAGAAAATCCTAATAAAAATGAATCTCAAGAACAAATCTTAACTAGGTTTAAAAGTGAAATAAGAAGAGAATTCTTAGGAGAAGATTGGAAAGTCGATTATCGGCAAGAATTAGAAAGAAAATAATGAAAAATATGAGAAAACTAACTAGGCTTGAAATATGTGATATATGTTACTTAGAAGCATACACATGTAGCTTCGAAGAACTATATTACAAGTGCGAATTTAGAGAAGAAGATAATACGAAGATGTACTACAATAATTTATATTTTATGAAAATACCAGACCCATCGGGTAAAAAGATTATGCAAATATATAGCTAAGAATATGACGATACTACCAATACTGATACACTCGGAAGTATAATTAGGTTTGCTCGAAACAGGGTAAATCAATGGTGTTCTGAAATAAGAGATAGAAGACTAACGAATAAACAAAATTGAGGATTATGTTGTTCAAAATTAGAAGAACCTCCAAGATTTGGGTGTTCCGACAAAATTTATAAACATAAGAAAAGATTTAAAAGGAAAAAATTCTTTAGAACAAATAAAAAATATTATAAGAAAAATAAATACAAAAAAAAATTCTTCAAAAGAAATAAATATAGAGAATTTATGTCAAAAAAGCCTAAAAAATGTAAATACTGGTTATGTGATGAAAAAGGTCATTATGCAAATGAATGTCCTAAGAAAACGAAAGTAAACATTAAAATATTTGAATATTTTGATAAATTAGAATTAATCACTAATAGTGAAGATGTTAGTGAAAATGATAGCATATACTATCTGTCTGATGAGACTTTAAGTACCTCAGAATCAGAATGAGTATAGAAAAAATAGATGATAAATATCTATATCAAGATGAAAAATTAGAAGAATAAGGTTCTTTTAATAAAGAATTAATCTTTGATAAAAAAAAAACAATACCTTAAGATTAATAAAAAGGGATTAGAAACATCTATAACTTCAGTCAATAAGTTAGCACAAGGAATAGCTAAAATGGTTAAAAGGTAAAATATAATGTATTTTGGTGCCACTATAAGAGAAGAACCCATTGAAATTAGGCACGCTAGAGGAAATACAAATATACCTCTTTTATTAAAATCTGATATAGAGGAAAAGATTAATAAAATCAGAGCTAGTGATAGACATAAAATTGGATATATTCACATTGGAGGAATTCAGATTATGATAAAAGCTCATTTCACAGAAGGAATTGATAGTCCAGTAAATCTTGCTGTACGAGATAATAGAATAAAAGATAGAAAACATGCACTTCTTGAAATAATTCAAGGAAATCTTAATTATAAGAAATTGATATTTAAGATATATCCTAAATATTCAATAAGTCTTAGAGATATAAATATAAACAAAACTTTAACTCTATGTCATGATTTTAAATATTTTGATATAATGCATGATGGATCATATCCATATAGCATAACTTATGCCATAGAATATGCATTAACAAATTCAGCTAACAGTGAAATGTTTGCTGATAAAGAATTAATAGAAATGGATAAACTTTTTAGTAAAGTTAGAAAAATACAATCTCCTGAATTATGAAGAGAAATTGATTTACCAGAAGAATAGGAAATGGATCTAAGGAGTCAACCTACTTTGATCAGGAGAAATACCTCTAAGACCATAGAATATACACCCGAAGGTAGAATAATTATAAGGGGTGGAGAATCAATCTCTATACCTAGAAAAGATTTAAAATTAAGTGGAACGTAAAGTTCTACAAGATGTAGTCATCTTGTGAGGCCACCATCACATAAGATATTGGCAACAATTAGAAAAAATAATCAAAATCTAAAAATCATGATTGAATATAATAATGGAAATTCATGGCATGAGACTTTTGCTATTCTTGATACAGGAGCTACAAAATCTTATGTAAATGCCAAACTAATTAAATATCTACAAAGAAAGATTCTAATAGAACTACATACCTATGTAGGATATAATAGAGAAAGAAAAACATTAAGCCACTATTATGAGATACCATTAAAGATTAAGGGAATAGAATTTACCTTTCCTTTCTATATAGAACCAAAATATGAAATAGAAATAAGACTTTCTTGAAAATTTCACTTCTTACTACATAGGAGATCGAGAAATATCCATAACAATTGAAGGGATCAAACAAACTCTATCAAGACATGTCTAATCCTTTTATAGTATATATAAAAGTTATTGTACCATATTATAAGCATCAGCTAGAATGGTTCCATGCTTTAATTGATACAGGTTCCGAAGTTAGTTTAGCTAATTCAAGAATTTATCCACCGACATATTGGAAAGATTATAAACCTTTAACATGACAAGGGATTAATGGAGAACAAATTTCTCTATGAACATGTAGAAAAAAAGCTTTACTACAAATAGAAGATTATATTATAAGCATACCAATGTTATGGTCTTATGATTATATAGGTGCCGATATACTTTTAAGAGTTAATTTCCTTCGTCAGTTCATTTATATAATGACTAACGAAACAATTACTCTTAAAACACCATGCAATCATACACTTACCACAACAAGGATTTACCATCCCGTTCGGCGAACTACTTGAAAATTTCATTTTCGACGAATCCAGTGTGGTAATTTCAATATAAAAATTAATCAAATTATATTTTATTATGAAAAAATCTTAGAAAAACTTGATAAATTTTTTGGTGAAAATCCAATTCAATTATGGAAAATTGATAAAACATATACTAAGATAGAATTAAAAGATTCCAATGTTATCATAAGAGTTAAGCCTATGAGATATGGACGAGAAGATAGAATAGAATTTGATAAACAAATTAAAGAACTCTTAGATCTCAAACTTATTCGAGAATCTAAAAGTCCACATGACAGCCTAGCCTTTATGGTTAAGAATCATGCAGAGATTAAACGGGGAAAAGCTTATATGGTTATTAATTATAAAGAATTAAATAAGGGTGGGGCTATTTGAACCCACCAAAATACTCATTAAACCCAATATTTAATAAAAAAATTTATTACTAAAATGTCCACATAGAAAATTACTATAATAGACAAGAATTATATAAAAATTATATAATTTAATTATTATATAATTAAATTAAGTAAAAAATTACAGCTTTCCTCCCATATTCTTTATTATTCAATGTACTGCAATCACGCTTTCTAAGTCCCACAAATTCAATTTGTTTTTCCTTATTTACAATTTTGTGAATAGGACGAAGTTTCATTGAATTTTTAATACATTTGGATCAAAACTTATTGTGCTAGTAAAATTTCTCTTGACTTCCAGTCTTCCACCGTCTAATTTCATCATTTCCAATTTCTTTAAATAGGAAAATGAATTCTCTTCCTAGTTAGTTAGCTTTCTTCTATATACGAAAATGAAAAAAAAAAACCATGCAAGAATTGTTGCAATCACTTGAATTTTTTATTTATTATAAATGTATACGTAATTTTATTATCAGTTGTTTATTTAAAATTTTTTAAGGGTATTGTTCCAAACACATGAAATATCAACAGGAAAATAGCTACTAAAATTTAAAAATAAAAAGTTTAAGAACTTGATATAAAATATTGATGGGTAAATGTCCAAAAATGAAGAAGAAAGGAACAACGAAATGGAGAAAGGATGTGAAAAGAAAAATAAGTGAAATTATGATAATTTAGCTTAATAAGGGTATTTTAGGTATTAATATGGGTTTGTAAACCAAAATAGTATATTTTAAATTTTAGAAGTGTGTTTATTAAGTAAATGGGTTTAATGAGCAATTCAGTAGGTTCAAAAAGCCCCACCTATTAAATAAATATA
Organism: Clausena lansium; assembly: GCA_030449835.1. NCBI lineage: Eukaryota > Viridiplantae > Streptophyta > Magnoliopsida > Sapindales > Rutaceae > Clausena > Clausena lansium. The sequence goes on from JASUUF010000369.1 coordinate 4,381,598, forward strand.
CTAAATTTGATGAATACTTTTTACCTCACACAGATACATTAATTACTTCTGTAATTAATAAAAAGATATTCAGCAAGTTTGATTGCAAATCAGGCATTTGGCAAATTAAGCTTGAAGAAGAAAGTATACCACTTACTGCCTTTAGTATACCTCAAGGACAGTATGAATGGATTGTAATGCCATTTGGATTAAAAATGCACTAAAATATTTCAAAGACGAATAGATAAAATTTTTAAAGAATTTCATGAGTTTTGTATTGTCTATGTGGATGATATATTAATATTTTCTAATAGTGAAGTTAACCATATTAATCATTTAGTTTCTTTTGTAGAAAAATGTAAGAAACATGAAATATTACTTTCTAAAAAGAAAGCCAAAATAATAAAACCTAGCATTGAATTTCTAGGATTAATAATAGATGAAACAGGAATAGAATTGCAACCTCATATTTCTGAAAAATATATTTATTTCTGGACAAATTATAATATAAGGAGCAAATTCAAAGATTTTAATGATGTTTTAACTATGCTGAAGGTTTCATAGAAAATTTAGCAAAAGAAAGACAACCCTTACAAGGATTATTGAAAAAGAATAATACAAAATCTTGAGAAGAATCTCATACTCAAGTAGTTAAAAAATTAAAAGAAAAATGTAAAAATCTACCAAGATTAGGATTTCCAATGGCCAGTGATAATTTAATCCTTAAAACTAATGCTTCTGGCAATCACTAGGGTGCAGTATTAAAAAAATGTCTAGAAAAGATTTATAGATATGCCAGCGAAACATTTAAGCCCGTAAAAAAAAATTATCACAGTAATGAAAAGGAATTATTAGCTATTAAAAATGGGATAGCTAAATTTATTTTATTTTTATTACCAAAAAGGTTTAAAATCAGATTTGATAATACCCATGTTAAAGGATTTTTAATAAATTGCCTAATCTCCCTCAATATAAGAGATTAATTATATGGTAGCAATTCTTTGCTGAATATGATTTTGAAATTGAGTATATTAAAGGATCTAACAATTGTATTGTAGATTTTCTCAGTAGGGAATACAATGGATAATAGTCTTTCCAAAATAATAAAAGGCATAATGATGTGCTCTGAAGGTCAAGAACTGCTTCTCAAGGGCAATGAAATGATTTATGATGGGCTTGCTATGATTGATGATACCCAATAAGAATTGAGCAAACTTTGCCCAGACAAAAGTTTACAAAATCATCTAGAAGTTCAAACTTCAGAAAAATATATTAGCAAAATGCTAAGGAAGGTTCATTTCAAGGATCAAATTGAGGGTCAGATCGCCCAGTGTTCTTCACAAAATACAAAGATCCCAATTCCAGAGAGGTTTCTCTCAATCCATGATCTTAAAGAACAATATACGAAGGGAGAGGGTTCCCAAAGCTCTTCACAGAGTTTAAAGCCCCAATATACTAAAAGCGGACAGTCAATTTCAATGGCTAAAATCCCATGTGAAAATGACTACACTTATGAATATAAAAGAATTGATAAAATAGCCTATGGGATTCGTCCTAGCCAGGCTATTATGCCAGATCATTCAGGGTTATATCCAAAAATTAATTTCACCTCAGGAGGTAATCCTAAAATGATAAAAGATATATTTGATTATGGATTTCTTAATCTCATTTCTAAAGATGAAAATTTCAGGGAACTAGAATTTCTTCTCAAAAAGATCAAAGAAGCCGCCATTGAACTCAAAAAGATAAGCAGGACAAAAGAAGCCTGAATATTGTAATAACAAATGGTATCCAGCTCAGCACATGATACAAGTTGGGGTTAGCAGTAAAAAAGTTAGTCTAACAATTGATTTAAACCAGATTTATAATGATTATGATCCATAATTATTTGAGCCCAAAGCACTCAACACCAAAAGGGCAATAGGAATGAAAGTCCTCAATGAGCAGCTTGAAAGGATAAGTAAAGAATGTGTGTGGCTTTATGAGACTATGAAAGAATATATCATCTTTTCTATGAGTAGAAAAGAAAATATCCTAGCCAAATATGTTATCAATAAAAACAAAAAAGCAATAGATGAAAATCTTATGGAGTTCAGTCTGCCAACACACCACGAAATATACAAGGTGTTAAAACACCAAAATGATTGTGGCTATTGTCATGGAAAATCCAAAGATGGATTCAATGAATAAGACATGTCAGTAGATGAAGAGCTCATAAAAGGCATGTGATAAGGTCCACTAGAACAATCAAAGATGCCAGCTTAACAGGCTTCAATAATTTAAAGGAAAAGGCCAAAAAGATAAAGCTCATCAGCATAGTAGCTATCTGCTATAAAAAAATAAACGTCAGCAAGAATCAAAGAAGAGGGGTCAGCTTATCTGAAGGAAATCCCCAAGATCCCACGAGAATGTAACAAGTGTGATGTAATCTTATCTTTTCAAAGATATAAATAAACCATGTGAGAAGGAGGAGGCAATCGTCTTGTAGCCTTTCCTAACCTTCACAAGCTTTTGTAATTCTCTGTAACAATCTTCAGTTATGGAATAAATAAAACTTTTGAGTGAAATTATCATCTTCCAAATACTTTATATATTCTGAGAAATAAATCAAGTGCTTTACATGCCAGCACTTGTGCTAATGGAAGAAGATTTCATATTACTAAGCACTCTTCCAAAGACGTTTGCAAGGAAAGCGCTCTGACAGATCCTTCTAGGCTGTGAAGCAGTGTGTTGCGTAAGGCTGTGTGGAACAGTCACTAAGGTGATCTTGCTGGACGTATGGAGTTATGGCTGTGCTGACCATGGACCTCTCTATGGTTGAAGGCAATTAGTGAGTCTATCTCAGAATTTCGAGAGATAGTATACTAGTTAGTAATCCTGAACTATCTTCTTATATTTTAGCAACAAACGAAAACATATTGGGCCTTGGTTGTTTTCTTGAATGTTATAAGATAAGAAGTGATAAGAGTAACTCAAATTCATAAAAACGGAAAGAGCAGTTGACAAGTTTATAGATGCAATTGATAATTTAGACTTTAGTCAAGAATATCAAATTATTTATACAATCTCTGTTTTAACCAGAAGATTAATTACTAGAAGACATTGGTATAGAGATATGAGAAGCATAAATTCAGAAGATGAAAGAGAAATATTTGATACTTTCGAAGAAGAAAACATGATAGCATTAATGGAATCAATTTTACTGAGTCTTAAAGTAATTCAAGATAGGTGCAGAACTAATAATAGAACTCAAGATCGCCCATAATGAATAACAATAATAATAATATGAACTTTTTTATTCAAAATACAGAATTTAGATTACAATATTTGTGTGAAAGCATGGATGGACTATATCTCAGTTAGGAAGATAGCTTAAAAATATACATAAATATGTTAGAAGAAAATATTTAGTCTCTGTCTCAAGAGAGACAGATAATTATTAATACAGATCCTAATTTAGAACCAATAGATCTTTATAAATATGATAATCATCTAAACTTATATAAAATAATAGCTAAAACTTTGAAAAATTTTAAAAATAAATATATGTTGTTAATTTTATGCAATAGGTTGTCAATGCGCAAGTGTACACAACAAATAATATAATAGTAAGTATAGGGATCGTCTCCACAGGGATTGAAGTTATCAACCTTACTACAAAAAGCTTATTCAGTGTAACTTTTAATAATTTAATAAAAGTAAAATAAAATAAATTGAGTTGAAATTAAAATAAAATAAAATAACTAACAAACTATGAATTAAAATAAATCAGACATCAACACAAAGAAGTAATCAACGGCTATTGAGTAGTTGGGGATCTAAACTCACTTAATGACTATCGACTTGTTTAACAATTTACATCTAGCTGCTTCAGCATCGAATTCAGCACTGGGCAGATTCCTAATGTATTCTCATCTTTCGCCTGTTGGATTCTTATCTCTATATGCAACCTAATAGTGACTAATTGTTAAGCCAACTTCTAAATATAGCATTACATACTCTTGGATCTACTTACCCTACAAGGTGAATCCCTATGTCTAGTTCTTCACAAATTATATATTAAACATGGCTCCACCAAATAGATGATAAATCAATTAAGGAAAAAATTCAATCTATAATCATATATTGCTTTGATTCTTTCCACTAAGCCATCCCTGTTGAGGATCAAACCTAGCTTGTATCCCTAAATGGGTAGTCAGCCGAAATAGAGAATTAAATAAGCACAATCAAAACAAAATGCTGTAGCAGGTGTTGAAGCAACAATAATGTAAGTCAAATCATCGTTAAGCTTGTTTAAAATCCAACTACATTAAAATTCAGTTTATGCTTAATAAATAAATAAAAATCTTAAACGGTTCAGCCATTGAATTCATTCTTAATAAAAAATAAAACAAGAAATAGAAGAGTATAAAGATAAAGCTTGAAATCCGAGAAGTCTCTCTTGTATATAACGCAATCTCTTCTTCTTCTCTTCTTCTCTTCTTCTCTTTATTTGTTAAGGTGTTTTTGGTGTGTGTGACGGCTACCTCCTTCTTCTGTAAAAATGTGCTCCTTTTTATATCTTTAGGGTTTTCCAAAAAGGCAAGGAAATCTCCATGTATCCTTAGGACCCTAGAAAAGGAACATTGACTCTTATTAGGATTCTAGGAGTATAAATCATTATATTTTCCTAACCAAGGAAGATATTTTCCTTTAGATTAATGCATGCCACGTCTACCATATTTTGTCCATCAAATAATAATCAGCTATAGAGAAATTAGTTGCTTAACCCGCATAAAATCGTATCTGTCCAGTTTTTACATGTTGTAGGGTTGCTGCAGCAACGATTGCTGTAGCAACTTATCTGCCTTGCTGTAGCATCTTCTCTGCATCAGTTTTGATTTATCTTTTCTGCACATCAACTTTTTGTCATTCTCTGTAGCTCTATTGTTGCAGCATCTATCAATAGAATCTAACCTATTTGGATCACCTACAATAATGCACAAAATTAGAGCACATAATAATTTAAACATATAAAATTATTAAAACTAAACTTAAATAAATACTTAAGCAAAATACAACTAGAAATTAAATAAAAACTCATCATTAACTCTCTAAGTAATATTAATCTAAGCCTAAAAATGCCATGATAACTCTCATTTCATAGAGTTATCAATGTATAAGAGATAGAAGGACAAATTGTCCAGTTATTCAAAATTAGCAATATCATTAAAACTTTAGCAAATATTACAAAAAGGTCCCATTTGTACAAAGTTTTGCACAAAGCTTGGTGAGAATATCATTGTTGATTCAGAAAATAATATTACTTCTACACCCACTACGTACACTAATTCCCAAAACACCCTTGGCTTACATCATTTAACGTTTATTTTAGTATCATTTTTTTAAAAAAAATGTTTTTATCTGTTTTACAAATTTATTTAGAATAAAGAAACAGATCCACTGCTTATTTATATATTTAACAATTTATGGGTTCACCTTATACTGTTGGTATATAAGACTTCTACTTTTTAAACAATATGTTCTCTATGAAAAAATCTTGAATGCTATAGATGAGCACTACTCTTTTTTTATTTATTCTTTATCACGTGTATATTTCAATCAATCATAATAATATGTATGCTCACATAGAACAATGCTCCGACAACATTAAAGTCAACCTTCTAGTTCTCAATCATTTTAATTTGCCAAATATATAACACAACTTAATAACAATTGTGAATTAAAAGCTCACATCACTGCAATTCAAAACAAATCGCAAAAATCTAGCAATTGGACAATTGTCATTCGATTCTCAAGTATACACAATTCCATCAATAACCATTCTCTCTCGGCGGTATTTACGTGACAACTAAAAGCTATGGTCAGTAGCCAAGTTATAGGTAGCCTCAATTACTGAGCACAAACTCCATGAGAAAAATATCACAATCTGCTATCCCGATGCAATCCACGAGTCAGCTAAAGTCAATAGCCGGTGGTGCTGATGATACCACATGTAATTGATATCTATTATCCATTTATATATCCTTGTGCCTTCTCACACATTATATATGCTTCCATGATTTGACTCATTAGTCTTCAACTACTTCCAAATTCTACACAGCACACACCCTTTCAATGAATGTGCTTGCTTTTAGATGACTCTTGATATTGAATCAAATTAAATTTGTTACGACGCTCTATAGTTGATATTGAGGTCGAAAAACAACTCCAACAGCTGAATTTATTTTTTTAGGGATAACAGCATGAACCCAACCTCAAACGTCGATCTAACCGTAACGTTTTACGCCTGCCAACCACAAAAATACAATTAGGACATGCCGATGAGGGTTTCGGTATAGACCCTCCAATACTTAAGTCAAATTATCGGTGTATAAGGAGAAAATAATGTGGAGAAGGGACTGAAAATAAGTTAAAACAAAGGAATTCTTGGGTGGTGGTATTTCAAATCTTGTAGAAAGTAGAAGAAACTTTAAGATTAGTAACTTGTAGTTTTTGGTGAATTTTGCCAACCCCTCATTTGATGCACTCTCTAAGTAATACTAGTTTAAGCCTAAAAATGCCATGCTAACTCTCATTTTATAGAGTTATCAATAACCGCCCACAACCTGGAACCTATTTAAACTTAATGATGAATTTTTATCTCATTTTTAGTTATATTTTGGATAAGTATTTATTTAAGTTTAGTTATAATAAATTAATGTGTTTTAGATCATTTTGTGCTTTAATTAAGTGCATTATTGTAGGTGACCCAAAAGCCTATGTTATGCGGAATGATGCTGTGAAAGAATACCCTAATTACTATAACAACATGCTTGAAGAAAACAGCAAAAGACTTCTATGGAGATAAACAAGCACAAGTACGAATCAGAACAAATGCTGTAGCACTTGTTGCTACAGCAAGGCAAAAGTTGCTATAGCAACCCTGGAGTACGCAAAGACAAGATAGATACGACTTCATACAGATTAAACAGCAAAATTTTTTGCAGTTGATTATTTTATTGTCATTAATTTTTGAAAAAAAAATATATGGTAGATGTGGCATGCAGCAAAAAGAAAGGAAAAAATCTTCATCGGTTGATACAAGATAGGAATGTATACTCCTAGAATCCTAATGATTGCAGAACATCTCCATGCCTTTTTAGAAAATCCTAATTCCATGATTATAAAAAAACAATTGTTTAAGAAAAGAAAGGGGGAGCCGTCACACAATAAAAAAAGGAAAATAACATTAAAAAAAAAAGGAGATTTGAGGGCTACAACAAAAGATTTCAGTGGAGAAGAAGGAAGGATCGCAAATCAACAAATGGGAGAAGTCTTCATCTTTGCGGAACTCTATCTTTATCTTTCATTTGTTTATTTTTATTTTTCTTTGGGATGAATTTGATGGCTAGAATGAATATTATTTCTATTTCTTTATTAATCATGAATTAAATTTTAATGTAGTTGGGTATTAAACAAACCTGATGATTGATTGACTTATATTATCATTGCTATGTGTCTACTGCAGCATTTTGTTTTGATTTTACTTAATTTAATTCCCTATTTCGGCTTATCACCCATTTAGTTGATACAAGCTAAGAGAGATTCTAAAAAAGGATTACTTTGTGGAACCAATCAAAGCAATACATAGTTTTAGATCGGGTTTCCTTAATTGATTTACTCTCAACTTGAATAGGGCTATGCTTGATTTAGGAATAGTGAAGAACTAGACATATTGATTCACCTTGTAGGGATAATAGATTCTAGAGCGCATAATGTTACGTCTAATGTTGGCTTAACAACTGATCACTGTTAGGTTGCATATAGATATAAGATATCCGACATGCGACAGCTAAGGATGTATTAGGAATTCTGCCCAGTGCTGTAGAAGATGTTGTAGCAACTGTACCTAAATTGCAGAATAGTCAATAATCATTAAGTGAGTTTAAGCACCCAACTACCTAATAGCCATTGATTATTTCCTTGTGTTAGATGTCTGTTTTCTTTTATTATCTTTTTGTTTAGTCTTTAATTAGTTTTATTGAATTCTTAAATCATTTATTTAATTTTAATTTTTGTTAAAGCCTTAAAATTACAGTAAATAACTTACTGTAGCAAGTCTGATAAAATCAATCCCTTTGGAGACGATTTCAATACTCATCATTATATTACTTGTTATGTCCACTTGCACACTGACACCTATTGCAGTTACCTCGATTGCAGCTAACTCCCTAGGTTTTGGGCGATTACCTCGCTTTCAGCTAACTCCCTAGGTTGTGGGCGATTACCTCGCTTTCAACTAACTTCCTAGTAGTTACTAGTAGTTATCTGCCAGTTAAGGGTAGTGGAGGAAGTAGTGGTAAGTAACTTCATTGTAAAATAGGCTACGTTTATCAAGCAGACTTCCAGATCAAACAACTTCAGGTCATACTTATAAAACCAGGTCGCCAACATAGGCTCCAGGTTGTGCTTATGAAATCAGGTCGCCAATGAAATTCTAGCTAGGCAACCCAAGAGGGTGGTGAATTGGGATTTAAAATTTTTTCAATAACAACACCGCAATTCAATTCCAACAACTATCACAATCAACAATAATAACAATAATTTCAACAAAAAGTAAATTAAAAGAGTTAAGGATAGAGAAGAACGAATACAATATTTTTATGTGGTTTGGCAACCCGCCTACGTTCACGCCTCCAAGCTACCCACGCTTGAAGATTTCATTATCCAAGCCTCACAACCCAAGCTTCAACAATTTACAATTGATTTCCAATGTGTCAATCAACCTTTACAACAAGAGATTATCCCAAATCTCTTAAACTAAGTGTTTCCCACACTTACAATCCCTCAACTTTGATATTAAAATTAAGTTTACAATGATTTTCCCTCACACAATTTGTATGATTACAAATGCAAGCTCAATGTATTATTAGATGAAAGAAATAAACAAGTTTAAGCTCAAGATGTGGAAGATAGCTAAATGATAATTGTTGTGGATGACCGTTGATTTGAGTTTGAGTGAGCCATTTTATAGTTCGAGAGAAAAACTAGCCGTTATTGACTTTTTGCTCATAACTGTCTTGCCATTTGGCATAACTGGATTGCCGCTTGATGTTATCATTGTAGCTAAAATTTGAATTCTCGTGAATAATCGGTTTACCGCTTGTTGGTAACCAGTATGTTGTTTAATTCGAGAGAGCTAATTTTATTAACCGGTTTGCCGATTGTTGTAACCGATTTACTGTTTGTCTCCAGAGCACTTTCTGCTTATAACCGATTTACCGCTTACCGTAATCGATTTACCGTTTGCTACAGTGCCACTACAGTGAAAACTTTTTAAATTATAGTTTTGCCCTAAAACTTTTTGAAACTATACTATGGCCCAAACACTCTATAAAACTTTTCAAATAGGTCCATTTCTAGAATTTCAAACAATACTTGTTGATCAAATTTCTCAAAACGTCTTCATTTTAATCCATAAACTTGAAAATAGCCAATTTAATAAAATCATTTTTCCTTTAAATATAAAACTTTATGCTATGAAAATAATGATTTATTTCACATGTCATGAAAAACTTGAGCTTTTAAATGCTTAATCATACATACATTTAATTATACTAGCTTTACAAGAAATATAATAATAAAAATCATCTAAGCCAGCACATTTAATGCCTGTCCTTGACTTGATGAACTTTATACCTTTGTCCTTGAGTGTCTTGAACTTGATCTCACATGTATGATTCTTATCATTTAAGAGTTAGTGAGATGGTGAAATATATGCATTTTTTATTTTACCCAAGATACGTGATTTGTTATCATCAAAATCAAAATACCGTATGACTATATAGGTCAACAACCAACATAGGCTCCAAGTTGTACTCATGAAGTCGGCTCGACAGTAGTGGGTTCTAGGTAGGTTAGGGTTGACTGTACTTCTTGATGCTATCAGAAAAATCCAACCCGAACACAAGTCCCCCAGTTTTCAATACCAGGAAGTCATTACCAGTGTTGGAAACTAACTATTAAAAAAACAGAATAATTTTTGCAAGCCCAACAGCTCATAAATATTTTGATACTATTACCGAAAGCCTTGTCATGAGAATCAATCATATCTATGTCCAAATTTTTTTATAAAGAGAATTATTTCTTGTGAAGATCAGTTTAATAGAGTGATAGAGGCAAATTCATCTTGGTAATTTCATGGGCACAAATCTTTTGGTGTAGTAGGCATGCCCCATACTTGAATTTTGATTTACAGAAACAGATAAGGATAATTTTGGCATGTTGATGAGGATAATTGTTTTGAGTTCCAAGAAATGCATGAAAAAGTAAATGGAATTAATAGTGCCATAGATAATATCTGGCAACAAGTCATTCAATAAATGGTTATACTATTTGGAAATTCAAAATTTGAGTACCATGAACAAAAGTCAATCCCTATTTTTTTGTGTAACTGATTTTTATTATTATTGTTTTTTAGAGACACAAATTGATTGCATTCCTGCATTTTGCTTCATCATCGATAAAGCTTCAAGTCATCAATAAAGAGATAAAAATATCCCCAGAATAATCAAAATGATCACTAAAAACATTCACTTATAATGTCTTTTGTGGTTCATTTTTTCAATGAATTTGAAGGTATGAAAAGAATAATAAAATTATTAAAAATGATAAAGCAACATGAAAAGAGCAACAATATTATCAATAAATAAGATCGTGCTTGAAAACATTATGAAAAAAGTGAACTAATTAATAAGCAAAAGTGTGAAATTACAGAAACAAAGCAGCACTTGTTGCCACTTAATACAACACCAGTCATATAACTATAATGAATCCCCATATTCTTTTGTCTCTTTAACATATAAACAAGTGAAATAAAATATTTATTTAAGACCTAAAAAAAATAATAACAATCATCCTTCATTTTCAGGATTGCATACCCATGGCCTCAAACAAACCTTGAGCTTTAAGACTAAAACTAAGACTAAAATTAAGATTTAAGTCTGTATCATTTTTAAGAAAAATCTTTTATCCATTATATATATAATATTCTAAAAATATTAATTTTTTTAATAAAAACGTCTAAAAGATGTTTTGTATCTTTAAAAAAAAACTCTATCATCCTTATCATATATATATATATATATATATATATATATATTTTATATGATTGGTTGAGAAATATATGTGACAAGAATTTTGTAGTAAAATTAATTTCCAAGAATTTCTTCTTCTAAGCATATTAAATTCAGGTCACCGCTGTTCAAATAAATCCCAAATATATCTTAAGCTACGTTTGGTACAGCTTATTAGAATAGAGCTTATAGGAGTAAAGCTTATACCAGTAGAGCTTATATCAGTAAAACTTTTGACAAAAAACTATTGGGTGTTTGATTGTCAACTAAAAAAGCTCCTTTGAACCATTTAAATTGTTTGGTTATACAAAATTAAAAGTAATTTTGTATAATTAAATTACCGAAAAGGATATGTAAAAAATTTGTTTCCTAATTATAAACTTAAAATAAAATGCCCAAGCTGTCAATTAATAAGAAAAAATTAGTTCAACCATTTCTTCAATGTTCAAAATTAAAAATACATCAATAATATATTCCTCCAAAAAAAATAATACTATCCAAATTAAAATGTCAAAAAGAATAACAACGTGGTTCTTGTTAAAGCAATAACTAATAATTGTTAGGAGTTCATTAGAAACCAAGTTTAGATTTAAAAGAATGATGAAACAATACCGAGGCAATAAACAATTGAATAATATAAAAAAAGAAATATAAAAAAGTAGTAGAAATTCACATTCATACCTAGTACGCTGTGGTAGTTATGAATTTTCTCTCAAGTGGTGGGTATATGTAGGGTTTGCTATTTAATTTGCCAGCGATTTCATAAATTAAAAAAAAAAAAAAAGCAGCGGTAGTATGTTATCCAGCAACAATTTTTATTGTGTAGGTTTTGTATATAAATAAGGGTATTATGTAATTAATAAAATATTTTTAGGGTATTTTTTATGTTACATATATTTTTGGAAAAGCTCTTTAACCTCTACTCTCAAAAGCTCAAATTTTAGGCTTTTGCCAGATAGCTTATTTAAGCTAAAAAAAACTTTATTTAAAAAACAACCAAACACCAAAAAAATTTTAAAAAGTGCTTATGGGATTAATTAAGCACTTATGACCACTAGATAAGCCATACCAAACAGGCACTTAGCCATTAGACAACAACCATTTCGATGGTATTAACGTGACAAACTGAAGCTATATACAGTCCACAGGCCATAGCCAAGATATAGATAGCTAGCCTTCATGATTGAGCACAAACTCCATGACTTTTTCTCACAAAATCTATCAAAAACAGCACATATTCTGATCGAGTTTCCAGCACTTACGTGCTTTCACCACTATCAAACACACACATCCCCACACACAAAATTTTACACAAATCAAAACCAATGAAGTTGACTTCATTGGAAGAACACTAAATTACATATATAGAAAAGAATATAAACTAAAGTCAATTTAGTCATGATCATAGCCATAGGAATGTCACATGAAAGTTAAAAAAAAAAAAAAAAAAAAAAAGTAGCTAAGAGAATGGAATGGTGTATTCCAAGAATAAACTTATCCACTCATCACCATTCTCAATTTTCTCCAATGATTTCTCTTACATTCATCCAATTCAAGAGTGCTTAATTGACACCTAGGTACCTATATATTTTAAGCAAACGACATGCCAACTCATTGCTTGTTTCTTAATGCCCATTAAACAAATTTCGAAACCTCACTTGACTACGAAACTAGTTTTTTTTTTTTAATTTCACATTAGGTAATCATATAAGTTTTTGTGGTGTTGTTTCTTCACATTTCTATGGGCAATTCGAAAACCAAATGAGCTTAGAATTCGGTGCATTTAGTTTTTCATCATTTGCTGGTTTAAAACCGCGTCTATAATTAGGTAGGAAAGGATCCTAAATCCCTTGCCAGTAGATTTAGATAATAAATTTGAACTTCTGCCTTAGCTCTTTTACATAACTCTTCATCCCATGATTGTCTCTTCTGACTATTATGAATATGTAACACCTGAAATTTTTTTTCATTAATTATTATTTTTTTATATTTATTAAATACCTTATTAAGAAAGGAAATTAAATCCTTATTGGGTAAGGGTATTAAAAGGCTTGGCTTTATAAAAACTCCTCTCACGTTATTTTATTTTTCAAAACCCTAAATGCTATCAAAGAAAAAAAAAGGGCAGCAGACATAGGAGTAAAGTCCCGTTTTCTAATAGGAAGAGAAGAAGATTTTGATTATGTTTCTATTTGCCATTAAAGAAGTTCTTGAGTTTTGATTTTGTTTTAAGGGTAGGTAAGAATTTATAATCCTTTGAACTTCTAGTTTTATTTGTGATTTAATATGATTGATTGAATGATTTTGTGTGTGTTATATTGATAAAATTGTGAAAGCATGATTATGTATTGATTTATGATGTTATTGAGTGAAAGTAGTGCTATTGTGTTATCTTAAAAGCTGTGAACAGTACAGATTGAATGTCATACAACTACTATTTTCACTCACTCTCATGCATAAAACTTTATAGTTTATTAAAATGGACATCTTTATCTTTCTATCCATATGTTTATTGTTCAAAAAGTCATTGTATATTAATTGTAATGATTTTTCGAATTTGGAACACCAGTGCTAGAAAATTTCGATTTTCAGCAGCAATTGTAACTTCTATAATTTATTTCATAACTCAAATGACTTCTGAAAATTTTGGGAATACGTATGAATTTCTAGTTTTTGTATATTTAAATTCGTAATTTTTAGCTTTATATAAAAATCATAGAGTTCGGCTGTTGCAATCCTAAAAACTATTTTCCAGAATTTCGAGGGCTGATATTGAAGTGCATTTAAATGCTTATAAATTTTAATTCTAATTCCCTACTATCCCCTCTAATCATCCAAACTTGAATCACTATTTTTAAACATGTATAACTAAAGTTATGAATTTTTTAATTAGCAGTCCTCTGTTTATATCACCAGTGGACAGTTTTGATGTTTTTGTGGGAAATTAGTTTCGGAGATGTTCATGAACTCTAATTTATCTTGTGATATTTTATATTGAATGCCAACATGTGTATAGTAGCTCTTTGTGATATTTATGATTTTTTCTACATATTAATAGCTTGTTAGAAATCAGTTCCTATGGGATAGTCGAGTGTAGTTTAGTGAATTGATATGCTTAAGTTAAAGTTAATGGTTTAAGGATGTTTGGGTTTCCTATCAAGGTCAAAATCGAATATGATATTGATGAGAATCTTTCTTGATAATTATAGGCCCAGAGTGAGCTCGAGTGATTAAGGTTATTGTTGATTTCTTCGGATCAAGGTAAGTGAATTCATGCATAATGTTTATTATAAGTATATATGTAAATATTTATGAATAGAATAATGTTGTTCAAATGGATTGGCAATTTATGGTTTTGAAGTTATTTACAATGTTTTCTTAAAATTTATTTTAAAGATATCTTTAAAATACTTGTTTTTTAATAAATTGTTTTCCTCAAAAGTATTTGTAAAGCCTTGCCAATCATATGTCTTATAAGAGCGTTTTATCGAAATTTTACTCAATGATTGATACTGAAAGACTGAAAATTGTAATTAAGGTTTTAGCTCATTGTTCGTAGTTACTGTTATTGATATGACCGATCAGTTAGCTATATTGTGCGCACCTATTGACAATTATTGCGGAGTAAAGTACCTTGATTGAACTACTGGCCGGGTCACCAGGAATACATGTGACATACTGAACTACTGGCTGGGTCATCGAGAATACAGGTGACACTATATGGCATGAGCAAATTGAACAAATGAAAGGTTCTATTGATAAATGATTTCTTAAACGATTATTTTATTGAAAATTCTTATTACGTTATGACTTTACTGATTATTAGCTTTACCGTACATATGTATTAGATTATAAAATGATTACAGGTTTCTAATTTATGGTACTATATAATGATTATTATATATATTTATCATATTTGGTAACGTTGTGCATGAGTTTGCTTTTCAAGTTGACGGCTCACCCCTCGTCTCCAACATTTTGCAGATTAATTTTAGAGATGTGGGCTTTTGGGTTTAGAGAAGAGAATTTGTTAGCAGAAAACTTGGGCGTTTTGTCGATGATTAAATTATCGCTACTTTAGTTGTTGTTTAGAGTTGAATTTTATTTTGGAGGATTATTGTTATATTTATTGTTTTGGAGACTCTGATTTCGATTATAGACAATATTGATTTTCTTTTGAGAGCACTAATAAGATTAGTGTTATGAGGTTTCATTCTAAATATCTCGTGAGATCCTTGAGTGAATTTGGGTGTTACATTCGTGGTATCAGAGCAAAGATTATAGGATTCTGTAGACATCTAAGGACAATGATTAATAGTTTAGAATTGAAATTACCTAGAGGTGTGTTTGGTGTATGAGAATGTGGTGTATTAGAGCACTGTTTACATTATTTTAATATCAAGCCCATGTTTGGAAGCAAATGAGAATGGATTAATGGGCTTTGCTAATGCGGGAAAAGCCACATTAGCTAAACCCGACTATTAGCATTTCCCTTTTTTTTTCTCGTCTTTTTCTTTTTTCTTTTTTAAATAATAATAAATAAATGTAGCTTTTTAATATAATATAATATAATATTAATTTTTATTTTCTTTTATTTTTACATTATAATTATTAATTATAAATTAATAAATTTATTATTTAATTATATTATAATAATTAATATATAAAATTGATTAATATTTAATAAGTTAATATAAATAATAATAATACTTAAATAATATATAAAAATTTAACATAATATTATATTATTTAATTATATTATAGTAATTAATATATAAAAATTGATTATTATTTAACAATTTAATATAACTAATAATAAATACTTAATAATAATTTAATAATAATATAATATTATGTTAAATTTTTATATAACTAGTAATAAATATTATTTTCTAAATATATAATTTAAATTAATCAAAAAAAATTAATACAATACTGTGTAGCACCAAACGTTGTACAGCATTATTATAATACAATGCTAATGCAATATAATATAATACAACCAGCATTAAAATAATGCAATACCGGATAATACAATACAATGTGTCAAACGCACCCTAGAGGTTTTACATTTTAAGACTATAGTGATTTATGATAGGTAAAATAGGGAGTTGGTTGTAGCTATGTCGAAAAATTTGTTTTCATTGATTGATTTGTATGAATGATTTTAATATTTCACAGTTTTGCTCTAGTTAAAGAGTTTGACTTCCAAGTCATTGATATATGTGTATAGGTATATGATCTTATCTATATTCTGAAAGAAATGTTTATTGAATTTTTCTGTATGTATGTGCTTGATGACCAATAGCATAATGCCACCTAGAAATGATACCAGCCAAATTCTGCCACTCTAGAGTGGAGTGGCTCATAGGGTAATTGATCCTCGGACTAAGGGTGGTAGTAGTACTACCCAACAAATTGCTGTGGCAGGTGAGCTTGAGATGAGTAATCCGTAGTTAGTAGTTAATGAAGAAAACCCCACCTTTCATGAGATGGCTCAGAATGCCAACCCAACAATGCAGATGCTAGCTGGCATTTTTACAAACTCAAGCTAGGCTTTTGAAAGGCATTTCTCAGGGTGGAGGTCCTTCTCAGAATGTCATAGATGGAGGGCAGAATGGTGTTGTGGGCAATAGAGCGATAGTGACATTGGAGCAGTTCCAAAAATTTGGACCACTAGTATTTTAAGGGTCGACCACAGATCCCTTGGCGGCAGAGGCATGCTTAAAGCAGATACAAAATGTATTGGATGCAATTGGTGGTACTGACGAGCAAAAGGTGGTGTTCGCTACTTTTGTCCTTCAGGGTGAGACTGATCACTGGTGGGAGGCCAAGGTCCATTTATTGAGCAGACCGATCACATAGAAGATGTTTGTTGATGCTTTTTATAAGAAGTATTTTCCTTGAAGTGTTGTCAACCAAATAGAGAGGTAGTTCCTAGATCTGATTTAAGGGAACAAGACTGTGGTTGAGTTTGAGGATAGGTTCAATGCCTTGCCCTATTTTGCTCCTACATTGGTTGAGATAGAGGAGAAGAGATGTAGACATTTTCTTGAGGGATTGCACCTGTCTATCAGAGATTCATTAGAGGATCTTAGGTTGATAGATAATGCAGACTTGGTGGATAGGGCTGCTAATAAAGAGATGCGCCTAAATGAATCACAGAAGAGACGAGACCAACGAAACCACAAGGTCGATAGGGAAGATCCCAAGGCAAAGGCCCAAACAACAAGGGTCCTCAGACTCAGAAGAATTTTAATAGTACTAATACTGTTGGACAAAAGGGTGAAGATGGTCCTTCACTTATGAGGAACATTCCTCCTTATGCTCGGTGTGGAGGGTTGCATTGGGGTAAATGTTATATGAATGTTGGTGCTTGCTTTGGTTATGGACAAACTGGTCACATGATTAGAGATTGTTTTAAGAGGCATTATAACACTACTGGTGCCCAATTTAAGGAGAGTCAAAAGAAGAAGCCAATAACTCAGGGCCGAGTTTTTGCGACGACGGAGCAAGATGTTGAGGCATTTAATGATGTTGTGACAGGTACACTATCTCTATTTTTAAGAGATGCTATAGCTTTTTTTTATTCTGGTGCAACCCATTCATTCGTATCAATTACATTTGCTTATCATGTAAACAAAAATTCTAAGCAACTTGAATGTTACTTATATGTTGCAACTCCTATGGGTGATAGCATGATTGTGAATCAAATTTATAAGTCTTACTTGATTAGTTTTGAGGATATAGAATTTCTTGTTAATTTGTTACCTATAGATTGGTTAGTAACTCATCATGCTAGTGTCGATTGCTTTTTTAAGGAGATAGTATTTAAAATTCTTGAAGAAACAGAATTTTGGTTTCGAGGCAACCAAAAAACTTACAAGGGTTGACATCAGTACTTAAGGCTAATAAGATGTTAATGAAAGGATGTGAGGGCCTTTTAACATATGTGGTGATTGACAGTAATAGTGAGGTTTCCTTTAGGGATATTTAGGTAGTTAGGGAATTTTCAAAATTATTTCCTAAAGATTTGCTTGGTTTGCCTCCTGATAGAGAAATCGAACTTTCTATTGATTTACTGCCTGACACTGCACCTATCTCCGAAACGCCTTACCGTATGGCACCTCTTGACTTGAAGGAATTAAAAGTTCAACTATAGGAACTTCTTGATAGGGGTTTTGTCCACCCTAATGTATCTCCATGGGGAGCTCCGGTATTATTTGTAAAGAAGAAATATGGTTCTATGCGGTTATGCATTGATTACCGACAATTAAATTCGATTACCGTCAAGAATAGATACCCCCTCCTCGCATTGATGATCTTTTTTATCAATTGCAAGGTGCAACATTATTCTCCAAAATTGATATTCTACGGTATGGGTACCATTAGTTAAGAGTGAAGAATGAGAATGTGCTTAAGATAGCTTTTTGAACTTGGTACGGGCATTATGAATTCCTTGTGATGCCTTTTGGTTTAACTAATGCTCTAGCAGCCTTTATGGACTTAATGAATAGAGTCGTCCAGTTTTCCTTGATCAATTTGTCATTGTCTTCATTTATGATATTTTGGTGTACTCCAAAACCAAGGAAGAACATGAAGAGCATCTAAGGGTAGTTCTTCAAACACTCCGAGAGAGAAAGCTCTATGCAAAGTTCAAAAAGTGTGAGTTTTGGCTTGATCAAGTAGTTTTTCTTAGGCATGTTGTTAATAAAGAGGGCATCTCTGTTGATCCAGCCAAGGTTGAGGCTG
The DNA here is from genome assembly GCA_030449835.1 of Clausena lansium. Classification (NCBI taxonomy): domain Eukaryota; kingdom Viridiplantae; phylum Streptophyta; class Magnoliopsida; order Sapindales; family Rutaceae; genus Clausena; species Clausena lansium. Next base: position 4,400,446 of record JASUUF010000369.1, read on the forward strand.
TGGTAAATCGGCCAAAACCAACTAATGTTACTGAAATTAAAAGCTTTTTGGGTTTAGCTAGTTATTATAGGTGATTTATGAATGGATTCTCTAGCCTTGCAACTCCATTAAAAAAGTTGACGAGAAGAATGCCAAGTTTGAATGGAGTGACGAATGCGAGAAGAGCTTCCAAGAATTAAAGAATAGACTAGTCTATGCTCCTGTTTTGACAGTCCCTTCTAGCAGTGGTAGCTATGTCATTTATAGTGATGCTTCTAGAAAGGGGTTGGGATGCATATTAATGCAGCATAAAAAGGTAGTTGCGCATGCATCTCGATAGCTAAAGAGTTAAGAGCAGAATTATCCAACTCATGACCTGGAGTTAGCAGCTGTAGTCTTTGCTTTAAAGATTTGGAGACATTATCTTTATGGTGAAACTTGTGAAATCTATACAAATCATAAGAGTTTGAAATACTTGTTCAACCAGAAAGAATTGAACTTAAGGCAGAGGAGATGGTTAGAGTTGGTGAAAGATTATGATTGCTCGATTAATTATCATCCTAGTAAGGCGAATGTAGTGGCTGATACTCTTAGTAGGAAGTCATCCAGTTACTTGGCACATATGATCACTACTCAGGGTCACATACTAGAGGATTTGAAGAAGGTAAGGATTGAAGTTGTTTTGCATGGGCAGATTGAGGTTTTATCTCATTTAAAGGTTCAGCCTACCTTGATTGATAGGATTAAAGCTGTATAGCGTAAGGATCTGTAATTCAGAAAAAGTTTTGAGACAATGAAGGCTGGACGTCATGAGTTCAAACTTGATGAAAATGGTGTTCTGTGGTTTGGACAGAGACTTTCTATACCAGCAGAGGATGAGTTGAAAAGGAAGACTATGCGAGAGGGCCACAACTAAAGTTTAGTGTTCATCCTGAGAGCATTAAAATGTATCATGACTTGAAGCAAAATTTCTACTTAGAGGAATATGAAGGGTGATAGTGCTGATTATATTTCGAAATGCTTAGTGTGTCAGCAAGTGAAGATTAAGCATCAAAGACCTACTGAGTATCTTCAATCACTCCCTATTCTAGAGTGGAAGTGTTGGAGTGCATTTTATACACTAGTTTTGCGTTGTTTATTCCCCTTAATATCGATGTTTTGCACTTAATAATAGTGATTTACTTGTGCTTTATTTTGTAGGTGCAATTCTATTGATTGGTGCTAAATTGAGCTAAAAGACTATGTTTGAGGAGGAATTGTCTTCATGGAGAAATTATGAGCTTCAGAAGAAGTTTGTTGATAAGGCGTGGGCACGTGCTGTCAACTGAGAACCTGCAGTTTTTATTTCGACATGTTTTATCTTTTTGGTTATTTTTGTAATTTTGAATTAAATCATTAGATAATATTTTAGATATTAGTATTTTTATTTTTTGGGAAACTATAAGAGAAAAAAGACGTGAATTACAAAAGAGAGAACGCAATTGAAGAAAACCCTAGAAAATCTTTTCTCTCTTCTCCATGAGTAACTAAACTCATTTTTCTGATTGAGAATTAATGAAGCTTTGATTCATCATTACTGTGAGATCTTTCTTATGCTTTAATTGTTTTATTGCTTTTTGGGTATTTGCTTATTCTCTGAATTACTATCATGATTATGTTTGTTAATTCGATAATTGGCCACTATTTAATCATCAACTTAATTTACTGCCAATTGAAAGATTCATGGTATGAAGATTTTGATGTTTGTGGCGAATAGCATAGCAGTGCGTTGTGTTATGAGAATAAGCAATCTAATTTAAATAAATCATCATATGTGTATTAGGATTTAGGTCTCTCTAGTTTTTCAGGCTGTCAATTGATTAAATCCTATGATTGTATCTAGGGTTGTCTATTGATTAGGGAAATAATCAACGGTGGTACCTTGATTATCGACTAGTTAAGGAGAAATTGGCTATTAGAGAGTCTCAGTAGCTATAACTAGTCTATTCATAAGTAATAATGATTTTTGAATTTGTATCAATGATCAGTAATCAAATCAAAGCTGAGTTAATTCCTTCAACCAGAGTTTTCCCATTTTGAATTACCATTCTTAATTTACATTCTTATTACTTTCATTTTATTTTTATTATTGTCAACAATCCCCCAATTTTACATTTTCTTTTTAAAAATGATTTAAATAATTACCAATCTCTGTGGACACGACCCTGCTGAATCACTATACCCAAACTTATTTAGAGTAGGTTTTTATATTTGCTGGCTTCGACACCTATCAAAGTGGGAGCACATCACCATGGATTTTGTGAGTGGATTGCCTCACTCGACGAAAGGTTGCGACTCGATATGAGTTGTTGTGGATCGATTGACCAAGTCAGCGCACTTCTTGCTAGTGAAGAGTACTGACAAATTTTGGAAGTTGGGGCAGCTTTTTATAGATGAGATAGTGAGATTACATGAAGTGCCAGTATCCATTGTCTCAGATAGAGATCCACGATTCACCTCTAATTTTTGGAGTGGTTTACAAAAAGAATTTCGGATAAAGTGGATGGAATATGTTTCGCCATGCAAGTTGTTTGTGGACAAAGAAAGAAGACGTGTTGAAGATGAAATACAGGGAAAAACAACGGAAAGCTTATAGATGATGGATATGGTTCCGGAAAGCCGGCCTGTTAGATTTTCCAATTATTCTGGATAACGGGAATTAAATTAAGCGACACTTCATAACTTTTCACTAAATTAATTGGCTGGCTCAAAGTAGAAGTAGCAATGAAGTATAAATTATAAACAAATTATTTATTGTATAAATTATTATGTGGTCATACGCACCTTGAAGCTTGTTATTGCAAGACTTAACACCTCAAGCTTGGTCAAGTTCCCAAATTCTTTTGGTAAGGCCCCTGTGAAATAATTCTCTGACAAAGATAGCTTTCGCAACTGTCTGCAGTTTGAAAAGGTGGATAGTATTTCGCCATGGAACATGTTTTTTCTCAGAATCAGGGAATGCAAATTAGCAAAATAATTGAAAAATATTCGGTGAGAGTTGGTCAGGTAGTGTATTTTTTGCAAAATTAATAACAAGTAAAGAAGAGATGTTGAAGATGGAAGAAGAGAAAGAACCAGACGTAGGTTATTACTGAGATCAATTATTTGCAGTGAAGATAGATTCCCAAGTTGAGAAGGGATGGCTCCTTTGAGACTTAAGCCAAAAATTTTAAAGGCTGTGATTCTTTGGGTATGAACATCACAAGTGATGCCCTTCCAATTACAGACAGAGCCACTAGTGTTCCAATTTTTGGCAAAAAATTTGGTTGGATCATCAGTTATATGAGATTTCAGGGCAAGAAGCGCTTGTCGGTCTGTGGTAATGTCTACTGCAGCAATGACTGCTGCCATAAGCATTAAAGCAAAAATCAAAAAATGGATGAAGAAAACTCGATTTGTCTCCATGGATGAAGAAAACTCGAGTAGAGATTTGAGTCACGTAATTTCGTTTGGTTCCCTACGTATAAATAGTGAAACCCCCACCTAATTTCAAAGCAGCCGCCAAGTCTTTGGTATCATTTGTCCCTCTATGCTTTTCATGTGTGTATGATTGAAATATACACATGACAAAAAATAAATTGAAAATGAGGAATGCTCTCAGAGCATCCAGTACATCTTTCAAACGAACGAATAATGTGGTTCATGTATTTAATTAATTATTAGTTCCCATTTCTCAAAAGAAATTATTTGGAGGGTTATAATTTATTTTGCAATTTGATCGATCATACTAGAGGAAGAAGAATATTCTTTTACTAGAGAATAAAATATTGACGTTTAAGAATTGATTAATATTGTAATTTATGCCATTATTGCTAACTGCACATATGATATTTTTGTAACATATCATATAGAATGACCCTCATTATTGAACTAGATGGAATTTGTTTCTACTTGGTGACTATAATTTGCTTAACTGTCAAGATTCTTGGAATTTATTGAGTATAACTTATAGTTTGCTTGCCGAGAAAAAAAAAGAAAAAAGAAAACGATAATTTATAACTAAGAAAAATTATATGATGATCTTAGATGCCAAAGTACAAGTAGACACCAATAATTTCTGACAATAGCTCTGTACTGCCCTCAATTTTTTTTCCTGTATCAATCAGCCAATTTTTCTTTACTTTCGTTTTTAATGTGTTAGTCAAATAAGCAGTTATATGAGTTTCAAGGCTAGCTAGAAGGGTTTGTTGATCTGTTGTAAGGTTTATGGCTGCTGCCATAACTAATAAATAAAGAATCCAAATATTGGATGAAGAAAACTCTGATATGCCTCCATGACCATGAGAGAATATTGATTTTGGTTCAGAAGTGGAAAGTATAAATAGTGAAATCACATGATTTCTAAGAAGCTGCCAAAAGAAACATACGGAATTGATAGTGTTGAATCTTTACACCTTTTTCCAGTTAATCCTCAAGAACTAACAGAATTAAGCAAGAACAAATCGAAACAAATTGGAAACCAGAAGCCCAGAATCAAAAACTAACTTAGAACAAAGAACACTGCTTTGAGAAGGAAAAATACTAACTTTATTGATCAAACAAAATCGATTATAAGATGTATTTTGAGTACACACTGCAAGGATCCAAATGACCCAAGAATCACTCAAAATGAACAAGAAATGAAGAAGAAATCGAATGAATTTCAGAGGCTATTCACCAGCGTTTTATATTCTGGAAAATACAAAACAGAGCTAACGAACTTTATAACTAACTCAGCCACGTCAGCTTATAATATGCAATAAGGCCCTCACACTGAAGTCATTCTGTATATATGCCCCCAAGTTCTCTAATTTTCATATTCAGGTCCAGAATACCAGAAACTAGTAACTTCACATTTTTCTGGTATTCTGGACCTGAATGTAAAAATTGGAGAACTTGGGGGAAAATATGTAGAATGACTTCAGTGTGAGGGCCTTATTGCATATTATAAGCTGACGTGGCTGAGTTTGTTATAAAGTTCCTTAGCTCTGTTTTGTATTTTTCATAATATAAAACGCTGGTGAATAGCCTTTGAAATTCAATCGATTTCTTCTTCATTTATTGTTGATAGGGTAGGAAAAAATTAGATATCGTTTTAGTATTGAACTAAGCCAACGCAATTAGGTCACACTCTAGTCGAAGCGAGATTAGATCCGTTTCAATCCAAATGACTCAATGAGATTTTTAATAACGCGTTAAGTGATATTAGATGACGCTATAATGCAAATGACTCTACAAGAGAGATTTTTTGTAGATAATCCTAGGGAATTATAAAAGAGAGGTATTTATTAATTGATCAAAGGTTTAAGTTACAAAAATAAGATCTCTCTATTTCTAATAGAGTAAACCTATTTTCCCAAGTTATCATAAATGGAAACTAAATCATAATTATAATAAAAATGAAATACTAAGACACATACTATAATTTACTCTAATTAAAATAGAAAATAAAATTATAGAATCCCAAAATAACGTACTACATTAGCTTCTCTATATTTTGTTTTAAAAAGTAGAGGGGTGAGCAAAGTTCAAATTAAATTTTCAATTCCTACTGTTGTTTAAAAATCTAACCATGCAAGTGCACGTATCGAACAAGTAATAAGTAATGAATGAGAATGTCGAACCCACAGGGACTAGTATTATCCTATCATTGTCTATCAATTTATATCTCCCAAGTTAAATCCAAACAACTGAATAAAAAGCCTTAACTAAGATTATAACAGTAAATTAAATGTGAAATAAGCAAGAAGATAATCAATGGATGATGAAACCTAGGTTTGTAATTTCCCCTAGCAATCCCCTTAGTAATCTCAGTCCAGTTCTTCTAATTAACCTAATTCAATTATCACTCAGAACACTAAAGTCTCTACAAGCCTCTTCCGATAGTCAAGTAAACCTATTACTCAAAATCAACCTACTATATTTCTATGAGTATCAATTATAAGCAATTCATTAAGTTTAAGTTTCTTAACAAGTGCATACGCAATCTAAGTATATTCCTATCTCAGATTAACACATGTTATCATATTTAGGTCTGTAGATGCATGAGTCTTCCGATATCTATGCAACTACACATGTGATATTCTATTGGTGATCAAGTAATCAAATAGATTAAGCACAAAACATGATAAATAATCAATAGAAGGCAATTTTGAAGAACTAAAAAAAACATCAATCAATTAAGGTTCATACTAGGTTACATTACAAACCTAGATAAAAGTAGTTAGTTCATAATGAAGAAGAAAATAACATCCATAATAAAATAAAGCATCCACATAATCTAAAACAAGAGAAGAGAAGATGGGTTTAAAAAGAAAAATTCTTAGAAGAAATCTTCAATCTCTTGATCTTCAATCTCATTGGGTACTTGTTGCTCTCTTGTTATTTTCTTTTCTCAAGACTTTTTTTTTCCTTCCCCTTTTAAAAACTAATGAAAGACCCTTTAAATAGAGTTTAGCAATTTAAAATTGAAAATCCCTAGAGTTTTAGGACTTAATTACTGCACTTCAAGAAACTTTATTGCACAGGTGCAGCTGCCTCGAATTGGCCACATCTGTGAGTTTCTGTCTCGGTGGCAGCTGCCACGAGTTCTGTTGAAAAATACAAAAATACCACTGAAGCGCATTTCTTAGATTTCTTCGTTTCGGCTCTACTTTTCTTGATCAAAGTTGCACTACATGCTTCCAATCATCAATGCCTACACAAATACACATACAACAAGTAAAACAACTCTAAAATAATTAAAAATAATGCAAATCTCATGCTAAACTTAGTAATTAAAGTGGTTTAAAACCACCCTATCACCTACCTTTTCTTCAATTTAAAAGCGGGTGGCACGTGGAATAAAACTACTTGAAATGATCCACACTATCAGGTCTCATGTGCGGCATAACTTATGCTGCAATTTAATCATACTATAATTTAAATTAGCATAACTAGTTTATGAATTGGTCCCATCATTGATTGCCGTACACGTTGACTATCCTTTAAAAAACCAGTAATGCTTATCTTAATCCCCACATTTTTGTCTCTATCTCAGGTTGTCAACTCTATGAGTAGTTAAAAGTCAACAACCCAGAAGCTGAAATGAACTTTCAGGGAACTGGGATTGCGGAATTGCAGAAGATATGATTCAAGATATTTACAAAGCTTCATTTTTTAACTAAATGGAATTTGTTTGTACGTGGCAATTTATATTTTCTACTCTTGCATGAGGTCTGAAGTTTAAATACCGCTAATACTAAGGTGGGACGGAAAATGTTTAATTTCAATGTGGAAGTTAAAATGAACCCCTGATAAACAGAGCAAACAGAGTGCTCTGTCATGAGCACTCTAATTTAGAAGTTACACAAGTTTTAACCTTAAATTAACTGCAGTAACATAGTGAGAGCGGCCTTCTAAGATGCAAGCACAGGATTTGCTTTCATAATCCCACACTTTACACAATTTTTGCCAAAGAAAAAAATTAATACTATATAGAACACGGTAATAAAAATTAATTAATTCTAACAGATGTATGACCACTATGAATGATCTGTTCACATGGCTAGATTCCCAAGTGAAGAAGGGATGGCTCCTGTGAAAGAGCCAAAACTCATTCATCCCACCATACCAGCACCTGATGCCTAAGAGCCAATTTTCAGGTCACCATTTTCCACGGAATCAATCTTGACTAAACAAAAATGTTGTCGGCTAGGGCCAACGAGAAGTATCAGAATTTTGAACCTCATATGAACCTCAAACTAAATACACATTAATTAGATAAATTAAAATGATAGAGGTTTGAATGCAGATCATTTGAAAATAACGAATGCAGATTAATAAATGATCAAGAGAGAAGAGACTAATCGGTAGAAAGCTATCTGTCAAAGAAATAGAGAAGAAATAATTAATTCCTCAAATGAAAGAGAAAAACATAATTTTATTAATTATTGTTAAAGAGCATTCATTACATAGGGGATTGAAACGCTCAATCAAAGAAATAGGGATTAAAATGCACGATCAATTAAGAAAGAAATATTACAACTCATAGGAGTTAGGCTCGGACGATTTCAATATTCGCCAACATTGTGTCTCTAATTTTTAAGAGTCTGGATAGAGTTTCTTTAGTGTTGATCCTTTCCTCAGGTGATTCGCATGTACACTCCACAGCCAAACTCAAGACTGATAATACACATAGCTCCTTTGCAGCAAAGTGATTGTCTTCTCTCCTCAGTAAGTTCGGGTACACAATATTCATCGTTGAAATGGGTAACGAGTCCTTAACCCAATGTGTTAAGCTCATCTCTCCAGAAAAAATTTCATTTGTGGGCTTCTTCATCGTAAATATTTCCATTAACATAATTCCATAGCTGTACACGTCACCTTTTGTTGATACTTGTCCTTCCGTTCCATACTCTGTGGATCACATTAATTTCATAGTTAGATAATTCATAAATATTCATGAAAAATAAAAAATATGCTTTAAAATGAACAAATAAGAGAGTTAGAACAAACCCGGTGCCATGTAACCTATTGTGGCGAGTGTCTGCGTTTGTTTCATGGATTCTTCTTCACTTAAGAGCTTTGCAATACCAAAATCACTCAAATGTGCAACCATATCTTCATCTAATAAGACATTGCTAGGCTTGATGTCGCAATGAACGACAGGATTTGAATGACCAAAGTGGAGATATTCCAAAGCTAATGCAACATCAATCACTATGGCCAACCTTTGGAAAATATCCAAATATAAATTGTCAGTATATAAACAATCCTCCAAGCTTCCCATAGGCATGTACTCTAGTATCAAAGCTTTGAAATTATCATTTGTGCAACAGCTGATAATTTTGACAAGGTTTCGGTGACGAATACTTCTCAGCACTTCACATTCACTATCAAAACTTTTTAATGCTCCATCGTGCTGTAGGTGAAATACCTTTATTGCAACCTCCATCCCATCCAGAAATCTGCCTTTGTAAACCGAACCAAAACTTCCACTGCCGATTAAGTTGTTTACACTAAATCGATCTGTGGCTCGCAAAAGTTCATGGTATGAGAATCTTCTCAATTCCACTTGAGGTGACGTGTTAGTTACAACGCTTGACGACTTTCTGCTTCCTTTTCGACATTTGGAGAACAATCCAAACCTTAAAGCCAGTATGACTAGGATTATGAAGACAACACTCAAAGGCAAAGTAACTCCTAGGAGAACAACAATTTTTCTTGATTTTCGATGAGCGCTTGTTTTGCTGCTTTTGCATGATGGGACATGCAGATTGGGTGAACCACACAACAAATCATTTCCCATAAATGATTGATTTGTGAAGTTTAAAAAAGATCCTCCTCTAGGAATCTCTCCTTCTAATTTGTTGAAAGAGAGATTTAGACCTTTGAGGTGCATGAGTTTCTCCATGGATACAGGAATAATCCCAGAAAGATTATTATTTGACAAATCTAAGTGTTCCAAACTTACCAAATCACCAAAGGATTTTGGAATTGAGCCTTGAAAGCTATTATCCTCTAAGAAGAGATTACTGATCATCTTTAGCCCTCCAATTGTGGTTGGAATAGGACCCGACAAATTATTTTTTGACAGATATAATTCGACTAGATCCTTCAAATTTTCAATTTCTAATGGAAGAGAACCATTCAAAGAGTTTGATGAAAAGTCAATACTCAAAATATTTTTAAGGTTCCACAAAGTTGAGGGTATAGAAGTTAGCTGATTGAAAGGAATTGAAATGACCCTTAGGGAACTTAAATTACCTAAGCAAGCAGGGATTGATCCAGAAAACTTGTTTTGGTCCAAGAAAAGTGCAAATAAACTATCCAAAAGACAAAGATCGTCTGGGATTCGCCCTTCCAATTGATTATTTTCAAGTAATAAACCTTGGAGGTTTTGAAGTCTATTGAATGTACTCGAAATTGAACCACTCAAATTGTTGTATCCTAAACGTAATTTTGTCAAGTTGCTTAGATTGCCAATATCTTTAGGAATACTACCCCGGATAGTGCAGTTATGCAATTCGATTACTTGCACAGAAATCGAAAGATTACCTATGGAGCTTGGAAGGATGCTATCTAGTGGATTATCACTTAAGCTTATGAATTCTAAAATCTTGCAATTTGCCATGGAAGAAAGAAAGCTCATTTCTGGAGTTGAAGATGTCAAGAAGTTATTTCGTAAGACAAGCACCTTGAGATTTCTTAAATTGTGAAATGTGTTAGGAATAAATCCTGAGAGGTAGTTCTTTCCCAAATCTAGAAAGGAGAGCTTAGAAGCATTGAAGATGAAACTTGGAATTGGCCCACTAAAATTATTTTTTGAGAAGAAAAGTTCCTCAAGATTTGGAAGGTGTATGCTTGACGGAAGACCGGAGACAGTATTATTGGAAAGAGCAAGTGTTTTCAATGTTGATATGTTGAAGATTGAAGGTGGAACAACACCAACTAGGTTGGCAGCTTGAAGCTCCAAAGACTCTAGATTACGGAGATTGCCGAGTTCATGTGGTATCTCCCCTGCAAACATATATGCAAGCACACTTGCTTATTAATTTTTGTATGATTTCAAACATTTTTATCTAGTAATTTGATCTATGTACATGTATTTTAGCAAGATTTATGTATATGTAATACTCAGGTTCGCTCTCGATAATTTAATTAATATAACAAGTTAAAACGTATGAGAGTACCCATCAAGTTGTTGTAGCCAAGCTGGAGTTCTCTGAGCGACGTTAAGTTCCCTATTTCTCTTGGAATGGTTCCTGAGAAATCATTGAACGACAAAGATAATTAAAGTTTGATGAAGTGGATCGTATTTCGCCGTGAAAGTTGTTTGCAGACAGAGAAAGGAGATATGTTGGAGATGAAACAATGAAAAGCACCAGAGAGGAGTATAGAGGATGATACAGGAATAAAAGCATATAGAGAATATAAATATTCAAGGCTGCTGACAGGAATAAAAGCGAAACTTTATAAATTTCGCCAAATTAAATGGGAGGTTCAAAATGGAAGTAGCAATGGACTGTAAATTAAGAACAAAACGTTTATTGTATGAATTATTCCGTGATCATACGCACCTTGGAGTTCGTTATTTCTAAGGGTTAAACCCTCAAGCTTGGTCAAGTTGCCAAATTCTTTTGGTATGGTCCCTGAGAAATTATTGTGTGACAAAAATAGATGTCGCAGCTGTCTGCAGTGTGATAAAGTGGACGGTATTTCGCCATGAAACTCGTTTTCTTTCAGAAACAGAGATTGCAAATTAGGAAAATGATTGCAAATACTCGGTGGGATTTGGTCAGATAGTTGATTGTCTGAAAAATCAATAACAAGTAAAGACGATATGTTGAAGATGGAAGAAGGGAAAGAACCAGAGAGGCTCAAGCCAGAAATATTCAATTCTACGACTCTACGCCTATGGACATCACAAGTGACTCCCGTCCAATTACAGACGGAGCTACTTGAGTTCCAATTATTAACCAAGAAATTGAGTGGATCATTAGCTATATGAGCTTTCAGGCCAAGAAGGGCTTGTTGATCTGTGGTAATGTCTATAGCTGCTGCCAAAACTAATAAGGAAAGAATTAAATAATGGGTGAAGAAAACTCGATTTGTCTCCATATTAGAGAATAGAGATTTGAGTGTGTTATTCTTTTGCTTCGCAAGTGCAATAGTATAAATAGTGAATGAAACTCACATAATTTCGAAGACGCCGCAATTAAAAAAGAAATATTTTATTAATAGAGCATACTGGGGCTAACGTGTTAAGATTCTCCAATTTGGTTCGCATTTCTTAAAATGGAACTCCAAATCTGCACAATTTAATTGGAGGGACAAGTGTATGTTCCAATTTGATCATGCTATAATTTAAATGAGCATAACTTCCGGAAGACGAATATTTTAAGTAACGCTTAAGAAATAAGAATTAAAAAAAAACCAGTAATTCTTATCTTAATCTTCCACTGTTTTTGTCTTTTTCTCTAGTTGTTCAAATTCATGATTTGAGTAAAAGTCAAAAATGAGAGGCCGAAATGAACTTTCAGGGAACTGGGATTGCTTATGGTTGAAGAAGTTATTTCATTTTTGAACTAAATGGAATTTGTTTGTACATGCTACTCTTTAGCTTTGAATACACGTCAACTAAGGTTCAGCAAACGAAATTGGACAGAACTCGGTACAATTTGCCATTGCCAAGAATTTCTAGCTTATCACAAGACATGTTGGGATTCTTCTAATTTATTGTTCAAACGACACCAAAATTAATTTGCTTCAGCATTCACTGGATGGGAGACCAATAGAAATAAATCAAGGGTGTAGATGTTTATTTCTAAATCAAAGGACGCAGAGCAGAACAGAACAATCCCAATTATTCCTGGATTTTTATCCTGGTATCATAGAAAATTCTTTTTCTTTTCTGTAATTAAATATATATAAGTCAATTAAATACTTAATGACCTCCGATAATCTGACATTTAAGCAATATAGTTGATTCCGACCGTAAGAGCTTCTACGAGCAGTACGTGAGGTATGGAATTATGAAACTAAGATTTAGAAGTTATGACACAAAGCAAACAGAGTACTCTGTCATCAAAACTAAGATTTAGAAGTTATAAAAGTTTTCACCTTTAAGTAACATTGTGAATAGTTCAATCATAAGAAGCTGTAATTATGAGAGTGGCCTTCGAAGATTCAAACACAGGAATCCCACACCTATTTTCACATAATTTTTGCCAAAGAGAAATTTTTATATTAAATAAAAAACGGTCATAAAAATTAATAAAATCAGTACACACTAATTGGATAAAAATAGAAAAGGTGGAGATTCGAATGCATATCATTTGAAAATAATGCAGATTAGTAAAAGTAGAGAAGAATTGATGAAAAGCTATATAGATCAAAATACAGAGAAGAAGCTACAACGAAAACAAGAAAACATATTCTAACTATCTACTGTCAAAGGGTATTCAGTCCATCAATATTAAAATACATAATCAATTGAAATAAAAATTACATCTGAGAAAAAAACTCCGGCCAATTCAAATTTTCGCCAAGGAAGTGTCTCTAATCTTTATGAGTCCGGTTACAATTTCTTTTGTGTTAATTCTCTACTCGGGTTATTCACTTGTACACTCCACAGCCAAACTCAAGACTGATGATACACATAGCTCCTTTACAACAAAATGATTCTTTTCTCTACTCTGTAAGTTTGAGTCCACAACATTCATCACTGGAATGGGTAACAAGTCGTTAACCCAATGTTTTAAGCTCATCTCTCCAGAAAAAATTTCATTTGTGGGTTTGTTACTCGTAAATATTTCCATCAACAGAATCCCATAACTATATACATCACCTTTTGTTAATACTTGTCCTTCCCTCCCATATTCTATGGAACACATCAATTTCATAGTTAGATAATTCATCAATATTCATGAAAAACCAATAATATAATTCAATAGGGGTGTACGCGGATCAGATTTTGCGGATTAGATATCAATCGATATCCGATCCACGATTTTGTGGATTATAAATTTTCAATCCAATCCAATCTACGGCTTGGATCAATTCAATCCAAATCTAATCCATACGTCTGCAGATCAGATGCGGATTTGACCCAATTCATATCCAATCCATCATTTTGCGGATTCAAAATTTTTAATTCTGTCCAATCGAGGAACTAATGAAATAAAAAAATCTAATATAAATATAAATTTACTACCAATCAAATTCAAAATTGAATAAGACTTAAATAAATTAATTGTTTAAATAAAGCTAGAATAATGCATTCAAAATTTCAAAATACAATGATGATGATTAGTGAAATCGTTCGACCGGAAGGCAATGATTTTAAAGTGTTTTGACAATGGGATTCGGCGAAGAAGTCACGCGTCAAGGCCTTCGTCAAGTTCGTCAACTACCAACAACTGACAGCCACGCGCTACACTCCCAATGCCGATATGAAGGACGTCATGGCAGCCGATTACCACGAGAGCAAGGACAAGAAGGTGACCGCTTGCAAGGAGAGCAAGAATCATGGAGAGGTTTAAAACTGGTAAACCTGGTCAGAATTTTTGGTTCTTTGTTAAGCTAATAGCTCTGTGCGTGCGGCAAACATGACCTAGGGATTTTTGTTTCCTAATCGTTTGTGACTTGGCGTTATGTGATAAGCTTGGCTTAGGATTTTTTATTTTGTTTTAGAATTTTACAAGTTATATTTTTACTGCCGACTAAGTAGTTTGCGTTAAATCGATCTGTTCCTTGCAAAAGTTCTTGGTATGAGAATCTTCTCCATGCTACTTGAGTTACAGATTATGAATGATACTATTGATGCTGTGGATCGAATACTGGAACAGCCTACTTTTATCATTCATCATATAATGTCCTACCTTGATGTAGAAGATGTTGCTCGAACTAGTATCTTGTCAAAGAGATGGAATCAGATACGGGCATCATTTCCTTTCTTGTACTTTGATGATCATTTGTTGACTGTATCAAGAGGTTTGAATGATCGAAATTGCTACGTTTGTAAGGAGAGAAAAAGAACTTTAAAAAATAATAATAATAATATGTTAAAATTCCTTGACGGTTCACTGCTTCAGCTCCGCAAGCTTAATAGTTGGGTATTCAGAAGTCGATGCTACACGTGTTGGGAAAGGAACCCACACAAGCAGCTGCAAATCAAGTGGAAATAATCTCTTTCCCTCTTTGTGTAATTAAAAATGGGATGTGTACCATAAATAAATAAGAAGAAAATAAACCAAAAAAATCCAAAGCAATAAGCCAACCATAAAAGACAGATTTTTACGTAGAAAATCCAAAACGGGAAAAACCACGGGACTGTGGTCCGATATAATCTTTCACTATATTAATAATGGGATTACAGCACAAATTCTTCTCTAGATAATACTAGAGGCTACTAACATTAAGAATCTCAATATTATCGGCTTACAGTAACAGCCTAAAATCTGTCTCTCTAACAAGAGGGTATCTCAAATAACAACCAATGAGAGGATAAAACAAAAATGAAGATCAGCAAGATTGTAGAGGGCGATGCCAGGAGCTTACCCTCCAAATTTAGGAGAAAACGAAGTTAAAATCACCTTCTGATTGATTAATCAAAGATTGAAATTACTATTCCCAAAACCAAAAGAACCGCCACTGTCTCTCTCCCTCTCTCGTCTTTTGCGATTTTGTGTCAGAGGCTGCCGCTTGCTTTTGTTCTTTATATAGGCAAACTTCATGGCAATTTTCTTCTAGCCCTTTCAAGTTTCTTTTAATTACTTAACTACCTAAACTTATTGAAATTTGGGCTTGGGCCACCCAATGAGATGGACCCAACAAATCTCCCCCTCTAGATCATGTGGGGGACACCACCAAGCCCGCTCTCGGCTTACAGCTTTGTAGCTTCTCCTTTGGCAATGATTTTTTCATCATATCTGACCCATTCTCCGTTGTGTGAATCTTCTTAAGCTTCAACTGTTTCTCCTCAAGCACGTCTTGTATCCAATGATACCTCACATCAATATGTTTGGATTTCGAATGGCACGTCGAATTCTTTGCCAAGTGAATGGCACTCTAACTGTCGCAGTACACAACATAACTATCTTGTTTCACACTCAAATCTTGTAGGAAATTCTTCATCCACAAGGTTTCTTTACAACCTTAAGTGACTGCAATATACTCTGCTTCTGTGGTAGACAGAGCAACACACTGCTGAAGTCTGGACTGCCATAAAACTGCTCCCCCTATAAAGATGAGCAAATATCCTGATAAGGATTTTCTACAATCAGCATCTCTTGCCATATCTGCATCTGTGTACACTTGTAACACAGGTTTGTCACCATTAAAACATAAACATGCCCTGGAAGTGCCTCTGAGATATCTAAGAATCCAATTCACTGCTATCCAGTGTTCTTTGCCAGGATTAGAGAGAAACCGACTAACTACACCAACTGCATGAGCAATGTCTGGCCTTGTACAAACCATGGCGTACATCAAACTACCAACTGCTGAAGCATAACGAACTCCTCTCATCTCTTGCTTCTTTCTCTCACTTGTAGGACAGTGCTCGGAACTAAGCTTGAAATGGCCTGTAAGTAGAGAACAAATAGATTTTGCCTTGTTCATGTTAAATCTTTCAAGAACTCTTTCAACATATGCTTATTGAGATAACCATAAATTCCCAGCTTTTCTGTCACAAGAAATCTTCATGCCAAGAATTTATTTTGTCGGTCCCAAGTCCTTCATCGCAAAAGACTTGCTAAGCTCTTTCTTCAGATTATCAATCTTACTAGCATCCTGGCCAACAATCATCATGTCATTTACATAAAGCAAAAGAATGATAAAATCATCATCGCCAAACTTCTTCACAAAAACACAATGGTCAGACATAGTCTTGCTGAAACCATGATTCTCCATAAAAGAATCAAACTTTTTGTACCACTGCCTTAGTGCCTGTTTCAGCCATATAGACTTTTCTTCAACTTGCACACAAGTTCTTCTTTGCCTTTGACACTGAACCCTTCAAGTTGCGTTATGTATATTTCCTCCTCTAAGTCACCGTACAAGAAAGTTATCTTTACATCAAGCTGTTCAATCTCTAAATTCAAGCTAGCTGCTAATCCTAGAACAACTCGGATAGAAGACATCTTCACCACAGGAGAAAATATTTCTTCAAAATCAACACCTTTCTTCTGACCAAAACCCTTCGCAACCAATCTAGCCTTGTACCACTGTTGTGAGTTATTTTCAGTCTTCAACCTGTAAACCCATTTGTTCTTCAGTGACCTCTTTCCCTTATGAAGCTTTACTAAGTCATAAGTGTGGTTCTCATTCAAGGACTTCATCTCTTCTTGCATGGCTTTAACCCACTCATTTTTTTGTGGATGAGACATAGCTTCTTCAAAACATTCTAGCTCCCCTCTATCTGTAAACATCACACACTCATGTGGAGAATATCTAGTGGAAGGTCATCGTTCTCTACTGGATCTCCTCAATTTTAGCTCAACTGGCGTGCTAGACCATCATTATTATCCCCTTCAGCTCCCCCATGATCATCATGAACTACAGGTGGAGGAACTGAAATAGGAATTATAGGAATTTCTGAAGATGTATGAGACTCATCACTCTTATCTTCATCACTAACTATCTGATCTTCAAGAAAAACGACATCTCTACTTCTGATGAGTTTCCTTGCCACTGGATCCTATAATCTGTACCCAAATTCTTCATGTCCATAGCCTAAGAAAATGCTCTGCAACCAAATCATCAAGCTTCGATCTCTCATCTTTAGGGATATGAACATATGCTCCGCAACCAAACACTCTCAAGTGTTTATAAGAAACATATTTCCCAGTCCAAACTCTTTCAGATACATCACCATCTAATGGAGCTAAAAGAGAAAGGTTAATCAAATCAACTGTAGTACGCATAGCCTCTACCAAGAAAGACTTAAGAAGCTTGGCATCATAAAGCATACATCTGATCCTTTCTTCAATTGTTCTGCTCATCCTTTCTGCAATACCATTCTACTGAGGGATTTTTAGTACAGTCTTCTCAAGTCTGATTCCATAGGATCTACAATACTGTTCAAATGGTCCTCTGTACTCACCATCATTATCTGCCCTAACACATTTCAATTTTCTTCCTATCCCTCTCTCAACATAAGCATGGAAGAACTTGAATGTATTAAGCACCTAGTTTTTAGATTTTAAAGCAAAAGCCCATACCTTTCTAGAACAGTCATCAATAAAGGTTACAAAATAAAGTGCACCTCCTATTGATCTACTTTGCATCATGCAAACATCAGTGTGAATCAAATCAAGGATATGCAACTTTTTAGACGGAGAAAAACTTTTAAAAGCTACTCTACGTTTTAAAAGCTACTCTACGTGTCTTTCCAGCTAAGCAATGAACACAACTCTTGAGGGACATGCCTGCGAAACTGGGAAGAAATCCTTTTCTGGTAAGAGTTTCTAACCCTTTCTCGCCAATGTGACCAAGCCTTTTATGCCATGTCTCAACGTCAGAATCTTTTATTGCCACATTCACATCTTCTTTCTTGATCTTGGCTTCTATCACATAGAGAGTATTTACTTTCTTTCCTTTAGCTAGCACTAGGGAGCCTTTGGTGTGCATCCATTTCCTTCACCAAATTGGTTAGAATAGCCATCATCATCAAGTTTGCCTGTGGAGATCAAATTAAAGCGAATATCTAGTACATGTCTGACATCTTTGAGCAATAACTTACAGCCAACACTAGTTTCTAAGCAAATATCTCCCATGCTTACAATCTTGGATGCCCCCTCATTTCCCATCCGAACATGGCCATAATCACCATTCGTATAGGATGTGAAGTAATCACGATGTGCAGTAACATGAAACGAAGCACCCAAATCAATCACCCAATCACTAGTATGGCAAGTGAGATTTACACTTCTCTCATCATAAACAATACCCATATCACCATCAACAATGGCTGCCGTGTCCTCTTTGTCATTCTTTTGGCCATCGGCCTTTTCCTTCGCATGTTTTCTTTTCCAAAATCTGCACTCCTTTTATATGTGACCCATTTTCTGACAGTGAAAGCACTTAACGTTTCTCTTCTGGGACTTAGATCTTCCTCTAGAGTTATCATTATTCTGCTGACGGGAATTTCTGCTTTGGCTTCTCACTCGCCTTTCTTGCTTTTCTAAAACAAGTGCATTTGACTCGGAGGGAACTGCTTCAACACTCTTTCTTTTAGATTCTTCATTCCGCAACCTATCTGTAACCATATCCAAGGTTAATTTGCCATTTAGCGTTGAATTGTTTACTGATACCACTAATGTCTCCCAACTGTCAGGCAAAGAACTAAGTAACAACAATGCTTGCAACTCATCATCTAAAATAATCTTCATAGTAGTTAACTGATCAACCAAGCCTTGAAACTCACTAGTGTGTTCAGTTATACTACGCCCCTCTTTGTATTTCAAGTTAACAAGCCTTTTCATCAAATTGGCTTTGTTTTGTGCTGTAGGCTGCTCATAAATTATTTCCAATTTCCTCAAAAGAACATCAGCCTTGGATTCCTTCGCGACATGGTGGTACACACTTTGATCAATCCATGACCTGATAGTACCCACAGCCTTTTAGTTCAATTGAGCCCATTTCTTATCATCTAAATCAGCGAGTCTAGCTTCTTCGCCTTCAATGGGCTCATGTAAATCTTTCATGTAGAACAAATCCTCCATTCTAGACTTTCAAATTCCATAATTCCATGACTTCAATTTAATCATACATGCCGAAGACTCCTCCATCTCAATCACACAAGTAATAAAAACACAACCTCGCTCTGATACCACTCTGTTAGGAAAGGAACCCACACAAGCAACTGTAAATCAAGCGGAAATAATCTCTTTCCCTCTATGTGTAATTAAAAATGGAATGTGTGCCACAAATAAATAAAAAGAAAATAAACCAATAAAATCCAAAGCAATAAGCCAACCATAAGAGACACAGATTTTTACGTGGAAAACCCAAAACGGGAAAAACCACGGGACCATAGTCCGATATAATCTTCCACTATATTAATAATGGGATTACAGCACAAATTCTTCTCTAGATAATACTAGAGGCTACTAACATCAAGAATCTCAATATTATTGGCTTACAGTAACAGCCTAAAATCTATCTCTCTAACAAAAGGGTATCTCAAATAACAACCAACGAGAGGATAAAATAAAAATCAAGATTAATAGGATTGTAGAGGGCGATGCCAGGAACTTACCTTCCAAATTTAGGAGAAAACGAAGTTAAAATCACCTTCCGATTGATCAATCAAATATTGAAATTACTATTCTCAAAACCAAAAGAACCGCCGCTGTCTCCCTCTCTCGTCTTTTGCGATTTTATGATTCGGGCTGTCACTTGCTTTTGTTCTTTATATAGGCAAATTTCATGATAATTTTCTTTTAGCCCTTTCAAGTTTCTTTTAATTACTTAACTACCCAAACTTATTGAACTTTAGGCTTGGGCCACCCAATGAGATGGACCCACCAACACGTAGATCTTTTGGATGTTGAAGGATCATCTTCTCTTGGAGATAAGTCGATAGGAATGGCAGTAGAGAATGGATGTAAAAGAATTATGCGTTGCTGTCAGCTCAGATGATGATATTATCTGGTACACTTTGTTCCAAACAATCTTTTCCGCTAAATTATTGACTCCTTTGAAGCTTGTTGTCTATATAAATGAAGATATGGTCAATAAGCTTATTGGTGAATGCCATTTACTTGAAGATTTGTACTTTTTCGAGTGTTTGGGTCTGAAGTTTTTGATTGTCTCCGAAACGCAAACTCAAGAATGTGAACTTGAAGGTGTTGTTGTTCCGATTCTTCAACAGCTAACCCTGAGAAACAGCACTGGCATTGCACATTTGCTGTGTCCAAATTTGAAAAAGTCGAGTCTAGACGGGTTAGTTCTCAAAGACCAAGAGTTTCATCGACTTATTTCAAAATTTCCCTTGCCTGAGGATCTGTATGTGATCGGATGTCTTTTTCCATCGAAGGGATAAAAATTTCAAGCGGTTCGCTCAAGCACTTACTATTTGAGTTATGTAAAAATTTGAAAGCAGTGGATCTTGATACTCCCCCAATTTAATTTCTTTTATTTTTGAGAGTATTCAAATTCCCAATCAATTAACACGTCTCAGTTATGGCCATGGAAAGCACACTTTGAGGTTCAAGGTGACATTGACCGTTGGTACCTTAATCTAAAATAATTTTCTTGTAGCATCTAGTCAAATTGAAAAAATAGTCATAGCTCGGTATAAAGATATCAGCAAGGTATGTTTATAAGTTCCATAAAAATTGGTTAGCGCTTTTTTCACTTTCTATTTGTCCTTTTTCCCTTTTTTTTTTATCGGTTGAATTGTCGTTGATGAGACCTTGACTATAATGAATGTGTTGAATTGCATTTATAATTGAATTCTATATGTTCAATTGAGGGCTGTGAATTTTCTTGGAAAATTCGTATTCAACGTGTTTGTGTTATGTTGTTAGGCATTGTCGTAACTAGGGCTCACTATTAGGTATTGCGCTAAGTATTGTGTATCCCATTTTTCGATATTAGGTGTTGGTTATTTTTTGCCATTTTTATGGAATTTAATAATTTTAAAAAGAAACTATAATGTCGGTATCGATAACTCACTGTAATCCAATAATTATAGGTATGATATCACATTTTTCGATATTAGTTGTTAGTTATCTTTGGCCATTTTTATGTAATTTAATAACTATAATGTCGATAACTCACTGTAATCCAATAATTATAGGTATGCCTGACGTCGATTGGAAATTTGAAACAAATATTCAAAAGAACATTGCTTAATTCCATTATTTATTTTGAATCTTGTATTTTTTTTATAACTGTGCTCAGGGATGGCCAACAACACAGCCCGTCAAACCTCGGCCCGGCACGGCACGGCCAATCATGTGAACGGGCCGTGCCCAAAATGGATTTCCTCAAGCCTGGCATGGGCCCGAGTGTCGTGCCCGTGCCGTGCCTCGGGCCATGCCCAAAAAAGCCCGCGAGCCTTTTTTTTAAGTTTGCGTGTTTCAGAAAGCCCATGTGCCTAACGTACTTTTTCAAACCCACGGACCCTTTTTTCAAACCCATCACCCATATATTTAATAATAATAATAATAATAAATAAATAATTTTTATTAAATGAACAATTAACATTTCATTAAGACATTAACATAATTAGACAACTATATTATTTAATTTCGTAATAACCAATTATAATACACCTAATTTTATTTATTCGAAATACTAATATTGTACTTGCACTTGAACTCCATTGAATGAAAATGCAACTTTTAATTTATCATAAAGCATATTCCGTTCATAATTTTATTTTATATTTGCATAAATGTAAAAAATATTTCATTCACAAATGAAACATATCCCCTTTGACTAATTTATGATTTCATAAATGAAATATTAAAGTTATTTAAGTTTAGATTTATGATTTATAAAATCATTATATTTTTAATTTTATTTATAAAAATCATGAAATCATTTATTCATTTAATAAATTATAAATATAAAACAATTAGATTTTTTTAAAACTAAGACTAAATTAATTTTAAAAACTCTATGTTAATAAAATAATCATAACATTTTATATTTATTTTTTATTAAAAAAATTTTACAAATATATTTTGGCCCACGGGCGGCTTATTAGCCCACCAATAAAGCGTGCTTTTTCACGTGCCATGTTTTGTCCCATCTCTAATCGTGCCGTGCTTTTAAGGCCTACGTGCCTAAAACTCTAAGCCCGGCCCGGCCCAAGTGCGTGACGTACCGTGCCGCGTGCCTTACTAAAATGTGCTCGTGCCGTACCGTGTTGTACGGACACATGCCGTGCCACATGCCACCCAGCCCATTGGCCATCTTTAACCGTGCTTTTTTTTTTAATTTCCTAAAAAGGATAACTGTGCTGAGTATTATCCAACAAAATTTTATGAACTTGCTACTTTTTTCAATTTTTTTTCATCTACCAAAAAAATTTTATCCATCACTGTTGTATTAATCGTTGTTGGGTATGAAATTATCTTAATCGAGTCCAAGAGGCTATGTAACAGGGTCTCTGCCACCATAAGAAGGGCCTAAAGCCTAAAATTACGCTTTGTTTGGGCTGTTACTCATCACCAGGCCGAATTACTTTTGTTGTTTAAAAGAAAAAGTCCACAAGAAACCCTTTTGCTTCGAAAACCCCACTAGATAATTCAGAAAATAACATTACTACTATACCCACTGCATATTCTGATTCCCAAAACATCCTTGGCTTACACCATTTAACATTTATTTCAGTATCATTTTTAAGAAAAATGTTTTTGTTATATGTTTTACATATTTATTTAGAATAAACAAACAAAGTGATAATTTTTATTTAAGGACAAAGTCTAAAAGATGTTTTGATTCTTTACTTCGTCTAAAAAAATCATAATTTTACAGATCCTCTGGTTATTTAATTGTTTTTTTTTTCAACAACTTATAGCCCGGTTCACCTTAATATGAAAATATGAAATGTCTCCATATATCCTATCATATGTTAGATTCATGCGAAATATTTACTCTTACATGATTGGTTGAGAAATATACATGGTAAGAATTTTATGGTAGATTATATATATACTACTAGTATATAATACTTTACTTTTTAAATAATTTGTTCTCAATGGAAAAATCTTAAATGCTCCAGATGAGCACTATTCTTTTCCTATTTATTTTTTATCACGTGTATATTTCAACCATTCATAATAATATGCATAGTCAAACAGAACAATGTTCCAAGAACATTAAAGACGACCTTCTAGTTCTCAATTATTTTAACTTAGGCAGTATATAACACAACTTCATAACAGTTGTGAATTAAAAGGTCACATCACCGCAGCTCAAAACAAATCGCCAAAATCTAGCAATTGGATAATTGTCATTCGATTCTCAAGTACACATATTCCATCAAGAACAATTCTCTCACGGTGTCAAGTAGAAGCTATTAGGGGTGGGCAAACGGTTCGGTTCTATAGGTAAAAACCGAATGGTTTGGATTTTTTAGAATAGATTGGTTTGTGTTCGGTTTTAAACCGAACTGAACCAAACCGACAAACCGATCGGTTCAACCCATTTTAATTAAAAAATATTTTTAATTTAAAACATATAAACCTAAATTCTAAAATCCCTCAAAATTTAAACCCATTCCCAATTTCTAACCCTAAAATATTTTAAATTTAAAATATATAACCTTAAATTCTAAAAAATATTTTTAATATAAAATATATTGCTGTAGAAATATGCTTTAACTTATTTCATAATATGTTATTATGCTTCTATTAAAAAAAAATTGTTATTTTGCTTTATTTATGAAATGGATCACCAATCACATAATTTTTTTATAATTTGTTGCTTATAATTTTTTTAACTTATTTTTTTATAATTTCTAATAAGATTTTGGGACAAAGCTCATAAAATGTTAAAGAACCAATTCGAACCAAATTTGAGAACCGAACCGAACTAAAATAATTGGATTCGGTTCGGTTTGGTTCTCAAATTCGACTCATGTTTGGTTTGTATTCCTAAGAACCGATTGGTTTCGGTTCGGTATTGAATCGAACCGAACCAGAAAATGCCCACCCCTAGAAGCTATGGTCCATAGAGAAGTTATCGGAAGCCTCCATTATTGAGCACAAACTCCATGAGGAAAATATCGCAATCTGTTGTCCCGATGCAATCCACAAGTCAACTAAAGTCAATAGCGGGTGGTGCTGATGATACCACATGCAATTGATATCTATTATCCATTTATGTATCCTTGTGCCTTCTCACACATTATATATGCTTCCATGATTTGACTTATTAGTCTTCAACTACTTCCAAATTCTACAGCACACACCCTTTCAGTGAATGTGCTTGCTTTTAGATGACTCTCATTGTCACACATTACAGCATCAAAAAAAAAAAAAAATTGCTGCATTCTTGATATTGAATCAAATTAAATTTGTTACGACGCTCTATAGTTGATAAATTTTTTGATACTGTTACCGAAGCCCGTGTCATGAGAATCAATCATATCTATGTCCAAATTATTTTATAAAAAGAATTATTTGTTGTGAAGATCAATTTAACAGTGTGATAATAGAGGCATATTCATCTTGGTTTCATGGGCACAAATCTTTTGGTGCAGTATGCATGTCCCATACTTGAATTTTGATTTACAGAAACAGATAAGGATAATGTTGGCATGTTGCTGAGAATAATTGTTTTAAGTGCCAAGAAATGCATGAAGAATTAAATGGAATCAATAGCGCTATCACATTAGATAATATCTAGCAAGAAGTCATTCAATAAATTGCTATACTATTTGGAAATTCAAAATTCGAGTAGCATGAACATAAGTCAATGCCTATTTTTTTGTGTAACTGATTTTTATTATTATTGTTTTTTAGAGAGACAAATTGATTGCATTTCTAGCATTTTGCTTCATGATTGCTAAAGCTTCAAGATATCAATAAAGAGATAAAATAATCCCAGAATAATCAAATAGATCACAAAAAACATTCACTTATAGAGCCTTTCGTGGTTCATTTTTTTAATGAATTTGAAGGTATGAAAAGTATAATAAAATTATTAAAAATGATAAAGCACATCAAAAGAGCAGTAATATTATCAATAAATAAGATCGTGCTTGAAAACA
This sequence comes from Clausena lansium, assembly GCA_030449835.1. Taxonomy (NCBI): domain Eukaryota; kingdom Viridiplantae; phylum Streptophyta; class Magnoliopsida; order Sapindales; family Rutaceae; genus Clausena; species Clausena lansium. The sequence goes on from JASUUF010000369.1 coordinate 4,425,659, forward strand.
TTATGAAAAAAGTGATGAACTAATTAATAAGCAAAAGTGTGAAATTAATGAAACAAAGCAGCACTTGCTGCCACTTAATACAACACCAGTTTTATAACTATAATGAATCCCCATCAGTGACGGTTTTAATACTAGGCGAATTAAGTGGTTGCCTTTGTCTCATATTTAGGAAGACCCTAATTTTTAGGTATTTATTTATTAATTAGTATAATTAATATTTTTTTTTGAAGATTCAAAAACAAATTTAAGTTACGTACATATTGTAGAAAAGCCTAATTGTGAGACTTTACCCTATTATTTCTCTCATTCATAATTATCTCTCTTATTTGATAATCTTCTCCTTAAATATAAGATATATTTTTATGGAATAATAATTATTTTGAATGTTACTTCATTATTTTTTCTACTATTTCCCAAAAAAAAATTCAATGCTTTTCCTTTCCAAAAATAACTCTTATTAAAATTGTTAACGTTGGATTTTGAGAGCTAACTTTTAGTATTCTATTTAAGGGCCAGTTTGGTAATGCTGTAGCTTTTAAAATCATTGTTGTTAACTGTACTGTAGAAATAATCAGCTGAGAAGAGAATTAGCTAACTATTTGGTAAATTTTATTTTTGGAAGAACTATAAGTTTTGAGAGTAGTTGTAGGCGTTTGATAAATCTTACTGTTAAACTGCTATAAAAAAGTAAATAACTAAAGTAGACATAATGTAGGATGAAATTTACTTACACATATAAAAACATGTACATACAATATTTTTAATTGTGTGTTATAATAATTTAATTAAAAATAAAATTTATACTATATTGATTTTATTTTTTATAATAAAAATTTATTGAAATATTGATTTGTTTCCAATTTGAATAAGGATAGTTTTGGGTTTAGGTAAGAATTGTAAGGATATTTATGGAATTGTATTAAAGGATAAAATTGATTCTCAAAATCAGAATCTAAAAAGTACTCATTCCTTGCTTTTCAAAATCAACTGTAGGAGGAATCGATTTTGACAAAAGTGATTCTAAAATTTTTTACCAAACACTAAACTTAATTTTTAAATTCTCAAAATCACTTTTAAGCTTTCCAAACGGGCCCTAAATATACTTAAAACCTCATTATCTATAAACAAATACACATTGAATTAAGGATACCTTTAGCAAAAAATTTTCTTCCTCCCTTCTCTTTCTCTACGAAATTCATTGCCATCATCATATTCATGTAGTTAATAGACTCAATTCCAAGTGCTGTCATTCTATTCATTGCCATCTTCATATTCATATACTCAATTGACTAAATTCTAGGTGCTATCATTCTATTTTTTCTATTTTTTAATTATTACTGTTCTTATCCTTTTTAGATTTAATTTATTTTTTATTCTTTGTATTCATTTATGGCTTGAACAATCTAGAAAGAAAAAATTGTGTTTGTTTATTTGTTTGTTTTTTAGGTCAACTAGAAAATATGTATTAGGATATGAAAATCTAAAAAAAAAAAAAGGAGAATAGAAAAGTTAGTCCAATCTCAAAAAGGGGCTCTTGATAAATTTGTCACAACTAGTAAAAAAGATATAGATTTAAGTAAAGAATTAGTTATTGAACAACCAAATTCAAATAATTAAACAATGATGAAACAGTGAACGAAATAAATAACATTGAAGATGATAACAATAAAAATCTGGACAAAGTTGATGTAGGAAATTTATTTGCTCCAAATAATATTTATAATCTAGGAAGATGGGAAAACGTTGACACAAAGTTAAGAGATCTTTTAGTAGAAAAAGGCCCAATTAGAGAGAATGATATAACTTTCCCAAAAGATCAAAATTCTAGGCATTCCTCTACTGTATTTTATGTTAAAATGTTTACCAAATGGAGAAAAACAAGACAGAAAATGGTTAACATATTCAAAAGATTTTGACAAAGTATATCGTTTTTGTTGCAAATTATTCAATACAAATTGTAGCAAAAATCAGCTTAATGATGAAGGAACAAGAGATTGGAAAATTTTAAACTGAAAAGTCATTAAACAACCAATGAACATATAACTAATATGAATGCATGGTTTGATTTAGAAGTAAGACTATCAAAAAGAAAAACAATTCATAATAACGTTCAAGAAAGAATTGACAAGGAAAAAGAACATTGGAAAAAAGTACTAATAAGAATTATTGTTGTTGTAAAGAATCTTGCTAAAAATAATTTAGCATTTCGTGGAAAAAGAAATGAGAAGGTCTATGAAGAGAGAAATGGAAATTTTTTTAGTTTAATTGAATGATTGCATACTTTGATCCAACAATGCAAGAACATATTCAACATATTAAAACTGGTGAAATTCATGATCATTATCTTGGACATAACATATAAAATGAAATGATATTGGTGCTAGCACTTGAAATTTAAAAATCAATTGTTAACAAAGTTAACATATTTTTCAGTTATATTTGATTGTACTCTAGATGCAAGCCATCAAGACCAAATGTCTCTTATATTAAGATATGTAGATATTTCAACAAATCTAGTAAAGGTAGAAGAATATTTTTTAAGATTTTACCAGTTGACGATACCACTGGAAAAGTTCATTTTAATGAACTTGTGGATGTAATTAAAACTCTTGAACTTGATATTAGTGACGTAAGAGGACAATGATGTGATAATAGATCTAATATGAAAGGAAAAAAATCAAGGTGTGCAAAAAAGATTATTAAAAATAAATCCTAGATCATTCTATACGCCACGTGGCTGTCATAGTCTTAACTTAGTATATTGTGATGTGGCTAATTTTTATCCTAAAACTATTTTATTTATTGAAGTTGTTCAACGTGTTTATTCACTATTTTGTTCTTCACCTAAGAGACGGAAAATTTTACAAGATAATATACCTAATTTAACGGTTAAATCATTGTCACAAAAACGTTGGGAGAGTCACATAGAAAGTGCCAAAGCAATAAGATTTCAAGCTCCCCAAATTAGAGATGCTTTACTTGAATTAGCAGAAGTTAGTGAAGATCCTAAAATAAAAAGTGAAGCTAAATGTTTCACAATATGTAAATTGGAAAACTTTGAATTTTTATTAGGTATGACTATTTGGTGCGATGTATTATACGCTGTGAGCATTGTTAGTAAAAGCTTGCAAAAGAAAGATATGTAAATTGATGTTGCCATAAATCAACTTAAAGGCCTTACATCTTTTTTTGAAAATTATAGAGAAAATTGTTTTGGTTATGATTTCAGCTAAAGAGATTGCAAATGAAATGGAAATAGAACCAAAATTTCATGAAAAATGTATAATTCGTAAAAAAAAATAAATTTGGTGAGATTAATAATGAAGAGAGAATTATGTCTCCTTAAGATTCTTTTATAACTGAGTACTTTGTATATATAGTAGATCAAGCTATTTCTTCAATCACCAATAAATTTGAGCAGTTTCAATTCTATGAAAATATTTTTGGATTTTTATTTAATTTTGAAAAATTAAAATCATCAGATGTTGAAATTTTAAAAAATTGTTGTATTAATCTTAAAAATGTCTTGAAATATGATATTTTTCTGATACTGATGGATTAGATTTGTTTCCAGGGTTAAAAGTCTTAAAAGAAGTTTTACATATTGGAAGAAATACACCACTTGATATACTTACTTATATTAAAAATATATATTCTTTTCCAAATGCATTTGTTGCTTATAGAATATTATTGACAGTACTTGTAACTATTGCTTCTACTGAGACAAGTTTTTCTAAATTAAAGTTAATAAAATCTTACTTAAGAACAACAATGTCACGAGAAAAATTAAATGGATTAGCTATATTAGCTATTGAAAGAGACTTGTTAGCTAAATTAGAATATAAGGTTTTAATTAATAATTTTGCATCTCAAAACGCAAGAAGAATAAAATTTAATTGATTAGTAATTTGCATCAGTGATGGCTTGTATCAAGGAGCATAGCATGCAGGAGCTATGATATAAAGTTCACAAACGAGAGAGATTATGGTTGTGACTGATGAAGGTTTAGAGTACCTTAAAGGGTTGGAATTTGTGGAAGATAAAGCTAGTCAATGTTATTGTGAAAATAAATAGATATCTTTCTTATTATTATTTTTTTTTTTTGGGATCTTGTTGATAATTGTTGTAATTCAAGATATTATTAAATATAATTGAATTTTGAGCTATTTGGTATTTTTATGAGAGTTTTTTTAGCTATTAAATGTTTCCGTACGAGTTGATATTTTAACGTCAGAATGTCTAAAATAAAATTTTACCTAAGGCCCCGACCCTAATCCCCATGTTCTTTTGTCTCTTTAACGTATAAACAAGTGAAATAGGATATTTATTAAGACCCAAAAAATAATAACAACCATCCTTCATTTTGATCAGGATTGCAGACATATGGCCTCAAGCAAACCCTTTAGCATTAAGACTAAAATTAAGATTTAAGTCAGTATGATTTTTAAGAAAAATCTTTTATCTATTATATATACAATATTCTAAAAATATTTTTTTTAATAAAAACGTATGTTTTCTATTTTTTTTTAAAAAAACTTTGTCATCCTTTTCTCATATATATTTTTTTATATAATTAGTTGAGAAATATACGTAACAAAAATTTTAAAGTCAAATTAATATCCAAAAATTTCTTCTTCCAAGCATATAAAATTCAGGTCACCGCTGTTCAAACAAATCCCAAATATATCTTAGCCATTAGACAATGACAAAATCTATACTCAAATTAATGTAGCAATTCCATCAACAACCATTTCGAAGGTATTTACGTGACAAACTGAAGCTATATACGGCCCACAAAATCTATGACTTTTTCTCACAAAATCTATCAAAAACAGCACAGTTTCTGATCGAGTTTTCAGCACTTAAGTGCATTTCCCACTATCAAACACACGCATCCACACAAACAAAATTTTACACAAATCAAAATCAATGAAGTTGACTTCAATGGAAGAACACTAAAGTACATATATAGAAAAGAACATAAATTAAAGTCAACTAAATCATGATCATAACCGTAGGAATGCACATGAAAGTAAAATAAAATTTAAAAAAAAATGTAGCCAAGAGAATGGAATGGTATATTCCAAGAATAAACCTGTCCACTCACCACCATTCTCAATTTTATTCAATGATTTCTCTTACATTCATCCAATTCAAGAGTGCTTAATTGACACCTAGGTACCTATATATTTTAAGCAAACGACGTGCCAACTCATTGCTTGTTTCTTAACGCCCATTAAACAAATTTGGAAACCTCACTTGACCACGAAACTAGTTTTTTTTTTTTAATTTCACATTAGGTAATCATGTAAGTTTTTATGGTGTTGTTTCTTCACATTTGTATGGGCAATTCGAAGACCAAGTGAGCCTAGAATTTGGTGCATTTAGTTTTTCATCATTGGCTGGTTTAAAACCGCATTATAATGAGCTAGGAAAGGATCCTAAATCCCTTTACAATAGATTTAGATAATAAATTTGAACTTCTGCCTTAGCTCTTTGACATAACTCTTCATCTCATGATTGGCTCTTCTGAAGCTCAACTGCAATCCATCATTTATCAAGTACAGATGTTTGGACCAAAAAATTAGACAAAATAACGATAAAAACAACTATAAATCTAATCAGATTTACTTACTTTATTTACAAAAAAGTAACTCCGGCCAATATTGTACTTTTAATTTTCTATCATCACCTTATCACTTCCACATCTGTTTATCATTTTTCTCGTCCATGACCTTAAATCTTTTGGATATGAACATTTGAGACAACATACCCGAAAGAAATTCATTACATAACCCAGTGAAAGTGAACCGTTGTGCAGACAGAAGCACTTTGGACTACTGGAAATTAATCAAAATTGGCACTCAAAAAGCTTATTATACGTAAGTGCGTTTAACAAAGCAGATTGTGGGGCGAACATTTTACTGTCCTATTCTAAACGTGTTCGGTCCATTGCATTTGCATATCTGTCTGCGTTGACCACTAACAACTTAATACTTGGATTTGTGAGTAATATTCCATTTAAGTTCAAGCATTTATTGTTAGAGAAGCATTGTGCCTGGTGAGTGGTGCCTTCCTTGTAAGTCTCTATAGAATCCCTTATTTGACCGTGTGTTCATTGTGGTTTAAATGGAAACATTAATACTTTATCATACATAAAAGACTGTATGATTTATATTTAGCACTTAACTAATTAGTTGGTTCTTGGAAGCAAGAAAAAGCAGAAGTGAAAATTTTTATGAGCATGCATGACTTCAATAAAGCTCAATTAAATTAGAAATTTTTAGGATCGGATTTGAATTTTATATTGGGATGGCCCGAATTGGCACTCACACCCCGCAACACTAAAAGTGTCAAAATATACAAAAATTTCAACATCTAACAGGTAGGTATCGGAGGAATTTGGATCCAATGTTAACTTGAGTAAACTTTTGAAAATGATTTGTAAATATGGTTCAAATCAAATTATATATTCAGAAAGTCTTGTCTGGACCTAGGTCTAGTTTAATACCTATCATCAATACTTGCTTTGATTGAAGTAAGCTAAAAATACTTTTAAAAAAAAAAAGATTACTCCCTCGGTCATTTTTATTTTTAATTTGAAAGATTCATACTAGAAATATATTGCTTAAAATTGATGGCAATAAATCTACACACAGAAACATAAAAGGAATTATTAATAGGAGAAGGAATCTCTCCTCATCTAATACTTATTTAAGAAAAAATCACCTAAAGATAGAATTAGATTAAGTAGATTGGAAGAGCATCTAAATACATTATAAATTGGGTCAAACATAGCCATAAGTGCCCTAATTTAAATACTAACTAAAAATTAATAGATTTGACATAAATCAACGATGCAAAGATACTTTAACTATGTAAGCTTTGACACTATTGTAAATCATTTATTTTCAAAATTTCTTTCATTAGCCTCTTAGACCTAGAGCATTGAGGTGTTGAAATAAGGTCCTCAAAGAATGGCATAGAATTTCCACAATCAAATATCAACATAAGATTCCCAGCGAGATCACACCATGTGTGCACCACAACACACCCCTCAAATCTCACTGCCAATATCCAGAATATTCTGTTCAATCCAAATGGCAGCAAAAAAGCTAGAACAGAAATAAATTCTCTTCTTTCGTAAAGATAAATATTCTGCTCATCAAACATGGTTCGTTAATTAATGGTGGCAATATACAATACACTATATAAAGATACTTGCTTAACAAATTGTTCGAAAAGTAATTAAAGCTGAAAAAACGCCTACCTCTCGCCGCGTAAGGACAATGAATGTGTCTTTGTCTCTCCCATTTTTATGATTTTCATTTTGTATGCGGCCAATGGAGTCAAAAAAATAAAAATAATAAGCATAATATTCTCTATTATTGCATGCCTGTAAAAATTGGTGGTTCTGGCTGATGATATTTTATGAAGCAAATCAAGTGTGTTGTTTCAACAGCATGTACGCGGAAGCTTTTGACCGGCCGTGATTCTTATATATGTGCTATCTAACAGGATTGAAGATTGATGGGATACTGATTACTGGCAAGAATTATTCCACTTTCTTTTAAATAATTAAAGTAGGTTGGTTAGGGAAGCCCATGCTTGTATAGTTTTGGCAACAATATCACATTGATTAATCATAATTAAAACGTACGTACTGGTACAAATTCTCAGTAAGCTCGTGATGAAATTAATGCATTATAATGGATGTGATATTGTTGATAAATGCATTATGCATGTTTAACACACCAAAAAAACGAAAAATTAGAAAGAAAGAATTAAAAATCCAATGAATAAAGAAGTAAAAATAAGTCGAAAAATCTTGGATCAAATTCTTCACACATGGGCATTTACATTAATTAAAGGATTTTTTAATAAAAAAAAAAAAAGAAGAGTAGAAAATAAATTCTCGGATCTATTACTTCATAACAAACGTGCATGCACAAGAATAAAAGTTGAAAAAAGAGAAAGGAAAGAAAATTTGAAGATCTAACACTTTCAGCGATTTGCATTTGAAAATTGAAACACACCAAATTAATGAAGGAAAAAAAAAAAAGAAAGAGATGGAGAATAATAACCAAGAAATTTTGATAAAAAGGGGAAGGCCGGTTAAATCACAAGTCAACTGTATATCGTTACTATTTAGAAAAAGGGGAAAAGCCACCCACACCCCCCAAAGTTTACTTAAATTATCACACAGACCTCCTTAATTTTATAAATAGTCGCAAAGATCCCTTTTTGACTATTATACCCTTAATTACAACAATACAATATAATTGACCATAAATAAAATTCTATAATAAATATAAAAATAAATTAATATAATATAATATAGTATATAAAATAAGATAAAATTTATAAATTATTTTGAATATTAGAAAAGTTATTTTTAACATTATTAATCTGTCATATTCTTTTAATAAAAATAAAATATATTTGACATATTAATAATATTAACATAACTGTACCTAACATTTACATAATTTATAAAATTTATATTATTTTATTTACAATATCTTTGTTGATTATGACTATATTAATATAAATCTTAAAGTCAATTTTTGGATTAATAGATTTTAGTATTAATAAAATCCGTCAGGATAGACCAATAATCACTTAATATTAAAAAATAATTTTAATTATATATGTTGTTTTATTAATTATACTTATTGTAATATTTTATTTGTATCATATGATATTTATTTATTATTTTTATCTTATTATTATATTTATATTTATAGTTATTTGAATTGTTATAATCAAAGGGTATAATAGTCATTTATAAAATTAAAGGGGTTTGTGGAACTATTTATGAAACTGAGAGAGTGTAAGTGATTATTTAAGCAAACTTTTGGGGGTGTGGGTGGCTTTTTCTCTTAGAAAAATAATAATAATAAAAGTATTGGGATTGTATTTGTAGCACGAGAGCAATGTTAAAATTAACAGTTCGTATATTATATTTTTTGTGATTGTTTTGCTCCATGTTAGAGATGAACTTTTCAAATGAAAAGAGAAAAGAAAAACCTCAGGAAAAAAAAAAAAAAAAAAAAGTAGTGCACTTTATTTGAATTTTACATCTCGTTAGTCAAAATCGTAGACTATTTTGTTATGCTGCTTATGCATGAAAATAGAAAATAAGGTTTTTTTTTCTTTTATTTTTTTCCTTTTTTAAGGAACCTCAATGGTACGAGAGAGATGTATTAAATAATAGAAGAAATGACACCTAATCAAAAGGGACGCAGTGAGCCTTAGTCATTCTCATAAAAGACATAATGATAAAATAAAAAAGATTAAAGTTCAACAATAACAAAATCAAATGTCTGCAAATCAAGGGCCAATGGGCCCGTAGTGGCAACCCCTTCGAGTCCGAACAATTATTGGACTCGCTTTTGCACGGATAGAAATTTTTTTATTTTCCGATATTTTGAGTAAATTTAATTTTTCTTTAATATTAAATAAGGGCCGAACTTAGAGCTGTGCCATAATAAGAGTATTAAAAAAAATTTCGATCGATCTCTGATTATAAATATTAAGTGACTTCTGATTGTAATATACCAATATATACTAAAAAAATATCTACAAATCAAGAAAAAAAAATAATTAACTAAAATTGTATCTTGGAAAGTTTTTGGCATCATTTGAAAGAAATTTCATAGCATCCAAAGGTGGGGAAGTCTGTATAGCAAACTCCCAAAATAGCTAGAGATCAGATTAGCCACACAATTATTTTTGCGAAAAGGTCTAAGAGCAACAAATATTCATATAGACATTGCAGCAAGTGACAAAAATTAAGTCAGTGAAAATAGAAAATTGAATGCACATACAAAATTTCGGGAAAAAAAAATAAAAACTCAAATATATAAGAGTAATTAAAGAAACTAAAAACTCATTTAAAAATATGCATATTTTGAATTTATCCAAGTATCCTCTTTTGTAAGTTTTCTAGAAAAGAAAGGTAATTATTACAAACCTCCCCTAAAGTTTTAAACATAAACAAAATTTTCTTTTCTTTTTCCGAATTTGATACAAATCCCTATACTTAAAAAATATAAAAATTACTATTAAAGAAAAAAAAAAAAAAAAAGAGAGAAAACGTAGAATACCCATTTCAATTTTCCGTTTTTTTTTTCCTTCAACACACATGAAGTTCTACACTTTATGACACCATTGCCCGTACCACTAGCTGCCAGAATATTTGTAGGCTTTATGTTATTTCTCCCATCCTCAAAATACCCATTCCGATTTTGGTCATACCCATAGCATTTTCATTACAACATCAATGAACATTTTCTCTTTTATTAAATGTGTGATTCTAACCATTCACTAACCTTAATTGGCAAGGAGTCATCTCCACATGCTGTATACAAATGCTCTAGAGAATATAGGCAAAGATGAAAAAAATTGAGACTGAAACTCTCTTTCTGACTCGCTAAAAATAAGAGTGAGCAGAAGAAAATTTTCCAATTTTTGGGTTAATTTATTAAAAGCTCTTTTTAAGCTTTTATATTTCTAATAACAAACCCATTAAAATTTCTCTTTTATGACATGTGTCAGATGAAATGAACTTCTTGCCCATACTTTCTGTTACTATTATGATGTCAATGAGGTAATTGGTTAATTATTATAAAAATAATAGGAGTTAAATGACATATTGACTTCAATAACGAGAAAATTGAAAATTTCTCTATTATCGCAATAATATTTTTCCTTTAATACGTACTTCCTTTCCCTGCTAGCTGCTACATATATGACCAATTAAGTAAGATTTAAGTTACTTAATAGTTCCAAAAATGAATCCCCCTTTAAATATAGGATAATATAAAATTTGTATATACAATTCATGTAAGTAGTTCACAATTTAAGGCACGACTGATAAGTAACATTCAAAGGCATATATCATTTTACCCGTTTTTTATAAGGGTTAATTTCATCCAACCCACCTTGTAAAGAGACAATTTTTAAATTACCTTCCTTACTATTGAAAAAATTAAGTTACTCCCTAAAAGTCGTTATTTTTAACCGCTGATTAACGTTGACCGATTAAAATACGAGAATATCCCTAATCCAATAACTAACGGTTTTGTGGGGTTAACAAGGATAATTTTATTTCGCCCCTTAAAATTTGACATATTTTAAGTTAGATGACAAAAATAAATTTATTAACAAAAACTTTCCAAATAGTAAAAGACCTTTAAAAAATTAAATTAATCTTACTTATATTTTAATTTATAAAACAAATATAATAATAACAAATTTTATTTACAATATCACCATAATGAAAATAAAAAAAATAAATTTCTACCCTTATCTTGAATTTAAATATTTTATGAATATAAATCATTAATCAATTAGTTGACTTTTACCATTCAAATTACCATTTTACCCTTAAAATATCTAAAAGACAAAATTAACCCATAAAATTTATTTACATTCCATTACTAATATAATTCAATGGATTAAAAATTAGAAAATATATAAAATTTACCGAAATTCAAAAACCAAAGCCTTAATCCTAATCCCAAACTTTTGTCGGTTTTTTTTTATTAATATTATTTTTTATAAATTTTAATCTTGCATTTTAAAAAATAATTCTTTTTTATTGAAAGTTATTTTAGTATATTTTTCTTTCCAAACATGAAGCTAAGGGGTAAAATAATAAAATAATTAATAATTTATAAATATTTAAGTATGTCGAATATTTATCATTTTTTAATTCATAAATCTTAGGAATTTTGAACAATAACCCTTTTTAATTTATGATTAAAAAGGTAAAAAAATGAAAATTTGTAATCTTTTAAAATAAAATTTGAAATGAGTTATTGGAAAAAAAAACTAATTTTATTCCTGATTTAGACTATGAAATCAAATAAATTACCAACCATGCCATCCACAACAATTTATCCTTAGTTAAAATAAAAAAAAATGCACTGTATTTTTCTTTCTTTTTTTATTCAAATTCGTTTTTCTTTTATTCTTCATCTTCTTTTGCTTTTTTCTCTTCTTTGTCTTCTTTTTCCTTTTCATCTTATTTCGTTGTCTTTGATTTTTTTTCCCGTTTCATCTTTTTTTTCTTTATCTTATTCTTTGTTCTTTTGCTTCTTTCTTCTTCTTCTCTGCACCGAATCAATGATATCATAATCAAAATTAAAGACGATAACATAATCAAAAAATCAATATCTCAAAAATTATAAAAAAGTAAAATTTTTTTCCTCTCTTCTTCTTCTTCTTCGTTCCCTTTCCTGTTCAGCTTCTTCTTAATTTCTTTTTCTTTTTTCCTCTCACACATTTAACAACTCCACAAATCACTTTCAAGTCTAATTTCTACAACCCCACTTTGAATCCACTATTTAAAAATGATTAGAGAAATACTTGGTTTTCATCACAATACTCTAATCAGAACCCTAATAAGCAAAACCCACTCAAATTAGAAACACATATAATTCAAACCATGCCCATTCCCCAACAAAATCTATGATCGCGCGCGGCCATGCCAAGCAAGCCCATGTCTGCGCTCGGCCATGGCAAGCAAGTCCATGGCCGCATGTGGCCATGCTAAGCATACGATGATCCAAGCAATGGGTGTTGATGATTTCAACGAGTAGTTTAGTTTTAAGGTTTATTGGTGAATTTGGGAAGAAGCTAGATTTTGTTTAAAGAATGAGATGGGCTAAGATTTGGAATAGCGATGTTGGCTCACCATCGCACAGCTCAAAATCTTTGTTGCGAGTTGCTGTCGTGGCTCTATGATGCTTGGAGAATATGAAGCATAGAGCATATTAAGAAAAATGCACGAAATGGAAAAAAAAAAGGAAAAAATGAACAGAAGAATGTGAAAAACTTCAAAAAATAAAAAAAAATTGAGAAAGAAATTTGTTTTTCTTATTTAAAAAGAAGTAATTTTTTTAACTCTTCTACAATTAAAAATTAACTAATTTAAAAAATAAAAATTATAAATTTGGGTGCAAAGTGAATTTTATTGAAATGTTTGAGTGTTTATTGAAATTTGTTGAAATATTTGGATTTTGTGAAATTTAGCTTATATGTTTTAATGGAGAGAAAATGGTATTAATAAATTTATAACAAATGATATTAATAAAAAAAAGGGACAAAAATTTGGGATTATGATTAGGGGCTAAGGCTTCGGTTTTTGAATTTCGGTAAATTTTATATATTTTCTAATTCTTAGTCTATTGAATTATATTAGTAATGGAATGTAAATAAATTTTATGAGTTAATTTATCTTTTAGATACTTTAAGGGTAAAATGGTAATTTAGATGGTAAAAGTCAACTAATTGATTAATGATTTATATTCATAAAATATTTAATTTCAAGATAAGGGTAAAAATTAATTTTTTTGATTTTCATTGTGGTGATATTGTAAATAAAAATTGTTATAATTATATTTCTTATAAATTAAAATATAAGTAAAAATTAATTTAATTTTTTAAAAATCTTTTACTATTTGGGGGGTTTTTGTTAATATATTTATTTTTATCATATAACTTAAAATATGTCAGACCTTAAGGGGCGAAACGAAATTATCCTTGTTAACCTTACAAAACCATTAATTAATGGGTTAAGGACATTTTCGTATTTTAATCAATCAACGTTAGTCAACTGTTAAAAATAACGACTTTTAAAAAATAACTCAATGTTTTTGATAATAAATTAAATAATTTAATGATTATCACTTCACGATGGTAGGTTAAAATTAATCCTTTTTATAATTAATAATTTCTCATTAATTGATGTGACCCTTAATCCTTTATGAATATGATGAGCAGCAACAACATCTTTCAAATCAGCGCCCGATCATAGGGTTGGTATGCTAATTTTAATTAACTAGCTAAATCAATTGATTCCAATTTTGAAGTACCAACAAGTAAACATTTCAAAATTTTTCAATAACTACATGTATCAAGACTTCATATAAAGTTGTAAAAGCAAATTTATTGTATATACATATAAAAAAATTGTATTATTCTATATTATCATTCTAGTCCAACATTTGCATGATGTGATGTGTCTCAAAAAATGAACTTAACAATTAGGCACTAACCTATCAAACCTCAAACTTTATTTATCATCACTCTACACTTGCCCTTAGCTTGACGAAAATTAACAAATATGAGAGGCACGATATGCCATTTTCATTAAGCACGTTCCCTGCCCAAGAACACTTTTAAAATAATCAAGTACTTTCCGCAAAGCAACTAAGGTAGTATTCACTTTACGGTCTTAGAAAAATACCCAATTGGCATGCATCAAACCAAACTTGAAGGTGAGATTGTGATATCAATTCAGTGGGTAGATTTTTTTTTTTTTTTTTCGAGAAGGGTAGATCTTCAATAGTATGCACAATATCCCATGTGGGTATGACCAATTGATGATTAACATGTGACAAGTTTTTCTTACAAAACCTAACATTAAAACATTAAATTAACTTTCTTTTGTTTTAATTTTTGTAAGATAAATTTGCTAAATGAGTTTGTCCATACAGAATAAATGAGGATCAGGAAAACTTGAAAGAATATCATATCATGGCTTATGTTAGGTCAGAATTTGGGACCCATTTCAGTCAAGTTGTCAAAATAGATGAACTCTAATATTGGTTGCTCCAATCCTACCAAGGAAGCACTAAGATATCTTTATTTAATTTGGAAGTTGCTATTGACCTTTTAATAGCCTAAACAATTCTAAAACTAATTTACTAGATATATCATTTTACCCGAAAGTTTATGAACCAATAAATAAGTACTTAACAATTAATAATATTAAAGATAAGATTTAACAATCGCCTTATGTGAAATATGGAAGGAAACCAGAGCTCTTAAATTAGTTAATGCCTGAGAGACAAAAGCTTGAAAATGAGCCAAAAACATAGAATTTACATGTAGGAGGAATTGATCACTTAGAACTTAGATCTAATATAATGTTAGAAAAATGAAATTAATGTGTATGCCCTTGTATGGACTCCATAACTTAACTAGTTACAGAACAATAAAAACAATATGATTAAATAATATTAAACTAGCCAGAAACGCAATATGATTAAGTTACCAAAATTGTACATTGAAAATTGATTAAAACCTAATTACTTTTTATGTTCTAATTTCTATTGTTCATGGACTAGGGAAAAATTTCATTCCATAAATGGGATGATGGTTATTATTCCAGACTTTATGGTGTAGAGCTAGTTTGCTAGAGAAACCTTCGCAAAAGCACTTTGGAAAAATTGATTCTTGGCTTTTACTTGCTTAGAAGGGTAATGAGTAAAGAAATGAATTATTCCATTACATATATATTGTTTATTGTAGCCCTTAAACATGCAGAAGACGATTGAAGAGTGTTTCTGTAATTGTATATCGAATGGCTTCTGAAATAAGCAAAAGATTTCTTTTTTCCATCCATAATTTAATTTAATTTTAGTTGTTTGACTAAACTTTGGAAAGTGCTTTTGTAATTCAGCTTCTAAGATAAGCTCTTTTTTATTGGCCTGTATTCAGAACTTTAAATTGACCTAAACAACACCTTAATTAAAACACTTGTATGATCATAAACCAAACAACCAACAATATTCATTTTTCTTTTTTGATTTTTTTAATTAAAAACTACAAGCAAAGTCTAAGAACCAAAAAAAAAATCCATAAAACACTCGACACCAATTGTTGGAGAATGAAGTATTATTTCATGTAGTTCTTTGCTTTCTTTATTTTTTGTAGTCAAATTTTAATTAAATATCATTCATATTATAAAATATGTGAAAAATGCTTAATTATTAAAAAGCACTTTTAATAATATCAAAAAGCACTGTAAGTACATTAGCAACCACTTGAAAATTGAAAGAAAAGAAGATGTTTGGAGCATAATAGGAATGTTCCAATTTGATTCCTCTCCCAAGCACAATGCATATGATCAAAAGATTGTTGAAATTCAAAAAGGGATTATTTTTATTTTTTATTTTTTATTTTTTATTTTTTATTCTTTTGCTTACAAATGGGAAAAAAGTGAGGAAGACAAAAGGAAAAGCAGCATCATTTTTTAATTGGTACTAAAGGTAACAGTAGCATAAATGGACGACTCAAATCCAATGGCAATTTTTTGTTAAACAGAAGTTGAAATTGGAACCTTGAGATACTCCATTCATTGCCAATAATTCTTTTATCTACTGGCCCAAAAGTTATTGTGAATTTTATTTGATGATATTGGGATATTTCAATCAAGCTTTTGAGTTGATTTTATTGATTATTTTCTTAACCCCAAGTTATTTTTTAATAAACATTTCAGTGACAGTCACATATGGGATTCAATAAGAACATTTCAAATTTTAATTACATATAAACAATTTTTATACTGTCATTTATAGAAGAAAGTAAAAACAATAATATAAAGTAATAATCTGATTTTTGTGCTGACTTTTTAAAAAATTGTAATTGGTAGTTATAGGATAAAAATAGATAGGAAAATAAAATTTTAATTGTAACTTTCAAAATAAAATTTGAACTGTACACTATTGTAAAATGCATAGGATGAGATTATTAAAATATCCGCATAAGTAATATTTGCGGTGAATCCGAGATCAATATTGACAATGGTAACATTAAACAGAAATATGTTAACGTGAACAATAATCATAACATGAGCATGATCGAATGGTTTTCAAGCAACTTATTTAATTAGGCACCTGAGTTCGAATTTTAAAAGAAGTAGAAAGTTAAAAAATTAATTTAGGCATAATTTGATATTTAATTTTGATTTAATCTAAATTTATAAAATAATCACAAATGATATGGTAATAACCATATAAGTTGTCTTGTACAAAATGAGACACTAGTTCTTCAATAAACATATTAAGAAAATAACATTACCAAAATAACGATAAACCCCAAATTTGCAATATTTCTAGTATAGAGTCCACAAAAAATGATAATGGCTCCACTAGATTCTATAATATTGTGCAATCTCCACAATCTTGAAAAAAAATAATAATAACAATTCAATCAAAACACGAAAAAATAATCTATATTAAAAACGAAGTGTTCTGTAGACCCCACCACAATCAACTGACTACTGTAATTTCACCTTTTATTTCCTCTAATTTAGTTTTTTTTTTTTGATAAACCCTCTAATTTAGTTATGTAATCAAAGTAATATAAGCAAATAACCACACAAAACATAAAATGACAAGTTTGTCCTTGTCAATGAAATAGCAACAACTGCCCAGTAACTACCACTGGACAAAAGTTGCTCTCTATAAATTGCAAGCCAATGCCAACTTATTCCTTCCAAAAAAAATTCAACTCTCTCCAGTCATAAATTCATTCTTAAATTATTGCTTTCTTGTTCTTGTTTTCAAGAAAAATGGGTGTGAACTCAAACAGAGTTGAAGATTTCTCAAGCCATGAAACCTCCATTAGAATCCCATCAACAAACACAATAAGCCCGCCAATGGAAATACACAGTGTTTGTTTGCCACCCAAGAAAACAACTCTCCAAAAACTCAAGCACAGGGTTTCCGAAATCTTCTTCCCTGATGACCCTCTCTATAGATTCAAGAACCAACAATGGTGCAAGAAACTCATCTTGGCTCTTCAATTCTTGTTCCCCATTTTCCAGTGGGGCCCTGACTACAATCTCAAGCTCTTTAGGTCTGACATCATCTCTGGTCTCACCATTGCTAGCCTTGCAATCCCTCAGGTAACACAAGAATACACACATGCATACATACATGCATGCATCATGCATTAATAAAGATTGGTGGAATTAGTGGACAAATGACTCTGAGTTGGGTTACTGTAATAAATTCCATTTGTTTTGGATCATTAGAGTGGCAGTTTTGAAGTTTGGTGGAAATTTTGCTTGGAAGAAGTTGGTTTAATATTTTTTTACTCCCAAGAAATTTGTTTTTTAACTTAATTATATGTTTAATTTGATAAGTATTTTAACATGATTTTTGTTCTTAATCACTACACAAGTTTTATTTAATGTTTCTTTTCTTACTTTCATATCGCATGTTTTTATTCTGTTAGAATCAGACAATATGCTATGCATTATGCATTACCATCAATATAAAATATATTTTTGTGGAAATTTATATGTTCACATTCAATTTAGATTGAAACAGATAAGAATTATAATACCTCTCTTTTCTTTTTCTTTTTCTTTTTTATGGGTAATCTGATATGGTTTATAATTTTCTATGTACTGCAGGGAATTAGCTATGCAAAGCTTGCAAATTTACCACCAATTGTTGGCCTCTGTAAGTATCAAACCCTTACAAGCACTCCTCGAATACTGGAGTCTTATTATGTTTTAGAAATATATTAATCAATTGCTTTTTGGGTTGCTTGCAGATTCAAGTTTTGTGCCTCCATTGATTTACTCTATTCTGGGAAGTTCTCGACATCTCGCTGTTGGTCCAGTCTCCATTGCTTCATTGGTTATGGGATCAATGCTAGGAGAGGCTGTTTCATACAGCCAAGACCCAATTCTTTATCTCAAATTGGCCTTCACTGCCACCTTCTTTGCTGGCCTGTTTCAGGCTTCTTTAGGCCTACTCAGGTACTAAAAGCCATAAGAACCTTTTTTTTTTTAAGGTTCGTTTCCAATTCTTATTTCCCCATTTTATGGCATAATTGATTTTATATAAATGGTTGACAGGTTAGGCTTTATAATTGATTTTCTGTCGAAGGCCACACTTGTTGGTTTCATGGCTGGTGCAGCGGTTATTGTATCATTGCAACAGCTTAAAGGATTGCTTGGGATTGTTCACTTCACTAGCAAGATGCAATTTATTCCTGTTATGTCCTCTGTTTTCAACCAGAGAGATGAGGTAAGCGGCTCACTATGAGCAAGCAATATGCTCTTTCTTTTTCTTTTTTTATAGTAAAGCATGGAATGTCTACTACTTCACAGTTGGTAGCATCTTTAAAATGCTTTTCTTGTCTTTTGATGAAAGATTTTTTCATAATTATAAATTATTTGCTCTTCTAAAGATACCTGAAGGCTAAAGTATAATTTTGTGAACATATGATATGTAAAGCATGCTTGCTTTTTGAATTTTGTTTGAGAGACTAATTTTGTGACAGTAGTCACCATCAAGTTCTAATTAGAAAGTTATTATGATTTTGATGTGCAGTGGTCCTGGAAAACTGTTGTAATGGGTTTCAGCTTCCTAGTTTTTCTGCTAACAACAAGGCAAATTGTAAGACTTGTTTTGCTTGTCTATATAATCACTCAAAACTTTTCAATCCCTTGTTCAAGCTAACTAAAGTAGTAAAGTTGCTAACTTTTGAAAAATTGACAGAGCATGAGAAAACCAAAACTTTTCTGGGTATCAGCCGCTGCCCCGTTGACATCAGTTATTCTTTCAACTCTAATAGTCTTCTGCCTCAAATCAAAGGCTCACGGGATCTCAATTGTAAGAGCCCAATATATACATCTACTTTTACATGCATGACTCAGGCAGTCATAAGAAAATTCTTCCTAGTAGCAACTATTGAAATTTTTACCTTTTTTCATCTACAGATTGGCCACTTGCCAAAGGGTTTGAATCCACCTTCATCAAACATGCTAAACTTTAATGGCCCTTTTCTTGCTGTTGCTATTAAAACTGGCCTTGTAACCGGGATCCTATCTCTTACTGTAAGTTACCAAAACTAGCAGTAAAAGTTTTTTTAGGTAATTTCATGGTATGTGGTTTCTGGTTATGTTGCATTTATTCGTATTACATCAGTAAAATTCCAGCCATTTTGATGGGTGGCTTAACCAATCTTATCCATCTCCTATAGGCTTAACCAATCTTAACCAATCTTATCACCTGATATTGAATGAAAATTAATTTCCTACCGTCAGACTATTCACAAGAACATGCCTACTAAAAAGCATTATGCCAACTGGAACTTACCATTTCTATTTGGTGTATTCTTTTGGCCTTTTGGGTTTTGACTTAGTCACGTTTGAAATATATGGTAACAATGTTACTTATAATTATGAAACTTATAATTCTCTTTTTGTATGACAAGTACTCTTTCTAATCATGTTGATCTTATTTTATTTCTTTCTGGCTATAGGAAGGAATCGCAGTGGGAAGGACATTCGCTGCTCTAAAGAACTACCAAGTTGATGGCAATAAAGAAATGATGGCTATTGGTTTCATGAACATGGCTGGTTCATGTACCTCATGCTATGTTACCACAGGTGATGCTCCTCCTTTCATTTTGTCAGTTCCAAATTTATTAGCATGATACTCAGAATTCCTAAATTTGTCTTTCTTTTTAACCTAATCTTTCAGGGTCATTTTCTCGCTCTGCTGTAAACTACAATGCTGGAGCACAATCAGCAGTTTCTAACATAGTAATGGCCTCAGCTGTGCTAGTGACTCTGCTGTTTCTCATGCCACTGTTTTATTATACTCCCAATGTCATCTTAGCAGCCATCATCATCACTGCCGTGATAGGACTTATTGATTATCAAGCTGCATTCCGGTTATGGAAAGTTGACAAGCTTGATTTCCTGGCTTGCTCATGTTCCTTCTTTGGCGTTCTTTTCATTTCAGTGCCACTCGGTCTTGCCATAGCAGTAAGTTTCTCAGCTTCTTGAAACTAATTTTCTTCCCCTGTTTAGTTTTAGTTACATGGTAACATGCTTATATCTCGTTGCATATAAATAACCATAATCTTTGGTGATACCTTTTGCTGGAAAATTCAGGTTGGAGTTTCAGTATTCAAGATTCTCTTGCATGTCACCAGGCCAAACACTGTAGTTTTGGGTAACATACCTGGAACTCATATATATCAAAGCCTCAACCGTTACAAAGAAGCTTTAAGAGTCTCTTCATTTCTCATTCTTGCTGTTGAATCTCCCATTTACTTTGCAAATTCAACTTACCTACAAGAAAGGTTAGTTCACTGAATTCACTAGCAGTTGGATTTCATAGTTCTAGATTATGCAATACACACCAGGAAGGCTTAACTCTATATCATCTTAATGCAGGATTTTACGATGGATTCGAGAGGAGGAAGAATGGATAAAAGCAAAGAATGAGAGTACACTAAAATGCATAATTCTTGACATGACCGGTACGCTATTCAGAAAACTGATCCCCAATCTTTTGAAATTATTTCCACTTGAACGTCCAATTTTGCTAACATATGTACTCTTCTAATCTCAGCTGTGACAGCCATTGACACAAGTGGTATCGACATGGTGCGTGAACTCAGAAAAATTCTTGAGAAACGATCATTGCAGGTAAGGATTGCAAATCATACTGCATCCATCACACACACATTCTCCATGATATTCTTCAGTCGGACAGTAATTAACTAATCTTGGTGTTTTCTGTGCAGCTTGTATTGGCAAATCCTGTCGGAAGTGTAACAGAAAAGTTGCATCAGTCAAAAGTCTTAGAGTCCTTTGGACTAAATGGACTGTATCTCACAGTCGGAGAAGCCATAGCAGATATTTCAGCTTTGTGGAAGGCTCAACCATGAATTCTACAGAGCTGTGTGAAGAAAAAGAGAAAAATGATGAGAACACTAACAAATCCAAATCTTGGCAGTCTAGGAAGAATGCTTGTGAGCAGAGTACTTAGTTTTGCTTACTTTTCTTTTTATTTTTTCCTGAGAAATAGGAGGCAGTGAAGCATTTTCTTTTTACATAAAAAGAAGAAGGCCATGCATGCTCTTCTAAGAAGAGATTTTGAAAGTTCCAATTGTATCTCAATTGTTAATTTTATGTATTCTTGTTTGCAAGAGAAGAACAGTTCACATTACAATTATGTGTATGGAACGCTTGGCCATGAATGTAACTTAATTTCAATGAAACATAATGGAGAAGTTTCTTCTTTTCATTTGTCATTGTGAAATAACACATTTGAGCAATCAGTAGACTTCAAAGCTTAATGCCACACAATTAAAAGACCAGAACTATGTCAGCATTAGTTTGCTTCACAATTCACATGTAGAACCAAACCAACATCTTTGACAGCATGCCTTCAAGGAAAGCAAATGAGACTATGCGAGAGAGGAAGGAGCCACAGAAATGATGTCCTAAAACTGAGGCATCAGTATAGTCCAACGAAAGAGCTAGAAATGGCACAAAAAAAATAATTGAAAAAAAAAACTCTTCAAGATCATAATGATAATTTGTAATTCATTTTCATGCTTCCATGAAATGTAAAAGTTGCGTGTTCTACATGAATGAGTTTTCTGTTGCATGTTCTACATGAATGTATTTCCTCACTCCTGCGTCCATTGAATTCGTGACAATTAGTGACAATTGCGGCACAAACGGAGAAACTATTAATAGCTTACTAGCCCAATTAATCAGGCCCAAAATGCGATGCCAACAATTGATTCCTCTGATTTATGAAAACTAATAAACAATCTGTAATCACGTTTCAGTTTAACAATCTTGCCAGATATTCTCCCAACTCCAATAACAAAAATTTGCCAAATTCATTCACATATCTGAAAACTTAGCATTGGTGATATCAAATTGTAGAAACCTAATAAACTACAAACATCACTTTTTGCCACCATAAGAAATGATATGAAAAGCAATGCATCATATTTCCCGAGCTCCTAAAATTGTACATAACATTTCAGAGTTTCCTGAGACACATCACTAGTCCAATGTGCTCAATTTTCACACGTTTGACAACCATCTCGAACCTATTTGCTCTCCATTGCAACCACGGGCAAAGATTTAAACAATTCTTTTCTGTCATAGTAGATCTGTTAATTAATAAGCAGTCCCCAGACTCCACCATAACAGTGAAGAAATAATCATAAAAATCCAACAAGAAAACTAATTGCTGCCTGTTGAGCTCTCCTTTTCATTTAAACATCTGCATGGCGACAGTCCAATTAATTCAAATAACATTACAGCAAGTATTCAATTTAAATGAGGAAACAAGAAAAACAAATCTGCAAGTAATTAGCATGGCATAAATTCTAATCTAGTGAAATGCCAGTGCAACCCACTAAACTGTTTAGCATGCAAGAGATTGCCTATGAATATAAACACAAACAGCAATCCAATGAAAAAGTAATCCAGTAAAAATCAAGGCCTATCAATAATTAAACTCTTCTATTAACTGTAATGCAGATTCATTTCTCTAGAAACTGTTTTATATCCCAGGAGTCCCATCCAAATGAAAATTTTCATCCGGATTAACAACACCAACATTTCAGCATAAACAGCAGAGAACAAGAACATTTTAGAGGGCAAAACCAGTACCCTACAGAGCGTAGAAAATAAGCACAGACAGCCTGACACAAATAAAAAAAGTTCTATGCTTCCCTAACATAAGCGTGATAACTGGACACACCGTCAAACTAGGAAAGAAAACAAGTCCAACGCCAATATTTTGACATGAACTATGAAACATGTTAATAGGAAATATAAAGTATAACATGAAATAGACATAAATAAATGAAAAAATATTCTTTTACGTAATCACTTAGAACATATACTGGAAAATGTTCTTACTTGATCTGTAACGTGGTATTGGAATCTCTCGCAATTCACGTCTGATGCACAGATATTCACCTAGCAAAGCCATCAGTGCAAGTCCAGTACCATTCACAAACCACCACGTTATTGAGGAGGGCCAACCTCCATATACAATGCATATAAAAAGATGAATGATGTACACAGTGGCAGAAAAATCTAAGCACTTCTTTGCCCTCTCTATTAAATGAAACATGTAGCCAGCTCTGCACAAAGAACAATAGCGTCCAAAGTTAACCAAAGCAAGCAACCATGTAGGTTATGACAGAAAAAATAAATATGAATCTATGAAACTAATATAATTTACAAGGTCTACTTTTTATGTCCATGAACATTAATAAGATAAGTACAAGTAAATGAATATCATGAAATAAATTGAAGGTGATAATACATTGATCAAACATACTTGTCTGATTGTCTACTAGTACAAAATAATCCCAAATCACAGGTGCACAGGGACAGAAAGAAAAATGAATAAATATAGAGCTAGTAAGCAAAATGAACTCCGGTAAGGATGCAATGGAAGACACAATGAATAATTGATTAACAATGACATGGCTATGTTGAATCTTAATAACAATAGCATTATCATCTATGTAAATCCCATTTATTACAGCTATAGTGACTTCAACCATCTGTTTGTGCACCATACCATGCATTACCGTGCATAAGCTTAAGTAAATTGGACCCGTTTGGGACTGCCTAAAACATCACAAATTCTTCAAATAACACAATCTACAACGCTTTTCGAATTAATTCACAGTCCCCTAACATATTGCATAACAAAAACAATAAACTACAAGTAAATTAAAGCAAAGGGACTTGTATTCTCACCCTGCAACTGAGGTGAGGAGGATTGAAGCAATAACACACCACCCAGTGACCGTAGAGGCAGTGACTGTAGCATAATCAAAGAAGTACACAAGACTCATATGCGAAACACGAGTGCCAACAAAAATGGATACAAATACACCGAATGTGAGGTAGTATAAGCATTGCAGACAAACAATTTGGGCAACAATAAGCCAAGGGTCCCATACCACTGAACCATAGAACATTTCTTCTACAACTACTGTATTACCTCAGACTAAATTTCTTCAATACCCAGATCACCAAAAGTAACAAAAAGGCCACAAACCAATTCTCCGAACCAAAAATAGAGACTTCTTTTGAACAATTAAACTAATATCCTCAACACCTAGATCACCAAATGCCAAGAAAACGCCACTAGCCAATTCAAAGGAAACCAATTCTCAAATTTAAACCTAACCGAATAAAAATCAAATCTTTCAACAAGAACGAAACTTAAATGCCAATTTTCTTGGCACCCAAATTGAAACCAAGGTTTCCTTGGATCTGGGAAATTGACGAATGAAGAAGGAAGAACCCGGGCCAAATCTAGAAGCAACAAAAGGACATATTATTGAGAAAAATTAGTAAATTTAAACAAAAAAATTGAATGTGTATATACATACGTATGGAGCAGATTTGCGTTAAATTGCCAAGATTCAGCACGAGAGAGAGAGAGACTGACCAAATGAGGGTTTCTTCAAAAGAAGCATATGCTTTTGGTAATTGAACAAATACTTTACCAAAAACATACGCACGGGCAATTAGTGAAGAGCTTTGGTACTATAATTTCCTGAAAATTTGGACCATTTTTGTATGTCAACAAATGACAATCGAGGGAAATTGGTAAAATATTCTTTTATAGTTTTAATAAATTATAAGTTGCTTTTGCATAATAATATCTATATTGTGGCCGAAGTGCTTAGCATGATTGATTTTTTTATTTTTTTAAGTACGACGGTTCGAGAACGACCAAAGGGTTTATCGTTTTTCTTTTTAGCATTTTTTTTTTCGTTGCTAATGAGTCTAATGACAATATTAAATAAAAATAGACAGTAAACTTTCCTAGATTTTAAAAAAATTTACATTCACAAATCATTAACTTATTAATCTTACAGATTAAGAATTTGTCAAAAATTTTTATATCAATTTTGATAATAACGCTATACAAATACTTAAGTTAATCAATCTATAATACACAAAATATCTCTTCCTAAATTATTGAGTGTGTGATTCCCCTTTTTGTGTTGGACGATTGGTACAGGTAATTTGTGCGTACGTGAAAATAATGACATTTCAAAATGTTTGAAAACAAACAATGCGAACAATGTTTGCAGCAAACCAGCAATCTATACTTCACCCCAGAAAAAGGAAGAATAAAGAGAAAATAGACTGATTAGGCACCTCAACTTGACATTATACATTCATGAAAAGTTAAAGACAGTGAAACGAAGACTATATCATTACATACAAAGAGCCATTTCCCTAATCTAATGCCTCGGCATTTATACAATAACAATACATATGTGTCACGAAAAATTAATCTGAGAATGCAAAGTCTCAGTCTCAGTGTCAAATGGCATTGGATAATATAGGAACATTAGGAATATGGAGAACAAAAAATTAGTTTGCAGTCTCATTGTGAGTTACTCTTTCTCCTCCTAGTAGTTTTCTTTGCAGTGACAGTCACCTTGTTGTCATCTTCAACTTTCTGAGGATTCTCATCATTTACAAGAGTTTTTGATGAATTTATTTGACTCCTTAACCGCAGTATTTCACCTTTTGCGGATGCCAATTCCTGTTCAAGTTTTTTTGCTCTCTTGTCCAAACTCTCCCTTTCCTGGCCAAGCCTCATGACAAGATTATGAGCATCTTCCATGTTTTCTTGGGATTCATTGGCTATGCTCTTCTGTTCCGTTAGGGACTTGTAAAGCACCGCCTTCTCATCTTCAAGGTTAGACATCTGAGAATTAGCCTTCTCTAAATTCTTAGAAAGTGCCAATGCATTTCGGTTCATCTCATCGAGTGATTTGGTAGCCTCTTCCAAGTCTGTTTCCAGGGACTTGCGCGCCTCCTTGTCCTTCAAGGTTTGCTTCTCCAAAGCTTGTAGCTCTTTGTTCAAAGAAGAAACTATTTTTTTTTGTTCTTTCAAATCATTGGCTGTAGCTTCTGCTTTCTTATAGACATTTACCAATTCCTTTTGTAGGCTATCACGATTTTCTGCTGTAGCTTCCAGTTCACAGGACACATTTTGCAGCTCCTCGCTAGTTTTCTTCAGAACCTCCTTTGCTGCAGTGAGCTCGCTGGCTAGCACTTCACCACTTCTTTTTGCCTCATCAAGGCTGTTTTCAAAGGTTTGCTTAACTTCAGCAAACTCAGCCCGAATTCTAGAAATTTCAGTCTCAAGGTCTGCACAAGAATCTGTCGATTGCTTTAGTTGCTTTTCCAGATCAGAAGCCTCATTCTTTGTCTTCCCAAGAGTTTCCTGAGTAATTTGAAGTTCATATTTCAGATTCTTTACATTGCTCAATTCGTTATCCAGCATTTTCCTCAAGTCATTCTTTTCTTGGGTCAACTTAGCAATAGTTGCTCGATTTTCACAAGCTTCACTCAGAGCAAGCTCAAGCTTTTCCTTCAGTTGGTGAAGTTCTTCTTTCTTCTCTCTCAAAAGCTTTGCATCTGAAGCTGTCTTGTTTTCAGAAGATAACTTCAGCTCTTTGTACTCCTTTTGAACTGCATCCAGTTTCTGCTTGGAATCATCTCTCTCAACTGATAAAGAATTTACTCTTGCATTTAATTCATCTACCAAAGAATACTTCAATTCTAGTTCCTTTTTATTGTTCTGGAGTTCATCTGTCAATGCTTTGATTTCAGACTCTGCTTTGGCTAGTTCATCCTTCGTCTGCTTGTAGACAGAATTCAAGTTCTTCAACTCCGTTTCCTTCTGTTGGAGCGAAGAGCTCAGTTTTTTAACACTATCATCCTTTTCTCCGAGCTCTAAACTGAGTAAGTTAATCTTCTCTTGTAAACTTTCTATTGTGTCAAGCTTTTGATTGAGTTCATCTTCAAGAGCCCTTTTATCTTCCCCAGCTTTCAAGAGGCTGGTTTGAAGACTATCAATTTGAATTCTGAGTTCCTCAATAACTCTTTTTTCATTTTGCAGCTCCTTTCCCAACCAAGAAATTGTAGTATTAGCTGAGTTTAGTTTGTTCATCAACAACTGCTGTTCTTCCTTTGCTGACTTGAGTTGCTTGGTTCGTTGTTCTTGTTCATTTTGTAATTTTGATTCAAAATCTTTCTCCATTGAAACAATGACCGCTTCCTTTTCTTTGAGCCTGTCTTTCATCTGTACATTTCAACCAGTGTATGAGTGCTTTAGAAACCGATGTCCAAAATGAATACCAGATGTAGAACAGGGAGGAAATGGATGCTATTATCATGATGGAAGCATTTTTACAACCGACGAGAATCAAGAACATTTTTCATTCAAAACTTAACCAAGGAAAACTTTCTCTAAATAGATGATTTGTGTCAACTTACAGATTCAATTATCCTCATAAATGATTTGTGTCAAAAATTCAACAATAAAGGTGAAGAACAACTTACAGACTCAATAGTTGCATCGGTGGCCTTTTTCTCATTTTGAGTCAAAGCATAGAGTGCACTGAGCACACCACTTCCTAAAATTCCAAGTCCATTAAGGACAAACAAAAACGGATTTGATGGTTGAAGTCCCTGCTGTCCAAGAAAGCTACTCTATTTAGACCATTCCAAAAATTAACAGTAACAGCTAAAAAAGACGGAATTTAGTATTCAGGGTTCAATTGTATATGACCAAAGATCCAAATAAATTAAGACCTTTGAGTTTTGGCTTTTGTCTGTTGCATTTAGCTCACCTTCCCCTAAAATTGCATAAACAAGTATGTTAACAATCATAAATCAGGAGATTGAGATGGGACTCAAATGTCCATAAATAAAGTAAGGAAAGAAGAGCAGACC
The DNA here is from genome assembly GCA_030449835.1 of Clausena lansium. Classification (NCBI taxonomy): domain Eukaryota; kingdom Viridiplantae; phylum Streptophyta; class Magnoliopsida; order Sapindales; family Rutaceae; genus Clausena; species Clausena lansium. The sequence continues at coordinate 4,454,028 of JASUUF010000369.1, forward strand.
ACAACATGAAACATACCTAAAACATTCAGAACTTCCAGTAGAGATGTAAATTATTACAAAAATAAAAGCTGATTGAACTTAAAGAAATTGGTCAGCTAGTGAAGCTGGGTCATGGATATCTTCACGTGATTCACTTCATTATAAATGCAAATGATATGAATAATCTTAGCCCTCAAATAAATCTACAGAAGCTACTTCCTAGCCACTCTTCATGAAGCTCTTCTATTTGTCCCTTATGGGAGCTAAATCATTTGCCATGCAAGGAGAACGCCATAGTTAAAGCCTTACAGGAAATATTTTAGGAAAATCTTAAAAAATTTAACTTTAGCGCATTTGTCTTTATCCCAAAAACATTACTTGCTTATCCACTAGATATGATAGAGAAGCAGAACACAAACATAGCTTCTTAGCAGCAAACTCATGCAAATACCCACGCCCTGAAAAAACTCCCCATAAGTTCCCTCTCCCTCTCTCACCTAGCCAATGACATTTTTATTTTACCAGTAATTCCTTAATTTTGTGATAGTTATGAAGAATGATTGTCAGCTTGTCTCAAATATACAGCTTGTTTCTCTATCCTATTGTTGCAAACAATGAACCAGTTAAGAATGACACATTGTAAGTACAAATATATCAACGTGATTCAGCATTTTCTACTCAATCCAACCCCAATATCTTTTCATTTTCTCAAGCATATACAGGATAACTACCAACAAAATTCATGAACTAAACACAGTAAAACCAATCCAAAATGAATTTTGGTTCAATCCATTTGTTTAATAATAGAAACATAAAAAACAAAACTTGCAAACAAATACAAGCAGCAATGAACAAAATTCCAAATTAGCAACCCAGAAGCAATCTACTCCTCCAAACATATGCATGTTCAATTCATGAACATATTCATTTCACAAAATGCAATGTTCTTAACATTATAGCAAAAATTAAATGGTACAAAATCTAGAGAAACCTAATGAAACACTGCACTCACTTGGCGCTAAACCATCAAGAGCTCTGGCTCTGAGGTTCAATAGCGGAAGAACTGAAATACCCACAAGCAGAATTGTTTTCCTCCTGCTAAAAATGTTTTCTTTTGGGTCTTCTGGTCTCATAGAAGCCATTGCTGACACTCTGTTTCTTCTCTTGGTCCTTGCATTATTGGTACAGAGAAACACTGAAGATTGAGAATAGAAAGAAGAAGAAGAAGAAGATGGAAAGTGAAGGGGAGGCTGTATGAACGAGGAGCTCCCCATTAGAAGCTCCATGATTTTCTTTTGTTCTGGATTCAGATAAATAAGAAATAATATGAAATGAAGAAAGAGGTCTAGTTTTTGTTTCAGTTTCTGCTTGTGATTAATGATTCTTTCAGTTGAGGTTTAAATTACCAAAATGGCCTTTCCCAGATGCTAGTTGGTCAGTTAACAAGAAAGGAATAGTATTGAGTATTGAGGAAATTTAGAAAAGATTTAAAAAGAATGAGTTTACACATACTTTTATTTCAAGTGACATGGCATCTATCATGGCATTTATTGATGGGCCAGATAAAATTATCATATTAATCAGGAAAAATAAAAGTGAAAAAATGTTTACCACACATTACTCATATAAAATTATCATAATAATAAGGGAGAATGAAAGTAAAAATATGTCTACCACATTACTCAAGATACAAATTATATATCTCATTTATCTAAGCATAAGTTTATTAAAAAATAATTATTTGTTATAAAATTTATCAATTAGGAGTATAATAATAGATCAAGAGAAAGAGAGAAAGCTAATAAGAGATACAATGTGTGTAGAGAGGAATTTTATTCATTCTAATGTGTATACAAATAAGAAGTAAAATGCCTCCTTTTATAGTGATACAATCATAAAGTGGTAAGTAATGCATCATAATTACAAGAGATAATAACCCTTAAATTAGAGAGATAATAGGAGTTATAAGAGATGAAAAGTTGCTTGTGAGGAGATCAATGGTTACTTTGATGAACATCCACATAAATTATAATTATTTCATAACACTCCCTCTTGGATGTTCATCATACAAAGAATATGCCTCATTAAAACCTTTGCTAGTAAAAACCCTATGGGAAAAAAAAAACTAGCGAAGAAAAAAGAGTACACTATTCTTTTATATCTTTAAGGAGGTGAAAGCTGCCTCGTTAAAACCTTACTAGGAAAAACCCAATGGGACAAAAACCTAGTGAAGGAAAAAGATAACAGTGCATATAGTTCTCCATATCAATAACTCCTCTTAAATATGCTCCCCCTCAAGATGACATGGATGCTTCAAAAATCAATCATAAATTGTTGTAACTAACATTACTTTGGTGAAACAATCTGCAAGGTCAACACCATCCTTTGAAAGCTTGAAAATATATAATAAATTGGAGAAGCCATCATCTTGAATTAGAAGAATATTGTCATGTATGTAGCTTCATAATTTTGTTGATTTACTTGAATAAGATCAAGCTTTAGCATCCATATCAAAGAAAGAGTGTGATATACTTTTCACACTATTTTGATATTTTCAAGTTTATACTGAACATATTTCAATTTTCAATTATGCAATTTTCCAATGCCCTTCTAGGCACAAGTCGGAATAAAAATATGGTACTTCAGGACCAAAACATATGTATTATATTTTAAAGCAGAATAATTTTGAATATGAAATACTTCAAGTATTTCTATATTATTAGCATTTCACTTAATAAATTCCAATCCATAAATTGAAAGAAATTCTTTCATTTCAAGATCTTCATTATGAATTTTATTCTTCAAAAAAAATAAATTCATAAGCTCTTCAGAGTCTTTTTATGATGAAATCATCAACACGTTTTGCAAAAATTACAAATTTAATATTTAGCTTCAATAAAATCGCATAGCAAAGTGGAACGACATATCCCGCTTATAATAAATCACTCAAGTGATTATATTTTTAATTTATAAGTCTAGATTGCTATACTATACACAAGTATGATTATAGCTTTATCAAGAATATATAAGCTGCAAGCTTTTTGAATTTAGTACTTCAAATACTTATTTCAAGCATTTTATCCTTCAAGGACAAGTACATAGATTCTTCAATTTAATTTTGAAACATTATAGTTCAAATTCATATTTTATTCATAAATTTTACGACTTCTGGCGTATGGACTATAAGTCCAAAATTCTTCAAATTTTTTACTAATTAATTTCACGTTCTATAACGTATGGACTTCAGGTCCGAATATTTAAGAAATTTTGACCAATCATATAATTTGATGATCTTCACATTTTGTGATTCAAGATCCTGAAAATGTTATCATAACAACTAAATTTTTATTGACAACAATCTTATGTCAATTTCAATATTTTTTTCTATTGCACCAAGTACCAACATTAATTAAATATTTCTCATTTTTTATTTATGTGCCCAATTGAGGTCTTTCGAAGCTTCTAATAAATATGCCTCTCAAAGGGCTAAAGATCTCTATTTTTTTTTATGTGCATGCGTGTCTTTTATAGGGCAATTTGAATCTCTTTATTTCTCACCATTTACCTCTTCAAGGATATTTGAGATTCATTTTCTAGTTGGTACATTATGTCTCTCCAGGGACAATATATTTAATAATTTAATATAGATCAAATAATATTTTGCTATACATGCAAATATGGTCTCTTCAGGAGCACTAAATTATTTCATTTCAACTTCCCGGGAATTAAATTTTTGCACTAATTAATCTATCACATGCTTCAGACATTCATATATTTATTTATTTATCACCATTCGTTTTTCAAGAACATCATATTTATCAAACCTTAATCATATTCCATTTGTAAAATTTCACTTTCACATATTAATAAATTCATCCAATAATTGATCAACAATGCACATAGAATCATCTATCACGTAAGATGAGATATATCAACATTAAGATGAGATAAAGTAATACATAATAAAATCAAATCATCCATCACGTACAGCTTTCCTCCTTCTCGTGATGGGATGACTTCTTCATAAAATATGTCATAAAATATTTAAGCATAAATAATGGTGAATCATGACAAATAATAAATTATTTCTATAAATTCATTTTCACTTGATTTAAACAAAAATCAATAATCAAGAGAATCTTCTGGCTCTTTGATTAAAATTATTGTGAATTTTCTATAATTCGATACATAATATTAGCCTCATTTGCAAATTTACCATTGTAAATTCGTCATTTCAAACTATGTAAGAAACTCTAGACTTATTGAACTTCTAGTTCATCATAAATTAATTTGATTTTTAATTTGTTCCACTTCGGGTGGTGCAATATATATATTGCAATCATTAATACTTAAATGGTGATCATTGTAATGCCGATAACTTTAGTAATGAATGTCTAGCATTAATCTCACAATTATCAAATAACCATTCGCTTCAAGGAATGAAAACACATCACTAGTGAGATGAGACCAATTATTTACATCAAAAGCTTAATATTTTTTTCATATATAAAGAGAAACAATAGCTCCAATACACATATTGACAATCTCAATTTGCTACTGCAGGAGCATAAATGAGCTATAAAATATTTACACATATCACATATTCTCTTTATATTTATTCTTGATGATTTTCTCCTCATATACATATAAAAACAAGAAAATCATATATGAGCTTTTGTTCAATCTTTTGATAATCTCATATTTCCTTTAAATTGTTTCAAAGAAACAAATTATCTATTTGAATATTCTATTTTCATTCCTTCAAGGAGATAAAATAAATCACCATGATAATTCAATCCTTGAACTTTTCCATATATTATGTTACCTTTCCTTTAAATTTTTCAAGGAAGCAATATGCCTTGTAATATTTATTTTATAACTCCTTCTGGGAGATATGGAGAAGGAAATTTGTATAGTCTTACATATACATGAACTTATAATATTTTTATAGTCCTTCGGAGACATATAGTGAATCCTTCATGAATAAGATATTGGTGAATAACATAATAATTTTGATATTAGTTCTTCAGGAACAGATATCGAAAGAAAATTTTCATTATATATATAATGCAATCTTTCAGGGATACATTCTTAATTTTCTTTCGTTGTTTATAATATTCAACCTCCAAGGATTTTAATATTCACACTTCAAGGTGAAATTTTTAATTCCAAGAATACAAAATATATAACAACAATTGAATATTAGAATAAGAAATATTAAACAATAGCAATATCAATGAATGGAACATTAAATAAACATTGTAATTTAATTCCCATAAAATATATATAATGATTAATAAAGGAATTAAGGAACGACTTCACATATCCATTATTCTTAAATTATAAAAATACATAAGCAACATATGTATATGGTTATAAACAAATCAAGATAGTTTAATTCATACCTTAGTTTGTGAGATCAAAGTAGAGATATTACCATATTTTAAAAAGGACACAAATCAATTGCTTGTGGCTAGAGACTCGTATTGATAACGTGTTATAAAATTTATCAATTAGGAGCACAATAATAGATCAAGAGAAAAAGAGAAAGCTAATAAGAGATACAATGTGTGTAGAGAGGAATTTTATTCATTCTAATGTGTATACAAATAAGAAGTAAAATGCCTCCTTTTATAGTGATACAACCATAAAGTGGTAAGTAATGCATCATAATTATAAGAGATAATAACCCTTAAATTAGAGAGATAATAAGAGTTATAAGAGATGAAAAGTTGCTTATGAGGAGATCAATGGTTACTTTGATGAACATCCACATAAATTATAATTATTTCATAACATTATTATTAATCACAATCTATATTAGGACAAGTTTGAGAATCAAGAGCCCAAAATTAAAGAGTTATAGATAATAATTATTTTTTTTATTGTTAAATGTTTTAATTAATTTATTATTTTTCTAATTTATTTTTATCTTATATAAAATATGTATCCCAATTTTTGGGATAAGCACCACCCAACCCTAAGTTATTACCGCGATTAATCAGATGGGGTTTGATTAAATTGAGATTTATAACGGGTTGTATAAAGATTAGCATTTTTCCAACCCGCATTATATTGTACACAAATTGAGTTGAGTGCCAGTCTGACTGGTGCCCATAAATGTTTTTACGTATCTTTTATAAAAGAGGCCTATATAATAAGCCGGATGCAGCACCTTTTTCTCCAGATTCACCAATAGAAATTTGCCACGTAAGGAAAAAGTACTTTTATCCTTAATATACCTCTAAGATACGTTGACACGTGACAGGCTTTTGTAATTAATTTCGTGAGAAAATTTAGTGCAATGCTTTTGTACAATGCGCGTGAGAAAATTTAGTGCCAGTTCATCAAAATCTTGTTGGTAACGGCTAAGTTGAAATTATTCACCTTAGAGCATTCTTTAATTAAGGTATAGTAATTTTAATATAATCGGATCTTTAGTCTATCTCACTTCACTTTGAAGTAAGCCTTAATAATTATATAATTAAAGTAATAAATAATAAAAAATAAGTTATTTTATGCTCATATGGTTATTAAAATCTTCTCTAAAATAGAACAATTCTAATATAATTGGACTTTTAATTCATCTCACCTCATCTTATTCTTATAGAGACAATAAATTCCTTTTAAAAATAATAATAATAATAATAATTGAAGCAAACGTTTTCATATCAGAAAGCATTTTTGACTGTATAAAAAAAATTTCCCAACAATCGAATGAATTTTTTCTATTTCATTTTCAATCAGGAGAAAAAATGTTTTTTATATTGTTCATTTAACATGCCGAAACACACTTTCAAATAAATAATGTTGCACTTACAAATTTTCTACTTTAATTGATGTAACATTTATGTTACCCTTATACAAATTATTGTGTGGCAACGAGATGATAAGATAAGTACTCGCTGAATAAAAGTTATTGTGTGATAATGAGATAATAAGACAAGTACTCGCTAAACGCATCGACAATTTTGACAATTTGTAGTGATATTTGCTTTCTGAGTAGATATTCTCTTAATAAAAAAGAAGAGTAAAAATTGGAACTTGGAAGCGTTAATTTAAATTTCTTTCCATCAAACTTGATATTTGATGAGCTATCATCTTTCTCCTTTCCCTTTGGGTACCATTTTATGTGATCTTGGGAAATTTCATTCTCATTCCATCATCTCTTCTTCTTATCTTCAATTCATTGAAAATATGCCCACAAAAAATGACTAGTCGATTTTGTTGGTTTCTTAGCCATTGACTTGCAATCATGTGGGGTTCTAATTTTTAAAGCTCTTTAACACTAAAATTGTTCTTTTGCAAAAGAATGGCTTATAATTTAGTTGGTGTTGACACAAAATAAAGGTAAAATTAACTAGAAATTCACAAGCAAGGCAGCCAATTTCAATGCTTCCAAATTGCCATTTGCAATTTGCAAAGCATAAGCATACCAGGCTGTCACGTTGAAGCTAAAAGCACTTGCACTAATGCAAGATTTTGAGAATCAAATTCAAAGAGCTACAACAAATTGAAAACTGAAAAGATACTATCTAATCAATGTATGTTCACTTCGGTTAATATGAAATAAAAAGTGTAATTGAAAGTTAAAGAGAGAAACTCAAAGCAAATATGTGTCTGCAAACAATTGGAGCAAGAGATAGCTTCATAAATTGAATAATAAGTTCAATAGGCTCCGAAGGATTCTACATGAACTTTCATTAGACAAAAACATGAAAATTTGGAAAGAAAACTGATGAGCTGGGGCTTCTGGCCTCTTCTAACTCATCTAATCAAAATTATAAGGTAAACAATAGTCGAAATTATTTCTATATACCGATTACAGAAGGAAACTCTAGGCTGTTGCCACCCACAACTCAATACTCCAGTGAAAGTCAAAACACATTCAACAAACAGATTACAATGGGATCATCTATGGCTGCAAACAGATTGACATACACAGCTCTTTAGATAAGGGCACTTGGTGACAACTTCATCACTAATGGACATGAGAGCATGGGAAGCAAAGACAGATGATTAAGTGGTGGGCATACCCAATAGGAAGATATCTTCATGGTAACTTGATTCACGAGAGCTTTTGGTGGGTTCATAAGCTTTATCCATTTCCTCCTCAGCAAAAATTTCATCAGAATGGCAATCAAAACTGCAAAATGCTTTCTCACCTCTGCAAGGATATATATATAAAGTAAAAAAAAGTCACTACAGCAACAGTGCTAATGCTAGACTTGGTACGAGAAAAAATTGTGAAAAAAGGTGTTTGAGACAAACCTGTACATATAAATGTCTTCTCCCTTTTCCAACTTTTTCTTGCATGAGTAACAGAAGCTCAAAAACTCATCAGATGAATAATGGGTTAAACCATTTGGGCGCTCGGACACTTGAGTCAATTCAACCTCTTGATCTATCTTTTTATCAAAATTGGTCAACTCATGAGCTTGACAATCTAAAATACAGTCACCAAAAATATGAGTTGTTTTAGGATTCGGTCCATGAGATATTATACAAGTATAATCCTCAGAAAGCTCTATATCGCGTGCAGAGAGAGAACCTGCATGCCCATGGCCAGAACCAACTGGTATTGGAAGCGAACTTGTTTTAACGAGCAAATCTCTGTCAATAACCAGAGGTGCACTCAGTGTGATAGTGCTATCTGCTGAATAGAACATTTTGGATCTCAAATCCTGGTTTTGGGCTGAGCCAGTAAGAGATGAGGAAATTGACCCAGATTGTGATCGGAATTCTCTGTTTCCTGCAACACTATTTGAGCTATCGAATGGGAACTTGGGATTTTTGGTTTGCAAAAGTGGTGAAATCATGTAGTTTCGAGGCAAAGAATTGGACTTTGTAAAAGAATTTACTGGTTCGTTGAAATGCCTTGAGGAATTAGGGATGTTAATCTTCACCTGTGGTCCAAAAACAATATTCTTCCTCTTTAATGAATTACAAACTTCACCGGTTGATTCTTTTTCCTCAGCAAGAGAGTTTATGATACCAAGGCCTACCTCACTACTATCCCACTTCTTCTGATAGCCATTTTGGGGTGGCGATCTTGGAGACTTAATACTAAACGGATTGCTAAGGTTCACAAAAGCTCTGAAATCTAAAGGAGATGTAGGACTCCAAACAGTGTCGGAGTCAGATGAACCTTTAGAATTAAGTCCTACTAGGAACCCCGAAAGTGAGCTGCTTATTTGCCTTATGCCAAAACTATCAGAATGAATATTGAACTCTGAAGCGGAATCAGCCATCACATTAACATGAATAGATGTTTCCTGGGGATTATCAGAAAATCTCTCTCCTCTTGAAAGAAAACCAGCAACAAATTACTGCAATGAGTTTGATAAAACTCATTGTTAATTAGTGAAAACAATGGGAGAAAGAAGCAATCTACAATTAGCAAAATGAAGAAAGTAATGATAACTCATTGAGCACCCAAATGACAAAATTTCAATGGTGCTTTTAGCTTTAAAAGGTACAGAAACTGATGATCAAGATTGTTGAACAAAAGGAAATCTGCTAAAAAATTTCACCTGAAAACAATCTACAGAAAGTGTCACATCAAAACTGAAAACCTATGGAGACTGCAATTTTTCCAGAACCTTATTCGATGATAAACTGAATCAAAACACGGATCATAAATTCCAAGAGCCAATTGAAAATTCTTTGTAATACATACACAATCAAATTAGATAAACCCCTTTTGATTAAAAATCAACAAAACCCCAAATAACCCCACAAAAGCCTCATTGCATTGATGGCAGAAAAGAACCAACTTCAATACATCATGCATAAAACAAAAGCATGCCCATATGATTAATCCAAAAATGAAAACCAAAACTTTAAATCAAAACAATAATGGAGATAAATTATCAATCAAATGAGCTGCAGCAGGATCAAACCCAGATGCTAAAAAACTCATTAGATGTTCATCAAATGCATCAAATGAACCTCAAAATCATCAACCAACAATTAAAATTTAAATAAATCAATCTGATTCCCAATCAAGACCCAGTTTTGACAGCTGACAAATATTAAAAAAAAAATGCATCAAACAAAACCAGAAAAATTTTTTTTTTAAAAATAATAATAACAAAAGCACACCTGGTTTTCTTCTCTAAAAAGCCTCAAAATCACAAATGCAGCAGAGAGAGATGGCCATTGACAAATTGAAAAAGCTTTCAAAACTCACAAACTCTCCCTCTCTCTCTCTCTTTCACTTTCAAAATATCTTTTTTTATTTTTTTATGTATTATTCCATTTTTCTGTTTTTGCTTCTCTTGCATGCTTCAAAATCAGAGAAACAGTGAAGCACAGAGGCAGTGAGGCTTCTGATATACTACTACTCCCTCTCTCTCTCATGATTAATTTATTAAGCAATACGTATTTTTGTATAAGCTGCGGTATAAAACTACGTATATTCCAAGTTAAAAGACAAAGTATTAATTGCAGCGTGTGAATAATTAAGATCATTTACGTTGTGGCATCATGCAAATCTGGCCGTTAATTTATCCTGCTCCATCAAAATTAGGATTATTGGCGAAACTTGTCATTAGTTAGTGCATTATTAGCAGTAACTATAGCAGTAATTACACTATAACTTAAATAAATTAATAATGTCGGGACCATAAAAATTTATTAATTTAGAAAGATATTAATTAATCGATAAACACTTCATAATTTTTTATTGCAGTACGAGAATTCAATCCCAAAACTTTTAGATGCAATAAGAAAAATTAAAATAAAATTCAATTAGATTTAAACTTCAAAAAAAAAAGTTATAATAGACTCATATTTTAATAAACTGACATAGTCAGTTATATTTGTAATTTCACAGTATTTGTAATTTTTACAATTATTAATTTGTGATATAAATTGGACCACAGAGTTATATAGGAATTCTCAGAAAAATTATTATCTTATTAATTTATCGAAATTATTAATTTAGCTTCAGGGCCCGAGTCGAGACCACAAAGAATTATTATAATAAAGATTATAAATTTATCGAGTATTAATTTATAGAGGTTATATTGTTGTAAGATAAGTTTTATTTATTTCTAAGCTCATCGCCAGCAATTTTCTTATAAGAATTGTTGTTATATATAGGCATAGTAATAAACACAATAATTATTTCGCAAAAAAGAAAGGATACAAAATTAACAAATTCAATTTAGTTTGTTGGTATATAGATCTTGGTTGTAAAATGATTTTATTATGGTATAAATACGAGTGAAACATATATATGGTATAAACACAATAATTATAATGATTTTACTATCTTTCATTGTGTACATAAAAATTTTTGTCCCATATTAGAAGATACAAAATTGCAAATGTAGATTATGACAACATGTTTATGATAGTCTATAATCAAGATACATGATTTTAATGAAATTTCACTATTTTTCATGATAAAAACTTATTTCGTGTGTGTCTGTGCTTGCTTTAAAATATATAAATATGTGCGCACACGCTTACTACACAATATGAATGGCTTGTTTTAATTTCATTTCGTAACTAATTTAGGTTCCAATTAAATTTATATTCAATCAAGATTTAGAATAAAAATTTCAATCATAAATATAAATTACATCAAACTGAATTTAAAAAATAAATAATTAGTTACACATAACCAACACTCACAAATCATAATAATAAATAAATCTTGAATATATTGATAAGCCGGACATTTAATGATATTTTATTTAAATAATCATCATTCCAAACGGTTCATTTTTACTTTTTATTTAATATGAAAACTCAATAAATAAACAAAACACATCTAAATATTTAATTTTTATATTGAAAAAAAAAATAAATCATTAGAGAAAATTAAAATCCTAAACCCTAAATTTTTTTTATTTTGATAAGATCCTAAGTCCGAAATTAATCTAAAAATAGTGGATTTGTGGATAAATGTCTTGTCTTCTATTCAGACCATAAAACGGTGCTTATATTATAGACCAAAATAATTCTTAATTTAAAGATAAAGCTTTTGAAAGAATTATTTTTATTTGGCTTTTATTGAGGGAGTCAGCACAAAAAGACAAAGTTGAATGGTGGAGTTCAACTGTTCAAGTGTAAGTGACCAAACGCCGTCTTCTTTTTCTAACGGCGATGTTTTCAGTTGCTCGTCGACGATCACTGCTACGAATAAGGTCCTGTTTGGTTCATCAACCTCCAAAATTATTTTATTTGTGCTCGTGGCCGCCTTAGAGTTGCATTAGGATAGATCACAAATCACAGCGAAATCAAACACATAAAATAATAAATAATAAAAAATATGCTATAATTTTAATTATGTGATTATGATTCGTACTTTATCTTGAAGCAACTCCAAAATAACCTAATCATTTATTTATTTGAAAAAAAAAAGATTTTTTTAAAACCGTTATAAAAAAAAATTATAAAGAAATTATATTTTTTTCCCATTTTTTATTTATAAAATAAAAAATTATTTAACGTTCCAGGAGTTTCACATCCCTTGCCCCCTCATATTTATTCATTAACTTTAATTTTTTTTCTTTTTGCTTATGTAATATTTTAATTTTAATGACTGAAAATTTATGAAAAAACTATTATTAGCTAATATAACCACTATTCTTATGTATATTTATTAACTTTACTAAGGTAAATAAAGTGAGTTACAATTTTTATCTTAGTTCTTTAAACACATCACATTTTTAGTAACTAGTTAGTGTTTATTAAACCTTCGATAATTTATACATCTAATTTATTATTTAAACTTAAAATTATTATTAAATTTTAACATTAAATTTGAGAATCATTTTTCAATCTTATGGTAAATCTCTATACGTTCTCACATTTTAAAGTAGATCATCACTTCAAACACGTGCTTTATAATTATTTAACTACTTAAAAGTTGAGAATTCAAGTTGTCACTCGTTGGTCCCCTTTGAATCCAAACAACATCTCGGAATGAAAAAATATTTTATTGTAAACATCGCGGAATGGAAAAATAATAATATAAAAAAATTCAAAATTTGAAGGGTAATTGAGTAAATGCGAAATTACCGGAGGTCAATTGGAACCACAAGTCTCTGCCACGTCAGTGGAAAACTCAAAAACCGTCAATAAACGACGTCAAGATTTCACCATCAACTCATGATTCAGTGGGTCCCACAGTCGACCCCACAAAACATAACAAAAAGGCCTTGACAGTCTTGAGTAATGATTCCTTCACAGTTTATTTATTTACACTTTTACAGCTTCGTTTCGTCGTTTTGCGCGACGCAGGAACAACTAAAAAGTAAAATAATTTAAAAAAATTGACTCACACGTGTTGGGTTTAGCCGCGCCAATCTCGTGCAATCCGACGGCACAAGAGATAGATTCCCGGGGTAAAGGCGGGCGATCTAACGGCTCAAGAGAGAGCCATGGGACCCACCACACGTTTAAGACATTTGTGTCAGTGAAACATAAGTGCTTTTGTTTACCAGTGACCGATTAGAAGTTCGTGCTCGGTTGGTGCTGGACTTCTTAAATTCATGAATAATTTTGAGTTTCCTTTTTCTTTCTTAAATTAATGAATAATGAATAATGAATAATACTATTTTAATCCTAACTTATGTTGTATTTATTTATTGGAGTGGGAGTGAAAAGTATGAATTCTTCCCACTTCAACATTTACTTACATTATAAAGGAAGGGAGTGAAATTTCCACTTCATGAGTCTTACTCATTTTTTGAGTGGGGTGTGCGATTCCCACTCGCATGGAGAGAGGTGGGAGTGGGAATCCACTCCCTCAACTTCTTTTTTTATTTTTTTAATTAATTTATTATAATTAATATTTAATAAAATAAAATAAATAATATTATATTTATTTAAATAATATAATTATATTATAAATTTATATTTATTAAAAATATTATTATTAAAAATATTATTTAAATATAATATTATTATATTAATTTATAAATTTACATTTATTAAAAATAATAATATTAATATAATATTATATTATTTTATAAATTTAATAATAATAATAATAATACTATCTTTATTTGAAAATATCAATTATTATACATATTTAAAAATAATAGTATTATATTTATTTAATATTAATAATTAATAATAATACTATCTTTATTTTTAACTAACATAATTAAAATTAAAATTAATAAAAATTTTATTTACATAATTAAGAATATTAAAATTTATTATTAATTTATAATTTATTATATTCAAATATATTTTTTATTAATTTTATAATTAAAAATTATAATTCTTTAAATAAGGGTAAAACTATAATTTAAAATTATTAACTCCCAATCCAAGACAAAGTAAACATATAATTGAATTCTGATTCCGACTCCACACTCCAATTTCAGCGTAAGTAAACAACCTACTCCCACTCCCACTCCATATTCCAAATTTCATGATTCCCACTCCAATAAAAAAAGCTAAATCATAATAGATTACGTATCATTTATTTATTTATTAGACCATAAATTTTATAATTTATAAAATTATTAATCATCATTTAATAGATGAATATCACATTAATTGAAATTCAGATTAAAACTTAAGTATTGAGATGTCTAACATTATTATACATTCATATGTTAGAAAATTATACCCTTTATTTCATTTTTTGTATTTTTATTTTTGCAAAATAGTTTTCTTTTATGTATATTGTTTGGCATAAATTTTGATATCTTATTATCGTGCAATGACACTCACTTTTTTCTTACATATAAAATATATTAGTTATTATAGAGTGAAAATAATAGCATGCTCATAACAAGGCACACGCTTCTATTATATATATATATACATTTTAACGAAAAATCAAATGTAGTACAAAATAAAAATTAAACCCTCTTGACACACTTTAGTGCATGTCCTTAATTTGAAACTTAGATATCTTGTAGTAGAATTGTACAAAGAAAACCAATTAATACTAATAGTTGAAAAAAATTAGATATTGACGAATTATCAATGAATGATTTGTTTAAATTTGAGATTTTACCATGTCTTAATATAACTACTCTACTTAACTAATAAAACCTATTATGATAGTATAAAAGATTTGGATTTATACAACTCCTTACTACTCGTAGAGAATTTAAAAAAGATATTAACTATAAAGTAAAAATAATGTTTTACCAAACGTCTAAACTATTGTACAATATGTCTTCAAATTTCTATCAATCTAAAATTATTCTGTTCTTATTGTAAGTTATTACTATTGCCTCAAACTCCAGGGCTAGAAGCTAAGCCCAAGAGTATAAAGCCCAAGCCCATTTTCACAAAGTCTTTGATTCCAAGATGCACACACCTGGCGCATATTAGCAGCCATCTCTTTTAACCCCAAATGTGATTAACACCACTCTCCACACAAACATTTTCTATTTTCTTCAAAATTCATATTCAATTTCTGACAAGTTTCTGAGCTAGGGTTTTCTTTTTTCTTTTTTTTTTCTTTTGCAATTTTTTGAGAAGCATGAGTTAGGGTTTGTTTCTGAAGAAAAGATTCAAATTTTGAGCTAGTTTTGAGGTAAGAATTGTGGGTTTTGGTTTTCTTTGAATTTGGATTCTTTTCTTAGCTTAAAAGGAGGAATTTTTTTTTTGGGATAATAAAATCTGGGTAATTTGTTATTGGTTTAGTAAGTAATAATAAGTTTTCATCTAATTGAAAAGTAACGAGGTTTGAGGTTTATGAATTACGATTGTTTCTTGATCTGATTATTGAGAAGACAGAATATTTGTTGGAAGTCAAGAAATTAGGTTGTTTGACAGTCCAGATTTGTGGGGGTTTAAGTTTTGGGTATTTGATCTGTTGAAAAGTAAACTTTGAACTGAAAGTTTTGTTTTTTCAATAACTGAAACATGGTTTCTAATGTTTGAAGTGAAAAATTAGGTTATTTTAGTAGAAAGAATGTGGGGATTTGTTGTTTTTGATGTCTTATCCTGTGTAATTGAAGATATTGGTGGATATATTAGGGCTCAATGTTTTGAGATGTAGCTTTTTATTTGTTTGTGAGGGTTTTCATATTTGGTTTTTCATCTTGTTTTAAAATTGGAAAGTAAAAGTACTCGTGTACATTTTCGTGGTTTCTTATTGTTGAGCTTGGCTTAAAATGGATGACACTGATGATGACGCGAGGTATCCACCAAACCCGTATGGTGGCAATCACCAGCAGGGTTATGGTTCCTTGCGTCGCCAAAAGCTTCCTGTTCGAGGCGTGACATATTCTCGGGAAGTTGGCAACCAGTATATTAATGATGAGGATGAGACTGATGTAGATGATGATGAAGATGAAGTAGAGTTTGGTGAGGAAGAAGAAAACAATAATCAAAATAATGGCATTGTTCCATATGTGGAGAAAGATGTGGATGATGATGATGATGAAGATGACGAGGTTGAAGATCACGATAATGATGACGAGTATAATGAGGATGATGGTGGGAACCGAGGGAATTACAACTGGAAGGCAGATGACCTTGATGATGTAGAAAGGCACCCAAAAAAGAGGAAGTTGAAGAGTTTGGTTTCAAGTTATGAATTTGCTCCTCGAGTACCAAACCCGGTTGTGGCTACTCCAGCACTGAGGCCATCATCTGGTGGGCGGAATGCGCTTACAGATTGGAATGAGCATGAAACATTTGTTTTATTAGATGCTTGGGGTGACCGGTTTCTGCAACGTGGGAGGAAGAGTCTTCGATCTGAGGAGTGGCAAGAAGTTGCAGAGAAGGTATCAGAGGTGTCCAAGATTGAAAGGACAGACACACAGTGTAGGAACCGTTTGGATACATTGAAGAAGAAATATAAGAAGGAGAAGCTTAGAATAGCAGAGACTGGCGACACCAGCAGCAAATGGGTTTATTTCAAGAAAATGGATATGCTGATGTCATCACCCCAGCAACAAGGTGGACTGTCTTGTGGGATGGACTCAGGAGAGTATGTCTTTATGAATCCTAGGGCTTATTTGAACCGTGCAAATGGGGTGGATGAGATGAGGGATAGTCCAGGGCATTCAGAATCTACTGCTGGTGAGGAGGATGATTCAGATGGACTTCCACCGAAGAAAAGGAAGATTGGAAGGGAATCTGATGATAGGTCCTCGTTTAGATTGCTTGCGGATTCTATTCACAAATTTAGTGAGATATATGAGAAGATTGAGAATAGTAAGAGGCAGCAAATGTTAGAACTAGAAAAGATGAGGATGGATTTCCACAGGGACCTAGAAATGCAGAAGAGGCAGATTATGGAGAGAGCACAGGCCGAGATTGCAAAAATACGACAGGGTCTTGATGATGAGAATGATGTCTCTGCTGAGAATGCCAGTGGGTAATGCATCTGGACCTGACTGCGTATATGTAATGTCGATTAGCATATCAAACAGTAGCTGCTGTTTTATAACTTTGGGGACCTTTTCCGTTGTCCTGCTTTAAATCGTGCGGCAATAAAAAAAATTGGCAGATGTTGTATCAGTTAATACTCGAAGAAATATCAAATTTAGAGAGGATGATTGGTGTATCATCTGTGTCATTGTTTCGTCTTTCCTCTGTAATTCTTGACTTCTTGTAGTAACTATTTTACCATTAATATATAGTCTGCATTTATCACCATCAGCCGCCATCAAGTTCTATTAAGTTTGTAACTTTTAATTTCCTAATTTAGAGAGCGCTCAGGGACATTCTAGTTGGTGACTGGTGAGGGCTAGGGATGGCAACGGTGCATATTTGGATTGGATTACTCTGCTCCAGATCTATCTATCTTCATAACAAAAATAGAGATTCGTATCTGCTCCAGAATCGTTATGGATCTTAATGTTTTGCCCCATATTCGGATCCAAGAGTAAAAATAAAGATCTGAATCTGCTCTAAATTCTAAAAAAAAAATTATTAAAATAATTTTAGACCTGCTTTGGATCCATCCTATAACTTAACAATAAAATACTAAATTTTTTAGAAAAATAAAATTATAAATTAAAATGTATTGATAATAATTAAGATACATAATATCTCAAAATAAAATGAAAAAATTGAAGTGTCAGAGTCAATCCACAGGGTCGTCCATTCTACATACAATTGGAGTTGGTCTTGGAGGCTAATGACTAGTGACAGGCAAGCGATAGCAGCAGCATATGACTTAAAACACTGTTATTCTTACCCCGAAGTTTTTGTTTATGACTATATAAATAGATAAAACCTTGTTAATTCAAAACACAATCCACCGCCCCCAGTTGCAGCAGCTTGTGAATGGTATCTTTATCATCAAATTTAAATACTTTGTATAAAGGTAACTCTCCGTCACCCATTTTTTCGCCTTTTAATGAGCTTTGGCCGAGTGATTTTCAAGTAACTAAATTCAAATTTACAGAGGTAAAGTAATAAAAAGTTAATTTAAGTTGCACCGCCCTCTATCTACATGTTAAAAGAGATTTAAAATGAAAAGCTGTTGTTCTGTTCTCCATTTCCTCTGTTTTTCAATAAAATAATTAGATTATTTTGGTTTTTCATGTCATTCTTATATATTTCTCACTCTTAATTTGCTCTTAAAACTCTTATTTTTATGACTTATCATGTAGTTTAGATAGGTGTAAGTTCGATAAAATAGACTATTTACATCACTCTTGATTGGTATTCCTATAACCCAGTTGTTTCAGTCTCTAGGAATTATACTTGATCATTTGTTTTTAAATATTGGCAATTTTGTACATATATTTTTTCTCTAAGATATTTTGTTAGTAGTTTAATTCTTTTTCAGTGTTCATACAGTTTTTTGCGAGCATTTAAATTATGATGCAAATACATATGAATTTAAATTTTATTACAAAGCTGACCAAGATAGATGATGAGATTGTGGATCATATCTCAGTTCTTCGTCTTTATTTATATGATAAGCCATAACATTCATGGTGCAAGTACCACATTTATTCACCTTCCAAATACTAGTCAAATTTAAAGAAATTCCTAATTTAAATTTAATTTTGAAACACTAACTTACAATTGTAATTCATTTTTCTTCAATTTAAATTTAGAAAAATGTAGAGTGTTAGTAAGAAGACTAACTTGACTATTGAGGCCCTTACTGGACATTTTCTTAAAGTCAAAGTTTCCATTGCAAGAGGACGGAGACTTGTAAAAGAATTGTCAAAATACTTATTAATTTTAACATTTTTTTAATAAAGAAAGTAGGCCTTTCATTAATTTACACCAGTAAAAACATTTGACCTTTTCTGGTACATAGTGTAGTCATATTATAACAAGACTATTGTGTCATAAAACTAATTTAGTTAAGGAGTGGACATAAGTATTATAGAAACTGTAGATGTGCTAATATTTTACATGTTAAAAATCTTTGTTGTAACTTTGGATTTCTGAAATTATCCACAAGATCTCTAATTTGCTACCATGTCTATTGTTTATTAAGTTTGCAACATTTTGGCAATCAGCTTTTACGGTTTCATATTAAAAATCTATTTCTAGCCACTTACAAACCCCAGTTTACAACTTCAACTTCTACATATTTAACATCTCCACCAAGTTGAGTTTGCTGAATTGCTGCAGCTATGATTTTGCTACTTGAGTCCCTAATTACAACTCCCAAGCCTGCCATATTCTCGTCACATCTAATGGCTGCACCTACATGAACCTTTACAACATGAGTAGGGGGTAAATCCACTTCTGATGCATCTTGGGTAGCTTCTGCTCTGCAAAATTTTGTCCAGATTTTTTAAGTCTTTTGAAGGTATCCATCACTGCTTTTGCTTTACCACTTTTCACAGAGTAGAAGCTTTTCTTATAAAAAAATCCACATCATAATACACAAAACTAAGCAAAATAAAATTAGCACCAGCATATTTGTAGATTTGGGGAAAAAAATAATAATAAACCACCACAGATTTTCATATTCGAGTGGAAGAATAAACCACCACAGATTTGAAAATCTGAGTCGAAGAACAAATCACCACAGATCTAGGAATCTGAGTGGAGAAAATAAGCAAAGAAAACTAAAAGGAAATGAGAAAAATAAGGTTTCGCCAGAAAACCAGCCCATAGAACTGATTTTCAAGCGACAAAAGAGTTGAAAATGCTCATGGATATTTAGAGAGAAGAAGAGAATTTTTAAACAATCTAATTTTGAATTTTTGATATTCTTATTAATTTAAACATTAATGTTTATAGTATATGTTTTAGTGTTCAATTAAGTATATATGTTAATGCCTACTAATAATTAGGTAAATTAATAAAAATTTCTGGGGCCTTCCATAAATATGACACAAATATGGGTATATTGGAAATTGAGGTATTATTGCCTTTATCATGTAAAATTTTTAGCTACTGTGCTGAACATTAAGATACCGTTTACTTTTTGGATTAGAGTGAGAATTTTAAAGAGGGGGAATTCTGGGATTGGGAGTGTGGAGTGGGAGTGGGAGTATGTTGTTTACTTACACTGGAATTGGAGTATGGAGTCAGAATTAGAATCCAATTATATGTTTACTTTGTCTTTGAATGTTTACTTTGTTTTGGATTGGGAGTAAATAGTTTCAAATTATAGTTTTACCCTTATTTAAAGAATTATAATTTTTAATTATAAAATCAATAAAAAATATATTTGAATATAATAAAATAAATATTTTATTATATTTTTAAATTAATAATAATTTTTAATATTCTTAACTATGTAAATACAATTTTTATTAATTTTAATTTAATTATGTTAATTAAAAATAAAGATAGTATTATTATTAATTAAATAAATATAATACTATTATTTTTAAATATCTATAATAATTTATATTTTTAAATAAAGATAGTATTATTATTATTATTAAATTTATAAAATAATAAAATAATATTATATTAACAATATTATTATTATTTTTAATAAATTTATTATTAATAATATTATTATTATTTTTAATAAATTTATTATTATTATGATTATTAATTTTAAAAATAATATTATATTAATAATATAATTATTATTTTTAATAAATTTTTTATTATTATTAAATTTATAAAATAATATAATAATAATATTATTTTTAATAAATTTATTTTTATTTTATTATTAAATTTATTAATTTATTATTACTATTATTATTATTATTATTAAATTTATAAAATAATATAATAATATTATATTTAAATATTATTTTTAATAAATATAAATTTAGAAAATAATATAATTATATAATTATATTATTTAAATAAATAAAAAAATTATTTATTTTATTTTATTATATTTTAATTATATTAAATTAAATTAAAAAAAGGCGCATAAAAGGAAGAGGTGGGAGTGGGAGTCCTCCCACTTCCCACTCCAAAATTGGGTGGGACCCACTAAGTGGGACTCCCACTCCTAAACTTAAAAAACTTAGTAAACGCTGGAGTGGAAGGACTCCACACTCCCCACTCCTACTCCAGCAAGTAAATGCACCCTAAAATCAGTAAAACTGCAAATCATGCCTCAAACTCACTGACTACTTGTAAAGATAAACGCAATACGTCCAAGCCATTTAGTTTAACGAGTCTTGAGTATCGAAAATTGATCAAAAGGGGCTAAAAAAATGAAGAAAATTCAAAGCAACCTTAATGATTTTACTTCCTATGAGGTTCATGAAAACCGAGTAATTACAGATGGCGCTCGATATTTCTCTCTCTTAATGATAATGATTTTTTTTTTCATTATAAAAACTACTCTCAAACGCTCATATATATAGAGAAATAAGTTATTTAAACCTACTAAGGCTTTGTTTGGTAGTATGATTAGATAATTATATCTTAAAATTTACAACATTAAAGTATTTTGGTAAACATTTTACTCTTTTGTATGATAAAAAATAAACAATGTGTCTACTCTTTTTATCAAAATCATTATTAATTTTTTTTCTTTTTAGCCACAACAGTTGTAATACCAAACAGAACTAAAGAGATCCACTTATTTTTAATAAAAATAATTATCAAATTATAAAGTATTTTTTTATTTACACATTTTTAAAACCACAAAGTTACCTTTAATTAACCGCTTTTTTAATGTCTTCTCAAATTTCGATATGGCCATGGTCTCTCTATAACAGTAACAAATTTCCAAACCTAAACTTCACTCTCTCTTTTCATTTTCTTTATTCTTTTTTTTTCCCTAAAATTCTTTATTCTTTCTAACTGAATCATAAATATTCTTTCTCTATATCACTAATAATAATATCATGTTCTTATCTATTTCAAATCAGACAAAAAAATTTATAAACTAATGCAGTGAAATTAGTGGGTTTGAGTATAGTGAGAAAATTAGTGGGTTCAAACTTGAAATAATTCTAAATTCTGCCCATTATAAACTAGGCACCTCAATTGAGTTAATTTTTTTTTTTTTGAAAAGAAAAGATTATAACAAAAATCTAGGCCCTTTAAGACCGGACCGAAAGCCCAGGCCTGGTACGGATGCTCACCCGAGTGTATAAAGGCTTGGGCCCAGGCTGCAATCCCCTAAAAGGGTTGTAAGATTTTTCTTTTTATCAAATATTTTGCATTTTTCATTATCAACATGCTTGAGAAACCTTTTAGGGCTCGTTTGGGATTGTTTTTGGGAGTCTTAAAAGTGATTTTGAGAATCTAAAAGTTAATTTTAATATTTGATAAAAAAAATCAAAATTACTTTTGTCAAAATCAATTCCTCCTACAGCTGATTTTGAAAAACAGGAAAGGAGTAACTTTTAGATTCTGATTTTGAGAAACAATTTTATCCTTTAATACAATTCTATAAATATCCTTACATTATTACTTAAATCTAAAACTATTCTTTTTCAATTTGGAAACAAAATCAAAATTTCAATAAAAAAATTTTTATAATTCACACATTCCTTTTGTTTATCTTATTTCTTCTTCAAATTTTACCATTCCATCAAAAGTTCTTTACGGCTACGAGGTAAGATACAGTACATGTTTCATCACCTTTTAACTAAATTTATGCATATTCAATGCAATTGATTGGAAAAATTTTTATTAAAACATTTGTTGTTTATTTTGTTTGGGATTGTTTATTTAATGAAAATTGCAGTTGATTTTTTAATTATCAACTGTTTTAAGATAAAAAAAAATAAAATCAATAGAGTATAATTTTATTTTTAGTTAAAATTATTATAATACACAATTAAAAATATTGTATGTACATTTTTTTATATATGTAAGTAAATTTCAACTTATATTATGTCTATTTTAGTCATTTGCTTCCTTATAGTAATTTAACAGTAAAATTTATCAAACAACCAAAACTCACAGTACTTTTGAAAATAAAATTTACTAAACACTTAACTGATTCTCTTCATAGACAGTTAATTATTTTTACTGTACAACTAACAGTAATTATTTTAAAAACTACAATATTATCAAACTGGCCCAATATAAGTACACTAAAGAAACTCCCGGCTTTATCTCATGTAAATGCTGCAATATGTTTGTAAAAATTTCGATACCGCGCTTTGGACCTCCAGTCTGAACCAAGCAAATTTAATATAAGGTTAAGCGAGTTTATGTCTTGATCTTGAACACGGCCATCTTCATCCATGCTTCTAAGGGAGGAATAAGCATCAGCAATCGTGCGAACCCTTAACTATTCCTGACAAAAGCCCATTATAAGCATCAGATGTTTCTTCATTTCATTAAAAAAGATCAACATTTGCCTTGATATTCTCAAAGCTTTAATTACGGTGTTATATGTGACCACATTAATTAGGTGTACGTACACTGTAAAGATTTCATTTTTGGTGACGAGTATAAGAGCATCTTCCAAATTGTCTATGAGCAACAGTATCAGGCTTACAGCTCTCTTCAGCATGTTCATAAACAAACTGTGGGCATCTTCAATCATGCCTACAGTTAGGGGCTCTTAGGGCACAACCCTTGTCTTCCATCTCCTGGACTAGACCTAGTACTAAGGTTGTATAAATCTTTGCAGTGGGTTCTAAGCCATTCTAATCTATATCTATTAGTGATATTTAACCCTCAACTAATCAACTTATCTCTTTAACCTCACTTTTTTTTTTTTAACTTAACTTAAACTGTCTAAATATACCTATTAAAATAACTTAAATTTCAAAATTATATTTGTTTTAATGAGTCAATACTTTTAAATATTGTATCGACATGAACAATTCCAAATAAAGAAAACGGCTTTAGCATCCAAATGAGTTGTAGTTACAAATGTTTGAGGATTAATAAACCAAAATTTTCAGAAGAATCATGGGCATAACCACATAAGAAGATGAGAATGAACATGAACTGTTGAGTTAAAAAAGAAAAAAAAATAATGAATAACAATATTTTTAAAAATAAAAAAAATAATTGAAAAGTGAAGACTGTTGAGATAAATTGAGGGTTCAAACAGAGAGATTATCAAACCCCTCCAACCGAAATCAATACACACTGATACACCACTTACCCTTTACTTTTTTTTTTTTTTTACATTTTTTGTAATATTGAAAAATCCCCTAGCACAAAAAATTTAAAGGAAATAAGTGTGAATGAATCATTTTATTTGATAATTTATCTTGAAAATATAAAATATATATTTATTATAAGAAAAATATTTTATATGAAGCATATCCTATTATTAATTTCTTATTGACATCGAAGCATATATTTTCTTATTTTAATACTTAAATTTTTTATTTTAATTTCAATTGGTATGATTATTTTAATTTATAATAAATATAAATAAAAAAGTATTTGAATATAAAGGTAATAATATAAAATTATAGGCCAAGAAATTATTAATTTTTTTTATAAAAACAATAAAGAAGTGAATATAAATTTTAGTATAGGAAAAATTGTAATTTTCCGCCAAAATATCATTACTCTCCTCCATCAAACAACCTAGATGCAATTTCCCTAATTTTTTCAACTCTTTGAAGTCTTCGGCAAAATTTTCAAGGTTTCATCCGTTTTCATTCAAGGGATTGCAAAATTTTTTTTTGTTACCGATTCACAACTTTTACCTCAAGTTTTCTCTAAATTTCATGAGCATTTTCACAACCTGAGACTGTATGGAATTCTTTCTTATCTAAGGCACGGAATAGAGCATTCATAGCCTTTGGATTGATTGACATTTTCTTCTTATCTTGTTCACTCATATTAGAAGGATTAATAATATCTTCAGCTTGTTCATTTTTCATTTCTATGTGATAAATAGTTGAAAAAATTAGCATAGCAACCGAAATTCTTGCTCGGACGGGAGAGACATGCTATTATTAAAACCATAAACCATGAGAGCTTGAAATATCTCCACATGAACGGGTAGAGAACAAGGTGGCTCTTTGTAGGGGTGTTCGCGGATAGGGATGGCAAAAAAATTTGGATCCGCAAATATTCGGATCTAGAAAAATTCGGATCCACATATTAAAAAATGCGGATACGGATCCTAAGAATTAGGATCCGTGCAGATGCAGATGCACTTGCATCCGGAAAATGCGAATATTCGGATCCGCATTCTTTTTAATTACATTATTAATATAATCAAATTTCGATAAAAAAAAAAAATTAAAAAGCCTAAAATTGTGAATTTATGAAATTATCGTATGTTATGCATGTTGAATTGTTAATTGTTGAATTATGAATTTATGATTGAATTTTATTTGATATTATTAGGTAAATTATTGAATTTATGTTATTTTTTATATTTGATTTATGTTGTGGTATTTTTAATTGTGGATTATGATGTTGTTGTATGTTATGCATGTTGAATTGTTAACTGTTGAATTATGAATTTATGATTGCATTTTATTTGATATTATTAGATAAATTGTTGAATTTATGTTATTTTTTATGTTTGATTTATGTTGTGGTATTTTTAATTGTGGATTATGATGTTGTTGCATGTTATGCATGTTGAATTGTTAAGTGTTAAATTATGAATTTATGATTGCATTTTATTTGATATTATTAGGTAAATTGTTGAATTTATGTTATTTTTTATGTTTAATTTATGTTGTGGTATTTTTAATTGTGGATTATGATGTTGTTGTATGTTATTCATGTTGAATTCTTAGTTGTTGAATTATGAATTTATGACTAGATTTTATTTGATATTATTTGGTAAATTGTTGAATTTATGTTATTTTTTTTGTTTTATTTATGTTGTGGTATTTTTAATTGTGAATTTATGATGTTATTGTATGTTAATCATGTTGAATTGTTAATTATGATTGAATTTTATTTGATATTATTAAGTAAATTGTTAAAATTTTAAACTATATTTCAAATTATTGAATTTTAAATTTGTGGATCCGGATATCTGGAATATTTCTTTGCATCTGTTGCTGATATTATCCACATCCGGATTCGCATATTTTTTTGCCGATCCGGATATGGAAATGTAAATACGGATCGGATTTTATGGATTAAACATCAATCCATATCCGATCCATGATTTTACGGATTATAAATTTTCAATTTAATCCACCATTTAGCAGATTAAAAATTTTTAATTCTATCTAATCTACGAATTAATTAAATAAAAAATCTAATATAAAAATAATTTTACTACTAATCAAATTCAAAATTGAATGATATTTAAATAATTGTTTTAATAAAGCTAGAATAATACATTCAACATTTTAAAATATAATACATCGAAAAAAAAATCTCATTTATTTAGATCAAATATATGAGAACTAACTAAAGTTATGAATTTAAATCTATACAGAAGTTGAAACTTAAGAGCTTGGATGATCTATCAAAATGTCCACCTCCAATTTGTGTTCCGTATTTTAATCTAAACAAAATAAATATAATTAAAATAAATAACAAATAAAAATATTCTATTTAATAAAAATAATTAATAAATATTTATTCTTGCTTACTATCCCATCAAGTGCTATAAAGTTTCATCAAATATATGTACGTGTAAGAAAAGAAAAATGTGAATATTTTTTAAATAGAATAACATTATAAAGTTAAATAATAATCAATAAATAAAATTAAAGTTAAGTTGTTACATTTATCTGTCTCAATTTATTCAATTTCATCTATTTCTTCATTAAGGATTATCAGAGTTGAACATAAATAATATCTCCACCATTCTTGTATATAGTGAGTACCAATATAGATTAGGAACGCGACCACTAATACTAAATGTTTAACTTAAAATTTTTTAAATTTTTTTATAATTATTTAAGAAGCTATATTTATTTATTTAATTATTTTTATTTTATATTATTATAAGATAAAATATAATATTAATATAACTATAATTTAACTTATTTATTTATTAATAAATAATAATAGCACATTTATAAGTTATATTTTTTAATTAAATAATAATAATTATTTTTTTGTCGATTTACAAATTTTTATAAATTTATAAAAATAAATTCATATTTAATCCACTGACTGTGAATTTTTAAAATTTCAATCTAATCCATAAATTATATTATATTTACGAGTCAAATTTTTACGGATCGAACGGAACTTAAGCAGATCGGGCTCTAAACACCCCTAGCTCTTCGTTTCAAGGAATAATAAGTCAACTGTTATAAACATCGGCATGTTAGTTTCCAGGACTCATTACTCATTTGTTACACGTGGGATTGTGCTTTTCCGGGCACATCAAATCAAAAACCAACGCAGAGAAACCGGAAACCCAGAATCCTGAAATGCAGTGTGCTGCTGGAGAGAGACGGGAGAGCTCAAGCAAAAATTTTCAATGACATTCATAAACCAGTTTCGAGAGGTAAGAAAGAAATTTCAAAAGCACACAAAAAATGAAACTCTGAAACAAGCTTAAAATTTGTAATTGACAAAATCCAAAGACATGAAATAATGGACCGAGGCATTTGCTTACTATGGTTAAAAATAGTAAGAAAAATTTTCGAAGCAGGTCTTACATCTCTCCCAAGATAAGATTGGGAGAGGGAGAGAAAAGCTCACCACCAATTCAATTTTTCTCTTAAAAAAATAAAAACCTTTTAGCTTCTAATGACTCAACTCTTTTAACAACAAGACCATAACTAAAAGGAAATCACAGAATAGATTGAAAGAAAGAGAACGGTCCAGCCTCTCCAAAGTCGTGAAATTTGTGTCACGTTCATAAAAATAGTTCTTATACATACCAAACCTGTTTGGCCTGCATAAATCATTAAAATAAACCCACCCTACTTAAGCAGTGGTCTCAGTCTTTTCTGTCTCCATTGGTTCCTCGGAAGCCAGAGGTGCCTCTCCAGTAGCATTCTGTGCATTTTCGGTCGGGCTGGCATTGGCATCCCCAGAATTAGGTTGAGATTCACCTCCCTGAGGAGGAGGGGTTGCAGGTGTCTCAGGAGCCGCTGGTTTGGCTGGCTTTGGTTTCGTCATTATCGGCCTGCAAAACCTGTGAGAAGAAATTTCTACTTTTCAACACCTTGAACAACTTCATGCAAATCCAGAAGATAGAAAGATCTGACATTCGTTCTAAAAGATGGAATAAAAACTCTGGAAAAATACCTGTCAAGAGCTTCCGCCTTTCTTCTCACATCAGCTAACAAAAGTACAGGAGCTGCAAATTTGGGGAGAGCATCCTGCTGCTGCTTTTTGTCTCTCAACCAGGCTTCAGCCTCAGCACACTCATTCAGAACCTAGAAAATATCAAGGGAGAATGTTGCAACATCAAAGTAATCCAAGAGAGTGAGAGAGATAAAGTGTGTGTGAGATAGAGAGGCAATAAGACAGATAAAACAAGCCGGTACCTTCTGTTTTTCAGCTATGTCAATATGATCAAATTTAGGATCACCTGACAAAGCTGCCTCTCGGTAGCTGTTGATACAATAAGCAAGTTGATCAATAACAGAACTCCTATCTGTGAACTCCTTATAACGCTCCTCAATGGGATCACCTTGCTGAAATAATCCAACCCAAAGTTTTAACACATTGCTCAAATGCCAATTCCTTTTAAGCAGAATCGGAGGAAGAACAAGTAGATGACAGTCAATTAAAAAATTACCTTTTTGAGCTCCTCAAGCTTGGCTACATAAACACCTTTTGTTTCATCCTCACCATCCTCATACAACCAATCTTCTGTTTCCTGAAGTTTGAAAGTGAACAGCTGCCTCTCTGAGTCAGTAACAAAATCTTGATATTTGTCGCACAGCTGGAGATACAGAAAAAGCATTAATTCTAGCAGAATAAGACTAAAGTAAAAGTAGACTTTCGTGGTAATATATAATTAACATCATTTTTACCTTATTCCTCATGTCATAGACATAAGCCTCAACAGCATTTTTCCTGTCTTTAGTTTCTTCCATAACTCGATCTTGCAAAGCCATTTCAAACTCCTTCTCCACAGCCTTTTGAACATCAACTGGTAGCATTCCGCCGTAAACCAACTCTGACACAGGAATATTTGTTTTCTTCACCTTTTTCTTCGGCGTCTGCACCCAAAAGGAAACTTATAACATTGCCAGACCAAGAACAGAAACTCCCTAATCAATACAAAATTAAACCCAAACCGCTATCTTGCATTTTATATGCATATAGCACATAAAACAGAAAGTTACTCTAGCCATGTGAATGCAGAAGCACATGCAACTAAAATTTGTAAACACGACATGACTTAATACAAAGGATTCTTTACTAAAGCAAAACAGAAAATAAAGCAAAACAGAAAATAAAGCAAACAGATATAGCTTATCAGTACAAATGGGAGGACACTTGATAAAAAATCATTCAATCCAGAAACACCTACCTTGTCAGTTTCCATTTGGGTAGGCTTGTCACCTGACTCAGGAACACCATTTTCACCCCCTGGAGCATCAGCGGTACCCTTAGCATCTTGCATATTTACATCAGTCTCATTGGAACTAGGGGGAGCAGCATCGCTGGGAGCCTCATCAGTTTCCATCTTAGCGGCTTCTTTTTCCACCTCCTTCGTAACTGGAACTTCAACTTCTTCTTCCTCCAAGAGCTGGAGACAGATGTACAATCATATATATAAGGATTTTAGAAGACCACATTTGCAGTTAAAAAAGTTTCCACAAACTTACTGTTGCTGACTCAATAGACACAATCCCATGCATATTCAGGCGAACTTTGACTTTCACTTTCGCCCGCTCACTTTTTGTAGATTGGAAAGGACCGATCTGCCCAAAAAAAATTTATACAAATTGTCACTACAATGGAAAGGAAATAAAATACGGCAGAGTATTGAAACAAAACTAGAGACAAAACTCTAAATCTAGAGTGTCACTAACCGTGTAAGTACTGATTTTGGCAGGTGCCTGCAATTCACTCACATCAGCATACTGCACATCAACAGTGAACGTACCTGACCTGTAAAATGTCAGCGCCTTCACACTAGGTATTGGATTTCCCTTGGGGAATACAATAGTACTTTGCTGATTTTCCCCTGATTCATTTTGAGTTTCCGGAGCAGAGCCTTTCCATGACAAAGAAATTGAGAATGGGAAACTCTCATTGACCTTCGCATTAAGGAGAGAAAAAATCCTTTAGTGAGAACTTTTATACACAAGCAGTGTAGCATACAAAACAAAAGCAGGTAGTAAGTGTTGTCATAAGAGGTGTATACGCAAGCAGCGTAGCATACAAAAACAAAAGCAGGTAGTAAGTGTTGTCATAAGAGGTATAGATAAAGTTTACAGCAACATAAAAAAAAGTTAAAAAAGAACATGATGAAGCTCACAGAGAAAAAAAGATTTAGAGAAATTTTCACCTGAAACTCCCGCACTTTGAAAGTAGGACTAAGAATAGCACATTGTAAAGCGCATCCTCTTGCCACACACTCACTTGCATTCATTGTACGCCTGGGCTCTTTTCCAAAGAATTCAGTGAGGATCTTAATTATTGCAGGAATCCGAGATGCAGAACCAACAACCTCAACCATGTGAACATCCTCAACTGAAAGCCCAGTTTCAGCAAGAGCCTTTTCCAAAGGTCTCTTTACACGTTCCAGGATCGGAGCACTAATTTGCTCAAACTCATCTCTCTTAATGAAACCCCTGACATCCTTCTCTTCCATTAAGCATTCAATATTCAAAGGAGCCTCGGGATTAGCACTGAGAACCTTCTTCAGTTTCTCACAAGCAACCCTTAACCTGAGGGAAGCCCTAGCATTTTGGGAGACATCAATCTTGTACTCTTCCTTGAACTTGGCTGCAAAATGCTGGAATAGAACTTCATCAAAATCTCTACCGCCCAAAGATCGATCAAAGGAATGACCCAATATCTTAAGTTGACCCTTCTTGAAACCAGCTATGCATACTTGCAAGCTTGCGTGCCCAATGTCAACAAAGGCAACATTTAATTGGTCATTTTCTGGTAAATCTGTCTTATAAATACCATACGCCAATGCTGTGCCCGTAGTTTCATGAAACAAACGAAGCGGATGCAATCCCGCAATTGTGGCTGCATCTATAACAGCTCTTCTTTGGAGATCAGTGAAATAAACAGGAATCCCAATGCAGCAGTCCACAACTGCTGCATTCAAATTCGTCTCAGCTATGGCTTTTAAATTTGACAGCATCATACCCAAAACTTGGGTTGGTGTAAAAACTCTTGTTTCACCCAAATATCGTGCATGTATTAAAGGGTAACCATCAGGACCTTCAGTTACAGCAAAAGGCAGTGACTTAAGATCCCTTTGCAACTCAGGATCAGAGAATTGTCGCCCAATCAGCCGTTTTACCTGGGAGATTGAGTTTTTGGGGTTCATTGTAGATGATGCAGCCCCGGCAGTGCCAATGAACCGCTGCTTGTCACCAAAACAGACAATTGCTGGAGTCTCACGCTTAGATTCATCGTTAAGCACAACATCAATACCCCTTTGCCTCGCAACAGCAACAATGCAGCTCTCATTACCCAAATCAAAACCGACCACGCTCATCTTTGCCAATAATTAACCAATTTATTAAATTAAATTGGTCGGCTCCTGAAAAAGTAAACAACTACCGGATTAGACAATAATAAATTGGACTAGAAAGATTATCTTACAAAACATAACGAATCCTAATTACTCTCAAATAATTGAACAGCAAGCAAACATGAATTAAAATACATGAAACTTATATATGTTAAAAGAATTCACCTTGAGTCAATGGCAATGCACACAATAAAACAGTAGAACAAAAAATCAACTAATTGAATGAACTTCAATAATGAAACCTGAGTTGATTTATAATGCTAAATATCGCAAATCCAATCACATACACACATCTGAGTAAACGATTGCATCAAAGAAATAACCAATGTGCATGAACTAAATAAGTCTACAGGTATACACTGTTAAATCACACAGCCTAAAAATGAATAAAACAGAAAAAACTTAGCAACAATAATAACCAAAATAAAAATATTTCAAATTTAAATCCAGGCAACAAATCGTATCCAGAGAAAAAAAAAACAAGAAGCGATAACAAAAAACCAAGGCGAGTGAATCTATAATTAGAAAGCAACAATAAAAGCCAAGAATTAGCTGCGAAACAAGCTGAATCTATCATTCACAATCAAAAGATTAAAGTATTCACATACAAGTCGAATCCAGAGAGAGAGAAAGTCGCAGATCTAAGAATTATAGATAGAGAAAAAAATTCGAGCTCAAATCTAGGTTTAAAACGATCGTACCTGAGACTTAAATGAAAGGGGATTTAATGTGTTCTGGAACTTTCTGCTTTGTATTTTTTTGCTTTCGGTGGTGTGAGGAACCCCAAAAATACGTGAAGAGACGAAACGACGGGAGGTGTGAGGAGAAGGGCACGGGGCTTTTTATTAGACACGAAGGGCTTTAAGGGTTTGTATGGAAAACTGGAAATTTTTTTTTTACTTAAAAAACAAAAAAAAATAAAATAAAAATATTTTTAAGTTGTTCTTGTTGAGTCGAAGCGGTCCTCGAGAAGTCTAGACACTATTTGTTCTAGAAAGATCTATGAGAGACGTGGGAAATGGTCACATGGTCAAATAGATGGCGGATTTTGAAACTTTTGTGGGCTAAGAATGGGCCGGGCTTCTACCTAACGCATCCTTTTACATGCAGAGACTAGAGAGGGAAATTTTGACTTACCAAGGTCCTTCCTGTTTTATATGTGTGTTTTATAAGTTCATTCTTTGGAAAAATTGGTAGAAAAGTCAACATGAACATTATTTTTCTAAACTATAGCCTAACGATAACTTAATGCCTTCTCCACTAAGTAGGCAAGATTCAAACTCTAGATCCGTTGATTCTATCCAACGTCTTTTATAGTTAAAACTTCATGCTTTCTCCCTCATAGGCTCATAGCCTTAGAATTTGGATTGGCCTTCATTTCATATTATGAACTTTATTTATTACTTATCACTCTATTAAAGATTTGAAGAGCAATACCAATAATTTCTCAATTAAAGTTGGCCGGTTTCTCTTTCTCTTAATTCGAATGTAAAGGGTTTGAGTCTTTCAGTAAATATGTGAGGTTTTTTATTATGTTCAATTTTAGTTGTTGGACTTTGATATATTGAATTAATTGTACATTTTAATGGATTTAAGATGTTTTAGACTTCGATTGTATTGTATATAGTATTAAATAAATGAAAGATTTGAAAAAAGTTACTGGATTACAATGTTTTTATAACATATTATGCATATTATAGTTGCACGCAAATATTGAAGATTTTAATGGGAATATCTCAAAAATATATACATATGTTTTAGATTAGATTTAACAATACAAGAAAATAGGTCGAGGCAATCAAACAAAGCAATAAATAGTTATGTTGAAGAAGAAAAACAATTTTCCTATATTAATTTAACGTATTAATATATTTTATTTCTTATCATTAATTTGTTAGTTATTAATATCATCATTAATTTGTGAGTTTAAAACACCTATTAATTTATGATATGTTAAATATCTCATCACTTGTAATACAAATTTTGTAGTAGATTATGTAGATTGTAGTACATGCTCATGGTCAATTATGCACTAGTCATTTAGACGTTTGCAAATCGATTGACCTAAGTTTTCAACTTTGACAATTCAAATTTGTATACATACCAATATTGAATGAATAAATAAATTATACTCAATATTGATACGAAAGCTATGCTTAAATCTTAATTACGTTGTAAGAATTGAGAAATAAGAAATTTCTTATTAAAGCATGAAAATGTCATACGGTACCATGACTTATTATTATTTTTTTAAAAAAACAAAAAGTCATAGCATGATTAGAAATTTATCATTAAATTATTAATTTTGATAATGTTGTATGTGTTTTTACAGTATTGATAGTGGGATTAGTATGAACCCTTGATATAAGAGCTTTAATCTGAATCATTCACTTAATATAATGGATAATTAAATAATTAATTAAAATATAACATGTAACTGGTAAATATTAGTTTTTAATTTTAGCTTAATATTAATTTTAAAAAATCATTCACACTTTTGCTTAAATAGTCATATAGATCCCCTTAGTTTCATAAATAGTCACACAGACCTCTAAATTTCATAAATGACTATTATACCTTTTGATTAAAATAACCTAAATAAATATAAGTATAGTAATAGGACAAAAATAATAAACAAATATTATATGATACAAATAAAATGTTACGATAAGTATAATTAATAAAATAACGTGTACAATGAAAATTTTGTTAATGTTAAGTTATTATTAGTCCATCTCAATGGATTTACTAAAATCTATTAATCCAAAAATTGATTTTAAGATTGATATTAATGTAGACATAATTAAATAAGATATTGTAAAAAATAATATAAATCTTATAAGTTAATGTGAATGTTAGGTATAATTATTTAATATTATTAGATTGTCAAATAGATTTTAGTATTATTAAAAGAAAATGAGAAATTAATAACGTTAAAGTAAATTTTTTTTAATTCAAAATATTTTATAAATTTTATCTTATTTTATATATTATATTTTTTAATTTTAAGGGATTCTGTATGACCATTTGAGCAAAATTTAGAGGTGTAGGTGGTCTTTTTCCTATTAATTTTGTAGCATATTTAAAGTGCTATATCATTCTATATCATACATCGCACTTAAGATGTTAATTTTGTTTAAGTGTTATGTTATTAAAAATTAAACTTTGCATTTATAATATACTACAACTTTGATTTAAAATGTAACAAAAAAATGAAGACATTTTTGAGTAGTCAATTGTAGCTTTCTTTTACATAATAGTATTACTGAAAGACAATTGGTAAAATGTAATAAAAATGGTATGGTGAAAAGTTAGTATAGGTGACTTTTGTTGTAATTTTAAAATTATGAAGTGATACACACGTGCGCGCGCACATGCACACACATATTGAGTACTTTTATGTATCCTTATTTATTAATAGGGGAAAATTAAAGTCGTAATTGTCGTGATGTATTATGAATTGATATATGAAATATAAATATTAGTAAAAATTCATTTGTAGAATAATAAAGTAAACCATATTTTATATTTGATACATTAATCTAAGGTTAAATGAGATATATCACATGATATTTCATACAGTAGTCTAATTTTCAATATTTGCATATAGTTTTATAAGCTAGTAAGCCAATAAAATATACCACATGAGAAGATAATTATTTATATTTCACCATTAGAGAAATATATATCTTCCAGTACTCTTCCATAGCCATACATTAGAATAAAATAATCTCACAGTAGAGACTATATTAGTTTGCATTTTCAAAATAGATTTTGAAATTAGTTTGATTACATGATAATCGAATTATCTTATAACATTAAGGATATGATTTAAGTACTACTATTTTAGCAATTTTGAGTTTCGCATTGAGTCTTCAAATTAATTAAATGTTGAAACTCTATCCTATTTGGCTTGAAATTACTACTTAATAAAATTATGAAAAGCCGATAATGAATAATGTAGGACACATAGTAAAATAAACTTTAAAGTGTAATTAAACATTGCTATGAATTTTGTGTAAATAAATAAAATATGTTATTCAAGTGGAATTGTGAGAATATTTGAAATTATAGGTGTGGTCATTGAAATTTCCTCGACTTCAGCCAAGTACACAATCCAAATGGTTTGTTTATTCTAAGAATTCTAAACATGTTAACCACTTTGACTGTTAGCAGAATAAATTCCTATCAGCAACGAAACACAATTCAAACCCATATTTGTAAACAACAAACAATATCTCATCAAAGCTCAAATTTGAGTGGAGTTTTTGGTCAATCAATCTGATTAAATTTGAGCAGAGTTTTTTGGTTTTGGAAAAATTTATGGTCAAGTTAAATTTGGGAGCTATCACTACAAGAAAGCCATGGTCCCATGGATATTGATCAACATGGTTAGTATTATATATATTCTTCATAATTTGATATTTAGAATTTTTATGTTTATTTTGTTGTTGAACAAAGAGATGATTATGAGGAGATTTCGGCTATGTAACCATCTAATGATCAATGCTTTAAATCAAACACATGTTCGACTGTTTGTCCAAACTAAAAAAAAAAAATGAGAAACATAAGAAAATTGAGCATATAATGTATGGTAGTCGTGTTCCAATTGTAAAGAGAGGCCGAAAGAAAGAACTAATACATCTTCTAAGTTAGTTGTTTCAATGCTTCTGAGCAGTCTGTATTGTTTAAGCCATATCTTAATGTAGAAAAATTGAAATTGAATATTGTAAAATTATTTGAACTTCTAACAAATAAAGCTTTGTAAGGGTATATAGCTTGTAATTTTGTTCCTGAGGAATTGATATCATTTAATTGGAAAAATTCTAGCCTTGTGTAGTTTGAAGACAACTGTGACCTTTGGGCACTAAATCTTGAATATTTCTAAGAAGAGAAGTCCGAATTTGATTATGTAAAGTTCTTCCATAACTTGGCACATTTTTCTATCCAACCATATATAGTGTGCAATCTCATATATTGTAGATAAATATAGTTAAATCATGAAAGTTGGCTGATAATCATGGACTTGGTTACTTCAGTGATTGTGAGTAGTCAGCATTCTTTAAGCTATATCTTCATGTAGAAAACTTCAAATTGAAAACTTTAAAATTATATGAACTCATGAATACAGCTTTCTAGGGATATATAGCTTTAATTTTATTCCTGGTTAATTGATATTAGTTAGTTCAGAAACTTGAAGCCTTAGTGATTATGAGCAGTCAGCATTCTTTAAGCAATATCTTCATGTAGAAAACTTCAAATTAAAAACTTTAAAATTATATAAACTCCTGAATATAGCTTTCTAGGGATATATAGATTTGATTTTATTCCTTGTTAATTGATATCAAATAGTTCATAAAGTTAAATCCTTGTGTAGTTAAAGACAGTTGTAACATTTGTATAGTAAATCGTGAATATCATTAAGAAAAGAAGTCCGAATTTGATTATGTAAAGTTCTTTAATAACTAGACACATTTATCTATCGAACCATATGTAATATGCAATCTCATATATTATAGATCGATACAGTTAAATAATGAAATTTGGTTGATAATCATGGACCTGGTTGCTTTAGAGATTCTGAGCAGTCAATATTTTTTAAGCCATATATTCATGTAGAAAACTTTAAATTGAAAATTGTAAAATTATTTGAACTCTTTACAAATAAAACTTTCTAGGGATATATAGTTTGTAATTTTATTCTTGATTAATTGACACGAATTAAGTAAAAACTTCTGGCCTTGTGTAGTTTGAGGACAACTATGACTTTTGTTTGTTGAATCCTAAATATCTTAAAGAAAAGAAGTCGAAATTTGATTTTGTAAAGTTTCTCTATTGTCTTTACAGTTATCAACAAAAATTCAAAAGAAGCAAAGTTTGACATTCCTTCATCACATGACATTCCTTCAACGACTAAGGCAAACATTCTGCCAAGTGTGGATGATTTCTCATGTTCCATTTAGTTTAACGGTAAGCACATGCAACAACTTAGTGGTAAAGATGTAATTGGAAGTCAGTTTGAGACACTTACAGATGCTGAGAATTTTTATCATAGATACTTGAAAGTTATGGGCTTTAGCATTCGTAAGAATGATATAAGGTATGATAATGATAGTGAACCCAATGTGAGACGTTGGGTTTATAATATGGATGGTGAGTGTGCTAAAAAGCATGTTGAAATGAAAGATAGAATTTCGGAATCGAGGACTGTTACAAAAGTCAAGTGTCTAGCTGCTTTCAGAGTGAGGATGAATAAAAAGCTTGGTGCTTGGGTTGTTAATCAGTTTATTCCCGAACACTCACATGAGTTGAAAATAGATTATGAGGTTTAGTTCCTTCGGTCCTATCGATCAGTTAAAGATTGTGACATGACTCAAGCTATTTCGATGAAACTTGTTGGTATTAAGACTAGTCAAATTATGGACTTTTTAATCAATCAAGTTGGGGTTATGACAACATAGGCTTCACACTAGAGGATTTGTATAATTTATTAGATGTTGAACATCGATTTATGATACTTGAAACAGATTCAGAATTTGCACTGGCATACTTAAAAGGAAAAGCTGTTATGGATTCGAATTTCTTCTGTAAATGCGCTGTAGATGAGGAGAATAGACTTGCAAACTTGCTTTGGGCTGATTCTTTTGCTCGTTTATATTATCACCACTTCGGGGACATGTTAGCTTTTGATAATACGTACAAGACAAATGAGTATGGTAAGCCATTAATCATGTTAGTGGGTGCTAATAATCATTATGCAACATGTTTTTTAAGATGTGCATTATTTGTGAATGAGACGGCTGAGACATACATATGGGTGTTGGAAACATTTTTGTCTGCTATGAATAATAAAAAGCTTATTTCTGTGGCGACTGGTGAAGATTGAGCAATGAGAAAGGCGATTAAAAACGTTATTCTTAAAGCTTAACATCGTTTGTGTGTTTGGCATCTATAGAGGAATGCACAGCCTAATGTATATAACAAACTTAATTTCATAAAAGTATTTATGAAGTGTATTTTTGAATTTCTTATACCTGAAGAGTTTGATAAATTATGGTAGAATATGGTAGAGGTAGAAGGTTTGCAAAATAATGATTAGGTCAATAAAATTTATACAAAACGACATAGATGGGCAGAAACATTCTTAAGGGGTCATTTCTTTGCTGACATACGTACTACACAACGGTGTGAGGGAATGAATGCATATGTGAACAGATTTCTTCAACAGAAGTTAAAGTTGCAAGAATTTGTTCAATAAGTTGATCGAACCTTGTCACACACAAAATACAAAGAATTGGAGCAGGCTTTTAAAACAAAGCATTCTAGTTCTTTGATCAGTACCCATCTTGAAAGCTTGGAGAAGTATTCCGAGAGCATTTACACTCGGAATTTATTTTTTATGGTTCGTGATAAGATTTGCAAGGAAGCTCAGTTCTTGGTGTTGACCTGTGTGACTGTTTTGGAGAGGCAAGTGTACCAATTGACTAGATTTGGACAAGCAAATAAGAGGTGGACTGTGGCGTATCACCCAAAGGATCAAAATTTAGAGTGTAAATGCATGGAGTTTGAATTATCCGACATTCCATGTTGTCATTTATTTTGTGTGATGAAGTCTTTACATCTTTGTGAGATACCTGATTCATTGCTTAATAGAAGATAGAGTAAAGATGCAATAGTAGTTCAATCTCCGTTAAAGTTATTAGATGATCAATCTAAGGATATTCTTAAAATGATCAGGTATGGGACACTAAGTATCAAGTTCAATGAGATTTTTACTATGCCTTGATGACAGATGCTGGATACTTGAAATTAAAGAGTCATATTACCCAAGTTAAGTTTAAGATGATAGAGTTGAATAGAATTTTTGAAGAG
The DNA here is from genome assembly GCA_030449835.1 of Clausena lansium. Taxonomy (NCBI): domain Eukaryota; kingdom Viridiplantae; phylum Streptophyta; class Magnoliopsida; order Sapindales; family Rutaceae; genus Clausena; species Clausena lansium. Next base: position 4,493,758 of record JASUUF010000369.1, read on the forward strand.
GAAAGAGGTAGACGATCTGCTGAGAAGAGAAATGCTATTGTTATAAAAGATCCATTAATTGTGAAGACGAAAGGTACTCCTAGTGCAAGAGTTAATAAAGGTGTTAACTTGAAACAATATAGGTGCTGTAAATTACCTGGACACAATAGACGCAAATTTCCAATACTTAATGAGGTATATTTATATTAGCATAATTCTTACAAATGTTGAATATTTTTAGTTGTTATGTGAATTTATTTTTATTGATGCATTTTTGTTTGATATAATATAGGTTGCAAAAGAAGGTGTTACATATCATGAAGTAAGTTCAAATGATTCTTTTTTATTAATTTGGTAAACTAATTATTTATGCCAATGGCCATGCAATTTTTTTTAATAAGGCTGCTGAGCTTAAGGAGTATGGTTTTACTGCTAACATAGTGTGTTCATTTGTTTGTGCTTGTTTAGGAGAATGAACCTTCAGATAAGGATGTTGTTGAGGGGAAATCACAAGAAGACGATGAGCTTTTTGCTGATTAACCAGTCCAAGCATGTATCTGTCTTTGTACTTCCCTCAAACTCAATGTCTTGGATTTGATTAAACTCGACATCCCAAAGCTTTTTGTCAACTTGCTCTTGCATAATCTCTTTTTAAATTAATCCTTATCTTCAAGACCTTTTTATCACATGTTTTGTCTTTAGATATTTAGTGCATTATTTATTTATTTTTTTAAGGAATTGAAGCCCTTATGCATTTTCCTTTTCTACATTTTATTTGTTCCATATACCATGTAATTTGAAATATGTAGTAGTACACAGTAGTGTACGTGCTATTTCAATATTAATAAATTACAGTTTTCTTTATTTTCTTATTTGTCAAAGGATTAACATTGGTCTCTACTCTTTTCAACTGTTCAACACGAATGATTTAGAGCATTATTAACTTGGCTAGCATAAATTACTCAATGACTATTCATGTTACTCTCTCTTGAAGTGAAAATATACCCTTACGATGGCACAATTATCTTTTTGTCTTGTAAGAAATATATAAAAATTCATGGTTCATCTCATGAGCTCTATTTATTAGAAAGCATTCATTATAAGGCTAAATGGAGTGAAATGTAAATGATTTTTTTGCTTAACTCATAATTTTCAAGAGCATTCATTACTAATTCGAATGAAGAAATTTTTCCTTATATCTTCAAAAGATGGAGGCTGGTATGTTTTCTTGGTTTTGATTCAACTTGTTAACATACTCTATATGTGACACATGAGCTCAACGTGGAATACCAAAAGTAGATTTATTTTAATTCTACGAAAATATTTTTTTCCCAATTATTGGAAGAGACCAAAAACATAAAAACTAAAAATAAATTGATAAGTAATCCAAATAAAAACTCTGTATCGAATATAAAGTTCAATTGAAAGTAACAAGATACAAATTCCATTCAATACCCAATTTATTCAACCTCTATTGGACAGATTAATTGGATTTTCTTGCTCGTTTCTTCAAATGTTCTTGAGTATCAATTATAGTTCTAACTTTACTAATTGAAATATTTTTCTTTCTGAGAAGCAACTTTAGTTCTAACTTTAGTAGTTGCAATAGCATTTGTCTTAGGACTATAGAATGATAGTACTTTTTGTATAACACTATCTCTTATCTCATTTGCATCACCATTTACAAGGCGTAGCGCAAGACGAAATCTTTCTTTATCTGATTCATACTGCACATAATAGAATTAATAACACAAGTCAATATTGACTAAAGTATTATACAAACTAGCAAATATAAATCATTTGAATAATTTACCTTATAAGTTGGGAATAACATCTCACATGGTGTCTCTATAAACTTCATCACATACAAGCCACAATCACTTCCATTTGGTTGAATTGGTACATTATTTAGAGACAAAATGTCAAAGTCAGCGAAATACCAGTCAGAAGGAAAGTTTAGGGCTATATCATGAAGCAATACAAGGTCCAGTGCACATAATTGCAATAGTAATAATGATAGTTATTGTATGTTGCATCCAATAATTTAATAGATAATTCACAAATTTTAACTTACGTTTTGCTTAACTATTTACTCATGATGATTTGGTTATGTTTCAGAACTAGGCAAAGAATCCCAAGTCTCAGCAGTCTTATCTTTTATATTCATTATTACAAAATACCAATGTTTTACAAGCCCATCATATAGAGGAACATATATGATGTGTACCCTACAGTGAAACTTTGAGACCCACACTTAATTTAAAGTTTCAATTACCCATTCTAAACAGATTTTAATGAAACAAAAACCTTGACCCAATGCTTAAAGAAAACATGAACCAGAAATATAAAGAATGATATTGACACAACACTCAAGATATATATGAGAATGTGAGTGATAAGTCTAGATTAGAACGCCACAAGAATACTAATTCTTAATAAGTTCACTAGTTTTCAAAAGAACCAAAGAAATAATGATATTTCAAATTTTAATAACAATAATCTCGAAATTGTTTTCATTACATAGCAAAGTTGCTAAGTTTAAACAGGCTAATTAGATCCCAAGATCCTAAAATACACTTGGATACATTAGAACAACCCTCCAAGTATAGGTTTGTCAAAAGAATGCTCTAAAAGTCTTGACTAGCCTATTTTGTCAAAAGATTACTTTAAAGTTTTCACCAACCCACCATTATTAATGCTAGACATTGACAAACTTAAAAACACAATAAATAAATGAAGTTGAATAAATAAAGAGGTGGTTGGAATTGCCAAGCTTGAACAAGTTGCAATAATTTGGTCAAAATGTCTTCTAGAGAACTCCAAATCTAGCTCAATTTCATTCTGAATCTATCCTTTTTGCATTTGGCCTAAAATTGTGAATTTGGCTCTCTAATAGCTTAAATGATGCTCACAATGTCTTGTCTTCTTTCTAAGCCCAATTCATTATACCTTGCACTTTGAATTGTGATCTCAGCCCGCATTTTCTTAATTAAGCCATTTAAAATAGCTTGCATCTTTTTGACCTTATCTCTTGTAATTGGGCCTCCATAAATGTGCAAAGGGTCAGTTGGAGTTTTAATTATATTCCCTTGATGGTTCTCATCAATATATCTATAAAAAAAAATACACAAATTTTGTACTAATCATTACACACCTCAAATGATAAGAATAAAACATATGATATTTGAGTAAATAAATATTTTTTTGGTACATATGATAATGTTCTTGACCTTTTCACATCTTTCGAGTGCACCCATGTAAAATTCACAAATGTAGTGTTTACGAACCGAAATTTCAATCTATGATCTATCAATGCTTGGGACACCTGACACATTCGCCACTATTTGCTATAAAATTCATAAAGTAATAATTATATGAAAATGGTAAGATATAACTTTTTTTTTTAAAAAAAAAAATCTAAATTTTCTGTAAAAACCTATTTTATATTTGTACGGCAAGAATATATAATATACCCCAAAAAGAGTTGGTAAAACCAATTTCGAAATTCATGATCTTGTTTCAAACTCTCTTTTCTAGTTAAGTACTCAGCATAGATCAAATATCCAAACATTAGGAGCTAAAGAAGACATTAAGAAGCGAGTAACAATATGTCACTTTATCATTACAATTTTTTCTCTGTATCAATTATACACTCACATTAACAGTAAATTAAAACAAATAAGAACATCAAAATACAAACACACCAAATATGATCATATTTAAATACTTCCATACCATACCTTTTATCTAGCTGTTCATGAAAAATATATTGTAAAATATATCATTCTTCCTCCAAAAAAGAAGCTCCATGTTTGGATGAACCAAACTCTTTGTCGTGGTGGCCTCTTTTTTTAGTAAAATTTTTGTAAGGAAATTTTTTATAGTGACTGGGCTTTCGAGGATGCACCTTTTTAATCTCAATTGTATTTACTTCGACCGATGATACTAAATCCACAAAATCAACCCCATCCATGGCTTTATCCTACGTACATAAGAACATGAATTTTAATAATTTAATTTATTTTGTTTAATAAATGTGCTAGTCCAAATAATTTTTGAAATAAATGTAGAATAATAGTTTATTATCATACCTTTTTAAACAATATTGTGGTAGATTTGGTTCTGGTTCAGTTTCCTACACGTGGATAAGTTTTCCAATGTCAAATTTTCATCACATGCATCTTCAATCTTTTTCTTAACTTCTGCTATCTTCACCCCATGAAATTTTGACCACTTGATTCATTCTTGTTGATTTGAACATCTTTAGCAGAAGGGGTCATCTTGTCCTTCTATAGATTGGATTGCATATGAGTTATATTATGTTCAAGTGTTCCAACTACACTATACAATTAAAAGGTTTTGGCTATAGAAGTGATAGGTAGGAAAATTAAGAAATTTAGCTTAAGAAAGTATTATCGTCCAAGTTAACTCAACTACAAGGTGCTAAGAAGAGAAGAGGAAGGTACATCTCATTGCGTCTATGGAAAAGGAGAGAATGAACCTTGATTAAAAAATTACATCTTAAATACACTTAAATGAAAACAAATAAAATTACCTCTAGACAACTGCGATAAAGTTTTACCATGTTTAGACAATATTGTTTTCACGTTGGTGAGATTTCTACAGACAGGATTTTGATTTCATGTAGATTATTCATAATTTTCTTCATTACTGTTAATTTCTATTTCACCTTAGTCACCGAGGAGAAAGCATTTCAAAATTGAAAGGCACCAAAAATCCACAACATAGCCCATAACAATTTAACATCAAATTACAAAACAATGATGTAAAGCAACTTATGATATCATGGATAAGAAGAAAGTCTAACTTGGTGATATAGTCCAAAAAGCTACAAATCATTAAGATTATCATTTTCTATAAATTAGAACTTAAGAGTGGATAACTAAATTGTCTAGGTTAAATGTTTTAAGGGAAATGGGGAGGGTATATATATATCCAGGGCGCTTAGTGGTGTAACAGTTGGAACTTTAGTAGTAAGAAATGTAAATTTATAAGGACCTGGACATATCAACTGAAGCATTCAAAAAGATCTAGTGGATTTGTATTTTTTTTAACAAAAATCTAACAATTGATATATCACCTTTCAACTTAGAATCTTCAAACCCTTAATTAAGAAAAACGAACTTCAAAATAAATGTAGATAACAATCGGATTCATACCTCTAACTAGGCATTTGTACTGGAATCCATTTTTCTTTTGTAACGCCTTCTTCAAGAACGAAATAAAATTAGTCTAAACAAACTTATAAGTAATCAAACTATACATTCAACCAACAATAACATAAGAGGGAAAAAAAATTCAAGCTAAAAAAAAAACTTTACCAGCATAATCTACTTCAATAACTGTTTGAACTTCCAGCTAGTGCCATAATCCACAAGAACCACATCAGGGCCAAAATTGATCGACTCCTTACCTTCTTTGACTGCTTCAATATACAAAGCGAGAGGACTCCCAATGTCCAAATTTTTATTGATCAAATTCACTGCAAAACTCGCTTTTGTTCCTGTTGCATAGCGGGTTTTTTTTTCCTAAAACTTTTGCATGTGACCTCTAGAAACTGGTTCAAATAATAAATTAACATCACCAACAATCAATAGAACATCCCACTAGCTATATTCATGTTGCTAGTAAATGTACATTGGATAATTATTTCCTTGTGCTTGAAGATTCACCTGAACAATATGAACCCATATGTAATAAAACAAATGAATAAATAAAAAAAAGTAGGAATAGCACCAGCGACTCAGATATGATGGCAATAGCAACCGTTGCTACTAGAAGAGCACCAAAGCTCAGTCACAGAAGCTTAAACTCAAACCACCGTTGTTTAAGCCCAACAAAGAAGTTGACTAGCGCTATCAAATTCCTCATCAAATGTTCAAGACACCGAATCACTCCTCAAGCATCCAACAGCAGTTCACAATCCAAGCATCTAAGCAAGAAAAGTCGGGCATCGATTATAATACTAGAGATGCCTCCACATTTCAGGAAGATCCCGAAACTTGTGGAAATTAGGGGTTGGTTCTTTTGTTGGTGCGGCAGTTTTAAAGTACGACAGTATCATTTTCCCAAAGGTAACTAGGCCTAACATCTCGCTGGCTTTGGTTATGATATCAACTCCAGTTGTTGTAGCAGTGTGGCTTTTAATCAAGCAAAGTCGTTCAAAAAAAGGGAAGGATTAATTCAAGATTATTGTTCAATTGAATCCTCTTTTCATAGTAAGTAAAGACTATTATGATGCCAAAAAAAAAAAAAAAAAGGAAGGGCAGGAGCGCGAACAAGAAATTTTATACTTTTCTAACAAAATAAGGAGATAAAGATACAGAGGGAATTATAGATGGAGGCGGTGGAAGATTGGTTTTTAATGACTTTTCATCCACCATTAACGAAAACCTGCAACCAAATTATGTTTTTCACTTCAATTATTATTACTAGTGTTAATAATTAAGATCTACAAGAGTTCACTTTCAATTTGATTACAATAACAACAGCAATTCAGATCAGTAAACAAGTGTTATAGAATAAACAATATTTGTAAAAAATCTAATTTCAAATAAAAAAATTTAAAATATTGAAATTGTATTTCACTGTATCTCATTTTACTTACTTCTTAAAATTCAAAATAACCCTTTTAACTAGTTACATTATTTTAAAAATAATTAAAATTTTTAATTAATTAAAATAATGTGCACCATTAATTAAATCTAACAACGTATGTTTCTTACATTATTATTGATACGGTAAAAAATCTACAGCTATCATAGGGGGGATTTTGAAAAATGACAAACAATAAAAATATAAAAGAAAGTATACGACGCTGTTGCGCTCTTTAACGAGCCAAAGTGCCCAAATTCATCCGCGTGGTTAGCAAGTGGCGGGAAAACGGTATAATGAATAAATGACTGAAACTCCCGTTAGGGTTTATTGCTAGACTTGAAAAATTTCCTTCACTTCCTCGGAATCCAAACAGAGAAAGTGCGAGGAAAAACAAAATGCCGACTTACAAAATCAGAGGCATCGATGTGGAATTTCCGTTCGAGGCCTACGATTGCCAGCTCGTGTACATGGAAAAAGTCATTCAGTCTCTTCAAAACGTGAGTCTGCCAAAACGCTGCGGTTTCGTTTCGATCATAAAAATTCATTTTTTCTTTTCAGCATCATTTTTTATATTAAGCAGGCTTAACGACGTCGTCTGGTTTTTTTTCTTTTATCTACGAATCTGAGCGACGTAGAAATAATTAACAAATAATTACAAATTGTATGCGTTTGCCGGGACAACTTGATCACACAAGTTCTTCATTTTTGAAACTACATATGGCTGTTTTCAACCGATTGCTTTTCATAATTTACTTTGTTGAGTTAAATTTCGCGACATTAAGTAATTAATTGAATCGGTTTTAGTGCAAATGAATATGCAAATTGTTCAGTTTGCTTCATGCTCTGTTAGTTTGATAATCTTAATGAGACGGGTGTATGATCAAGAGGCTATTTAATAGTTTCTGATTCATTTTGGCGTAAGTGACAGAAAGTTGTTACTGGGTGATCACATATATGTGCCTTTAAGTTATATGGTCTTATATCAAGTAATAAATCTCTCAGTTTTGCTGATGATTGCAGATTGCGAATGCTTATAGCAGGCTGTATTTGCATTTTAAGTTTAATGACTGCGTTGTTGTTGTGCTATCTGCAGTGTGGAGTGATTGTTATTACCACAAATACCTAACTATGCTTTGTACTCGTGCATTTATGGCGTGGCAGAAATGTAATGCACTTTTGGAGAGTCCTACTGGAACTGGGAAAACCTTGTGTCTTCTATGTGCCACATTGGCTTGGAGGAAGAGTTTGGGCGGTTTCTCAACTCTTGGGAGTCAAGTGAGCCAGTCACAATCCGGTGATTCCAAACTTCCTACAATATTGTATACCTCTCGCACTCATAGTCAACTCCGGCAAGTGATTCAAGAGTTGAAAACAAGTAACTATAGGTTAGATATTATCCTCAACTGTTTGCTCTACACTAGTTTCAATCTCCATGACTGCAAATATGCAAAAACTTTAAAATCTCATTATTATTCTTTTATTTTTATGATTCTATGGATTTCTAAATGCATGATTTTAATTTTACGTTAATTTTTTTGATATAGCATACAATTACAATAAAATTCTAGTTATTTCATATTTCCTTCTTCATTGTTATACCTTGTCAAGGATTTTAGCTTTTCTGTTAAGAAATGGTTATGACTGTAGTAACATGTCAGGAAAACGTGAGAAATGAATGCTCATTTAAAGAATCTTTGAAGATCTTGCAGTAAAATTGGTTTTTATATTTTGAGAGCCTCATTGAATTATGTTAACTAGCTAAACTTTAGAGATTTTGCAGGCCCAAAATGGTAATATTAGGATCTCGAGAGCAATTGTGCATTCATCGTGAAGTTAGTTTGCTTCGTGGAAGTGCACAGAATAATGCCTGCAGATTCCTTTGCAAAAAGGGTACAAATCGTCGCTGCACTCATCATTCTTGTGTTGCCGGTAATGTCACAGTGTGTACTTTATCTCTCTTTTTCTTTCTTCTTCTGATTTGTACTATTACTAGACAATACGTCTGACTGTGAATCCTTTTGTTACCGACTGAAATCTTCTTAAAACTTTATCTCAAAGAAAAATGAGTCCCATAGTGCTATCCATTTAGTGCAAGTCATGCAAAAAGGCAGGATTTATCCAATAAGAAAAACTTATGGTTCTAGACAGTGATGATTTAATTTGAGCGTTTTGATAGTCAGATTATGTGAATCCAGTTGAGCATTCGTGATTGTAGCTGAATGGCTATGATTTTATTATAGTATTTTCTGTGACACTGTGCATTCCAGTTAGTTATTGTTGTGTGACTGTTGATGCACTGAACTTCTGCTAAAAGTTAGTTATTGTTGTGTGACTGTTGATGTACTGCACTTCTGCTAAATATGGATTTGTTTGTTAGACACAACATCTTCATTGTCAGTTGGTTATATAGATCCCAAACTTACTATCTTTAAGGGTCAGGATGGTTGATTTGAACCGGTAAATTTCTTCTTCATTGTTTTCTTTCAATCAATGTGTCCATTTACACCACAAGGCTATCTCTTTTTAACCACCTAAATTTGACTTTCAGCATATAGATGAAAATGGCAATGGGATTAATTTATCAAGTGAAATATTTTTTCACTGTTTTGATGTTTGGCTTATAGGGATATCATGAATGGTTAATATTTCAATGCATTTGCAAATTATATTTGTGAGTTATTTATGCACTGAAACTACTTTCTAATGTTTGCAAATAATTATCTCAGCTGGCCCGTACTTTTGTATATGTCTCTGCTTCTGTTGTAGATTATGTGAAGAACAATCCTCATCTTGGAGATGAACCTATTGACATTGAGGATTTAGTCAATATCGGACGAACATCTGGACCGTATGTTCTTCTTCTAGTAATCTTCTATATTCATGCTAATGTGTTTAGTTGGTTCGCTTCTTGAACTCAGATTTCTCATTAAAAGTGATTGGCACTGTTTGTGGCATGGACTGGTTTGCTTGCTATTTTATTTGGAATGTCTTTCTTGTAGGTGCCCTTATTTCATGACACGAGAGCTCCAAAAGGCTGTGGATATTGTCTTTGCTCCCTATAACTATCTTATTGATCCTTGGTTTAGAAAAGGTCTTGGGGTCGAGTGGAAAAACAGTATACTTATATTTGATGAAGCTCACAACTTGGTAAGAAGAAAATACTCAAATGCTTGACTTGGAGAATTTGTGTGTGAAACTGCTGAAATATTGAGGCTTATTTTTGAATGTTCTCATTTCATTTTTCTGCTTATCCACTCTGGACAATATAGTATTCATTGCCAATCCAACAGATCAGTGTCTGCATAGTATAGCTATTTATATGATAGATACCATGCAGGAAGGTTTATGTGCAGATGCCGCCTCCTTTGATTTGTCATCTGGGCTTCTGACAGCATGCATCTCCGAAGCAAAGAATTGTATTGACATTTCTGTAACCAGAAGGGAACAGTCAAGTGACAAAACATTGAATCCAGATGATTTCGCTATTCTTAGAGGTAGCTATTTACTGGCATTTATATTTTGTTCTTGTAATATACTGTTAAGAGCAACTAGAGCAATTTGAAACCAGATTATATTGTTTACCCTGCGGGTAAGGCAGTCAACCCAATTTGTATGAGATTTTGTGTTCTATAACATTCATTATAATATGAATGTAGAAAACTAGTGTTCATCTTTATTGTACTTTACATAGTAATAATTCTTTACAAGTTATGTATATCTTGCAGCACTTCTTCTGAAGCTTGAGAAACGAATAGCTGAAGTGCCCATTAATTCTAAGGAGCTGGGATTTACTAAGCCGGGGCCTTACATCTATGAACTGCTTGCTGACCTTAATATCACTCAAGAAACTGCCTATAAGCTTATTGATATAGTTGAGGTAGCTGCTGAGCTTCTTCAGGAGGATAAGCTGCAGAACAAGAAGAGCACTACCGCCTGCAGGATAGAAAGCATTAGCAACATCCTTAAAATTATCTTTAGAGATAAAGGCACTGCTCATTCAGCATATTATCGTGTAAGCCTTAATCTAACAATTTGTATTCATGGCATAACCAAGTTGGGATTGTTCTTTTCTATGTTTCATTGATCTTGTACTATAAGGAATTAGAAACCTGAATTCTAAACACTTGCTTGTCATTTTAGGTTCATGTGCGGGAAGCTGATGCAAATGCTGCAGATGTTTTGAAAGGTAATTCAAGGAGAAACTTATTTTGCTAATTGGCAGAACATTTTCACCCATTCTAAATATATATTTTATGTTTTCATGCTGCACATTTTGCTGATTTTTTTTTGTAAGGTTTCTGATTGTGTTTGCAATATAAAATACATTGGATTAGAATGTTTGCAAGTTAAACAAAGAATTAAGGGGAAGGGCCCAACAATAATATTTTAATCTCTTACATGTCTCCACAACCCCAACTGCAAACATAACGAATAATACAAGCACAACAACTTAGTGTAATTTAATTATTATGATGGGGGGATTCGAACAAACTACAACTTGGTAAAGCCAGATTTGATAACATGTAATTAACTAGTTGACTGAAAATTTTTGCTTATATACAGGTAAATGCCTAACAATACTATTTACTATTTAGGATTTAACACTCTGTGTCTGCTAAAATAATTGACGTGCTATCATTTATTTGTTTGATGAGGCGGGTATTATCAGAAGTAAACTTAAGTGATGTAATTTGTATTGTAGTCCAATATAAAAATGGCATTGTGATACAAAAGAATATATAAGTGGGAAGGCGAAAAATAGAGAAAGTAAAGGTTGAGGAGTGTGTATGAAGCATTCTTCCATCTTCCCTATTAATTCAATTGATGAGGAGGCAGAAAGACGGAGAAAGAGAAAAATATCAGAGATGGAGATGCAAAACCCCCCAGCCCTATTGCTCTAGGACCAAATGGAATGAAAGAAAAAAATGTATCTGAATTTGGTTAGTCACACATTTCACCACAAATCCTTGGGCTTATAGAGATACCTAATTCTTTGAGTCTTTTCAAATATATATTGAAACAAATGTGCAATGCTCAACTACTACACTTATGCCTTACCTTCATTTTTGGTAATGTTATTGATCCAGATTACCATTCTTCAGTAGTGATGATTCCATATCTCCATTGTTTTGAAAGTGCAGGTAAGGCATCCAGGACACTCAGCTGGTGGTGTTTCAATCCTGGAATTGCCATGCAAGAGTTCTCTAGGTTGGAAGTGGGGTCTATCATACTGACTTCTGGCACGTTATCACCCATGGATTCATTTGCGCAGGAATTGAAATTGTAAGTCAATTTCATGCATATTGTATTTTTCAATTATCATACTGTGACTGTCATAATTGTTTAACTGAGAACTCTTTGCTGTTCTTCTCAGGAATTTTCCTGTGCGATTGGAAAATCCTCATGTCATATCTTCAAATCAGATATGGGCTGGAGTTTTACCTGTTGGTCCCTCTGGTCACTTGTTAAATTCCTCTTACAGGAGCCGTGACTCTCTAGAATACAAGCAAGAGCTCGGGAATACTATTGGTATGTAGCATAGGCATGCTGATGGTCAATTTGATAGGCTGATACTCTGCTTGTCATTATTAGGTCGTTGATCTAGATGCCACTTTTGATATGCATAAGGGGGTCATAGATCCTTTTGGTGCCAAAAAGGTTCTTGCTCAGTTACAATTCATTTGGTATTGCAATGAAGGGAAAATCTTGAGAGTTTTGGTGAATAAAGAGACAACTGTTGAGAGAATATTTGTAATTGCTAGATTGAGCCATTAGAGAGGTGAAAGGGAATGTAAACATAATCGGGGAGAGGAAATTTTTGTAATATATGCAAAACCAAATGAGTTAAAACTGGCTATAAGCTAATGTCTACATATTTTAGAGGGCAGATTGATTTTCTTACTAGAAGTTATCTTTGGTTCCTAAATTGAAAAAGATGCAAGGGCTTTCATATATCTGATGCATTATGCTGAAATTTAGTTCAAGCACTTGGCTATAAGTTTTAACTTTCCAGTACACAAAATTACTATAGATAATTATTTGATTAATTGTCAACTTTCTTGAATTTGATGTTCCAGTCAATATTGCTCGCATTGTACCCGATGGACTACTTGTATTTTTTCCATCATACTACCTTATGGACCAATGCATTGCGTGCTGGAAAAATACTGTAAGGCATCAAACTCAGTTTATTAAAAATTGAATTTGGTTGTTGTTATCTTTTTAAATTACAAATTACCTCTAAGAACTTGTCTTTCTGAAGAGAAAGCAAGTAACCAAACTCCAGATTTATCATGGGCCTTTACCATTCCTGCTAATAACTTCACCACTACTTCAGAGTCTTTCCATATTAAAACTTTTTCATTTCTGCCAAATCCATAAGAAGACCATCTCTCAGCCCTTGCTTTTACCATTGAGGGAGTGAATTTGGCTTTTACTGTTGTACAAATTATGTTTTACTTTTGCAGAGTCATGGAAATTTAACAACAATATGGGAAAGAATCTGCAAACATAAGAAACCTCTCGTGGAACCCAGACAATCTTCATTGTTTCCTTTGGCAATTGAGGTGCCTAGATCAAACTACAGACATAATCACCATTTTTTCATTTGTGATCCTATGTTCCTATGTACCGTCTTGATCTTAGGTTGTCTGTTTTTAACTTTTTCTTTCCTGTCAGGACTATATGGCTAAACTGAAGGACACCTCAACTTCTGGTGCGGTATTTTTTGCTGTTTGTCGTGGGAAGGTATATTTCTTCAGGCTTTTAAGTAACCTTTGTTGCAATCTGGTAGTCATTTGCATATAGTATGTGATCAAGGAAAACAAAAGAAATTTCTCTGAAACTGTGCATAAACATTTCTGCTTCATATCTTTGATTTGTCAGGTGAGTGAAGGACTAGATTTTGCTGATCATGCTGGAAGAGCTGTACTCATCACCGGTATGCCATTTGCTACAATGACTGATCCTAAGGTATCATAATATTCCAGGCCGTTTTTCCCTTCTTATGATTTTGTTAATATCTGTGTTTTTTTCATTATTGTAGTAAGCTGTTTTCAAGCTTTAGCTATCAAGATCTTGCTGTGGGACCTGTATTAATTGAATAAAGCATCACATATTTAAATCTGACTAGCTATCATGTCAATTTTGTTCAATGATTGTAGATTTTAAAAATCCAAGTTTATCCAGATGAATTTGTTTGATATCTTGTTATAAACTTAAGGAAAATCTTCTTCTTTTCACAATTATTTCTGTATGTTTGATTTTGACAACTAGTTCTCCTTGTGTTGGAGTAAAGGTCCAGGGAACAATCTCCCTCCCATCACACTCTTGGGTAGGGGGGAGGGAGTCAGGGAGTATCTAAGGAAATCATGCTAAGCTTGAATTGAAGTGAAGATTATTATTATTATTAGTAGCAGTTACATTTTAATTGGGATAATTGTACTTTACAGACTTACATTGTTATCTATATCAATTAGTTGGAACCTATATACCATATGGTTTAGCATTCTGTCTCAGTCTTCTCTTCATCTTTTTTGCCTTCGCTATAAAACAGGTTCGCCTTAAACGTGAGTATTTGGATCTACAAGCACAATCTCAAGGGGTAGGATATAAGGTACTATCAATAACAACTAGGGGGATATCATGCAAAAATTCTAATTCTTTTCTTCCAATTAAGTTTTTAAAAATATTTTATTACTTCATTAGGAGTCAAAATTGTCATTTCTATCTGGAGAGGACTGGTACAATCAACAAGCATCACGGGCTGTAAATCAGGCTGTTGGGCGTGTTATTCGTCATCGCCATGATTATGGGGCAATTATCTTTTGTGATGAAAGGTTTTGTTTACAATTAGTCCTGCCTGAAGTTTCACCAAATTGCTTTTTACTTTTTGATGCAATATTAAACAGATTGTCTCGTATATAATCAATTTTTTGTATTGTTTAGGTTGTTTCATTCCCTCTACCACTCTATTTTTAAATATAAAGCATCTAAGTGTTGATTCTTATTTTTCCATTTTGACTGTTGTCGATTTAGTTCTGAACCATAGGCGCCAGCTATAAAATAACTTCTGCAATTTGATTTTTAGTAGAAAACTATGGAAGATATATTAGTATATGGGAGATGCTTAACCTTAAATTATCTGCTTCCTATTTTATTACCATTTCTGTCTGCTGAACTGAATCATTATCAATATGTTGTTTAATTAAAGAATGAGGGAACTTCACTGGTCAAGAGTTTTTCCATGGATAATTATTATTTTTATTAAATTTTTATTGTTTTGATCCAGGTATCATTCTTGATAAAATCCTCATTTTAGAACCTTGTCATGGATTTAACTTGTTTTGCTCTTCTTTTATCTTCCGGGCTAATAGGTTTGCACATCCAAGTCGCAAGGCCCAAATATCACTTTGGATACAGCCTCATATACAGGTAAGTTATGTGGGTAAAAGAATAACGTATTCCTTGTGCATGTTTCGTACTTACTAATTTCTGCCTGCAGTGTTACTCAAAATTTGGAGACGTGGTTTATACATTGACCCGTTTTTTCCGAGACAGAAGAATTCATGGTTCTACAAACCGCAAGTTAATAAAAACTAAAGACTCTGGTAAAGTATCTTTTGGAGCAATAATCTTGTCTGTTTCATGGTTTTCTTAATTCTAATTTTTTACTTTACAATATCCGTCAATCATTCAGCAGCTTATGGTAAATTCAATTGTATAGGAGATGTAAGAGAATTGAAACCTGTGGATCTTTTGGATAAAATTTCTCTGGAAGAGGTTCCTTTTTCGGTAATTTTTTACTGTTTCAGCATCTTTTTATATTTTTTTGGGAGTGTGAACTGTTTTCCTTTGTGATTTCAAATAGTAGACTCTGGCAGTGGATCAAGCTTGCTATACAAAGTCATTTTCTCAACATGAAGTGAAAAAAAGAAACAGCTCAAGCCACTCAGGAGAAATACTTCCTGCTAACCGATCATCTCTCAGTCCTTACAAGGCAATTCAGGCTTCTAAATTGAAGAATTCAAGTGACCTTATCCAGTTTGAGAAAAAATTACTACACTCTGGCAGGAAAAGTGTACAATATCAAGATCATGAATTCATAGATTTAACTGGTAATTCTTCATTGGATGAAAAGCCAAGGAAAGAGGAACTTATGGCACCTTGTTCTAATAAGAAGCGTAAAGTAGTAAGTACTGAGCCTGATCAAATGCAATGTATTAAAAACATTTCTGACATTGCATCAGATGCTGAAAGTTCACA
Source organism: Clausena lansium (assembly GCA_030449835.1). Classification (NCBI taxonomy): domain Eukaryota; kingdom Viridiplantae; phylum Streptophyta; class Magnoliopsida; order Sapindales; family Rutaceae; genus Clausena; species Clausena lansium. The sequence continues at coordinate 4,509,619 of JASUUF010000369.1, forward strand.
ACCAAGTGGCTTCATTCCCATTACTAGTAAAGTGAAGCATGAAAAACCTCAGATTTCTGATAGTAGAAGCAGGGTAATCGCTCAAGATTCAGCACCCTGTAAAGTTGATGGGACAGCATATAGGAGAGAAGCTGAAATTCAGAGTGAGAAAAGCAAAGGTTTTCAGTCTAGCGCTCCACCTAGTGGTGGTGAGGAAACAAAAGGATCTGCTTTTCTGATTCAGGTAATTTTTTTATTTCATTATGAGAAACATATCTGTTGCGCCACTAATAATGCAGTTCCATCAACATGTGCTATGGATTTATATGTGAACTATGTACATGGACGCTGATACCATTGTCTCCTAAGTACAAGTTCTGATTTCGAAACTTGATGTGTTACAGGTTCAAGAAAAACTTAGTGCTACTGAATACAAAGAATTTGTCGGGTTTATGAAAGCCATGAAGTCCAAGGCAATGAAAATTAGTCATGTTCTACAATCAATTGCAAAATTGTTCGCTGGACCTGAGCGGCTTCCTCTTCTTAGAAGGTATTATGTTCCATATTATAGGTATTACTGTGTTTGCCTTTAACTTTAATATTTTGACCTAGGCTGGATGTCTTTAAATTCAGTTTCTGTTTTCAATTTATTTACGTAGGATGATAGCCTTTCAATTATCAGGAGTATGTTTTAAAGCTTATGTATCTTCAGAATTGATACTAAAGTTTCTGGCACCTATTACTCTCTCAAGCTTAAATTTCCAGTTATGTGCATTACTTGTGTCTCAGTAATGACCTGCGAGGTCAATTCTATCATTTACTTCTTTCATGCATATCTCAGAATGACTATGCAATTGCATGCACTGATACTGCCAATGTGGCATTGCTTTTTTTTCTTTTCCATTATATGGTGGAGCTCTTATATTTATTGCTAAATTACTAGAATTCAGTTTCACTTAACGCTTATATATATTTATTGAATCACACGTAGAAATGAATATTGGTGGGTTGGGGTTGGAGCTTTTAAGCTTCTGAGATTAATCTTCCTTTTGTTGGTCTAAATGCTTATAAATATTACTGGTTGTTCTTTAGCCTTCTTTCCTTGTTTCTTAGATTTAAATTTTCTTGTCTTTATTTATTTTCCTTTTCTATGTTCGAAAATTTATAACATTGCAGTGATCTGTTTTCGCTAGTGACCTTGTTGCGAGATCTCACCCACTGTCTGTTGTCATCACTTACAGATTCAAGGATTATGTTCCTGCAAAGTACCATCCTTTGTATGAGCAGTACCTTGTGACCAACAGCTGAGTGCTCTATAAAGTAAGGAACTATACTCTTGTTGTAGTAATACTTGATACTGATAGTATGTCATACATTTGATTGTTTCTACCCCTATGATTTGAGAAAAGAAAAACACATCTACAAAATATATTCTTTCCTTCTTTCCTTCAAAAATGCGCATGATGGATATATTATATATGGAAAGTCAAGTTGTGAATAAGGTGTTGTTAAAATATCAATTATAATTGCTAAATAACAGCTGGCATTACAGCCAAAAGGAGGGTGCATTTAGAATTAATAGAATTAACTTTGAAGCCTACTTTTCGTTTTTCCAAATACGAGAGCAGTAAAGAATGCTTTCCCTATTATTTTTTGAAAACACAAATTTCATATCCTACAATTTAGTGCTAAACCAAAATAATTAAATGATGTTCCGTATTTTTAAAACAAATGCAAAACTTTTCTTTTGTTCTTCTATAAACTTGCATTTGAGGAAGAGGAACCAGTCACTTTTACTTTTGTTACTCTTGGAATAACTGTTTTCTTATTACAGTATTAGCATTATGAGATTCAAAATGAAATTTAACTTGTTAATTTACATGAAATGTTTGTTTATTTAACAAAACTGAAGACAATACATATAGGCTTGAAATTTACAAATTTCTGGTATACAATGCTTAAATTAATTGAGAAGCTTGATAACTGTTTTAGAGAATTTATTTGCACGTATTCTGACTTTTAGGCAGCTACTTTTTTGACATGGAATGAAGGAATACTGGTATTACTGTGACGCCCCAGAGGTTAATGAATATCTTCCTGTATATTATAGTGGCTATGACTCTGAAGGTAGCCAGAGACTTCAATAGATGTAACTGTATCTATGCGGCTTGCACAGTGATTTTTCACATGAAATGTTACAATTTTTCTGTCAAGAGATCTGGTAACTCATAATTGTAAAGATCCCTCAATCATAGCTTCCTATCTTTTCGCAGCTTCCATGGTGCAAGAGATAGAAGAAGTCGGTTAAATTACGTGGTTCAATTGTAAAAGAAATGATTTCAGGCAATTGTAACTATAATTGTTCCATATTTATTATTATGTGGATACCGTAGTGAAATTTAGATGATTTTCAGTGAAAATATATTGTTATTGTCACTGGCGAAAGAGACAGTAAATCGATTCATAAATTATAAGCAGATTCTCTTGTATCTGGGTAATTTTTACTTCATAATCTGCAAACATGACTGGGAAGTTATATTCAATGCCCTTCTTAATAAACAAATTCAGGCGAAAGCCTGAGCTGAAAGGGATTATTTATGGCCGATATACTGTAACAATTAAGTAACTCCACACACTTACACTTCAGTTTGTAGACATGTATCCGACAAAGCAGTGCCAAACATTTTTGTAAGAAACACTTCTGAACGTAAGTGCTTGCTAAATAAGCGATGCCAATCACATTATTACTGTCGTAAGATCCTATTCAGGAGTTCAATACTTGTATATTTCAGTTGATTTAAATTTAATCAACACCATTGGCGCATTTGGTAATGTGCAATACATGCAAATCCCATTGGCATGAAATTCATGATTCCCTTTTCCCTAAACCAAATCAAACTGTTCTTAGAATTAGTAGAATATGCAAATTGCAAATTCAACTAAAACACCGGGGAACATGCAACAGACAGGGCCAGTGTATATGTGCCGAATCTCACCAAAAACCACAAGAATACAAAAACTTAATTCATGATCAAAGTGCCATTCTTCTTGACAAACATATTAATATTCATCTAGCATGTGAGGATTAAGATGAATAAGGCCAAAACCAGTAATTAATTTGGAGCCCTACATTTTCTTGGTACCACCCTTCATATATATATTTCTTTAATGCAAAAACCTATTGCCATAATCTTACGTTACGTTTCTCCTCCTCCTTTGTCTAGCGACTCGAAAATTCCGTGATCTTGCCGGAACCTTATTTGAATTTTCCCGCAGAACGACAATCAAATCAACAAAAGCACTTAGTATGAACTTGTATGAATTTTTCTCGTTCAAGTTCAAGTAACAAAACAAAAGCTCCTCCATGAAATCCCAATCAACTTTTGCATTGTGCTGCATTCTTGCCTCCACCATTTCTTGCATGGAACGTCGAAAATCTTCGTAAGGGCTCGGAGAATACTTCAGCACGGCAATGCATTCTTCAGGAAGCTTGACATCATTTGAATCATTAGAAATTGTGGAGGTGGAGGAGTGATCATTTAGGGTGGCTGTTGAGGTTGACGTCGAGCCGACGTCCTCGGAGGTGGCCGTCAGACTGTTCCGGGCTTCCTCGATGAGCGAGCCGGATGACCGGGGGGACACGAAGAACCTGTGGGACCCACAAAGGTCCGGTGGGGGTTCAACAAACCTAGGTGACCCAAACAACACCCCCCTTGGACTTGGACTAAAGTTTGCTTGATGGTCATCTTGGTCCTCCAATCCTGTCTTTTTGTTGTTGTTATCTCCATTATCATCCTTCAGATAAAGAGACCTAAAATTCTCAAACAAGAAACGGTCAATATCTGAAAGTGTTGCTGCAGCATCATTGTTCTTCTTGTTGTTGTCGTCGATGTTGTTGTTTTGGTCACGAGCAATCGCAAAGGATAGGGTTTTCGGGTGCTTGCAACCCGAAAGAATCCATTCTTTAGAAGGAGGGAATGAAGAGGAATGTTGAATATTATGTTGGGTGTGTTTTTTGATCTTGGAAAGGTAATCTTGGAGAGATTTTTGAAGGTGCTTGGGCATTTTTATTTTGGTTCACTTAAGATGTGTTTTTGAGTCTGAACATTTGAAGATGTGAAGTGGGTTTATTTATAAATAAACAAGCAAAGGAAAGTAACATATAAAACAAATAAATAAATGTTAGCAAACGTTTTGTTGGTGAATTAAGTTGGTGGAAGATTTTTTTTTTTTTTGGGCAAATCAAATCATAAAGAATAGAATTAAATGGAGGGTAGCTTTTTTGGAAGTTTTGAATCCATAAATGGGAACTGAAGCATAGAAATTAATTTGCATTACATTAATAGGGGAACCTAAAAATAGTATTAAAATCAGAATTTATTTTTCATGGTTTTACAATTTTTTTTTCCTTTTGTGTAAATACAGGGCTGTCCTTAATTATCTCAAAATCCCTTGAGAATCTAAAACAATGTTGGTTCAATTTTTGTCCAAATTTGTAAAATAGCAGTCCAAATACATTACAATGCAATTCTATTTCAAAAACAAATAAAATAGAATAACAACAATGCAACCATAAGCATGTTTTAAAAACTAAACTTTTTTGGAGTGTAATTAGGCAACTTAATAATTTTGTTTTGGTTTAACGTGAGCAAACAAATTATTTCAAAAAATAGTTGAAAAAAGTTGGTCAATTCAGAAATGTTAGGGCTGAGGCATGCAATTCAAGAATAGTTGAAAAGCAAAGGCATGGATTACAACGCGTATGCTTTAAACAAATTTTTGAATTGCATGTTTCAACCAAGTATTAATTTTATTCACTTCAACTCCTCGAATAATTGAATTAGGCATGCCTAGGCCCAAAAGAAAGTTTTTTTTTTCTTTTAATAAAAAAATAAATACACATAGGTACCTATACCATTCAGAACTGTTGAAAAATTAGTCTATAAGAAATCACAATAGCCCTTAATGAAAGGTTTTTTTTTTTATTATTTAATTATGCTTCACTAAGTGATCGATTACACAAAACCAAAATACATTAAAACTTGATTTTTTTTTTTTGGCTAATTTGATGTGAGAATTGTCTGTAATACCCTTGTTTTATGTTATGGAATGTTTGGTCGGGGGTCATTCCTACCGGAAAGGAATGGGGATTGTGGCGTTTTGTTAGCAAACTTGGGGAGAAATTAACAAAGATTTTGTTGGTCCACATAGAAGTAATCCTGAGATAATTGTTGTTAAATTGAAAATCACTTATAATAAATAATCGAGAATTATTATTAAATTAGAAATCACTTATAATTAATAATCACTGAGACAAAGGGCTTATTTTTAAAACTCCTTTATCTTAAACTCATGATTATGGATGATACGAAATATGTGTATAACTGGGTTTATTTATAGACTGTCAATGTCTGTTTATTAAACCTCTTTATACGTACATGATTTTTAAATTACAAGAGAAGTTGTGTCTCTTCAGAATTGATTATGTCTCTAAGAAAGTAGTTATATTATATTTAAATTGTATTAGCTTACTTTAAGAGACATGTCCATTATTAATAATTATATCCATTAAACGCTATTTATAAATAGGTATGGGCTACGGTGGATACGAATTACAGTCACACACGCAAAGTGATAAATAATTAAAAATACATTAAATTTTAATCTTATGGTTATGAAAGAGTGCTCCATATATTATAGATATAGGGTCAGTTTGAAATTGCGGTGGCTGATGAAATAAGCTGTTTGTGCTATGCGGATGAAATAAGTTGCTGATTAAAAAAACAGCTTGGTGTTTGGTAAGCTGTGCTGTTGCGGTTGCTGTGAGTTTGAAAAGCAGTGTACATGCGTTTGGTAAATTTTATTACGAAAGTGCTGTTTTATTATATAATGACCAAAATAGACATAAGTTTAAATTACCTTTTATTTTTACATTATGTTTAATAAATTATTTAGACATAACTTTTTTAAATGCGTAAAATTACATAAAGTAAAAAAAAACTCAATTAAATAAAATATAAAGAACTTTGTAATCTGTTACATAAAATACGATAAAAATTCATACTTATATATAATCCAAATAAAATAAAAAATAATATGTATTGCATTCACATTAAATTTATTGTAATAAAATTTCTCAAATTTTCCATTTCTTGTGATCTAGAGCCATTAGTATTGTGATATTCTTCTTGAGTGTCATTGTCTCTTTTTATTCCTTCATCAAAGATTGAAGTAGGATGATTTTCAATGTTGTCAAAATGAAAATTATGTCATGCATGTCTCCTTATATAACTGTGCAATGCCATGGTTGCAGTGACTATTTTCACTTGTTTGGCAAATGGATAGCTGGGCATATCTTTTAAAATCTTCCATCTTTTCTTCCATACTCCAAATGTGCGTTTAATAACACTTCGAAGGGATGAATGAGCATGATTAAATATTTCTTGATAACCTGTGGGTTTACTACCTTGACGAAACTCTAGAAGGCGGTGTCTTTCACCTTTATATGGACCTAAAAAACCATTTATTTGCGGGTATCCTACATTCACTAAATAATATTTTCTTGTTGAATAAAAATATTTTTATTTGCATCATAGTATTTTAAAAGATTAAATTATAATTCAACTTAAATACTTTATAAAGAAAAATATTAAATATTTAAGAAAGAAATATTAAAAAAAAAGTGAAACACCTTTGGGAGGCTTTGGAAAATTCATTGTAGAATTTCTAACAGCTGTTAGAAAAATCCTTGCATCATGTGCACTGCCTTCCCAACCTGCAAGTGCAAAAATAAATTGCATATCAAAATTACATGCAGCCATTATGTTTTGAGTTGGTATTCCTTTTCTACTAATATATGGTACTTGATCTTCAGGGGATATTGTGGCAGGAACATGCACACCATCTATAGCTCCAATACAATCATGATAATAGCATGAAAACATATTTATTAATAATCTATAACTTTGTAAAACAAAAATTAAAAACAATTTTTTTTTAATTAGGCATGTATCTTGAATCTCTCAATATTTCTTTAGGAACTTCCTTAAACTCAGGATCTTCTGGCTTTATTATATCTATTGCTATAAGACAGACAACATCTAATAATGTTTGGCTAAAATATCTATTGATAATTTCACCTGAGTGTTGAAATCGTTCTTGCACTAACCTGTTTCCAACTCCATGTCCCAAAGTATGCAAAAACATTCCTAAAATCTCAGCAGCCCCCATTCTTCTTGAACCTTATAGCCCATAATTTGTTTCTAGATCAGCATATAATTTAGAAAATACAGCCTTTTCCATTCTAAATATCCTGTGGCATCGATTATCATTTCCTTCTAATACTTCCTTTAACCACATATTTCTAGTTTGCATAGAATTCATACATGGTTGTTTATAAATATATTTGAGATAGTAGTCTTCTATAAGAAGTGCAGAGATACATACAATTTGGTCGAACACCTCATCATCAGATGCATCCATTTCTAAAATAAACCTGTAAACAATTATTCAAAAAGTATCACTAAACATGTTGCGAAATTAAAAAATAAGTAAAAATAAAAAGTTTTACAAACAATTATGAAAATCATCCATAATTATTATTATAACTAATGTCTGATGAAAAGTAGCACGAAACAGTGTCATAAAATCAATTGTTCATGAAAAAACTTATTCCTAAAAGAAACTAAAATCTAAAAGCCTGAAGGAAAATCTAACATCATCTATTAAGATTACTACAATAACATGTTTTGAAGATTATAAACTGTTGATTTCTCAAACTGAAGCCAGTTAAGCATTGTCTCTGGGTCTTTCATGATAGAAAACATCTCTTTCTTCTCTTTAGATAAAAAGAGTCGAGTGGTAAATAACCACAAGTCGCTTCCAACTTCCACTCCAGGTGAAGATTCAACCATTTGCATTACTTCAGGAATACTACAACCAACGGTATCATTTTTTTTATCCTCAACAACACTTATAAGGCGGTCAATCTGTTGTGATATTTTCGTAGCGCCTTCCACCTTTGCCCCCATAATCCAACCTTTTAAACTTTCTTTGCCTTTTTATTTGCTACCTCACGTATTTCAGCTTTCCTTTTATCCTCCAATTTCTCAGCATTTTCAATACCTTTCTTAGATTCTAACTGATCAGTGAACTCATCCAAATCACCATTACTTTCTTGTGGAATGACATTTTCGTCTAACTCTTCACGACTTTCAGATGGAAAGACACCAGCTGAAGGTGCCCAAGCATGCTCTCCAGTGGCTGCAGTGTTTATGAACACCCTATCCAACTTCCTTTCTAATTCTTTATCAATGCCTCCTTTACGAAACTTTCTTGCCTTGGGATACATCTGTATATATACATTGTATGAAACACTAATTTTGTACATAATAAAAAAATATTTAAATGGCAAAATAATCAGCATCATACCTTTATTTTCTTCTGCCACCACTCTTCAGAAGCATCAATAGTCTTTAATGTGGGATTCCATCCTAGACCAGTTTCTTTCCCCACAAGATCTTTCCATAATTTCCAATCACTTTTAAGGGCATCCCACTAATTTTTCAAATGTCTTTTAGTATACTCTTTCCCAGTTGCCTTAATGAAATTTGCAACTAAGCTTTCCCATCCAACACTAGTAAAATGAGTTCCAGGGCGACGTCCCGCCTCTACTTCCATAATACACAAATCACAGAATATAACTAGAGTGTTCGCATCCCACTGTGCCTTAATAAGTTGTGAATTACTTGAAGTTTCGGTAGAGTTGGCATTATTGCTGTTCTTCATCTATAAAAATTAAATTTAAAATCCAAAACTCATTCATGACAGTCATGGCAATCGAGCAATAACGGATATCAAGCACTCAAGAAGTCAAGCAATTATGTCATTAATCATCAGATCACAATCAAAAGCCACATTCACACAAAAATGGCTATTGTGAAATATAACTGTATATTAAAGTTAGACATTTTGTGATTATATGATAAATTAGACATTTGGTATTAATGCTTCTTTTGATACTGACGACCTAAAAAATAAACAACACGAACGAATGTTTCAAAAACAAGAAAAAAAACATGGGCGGAAGTTGAAAACACTGCTATAAAATGGCAACAATTTCACTATCTTCAAAACTTTATTCAACTTACAGAACAAAGCTTCACACTACCAAAGTAATGCCCTCTTGTTCTTTGACAATTCCTATCAGAACATTCAATTTTCTGACCAAACTGACATTGAAAAACAACAAGCAGAAGTGGGATTTTAATGGAATGAGAGTATTGGGGTCAAGTGAAGAGGAAACTTTGGTCACAGAACCAGAAACTGAAGCAGTAGATGAAAACATTGAAAAAAGAAAAATTGCAGTATTTCATTAAAAAAAAAAAAAAAAAATTGCAGTATTGCACTTGCTGTAATTTTTTTCGTAGATGGTTGCATCAATGAAATTGTAGTATTTCATCCAAAAAAAAAAGAAATTGTAGTATTTGACTTGCTGTAATTTTTTTCCAGGTGGTTGCATTAAGAAAAAAAAAAAAGGCGAGAATGTTGATGCTCATAAATTCAACTGACACTTGATCACTAATACTATTAATTTGCAATAACTATAGAAAACAGATTCAAAAATAAAACAGATCCAAGTTCTGCATAAACAAAAAGAATGCGGAACGGATTTTCCTTTGGAAAATAGAATGCCAACGGGAAGCAATTAATTAACAAAAACTTCGTCTTTACGAATATAGCATACAATGCAAATCAATGGGCAATAACATATTCATACTCAAAAATTTAAATCTATATTATTCTCAACAAAACATGGATATAGAAAAAATATGAGTATATATAGATTAAACTTTAAAAACTATAGTTATGAAATTACTATATAAACTTATTGGATCAAAACTTTAATACTGGAGAGAACATACGTAGTTATGGCGGTAATTAGATTGTGGCTGTAATATGATATCAACTAATTTATATATTAAGGTTTATAGATAAGTAAGATATAATTATTTTTTTTATAATTATTATTTTTAAATACTAAGGTTATAATAAGAAATTTAAAAAAATATAGTAACTTATTAAATAAGCTGAAAAGCAACTCCTATATATTTTTAAAAGCTATTTATATAATAAAAAAAATTATGAAATAAACTACTTTTACGAAATTTATCAAAGACTTATTTTATCAAAAATTATGAAATAAATAACTTATTGAATTTCAATCGTAATTTCAAACGGGCCATAATCAAACATAGTCAAACGCTTATTAATATCGGCTATTAGATTTCACTTTAGTCTTGATTCCCAAACGTTAGGATTTGTGATTCCTAGCCGACCGTTTTCTTTTATGACGTGTGATAGAGTAATCTTTGCTATAAAGTACCAGACATTACAGCGCTGACAAATTAGAAGGAATATTCCATTAAAATCTCGATTCCTCTAAAATCTGAAATTTTGATTACACTATTGTCAGGAATCACGATTTTTGTCTTCGATGATGATTAAATTAACGTAATCGTTTTCTTTTAATACATTCTTACTTGGAGCAATCCCAATAAGAAACTCCTTTTTTTTTTTTTTTTCGTTCTTCCAATCAAACATGAATGTACAACCAACTAAGGTCCCATTTTAAATTATAGTTGAAATTTAATAAACTATTTATTTTATAATTTTTGATAAATTTAATAAATTGTTTATTTTATAATTTTTGATAAATTTTATAAAAATGGTTTATTTCATAATTTTCTCTATTTTGTCAGCAGCTTTTAAAAGTAAATAGGGGTTACTTTTCATATAAGTTACCACATATTTTTAAAATTCCTATTATAGCTTTAGTATTTTAAGAAAAAGATAATTATATCTTACTTATCCATAAACCCAATATATAAATAATTAGATATCATATTACTGTCGCAATCTAGTATGAATTTTTATAATATTTTATGTAACAAATTATGAAATTCTTTATATTTTATTTAATTGAGTTTTTTTTATTTTATGTAATTTTACGTATTTAGAAAAAGGTATGTCTAAATAATTTATTAAATATACTCTAAAAATAAAAGACAATTTAAATTTATGTCTATTTTGATCATTATATAATAAAACAGTACATTTGTAATAAAATTTACCAAATACATATATACTATTTTTCAAACTCACAGCAACTACAACAACATAGTTCACCAAACACCAAGTTACTTTTTTAATCAGCAGCTTATTTCATCTGTACCGTACAAATAACTTATTTCATCAGTCCCTGCAATCCCAAACTAACCCTAGAGTCAAAGTCAAACTCAAAGTCAAATTGCTAACTGGCTCCAAAACAAAGTGTACAAACGAATCAAGATATGTATTTACACTTATGTTAAAGTTCATTCGTTTCATGGGAAGGCCCAAATAAGAGCCCTTATTCCATTTTGGGAGCTTTGAGCTTTTCATTTTGGGTAAGCTCAAATGGACTTTTCATTTTTGGGGTTTGGGGTCTTGCCTTAGGCCTTGATTAATTGTCAAGAGTGGAGAGCTATTAGCACCCCTCAAAAATCCTCATTAACCTCCTTCAATACATTTACTGTTTTATCCTCATTGAAACTTACATAAAAATACAATAAAATCAATAAAAATTATGTTTTCTGTTTTCTTAAGAGTAGAGTTTGAACTTTTGGATTCCCTAGAACAATCAAACTAAAATTTTTATTCTATTAATATTTTGTTGACTTTACAACAGTGACACACGCACACACAGTTTACTATTTTTTTTCTTTTTCCATTTTTTCCCTAATTGCAAATAGAATTGTTGTATGATTAGTTTAGTATCGTTGTAATCTGACAATTAAAATGTTAAATTTTACGAACAAAACCCAGTGAATTTAACAACTATACATATACATAGTTTTTGTTAGAATTGGGGTGAGATTTGAGAAAAGCAACAGTGGGCTTAAGGCTTTGATTTGGTGGGGGTATTTATGGAATGAAAATAGGTAGATTCAGAGATGACAACAGTTTTAGAATTGTTTAATGGGGTAGCTTTAGGAAAGGGGTTTGGAGAAGGCTTTTGAGGGGTGCCAATAGCACGACTCATTGTAAAACATTCTGTTGGGCCTTATGTTATTCTTTTTGGTTGGTCAAAGTTTGGTCCATGTGTCACCTCCAGAAATAATGCCTCTAATATTGCAATTTGATTTTATCAGCAGGATTTAGCATGACGGGACTACTATAGAATTCTAATTAGATTTCCAACCATGATATAAAAAGTTGGAATTTCGGTAGTCAAATCATAACATATACAAAAGTAATTTGACTGAATTATTTTTTTCCCGAATAGTTTGACTGAAATTTGAAACATTATCAATCCTTGTCAATTAATTAGAAAGCATGGAAAGGAATAAGAATAAAAAAGATTGTTTAATTAGATATTTATAGGGAGCTAGTAAAAGACAAGAATAGTTCACTCCATTTCTTGACGCGATAGAGGGTTTTATTTTCATGGCGATGTGGGGCTGTGTATGCCTTCGCTTCTTATGTTTGCCTTCAACGGGACTGATAAATCAGATGTTTATATCCTATGCAATCTACTCTTAATTTACACTTTTTTTTTCTTTTTCTTTTTCTGCTGATCTTAATTCTATTTGCCGGCACATTGACTTGAAAATAATAACGACTCTGTCGATGTAACTATTCAAGCAACTGAAAAGACCATTTACTATAAAATTTTAAAGCTTTAAAATATGCAGTTAGTGAAATGGTCCCGAACGGGCCTTGTTTACAGAACAAAACGTTTCTTGTTACCCTTCCAAGATACTAACAAGATAAGAACGCTCAGGGCTGTACTTCAGTAGCCAATTTTTAATAACCAAAAATTGTTTAAATTCATATTCATAACAATCACTCTTAAAGAATCAATGGCTGAATCACGCTAAGAATCAGAAACATGTATTTGCTCTTGATTTGTTCTTGAAAATGGTCAACTCCACGTGTTCAACTCATCTGAAAAGTAAATTATTATTTCACATTTCGATGCACTAAGGAATTTTGTTTTGTTAACGCTCAGAGCTCTAATTCAGTAGCCAATTTTTATAGGCAAAAATTGTTTAAATTCACATTCTAGAAGAAATATAGAAATAATTGGAAAAACCACAGTAAAGAGAAAATTTGAAATTCAGAATTGTAGGGCTTTACCCCGTAGGGAGCCCTTACAGAAATTCTCGAAGGCCAGGGCTGAACCCAGGCCTAAGAGGGGGGTTGGATCTAGTTTTCAACCAGCAATAGACGCGCCTCGGTTAGAACCTCACTAGCTGCGTCATTGCCCCAAGCGCAAAGATACTTGCCACCACTGATTAGCTATCTTAATATATTGCTTCCGTCACAGTCTTTACTGCTATCTGGACGATGTGGGACTTGGTTTATTATTTAAGGTTAAATTTTACTTCTTCAACTTGTGTGCTCACTGCTCAGTCCAAGCTTGTGTTATTGTGAGTGAAAGGTATAAAATTGATGATTCTTCTAAGCTAAGTACTACACGTATCGTCTTTTTTTTTTTTAATCCACTATCAATTAGAAAGAGCATAGATTTAATTGATATTGCGGAAGAGATATTCGAATTTATCATTATGGCTGCATTATGTTAAGAAACAACTTCTACAGTAGTTGGAAGTGGAAACGTCATTTTTTTTGTAATTAGCATCATCTTCCAAATTGTTAATTTGTTAATAGGAGCTCCTGTTACTTGTGCCAATGCCGCTGGAGCAGATCCTGGCATTGGCAAAAATGGTTGTGGATCAGAATTCTTCTACATCAATGGAAATTGGGAAAAGTGAGATCCTGGTTGTGATGTAACTTCAAAAATTTTAGAGCCATCTAGTTTCACTCAGCATTAAATGAGGGACATTCGTTGAAAAGTTCTGCTTTTGGCCAAATTAGTAATTAATACTATGTACCAAAACCAAAAAAACAAAAAGAAAAGGGAAAAAATGGTAGTCGTACACGAGTCTGAATCTCCATAATAAGGAATGATCATATTACATACAATGTAAGGGAAACTGAATACTCTTGCATGAAGGATCTGTATGAATAATGTTGAAGATTTGGATCCATCACACTTTAAGCTCCTAACAATTCGATACACCCTTAAAAAGCTTTTAGACAAATTATGAGGTAAAATATTTTTGTAAGAACTTAAAGTATGATTTATTTACTCTAGTGCAACACATGGCCGAAACACAGGGCTCTGTTTCAGTAGCAAGATACCTAAATAGGCGTGCCCCCTTCTTTTTTAAAGTCAAATTTCTCGCTTGTTTTTTGTAAATACTGATTACATATCATATTATTGATCATAAATCAGACATTTATAACTGCTATTTCAGTAGACAAATACACTGAGACTACAATATTATATTAAATTCTATAAAATACATGTCCAGACAAATAACCCTCAATACTAGAGGAATTTATTAACTCCACTTATATTTTTGTAAGGGAGAAAGACTATATATATAATTATATACAAATTAATTTCATTCAATTATTCTTAATTAAAAAAATTTTGAACCCAAACCATAGTTGGGACTTGAACCAAGATGCTCAAGTTTCTTGAGCACCTTGGTTACCGCCCATTGGCTAAGCTCCCTTGTTAGTCAAGCTTTAGAGAGTTAAGGAATCAACGCCCTCGTCCTCATCCTGATCTGCCCCGGTGGAACCTCATCTTCGGTCACATTCTCAATGAAAAGCGGGTGATTAATAATCTTGGCATTTAGTTCCAAAGTTAAAAAGATCATGAAGTTGAAACAAATTAAAAGGGAAAAAATCATTAAGTTGAAACAAATTAAAAGCCAAAAGATTATAAAGCTAAAAGAAATTAAAAGCGAGAGACACTGTTTAGTTAGCGTATTGACTCTTCTTTTCTAACAAACTACAAGGCTTGTAACATAGATTTAGTGGGGTGCGCCAGGCCCGTGCAGTAGTGCAACGCACGGTCGACGCTCAAGGCTCACAGTAGCAAGCTACTGCATTGAGCCCTCCCCTCAAGAAATAAATTTAATATCGTGTGGATCGATGATCCACATATCAGATATTAAACTGATAAGAACAGATACTACACTTGATCTTAGCCAAAAGGCCGAGAAAGGTATGGTTGGCTATGTGTCTCAGTTATGCTTTTATAGCTTTGTTCTGCGTCTTGCTTGCGTTGCTCTGGCGATGTGGGACAAAAGTAATGACTCCTCAACGTCGAACTGCAAAGTTTGGCATAGCAATTTTGATATGGCACAAACTCCTCCAAAAATTGAAGTATGCTGCTCACAAGGCAAGTAGGCAACTGATTGATCCAAGTGACGGAAGAAATCCCTATAAGAAATTCACAGGCCTAAGATTATGATGAAAGAAATGAACACACACGGTGCACAAAACACCGAAACAATGAAGAGAAATCAGTGGCTTCTTTTGATTAATTCGCTTGGGACAAAAAAGGATTACAATTTACAAAGGACAATACAAACTTTCCAAAGAAACAAGATTGTCTCAATTTGACTAACAAATGATTTCACACAATCCCTCAAAGTGAGCTCATGTCAATATTTATAAAGGGAAATCTAGGTTCATATTAACAGTTGGGATTACTCTGGATGAGGTGGATATGTTGTGGTTTTTTTATTGTATTTGTAGTTAGTCACTTAGTATTGTGTTATGGTATAATGTGTTTTGTGTTATTATTTTTCTTCTTCGATTAGAAAAGAAGTTGCCGAGTGGTCAGGGCTGCTGCCCTCCAAATGTGAGGGCAGTAGTTCGAGCCCACACAAATGCATTGTATGAGTAATTCCTTCCTCAATTATAATTAAGTGAAGACAGTCTTCTTCCTTGCGAAGTGTGAGGAGTAGACATCCCTGGAATATTAGTGAGGGTCAAAAATCTAGACAGTACTTAATAATGATTAATGTAAACTAGTCCAAGTTATAGTCTAATTTATAAATATCAGTTATAGTCTCGTGTAATATGAGTTGTAAGTATGAGCAATAGTCTCATGTAATAAAAAAAAGAGAAAAGAAAAGAAGTTTCATCTGCATTAGTTAAGATTGGCAACAGTCCGTAAAATTCCTCCAGATTTTAAGTAGTTCAAATAAGTGAAGTTCTTTTTTTTTTCTTTTCGATTTGTAATAGTTCAGGGCCGTCTTAGCTCGTGCTTGAGTCATAAGTCTTATCCTATAAATTGTGCTTAAGCTTAATGTGAGCATGTATTTATGCCCGTGTGGCATTAAATTATTGGCTGCTAACGAAATGTATACTTTCTTGTAAAAAAAACAAACTCTTATTCGCTTTTTTTGTCCAAGTCAACTTGGCTGTATCAGACAGACCCCTTGGATTGAATGCATTCATCACTGTAGCCCGCTAACTCAAATACTCTTATAATTAAGAGTTTGTTTATTTTTATGTCTAAAGTCTTAATTTAACTTAATGTAAGATGTTTTGATATTTTGACTTATTTGTTTTTGTATCTGAAATCTTAGGGTCTGTTTGGGATTGAGGAGTTGTAGCTTAAAAGCTACAATTGATGTGGAAAAAAACTGTAATTATGAAATAAAAGTTAATAGTAGTAGTAAATATAATTTTTAAATAATAATTTGAACAAAATTATTAAAGATTTAATAGATTTTCTATCATACAAATGAAAAATCATATCAACATAACTTTCAAGCTACAGCAGCTAGTGTTTACCAAACAAAATTACTAATAGCCTCATGTAATATGAGCTATACCTGTCCAACCTCAATCCCAAACGCACCCTTAATGTAAGACATTTTCATTTAAATGAAAAAAGTTAAATTTCATGGTTTTTATCTGAACGATAAAATGTCTGAATGAAAAATCAAATTTTTTTCTCACAAATACCCCCATTAAATGTATTTATTTCCTACCTAGCTATTAGTAAAACCTAATAACCCTTAGTTTTTTTAATCAAAAGGATTTTTTTTAATTAACTATATCATATTAGATATTCTCTTGACCTAAACTTTTACTTAGTATTAAATACTTAACATACATTGAATTTGAATTTTAAACAAATTCTTTTATTGTTAGATAACAATTTTTAATGTATAAATAATATTATGTTAAATTATAAAAAATAATGTTATCAAAAATTATTTTTCATAAATTATCTATCAAATGCTTACCTTATAAATATTCATAACATATAAATATAACATCGTAAATATATACTTATTTAAAATTCCAAGTATATATAACACTTTTAAGGTCATAAATGTAAAAATATTATATTTAACATATTTTGAGTTTATAAAAACAAACAACTTACTACTTACATTCAGACATAAAAAAAAAAAAACCAAATATATTATTCAAACATATGCATTCAGACCCATTCAGACTTCAATAACATTCAGACTCATTCATATTTCAGATAAAAAAAAACGCTACTTAAGTCCAAAAGCAAAGTGCATATTAGCATATTAGCAATTACTAATCCCCCATCCCCATCATCATCAAAATATTATATGATCAAAACACTAATTTTTTTCAACCTCGTAAGTTCCGAGATGACTTAAAAAAAAATTGTTAAAGATTTCCTCTGTGGCCTTGGCTTGTTCATTAACATTAATTTTGATGGGAATGTGTTAGGTAGTCAAGAAATATAAGCAGATTCCATCAATATAATATTCACCCAGAAATATTCAGCAAAATAATATATCATACAATTACGCCATAGAGTTTTTAATTTATCTGCTCAAATGGAATTGATTATCGTATTTGCTTTTCTTCATCTTTGGGTAATATTAACTGATGCATCAGCATTTTTTAGTTTTAATTTTCAAAGTTACTTGACTTAATAACATCTAATCAAATGTCTGAACAAACCAGCTGCTTGTTACGATTTCATCATATTATTAGTTACCTATGCACGATTCAGGAGCATTATTTATTTTATTATAAGGTGACTCACTCCTGACTCCACGATGTTCAGTACAAAATTCGTAACATGCATGTAGCAAAATCAAGACTTTAATTACGCAAAAGGCCATAATATGAAAGCAACAAAATAATTTTAGTATTATACAACTTCAATAAATTTTAATATTGCATACAACTTAACGTAAAAATATTAAATTTGAAGAAGTAAACAATAAAATTTACGTAAAATTGATAAAATTTCGGTTGAGACTCGAGTCCTTCACATACATAGTTTCAGCATCATTATTATACAAGAATCTCATAAAAAAACTTCTTGAAGAGCTGCATATGTTGGGTTTCCAAGTTTACAACCAAGTATAAGCTCCCATCATTCCTTGCACTTGGTAAAATAAATGCAGTCCCATCCGAAACGGCGATCGGCCTAAAAAATATTGGCCTTCCCCATCCAAAATTTGCATCATAAACAGGCATATGATACAAATTGGATACATTGAGATTAGGACACTTAAAAGTGTGTGATCCTCGTCTTAGAACCATTACATCGGGGTGTTGTTTTAGGTAAGCAAGAGCTGATTTCAAATACTCATCATCCATTCGTATTAATGCTCTATGAATTCTTTCGCAGGTAGAACTCAACGATTCTGATAGGATATCACCTGATAAGGCGATTGATGTACCGATAAAAATCACGTTACCAAAATATCCTGATGGGAGTGGCGGATTCAATCTAGACCGTCCATTTATAGGAAAGTATAATTTACTAACTTGATCATTGGATAATCCACGAGCTTTACACAAGCAACGCCATATATGGGCAGCTTGGATCTCAAATCTGGTAAACTTGATGGTACTGGTGGGCCCATGATCTTCTTTTGATTTTGCCTTAAGGGTGTTGATCTGATTAACTGACATACTAAGAATAGCAGTGGAAATGGGCTTAGGATTTTGATCAATAGGGGCATTATTTATGGGCGGAGGTGCGTCGTGTTCTATGTGATGGAATTTAGCACAAGCTAGGACCCCAATCCCTAGTACTGTCCGATCAATGAACGGAAGATTACTAATTGGAACACCACGTGTCATGTCGGCCCATGCATTGATGAAGTGGAATATTGAAGTTGCATCTGTCAATGTATGGTACGCCCCTGTTCCAAGACTAACTCCTCCACATTTGAAATGAGTTACCTACTCAATAAATGAAAATGAATACATGCATATAGTCTAATAAACCATCACATTAAAGAGACAAGAAAATAAAAACAGTTTGCAGTGCATTGAAAATGGATAGATTATGATTACTTTGTACCTGTGTAACCAGTAACGGACAAGAAGATATATCTTTTGAAGAATCCACATAGGGAACAAGTTTGAGAAGGTTTGTGTTTGATTCAAAGTCACCAAGATCATCAATAACGCAACTTGTTTCAGCCTCCGTGAACAAAACTCCCTCTCCATTACAATTAATCTCAGTAAATTTGCCATTCTCAGCCCTTCCCAATCTTCCAGCCATGGGGTAATATGGCACAAGGACTTTGCTCAAAGCCTCCTTCAACAAGCCAGCTTCAAAGAAATTGGAAGAATTATTTGGCCGCCGATAGAAATACACACTGGGGACGTGAATTGATGGAACTAACAAGTCCAATTCAGAAATTTTCAGACAATGTTTCGGCGTTTCATGAGCAGGCCGTATAATTGTGGACTCTTTTACGTGAATTTCCATTGTGTCAAGTGTCAACGTGTCACTTCACCCGCCTGCAGTGCAGTGGGGACAAAATTTAAAATAATGGACAAAAACATTTCTAAAGCAAAGCTATAGGTTGAAGAGAGTTCAAAATACCTTGAAGAGAACTTGAAGTTTCGATATCTGACGGCGAAGTCGTGGGCCAATTAACAGGCGTTGAGCACGGGATTGAAGCTCAGGATGGTCTGAGGAGAGAGCTTTAAAGAAGATTAGAAGAAGATAAGGTTTGTGACTTTGGGTGAGATTTGTAAGATATATCCAGATGGGAGTGCAGGATTCAATCTAAACCGTCCATCAGGTGCTTGATATAACTCGGTTACTTGATCATTTGAGAAATCAAGTGCCTTGCACTGGCAATGCCATACAAGATCTCTTCAGTGGCTTTTGTCTCTCAGCTGCCACTGCAGCATGTTCATTTACATTTTGATGTGAATCTGTTCAGAAATATAATACATCCGATTAATATTTGAATAAACTAAACAAAGTTGAAAACATGCGGATAATCTATGTTCAAGGTATTTCATCCTTCAATATATGCAGTTCATTGGGTTAAAAAATCTTAAAATGCTGTATCGAAATTTGAATCACATGGTCATGCATTTCACTATCCATACATCATCATAGAAAAATCAACTGACATGTGTCATACAAGTGGATGCACCCAGGTAAGCAGGAAATGTACCAATTCGGAAGCTGTTTGGAAGCTATTGATAAACACAAAAAGCATATCTTAAGAGATATCTCAAATTTCCACCCAAGCTTTGACACATTGCCAGCAATTGAACCTAACATTGAAGTAATATCCTGAACGTTGTCTGAGAATCATCTAGACCCTCCAATTAATATCATAAGTGAGTGGCGGCCCAAGCTGCTACGGCCTTTTCTTTAGTGTTCTTTGATCGTAACTATTGACTCAATACTAGCCTTAAGCATTTTTCTTTCTTACCCTTATAAAATATGTGCCTGTAGCAAGTGTTCATGCTCATCCAGAGCCAAACTCACCTGCGAAAGAGTACTTATCCTTCTTCTGGTTTATGTTACAAGCTTCTTGCTTCCTGCAAAAGTGCTCAAGTTAACCATACAAGGGAGAGAAAGATGGCGAATTCACGTATGACAAGGTTTTTTATGGAGGTTGCACCACCACAGTTCGTTAGTGTCATGAGGCACAGGACTCCTAAAATGTTGGATACTATTAGCGAAGAAGAGAAAGATGTAAGTGGAAGTGATGCTCTTGCCTCAACTCGGAGGAGTTTTTCTTCTTGCTCTTCTCCCTCATCTGCTTCTGCTGCTGTTGCTTCTGATTCAAAGTATTTCTTCGAGGAGTTCAAATTCAACAAAATTTTTCCATCTTTGAGAACTAACGAGTCTTAGAAATGGCTTGTTAGCGACGTATTTCCTGATCTTTCGTAGTTTTACTAACAGAGTCTAGAGGGTTTGGCTTTATTGACCAAAACTTGCAAAGATTGTTGCAGAGGCTCTAGTTGTATGCTGTTCTGTTATGTGTTGTACAGAGTTAAAAAGTTTTCAGTAACAATGCAACTTTACCTGGTGATTTTCACCTAATAATTTATGTCTTGCTAGCATGAACATGGTGGATGATCGAAGGAAATTGAATCAATGTTCAAAAGATTCATAATTACAAATCACAGAGCCTTTGATATCTTGAGGAAAAAGAGAGAAAAAAAAAATGGGGAAACATCAGGTATCCCTTTTCACAGCAAAATCTTGTTCGCAAGCTATCACGCAATACCTCTCATCTTACACTTCCTACTCGTTGTACAAAAATGTAATACATTTGCAACTGTTTGCCTTTAATAATACTGAAAAATTAAATAAGCTAAAGGATGCCATCCTGTATTAGTCTTTTGGAATGAGAAATGGAAAAAGTAATCAGGAAAAGGTCCTAACTCCTATGTCCTAAGCTTTGGCATATTAATCAATCTTGCAATTTGCTCGACTGTGAAGAGTGTTTGCATTTGCATCAGATTGTATGGCACCCATAATTATCCTAATATTCAGCACATTTGACAAAATTCTCCGACTCATATGAAGATAACCAACCAAAGTTTCTCTTAAGTTTTAGATCAGCTGCTATTTTTTTTTTTATAATATTTTAACTGCCAGAATTAAAATATTGCAAGGATCATATGAGGAAATAGGTGTCTACAATTTTCAGTTCAGTTTTCTGAAAAAATAACTCATGAAGGGACGTACCCCAAAATTGTCATGTCATTTTTTCAATCATCAAGGGGCTTGGTACGCACCCCAAAATTTTCACACCATTTTTTCAATCATCAAGAGGCTTGGTGCAACTTTTAATTCAAAATCAAGTTGTTCGAACGATTTCTTGTGCCGGTTAACGAGTTTGATAGTTCTTACTAAGCACTTTCAATGATTAGATTTGGAGAGTGAATGCAGGACAAATCAACTTGTACCAAATAATATTATATTATGAAGACTTTTGAGATAAGAATTGTAGTGAATTTCTCGGAAACTCAAAATATTGTGAAACTAAACACCAAAAATTCTGTTGAAAGACCAAAAGTCACCAAACATTAATATTAGGATTAATGAACCCCTATATGATATCAAGATTAGAAACAAATACAAACAACTGAGCAAACCAGGATCAAAATTATGATGAAAGAGATGAACACACGCACAGCGCAAAACACCCAAACTAGGAAGGAAAATCAGTAGATTCTTGTTAATAATTCACTCAGAACAAACAACAAAATTGCAGAGGAGATTATAAGTTTTTCAAAGAAACAAGAATTACTCAATTTGACTCACAAATGACTTCACACGATTCCCTCAACCTGGGCTCATTGCTCAGTATTTGACAAAGAGAAATCTGGGTTTGTTTAAACGGTTTTAATAACTGTTATCAGACAAGTCCCCTCAACTAGATTTGTTTATCACACAGGCCCACTAACTTGAATAATCTTGCAATTAAATTCAAAAACTGACAGCAGATTGCCTATTAACAATTACTAATCCCCTCCCTCATTTTCATCAAAATATTCTTTGATCAAAACACCATTTTTCTAATCTTTATCTCCTTGCAAAAGTGCAGAGTTAAAAATTTCTGATAAAGATTTTCGTCGGTGGGCTTGGCATGTTCGTTTACTTTTTGATGTGAATGTGTTGAAAAATAAAATACATGCTATTAACATGTGCATTAACAAATTAAAGGGTAGTCAAGAAATATAAGCAGGTGCCATTAATAATCACCCAGAATATTCAGTAAAATAGTACAATTACACAGAGTTTTTAATTTATCCGCTCAAATGGAGTTGACTACATGATCAATTACCTTTCTCTTATCTTTGTTTAACATTAACTGATGCATATGCATTTATTGGGAGTAAACTTAATTTCATAGTTACTTGGCTCATAACATCTAATGAAATACATGAACTTAATATTAGTTACCCATGCAGAAATAACGAGCATTATTTATTCTAAGGTGATCACTATGGTAACACACATTGGGTGGTATTTTCATAATATAAGAAAATCATACAACCAGTGGCAAGATCATGACTTTGATTCGGCAAAATTCCATAATGCAATTTCAGTTAAGACCCTTATTCTCGACCCTGTCCTCAACATAGTTCCATATACCGGCACTACACAGACCATTTCAGGTTACAAATAAAAGTAGTTTTAAGTATCAATACTAGATCTCATAAAATAACTTCCTGGATGTGTTGGGTTTCCAAGTTTATAACCAAATATAAGCTCCCATCATTGCTTGGAGTTGGTAAAATATATGTTACCCCATCCGAAACGGTAACCGGCCTAAAAAATATTGGCCTCCCCCACCCAAAATCTGCATCATAAATAGGTATATGAAGTAAATTGATATATTGAGGTTAGGACACTTAAACATGTGTGAACCTCGTTTCAGAACTGTTACATCAGGTTGTTGTTTTAGGTAAGCAAGAGCTGACTTCAAACACTCATCGTCCATTCGCATTAATGCTTTATGAATTCTTTCTACGGTAAAGTTCAATGGTTCTAATTGGATATCACCTGAAAAGGCGTTTAATGTACATATGAAAATTATGTTGCCGGTATACCTTGATGGGAGCGGCGGATTCAATTTAGAACGTCCATTTATGGGAATGTATAACTTACTGACTTGATCGTTTGACAGTCCACGTGCTTTGCACGAGCAACGCCATATACGTGCGGCGAGGATCTCAAACCTGGTAAACTTGATAGTAGTGGGTCCATGATCTTCGTTTGATTTTGCCTTTTAAGTGTGTTGATTTGATCAACTGACAGATGAAGAATAGAAGAAGAAACGGGTTTAGGATTTGATTGGAATTCTGGATTTTGAGTAGGGGCATTTATGGAATGAGGTAGTATTTTTCTATTAACGAACGGAGGATTGCTAATTGGAAAGCCACGTGTCATTTCAGCCCATGCGTTAAAGAAGTGGAATGTTGAAGTTGCATCTGCCAATGTATGGTGTAACCCTACACCAAGACAAACTCCTCCGCACTTGAAACGAGTTACCTGCAAAGAATTGTATATCTATTTACTTTTCTATCATTTTCTTACCTCTTTGTACTTGCGCGCGCGCGCACAATATTACTATTTTTTAATAGTTTCATTGCTTTTTAATATTACTATTTTTAGTTTATAATAATAATAGTTAGGTTAGAATTATATTGTTAACTCAATTAAACATAATAATAATCATAATAATAAATGATAAATATAATAAAAATAAAAAATTTAATAATGCAAATAATATATTATACAAAATATCATTTTAATTTCACATTAAATTATAATTCTATTTTAATTTATTTAATTAAATATTTATATAATTTCAAATTTATATTTTAAATTAATTATTAAATTAATATTCAAAGTAATTGTTAAATTAATATTCAAAAATAAATTTTGATAAAATAATAGATTATTTAAATAACAATAAAATAAAATTAGAATATATATTTAAATTATGATTTATATTTAATTAATACCATTGAGTTGATTGGTATAATTAATAATGCAAAATTTTTAGTTTATAATAATAATAACTTGTAAATTGTAATATTATAATATAACGGAGATCGTATTCAAAAGAAGTTTTAAAAAATTTAGCAAACGCTTTTACTGAGTTCTTAATACTTTTGTCAAACTAAAAACTCATTTTCAAAATCTCCTTTTCCTTGAATAATAAGAAGGAACAACCTTTAGTTGATGCTTGAAAAATAAACTATATTATCGTTAACCAAGCAAGTTTTGGCCCGATTTTATCGATAATAAGTTGTTTTGAAAAAAAGGTATTTTGGGCATGAGTTAAGAGTTTGAAGCGTGTTTTTACAAGCATATGTTTAGAACCAGTTTTAACAAAACTTTGAAAGGGCAGTTTTTGCCTCAACATCTTCTTTCATTCAAATTCCACTCTTTTCTCTTCTTTGATGGTAAAGAAAGAACAAAAGATATTTTAGAGGAAGAAGAAGCAGATAAATTATTAGAAAACGACAAGGATCTCCTAATTTTTTCTGTTATAGT
Source organism: Clausena lansium (assembly GCA_030449835.1). Classification (NCBI taxonomy): domain Eukaryota; kingdom Viridiplantae; phylum Streptophyta; class Magnoliopsida; order Sapindales; family Rutaceae; genus Clausena; species Clausena lansium. Next base: position 4,534,799 of record JASUUF010000369.1, read on the forward strand.
GACATCTACATTACTATTTCTTACTAGTTCCATTGCTTTTCAATATTACTTTTGATCCTAAAGTATCGTTTACATTTACTATTCTAGGTGCTATAGGTGGTCTACTTATGTTTAATCTTTCTACTCTAGTTGTTAGGATATCGAGTTCTTTGTCTAGGTTGTCTAATGAATTACAAAATTCTAGGTGTGCTACTGCTTCTGGAATGCATATAGTTAAATAAAACATCACATTAAAGGGATAAAAAGAAAAAGTTTACTCGTTTGGATAAGTGTTAATTAATTTAGTATCTACATTCTACAAACGTCTGTCATTTTAATAAAACGAGGGCGCCGATAAAAAAAATAAAAAATAAAAAACAGTTTTGAATGCACTGAAAAGTGTAATTGAGATAGGATAAGTTACGATGATTTCTTATACCTGTGTCACCAGCAATGGATAAGGAGTTATATCTTCTGTATATTCGACTTTGGGAACGAGTTTCAGAAGGTGCAAGCTTCATTCAAAGTCACCAAGATCATCAATAACACAACTTGTTTCAGCCTCCATAAACAAAAGTCCCTCTCCATTACAGTTTATCCCAATTATGCCATTTTCATCCCTTCCAAATCTTCCAGCCATGGGGTAATATGGCACAAGAACGTTGCTCAAAGGTTCCTTCAGCAAGCCAGCTTCAAAGAAATTGGGTGAATCATTTGGCCGCCGATAGAAATACACACCAGGGTAGTGAATTGAGGGCACTAACAAGTCCAAGTCGGAATTTTTTAGGCAATGTTTGGGCGTTTCTTGAGCAGGCCATATAATTGTTGACTCCTTTACGTGAATTTCCATTGTGTCAATATTTCGCTTCACCGGGTGCAATGGGCGCAAAAATATATAGGATGGTAACGCTTATCAAATAAAAAGTACTTTCAAGAAGGTAATTTGTGACGTTGTAACGGAGAAGTAAAAAAGTCAAAAAGGGGGGACAATAAAAAGAATGGTGTCATAAACTCTAAAAAGAGGGCTTTTTTCAAGCTTTATCCAAAATAATACACAAAAGTATAAATTCAAAAAGAGGAGATAATAAAAAGAATGGTGTTATTAAAGTCTAAAAAGGAGGGCCTTGCTCAAGCTTTGTCCAAATCCAGCTGCCAGGAGCTTTAGCTAGGCCCAATTCGTCGAAGTCTTTTTCGGCTCAGTTTGGGGCCTTGGCTAAGCCCAGCGGCTGAAAATCCAACTGCTTGAAGTTTTATTTTAGCCCAGCTGTTGGGAGTTGTATTTAAGTCCAACTGCTAAAAGTCCTCGACTGTTAGAAGTCTTATTTAAGCTTAGCAACTAATAAGAGTCCAGCTACGATGGTCTTATTTAAGCTCATTGAAATAGAAGAATCCATAAATATTCATAAGTTTGTTCTGAATTTTATTTTGATTAACTGATATATTACAATAAGAGATATATTGATATTATAATTAGAGATACATTAATATTACAATCAGAAGTATGCTAATATTTATAATCAGAGATCGGTCGGGACTCACCTCAATAATCCTATTATAGTACAACCCAAAAGTCAATCCTCACTTATAATATTAGAGGGAGATCTACTCCTACGGAAGAGGGGAGTCGAATTATTTAAAAGTATTATAGACAGAGTGCCTCTTTTAAACGAAACAAGGACAAGCACTGGTAGCCCAATGGATAAAAAAAAAAGAGATTGAAACTTGATTATAACTGTGTTTTAATAGTGGAACTTATTAACTCAGCCCGTGCACATCAACTAAGTGCTGAAACATATTAATTTTTTGTGTCGTATTTATTGTATTGCCCCCATTTTTTTTTCAATTGATCAGATTTCTACGTCAATAAACACGATACAAAGCTAATAGATCTGATTTCTTTTTGAACTTTAGGGCGCATTTGGTTAGAAGATTAAAAGGGGTGATTAGACTATTTTTTAAAATTTCATCATAATCTCATGTTTGATGCTCTTAAGAGTATTGGGATTACGTTATCCTAAGCCCACAAGATAATCTTAATTTTGTAAAGGAATTTATCCCAAGGGGGCCATGGGATTAGTTAGGTTATAATTATATTATTAACTCAATTAAACATAATAATTTAGAGGAAAGGTCACCCACACCCCCAAGGCTTGTTTAAATAGTCACACACACTCACTTAGTTTCATAAATGATCACAAAGACCTTTTTTTTTTTACTATTATACCCTTGATTACAATAACCCAATAATTGAATTTAAATAAACTTCTATAATAAAAATAATATAATATATAAAATAAGATAAAATTTATATATTATTTTGAATATTAGAAATTTATTTTAACATTATTATTAATTTGTCATATTCTTTTAATAATAATAAAATCTATTTGACATATTAATAATATTAAAATAATTATACCTAACATTAATAATATTAAAATAATTATACCTAACATTCACAATAATTTATAAAATTTATATTATTTTATTTACAATATCTTTTTTAATTATGTCTATATTAGTATAAATCTTAAGTCAAATTTTGGATTAATAGATTTTAGTATTAATAAAATCCATCGGGATAGACTAATAATAACTTAATATTAAAAATAATTTTTATTATATACATTATTTTATTAATGTAATATTTTATTTGTATCATATGATATTTATTTATTATTTTATCTTATTACTATATTTATATTTGGGTTGTTATAATCAAATGGTATAATAATCATTTATGAAATTAAGGGGGTTTGTGTGATCATTTATGATACTAAAGGGGTGTATGATCATTTTAGCAAACTTTGGTGGTGTAGATGGGCTTTTCCCAATAATTTATATTTAATTAATATAATTGAGGTTGATTAGTATAATTAATAATGCAAAATTTTTATTTATAATAATAATAATAATAATAATAATGAATTGTAAACTGTAATATTATAAAATAAATTATTATAAATAAAAATATTAAAATATTTTATAACTAAAAAAGTTTTTAATTTTATATTAAATGAATTTTTATTTGTATTAGTTCAATTAAACTATGATTAACTATATATTATTTATTTTTAATTAATTTTAATAATAGTAATAAAAAATTATTGTTACAATGCAACTTAATTCTAAATTATCCCATTCTTTTCCATCCTATTATATCCTACATACCAAACGCACCTTTAAAATCATTTCATGTATATAATAATAGTGTGATTAAGTTATATTATATGTAACTTACATTCAACTCACGAGTTACATCAAATAACTCAAGATATACATTCAATTAAATAATACTCGAGTAATTAGGTGCAACTCTTGGATTAGATATAAGTTACATATACCGTAACTAGCAGTCTAAGCATGACCCGCATTAGTAAGGTACACTATTAGGATTTAAGTATTACTTTTAACATACATTATCGAGAATAGCAAAGTAGAAAAAAGTGAAGAACATTACCAAAAAAATGAAACCAACCATTGGAGTAATCTTCGGAGCATTGTCTGAGAATCATCCACCTCCTGCAATTAATATCAAAGAGCGAGTGGCGGCACATGCTGCTAGGACTTCGCGTCTTCTTTGATTGTAATTATTGACTCATACTAGCCTAAACATTTCTTTCTTACCCATATATAAAATATGTGTCTGTAGCATGTGTTTATATGCTCATCCAAAACCAAACCCACCTGCAAAAGAGCACTTATCCTTCTTCTGGTTTGCGTTAAAAGCTTCTTGCTTCGTGCCCTAGCAAAAGTGCATAACTGAAACCATATAAGGGAGAAAAAGATGGCAAATTCTCGTATTGCAAAGTTTGTTATGGAGGTTGCACCACCACAGTTTGTTGGTGTCATGAGGCACCGAACTGCTAAAATGTTGGATAGTATTAGTGAAGAGGAGAAAGATGTAAGTGGAAGTGATGCTCTTGCTTCAACTCCAAGGAGTTTTCTTCCTGCTCCACTCCCTCATCAGCTTCTGCTGTTGTTGCTTCTGATTAAAAGTACTTTCTTCAAAGAGTTCAACACCAACAAAATTTTCCATCTTTGAGAATTAACAAGCCTTAGAAATGGCTTGTTAGGGCTGTATTTCCTGATCTTTCGTTGTTTTACTAACGGAGTCTAGAGGGTTTGGCTTGATTGACCGAGACTTGCTTAGATTGTTGCAGAGGCTCTAGTTGTATGCTGTCAAGTTCTATCATGTACAGAGTTAAAAAGTTTTCAGAAACAATGCAACTTTACCTGGTGTTTTTCACCTAATAATTTGCTCTGTCTACTAACAAAATGATATCTAAACAGTCATCCAATAACCGGTATCGATTTGAAGAGATGATAAGAATTGCATGTAATTTTGGATTAAAAGTACCAATTTTACTTCAGCATGTTCAATCACTGGAATTTTATTGAAGCTATCTTGAAAGGCCCCCCCTTTTTTTTTTCTTTTAAGAAGTTGTAATATACAGTTTGTTATTTTACAGAGCCGCAATTTTGTTCACAAGCTATCAGCCTATCACAATACCTCTAATCTTACATTTCCTACCTGTTGTACAAAAATGTAATACATTTGCAACTGTTTGCTTTTAATAGTACTAAAACTTCAATAAGCTAAAGGATGCTGTCCGGTATTAGTCTGTTGGAATGAGAAATGGAAGAAGTGATCAGGAAAAGGTCCCAAGTCCTAAGCTCTGACATATTGATCAACTCTTGCAATTTGCTTGACGATGAAGAGTGTTTTGCATTTGCACCAGATAGTATCGCACCCGTAATTATCCTAATAGTCAGAACACTGGATAAATTACTGCTTTGCACGGGCTGTTACTCTGCCTCTGCCCATTCTCGATAACTTGAACCCAATTGTGTGCTTTCTGTAAGCTTCTGATTCAACCGTCTCTTTTAACTTGTCCAGAGCTGAGACATCCAAAAAGAATATATTGACTCAGCGATAAGAAAAATATAGTAACATTCCACAAGAAAGAAGATAAACTAGTTTTGACATGGTCCATGATTCAAGCAAAATGCAACCATCCCCTTCCCCAATGCTTAGTCCCAATTTTTTGGGTAGAAGCTTCTTACATGGTTCACTCCATGCAAAATGCAAGCAACTTCCCAAAAGGCCTCACCTGAAATGTCTCCCTGAACTACAAATCCCCTTTATCGAAAGAACCCAACAGTTATATACCCCTATTCCCCTTCCACCATGAATAGGTAAAATACATAAAGATGCAGTTTCAAAAGGCCAAACCACTAGCTGAGTTGCTCAATCCATTTATATGCTAGCATATAACATACCTAGAGCAACTTAGCAAATGATTTAGACAAGATGCTTAAATTATCAATCTTCAAGATTACGTGCAAGGACTTTCTGATCCAAGATTTCCTAAATTAGGTTAATTGCACCCATGATTAAGATTAAGTTTAAGGTGTCAATGCCAAGATATTACCAGATTTATAAATTGGACGTTGTGACTCAATCAGACTGGAAGGGATAGAGTGAACAGGACAGGAGTCATTGTCAGCTTTCTGTAACAGCTTCTTGAAACGCTTCACCTGAAACATGTGAAAGAGTTAACTTTGTGCAGGATTTATTTACAAAGCATAATTCTTATGCCTTCTCTTGCTTTTTTGCATTAGTGTCATCTTTCGTACTATATCAGAAGTACATAATAGCAAGGGGGTCAGGCATCCCACCAGAAAAACATGCACAATCAACTATGACTTGAACTTTGCAGGTTCTAAAGAGAAACACAAAAAAAAATTTGAACAAACATTCAAATTATCTCTTTTGTTCTACGCTCAACAATATACATAAATGATTTGGATACTGAATCAAGCGATCTTATGGTGCAAACTGAAACAAGATGGTCGAAACAAACCCCACCCAACCCATTCATTAGTAGGCTGAATGAAAATCAAAGGAACTGGGCAGATCTCATTTTATACTCTCTAAGTTGGGATCAATGAAGTGACCACAATCAGGTCAAGTCTAGCATTTTCAGAAGTATGTCTAACATTTGAATTTGTACATTTAAAAGAAGCCATGACAGTAGGTTTAGGCAAAAACTGTCACCACCACCCCACTCCCAAAACCCTGCTCTGATGGAACCGGCTCGTATCAATGACCCCTTTTTCTGAACATAAAGCCAACAATTAATAAAAGAAATCTAGTCGATTGGTTCAGTCTGGATTATCTGGCCCTATGTCTCAGGTTCAAATCAACCTCAACCATAAACAACATTTCAAGTTAGACCCTATGAAAGATAACTGACAGGATGGAAAATAAACTGGAGTGATCTAGATCAAGGCAGTGGTGAAAAATAAACCTAGAAGTGGAAAGGAATCAAGATGGAAACACACCTCATCCTTATGCAGCAACGTGAAGCAACGCCCAATCTGGCCAGCTCTTGCAGTTCGGCCAGCACGATGAATATATGTCTTGATGTACGCAGGCTTATCATAATTAACGACATTGTTCACCCCTTCAACATCCATCCCACGAGTCATTGCATCGGAGGAAACAAGCACTTGTACCTTCCCTTCTCGAAATGCCTTCAACGTCTTGCTGCAACACAGATTTCCATTTCATTAGAATCCCAATGTTGTCAAATTTGGAAAAAAGTTCAATTAGGAAACAAGTGTTTAAAGCAAAAATTTGTATTTAGTTGAAAAATTGTGCGCGCAAACTTGTTTCCTATTTGATGGCTGCAACAGCTTATCATCAATGCAGAAATAACTTCTATTATCAGTACAAAGAAATATATCCAGATATTTACCTTCTTACAGATTGGCGTTGAAGACCTGAGTACTCCTTTATCTTTATTCTCAATTCACCAAAATGGTTCAGTAGTGTACACAGACGGTGAGTTGACTCCACGGACGATGTGAAGACAATACATTTCTCCCCCCCTAAACTTTGAAGAAGGGCAACCAAATATAGGGGCTTCAGCTTTGACTCACAAATCTGCATAAGATAGAGATTAACAGACACATATAAAGAGGGGTTGGAGGAAGCACGGCTACGAATAAAGGCACAAGCATAATTCCTAACACGCAATAGGTGAACATCCAGCATTACATGTGAAGCTTTAAGCAAAAACATCTCTGAAACACAAACTTTAAACACAATCAAATATTATTAAGTATGGCCATTGTATCAGTAAAAGTAAGATTTTGAACAGAATGTATAAGATCTTTCCAGTTCTTAAATATTTGTTTACATCTTAGTTGCACTTAAGAATAAGTATCCGTCTTGTAAGATCTCAATGGTATACATAAAACAAAAAAAAAAGGTTGAAATAAGGAATTATGATCCTAAACAAAAATATTAACATAGAGAGAGTATATAAAATTGTCAAAATTCTTTATAAAGAAAGAAAGCCACAGGATCTAAATTAAGATCACTATTGAATTCTGATGAATCAAAAAAGGAATATGTGATTTTTGAGCTCTCTACAGTATAAAGAAAAAGAAAGGCTTTCAGTTTGTTTTGTTAATATCCATATTTTGGACTTCAAATTTAAACTTTCAGATTATTTGTTGTCTTATAGAAAACCCTAGATGTTTCTTAAATTCAAATTATGAATATAACAAGATTGAATATTTATCATATTTATTATTCAACAAACTTCAATCCTTTGTACACATGTTTTTTTTACTGTAAAGTTTAGTCCTGAATTTCAACACCATAACAGAAAATGAAACATAGATGATAGAAAGAAATTTGCTCAATCAGTGCAGTTATGATGTCATACCAGTTTGTAGGACTCCAGTTTTTCTGGGAGCTTATAACGAGTTTCCCCAGTGGTCAAGAATAAAGGGTGATGCAGATCAAGCTGAGCGAGCTTATTTGGATCTTGGGTTAAGGTGGCAGATAAAACCATCTTCACAAGCCTAGGATAAGGTTTATCCTTAAAGCCCCTTTCAATACCACTGCAACAAACATGAAATATTATTCTAACAAGGCTGAATATCTCAAGGAATGCAATTCAACTTTTAAATGAAGAAAACTTTGAGAAAATACAAATACAAAACATGGCTCCAATTGGAAAATAAGAAAATCTTTTTTGTGCTCCTAAACAATTATATTGACAGAACTAAATAAGATAAAGCCCTTCTAATCCCAATAATGTGTTAAAGGACCCAAAAACAAAACCGAAAAACGAAAAACTCTAGGAAGCATAAGAAGTCACAGGAATAGTCAGATATATCATAACAACCCCTTCGCCTCCAATAATCACCTGGGAATACTAATTTTAATAAATACTGATGATTCATATTACTCATTTAGTTATTTCATTTACAGGTGTTTGTAGAGCACCCAGCACTGGTCCCAAGTTGCAACATCAACACAGTTTGGTACTTGAAACCACAAGCAGGTTGCCACCAAAAAAATATAAGTTTTAAAAGTATAGGTAAAGGAAAGGGAAGTAAATCAACATAGCACTCACCATTTTCTTATGGTTTTTAAAGAGCCGAATGCTAAAGGCAGAAAAGTACTTGCATGAGAAAAGCAGTTTTCGTTATCAGATCGAGTTAATTGGAGAACAGTTGGCAGCCAGGCCTGGTATGCCTCCCTAAGCAATCGATCAGTTTCGTCAACAACCTGAGTAACATAAATCAGAGTCTGTTTTACTGGAAAAAAAAATGACTTATATTGAAGTATACTAAGATAGTTGGCTAAGGCTTGGTATGGTCACAATAACTGAATGTGATTTTCCACAGATGAATGGTCCTAAAAGAAGTATACCTAAGAAATACAAATCATATACTGTTTGGTGTGGGAAACCAATTAATGGATAAAAGAAATGTCCAACAGGATGAGCCAGATATATGAACACGTGGCATTGTCAATCAATGAAAGTAACTTAGTAACAAAATTAATCAGAACAAACTATGCTGTACATATCAACGTGGAATTAGCCAAGACTTCTGATAAAGTTAGCATAAGATGAACAATGCTCAAAATACTTGTAAAATCAATGCATCTGCAAAGCACACCATCAGTGGCTGGTCGGGTAATTGGAAACAAATGAATTTAGTAAGTTTATACTTAACTAGAGCATTCGCATTACATGTAAGTTATAGGGATTGCCAACTTACAAGGTAACAGAGATGCTCGAGGGTAAATCCCCTAGTGGCATTGATGTGGTCCATGAGCCTTCCTGGAGTTGCCACCAATATATCTACTGCACTTTGTAACTCTTGTAAACGATCTTCAGGGTCATAACAGATTCCTGCCTCGAGCTTAGGTCTCTTAATAAGCTCCGAAATTTCATCAGCAATAGAAGATTGACCCACAGCCAAACCAACAGATAAACCCACTGCAGGTGCAATCGCAGCAAAAACTTCCTTGACCTGAGACAAAGAAATAAACAAGAGACTATCAAATTGCATAAACATTTCAGCAACCAAATGATCCACAATCAATCCAAAAACATTTTTACAACAATATATGCATCGAGCAGAGTTAACCTGCAAGGCTAGATCACGCGTAGGGAGTACCACCAAAGCACGTAGACATCTAACAGCACGATTGGACAATGCTTGAACTATTGGTAAAGCATAAGATAAAGTTTTCCCACTTCCTGTAGGTGAATTGATGCAAAGGTCTCGTTCAAATAGACCAGGGCCTATTGTCTCTTGCCAAACTGCAACTTGCACTGGGAAGAGTGAAGAGATACCCATGTTCTGCAAAGCCACCTTCAACCTTATTTTGCAATATATTAACAATGGGCTAAAAGTAATTAACGCCTACGAAAGTCAACAAAACAATACGTATTATGTTTGAAGAGGGTACCTGGGGTCAAGACAAGGGAGGTGATCAAGAGGGCAGTCTTCAAAGAGACTGACATCGACTGGGCTTCGCATCCATGGCAAGACTGGCACGCTCTTCTTCTTTGCTTCCTCCATTATTCTTCTCTGACAAATCTAAACCCTACGACAACGCTGCAATTGCAAATGGGTTTTAGTTGCGAGCGTTAAACTTGTCCTTATATTTTGGTGCTCCCGTATGTGCATGTGTTCGGTACTGATATGAACTCACCACTCAAAGTTTGCCACGTGTCAAATGCATATTGAAAATTACAAATTTTCCCAGTTTTGTTACTATGTTAGTATTTATGTGCAATGGCTTAGCAAGTGATCCCATTTGTTTACATGATGACTGTTTCTGCAAACTTTATGGAAGACTCAATTGCATGAAGTCTAAACTTTGTTTCTGAGTTGCTGTTAATATTCAGCAAACATGAGTTCCTTGGAGGGTAATAGAAACATACTAGTACACTGCGGAACTTCTAATGTCACGGTTGGATTTCTATAATAGTCCTGTGAATTTAAATCCTACTGATAAATCGATTGCAGTTTTGGAAGCACAATTTCTGGTGACGATCCATCTATGCTTCGTCTTAATGTGAGTTACTGAAAGGTTGAGTGAAAGGTTTTACTCATGGGCTAAAAATGCTAAAATAACTGAATCTGCTCATGATAATACCTTATGTACAAGTAATTGATTGCCTCCTATATGACTCAATTAAAATTGTTGTGGGGAACAGGGCAGCTCAATGCCGAAAAGTCACTCATTACCTTCTGATGATCACCTTAATTTAGATATCACATGCAGCGAATTCTATCCCACATCGACAGGGCAACGTAAGCAAGGCGCAGACCAAAGCTATAAAAGCGGAACCGAGGCTTGTTACAAAGCATACCTTTCTCGGCCTTTTGGCTAAGATCAAGTGTAGTATCTGTTCTTATCAGTTTAATATCTGATATGTGGATCATTGATCCACACGATATTAAATTAATTTTTTAAGGGGAGGGCTCAATGCGGTAGCTTGCTACTGTGAGTCCTGAGCGTCGCCCATGCGTTGCACTACTGCACGGGCCTGGTGCACCCCACCAAATCTATGTCAAAATTTTTTAGCGAAAAAGCTCATTGTGGTGGTGTTTTTGAAAGTCTGATACTTACTATTGTACTGGACTTTCTGATGCATTATTTAGTGTTTGGTGAAACCAATTCTTCAAACATTATTCATGCTAATGCTTGCATCAATTACCAGAATTTGATCCTTCAAAGAGTTTACTGATTTATTCGGTTTTCCTTGCATTGTGTTACTTTCAGACTCGTGTATATTTACTTACTACAAGCAGAAGAATATGCAGAACTTTTCTACATATGCAACTTTCAATTTCCCTGATGCAGCAGAATTCTGATCCACGAAACTTATATTTGTCAATGCCAGTATCTGCTGCTGCTGCATTGGCACAAGTAACAGGAGCTTCTATTCACAAATTAACAATTATGGAAGATGACACTATTTAACTACACAAAAGTGACGTTTGGAACAGGACAGACCTTTTTCATATGTCAATACTTTATTCTAAGGAAACAATTCGCTTTATAATTCTGTCCTGTAGAATCAGTGTTGATTTGTCTGAAAAATATGTCTGTGCGTGTGTTATTGGGTTAAGAGACTAAGAAACGAGGGGAAGAAGAAATAAGACAACACGTGTAAAACTTAGCTAGGAAGAAGCATCAATTACTTCCCTCCACTTACCATAGAGCACAAACTTCAATAGTAGACTGTGACGGAAGGAATATATTACGAGAGCTAATCAGTATAAGAAAGTGTCTTTGCGCTGAGGGCAATGATGCAGCTAGTGAGGTTCTAACCGAGGCGCGTCTATTGCTGGTTGAAAACTATTTCCAAACCCCTTCTTAGGCCTGGGTTCAGCCCTGGCATTTGAGAATTTCTGGAAGGGCTCTCTCCGAGGTAAAGCCCTACAATTCTGAGTTTCAAAATTCCTTGTTATTGTAGTATTACTTGTATATTAAATTCTCTCGTAGTCAAGTGTAGTATCTCTTATCAGTTTAAAATCTGATGTTGTGGGTCATGTATCCTCGCGATTTTGGTAGCTTGCTACTGAAATAGAGGCCTGTGCGTCGCCCATGTGTTGCACTACTTCAAGGGCCTGGCGCACTTCTACTAAATCTTTATCAAAATTTTCAATCAGTTACCTTTTACCTTTTACTTTCAGGCCAGCATTTAGTTAGCATTTGAAACTTACAATTTTTAATTTCTGTTCGTCAGACTAAATTTTTTATTAAAAGTTCATGTGATTGTTGGTTCTTAACAATTATCAGGCAAGAATAGCAATAATCCAGAGCCTAATGCAACTAACAATTCAAGATTAAGTTTGAAAATTTCACTAACATTTTCAAATGTGTATACATTTAATTATTCACTTTTATTAATTTGATCTGATGGAGAGTTGATGCAGTACAAATCAGTGTACCTAATAGAATAAGGTGTTTCGAACTAAGACTGTGTAGTCTGTTACTGGGAAGCTCAAAATGTTGTGAAACAACACCAGGAATTGGGATAGAAAGTCCAAGCTACCAAACATTATCCATATTCTGCCCCTTCATCATAAATCATTTCAGTTTTCTGTTATTGAAACACTATTTTTTCAACCTCCTTGCAAGAGTGTGTACTGACGATTAAAGATTATTTCTGCAGCAATTTCTTCATCAGCTTGTATATTTTTAACTGTCATGTCCTAGCCTTTTTAGTAACATTTTGATGATATGAATGTGCTAAAAAATATGATATAAGCAACCAACATCTGCTAAAATTCACAAAAGGGCAGTAGTCAAGACTATATGCAGATGCCATTAATTACCAGCAATATACAATTACATTGTCATTCTAATTTGTCTGCGGAAATAGAAGACAGTCCCACATGGCTAAGAAGAAAAAGCCCTCGACTACTACATGCGAATATAACTGCAATAAGTGCCTGAAAGTTTTCAAGGAGCCGTGTGGTGAGCACAGAGCGAACTATTCTTTCGCCTTTTACTAAAGAATACCGTGTGCTCGCCACTTTTAGCGGCATACTCTTATTTTTGGAGGAGCTTTACGATAAAGCTCCCTATCAATTTAGTTTAAACTTATATTAAATGTCGGTATAACGTGAACTTTTAACACAAATAAATGCATAATGTCGCACCGTGAAGGTCTCGTATGGTTTATGCCAAAATTCTCTGTTTATATGGTGATCTAATAAGATTGTGACAAATCATGATGGCAAAATTAGAAAGGTTAGAATTTATAAGCTTAAGGTTTTAATTAGGTAATTAACTGTTGTACTGTCATAAATGGAAAACACTATCGTTATAAACAAATGCATACTATACCAATCATCACACAAAACAGAAAAACAAAATCAAACAGTAACCAGCCTTTATTGCTAGGTAGCTTTCACTAGCTACCAATAATCATCTAACATTTATAACAAGTATGTTTGATTTTTTTTTTGTCCATTATCTATTCTCTCTTTTCTTCTCTTCATTCAGTCTCTCTTCTTGACGGAACGCAGCAAAAATGAGCCACTGATCAATAGGGGATAAGACGCAAGTTTGCCTAATATTACCACCTAATTCTTCGCTATTATATTTCTAATTTTTTTTTTTCCCGAAAATGCAGGTTATGGATAGAGAGTTGTACTCTTATTATATGTTTCTTCTAAGCATTTTATTGTCAAGCATTGTGCCTATGGTAGTAAACAAGCTATACGATCCTTCAAAAAGTATACAGGCTATCAAAAACGAAACATCATCGCTTTGATGCCCCATTTGGAGCTACAAATCGTTGCTTGTACTCATCTTCCAGACAATGTGAGAGCAGTAATCAATTTTTTAGATGTGGCATGCCCTACAAAAGATAATCTCATGGCTCTTAATGTGCTTCATCTCGTCAAGCTTAGAGACCAAGCAACCTCAATCTTCATTCCTCACCAAAAGAACAGAGATGCTCTGTCCACTTGCTATTATTTAGAAAATGTCATCGTTTCTTTCGATAAATTTGAAGGAAACAATTGAGGAGCTCTATCCATTAACACATTCACAGCCGTGTCTCCTCCAAGTTTAATGCAAGATGATATATGCACACTTGCATTGGATAAGCTTGCTTCTCTTATAATCCTCCCATTTCATCGTAGATGGTACGTTGATGGCTCAATAGAATCTGAGGATGAAAACATCAGGATTTTAAATTCCAAGGTCCTTGAAAAAGCTCCTTGTTCTCTAGGAAACTTGATTGACCGTGGCAATTTAAGCCGTCAAATACAAGATACATCTTCAAATGAATTACCATCATATGATGTTGCTATGATCTTCTTGGGCGGTGCTGATGACCGGGAAGCCTTAACTTTAGGCAAAAGGATAGCACAAGACTCTAGGGTTTGTCTCACCGTGGTACATTTTACAAATGCTAAAGACTTGAAGATCGGGACAGAGTGCTGTATTCTGTGTCATTAAGGGATGTTAAAAATAATGGGTGTCTTAATTACATTGATAAGGCTGTGAATGATGGGTCTGAAAAAAGCAATTACTATTAGATCAATCGTGAATGAATTTAATTTGATTATTGTTGGGAGAAGATATAATTTGGAGTGATCACCACAGACTTCGGGATTGAAAGAATGGAGTGAATTTCCTGATGAAGAAATTGCTGCATCAACAGATTTGATTATTCTTGGAGATTTGCTTGCATCAACAGATTATAATGGCAAATGCTCAGTCTTGATTGTGCAACAACAACAACTACAAAATGAACCAGCTAGCTAGCTAACCAGCCTAATTGATTTGGTAGGTTTACTGTAATCCTAGGTTTAGCGAGATCTGTATGAAACTAAGACGTGTGAATTAATCTTCAATGGATTCGAGGGTTAGCTTCTCTTTGAGCTAGATGTTTCATTATTTGCGGTGCCGAACTTGGGGGCCATGTTGTTGGTCAAAGTATGATAGAGACTAATTTTTGGAGGAGTTTGTACCAAATCAAAATTGCTGTCTTAACTTTGTAGCTCAATGCTGAAAAGTCATACGATCTCTTCTAGTAATAAACTTACTTCAGGTGTGACATGCAGCAGATTCTGTCCCACATCGGCAGGGCAACGCAAGCAAGACGCAGACCAAAGCTATAAAAGCAGAACTGAGACACAGAACAAAGCATACCTTTCTCGGCCTTTTGGCTAAGATCAAGTGTAGTATCTGTTCTTATCAGTTTAATATCTGATATGTGGATCATTGATCCACACGATATTAAATTAATTTTTTGAGGGGAGGGCTCAATGCGGTAGCTTGCTACTGTGAGCCCTGAGCGTCGCCCATGTGTTGCACTACTGCACGGGCCTGGCGCGCCCCACCAAATCTATGTTCCTAAGTTTATGTGTTGGCCTGGCGCACCTCGCCAAATCTATGTTCCTAATTTTATCTATAGGTTTATCAGAAAACAGAGATGATAGGGTATCCACACGAGATATTAAATTAATTTTTGTGATAACATCTGATGTGGATAAGGGTATACACATGGCTTTATTTAGTTAGCTTGCTACTGAATCAGAGCCCGGTGTGTCGCCCATGCGTGACACTACGCAAGGGCCTGGCGCGCCCCACCAAAAAAATGTTTTACCTCATGATTTGTCTAAAAGCTTTTTAAGGGTGTAACGAATTGGCAGGAGATTAGTGTGATAAAACCAAATCGTCAACATTTTATTCATATAGATCCTTCCTGCAAGAGTATTCAATTTCCCTCGCATTTTATGTAGTATGATCATTCCCTTGTTATGGAGATTGATTTTCAGACTCATGTTCACTACTACAATTTTCCCCCCTCTTTTTTTTTTTTTATTGGTATTAAGACATTGAATTGATTACTACTTCAAGTTTGGCAAAAAGCAGAACTTTTCCCTTCTCTTTTTGATATTAATACATAGGATTGATTACTACTACAAATTTGGCTAAAAGCAAAACTTTTCTACGTATGCCACTCAATTAATCCTAATTGAAACTAGATGGCTCTAAAATTTTTGAGGTTACCTCACAACCAGGATCTTACTTTTATTTCTCTTGATGCAGAATAATTCTGATCCATGAAACCAATTTTGCCAATGCCAGGATCTGCTCCAGCTGCATTGGCACAAGTAACAGGAGCTCCTATTAACAAATTAACAATTTGGAAGATGATGCTAATTATAAAAAAAATGATGTTTCCTCTTCCAACTACTGTAGAAGTTGATTCTTAACATAACGCAGCCATAATGATAAATTCGAATATCTCTTCCTCAATATCATCTATGCTCTTTCTAATTGAGGGTAGCAATTTTATCGCAGACTAGGTTATAGTGGATTTTAAAAAAAAGACGATACGTGTAGTACTTAGCTTAGAAGAATCATCAATTTTATACCCTTCACTCACTATAACACAAGCTTGGACTGATCAGTGAGCACAGAAGTTGAAGAAGTAAAATCTAACCTTAAATAATAAGCTAAGTCCCACATCGACCAGATAGCAGTATAGACTGTGACGGAAGCACTATATTAAGAGAGCTAATCAACTTTTGAAAGTATCTTTGCGCTTGGGGCAATGACGCAGCTAGTGAGGTTCTAACCGAGGCGCGTCTATTGCTGGTTGAAAACTATTTCCAAACCCCCTCTTAGGCCTGGGTTCAGCCCTGGCCTTCGAGAATTTCTGGAAGGGTTCCCTCCGGGGTAAAGCCCTACAATTCTTAGTTTCAAATTTCTTTCTTATTGTAGTGTCTACTTGTATATTAGAGTTCTCTCGCGTTATTTCTGTGAATTTATAAAATACCCTGGTATTACTTTTCAAATAAAATTGCAAGTACACCCAGTTGGGAGAAGGCTTTACTTATTGGCGAAAGCAATTTTTGGTTATGAAAGATATTGTGTTTGTGTCAATACATGAAAATTGCTGTGTGTAGACATAGGCGTATTGATGATATGTTTTATCTTTTTTGAATGGCGATTGACAGTAACTTATGAACAATAGAACTCAGGATCCCAACGCAAGAAACTTTTACTCGAAGTTAGGACACAGTTCTGTTAACAAGTATGCTATTATTGATTTTCTAGAACTCGAACTAACAAACTGTTTTAATAACCAAGACCATACGTTGCATTTCAATGCAGAAATTCAAGTAATCTCTTCTCAGTTGTTTATGTTCCACATCGATAGAACAACAGAAGCGAGATACTGAACAGAGCTGTGAAAGCAGAGACGATACATTGAATAACGCATACCTTTCTTATCAGTTTAATATCTGATATGTGGATCATCCATCCACACGATATTAAATTAATCCTTTTAGGGGAGGGCTCAATGCAGCAGCTTGCTACTCTGTGAGCCTTGAGCGTCTCCTATGCATTGCACTATTGCAAGGGTCTGGATCATCCCTACCAATTCTATAACAAAATTTAACAACTCAATGATTACTTATTTAAATTATTAAAAGGTCCCAATTTTGCTCGTTTGCTGGTGTTCGATGCTTTATTATTTAGTGTTCTGTTTTGCACTTTGCTCTGCACTTACTGTGAAAGTAAAAACTTTAAAACATCTGTTGTCCCTTTTTTTTTGATGGGAGACATCTAATATCTGATTCTAATGGAAAGTGAAAGATTGGCTAATTAGCTTGTAACAACAAGTAATAAATAAGTTTAATCAAAGGAAGTGACCGAAAATTAATCATGCTTTGCAACAATAATATATCAGATAGTATGTTGTTAAGAAATTGTTTATGATCCTTCCAGCAAGAGGTAAGAAGTGGAATCCTGATTCCTGATATAGATCTCTTCAGTGGTTTCGATCTTTCAGTTTATCGGTATCGTTATTATTGTTTTGAATTGAATATGCTGAAAAACTTATTACAACTGACTAACACCTGCAGAAAAAAGCAAGAAGGTAATTTAGTATTATAAATGCATGTCATCGACTGTAATTTATGAGTCCGAGTAGAAGATTGTGCGGTGTCTTGTCATCTGCTTATCGAAGAGCTAACAATTAAAAAGACATAGTTATAATGTATATAGTCCCACATGGCTAAGTTTATAATGTATATAGTCCCACATGGCTAAGTTATCGAGCCGGCAACCAGAACAGATGTATATAATACAGATTATGTTTGGCGAATTCCTTTGTGGAGCCGTGTGGTGAGCACAGAGCGAATTATTCTTTCGCCTTTTACTAAAGAATACCGTGTGCTCGCCACCTTCAGCGGCATACTTCAATTTTTGGAGGTGGTGTACTCTTTTGAGTATAACCCCCAACAAAATTTAGTCCAATATTTTTTATATTTATATGACAACATTATACGTATTTTATTCCAATATGAAAACTTCACATGATTTAATTAATGCCTATGGCTTTTTGGTGGGCTTTAGTCTAAAATTAAATGCCCCTTTCATCTTCATCAAAAGCACACTTCCTATAAAATTATCTAGTACTTTACGAAAATTACCATGTTGTCTCAACAAAATTCAAACAACCCTCAATATTTCTTCAACTAATGTCCTAAAACAATCTTTATAAATCTTACATGCTCTCTTAAGAAGCCGCAATATCTTCAATATTTATCATAAGGTTAGTTTCGATGTTTAATTATAATCAAAAGTGTTGGGTATTTATAATTTAATTTCTGTTTCGTAGAATATGATCGATTAGATTTAAATATACAGGTAACTTATCATTTATGTGGTGAAATTTATTGTGTTTGATCTTGAAATTCTTCTCTTTAAATATGATCGATTATACTCTAATTAGAGGCTTAGAAACCCATGCGTTTACAAAAATGTCCATAACCTTTCTAAAAATTCACTGGTCTAAAATATTATTCAATGGAATAACTGAAGGGGCATTTCTAAAGGCGCAAAAAGAGAGTGGTGTTATATTGGTGGTAAGTTGCATGGGAGAAGAAGAGAAAAGATGGCAACAAGCAGTAGCAGAGAAGAAAGAAGAAAGAGAATATTAGATAGAGGATCAGATCGTCTAGCTCTCATCAGCGGCCGAATCCAGAGCCTCCCTTCATCCCCAATATCAAGTCCTCATCATCATCGTGCTGCAACCACTCATTTATCAACACAATCTTTAGTCTTCACCCGCGATCATCATGACCATCTTCAAAGCCTCCTCTCTAATCAAAACAAAGGTGACCTCACAGCCATTCTTTATTTCATTTCTGTTACCTGACAATATAGTGCATGCATGCATGTCATCATTTTCCTTTACATACCCTTTGAACATTTTATGGTGTTGGGATTCAAATCTTTCCTGGAATTTTTAGAATGTAGATGTGATAGAATTATGGCACGAAAGGAGATCTTTATGTGAACAAATTTAATGGGCAAATAATAGCATTAGACTTGTTGACATAGTTTTTTTCTAACATAGTCTGGAGTCTATCGGGCATAATTCACAATTTTGCAGCCAATATAAATGATCTACCCTACAATTCATTTAAATAAATTTTGACAAGATAGATGAGTCCCAATGTGTACTCGAACTCTTGTCTTTGCCACCAAGCCAATGGCCTGAGCGGCGACATAGTTTAATTCTTTCGTTGAATGTTTGACCTAATTTCATCCAGTCTATAGTTTAGATGGGTTTTGGTGTCTGGTTCAAATTATTTTTGGGAGTAAATTCCCATTGTATTTTTTACTATAACGAAAGTTGTGATGGACAATGCTGATTATCCGAGGAACTCTGGTTAATTTGTTTAGAACTGGCTATTGCTATCTTCTAGATTCTGCTTAGGACTTGTAGTAATCGAATTGATGCATTCTTTTGTGAATTTTAAGTTTGTGACCTTGTTTTTGGCTTCTTTGGCCCTGCAGCTGGTACTGAGGGTCCAGTTACTCCCCCTGGTCCTCATCAATTGCTGAAACATAGTAGTCTAGTTGTTCCAAGGGAAAAAACTTATGACTTTGGAAGACAAGTAGAACCTCAAGGGCCCAAATTTGAAAGAAAAGTTGACCCTCAAGTGCCCAAATATGAAGCCAAAAGTGTTAATGAAGTTGCTGCTGCGGATGAAAGCACCAAGTCACAGCCAGAACCAGAGCCAGAGCCAGTGCCAGCAGCGCCAATAGTTGAAAAGCCATCAAATGACAAAGAGCTGCTACCAAAACGAAGCAGCAATGAACTTATTCTGTTTTCTTGCAAGCAAATTAACTCCTGTATTATCGCGTCTCAGGGTACTCGCAGTTTTTGTGCTCTCATGATAGCACTTCTGGTGGTTCTTTCTTATATTGATGATGCATTACTTGGAATCAATATTGTAAGCTCAGAAAGTGTTGAGGCCTTGAGGCCTATTTACATTATCTTGCTAACCGATGTAACAATTGTGCTTGCGCAAGTGTTTCTTCAGCAGCAAAAACAATCTGAAGAAGTTGAGAAAGAAAAAGTGGAACCTCAAGAAGATGGGAATAACATGACACAAGCAATTCAACTAATGGAAAGAAGCTTGGTGGTGTATCAGACTGCGCGGGCAGTTTTTATAGATTTCAGCATTTATACTGTGGTCGTCGTCTGTGGCCTCTCTTTAGCCTAGATTTTGTAGTAAGATGATCATTTTCAAATTTTAACTCATTCCAGCCACCCCCGATTTGCTGAGAAATAATTTTGTTCAATTCTGATTATCCATTCTTTTTTTTTTTGGTCAGATTCTGCTCGGATTTGTAATTTGAACTTTTCATTGTCTCCATTTTCTCTATGATTATATAGAAATAAAAAGGCTCCCCTTTTGCTTCAGTAATGACATAAAGTGAATGATGTAGCATTTCCATTCAAGATGGTAAATATAAATAGATATTTTTGCTCTTTTCACACAGGTAATCCGAATGCAGCAATACATTTGCCATATGTTGATTTTTTGTATACGAATGAATTGTTTTGCTCACACATTATTTATGCATGAAATCCAATGTGTGTTACTAAACATAGAGGCTACAGTTTGCTACCTAAATTATGCAGAAGTACTTGGAATAGACCATGATAATTTCTTCCAATGAATAATAGCCATTGATTTTTATTTGTCACTGAATTTGTGGGCTTGATATTCTATGTTAAGTTCAAAAACCATTGAGTTTCAGGTACTGGGTGCACCCGTCGAATCACTGGGAGTTTTGGTTTATGAGTGTCCAGTCAAGGCTTTTTCTGTTATCAATATCAAATTTGAATAGAAAGTGTGTTTAATTGGGTTGGTTAGAAATTTAAGTAGACTGCTTGCAGACTGTCACTGCAGACTGTCGCTGCAGTGAAATCTAAGAGGACCTCCAATACGATAAAAATAGTATGGAGAATTTTACAAGTTACATCATATAGTAACTGCTTTCTTCTTGTGACGGGTTCACATCATCACATGGCATTAGATGAAATTTTCCACAGTGTGACTTATCATAATGTGGAAGTTGGTTATGTTATCTATGAAAGTCCCTCAGAGCATTCTGATTGCCAAAAGCCTTGTGCCTTTTAACTTATGCATAGTAAATGGAAATTGGTGAATGATTTACTTGGGTTGGTTAGATGCCTTACTCCTCTGGGAAGTTCAAACCTAATGAGGATCCCCCTGTTTCTATTGGTACTTGGGGACCAATGCAGGAATGGTGGCCCATATGTTTATAAGGCACATGTCTGCTGGAGAGCCAAGCTTCCCTTTTTCGGTTCAATTGTACAAGTCCTTTATGCGACATTTGGTTGAAATAGTGAGAATTTGAAAACTCTATAACGAAAATGACGCTGCCGGTTACATTTAAAGCAGTTTAATTAGCCTTGTTCATGTGATGCATTTTAGAAACGAACTATTTTGTGTTTGTTAATCATTGTGAAAGCAGTTAGTTAGGCAGAAGGAGAAAACAGAATTGAATAGTTTTACTTCGTGAATGTAGTTCTTTTGTCCTCTTCATTTATATTGTGGCAGACAATGATTTGCATTTAATTGTTAGTTAGAGTAGGTGAAGTTGTTCCTTTGAGTTGCCTTGGTATTATGCAGAACATTGAGAAGCCCTTAAGTAGGTAGTTGTAGTCATAAAAACGAAGGATCCAGTACAGTTATAAAACCTTCAGAAGTGTCTACATCTTGTTGGCTGGCTCTTGCAAGTGCCCAGAAGCTTATATTGCCTCTTTCTGAATTCTGATATGTGGACTCTACAAAAAATGCTTTATAAAAAATGTGTGAAGCTAATTAATGGTAACTTGAAATTGGAATTTCATCGGCTGAGTTAAAGGTGCTTTGCATTCCATTGTTGATTGTCTTGAGGTGACATTGGCTTGAGAACAAACCAAAAGGAAGTTTGGTGAGCATCTTTATTGTTTTGAAGCTTATCTAAACCATTGTTTGTGTTTGAGAATATTTTCACTGTTTTCTTTTCTTGTTTTTCTGCTAAACCGTTTTATGAAGCAGATTCATTTCTTAAGACTTCATCATATCTGCCCATATAACTCAATTCTCAGTGCATTATCATTTACCCACTCTAGGTCAATCAATTTCACAATTACTCTTGTGGAAGTACAACTAGTTACAAGCATTACTAAGGAACTGACATTTTACCTTATGCAGTTGAAATTCAATGAGCCACTAATGAACAGATTAAATGAAATTGTTATTGGTTGTTGGTTAGACCCAAAAATCCCCCTTTTTATTTTTTTCCTTTTTAATTTTGTGCTAAATTTATCTATGCCACTACTTTATCCATCATATAATGTGTACACACTTTCATGAGACTTGCAGCGGAAGGAATGAACTGGCATTTTGCTAGATGAATTTTTGACTTCTTTAATTAAGTGCTTAGTGGACCATATTTCTTGGTTGTGAAATTTCAAGGACATTTCTGATTTATTAGTTGAATTTCAAATTTTTAAATGGAGAAAGAGATGGGTCCTTGAGAAAAATAAGTAAATAAATTCATTTGCATATATTACTTATCACATACAGTGACCCTACTAACCAAAAAGAATCCAATGAAGATCAGCTGCATTACCCAAAGAAAAAAAAAGAAAAAAAAATGGGAGTGAGTAAAAGATGAGTGCTATGAAAATGACTGTTCAGCATGATCAGATTATTTGACTATTTCTTAAAGCCCGAGGAGCCCGAGGAGCAGGAACTAAAGTTTATATAGGACTCAAGGGTGAGAGAATTTTGCCCTCTCTCTGTCAATTCATTCTCTTTCTTTCTTTTTTTTTTTATTTCTTTCGCATTTCTCTCACATTTCTCTCTCCCAAACATTTTTCTAAAAAAATTTAACCCTGTAAAAGAATAAAAAAAGTTTGCCTTTATTATTTTGATTTGACCTTGTGCTTATAATATTGTTCAACACATGCTTGTTTGTATAATAGCGCTTCTTGAAGACCAGCTGGGTTAGTGCCCCATACATTGCAGGCTCTGGACCACTAGATCAATATAATTTTTAATATTTTTTTAGCAGCATAACTACAGCAGTAAGGGTTTATTATTCTAATTGTACCAATAATATTTTGCCTAATCAAGCCCTAAGAAAGCTACTGCATTTCAGTTTTCAGCTGCCTAAGCCCATTTTTTATATTCTAATAAATCATTGCTTCAAGCTGCAAATTAATACTAACAAGTAACAATAACATATTGTGGGTATGAAGATTGAAATACTTATCATCATTGATCATCATAAACTATTATCATAAATAATATTGTTTAAATCTTAAGAAAATAAACCAATTCATGTACATTCCCTTGAGCTTGCAACAGGTTAATTAATTACTTAAAGCAACTGTTATAGAAGCTTAAGTAACTGTTAAAGCAGCTTCAGTTACTTGTGATCCAAGAGAAGAAGAAGAAGAAGACGGCGATGAGGAGATATTCTATGTACCAAATTGACATTAAAACTACAAAATTACTGCAAAATAGTCATCAAGAACAACTGTCAGACAAAAATTTAAAGAAGGCAAAAAAAAAAAAAAAAAAAAAACCAGACCATTTTGTTGCTCATATATTGGTCTTGCAATATCAAGCAACCAATTCACTCTTCTGAAAAACCCTTGAAGGAACAGCAAATCGAGCTGAAAAAGATCGCGAGGCGTTATCCGGATCAGCCCACACGTACCCCTGATCAAAGTTCTGCGAGTATGTGTGAGGATCATACGGCACGTGTACATCAGTGCTACTTGATGAACAATCAAAAAATCTCTTCTTTTCTCTCTTGATCTTCCTCCATAGTATCCTCCACCTCGGAGTCTTTGATCCGGTAATCAATCCGTTAAATGAAAGAACCCGATCGTAGCCCCTTTTCACATAGCTCTGGCAGCAGCACCTGTTTTGATTGCCAGAGTTGCACCAACTGTTGAGGTTCATACTCAGAGAGGAGCAATAAGAATTGTTGTTCAGCACGTTTTGATAAAGAGTGAAAGTGCATGCACTCACTATGCTATATAAGGGAATCTGCAAAACTTTTCAAAGTCATATCCTATTAAGTCGTATATAGAAGGATTATTTTAGAAAGTAATCCAATTGGGAGATATATATTAATAATTTTGATTATTAACTATAATTGGGGTTAACTTTATTTGTTATAAAATCTGAGGGCAATGCCAGAATTTATTAACCTTGAGTCATGTGACATGTGATGGTAGATTATTATTATTGGGTGCCCATTTTGTTTATTCTAGAATTTTGAGGTTGCATTGAATGGTATGTTAAATGTTTTTAAGGGACTATGAGTTGAAATTGAATTTGGTTGATAAAGTTAGATGGGTTTGTTGCTTGAACTATATAATGAGAATATTGATGTACAGACCATATTAAAAATTTCTGTACTCTGTTGTTCGGGGAAGTATCATCTGCATCACTCTCCTTTTATTTAATTTAATTTTAATTTTAATTCTTTTTTTAATTAAATCTAAAAATATATTAGACTGAAAAAGGAGATCACAAAAGTATCTTGAACAAGAGATTAAGTATTAATATTCCCGTGGAAGAACGAAACTTGGATTATGAAGACATGAAAGCGCACCAGGAGTCACTTTCTAACCGGACATAACTTTTATTTTGTTACTTACCACACACTCCACCCTTTATTTTGTTACTTACCACACTCCACCCACCACCTACCCTATGAAATACTTAAATTAAAGACCATCTACCTTCTGAAATCGGTTTGGAAAAAAAAAATTGATACATTTTCCTCTTGTGTCAATACAATTCAGTATAATAAAGCTTTGTTTGGTATTGTTATGCAACATGGGCTGTGTGTATAAAAAAAAATTTATATATTTATGAAATAAAAATTAATAATACGTGATAGATACGTTTCTTTAATAATTCAAAACCATTGGGTTTGCTCCTTATGCTACTACCAGCCACCACCAGCCACCAGGTGGAATTGTCCAATGGCACCCCTAAAGATTATTTTAACAAAAATAGTAAAAATATTATGAGATTTTTATCATACAAATGTAAAATAAAACCAACTTTGCTTTCAAACCATATCACTAATTGTTTAACAAATACTTTAATATTTTAATTTTAAAACTAAAGCTACCCAACCAAAATATCCCTAAATGTACCCAACTATGATATCTTTTTTGGATCAAAATGTTATTTGATCACCTCTCTCTAATTAGCTTAAACAAAATACGCGACAGAGTGGTGTGTTCCAACCCAGCTTTTTTTGACAAAATTTATATGTTACGAGTTCAATTCAAGAAAGAAGTAATGGTGTGTTTACTTTGGGGGAATGGGAATGGGAATGTTGGGATGAGAATTAATACTTTGTTTACTTACTAAAATTAAATTGGGAATGAGAATCAATTATGTGGGTCTCACGAAAATTTGAGAATCATTCCTTAGATTGTGATTTCTATGGGGGGAGTTGGGAATGGGATTCCCATTCCTTGAACTTCCAATTATATCTCCACTAACATTTCAATATTCCGAAAATGCCTTCATTCAAATTTTGACCTTTTTTACATTTTAGTCCCTGTAGAATTATGAAAATTATCTAAAATTTTATATTATTTGCAAATAGGTCATCTAATGATGATGATGATAATAATAATAATAATAATTATTATTATTATTATTTCTTGTTGTTGTTGTTGTTATAAAAAATTTATTTAATTTTATTATTTTAATAATAATTATTATTAATTTAATTATTTTAATTATTTTTGTTATTAAATTCATTAGTATTATTATAATCAAAATTTATTAATTTTATTATTTAATTGTTAGTATTACTATCATTAATGTTTTAATTGTTAGTATTACTATCATTAATGTCATTATTATTATTTTAATATTATTTTATTAAAATTTATTATTTATTATTATTTATCATTATTTAAATGTCATTATTATTATTATTATTATTAACTTTATTATTTTATTTATTATTACTTATTAACTTTATTATTTTTATTAATATTATCATTATTAACATTTATTATTATTATTAATTTTAATATTCTAATTATTCTAGTTATTATTATTATTATTATTAAATTTTATTAATTTTATTTTTTAATTAATATCATTTTTATTAATCACAAATAATATTAAAATAATAATAATAATGTCATTATTATTATTTTAATCTTATTTTATTAAAATCTATTAATTTTTATTATTTTATTTATTATTTATTATTATTTAAAAGTTATCATTATTATTATTTTTAATTATTGTTATTATTATATTTATTAATATTATCATTATTAACATTTATTATTATTATTAATTTTAATATTCTAATTATTATTATTATTATTAAATTTTATTAATTTTATTTTTTAATTAATATCATTTTTATAATATTTTAATATTCTAATTATTATTATTATTATTATTACTATAAAATTTTATTAATTTTATTTTTTAATTAATATCATTTTTATAATAATAATCACAAATAATATTAAAATAATAATAATAATAATAATGTCATTATTATTATTTTTATATTATCTTATTAAAATCTATTAATTTTTATTATTTTATTTATTATTTATGATTATTTAAATGTTGTTATTATTATTATTATTATTATTATTATTATTATTTTAGTTATTTTTAATTATTGTTATTATTATATTTATTAATATTATTTTATTTATTATTATTTTTAATTAATATTAGTTTTATAATAATAATAATCACAAATAATATTAAAATAATAATAACATCATTATTATTATTTTAATATTATTTTATTAAAATCAATTAATTTTTATTATTTTATTTATTATTATTTAAATATTATTATTATTATTATTATAAACTAAGGGCATTTTAGTAACTTGAAATAATTTGGCTTATTTCGATTCCGATTCCATGATAAAGTAAACACATCAATAGAATTCCAGTCCATTCCAATTCCTATTTCTATAGCTCAAATAAGCAACTTATTTTGATTCTTATTCTCCATTCTGATTCCAGCCCATTTCCATTCCTGCTCATTCCGATTCCAACCCATTCTGATTCCTGTTTAGTAAACGCACCATAAGAATAATCATATTGTATTGATATATTTTAACTTATAAATTTACTTGGATCTTATTGAACTTGGAATCAATGAATTTTTTCATCTTTCAAACGCACAGAAAAAAGACTAAAAAACATCACAAGCAACTGATAAACAAGTTGTGAGTTTATCACTTCACAAAGTCCATGCTCTGCCTAGTGTTTGCCAATGAGAATGAGCATCTCTGCAGATAAGCCTCATCAACTTTTGGCGTCACTCCACAGTTACAAAACTCACCCCTAGCCCACTACCCAATAAAAGGCTAACAACAAAACAACTTTCATAAAGAATAAACCAAAACTTTTTTGTTATATTAGAAGGTTTAACTTCTCTTTCTTTGCCGCTTTACACTCCTTTTCTTGCTTTCTTCTTCTATAAGAATACAACCTAGAGAACTTCTTCTTCATACCTCAAACATTAAGAAAAGAAAAAAAAAAATGTGTCACCCAAGTTTTGATCCTTTGCTTAGTGCTAGAAATCAAGAACGAAGGCGGTTTCTGCTGCTCAGGGCAGCGCAAGCAAGGGAGGTTGTTGGCCAACAAAAGGTAGCTGATGGTGGTGCCGCTAAAACAACAAAGACGTGTGTATGTTCACCCACCAGCCATCCGGGGTCCTTCAGGTGTAGATATCATAGAAGTGCATATAAATGGGGGCGGTCGATTAAAGGCCAATAACAGCTAGCTAGATTTCATGTATTTATCAATATAGTGTATTGATCACTGCATAAAAATATAGGTAACAGAAAGCTTATAAATATATGAATCTGTTTTCAACTCTATACTATTCGAAAACGGAGAAACCGTGAATACTATTTTTGTTTTTTCGTTTTTTCCATTGCAGTAATGTACAGGAAAACTCTAATCGAAAAGATGATAAAAAAGTCATTACATTCTTGATTTGATTTCACACCATCACTCTCACAGTTGCATCTTATACTTACAGATGATTTAAGAGACAGGCAAATCTTATAGAGGCATACATTTTAAATTCAAACCTGTTCCGAATTTAATTAAACTAGTAAACTTGGGCAGCAATCTTGTAAACAGTTGACCACAGGCGTAGTCCAGTGTCCCATACTTGGTCAAATGTGCTGCAGAAACCTCCGAATCTTTCAGCTTTGCTGCATCTCAATTCTCCTGCATTGGCATTCAGGTTCATCGCTGGTATCATAATCAAAAGATAATTAGTTATAATTCATCATTAATAGGTCATATATACCCAGGATCATGCTACATTTCGATGCTGTATAGTGATAGGAATGATTCAGTTTTAATAACTTTTTCACCTTAGGGTAGCAATTTTGACGGGCTATAGTCTGACTGGTTGTGTTTACCAAAATCTCACATGATACTTTTGCCTGTTAAAAGGATTTAAAAGAACATAAACCAATATCATCACAACATAAATTTTACACTGCCATGGGTTGAAACAATGAAACAATTACAATGAAGCTATAAACAAAGGATATAATACGATATCGCACTTTTAAAATCAGAGATTATTAGTGATTACTCAATATCAGGGAAAAAAAGGGCAAAGGCAGAACAACAATATGTACACTCTTATTAAATTGTCATTTTAAAATCAGAGTGGGTGACTTGTTATATTTTTTTAAATTGTTGATTTGTTGATTATAATTTTTATGAGACACAATGAACTTATAACACATGTTACTGTGGTTTCTCTCAACTTTTTGCTCTAACATAGCTGGAAGCATAAGCCCACAGGGACTACTGCTTTACTATATGATCTTGAGTTCTTGACTAATCCCTTAGGCCTCAAGGTTTTTTCACTTAGCTAATAAGTGCTTAATCTAAGAAGTGCTTCACTAAGAAATTTCATATTTTGTGTTACCATCACTTGAAAAACATTAACAATAAATTTTATTTACTTCTTACTTCGACCTTAAGCCTAGTAGCTAGCACGAATTTAAACTTATTGTAAGCAATCTAAACTTTTACAACAACAAAAATACCAAAAGCCAAGAAGTATATCAAAGTTAAATTCACTTTACTTCCAAGGGAAACTCAAAGAAGAGGAGCCCAAGATGACCGGTGACTTCAGTAACAGTGTCAAACGGCACAATGCCTCTGGCCAAGTCCTCAAGCAGGAACACAATATCTGACAACATCTTCACACACACAAGCTCCAATTCAGCATCAATATACGACGATGCAAGAGCCCTCACATGACCATGATGGGACTTCACGTGCCCCAGCTTCCTCCCTCTGTATCGTACTGCAACATCCAAGCTTCTATAATTCATGGAGTAAACATCAAGATTGTGAACCTTCAATGTGACATTCAAAGATATGTCAATGCATATTGGCTTCATGTGCACATGAAAGTGTGTTAAGTGAAGTCTTTCAATCTTAAGCTCCGGTTCAGATGGCCAGAAAATGTAGACAAGGGAAGCTAGGAGAATAAGTGAAATGGTGATGATTACATACCAATTTCGCCTGGGATTTGCCAAGTAATAGTAAGGTAAAATGGTGTAGTTTTCATCGTGGGGTTGAGGTGGTAACACTGTGTAGTAGTGGGGCTGTGACGGTGTAGCTGGTGGCAGATGTGGGGTGGTTTTGGAAGGAGCCATAGATCTGGGTGGCTAACTGACTAACTGACTGGTTCGAGAAAAAAAATGTTAGGAGGAACAAAATGTTGGCTGCGAGGAAAGTGAGTGCTTTGTTGTTTTGCTCTTTATTGGGTTTGGTTTTTGTGTGGAAAAATAGACTAGATGCTTGTTTCAGAAGATAGAATTTTGACCATAAAGGTGTCAGTAATTATTGATGCAGTATTGTTTCATTATCGGTGAATTTAATTAATATGTGGGGTTCAAGTTGAAGGCTTGAAGCAACATAGTTGAATTATAATTTAGTTCTTCCATTTATTATTCTTGGCTTTGAAGTATGGCAAAATGCTATGCTTTTTCTCGAAAAATATTTTGGTTCATCACCTTGCTTGTCAAAACAATTCGGTACTGCAGTGAATTGTCATGCCTGTCTAGCCAAAATTGCTTGTTCCATTATTGCAAATCTGGGTCCCTTGTTAAATCCTTTTCAAGTCACACTAATTTGGTTTTTTTTTTTACCCTTTTTTTCAAAACATGTAACGACATGTTTATGATATAAAATATCAAACATGTATTATTAGAGTCATCTCTGGTACTCTTGTTTCGATATGAATCAGATTCACTTGAATCGATACGATGTTCCATACTAAAGAGTGACTATTCAGATCATCATACAAAAATTAATTTCAATAACATCATACTCTGATATAAAAGGGTGTACAAACCAAAATCAACGCTTTTACGGTAAGTTCTATGATTTTTATGAATCACAAGTTATAGAACGAACTCAAGACTTCCCATCAAGTACAGGAACACACCAATCAAGATGAAACTCTGAAACTCCTCGCGTACGTGTAGTCCATCCGTCCATCAAATTATCTACATCAAGAAATATCTGATCATTGACCAGTAAGAAGTTCTCAGTCTTAAGATCGTTTAAGTAATGCCGCCAACACTTGATATGATGAGAATTGCAACAGTTCACATCTCTAATCCACAGTTGGTCAGAAAGCCACTGTAATTCAAGCAAACAACAGATATATCAGCCCAGATAAAAATGATTATCAACTTCAAAAATGATGACGAGTTAAAGCAAATTACAGTCTCAATAGCTACAATTCCAAATCAAAAAACAAAAAATTAGTCCTTTCATCAAGGATGAAAAGTTCCCCGTCTTTTAATTGAGAGCTTATAAATCACCTTAAGATGTTGTAATTATTCTCTAATTGCAACAAAATCCCGTCCTTTCCTAACAGAGATTCAAGTTCACCAAGGATGAAAAATTTATGAATTTACAAAACAACATTTCAACTCTTCTTTCCCTCCTATCCTATACATCAGTGTTCGAAGAACTTGCACAGTACTTACTGTGACACATTGGTGATTAAATGGGACATAACATACCGCAATGAATTTGTGATCTTCCTCAAACATCACATTCACTCGCAAAGTCCTAGGATGACAAATCCAGAAAACACAATCCAACAAAGTTTCATAATCTGATAGTGGCACATTTGTATGCAGCTCCAGATTCTCAACTTGTAAAGGAAGTGAAGGGGAACATTCAATGAGTTCGTCTAAATTATAGGAAACCTTGATAAATGGCACGGAAAGAGGAGGAGAAAAAGAAAATTAGTACCCATAAACAATAGTGACAACATAAAGTGAAATGTTAAAAATCTATAATATGAATTTTGTAGCATACCTTGCTCGAATACAAAGACAGCTTTAGACTTTCAATTTGCTTGGATACTCCAAGAAATTTCTTTAGTTTAAGGTACCAACGAGTGTCGAGAATACCTTTGCACACAAAGCTGACTTTCCACGGACAAGGAACATTTATCGATATTATGGGAATTGGATTAAACTCGTAAGTAAACAAAAGTAAATTGGGAGTATCAACATCAATTGCCTTCAAATATTTGCAGCGACGAAACAGTAAGTTCTTAAGTTGATTACTCGAAATCTTAATCTTTCCGGGCAAACAACAGCGCGTCACAAATAGATCCTCAAGCAAGGGGAATTTTGAGATAAGGTGATTAAACTCATTGTCAGCAAAATATACAGAAATTAAATCTAACTTTTTCAAATGTGGAGACCTAGCCACCTCAACTACATGTGGCCTTCGCGCCCCATAAAATAAAAGGGTTAACTGCTGAAGACTTGGAACAGAAATTTCAACAATTTCAATTTCCTCAGAAAATGAGCGAATCTCCATAGTCTTGAGCTTGGAAGCCTTAGAGACACACAAATGCTTCAAACCCCAACAATTCGAGAAACACAGATCTTCAAGTAAGGGGCATTCACTAGCAAGCTTTTGAACCATCTGTTCATCTAAACAGACTCGCTCTAGAGTTAGCTTTTTGAGAGAATGCAACATTATAGAATCAAAGGGCTGCTCCAACCTACACCAAACTAGCCTTAAAGTAGTCATAGAATTAGCAGAAAAGATTGCCTGAGGCAAAGTGTACACTCTGTTTTCATCTGTTATGTTCTCAAAATCCAACTCTTTAACCCCATTTTCCACAGCCAAGCGTATCCATCTATCAACGACTGGAGCCGATCCTTTAACATCCAGAAAAGTTAGGAACAGCCTAAATTTCTGAATACAAAACTTTAGCTCACAGAACCTAAGCAGGGAAGCATCCACAAAATCCATGAATTTCTTTACGGTTTCACTAAATGAATAATTTTGCTTCCTCACACAAAAGCTTCCATAATCCAACCTGCTTGCCCCAGGAAAGAAGTAATTTTGGTCGAAATCCAAGATGGGAAACGAAATCCGCAACTGATTCCATTTCTTTGACAAAACACTAGTTCGAGCAACCTCTTTAGCAGTGAGGTACGACATAATATGATGAATGATAAACGTAGGCAGCTCCGATATTCGATCCATGGCCTCAACTGTCTCATCCATAATCTTCAACTCTGTCATAATATTGATCTCCAATAACACTCTAAAGAACCCTAAATTGTAAAACTCTATTATGCAGGAGCTAAATAAATTCCAGGAAAGTTGTAATAAGAATATCGAACGAACTTTATTTCTTGGTAGCTAAGCCCTAAGTAATTTATCATGTTCAGGTATTAAAATTTACCAGTAAAATAATAATACAATATAAAGATTCGAGGAAGCTGTACAGACAATTTTGAGAACTTAAAATAACAACGACATAATTAAAATTTAAAAATGATAAAACAAATTGTTACCGGTAATTTCTCAATTCTCCGTCTGTTTTCACTTGATGAATGGGAACAGTTTTCGTAGAAACGCGAATTGAGAAGAGAGAATAGTAGACGAGGTATTAAAAATTGCGAAGTAAATATACATGGGCTTGGGCCTAAAATTAAACTCATTTTGGGCCAGGATCATTAAGATCAGTTGTTGGGCTTAGGCAAACTGTACTCACCATCAGATTTCAAGTTTTAATTAGGTCTCTTATGGACTCCAAAGTAGTTGGAAGTCCAATGTATATTTTAACTATTTGACTGGTGTGATATAAACAGACACAAAATTATCTTAACTTACGCAAAATGAGTAATTTTGGTTTTACATTTCAAAATTTGATGTACTTGATCATCAGGGAAAAAATTTAAACTTTAAATTTTCAAATTCTTAAAAATAATAAATTGTTATCAAACCAAAATCATTAAAAATAAAAAAATGAAAATTACTAAGCCTATTATTTAATGTCAATGCCATATGAAAAAGAAATTGAATTTATAATTTTTGACCAAAAATAATTACAAAGCAAAGGATATATGTTGCTTCCGTCGCACAAAATCTTATTTCATTCCTTTCACAATGGCATCATATGGAGATGTCATTAGAATCCCAAGCTATCATGCAGTCAGCAGCAAGTTCAAGTCAAAATAGAAATTGATTTTTTTCGTATCAGCGCAGGCCGTTGTCTATACTCTATATTATTGTACATTTGCAGTCCTTGAAGCTCTTTTGCACTCCCATTTTTATGAATAATTTGGGTTTTAAGCAAGCAGCTGCAGCAGTTTTAATTATGATTTGCCCCCAAAAAAATATTTCTTATATTCTTTCGTACTAATAAATTATTTGGAACTTGTATACATATATACCTTGTTCCGGATCCATTCCACGTGAGATATTGTTAGATTTTCAATTCAACTCGATGCTCCAAGAAATTCTTTTAGCCTACTTCTGGATGCAACGCTAGCTTGTCAAGTTCACTTCTACAATTATAGCTTCCTCGCCAGGCATGGACATGGCGCATTATATTCATTGATATAATGGAAGTGAAAAAGCTCAAGGCTTCACATTATGTACAGGAAAACACCAATCAAGATTGAGTGCATAATATCCTTTAGGAAGTGAAAAATCTTCTTCTGGATGCATCCGTAATCTATCCGTCAAGTCATCTATATTAATCGACTCACCACCTCGATGTGGTAAGAAGCTTACAATCTTTGTATCCTTTAAACGATGTCGCCAACATTTGATATCACGAGAACTGCAACACTTCACATTTCTATTCCATAGTTGTTTGAAAAGCCACTGCAATAATCACGAACACCATAAATTCTAATTAAAATAGATATATGATTGTGAACAAATTATATTGTATTATTAGATATATAGACATCATACCAAAAATTGGCCACAATCCAAAGATGTTGACAAATGTCATTCAAATTAAATTTATACCAGCGTGTGAAAGAACTTTTGGAACACCAAATAACGAAAATTAAAATTTATGAATCTGCTACAACACTACACTTCCTTTCTCCATTTCCCTCATCATATATTGTTAATTTAAGCTGTCAAAAACGACAATAATTTGTTGATTATGAGAAATTAATGATAAAATTAATTGAACGTACCTCAACGAACTGGCGGTCCGTAGAGCCGATTTCTATACGCACACGCAAAGTCTTGGGATAACAACAAATCAAGAAAATAGCATCCAAATGAATTTGGTAGTTAGATTCTGACACATACATGGATAGATCCATTTCCTCAACTGGAACAGGGAGTGAAGGGGAATGTTTTCTGAAATTCTCTAAATTGAATGAAACCTAAATAAATCACAATAAAGAAAAATGGATAAAAATAAATTAGAAAATGTACGTAAACTGTTAAAAGTGAAAAAGATAAGGTGAACTTTTAGTACTACTAAACTGAATTTGTAAACATATATACATACCTTGTTCCCGATCCATTCCATGAGAGATAAGGTTAGACTTTCAATTCGATTTGATGCTCCAAGAAATTGTTTTAGCCTACTGTAGCAATGGTTGTCAAGTTTTCCTCTACGATAATAGCTCACTCTCCATGGACATGGCGCATTCATTGATATAATAGGAATCAATTCTCTCTCGTAAGTGAAGGAAAGTAAATTGGGAGTATCAACCTCAATTGCCTTCAAATTACAACAGTAGCGAAATAGCAAGTGCTTGAGCCGATTATTCGAAATCTTAATCCTTTTGAGGGAGCTACACCCACTCGTGGAGAGATCTTCAAGAAGGGAAATTTTGAAATAAGCTGATGAAACTCTTGGTCTTTGACAACATTTCTCCCATATAAACTCAGCTTTTTCAAATGAGGAGACGTAGTCACGTAAATTAACATTCGCTTGGATAAAGAAAGGGTTAGCTGTTGAAGACTCGGAACAACAATTTCAATACCCTCATAATATTTATTTGGCCAACCAGTCATAATTTCCATATTCTTTAGGTTGTGTGCTTGGGAGACGCTCAAAATCTTCAAACCCTCCAAGCAGTGCAAGTACAAATCCTCAAGCGAAAGGCATTCACTAATAAGCTTTTGGACCATCTGCTCGTTTATATAGACTTCGCGTAGTGTAAGCTTTGTCAGAGAATTTAAGTTCATAGCATTCGGAGTCTCCTCCAATCGACAACCAGTGAGCCCCAAAGAAGTTAACAATTTAGCAGAATAGATTGTTTGAGGCAAAGTGTACTCAGTATTATCACCTGTTCCGAAACCAATGTCTAATTATTCCGTACGGCCAAATCTATCCATTTATCGACATGAGAAAACATTCCTCCATCGTAGTTTACATGAGCTCGTGGAACTGAAGCAGAGAAGCATCAACAAATTTTATAAATTCCTTTGTACCGAATGATTCTTCAGTTTCCCATTCGTCAGTTTCCGACCTCCACCACGACCACCCATCATAATAGGGGTTCATGTAAAACGAATACGGAAGAACAAAGTCCAATACGGGGAATGCAATACGCAATTGATTCCATCTCTTTGATAATATACTAGTTCGACCAACCTGTTTTGCATCAAGGTACGACATTATATGATGAATGATAGGAGTAGGAAGTTCCGAAATTCGATCCATGGCATCCATAATCTGCACCAATCTCTGGTAATAAAATATTCATATTTTTCATGTATTCTCTCAATGAAAAAGCCCTAACTAAGAGATATAGTATAAACTATTCCAGGCAACAATAAAAACACTCTAAAAATAAATAATTAAGTAAATAAGACATAGATTTACCGGTATATTTATCTGATGGGAAGTTGAGTCGTCGTTAGCAGCCGCACGGAACTGTGCAGTTTAAATAAATTAATAAATACTGTTAAAAATTTATAAGAAGATGATTTCTTGTCGCTTAAGAAAAGGGATTTAGATTCCTCTCCAAGTCTAATCTTTCGTAAGTTTTATAAAATCTTTGACGCGTCATTTAATTAAATCTATGGACAGGATTGAATGTTCTATTGGCTTTTCCTTATTGAGCACAAAAGCATACCGTTTGGTACCCATTATCATTTTTTTCAAATTTTTTATTTCTTTTAGACATTTTTTTTATATACTTTTTTTTCACTTTCTGATCATCAAGCAATTTTATTTTTTTTACATATAAAGTTCTCAAATTTTGGAAGAATTTTTGAGTGAAGAATAGTCACTAATCAGTTGATCAATTGAATTGAATCTAAACAATTGAACGGATCTCGTGCCTCCTTACACCATAGAAACAATTAAACAAATGCAGTGCTACCATCATCGTCTTGTGGGATTCACTCTCTTCGATTGAATAACTCTTGCACTCACATGGTGCCGAATGCTTTCATGTATTAAAAAGCTTGACAAGAAATCAGCCGACTGTTTCCGGTTTAGCATAGAATCTTGACAAGAAGTCAGCCACCACAATCTGCTAGTAGGATTCAATATTTTTTATTTGTTCAAGCTTATTACACATTAAGGTTTTAAGAAGCGTTGGGCCCGTTCACTTGCTAGAGAACTCAAGAAAAAGAAATATATATATATATATATATATATATATATATATATAACAGATATTTGGAAAGTTAACGTCTGCTTGTTATAAGTTCATTTTTAAATTTTAGTATTATCATATACCTGTTACAGAGTTTTCACTTTCTCTACCAACTTTTCGTCTTTCTCTACTAGTGTTTTCTCTTGCTTCTCAAATTCATCTATTAAAGTGCATCCTCATCCCTATCTCTATAAAACATAAAAGTATCCAAATACACATCATAAAATCATAAATTTTAGCCATAGCCTTCCATTGGGAACTCGAATAATGCCAATCAATATATAGAGATATATAAGAAGATCCTGCTGAAGCTACTTTTTAATAAATCCTTGAATCAAAGATTCTTAGCAGAATCTCAGAAATTTATTTAATCAAACGCGAATATCAATGCCTGTTTTCTTTCTTGCTCTTCATAATTCCATATCTAATTACTTGGTTATTTTGTTAGGGATGGCAATGGGGTGGGGTGGGGTGGGGTGGAGGTGGGGAGGCCTACCTCATTTCCATTCTACTAAAAATTTTGCCTTCACTTCCCATCTCAATATTCTCCAATAAATTTAGTTGGGTGGAGATGGGGATACATAATTTTAGTAAATTAAAAATTAGAGACTTAAATAAAATTATCATCATATCATAAAGTATTTAAATTATTAAAAAAATCTCTAAAGTTCAAAACAATATCTTGAAATGATATCAAAATTACAAATGTTTAAAGAGAGCAACACCATAAGAGCAAAAAAAAAACATAATAGTGTTTTAGGATTAAATAAGAATTATATTGTAGATTTTTTTGGTAGTTATAGGCTATTTATATTAAGTAAAAAAAAATTTATTAACCAACATTGTAATTTTGATAAAATGAAAATTAAAAAAATATTTACAGATAATGGGGTTTGGGATGAGGGTGGGGTGGGGAGTACAAAACCAAACCCCACTCCATTAATAATTTGAGGATTATTTTTCTCCCATTCTCCAAAAATTATTCAAAATTCGCTCCATTGGAGGGGGGACATGGAGCCCCAAATCCGTGGAGGATTTTGTCATCCTTAGTTATTGTATAAATCCCCCAAAACCAGTTATTAAGATGAATTATATTGGTTTCAATTTGAAGTATGATGCATTTCGAGGAAGAAATATATTATGTGATTTAATGAGAAGAACAAAAGTAGGTGATGAATTAGAAAAACTAAAAAAAAGTTAAAGATAAATCGTTAAAGTGGTAATTGGCTGTGAAAATCAGAAATGCTGTTTAGCGGAAGTAGAAACTCTTAACGGTAACGCTAAAATTAAATATCAACAATGGGCCAAATCTAACCGTTGAGATTGAAGATATGGATAAAAATTTTTTATTTGAACTTCCTGGTAGGAAAATTACAATATATATATATATATATATATATATATATATATATATATATATATATATATATATATATATATATATGTATGTATTGACTCTTATTTTAGGCTATTTCTTAAATTCTCCTAAAAATTTAATACCGTTATTATTTGGGGAAAAAACAAAAACATTAATTATGAATTAACAAAGAAAAAATCCCCAATTTTGTCTTTCATTTTCTTTTCTTCATCACACGATTGTCATGGCGGCAATTGGCAGCAAACCAGTGCCCAGAATCCATTACTACTCTACTCTCTTGTTATTATTCCAGAAAAATTGTTCAAACTGAATTCCTGAGCACATTCTGACGCACACAAGTTTATTGCTAATAATTTCATAAACGGCATATGGCAAACTATCAAATATAATACCGCAAAAGAAATTCTTTAAAAATAGATACACATATAAAACAAAGCCTTACCAGTAAATTTATCCGATAAGAAGTTGAGTCACATAACTGTTCTAAGCAGCCGTTAGGAGTGGCACGGGAGCTGTGTGCTACAGTTTTAAATAAATTAGTAATTACTGTTGAAAATATATAAGAAGATGATTTCTTGAGGGTTTGGGTTTAAAGTTGTAACAACACGTCAAAACCCTACTTATACAAACAAATAAAGAAATTTACTTTTACAACCAGGTGAACTACTTTTTAAAGAATAATGATGTTTGTTACCCAAATGAGTATAAAAATTAGCACAAAAACTATAAAAGAATAAAAAAAAATTTGTCTTGTAGTATATATGTTGTCCTATAGTGAAATTTTTTAATCTTCAAGTGATGATGTGCTAATTTTTATACGCTTATCATCGACATCCCTAAGTTCACCACGAAAATCCCATTCAAGATTTAGTGTAAAATCTCCCCTTGGATGACTCAAAAATTCTCTTGGATGCTTACGCACTCTATTAATTATCAGCTTATCTTTATCATATGGTTGGGACTCCTCAATCTTTATATCTTTCAAATATTGCCGCCAGCATTTGATACGATGAGAATTGCAACACTTCACATCTCTATTCCGCAGTTGTTCAAAAAGCCACTGCAATAGTCACAAAATTAACCTCATAAATTCAATCAAAATAGAAATGATTGTGAACAAATTATACATGTATTGCAGAAGCCAACTCCAGTGAATGAAAAAGGAAGAAAGGGGGCTGATTTTTCAAGGGAGCAAAGCAAAGGTTGCCGTGATATAAGTTTTGATGGTGAGGCACTAGCAATTGATTTGCAAGGGGTGAGTGTTTGTATTTTGTGTGGTTATTTTCCCTAAATATATTTTTTAAAGCCTAGATTTTAGAGAAATACTTTTGTTAAGGGTTAGAGGCTAATGTTTTGGATTGGGGTTTTCTTTGGTGAGTGCAATCTATGTCATTTTTAGACACCAAAAATCAAATTAGCCTTTTTATTTCTTCTCTCATCTTTAATTTCATCAAGTTCATTGCAGATATGTTTCAAAGTGAGGATGTCACAATGACCGTTCAACGAATGAATGAATTTTTTTTTGAAAGAAGAAAAAAATTATACATGTATTGCAGAATAGAGAATCCTCGTATTAAAAAATAGGTGTAATTGGCTACAATCCAGAGATTTACGAATCATTCACATTAATGCAGACGCGTTTGCGAGAGAAGTATAGCTAGGCAGTAGGCCCGCACCAAATAACGAAAAAATTATGAACCTGCTACAAGACTACTCTTATTTTCTTTATTTCCCTCATCATAGAAAATTATTAAGTTGTGAAGTCGACAATAGTATATCTGTTGAGTATGAGAAATTAATGACAAAACTGAACGTACCACAATGAATTGGCGTTCGCTATCATCTCTGGACCACACACACAAAGTCTTGGGATAACAAATCAAGAAAAGACCATCCAGCAAAATTTGGAAGTAGATTCTGACCCTCGAATAGAGAGCTCCATTTTCTCAACTGGAACAGGGAGTGAAGGGGAATGTTTTCTGAAATTTTCCAAATTGTATGAAACCTAAATAAATCACAATAAAGCAGAAGGAATAAAATAATTTAGAAAATGTACGTAAACAACTAAAAGTGAAAAAGATTAGGTGAACTTTAGTACCAAAAATTATTTAGAACTTGTAAACGTATATACATACCTTGTTCTCGATCCATTCCGTGAGAGATATGGTTAGATTTTCTATTCGATTTGATGCTCCAAGAAATTGTTTTAGCCTACTGTAGAAACGCTTGTCAATTTCACCTCTATGGAGATAGATCACTTCCCATAGACATGGGGCATTCATTGATATAGTAGGAATAGAATTGTACTCGTAAGTGAAGGAAAGTAAATTGGGAGTATCAACATCAACTGCCTTCAAATGATTGCATTTCTGAAATAGTAAGTGCTTGAGCCGACTACTTGAAATCTTAACCCTTTTGAGGAAAGGACAATTAATCACTGACAGATCCTCAAGCATGGGAAATTTTGAAATAAGCCCTTGAAACCAGTGGTCTTTGCCAACTCTTAACCCGTACAAAATCAACTCTTTCAAATGTGGAGACACAGCCACATTAATTAAGGTTCGGTTGAATGAGTATGATTAAAAGTTAACTGCTGAAGACTCGGAACAAAAATTTCAACACTTTTAAGTTCTTCTGACATATCTGTATGAATTATCATTTTCCTGAGTTTGAGTGCATTGGAGACTCTCACAAACTTCAAACCCTGACAGCCGGAAAGGCACAACTCTTCAAGCAAACGGCATTCAATAATAAGCTTTTGGAGCATCTGTTCAGTTACAAAGACTCCCCCTAGAGTAAGCTTTTTCAGAGAA
This sequence comes from Clausena lansium, assembly GCA_030449835.1. Classification (NCBI taxonomy): domain Eukaryota; kingdom Viridiplantae; phylum Streptophyta; class Magnoliopsida; order Sapindales; family Rutaceae; genus Clausena; species Clausena lansium. Next base: position 4,576,147 of record JASUUF010000369.1, read on the forward strand.
TTTAATCTTATAGCATTCGAGGGCTCCTCCAACCGACAACCTAATAGAGTTAAAGTGGTTAAAATTTTGGAAGAAAAGATTGTTTGAGTCAAACTGTCAAAGTGTACTCAATATATCCAGCTGTGTAGATTTTGATGTCTAATTCTTTTGCCCCGTTCTCAACGGCCAATCCTATCCATTTATCAACAAGCTGAGAAGACACTATTCCATCATCATCATGATCAGGCCTTACACGTAGTGTCAGCTTCTGTATACATAAATTGAGCTCGCGGAACCGAAACAGGGAAGAATCCACAAGTTCTCTAAATTCTTCGTCTCACAATATCCAGTTATTGCCTTTGAAATAATATATATTACTGAATTCCAATATCTGAAATGAAATACGCAACTGATTCCATCTCTTTGACAAGATACTAGTTCGAGCAACCTCTTTTGCAGGAAGGTAGGACATTATATGATGAATGATAAAAGTAGGCAATTCCGATATTCGATCCATGACATCCCTCTGATCAGAAGCTATCTGTATAAATAAATATTCAAATTATTTAAAATTCAGACCTTTGTACAAACCAAGGGGTTTTACCAATGAAACTGGCTAACCACTGCATAACTAATAATATAAAATTCTCTGAACCAAAAAAACCCTAGAGCATAAAATAAAATTATTCCATGAAAATTAGCATACTAATTATGTTACACAGAAGTTTTCACACCAATTGTCCATGCAGCAAATATATATATAATAAATGCAATAAAAACAAATATGGTAAATAAAACAAGTTTTCACACAAGGCGCTGCCTGGACTACGGATTGGAATAGAAAACAAATAAGGAAGAATAAAATGAAAAATAAAAACCTTACCAGAAAAACCGATGCAAGAGTTTACGGGAGCCAAGAGAGGAACGGAAACTATATAGAGTTTCGAATAAATAAAATATTTATATATATACTGTATATAAGAAGAAAACTTCTTGTCGGTGTAGAAAATAAAAACCCGAAGGTTTTAGAGTTGTAAAATTGGTGCGACACGTACTCAATTTTAACAAGAAGTCAACACCTAGTCAAATTTGTAATACCCACTGATTAGAAATTAGAACTGAATCAAAGGATCACTAGTAGCACCATTATTAACCTATTCGTGCCCAAAATTGCTTGTTCTATTGCTGGTTTTTTTTCCTTCCTTTTCAAATCCCATTCCAGTTCTGTTCCATAGTTGTTGAAAAAGCAGCTGCATTAATAAAAAAATAAGATAAATTCATTTAAGAAAAAGTCCTGGGTGCTCTTGGAGCACTGTTCCTACAACTCATACGATACTTGCCATGAGTATATTTCAACTAATTATGATAATCTGTATAATCACGTGGCAAACAACTGAATGAAGGAGTAATTCAAAAACCTTCTCTTGAAGTAGGGAAAAGCCTTATATGATTGTGAACAAATTAAATTGCCTTGTATCAAAAACAGGCTTTGTGGCTACAATCCAGAGATGCTCACAAATGTCATTCAAATTGATTCAGACCAATTTGTGAGAGAAACTTTGTCACAACAAATGACAAAAAACTTATTAATCGGACAAAATACTAGTTGTTTGTGGTTGTTCAATTTACTTTTTCTTTTTCTTTTATTAAAACTTATTCCATTGGTACAATTGACAATTTACATTATCAGAAAATATTTACTCAATTGCATCAATGTATGTTGTCTTTCCATTATGCAAAAGGCGAAGCAAAGAAAAATTAAATCTTCTAGAAATTTTTATGACTTCAGCAATCAAGATTGAGCAGAACAGTAAACAGTAGCCATCCTATATTTTCACACAACACACACATATATACTGTCCATTCAGGGAATTTAAATAAAATAAAAAGCTTTTTGAATTAATCCTTACACTTGACATAAGATCAAAATCACTTCAAAAGTATTTAAAATTAACAACCAAACATTAACTACTACTTTTCTAATGCACTCCTAACTTGATCTCAGTACAGGAAAACACCATTCAAGATTTGAATGCCAGATGGACACTTGGAAGTCTAATAGTATTCTTCTTCTGAATGCATACGCAATTTATAAATCAAATTATATAAAAAAAATCGGCCTACCAACTCGAGATGGTTCGAAGCTCTCAATCTTTATGTTCTTCAAATAATGTCGCCAACATTTGATACTATCAGAATTCCAACTTCGCATCTCTATTCCTTAGTTGCTGAAAAAGGCACTGCAATAACCGCAAACATAATAAATATTGTAAATGCCGAAATTGACAAAATATAATATGTTGACTATGAGAAATCTTGGGTGCATCTGGATCATTGCTCTTTTTCCGTTCACTCTTTAGCATGTGTGTTTTCCAGCCAGTCATTATAATGTTCATACACATGAAGCAAAAGTGAACGGATAAAGAGCAATACTTCAACAGCATCAAAGAATTTTTCTCGACCGTCCCACAAGGAATTTGCCACCGGAATTATTGTTGTCTAGAGGCACAAACGAATTCTTGGGGTGACAAATCAAGAAAAGACCATCCAACAAAATTTTGTACTTTGATATTGGCACAGGCATAGATAGCTCCAGTCTCTCAACTGGAACAGGGAGTGAAGGGGAATGTTTCCTGAATTTCTCTGAATTAAATGAAACCTAAACAAATAATCGCAATGAAGCAAAATGCAAAAGAAATTAGCAATGGTAATTAAACATGTGATCAAATGGTGTAATCAATTATATGGAACCTATTAATGAATTAACATCAGTACCTTGGTCGGATCCTGATATATGTTAAGATGTTCGATTCGATTGGATGCTTCAAGAAATTGTTTTAGACTAAAGTACCAACGATTGTCAAGATTATATCCTTTATATGAAATGTCCACATTCCATGGACATGGAGCAGTCGTGGATATAATGCAATTAAAAGGATTGTTCTTATAAGTAAAGGAAAGTAAATTTGGAGTATCAATATCGATTTCCTTCAAGTTAAAATAGTACCCAAGTAGTAAGTACTCGAGCCGATCACTTGAAATTTTAGTCCTTCTGAGGGAAGGACAGCTAGTCACAGACAGATCCTCAAGCAAGGAAAATGCTCAAATAAGCTTTTCAAGCATCTTATCACGGGATGAATGTTTTGCGCAACGAACCCGTGCGACACTCAGACAACTCTTGCCGAAAGTTTCTAAGTAAGGCTTTGAGCTTCTCGACTAACTAAGCCTAGAGGTTTTTGAAAGAGCTAGAGAGAAGAGAGCAATTGAGCCGAAAGAGAAAATTGTATTACTCACAAGAAAGATTACAAAAGAGCTTACAAGAGTGCTTGAGTTGCTTGCTCAATGCTTGGATGCTCAAATGCCTAATGCCATCCCATATTTACAAGGCGGCTTGCCAAGCTCTAGAGAATTCTATGGCCTAGAGAATTCCATGTACATGTGCGTAATTCTAGAGAATTTTAGGATATATACAAGAGTGTCAAGTGTGCCAGAGATTTATGGAACATTCCAGAATCAAGCCAAACTAGCACATCTTGGCTCATGGCTTTGGGCCATTTAGGCAGTCCGTAACAATCTGCTCACTTATTTCGACAGAGCATAGGGTAAGCTTTTTCAGAGAACTTAAGCTTATAGCATTCGATGGCTCCTCCAATCGACAGCCAGTGAACTTTAAGGAAGTCAACATTTCAGCAGAAAAGATTATCTGAGGCCAAGTGTATTCGTTATTAGCTATTTAGACAGCAATGTCTACTTCTTTTTAGGGATGGCAATTGGATCCATCTATATTGGATATCCAAAATATCCATCCATATTGGGTTGGATAATACCCATCCAAAATTACATGGATATAGATATGGATATTGTAAAATAATATCCAACTGGATATGGATGGATTTGGATAATTTTTTTTATCCAATGGATATCCATACGCTCATATTTAAGTTTAAAAATATTTAATTTTATAAAATAAAAACTGGAAAGTTTAAATAAATAAATAAATATTTTATTAATTTATCAGAACATGAATACTTAATAATTTAAGAAGAGTTTTTATATTTTAATTACTTGTGTCATCTTCATATGTGTACTATTTCTTTGATCAAGATTCTTGTATAAATTTCAAAAGTTGTCATTTGTATATAGAAAATATTAACAAATATTATGAGCATATACATAGAAGCCCATAAATTAATGTAAGTACATAAATATTGCACATAGACATGAAATTAATGTACATATTTTTAACTTAGACATGAAATTAATGTACATATTTTTAAAAATAATTTCTTGGATGATAAAATATTTTAAATGCTTAAATTACATTAAATATAAACTCTATAAATATATCGGTCATTAGTTTTATTTTTAGTCTCAAATCATTTTATGCATATTTTGAAAAAAAAAGTTCAATTGAGAAAATTGAAATTGTCAAGATGAACGTTCCTAAGTATTATGAATTTCATGTGTTATCTGTTATTAATTTTTTTATATTTAATTAATTATTAATTTATATTTTCATTGAATTTTAAAGATTTAATTATTATCTTTTGTATTTAATAAGAAAATATAAGTAACAACAAAAATGTTCTGCGTCTGTTTTTTTTTTTTTTGTTTTTTTTTTTTTTGAGCGTAAAATAAAAAAACTAGTGACTTTAGTAAATTGACGCATTACGAACCTAGCTCAAAAAAAAATTTTCTCAAAAGTTATTTCTAAAATAAAATTCTTTGGCTTTTTTATACATCACAATCCCAATGTGAACCAGAAAATTTTCAAAAGTTATTTCTAGTGACTTTAGAAAATTCGAAAGCAAACCAGAAAATAACGTAATTTGACAAATCTGACGAAAATAATAATAGTAGATGTGCGTCTCCATTTTAAAATTATGTTTTTAAATAGAATAATTTTGATTAATTTTTAAAATTAATGATTTTAGAAAATATAAATAAAAATGAGAAGAACTTCTTAATGTAATAGATTATTAATTAACTTTTATTATATTTATGTGTTACATAATTCTTGAATTTAAAAATATAAATTTAATGTCCATGGATATCCATATCCATGTGAATAAATCCATATCCATATCCAACATCTAAAACTGGATATGAATATGAACAAATATAATTATGAATTTACTCATGGATAGATAATATCCATATTGGGCTGGATATTTGCTATCCTAACTTCTTGTACCCCCATCTCTACAGCCAATACTATCCATCTATCTACAAGCCAAGAAGACAATCCACTTACATGCAGTCTCAACTTCTCAATACATAAATTGAGCTCGCGGTACCGAAGCAGAGAATCATCAACAACTTTTATAAATTCTTCGTTTCCTAGTCTCCAGTCATGAGATAGATTAGTAAATTCCAATATGGGGTTTGAAATACACAACTCATTCCATCTTTTTGACAATATACTTGTTCGAGTGACCTCTGTTGCAGAGAGATAAGACATTATACCATGAATGAGAGAAGTAGGCAGTTCCGATATTCGATCCATGGCAATATGCAACTCTGTAATCATATTCGAATTATTCGTATATTTGCTTCATATTTGAAGAACAGATCGATGTAGTATACATTGCTTATAAGGCCACCAAACAAAGAAAAGAAGGGAAAAAAAAATGAAGATGAAGGACAATCAACAATAATATGCAATTCCTGAGAAAACTAATCATTTACTTAGCCACAAATTTTCATACCGAGTAGTCGATAAAAAAACAAATAAAGATGAGTAATCCATAAATAAATAAAAACAAAGCCCTACCAGTAAAATCCGAAGAATATTTAATTGCAGAGTTAATTGTTCTGACTTCTTTCCAGGAACGGGAACGGGAACTATACGGTTAAAAAATATCTTGTCGGTTAAGAAAAGAGAAAACTTTTAGGCCACGTTCGGTTGGGGGTAGAGGATGCGGAAGAGGAGAGGATTTCCGTTTCCACTTGGACTTCCTTCGTTCGGTTGGCAAAGACTCGTCAGAAATCAAATTCCGTTTTACCTCCTATTTCCATTATTTGAGGAATTCACTTTCCTCTATAACAAGTTAGGAAATCTGATTTCCACTCCATCAAAAAGTTTGATTTGTCTATTTTACCCTTAATTAAATATAATTTTCAATTTTATCCCTTTATAAATTTAAATGAAGCAACCTAATTTTCACTTTCTTTCTTCGATTTTAAGACTCAACAAAATCTCTCAAAATCGTTGTTGATCCTTTCTGAATTTCCGGCAGCTTTTACCAGCGAAGGCTGAAGATTCAAGCAATAAAACTGTTCACGATGAGGGGAAGGAGAAGAAGACTTAGCGAGTTCACAATAACGTGTGCAGAGGAACAAGGCAGAGGCCATGGGAAAAATGGGCAGCTGAAATTAGAGACCCTTACAAGGGCGTCGGCATTTGGCTCGGCACTTTCAGCATAGACGAAGAAGACACAAGAGCTTATGCTGAAGCCAAAAAGCGTATCTGCTGCAGCAAGGCCAAGCCCAACTTTGCTCAGCCGCCGCCGCCAATAACTCCACCTCCTACTAAAAAAAGTTGCATGCTATCCCTTAAGTTGACTCAGCCGAGTTTTGTAGATTATTTTTTTATTGGTTTTTTTGGTTTCATTGGCTTATGCACTTGAATTTACAATCAAATAGTATTCTTTTCGGTTTTTTGTATATTGTGAACATATTTGTAGTATTTTAATTTAACAAATAAATATTAAAAATATAAAATAGAGGGTAAAATTGTCAGATTAAAAGATTTTTAATTCCTTTCCTTTGTTAATTCCACACTAAACCGAATAAAGAAAATTAAACTCCTAATCATTTTCTTCTCCTTTCTTTTCTCTTCCTCTCCTTTCCCCTCCTTTCCTCTCACCTTTGTTCTTGTAACCGAACATGACTTAAGGGTGTGTTTGGTTTATGATATTATTATGTATTAAGTTATTGTTTATCTTATTTTAATACCAAACCAATGTTTGGCAGAGAGTCGGGTTTAGCTAATGCGGTTGTTACCGCATTAGCAGCCCTCTTCTTTTTTTTTTTTAATAATAATAAATAATATTAATTTTTAATATAATATAATATTAATTTTTATTTTTTTATTTTTACATTATAATTATTAATTACAAATTAATAAATTTATTATTTTTATTTTTATTATATAAAAAATATAAAAAAATAATGTATTATTTAATTATATTATAATAATTAATATATAAAATTGATTAATATTTAATAAGTTAATATAAATAATAATAATAAATACTTAACTAATATATAAAAATAAAAAATATAATATTACATTATTTAATTATATATTATTAATTTTTATTTTTACATTATAATTATTAATATAAATTAATAATTTATTATTCAATAATATTATGTTATATTTTTTTATTTTTATATTATAATTTATTAATAAATTTATAATTTAATATAACTAATAATAAATACTTAAATAGTATATAAAAATATAATATAATATTACATTATTTAATTATATTATAATAATCAATATATAAAAATTAATTATTTTTAAATAATTTAATATAACTAATAAAATATTATTTTCTAAATATATAATATAAACTAATTACAAAAAAATTAATACAGTATAATTAAAAATTAATACAATACAGTGTAGCACCAAATATAGTATAACATAAAATTAATACAATACAGTGTAACACCAAACACTGTACATCATTATTATAATACAGTGCTAATGCAATATACTTGCGTTAAAATAATGCAATACAACATAATACAATACAGTGTGCCAAACGCACTCTTTAGGGTTTAAAGTTAAATCAACTCGTCAACACCTTAGTCTGATGGGTTGCTATTTGAACCCATGTACATGCTATTTGCACCCGTATTTTAGTTAAATTTTTTATTACAAAAATACCAGTTGGCAAAATTACTATTAAAGACAAATAATGATAGCGCTTACCAATAATTTACACAAATTTTGTGCTCACCGAATTTTTATATGTATAATTAATTAGTCATTCACCATAATTAAGAAATTTTTTAAAAAAAAATTTGGAATATTGATTCACTCTTGGAGTTAGGGAATTATTCTTGTAGAAGGTAGAAGTTGCACATGTAACTTAACACACTAGAGATACTGAGTTTAAATTTAAACTAATGCAGAAATTTTAAAAACAAAATTGTATTTGCACACCAGTATATATAGCACAGTCATGTATTGATATTGTTCATTATGGCCTCTTAAGAAAAAGAATTAATTAGAAACTAAGAACACTACACTGCAATTAGCCGATTACCAAGGACATATCCTTGTACCTGAGACTAAAGATCTAATTGACAGAAAGAATTTCACAAGAAAAATGCTTAAAAACAACCCATTAGCCTTCATAATCCCCCTGAGCAAACTTGTTCTCCGGATAAAACACAGCAACAACTTGATTTCCACCAAATTTTCTTCCGTCCAGCCATGTCCGGGCTTCTATAGCACCATAAATATCTGCAGACTCTAAGAACACCTGCTAAGAACAAGAAAATTGTGTGATCAAATCATAGGGGTTCAAACAATGGCATCACAAGTGATGACGCAAAGGGAGGGTGTGTGGAAGACAAGTGGTATGGCTAAGAGAGAATGATCCCCATTGACATTAACACTTGCACAATATTTGATTAAAGTAAAATAAATTTGGGATGCATAAAAAGGCAGAACATTATACTGACCTTCCCAACTCCTGGTGATGGCATGCCATTAGGATTTGGCTGAGGGATGACAACATTCACCAACGTACCTGCGTACCACGTGTGAAAATTATGGAATAGCAGAAAACTTAAACAATCACAAGTTAATATAGAAAATTGAGGGTTATCGAATCTTATGTGTGTGTTTATTAGGCCTGATTCTTTATAGCAGAATGCAGGATTGCAAAAGGCTGTAAAATAGACAAATACATAAAACAAAGAAAATAAAGAAAATTAATAAATAGGAAGCCGCACTGGTAAAAGAAGAGCTAAGAGGGAACATAAAAGTTCAAATGAGATACCGAACTTTCCAACTTGTCTCATGTCTTCCAAAATGTCCTCATAGTACTCTTCGTCATCTTTAAGCTGATCTGCAGTAACTACTTGACTTAAGCACAAAACCTTAGTGGGAACTGAACCTGGTTGCAACATAAGCCGCTGCAAAAGAACAAAAAAAACAATAAATCAACCCAAAAATCACACCTAAAACTAGACAATAAAAACTCTAAAAATAAAAATGAATTTAAATATGCTTGATAAGATAGGCAGGATAGAATGATATTGGAAATATGACAATGAAAAAGTTTTTCACCTGCAATGCAATCTGCAACAATATACTCTCTTCCTCCGAATTCGGTTGGTTAGCATTCTGGTTTTCCCGTCTAACAGTGAGAGTCGTATCTCCCATTTTAATCCCATTCAGGGCAGCACATGCTGTATCTGTAACTGAAAGATCATGGTAAACACACAAGGCATAGCCCTTTGATTTTGCAGTTTCTCCATCTCTAATTACTTCCAAATGACGCAGGGGCCCAAAAAACTCCAACAACTTCCTGATCTCTGCTTCTGTGCAGTAATAGGGGAACCCACCCACAAAAATGTGGTCTGCAGGACCCTCAAGCCCACCAGCAGAACCAGGTGTTAAACCAACTGCAGCCATGTTAAGTTTGGAATTGGGCTGGCTGGGAGCAAGTGTTGCAGCACGAGATGGGTTATAGTCACCCGGTCTGCTCACCTTCACAGGGGCTCCCTGCGAATTCAATTAGATAATTACTAGAGTACATCTAATTTAGAATGCTGCAATGCACAGCAAATAAGCCGAGACCTATTCTAATTGATAATAAAACTGACTTTAAATATGTTTGATGAGATGGGAAGGATAGAATGATATTGACCATACGACAATGAAAAAGTTTTTCACCTGCAATGAAATCTGCTGCTTGGCATGCAACAATGCACTCTCATGCTCCAGTTCAGGTTGGTTAGCACCCTGGTTTGCCCGTTTGACAGTGAGAGTCATATCTCCCACTTTACCACCATTCAGGGCAGCACATGCTATATCCGTAACAGAAAGATCTTGGTAAAGACACAGCGCATAGCCCTTCGATTTTCCAGTTTCTCTATCTTTAATTAGATCAAGACAACGCAGGGGCCCAAAAGACTCCAACAACGTCCTGAGTTGCGCTTCTGTGAAGTCATAGGGTAACCCACCCACAAAAATGTGGTCTGCAGGACTGTCAAGCCCACCAGCGGAACCAGGTGTTAGACCAACAGCAGCCATGTTAAGTTCGGGATTGGACTGGCTCGGACCAAGCGTTGCAGCAAGAGATGGGTTATAGTCACCAGGTCTGCTCACCTTCACTAGGGCTCCCTGCAAATTCAACAAATCGTTAACAGATTCCATCTAAATTTAGAATGCTGCAATGCATAGCAATAACCTCAGTCCTGTTCTAATTAAAATGCAAAAGAGAATAAAAATACCTCAAAAATAATTCCATCTAAAGCCAATACATTACTCGCCTCCTCCATGGATCTCATCTCTACAAAGGCGAACTTCTTTTCATGGTTTATGCAGACATTGACAACAGCATCCCCTGCGCATAACTAACAAGTAAACTGAGCGCCTATCCAAACAGTCTAGCTATGCACTTATAATGAAAACAAAACATCATGATCATACCTGGACCAGCTGTGTTTCCTCCAATTGCTGCCATAACCTTGCTAAAGAAAGTTGCAACAGACTGCAGTAGATCATAAACAGTCAGTATGAATAAAATGGGAAAAATAAAATGGCAATAGAGTTTCTGCTATGTGTAAAACCTGTTCATTTGCTGTAGGTGGAAGCCCTCCAACATAGACTTGCCGGGCATGCCTAGTAGCCTGAAAACAGATTTAGAACCAGAGAGATATGTTAAAACATCTTAAATAACTTTTATACAAATAACTACAATGCTTGCCTGATTCTGCCAGAAGAATATTAATTAACTCACATGCAAGCATTCTTATAAATAACCTTCGCATCAGACTAGGTAGAGTACCTGTACCTGACCAGTTGTCAAAGGAAACGTGTTTGGAAACATTGCAGGATTAGCCATATTGACCTGCAAAAGGTAAAGCAGATACATATCAGAATACAATTAATTATGAATGCTGATCTCTCAACTTTATCAATGCCCATCAAAACAGGTCAATTGATTCCTCCGTCTACATAAAAGCTGCAGAAGTCGGCTCACACGCCCATTGTCAGCACAGTGGGGCAAGTAGCCCGACGCTGCCTTCTCATACAACAAAGACAAGCTATAGAAACAAACAAACAAACAACACAATTAATAATAACTATAAAATTCCTATAATAATTGCTACATTAAGGGTTAAACAAATTATGAAATACAGCACAATGAAATCTCGAATAGGCTTTCAAGTCTCCGGAGTACGAATGCCTAACAAATAAAAAAGAAAGAAGCCATACCAGTTAAATCCGAAGATAGTTTAATTGTAGAGTTAATTTTTCTAATTAACATCTTTCCAGGATTAACACTGCTGAAAATATATAGGATGATGATTTCTTGTCAGTTCAGGGAAGAGAAGGGTTTATTGTTTTGAATTACGATCTTATCTTAATCTTTTTTTTTTTTTACCATGATCTTATCTTAATCTAAGCTATCTTAAGCTTTTTAAAAATCCTGTGAGAGTAACTTCTTTGATTTTTTTCATTTATTAATAATCAATTAATCACTGTTGACTCCATTTATTTTTTTTCTCTCTTTTTTTTATATTCTTCACTTTTCACGATCTTATAACATTTGACCCATAAGGATTTGAGTGGTAAAGATTAAATTTTTAAATATTTAATATTTAATCATTCATATTTTTTTAGTATCCTATAATTAACATAGTAAAATCTTCGTATTAAAAACAAGAGATTGAATTCTTTAGGAAAGAAGATTAAAGGTCACTTTTAAAAGTCATTCCAAACGAATGCATAGGCCAATTTAGTAATACGGTAGTTTTTAAGATAATTATTGTTAACTGTGCTGTAAAAATAATTAGTTGTTAAAAGAATAAGTTATACGTTCAGTGAAATTTCTTTATAAAAGTACTATGAGTTTTAAAAGTAATTGTATGTCTTTAATAAATCTTAATATTAAATTACTATAAGAGTGCAAATGATTAAAATAAACATAATATTAAATAAAATTTATTTAAACATTTATAAACATGTATGTATAATATTTTTAATATTGTGTATTAATAATCGATAACTAAAATAATTTTTTTATTTTGTTATCACAATAGAATTGATATTTGTTAATAATAATAATCTCTCTAAATTTAATAATTTTATTTTTAAATTGAATAGGGATAATTTTAGATTTTTTGTAATATGTGTGAGGATATATAAAATTGTATTAAATATAAAATTGATTCTCAAAATCATTTTTAATAAAAAAAATTTATTTATTTTTACTTTTCAAAATCGGTAGGATTGAGTATTTTTTTAAAAATAAATTTTTAAAAAATTTACTAAACACTAAATTAACTTTTAAAATTTCAAAAATACTGTTAAACTTCTAAAAAATAACTCAAATGAACCCTAAGTATCCCAATTAAATAGGTATAGTGTAACCGTTTTTTATGGCAACCATTTTTTTTTTCGAATCTCTTCTCGGAAATAGTTTTTTATTTAAGAGGTAGGGGTCACTTAGTTTAGCAAAATCGTATCACCTAGAGCACCTGAGCAACCTCTCCAACTTCGCAATACTACATCAAATAATTATCGTGCTACATAAACTCCAATCTTATTTGTTGCCGTATAAAATTAATTCTTTGCTATACAATGACATAAAAATTAATACCCTGTTAGTTAAAATTATATATTACATAATTACAATATAACTATTTGTCTAACATAAATCGCTCGTGAGATCTTTAAAACATAAGAATAAAAATTGGAGGGATAATGATCACAAATATCACGAAATTATGCTAGGTTTAAACTAGATGTCACTGGGTTCTAAAAATGACAGAATGAGTTACATTGTCTTTAGACTTCATACCAACAATAGGCCTAATGGAGATGCAGTAGCCATCATTGAGTCTTAAAGGCAAAATACTAACACCCTCCTAAAGATAAGAGAACGGCTCTCCCAGGATACCTTGGGAAGGGAACAACATCTTTAATGTTGTCCAATTGTGTAGCAAAAAGCTGTTGAGATTATGTGCTATATAAAGCATATTGATTTTCTGATTAATAAAATATTTGAGGTATTTATTCAGATATCTTAATTGCATAAATATTTTGAAAAAGGTCCATTTAATCATATTATATGTATTTATGTGATCATCATATGGATTCACAGAAGACATAAATACAAGTTATCTTATGATTAAATAAATTGAGTTCGCAGTTGATAAATAGAGTTGGGCGCTCTATTTATGTTTAGACTGTAGTAAATTCATCGAATGATTTGTCTTGATCATGTATGAATTTATTGATGTAGTTTGACTACATTGAACTGGATCACATATGAGATTTAATTAACCTTGAAATTTCTTTGTCAGGACTTATTAAATCTCATAGGCATTGATTTTATTGCAATCTTAATCTTGAGTTAATTATAGTTTCATGTTTATGATTGTCATTTCATTTGAGTTACCAATGGGCACGACATACATTTGTAGTCAAGATTACCCGGTATCTTGGTGGAAGTAATTATAAGCAGTGAGATTATAGATTAACAAAATAGAATTTGTACAACACATCTCTTGACGGGTTTTCGGTACTTGATCATAGAATTTTCTGGCCAGAGTGTGTCAACATAATTAGTATGTTGAAAATGATCATTAGAGAAAGCCAGTAAGTGTCAAGGAACAAGATGTAATTAAATTGATTGGACAGTTGAGATATCAATTTAATTAGCGATGTGGTACAAAGGATTGTTCAGTAAAGAAATCAATGTGGCATGGGTCGAATTATTATTCGAGAACACTATCCTAGATAGCATACAATTATGGAGGTCAGTTCCAATCTTTTAGTGGAGTAGATTTGGAATTAAATAATTAGGCTAGTTTAGTTATAGGCCTAATTATTGTAGCCACTATTGTATGTACCCATATGATCCCCGGGTTAGCTCATTTAATTGACTGCACCATTATTGGGTTGATAAGCAAGATAACTAGCTATTTGGGTTAAAAGCCTAAATATATTATTTGGTGGGAGACTCTATTTAATATGCTTATGTGTAAGGGGCCTTGTGTTATTTTACAAGGTGGGCCCCTATAACAAGAATAAGTGCAACGTGGGCTTTATTATTTTTTAATTTAAATCAAATATTTTGATTTAATAGAATTAAAAAATAAGCCTAGGGTTTCCACCAATAGGATATAAAAAGACTTGTTCTTTTTCAAAAGAATAGAGGAGCCACAATATACAGAGAAAAGAAATTTTTCTCTCTAACTTTAAGAGAAAAATTTTCTCTTGCTAGTTGCTTTCCAGTAATAAAAAAAGGCGCCCACACGTCAAGTGCAGATCAAACTTGAGTCATAACCTGGAAGATCATTGGTGACGGATCGTGATCTAACAGAATTGGTAGTGACAGTTCGTGACTTGGGAGCCCAGTTTACTTTTACAAAAAAGCAAAGGTACGATTTCTAGATTATAGTAATTCTATATATTGTATGAGAAATGCGATCCTAATATTTCCGCTGCAAAGACGTTTTAAAACCAACAAAAGCATCATCCGATCAAAGCCTAAGCCAAATCCGCTATGTTTCACAGTCCCATAGCACTGCGAGTAAAGATACCAATCATAAGGCTCAAGAAAGGCAGTCCCATTTCCTCCATTCTGCTCTTAATCACATCAAAACACTCTCCTCTTTGGCCGCCTCCAATTAACTCTCCCACCTTTGGTACGAGCACATCCATAGCAGCCACTGTCTTCAAGCCATCGTAGACAATAGCAGGCTTTTGAAACTTGATTTTTGTGCTCTGATGCCAAATCAATCCCCAACTCCACGTCGTGCTCAAAATGTTTCCCCTCTTTCTTCACGCCAATCCCTAGTAGTTCCATTGCTTCTGTGTATGTTATGCATTTAAAGGGATTGAAGCAACCATTTTCAGACAGTCCGTGCAACTTTTATCGTAATATTTTGCCATGAACTCCATGTCGGCAATGCGTTTGTCAAGTAACCACTAGCACATAAATTTCACATATGCCTCCGCACAGTTCATATCATCCTACATTGAATTCGACGATTGATCACAGTCCAAGAATTAATAATGCTACTTTTGGGAAGATAAGCCATAACCATAAATAATTCACACCAATTTGAGTTTTTTCCATTTATTTTTGGATTTTAAAGATGGAAAATTGCCGTATATTTTTTTTATTCATTTTTGGCTTCTAATTATAGAAAATTGCTATGCATTTCTAGAGAAAAATCCAGTGTGTTAGGTATTAGAGTCATATTTAAATTTTATGATAATTTATAATTTGTGTCCTTATTGAATTGTAATTTCCAAATTAAAGTCTACATGAATTGGAAGACTTTTTAATTAGTTATTTTCATTTACATCTTTTATTTAAGGAAGATGGCGCAGAGAGTTTTATATTGGAAGCAAATAAGAATTAAAAGGAATGTGGACTCTATTATGACCATTTATAGGAATTATAAATGATAGGAGTTATAAATAGGGCTGAGTTGCACACATTGAAGTCGATTCACTAAGGTGGAAAAATAGAATTTTGCTGCGGATGAACGGTGTCATAAAAGCCCTAAATGGCAGCATATATCTCCATGTACTCTGCCAATTGTCAAGGAAACTGCTGGGATTCTGTAATGTAGAAGATTTTCAAGTCTGGCTTAGCCAAAATTGCTGGTTCAAATAGTCCTGTAGTCTTTGTTGTGGATTGATAATTTAATTTTTCAGATGTTTTTTTCTTTTATGATGCAACACCATGTTTGCAACGTAAATTGGCCAACATTTAATATTACAAATAGATCAATATTAAATGTTACATATTATAAAGGTTGAATGAAAGTCAGTAGACTCTTGAACAAAAGATGTAACCTAAGAGTGAGAATATGTATTATAACCGACTCTGTCAAGGAATTCAATCTATTAGCTAAAACAATTTTGGGCTTCCTACACAAAATTTGCTCGTTCAAATATTTTTCAACAATTACTTGGACTACACATAGGGAAAAGCTGAAGTCGTGTCATGACTCGTGAAGTACAGGGAACACACCATTCAAGTTTGAGTGTATAATATCCTCTTGGAAGTGTATAATCTTCTTCTTGAAGCATATCCATCAAATTATCTACTTTCATCGGCTCACCGCGTAGATCCCACGGTAAGAAGCTCACCATCTTTATCTCCTTCAAATCATGCTTCCAACATTTGATAGGACTAGATTTGCAACACTCGAAATTTCTGTTTTTCCATGGTTTTCCCAAAAGCCACTTCAAAAGCCACTGCAATAAATATATATGAACAAATACGATTGTGAGCTAGCTGCAAAATCGACTGAACAAAATTCGAATAATATGTTTGAATTTTAACGCTAAATTTCAATTTACAGTGACGAATAAAAAGCGACGTTTTCCAATAGTTGCACTCAGGCGCAAAGCCTTGGGATAACAAATCCAGAAAAGACCATCCAACAACATTTCGTATCCATCTGCCTTTCGCACTTTCGCTTCCATATTCCCAACTTGAATAGGGAGACAAGGGGAATGTTCTCTGGCTCAAAATTAAATTCAACCTTAAAAATCATAACAAACAAATTAATAAAAGGGAAAAGATAAATTATGAATGGTAAAAATGAAAGTTAAAAAGCATAAGGGACGCATTGTAATAATCATCAATTATATATGTGGAAACGTACCACATAGAGAGGTATGACTGGGAAAAGACTTTTAATTTGCTTAGATGCTCCAAGAAATTCTTTTAGCCTGAGGAACCAAATAGTGTCAATAATTCCACATCTATATGTACGATCACCAATGTCTACAATCCATGGACATTGAGTATTTCTTGATACGGTGGGAATTGAGTCAATTAATGGACTCCCAAATGTAAAAGAAAGTAAATTGGGAGTATCAACATCAATTGCCTTCAAATTACCACAGTCGCGAAACAGTAAATGCTGGAGCTGATCGCTTGAAATTTTAATCCTTTCAGGGGTATCACATCCAGTCATGGAGAGATCCTCAAGCAAGGGAAATTTTGAAATAAGCTGATAAAACTCTTCGTCTTTGAGAAGGATTACGCCACGTAACACTAACTCTTTCAAATTTGGACACACAGCCACGACACTGATCTTCTTGTGATAATAATCAAAATTTAACTGTTGAAGACTCGGAACAGCAACCCTTTCAAGTTCACAGTGTTCACTTGGCCATAGAGGTTCATCAATCGTCAGCTTCTTGAGTTTGTGTTCTTCGGAGACACTCAAAAGCTTCAAACCCAAACAGCCGGAAAGCCGCAAATCTTCGAGTAAGTGACATTCACCAATAAGCCTATGGACCACCTGTTCATTTGCATAGACTCCCCATAGAGTAAGTTCTTTCAGAGAATTTAAGCTGATAGCATTCAGGGGCTCCACCAGTCGACAACCAATGAGCTCTAAAGAAGTTAACGATTTAGCAGAATAGATTGTTTGAGGCATAGTGTAGGCAGGTGATGATTCGTCTCGAAATTTTAACTCTTTTACCTGATTCTCTACGGCCAAACCTATCCATTTATCAACAAGAGAAGAAGATCCTTCAGCATCCATAAGGCTTACCACTACTGCCAACATCTGTATAGCTAAGTTAAGCTCGCGGAACTTAAGAAGGGTAGCATCCAAAAATAATATTTTAGTCCAGAACCGTAACTGATCAGGAAAAATATCGAAATTTTCGTTTCTTAATATTTTTTCCTTCAATACGTTCAAATTTTGATCATTCAAACCTTGTGGTACGCGCAACTCAGGACGATATATTTAACTAAAGTCCAAGATTGGGAATGTGGTCCGTATCTGATTCCATCGCTTTGACAAGAGACTTGTTTTAGCAACATCTGCCGGATCGAGGTAGGACATTATATGATGAATGATAGAAGTAGGCAAATCCGATAATCGATCCAAGGCATCAACAGTCTCATCCATAATCTGCAACTCTGTAACATATCCATGTTCATGTAGTTGCATCATATTTAAGAACTAAAAAAAATAATAATATGTAAGTCTATGCTTATTCCTACAGATTCTAACAAACACAGAAAAGAGAAAAATTTCCCAACAAGTAGAACATGCTTTAGGTAAATAAATTCATCACAAGTAATTGAACATAAGGTGTAAAAAAAAAAAAAAAAAAAGCAAAACATAATACATTTAGTTAATTTCAAGGAAAAGGTTCTCTCTCTCTCTCTATATATATATACACATATGTACACACACAAAGCCATACCAGTAAAGTCGGAGTTGCACTGTAAGTCGCTGCCGTTATATGCAATGTTACATTGAGCCGAGGCTCATGACGATGTTTACCGCAGCTCAGCTACATCTATGATTTATGAATGGTAGGGTTATAGGTTGTTTGGGGATGGTCATATGTTAAGAGAAAATTTATTTAATTATTTATTATTCTTCTCTAAAACCTTTATCTAAGAGGCTGAGAATCTAAAATGAGTTTAGAGGACCCATTGCGGTTAAGATTACGGTTTGCATCACAATAGAACAATGGCACAATTTGAAATATCGTTATATTCTTTTTCAAAATACTTTTAGTGGGTTATTATGTTCCAGTGTTGTGTATGAATAGAACCGTGGCGAACGTTTTGGGTGAAAAAGTAGTCTCCATCAATAACTCCCACCAAAATCAAAACCCACTTTTTCAAACTTCTCTTTCCATGACCTCTATATGTCCCTTTTGCAACCTTTACCATATAAATCAAACCATTACTCTTTTCAACTTCTTTAACACCAATAACCACTCCACAAACAAAGTACTATAATTCAGCTAAAGAACATAACAAAACTCACATTTACAGTCACGTATACACATACTTGAACATTTTTCTTTGCTCACATTAATCATTTTAGGACCATCTTTGAGCACACTATTAACACCTTTTAATTCAAGCATCTCCCCTTGGTTTTTCCCACAAGACCCTCCAGAAAATCACCGTCTTAATCAGATTTATCTTTTTCTTTCTTTCTTAATATCCTGATACATGAAAGAGAATTGGTGAGTGAACATATTTCACACTCACAAGCCAATGTACATATTTCCCTAAATTTGGAATCAATATTACATTTTGAATTGTGCAATACTTATCATAACATTGCCTAATTTGATTAATTTTCTTTTTCTTTTTTCTTGATCACAGTGCTCTGATGTTGCTCTTCAAATAAAAAGTGGAATCACATAAAAGTGCTCGTGGGTTAGGTCGAGCTACCACTCAACCCAGTGCGGGTTGGAAAAAAATGTAGAGCTATTTAAACCCTATTTTTTATCTCATCAAACTCCTCTTTTGACTGAAATTACTATATAGGACAAAACAAAAATGAGATTCACCGAGAAATTTTCGAAGGAGGTGGATGAGAACCCAGCATCATTGGGACTATTTTCTAATTTATTCTCGTTAATTCTTATATTATTTTGCAAGTAAATGCTGCAAGCTCAACAATATTTGCTCTGAAAAACTTCAGAACTCCTCAACAACAAAACATTCGTTATTCGAAGGGTAGTAATTTAACAAATGTTTCTCAGACTCGAGGGTGGAGAAGCATTTTTGCCTTGATGCAATAGTATGTGATTAAAAAAAAAAAAGATAGGAGAGAGAGAGATTGAGAGGGCCGGGCGCAGCACTAGCAAGTCTAGTAAGCAGCAATAATCACATCTTAATTTTAACTGTTAACTATAAATCACCGTCAAAGAGACTATTCTTTGGTCCTGTTTGGTATTGCAGTGTTGCAACTTTTACATCACAATTATTGTGAAAAAATTATAACTACAAAATAAAAGTTGACAATATTTAATGACGCTTAAATAATAATTATGACAAAAATAACAGGAATATTATAATTTTTTCATCATACAAGTGTGGGTTCAAATAATCTTAACTTTTAAGATATAACAACAAGTTTTTGCCAAAAAATTTAGTATTCTAGCTTAAAATGTACAATTGTCCAATTTCAATACTAAATGGGGCCTTTGTTAATGTCTTGTATGAGAAAAAATTGAGAGTTTTGGAATAAAAATTTACATAAAATCCAAATTTATTTTTGAATTTGGCTTTAAAAAGATAAAACCAAAAAAAAAATCAAATCAAACTCAATTTACGGAAAATTGCAACCCAACCTAACTTGCAATTATCCAGCTTGGATCGACTTGGATTGCATGGATTGGGCCATGAACAGCTATCAAATCAAGTAGTACTATTAGCACCCCGTAAACTCTTCATAAACCCCTCTTCTAGAAACACCCCATCAAAATTAATTGAAATTACACTACTTCTAAATACGCCAAGGTTAATTCAACGAATAATCCTGCATTCTTATGTGTCCACAAAACCCATAATCTCTTATTACAGTTTGTAGAATTTTCACTAGCTTAATTTCAAACTTTCACGCAAGTTAATGAGAATTATTTTTCAAATATAACTATTAGTATCTAAACGTTCTCAAAATAATCATCTAAGTGCTTATAATATCAATTAAAATACAATTAAGATTACATTGAAGCTCAAAATTAAAAGTCTGCTTAGTCTTATATTTTGAGGGTTAGTGTCTGATTAGTTCATGTATTTTTTAAAATGCCTCAAAATAGCTCTACCGTTAAACTATTGACACCCACTGCCGTTATTTACTGTTCCTTTTGGCTTACTTTTACAATATTAACCTCTTACAGTAATGTTTCATTTTTTTTGGGACATTAATAAAAAGAAAAAATCAAAAATATAAAATAAAAAGATAATATTAATTGTTGTGAAACACTCTGCTGAGTAGTTAATATATTAACTTTCTTGTTAATGTCCAAAAAAAATTGGTAATTTAATTTTTTTTTCTAATATTAATTTTTTTGGACATACGTGAGCTTCTACAAAAATTAATATATATTATTTTTGTTTTTAATTTATTTTTGGGTTAAATTGATAATTTAATTTTTATCTTTTTATTAATGTCCCAAAAAAATATATTATTGTAAAAAGGTAATATTTTAAAAGCATGTTAAAATGAATAAAAAAATAACGACAATTGTGTCAACAGTTTAACGGCATGAATGTTTTGAGGTATTTTTAAAAATAGAGGGATTAAATGAATACTAATCTCAAAATATAAAAACTAAATGAGCACCCTAAAATTAAACTATTACCCTATTGCCTTTTTCAGAGTTTTCAAAATTCTGGGCACCTATAACTGAGAACCCTATTTTACGATAGAAGGATGATACGGGTTTAATTTATAAAAAAAGGAGTTAAATAATAAGAATAATTTATAAAACTATTACCATATGCATAAACGAGTGGAGCTTCCAGCACCCTTCTAGTACTCTTATAAAACCCCCTTTTTTTATACACCCATCAAAGCATAAAATAAAATCACCCTTATTCTAAGTACACTCACTTTAATTTCATCAATGATCCCATCCTCTTACTTTTTTGAGATTTTTTTTATTGCAACAAAAATAACATTTTGCCTTTTGTCAATTGACTAGTGACTAGATAATACCCAATATTTTCAAGAGTGTTACACATAAACTCGTTGTTAACTTTACTTCATTGTACATTCTAATTTGAGAAGCTTATTGAACACACTAGCCTAAAGATTATCCAATATTTTTTAAATGCTCATACTTATACTAATATTAAAAAATAATTGCACTTATATATTAATATTGTCGCTTCAAATACGTATTACATCTTTTAACCAAAAACAATCTTAAAAATCATATATTCAAAACAGTTGCAGGTCTATACTACTTAATTAATTTCGAGTACATCTTATTTTTTTAGGTTCTAAAGAAAATTGGTACAAAATATTCCTCCCTAACCGTAGTTTATGATATGAATGATACTGCTAGGAAATTAATGGATGAAACAGATAGACAACTAAAATGAAATTGAGAAACAATGATCACATAAGGACGTCAGAATTTACATAATTCGACTTTTAGTCTATGTCCACGGACGAAGACAAAAGAAAATATTTTACTAAAGAAAAGGAGTTATAAATATTATAGCATTTTATCTCACAACCCAAAACCCCAATACACTCAAACTCTCAAAAAACTACAACAAGAGCTTAAAGCCCTCATGACACTCTCATTAACTCTTGACTTCTCTCAGTTAATTGAAGAATGAGGTCTTTATTTATAGACTCCAAGTTCCACATTTCTCTAATTTTTTATTATTACACAAAAGCAAGTGGCATCAAAAGTAGCTTGCAAGTGGCACCGAAAGTAACCAACTTATCCACTCCATATGTTTCCCATTTACTCATGTCTTCCACTCACTCAACAAATTATTTCAAGAGTCAAAAGTGACATGCTAACCACATGGAATTGTTTGCCACATGCATGCACATGTTCAATAGGTACTCAGTTAAATTTGTATTAAGCATCGAATCAACGATCAATATTTATTCAACAAGATTCTCAAGTTAAAAGGCCAATGGACGCAATGTGATAATCAATTATATATGTGGAAACATACCTTGCCGCTGCCATATTTAAATTTGCTTGGATTCTCCAAGAAATTCTTTTAGCCTAAGAAACCAAAGAAAGTCAATATTTCCATATCTATATATATTACCAACGTCTACAATCCATGGACATTGAGTATTTCTTGATACGGTGGGAATTGAGTTAATTGATGTACTCCCAAATGTAAAAGAAAGTAAATTGGGAGTATCAACATCAATTGCCTTAAAATTATCACAGCCACGAAATAGTAATTGCTTGAGCCAATCGCTTAAAATTTTAATCCTTTCAAGGGTATCACACCTTGTCATAGACAGATCCTCATGCAAGGGAAATTTTGAAATAAGCTGATAGAACTCTTCGTCTTTGAGAACCATTACTCAATCTATTACTAACTTTTTCAAATTTGGACACACAGCCACAACAGCGATCTTCTTGTAGAATAAAAATTTAACTGTTGAAGACTCGGAACAACAACCCTTTCAAGTTCACAGTGTTCACTTCACCACAAAAAATCATCAATTGTCAGATTCTTGAGTTTGAGTTATTTGGAGACACTACACTTCAAACCCAAACACCTAGAAAGGCACAAATTATCAATAAGCTTATGGACCATCTGTCCATTTACATGGACTCTGGTACAGCAAGCTGTTTTATAGAATTTAGGCTCATAGTAGCATTCCGGGGATGTTCCAACCGACAACCGCAGAGCTCTAAAGTAGTTAGCAATTTAGCAGAATAGATTGCTTGAGGAAAATTGTAGGTGCTATTGAGAGGTGATGATTCGACTTCAAAGTTTAATTCTTTTACCTGATTCTCTACGGCCAATCCTATCCATTTATCAAATATCCACAAGAATTTTAAGTCTGTGAACGTCGCAGACGCATAAAAACTGCTGGCCATAACAATCGGAAAAGAACAAATCTTCAAGTAAACGTTTTTTTACAGAAAAGCACTTGGACCATCTGTTCATTTGTACAGATCCTGTCTAGAGTAAGCTATTTTAAAGAATGGAAAAGTGTAAGAGGGCAGCTCCAACTTACAATCACATTGACGTAAAGTAAGTATTGACTTGGTAGAAAAGACTATTTGAGGCAAGGTGTACTCTGCGTAAAAATATAAATCAACACAAGTATCTATCTCTTTCACCTCCTCCTCTACAGCCAATTCTATCTATTTATCAACCAGAGAAGAAGAGCCTTCAGCGTCCATAAGAAGTACCCATAGTTTCAACTTCTGTATACCTAACTTAAGCACACTGAAATGATGCAAGCAAGTGTCAAGGAATCTAATTTCACTATAAGTTTTTCAAATTTCTTCGCATAGCATCACCACAAAAAAATATTGATCATTCAAACCTCTTGGTACAACCAATGGAGAAGTCTGATCAAAATCGAAAATGGGAAATGAAACCCGGAACTGCCTCCATGTCTTTGATAAGGCACTCATCCGAGCTGCCTCCTGAGCAGAGAGATAGGACATAATATGATGAACTATAAAAGAATGCAGCTCCAAGATTGGGTCCATGGATGGCATCAAGTGCCTCATTAATAATCTTCAATTCTGCACCGATATTCAAATCCGTATATTATGTGTAGCCGATAAATGAAATAATTAGTTGCAACAGTTTCTAGAAAAATAATGAACTCAATTACTTCCTCTGACAAGCCTAGTTCATGCTTAAGAAATTTTCATTAACCAGTGATAATAGCAAAATAATAGCAAAATTGGAGAAAAAAAATTATCAAATATAATAGCATATAAATTCCAATAAAAGAATTTAACTAAAAATTCTACAATTGATCCGGTGACGATAAAGTGATTATTAAAGATTATAAAACAAAATATTACCACTAAAATTACCCGCGAACCTGTAAATTAACCCGCCCGCTGCGGGTAATTTTACGGGTTGAAAGCGGGTTTAAAATCTCAAACTTAAACTTGCTGCGGGTTGCGAGTGGGTTTGGTATTGAAAAAAAATCCACCGGACACCGGCGCAAGTATCTGCCAATCCGCATTCTTTATTTGAATTATTTATGTTATTAATTTTAATCATAAAACATACATTAAAAAAATTTAATCACAAATATGTGTAAGTTAAAGTTCCTAATTTCTAAACTTAACCTATTTCACTGCAGTATGTGTGTGTGTGTATGTGTGTGTGTGTGTATTAAGATAGATACAATAAGTTTCTAATAAGTAAAAATTTTATAATTTTCAAGTTTAATATTATTGATATTTTATTTTAATTTGATTGATTTTGTTTGTGTTGCTTTAATGACTTGAACCTAATGATTGCTTACTATAATATTTTATTTGTTTAATTAATTGTAAATGGTAGTTGTACCAAATTTACTTGTTAATTTACTCATTCAAAAGCAATTCTCGTCGTATAGAATGTTGGCGGCATTACTTGAAGGAAATAAAGATTGTGAGTTTCCGGCAATATAGAGATTTTAAGGTGGTTAATTAATCTCTGATATTGGTACTTTGATGGATGGATGGCCTGCCTATGCTTGCAGAAGGATGTTTGGAAATTGCTTTTGAATGATGTTTTCCTCTACTTACTGATAAGTGAGTTTTTCTATGTGAACGGCATCGCTGTTCCGCCACCTTATTTGGTTTCTATCTTGTATCATTTCATTTAACTTATCTTTAAAATAATAAACTTATTAAAATCATTTTCTTTTTAGAAGTTTTATTTAATTAGCCTTTTGTGCAAGTATAATATTTATATTACCTTAGTTTTACACCGACAAAAAATGTATAAGTGAACAAATGAATTGTAGTTCCAAACTTATGCACATTAGAGAAATCTTGAAACTTTTGGTCCTGTTGTGGACCTATTTTGCTGGTATTTGCTTCTTTCAACATTATGCACATGGAAGGAATCTGCAAAAAATATTTTCTTATCCCCGAAATTCAAGTTTCCTCTTCAATAAGCAAATGCTTTTGTATATCTTCTAAACTAAAATATACTGATCACTTGTGCAGAAGTTTCTTTCGATAGTCATTCCAACTTTTAGGCAATCTTACAATTATAGCCCCTTCTTGGAACAGTTTAGGAAAAACTATTTTCAGTTCCCAGAGTTTTGCAACTTTACTTGAAATTCATGGACTTATTGACCTAAACAATTAAATTACTTCATCTTTGTCATGGTTCTTTCTTTATTTGATGATGTCATTGGTGCCCTTGTCACTTCGAGGCGGCAGCAGTCGAAGGTTTGGATACAACACACATAGGAAATATTTAATACTGCGACAAGAAACATAATCTTCTCCTTCCAATGAGTTAAGTTTGTGCCATCAAATTTATCTAACTTTACAAAATCTTGATTCATTACTTTGAAAGCCATTGAATCTAACATTTTTTCCAATATAAAACCTTAAAGACTGTTGAGAAAAAGGGGAATAAATATAATAGATCAGTGGTTTTGAGGTGTGTGTAACACTTTCCTTAAGGTTTTATTTGCACCTGCTCAAAAGAATTTGTTAACTGGGTGTAATGCAAATTAATTGATTCTTTAAATTAAAATTCATTGCCCGTTAATTTAGTTCACTTCTGAACCTTTGTATTCAAATTCATTGCACCATGTAATTAACCATAGTTTGCTTTAACTTATTACAAACTCTTTTTTCTTATCGTTAATAATATTACAATATATATAACACATTGAAACACAAAAAATAAAAAATAAAAAAAAGGCTTAAAAAACTAAAAATTTTAAAATTTGATAAAAGCTATCCAGACCAAATAACACGTCCAGACAAATCCAGGCCTAAGCAACTCACGTATCCATGTCTTAAAATTGGATTTTTTAAAAACTTAAATTTGTTTCATTAATTTGAAATTTACTTATAGCTTTTCTTTATACAAATTAAATTGGAAAACATTCATCATTTATTTTTTCAGGAAAAAAATACTTATTTGGATTTTAACACGAATTAACCTCATTAAAGGAACCGGTCAATTTCAAATTAGAACGGTCATAGGCCGCTATCATCTTCCTTTGATCTATTTTCCTTTATGTGTCTTGTAATTAACTTTGCATCATCTAATAAAAAGGAAAAAAAAGAGTAGTGTTACTTATCCCACATTGTTATTCCGAAATGTAATTCTTTATATCATTATGAGATGAACTAGATTAATGAAGAAATTTTTCATGGGCCTTCTCTTATAAATTTTTGTCGGTAATACTACGTATGAAAAGTGAAAGCTAGTTTAATTTAATATAATTAATTTATTATAATTATTATATGTGTAAAAGATAGTTCCTTTAAAAATATTTTGGCAATAAAATATGAATATATATATATAATGAGATCAATAATGTTGAGAACACTAATTCGGATTTGTTGTTGGGCTTGTACCCAAAAGTGGGCTGGTGCCGTCCATAATGTTGAAGGCGTTATTACGGGCCCATATGAAACTTCATTCCTTCTTTTACAAAAATTTAAGAAATATTATTAAGAAATATGAATGCCCATTTGAATCCACAATACCAAATTTTTCCACCAATATATATATATATGGGAATAGAGATAGATTACTAATCAATATTGTATTTTTTTTTATGAGCCCAATATTTTTAGTTAATACTATCATGAAAAAAATCTTTGAGTTGAAATATTGGTACCCTTCCAAAATCTTCTTAAAACCTTTTTTTCAATTATATTCTACTTAAAGTCAAAAATAACTTTTAAGAAAAAAATCAACATGAAAAAAGAAATAAAAAGAAAAAATAATAATGTTTTAAGATTGTACAAATTAATTATATAGAAGAGACTACAAAAAGAAAAGAAAATAAAAGAGAGAAAAGCAAATGTGATTCAATTGGTGAGTTTTATTGGTTTATTCTCGAGCTACAACAAATAATTCAAACCAGGCGTAGAATTTAAATTCGTTAATTATATAAGGGTTTGATCACGTGGTGAAAGAAATTTTAAATATTGCAAGATGTTATTTTTTAATTTTGGTAATACATGCATATTTTATTAAAAAATACGAGATGAAGAAAACTCACCTCTTTCAATCTTGATGGCTATTTCATTCTTCAAAAAATTCATAGCTTTGAAACTGAAAATAACATTTAAATTCTTTTCTATCAAATTCAGAATCCCTTTCTTGTCAACAAATTGAAAAAATTTAGCAAGAATTAACCATACTTATGATCAATTAAATCAATGGACATGTTATTTTTATTTGATAATTGATATATTCAATACGATGAATCAATTGAGAATTCGAAATTTTTTTTTTCGAAACTGGAGCATTTAAAAGAAAGTTCAAATGTTTATTACTACCCAAAAATGGTTGTCCAATCACATAAAGTTGGAACTTTTGTACTCCTGTCAATGTGATCTTTTAGCAAATATATAGATTAAAGTGGGGGAGTAAAAAAAAAAAGGTAGGATTACTTTTATTTGTATTTATCCTTAGATATGATTTTAATAGAATAAGGGTCTGAAGAGAATTTTAGAGGGATGCCAATAGTTCCGCTCAAAATTTGAAGAATTTTGCGGAGTACATCTGATTTTGGGCTGCTACAGCCACCTAACGCCAGGCCCATTCAAGACATTATCTGCACGGCAATTTTTTTTTTTTCTTTTGAGATTTTCTAATCTACATTCAATTTATTTCTATGATTATATATGCGATTTCTTTTTTCTCTAATTTTTACTGTAGGGGTTAGCAGTAAAATATGAACTCTTTATAATCTTTATATTCATTAATACCATTAAATTATACGATTCAAAATAATGGTTAATTTGACAGTTTGACCCTTAAAGGAATGAGGTTTTTAACAAATACTTGTTATCTTGGAAGAATTACTGAAGTAAAATCAGTGTTTAAGAGGAATGACGATGTTGGCTAAAAGGTTGAGAAAAAAAAGAAGTTAAGAGAAAATTAATTATTTGTTATTTTATCGTTTTTTTTTTGGTCTAAAATACTGAACTATATCGTGAGTATTATTGTAATATAATTATATCATTAAACTTGGTGAGTTTGAAGTAGTTTTTTTTTTTGTTAATTGATAAAAATAGTTGTTTTTGCAAAGTAAAAATAAAAAATTCGTTAACCTTAATTTAAGATGAGAACTTGTGTTAGATCAAGCATTAAGTGTAGTGCTGTCTTCACATAAATAAAAAATTAACTATAATAAGCTTATCATGAGAACCGTTTTATCCTTAAATTGAACTATCAATTTAAATATTTCCTATCAAATCAAAAATAAGATAAAGTCGTCAAATACTAAGGGTGTGTTTGGTAATAAATTTTAACTAGTGTTTTTTACTCTTAGTTTGGAAAATGAGAATGATATTTTTGATGAGATATTTTTTTAAATGAAAATTTGTTTGGTAGTTTGTTTTTAAAACAATATATGAAAATGAAAATAGTAAAAACACATTTGGTTATTTGTTTGAAAATATAAAAAATAATAAAAATGTGTTTGGTTGTTTGTCTAAAAAATATAGAATTCTTTATAGAAATTTTTATAAAATACTTTTCTTCTATTTATTAACACATTTTATCTTTTATTATAATAATTTTAATTAAAATGAAATCAAATTTCATACAGTGATAATAATTTCTAGAACACCCTCTCATAATTTATTAAGTTTAAAAAATTAAAATAAAATGAAAAATAAAATAATAAATGTAGAATTAATTAGCATATAACAAAAAAAAAATTCATACTACAATTATATATAAACTTAAGTAAAATAATTTAAAATAAAGCACCATTATTCATTATTACTAGGTAAAAATTGCAAAAAAAAAAAAGAAGGATCTTCATTTTATATTAGATATAATAGAAAATCATACAAAATTTTAATGAACAATAAACAAAACTACAAAATTAAAAAAAGGGTACTTAGATCTTTGTTACAGTTGAAGAGATAAGGACCTGTTGAGTTTTTACAGTTGAAGAAGAAAAAGATTGAAGTATTGATTACAATGAAGAAATAACGTAAAACCATAAAAGTAAATTGAAGGGATAAGGTAGAAGTAAATGGCTAAAGCCTAATGGAGAAAGAATTGTTTATGAAATAAAATAATGGTTGAATAAAGAAAAGTGGTGGGCTAGGCACCAACTTTTTTCCTAATCTTTTTTATTTGTTTTACACTTTTGAGAACAAAAGTGGAGAACGCCATTTGGCATTCTCGACTTTTGCTTACAGAAGTAAAAGAACAAAAATATTTTGTTCTTCAAATTTTTTTAGTGATTATTAGAAAATGGCCTTACTAAACAATTTCATTTTTGAAAAACAAAAAACATCCAACAAAAATCGTTACCAAGTGCACCCTAATATACTATGCCGTCATTTTATGTGAGGAGCATTTTATGCTCAACCTCAAATTGAAACTATATCAATTTGAACATTTCCTATCAAATCAAAAAAAATAAAATAAAATAAAGTAGTCAATCAATAGTCAAATACTAGTTTATAAAAAATTTGAGATACGTCTTCTGAAAATTGAAAAGTCAATTGCAAATCAAATATTAACTTATAAAAATTCATATCTGGTAACCGTTGTTCTCTATGATTACCATTTTATCCTCGCGTTAAAGAATTAAAATGAGGATAAAATAGTCAATCAAGCATCAAATAGAATACCAAATCCCTTCATTTTCGCGTGATATTTTTCACATCACACTCAACCATCAAGAAAAAGAAATCAAGGCACTGAGTGTGAGTGAAAATGGCGAGATTCGCGAGAAGGAAGAAAAACAAGAAGGGACGAAGAAGAAAGGGAGAACCGTGTAGGGGTGATCATCTGACCAAACGCCAGGTCCAGAGAGTCCAAGGTCCTGACTCTCACAATCGTTTTAAGATTTTTGTGACACTCCATTTCGAGTTAATTCTACACAATGTAATTGAGCAGTGCCAACAATTGTTCCTGTTACAGACTAGGGGTCCGAGACAACGATCAGTATTCTTGTGACTAATTTTTGTTTGTTTATTTTCAGTTTTTCCAAACATTCTTATTATTGAATGATTTATCTTCTTTTGAAGCTCCTTTGTCTAGGCGGTACTGCAACTGTTTTCAGCTTTCAGTCGACCTATAAAGATGACTTTGTCAATCACTTTAACGAGAGGGTTAACATCGTAATGAAGGTAATTTGTAGTTACTTAATGTTTTTCTTATGATTTCTTTTCCATTTCTTTATTAAATATTTAGATTTGTTTGATTGAGCAAGCAAACGTCTTAATTGTTTTTCTAGGCCATCCATTTTGTTTCTTTTTTTATGAACATTTTTGTCATATTTCTTTCTTTATTGTTGATTTCTTTTTTATTTATTGATTATATTTAGATGATAGGTCTCTTTGGATTGAACAACGTTCAACAATATACCAATAAAAAATAGTTGAAATGTATAATCACTGTCATTTTCTGGGCCATCCATTTTGATTGCTTGCTCAATCAAACAAATCTAAATATGTAATTAAGAAATCGAAAAGAAACCATCAACAAAGAAAGAAAAATGCTAAGAAACTACAAATAACCTTGATTACGAGATTAACCCTCTCGTTAAAGTGATTGACAAAGTCGTATTTACAGATTGTGTGAAAGTCGAAAATAATGGCAGTATCGCCTGGACAAAAGAGCTGCAAGAGAAGATAAATCATTAAATAATAATAATATTTGGAGAAAAAGGAAAAAGAAATATAAATAAACAAAAATTAGTCACCTGCATTCATATCGCTATCTTAGACCTCTAGTCCATAACAGAAACAATGGTCAGCACCACTTGATTACGTTGTGTAGGATTAACTAATGGAGTGTTACGAAAATCTTAAAACGAGTGCAAGGTTCAGGACCATGGACTCTTTTCACCTACCGTTTGTCAAGTGATCACCTTTACGCGGTTCTCCCTCATCATAATTATTTTTCTAGGCCATCTGTTTTGTTTCTTTTTATATGAACATATTTGTCATATTTCTTTTTTTGTTATTGATTTCATTTTGATTTATTGATTATATTTAGATGATAGGTCTCTTTGGATTGAACAACATTCAACCCTATACCAAAAGAAGTGTTTAGAATGCATAGTCATTGTCATTTTCTACGCCATCCATTTTGATTTTGTTTTTTTTTTATCTACTATTTTAATTTGGTGCTAATTTGAAGCAATTGGAGTGAAAAAGTGGAGTATGTCCATGTTAAGCTCTTTATACAACATGGACATACTCCACGTGTATGTTAGTGATGTCTTTAAAAGTGACAGTTTGTCCATTTCTATGTTCATTTTCACGTCTACAGAAATGTTCATTTTCACGTCTACTTTGTTATGAGAGTAAACTTGTTTTACTGTGTTAGGTGTGTGAATTATTAGTGAAATATGTTAGATGTGTGAATTTTTAGTGGAATGTGCTAGGTGTTGTAGGTGAAGTAGAATGAGTTAGATGAGGATTAGTGTGGTGGTTCAGAATAAAAGGAATGGTTGTGATTAAATTAGTTTAGTTTATATATATGGTTTGTATTGAGATTTGGGCACCATAAATACCCTTATTATTTGTGTTGTTAGCATCTCTAAAAAATAAGAGATCTAGTCTAAAGAAAAAGAAGAAGAAAAGCTTTTAATTGTTTATGAAAGTTTAGTGTTTGTATTGTGAAGAATTTGTAATTGAGTCTTTTAGAGCTTTCATTGAACAAAGTGTGTGTTTTTAATCTTTCAAATTCTCTAACAAAGTGGTATCAGAGATCATTGCTTTACATAACAGTGTAGCAAATCAAATCGAAGATCTTGAAGAGACGAACATGAAGCCACAAAATTAAGCCTGATCTTTAATATTTTTTTTTTAAAAGTAAGGGGGGTGGGCAAAACCCAAATATATTTTTTATTTTTCCCCTTACTACCCCCAAGGATCAACCCGGGCGTCAACGGCTACAATGCTGTTACCAACCCAACCATGACCTTGGGGGTAGCTTGATCTTCAATTTATTTTATTGCTTTTCAGAATTACCCTTAAAAATAAAATACCCTTAAAAATAAAATAGTATTTTATTTTAACCTCTCTCCCCCACTCCCTCCCTCTAGCATAATCATCATATTCACCACCTTTCTTTATCAACAATAAGTTCATCTTCATCACCACTACCACCACCTACCTTCTTCGCCATCAATCCATCACCTCCAACAATATATAATGAGTTTCAATATTGGATTTTGTTAAATTTTATGAACAAAGTGGTGGGTTTTGTGCATTATAGATGATATTGATTTTGGTTTGTGTGATAGTATAAGATTTTGTTTAATTTCAATTTTAGATTTGATTAAGAGTTAATCGTTTAATCATATTTTCAATCAATTAAAAAAAAGAGAGAGATGAGAAGTTAATTTATTGAGAGATTGAGAGAGAAGAAAAAATATTTATTTTTAGATTATTTTTTATTTTTCAATAAGAGTATTTATAATATAAGTAATATTGATTGAAAAGTGGGGTTGGTAAAATAAATTGGGAGAGCCAAATATCATCACTCTTCATTTATTAGGAGCAATGCTCCTCGGACCTGGGGGCAATAACAACAAAAAAAAAAAAAAGAATTTACACAATGATTTGAAAGGATCGCAAAGAGAATGAATTTGAGTTTCTACAAATGATTCGTTTTTAGTTATAAATATTTATTTGTATAAGTGGGCTAAACCCTAGCCCATGGATCTTACATTTATCCAGAGCTGTGCTCGCTAGACCTAAGGGCTACATTATAGTGGTATGAATTCACAGACACGAATGTATTGGGAGAAATACTAAGTTGACCTAGCTCACTCATTGTCATAACATTATAGTAACAAACAATAGTAAATGAAAAATAAAAATAAAAAGGAGAAAATCAGCTCTTGATTTTCTATTTTTTTTTAAATATTACATTACAAGTTTATTGATAACTGCATCAAAAAACTTTTGGATTTGTCTTGAGAATTGAGAAGGACCGATCTATTTTCAAATGAGGAGAAAAAAATCTATTCCCACAACAAATACGAATATATCAAATTTTAACTTTAATGACGAGACAATAAGGTAACTAACAAAAAGAAGAAAAAACAACTCTTAACTAGTGTTTATTAAAGCATGATGAATCATAAAGTTGCTAATATACAAAAATAAGAATAGGGAAATAAATATAAAAATATCAAAAAATTATAGAAATAGACAGCAACCAGTCAAAGGCTCAAAGCTATGTAACAATAACAATCACCATGGAAGCAGCTATGAAAGACTGAAACCTACCAGTCTATTCCCGTCTCTTCTTTGAGTTTTTTTTTTTTTTTTTTGAAAAACATTGCACTAGTTTCTTCTTTCAACGTTCAAAGTCAGTTTTTTTCTCTTAACTTTTATCTTTAGAACTACTAATTTATGTTTTTATTTTCAAAACTCTAGTCATCATATTGATATTGATCATCTGCTTGCGTGGAATTTAATGGCAAGGCCTGGAAACAAGATCATTCAAGCCAAGTTGGTGGGTATGTTTGCTTAATACTTTTATTTGATTCCTTACAATGTTTGGTCATGACTTTTGACATTTTTGTAATTGTTCGGTGCAGAGATAAAGTATCAGCAGGTGATTAATATTAGGAGTCTTTTATAGATAATGTATTATTTAGATTTAAAAATTTAATTAGCAACACAATTACGGAATCCCTGTTCATACAAATCCGAACAAAACCTACCTCTGTTCTGAACTACAAATAAGTAAAATAAATTATATAGTCCACGTACTTTAGCATGAATAGAACTCAACAGTTTGGTAAGGGCAGGGAGACAACTGAAGGAGAAAGAAACTCAGAGAAGACATCAGACAAAGAAGTTTTACTACGTTGTGTTCATGAAGTTTTGTAGAAAAAATGTAGTGTGACGCGTTAATAAGTCTTGACAAGGGCATGTTATAAATGCAATTGGTAATTTGGTATGCCCTGTTAATAATGCTGCATTGACTCTAAATCTTGTGTCATCATTATTGCATTGTATGTTAGCTATGCAGGGGTCTTTACAAAGTTTCACATGCATTCTGTTCAAGCTTCAAGGTTAAAATATCACACACCCTATTAACATTATTTCAAAATCGTTTTATTTTTCCACTTCTTCAAAAATAAATGCTGTATTGCTTCCGGATATGTTCAATAGAGCCAAGAAATGGATTCACCAATTGCAAAGACAAGGAAAGAACAGAGAAAAAAAAAATTAGTTTGAGAAAATTGGCATGTATATATTAATAATTAAATTTTTAAATTGATCAAATCATGGTAGTAAGAGAAAAAAAATAAAAAATTCGGCATATATATATTATTGGATGTATTAGATGAGTATATTAGTACAGTCACATGTTAAATTTTCTCAAACGACTAACAAACCTTGTGCCCTTGGAAAAAAGAAAATGCACAAGAAAATACACCTGAATGCATGTATTTGTACAAATAAAAAAGCAAGAGCAAAATATATGTGTCCTAATCTTCCAAAAATATATTTATCATTTTATCCAGCACAATCAGTATACAATGTAAAATCCTTTTGCTCATAAATTTATCATTTTATACATGCGTGTAAAACATAAACATGTCACAACATAAAAACACCACCAAGAAAGAATCCTTATTGCAACACTTTTTCTAATCAATTTAAATAGTTTGGCCATGCTCTCTATTACTTTCTACTTTTTCATTTGAATGGGTCATATGTAGTTATGTACTTCTATTTTTGTTCTTTGAAATTGAAATGTTGGAGAAAATTAAAATTGGGACCGGCCTAACTTCAGTATATATATGTATATATATTTTATCACAGTGCCTAATTGTTTGTTTTCTCAAAATTAAGGATTGGGTTGATGGTGAAAACAATATTCCGATGAAGTCCCAAACTAATATGGATTGAATTGAATGTTCTGGTTTCGAACCTAATGTATGTGTTAATGTGCTGGAATTTATGGATGAATTCTCTATTCGCTCTATAAATAACTCTGTATTTATTCTTATATTTTCATTAAAAATAAATATATGATATACTTCTCACTTTATCTGAGTTTTGGTAAAAATTTTTACCGTGCATGTATCATAATTGATAAAACACTTTAATAAAGTATTTGATAAAGTATTCATAAAACACTTTAATAAAGTATTTCTGTTTTTCTTGTTTCCAAAATTCAAGAGTTGATAGTTGAGTGCTATATTTTGTTAAATGATTCTGTTTATACATTAATATAATATCAGTACAAGTAGTGTTGTTAGTATCTTGTGTCTTTGGCAATTATGTATCGGACAATCCTTTTTAATTTACTTTTTGTTTTAACTTTTAACTTTATTAAAAAATTATAAAAATATATATGGAAGTCCGCTGATGATGTTTTTCATTTTGTTTTTGCAGAAGTAGAATTGCTGAGTAATAAGCAGTAATGATGATGTTTTTGTTTGTCGAAAAGTTTCCGTAAATTTTCTCCGGTAAAAACTTTTTTTTTTTCCTTTTTTTCAACTCCTCTATTAACAGCAGCAGTAGCTGTAGTTGTGTATAAACATCTCAAAGATGGTTGCAAATAGATTACCTTTCTTGTTCATGAAGTTTTATGACTCTGAAATGAACCATCACAGTGATAATTCTTCAATGGCACGGTTGTGTGTTCTGTTTTGGATTACACCATGCATGTTCATCTGTATTTTGCATTGAACAGAACAGAAACATAACAATCATGTCAACACACAAGCCTAGACAAGGGTGTGTTATATATTTAATTGGTCTGCCCTGTTAATGCTGCATCGACTCCAAATTTTTTGTCATGCATTGTATGTTGATTAGCTATACAAGCATTCTGTCCGAGCTTCAAGGGAACAATTAATATCACACCATATTACATTAATATTTCAAAATATATCATTTTATTTTTCCACCTCTTCAAAAATAACTGCTATAATATTGTTTCAGGTTATATATATATATATATGTTCAATAAAGCCAAGAAATGGGTTCACCAATTGCAAAGGCAAGGTAATTAAGAACATAAAAAAAATTTAAAAAAAAAAAAACTTTTAGTCTGCAATTACTGACTTCCTTTGCTTCTCACCCAAACTCTGTTTGTTTAATTGAATGCATGCTGTCATTACATGCAAGTTTGAATGATTTGTTTTTGGGACTGCATCATGCCATGAGATTACTCTCTGGCAATGGTGACAAATTGCCCACGTTGGAACTATTAGAGGGATTGAAGTGGAGTATGAGAGGGTTACCAGCAAGTTAATATTTATTTCATAATTTCATAACTTTAACTCACATGTATCCCGAAAGCTGTTGATTGTTAAGTTTCATATTTGCAGGACTGTGATCAATATAATGAGCAGTACCGACGCTGATGATGTTTTTTTTCCATTTTTCTTTCTCCTGTAAAAACTTTGCCTTTTATTTTTGGGCAGTAAAAACAAATTGCAATATCAATTGCAGTGAATTTCAATCAAAGTCTAATATTCATGAGCAATTTAAGACACATTTGATGATCAAAATCCTTAGCTTGCTGAGATTACACTTAATAATTAATTTCATTTGTGGTTTGTCTTGGCTAAATCATTGACACAATGGCGGCAAATGCTCTTCTCCAACTTGTAGAATCTCTCAATCATTGTGAGAATGAGTTCGAGTTTTTATAGAGATCTCATCCTCCTTTATAAATATTAATTCGTAGGAGTGGTCATGCAAGAGAGACGCATAGGCCATATTATAATTTGCTTGAATTTACACTCGTTTTTAACTGATTGATGTAGTCAAAATAATAAGGAGAAAAGTCTGCTCCAACAACACATGTGAAGAGACTCGAATCCTAACCTCAATGATGAAGAGGTGGTGTAAATTTGAGCATCCTTAATCACGACCCTGCTAATGTACACAAATAAGAATAGGAGAATGAATAAAAATATTAAAAAAATATAGAAATAAAAAGCTACCAGTCAAAGCTATAATAACTATGAAAGATTGAAACCTACCAGTCTAATTCCAGTCTCTTCTTTAAGTTTCTTGGAAAATATTACATTGGTTTCCTCTTTTAACATCAAAGCCATGATTGTTTCTCTTTAAAAATTTTATCTTCATTTTTTTTTTTTCAAAAGATTTCTCCTCATATTGATCATCTATTTGGGTGGAATTTAATGGCAAGGCCTGGAAACAAGATCATTCAAGCTAAGCTGGTGGGTATGTCTGCTTAATACTTTTTTATTTGATTTCTTACAATGTTTGGTGATGATTTTTGAAATTCTTCGAGAACTTTTGTAGGCAAAATATAGAGTGACACATTTAACAAGTCCTGAATTTTTTATTTTTAGCAAGGCAAAAAGTGCTGTTAGATGAATGATCTTAATGTTTTATCATGTCATTGCAGGTGCTTCTAGGAGACATGGGAACTGGAAAAACAAGTTTGGCATTAAGATTCATCAAAGGCCAATTTTATGATCAACAGGTAACTCCTCCTTTCCTGTTTCTTTTACAATTCAATGTAATTTTCATCTTGCCGAAGATGTCAATATATGGTGCTTGCGTATGTGCAGGAACCAACCATTGGAGCGGCATTTTTCACTCAAATTTTATCCTTGTCTGAAGCCACTGTAAAATTTGATATATGGGACACTGCAGGACAAGAAAGATACCATAGCTTGGCTCCTATGTACTATCGCGGTGCAGCAGCAGCTGTGGTTGTGTATGACATCTCAAACATGGTACCTACTGATTACCTTTCTTGTTGATTAAGTTTTTTGTGTGTAATGTTCTTCGAATGGCACGATTATGTTACTTCGTTCAGGCTAGGTTCCTCCGTTTTTTGCATTGAACATAACAGAAAGATCACTGAAGTAAAATATAACAATCATGTGTACTCAAAATCCTAGACAAGGATGAGAAAATACAATCGGTGTATATGCCTTGTTAATGACCCCAAATTTTATGTCATGCATTGTTTATTAGCTAGACTGGGGTCTTTACAAAGTTTTGCATGCTTTATTTTCAAGCTTCAAGGACATATCACAACATATTACATCATTTCAAATTCGTTTTATTTTTCTACCTCTTCAAAAGCAACTGCTGTATTGCTTCAGGATACGTTCAATAGAGCCAAGAAATGGGTTCTGGAATTGCAAAGGCAAGGTAAGAACAGAGAATTGAAAAGTAGTATTCTAATTCTCATACCGTATTCTATCCAATGTAGTAATGTAATGCGAAAGAACCTGTATACATTTATCGTATTTATGCATGCCTTACCTATGTTGTGTTCTTATGTTACTAATCTCTAGGAAATCAAACTGTGGTGATGGCATTGGTAGCTAACAAGTCTGATTTGGATTCGCAAAGAGAGGTGCAGACAGAGGTATCTTCAGAATATTTTCCCTTATTTCGAATATCAAAATTCGCATCTTTCAAATTACTTGGGAGTTGCTTTAAAGCAATATAAATAATGCACCAACTTGAAAATGTTGAGGCAGGAAGGTGAGCAACTTTCTCAAGAAAACGGAATGTTTTATATTGAAACATCAGCAAAAACTGCACAGAATATCAATGAGCTTTTCTACGAAATAGGTAGTTTTTGTTCTGCGGTCTAATTTCACCACAATATGCAAACAGTTCGATCTTCATTTTTGAGACAAGTTTGTCAATGACTCCAAAGAATAATCAAATCGTCTGATGCTTAATATTGTTTCACTTTGTTCGTCCTTTGCAGCTAAGAGACTGGCAAGAGTTGTCCCTCCGAAGCGTTCTGGGATAAATCTAAACCATGAAACACAAGAAAGAAGAAAAGGATTTTGTTGCTTAGGCTGAAACAAATCTCTCATACGGGAGGTTTAAGAAATCATGTAAAGATGTGATTCTTTACAGAACCAAGTCAATGCTTTCCAAGTTTCTCATTTAACGTGTATGGAGTACCATAAATCTTTGTGAATGAAACGCCCACAGGTTGAGAAAATTCTTAAAAGTGATCTAAATTTCGGAACCTGTAATATCAATTTGCAGGATGCATGCGTCTAAGATTTCACTTGTATATTTCAGTAGTTACATATTGTCTCACAAAGAAGAAAGCTTTCACATTTCACAAGTCATCAAGATGCAGTTCTTATTAGCAAAAGAAAATAATTAAACAGAATTTTTCGCCTACTGTGTAATTAT
Organism: Clausena lansium; assembly: GCA_030449835.1. Lineage (NCBI taxonomy): Eukaryota > Viridiplantae > Streptophyta > Magnoliopsida > Sapindales > Rutaceae > Clausena > Clausena lansium. Next base: position 4,615,952 of record JASUUF010000369.1, read on the forward strand.
TCAACCAACATAAATAAAATAGAACAGTTCTAAAAACAAGCATATATTCATTTATAGTTAAAATTTCCCTCTACAATAGAGAACCAAGATGGCTTGTATCACATTTCCGGCGGCCATTTTCTAATTTTCTTTTATGTAAACAGAGAAGACAACCTTCAATCATGAAGGAAGATCGCAATAGTTAGAGACGAATCACATCTCTTCGGTTGAAACTCACTTTAATTCAATGCCACCAAATTCATAGAAGCTTACCCTATATAAAAATGCATATGAAGTTACAGACACTTACACGCAAATTATACAAACTTACAAAACCCATTATTCACGATGAGCTTTCACCTGGATTCTTGTACTGTGCTATATTTCTCAACTCCTTGTACATTTGGGAACAAGCAAATGAAATTTCAGACATTGCCTTAAAGAGCTCTGGCAGATGATTTCTAAGACTAGTCAAAGACTTTTCTCTCACTGCAATGCATTGCCTCTGGTAAGCTTCCTCCTCCTCCTCCAAACGCTTCTTCAACACATCCACCACAAATTTTCTCTCTGTAACAGCATCCTTGAGTGTGGTATCATCAGCATCCAATTCTTCTTGTGTTCTTCGCGTTATATACTTATTATACCAGTCTTCAAATTGCCTGGTCTTGCGAGAAAGCTCTTTCCTGGTTTCTTCACACCTTTCCTTCAATTTCATTTCTTCTTCTTGATGATGCATAATGGTATTTATAAGGGCAGCAAAGTTACCTATAGCACTTCTAGCTATCTCATCTTGAAGTTTGTCCAGACGATCCTGCCAAACAACGATGAGTTGCTGAATTGGGGGAGTCTGGATCCTAGGTGGGGAAGAAACCTTTTCCCTCAGACTGCTCTCAATGGGAATGAGATTTAGTTTTAACCATTTATTGAGGGCCTTTATGTACACTTTCTGATGGTCTATAAGCTTACAAAACTGTGAGTTCCACTCTTGCACAACAGCCCATAGCTGGACGGTGCGCTCATGGTGGTGCTCACTTGTTTCCTTGGGGGACTGTGACATGTCCAGAGATTTTAGAGCTATCACAATCCTAGACTGGCTCTTATGGTGAAATTGCATGGTCGCCCACATTAAAGCCATCCTGCATACCATAAACTGGACTTCAGGTTTTGTGCAAAAATTTTTTAGGAGAAAAAATTTAGAAGATAAACAGTTTAGTCAATACCAGCAATGGTTTCCATACAATGAGATAAAAAATAAATGAATTATAAAGGAGAATGCGATCATACAAATGCGGTGACACAGATGCAGAAATTCAATGGCAAAGCAAGACCAGCTTGCAATCAACTATCGACACATGAAGTTATAGGATAAGAGTAACCAAAATGAAAATATTCAGATGGAGAGGAAGAGTGACTCAAAAGTAATACAAGGAAAGAAGGAAATCAAGATAAGATGAGAGAAAGCATACGAGAGAATGCCAATAGCATCCAGGTAAATTGAAAGAAAACATCAACTTAATAAAATGAAAGAATGCCAATCCCATCAAAATTTGTTGCCTGCTTAAGACAGCTGCAGCGGTGGTATCATTATGTTTTGCATTTAGATCACATTCAATATTTTTTGCTTCCAAAATCATCATACTAATGGAGAGCCAATAAAGCATTCTTCTGACACCAATAAGAGTGTATGATAAAGACAGCAAACTGTGCAGCAAGTGCTGGATAGTTTATGAGTTCAATCATAAAAGGACTCCAAATAAACACACCTGAGATGGTTTCCAAAATGCAGTGAACACTGGCGGAAAAAAAAACACCCAATTCAACCTAAATAAGCAATTTGTATATTCTTCGCATATCTTTCTTCTAGTCAGATTGAGCAATGAAGTTTGGTCTGAAACTACTAACAAGCGATTAATGTCATGCAAGTGCAAAAGAGAAATAGTCCCATACAACTGGAAATTTATTTTCATTTAATTTAACCACTGCAGGAACTATTTCAAGAGGAATAACTCAATATGTTACCACCATTTCTTTCTAGGCATGGCATGGTGATGATATTGTATGTCTGTAGAAATGAATAAAAAAATCCCCTCAGTGCAATCCCAAGCAAACTCGGATTTGTTCATTTTTGTGCAAACTTTAATGAATTCCGCATGATAAACTTAAGTACCTAGTTTATTATGGAACCCATTCCTTAAAATTTACATCAAGCATCTTCTAATGCATCAATCTTGATCAGTCAAACCATCTAAACAAGTCCCAGTTATTCTTGTTCTGTCCTACTGTTCAGTTCATCGTTGACACATAATAATCCATTTCCAAATAACCAAATGGAATAAGATACCAAAACATTTAACTTCAGATGTTTTTCTTAGAATGAAACATACCCATCAACAAGCTGAACAAGTTTTGGATATAGCTGTTCATCTCGTAAACGATTTATTTCGAGAACTGTTGAATCCATGGATTGCATATCAACAATGTATCTTGTGTGCAGATGACTTACTGCTGCTTTTATTTTCTCTAGTGCTTCAGAGTTGGTACCTCGTTTCTTTTGCTTGTTAAGCATAGCAACCTTTCTTTGGTAGTCAAGTTTCATAAGTTCACCTGCCTATCAGCAACATCAGTACCAATAAGATTCAGAAGACAATTTGTATGACAAACGTAATACAGTAAAAAATATCATGAAAGCTGCACATTTTGTAGAAACAAAAACAAAATTACAAGTTTGTTAGTTGATTTGAATAAAAGAATATTTTTTTTATATCAACCAAACAGAGAGGTGAGATTTAACCTACCAATCAACGAATAATAGTCACAAATTATATAAAGCAAAAAGTGATACAATCTTAGATTAAAGGAAGAAAAACAAGGACTAAAAATTGACTTCTATTTGGCAAGGTGATAATACAATTTACAATAGAGCCAAGTCCATGAAAAAGAACAAGTATAAGGGCACTCTCTCAAGCATTTCCTAAATCCGACCGCCAATGTGATGCTCTTTCCCTACTCATTCCCCTCCACGTTTTCTACTGCAAATTTATCAAAGGAAACTTCATGATGAACTTAAGCATGGGAATAGAAACAATCACCTCTCTGCAGGCACCTTAAACTAGGATTTACATACACAGAAGTAATAAAATATGTTTCAAGTTGTAGCAATCCACTCAAGAAGCAGATATTTGAAGTTAAACAATAGCTAAACGGAACAAAAAAGAAAAGTGCATGATCATCAGCTGTAGAAAAAAGTAGCCAACGAAAGAAAAATATGGTCCACTATGATAGAGTCTGGCAGTTTGATCAATCCAACATTGACAGGGAACAGTTTCACTATAGGGACCATGACTAGTTTTAATTCAATGTTTTTTTTTTGGGGGGGTGGGGGGAAAGGGGAGGGGGTGTACAACAACTTGAAGCACAACTTGTCCAAACACGTACACTCACCCATCTGCATATTTATTAAGCAGCTGTAATATAACAACTTGGAATTCTGTCTCTTCAACAAACAAAAGCTATAAGTTGTTCATTTTAAAGATATAATTATCATAATCTGCATGATGTTGACTGGGTACTGGGTCTCCCCAGTTTAGGGGAAAAGGAGACATAACAAGAATGGCGGCTTGCAGCTGGACATCTACTAGTACTACTACTAAATTCATCACATTTAAGAGATGCAACTTATTGGTTGGTGGACAAATGTTACTAATCATGTTCACCTCATGTTATCAAACCACATCTGCTTGAAAACAATTTCTATTAATATCTAAGTTGTAGTACTTCAAATTCAGTGACATAAGTTGTAGTACTTCAAATTCAGTGACACCCGCACAAAAAGATATGACCATAATGCTTTAAAACAGAAAGTCTAATTCAAATTTATCAAGAGAAGAGACTCCAACATACCCTCACTTCATCATAAAGCTTTTTTTCCCATGCTAGTAATTTATCCAACACTGTGGCATGAGTTTCATGCTGTTCTGAATCGAAATCATCTTTCACATCATCAAGCATGGGTAATCCTCTAAATGACCGATTCCATGTAATAACACGCATCACTCTTGCAGAGTGATCAATGTGCCCTGCAACAGAAATAGCGAGGTATTGACAAACCAATCACTATAAAGTTCATGAAGTTGTTCTGTAAACTCTATAATGAAATAAGAAAGACAGTCTTACCAAAGTCATGAAAATCATGTCCTAAACTATAAGGACAAAGTTCATCAAACGATTAAAATCACTGACAAATGAGCACAACAATTTTTTGCCACTTACAGAATTCTCTATAAAATTCATTTTTATTACATCATAATAAATGTTTGACTAATGCAATCTTAATCATTTTATTCTAAATCAAAATGTTGCAATTAGTGCTGCAAACTATCTCTAGAATTAGAATTGCCAGTAGCTATGCCAAACCAACTAGTGATTTTACTCTATGCCCATTTATCTTCAACTCCAAAAGTTTAGATTAGATGCTCTCTAAAAAATATTAAAATTAAATCTAAACTACAGAAATACCGCGATTATCAGCAAAATTGGAATGATAGTGCAACCGGGTTGCCTCCAACATCTTAGAGACATCATGTGCACTCTCTGATGCTTTCAAGAAATGATCATCCAACTCCACAAATACCTGCAACAAATTCACTCTCTTCTCCCCCATTCCCCCCGTCGACTTCCCTCTCTTAGCATTCCTCCCCACACTCCCTCCACCAATAGCTGCCGCTGCCACCACTCTCTCCTCCTCCGCAGCATCCTCCACCACTGGTGGCGGTGGTACCTCCTTCCGCTTTTCCTCAACATTTTCTTTTCTCTTAGGAATTTCATCAAACACCTTGCTCTCAACATTCTCCATAGCCTCCTCCTCTTTCACCTCCAAACTCGGTCTCGGATAGTTCTCCTCAACCTGAAAAAAATAATCATACATAGGCGCACTATTCTCAACCCCCGGCGGTGGTGCCCGCTCTTGCGGCGCACCCGCTTCCTCCTTCTTCTGATGATCCCCACTCCGATTTCTGCCACTACTTCTCTTCCTCGTAATCAATCTCTCGTTACTCTCAATCTCATCATCCTCATCATCACCATCACCATCGTCCTCCTCTTCAATCGTCGGCCCCACGCCATTCTCTCGAGTCTTCTGCATCTTCATCATCTCCGGCATGCTAGCCGCACGTTGAATCGGCGGCGGCGGCGTAGTCAGTGACGGAGGCGGAGGCGGTGGGAGGAGAGGATCCAACGGGGGCTGGAGCGCCACCGACGCCCCAGCAGCAGAAGCAGAAGATTGGTGGGATGCGCCGGTGACGAGCTGAGGGTTCTGGACCTCGCCGTGTGCGTAGTCACTGAGGGCAGCGCCGGTGTTTTTGAGTGACATGGCGTACGCTGAGTGGGCCGCAGCAAAAGCGTTGCGGGCCCCCACTGCTTCTTTCATGAACTGCTTCCGGTCTTTGCATCGTGTCACTGCTTCTTCGTTCTCAATTTTCGATTGCGTGCAGCCCATTGAATTGTTTAATCAGTGATCTGAATTTTGAAGGTGAATTTAGATCGAGAATTTAGCGTGAATTCTTTTTTTTTTTTCAAAGAAAAGGAAAAATTGAAATGCTAAGCTAAGCTAACTGTACAGGGGAGACTAGAGACTAGAGAGGGAGAGGGAGAGAGAGGTGTGTGTATTGAGTATCGACGGAGGAGAAGAAAAAGAAGGTTGAAGATGACTGATGAAACCGGCGTCGTATTCGGTGGGTTTTGATGATGAAACGGTGTCGTTGAATGGTTGGTTTTGTTGGGTAGCATGAGAAGGGACAAAAGAGCGTGGGGATTCGAGACCACCAATGGGGTTTAATACTTAATAAAGAGTGAATAAAATCAGTAGTGCATAAAATTAAAATTCTAATAATAATTGAATTTTTAACGGGGAGGACTGAATTTAAGAGCAATTATTTTACATACCCCAATGATTGAATTTTTAATGGGGAGGACTGAATTTAAGAGCAACTATATTACATACCCCAATGGATTAGTTAGAAACCTTGTACAAGAGCCAAATATAATAATGATAATAATAATAAAGTACAATCGGATTTAAATAAAAAATTGAAGTAATTCGGTAATTCATATTGACATTAGTCAATATCTCTTTGTTTGAATTGGTGGACACCTATTCCTTTTAATTTTAATATAAGAAAAAAAAATGCACAATTAAGAGTATTTCTAAAAAATTATTTAAATTTTATTCTTTAAATACCTATTTATTTACCTATGTGGCAAACAAGAGATTGAAAAAATAAAATCTTCTCTAAAAAAACTCATCAAATAAGAACAAATTAAATATTATTTGAATCAAAAAGCCATTGGATATCTTTTTTCTAAAAAAAAACATAAATAATAATTATAGCACTCTTATCTTTTCAATAAATAATAATAAAATATTAATAGAAGAGTGAGAAACTCACTCGATAATATTGAAGAGTAATAAACAAATCTTATTTGAAGAAATTAAATTAACTTATCTTTTAGAGTGTTTTACATTGGCATGGCTCTTCAAATAAGAAGTAAAATCTTATCTGAACAGTCTTCTGGGGATGCTCTAAAATTCAATACTTATAAAGCCTAATGCAGAAGCTCAAAATAGAAAAATCAAAGAAAATAAACTTAAGATACTAGAATATCAAAGACTAAGTGAAGAATGTGACAATTAGAATTGGGCATCATACCGAATTTAGATATTACCCAATATCCAATCGAATACAGTTTGTGCCATTCGATGGAATTTGCTTCAGAATGGATCAGATCCAGGTTAATTCAGACAATCCGATCGGATTCCACTACTTAATAAAAAAATTTAAAAAATCTAAATATAAATAATCAAATATAAAATTAATTATAGATTTCATGAATTTTATATGAAAATTACTAAAAAGGCCCCAAATACGAACTCAATTCGAATCCTAAATGCCATTTGAATCCAAAATATCATCGAAGTCCGAACTCATTTGAATAAATTATTTAGTATGGAAAAAGCTTTAGCGCACGAAAGATGCTGAGAGAACCCCGCACGAAACGATGAGAATCTGTGTCGTTTCGAGCCCTCTCACCTTTCGTGCACCGCTCCTCTTTTAATTTCGAAACTAGCGCTGGTTTTTGGAGTTTTGTGCAGATTTTTTTTATATTTTACTTGTACATCCACGTGAACTAAAAAGCTTTATGTGCATCACGTGAAAGAAGAAATGTACATCACTTCTAACTTTTTCTTCTTCAACATCAACACTCGTTCTTCTCCTTTACAGAATTTAGTTCCTCGGCAACACTCGCCACTGGTTATCTTCTTCAATTCTTCAACTCATCATCACAGCTACTGCTTAATACTCCTGGATCCGGACTACCCTTGGCACAAGCTGTTAGCCCTTTTTCCCAACTTCCTCATCCTCTGCCTCCCAAGCTTTCCACTCACTACCCTTGGCACAAGTTCATCATCCAAATCATACACACCATCATTATCATCATCATAGCCATCACTATCATCATAACCATGCTCATAATAATCACAACACAACCCTCACCCTCATCCACATCATCATCATGATACTGATCTCCCACATAAGATACTTGCTCCTCAATAATCCCACCACCAACATCATCAAGAACAATTTTTCCCTCATCAAAATGGGATTTTTCTAGGGCTACGAATGAATTAGCAACTGAAGAACGCCAAGAAACAAACAACCCATCATTATTGATGTTGTCCAATGAGAGTTCATCAATCTCACGATCATTAACATCATCATCAGCATTAGATGGGTTGATGAATTCCCAGTATGAGAGATCAATTTCTTCTGATTCCCTTGATGACAAACACAAGAATTCATCACTCGCTTGTTGCTGCAACTGGAAGATTTCATTTTGACTTGCCATTTTTTCCTCTTTTGGATTTTTAAATTTTTCTTCGCCTCTTGCTTTTGATATTTCGTTAATTTTGTAAAATGAATTGAAAGAAGAAAGAAGAGATAGAGAAAGCTTTGTGTTTTTTTTTTAAATATCAATTAATTTTTTTTATTTTATTACTTAAAGTGCTGAGAGAGTGAAACGGCAAGATTTTTATCGTTTCGTGCAGGATTCTCTCAGCACTCTCGTGCTCAATAGCAGAACTCTTTTAATATTCCTCTATTTTTTTTTTCAGTTTTGGAATTTTTTTAATTTGGGTTTTTCTAAGTTACATTTGTAACTTACAACCAACATTTTTCAATGCAAAAATGAACAATAAAACAGTTGAATTAGATGAGTCAGCAGGTGAGTTTTAAATTTTAATTGGTTGTAAGTTATTATATTACATATATAACTTAATGAGACAATTATAATTTTGTTGTAAAAATTGAGGCAGCTTAATTGATTGTTGTCTTAAGACCTAAGAAGTTGGGTTGGATCAGATTTTCTTATGATATGATCTTGTACTGAATAAATAATTCAAATACTGATTAATAGCCTTGCTTATTACCGTTAAAAAGCATGCAGTAGTACAGTAGAAAAGACTTAAAAATTCAGTAGAACTCGGATGGATAAATAGAGAATGATATTCCATTGATGAAAAGTAAGGGGGGGGCGAATCCAACTGGAAAAACAAGTGGGATCTTATCTCGAACTCGAAGTGCTTTTACGCTTTAACTACAGCTCTACCCGCAGACATTCCCTGTGGCTGTAAGGGAAAATCAGAAGATGAAAAATTAGTGCAGCGGCCCACGACAACAAATAGTACAGCAGAAGCTTTGAAGCAATTAATTATTTTATACTACAAATGCGAAGTGGTCGGGTCCCCAAACTGTTCGTTACTTTAAACAACGAATAAAAACGGATGCCAAAAGTTGGCAAAAGCAGCAAATTCATTGTTCATTCCCTTCTCTCGAAAGTCGAAAGCAGTTCTATTAACTCAGCGGAATCATGAACATTTTTTAGGGTCTGTTTGATTACGTTGTAGTTTTTAAAATAATTGATATTAGTTATATTGTAAAAATAATTAGTTGTCAAGAGAATTAATTAAATATTTAATAAAATTTATTTTTAAAAATACTGTGAATATTAAAAATAGTTGGTGTGTTTGGTAAATCATATTGTTAAACTGTTGTAAATATAAATAAAAAAATTTATTTATACTATTTTAAATATGTATATAAAATATTTTTAATTGTATGTATATAATAATTGATAATTAAAATAAACAATTATATTATTAATTTTAATTTATTTTATCCCAATATAATTGATAATAATAATAATTTCTTTAAAGTTTATGATTTTATTTCTTAATTAATAAGGATCATTTTGTATTTTTCAAATATATATGAAGATATAAAAGGAATTGTATTAAGTATAAAAATAATTCTCAAAGTCAGATTTTAAAAAACTAATCTTTCTATATTTTTCAAAATCTATAATAGAATGAGGTGATTTTGTCAAAAGTGATTTATAAAAAAAAAAATTTATTTTTGAACTTCTCAAAAGTAATTTCAAGCGGGGTCTTTTTTACAAAGAAAATACATTGTTAAGGGGGAAAAAAGAAAAAGAAAAAGAAAAAGAAAAAAGGCAAAATTAGAGTACTTGAGGAAAAGAATCTCGAACACAACTCACATAGACAAAGACGGATTTGAGTTACCATCATACTACTGTTTTTTCTCTCGTAAAAAAAAATGTTAAATTTATCCAACCCACGTCAGTTAAAATTGTGCGTCACCATGAATGAGTACCGTAAGTAAACGTATTTTATCCATTTTGAAAGAATTCTATAAGACAAGTAGGCCTAATAATCCAAAGAGTACTTTTGACTTTTGGTAGTGTTGAAATGAAAGCAATCCAACCCGCCAACCATAGTCATTAGAATTTAGATCATGATGTTAAGGTTAAAAATACCTTTGTCACTAGTCCCACTTAACTGCTGACCTATCAAGTTGAAGTAAGTTGAGAAGAGTTGCCGAGTGACGACAGAGCTATTTTGGACCTTTTGGGTTATTTTCAAAGACTATTATGTAAATATATTTTTAGGTCTCTATCTTTGTGAAGCTTTCACAAAGATAGTAGCTCTAAAGTCTAATAAATTGCCGCCCCAAACGTACAGAAACTAATAAGACTTTATCAACGTCTATTTATTTTTCTTGGGTAAAAGCCTGGACCAAGCAAGTGGCAGCCATCGGCCATGGCCTATGGACCGGCAAAGAATCAATGGCATATGATTTCCAAAGCTCATAAACAGCACACGAAAGCTTGAAATCTAGCTCATGAACCTAAACCTGGTTCCAAAAAGGACTGATAATATTCGAAAAAAATACCATTCCTGATTTGCCCATTTTCGGCACATATATTATGTCAGCTTGTCAGCGAGTATTTGAAATAAAGATCAATACCTTAGGCATATAAATGATGAGCATCAATATAAACTAGAAGAGATTGCATTGGCAGAATGCACTGAATTCCTGTGGTACAAAGATGAAAGGAAGAAGAATAAATCAACCACCAGCTGTTTACAAATGGATGATATTTGAGAAGCTCTTCACTTTTAGACTTTCGGTTCTCCTTCATTGTACATCAATAGGCAATCTGCAGGAGCTTGCTGATTCATGCTCTATGGCAAATTAAGATATGTGCGTAAGATCACTGCGTCAAGGCAAGGATTCAGATCTGATGCTCTGACATTCTGTATATCCATGTAAATCCCGGTGGTGCAAGCTAAAAAGCTTGATGATGGAAAACTTACAACCACTAGAATCATTTTTATTCTAGTGTTCTGCATACTTCAATCCCTTGGATTTGTTTTCACTGCGCTTAATCTGCCAAACCTCAACATCATTTCCCCTATCATATTCCCTCACATATTGGGGAAATTCGTTTAAATCAATGCATTTACCCACAAAATAAGGAAAGGATTCGCATTCAAACCTCTGATGTTCTGCATCATCAATCACGTAGCAATATTGTAAGCTAACGTTGGCAAGTGAAAATTCATTATCTTGGTAATGCTGCATTTTACACAGTAATATACTTGCCTCCCTCCTCCATGATATAGCTTCTGAAATGCGAATAACCATTAGCCACAACATCAAGGTCATTGAGACTGAAGTTGTAACGCTTTTCCAGTGCCAAGTATAGTACCTGAAAGAGAGGAGTGAGCAACGGTTGCTTTCTTTACTGATGTACAAGGAACTTGAGGAATTCATATTTAAACAGACAAGAAAAGTTGTAGATTTATGACTTGGCATTCAAAACAAAAAGTCTGTTAGAATGAGCTGACCATCATTAATACAATGAACTGTGAGAAGTTTGGCATTGATTATCTTGTACGGTTCGTGATGCAGCATGGTTCTACAAAAAAAAACGCTCTATAGTGAAACTGATGCAGCAGAAGGATAAAAGATATAGGTGATGGATAGATAGAGATATTTTGAATACTCCACTGATTCCTAAGAATAACAGAATTAAAAAAAAAAAAAAAAAACTAAATTCATGTTTGATTCTAAGAATACCCGTCAATCTAGATCGAGAAATAAAAGGAATAGAAATCAAACCAAGAGTTTATTCTAAGAAATCATTAATAACAAATAACCAAGACCTACTAGAAAATGCTACAAAAGACATTAACTATAACTTATCTTAATTTGACTAGAAAGCCTACTTGAAGAAGACTCATACCTAAATTAGGAATACAACTTAAATAAGCAATACCTAAATAATAAAACTCTAAATAGGCAACCAAATTAAACTAGAATACAAATTAATTAAAATATTCCTAAATATTAGAAATTTTAATCTAAATAGAATTTCTTCAATTTCTTCCTCTGCATCAGTTGGATGAAGGCAACTGCTTGTTCTTGCTTCTGAAGCAAGGAATAAGGATCATGGCTTGTTAACTAGCTGTTTGGTTAATTCAAGTGGACATATGATATTGCTGATGCATTCATAGACAATATTTTCATACTTTATTAATGAATGAAGGCCATCATACCATGTTGACCAGTACCTTTTTGGAGCCCAGTGGCATTAATCTCTTTAAAGTATGGAAAAATGCATCGGTTAGATCATCACTGTAAATTACATCAGCAGCTAAAAGCACAGAAGCTCTTTGGACTTCTTTGAGTTCTGATGAGTTCCAAGAGTACCTGGATATCACCATCAAATAACATTCTTATGTTTCTAAATGGTTAGATGTTCAAATATTTAGAATTCCAAGAGAAATAATAAGCAAAAAGAGGAGAAAGTAACACAACTACAATTCATGAACTTTCTTTGGATTGTGAGCCAATCTGTCGAGGAATCATATATCACCTTTCTTGAGATGCAGAACTGTTGCCCAAGCCGACTATAGGAGGCCAGGGATTCATCCAATTTAGTTTGCGTACATGAACTGACCCCTGATGACTGAAAACTCCAGAATTAAGGTGAACATTCTTAGCACAGTTGTCAAGGATGTCATTGCCATGGTCTGCCAAGAATTTAAAGGCACGAACAGTTGCACAAAGTTTTATAAAATAAAAAATATTAAGCTACAACATGAACTTAAGTTTTCAAGAACCAAACTGATAAAAATGGTGGCCTAGTTTGAAGCCATCAAATTTGCATGCGTGAATATAAACATTCTTCATGAAGTTTTCTACGCTGATTTAAAATAAGATCATGACAAGCGAATATTTGAAAAGCATTTATGATGAAGACTTGAGAATGTGAAAGAAAAGATAAAAAAACGTTGTCTTGAAATAAACATGAATGTTTTTCCACTGTAAAGCAATGTGGACAACTTTTGCCAGAATATTTAGCTAACTCAATGACATGAAAATTGAAGGGGAGGGAAAAAAATCCAGCATTCGATTACGGCAAAATTAATGATAGAATCACAATCCCACTGTACCAGTTAGAAATACTGTCTGAGCAATGCACGAAAGCAATATACCCACCAAACCTGGCAAAGAAAGCAAGATAAAATCTTGTTTACATGAGATCTAATAGTTTCTAGATCTTAGGCTAATTGAAGCAAGGAAATGAAATAATTTATAAGGATCTTTGATATATTTGTGTTGCCAGGATGAATTATTACCCGCCAGTTATTTCTATCATCTCAATGGGCATGGATTCACAAAATGTTCTAGCACCAAAAAGTAAACTTAATGCTCAAATTACAAGGGAGCTAATATTCTTCTACTCTACAATCAATTAGCAAAACCAACACCACACTGAACAAAGCAGGTGCCTGCCACCATGGCAATAACAGCCTTTAGCTAAGGATTTAAAACTGAAAGTAGCTCAATTAAACATCATCATTAACCATTATGCCATAATGCATGACTGAGATGCATCTCAACAGGCACCAGAAACCAAGATACCTGTTCCAGCACCAAGTTCCAACGAAATGATTCCATTGAAATCAGACGAGGTGCACATCTTATGCATCACAAAATCAGCTAAAACCAATTCTGCTTTCCATACCTGAAACCAAAATGGTTGAGCATGTGGCTCAAGAAAAATGTTGTAAATGAATTTTTATTACCTGCAAACCAACACTTGGAATTGATGATGTAATATTATGCTGGATGGTCACATTAAAACACCGAGTAGACTGTTCTGCATATTTTAAGAAAATAGTAATACAACTTTTAGTCATTTTACAGACACATGCTTAAGAAGAATGTAAAACCAAATCAAACTTATCCACTTTCCTCTTCTGTCATTGTTTCATAGAGCCAGTAAAAGACTAAGTTTGGCAAGGAGGAAATCAAAACCCACTGACTAGCAGACCAACCATATTATACATGTATAGCCACATAGAAATATATAATCCATTAAGAAAAGTCTTACTACTTCCACGACTGCTTCATCTTCCTAAAACACAACTGCTTAAAGCATAGACCTTTTCCTGGATACAATTAATGCTCTTACTTACAAGCAAGTTCTAGAGCAATCTGTGACTCATTTAAAACACATGTTCAAGAAGGAAAATTTATGCTTATGTTAATTATACAAATCAAGCTCAAATTTCCTCAGACGAAATGCACTAAGGTTGTTTTACAGAAAGCACACACTTTTAGAAGAGTACCAATTAAGAGCTTCTCAGTTTCAACTACTTCTGTATCCAGAAAATAAACACTACAAAGGGACAAAAACACTACAAAGCGCTTTTTTACAGCACCAAAAGCCCTCCCAAATTACTCTAATGCAACAACCCATCTGTGTTAATCAAACATACAATATAAATTTTCGCTGATAACCAAGAAATGGAAACGAATTCAAGAGAAGAACTTACTGCTGCGTCTGGGCAAAACAAGATCACCATCTTCATCCAAGATTAGCACTTCGCGCTCAGAAGCAGCTGCTTCAACTTTAAGTAGCTCGTTGTATCTGCTGGGTTCAACTTCTAAATAACTTAAAATCAAAATTACTAAAAAGAAACTTGCAGTTAATTGAGCAACTAACAGAAGCCAACAAATTTTGATGGTACCAGGAGGAAGGGAGATGGTGAAGCGGGAAATGTGGGGTCCAGAGGAGTGAGGTGGGCATCCTACGTGGACCTCACTCATCACCTCCGAGGAATCTTCGCCATCCATTTTCGGGGGGTTCTATTATGACGAATTTACGATGACTTTATTTTATTGTGTGCGCGTTCTTTCTTCCGCCGTCGACGTCGATTGGTGAAATTGAAGATCAGTAAACGACACATCTTCTGTGTAAAACATTAGGTGACGACAAATCGTCTCTTGGAAAATCCATCAGACGATTCTACGCATACTATTTAGGACAAATAGTCTATTTATAAAATTTTAAGACGGCAAGTCGTCTTTAAGAAAGATATAGACGACATGTCGGCTGAATTCCAAATTTCAACACATTGGAGAATTAGTGGAGTTGCAAGGAATGGGTTTTTAAAAACCATTCTTTATAGATCTAATTCATTACAAATGTTTCACAATAACCACCGAATAATCTTTTTCTTCACTATGTATCTTTGAAGGAATCAAAAGAATCTGTTAAACAAAATTGAAATACTAAAATGGTTTCTATAAAATAGAAGAGGAAATTTTTGAACAAATTTAATGAATCCTTCTATAAAAAATATTCAAACGACCTTCAAAGAGCAAATGAACATTTAATGCGTATGTACCGGATAACATAAAAAAATTTCATATATGTTAAGATTATACTCAAAAAAATAAATAAATAACGATACGTCTATGAGGAGTACATACAAATTTCATATACATGTGATTCTATAAGTGATAAAACACTCGTGAATTCATTAACAGCCTATATTAATTGTTTGGTTAAACAAACTAGTAACAGGTTTGATGTAATATTGTATTCGATATTTGTTTTTACAAATAATATGCTCTAGACCAGTAGATGGTATGAAACAGTGCAACAGAACATGTAAAGAGATGTGTTAATAAGAATTGTGAGAAGATATAAAAGAGTAGAAATGAATAGAATGTAGTACTTCCTAAGCTCCTAATGCTATCTTCATTTACTTTCCTCTAAGTGCTGCAAGCCGAGCGGCCAAGTCATCATAATCCGGAAGCTTAGGATGAACATGGCCAATGCCGGGAACCATCTCTGGCTGCATCGACTTAGCTCGGTTATGCCCTCTTGTTCCTTCATTTCCAGCAACCGGTTCTGATGGGATAGATGTTGTTCTTGCTGTTTGATGAGGCAACTCTGATCTTGCATTTCTGTGCCTTCTTGCTTCAATTGTGTCATCACTTCCATGTCCTGGAGAAGGATATACATTTACTCTTTCATGTCTGTGCCTTGTGGCTCTGCTGGTGTCATCACTTTCTTTCCCTGGATGATGGTTTAAATTCTCTTTCACTTTGCTTGATTCATGGGGTTGCTTTTTCTTACTGTAATGCATCAAAAGATGATCCAATTTCTTCTCCTCT
Source organism: Clausena lansium (assembly GCA_030449835.1). NCBI lineage: Eukaryota > Viridiplantae > Streptophyta > Magnoliopsida > Sapindales > Rutaceae > Clausena > Clausena lansium. The sequence goes on from JASUUF010000369.1 coordinate 4,631,824, forward strand.
TGATCACTTAGATCCTCATCGTAATTATTGAGTATGGATTGCATATGTCGTCTTGCCTTCTCTGCTTTCTTTGTATTTTCCTCACTTCCACTGTTAACAATTTCACGACCTGGTGGTGGTTTCAAGGTGCTTTTCCTTGCTGATGTTGGCTCATTAACTACAGGATCACGAAGATTATTTTGTTCGACATTCCGTCTGACATAAGGCGGAGGGATAGATCCATAGGAAAAGGGCTTCCTGCTATCCACTTCCTCCTCAGAAAAACTTCCAACTGAACTTGAACTAGTTTGTTGGCTATCATGGCTGGTGCTGTTTCTTCTGTCGTCGCCATGCGCTTCATCCTCACTGCTACTAGGTATATTATATCCATCATCAGGGAGACCCTTCCTTCCACGATATCTTAAGTCCTTTTCATTTCTTTTTGGCTCATCACAGTCCCTCAAGTTACTCATGTTGTTCCCCCTATTGTGGCCATCTCTTTCTAGCAAAGCACCATCTTTTCTTTTGAGCTGGTTGGATCCATCATCCTCTGCATCATGGGAAGATCCACGGTTAGGCTTTTCCTTCAAGTTACTCATTCTATTCCCCCTATCGTGGTCAACTCTTTCTGGCAAAGCATCACCCTTTCGTCTGTGCCGATTGTATCCATCATCCTCTGCGTCATTGAAAGATCTCTGCTTATGCTTTTCCTGCAGAATATTCATCCAGGTTGCAAGTGTATTAGCATAAGGATGATAAACTTTAAAAGCATGATCAGTTACAACATTACAGAAGCTGAATGTGAGGCAAGTTTTAGTGTCCAAGCAGAACAACTGGAGACATAGGACACTTGAAAATTAAAATTATATTCAATAAGCTTAAGCTGTTACACTTAAGCTGGGACTTTTGTTGCCTGTAGAGGATAAATTACTTTGACTAAAAGCTACTTATCAGAACGTCTCTATGCCTTTACTTAATCCAGCAAAGGATTAAGAAAATTTCATCTTGGAGAAGGTTGGGGACTAAAGCAAGCAGCGCTACTGTTAATATTAAACTATTCACTACATTATACTCCCCAATTTCAAGTTGATTTCAGATTTCCACCCTGTATGAAGATAGACTAATTTAGGTCAATGACAAGGAAACTAACTTGTGCAGGTGGTGGTGGTTTAAACATTTTCTGTTCCAAAGTCACAGGATCAAATGCTAGGGAGTATTCTTGTGCGATATCTTGCAGTAACTGAAGCCTCTTCTCCTTTGAGGGAGGGCCTGACCTTAACTTCTCAGCAAACTACAAAAAAATAATTCACCAGTCAGTGCTAAAAACAAGATCCTAAGCAGAAAAGAGGGAAGTAATGGATTCTCACCTCTTTATTGAGGAAAGGTTCGAGGGAATTCCCATATCTCTCAGTAAATACAGTTCTGAGTTCACGTAGTTCTGGCATGTCGGCAAATCTTGCTGCAGCGTGCATCAAAGATTCTGCAGCTTCTTTGCACTCATTGGGACATTCCCTGAAATATAATAGAATTCAAAGTAGATGATATGAGAAACCCAGCTATGCAGTTGAGGCAAAAGGTATTCAAAGTAAGAAGCAAAGAATTCGGTCAAACATAAAAATGCAGAGTTTGTCTACAGCCTAATATAGATGTTCAACAATATGAAAAATCATAATCAGTTGCAATTGACAGGTCTTTGGATTTCTTTATGGTTTCCTTGATTTTACTATAATACACATTTCAACAATAATCAACCAAGGCAGAACAATTTTCTTCCGAAACGTATGCATGCATGCATGCATCCTTTTTTATTTGAACCCATGGCTTCTGAACCATGCTTCAGTGAATGGAGTGATGGTTAATTTTATGAGAACCAAAATGAAGTATGATAGTTCTGAAAAATGGATGGATGCCATTCCATGGTAGGTTGGATAGTCACTAAACCTTTGACTTTCCATGGCTGCAAGCTTGCCTAAGATACACCCAACACACTGCTCAATGAAATTGTAACAAGACGACATGTTTAGCTCTACCAGAAGCCCTTCAGCCTGTTTCACCATCCATAAGAAAAAAATAAGTTTTTGGCATGTGTACTATATAATACAGAGGCAAAATGATATTTCTTTATGCCATCAACTTTTAGCTATGTTATAGTTCCTAACACAGCTGAATAACAGGGTACAGTTATATAGATACACAACACAGTACAAGCATTTTAAATCATTTGCTTATCTCATCTTGTAACTAGCTTGTCAAACAAATTAAATTAGGAAAATGTCCATCTTACACCTTAAAACAGAGTTAATATTATTTGCAGCACAAAGTGGTCCATTTTTGTATCTCATACGAGTGTGTGAAGAAACATACTTCAAAATAAATTGCAACAATCTATCTGGAAACAAAGGAATGACAACTCTTGGGCAAAAAATACCAATGCCAAGCACAGTAACAATCCGGTGTAATAAAAAAACAAGATATTGATTAAAACAAAATAATATGTCTCCAGAGCAAATGAAACATATTGTGGCAGCCCTGGAACAGACAATCAAACACCTCCTTTTAGAGGGCTCATTTTTGGGAACGACATATAAAGAAACCACAAACTCCAGAAGAGATGTAATCTTCCATAACAAACAAACTATCCGAAAACAATTTCTCATAATTTTCATGACTAAATCACAAAATACAGTTCAGAGCATCGCCATAAATAGAAAGAAATTTCTGGTTTATGAAAGAAGCAAGTATATTTGAAGGCAACAGAATACATACATGCATGCTGAGATAATGACATAAAAGGTCCTAGGAAAAGTTATTTTGCTGGTGCAAGAACAAGCAAATCGTAACGGTGACATGCGAATTAATTAGAGAAGTACAAAATTTATTGAAAAGTCATGTTATCTCAGCAGAAGCAAACAACAGCTAGATTCCATATCTTATTAGAATAGAAAGTTCAAGTTGCATATTAAATATAAAAAATTATAGAAAAATTCCATCACTTTATGATTATTAAAACTGAAGATGAAAATGACAAAAAAAAAATTAATAAAATAGAAAATTACAATGCGAGGCTTGGTAAAGGACTACAGAACTCAAAGATAAGAAAATTATAAAAAAAAAATCAGCTTGATATATTAACCATATTATGCCATTCATAGATATTATTAAAAATCAGAAATAAAGAGAAGAAAATCATGAGGCAGAGCATGGAATTAACAAAGACTATGAGAATTCAACCATGGACTAATATTTCTTCAAATTTAATAATATATTAGACATACAGAAGCAACAATCATACAAATAAAACACAAATCACACCAAAATAAAAAGTAAAAAAAAATTACCCTGCCATAGGCATTAACATCAAGGCCATTCATGAGAAGCTCAACAATATCATTCTTCAAGTACTTATGAACCGCATTCCTCTTCTTTATAATTGCTTCCACTCTTGTCTTCGAAAGCTTCAGTAAATGTTTACTGCAATAAAAATTAAAAAATTATGAGGAAAAAAAAACAGAACACACAATGATGAACAGAAACAAAAAGAAGGCCGATTTATCTTTTGTGCATACATTTTCTTGTAGAATTTTGATCTCCCCACGTCAAACATGTTGGCAGTCCCTTGAAAAAAAAAATGAACAGCAAAATATGGTTCAAAAACAGAGCAAAAAGATTTAAGTTTGGGGGTTAAAAAAGGTGACTTTTTGGTAAAAGGAATCACGTAACATGAAGAAAGAATGTGCCTTAAAAGAAAGCGAAAATGCCAGGAAACGAAGGTTTTGTCGAAGAGATAAAAGCCAAGAATCAAAGCAATGAAAAAGCAACAAAGTAGAAGAAGTAAAGAAAAACGGGTGTTTAGTTTTTGGCTTGTCGAATGAATGAAAAATAAAAAAAATGGGCACTTGAAAAATAGAATGAGAGGCTTAAAAGGGCGCTAAAAATAGATTGAGGAAGATGAAGAGGGAGAGGAATCTGAGAGGTTACAGCGGAAGAGAGCGAGAGAGAGAGAGTCAATGAAGAGCTCAAAAAGAAAGGAATGAAAGCTGAAAGGGGGGAGAGAGATTGCCACGTAGGACTCTCTTTTCTCTCTCTTCTGCCGCTCGCATAAACTCATTTAACTGCGCGCGTTTTTTATTTGGACCTTTTAGGTCGTAACTGTAAGAATGATATTACGATAATACCCCGGTGTTTATTGTAGTGATTAATAATGTATAAGGTGTATTTTAAAGAAAACTTTTTCTAGGGTTTTGGAATTTTTTGATTAAAAAAAAAAATTAGTAATTACATTAGTAGTTTATGATATGTGTGTTATAAGAGAGCACTAGATGAGTATTTGAATGGTTTTTAAATAGCTATATTTGATTGTCTATTTGAATTCAAATTCTGAAAAATATAGAAATTAAAAATTCAATTTAAGCTTAGATAGCGTTTGTTCTTTTGTCTGAAATTTGAATGGGTATGAATTTTTTTGAAGTCTGAATGGGTCTGAATACGAAAATTTGAATAGCATGTTTGTATTTTTTTTCTCTAATATCTGAATATAATTGATATCTTATTTGTTTTTATAATAAAAATATCTTAAACTTGGTTATTTGACATTTATGTCTTTGTATACTAAAACCAAAAAAGGGATTAGATTTTATAGTTTAGGAAATAAGTTATTTTATAGAGATTTTTTTGGAATATAATATTTACTTGTCATTCATACTTTTTTTTCATTCAGATAAAAATTATAAAAATTTACTTTTTCTACTAAGATGTAAGTGTCTAAAAATCAGTCATAAGTTACAAAAAATAAACAAGCATATTTTAAAAAATGTCTGAAAATAATAAAATTTTAGACTTCAAGCGTTTAACAAACAACATCTTAGTGTGTGTGTGTTTTTTTTTTAATTTCTTTAAACAATGATTTTATCTAGTTTTTATAATTATTCACACTAAACTACACTACTTTTATGTCGGAAGAACAAAACTAAAATGATCATAAAATTATGTTAATCAATCGGGGCATTTTAGGGATTAAAATGTCTCTGACTTACAAAGCATACCGAAAAGTATTAGACAGTGTATAAACCGCGGGAAACCAAGGGTTAAGCCGGTAGATTTTGCTTCCTAATTTTGGGGATTGAATAGATCTGCATGTGCTTTTGTGCTCACTCACATTTTTGTTAAGTAGTTATTAATTAAGTTGTCAATTAAGAAATAATCACTAGGAATTATTTTATATCTTCTAAGAGAAGACCCTTCAAATCGGCCCAATTGGGTTTTTTTTTTCTTTTTTTTTAAGATTTTGTTAGTTCTTCAACATGCTTGCATTATTTGCCTAGTAGAGCAAATTTTTCATATACCCGAACCCATTTACAGATTATTATGAGATGAAGATGAAATGCCGAGTGACGGTGGAGTTTGGATTATGTACCGATTTTGAGGGTTTTGAATTGTATTTTTGTAGCAACAATTTTTATTACGCAAAGTGAAAGGCTTTTTATTAGTGAAGCATTCGTGAAGAAGTGAAATACAAATAACTTTTGAGGTATAGAGTTGGGGACTTGGGATAGTGTAACAACGTTAATCTGACCCAAAAAAAAAAAAAAAAGGTTGGGTTGCAAAATTTTGATAAATATATCAAAAGATTAAAAAATATCATGATAGTTATGAAACAACTTATTTATTCTTTTCATGTTTTTTTGTTAAAATTTTATAACAAAATTTTTTGTCAAAATAACATTCTCCTTCAATTTTCAAGTGAATTAAGAAGGTCTATTTTAACATACAATATGGTTAATTTAACACTTATTGGATCAATTTTTGCATTTTAATTGAAGCGATTAGACAGAAGTCTTCCTAATAATCTATAGGTTTTTGTAACCCATTATTAAGCACAGAAGGAAAATAAAGAAAATGCAAGGTGACAATTAGCATAAACAGAAAAGAGCAGGGTCAAGTGAATTATTTAAAAAAATAAAAATAAAAAAGGAAAAACAGAACAAATATTTGATGGATCCTAGATTTAAGGCCAATTTAATTAGGAACACTCTTGACTTTTAATTTTTTAAATGACAAAAAAAAAAAAAGAGTAAAAAACAATCAAATTTATTCATGTTTACGAGGGCAAAACTCAAAACTCCCCAAAATTTAGCGATAAGGACAGCCAAAAATGATAGGCAACCCGTTCGTGGCTGGCCAAGTTTAAAGGCAGGGCCTGCATGAAACTTTTACGAAAATGACAGCAATGTCCCCACGACAGGTCAAAGGACAAAGATTATAGATTGTACAGTCAATGAGTTAATTAGCCTTTTCATTCTTTCTTAATTTTTTGAATATACAATTAAGGGTAATGTCCAATAGTGTGTGTTTGTGTTTTTTTTTTTTAAATATATATATATATATCTATATATATATTTTATCTAACACAATAAACCCAAGAGACTCAATCACTCAAATCTCTGAATCCCATATTTTAAATCAAAGTATTTGTAAATGACATGGCAAAGCTTGCTTGCTTGCTTGCTTTTACTAATACAAAAGCACATATATTCCACAATAAAAGAATAAAGATGGTGATAAAAATTTCTCAGGATTTGCGTCCATTTCAGGCTGGAATATAAAATAAAGGGGGGCATCACTTTTTAGTTACTTGTCATATATCCATGTATTGCTTGTAATTTGAGAAAGCAAGTGAAGCACAAGAAGCAGCAGCCCCCCATGACCGGTCACAAAAGCTGGCTGAATAGGAGGACACAGCTGTGAGGAACATATAATAGTATAGTAAGGCTCCACATGTGTTACTTTGTTGCCAAGCATTTGATTCTACTTCTCTCTTTTTTTTTTTAAACTAAAAAAAAAAAAAAAGGAATGCCAGCTGTTGTTTCAAGTTTTGAAAAGTGCTGAACCTTTCCAATATAAATAATAATTGATTAATTTCAGCCTCTAGTAAGGTTGATTTGTTTAACTTTAAAAAGAAAGCAACCAATCATTTGTAAAATAGATCCCTTAATTTTTGCATATATATTAGGCTTTGAAAAAGTTTGATTCGTTTACATGTTTTTTTAATCATTTTATGCATTTGGTTGTATAGTTTCGTCCAACAAATCGTTCAGGACTTTTCTTAATTAACAACAATGAAGAATTTTTTTTTAAAAATTATTGATTAGCCTTATGTTTAAGTCTTAATTCATGTAATAGAAAATTTGGTTGGTAGTGCGGCACTACTAGTGCTAATATTATAATTTGGAAAAAATAGGAAAATGCTACTGTTTGACAAAACTAATCGAAACTCATTTGATGTTTTAAAATACAACCAAACTATGTATCAACTTTTTTACTAATCTTACCATTTTGTCCTTGGTGGTTGTTTGATTTTGGAAATATGAATACCTTTAATTAATTAATTAATTGAAAATGAAATTAAAAATTATAAAAAAAAAAGTAAGGGAATTGTCATATATATATATATATATATATATATATATAGAAAAAGTTTTCAGAATTAATTGAAAAATAACGACAATCTCTTACTTTTTCCCATAATTTTTCTTTAATTTTTAAAATTAATTAAATAATTAAAAGGATTAATATTCCCAAAATCAAACAACCATCAGAGGTAGAATGGTAAGATTAGCCAAAAAAAACAAAAAACAAAAATCGACACTCGAGGGATTTGGATGTGTTCCAAAATTACATCAAGAGACATTTTGATTAGCTTCATCAAACAAGAGGGGCTTCACTCCTTTTCCCATTATAATTTAGGCTAATTACTAATTAAGCAAAATCATAGCACTAACTACTCTCTTATTTTGTTAGATGGTCATAAGAGGATATGGATTATAAACTTAAAAAGAAAATAATTAATCATAAAGAATCAATTTAACTAGGCATGCACATTCGAACATGGAATTAGATCGACATAGCAGCACCTCTTGCAACTGTAGAAGTGGTTGAGACTTGAGATACAGTTTCTATTGGTCACAAAAGAAGCTTGATATATATATATATAGCTAGAGTCTTGACTTGTTAAAATGTAGCTCAGCGGGTGTCTTATTAAATAAATAGATAATAGATCATAGTTAATAATTAGTAGCCCTTTGACTTGCAATACGACATGTTCATTAAAATTATCATTCTTCATTAGAAATTTAGAATAGATTTAAAAAAAAAATTAAAGAAAATTTTGTACTCTCTTGTGTTCTAATTATAGAAGAAATTCAAGTGTGCGATTTCGAAAACCCCTTGCTTGTTAATTTTGTCCCTAATTAAGAGACGGAATCTTCAACGTGCTTGGGTTTGACAAACCCATTGAGATAAATACAAAGAAGCAACAGTATTTGTGGAGACAGAAGGTTGAAAGCAACAGTAACACGATCGATCAAAACATTAGTGCATATAAAAAGTATCAAATTGAAGAGCAGCTGGCAATGAGTTGTTAAATAACAAATTAAAGGGACACAAAGAAAAAAGTGGTAAAATTGGTAAAAGATTAGTTGGATATGGTCAGCCTTGTGGGGTTGGGTGTTTGCTACATCTGTGTTATAATTATAAAGTTTTGGAGTTTGCTTGAAAATGATGTTGTTGATACCTTCTATGGGGATATGCATGAATAATAACTATAATTAGTGACCCTCCCATATGGCAAGTCAACTTCAAATATTCCACAACAATAATTCAATATGGGTTTTCATCAATAATTCATCAATAATCACATATTCCAAAACCATTTTCTTGGAGAACAAAGATTTTATTTGGGGCAGCCAAAAAACTATTTTTTTTTTTTTAAATATCACATTAGAAGCTTTGTAGGTAGCCAGCCTAATATATTATGTGAATGGGAAAACATATATACGAATTAATGTTTGCACTTGTCAAATTTTAGATTGAAACAATATATTTTATACTGTTTGTTGTTTTGCTATGTTTTATCATAAAACAATATTGTACTGAGCAATATTCTTTGTATTATTCTATTTTGTATCAAACCAATGTGATATTACTTCAACTTAGGAGAGAATCTCGCAATTGAGAATTGTAAATCATGCACGGTGAAATTAAGATACACGAATGGAATAGGAAAAAAAAAACATTTAATTTAACAATATGATACGAGTTTATTAGGGCAATAAAATTAAAGGAGAAGTGAATTGACGTACTGTTTGAATTTTAGCTAATTATAACAACTAATTAATTACATCAACTACTAATATAATATAATTATGAATAATTTGCATGGCTCTGGCTGGTTTGATATTTTTATAGTTACGAATGATAATGATGTAAAAAGAATGAAAATAAACGATCAAGTGCTCATCTCAATGTTAAGATTGAGACAGCTAAGCCTTCAAGTGGCTTGTCGCTCTCAATCTCACAACTTGAAATTGTGCATGAACAATAAGACAATCCTGGAAAGCCCATTTCTCATTCCTTTATTATTGAGGGGATCATATTATCTGTCGTCCTCATAACTGAAAGCAAATTAATGAGACGCGTTCAAGCAAAAGATTGCATAAAGCAGTGATTTTATGAACAACCAACCAAACCAAAGAAAGCGGATACCATACATATGCCCCTCTGCGAAGCCCATCACAAGGGAATCAAAACGCAACATTTGTCATTTCGCTCAAATTAACGAAATGAACTCTTCACAGTCTGAACATTGTCAGATAGTAAGAAAATTAATAAAAATTAATAAAATATAATCATTTGACAGTGCGTAAACTGTGAAGTATGGAGCCTCCGTCGCTATCTCAAAGCTTACACATTTTTTTAAATTATATTATAGTCTATTGATATTTATAATAAAAAAAATATACCAAAATTTCTTAAACCGAGTCCTTGATGGAGCAACTAAGATTTGTCAGCCCAAAACAGGTTACTTGCAAACTCCACTCAATAAGACTTGAAACTTATCAATGTTGTAGTTATAATTTGAGGTTAAATCTAAATTATATCAAACCCCCGTTTAATATCGCCCCTGATCGACATGCTATTATTGGGTTCTGAAATTGCATTAGCTCTATCATATCAATTTAATTACAGCTCCATCTATTCATGCGTTCTAAATAAATTTAAGAACTATGATAATTGTTTTATAACATTACTTTGACAAATTTTTTTAGAAATTGTGTGATAACACAGGTGCACAATGTGTCGGCTTTTCATGCATGGATTCAACGTTCGGTTTCTCTCCTTGTTCTTATCACCAATTCAGCCTGCCTCAACCAAAATTGTTAATTACACGTAAATTAATAACAATTCGTGATACTAATTTACCATCTTCTGCGTTATAAGAGATATATTTCTACTTAATTCTCCTCAAACCTCTTCCACTAGCAAAAGCTCTCCGATCCATCAATAATACACTAATGGCATTTGCATCTGGAATATGATCCTCTGGGGTTGAATCTGAAATAAAATGTACGAGGTATATTAAACGCTCTAATATTACTCACTTTGACCTAATTTATAATTTAATGTTGAGAGTTAAATGTTGGAATCCTTATTAATCTACTCGTAATGGTTGAGATTAAAGTTGATATATATTTGTAAATAACGTGTATATATTTTGTTTAAATATGTAATTAATGCACAATTAATATATGATCTAGATCATATTAATCAAACGGTCTAAAAATAGTGAGAGAAGAGAAATTGCTTAAAACACGAGAGCTTTTAATTAGCCCAACCCTAAATAATTAAGAAAAGCAAGTACGGCAAAAAACTTGCTGAACAAGTAGCTACCAGAAACATGTCAAGACATTGATGAGAAAATGGAACAAGTAGTTTTCCCGGTCGAGAAATTCTCGATGAACAAGCCGCTCTAAGTTTAAGTTTCGAGGGAGGAGACTGCTGTAGTACAATAGGGTTGTCGCGGCGGCTGCTGGCTGAGACACTAGTGCCGTCACTAACCTCACTACTGACCTCAGCATCATTGGCACAATAATTGACTGCAGCAAAATAAAAAAAATAATAATAATAATAATTAAAAAATTAAAATCTTACTAATATTCGGGGAAAAAAAAATTTGACTATTTGGACATATAAAAATTGTACGCCATTTTTTTTTATATAAAACTGGAGAAATAATTAATTACCATGATCATAAAGTTTGTTGAAGAAGTTGGAGGCGGGTGTGGAGAGGGGTCATGTTGAAGGTAGACTGAATCTTGACATCAAAGGAGAAAGAGGGAACATCAGGGCTTGCTGGTCGGTGGCTCCTGTTGAGACTACTTAAAACAGGAGTGGAATTAAAATTTACGTGATCACCAAGCTTCTATTTCTTCAGACCTACTCTTCTTCTTTGTGCTGGTTGCACAGGGCTGAGAAACCCAAGTGTTTTTGCTGGGCTTAAAAGTACTTGCAACATTGGGCTAGCCGACGCAATTCTTCTTCTAGTAATCTACACCGCATATCGAATATTCATGTCACTACATTGGGCCATTAAGGTTATTTCTGTCTTTACATTGTTTGCTTGTGTCCCTCTTGCTTTCTATATTTCCCCAAGGTGGCATCGATTGGCTTTAAGGGGTTCAGAGTGGGCCAGGACAATCCATCCGAGCCCGGCTTGAAAAATAGCGGGTCGGTGAAATGGACTCTTAGACAAAGAAGTGCAAAAAATATTGCTGTTGCTATTATTATTATTATTTAATTTTTATATTTTTTTCAAAAGTCTTTCAATTTTTAACCCTTACCTCCCATAAGATCTGAGTGGTCGGTCAAATAAAGCTTTAAAAATATTATTCTTACAAAGTGTAGATATATAAAGCATGTATCTGTAATTTCTGTGAATTAAGGGGAAATTAAATTTATTATTCCATCATAGTGTCTCAACTCAATCTTTATATCTAGACTTTGTAAGTGGATCACTATTGATAATTTTATGACAACCAAAATTGATGCATATTTTAATTGTTTTAATAAATAAAAATAAGGGGGAATTAAAAAAAATGTTAATCGTTATATCTAAGCTTTGATTTTAGAACACTGAGGGAAATTAAAAAAAAATGTTAAACAAGAGGGATTTATGTTGTGATCGCTGATTTATCAAATTAAGTTCATGGCGTATGTTGCTATCAACTCTTATGTATTTAACAGGACAAAACGACATGACGAAATTAGTTGCTAACTTTATCATCCTGGGTCGTAAATAAATTATTATGATAAAACTAGTTCAATAATGAATCGAATTTAGATTTAATTTTCGGAAATAACTTTGCCTGTTTTATTTAACTTTTAATATAAATATATTTTATTTATTATTAAAATAAATGTAAATTTATGTTTTCTTTAATAATTAACAATTGCAAACTTATGTTACTTTAATTACATGTTAACTTTTATTTAAGTTATCGAACATAATCAGGTATATATATATATAGTCCTCAAATCTATAAATGAATAAGCAACATGTATTGGGTTGAGATGTCAAAATTAAATTCATAACCATACGTTTTTCAACAGAAGGAGTTTGCATAAAAGCTTAAAACAAAACCATATGAATTTGATTCAAAACAGATAATATATATTTTATTACTTGACAGCCACTCACAAACAAAATGGACAATACTAATTATTGAGTTAAAAAAAAAGAAGAAAAATCCTTGTTTTGGTGTTCAACAAATATTGTAGCTAAATATTATAGATTATGATATATACCAATAATTAGTCAATTATACAAGTATTGATATAGCAACAGGATACATTGGGATAATATTTACGAAGGAAGGTTAGAAGTCTATATTCTGACTATTCAATCCCAAACTTTGAATTAATAACATTAAAAAAAGTGGTAAAAGTCTTCTGAGATTAAATTCATTTGAAGCTGCCTTGAAAAGTCCTGAAATCAGCAGTGGGGCCGCGTGGGGCTGATTTTTTTTTTCCCCACCGACATCTCTCCCGGGTCGTAATAATTGAGCCAACATTTTTGGTAGCACGTTTACTTTGATTGATTGTTTGTGTTAAGTAAACCAGCAGTTCAATCAATGGCTGCCAAAGCAATAACAAATCCTAATCAAAATCACATCCTTTTGAGCTTCATTTCATTCTTATTAGTACTGTTTTCAGGGCTTTGCTATTGCCAGACAGACAAATTACAACAAGGGCAAGTCCTGAAAGCTGGGGAGGAGCTTGTTTCAGCTTATGGCAACTTCAGGTTGGGATTCTTCAGCCCTTCCGGCACGAGAAACCGTTACTTGGCAATATATTACAAGAAGCCTAGAGATAGAATTTCCTTTGCCGCATTCAACTGTTTTAGAACGCAAGCACCTGTTTGCTTTTTTAGTGGGTATGCACCAACGTACTCAGACGACCAAGCAATAAAGCCGCAGCCAGTTTGGATTGCCAACCGCGACACTCCAGTCTTACGTAATGAATCAGCAAGTCTTATTATAGATAGTACTGATGGAAATTTGAAAATTTTACGCAACGGAAAAAATCCTATTGAAATAAGTTTAGCTCGAGGAGCAGGTAATATTACAAGTGCTACTCTGCTGAAAAATGGGAATTTGGTGCTGTATGAGATGAATTCAGATGGATTATCTATAGGGAGGGAGCTGTGGCAAAGCTTTGATTATCCGACCGATACATTTCTGCCAGGGATGAAACTGGGGATTGACTTGCAAACAGGGCACCAGTGGCTTCTCCGGAGTAGCAAATCTAGATCCCCTGCGGAAGGTTCATACCGTCTTGCCGTTGGGATGGACCCCAATATCACAAACAAGTTGGTCATTTGGAAAAATGATAAAGTTGTTTGGACGAGTGGGATTTGGCTAAACAAGTCCTTACAGTTACATTCCAAACTTCTAGGGAGTGGTTATGATTTCTACAACTTCAGCTACACTTCAAATGAACAAGAGCGATACTTGACTTATTCTGTAAATGAAGACGTTACATCATTCCCAAGGTTAACTATTGATTCTGCCGGCTATCTCACGGATGACCGTGGAATAGATATTTTATGCACTTTTTTTGGAGGATGTGATGAAGATCACACCACTTATTATGGCGATACGGAAGGTAAATCTGCTTCAATGTTGAAGTTATTATTCTTATTATTATTATTTTAATCAAACAAACACAATAGGTAAGGTAAATAGAGAATTTGGATATGATTTTTGTGCTGATCGTTTTAAAGATCTAGTTCCAGTATTGAATGTTTCTATCTTTTGCAGGTGGAAAAAAGAAGTGGTGGTTCTGGTTAATCATTGCAGCAGCCGTACTTCTAGGGGTATGCCTATTGCTTTACTTAGGCTACGTAATACGTAGAAAAAACGTCAAGGCTAAAGGTATGCAATCTTCTGTGAAAAATATATGTCTGCTTTCATTATTTGAGAGTAATTAGTTACCATCACAACTGTTAATTACATGAAGTAATTCATTCTTAATATTGGTAATTAACGTTCCATTATAAATCAAGTATTTTAACTTTTGGTTTATTGCAGAGGAGAAGCGATGGATGTCTTTAGTCATTGTGGTTGGAGTGGCTTCAGTGGTACCCCTGTTGAGCTACGTTTCTTTTCTGCTACTGAAAAAACTCAAGGCTAAAGGTAATCACTAGGAACAATTTATTTGTTCATTTATTTTTATATCCTTAATGATGGATCGAACAAATATAAGCATTACATGAGCTATACTTTCCTTACCTTTTCACTAGTTGAAAGCATGGTAAATCGGCAAAAGCTATTGCGAGAACTTGGACATAACGTGTCACTTCCCACCATATTTGGCAACAGAAAAACAAAAGTTCATAATGATCAAACCGTGAAGCGTGACCTGAAGATATTTGATTTCCAAACCATTGCTTCTGCTACCGACAACTTCTCAACTGCAAATAGGCTTGGACAGGGTGGTTTCGGTCCTGTTTATAAGGTAAAATATTTTTATCTTGTTTGTTTTTGGTTGATATATTTAGAGTATAATTAGTAATTCGAGACAGAGTCAATATGATTTCAGGGGAAGCTACTGGATGGGCAAGAAATAGCAATAAAGAGACTCTCAAAAAGTTCAGGACAAGGAATAGTGGAGTTCAAGAATGAAGCTAAACTCATTGCGAAACTTCAGCACACTAATCTTGTGAGGCTTATAGGATGTTCTCTTCAGGGAGGTGAAAGGCTTTTAGTATATGAGTACTTGCCTAACAAAAGCTTGGATTTCTTTATTTTCGGTATGCCCATGTTGATGTGAAGATTTTGCATCTACATAAACTTACCTCTCTTGTTGACTACTAATTTCAAGTACTCCATTTTGTTTCTTTTATGTTATGTGACAGATGCTACTAGAAAAAGTTTATTAGATTGGAAGAAACGTTTCAATATAATTGAAGGGATCGTTCAAGGACTTCTTTATCTCCATAAATATTCAAGATTAAGGGTGATTCATAGGGATTTGAAAGTTAGCAACATCTTACTTGATGAACAAATGAATCCAAAAATATCTGATTTTGGCATGGCTAGAACTTTCGCGATGAATGAATTAGAAGCAAACACAAACAGAATTGTTGGAACGCAGTAAGTAGATGCATGTTGTATTTCCTAACACTCATAGAGCATGATTATTAACTAGTGCATAAATAAATTTATTTCCTTAATTTCAATTACTGATTATTGCTCATTTATTCTTTAGTGGGTATATGTCTCCCGAGTATGTGATGAATGGCATTGTCTCAATGAAATCTGATGTATATAGCTTCGGTGTTTTGGTACTGGAAATTATAAGCAGCAAGAAGAACAACGGTTGTTATGACACAGAACGCCCACTCAACCTAGTCGGATATGTGAGTAATAGAAATTCCACTGTTTATTTAATCAAAACTAGAGCAAGATAAGATTAGTTTATTTTAGCAAAACTTTCCCCTGTTTCAGGCCTGGCAACTATGGAATGAAGGCAAAGGTTTAGAGTTAATAGACCCAACATTGGATGAATCGTGCTCTCCAGATGAAGTTATGAGATGTATTCATGTGGGTCTTTTGTGTGTTCAAGACCGAGCAACGGATAGACCAACAATGTCCGATGTGGTTTCCATGCTCACTAACGATACAATGGCTCTACCTAAACCAAAGCAACCGGCATTTTTCATTAATATTTCATCTGATCAAGAGCCTGAAGTTACCGAAATCAAATTAGAAGTTTGTTCTGTGAATGATGTGACGATGTCAGGGATGGAAGGTAGATGATTCTATATTATAGTACTATGATTATTTAGGAATAATTTGAGTGATGTAGTAAGATAATTTGTTCACCCATCTCATGATTTCATAAAATGAATATGTGACTTATTTCGGATGACATTTTGGGATAGCTTTTGGAATGAGTGGCATCACTCTGCCATCTATTGTAAGACTTCCAGATGCATCAGAGAGTAATTGAATACAAAAATGTTTCGTTTTTCATGCTGAAAACATATTGTGAAGAGTTTCATTATATACCATTTTACGGGTCAGCTTTTGAGGGCAGATGATAAAATAAGTTCGAAGACCCAGGGAACTATGGTTCTGATTGCTACAGAATAAAAAGAAAATATAAAATAATCATTCCAAGTCAAACAGATATTAAACTTAGAATTATGATTTGTAATTAAATTCTTTTGTTATTGAAATGTTATTGCTGTATATGATAACCAGAATAAACAGCTTTGAAATTATTCATACATTTTTTAAAATATTTTTGTTAAATTTAGGTGAAACAAATTGATAAT
Source organism: Clausena lansium (assembly GCA_030449835.1). Lineage (NCBI taxonomy): Eukaryota > Viridiplantae > Streptophyta > Magnoliopsida > Sapindales > Rutaceae > Clausena > Clausena lansium. The sequence continues at coordinate 4,648,478 of JASUUF010000369.1, forward strand.
AGATAATTGGATCCCCTATGTTCCATTTCGGGGACTTGGTCCATTGGTTTTCAAATAGTTTTTTTTTTTAAATTTCTGTTGCCCATCTATATTCGAATCCTGAGAGAATTAGAGGTTACATAACCAATATATATGTGAATAATAGAAATAATTTTATGTAAAGCAAACTTGAATAAGAATTTTTTTTTTTGGACAAGACTTGAATAAGAAAGTTGAGTTTCTAAAGATGATAAAATAAGAATTTCAAATTTTTCTTAAATGCCCTGGGTGATTATTATTTGTATATTAGCACCACTCGTTATTTAAACATGAGTACAATCGATCAGTCAAAAGACTAATTAAGAATTTAAGATGGAGGTCCTCCATCTGAAGAAAGAGGATCCATTGGAGGGATTTCTGGATCTCTGTTTTTGGTGGATATTATTAATTTATTATATTTATAAGATGCCTTTGGAAGTAAACCCCTCGCTTGCTTTGGAAAGTTTGTGCCAAAACGAATAAGATAATAAAATAAATCTTTAAAAAATTTGTACTAATTATTAATTTTTGTTTAAAAGATAAGCAACATAACCCTCCTTCTAAATGAAGTCAACGATTTCCCATCTTAGCCAAAATGCCGTGACCCAGTTCTCCATGCATTCATTTAATGGCTAGCAGCAAAGAAACAAATTGCTTCCTGTTCAGATTTTCTTTATGTATTCTCATACTCTTGATCATAGGATCTTGTTGTTGCCAGAGCACAAATAACTTACAACAAGGCCGTCTGGTCAAAGAGCTGGTTTCAGCTAATCAAAGATTCAGGTTGGGATTCTTTAACCCTCCTTCTACAACAACCCATTACTCAGCAATCTCCTACATTAAACCTTTTGAACTGGGAGACGACGAGACAGACAAGCTAGTATGGATTGCAAACAGGAACACACCAATCTTTGATACTTCCGGCAGTCTTACAATAGATAGTAAGGATGGCAATCTGAAGATTCTGCACAACGGAGGAGATCCAATTGCTGTAAGTTCGATTCCAGGGGAAGGTAATAATACAAGCGCCACTCTTCAGGATTCTGGAAATCTTGTCTTGCAAGAAATCAATCCCGACGGATCTACAAGGCGGGTATTGTGGCAGAGTTTTGACTATCCGACCGATACATTTCTGCCTGGAATGAAACTGGGAATTAACTTGGAGACTGGGCAAAAATGGTTTCTTCAATCCTGGAATACTGAAGAATCCCCTGCCCAAGGGTCATTTACCCTCGGCGTTGCCCTAATTTCACAAATCACTTGAGCATCTGGTGGAGGGGCGAATTCCACTCGAATATCGGGCTCTGGCGGAATGGGAAATTCGATTCCTCAGGGGATTCTACAATTTCCAACTACATCTTTAGCTACACTTCAAATAAACAAGAAAAGCACTTTACATACTCTTGTCAAAGGAAGCGTTACGCTGTTTCCAAGATTAAGAATAAGGGCGGACGGTACACTGGCCACCCACAATGGGACGGAGAAACTAATTAAGGGTTATCCAGTTTGCAGCAGCGCTTCTTCTGATTTCAAGAACATAACGGCCCTATCGGGTGATATATCTAACAATGGATTCACTTTTAAAGAGAGTGACAACATGACCATTAACGACTGTCAGCTTGCGTGCCAGAAAAATTGTTCTTGTATTGCATTTGCCTCCGCAAATGAAAATAATAAAACCGGTTGCCAGGTTTGGAACGAAGGGACGAATTTTACCGATACTGTATTTACAAATCCTGTATTCAGTTACCGATTGATATACATCCGAGAAACCACAGCCGCCGGAAACGCAGGTGAGAGATGAAGAGTTTAATTAATTTGAAAGATTGGATGTTAATTTTTGGGAATCAAAATGATTGCATGTGTGCATGTGCATGATAAAGAAGTTAAATAGAAAACCGTAATTAATTTCATTTGTTAAGCAAACCGCTAAAATTTAATAATTTTTAAAAGTTAGATTGTTGACTTAGCTAGCGTTTATTTGATTATTTGTAGATTATTGACTTAGCTAGCGTTTATTTAATTATTTGTCTAAAATCTGAGTTGACTTTGATTGATTTGAAATCATTACTAGACTTGGATGCTATCTCAATAGTTTTTCATAACATTTGAATAAAAGAATATCCCTAGGTAGACTTTTTTTGTAATTTATTTATTTGAAATCTGAATGAGTTTGATTACAAATATTTGAATGATATGATTGTTTTTTTTAATATTTGAATATAAGTGATATTTTATTTTTTTTTTAATAAATAAATATTTTTTTTTTAATAAATAAAAAACATCTTAAACATGTGTATTTGATATTTATGTTCTTGTAAATAAAACAAAGGAATTAAATTTTATTATTTAGGAAATAAATATATTTTAATGAGAAATAAATACAATGTCATGGTGTTGACTCCACCTTTGTACTTAACAGTCATCTAGTATCAATTCCTTAGTAAATGAATGCGTACACATGTTAAAATTTTAGAATGATAAGACTTGTAAAGTTAAGATATAATGTTAATATGTATCACAGTTAATAAGACATGATTTGGTGTTATCATGTGATATTATTATTAGTTATGGAACCTCATCATTGCTCATCGAAATTCATATTGGTGTCACATTAGTCGGATCACAAGCTTTTGCAACAACTAAGTGTATTAGTAATCAAAAGTTTATTTGACAACCTCACAAGTGATGTAACGTGCGCGGGTTTCATTTAAGACCTTCTCTTTGTGGACCGTACGTCATTGTAGCAGGAAAGAAAGGGTCCTTCGAAAAAGGAAAGAAAGGGTGGAGTAGCAAGACGTTGAAGGCTGTAATAGCAACTCCACTAGCAGTAATCCTATTTCTTTGCATGTGCTATCTAACATGGAGAAAAATATACAAGGCCAAAGGTAAGCATTTTTTTTTTTGTAATATGCACTGATTAAAATTTCGATTTAATTTATCAGATAACCAGGATAAAGTGAGATGATGGAATTATTTTTCATGATACAACATTTTGGCCACTTTTTCTTATCTTACCGCTGTTCTATTTAGTTTATCACTTGGGGAGAAAAAAAAAAATTTCATATTAGCCAATGCTTTCAATAAATATGTATGTTGATTTAGTGGAAAAAAGGAATCAAGAGAGGATACTACGCGAGCTTGGGGATAGCTTGTCACTTCCAAGCACACAACAGAAAGGAAAAACACAAGAAAAAGGTCATAACATGAGCCATGACTTGAAGATATTTGACTTTCAAACCATTGTTGCGGCTACAAACAATTTCTCACTCATAAACAAGCTCGGAGAGGGTGGTTTTGGTCCAGTCTATAAGGTAATCAAAATTTTTGCGATTATCATTGATATTTTGTTACATAACTAGTGCTTAACCTTTAATTCGTGGTGATAATTAATTTCAGGGAAAGTTACCAGATGGGCAAGAAGTAGCAATGAAAAGACTCTCAAGAAATTCTGGACAAGGGATGGTGGAGTTCAAGAATGAAGCTAAACTCATTGCGAAACTCCAGCACAATAATCTTGTGAGGCTTTTAGGGTGTTCTCTTTTGGGAGAAGAAAAGATTTTAGTCTATGAGTACATGCCTAACAAAAGCTTGGATTTCTTCATTTTCGGTACGTCTCTCTTCAAGTTCAACGATTGACAATGTGTCAGTAACAATTCTATGTATCACTTATTAACTATTCTTAACTTCTTTTTATATCTTCATTCTATTTTGAGACAGATTCTGGTAAAAAGAACCAACTAAATTGGCAAAAACGTTATAGCATAATTGAAGGGATCGCTCAAGGACTTATTTATCTACATAAATATTCAAGATTACGAGTGATTCACCGAGACTTGAAAGCGAGCAATATTTTACTCGATGACCAAATGAATCCAAAAATATCCGATTTTGGTTTGGCTAGAATTTTTGGGGTGAATGAATTAGAAGTGAACACAAACAGAGTTGTTGGAACATAGTAAGTGTACTTATAAATGTTAGCTTTCTTCATGTGAAGTCATTTCCTCTTTACTTACAACTTATTGTGCTTTATTTTTCTTTTAGCGGTTACATGTCTCCGGAGTATGCCATGAGTGGCATTGTTTCAATGAAGACAGATGTGTTTAGTTTTGGAGTTTTAGTACTGGAAATTGTGAGTGGTAGAAAGAACAATAGCTGCTATCATTCAGAGCGCCCACTCAATCTTATAGGATATGTAAGTGTTACTATTCAGCCAAATCTTTTTGGATAGCATATGCAATCTGATATTCAGAGGGTAATTCAAAACTATTGATATTTTTCTTTAATACTATTATTAGCCTTTACATATCAACTTCAGTTTTTGGGTCAAATAATTTCACTAACATGGTATTAGGATCTATTAAAACTTGTCTTTAATGCAGTTGTTAGACCCTTATCTTTTGGCTTAAGCTTTTGAGCCGAGCTGTTTCAATAAAAAAACCTTACTCTTTCAGGCATGGCAACTCTGGAATGAAGGGAAATGTTTAGAGCTCGAGGACACAGCACTGGATGAATCATGTTCTCCAAATGAAGTACTCAGATGCATTCATGTGGGTCTACTGTGCGTACAGGATCAGCCAACGGATAGACCCACAATGTCCGATGTTGTTTCCATGCTTACAAATGAAATTATGATTCTACCTGCACCGAAACAACCAGCATTCTTTGTCGATGCCAATCCTGATGAAGAAGTACTAGATGTTCTCAACAATGATTCAAAACATTGTTCCATTAATAAGGTGACAATTTCAGTGTTGGAAGCAAGATAAGTTATATCAATAATTAATTTGATTATCTACGCCATGTGATAATTAATGTTAGTATTTAATGTTTTGAGTCATTGACTGTGGACTTTAGGAGTATTAAATTAGGCATCAACTTCTCCCGGTAGAAATTAACTTGCGCATAACAAAAGATTTCCGGAGTAGAATCCTTTCATTGCTTTGTATATTAGTTAAAAAATTGGGTTAATTGTAAATAAAGTGAAAAAAATTGGCTAAATTATCGAGTGGGACTATTTGAACCCACTCTCTTTTTATTTATTAATTTTATTATCTAAATAATTTGTGTTAAAATTACTTAATTAAATCTTTCTTCTCTTTCTCTTCTCAATTTCACAAATTCACATCAATTCATTAAGATATGTTCTTTTAGCTGCAAATAATTGGTATCTCTAACTAAGAGGAACAAAACGCATCATTTAAAATTGGCATCAATAAAATTTTATTAGCCATGAAAGTTAATGAATGTCAATAAATTAATTTTTACCAAACACAAAAACTAATAAATTCAAGAAAAAAATTCTTTATATATAAAATTTATGAAATATATATCATGATATACTAAGAAAAGAAAAAAAATAATTCAAAAGAGAGTGAAATTGAACGTTTATTTTGTAAAATGTGAAAGTAGAGAAAGAATACGCAATTGTAAGATAGAGAGAAAGAAATTAGTGAAGGACAATTTTAAGTTTTTTAACTTTTAAATTTTTTATAATGAATTTATTTTTAAAATAGGTGCAGAGAGTAATTTGGTTGGATCAAATAATTCCACCCTTAATTATCTATATTAAAATTTAAAACTCAATATTTACCGCTTATTTAACAAGGAGAGACAATGTGAATAAAAAAAGAGAGAGGATCCTTGTCCAAGATTTGATAACATGTCTTTTCACGTATACATAAAATAATTAATTACCGTCGACTTTATTTTCATTCTGAAGACAAAATGATGGGTATCTTGTCATACATATTTATTTGCTTGAAATTATTGGCAAGTATTATTGCCAATATTGTCATTATTCAAGAATGTTGGCTTATTATGTATTAACGGGTACAAAAGCATAAATTAATGGCAACGAAAAGTTGTTTCCATAAGGGAGATTTGTCTTTAGATGTAAAATTTAGAATGATTATTAGGCTATATGAAGTTTCCATGAAAAAATTAGCACTTTCAAAATCAATAACCAACAGTCAAGATCGTTGGCTGATTGATGCATATTATATTTCTAGCACAACTATTACCCTTTGACTCATTTTTGCATTTACACTTGTGTGTGCAAGACCACTGAATAGATAGGTTATCAAACAACGCACATTTTGATTCATTTCTGCAAAGTACACACACAGTTTCACTAATGGGTATCAAACAAAGGATTGACCTCCTTTTCAGCTTTTCATACTTTGTTCTCTTCACAGGGCCTTGCTATTCCCAGACTGACAAATTACTCCCAGGCCAACTGCTCAAAGATGGAGATGAGTTGGTTTCAGCTTTTGGCAACTTCAGGATGGGATTCTTTAGCTATGAGTACTCAAAAAACCGGTACTTAGGAATATGGTACCATAGGCCTACAGATCCATCTGATTCGCACTGGTCCTACGGGTCCCCGAAAGTAAATCAACCAGTGTGGGTTGCCAACAGAAACACCCCAATCACTGATAAATCCGGAAGCCTTACAATAGACAGCAGAGATGGCAATTTAAAAATTTTACACAAAGGTGGAAATCCTATTGTAGTAAGTTCGGTTCAAGCAATGGGTAATACAAGAGCTACTTTATTTGGAACTGGAAATTTTGTATTATATGAGATGAATTCAAGTGGATCTATGAAGCGGGAGCTGTGGCAGAGTTTTGACTATCCAACTGATATTCTTCTGCCAGGAATGAAACTGGGACTTGACTTGCAAACTGGGCATGAATGGTTTCTCCGGTCGTGGATATCAGAGGACTCTCCTGCTGAAGGGGCATTTACCCTCAGCATTGATCCTGTCTCAAACCAGTTGATAATCCGGCGGAGAGGGGAAGTCCTTTGGACCAGTGGCCTTATCCCAGACTGGGGAGTTCTTGTCCATGATTCGGTCTTCAACTTCAGCTACTCTTCAAATGAACAAGAAAGATATTTCAATTATTCCCTAAATGAAAATTTTACTTCATTTCCAACACTTCAAATTGACTCCAAAGGTTCACTTACAGGTGCTCTTTCTATTTCATGTCCTCACTCTGAGGGATGTGTGAGGCTTTCCAGCTGCATAGGATATTTTCCAGATGATTTTGAATTAAACTGGGCACGGAACTGGGGTTTCATGTCTGCGGATGGGTTCAAGTTCAAAGATAGTAACAACATGAGCATAGATGATTGTGCAACCAAGTGCTTGAATAATTGTTCCTGTGTCGCCTTTGCAATCACAAATAAAAATAACAATACTGGCTGTGAGATCTGGAGCAGAGGGCCAAAGTTCATAGAGAATAATAGTACAGATGCTCGCTACATAAGCAGGTGGGAACCCAAAGGTAAGTCTGCTTCAGTAATTTTAATAACACAAACACTATAATTTGATGTATCATGCCCAAGCTGGAGAAGCAAATGTAAAGTATTAATTACTTGTAAGTGAAAGCAAGACTTTAAATTTTAGGACTTGCATCCCTTTGTTCTTTGTTCGAGACCATTATAGCAGATCTAATAGACCTATCATTTAACTAAGACAAAACCATAAATACTTCAAGTTCAAGATGTTTAATTTACTCTGAAACAGAGCAAATCCTGAAAATTTACTAACTTGTTTTTAATACGTTTGAAATTTGTATACAAAAGGATGTTTGTCACCAAGTCACAAATGTTTTACCTGCAGAACTTTTCTCAGAAGTCTAACATGCATAATTAGGTAACACACTATTTTTATGCTTTTCATTTGAATTAGGCATTGAAGAAAAGAAGTGCTGGCTGTGTTTAATCATTCCACTAGCAGTAGCTCTACCTGTGGGGATTCTGTCATGTTCATTATGCTTTCTGGCAAGGAGAAAATACAAGGCAAATGGTATGGAATCTGTCAAAAATATCTGTCATTATTGATGATCAATAAAAGTAATCATTGAGGTTTTACTTAAGCCTTTCGCTCTATCGTTTATTGCAGAGAAGTGGTGGATTTCATTAACCATTGCTATAGCGGCAGCTTTAACATTCATACCTCTGTTGTGCTACTTATGTTATCTGATATGTAGAAATATCATGACTAAAGGTAATAACTTGGAAAAGATATTATTACTACCAGTGAATAACAATAATCTGAAATATGCCTTTCATGATCTTAATTAGTGGAACGAATTATGAACCGAAAGAAGCTGTTACGTGAACTTGGAGAAAACCTGTCACTTCCCACGACAAATGGCCGAGGAAAAACTAAGGGAAATGATCAAAACAGCATGAAGCACGAATTAGAGATCTTTGATTTTCAAACAATTTCTGCTGCCACAAATAATTTCTCAGCAATAAATAAGCTTGGAGAGGGTGGTTTTGGTCCAGTTTATAAGGTAAAATTTTGCAACTTCTATTGATATTAAGTGCATAACTGGTTATTCTTATAGAGACATGATTTCAGGGGCAGCTGCTAAATGGACAAGAGGTAGCAATAAAGAGACTCTCAAGAAGATCAGGACAAGGAATAGTGGAGTTCAAGAATGAAGCTAAACTTATTGCGAAACTCCAGCATACAAATCTGGTGAGGCTTTGAGGATGCTCTCTATATGGAGAAGAAAGGCTTTTAGTCTACGAGTTCATGCCAAACAAAAGTTTGGATTTCTTTATTTTCAGTAGGTTCTCTCTTCAAAATGTAAGTAGTATTTGGCTTCAACATTTCTCTGCTTTATCAACTAATAATAGTCTTTTTTGTTTATGTCATATGATGAGACAGACTCTAGTAGAAACAACCGACTGAATTGGGAGACACGTTTCAGTATAATTGAAGGGATTGCGCAAGGACTTCTTTACCTCCATAAGTATTCAAGGTTAAAAGTGATTCATAGAGACTTGAAAGCAGGCAACATTTTACTAGATGACCACATGAATCCAAAAATATCCGATTTTGGTATGGCTAGAATTTTTGGGTTGAATCAGTTAGAAGCAAACACAAACAGAGTTGTTGGAACATAGTAAGTATCTAACTTATTTATAATCCAACATATTTGTTGCTTTATTCATGTGCAGATATCAATTTCTTGCTTTCGGATACTAAAATAGTATTCAATTATTTCTCAGTGGCTATATGTCTCCGGAATATGCGATGAGTGGTGTTGTCTCAATCAAAACTGATGTATTTAGCTTTGGAGTCTTAGTACTGGAAATTGTGAGTGGCAAAAAGAACAACGGTTGCTATCATACAGACCATCCACTCAACCTTATAGGATATGTAAGTATGCTGAATTAGACTGAATGTTCACTCAGAATAATACTTGCATTTCTACCTTGACTGTTCTTGTTCCATGGTGCAGGCATGGCAGCTGTGGAATGAAGGCAAAGGTTTAGAGCTAGTAGACATTACATTGGAAGGATCATGCCCTCCCAATGAAGTACTGAGATGCATTCATGTGGGACTATTGTGTGTGCAAGACCAAGCAACAGATAGGCCTGCAATGCCCGATGTTGTTTCCATGCTAACGAATGAGTCTCTTCTGCCTATGCCAAAGCAACCAGCATTTTTCATCAATTTTACCGCTGAAGAACCAAAAGTTTCTGAAAGTAACTCAGAATGTTATTCTATAAATAATGTATCAATCTCAGTAATGGAAGCAAGATGATATACCAGTTACATAATTAGTTCAGGCAGCTATGCCGAAATACTAGCACGAACAGAGAAATCAATGTTTGATTAATGGTAATGTGTAAATTCAACACATGAATTAATAAAGTTTACATTCATATAGAGTATCATTATTGTCTAATGTTGATTCTTGATTGTGGTTCGAAATCAATCACGGCCAGTGTATAGAAAAAGCTGGAATTGTTGACTTTAGGCACCGTAAAACTACATCCAAGTTAGCCTTTCTATTTACATAAACAGAGTTCAAATTTCTGAGTCACCTCACAATAAACTCAAATATTTAAGTTATTTACACAAATACTGGGACAGAAATCTGTCCTGCTTGTTCTTAACCAAGAACATTGAATTATTAGCAGAGACAAAGGAAAAATCAATAGAACTAATTCTTTGATAAATCCCGTGTCAGATCAACGAACCTGAGGTGGTCTATAATTATCTGAAATTTGGCACGATGCCTGCAGCAGCCTCATAAGCCATGACAATTTTTACATTGGAAAGCTCTATCTAATTGCAAAGAATTCTGACTTGCAAGAGAAGACCACAAAAACTGAGAATTTGGAAGATTAGAGTACGAGTAAAGAAAAATTTTGGCGGTTGTAAAGTAGGTGATAATTGTTTTTGTATATTATGTATTTGTTTAAACTTTAGAGTATAATTCGATGTATTCAGCTCAAAATAATCATTAATGTGGAGATTCAATTTCAATAATAGAAATGCCAAGACCAACGAACTTGCTCTTTTTTTTTTGTTTTCCCCTAAAAATTATTATACTTGACTTCCAATATCAATGTTGGGTCATCACATCTAGTCATAGAGAGCATCCGGCAATTCCGGTCAGTCTTCATTCTTCTTAGTAGTAGTACAGCTCTCTCTCTTTCCTGTGATTCAAAAACCGCAACATTATAGTTGCAGGCTGGCTTTGCCACAACTACGACCAATTTGTTATAAATATGTGGGACAGAGCACATTACTGGAATTTGACTTGAAGAGGTCATGGATAGCTAGGCCAAGATGGATGAGGCGATGTTGTGGGGTGGGTGACACATGTATCCCCTTCTCAGAGAATGAGATTTTTTTATCTACTAACCATTTTTTTTTTTTTAAATAAAAATAAAAAATTGGTAGGAAAGTAAATAAATGAAAGGATATAAACTAGTGGTCGGTGAAACTAGGGCCTCTTTGTAATTAATATCATGGGACATATCACATCACTAGAACGAGACACAAAACCTTTTTGAAAATTGGAAGTTCCATAGCTGTAAAAGCCGACCCTTCACACTCCCAAACCCGAAAGAGAAGATGAAGTAATTAACTTCCGCAACGGGCTCCATTTGTCTTGCAAATTAACAGCAAATTAGCAATCACAAGTTGTTTCCATTGGTAGCCTACTAGTCTTTGTGTTTACATGTTGAATTTAGGATAGAGAAATTTTTGAGTAAATTAGTTATACTACACCTAACTAATGTATGTACAACATGTGCAGTTCAATTAAATATAATTATTAATTACAAGGTAATTTTTCAAAATAAATGTATACGTGCAATACCTGCTCTAGAATTTCTCATTAGGATGATTTGGCCATATGAAGTTTCCATGACCAACACTTTGAAAGCAGTGCAAGTTCGTTGGCTGATTGATACATATTTACATTAATTTCTGGTACTAGTATTACTACACAACTCTCTGATAGTCTTGACTCATTTGTGAAATTGTGGCTAGTAAAGAACGAAACAACGCCCTTTTATGCTGTTCATTATTCTTTCTAATCTTGGCTGGTCTTTCTCATTCGCAGAGTGAAAAATTACATCAAGGTCACGCGCTTAGAGATGGGGATCAGCTGGTTTCAGCTTTAGGGAGTTTCAGACTGGCATTCTTTAGCCCTCGTTCTACGACAGAACGTTACCTAGGAATATGGTACCACAAATCTGAAGATGAACATCCAGTCTGGGCTGCCAACAGGAATACCCGTCTTAGATAAATCTGGAAGACTTGTGGTAGATGCCAAGGATGGCAATTTAAAAATTTTGCAAGACGAAGGAAATCCTATTGCAATAAGTTATTTGGTACAAAATAATGCACGTACTAATACAAGTGCCACTCTGATGTCATCTGGTAATTTCATTCTGCACGAACTGAATACGGATGGAACTATAAAGCAAGTTCTGTGGCAAAGCTTTGACTATCCGACTGATACACTTCTTCCTGGAATGAAGCTGGGAATTAACTTGCAAACAGGTCATCAGTGGTCTCTCCAATCTTGGCTTACTGAAGACTCTCCTGCTCAAGGGATATTTACTCTTCGCATGGATCGCCACAGATCGGTTGAGAATCTGGTGGCAGGGGCAAGTGTTGGCGGATAGCAGGCCTTTGCTAACTGATAATTTCTTCACCAATCACTTTGACAATTCTAATTGGTCAATAATTAGTTCCACCTACAGCTTTAGCTACACTTCAAATGGAAAAGAAAACCCCTGACCTCTCTTAAAGAGTGAGAGTACCGAACACCATCTTTGGTTGACTTTTGTTTACATAATACAATAGAATTGGTTGACTTTTGTTTACATAACACAATAGAATGCTACCCAAAAGAATTTAAGTAGAAAGTAAACAATTAAGAGGGCCTAGGACTACTGAAGTCAATGGTTAGATGTCGTTGGCTGACTGCTACTAGTCGATTATATATTATCACTGCATTTTCCTACCCACAAAAGCCAACAAAACAATGAATAGCAAAGGAAGAAAATATGCTCAACTGAGCTTTTTATGGCTCATGCTCTGGATGGGATCTTCAGATTCCAGCCTGACAGACAAATTAGTACAAGGCCAATTGCTCAAAGATGGGATGCTACTGGTTTCAGCGTTTGGGAACTTCAAGTTGGGATTCTTTAGCCCTTCGAGATCTAGTACGACAGAGCGCTACTTAGGAATATGGTACAATACACCTCCAGACACTTTGGGCTGGTATTTCCACACTGGTTTCCCTCATTATGGAACTGATGAGCCAGTATGGACTGCAAACCGGAACACCCCAATCATAGATCATTCTGGAGTTCTTACAATCGACAGCATCGATGGCAATTTGAAAATTTTACACAACGGGGGAAATCCTATTGCTGTAACTTCAATTGAAGGAGCTAGTAACAATACACGTGCTACATTACTGCAATCTGGCAATCTAGTCCTACAGGAAATCGACAAAGATGGAACGATAAAGCAAGTGCTGTGGCAAAGCTTTGACTATCCGACTGATACACTTCTTCCCGGAATGAAACAGGGAATTAACTTGCGAACGGGACATCAATGGTTTCTCCAATCATGGCTTGATTATTCCTCGCCTGCTCAAGGCTCATTCACCCTTGGCATTGACCCCAATGTCACAAACCAGTTGATCATCAGGTGGCGAGGAGAAACGATCTACTGGACTAGCGGGCTTTTGCTTAATGGGAACTTCAACTTCTCTCGTTCGTGGAATGTTAGCTTTAGTTACACTTCAAATGAACAAGAAAAGTACTTCAAGTATTCTTTAAATGAAGGCGTTACTTCATCTGTATTCCTAAGAATTGATCCAGAGGGTTGACTCACCGATAGCAGGGGATCGTTTGCTTCTTGCACTTACAGAGGATGTTGGAATCAGATGCGTCTACGTCCCATCTGCAGGAGAAGTACTGATCCTAATAATTTCGATGGCAAATATGGGATCATATCTGAACATGGATTCAAGTTCAAAGAAAGTGACAACATGTCCTCTGCTGATTGTCAAGCCAAATGCTTTTATAATTGTTCTTGCGTTGCCTTTACTACTGGTACCAGTGGATATACAAATAAGCATGCTTATTGTGAGATTTGGAGTGAAGGGATAGAGTTTACAGAGATGACTCAAACAATTCAAGACAAATATTCATCCTCGGAATCAAAGGTAACTATCATTAATCAATCATTTATTATTGCCACATTGTTGTTGTAAGACAAATGAATAAATGAAGATCATTTAACAGAAGAAAAGAGGAAACCACGATTAATTGGTGCAATAATAGGACCCTAATGGTACCCCGGTTGTGTTCGATGTGCTATCTTACACGGAGAAAATACAAGGCACAAGGTATGCATTCTATCAAATTACCATACTTCTTACATTCACATTTACTTTGAAATCTATCGCACATGAATATTGCGAGGATTTGTTCTAATTCCAGAAGAGAAGTGGTGGCATTCATTAACCATTGCGGTAGGAGTAGTTTTGGGGATACTCTTGTTGTGCTACTTGTGCTATGTGACATGGAGAAAACTCAAGGCAAAAGGTAACTCCTGGACCAAATAATTATTATCATTCAATCAATAACAATATAATTGAACTATATTTTCCATTCATCTAAAATTAGTGGAAAACAAAATGAACCAAATGAAGCTATTACGTGAACTTGGAGATAACGTGTCACTTCTTCCCACATATGGTAAAAGAAAATCACCAGAGAAAGATCAAAGCATTAGCCATGAGTTGAAGATATTTGATTTTCAAACCGTTGCAGCTGCTGCAAACAATTTTTCAACTACGAATAAGCTTGGTGAGGGTGGCTTTGGTCCAGTTTATAAGGTAAGTATATATATTTATACATTTTATTTAAATGTATAATAAGTGATTTTCAGCTGATTGAACAACATTTCAGGGGAAATTACCAGATGAGCAAGAAGTAGCAATAAAGAGACTTTCTAGAAGTTCAGGGCAAGGAATAGTGGAGTTTAAGAATGAAGTTATACTCATTGCAAAACTCCAGCACACGAATCTTGTTAGGCTTTTGGGGTGCTCTCTCCATGGAGAAGAAAGGCTCTTAGTTTATGAATTCATGCCAAGCAAAAGCTTGGATTTCTTTCTTTTCAGTAGGCCTCCTTTCAGACGATCAGTATTCTAATTTCTAATGCGAAAGCTGTCATTATTCATACTATTATCTGTTTGATGCAGATTCTGGTAGAAAGAACATATTGAATTGGGAGAAACGTTTCAGCATAATTGAAGGGATCTCACAAGGACTTCTATATCTTCATAAGTATTCAAGATTAAGAGTGATTCATAGAGACTTGAAAGCTAGCAACATTTTACTTGATGACAAAATGAATCCTAAAATTTCTGATTTTGGAATGGCTAGAATCTTTGAGGTGAATGAGTCAGAAGCAAACACAAAAAGAATTGTTGGAACATAGTAAGTACCATTTAAGATATAACAGATTGTGGCTTTTTGCATAGAGCTTCCATAAACATTTTCCCTCTCAATTACTTTACAGTGGCTACATGTCTCCGGAGTATGCCATGAGTGGAATTGTCTCAATGAAAATAGATATATTTAGTTTTGGAGTCTTGGTTCTGGAAATTGTGAGTGGCCAAAAGAACCATACACGCCATCATCCAGATCGCCCACTCAACCTTATAGGATATGTAAGTATTCGTTCTTGGTACTGTGAGGGACGTTGCCACGCGGCATTGCATTGCTAAATCCAGTGCTTAATTAACCTGATGCGGTTTTAAAACTCACCCTTTTCAGGCATGGCAGCTGCTGAACGAAGGCAAAGGTTTAGAGCTAATGGACCCATCACTGGAACAATCATGCTCTGCTAATCAAGTGATGAGATGCATTCATGTGGGTCTCTTGTGCGTACAGGACCAGGCAATGGATAGACCCACAATGCCTGAAGTCGTTTGCATGCTTCAAAATGATACAATGCCTCTGCCTCCACCAAAACAACCTGCCTTTTTCATCAATGCAAATGCTGAAGATCAAGTGCCAGAAGATCGGGATAATGAGGCTGCAAAATGTTCAACAAATGAGGTAACAATGACAACGATGGAAGCAAGATAAATATATTTGTTGTAATACTAATATGATTCAAAAAAATGACATGAGATCCACATGCTTCCAATTAACTGTTTATGGGGATTTTTGTAATCGTATTTTTTGGTGTTTCTTATGAGAAGTTATTTTAACACATTTCTCAGTTTTGGAGTGAAGGAATAGGTTTACATTTATAGATTTATTGAAATTTTTTACGGTACCTACGTCTGCATTTTATACAAAATATAAATTTATCCTAATGTGTAAATATAAAACATACAAATACGGCATTGTAGATGTATGATATGATGTGTTAGTGTTGAATTTGTACTAGAGACTTGCTATAAATTTATTGCCAAATTTACCCGAGTTCTTCAATGAATCAGCCTATTTTTTAGTATAATTTTTTATTAATTAAACTGAATCAACAATAAAAGAAAATGGAGAGCAAATTATAATGCGAAACATTTTAAATCAATTTGGAATATATATAGAGTAAAAAAATATTGTAATTTAACTTTTATAAGAACACAACTAAAGTAAAAACCTCACTATGATGATACTCTATATAAGAATAACTTTCATTTAATAATAAAAATATTTTGTCAAAATTTGGGCAAGTTATAAATAAAAATAAACTGTGTATTGTAATAAGTTATAATTTTTATAAATTCCATCTTAAAGAACTTATCCTCACACAGTAATGATTATTGATATATTGTACAAAATTATGATTTGTTACATTAAAAGTTTAAAATAGAATGCATTTCTAAAATTGTTTGGAAATTTGATTTATTATTTAGATTTTCAAGATAATTTTGTATAATCCTAGCACTACATAATAGATATATGTACTAGCTTTTTAAAATTATGTTTATTTCTTTTACCATTATTCTTACACTAGGAAATCAAACCGCGCTTGGCGCGGCTTTGAAAAAAAAAATTTGTATTATTTTTTTTCTTCAACAAATATTGGATATATTCATTGAAAAGAAAATTAAAAATTAAGTAATAACTAATAAAATTAATGAAGTTAAACTGTCGATTAATCTGTAATATCATGGAAAGTCACTTGTGCCTTCATTAATTTCTCATATAAATATCAATGTGTTTTTTAATAACACCCTCATAGTATAGAATATATTAGGAGACAATTTAGTGATTAATTAAAAATTAATTAGAATAGAGGTTGAATTGAAAACTTGAAAGTGGACTCATTTAATCCATGCACGTTTTCAGAAAAATATAAGGTTTATTTTTCTAATACCAAGAACAAAATTAATTAATTAATAAGGTATTAAAAATGCAAAGCCTCTGTCTCTCTCTCTCCCCACCCCCCTGTAACCTCTCAAATTCCTCTCCCTTTTCATCTTCCGCGAATCTATTTTTAGCATATCCTTTCAGCCTCTCATTCTATTTTTCATTCGAAAAGCCAAAAAGTATACATTTTTCACCCATTTGCTGTTACTTCTCCTCTGTTGCTTTTTCATTGCTTTGATTCTTAACTTTTATCTCTTCGACAAACCCTTCGTTTCTTCGCATTTTTGGTTTCTTAAAAAGTAAAAAATTATCCTGCCATAGGCATTAATATCAAGGCCATTCCTGATAAGCTCAACAATATCATTCTTCAAGTACTTATGATCCATTGATAACACACTAATCATTAATAATTATTACACACTAATGACATAATTATTAATCATTAATAATTTAATAATTACTTTATTTATTATTAATAATAATCTTTAATAATTATTCATTAATGATTATCAGTTTTAAGTAAATTCAAGAAACAGGCAGTGCAATTGCTAAAAGTGATGGTATTCTAAACAAACTTTTCCATATTGGCTGCCTGTATCGCAGTGAACCTAGCTTAGAAGTTGGATTTAAACACAAAATTATTTGGCTAACACTTCAAAATTATTAGACATGTATAAAGCCAACAGCCCATGAAGCAGGGACTCATCATTGATAAGGAAGAAAGGTCGAAGTAAATCAGCATGTTTGATTTACATTCCATGTAACCACTACTCTCTCTTCCATCCTAATTCTAGACGACCTATAGAGGAAGTGAACTTCTAGAGATATAAATGTCTATCATGGAAACTATATTTAATATCATCCTCATGAAACATAATATAAAGAACCATTGATAGATTTGAATCAAACATCAAGAGAAATAAATTCCTTCTATTGAATATAAAAGAACCCAGTATAGGCAGATCCCAAGTCTTTTCTTTCATTGCCCTTTTGGTCAAGTCTTACACAAACAGTTTCATGTTGTTGCTTTTTTTTATAGAATAACACACAGTGAAGTGAAAAGCTTTTTTATATATCTGGAAATACTTTAACCTAATAAGAGATGTGGCAACAACAGCAGACTTTCTTGAAAAACAATGATTGAGGTTTTTCCTCACTAAAGGCGAACATCAACCAGAAAGAATGAATAACAAAATTCAATTTTCTAGATTTGAAGCAGAAAATTAGTTGTCAACAATGTAGAAGGAAATACTAACTGCTAAAGGAGCGTTTGATAATCATAATTAAACTTGTTACTGACAAAGATTAAATCAACTAAAACCATAATACACTTTTGACAGTAGAAATACCAAAATTTTCAAAGTGAAAACTCATAACTACTACTTTAATACATTTGCTAATTATTTCCCTAACTGGTAATTGTGGTGATTTTGCATAATTGGAACCTCTTATCTGATGCAAAAGTTAAATGGATTTCATTATGAACCAACTACTTGTTCTTCCATCTATTAAAATTTTGATATTCAGCCTTGTATCTAGTACATGCAAATTGCTGAGCCTCCTGTTGGCTTGTCCTAGGCTCTTGCTTCAAAAATTGGTTTCATGGAAACGCCAAGATCTCCAAACTTGAAATGATAGGAGAAAATATAAATTGTGAAGAAGATTTCGAAAGCAAACAAATGCAAAGAAAGAATATTTTAGACAAGTACAGAGTGAAAAAACATTAAGTAGCAGCATAATATGCAAATAAAAAAGTTCTAATTAATTAGTAGAAAATCAGAAAAGCAATAAAGAAACAAATCTATTAACGTTAGGATTAGTTCACGGCAAGGACAAAAGCCATCTGTAAAATAGAACCTACACAGTCAAGGGCATATCAGAAAACTGGAGTTGGTTTGATGAGAAATAAGGGAATTAAAATAGAATGAAGCACTTGAAACATGAAACAGTAAAAGAAAACAATACAAATATTGAAGATGACGAAATAATAACAGAAGGGAAAAAGGAGTAACCACCTTTATCCTTGTATTTTTTATAAAGATCAGTCAACTGGGAGTAATTTGTGTCTGTAAAGCCACTGATTCATAAGGACACATCACCAAGGAAAGAAAGAAAAAAATCAGATATAATTAAAGGAAAGAAAAAGCTAATCTGAAATCAAAAAAATAAAGAGAGAACCACCTAGAAAGAGAAAGATTAAAGAAACGAACCATTTGGAGGCAACGTTAACAATCAAAAGAACCTTGCCTTTGTAAATGCTAAGGTTCACGTCATTGCCCTTGCTATCCTGCTCCAAACGAAACCCCTCATTTGATAACATATACATATATTATTATTATTATTATTTTTTCAGAAAAATCATCTAGTAACTCAAAATCAAAACAATGGAAGAAGAAATGAAATACCTTGACAGTGAACTCGTAGATTTCTGCGGGACTGATTCTGAAGCACCCATTATATTATTGACAGTTAATTTAGGGGAAGATGAAGATACGTGTACATGTCATAGAAATAAATGATTCCATGTTTTTTTCTGTAATTATTTTCTATTTATTTTTTATTGATAATCTTTTACAATAAAATGTCAATTTATGAGATAATAGATAATATAAAAGAAGAAGAATGGTGATGTCACCTCACCTCCCCTAATCCCTAGCTTTATACATATATATATATTGATATATAGATCGATATAGATATATAGATATATATAGATAGATATATATATTGATATATAGATCGATATAGATATATAGATATATATAGATAGATATAGATTAATTATAGAATTTAATGTTTGATGTTTGATTTCTCCTTGCTGCGAAGACAAAAAGATTTACTGTTGGGAAGATAAAAAAATGAAAAATAGTGAAGAAATAGTTAATTTATTAAAAAAGATAAAAAGATGGAAAATAATGAAGGAATAATCAATTTATTATAAAATAGATAATATAAAAAGATGGGCATTGGTGATGCCACATCACCTCCCCAATCATCAGCTTTATATATATATATATATATAGATTGGATTTGACATACTCCATTAATTAATTACCAATGTACCACATACTTTACATCTATATTACTTTAATTAAAAATAATTAAGTTAAAACAATAATTTTTGTATCTATACTTGTATTAAATTATAATTTCTCATAGTAATAAAATATTTTGGTTTAACATTATGACTACACAGAGGTTTTGTTGTTTCTATATTTATTACATACATGGTATGGATTATGGAACTTATCAAAATGGAATCGGATTCCTCACTAGCAAAACACAAAAGATTAATGTACTACCAAAATAAATTCTTTTTATTTAAAAAAAAAAAAAAAGAAAATATGACAAAACTGAAATAATTAATCACGCACTACGCACGTGCAGGCCTTCCCAAATATGCCCCTCTATTTATAGCCCCAAATCGACGGTTACCCTCGAACCACGAGAACTTTCAATCATTGTGCGCTTAGGGTTAGATCTGTCTCTGTGTTTTCCTTTTCCCCCAATTGCTTAGCTTCTTCGAGTTCTCGACGAAACCCTAAGCACAGTTCTCAGCCATGTCGTCCAAGCAAGGTAAAATAAACTCTTTTGATTTGTTTGGATTCGATTTATTTGTTAAAGTTTCTAGAATTTATCTTTTTTCAGTAATCCGTTTTGAATTTTTGATTTTGGGTATTTTTCAGGTGGAAAGGCGAAGCCTTTGAAGCAACCCAAATCTGACAAGAAGGAGTATGACGAGGTAATTGATCAACAAGTTTCTATTTCTTTTTCAATTGTTCGTGAATTATTTGTAAAGTTATTTACTTAACAATTGTTCGTGAATTAATTGTGACGCGTATGCTTTTTGCTTTCCCAGAAAAAGATTAATTAAGACCAAATTGTTGTGTGATTAATGAAAGTGTTATTTTGTTGATTCTGTTGTGGCTTTTGCTTTCATAAAGTAGTTCTTGCCGAAGTAAATTACTTTTGTCCCGTTAATGTTAGATTCTAGCACTTACCTATTACTTGGGCTAGAATTAGGTTATGTTGTCTTGATACCTGCGAAGCAATCTGAAGAATCTGTATTTATCTCTTGGTTCGGTATTCGGTATTGCTGCTAGTGGAATCTCGGATTATTGTTCAAATATCTACTAAGAAGAGTGCTTGTGTTGGTTCTTCTTCTTCTTCTTTTTCTTTTTTCGTTATAAGTATTTCTGATTCTTATAGAAAAAATAAAGACATGTATTGGTTCTTGTGTAGCATATAGAGAAGGTGTTAACTTGATTGTTGCCGGGCAGTTGATAATTTATGATGGTTTTGTTGTTACAGATTAAACTCTTTCTGCATTGTGCGTTGTGCGTTGTGCTGATTATGTTTTGAGCCTTATTCTGTAAAATGGGGGTTGTTGTTGAAGGGGCTCTTCAGTTTATTATGACTGAAATGTGCTTGTTTTCTTGCAGCATGATTTGGCCAACATCCAGAAAAAGAAGGAAGAGGAGAAGGTAAGATATTGGCTTTTTGAGACTTTAATTTTTTTTCCTCAATTGGCAGTGACAAAAGATTGACTTTGTTTGTTTCGTTGTGGTGTTGAATAGGCCCTGAAGGAGCTTAGAGCCAAGGCAACACAGAAAGGATCATTTGGAGGTGCAGGGCTCAAGAAGAGCGGGAAGAAATGAGATTTTTGAATCCCAAATCAGAATTCAAACTATGAAATCTTGTACCATGGTTATGAATTTCACTGTTATGGCTGGACTTTGTTTAGTGTGATTATCTATGACATCAATTGGTTAATGATGTTCTATTTCATGTTAAGTATGGTTCTAAACTTTGGGTCAGTGTCTGTCTCCATGTAAACCTCAAATAAATTTGAGTTGCATGTTGTGCTTTCGTGTGCCAAAAAAATTATTTGCTTGCTTAATGCTTATTTCGGTTTCAAAAGCATATTTGATTCTAGGTTGTCAGGAGATTAGTGGACAGCTAGTCCTACTTGTTTTAGAATTAAGTTATTTTACTATACGAATTTGGCTGTAATGTTTTAGAATTAGACTATATACTTGTCAAGGCCCGCTTGTTTCATCTTTCTCAATATATTCCCTATAATACTGTCAGTTATTGGAAATTTTAACTTAATCATTACAGGTTAGCTGCCTGAAAAATTTTTTACCCATAAAGATTTTGAGGTTTATGTCAATACAAGCACCTTGTCCAATACTTGTGTTATATAGAATTGAACTAGTTTTGTTGGTGGCTTTTGTAGGACAGCCTAACCTGTTATTGCATTTTAACTTGTTGGCTTGTTACTACTACAGATTCTTTACACTGGTCATTACTATACATTATAGATTAATGAAAAGCCATTTACAAGTAAAACTTCTACAAGCCTAATGAGATTTTAACAGCACATGATGTGCTTGACTGACTCTGAATCAAACTTTAAAACAGGATTTTCCCCATTTACTACTTATTCCTTCTTTCCCGTCAAATTGCAAGTCTACAATACATAAGCGGTGCGTTTGGTCGTGGGTACTCTTAAAAGCACAATATGTTCCGGTCAAGGCTTTAATTGTGTTGACAGAGGGAGGCAAATCTGTTTATAGAACTGAAACCAGGTTGGTAAGGTAATAAGCTGATGGGCTTATGGGGCCCAAATGGTACAAGATTATATCACTTAGCACTCAAATTATGTTCCTTAATCACTCCCAAGTCCCAAGTCTCACCATCTGTTAAGGTTAAAACAGTCTTTGCATTTTTTTTTTCAATAATTAGCCAACAGGCAACAGTCAACAGGGTTTGATCGAGTTGGGTAGGGTCGGATTCAGTCGACCAGTCAATAGACACTCAGGTGCGAATCACCCATAACAAAAATCATGTGTCCCCCTGTTCCTTATCCTTACCCTACTCGAATTACAGGGTCTATTTATTTAAGATAAAAATAAAACCCTCTCTAGTGCAAGACACCATTTACTCATTGTGCAGGAGAGATATTGGTCATCTTATTTTACCGGTAAGCTCAGTATTTACTTTCTAGAATTGTCACTATCAAATCTGTTGCTTTTTGTGTAAAATTTTTATTACAGTCTCTTGGAATTTGCTTTTTCGTGCCTGCACTGCAATTATTATTACTAGTAAATTTGTATACCTGAGCATGTGTGACTTTGGTGGAGAACACTAGGGCTAAGGCCTAAATAAAAAGAAATTGGGAAATTATGTACGGAAATCTACTTTTCAGTGTCCAGGATAGGATTCTTTGGACCTTGATTACGATTCTTGTTTTCGTTTAGATTTTATGAGTAAGCATAGACTTGTATTTTACATTCTGTTCTTTCATTTATATATATATATATATGAATATAACTGTTGTTATTACAGAATTGAATGAACATCATGGATCAGACCGTGGATCGAATCTCCGATCTTCCTCCTCCTATCATTCATCATATTATGACCTACCTCTCTGCAAAAGAGGTTGCTCGAACTAGTGTCTTGTCTACAAGTTGGAATCAGTTTCGGAATTCATTCCCCATCTTAGATTTCAATCTAATGAACTTCATCGTCGGAACAGGAATTGTGGATATTAAATTCATGAGGGACCAAAAAACAGAGGAATTTCGTGAAAGTTTAGAGAAATTCGTAATGTTTGTGGATACTTTCCTGCATCAGTTCTCCAAGCTTAAGGTTTGTATGCAAAAATTGAGAATATATGTATGTCCTCTGGATGTTGAAGGATCCTCTCCACTCTTTGATAAATGGATAGAATTAGCCACAGAGAATGGGCTTGAAGTGCTAGATCTTATGGTCATAGCTGATGAAAATACTTACTACACTTTGCCTCAAACATTCTTTTCAGCTAAATTATTAACTTCTTTAAAGCTATTTGGTTGTAAGCTGGAGCAGCCCTCTTTTAACATAAGTTTCCATTTTCTCAAAGCAATTACTCTACAAAATGTCTATATAAATGATCAGATGATCCAAAGCCTTATCTTTGGGTGCACTTTACTTGAAGATTTATTCTTTCGCTCCTGTTTTGGTTTGAAGTTTTTGTGTATCTATGGTGCTCACAAACTCAAGATTTTGATGATGGAAGCATTGTCATATGAAAGTGTTGAAGTTCTTGCTCCAAGTCTTCAAGAGTTAACCCTTCGTTTTTTCCCATATAGTGCTACACCTTTACTTAACATGGTTGAGTGTGCACATTTGAAAAAGCTACTATTGTCTGAATTCCCTCTTAATGACCGAGAGCTTCATCTTCTTATTTCAAAATGTCCCTTGCTTGAAGATCTGTCCATAAGCCATTGTTATTCCCTTGGAAGGATTATGATTTCAAGTAATAAACTTAAGCACTTACTAATTAGCTCCTGCTATGGTTTGAACGCACTCAATGTTGATGCTCCCTGTTTACTTTCTTTTATTTTTGACCTTAATCCAATTCCCATTATATCAACAAATGCTCCATGTCCATGGAATGTAACCTTGGATTGTGACAGCGATCTTGACTGTGATTGGTTCCTTAGCTTAAAGGAATTTCTTGGAGCATCCAGTCAAATTGAAAGGCTATATATAGATTTCAGTTCCGTCGAGGTATGTCTAAATGTTCTGTATGATTGATTACAATATTTCATTTGTGCTTTCTAACTTTTACTTACCATTTCCACTTGTATTTTCCCTTTATTTGTTCCTTGCAATTTATTTAGGTCGTATTTAATTTAGACGAACTCAGAAGACTCTACCCTTCACTCCCTTTACAAGTTGAGACTATGGACCTATGCATAAGTGTAAAGCCATCAAAGTATGAAATTTTGTTGGATGGCATTTTTTGTATTTGTAATCCCAGGAATTTGATTTTCTTTTGCGTGCTCGAGTGCGAACGCCGATTTGTTACGGTACGTTAATTTTTAGCAGTATTTGTCTCATACCAAGCAAGTCATTGTTGATTGAATAACTTAACTGTAATGAGGAGGGAAGCAAAGGAAATGAGAAATGTCAGTTCTCATTGAGCAGTTAGGGAGAGGAAGGACAGAATAGCAGTGTATGTTCAAAATTTTTCCATTATTGGTTTGTACAAAAGGGTCAGATTTGATTGAGATTAATTCTGAAAAGAGTACTTACAACATCTAAAGATAATTTATAAGCTCTTAGGTTAAAAGAAGTTTTAAACTTCTGCCATACAAATAAACAGACAAATCATCAAAAGATCTTTTCAATTTTGCTCTTTGAGGAGAGATGCCTGTACTTTTGTTTCTGCATCAGGGATTCTAGTTATTAGGTTTGTATATTGCTATTAAGTCAATGAGACTGTGTGTAATTTTGTTGGTCATTTATAGAGCTCATAATCATATTTAATGTTAACAGAATTATTTGATGTTTGCTTGAATTGCAGTGGCTTTTTAACCATCTCCAGAATAGACATACAAACTGTTGCAATGATCTTCAAATCAAATGTTGGCGGCATTATTTAAAGGATGTAAAGGTTGAGCAGTTTGAGCCCACTCGAGGTTGTGAGATTAATGTAGGTGAATTGATGGATCGAGGGTTTATGATTCCCATAGGAGAACTACGGTTACGTCTTGATTGGTGCTTTCCTGTTCTTGGTGAGAAGTCATGACCAGAATAGCTGGCCATTCCTATCTATTTTCGCCTTGTACAATGCGCAAGAGTTTCTTTGGAACATAAGGAGACCCTAACTCTTGAATTTCTAACTGAATTGCCAGACTCAATTTCTAAAGTGTTACCACATATATATATGTATACACCAGTCAAGTACATGAAATCACATTAATAGCATTACACATTTATCTGGTTCATTTTCCATGCACTGAATATATGTAGATTTGAGTATTGTTAACATTATCTGGTTTGATAGAAAGCGGGACATTTGTGAGAAGCTGCAGCGCATGTCTTGTATACAATTTGCAAGGAGCATGTATGAAAAAAGGCTGAAAGTGTTTTGAAATTTAATTAACTAGGAAATAAAACCGTGCTTCGCGTGGATTTGAAATAAAAATTTTGTATTATTGTTTTTCTTCAACAAATATTGGATATATTCATTGAAAAAAAAAATTAAAAATTAAGTAATAACTAATAAAATTAGTGAAGTCAAACTGTCGATTAATCTATAATATCATGGAAAGTCACTTGTGCCTTCATTAATTTTTCATATAAATATTAATGTGCTTTTAATAACACCCTCATAGTATAGAATATATTAGGAGACAATTTAGTGATTAATTAAAAATTAATTAGAATAGAGGTTGAATTGAAAACTTGAAAGTGGAATCATTTAATTCATGCACGTTTTTAGAAAAATATAAGATTTATTTTTCTAATACCAAGAACAAAATTAATTAATTAATGAGGTATTAAAAATGTAAAGCCTCTGTCTCTCTCTCTCCCCACCCCCTGTAACCTCTCAAATTCCTCTCCCTCTTCATCTTCCGCGAATCTATTTTTAGTATATCCTTTCAGCCTCTCATTCTATTTTTCATTCGAAAAGCCAAAAAACTATACACGTATTTTTCTTTTTCACCCATTTGCTGTTACTTCTCCTCCGTTGCTTTTTCATTGCTTTGATTCTTAACTTTTATCTCTTCGACAAACCCTTCGTTTCTTCACATTTTTGGTTTCTTAAAAGTTAAAAATTACCCTGCCATAGGCATTAATATCAAAGCCATTCATGATAAGCTCAACAATATCATTCTTCAAGTACTTATGATTCATTGATAACACACTAATCATTAAATAATTATTACACACTAATGACATAATTATTAATCATTAATAATTTAATAATTACTTTATTTATTATTAATAATAATCTTTGATAATTATTCATTAATAATTATCAGTTTCAAGTAAATTCAAGAAACAGGCAGTGCAATCACTAAAAGTGATGGTATTCTAAACAGACTTTTCCATATTGGCTACCTGTATCGCAGTGAACCTAGCTTAGAAGTTGGATTTAAACACAAAATTATTTGGCTAACACTTCAAAATTATTAGACATGTATAAAGCCAACAGCTTATGAAGCAGGGACTCATCACTGATAAGGAAGAAAGGTCGAAGTGAATCAGCATGTTTGATTTACATTCCACGTAACCACTATTCGCTCTTCCAACCTAAATTCTAGACGACCTACAGAGGAAGTGAACTTCTAGAGATATAAATGTCTATCATGGAAACTATATTTAATCTCATCCTCATGAAACAGAATATAAAGAGCCATTAATAGATTTGAATCAAACATCAAGAGAAATAAATTCCTTCTATTGAATATAAAAGAACCCAGTATAGGCTGATCCCAAGTCTTTTCTTTCATTGCCCTTTTGGTCAAGTCTTATACAAACAGTTTCATGTTGTTGCTTTTTTTTATAGAAAAACACACAATGAAGTGAAAAACCTTTTTATATATCTAGAAATACTTTAACCTAATAAGAGATGTGGCAACAACAGCAAACTTTCTTGAAAAACAATGATTGAGGTTTTTCCTCACTAAAGGGGAACATCAACCAGAAAGAATGAATAACAAAATTCAATTTTCTAGATTTGAAGCAGAAAATTAGTTGTCAACAATGTAGAAGGAAATACTAACTGCTAAAGGAGCATTTGATAATCATAATTAAACTTGTTACTGACAAAGATTAAATCAACTAAAACCATAATACACTTTTGACAGTAGAAATACCAAAAATTTCAAGGTGAAAACTCATAACTACTACTTTAATACATTTGCTAATTATTTCCCTAACTGGTAACTGTGGTGATTTTGCATAATTGGAACCTCTTATCTGATGCAAAAGTTAAATGGATTTCATTATGAACCAACTACTTGTTCTTGCATCTATTAAAATTTTGATATGCTTTAAAGGCAAAGAGACTTTTTCTAGTCCCCACTTCAGAGTAAAGTTTGATCATTGGGATTTTAGTGGATAAGAGAATCATTGCTTACTTGAAACAACAATAGTTTTACCAACACATTTAGCACATACTCAAAATATCAGACTTCAGAACAAGATAAAAACGATATGCAAGTCATTAAAAAATGCAGAAAATCCTCACCAAAAAAAATAAAATAAAATAAAACTCCAACAAAGAATTTAATGATTAGTCATCAAATAATGCTAAAAGTATATCAAGCACCTTCAAAAGAAAAATGTTTATTTTGAAAACAAGACAAGATTGAGAGCCACATGAGTCTAAAAAGCAGATAGTCTACCTTTCGAAAGATCGGATATTCAGCCTTGTATCTAGTATATGCAAATTGCTGAGCCTCTTGCTTCAAAAATTGGTTGCATGGAAACGCCAAGATCTCCAAACCTGAAATGATAGGAGAAAATATAAATTGTGAAGAAGCTTTTCGAAAGCAAACAAATGCAAAGAAAGAATATTTTAGACAAGTACAGAGTGAAAAAACATTAAGTAGCAGCATAATATGCAAATAAAAAAGTTCTAATTAATTAGTAGAAAATTAGAAAAGCAATAAAGAAACAAATCTATTAACGTTAGGATTAGTTCACGGCAAGGACAAAAGCCATCTGTAAAATAGAACCTACACAGTCAAGGGCATATCAGAAAACTGGAGTTGGTTTGATGAGAAATAAGGGAATTAAAATAGAATGAAGCACTTGAAACATGAAACAGTAAAAGAAAACAATACAAATATTGAAGATGACGAAACAATAACAGAAGGGAAAAAGGAGTAACCACCTTTATCCTTGTATTTTTTATAAAGATCAGTCAACTGGGAGTAATTTGTGTCTGTAAAGCCACTGATTCATAGGGACACATCACCAAGGAAAGAAAGAAAAAAATCAGATATAATTAAAGGAAAGAAAAAGCTAATCTGAAATCAAAAAAATAAAGAGAGAACCACCTAGAAAGAGAAAGATTAAAGAAACGAACCATTTGGAGGCAACGTTAACAATCAAAAGAACCTTGCCTTTGTAAATGCTAAGGTTTACGTCATTGCCCTTGCTATCATGCTCTAAACGAAACCCCTCATTTGATAACATATGCATATATTATTATTATTATTATTATTTTTTCAGTAAAATCATCCAGTAACTCAAAATCAAAACAATAGAAGAAGAAATGAATTACCTTGACGGTGAACTCGTAGATTGATTTCTGCAGGACTGATTCTGAAGCATCCATTATATTATTGACAGAAAAATCATCCAGTAACTCAAAATCAAAACAATGGAAGAAGAAATGAAATACCTTGACAGTGAACTCGTAGAATGATTTCTGCGGGACTGATTCTGAAGCACCCATTATATTATTGACAGTTAATTTAAGGGAAGAGGAAGAGACGTGTACATGTCATAGAAATAAATGATTCCATGTTTTTTTCTGTAATTATTTTCTATTTATTTTTTATTGATAATCTTTTACAATAAAATGTCAATTTATGAGATAATAAATAATATGAAAAGAAGAAGAATGGTAATGTCACCTCACCTCCCCAATTCCCAGGTTTATGCATACATACATACATACATACATACATACATACATATATATATACATACATAGATTAATTATAGA
Organism: Clausena lansium; assembly: GCA_030449835.1. Classification (NCBI taxonomy): domain Eukaryota; kingdom Viridiplantae; phylum Streptophyta; class Magnoliopsida; order Sapindales; family Rutaceae; genus Clausena; species Clausena lansium. The sequence continues at coordinate 4,677,693 of JASUUF010000369.1, forward strand.
ATTTAATGTTTGATGTTTGATTTCTCTTTTCTGAGAAGACAAAAAGATTTACCGTTGGGAAGATAAAAAGATGAAAAATAGTGAAGAAATAGTCAATTTATTAGAAAAGATAAAAAGATGGAAAATAATGAAGAAATAGTCAATTTATGTGAAAATAGATAATATAGAAAAATGGGCATTGGTGATGCCACCTCGCCTCTCCAATCATCAGCTTTATATATATATATAGATATATAGATATATAGATTAGGTCATGGTAGTTAATTTACAACTTAGTTTCCCTAATAGTTTATCGTGGGGTCTGGCTTATCCCAATCATTAATGAGTTCGTTGGTTAAAGATTACCAAGGCTTTGTTGGTATTGTGTTGTGGTTGGCCTGGTGGCATCAAGGAAATCCAAGCTTTTGTTACCTATTATTTGGTGGGAGTAGGTTTCTGTATACCACGGGTTTTAACAGATTTTTAAGGATAAAATAGTCTTTTAATACCTTTTAATTAATACCAACAGTTGATGGGTCCGGTCAACCCAGTCAAAAGGTTTGGGTAACTAATTTAATTTTTAAACAAGAGTGGCCGACTGATCAAATTGGCAACACTACAGGGACTCGGGTGTAAATTACCCATTTCAGACCTTTCCTCTCACGTCTCTACCCGAAGAGTTGTTTTGTTCTGCTCATCAGTACAGATTTATTTAATATAAAATAAAAGCCTGAAACCCTCTCTGTTGAAAGCGACGATTACGGGGTGTGAACATTTGAGCATGAGATATTTGTCGTCTTTGTTACGGGTAAGGCTGGCAGGCGCTGTATTTATTTTGTACAATTATCACTGTCCCATCTTTTGTTTTTTGGTAAAATTTTCAACACTATCTTTTTGAATTTGCTTTTGCTTTTGCTTTGTCTGCAATGATTACTTGTAAATTGGGAAATTTTTTACGGTGGTTTTCTTTTCTTGTTAGTGTCCCGGATTCTTTGCTTATTGATTTTGACTCTTGTTATCATTTGAATACTTACTGCATAATGTTCTTTCAATTTGATGCAAATAGATATATATAGATAAATGCGAATGTTGTTATTACAGAATTGAACATCATGGATGAGACAGTGCATGTGGATCAAATCTCGGAGCTGCCTACTTTTATCATTCATCAGATAATGTCCTACCTCTCTGCTAAAGAGGTTGCTCGCACTAGTATTTTGTCTAAAAGATGGAATCAATTAAAGGCTTCATTCCCCACCTTTGATTTTGATCAATTGAACTTCCTTGTCACGCCACGATTTTTTACTCCTCAAATTCTAGAAAAGAGGAGGGACAATAAAAAATTTCGTGAAGGTCTAGAGAAATTCATAAAATTTGTGGATGCTACCCTGCGTCGGTTCTCCAAGCTTAAGTTTTGTATGCAGAAATTGAGGATATCTGTAAGTCTCTTGGATGTTGAAGAATCGACTCCACTCTTTGATGAATGGATAGAATTAGCCGTAGAGAATGGGGTAAAAGAGTTAGATTTTACGGTCTTTCTAGATGAAAATACTGAGTACACTTTGCCTGAAACAATCTTTTCTGCTACATTATTAACTTCTTTAAGGCTGTTTGGTTGTAAGTTGGGGCAGCCCTCTTATGCCATAAGTTTCCATTCTCTAAAACAAATCAATCTACATAATGTCTTTATAAATGATCAGATGGTCCAAAGCCTTATCTGTGGATGCCCTTTACTTGAAGATTTAATCTTTCGCTCTTGTTTTGGTTTGAAGTTTTTGTGCATTTCTGATGCTCACAAACTGAAGATTTTGACACTGGAAGAGTTGTCAAGTGAAATTCAAAGTGTTGAAATTGTTGTTCCAAGTCTTCAAAAATTAACTCTTAGAATTTTTTCATATGGTGTGCCACCTGTACTTAACGTGGCTGAGTGTCCACATTTGAAAAAGCTAATCTTGTTTGAATTCCCTCTTGATGACCGAGAGTTTCATCATCTTATTTCAAAATTTCCCTTGCTTGAAGATCTGTCCATAAACCATTGTTATACCCTTGGAAGGATTATGATTTCTAGTAATAAGCTTAAGCACTTGCTAATTTGTGACTGCGAGTGTTTGAACACAGTTGATGTTGATGCTCCCTGTTTGCTTTCCTTTAATTTCAAGCATAATACATTCCCTATTATATCAACAAATGCTCCAAGCCCATGGAATGTATCCTTCCATTGTGATGGTGTTCTTTACACCCTTTGGTTCCTTCGCTTAAAGAACTTTCTTGGAGCATCCAAACAAATTGAAATGCTAGATTTGTATTTCATGAGTTGGGTTGAGGTATGTTCATATGCTTCATATAAGTGATTACAATATTTCATTAAGTTCTTTCACATTTACTTACCATTCTTAATTGTTTTTTTTTTTTTCTGTTTATTTGTTTCTTGTGATTTTTTAGATCTTATTTAATTTAGACGAACTCAGAAGAAGTTACCCTTCACTCCCTCTGCAAGTTAAAACAATGGACCTACATATTGGTCTGGAGCCATCAAAGTATGAAATTTTGTTGGATGCCGTTTTTTGTATTTGTTATCCCAAGAATTTGTCTTTCTTCTGCGTGGACGAGCGCAAATGCCAATTTGTTACGGTACGTTAATGTTTCAGCAATAGTTGTCTCATATTAAGCATATTATTGTTGATTAAATAACTTACCTATATAAGCAGAGGGAAGGGAAGGAAATGAAAATTGGCAGTTCTCATGTAGAAGTTAAGGGGAGGAAGGAAGTATTGTAAATCATAAATTTTTGTGATTGGTTTGCCAAAATCTCTTACAAAAGGGTTGGATTTGAATGAGATTAGTTCTAAAGAGAGTACTTACAATATCTAAGGATAATATTTGAGCTCTCAAGTTGAAAGAATTTCTAAACTTCCGCTGTACAAATAAACAAATAAATCGCCGAAAGATGAATGCTTCCCTTCCAACTTTGCTCTTTGAGGAGAGATGCCTGCATTTTTGTTTCTGGATCAGGGACTGTAGCTATAAGGCCTATAATTGCTATTATGAGAATGAGACTCTGTTGAAATTTTGTTTGTTGTTTTTAGAAGTCCTAATCATATTTTATGTTACCAGAGTTAATTGTTGTTTGCGTGGATTTATTTGTTGCTTGCGTGGATTGCAGTGGCTTTATGACCACCTTCAAAATAGAAATAGGAACTGTTGCAGTGATCTTCATATCAAATGTTGGCGGCATTATTTAAAGGATATAAAGGTTGAGCGCTTCAAGCCCTATCAAGGTTGTGAAGTTAATGTCGATGAATTGATGGATCGTTGGCCTGTGCTTCCCAAAGGAGATTTGTGGTTACGTCTTGATTGGTGCTTTCCTGTAGTAAATGAGCAGTTGTGATAGGACACTTTTTTATTTCTATCTTGTACAATGCAAGAGTTTCTTTGGAACATCGGGTAATCTAAGCTTCATATCTGTAATATGCAGAATAGCCTTTGTTGAATCTCGCCGTTGCTTAACCAATGAACAAGAACATCAACATCACAGTAAAGACGATTTCTCTCCAATTTTAGACTTCCTAGCTCTCAAATACCTAACTGGTTTGCCAGACTAAATTCTAAAGTTTAATACCTAACTGGTTTGTCAGACTAAATGTCTAAAGTTTTACCATTTATACTAGTCATGAGCATGAAATCACATTATTAGTTTACTGCTTAATTTTCTATGTATGAGATATATGTAGATTTGGGTATAATTAACATTATCTGGTCTGATAGAAAACAGGACATTTGTGACTTGTGAGAAGCTGCATGTATTGTATACAAATTGCAAAGAAGCATTAGACGGGGATCTTCAAATAACCTTTATTTTTTAAAACCTTAAGTTATCCTCAATTTTTGTTAGGAAGACAAAAAAATTCATCAAACCCATCCTTATTTTTCCCTTATCTTTTCAATAAAAATAAATATAACTTAAGATTTAAAAAAGTAGGGGGATAATTTGTAGATCGTCAATTCACATGATTCCTCTTCGTGAATGCGCTGATATTATTATATCACTGTCTAACAATTATATGACAATTAGTAAATTACATCTAAATCCAGTCCACCTTAAGCAACACAAGTCACTACATGCAAACTTGTGGGCACCTCTTGCATAATATGTATGATTAATGAGTGTAATTTTTTAGTAAGAGAATCATGAAATTTGTAATGTTCTATTTTTTTAACTTAGCTCTTATAATATTAAAGTAGAGACGTGATATAGGAAGTATAGGGAATAGAATAAAGGGTAATTATCTACTCCTTTTTTTGAGCTTTTACAAAAATACACATATTTTTCTTTTTTTTGGCTCAATTCCACAAGTTTCATTTTCTTACATCTGTCCATTTCTGTTTGTACAAAGTTAAGAAATCTAATGGAATATTAAGCAAATGACTACTTTGCCCTTCACATGTAAAATTACAATTTTACCCTAAATGAATGCCAAAAAAAAAAATCATGCTCTGGATGGTTGATTCATCGGGTAGAACTTTTATTGATGATGGATTTTCAAACTGAAATTCAGTTTCACCGAAGGCAAATTGAGCAAATTCAGCACAAGTGATACTGCTTGAATTGGTATCCAACTATTTTGAACTACTTGTAATTCTAAAACTGGAAAAAAAAAATTCATGACTCAATCGCCATGTCTTCACGAAAGCAACAACAAACCATTTTCTCAAATTCCCCAGAAACCATTTTCTCAAATCATCCATCACTGCGAACCCCATCAACAAACTATTCAATCACTCTCATTCTCAACCCCCAGCCAATCAATTCATCCCATTTCATTTCGACCCAAACCATGTCGGATTCGCATGGCACTGTCCTCCCAGCAACGTTATCAATGAAGAAATGCCGATGGTCTTGGCTAGCTTTTGTCGGCGATGAAGACTAAAGAAATCGACAGAGGAAGCCGCGGTTGAAGACTGAAGAAATCGGGCGGAAGAATACGGCTGGGATGTTGTCAGCATGCGGTGGCCGATGGGGGTCGTCTTTAGTATGAGGCTGGTTGGCTAGATGTCGACGTCGATGGCTCCGATTGGCTGGGATCGTGTTCTACCATGGTCGTTTATTATGGGTTCGGTGGCGGCTTAGATGGGGGCGGCTAGGATTCTTCTTCATGATCTTGTTTTTTCATCAAATTTTTTAAGCACAAATGCAGCTGTAGTTCACATGATGGTTATGATTGAAATGAAAGGATTTTAAAGAATCCATTAACTAATTAAAATGAAGCAGAATTTCTCGAAGAGGATGAACAGAGAAAACAAAAAGAAACCAACACAGATACGCGAGCTAAACGACGGTGTTTTTGTTGTTAAAATAAAATGACAATTTTACCCTTATAGCATTGGCAAGGTCTAATCATAATGCAAACGGAAGTGGACTAGTGTATGAAAATGAAATTTTAGGTGGAATTGGGCCCAAAAAAAAAATATATATATGTGTATTTTTGGCCGAAAAAATAGGTGATCGGTAGATAATTGTCCTAGAATAAATTAGGAATTTAGGATTTTGAGTCAATTTATTATTTAATATTTTATTTGGATTTCTTTTATTTTATTGAGCAAATCCTAATTAAACTAGAATTATAAATATGACTCAAATAAGCTTAATAAAATAAGAGAAATCCTAATAAAATACTAAATACTAAATTGACTCAAAATCTTAAATTCCTAATTTATTCAAAGCATAGGGAATAGAACAAATTAGGAATTTAGGATTTTGAGTCAATTTAATATTTAGTATTTTATTAGAATTTTTCTTATTTTATTAAGCTTATTTGAGTCATATTTATAATTCTAGTTTAATTAGAATTTGCTTAATATTTTCTTGTTTAATTAATATTCTTTAGGATTAGGATTAATCTTAACTAATATAAATAGGCTTGTTATGCTTGTTTCTTAACACAAGCTTCCTCAATAATATTAAGAAATTTCTCAATTGTGATATTTTCTCTCTTGTGAGACCCCACCTTTTTCAGTTTCAAGAACGTATGCTAGAATGAAATCTAGTATCACTTCCGCGCTGCGTCAGGACGATAGGTTATATACATTAACACCAATAGTCAACTGGTGGCGTCAAATTCTTATTGCTTACTGTACACGAAGTTGGTTTGTTCTCCTCCTGAAATCTTTGTTATCTGAATAATCGGTAAGGCATGCTTTGTTTTTATTTTCTACCATTAATCACTCAATCTGTAACTTTCAGTATTTCAGTAAGAATTTTTTCTTTTTGGTCTTTTTCTTGCCTGCAATTATTATTACTAGTAAATTTGTATGCCTGAGCATGATTGACTTTGGCGAAGAACATTACGGCTAAAGCATAAATATAAAGAAATTGGGAAATTTTGTACGAAAATTTACTTTTCAGTGTCCAGGAGAGGATTCATGATTCTGGTTCTCGTTGTCGTTGTCGTTGTGAGATTGTATGAATAAGCATAGACTTGTATTTTGCGTTCTTTCTTTCAGTTTGATTCAAAACGTGAATGTTGTCATTACAGGGGGTTGAATGAACATCATGGATGAGACCGTGACCGTGGATCGAATCTCCGATCTTCCTCTTCCTGTCATTCTATCTTGTTATGTCCCAACTTTCCTCTAAAGAGGTTGCTCAAACTAGTATTTTGTCTACAAGTTGGAATCGGTTCGGACTTCATTCCCCATCTTTGATTTTGATCAAAGGAACTTCCTCGTTACATCAACAATTCTGACTATTAAATATCTGAAAATTTTGAGGACAAAAAAGGGAAAGGAGTTCTGTAAGACCCCAAATTCACCCAAAAGTTTCAAAAGGAATTTGGAATGAAACCTCGTAACATTAGTCTTAATACTATTTCCAAAGGAAAAATTAATATTGTCTACAGTCGAAACATAGTCTCTAAAATAATAAGTATAACAATAATCCTCCAAAAAAAAATTCAGCTCTAAGCAATAACCAAAGTAGCAACGATTGTTTCACCAAGAAACGCCAAAGTTTTCAGCTAATAAATCCTCTTCTCTGTACTCAAAAGATCATACCCCTAAAATCAATCTATAAAATGTTAGAGGCGAGCGGTGAGCCGTCAATTCGGTAAGCAAACTCATGCATAAAGTCACTAATAGCGATAAGGTATATAATAATCATTATGAAGTACCATAAATCATAAAACAATAATAATTTTATAATCTAATACATATGTACGGTAAAGCTTATAATCAGCTAAGTCATAACGTAATAATCATTTTCAATAAATAATCGTTTAAGAAATCATTTATCAATAAAACCTTTCATTTGTTCAATTTGCTCAAGCCACATAGTATCACTTGTATTCCCAGTGACCCGGTCAGTAGTTCAGTATGTCATCTGTAATCCCGATGACGCAGCCAGTAGTTCAATTAGGGTACTTTACCCCCCAATAATCATCAAGAGGTGCACACAATACAACTAGTTGTTTGGTCATATCAAAAACAGTAACTATGGACAATGAGCCAAAACCTTAAATACAGTTTTCAGTCTTTCAACGTCAATCATTCAGTAATATTTCGATGAAATACTCTTATAAAACATTGAATTGGCAAAGCTTTCCAAATATTTTCTGGGAAAACACGTTATAGGAAAACAAATATTTTAAAGTCATCTTTAAAACAAATTTGAGAAAACATTTTAAATATGCTTTTAATCAAAATATAACTTATTATAATAAACTATAACGGTAAAATTACTTCAAAACCATAAAATGCCAATCCATATGAAATCTGTTCATACATATTTACATATATACATACAATAAACTTTATGCATGAATTCACTTACCTTGATCCAAAGCAACCGATAATAACCCCAATCACACGAGCTCACTCTTGGCCTATAATTATCAAGACAAGATTCTTATTAATATTTTATTCAATTTTGACCTTGATAGGAAAGCCCAAAAATCCTTAAACCCTTAACTCAACTTAAGCATGTCAATTCACCAAACTACACTCGGTCATCTTATAGGAGCTGATTTATAACAAGTTATAAATATGTCGGAAAAATCATAAATATCACAAAGAGCTACTATAAACATGTTGGCATTTAATATAAAATGTCACTAGATAAATCAAAGTTCATGAACATCTCTGAAAACTAATTTCCCATGTAAACATCAAAACTGCTCAGTGGTGGTATAGATAGAGGACTGCTAATTAAAAAACTCATAACTTTAGTTATACATGTCCACAAATAGTAGAGGAGATGATAGGGAATCAGAATTAAAATTTATAAGGCATTTAGTGATGAAAAAGTAACCCAAACTCGCTTCAATATCAACCCTTGCAATTCTAGAAAACAGTTTCCAGGATTGCAGCAGCCCAACTCTATGATTTTTATATAAAGCCAAAAATTACGAATTTAAATATACAGAAACTAGACATATATATGTACAGTAATAAAAATTCCCAAAATTTTCAAAAGTCGTTTGAGTTACAAAATAAAATATAGAAATGAGAATTGCTGCTGAATCGAAATTTTCGTGCACCAACATTCCAACTTCGAAAAATCAATACAATTAATAAAAAATGAGTTTTTGAACAATAAACATATGGATAGGAAGATAAAGATGTCTAGTTTAATAGTCTATAAAATGTTATGCGTGAAACTCAATGAAAACATCAGTTGTATGACATTCAATCTATATTGTTCATAGTTTTCAAGATAACATAATAGCACTACTTCAATTCAATAACATCATAAATCAATACATAATCATGCTTTCTGTGATGTTGCTAGTTTTTGGTATTTTGGACTTGAATGTAAAAATGGGGCAATTGTGCAAAATGACTTCAGTGTAAGGGTCTTATTGTAAATTTTAGGCTGACGTGGCTCGAGGTTGTTATGAGTTCGTTAGCTCTATTATGTATTTCCAATTTATAAAAAGCTGGTTTAATAGCCTCTGTAATTCATTCAATTTCTTCTTCCATTCTTGTTCGTTTTGAGTGGTTCTAGGGTCATTTTGATCCTTGCAGTGTGTACTCAAAATCCATCTCGTAATTGATTTCTTTTTATCAACAAAGTTGGTACTTTTTCCTTCTTAAAATTCTGTTCTTTGTTTTGAATTGGTTTGATTCTAGGCTTCAAGTTTTTTCGATTTGTTTCAATCTGATCTTGCTTAATTCTATTAGTTCCTTGAGAATTAACTTGAAAGTGGTGTAAAGATTCAACACTTTCACTATTTTATCAATATAACACATACAAAATCATTCAATCAATCACATAAAATCATAAATAAAACCAGAAGTTCAAAGGATTTTAAATTCTTATCTACCCTCAAAACAAAATCAAAACTCATGAACTTCTTTAATGAAAATGAAAAACACAATCAAACTCTTCCCCTCTTCTTATCCAAAACTGTGAGTTTACTCTTGTGTTTGCTGTTTTATTCTTTTCTTTATTAGCCTATAGGATTTTGAGAAACAAAATAGCATAAGAGGAGTTTTTATAGGCCAAGCCTTTTAATACCTTTACCCATTAAGGAATTTATTTCTTGTTTTAATAAATAGGTAAAAGGTTGAGTGATTTGAAATTTAAATAAAAAATATCCTTAAATATCATTAGCCTAAAATACTATATTCTATAAAATAGATATATAATAATAATAATAAAAACAAAAACAACGGGTTTTACAAATTCTGTCAAATTCTAAAAAAATGTGGTTATATTTCCACCCCACTTCTCAAAAGTAATTATAGAAAGCTCACATTATTTTTAAAAATTTCAAATAAAGAAGAATTCAGAAGAATTAATCAATTAAACCTATCTTAATTTATTTTTTGTGATATCTTAGTTTATTTTAGTAATATTTTAATTTTTTTTTGTGACTTGCATTTTTTTTATTACATTTGACTACTAAGATTGCTTTAGCTTAAATTTAAATGGAATATTATTACCCTTAAAAGTTAAAAATACCAAAAATTTGCTTTAACTTCAATATTTTCTTTTATTTTATCAACTTTTAATTAACTAATATAATGTCTTCATGAGATAATACTCAAGAAAATTATTACGCTGTCAATTTATGTCATTTATATCTAAAAATATTAAATTTCATTTAAAAAGTAAGATTATAAGTCACAAAATTAAGTATCTAAAGTGTTAGATACAAAAACATATATTTCTTCGAGCAATTGGGTCATTTTATGTCATAAAGGTAAAATAATTAAATAGAACTTATATTGAGCAACCTTAACAGTAAAAAAAAATTAAGTAAGAAAAAAATATAAGAATGGTTTAATTGATTAATTAAAAAAATATTTTTGTTGATTTGTATTTATTAAAAATATTGGCAATTTATTGTAAATATTTTTTATAAGTGGGGTGGGCTTACAGAATTAATGGGGTGGAAATATCCCCGTCCCTAAAAAAATTCATAGAGTTTTTGGATGATTCCCTGCATCAGTTCCCCAAGTTTGAGCTCTGCATTCAGAAATTTAGAATATCTGTATGGCCTCTTGATGTTGGAGAATTGTCTCCACTCTTTGATGAATGGATAGAATTGGCTGTAGAGAATGGTCTCCAAGATTTAGATTTTGAGGTCATGGCATATCACAATGCTTACTACACTCTGCCTCAAACAATCTTTTCAGCTATTTCATTAACTTCTTTAAGGCTAGTTGGTTGTAAGTTTGAGCCGCCCGCTTTCACAATTAGCCTCTCTTCTCTCAAACAGATTACTCTGCACAAAGTCTACATAAATGATCAGATGGTCCAAAGCCTTATCCGTGGATGCCCTTTTCTCGAAGATTTCTCCATTTGCTTTTGTTTTGGTTTGGAGTTTTTGTTCATCTCTGATGCTCACAAACTCAAGATTTTAACAATGAAGGTGTTGTCACTCGAAAATGTTGAAATTCTTGTTCCAAGTCTTCAAGAATTAAACATTAGTAAATGGTGCCTCAACCTATAGTAAGCGTGGCTAACTGTCCACATCTGAAAAAGTTAATCTTGTTTGAATCCTTTCTTAAAACCCAACAGTTTGATCATCTTATTTCAAATTGTCCCTTACTTAAGGATCTGTCCATAAACCTTTGTTTTTTCCTTGTGAGGATTATGACCTCAAGTAATAAGCTTAAGCACTTAAGAGTTCGCGACTGCCCTGGTTTGTTTGAAATCCATGTTCATGCACTTAATTTACTTTCCTTTTTTTGATGCCAAAAAATGACCTCAACAGCTGAATTTATTTTGATGGGGAAGTAACACGAATCCAAGCTTTGACATCGATCCAACCACATTGTTCTATGCCTGCCAACCACGAAAACACGGTTATGACACACCGGTGGAGGTTCCCTCATAGACTCTCCGATGCTTAAGTCAGGTATTTGATGTGTAAGGAGAAAAAATGATCAAAAGGAGGAAATGAAAATAAATTAAACTTAAGGAATTCTTAGGTGGAAGTCTTGCCAATCTTGCAGAAAGTAAAAGAGACTACTAGTCGTTTTTTGTTAGATTTGCCAACCCCCTCATATGATGCTCTCTTCAATTTAAATAGGTTTTAGGTTGTGGACAATTACCTCAATTTTAACCAACTTCCCATGTTATAGGTGGTTACCTCGCTTTCAACCCACTTCCTAGGTTTTAGGCCGTTATCAACAGTTATACGCTGCTTGAGAGTGGTTGAGGAAGCATTGGCATGTAACTTCCCTATAAAATAGACCACGTATATCAAGTTGACTTCCAGGTCGAACTACTTCAGGTCGCACTTATAAAATCAGGTCGCCAACATAGGCTCCAGGTTGTGCTTATAAAACTAGATCGTTAACATAAAACCTCAGGTTGTACTTATAAAACCAGGTCGCCAACATAGGTTCTAGGTCGTACTTGTAAACCAGGTTACCAACATAGGCTTCAGGTCATACTTGTAAACTAGGTTGCCAACATAAGCCTCAGGTTTTACTTATAAGGTAGACTTGACGGCAGTAGGTTCCGAGCCGGTTAAGGTCGACTGTACTTCTTAGTGCTATCAGAAAAATCCAACCCGAACACCTTTAAATTCGAGGATAATCCAATTCCTTTCATATCAACAAATGCTCCATGTCCATGGGATGTGTCCTTTAATTGCGAGAATGATCCTGGCACACGGTGTTTCCTTAGCTTAAAGAAATTCTCGGAGCATCCAATCAAATTGAAATGCTACGTATAGATTTCAAGCGATGTGTCGAGGTATGTTCTTATGTTCCACATAATTGATTAAGATATTTCTTTTAAGTCTTTTCATTTTCACTTAGGATTTTAATCCATTTACTTGTTTCTTGTGATTTTATTTAGGCCCTTTTTGATTTAGACGAACTCAGAAGAAGATGTTCCCCTTCACTCTCTCTACAAGTTAAGACAATGGCCCTGCATATGGGTGTAGACTCATTTGAGAATAAAGCTTTTTTTTATGGCGTTTTTTGTATTTGTTATCCCAAGAATTCGTCTTTCTTCTGCGTGGACGAGCGCAAACGCTTATTTGCTACGGTACGTTAATTCTAAGCTTCTAATTGCTTTTAAGTCAATGAGACTGCGGTGTAATTTTGTTCCTCATTTCTTGAGGTCACAATCATACTTCATGTTAACAGAGCTGTTTGATGTTTGCGTGAATTGCAGTGGCTTTATAACAATCTCAAGAATGGAGAAACAAGCTGTTGCAATGATTGTGATATCAAATATTGGCGACATTATTTAAAAGATGTCACGGTTGAGCGCTTCAAGCCCTTTCGAGCTTGTGAGGTTAATGTAGCTGAATTGATGGATCGATGGCTTTTGATTCCTGAAGGAGAATTATGGTTACGTCTTGATTGGTGCTTTCCTGAACTCAATGAAAAGTTGTGACCTGAGTAGCTATTATTCCTATTCATTCCACCAACTTATTAGATTTCTGTCTTGTACAATGCAAGTGTTTCTTTGGAACATTTGGAGACTTCGCAGCTGTCAAATACGCAGCTAATTGGTTTGCCAAACTCAATTTCCGACGTTTTACTATATTTATACACTAGTCATTTTGTATCACATTACGCATTTGCTGGTTAGTTTTCCATACGGTTGTACCTATGTAGAGTTGAGTATGGTTTATAATATCTGGTTTGAAAGAAAGCAGCAGGACATTTGTGAGGATCTACAGCGCATGTCTTGTATACAATTTGCAAGGAGCATGGATGAAACAAGGCAGAGAGTGTACTGAATTTAATTAGGTCATTATTTTTAATTTACAACTGAAATACTTTACACGATAGTTTCTTATGGGATCTCGCTTACCCTAATCATTAATTGGTGAGTTGAGATTACGTGATGGCAATGAAATCTCAGGATTGGAACTCAGGTGGCCAACCAAAAAACACTTGACTGAAACCACTCGTTCGAGCCCATGCAATTGTGTTGCTTCAATAATTTTGATGACGTCTACTCATAAATACTCTTCTTTGAGTTGAATTTTTAATGCATTAGCATGGCTAACATGGATATAATAGTGCTGCCAAAAATTCACAATTCCATTTTGTCAGAAACATTGCCCAAGGTTGAGTTCCAATGCCAATCATAATAATCACCATTAGATAATAATAATGGTACTTCTGTGGATATGAAAACAATGTCGGTGAATAAATAAATAAATCATAAAATCCAAACAAATAATCATAGATGGATTACATTGCTGGTATTATTAATTATCTTGCTTCCATCATCGAAATTGTTACATCATTCACAGAACAAACTTCTAACTTGATTTCAGTAACTTCTGGCTCTTCATAATCAGATGAAATATTAATGAAAAACGCCGGTTGCTTTGGTGTAGGCAGAGCCATCGTATCGTTGGTAAGCATGGAAGCAACATCGAACATTGTTGGTCTATCCGTTGCCTTGTCTTGGACACACAAAAGACCCACATGAATACATCTCATAACTTCATCAGGAGAGCACGATTCATCCAATGTTGTATCTATTAACTCTAACGCTTTGCCCTCATTCCACAACTGCCATGCCTGAAAGAGGTGAAAATTTTCGGATTCAGTAAATAAATAGTTTCTCAAAACTTTTGGAGGCCATTTGTGAATGAACATTTACAGTAAAGGTATATGATCAAACACTTACATATCCTACAAGGTTGAGGGGGCGCTCCGTGTCATAGCAGCCATTGTTCTTCTTGCCGCTTATAATTTCTAGTACAAGAACTCCAAAGCTATATACATCAGATTTCATTGAGACAATGCCATTCATGACATACTCTGGAGCCATATAGCCGCTGGAAAATGAAATTGAACAGCATTATTAATTACTAATTAGTATTTGATAGGAAATTCAAAATACTATGCACTCATAAGCTCACAACGTCTGAATGACAGTGTGTGTGTGTACAAAATATACATACTGTGTTCCGACAATTCTGTTTGTGTTGGCCTCTAATTCATTCACTCCAAAAGTCCTAGCCATGCCAAAATCAGATATTTTTGGATTCATTTGGTCATCAAGTAAGATGTTGCTGGCTTTGAGATCCCTATGAATCACTCTTAACCTTGAATATTTATGGAGATAAAGAAGTCCTTGAACAATCCCTTCGATTATGTTGAAACGTTTATTCCAATCTAATAATTCCTTTCTACTAGAATCTGTCTCGTCAAACAATGGAAACAAAATGGAATGTTTCTATCAGTATTTTAGTGGGGAGGGAAATTAATATATCGTTGCAAAATCTTTACGTATATGTTGAAGAGGGACATACCGAAGATGAAGAAATCCAAGCTTTTGTCAGGCAAGTACTCGTATACTAAAAGCCTTTCACCTTTCTAGAGAGAACATCCCAAAAGCCTCACAAGATTAGTGTGCTGAAGTTTTGCAATCAGTTTAGCTTCATTCTTGAACTCCAATATTCCTTGTCCTGAACTTTTTGAGAGTCTCTTTATAGCTATTTCTTGCCCATCAAGTAATTTCCCCTGAAATCATATCGGCTCTTTCTCCAATTGCTTATGTAAATTCCAAATTTCAACCAAAAATATACAAGTACAAACTTTTACCTTATAAACAGGACCAAAACCACCCTGTCCAAGCCTATTTGCCGGTGAGAAGTTGTTGGTAGCAGCAGCAATGGTTTGAAAATAAAAAATCTTCAAGTCACGCTTCATGGTTTGATCTTTATTAGCTTGTGTTTTCCTGTTCCCAAATATGGTGGGAAGTGACGCATTATCTCCAAGTTCACGTAATAGCTTTTGTCGATTCACAATGCTTTCCACTAATTAAAAGGAATCAATTTGAAAAATGTAATTCAGGTAATGGTGAATTATTTTTATCCATCATTAAAAATGAAATATAAAAAATAAAAAATTGTTTCTAGTGATTAAGCTCATGGATGGTTTAGTTCAGATTCTTGATTGACTGGTACTAATAATATTCGTTCCGTGTGGTTACCTTTAGCCTTGAGTTTTCTACATATCAGATAACATAAGGAGCACAACGGCGGTATCAATAAAGCCGCTCCCACAGCAATGGCTATTGACATCTGCTTCTTCTCCTCTACAATTAAAAAAAATACAATATATTAGTTTCTATTGATTATTATTATTGTTGATCATCAAAAATAGTATATATTTTGACAGATTGCATACCTTCTCCCTTGTATTTTCTCCTTGCTAGATAGCACATTAAACACAACATGATCTCCCCAATAGCTGCTGCTATTGCAACAATTAACCATAGCCACCATTTTTTTTCTGCAATCCCATAATTCAAATGAAAAATCTTAAAATAGTTGTAGATTTTTTTTGCATTGCAATCCCTATAGGATGTATCATACATTTTAGAGGCAGACTTACCTTTGGGTTCCAGTGCCATGAATATTATTCGATAATTACCAGTGATAGAAGCCTCTGAGAACTTTGTCTCACTGCTCCAGATCTCGCAGCCTGTATTGTTGCTTTCATTTATGGAAGCATAGGCAACACAGGAACAATTCTGAAAGCATTTGACTTTACAATCACTTAAGGTCAAGTTATCACTTTCTTTGTACTTGAATCCATCTCCATCCATGAAACCATATTTGTATTCAAAAGAAGAAAAATATTTTCTGCAGCTGGGACGCTTCACATTCACACTCACACATTGTATTTCGTTAAGACAATAAACAGAAAATGCACCTGTGAGACCATCAGCTGTAATTCTTAGTACTGGAAACGATGTAATCGTTTCATTTGCAGAATAATTGAAGTATTTTTCATGTTCATTTGAAGTGTAGCTGAAGCTGTAGCCATCGTAAACCAAACCAAAAAAATCGAACCGCCTATTCAGCCAAATCTCGCTACTCGAATAGATAATTTCTCCTCGCCACCGGATGATCAACTGGTTTGGGACATTAGGGTCGATGCCCAAAGTATAGGAACCTTGAGCAGGAGAGAATTCAGAAATCCAAGATTGGAGAAACCATTGGTGCCCAGTTTGCAAGTTAATACCCAGTTTCATTCCTGGAAGAAGTGTATCTGTCGGATAGTCAAAGCTTTGCCACAGCTCTCGCCTTTCAGATCCATCTGAATTCATCTCATACAACACCAAATTGCCAGTTTTCAGAAGACTAGCGCTTGTATTACCTTCTGCTTTTACAGAAGTTATTACAATAGGATTTCCACCGTTGTGTAAAATTTTCAAATTGCCATCAGTGTTGTCTATTGTAAGACTTCCGGATTTATCTGAGATCGGGGTGTTTCTGTTGGAAACCCACACTGGCTTATTTCTTTCACTGTTGTACCTGTTCAATACTGATGGATCTGTAGGCCTGTAGTACCATACTCCCAAGTACCGGCTTTTTGAGCGGTCAGGGCTAAAGAATCCCATCATGAAATTGCCAAATGCTGAAGCCAACTCATATCCATCTTTGAGAAGCTGGCCTGGGAGTAATTTGTCAGTCTGGGAACAGCAAGGCCGCATCAAGAGAACAAAGAATGAAAAGCTGAAAAGGAGATCAATTCTTTGTTTGGTAGCCATTAGTGAAACTGTGTGTGTACTTTGCGGAAATGAATCAAATATGAGCTATGACTGGGTAGACAGATGCAGAGGGGTGATAGGAATCAGCCGACAGCATTGACTCTTGACTTCATGGAAGTTACTTTTTACTTTGCTGCTTGCTGTGTACTGTTTTTCAAGGATACTTCATATAAAAATATTGTTGTGTCTAATTCGTTGAAGTTTAGGATAGAATATTGTTGGATGAAAATCGGAAACACCAATTCAATAGTTAAGGAGAGTATTATTGTTTTGTGCATGGCATGACTGTTCAAGTTTTAATGGGTCTAATAGCTTTTAGATAGAAATGACCATCTCAAAATTATGTTTTATGCATGGATTATTATTACTCCTCTGTTGCCAATTAGCTTTTCTAAAGAGAGCTCAGTCCAAACTTCAATCCTGGGTGCATCTAGGGCTCGTGAGCTTCACATGCTTCACTTAAGTCAAATCAGGTTAAATCTCTCTGTTAAAAGTTAGTTGCATAGGGCGCGTGGTTTCTGGCCTCCAAAACACAGACAGCTTCAGCTACAAAGCTGGATAATGAGCTCTGTTTATGACTATAGTGGGAGAAATTGGGGAGGATTTCTTCTTTTAAGTTTTGTTCTCTGTAGAGCGATAAACATTCTTGCAACCTTGGAGAGGGAAAGGGAATAAAAATTGAGGCCAAAATAGAAGATGAAGCAAGGTGCAAAATAAAAGTTTTATAGGAGCTAAAACATCCAAGATTTTCCAGCGTCTGCTGAAACATTGTTTTGTCAATGGAGATAGTGTCATCGCCAACTTGACGCGTAATGTGGAGGTTTGGCTAGGAAGGTAGCGTTTACTTTTTAGATTGGAGTGAGAATCTTAGAATTAGGAGTGTAGAGTGAGAGTGGGTGTAGGTTGTTTACTTACACTGGAATGGAATGGGAGTGTGGAGTCGGAGTCAGAATCCAATTACTTTGTTTACTTTATCTTGGATTGGGAGTAAATAGTTTTAAATTACAGTTTTATCCTTATTTAAATAATTGTAATTTTTAATTATAAAATTAATAAAAAAATAAATTTGAATATAAATTAATAATAATTTTTAATATTCTTAATTATGTAAATACAATATTTATTAATTTTAATTTTAATTATGTAAATTAAAAAAAAAGATAGTATTATTATTAATTATTAATATTAAATAAATATAATACTATTATTTTTAAATATCTATAATAATTTATATTTTTAAATAAAGATAGTATTATTATTATTATTATTATTAAATTTATAAAATAATATTATATTAATAATATTATTATTTTTTTAATAAACTTATTATTATTAAATTTATTTATTTTTTCTTATTATTATTAATAATATTATTTTTAATAAATGTAAATTTATAAAATAATATAATAATATTATTTTTAATAAATGCAAATTTATAAATTAATATAATAATATTATTTTTAGATATTATTTTTAATAAATGTAAATTTATAAATTAATATAATAATATTATTTTTAGATATTATTTTTAATAAATGTAAATTTATAAATTAATATAATAATATTATTATATTATTTAAATAAATATAATATTATTTATTTTATTTTATTAAATATTAATTATATTAAATTAATAAAAAAAAATGGGGCAAAAGAGGAAGAGGTGGGAATGGATCTCTCCATAGGAGTCCCACTCCCACTCCCCACTCCAAAATTAGGTGGGGCCCACAGAATTGGACTCCCACTCCTAAGCTTAAAAAGTTAAGTAAACGCTCGAGTGGGAGGACTCCACACTCCTCACTCTCACTCCAGCAAAGTGGGAGGACTCCACACTCCCCACTCCCACTCCAGCAAGTAAACACACCCTAAATGTAATAAAATTTATTATTTTTTGTATTTTTTGATTTCAAAGCAGACTCGCGACTTGAAAAAAATTTATTTTATTTGTATTTTTTTTTATTTTAGATACTCTTATGATATAAATTTTTTTTTTAATTTCTAGTCTAGGAACTCACTCGCTAGCGCTGTAAAAAAAATAAAAAAATAAAAAAATTTTTATCTAAAATAAAAAAATTCAAATAAAAAATAAAATTTTTTCGAGTCGCGAGTCTGCTCTGATACCATTTGTAACAGCCTGGCCCAACAACCAATTAGATATTGTCTGCTTTGGGCGCACAGTCCATCACGATTTTATTTTTGAGCTTTGCAATCCAAAATGCGACCACTTAGTTAGGAGAGCCCAAGGCTTATAAACTAGTCCAGGAACTCACTGGCTAGCGATGTGGGATAGTACATACTTCCCTCCTTAAGAGCGTCGCATCATTGTGAGAGTCATCGGAAACTATATGATATCATTAACATATTCATATGATAATATTTTAATATCCCACGTATAAGCCTAATAACAAAACCGATGTGCGGATGGATATGTTAATATTAGTTTTTTTTGAAATTATAAACTAGTTTATAAGCTTGAGTTCTCCTAACTAATAAGACGCGTTTTAGGTTGCAAAGCCCAATAACAAAATCGTGACGGGCTGTGCGCCCAAAACAGACAATATCCACTTGGTTGTTGGGCCCGGGCTATTACAAATGGTATCCAAGAAGATTCGCGACCCGATGTGCGTATGGAAATGTTAATTATATGATACGGTTTTCGATGACCCTCACGAGGACGTGAGGTCCTCAAGGCTCGTGAGGTCCTCAAGGGAAAAAGTATGTAATATCTGGTGACCTTTACGAGAACGTGAGGTCCTCAAGGGGGGAAGTATGTAATATCTCACATAGCTAGCCAGTGAGTTCATGGACTAGTTTATAAGCATTGGGCTCTCCTAACTAAGAAGACGCGTTTTAGGTTGCAAAGCCCAATAACAAAATCGTGACAGGCTGTTTGCCCAAATCGAACAATATCTACTTGGTTGTTAGGCTCGGGCTGTTACAAATGGTATCAGAGCCGACTCACGACCTGATTGTAGATGAATAAGTTAATGATATGATTTCGTTCCGTTATGTTTCCAATGACCCTCATGAGGACTCGAGGTCCTCAAAAGGAGAAGTATGTAATATCCCACATTGCTAGCGAGTGAGTTCCTGGACTAGTTTATAAGCCTTGGGCTCTCCTAACTAAGAAAATGCGTTTCGGGTTGCAAAGCCCAATAACAAAACTATGACGAAGCGGACAATATCTACTTAGTTGTTGGGCCCGGGCTGCTACAAATGGTATCAGAGCATATTCGCGACCTGATGTGCGCATAGATATGTTAATGATATGATATGATTTTCTATGATCCTTACGAGGACGCGAGGTCCTCAAAGGGAAAAGTATATAATATTCGATGACCCTCACAAGGACGTGAGGTCCTCAAGGGGAGAAGTATGTAATATCCCACATCGCTAGCGAGTGAGTTCCTTGACTAGTTGATAAGCCTTGGGCTCTCCTAACTAAGAAGACGTGTTTTAGGTTGCAAAACCCAATAACAAAATAGTGGTAGGCTGTGTGCCCAAAGCGCACAATATCTATTTGGTTGTTGGGCCCAGGCTGTTAGAAATGGTATCAGAGCATATTTGCAACTTGATGTGCAGATGGATATGTTAATGATATAATATGGTTTCCGATGACCGTCACGATGACCTGAGGTCCTCAAGGGGGGGAGTATGTAATATCCTACATCGCTAGAGAGTGAGTTCCTTGACTAGTTTATAAGCCTTGGGCTCTCCTAACTAAGAAGACGCGCTTTAGGTTGCAAAGCCCAATAGCAAAATCGTGACGTACTGTGTGCCCAAAGCGGACAAAATCAATTTGGTTGTTGGGCCCGAGCTATTACAGTAAATTTTTTTGCAAATTGAAGCCCATTGGAGTGACAGCAAAATAATCAGATGAAATACAATGTCACTGAATAAATCAAATAACATATAATAGTAAATCATAGAAGATGGTATGTTTATCTTGCTTCCATCGCTGAAATTGTCACTTCATTCACGGAACAAACTTCTTGCTTGATTTCAGTGACTTCAGGCTCTTGATAATCAGATGCAATATTAATGAAAAATGTCGGTTGCTTTGGTGTTGGCAGAACCATGGTATCGTTAGTAAGCATGGAAACAACATCCGACATTGTTGGTCTATCCATTGCCTTGTCTTGGACACACAATAGACCCACATGAATACATCTCATAACTTCGTCAGAAGAGCATGATATATCCAATGTGGGGTCTATTGACTCTAAACCTTTGTCTTCATTCCACAGTTGCCAAGTCTAAAACAGGAGAAAATTTTGCATTAAAATAAACTAATATTTGACAAATTTAGAAGGATGGATTTTTCAGTACTTACATATCCTACAAGGTTGAGTGGGCGCTCTGTGTCATAACAACCATTGTTCTTCTTGTTGCTTATAATTTCCAATACCAAAACCCCGAAGCTATTTACATCAGATTTCAGTGAGACAACGCCATTCATCACATACTCGGGAGACATATAGCCACTGAAGAATAATTGAACAATGTTTGTATTGCAAATCAAGGAAATAAGATCATGCATGCACTAGAGCAAGACATGTCATGTGTTTTGTATACATACTGTGTTCCAACAATTCTGTTTGTATTGGCCTCTAATTCATTCATTGCGAAAGTTCTGGCCATGCCAACAAGGGCGTAGCCAAGAAACTAATTGAGCCGGGCCACATTTAAAAAATAATATAATTTTGAAAATTTATATTACGATACATAAAATCGCAACCATAATATAATTAGACACTCAAACTAAGGGTAATATGACTTTTTTTAAAATAACTAGCGACACTTTCAAATTTTAGTAATTCAACTAGGGCATTTTTACAAATAACAAATAAATTATATTTTTTTAAGATAATTATAAAAAAAATTTAAAAGCCAGCTGGGGCACAGGCCCCAGCTAGTCCTATGCTAGCTGCGCCTTGCCAAAATAAGGTACTTTTGGATTAATTTGGTCATCAAGTAAGACGTTGTTGGCTTTCAGATCCCTGTGAATCACTCTTAATCTTGAATATTTATGGAGATAAAGAAGTCCTTGAACAATCCCTTCAATTATGTTGAAACGTTTCTTCCAATCTAATAATTTTTTTCTACTAGAATCTGTCTCATTATACGTAGAAACAAACGGTAGTATTAATTAATAGCTGATAAGAAATAGATTTAATGTTTTGCAAAATCTTCTTCTGTAATATGTTGGAGTGGAAGACACACCGAAGATAAAGAAATCCAAGCTTTTGTTAGGACAGTACTCGTATACTAAAAGCCTTTCACCTCGCTGGAGAGAACACCCCAAAAGCCTCACACGATTAGTGTACTGAAGTTTTGCAATGAGTTTAGCTTCATTCTTGAACTCCACTATTCCTTGTCCTGAACATTTTGAGTCTCTTTATTGCTATTTCTTACCCATCCAGTAGTTTCCCCTGAAAATCATATTGTCTCTGTCTCAAATTACTAACTATACTCCAAATATAAGCCAAAAACATACTACTGGCTCCTGCACGTTTGCTGTCTCTTAGTGGTCTGACGAAGTTGGCGAATACATATTTTCATAGCAACCAGCGGCAAAAAATGTTAATATACCTAGAGTAAGTGTTGGAATGCATTTTATGCCCTAGTTTTGCGTTGTTTATTCCCGCTAATATCGATGTTTTGCACTTAATAATAGTAATTTACTTGTGCTTTATTTTTGAAGGTGCAATTCTATTGATTGGTGCTAAATTGAGCTAAAAGATGATGTTTGCGGAGGAATTGTTTTCATGGAGAAATTCTGAGCTTCAGAAGAAGTTTGTTCATAAGGCGTGGGCGCGTGCTGTCAACTGAGAACTTGCAGTTTTTATTTTGACGTGTTTTATCTATTCGGTTATTTTTGTAATTTTGAATTAAATCTTTGGATAATATTTTAGATATTAGTATTTTTATTTTTTAGGAAACTATAAGAGAGAAAAGACGTGAATTACAAAAAGGGGAGAGAACGCAATTGAAGAAAACCCTAGAAAAATCTTTTCTCTCTTCTCCATGAGTAACTAAACTCATTTTTTCTGGTTGAGGATTAATGAAGCATAATTCATCATTACTGTGAGATCTTTCTTATGCTTTAATTGTTTTATTACTTTTTGGGTATTTGTTTATTCTCTGAATTACTGTCATGATTATGTTTGTTAATTAGATAATTGGCCACTATTTAATTATTAACTTAATATATTGCCAATTGAATGATTCATGGTATGAAGATTTTGATGTTTATGGTAAATAGCATGGCAGTGCGTTGTGTTATGAGAATAAGCAATCTAATTTAAATGAATCATCATATGTGTTGATTAGGATTTGGGTCTCTCTAGTTTTTCAAGTTGTCAATTGATTAAATCCTATGATTATATCTAGGGTTGTTTATTGATTAGGGAAATAATCAACGGTGGTACCTTGATTATCGATTAGTTAAGGAGAGATTAGCTATTAAAGGGTCTCAGTAGCTATAACCGGTCTATTTATAAGTAATAATGATTTTTGAGTTTGTATCAATGATCAGTAATCGAATCAAAGCTGAGTTAATTCCTTCAACCAGAGTTTTCCCATTTTGAATTACCATTTTTAATTTGCATTCTTATTATTTTCAATTAATTTTCATTATCGTCAAAAATCCCCCCAATTTTATATTTTCATTTTAAAAGGATTTAAATAATTACCGATCTCTGTGGACACGACCCTACTCAATCACTATACACAAACTTTGTTTAGAGTAGGTTTTTATATTTGCTGGCTTCGACACCCATCAAATTTGGGTGCCGTTGCTAGGGATTGGTGTCAATTATTTAATCTTTTTTACGTTTTACTTGGTGTATGGCTCGTTCTTCTCGTACAGGCACACTTTCGTTTGATCCTGAAGTTGAGAAGACAGCTCGACAACTAAGACAGCAGACCAAGCGAACCAATCAATGATCCTCGTCGCCTTTGCTTTCTGAAATAGATACGGTGCTTGATTTGGTTGAATCGTCTAGCGAATCAGAAGAACAAGTGATGGATAGAGTTGCACCTGCAGAAAGAACTCTTAAAGAGTTAGCTGAACCTAACTTGAATCAGCAACCACTCTGCATTCAATATGCGGACTTGGAGGTAAATTTTGAATTAAAGTCTGGTCTTATTCATTTATTCATTTGCAGGTGAAGATCACCATAAACATCTCAAGGAATTTCATATTGTGTGTTCAAGCATGAGGCCTCAAGGTGTGACTGAAGAGCAGATTAAGCAGCGTGCTTTTCCTTTTTCTTTAGATGGGCTAGCTAAAGATTGGATGTATTACTTCCCTCATGGATCGATTACAACGTGGGATGATTTGAAGAAGCAGTTCCTCGAGAAGTATTTTCCTGCTTCAAGAGCTGCCAGTATCAGAAAAAACATTTGTGGGATCAGACAACTTCTTGGGGAGTCTTTGTATGAGTATTGGGAGCAATTTAAACAATTGTGTGCCAGCTGTCCTCAGTATCAGATTTCTGAACAACTTCTTATCTAATACTTCTACGAAGGATTGTCATTGATGGATAGGAGAATGATAGATGCTGCTAGTAGAGGTGTGTTGGTGAACAAGACCCCTACTCAAGGAAGGGAGTTAATCTCGAACATGGCTGCTAATGCGCAGCAGTTTGGCAATAAATAAGATCCCACTTCGAGGAAAGTGAATGAGGTAAGTATTTCTTCTATTGATCAACGTTTAGATAAACTTACTTCTCTTGTGGAAAAGTTTATTGTAGGCAATGTGCAACAAGTGAAAACTTGTGGTATTTGTTCCAATATGGGTCATCCAACTGATATGTGTCCTACACTTCAAAAAGAACCTTTTGAACAAGCCAATGCAGTTGGAGGATTTCCAGGCATGCCTCAGAGGAGATATGATCCTTATGCACAAACGTACAACCCAAGATGGAAGAATCATCCCAACTTCAGCTATGGAATTAGACTATCCGGATTCCCACAACAATACCTGCCCAGACAACCAGCTCCTCCACAGTCAAACTCCAAGTCAGGTATATCTCTTGAAGAAATTGTTAAATCACTTGCAACTAACACTCAACAATTTCAGCAGGCAACTACAACAAGCATTCATAATCTAGTGAACCAAATGAGCCAACTGGCGACTACAGTGAGCCGCTTGGAGTCTAAAGTATCAGGGCGATTGCCTTTACAACCTGAGGTGAATCCAAAGCAAAACGTTGGTGCTGTCATCCTTAGAAGCGGGAAGGAGTTGCAAGAGCCTAGTAAGAAAGTGACAAAGCGTGTAGAAGATGAGCTTGAGAAAGAAGAATTGATGCCTAAATCTCAAGATGTGCAACCCAGCAGAGCGAAACCCCTACCTCTGGTGATACATCCTCTGTTTCCAAGCCGGTTTGCAAAATCCAAGAAGGAGGAACAAGAGAGAGTCATCCTTGAGACATTTCGCAAGGTTGAGGTAAATAATCCTTTATTAAATGCTATAAAACAAATATCTCGCTATGCTAAATTTCTTAAGGAACTGTGCGCCTCCAAGAGGAAGTTAAGAGAAGGTGAAAGAATTTATATGGGGGAGAATGTTTCAGTAGTTCTCCAAAAGAAACTACCTCCTAAGTGCAAGGATCCAGGTAAGTTTACTATCCCTTGCAAAATTGGTAGTGTTAGAGTTGAGAAAGCTACGTTAGATCTAGGAGCTTCTATTAATGTCACGCCTTGTTCTATTTATTCATCTTTGAATGTTGGTCCATTAAAAGAAATTGGCGTGATAATTCAACTAGCTTATAGGTCTAATGCATATCCCGATGGGGTATTAGAATATGTCTTAGTACAAGTTAATGATTTGGTTTTTCCTACTGATTTTTATGTACTTGATATGGAAGAGGATAACTCCTCTAATTCTGTCCCAATTTTGTTATAAAGACCCTTTCTTAAGACTGTTAGTACTAAAATGGATGTAAAAGGACTCTCACTATGGAGTTTGATGGAGAGGTTATAGAGTTTAATATGAATAATGCCATGAAATATCATAGTGATGAACATTCGGTATTTTCTGTGGGTGTTGTTGACCCTTTAGTGCAGGAGGTTTTTGATTTAGATGTTGAAGATTCATTGGTAGCTACTTTAAACAAAAGCTTGGGCCTCAAAGGATTGCGTAATGATAAAAGGGAGTTTGTTTTAAATTCTGCATTGCAAGAGACAATCTTTAAATTAAAATCTTTGAGAACTTTAACTCATTATGTGTCTTATATTGAATTGTCTTCATCTCATGCAAAACTTCCATCTATTTTGCAGGTACCGAAAATAGAGCTTAAACCATTGGTTCCGTTGCTGGGAGATTGAGGCATGAATGTGTCTAGCCAAAGACATAAAACAAAGGCGGTTTTTGGGAGGCAACCCAAATGATTTATGTTTATTTTAATTTTTGTTACATCTTTTGTTTTTAGTTTTGATTCAGATTGTTTAAATAATATCTGTGCTTATTTTGGCTAAAAGAAAATTTTTGGTTAGGCGTGCCCACGTTTTAATTAATAAGTACTTCTGTGATTTTAAAGTAAAATGGTTTTAAGGCCTGCCCATGTGCTTATTGAAAAAGTTCTTCTGTGATTTTGGTGTCTCAAGTGTTTCAATTTTTTGTTAGACGTGCCCACATTTTAACTAATAAGTACTCTGTCTCAAGTGTCTCTTTTAACTTTTAATTTATAAATTTTTTTCTTTTTATTTTTATTCTTTTATTTAATTTCTATTTTTGTTTTAAAAAAATAAAAAAAATGGTTTTTATTTTTATTTCTGTACTTAAATTTTATTTCTTTTATTATATATATATATATATATAAAGGAACACTGATTTCGTTCTTCACTGTTTCAGAAACCCTAAAAGCAATCTCGTCAATTTCAGCCGCGCCACTCTTCTTCCTCCCCTATGCACGTTTCCATTGCCGCGATCTCTGCACATCCCACTCTCGCCGCTGCATGCCAACCCGTTGGTTCCGTTGCCCCGATCTCTGAGCACGATCTCTGCGTGTCTTCGAGCGCATTGCACATCTCCGCCTTTCTAATCTCCGCACGCCTGCACCTGCGACGTCACCTGCAGCATCACGATCGCGCCACGCCTCCAACGATCTGTCTCCAGCGCTCGACGGGACAGTACCATCCCAGCAACCAGCCAGCCAGCCACCACGAACCCGATCCGTTTCAAAAGCCAACCTGAGACGTCTCAGGTTATTTTTATAATTTTGAATTAAATCTTTAGATAATATTTTAGATATTAGTATTTTTATTTTTTAGGAAACTATAAGAGAGAAAAGACGTGAATTACAAAAGGGGAGGAAATCTTTTCTGATTGAGGATTAATGAAAAATCTTTTTTCTAGCAAGCTCTAGAAAAATCTTTTCTCTCTTCTCCATGAGTAACTAAACTCATTTTTTCTGGTTGAGGATTAATGAAGCATAATTCATCATTACTGTGAGATCTTTCTTATGCTTTAATTGTTTTATTACTTTTTGGGTATTTGTTTATTCTCTGAATTACTGTCATGATTATGTTTGTTAATTAGATGATTGGCCACTATTTCATTATCAACTTAATCTATTACCAATTGAATGATTCATGGTATGAAGATTTTGATGTTTGTGGCAAATAGCATAGCAGTGCATTGTGTTATGAGAATAAATAATCTAATTTAAATGAATCATCATATGTGTTGATTAGGATTTGGGTCTCTCTAGTTTTTCAGGCGATCAATTGATTAAATCCTATTATTGTATCTAGGGTTGTTCATTGATTAGGAAAATAATCAACGGTGGTACCTTGATTATCGACTAGTTAAGGAGAGATTGGCTATTAGAGGGTCTCAGTAGCTATAACCGGTCTATTCATAAGGAATAATGATTTTTAAATTTGTATCAATGATCAGTAATTGAATCAAAACTTAGTTAATTCCTTCAACCAGAGTTTTCCCATTTTTAATTACTATTTTGAATTTGCATTCTTATTATTTTCAATTAATTTTCATTTTAAAAGGATTTAAATAATTACCGATATCTGTGGACACGACCCTTTTCAATCACTATACACAAACTTTGTTTAGAGTAGGCTTTTATATTTGCTGGCTTCGACACCCATCAATAAGTGTATTCACGGTCGTAAGAAGACAATCAATCTGCAGGCCTCTTGTAGTAAATGCCCGAGTAACGATTTCTCGTACTGTAAGGACTAAAGAGTCCCAACCTGAAGTTGCCGTAAGCCGAAACAAGCTCCTCACCATCTTTCAGGACTTGCCCTTGTCGTAATTTATCAGTCAGGCAATAGCAAAGCCATGGCAACGGGACCAATAAGATTGAAATGAAGCTCAAAAGGGTGTGATTTTGATTATTATTTATTATTGCTTTGATGGCCATAATTAAATGAACTGCATGCATGTGTACTTGCAGAAGCAATTAATATAACTAAAGTAATCATGCAGTTCAATTTGAGGAGCTATCAAGTTACCATGAAGATCATGTAATCATGTGATTTATATAGACCTTTTTTTGATTTAGACGAAGATGCTCCCCTTCACTCCCTCTACAAGTTAAGACAATGGCCCTGCATATGGGTGTACACTCATTTGAGAATAAAGTTTTGCCGGATGACGTTTTTTGTATTTGTTATCCGAAGAATTTGTCTTTCTTCTGCGTGGACGAGCGCAAACGCCGATTTGCTACGGTACGTTAATTCTAAATATCTGATCGCTTTGGTGTAATTTTGTTCCTCATTTTTTGAGGCGACAATCATACTTCATGTTAACAGAGCTGTTTGATGTTTGCGTGAATTGCAGTGGGTTTAAAACAATCTCAAGAATGGAGAAACAAGCTGTTGCAATGATTGTGATATCAAATATTGGCGACATTATTTAAAAGATGTAGAGTTGCAACTATGTAGAGTTGTGTATGATTTATTTTATCTGGTTTGATAGAAAGCAGAAGGACATTTGTCAGAATCTGCAGGCAGGGCATGTCTTGTATGCAATTTGCAAGGAGCATGGATGAAAACAAGGCTGAGAGTGTGTTGAATTTAATTAGGTCATTACTTTTAATTTACAACTGAAATACTTTACCAGATAATTTTTTATGTGATCTAGCTTACCCCAATCATTAATTGGTGAGTTGAGATTACGTGGTGGCAATGAAATCTCAGGATTTGAACTTAGGTGACTAACCAAAAAAACTTGACCGAAACCACTCGTTCAAGTCCCTACGATTGTGTTGCTTCAATAATTTAGATGACGTCTACTCATAAACACTCTTCTTTGAGTTGAATGTCACTTGAATTTTTAATGCATTAGCATTGCTGAAATTGATATAATAAATGCTGCCAAAAATTTACAATTCCATTTTGTCATATACATTGCCCAAGGTTGAGTTCCAATGCCAATCAAATAATCACCATTAGATAATAGTAATGGTACTTCTGTAGATATGAAAACAATGTCAGTGAATTAATAAATCCATACAAATAATCATTGATGGTTCACATTGCTGGTATTATTAATTATCTTGCTTCCATTCTGGAAATTGTCACATCATTCACAGAACAAACTTCTAACTTGATTTCAGTAACTTCTGGCTCTTCATAATCAGATGAAATATTAATGAAAAACGCCGGTTGCTTTGGTGTTGGCAGAGCCGTCGTATCATTAGTAAGCATGGAAGCAACATCGGACATTGTTGGTCTATCCGTTGCCTTGTCTTGGGCACACAAAAGACCGACATGAATACATCTCATAACTTCATCAGGAGAGCATGATTCATCCAATGTTGTATCTATTAACTCTAACGCCTTGCCCTCATTCCACAACTGCCATGCCTGAAAGAGGTGAAAATTTTCAGATTCAGTAAATCAATAGTTTCTCAAAACTTTTGGATGCCATTTGTGAATGAACATTTACAGTGAAGGTATATGATCAAACACTTACATATCCTACAAGGTTGAGGGGGCGCTCCGTATCATAGCAGCCATTGTTCTTCTTGCTGCTTATAATTTCTAGTACAAGAACTCCAAAGCTATATACATCAGATTTCATTGAGACAATACCATTCATGACATACTCTGGAGACATATAGCCACTGGAAAATGAAATTGAACATCATTATTAATTACTAATTAGTATTTGATAGGAAATTCAAAATACTATGCACTCATAAGTTCACAATGTCTGTATGAGAGTGTGTGTGTGTGTCTGTGTATATATAGTTATAAATGTACAAAATATACATACTGTGTTCCGACAATTCTGTTTGTGTTGGCCTCTAATTCATTCATTCCGAAAGTTCTAGCCATGCCAAAATCGGATATTTTTGGATTCATTTGGTCATCAAGTAAGATGTTGCTGGCTTTGAGATCCCTGTGAATCACTCTTAATCTTGAATATTTATGGAGATAAAGAAGTCCTTGAACAATCCCTTCGATTATGTTGAAACGTTTATTCCAATCTAATAATTCCTTTCTACTAGAATCTGTCTCGTCAAACAATGGAAACAAAATGGAATGTTTCTATTAGTAGTTTAATGGGGAGGGAAATTAATATATCGTTGCCAAATCTTTACGTATATGTTGAAGAGGGACATACCGAAGATGAAGAAATCCAAGCTTTTGTTTGGCAAGTACTCGTATACTAAAAGCCTTTCACCTTTCTGGAGAGAACATCCCAAAAGCCTCACAAGATTAGTGTGCTGAAGTTTTGCAATCAGTTTAGCTTCATTCTTGAACTCCACTATTCCTTGTCCTGAACTTTTTGAGAGTCTCTTTATAGCTATTTCTTGTCCATCAAGTAATCTCCCCTGAAATCATATTGGCTCTGTCTCTAATTTATAATTATACTCCACGCATGTATCGACCAAAAAACATACAAGCACTCAAAAAGAGAAAACTTACCTGATAAACAGGACCAAAACCTCCCTGTCCAAGCCTATTTGCAGGTGAGAAGTTGTCGGTAGCAGCAGCAATGGTTTGAAAATCAAAAATCTTCAAGTCACGCTTCATGGTTTGATCTTTATTAGCTTGTGTTTTCCTTTTCCCAAATATCGTGGGAAGTGATGCATTATGTCCAAGTTCGCGTAATAGCTTTTGTCGATTCACAATGCTTTCCACTGATTAAAAGGAATCAAATTGAAAAGTATTATTCCGGTGATGGTGAATTATTTTTATCCATCATTAAAAATGAAAAATGAAAAATAAACAGCTGTTTCTAGTGATTAGGCTCATTGATGGTTTAGTTCAGATTCTTGATTGACTGGTACTAATAATATTTGTTCCGAGTGATTACCTTTAGACTTGAGTTTTCTACATATCAGATAGCATAAGTAGCACAACGGCAGTATCAGTAAAGCCGTTCCCACAGCAATGGCTAATGACATCTGCTTCTTCTCCTCTACAATAAAAAAGAAATACAACATAAATCATTTTCCATTGATTATTATTATTGTTGATCATCAAAAATAGTATAAATTTGGACAGATTGCATACCTTCTCCCTTGTATTTTCTCCTTGCTATGTAGCACATTGAACACAACATGATCCCACCTAATGCAATAATTAACCATGGCCACCACTTTTTTTCTGCAATCTCATAATTCAAATGAAAAATGTTAAAATAGTCGTAGATTTTTTATTTTTATTTTTTTTTGGCATTGCAATCCCTATTGGTTGTATCATACATTTTAGAAGCAGACTTACCTTTGGGTTCACGTGCCATGAATATTATGCGATGATCATCCGTGATAGAAGTCTCTGTGAACTCTGTCCTACTGCTCCAGATCTCGCAGCCTGTATCGTTGCTTTCATTTATGGAAGCGAAGGCAACACAGGAACAATTTTGAAAGCATTTGACTTCACAATCATTTGAGGTCATGTTATCACTTTCTTTGAACTTGAATCCATCTCCATTCATGAAACCATATTTGGATTCAAAATAAGAAAAATCTTTTCTGCAGCTGGGACGCTTCACATTCCCACTCACACATTTCATACTGTTAAGGCAAATAACAGAAAGTGCACCTTCGAGAACATCGGCAGTAACTCTTAGTAATGGAACAGATGTAATCTTTTCATTTGCAGAATAATTGAAGTATTTTTCATGTTCATTTGAAGTATAGCTGAAGTTGTAGCCATCCGAAACCAAACTAGAAGAATTGAACTGCCCTTTCAGCCAAATCCCGCTAGTCCAATAAACGTCCCCTCGCCACCAGATGATCAACTGGTTTGAGACATTGGGGTCGATGCCTAAGGTAAAGGAACCTTGAGCAGGGGAGAAATCAGAAATCCAAGATTGGAGAAACCATTGGTGCCCAGTTTGCAAGTTAATACCCAGTTTCATTCCCGGAAGAAGTGTATCAGTCGGATAGTCAAAGCTTTGCCACAGCTCTCGCTTTTCAGATCCATCTGAATTCATCTCATACAACACCAAATTGCCAGTTTTCAGAAGACTGACACTTGTGTTACCTTCTGCTTTTACAGAAGTTATTACAATAGGATTTCCACCGTTGCGTAAAATTTTCAAATTGCCATTATTGCTGTCTATTTTAAGACTTCCGGATTTATCTAAAATCGGGGTGTTCCTGTTGGCAACCCACACTGGCTTATTTCTATCACGGTAGCCGTTGTACCTTCTCAATACTAATGGATCTGTAGGCCAGTAGTACCATACTCCTAAGTACCGGTTTTTCGAGCGGTCAGGGCTAAAGAATCCCATCCTGAAATTGCCAAAAACTGAAACCAACTCATCTCCATCTTTGAGAAGTTGGCCTGGGAGTAATTTGTCAGTCTGGGAACAGCAAGGCCGCATCAAGAGAACAAAGAATGGAAAGCTGAAAAGGAGATCAATTCTTTGTTTGATAGCCATTAGTGAAACTGTGCGAGTACTTTGCAGAAATGAATCAAAATATGAGCTATGACTGGGTAGATAAATGCAGAGGGGTGATAGGAATCAGCCGACAGCATTGACTCTTGACTTCATGGAAGTTATGTTTTACTTTGCTGCTTGCTGTGTACTGTTTTCCAAGGATACTTCATATAAAAATATTGTTCTTGTCTAATTCGTTGATGTTTAGGATAGAATATTGTTGGATGAAAATCAAAAACACCGAATTTAATAGTTAAGGAAAGGAAACGCGTCTTGTTAATTAAGGTATGGATGACCCTTTATAAATCTAGCATCTCTTCCATGCTTTGTTGATGTGGGATTTACTTAGGCCATGTTTGGATGCTAGGATTAAATATGGGATTGGACTAATTTTGGGATTAAATATTTATCCCATGTTTGGCAAGCTTAGTTGGATTGGACTAAGGGGGATTAAATTTGAATTTAATCCTAAAATCATGGGATTGCTAATCCTAGTTTATATATGGGTTTAGTTGGGATAAGATTAAAGAAAAAAAAATTGCCCATTTATGAGAATTTCATGTATATCAACATTTTTTTTTTATTTATACCTAAAATTAATTAATTAATTTTTATTTATGATTTACTTAAAATTTATTTTTATTTATTATCTATGATCTCATTAAATTCGTACGTTTACTTCTACTAACTCTTGAGATTAAATTTTCTTTACTCATATATTTAATACTTTATCAATAAAATTAACCATTTAATAATTTGTTGCATTATTGATTGTATTAAATTTAATAATCACTAATATAATATTAAAAATTAATCATGAAAATTAATAATACCATTAATTAATTGATTTTGTACAATATTTTTTTAAATATTTGATAAAAAATTAATTAAACATTTAAATTATTTTATTTTTTATTATTTATTACTTATTTATTATACCATGACTACCAAATAACTTATTTACAATATATTTAATTTTCTTATTAATTGCTTTTTAAATTTATTTTAATTATTATTATAAAATTTCATGAATAATTGATATTTATATTTAAATATCAACTTAAATGCTATTTAATAGTATTTAAATATAATTTAACATAGTCTAAACCAATACTATACCAAACAAAAGATAGTATAATATAATCTAGCTTAATCAATCCAATCTAATCAATCCAATCATGCGTGCCAAACGTAGTCTTAAGGTGTTATAGTTTTGTGCATGGCATGATTGTTCAAGTTTTAATGGGTTTAATAGCTTTTAGATAGAAATGACTGTCTCAAAATTATGTTTTATGCATGGATTATTACTCCTCTGTTGTCAATTAGATTTTCTAAAGAGAGCTCAGTCCAAATTGGGTGCACTAGGGCACGTGAGTTGCACATGCTTCACTTAAGTCAAATCAGGTCAAACCTCTCTGTTAAAAGTTAGTTGCATGGGGAGCGTGGTTTTTTTTAGGGAAATGGATCCTTTCCTAGTTTTTGTTCCTCCTAGTCCTTCTTGTTTTTCAATGATTGGTAAGTGTATGATAATTAAACTAATTTTTTTACTTTATTTACACACTTGACCAATCATTGAAAAACAAGGAGGACTAGGAGGAAAAAAACAAGGAGAGGATCCTTGTCCTTTTTTTATAGTCTCTTTATTGCTATTTTTTGCCTATCCAATAGTTTCCCCCAAAAATCATATTGTCTCTGTCTCAAATCACTATCTATATTCCAAATATAAGCCAAAAACATACAAGCACTCCAAAAAAAAAAAATCAACCTTATAAACAGGACCAAAACTGCCCTGTCCTAGCCTATTTGCAGGTGAGAAGTTGTCGGTAGCAGCAGCAATGGTTTGAAAATCAAAAATCTTCAAGTCACGCTTCATGGTTTGGTATTTATTAGCTTGTGTTTTCCTGTTCCCAAATATGGTGGGAAGTGACACGTTATCTCCGAGTTCGCGTAATAGCTTTTGTGAAGAAAGTTCACTATGCAGAAGTAAAGAGAAGAAGAAAGTCCGCTGAGTCAATAACTAAGATACCTCAACACATCCTCTTCAGCAAATCTGAGTCAGCAGCTAATTCAGTTAAACAATGAGGAAGGCTCACGTGCATAGAAGTTAGTTAGTGTTAATTAGTTAAGTTCTTCATTTTGATTGATTGTTATTTTTGTTTAGTAATTAGTTAGTTACAGCTCTGCTGTGAATTAAAGTGTATAAATAACAGAGTGTATCTTAACATTGAATAAGATGAAATAGATCTTGAACATTCATTAATTTTCTCTGATTTTCTCAGATACCAAACAGCTGATTTAATACAATTTCTAGTTTCTTTCATGGTATCAGAGCCTCAATATGGCAAGCTCTAGCAATCTATATACAAATCAAACACAATTCCTGAAAATCAAGCAATACAAACTACATTTTCATTCATTACTCCAATCAAATTAGATAGATCCAATTATATGCTCTGGCGTAATCAAGTGCTAGCATCCATTAGAGGTAATCGGCTTGAAGGCTATATCAATGGAGAAAAGTTGGCACCTAATCAATTCATCATCACTACAAACTACGCTGGAGCAACAACTAGAGCATCAAGTAGATCTGTTCAACAGATCAAGAATCCAACATGTACGGTCTGGAGATCGTAGGATCAGACATTACTCAGCTGGCTGTTAAACTCAATTACTGAAGGTATTCTTAGTCTAGTTCATTCTTGCAATACTTCATTTGATGTATGGAGAACTTTAGAGAAAAAGTTTGGTGTTAAATCTGAAGCAAGAGTACTTCAATTGAGATATGAGATGAATGTGTTGAGAAAAGAATCACTGAGTATCGAAGATTATTGCCTGAAAATGAAACAAATTACGGACAAATTAGCATGTGCTGGTAATCCTATTTCTGATAAAGATTTGTTGCAGCAAATTTTGAATGGTCTGGGACCAGGATATCTTGATTTGGCTACTTTCATTACTGCAAGTAAATTGGATTATGATGATGCATATGCTTTACTACTTACACATGAATCAAGGCTTGAACAGAGCAT
Source organism: Clausena lansium (assembly GCA_030449835.1). Taxonomy (NCBI): domain Eukaryota; kingdom Viridiplantae; phylum Streptophyta; class Magnoliopsida; order Sapindales; family Rutaceae; genus Clausena; species Clausena lansium. The sequence continues at coordinate 4,713,559 of JASUUF010000369.1, forward strand.
GAATGAAAACAGATGTTTAATGCAAATGTAGCTAATTTTGCACATAATAGTAATTCTGGTATAATGAATGCCTACTATGCACAAGTAAGAGGCAATGCTAGAGAAGGTGGATATAATGGAGGTCTGTATGGTGGCAATCAAGTAAGAAGAAATAACAATGCTACTGGCAGAGGATTATTCTTTCATTCTCATCCAAGAGGCTTTCCCTCTGGTTCTAGTAATTTCAATTCTAGTAATTTCAATACCCACATAGAAGTATGTAATATTCGATGACCCTCACGAGGACGTGAGGTCCTCATGGGTAGAAGTATGTAATATCCCACATCGCTAGCGAGTGAGTTCTTGGAGTAGTTGGTAAACCTGGGGCTCTCCTAACTAAGAAGACGAGTTTTAGGTTACAAAACCCAAAAACAAATCCGTGACGGGCTGTGTGCCCAAAGCGGATAATATCTACCTGGTTGTTGGGTCTGGGCTGTTATAAATTATGTAATATCCGATGACCCTCACGAGGACGTGAGGTCCTTAAGGGGGGAATTATGTAATATCCCACATCGCTGGCGAGTGAGTTCCTAAACTAATTTATAAGCCTTGGGCCCTCCTAACTAAGAAGACGCGTTTTAGGTTGCAAGGCCTAATAATAAAACCGTAACGGGCTGTGTGCCCAAAGCGGACAATATCTACTTGGTTGTTGGGCCTAGGCTGTTACAAATGGTATCAGAGCAGATTCACGACCCGATGTGCGGATGGATATGTTAATTATATGATATGGTTTCCGATGACCCTCACGAGGATGTGAGGTCCTCAAGGGAAGGAGTATGTAATATCCGATGACCCTCACGAGGACATGAGGTCCTCAAGGGGGGAAATATGTAATACCCTACATCGCTAGCGAGTGAGTTCCTTGACTAGTTTATAAGCCTTGGGCTCTTCTAACTAAGAAGACGCACATTAGGTTGCAAAGCCCAATGACAAAACAGTGACGGGCTGTGTGCCCAAAGCAGACAATATCTATTTGGTTGTTGGGCCCGAGCTATTACAGTAATTTTTTTGCAAATTGAAGCCCATTGGAGTGACAGCAAAATAATCAGATGAAATACAATGTCACTGAATAAATCAAATAACATATAACAGTAAATCATAGAAGATAGTATGTTTATCTTGTTTCCATCGCTGAAATTGTCACGTCATTCACGGAACAAACTTCTTGTTTGATTTCAGTGACTTCAGGCTCTTAATAATCAGATGCAATATTAATGAAAAATGCCGGTTGCTTTGGTGTTGGCAGAACCATGGTATCGTTAGTAAGCATGGAAACAACATCCGACATTGTTGGTCTATCCATTGCCATGTCTTGGACACACAATAGACCCACATGAATACATCTCATAACTTCGTCAAGAGAGCATGATATATCCGATGTGGGGTCTATTAACTCTAAACCTTTGCCTTCATTCCACAGTTGCCAAGTCTGAAACAAGAGAAAATTTTGCATTAAAATAAACTAATATTTGACAAATTTAGAAGGATGGATTTTTCAGTACTTACATATCCTACAAGTTGAGTGGGCGCTCTGTGTCATAACAACTATTGTTCTTCTTGCTGCTTATAATTTCCAGTACCAAAACCCCGAAGCTATTTACATCAGATTTCAGTGAGACAACGCCATTCATCACATACTCAGGAGACATATAGCCACTGAAGAATAATTGAACAATGTTTGTATTGTAAATCAAGGAAATAAGTTCATGCATGCACTAGAGCAAGACATGTCATGTGTTTTGTATACATACTGTGTTCCAACAATTCTGTTTGTGTTGGCTTCTAATTCATTCATTCCGAAAGTTCTAGCCATGCCAAAATCAGATATTTTTGCATTCATTTGGTCATCAAGTGAGATGTTGCTGGCTTTGAGATCCCTATGAATCACTCTTAATCTTGAATATTTATGGAGATAAAGAAGTCCTTGAACAATCCCTTCAATTATGTTGAAACGTTTCTTCCAATCTAATAATTCTTTTCTACTAGAATCTGTCTCATTATACGTTAGTTGGAAACAAACGGTAGTATTAATTAATGGCTGATAAGAAAGAGATTTAATGTTTTGCAAAATCTTCTTCTGCAATATGTTGGAGTGGAAGACACACCAAAGATAAAGAAATCCAAGCTTTTGTTAGGAGAGTACTCGTATACTAAAAGCCTTTCAACTCCCTGGAGAGAACATGCTAAAAGCCTCACAAGATTAGTTTTGCAATGAGTTTAGCTTCATTCTTGAACTCCACTATTCCTTGTCCTGAACATTTTGAGTCTCTTTATTGCTATTTCTTGCCTATGCAGTAGTTTTCCCTGAAAATCATATTGTCTCTGTCTCAAATTACTAACTATACTCCAAATATAAGCCAAAAACATACAAACACTCAAAAAAAAAAAAAACCTTATAAGCAGGACCAAAACCGCCCTGTCCTAGCCTATTTGCAGGTGAGAAGTTGTCGGTAGCAGCAGCAATGGTTTGAAAATCAAAAATCTTCAAGTCACGCTTCATGGTTTGGTATTTATTAGCTTGTGTTTTCCTGCTCCCAAATATGGTGGGAAGTGACACGTTATCTCCGAGTTCGCGTAATAGCTTTTGTCGATTCACAATGCTTTCCACTGGTTAAAAGGAATCAAATTGAAAAGTATAATTCAAGTAATGATCACTATAGTTCGATTCATCATTAAAAGTACCATTTTGTCAGTTGATACCTTTAGCCTTGAGTTTTTTCAATAGCAAAAATGATACATAGCGCAAACCAGGTACCATTAAAGCTACCCCTGCCTCAATGGCTAAAGACATCCATCGTTCCTCTGCAGTAAACCAAAAGATAGTCGCTTAATTTGCAATGAAACATTGACCACAATTAAGCTTGAATTAATGTTGTGTAAATAACAATTGTGATGGTTAATTATACTGTCAATCAATGAAAACGAACGTGTTTTGGATAGCAGGTTGCATACCTTTAGCCTTGAAGTATTTTCTACGAATTCGATAGCCTAAGCAAAGCAATAGGCATACCCCTAGAACTATAGCTATTGCGGTGATAACGAGAGCCACCACTTCTTTTTTCCACCTGCCAAGGATATATTCATAGAAACATTTAAATGGCTGCATATGCTTCTATTGACTGTTGTGTTTTTTTGGTAAAAACAATGATGATGGTAATAATAATAATAATAACTTCAGGACTGAAAGTAAATTTGCCTTCCATGCCAAAAGGGTTTGGATTTGCACATCCTTCAAAAGTAGAGCATGAAATATCTCTTCCTACGTCATATATAAGTCCACCAGCTGAACCAATTGTTAACACTGGAAATGATGTAACATCTTCATTTACAGAATAAGTTAAATATCTCACTTGTTCATTTGAAGTGTAGCTGAAATTGTAGATATGTTTCTGTCGAAAATTGGAATTTAAGGACTCATTTAACCAAATCCCACTAGTCCACTTTACTTCTGCTCCCTTCCAAATGACCAACTTGTTCGTGACATTGGGCTCCATGCCAATTATGTAAGACCCTTCAGCAGGCGATCCACAACTCCATGATCGGTGAAACATTGTTGCCCTGTTCGCAAGATAACCCCCAGTTTCATCCCTGGCAGAAGCGTATCAGTGGGATAATCAAAGCTCTGCCACAGCTCCCTCCTTACAGATAATCCATCCGAATTCATCTCATATAGCACCAAATTGCCACTTTTCAACAAAACAGCACTAGTAGTATTACCCTGTGCTTGAACCGAACTTATAGCAATAGGATCTGTTCCATTGCGTAAAATCTTCAAATTGCCATCAGCACTATCTATAACAAGAGTTGCTGATTCATTGTATAGGATTGGGGTGTCGAGGTTGGCAACCCATACTGGCTCCTGTGCGTTTGCTGTCTCTAAGAGGTCTGACAAACTTGGCAAATACATATTTTCATAGCAACCAGTGGCAAAAATGTTAATATACCTAGAGTAAGTGTATTCACGGTCGTAAGAAGCCAATCTGTCCGCAGGCCTCTTGTAGTAAATGCCCAAGTAACAGTTTCTCGTACCGTAAGGACTAAAGAATCCCAACCTAAAGTTGCCATAAGCTGAAACAAGCTCCTCACCATCTTTCAGGACTTGCCCTTGTCGTAATTTGTCAGTCTGGCAATAGCAAAGCCCTGGCAACAAGACCAATAAGATTGAAATGAAGCTCAAAAGGGTGTGATTTTGATTATTATTTGTTATTGCTTTGATAGCCATAATTAAATGAACTGCATCCACGTGTACTTGCAGAAGCAATTAATATAGGTCTTGCTAAGTTATTTCAAAAGTAACTTACACTCCTCATACACTAGTGCAAAAATTAGTACCATTACTTTGTGTGTGGGGGTGTAAGTTACTTTTGAAGTAATTTGGCAATTTTCTGTTAATATATTTTTAACTGACTATGAACTAGTGGGGCCTTCATATTGACTGGGCCCGATTTCTTAGCCCTGAATTTAAGAATAAATATTTTTGTTACGTTTTTAAATAATCATAAAACGCGCGTTTTTTCGGCCTTTGACGAAAGGAGTGCATAAAATCTTGTAATTTTACAATTTGTAAAAGTTTTAGGGCGTGCTTGTTTTAATGTCTAAATTTTAATTTAGCATATGTTTAGATATTTTGATATTTTGTCCGAAGTCTTATTATTAGTCATTTTCTTCTTAATAGTAAAAGTGAAATTTCTTTACTTCTATTTGAATGATTCTATGTCCAAATAAAAATTTTTCTTCATAAATACTATCATTAAATGTATTCACCAATTACTTCTAAGCAAAAAATAATCAATCCCTTCCATTTTTTTGGCTAATCAAAACAAAAATTTTTAAGTAGCTAGAATGTTATTTACATGTCACAACAAAATTTCTCATGTTCTCAACTTTTACTCGGTCCAATGCAGATCAGATACCTAACATACATTCGATTTCGGTTGTACGCAAATTCATTTATTATTAGATAACATTATTTTTTGTACAAATTTTATGTTAATTCTTGGTTGGACCAAATGCAATTTATTATCAAATTAATTTTTCATTATTTATTTTCATCTATATATCAAATGCTAACTTATAAATAGTACTACTATACTAGATAACACTGTAAGTATATAAATATATTTCCAAATTTATATAACACTTTCAAATATATAAGTGTAAAAATATTAAATTTAAGATGTTTTAGTTTATAAAAACAAACAGCTTGCAATTTACGGTCAGATATTAAAAAATGAAAAACAAACATATTCATCATACATATATATTTCAGATGTATTTAGACTTCAGTGACATTCGGACCCGTAATATTTTTAATTTATTTTATATTTTTGAAGATAAGTCTTAATGTTATCATGTCTTAAGTTTTATTCTACTCGAAAAAATCTAAAATGTAACTTAAGATACAATGAAAAGCAAATATATATGAAATTCAATTATTTTTAAATGGAGGCCATACTAATTTTTCTTAGCGCTCACTCCACACATTATTATCATGTCATAAATAAGTGAGGGGAAAAAAAATGGGATCCGTTTATGGTGCCTCGACCAATAGTAAGCGTGGCCAACTGTCCACTTCTGAAAAAGTTAATCTTGTTTGAATCCTTTCTTAAAACCTAACAGTTTAATCATCTTATTTCAAATTGTCCCTTGCTTGAGGATCTCACCATAAACCTCTGTTTTTCCCTTGTAAGGATTATGATCTCAAGTAATAAGCTTAAGCACTTAAGAGTTCGTGACTGCCCTGGTTTGATTGAAATCCATGTTCATGCACCTAATTTACTTTCCTTTAAATTCAAGGATAATCCAATTCCCTTTATATCAACAAATGCTCCATGTCCATGGAATGTGTCCTTTAATTGCAAGGATGATCCCGACACACGGTGGCTCCTTAGCTGAAAGAAATGTCTCGGAGCATCCAATCGAATTGAAACGCTACGTATAGATTCCAAGCGATGTGCCGAGGTATGTTCTTATGTTCCACATAATTGATTACGATATTTCTTTTAAGTCTTTTCATTTTCACTTAGGATTCCTAATTGTTTTTATCCATTTGCTTGTTTCTTGTGATTTATTTAGGCCTTTTTTTTATTTAGACGAACTCAGAAGAAGATGTTCCCCTTCACTCCCTCTACAAGTTAAGACAATGGCCCAGCATATGGGTGTACACTCATTTGAGAATAAAGTTTTGCCGGATGACGTTTTTTGTATTTGTTATCCGAAGAATTTGTCTTTCTTCTGCGTGGACGAGCGCAAACGCCGATTTGCTACGGTACGTTAATTCTAAATATCTGATCGCTTTGGTGTAATTTTGTTCCTCATTTTTTGAGGCCACAATCATACTTCATGTTAACAGAGCTGTTTGATGTTTGCGTGAATTGCAGTGGCTTTAAAACAATCTCAAGAATGGAGAAACAAGCTGTTGCAGTGATTGTGATATCAAATTTGGGTGACATTATTTAAAGGATGTAGAGTTGCAACTATGTAGAGTTGTGTATGATTTATTTTATCTGGTTTGATAGAAAGCAGAAGGACATTTGTCAGAATCTGCAGGCAGGGCATGTCTTGTATGCAATTTGCAAGGAGCATGGATGAAAACAAGGCTGAGAGTGTGTTGAATTTAATTAGGTCATTACTTTTAATTTACAACTGAAATACTTTACCAGATAATTTCTTCTGTGATCTAGCTTACCCAAATCATTAATTGGTGAGTTGAGATTACGTGGTGGCAATTGACTCTCAGGATTTGAACTCAGGTGACTAACCAAAAAAACTTGACCGAAACCACTCGTTCAACTCCCTACGATTGTGTTGCTTCAATAATTTTGATGACGTCTACTCATAAACACTCTTCTTTGAGTTGAATGTCACTTGAGTTGAATTTTTAATGCATTAGCATTGCTGAAATGGATATAATAGATGCTGCCAAAAATTCACAATTCCATTTTGTCTTATACATTGCCCAAGGTTGAGTTCCAATGCCAATCAAATAATCACCATTAGATAATAGTAATGGTACTTCTGTAGATATGAAAACAATGTCAGTGAATTAATAAATCCATACAAATAATCATTGATGGTTCACATTGCTGGTATTATTAATTATCTTGCTTCCATTCTGGAAATTGTCACATCATTCACAGAACAAACTTCTAACTTGATTTCAGTAACTTCTGGCTTTTCATAATCAGATGAAATATTAATGAAAAACGCCGGTTGCTTTGGTGTAGGCAGAGCCATCGTATCATTAGTAAGCATGGAAGCAACATCGGACATTGTTGGTCTATCCGTTGCCTTGTCTTGGACACACAAAAGACCCATATGAATACATCTCATAACTTCATTAGGAGAGCATGATTCATCCAATGTTGTATCTATTAACTCTAACCCCTTGCCCTCATTCCACAACTGCCATGCCTGAAAGAGGTGAAAATTTTCAGATTCAGTAAATCAATAGTTTCTCAAAACTTTTGGAGGCCATTTGTGAATGAACATTTACAGTAAAGGTATATGATCAAACACTTACATATCCTACAAGGTTGAGGGGCCGCGCTGTGTCATAGCAGCCATTGTTCTTCTTGCCGCTTATAATTTCTAGTACAAGAACTCCAAAGCTATATACATCAGATTTCATTGAGACAATGCCATTCATGACATACTCTGGAGCCATATAGCCGCTGGAAAATGAAATTGAACAGCATTATTAATTACTAATTAGTATTTGATAGGAAATTCAAGATACTATGCACTCATAAGCTCACAATGTCTGTATGAGATTGTGTGTGTGTGTGTGTATATATATATAGTTATAAATGTACAAAATATACATACTGTGTTCCGACAATTCTGTTCGTGTTGGCCTCTAATTCATTCATTCCGAAAGTTCTAGCCATGCCAAAATCAGATATTTTTGGATTCATTTGGTCATCAAGTAAGATGTTGCTGGCTTTGAGATCCCTGTGAATCACTCTTAATCTTGAATATTTATGGAGATAAAGAAGTCCTTGAACAATCCCTTCGATTATGTTGAAACGTTTATTCCAATCTGATAATTCCTTTCTACTAGAATCTGTCTCGTCAAACAATGGAAACAAAATGAAATGTTTCTATTAGTAATTTAATGGGGAGGGAAATTAATATATCGTTGCAAAATCTTTACGTATATGTTGAAGAGGGACATACCGAAGATGAAGAAATCCAAGCTTTTGTTAGGCAAGTACTCGTATACTAAAAGCCTTTCACCTTTCTGGAGAGAACATCCCAAAAGCCTCACAAGATTAGTGTGCTGAAGTTTTGCAATCAGTTTAGCTTCATTCTTGAACTCCACTATTCCTTGTCCTGAACTTTTTGAGAGTCTCTTTATAGCTATTTCTTGCCCATCAAGTAATCTTCCCTGAAATCATATTGGCTCTGTCTCCAATTGCTTATGTATATTCCAAATTTCAACCAAAAATATACAAGTACAAACTTTTACCTTATAAACAGGGCCAAAACCACCCTGTCCAAGCCTATTTGCATCTGAGAAGTTGTCAGTCGCAGCAGCAACTGTTTGAAAATCAAATATCTTCAAGTCACGCTTCATGGTTTGATCTTTATTAGATTCTGCTTTTCTATTCCTAAATATGGTGGGAAGTGACGCATTATCTCCAAGTTCGTGTAATAGCTTTTGTCGATTCACAATGCTTTCCACTGATTAAAAGAAATCAAATTGAAAAGTATAATTCAGGTAATGGTGAATTATCACCATTATTTTTATCCATCATTAAGAAAGAAAAATAAAAAATTGTTTCTAGTGATTATGCTCATGGATGATTTTGTTCAGATTCTTGATTAACTGGTACTAATAATATTTGTTCTGAGTGATTACCTTTAGCCTTGAGTTTTCTACATATCAGATAGCATAAGTAGCACAATGGCGGTATCAATAAAGCCGTTCCCACAGCAATGGCTAATGATATCTGCTTCTTCTCCTCTACAATAAAAAAGAAATACAACATATATCATTTTCCATTGATTATTATTATTGTTGATCATCAAAAATAGTATAAATTTGGACAGATTGCATACCTTCTCCCTTGTATTTTCTCCTTGCTATGTAGCACATTGAACACAACATGATCCCACCTAATGCAATAATTAACCATGGCCACCACTTTTTTTCTGCAATCTCATAATTCAAATGAAAATTCTTAAAATAGTTGTAGATTTTTTTTGCATTGCAATCCCTGTAGGGTGTATCACACATTTTAGAAGCAAACTTACCTTTGGGTTCACGTGCCACGTATATTATGCGATTATCATCCGTGATAGAAGTCTCTGTGAACTTTGTCCCACTGCTCCAGATCTCGCAGCCTGTATTGTTGCTTTCACTTATGTAAGCATAGGCAATACAGGAACAATTCTGAAAGCATTCGACTTCACAATCACTTAAGGTCATGTTATCACTTTCTTTGAACTTGAATCCATCTCCATTCATGAAACCATGTTTGTATTCAAAATAAGAAAAATCTCCTCTGCAGCTGGGACGCTTCACATTCACACTCGCACATTGTATTTCGCTAAGACAAGAAACAGAAAGTGCACCCGTGAGGCCATCGACAGTAAGTCTTAGTACTGGAAACGATGTAATCGTTTCATTTGCAGAATAATTGAAGTATTTCTGATGTTCATTTGAAGTGTAGCTGAAGTTGTAGCCATCGGAAACCAAACCAAAATAATCGAACTGCCCTTTCAGCCAATTCCCGCTAGTCCGATAGACGATGTCTCCTCGCCACCGGATGATCAACTGGTTTGTGTCCTTAGGGTCGATGCCTAAGGTATAGGAACCTTGAGCAGGGGAGAAATCAGAAATCCAAGATCGGAGAAACCATTGGTGCCCAGTTTGCAAGTTAATGCCCAGTTTCATTCCTGGAAGAAGTGTATCTGTCGGATAGTCAAAGCTTTGCCACAGCTCTCGCCTTTCAGATCCATCTGAATTCATCTCATACAACACCAAATTGCCAGTTTTCAGAAGACTGGCGCTTGTGTTACCTTCTGCTTTTACAGAAGTTATTACAATAGGACTTCCACCGCCATGCAAAATTTTCAAATTGCCATCAATGCTGTCTATTGTAAGACTTCCGGATTTATCCAAGATCGGGGTGTTTCTGTTGGCAACCCACACTGGCTTATTTTTGTCACTGTTGTACATTTCCAATACTGATGGATCCGTAGGCCTGTAGTACCATAATCCCAAGTACCGGTTTTTTGAGAAGTCAGGGCTAAAGAATCCCATCCTGAAATTGCCAAAAGCTGAAACCAACTCATCTCCATCTTTGAGAAGTTGACCTGGGAGTAATTTGTCAGTCTGGGAACAACAAGGCCGCATCAAGAGAACAAAGAATGAAAAGCTGAAAAGGAGGTCAATTCCTTGTTTGATAGCCATTAGTAAACCTGTGTGTGTACTTTTGCAGAAATGAATCAAAATGTGTGCTATGACTGGGTCAAAAGATGTAGAGGGGCGATAGGAATCAGCCGATAGCATTGACTTTTGACTTCAGGGAAGTTTTGTTTTACTTTGTTGTTGCTGATTTTTTCAAGGATTCTTCATACTCTGACGCGTTTTTCCTTTGACCAACTGAATACAAAATATTGCCTCGTGTTTCAGTCGCTGCAGGGTTAGAATATTATTAAGGAGGATAAAATCTCAACTCAGTTATATATTATACATGCATATCAGAACAATAGAACATGATTGGCGCTGGTTGTATTAATTAATTTCTGCTTTTCATCAATTACTTCCATTAGCATAGCATGATTAATCGGTCTAATAGCTTCTAGATGGCAATGAATATCTGAAAATTAAGCTTAATGTATGGAGTACTCCTCTGTTGCCAAATAGATTTTGGCACTCACAGTACACAAGAAATATTTGTCAAAGCTTTGGCACGCCCATTTAGCCCTTGAAGAGAACTCTATAGTTTAACTTCGTCTACTAAATCTTTAGTGCTTCTAGAGCACGTGAGCTGCACATGCTTCACTAAGTCAAATCAGGTCAAATTTCTGTTAAAAGTTAGTTACATAGGGCGAATGGTTTATGGGCTCCAACACAACACAGGCAGCTTCAGCTATCAAAGCTGGTTAATGAGTGGTAAAGTGTTTAGTGAGTGATGCCGGATGCATGACTAATGATGGAGAAATTTGGGAGGATTTCTTCTTTTTAAGTTTTTTTTTAACTCTGTAGAGTGATAAACAATCTTGTAACCTTTTAGGGGGAAAGGGGATAGAAATAGAGACCAAAATAGAAGAAGAAGCATTGTTTTGTCATCAGCAACTTGGTGCATGACATGGAGGTTTAGGTAATGAGTATATATTTTGCAAATTGAAGCTCATTGGAGTGACAGCAAATAATCAGATGAAATACAATGTCACTGAATAGATCAAATACATAACTGTATAACACTACCTATTGAAAATAAAATCCACATAAATCATCGAAGATAGTATATTTATCTTGCTTCCATCCCTGAAATTGTCACATCATTCACTGAACAAATTTCTAGCTTGATTTCAGTAACTTCTGGCTCTTCATAATCAGATGAAATATTAATGAAAAATGCCGGATGCTTTGGTGTAGGCAGAGCTATGGTATCGTTAGTAAGCATGGAAACAACATCCGACATTGTTGGTCTATCCATTGCCTTGCCTTGGACACACAAAAGACCCACATGAATACATCTGATCACTTCTTCAGGAGAGCATGATTCATCCAGTGATGGATCTATTAACTCTAAACCTTTGCCTTGATTCCATAGCTGCCAAGCCTGAAACAGGGAAAAATTTTGCATTTAATAAACTAATATTGCTCAAATTTAGATGGATGGATTTTTCAGTACTTACATATCCTACAAGGTTGAGTGGGCGCTCTGTGTCGTAACAACCATTGTTCTTCTTGCTGCTTATAATTTCCAGTACCAAAACCCCGAAGCTATATACATCAGATTTCAATGAGACAACACCATTCATCACATACTCTGGAGACATATAGCCACTGAAGAATAATTGAACAATATCAGTATTATAAATTAAGGAAATAGGTTTGTGCATGCACTAGAGCACGTGTGTTTTGTATACATACTGTGTTCCAACAGTTCTGTTTGTGTAGGCCTCTAATTCATTCATTGTGAAAGTTCTAGCCATGCCAAAATCAGATATTTTTGGATTCATTTAGTCATCAAGTAAGATGTTGCTGGCTTTCAGATCCCTGTGAATCACTCTTAATCTTGAATATTTATGGAGATAAAGAAGTCCTTGAACAATCCCTTCAATTATGTTGAAACGTTTATTCCAATCTAATAATTTTTTTCTACTAGAATCTGTGTCATTATACATTAGTTAGAAACAAAAGGTAGTATTAATTAATAGTTGATACGAAAGAGATTTAATGTTTTGCAAAATCTTCTGCATTATGTTGGAGTGGAAGACATACCGAAGATAAAGAAATCCAAGCTTTTGTTAGGCAAGTATCCATATACTAGAAGCCTTTCACCTCCCTGGAGAGAACATCCCAAAAGCCTCACAAGATTAGTGTGCTGAAGTTTTGCAATGAGTTTAGCTTCATTCTTGAACTCCACTATTCCTCCTGAACTTTTTGAGAGTCTCTTCATTGCTACTTCTTGCCCACCCAGTAGTTTCCCCGAAAATCATATTGTCTCTGTCTCAAATTACTAACTATACTCCAAATATCAGCCAAAAACATACAAGCACGCTAAAAATATAATAAAAAATAAAAAAATCAACCTTATAAACAGGACCAAAACCGCCCTCTCCAAGCCTATTTGCAGGTGAGGAGTTGTCAGTAGCAGCTGCAATGGTTTGAAAATAAAAAATCTTCAAGTCAAGATTCACCGTTTGATCTTTATTAGCTTGTGTTTTCGTGTTCCCAAATATGGTGGGAAGTGACACGTTATCTCCGAGTTCGCGTAATAGCTTTCCACTAATTAAGAGGTATCAAATTTAAAACAACGGCTCAGGATATGATCATTATAGTTCGATCCATCATTAAAAGTATTATTTTGTCAGTTGATACCTTTAGCCTTGAGTTTTTTCAATAGCAAAAATGATACATAGCACAACAGAGGTACCACTGAAGCTACCCCAACCACAATGGTTAAAGACATCCATCGCTTCTCCTCTGCAGTAAACCAAAAGATAGTCGCTTAATTTGCAATGAAACATTGAACACAATTAAGCTTAAATTAATGCTATGTAATTAACAATTTCTAGGGCATTAATTAACAATAAAAATTTCTATAACAAGGCATAAGAGTCTCCAAAACTGAAGAAACGTAAATGATAGACCATTGACGGAATCCATATGATCATAAGTGCCAAGTGCTAACTAATGCCACAATCATGGAAAAATTGGCAGAATCATAAACAAAAGAGTGAACATAATTACTTTAACAAACACAATTATGGACCCGGTTAACAAACATGTATGTGTAAATACAAGTGCACAATCATGCTATTTCTTAATTAATGCAATTTCAGATATATTACTCCAGAAGACTTGACAAACTTGTAAACAAACTTATTTTAATTCATTCCTGTATTCAACGCAATGAAATGGAACATACAACAGATTCAGGTAACAATATCACAAAGGAGTGAACACAACAAGAAACAGAACAGACAAGGTATAACCGCTAACATTGCCCCAGAAAGAGCAGAAGCATAAGCCCAGTAACATACAAGGAAGCTACATTACTTAAATCAAGACCCACTAAACCATTTTTGCCTTTTTTGCAAGTTAATCCCCAGTTTCATCCCTGGCAGAAGCGTATCAGTCGGATAATCAAAGCTCTGCCACAGCTTCCTCCTTACAGATAATACATCCGAATTCATCTCATATAGCACCAAGTAGCCAGTTTTTAGCAAAACATCACTAAAAATATTACCCTTTGCCTGAACCGTACTTATAACTATAGGATCTGTTCTACTGCGTAAAATCTTCAAATTGCCATCAGCACTATCTATAACAAGAATTGCTGATTCGTTGTATAGGATTGGGTTGTCGCGGTTGGCAACCCATACTGGCTGCTGCAGGTTTGCTGTTTCTAAGAAGTCTGACAAACTTGGCGAATACATATTTTCATAGCAAACAGGGGCAAAAATGTTAATGTACCTAGAGTAACTGTAATCACCGTCGTAAGAGGCCAATCTATCTACAGGCCTCTTGTAATAAATGCCCAGGTAACGGTTTCTCGTACCGTAAGGGCTAAAGAATCCCAATCTGAAGTTGCCATAAGCTGAAACAGACTCCTCCTCATATTTCAGGACTTGCCCTTGTTGTAATTTGTCAGTCTGGCAATAGCAAAGCCCTGGCAACAGGAACAATAAGATTGAAAGGAAGCTCAAAAGGGTGTGTTTTTTATTATTATTTATTATTGCTTAGATAGCTATTAAATGAACTGCATGCATGTGTACTTGCAGAAGCAATTAATATAACTAAAGTAAACATGCAGTTCAATTTGAGGAGCTATCGAATTACCATGAAGATCATGTAGTCATGTAAAGCATGTAGGTGCATTAAAAGAAATCAGGCCACCGCATTGGCTGTTGACTTTTTACAATAAGGAAGCGTCAAATGATTGAACTTTTAGTCGGGGCCGGCTCCGCAGAGAGAATTTGATGCCTAAGGAGGCGAAAAATCCAATCAAGGATTTCTCTTTGCTTTTACTTTTTTTTTCCCGTCTTTTTTATCTTTGTTGTTAATATAAAACTATTCATATCAAGGATTTCTCTTTGCTTTTACTTTTTTTTTCCGTCTTTTTTATCTTTGTTGTTAATATAAAACTATTCATAGAATTAATTTATGGGATCCATATTCTATGTAAAACTTTTCTTCTTCCTTCTTGTGATGCAAAACACATGAACTTATAAAAAAAAGTAGGAATGAGCATGCTGGAAAATGAGCTCAATACTCACGACTGACATGACAGATGTTCCTTTTATATGTGTATGTTATGCGTCTTCTTAAAGTCTGAAACAAAACGACATGATCGAATCTTTCATACAGAGGCATTAGCATTGCACATGTAGAACACGTGATGAAGGCTAATTCAAGTCAGCTTGAAACGACATGAAACATGGGCGCGTTTTGAGGTCTCTTAAATGGCACGAGTTTTGCACGTGAGGGAGGTAGTTACAGGTTGTTGATTTTGGAGGGAAGTCGATTACTGTAACAAACCAGATAAACAGCCCAGTTGCACCAAACGCACCCATAATCTGGTTCTGGGGTCATCTTCCAGCAGTGAGTGAGAGAGAATAGAGTGAGAAGAGAGAGAAATTTTTAGCCATTTTTGTTCTCTGTAAACTCTGATCTCAATAACAGTGAAAGCTCAGTGCTTGATTTCTCAGTGGATGTAGGTACCAATCTTTGGTGCTGAACCACTTATATCTGGTGTTTTGTTTATGTTTTGATTCGTTTCTTTATTTGTATGTTGTGTGTTTGTGAATCTTGGTTGGTTACTCTTGAATTTCTGAGTCAGAATTGATTCTCAGTGTTGGATTTGATCAATTTTATAGAAATTAATTTCACAACAGGGCAAACCTCAAATCAATTTCTAACCTCCTACCTTCATGGAATTTAAACTTGGTTAAGCCCTTGGGGGCCATTTTGCTTCAATAATTTTCATGAGTTCGACACATAAATAATCTTATTTTATTATAAAAAGAGAAAAAAAAAAAGGTACGAGTTAAGTAGGTTAATATTAAAATTAATTGTAAATTTAAAAGGAAAGGAAATAACATTCTTGTATGATTTTAAACTGAAAAAAAATATAGTATCATTGAAAAAACTTTACTAAGAACGTCTAATTTAGAAAATTTTACTATTATTTTATATTAAAAAATTGCTATAAAATTGGCTCTTTAATCAAACATAAAATAAATTAAATTATTTTGAAGAATAATAAATTATCCTCATAATAATAGAGGCAAAGCACATATAAAAATGATTTTATATAATAAAAAGAAGAATAATTCTCTATTAGTAAATGATGCCTTACTAATTTTCTATGCCATATCATTTTAATAAAAAGAATAAAGAAAAAAAGAGCCTTGTTGATATGCTATTAACTGATTTCTCAGCCCTGAATTTAAAAATATATAGTTTTACCACGTTTTTAAATTATTATAAAACGCATGTTTTTGGGCCTTGGACGAAAGGAGTACATAAAATTAGAGCTGACAAAATAATCCACCGAATCGTGTTCATATCGTGTCAAATTTAGGTCGATCCAAATATGACTTATTTAATAATCATGTCAAAATATTAAGATTCAAACCTTACAAGGAAAATAAACGAGTTATCTAATAAACCGCTTAATATCTATATATTTAATAAAATTTACATTAAATATTTATACTATTGAAGTCCTAAATCTATGTAAAATTTTATAAATAAAACACTACATATATGTCCATCCTTACCAAAAATAAAAAAAGAGAATCATGTCTAATATTTGAGTTTTAATAACAAGAACCTAAAAATTAATTTAAAATAAAAAATATAATTGTGTTGTTGGTCGTTAAATGGGTTAAGAACTTTAACCCTGACCCGACACCGAAAAAAGTAGTGCCGACCCGGACCCAACCCATTTAATAATCGTGTAAAATTTGATGACCCATACCTATTTATTCGTGTCATGTTCGTATCAGATAATCAGGTCGTGTCAGATTTTGCTAGCTCTACATAAAATCTTGTTATTTTACAATTTGTTTGAAGTTTTAACTTAGCTTATCGTTAGATATTTTAACAATTTGTCTGAAGTCTTATTATTAGTGATTTTCATCTTAATCGTAAAAGCAAAATTTCTTACTTTTATGTGAATGATCATATGTCTTAATGAATTTTTTTTTCATAAATAATAACATTAAATGTATTTACTAATTACTTCGTAGCAGCAAAAAATTAATCCCTTCCATAAACAAAATGTTTTAATTAGCTAGAATGTTATTTACATGTCACAATAAAATTTCTTAGGGTCTCAACTTTTTCTTGGTCCAGTGCAAATCAGATACCTAACATACATTCAATTTCAATTGTACGCAAATTCATTTATTATTTGATAACATTATTTTATGTACAAATGTTATGTTAAATTCTTGGTTGGACCAACGGCAATTTATGATCAAAATTAATTTTTCATTATTTATTTTCACCTATCTATCAAATGCTAAACTTATAAATATTTAACATATAAATAGTACTACTATACTAGATAACACTGTAAGTATATAAATATACTTCCAAATATATATAACACTTTCAAAAATATAAATGTAAAAATATTAGATTTTTTTTTATTACATGAGACTATCAAGTGTAAAAATATTAGATTTAAGTTGTTTTAGTTTATAAAAACAACCAACTTACAATTTACCATCAGATATTAAAAAATGAAAAACTAAAATTATTTTCAAACATATACATTTCAGATGTATTTAGACTTCAGTAACATTCAGACTCTTCATATTTATTTTATTTATTTATTTAATTTTTTTGAAGATAAGTCTTAATGTTATCACGTCTTAAGTTTTATTCTACTTGAAAAAATCTAAAATGTACCTTAAGATACAGTGAAAAGCAAATATAAATGAAATTCAATTATTTTTAAATGGCGGCCATACTAATTTTTCTTAGCGATCGCTCCACAAATTATTATCATATCATATATAAGTGAGGGGGGAAAAACCGAAGAAAAATAAAAGGGTTTTGGCTATTTGCAAAGGGGTTTGCCGGTTTGGCTTATTTGAGGCTGACGACTTTGGGGTCGTGTTTTTCCTTACTCTACTCGGATGGTCGGGATCGGCTCGTGTTTATTTATTTATTTAAGCCGTCTCAATTCTAAGAGCTGAGACACAAATTCCCTATCTCATCGGATTTACTGGCAAGGCCTGCTCTGTTTTTCGTTTTCGGGTTCTTGTTTGCTATTCTATGAATAAGCATATTATGTAGTCTGTATACTTTCCATTCTGGTTTTTTTTTTTTAATTTTTTGATACAAATATATGAATGTGAACGTTGTCGTTGCTATTACAGAGTTGAACGAACATCATGGATGAGACGGTGGATGTGGACCGAATCTCTGATCTTCCTCCTTTTATCATTCATATATCATGTCCTTCCTCCCGACAGAAGACGTTGTTCGAACTGGTATTTTGTCTACAACCTGGAAGAAATCTCGGACTTCATTCCCCATCTTGGATTTTGATCAAAATAACTTTCTTTTCAAATCAAGACTTAAATACGTGTCACCTTTAAATCTGGAAGACATGAGCAACAGAAAGAAATTTCGTAAGAGCCTGAGGAAATTCATAAGATTCGTGGGTGCTTCTCTGCATCGGTTCTGTGAGCTTGGGTTTCGCATGCAGAAATTGAGAATATCCGTAAGTCTTCTGGAGGTCAATGAATCTTCTCCACTATTTGATAAATGGGTAGAATTAGCCGTGGAGAATGGGGTAAAAGAGCTGGATTTCGAGGTTGTATCAGATAAAAATTCTGTGTACACTTTACCTCAGACAATTTTTTCTGCTAAATTGTTAACTTCTTTAAAGCTATATGGTTGTAAGTTGGAGCAGCCCTCGTATTGCATAAATTTCCATTCTCTCAAGAAGCTTTCTCTGAATACGGTCCATATAAATGATCAGACGGTCCAAAGCCTAGTCCGTGAATGCTGTGTACTTGAAGATTTGTCCTTTTCCTACCGTTTTGGTTTGAAGCGTTTGTGCATCTCTGAAGCTCACAAACTCAAGTCTTTGACATTTTGTTTTCTCTACGAAAAACTTGAAAGTGTTGAAATTGGAGAGCTACCATTATCCCTCAATTTTATCTTTTGTTGATCAGTTTTAGAGGTGGTAATCATATTTTATGTCAACTGATATCGTTTGATGTTTGTTGTGAATATATTGCAGCGGTTTTATGACCATCTTCGGAAAAAAGCACAAGCTGTTGCAATGATCTCCAAATCAAATGTTGGAGGCATTATGTAAAGGGCGTAAATGTCGACAGCTTCGATCCCTTGCGAGTATCAAGAGAGGTTAATCCCTTTCGAGGATATAAGGTTCATAATGCAGATGAATTGATGGATCGATGGCCAGAGCTTCCCCTAGGAGATTTGCGGTTACGTCTTGATTGGTGCTTTCCTGTACTTGAATGAATGACTTGTTGGGACGAGCTACAACAATGCTCTAGTAACCGAGGCATTACCATTGTGATTCTGCAGTTGCTAAAAATAGCTATATTATATTCTTTAAATATAGTCGTGTACGTGAAATTCTTATATTAGACATGTATTGGTTAATTTTCCCATCTATGGAATATATGATAAGATTTTGGATTTAATTAGCATTTACTTGTTGACATATAAAGCACATGGACATTTGTGCTAGAAGTTTCACTGCATGTTAATTTTATACACAACTGTTCGGATTTCGAGACAATTAAAACATATGTATTCAAAATGTGAAGGGGAGCTGATGCAAGCTCATTGACTCGTGTCAGATAAGATAAGAGACTCCAAATGACAAACAATAATAATAATAGGAAAAAAAAATGAACCCAAGTAGTCAAACAAAGACAACACAAAATTGAATTGAGAATATTCTATATTAGATGACTCATTTCAAAATTTTGAAACACATGTAAGACCGTGATAGCAACATGTGACTACAGTATATTTTATTTTCTTTTCTTGAAACAATATTATACTGCGAATATGACATAAAAAAATTATTTAATTTTTTGGATCAACTCTAGGATATATCAATTTTGATAGAAATTATTAAGTGCAGATGTCTAAATATAGATTTGATATTATATTATATAGCGTAATAGTTAATTGAGCAGAAAATAACAAAATATTAGTTGATGATGATAGCATGCTCAATCGAATTTGTTTAGAATTTCTGCATATGAGATGCAACGAGAGATATCCAAACTTGCCATTAATCAAAAGAATAATCAGTAATGAATTGATCCAACATCCATTTGAAACATATAATTAGCTGCCTCAGTCAGACAGTACTCAACTGATATCACAGGGATTCACTCAGGAAACTGTTGATGTCAGAGTTTACACATCAACTTAAAAAAAGTATTGATACTTAAGCTTTCCTTGGTGGAATGTACGATTAATGGTTTCTCAGGTGTTAGTTTGGTTTAAATTTTCCGTCTCTGCACATTTAATAGACAGGAAAGTTAACGTGTATGTTGGTCCCATGCTGACAAGACGTTTGGCTGCTGCAGAATGCCTTGGTTTTCCAGATCTACGCCATCCTCTCTCGAGCACTTGATCCATCCATTTCAGCCAAGGAACCTCCTTCCTACAAAGTAGTTGCTCTCGCAGGAGTTGGTACAGGAGCAATTCAGAGTCTTATACTCTCTCCTGTTGAACTCGTAAAAATCCGTCTTCAGTTGCACGGCTCAAATTATTTAAGATCCCAACATGCAGATCGCCACAAAGGCCCTACCGATGTTGCCAGAAGCATACTGAGGAGAGAAGGATTACGAGGCATATATCGAGGACTTAATGTCACTGTCCTCAGAGATGCACCCTCTCATGGCTTCTACTTCTGGACATATGAATATATGAGAGAGCAGCTTCATCCTGGCTGCAGAAAGAACGGCCAGGAAAGCTTACAAACAATGCTGGTGGCCGGAGGATTAGCAGGAGTTGCTAGCTGGGTTTGTTGCTATCCATTAGATGTCGTAAAAACCAGACTGCTAGCCCAATCACCATCTTCTGTACTAAAATACAATGGCATTGTTGATTGTTTTTATAAAAGTGTTAAAGCAGAAGGTTACGGTGTGCTCTGGAGAGGATTGGGAGCTGCAGTTGCAAGAGCTTTTGTGGTGAATGGGGCTATATTTGCTGCTTACGAGGTTGCTTTGAGGTGTTTGTTCCATAATGGAAGCATACAAACAGAGAATACAATTTAAGAGTCATCAGTTATTGGCAGTTTAGGAGGTTCATTTTACATCTGAAATGATTATTAAATAGCAATTTATTAGAACTGTAACATTATTAAGAGAGGATATTGGCAACTAGGAAATCCACACAAGCACAAACCGAAAGGAGAAAAAGGATCACAACCATGTATGCCACCAAGAAACAAAATAAACTATCTTGCATCTTTGTAAAAACTCTTTTCTTACACTATGAACAGCTTGCAAGAATCCATCAGTCAACAAATTTTTCAGAATTATTTTGTAATATCAAATGAATACATGGAATTTACAGACTGACCATTTATAATTAGCAAATATATGAATATAATTAGCATATAATTAGCACAAATATGCTCCAGTACAGCTGACTAGAATAGGTGGGTTACACCAAATATGCAATAAATCCACCATCATCCTGACTCAGTATCCTCCAAGCCAGAACTGCTTTCCGCCAACACATGCGGATCATTGTAGTGCTTAACAGCCCGCACAATTGCCTGAACTTGCTTATATGGATCCAAACAGCTGAATATTTCTGAACCTACATACACGCCATCACATCCCAACTGCATCATAAGCGCTGCATCAGCAGGAGTCCCAATGCCTCCAGCTGCAACTAGAAGAACGGGAAGCCTACCAATCTGCCTAATTTGTGCAACAAGATCACAAGGCACTGCCATTTTCTTCGCAAATGTAGAATCCTCATTTTCATCTCCATTAGTCAATTTTCTTACTTTCTTCATCACTGACCTCACCATCCGAACCGTCTCAACAATACTATCTGGCCTGGAAGAACTCCGCCTAGATCTGCCCCCTTGCATCCAAATTATGGTTGCGCCTTCAGTCACCCTCATCAATGCCTCCTCAAGATGTTTACTGCCACAAGCAAATGGTAAACAGAAACTACGCTTATTGATATAGTTATCATTGTCAGCAATACCAAGGAGTTCACTTTCATCGACATAGTCTACACCAATGGCTTCCAGTATCTGTGCTTCCACAAAATGTCCCACCCGAACTCTTGCCATTATGGGAATGGAGACTAATTGCTTGATTTCCTTAATGAGATCTGGACTTGGCATGCGAGGTGTCCCATGGTGAACAACAATGCAGCATGCTCCAGCTTCCTCAGCAATCTTGGCTTCTTCAGCATCACTCACTTCAATAATTACACCACCTTGCAGTTTTTGGACTAGTTCCATCCTGGCGGTGAATTGGTTGTTGTTGCCATAAACCATGGTGCGACTATTATGAACTGGGACAAAACCATCAGCCATTGCCAAATATTTCTGAAATGATTGGACTAAGAGAAAGAAAGGCAAGACAAGAGCTGAATTGTTTTTGTGTGGCTTTAATCTTCTTTTCAATCATAGCAATATGCAAAGAAAGGCATAGGAATATGCAAAGCTGTGGAAAGGCATGGAAGAAGTAGGAAACAAAGTATTGCTTGGTAAATGGTAAAAGGCTTGGTGAGGACAAGAGTAGGGATTATTCAAAACCAATTAAAAAGTAGAAAGAACATTGGATAGGAATCAAGGAAAGAGGAGGAAAGGTATCGCTTGGAGAAATAGACAAGCTTTGGATGAGCTCGAAGGCAGAGAAAACCAGTCACCAACCAATTGTATAATTATCCACTATTTCTAAGAGAGATCTTCATGCAGAGGTTTGATACAAAAATATAGAAGGGTTCCCATCAACCTTCAAGAATATAAAGTATACAACCAACAGAAAAACATTATATAAGGCATAGGAATAGTCCATCACTAGCAAATCAAAAGGCAAAATTTCTATAACAAGGCAAAAGTGTCTCCAAAACTGAAGAAACGTAAATGATAGACCATTGACAGAATTTAATTCTGTTTGATGGGTTAGTTTTAGTTTCAGCTTTGGTTTCCACTTTACTTTTTGTTATGAGGCTTTAGGTTTAATTTGTGAATAGTTGTGTGATTAATTGTTCTTGTGTTAATGAAATTAACTTTTTGCTTTGAATTGGTAAAATTTTTGTTGAATTGGCACAAAGTTATATGATTTTTTTTCAATTAAACCTAATATATCCTTATTATCTTTATATTATTAGCGGATTCTAGCTCTAATTTCTATTTTGTCTTCTGTCATGGTTTTACAACCACATTGTTGAGGTTTAAGGGTGTGTTATTTAAACCTCCTTAAATATTTTTTTACACTGAATTTTTAATAAATATTTTTATTACATAATTAAATATCCTTAAGTTAAATTATTATTATTATTAATTTTAATATAACAACCCAACATTATAAATTTTTAGAAAGATCATATGATTACAAATTTATTGTGTGCTTAAAACTTAAAGCACTTAAACCGTGCGGTTTTAAAATTTTTCCAGACTTTCCCACTCTTTAAAATTTTGGATTGGAACATTTATATATATATATATATATATAGAGAGAGAGAGAGAGAGAGGTGTTTTAATTAAGATAGAGTTTTAGTTATAGTTAAGGAAGAAAAAGAGAAAAAAAAATTCACCGCAACAAATCAACAATGGAGGTGGAACAATTGGTTGTAAAACCATGACAAAAGACAAAATAGAAATTAGAGCTAGAATCCACTAATATGATTTTTTTTCAATTAATTTTTTGTTGAATTGGCTCATGGTATTGCGGACGGGAATGATTATGATGGATTGCTTGATACTTGAGTTGGGATGTCTTATCTTATTTTAAGACATAGTTATAGTTAGAGTTTGTGTTGCAATAATATTAATACCACTAATTTGTTATTTTCTTTCTTTCAATTTACTTATTGATGTCATGTTTGTGGAAGTTTATTATTAGAGTTTGCATTCTCTTTTATTGAGAAATAATGATTTTCGTGATTAAATTTTATTTTAATTTTCTATTATTCTTTATGAAGTCAGTGAAAAATTTATTATTTATAATTTTTATCCACTATCTTTTTTCATATTTTAATATTAATTTAATAAGTAATAACAATTAATAATTATTATAATTTTGATAAATTAAATTTATCAAAATCAAAAATATTTTGATTATAAAATTCAAACTAAACCCAAGTTTGAGTTAGATTAAAAATTTATGGATTGGTTTGGATTAAGTCTAAATTTTTATGATTTGAATTAAATTAACTTAAAACCCAACCTAAACTAACCCCTATACAGCATCATAGAAAAATTCCAAAAGAATAAAGAAAAAGGGCCTTGTTAATATGTTAACTGATATGAACTAGTAGGGCCTTCATATTGACTGGGCCTGATTTCTCAGCCCTGAATTTAAAAATATAGATTTTTACTACGTTTTTTCAAAAAACGCACGTTTTCCCGGCCTTTGACGAAAGGAGTACATAAACTCTTGTTATTTTACAATTTGTAGAAGTTTTAGGGCTTGCTTTTTTTAAAGTGTAAGTTTTAATTTAGCTTATCTTTCCATATTTTGATATTTTGTCCGAAGTCTTATTACTAGTGATTTTCATCTAAATCGTAAAACTAAAATTTCTTTATTTTTATTTGAATGATCATATGTTTGAATGAATTTTTTTTCATAAATACTATCATTAAGTGTATTGACCAATTACTTTGTAGTAGTAAAAAATCAATCCCTTCCATTTTTCCTCTAATCAAAACAAAATTTTTTAATTAGCTAGAATGTTATTTACATGTCACAACAAAATTTCACAGGGTCTCAACTTTTACTCGGTCCAATGCAGATAGACACCTAACATACATTCAATTTCGATTGTACGCAAATTCATTTATTATTAGATAACATTATTTTATGTACAAGTACTATGTTAAATTCTTGGTTGGACCAAATGCAATTTATTATCACAATTAATTTTTCATTATTTATTTTCATCTATATATCAAATGCTAACCTTTTAAATATTTAACATATAAATAGTACTACTATATTAGATAACACTGTAAGTATATAAATAAACTTTCAAATATATATAACACTTTCAAAGATATAAGTGTAAAAATATTAAATTTAAGATGTTTTAGTTTTATAAAAACAAACAGCTTACAATTTACGGTCAGATATTAAAAAATAAAAAATAAATATTTTATTCAAACATATATATTTCAGACACATTTAGACTTTGGTAAGATTCGAACCCTTAATATTTTTTATTTTATATTTTTGAAGATAAGTCGTAATGTTATCATATCTTAAGTTTTATTCTACTTGGAAAAAATCTAAAATGTAACTTCAGATACAATGAAATTCAAGTATTTTTAAATGGAGGCCATACTGATTTTTCTTAGCGATCACTCCACACATTATTATCATGTCATATATAAGTGAGGGGGAAAAAATAATTGGGGTTTTGGCTATTTGCAAAGGGGTTGGCTTATTTGAGAC
This sequence comes from Clausena lansium, assembly GCA_030449835.1. Classification (NCBI taxonomy): domain Eukaryota; kingdom Viridiplantae; phylum Streptophyta; class Magnoliopsida; order Sapindales; family Rutaceae; genus Clausena; species Clausena lansium. The sequence continues at coordinate 4,738,945 of JASUUF010000369.1, forward strand.
TAACGACTTTATGGTCGTGTTTTTCCTTACTCTACTCGGATAGTCGGGGTTGGCTTGTATTTATTTATTTATTTATTTAAACCCTCTAATTCTAAGAGCTGAGACACAAATTCCCTATCTCATTCTCATTGGATTTACTGGTAAGGCCTGCTCTGTTTTTTGTTTTTAATTTTTTTTTTTCAATTATAACTGTCTCATCTTTTGTTTCCGGTTCTTGTTTTCTATTCTATGAATAAGCATATTATGTAGTCTGTATACTCTCCATAGCATATTATGTAGTCTGTATACTCTCCATTCTGTCTTTTTTTTTTTTAATTTTTTGATACAAATATATGAATGTGAACGTTGTTGTTGTTATTGCAGAGTTGAACGAACATCATGGATGAGACGGCGGATGCGGATCGAATCTCTGATCTTCCTCCTCTTATCATTCATCATATTATGTCCTTCCTCCCTACGAAAGAGGTTGTTCGAACTGGTATTTTGTCTACAACCTGGAAGAAATTTCGGACTTCATTCCCCATCTTGGATTTTGATCAAAATGACTTTCTTCTCAAAATTATGACGTAAACATGTGTTACCTTTAAGTCTGGAAGATATAAAAATTTCGTAACAGCCCCAGGAAATTCATAAGATTCGCGGGTGCTTCCCTGTATCGGTTTTGTAAGCTTGGGTTTCGTATGCAGAAATTGAGAATAGCCGTAAGTCTTCTCCACTGTTTGATAAATGGGTAGAATTAGCCGTAGAGAATGGGGTAAACGAGCTGGATTTTAAGGTTATAACGGATAAAAATTCGGTCTACACTTTCCCTCAGACAATCTTTTCTGCTAAATTGTTAACACTTCTTTAAAGCTATATGTTTGTAAGTTGGAGCAGCCCTTGTATTGCATAAATTTCCATTCTCTCAAGAAGCTTTCTCTGAAAAAGGTCCATATAAGTGATCAGATGGTCCAAAGCCTTGTCCGCGAATGCTGCGTACTTGAAGATTTGTCCTTCTTCTACTGTTTTGGTTTGAAGCGTTTGTGCATCTCTGAAGCTCACAAACTCAAAGTTTTTGACATTTGATTTTCAATACTCTCAAAAACAACCACCTGAAAGTGTTGAAATTGCTGTCCCCAGTCTTCAACACTTAGAACTTTCATTTAAACAGGTACCGCCATCTACTGGACGTGGCTGAGTGTCCACATTTGAAGAGATTATTCTTATATTTACCCCGTTTTAATGATCGAGAGTTCCATCGTCTTATTCCAAAATTTCCCTTGCTTGAGGATCTATCCGTAAAAGGCTTGAAAACCCTTGAAAGGATTATGATTTCAAGTAATCAGCTTACGCGCTTGCATGTTCACAAGTGCGGAGGTTTGAACACAATCAATGTTGATGCTCCTAATTTGCTTTCCTTTGGTTTCGTGCATCAACAAATGCTCCGTGTCCATTGAATGTATGCTTTCCGAATTTTGGTGATATTGACAATCGTTGGTACCTTAACTTAATGGAATTTCTTGGAGCATTCAATCAAATCCGAAAGCTACAATTATCCCTCAATTATAAGCAGGTATGTTCCATATCATTGATTGATATATTTTATTAATGCTTTGTCACTTTTTCTTATGTTTTCTTTTTAACCTCTATTTATTTCTCGTGATTTATTTAGGTCTTATGTAATATAGACGAGTTCAGAAGCCGTCACCCTTCACTCCCTCTTCAAGTTGAGCCTCCGAAACTATTTATGGCACCTTTCAGCCTTTATATGGAAGTGGTACCGCCGGAGTATGAAATTTTGTTTTATCGTTAGTTTTTATACTCCGAATATATTATCAAAATGCCTGCATTAATCTTGTTTCTAGATCAGGAGCCGGGGATTGCTGCTAGCTAGAGTTGCTATTAAGTCAATGGAACGGCACTTTTATCTCCTTGTTAACTGAATCGTTTGATGTTTGTTGTGAATATATATTGCAGTGGTTTTATGACCATCTTCGGAACAGAAGCACAAGCTGTTGCAATGATCGTCAAATCAAATGTTGGAGGCATTATTTAAAGGGCGTAAATGTCGACAGCTTCGATCCCTTGCGAGTATCAAGAGTGGTTAATCCCATTCGAGGATATAAGGTTCATAATGCAGATGAATTGATGGATCGATGGCCAGAGCTTCCCCTAGGAGATTTGTGGTTACGTCTTGATAGGTGCTTTCCTGTCCTTGAATGAATGACTAGTTGGGACGAGCTACAACAATGTTCTAGTAACCGAGGCATTACCATTGTGATTCTGCAGTTGCTAAAAATAGCTATATTATATTCTTTAAATATAGTCGTGTACGTGAAATTCTTATATTAGACATGTATTGGTTAATTTTCCCATCTATGGAATATATGATAAGATTTTGGATTTAATTAGCATTTACTTGTTGACATATAAAGCACATGGACATTTGTGCTAGAAGTTTCACTGCATGTTAATTTTATACACAACTGTTTGGATTTCGAGACAATTAAAACATATGTACTCAAAATGTGAAGGGGAGCTGATGCAAGCTCATTGACTCGTGTCAGATAAGATAAGAGACTCCAAATGACAAACAATAATAATAATAGGAAAAAAAAATGAACCCAAGTAGTCAAACAAAGACAACACAAAATTGAATTGAGAATATTCTATATTAGATGACTCATTTCAAAATTTTGAAACACATATAAGACCGTGATAGCAACATGTGACTACAATATATTTTATTTTCTTTTCTCTTCTTGAAACAATATTATACTGCGAATGTGACATAAAAAAAATTATTTAATTTTTTGGATCAACTCTAGGATATATCAATTTTGATAGAAATTATGAAGTGCAGATGTCTAAATATAGATTTGATATTATATTATATAGCGTAATAGTTAATTGAACAGAAAATAACGAAACATTAGTTGATGATCATAGCATGCTCAACTTATCATCAAATATATTAGCAATATCTACATCCCCATTATCTCACACAAGACAATAGGCACACATCACTTTACTTCAACAACAAAGGATCACATGAGTCTTCACTTTACTTGCGCATCCAACATGTCACACATCCCATTGGCACAAAAAGTTGCACATCCAACGGGTGATGTGTCCCAATGTTCCATGTCCACACCAAATCAATAACCATCCTTCTGCCAATGGAGCTGAGCTGACAATATGACATCACCATGCCCAACAATCATGTAAAAAATTTCAATCAAAATTCAGACACACCACCATGCAAAATTCCAAAACCTTTGGTTCATGAATCATGAATCAATGGTGCTGGCCTTTGCGTCACCCTCTTACACTGATAGTAAAATCAATTGGCAGAACCAAAAAGGTGGTGAAACACTAGGCTGAAAGCACCGAGAAAACACAGTGCTGAAACGTGGCAACATGCTACTGGTGAGTTGAAGTAGAAGATGTTGGCCGTTTCCTCATTCACGCAACCCCCCAACAAAATAGCAACCGGTGGCTTTTGTTTTTGTATTAAATTTTATTTTTCCTCTTTTGCTCAAAACAGAGAGCTGTATCTCTCAATCCTCTGTAAACTCTCTAAGCCAAGTGCTATTTTTTCTTTTTCGTTCTCTCTGCTTCTTGTGAAATGCAAAGTTGAAGCAGAAATTGAGGATTTTTTTGCAGATAAAAGGGTGCTTTAGAGCTTGTTTCCAATTACCATCTTCATTTTTAAGCAAAGATATGAAATGGGGTGATCAGAAAAAGATTGTGTGAATATTAAGAAATTTAAAAAAAAAAAAACAAGTTTCAATATTTAAGAGGTTTTGCACAAGACTCTGTATCTATATCAGGTTTTTATTCCGTGTAAGAAAAAGAGTCCACAAATTTGAAGACTTTTATGTTTTCTACCTTTGTGCTTATTTTATTGTATTCTATTTTTTGGCATATATAACACGAGGAGGAGTAATAAGATAAGATTAGCTGATTAGGCTTTGTGTTGTTGATACCTCAAAGGGCAGTTTCAAATTTGGTTAATTTTCTTATTATTGGGGAATGAGAGTGAGGGAATTATGGACTTTTGGCCGGAGTTTCTTGCAAGTAGCTGGGGAAGAGAGTTTGTGGCCGGAGGTTTTGGTGGCATTGCCGGAGTAGTCTCCGGTTACCCGCTTGACACTCTGCGTATCCGGCAACAGAGCTCTGCTTCCGGCTCAGCCTTCAGCATCTTGCGTCGTACGGTGGCCACTGAAGGTCCTCAAGCTCTCTACAGGGGCATGGGTGCCCCATTAGCTTCTGTCACCTTTCAGGTTTGTTCCAGTGCCTTCCTTTTTTTTTTTTCATTTTTAACGCAAAAGTGATCTTAAAAAATACCCCCGAATATCCTCTATTTTGTTAATTTCCTTTTCTATGTCTGCTCCAATTTTGGTACGATATCTGAATGCTTTTAAATTTTAAGTTTTGTTTGGGATCATGGGGATGGCCTTTAGAACCTTATCATTGATTCAGCAGATGAGTGCTCACAACTAGATTGATGGCATCAATGATTGTTTGGTCCCAAGAGTCTTGTTCCTATTAAGGTTCTTTTTTTAAGCGTATGTTTAAGAGTGGAATTGGAATATGTACTGCAGATTTGAGCTTGTGGGGACTAGACTTTTAGCTTTAGGTAAAAGTTGCTTTTGCAATGGTATTTTCATGCTTTTGGAAATGATGGATACTGATTTTTCTTGGATTTATAGAACTGTCACCTTCATCAACCCAAAATTATTAGCCTGTTTCTAATATCTTATGTTGCGTATCAATTTTAATTGTTCGCGATATGCACTTTAATCAATGGTGTGGTCATATTCTTCACTTATCTGGCTTTCAACCACTATCAATGAGGCCTATTGTCTCTTTCAATATTCAACTTGCAGAAAGGAATGGAGTATCTTGGCCTTATCTTCCTGTCCACTGCCGTGCTGGTGATTCCAAGTATGACTGATGATGCCAGTTTTACATACAATACGAGTGAAATTTCTTTTGGCATAGGCAACTCAATTAACCTAGCCAGAATTTCACCAATTGAATTTGCTTAGAATTTCTGCATATGAGATGCAATGAGAGATATCCAAATTTGCCATTAATCAAAAGAATAATCAGTAATGAATTGATCCAACATCCATTTGAAACATATAATTAGCTGCCTCAGTCAGACAGTACTCAACTGATATCACAGGGATTCACTCAGGAAACTGTTGATGTCAGAGTTTACACATCAACTTAAAAAAAGTATTGATACTTAAGCTTTCCTTGGTGGAATGTATGTTTAATGGTTTCTCAGGTGCTAGTTTGGTTTAAATTTTCCGTCTCTGCACATTTAATGGATAGGAAAGTTAACGTGTATGTTGGTCCCATGCTGACAATAAGTTTGGCTGTTGCAGAATGCCATGGTTTTCCAGATCTACGCCATCCTCTCTCGAGCACTTGATCCATCCATTTCAGCCAAGGAACCTCCTTCCTACAAAGTAGTTGCTCTCGCAGGAGTTGGTACAGGAGCAATTCAGAGTCTTATACTCTCTCCTGTTGAACTCGTAAAAATCCGTCTTCAGTTGCAGGGCTCAAATTATTCAAGATCCCAACATGCAGATCGCCACAAAGGCCCTACCGATGTTGCCAGAAGCATACTGAGGAGAGAAGGATTACGAGGCATATATCGAGGACTTAATGTCACTGTCCTCAGAGATGCACCCTCTCATGGCTTCTACTTCTGGACATATGAATATATGAGAGAGCAGCTTCATCCTGGCTGCAGAAAGAACGGCCAGGAAAGCTTACAAACAATGCTGGTGGCCGGAGGATTAGCAGGAGTTGCTAGCTGGGTTTGTTGCTATCCATTAGATGTCGTAAAAACCAGACTGCAAGCACAATCACCATCTTCTGTACTAAAATACAATGGCATTGTTGATTGTTTTTATAAAAGTGTTAAAGCAGAAGGTTACGGTGTGCTCTGGAGAGGATTGGGAGCTGCAGTTGCAAGAGCTTTTGTGGTGAATGGGGCTATATTTGCTGCATACGAGGTTGCTTTGAGGTGTTTGTTCCATAATGGAAGCATACAAACAGAGAATACAATTTAAGAGTCATCGGTTATTGGCAGTTTAGGAGGTTCATTTTACATCTGTAATGATTATTAAATAGCAATTTATTAGAACTGTAACATTATTAAGAGAGGATATTGGCAACTAGGAAATCCACACAAGCACAAACCGAAAGGAGAAAAAGGATCACAACCACGTATGCCACCAAGAAACAAAATAAACTATCTTGCATCTTTGTAAAAACTCTTTTCTTACACTATGAACAGCTTGCAAGAATCCATCAGTCAACAATTTTTTCAGAATTATTTTGTAACATCAAATGAATATATGGAATATACAGACTGACCATTTATAATTAGCAAATATATGAAAATGCACAAATATGCTCCAGTACAGCTGACTAGAATAGGTGAGTTACACCATATATGCAATAAATCCACCATCATCCTCTGACTCAGTATCCTCCAAGCCAGAACTGCTTTCCGCCAACACATGCGGATCATTGTAGTGCTTAACAGCCCGCACAATTGCCTGAACTTGCTTACACGGATCCAAAAAGCTGAATATTTCTGAACCTACATACACGCCATCACATCCCAACTGCATCATAAGTGCTGCATCAGCAGGAGTCCCAATGCCTCCAGCTCCAACTAGTAGAACGGGAAGCCTACCAATCTGCCTAATCTGTGCAACAAGATCACAGGGCACTGCCATTTTCTTCGCAAATGTAAAAACCTCATTTTCATCTGCGTTAGTCAAATTTCTTACTTTCTTCATCACTGACCTCACAATCCGAACCGTCTCAACAATGCTATCTGGCCTGGAAGAACTCCGCCTAGATCTGCCCCCTTGCATCCAAATTATGTTTGCGCCTTCAATCACCCTCATCAATGCCTCCTCAAGATGTTTACAGCCACAAGCAAATGGTAAACAGAAACTACGCTTATTGATATAGTTATCATTGTCAGCAATACCAAGGAGTTCACTTTCATCGACATAGTCTACACCAATGGCTTCCAGTATCTGTGCTTCCACAAAATGTCCCACCCGAACTCTTGCCATTATGGGAATGGAGACTGATTGCTTGATTTCCTTAATGAGATCTGGACTTGGCATGCGAGGTGTCCCATGGTGAACAACAATGCAGCATGCTCCAGCTTCCTCAGCAATCTTGGCTTCTTCAGCATCACTCACTTCAATAATTACACCACCTTGCAGTTTTTGGACTAGTTCCATCCTGGCGGTGAATTGGTTGTTGTTGCCATAAACCATGGTGCGACTATTATGAACTGGGACAAAACCATCAGCCATTGCCAAATATTTCTGAAATGATTGGACTAAGAGAAAGAAAGGCAAGACAAGAGCTGAATTGTTTTTGTGTGGCTTTAATCTTCTTTTCAATCATAGCAATATGCAAAGAAAGGCATAGGAATATGCAAAGCTGTGGAAAGGCATGGAAGAAGTAGGAAACAAAGTATTGCTTGGTAAATGGTAAAAGGCTTGGTGAGGACAAGAGTAGGGATTATTCAAAACCAATTAAAAAGTAGAAAGAATATTGGATAGGAATCAAGGAAAGAGGAGGAAAGGTATCGCTTGGAGAAATAGACAAGCTTTGGATGAGCTCGAAGGCAGAGAAAACCAGTCACCAACCAATTGTATAATTATCCACTATTTCCAAGAGAGATCTTCATGCAGAGGTTTGATAAAAAAAATTTAGAAGGGTTCCCATAAACCTTCAAGAATATAAAGTATACAACCAACAGAAAAACATTATATAAGGCATAGGAATAGTCCATCACTAGCAAATCAAACGGCAAAATTTCTATAACAAGGCATAAGTGTCTCCTAAACTGAAGAAACGTAAATGATAGACCATTGACAGAATCCATATGGTCATAAGTGCCAAGTGCCAACTAATGCCACAATCATGGAAAAATTGGCAGAATCATAAATAAAAGAGTGAACATAATTACTTTAACAAACACAATTATGGACCCGGTTAACAAACATGTATGTGTAAATACAAGTGCACAATCATGCTATTTCTTAATTAATGCAATTTCAGATATATTACTCCAGAAGACTTGACAAACTTGTAAACAAACTTATTTTAATTCATTCCTGTATTCAACGCAATGAAATGGAACATACAACAGATTCAGGTAACAATATCACAAAGGAGTGAACACAACAAGAAACAGAACAGACAAAGTATAACCGCTAACATTGCCCCAGAAAGAGCAGAAGCATAAGCCCAGTAACATACAAGGAAGCTACATTACTTAAATCAAGACCCACTAAACCCCACTTTGACCAAACTGCTCGATCCTGTCATCACTGAGATTAATCCCTCCCATCGCATCCTCCAACCCACAACTACTCTCCACCAAAACATGAGGATCATTATAATGCCTAACAGCCTGCACAATACCCCTCACTCTCTTGTACGGATCTGAGCACTCAAAAACCTCTGATCCCACAAACACGCCATCACATCCCAACTGCATCATCAGTGCGGCATCAGCTGGTGTCACAACACCTCCTGCAGCAAATTGCACCACAGGCAACCTGCCCATTTGTTTAGTTTGAGCCACCAAATCATATGGCGCCGCTATCTTCTTAGCAAACGTGAAGACCTCATCTTCATCCATGTTATTCAAAATTCGAATATCTCCCATTAAAGACCTCACATTTTTAACAGTCTCGACAATATTACCAGAATTTAACAAATCCCCCTGTGTTCTAATCATAGCAGCTCCTTCTCTAATTCTCCTCAAAGCTTCACCAAGATTCCTACTACCACACACAAACGGGGACCTAAAGTTATGTTTGTTAATAAAATTATATTCATCAGCTAATCCTAAAACTTCACTCTCATCAATGTAATCGAGCCCAATGCTTTCAAGAATCTGGGCTTCAACAAAATGCCCAACACGAACACGTGACATAACGGGGACTGAAACGGCGCGTTTAACGCTTTTAACAAGAGAAGGATCCGGCATACGCTTAATGCCGGGCCGGGTGGGCTCGGATACCACGATAGAACAAGCGCCAGCTGATTCAGCGATCTTTGCTTGTTCCACACTGGAGACTTCAACAATGGCCCCGCCACGTAGCATTTGGGCAAGGCCGGCTTTGATCGAATATGGGTTTTTCTTAGCGTCAGCGATGGCGCTGCCACTGTACACTGTGACGGCTCCGTCTTCGGCCATTGCAGAGGTGTTTGTGAAAATGTCTCACTGAAGCTAGAAGCGAAGTTATTGAATCGTTTGATCGAGTACTGGGTTGGTGTTTTTTTTTTTGGTAAAATGGGTTTATAAAATGGAAGGGAGAGTGAGGATTGGGGCGTGTTCGAGAGGGTTCTGAAGAGCTTTGAAGGTGAGTTTAGTCGGTGGGGAATTGAATAGTGTAGAAATTTCGATACCTTTCCAAGTGTTGAAGAGTACGAAGTTGGAATTGAATATTGTGCCGCGGATATTCCAGTGTATAAAAGCTAGAACACCGAAACTTTATGACAAAATCACAAAATGCATATGGTTTTTTGTGCTGTTGGTTAATTTCACTAAGCCCCCTATATTATTTGTTAATATTTTTAATAGTTTTAAGTTCAAAATTAATCACCTACCTTCCCTATTACAATCTCAATTCATTCTATAATATGCATAATTTTTTAACGTGTGTAAATAATAGGGTGGGCAATATGCAAAAACAAGTCTAAGCCCACTGGAAGCCCATCCAGTCGCGAGCAGGCCTATGCCGGACCTGAGCGAGCCTGGGCCAGACTTAAGTCGGGCTTGAGTTTTAATTAATTTTTTAAATAAAATTTTAATAAAGGTATAAGTAAAAAAAAAAAATTAAATAAAATATAATTATCCAATACACAAAATATTAACTGACACAAGATAATAAATCACAATTGTTAATATCGAAAACAAACTAATTCAATAATAAAATTTTATTCAATAATTTATATAAACAATTAAATAATGCTAAACATAAAAATTATTAATTGATTCATTATAATATTGTTGTAGATTATTTATTTAATTCAACAATTAGTAATATAATTTAAAAATAATTGAACTATTTAAATAATTATTTTTAATTCATTAAATTAAATTTAATATAATCCTATTCAATAGTACACCAAATAAAAGATAATATTATATATAATTCAATATAAACTAATTCTACTTAATCTTAAAAATTAATCCAATAATTTAGTGTCAAAGTACTATAAATATGTGTGTGTGTATATATATTAAAAATATATATTTATAATTTTTTAATTTATAAATTAAAGGCCCGGGCTTTTTACAAAAACCCTTAACCGAGTTCGTTCATAGCGGGTTTCAAATTTTTGAGCCCATGTCCAAGGTTTACCATGGGGGACGGGCCTAAAGTCCGTGGGGCTTGGGCCAGGTCTAAGCCCGGATTTTTTTGCCAACCCTAATAAATAACATAGATCTAAGAATGCACCGAAAATAACTAAAAAATTCTAAAGCAAACAAAGATAAGATCTACCTTAAAAATAAAAAGTAGAAGAAGAGTTAAGAATTTTTTTTTTTTTTTAAAGGGTAGAATAATGTTATTTGTACACATTCAAACATAGAAAATTAGACATGGTCGTCAGAATAGAACCTATTCATTTAATTAAAAATGTCATGTGACTTAAATTAACCATATAAAAACTCAAAAGAAATAAAAAATTTACTCAAATCTCACACAATTAACCCTTTGACCCAAACTAGCTCATATTATCCATTTTACCCAGCTCGTGAATTTTTTAAATTAAATGAAATGGTCATATGTGAACTATCACGCAATCTTCTGTACTTAACTTGTGCTAATAGCATTACTCTTCTTTGTATAAGTCATTACTGTGAATTTAAAAAAAAAATGTGATTATTGCATTAATTCACAAAGCCTAATTATTTTTTTTGTTGGAAATAAAATCATTTACAAAAAAATACATGATATTGCCTTGCATTAAAAAGCAACTCTAATTTGAAAAGCATGCCATATGCAAGTTCCAAAAAAGTCCACGGCACACCACGTGTCCATCTTTCGCATGATCCCTCCAAAGTGCGAAATTTGAACGAGAAGACAAGCGCGCAAAAAGAAGGCAAAAAAAAATACAAACAAAACAGCAAAAAATTAAACCGGCCCCACCATGTGGGAAGGCGGTGGTTGAAGCCTGAAGGTGAAAGAAGCTCGGTTCGAAACCACAACGCTGGGCCCCACCCATTCACCCAACCGTCGTCGTTTTCTCTCTCCATCATCATCACCCCAAATCCAGTTGAACTCACTCCAATCACACGCGTCGCACGTGCCTCGCTCTCGCCCTTCAAAAAATTTCAAATCCCCTGCTTAATTTAAACAACTTTTTTAAAAACTTCATTTGCACTCTCTCTCACACACACTGAGAATTTTTTTTTTTCCTTCCAAATTTTCACTGTTTAAATTAATAACCATTTATATATAAATAACACTTAATTATTCGGTTAATCTAAGACTTTAATTTGAACTTAGAGGCTCCGATAGAAGCATCAAAGTGCATTTTAAGGAGACATAAGTGACTTGAGAGGTCTGGAGAGAGAAACCGGGTGTGAGATTTGTGATTGGACGCGTCGATTTGTGATTGGTGCACGTGTACACTATGAACGGGAGGCAAGGAGGGCAGAGATCGGGTGCGGCGGGGGTGCAGGTGCACCACCAGAGGCAGTGGTCGTCGGAGAACTTCTTGGAAAGTTCGTCGAATGGGAGATGGCTTCAATCGGCCGGGCTTCAGCACTTGCAACAGTCTGCCGGCACTATCCCTCCTCTTCAGGTTCCGATCTTCGAAATTTTGTCATTATTTTGACAGTTTTTTACTTTATGTTTGGTTCCTGAGAAAATGCAGGAAAATGGAAGGTAAAAAAAAATCGAATCTTTTGTGTATTGTGTTAGTTGGTAGATCATAATTTTCAGCTTCCGATCTTCGCGGTCCTTATTTATTTATTATTTTAAAAATTGTTTTGGTCTGTTTGGTTGCCTAGAAAATGCGGGAAAATGAAAGCAAAAAATTATTGAATCTTTGTGTACTCCTGTAAGTTAACAACTTAAGTGGTACTGATGATGTGTATTGAGGTACATTAGACTATGTTAATTTATTGTAGTTACCGTCACTTTGTTAGAGAAGAATTGAGTTTCTTGATGGTGCATTTGGCAGATCTGATGTTACAACATAGGTTTTACATCCCATTTGGGTGCTGAAACTAAAGAAATTGAAAGATTTTATTTATTTATTTATATGCATTTTGTTTGGAGTGATCTGATCTATTGGAATAGTTCGGTTCTTCAATGAAGGTTCAATTTGAGTTTTGAAGTATATAGTTAGGTACACAAACAGGCACTCACATGTATATATTTATCACAAGGGTTAATGTAGGATTATTCTAAGTTGTTTGACTGTGCTGCTTGATAGCAGGACTACAATTTCTACGGTGGTGGTGGAGGAGGGCAGGGTTCGAGAATGTATAGGAATGCACAGAGGGGGTTTGGTGGAGGAAATGAGTTTTACATGGAACCTTCAACACCACCAGTTAGTTCACGGCCTTCAAGCCAGAGAAAGAGTGGTGAACAGTCTCCGAATGAGTTCAGTCCTGGGCTCTTGGATCTGCATTCTTTTGATACTGAGCTTCTTCCCGAGGTGGGTGATGGATGTACTCCTGTAAATGTCACTTTGGAGTTGGGTTTTTGGTTCTTGTTTTATTTTCGTAAGGATTCCCCATTCTCATGTAAATAGGAAGACCAGCACATTAATAGCACAACTCATTAAATTGGTATTAATTTGCAGTTCCATGTTCTATTGTTTTGTATTTTTTAAGAGGATATGTTACTGACAATTGGGAATCTGTTAACATAAACTTAATTTTTGTCTTTACTAGGGAAACATGTTAAAATGAAGTAATATACTAATATTATCATCTATGCATGGATATGCTAAGTTATTTATCTCATATGGATAGATGCCAGTGCCGGGCCTGTATGATGGCTCCTCTCTGTTTAATCCGGTCCGAGGGAGAAGCTTTGATGACTCTGAACCCTACATTGCAAACAACAAACAGACTGGCAGAGCTCGTGGTTTTCCAGAGAACAACCTTCTGAAAAGTTTTGCTGCAGATAAAGAGAAGGCCAATGCCAGTTCTGTTGCAAAGATCAAAGTTGTGGTATGTTCTTGTATCTTTATAATTTAGTCATGTTGTTAGACTGTGAATGCCATCTTTTATTCTACAAGTATTACCACGGGTGGCATTTCTGTTTATTAGCTTGTAAATATTGAGTGTTTCAAATGTACTACATTGATGAAGTTCTTCAAGAAGTGAAGCAATTGCTGACCTACTTGGTAGACATGCCTTTAGTTACTGTTTTAATGCTTTTTATCTAAATTTTTATCATTTTCCGGTGATATTTGGGTTCCAGGTGCGCAAAAGACCTCTCAACAAAAAGGAGTTGGCAAAGAATGAGGAAGATATTATAGAGACATATTCCAACTCCATAACTGTTCATGAAACTAAACTTAAGGCAAGTTTCTCTGTTGTTTTTTCTACCCTATTCAGCTGAAGATTATGATATGCAAAGAAGTCAAGTGATTCAAATGGCTTAAAGATTTAGTTGCCATTCATTTGTATTAGTCCCATATTTTGGCTCCGAGGTATCTTAAATGGGAGTGATAAAAAATAATATATAATCATAGTAAAGGTGCTTGAACATGCTCAGATTTCTCGCATTGATTTAACAATTTAGGGAACATGCAACATTTAGAAGGATAATATATAGTTTCAGCTGTCATGTTTTGTCACCACTAGTTGCGAATATTTCTTGTAAGAACCATTATTCATAATTCCCTATGATGATGTATATATTTTTATCCTCGTATTGTTTTAGTTTGAGACTCTCAAATAATTGCTCTGTGACATACTTGTCTCAAGAATAGTACGTCATTTAGTTCTACATATACTGACCTGTTAGACATTGACTTTTGCAGGTTGACCTAACAGAATATGTTGAGAAACATGAATTTGTTTTTGATGCTGTGCTGAATGAGGAGGTTTCAAATGATGAGGTGAGTATATAACCAGAACAAATGAATGAGCAAGAATTATACAGTAAATAGCTCCTGGTAATTGTTGAGTTGGTTTAGCTTATGTTGGTCTTGTATATTATCTGTAGGTGTATCGTGAGACTGTGGAGCCCATAGTTCCTATTATTTTTCAACGAACCAAAGCTACTTGCTTTGCATATGGGCAAACAGGTGAATGGCTGACCCCAAAATCTAAGATATGTAGTTGTAAAAAGTTGCTTCTGGATAATGCTGATGAGTTTCTGGCCACCAATGGTGGATGTCTGGCTTTCTTTTTTGCTTCAAATCATCTCAATCAAGAATTTTTGCTGAAAAAGAGCTTGCACTCATTTGATGTTTTCTTCTTCAGGAAGTGGAAAAACCTATACTATGAAACCATTACCCCTTAAAGCATCACGTGATATATTGAGGTTGATGCACCATACTTACAGGAGTCAAGGATTTCAGTTGTTTGTGAGTTTCTTTGAAATATATGGAGGAAAATTGTTTGATCTCCTTAGTGATCGAAAGTAAGTTGGTTTAACCTTTCATCATCTGGTAACCTAGTAAAAACTTGCAGTTTGTATATTTGCTCAAAACCTGAAGTTTTGTCTGTGCAGAAAACTTTGTATGAGAGAGGATGGTAAGCAGCAAGTTTGCATTGTGGGTTTGCAAGAGTACAGAGTATCAGATGTAGAGACAATTAAAGAGCTCATTGAGAAAGGGAGTTCCTCAAGAAGTACAGGTACAACTGGTGCTAATGAGGAATCCTCCCGTTCACATGCCATTCTTCAGCTTGCTATCAAGAGGTCAGCTGAAGGTAACGAATCAAAGCCTCCTCGTCTTGTTGGCAAGCTCTCTTTTATAGATCTTGCTGGAAGTGAACGTGGTGCTGATACTACAGACAACGATAAACAGACAAGGTCTGATATGTTTGTTCTTCTTTTATTTTGGTGGTGGTTCAGGTTTCTATCCGCATCCCGTTTAAATTGCAATTCATGGTGTATTTATGCATATGGCATCTAAATTTTTTTATTGGAAGAATATGCGTTAGAAGTCTTCTCTATATTTGGTGAAATAACTTTGTATTAAATAGCAGTTTCCGATGTATGATGCAGAATGGAAGGAGCAGAGATAAATAAGAGCTTACTTGCATTAAAGGAATGCATAAGAGCTCTTGACAATGATCAGGGTCACATTCCTTTCAGAGGCAGTAAATTAACTGAGGTTTTGAGGGATTCATTTGTTGGCAATTCACGCACGGTTATGATATCATGCATTTCACCGAGCTCAGGGTCTTGTGAACACACTCTCAACACATTAAGATATGCTGACAGGTGACTTAATTTATCTGACAATGTAAATAAATCTAGTTCGAATCTAGTTCATGCTTTAACCCGCAGTGTATAAAAAAACTTATATTCCAGGGTGAAGAGTCTTTCAAAAGGGAACAATCCTAAAAAGGATATACTGTCTTCAACCATAAATTTGAAGGAGTCGACTACTGTGCCCTTATCTTCAGCTTTACCAACTACATCCCCTTATGAGGATGACAATGATGCATGGCCTGAACAAATTGAAAGAGATGATTTTGACGCATCAGAGGATTCCTATGAGCCTGAGAAACTGGTATGGAGGAAAAGTGGGAAGCTAGAGCAATTCAATCTCCCTTCTGCACAGGATCAAGTACAAAAACCACCCAACGGTCAGACAAGATGGAAGGAGCAGCCAAAATCTGGTTTTAAGAATTCAAATTCAGATGACAACTTGAATGCCCTTCTACAGGTAAACTGTGAACAGAATGATTATATTATATGTATAAAAGCCAAAGTTTGTTGACACATACCGCTTGTGTTGGATGTACTCAGGAAGAGGAGGATCTTGTAAATGCTCATCGAAAACAAGTGGAGGACACCATGAATATTGTTAAAGAGGTATATTTGATTTGACTTAAATGATAAAACTATAAACATGAGTGCGGCTTATGTTTATGTCGAAAAGGATTTAAAAGAACCAATCTGTGTCCAGGATGTCAGAGCCAACAAAGATTGATTTTCATTTATACCTCTAACTACTAATCACTATTGTCTTACTCTTAAACAAGCAAATCTAATGGATTTAATCCTTCATTATGTTATGCATTTTCAGGAAATGAACCTGCTGGTTGAAGCAGATCAGCCAGGGAATCAGCTGGATGATTATGTTTCTAGATTGAATGCCATTCTCTCTCAGAAGGCAGCTGGGATCATGCAGTTACAAACGCAGCTGGCTCACTTCCAGAAGCGTTTAAAGGAGCACAATGTATTAGTATCTTCTGGTTACTGAATACCGATCATACATGGAGGTTCAGATTTAAGCCATAATACAAGTTGTGTACTCCATTTTAAGTACCATTTCATACATGATTGCCCCAATTGTGTGTGGCTGATCATTTTGTTCCATGATTTTATGGAAGTACCAGTACAAGCTTGGTGTCACGAGCAGCGTTTTGCTGGACCAGTCATTGTATGTGATAATCTTAGATTTGAGTTGTTGGGTATCTCCTTATCGGAATATGATGCCCTGCCCTCTTTTTCAATACCCTCTTCATTCTTCAACTCATAAGCATGTATTGGATTTCCATGCTATATGGCATGCTTTTGTAAAGCTAAGCATGTAATTTGATTCATTATTTGAATAGTTCTTGGTGGATGGTACGACAATTTATATGCTATTGTTTGACCTTATTTATTAATTTAAGGCTTCGAGATTAATGTTTATGTATTACTGTATAACATCAAACAGTACCAATAATGCCATGCTTTTGTACGTGTCATATGATATGATATGCTTAAACTCTATTGTTGTATTATGTGGTTACTTATCATTTCATTATAATTTTGTATATGCTGATTTCTATGATTGGATTCGAAATTGTTATATTACTGAAAGAAATTAATAGTTGAAAGTAAAAATATCTTTTGTTATTCACCATTATGGTAAAATATAATTATTTTCTAATTAAAAAAAGAAGTAACGAAATGGCAAATATGATCAATAACCGTTGATTTGATCATATTTACCATTGATCATTCATGAGAATCATGATTAAAAACCAACTCCATGGTTCTAGGGCATTCTCGTAAAACTACTAGTCACACACCCCTCAAAACAGCCGTAACAAACTTTCAGTTACGGAGGGCATTTCGGTCAATTGACAACATCATTTTCCCGCCATTTTGATCTTCCCCACACCATTCGTCCAGCCTTCTCTCTACAAATAACAGTCTCTGCAACTCAACGCCCAGGGCTCCATGAACAGAACCCAAAACCACCGCCCACAAAAACAAAAACAAAAAGAAGAAAACAGAAAACAAAAGAAAATGCTCACAGCGATCTTCGAACTAGCGATGATGCAGAGAGTGAGCTTCCTCGTGTTCCTTCTATGCATCGTGATCTCTTTCAAGAACCAGAACGCCGATACCAAGAAAGGCTTAAACATCACCACCACGAGGACTGCCACGCATTCTTTTTCTTATGAGTACGTGGCGTCGGATCCTTCTGCGTTTACGGTGGCGGCCGGGGCCCTGTTCTTGTCAGGTGGCGGGAATAAACTTGAAGAGGGCGGCGAGCCCTACCGTTCTATGGAGTACGATTTTTACCGCGATTCGTGCCCGCAGGCCGAGGCTACTATTCGGGCCACGGTTCGATATCTCCACAAATCCCGCTCCGATGTCGCCCCCGCTTTGTTGCGCCTCGTTTTCCATGACTGCTTCATTGAGGTCCAATTTTCTTTAGTTAATTCTTGTTGTGCTTTTTTTTTTTATTGGTTTAAGTGTTAAGTGTTTCATTTCTTGTTGAATATCGACCTAATCGGATGTTGATTTTGATGTAAATTTGTTATATCTTTACTATAATGTTGGTGATTATCTGATCGGATATTGAGTTTGATCAGTGTTTGGTTATTTGATTTTGATGTGAATTTGTTGAACCTTGGATATTTAATCTTGGTTTTGTTGAACTCTATAGTTCTTTTTTGCTTCTTGTTATTTTCCACATAATTTATTATCTCTTTGCTAATTGGATCTGGGTTTTATTGATTACTTAATTTCATCCACTGTTATACAAGCTCCAAACAATCTTGTTTATTCTGCTAATTTTTTCACTAGGGTTATCTGATTTAGTCATATTCTGTTGATTGGGTTCTTCTTATTTCAGTCTGATTGATTTTGAGTTGAATTTCTCTGAAATTTGGAAATTGATTAGGGTTGTGATGCTTCAATTCTACTGGACGATGCTGAAGGAGTGGACTCGGAGAAAAAGTCTCCTCCCAATGAATCTCTCAAGGGCTATGATGTAATCGACATAATCAAGGAGGAGCTTGAAGAAATATGCCCTGGTGTGGTTTCATGTGCAGATATTCTTGCTTTGGCTGCCAGAGAAGGTGTTGTACTGGTAAATTCCTGTCTCATGTGACTACTCAATTTATTAAATCAAGCTCTCTATCTACCTTTATATAATTTGTCCTTGAATTGAATTTAGGCTGGTGGTCCATTCTATCCACTGTATACTGGAAGGAAAGACAGCAGACTTGCTTTCGCGGATGTAGCAACATTTGAGCTTCCTTCACCCAATGCTGATCTGTCTGAAACCCTTGCATCTTTTGCATCAAGGGGGTTTGATTTAAGAGAAACTGTTACTCTATTGGGTATAGAAATTTCTGATTTCTGTTTGTATTGAATTACTTATGCAATTACTATTGTCTGATAGTTTAGTTCTTATCTCTTTGGTTCATAATTTGATATACTTGAGAGGACAAAATTTCCCCTAAACTGAGCCTAATACTACAGTTTAGCTTAGTAGAGGAGTCTTATTTTCCTTCTCATTTGAACTTCCTTTTATTTCCTACTCCTTGGCACTCAAATTAGAATATTCTTATCATTATCAATTCTTCATTATATTATGATACGTATGGTAATATCTTACACCTAACATGATGACTTCTCTGCTTAAAATGTACCAATTGGTTCTTGATTGATGATTTTGTACTACAGAGTATTCCTTTCTACCAATAAGTTTGCGCTTGTGATAACCTGATCCGAGTATTTAATTTCATAAATATTCATGGAAATTTGTTCAGAGATTTCTTAGATTCCTAACCTTGTTTTGGTTCAGTTTTATGATAATAACCAGTTTTGATCTGTGATTGTGGTTGTTTCCAGCCTCCTTGCTGTTGAAATGTCTACTGTGAGTAATGTAATTTGATTGATTTCTCCTTTCTTTGTTTGCAGGTGCCCATAGCATTGGAGTAATACACTGCAAATTCTTCAACAATCGTCTTTATAACTTTGGCCGGAGTAATGAACCTGACCCATCTATGAATCCTGGTTTTCTGAACCTACTGAGATCAAAATGCAGAAACATTTCATCAACATCACCAACGCCCTCACCTTCCTATGCTGACTCCCCATCATCATCGGCAGCTCCTCCGGCTGACTTTGATGGCTCAGTTTCCTCTTCATCAGCTCCCTCACCTAACTTTGATGGCTCATTTTCCTCTTCAATAGCTCCCTCACCTAAATTCGATGGCTCATTTTCCTCATCAGCAGCTCCAACACCAAACTTCAACGGCTCACCAAAATCAACAACAGCTTTATCACCTGCCTTTGATGCCTCACCCTCATCACCCACAGCATCAATATTTTCCTTGGAAGCCTTGTTAGCTTCAACACTTGACGAACCTGGAATAAATGTGACTTATGATGGACATCAAGGAGGTTTCGGCACTGTGTACTATCGCAGTCTTTTGCAGAATAGAGGAGTTCTCTATGCTGATCAGCAGCTTATGGCTGGGGAAGAAACTGGGATCTGGGTGAGAGCATATGCTTCAGATGTCTCCTTGTTTCGCAGAGACTTTGCCTTGGCCATGATGAAGCTCTCAAATCTCCGAGTCTTGACAGGACCAATGGGCCAGATCCGCCTTAATTGTTCAAAGGTGGCATGAATGGATAGAGATGAATAAGGATGTATTTCATTCAGCCGAACTCATGCAGGTTTTTGGTGCTTGGATGAACTGCATTTTCTCCTCTTTACAGTTGCACTCTGTGCCTATTAGATCGTTTTGTTTAAACCTTATGCATCTTTTTGTTGTTACTTTCTAGTTTTAACATCTAGAATACAGGAAATTAGCAATTGACATTGGCTATTTCCAATGCTATAACTGTTTACGAACTTTCTGATAAATTGACAGTACAATTCAGGAATTTCACTGTTTGCCTTTACATTGTCTGTTAGGATGAAATTTACCTTCAATGGGCTCAATGGTCCATATGATGTTATTATGTGGTTTTTTACATCGATAAACAGGTTATAATGCTGAGTAAAGCTGAAGGTGTGTTGTGTGTGCAAAGACCAAAGAGAATATCCAGTATCCCCATAATTCCTGAAACTATCTTTTTGTAATTTCTGATTCAATCAATAGCCTTAATGAACAATCATAGAAAGCAATACCGCTCCAAGAGTAAATACAAGGCCTGGTAGGGAAAGAAATGATTTTGGATTTGTAATGGCTTAACTTACAAATATATTATTTGAAACAGAACAGGCTCAATCAAATAGTAATCAATGAAAAAGATCTACAGGACTGAATGTCCAAATCACAAGCATAACTCACAGTCACACGCATACAAAAATGAACAAAAGCAAACAGGACTAGACAACAGATCATTATGCACAAGGAAGAACTCACAGACATGAACGTCTACAGCCTAATGGAGCCGAGTCTCCTCTTTGAAGAGTTGATACTGGCAGAGGCTTGAGGAACATTGAGTTCTGAGTACATATCCGTGAAGAACTTGTCAACAATGTCAAGGTATACGGGACTTCTAAGCCGAGAATAATAGTGAAGTGCCTCTTCTACATCTAATACATGCTCCATATCACCAGCATCCATCATATCCAATTGCTTCATCTTTTTTGCCAATGCATAACCCTCTGGATTCATGTCTTGAGAACACTGATCCACTTTTTTATCCATTCGGGAACTTCCAATTTTCTTTTCTTCTTTCTTTCTCTCTTCTTGTTTCTTCTTCACTGGACCCTGATCTGGTAACTTCATGAAGATTCCACCACTTGCATTTTCTTCATTCACGGGCTTTTTTGATTCTACTACTCTATTCTTACTTCTCTTCTTTGCCTCCTCTAGATCAGACTCCCATGCATTGCAAAATTCAGTGTAGTAGAGATCTTTGTGATGATTTGTTGTTATGCCAATACTGCAAGAAAAGGGATTCAAGAGAGGAGGTTTTGGTAGCTTTTGGTACCCTCCAAACAAGAGTGACTTGAGGTTTACAAGGCTTTTTTGAAAGAATTTCTTGGTTTTTTCAATGGATTCACTTATCAGCATACTTGCCTCTACTATATTGTAAAGGAAGGCTTGTTTTTCTCAATCTCTCTCTCTATCTGTTAGAACAGACAAAGATCAAATTTTTTAGCCTAGGAGACAGTTGAAGTTTCCCAATGTTAGCTAGAAAAAGGCTAATATCTAAAAGGGAAAGTTTCTTCAGCTTTGGCTTTACTCTCTTTTTCTTTTTGTCTATATTGGGCATGCTCTTTCTCTCTTTTTCCGATTTGAAATTTGATTACCCACTTGATTTTATAAATCACCGCCAAATGAGAATTGGTTGACTAAGAGGAACTTGGTTAAGTTAAAAAAAAAAAAAAAAAAAAGGTCCACACTCACTATATTAGAGCTAAAGTTGTTTAATATAAATACTTAGTGAGGACTTTAGAATCAAATGATTATGAATGCTTTGATTTTTGACTTCTTGTTGTCAAAAGCAAGGCTGTATTGATTAAGATGCAAAGATAAAAATACTGGTTTGGTGAAAGCTTATACAAGTAATCCATGATTTTCAGCTGATGGACTTGGCCATGTGATGAATCATTGGACCCATGAACAAATTGAGTGGTCCTGATTTATCTTTAAGGAAGCCTGTCCTACACAGCAGTGGGGAATCTGAATCTATGATACACAAACGACACATAATTCCCATCACCAGCAATTAATCTTTGAGCATGTTGGAGTACTTGAAAGCTGATGACTGATCATGTTAGTGAATGTGCTAGTGATTTATCAACCATCCGTCCATGCTACAGGCAAGGTTGTTGGTGAAAGTCTGAAATATCTTAATAGTCATTAATAAGAAAGAGCTGGATGGTCCCAAGTTGTTCAAGAAGTTGGTACATCTAAAGCACCAGACCCCGTAAAATAATACAGGGGGATAAGATGCACTTTGGTTATTGTGCAGAGTGGTCACTTTATCCCTGTAGCATCATATTAATGGCTTGAAAGTTTGATCATTGTTATGGTGCCTACGGTTAAAAGGTAATACCAAACAGATTGCTGGTTAAAAAATATTCAATGAGACACCCAATTAAATGATGTGCATTGAAGGCCTGCAAGATGAGCCCAAATCTGAGAGAAAGTGTCCTTCTCTAACTAGCTTGTACTTAATTAAGAGAGCACCATCACAGCGAAAGTGAAGCTAAATGGTTTTATTCCCGATCATCAGTTAGTGGATTTAAAAGCCACTTCTCAAAGCATGAATTGGTCCAAATTGGCCGACAGAGGTGAGCCTGATATGCGACAGGCCAAGCCTACTTTCAAGTCTGACCCAATTCACCACTACAAAGTCTTCAACTGAAGTTACTGAACCAATTCAGGATTCGATAATTGATTATTCAGTTTTACAAATGAGATTCATCAAATATACAACTTGGATGGAAATATAAAATAGAACTTAAAATTACTTCTTTTTTTTTCCAAGTTACTTGCACAACACTCCAAATTAAAAGGTATTGACTTGGGTTTAAACCCTTGACTTCTTGCTTCTAGGGCGAGAGATCAACCATTTGGGCTTTCCTTTAGGGATATGTTTTAAGTAATAACTTGCTTCTATAGATTTTAGCATTTCAAATGTTTGAAGTTTAATATTGCATTTTTAAGTAATAAATTTATTTTTACATAGGGCATGTTTGGCGTGCAACATTACATAGTATTAGGTTGTGGGCCCAACATTAGTTAAACGAAACTCATGTTTGGCAATTAATTGAGGCGTATTAACCTTGCTCTTGGGGAGTGTGCTAATTAATTAGCTTTTCATTTTGTTTTTTTTTTTTTTTGTTTTTTAATAATAATAAATAAATATAAATTTTTAATTTAATGTAATATTATATAATATTAATTTTTATTTTCTTTTATTTTCACATTATAATTATTAATATAAAGTAATAAATTTATTATTTATTATTCATATTTCAATTTTATTATATTAAAAATATAACTAAATAATGTATTATTTAATTATATAATAATTAATATATAATATTATTCAACAAATTAATATACCTAATAATAAATACTTAAATAATATAATATAATATTACACTATTTAATTATATTACAATAATTTAATATAACTAATAATAAATATTTTAATATGAATAAATTTGAATAATATTAATTTAAAATTAATGATATAAATAATATTGATCGTTAAATACCAATAAATATTATTTTTTAAATATATAATTTAAATTAATCATAGAAAAATTAATATAATATAATATAATATAGCACCAAACATTATACAATATTGTTATAATACAGTGCTAATAAAATACAAATACATTAAAATTATACAATATAGCAAAAAGAAATAAACAGACGGGTAACTTGACCGTGAATAATATTTTTATAAGATTTACAAAGTTTGCTGATCTGCATGTATGATATCTACAGAATTTGGTCTGCTTATCTATGACAACAAAATTGTCTTCAATAAAGCAATGGTTTATAGCTGTCTACTGACACCCTCTGTTCTTGTTAAATTTAAAGAACTGATGCAGCAGTCTATGAACTTCACCATAGTTATTAGTCGAAGAAACAAGACGATCTTTAATCCACTGTGGAAGCTTGTTAGCTGGGTGTGAGTGGCTTCTTTTCGAGGATTCAGATGCATACCGTTGGTCAACCAACAAAATTGCTGCATAGTCGTTTATGTGCCGAATTGCTCTACCTTAAATAGACCAAAAAATAAAAAAGCATTTCTATGCTAAACTGATGCACAATCATAATTGCAATGTTATAAAAGCATAAAACAATGTGGCATCCAGAAAAAACTAATTTAACACAGTTTTTTTAAGTGGTTAATATAAGGCTAAGAGCACGTACCAATTGATTGATTTACAGCTTTCATGCAGAGATTTTCGTAGTATTCCTTTCCTCTGCCACTGCAACTTCTTAGAATGCTAAACCCTGCCTGAGCATCTCCATTGTAATATGCATCACTTGCTGATGTGTTGAGAGTTTTAGAATTTGTATCTCCCAGGCCGTCAATATGCTTTATCCTCTCCAGCAACTCAATATTAGATGGGCTAGGATAGGGCAGTCCTACCATGACTATACACCGACCCATCCCATCGCTGAAGTTGATGCCTTCTGATATCTTTCCACCAACGACAGCTAAGAGCATTGCACCATTGAGAGGTGTTGAATCTTCTTTTGGCGCACTCGACAATGTATGAATTGTTTTCTGATATTCCTTAAGAACAGATTCTACATGTGTGTTTCTTCTAGGCTCTCTGAAGACATGTTTTTTCTTCATAATCCTGTCAAGGATACCCGAACTCTTCCATGCACCATAGACCTGTTCTTCATACTCAAATGAAGAGAAGAATACAATGATTCCATCAGGAACCACTGAGACTAAATTGCAGAGCAAGAGCCCAAGTTCCTCTATCTGCAAATTTAAGAAAAAGAGAAAAAAACATTCAGAAGGAAATAAAATTATTAATTAACATAATTAATTAACTACAGTTAACTAAGTTATTTGCAATGAACTTGTCTTACGTAGTCCATTACAAGCAACAGTAGACTAAATTTATGCAGATTGATAAATAAAGAGTTCAATTTAAATTACCAGCATAGCAAAAATATTTCGAGTATATTATGTTAAAATAACAGACGGACACTGAAATATACTCACCATAGCTGATGAGCTTCTGGACCCATAGATAAAATCAAAAGATTTACCAGTTGGGCCACGGGAAACTGCAACTGGCAAAATGCTCTCAGGAGGGACTATATGACTACAGGAAAAGAAATGGAATTTATTTGGAGATAACCATGGAAAAAGCCTTTCCCTTGTTTCTTCTATGGGTTGCAAAGTTCCCCCGGCCAGGATAACAGCATGTGCTTGTTCCACAATCTGCAGAAAGTTAATAAAATTTTATCAGTCATCAGAGGGGATAAAAAACCATGCTGGATCTTGTTCTTGGCTAAAATCTCAGTTGCCAATGAGCAAAAGGAAATTTTAAATTTACAATTTTTCTAAGGTAATTTCCTATTGAACGAACAATAACTGATCATATTATCTTAACCTAAACAGTCCCAAAAACAAAATAACAGTTGCCAAACCTCAGAAAAAATCTTTTCCCCTGTGAGCATGACATATTTTAAGAATCCTCCTTGCTGTCCTTGTTGGCCAGAGCATATTGGTCGTGCCTTGGAGATTATTATCCTTCCATCGCCATCGTTATTTGTCAGCGATATCAACATATCCACCAATGACTGAAACCCAGAAAGAATGCTTGCTCCCTCATAATTTTCTCCACTGTCCTTCAAAACTGAACCTTTCTGCGAGCCAGCGGCTTTATCTCCATACCCGCTGACCTAGAAAAACAATCACATAACAGAAAATGAAGAAAAAACTCAATGGCTTGATGTCACAAAGTAAACTAAATGCTAAGAGAACACATTCACCTTGTGAATTATTCTGCTCTCCTTTATATACTGCAGTAACTTGACCAAATTAATGTTGTCTATGTTAAGAGAGAATAAAAATTCATTTATCGCCACAGACGAATCCAAAGCAGGTTTAGCTCCAGTGGAATTTTTAGAATCTTGTCTCACATCATTCTCATCCTTCTTGAGTAGAACTTGTAGGAAAGCTTGAGTGAGGACCATCAGAGTTTGGATGTATCTTCGATTTCCAGGTCCCAGGAGACTGCGAAACCTTCCAAAGTACTTATCCAAGTTGCTATGGACATTCTCCAACTGGAATAATCACAAATGTTTGTTAAGGATTTATTATTCATTCTATCTGAAATAACCCAATCAATGTCCAAGGATTAAGCTTGTTAGGAAAATGAAAATTCTGCTTGGGAATGGAAGCAGTGAAGCTATAGTATATCAGAGTAAATGCAATTTGATACATCAATCTACAATTGGATCATCCAATTAATTAACGAAGGGGCTTTGACCGTTACTTGGATGCAATTCAAAACGAAGTCATTTATACCATGCTGATCAACTACTTCTCAAGAAGAAATGGTAAAAATTAGACAGAAATGGAGATGACAATTTATATACCTGTGACAGGGTAATTTTAGCATCGTACATGTTGATGAGGGAGTCAGCCAGATTGTGAGCCTCATCTATGATAACAATATTGTTCTTCAGATTGAGACCAAGTGACTCACGAGCTGATTTTGATAGAAGAGACTGATACGGAAGAACCACAAGATCAGCAGTAGGGACCATGATTCGAGAACCATAATATGGACAAGTTCTCATGCGCCTTCCAAAGTGAACAAGATCTTCAATGTCTAATGCTCCCAGTTGGGAAATCTCACTCCCGAATTGCTTTTGTAGTTTATGATTTCTTAGCATTGGGCATCCAGAAGAAGCCTTGGTTCTACGTACTTCTCCTTCTGCACCTAAGTTCTGAAAAATAAAACTTCCATCACTTGAAAAAGAAAAAGTGCCTAGATCCACACCACTAGTGACTAGACTCAATTTACATGGAAGCTATAACTGTAGTTACACCAACCCATGGGAATGATTCAACATCAGCTAGTGAAAATCCGGCAAATATAGAAAGGATAATTAAAGCAAAAACAATAGGTGGAGGTCGGATCCACCAGA
Source organism: Clausena lansium (assembly GCA_030449835.1). Classification (NCBI taxonomy): domain Eukaryota; kingdom Viridiplantae; phylum Streptophyta; class Magnoliopsida; order Sapindales; family Rutaceae; genus Clausena; species Clausena lansium. The sequence continues at coordinate 4,766,048 of JASUUF010000369.1, forward strand.
CATGAGAATATATCATTCTATACATTTTTTAACCCATCATCCAAACACTGTATCAAAGTGGTAGGATCATGGTATGCATGTTACATTACTGAAAATGAATCAAGCAACAAGGAAGCATAGAAAGTCTAAACAGAGTTACAAATTTCAATAGAGGTAACTACAGGAACCATAGCAAGTCTAAAAACCATGCTCTCAAAGAATTGATAATAATGGGAAACATACCCATGTTATTGGGGCTGTAAGGTTGCTGTAAAAAAGTCTAAGAGACATGAGCTGAACCAGATAGAATATATTATTATTTGAATGTTGGGATCAGAATAAGGATATTTCATACCTTAATTTTGCAAATTTCATTTTTCTTCTTATTTTGAAGCTCCAAGCAGCGTTCATTGATGTGAGTAGAGTTTCCAAGTCTTAGAACCTCTGAAATGAAAACACCATAGACAAAACATAAATGTGAAACAGATATTACTGCAGATTGATTATATAAATAACAAAATCACCCATACCTTCATTTATACAGAAATTCTTTCTAGAGCCCAAGGACACAACCTTGATTTCATTGGCAAAAGCAGTCTTTCGTAACTCCTTTATAAACTGCGAGAGTTGTGAATGTGTCCTACTACAAAAATAAACTTTCAGAACCTCTTTCTCTTTCTCATCAAACCCATTTTCTTCCTCCTCATCACTTGATGAACTAATAGTTCCCCCACCAGCCTTCCTCTTTGATTTCCTGCCACCAATAGCTCCTTCTTCTTCACTTTCATAATCTTCCAACAAAAATTCCTCATCACTCAACTCTGATTGATCATTTATACTTTGCAAATTCTCACATTCTTTCTTTGTGCAACATTCGTCCTTCTCCATGCTATGAGAAAAAATATCTCTAGAAATTTCTCGATTTTTTCTTTCTCCAGTTTTTCCTAATCTCAATCCGTCTTTTTTCTTCTTAATCCTAGCTTCTGTTTGAAAATCTCTATTTACAACAAAGTTTCTCAGCCAGTCAGGTTCATCATTGGAACCACAATCACCATCATTCCTAAAACTGTTGTCAGACGTAACCATTGTCTCATATTTCTGCTTCTGCTTCTGATCAACCACCCATTGCAGAGCACTACAGATGATACTTAGAGTTTTCCCAGTCCCTGTTGACAGTTCAAACAAAACAAATCTAAGCCTTAAAAATGAAGAACCCTCGCCAGATAAAACAAATGCTTGCATTCAACAGTATATAGAAAATTCAAATTCCGCTCAATTACCAAGCATACATGTCATTTTAGTAGCAACATAAATGAAAAAACAAAAAAAAAAAGGAAAAAAGAAGAGAATCATCTCAATAACCAAATGTGAACTAGGAACTCACACTATCCAATGAAATAGAAGCACAAAGAATACAAAACTCAAAAAAAAAAAAAAAAGCCCAGTTCAACTGTTTGAGATAAGTTGAATTGAGTATCTACATTTTAGAATCAAATAATTTTGAAAAAAAAAAAGTTATATTGTTGTCAAATTTCATAAGTTACTCCTCACCATACCAAACAGATATATGTAAATAGAAGTAAGTTTCGTTGAATACCCGTCAAACATTTGTAGTAGACGAATGGAATGCAGATAAAATGGAAGTACATACCGGTGGGGCTTTCAAGCATGGAAACGCCGCCGTTTTCGAGAGAGCGGTAAAGGGCTTTCATGAAATCGGTCTGGATTGAGTACGGCTTGTACGGGAATGCTGGAAACTCTGCCTCTGCCTCTCTTTCTCTCTCTCCCATCATCTTCTTCTTTGTGACCTTGATTTTGATAATAAAAAAAAGGGTTTCTAGTTGATTATTTGTTTTAAGTTAAATGTGTTATAAATAAAACAAATAAAGAGTATAAACAGAGATTTAGATTTAGATTGAATATAAATGCACTAAATAGAGCATCATATCCTTCAGGTTCAGGGATATATATTTGATATATTTAGATTACAGAGTATGTTTTCTCACCCTTTCTTCTTCTCCAAGCATACATATTTATAGATTGTAAAAAGGTGGTGATGTCATATGCATTGCCGCCTAATCCAACAATAAAGTGATCCGTATCTATCTCTTTGTTTGGCGCCTCTTTTTCTTAAATGTTTTATGATCCCTATCTTTAATTTTTTGTTTGGCGCCTCTTTTTCTTAGATGCGTTCCAATTTCCCGCGAAATGAAAAATAAAAAGGGAAAGTATTGGGAGAGGTTGGCTTTTGGGCAAAGAGATATAAAATTTCTCTAACGTATAACTTTCTTCTTTTGGTCAGTGAATTCCGTTAGTTTTAATAATAAATTTACTTTCAATTTATAATTACTATTATGTCCTTATGATAAATAAATCAATATATTAATTTAAGGCACGTCATCGATGACGTATATAATGAAATTAATAATTTTTTTATTTAAAACTTAAAATTGAGATATAATTACCTTTTGCCCAAATTATTTATTTTAAATTATAAATATGCCCTTTCCAATAATAAATTCCGAGATAATGAGCCAATTTTACTTCACATTTATCTAATTTGCCCTTCATCCATAAGCTTACCAACAAACATATTTGATTAAATTTAGTAAAAGGGCCAATAATTTGTCAATTGGTAATAGCAAAACATAATAACGAAAATTATAATTTGTTAATTGGTGCTAACACATTATAGAAGAAGCATAATCATTCAAGGAAAAACAAAAGTGCATAATCATTCGAGAAAAAACAAAAGTGCATCATACAAATCCATAATTATCATAAACAATTTATTTTTTTTAAGGAATGCTCATCATCATCAGAATAGACAAACTTTGTAAAATCTCAGGTGTGACAGAAAAAAAATATCGAGAAGTTATGCCAACAGCTGCAACAAATACAAAGAATAAAAATAATCAATATTTCAAAATGATCAAATGTTGATTAAAAAAAAGCCCTCCAAACATATATGTAAATAAGGGAGGTTTAATATTTACCTTGTCCTGATGTCTAATGGAATCATATCCATCTTTGTTGCTGACTTGAATAAGATTGTTGATTTCTGTTGGGCTAATGCCTACTTGAAGAGGTGAGATGTTGACGCCAACCTAAAGAAATGTTATATTGATGCTGATTTGAAAAAGGCCAATGCTGGTGCCGACTTGAAGATAAAATATCATGGTTCATAATAGATTGTAAGAGTGAAACATATTTTCTTGAAATATTGCTTTGAACTAGCAAATTTTTTTTTGAGATATTGTTTTGGGCTGACAACTTTGCGTGGCAACATTGGTTACTAACTTGTTTAGATCTTCCTCTTATAGCTTATGTGGTTAACTATTGCATTATCAATTACATTACGATTAATTAATAAAGATGAGAACCATATAGAAGGTAAAGCGAATTTTTGGCTTACTTGATGCGTGTGGAAGGTATTCTAAGGCATATATGTTCTCTGATGCATTTGTATTTCTTGGCATAGGCCCTTGTAAATGCATATGATAATATAACCTATTGATTAGAGGACACTAAACAAGCTTATACGTGAAATATAAGAACATAAATGCAAATAGCACATAACTTGATCAGTGTCCTTCAACTGTTGACCAAGTAGTTTGGTTAAGAAGTGGATATATAACATCTGAATATGTGGCTAAATATGCATCCACTGTCAGTTTCTAGTCCACATAATCAGCATCATCCTCCTGCCTTCGGGCAATACATGGCGTGACATGTTTGCATGGTATCCCACAAATCTAGTAGGCAATACAATCACAAGTTCTATTCTGTAGGTTAACTACAAAGGTTTTGTATTTCTCATCCATTACCTCAAACTCATACTCACTGGCCATAACCATCCTTATGAATCTTCTTTCTTACTTAGATACATTCAATTTTCTCCTTACAATTGAATGTAGCTTCCAAACCCACCTTTTTGCCTCATAATGGCTTTTGTGTAACCTTTTCATTACTTTCTTTCTAATAAACTCTACAAGTGTTAGCACAGGCTTGTCTCTACAATCATTTAACCAACTGTTCCATGACTCACTCATATTATTAGTTACATGATCAATTTTCACATTATCTATAAACGTATACCCAACCCACTCTCTCTTATCAATTTTAATCAGATAATCATAAGCAGCTTGTGCGTCTTTCTTAGTTGTTTTTATCTTTTCCATGTTGTCTTTCCACTGAGCTTCACTTGTGGCTCTTGCAGCTGCCCAAAATAAGTTTTTATAGATTACTTTAGGATGATTAAGTCTCAAATTAGCAAATATATGCCTTACCATTGCACCATTCCAATATGCTTCTAGCCCTTTCAATATTCCCTTTTGTCTATCAATCATAAATGTCACTTGGCTCTAATTCTCTATATTCAATCACTCACTCATTATGGCCAAAAACCATTTCCAACTGTCAGCACATTCCGACTCACAAATACAAAATAACAATTGGAAAAATCTCACCGTTTGCATCTAAAGCCACAACTGACAATAGCACACCCCCAAATGGTCCCTTCAAATGATAGCCGTCTAATCCTATAAATCATCTACATCCATTAATGAGACCATTCTTTAAAGCAGGAAAGCCAACATAAACCTCTGAAACTTCAAAATTGGCCTTCTATTTTTATCAAAACTAGACTCAAACTTCATCTTAACTAACACACCGGGATTTCTTTGTCTAAGTATTTAAGCATAATCTCTCATATTTTGATAAGCGTCTACATAGTTCCCAATCAAATTGTCCATTACTTTTTTCTTGGCCCTATATATTTTCTTCCTATTTGCCTCAATCCCTAATCTGCTAACCAACTCATCTTTCATTCACTTAACAGTCATCTTCGGGTTATTCTTCAATGTACTCTCAAATTTGAGAGGTATATGATGCTTCTTTAGTCTTTAACACTCCATCACACTCATGTACATCATTCAGTTGCTGAATTTTGAACTTTGTATCAAATTCTACTAGTGCTGCATATATGTACCAAGGACAACCATCATTAGAACATTTTACTTTGAACCTATTGCTCTTATTCTTGATCCTGTTAAGGTCAAATCCATTCTTAATAATGTAGTCTTGAAGTACCCTTCGAAAATGTTGTACATTGTTAAACTCCTGTCCAACAATCAATCTATCCACTCTATTAGACCTAGGAGTGCAATAATTACTTCTCATTTGTTCATTCATCTTATTAATTGAATTTTGCTCATCTTCAGATTCTGAAAGCAAGACATGTTCTTTATCGTTTGACTCATAGTTAGATAGAACTTCATCTCCTTCCTCACTACATTTATTGTCTCCTTCTTCACCACCACCAATGTTCCTAACATCCAGTCCATCATCATTCCTACATGGTCCACTCTCATCATCTGACTAGTTTGCCTCATCATCTTCAAAATCTCCCCACTCATCAACAATAGGCTATGATAGGCCTTCTTGCTCAATCTGGGACTAGAAGTGACTATCTTTAGTTATTAGTGAAATATATTCATTTTCCATAAAAATAAGATGTGTTGATATTTGAGTTTTAGAAGGAATGATCAACTTGAGAATGCAAATTTAGGTCATCAAAGTCACTCTCAACTTCAAATACATGTTTTTCGCTTGTCCTCATCAAATTCGTTCAATTTGCCATTTGTAGTTCTGCACATTAGTACAAGCATTTCATTGATAGTATTAAGAATGAAATGCACATGCTAGCATAAAGAAGAAGAAGAAGATAGAGAAGATTAATTATATTAGATTTTAAAATCAAGTGTAAAAAATAATATAAAAACTTGATCATCAATATCAACAATAGGATGGAGAAAATCCAAGCAACTGTCATCTAGCTACCATGTGCTAGAATATTTCTTTGAGTAAACCAATAAAGTAAAATAAATAAAAAAATCTGATTTCTTGATCAAATATACAATAAATATTAACCAATTCATTAGCACTCATTTGAAAACCAAAATAAACTATTAAAGATCCATTAATTTTCCGCACCAAAACAAAGTACCACGACAAACAATCCAGTCACCCACATACCCAAAATCCCAAAAATAAAAAACTTATATATTAAGAAGCCTAAAAACAAACTTATAGATCAAGAAGCCTAAAAACAAATCATGTAATTCTTGTTCAATGTTTGAACATAGAATATTTTCATGTTAATGAATTCATTTATATTTATTTTTATAATTAAAAATTACAAAAAAATTAAAAAGAAAATTAAAGATTGCAATATGATGAACATGGATACTAACCAAAACTTCTGCCTGAGAACATATTGAACTCTATCTCTCATTATAGACATTGCCGTCATGTTAATCTTGTGCAGTGGTTTTGATTTTTCAAAGAAAAAGGGTTTAATGAAATTTGGTTTGATTAGTAATGATTTAAAGTGAATAATTTAGGCAAAAAGTAATTGCATCTCAATTTTAAATTTTAAATAAAAAATTATTATTTTCATTATACACGTCATCGATGATGTGTCTTAAATTAATATACTGATTTATTTATCACAAGGATATAATAGTAATTATACATTGGAAATAGATTTTCTGTTAAAACTAACGGAATTTACTAACGAAAAGGAGGTTATATGTATTTTTTAAAACCTTATGGCCTAAGAGTTTTATGTCTCTTTTCCAAAATGTTTGGGGCTTACTGTCCTTTTGCCAAAATAAAAATACGCTAAAATAATAACAACAATAATAATAATAGAACGGCTAGAGTTGGGCTGGGTCTGCTTATATGCTTGGGCAAAACTGTCATGGAAAGCCCATCAAGGCCCAGTCAATGAATCACCCAATCGAAAAAGCAAAGCCATTATAATCAAACCCAACAAGATCTTGACACGTAGCCTCCCTCACTCATCACTCCTCAGCGAACCCTAAAAAGACCCTCCTTTTTAACACAACAAAGCCACGATATAAAAACCTTCTCGCCTCCGCCGCTCGCTCTTAACTCATCAGAAGGCTTGCCTTTGCTTCGCATCCGCTTCAATGGTAAAAGCAAACCATTACCCATCTCCCATTTTCCTCTTTTGATTCTGCATGTATCATTCAATTTTAATTTCTGTGCAATTTATTGATTTTGTGAATGGATTCTTTTTTTTTTGGGTTATGACAGGGTAAGGGAACAGGGAGTTTCGGTAAGAGGAGGAACAAGACACACACTTTGTGTGTACGATGTGGCCGTCGCAGCTTCCATCTTCAGAAGAGTCGTTGCTCTGCTTGTGCTTACCCCGCTGCTCGCAAGAGAACGTGTATGCTTCCTTAAACTTTCTTCTGTATTTGCACATACAAAGTGATTTTTTTATTAGTAGATTCTTGTTTGTTTATGTATTTGGGTTTTGATTTCTTACAGCTGTTTTGGTTTCTTGTTTGAAGTGAGATACTTTATTGCAATTGTATTGATCTTTAGCTCTGTGTAAGAATGGATTTTATATGCTTTATTTCTGCTGATTTTTTTTTCCGGCTACTTCTTTTATCTGCTAGATTACATAGAACTGATATAGTGTTGATTTTGATCTCTAAGCATTTGGTTGCATGCGGGTTCGAGGTCTCTTGCTCCTTGTATATGTTCTGCTTCTATTCTTTGCCGGATTTCTAATAAAACGTGTGTGTTTCTACCCCCATTGGAATTGATCTGTGCTTAAGCTGGTCTGTGTTTTCAGTACTTTTGTTGATGGTGTTTGATTTGAATAAGAAAGCTTATGTATTATTGCTTTTAGTATGTGTTATTGTATTGAAGAAGAACCAAGTTGCAGCTTCTATGTTCCTATATTTTTGTTCACTTAATAATCAATGAAATTTTATGTGTATTTGGGGAAATGTACATGTTCATCTTGTTGTTCTGGATTGGGGAACTTACTTTATCATTGTTCTTATATGAAACTATTTTTGTGTGTAAAGTATATGTGCTTAATAAGGTGTGATTTATTGTTTTTGCCTAATGTAATTAATTATGGATTTTAGATAACTGGAGTGTGAAGGCAATCCGAAGAAAGACCACTGGAACTGGCAGGATGAGGTATCTGCGCCATGTCCCTCGCAGGTTCAAGAGCGGCTTCAGAGAAGGTATTTGAACCATATGAGTCATGATATTCAATTCCTGGTTGTAGTGTTTTTACAATGTATTTGCATCCTTATCAGATGTCTTCTCTTTCCAATATTTTAATCATTTTCTTTGAAAATTATTATTATTAGGTACTCAGGCAGCACCAAGGAAGAAGGGAGCAGCTGCCTCTGCTTAAGGAGTTGAAGTGTAATTTTGGGCGTGAATCAGCACCTCATTATAGATTTAGTTTTCTCTAATGTGTGGAGACAAGATTCCTGAGAACATTGTTTTGAAGAAGGATGTTTTTTGTTTTCGTGCTTAGTTATTGAGTTATTTTCAATTACGATTACTATGTAGTCTTTTTCAATTTTGGACAAGATGAATGAGTTTATTGTTGTTTGACTTCCTTTAATTACTTGATGCTTTGACATTATTTTTTGAGCCTTGCGGTTTCTGTGATCCATCATAAGCCTAGGACAACTAAGTACTGATGATATAAGAGGCCTGAATCAGAAATTCGAGAACTTGGATATAAATTATTAGTACTGATTGCTCAACCATCATCAGCCCCTTTCCCATCATTTGTTTTCATAAATTCTTTCTTAAAACCACACTACTCTTCGGCGGTATGTAATGTTTCTAAATGTTTTACCAGAATGGTTTAGGCTTGTCTGGGATTGGGATTGTTTTTTGAGGTTTAAGAGTGATTTTAAAAATTTAAAAGTTAATTTTAATGTTTAGTAAAAAAAAATTAAAATTATTTTTGTTAAAATTAATTTTTCTTACAGTTGATTTTGAATTTTGAAAAGCAGAGTGAAATAGTAATTTTTAAATTCTGATTTTGAGAATTAATTTTATTCTTTAATACAATTTCATATATATCTTTATAATTATTATCTAAACTCAAAACTATCCTTATTCAAAATGAAAATAAAATTAATATTTTAATAAATTTTTATTATAAAAAAATAAAAGAAATAAATTTAATGTTGTATAAATTTTATTTTTAATTAAATTATTATAATACACAATTAAAAATATTTTATGTACGTCTTTATATGTATAAGTAAATTTTATCATACATTATATTCATTTTAGTCATTAGTTTTTTTATAACAGTTTAACAATAAAATATACTAAACACCCACAAGTACTTTTAAACTCACAGTATTTCTAAAAATAAAATTTAACAACCACTTAACTGATTCTCTTCACAGCTGATTATTTCTACAGTACAACTAACAGTAGTTATCTTAAAAACTACAGCATTACCAAACTGACCCTTAAACCCAAATAAAATTAACTCTATTGCCTAGGCCAAAAAATAACATATACCACAATGTAATACAAGGTAGTGAAGTAATCTTTGCTTCACGTATGTGTAACTATTCCCAAAATTTTAATTACAACTTCCTCAAAATGCCAAATCAAAAAGACAAACTATTTACAAAATTTGGATCCTATGTATCAATCAATGATTTATATTAATGCTATAGTTGCAAGTGAGGAATGCAACAATAGTCCATTTTGATAAAAATGAGCACGGAAGACGAACATCTTCTCGAAAACTATGTACTGGGAAGAAAAAATTGCCAAGCCAAGATCTCTCAACTTGAAATTTGACTCGAGAAGCAAAATTCACTAGTCTTCTTTACATTCACCAAATCTATGCTTTTCTTCATGGACCTGCTTAAAGGCATAATCCATTTCTGGAAATGCCGATGAAAGCAGCAGCTCAAGAAGGTCAAAAGCCAAGAGCTTCAAACAAACAGAAGACTGCGACAAGAAAAAATTTAATTACAATGTTGTTAATATATAATCTAACCAGAAGTCTAGCAATCATATGGTGCACAAAGAGGGGACACCATCAATCTTCCAGGTGCTAATATTAGAAAAAACAGTTGCTTCTTTGACACCATAACACATATAGAAGGAGGATCTTGCACTTACCTGAATAAAAAAGTAGAGATCCTTCGCACATTGTTCATACTCCTTACGACCAACAAGGCCGACCACAGGAGTTGGGGCTTTGTCTGCATTGAAACGTTGGAATTCATTTCCATAAATACGGCACAAGCCCTAAATGTCTGTTTACATGCTGGAATACGAGAAATGAGATTACCAATCATTAGCTCAAAAACAAACTTTGCACGACGATCTGCTTCCTGCTTTTGCTCTTCACTCAATCTTGGAGAAGAAATTCCAGCAGGTTGGCGAACTTGAGGAGACCCCTGGGATGGGCTTCTGGGTGGTACTTGTCGTCGCTTTGGATGTTTGGTTAAGAATATTCCATCAGGCCAAAGTATCTAATTGAATCACATGAAAGCTTTTATCAGAAATAGAACAAGAGGTGTGAAATTTGTTAAAAGTAAAATGATTACCTGTTCCAGCCTCTTTATTCCAGAAGCAACCACTGATCCCCTACGCAGAAGCTGAATTTTCTCTATTAGCCAATCATCTAAAGCATCACCCATTCCAAGCTGTAGGACCTGTTTAGCAACCCAAAAAGCTTTCCGCCTGTGAGGCACATACGATACAATAGAATTACTGAGCAGATTTTTCCTTGTGGGATTTTCAAATCACACAAATAGATTAGGCTGAGATTCTCCAGATGTTTAAATAATTGTACCTTATCCACCCACCATCTTGGAGCTGGAAAATGACATCTACCAGATCTAATATAGGGACGCTTAAGTTTGGTGGCACCCACTGCAAGCAAATTTTGTCAAAAATCTAAAAATTCCTAAATCTCACATAGCATCAACTAAAACAAGCACATTATTACCTCAGTAGGTAGGGTTGGATCAGTGGAAGCATCAAGAAGCGATTCAGATGTCTCTTCTAAACCGTCACTCTTTCTACCTTTCTTAGGCTTACCCAAATTTCTGAGAGACGGTGAACTTTTTTGCGCACTAGTGTCTAGACCACTTCGAGAATCCTCTAATGGCTTCTCATGCTCTTTACTGGTATTTTTTACCGGAGAATGAAAATTTTCTTTTACATTAAACTTTTGTCCTTCTGCCACAAAATTATCCTTTGCTTGTCCTGCAGATTCCTTGCTCTCAGAGCCCAAATGTTCCCTCATATGCGATGAAGGGCTGATTAGGTTCCCAATGGAGTTCGAGAACTTTGTACTCTTTTCAGATGGTTTATCTTCAAGGTCAACTAGAAAGTTCCAAACAAAATGAAAACATGGGAATAGTCAGAAAAAGGCAGGAAGAAATTTGGTAAATGCAACATTCACAATTGAGAATAGTTCACCTGATAATGTTTCGACAATGGAGAAGGAATTTGAGAATGCATAAGTCTGCAGCAAGTTAAAAGTGATAGTTCTTAAAAAAATAGAGACAGAATGGATCCCATGTTGACGATAGAAAGATAAACAGTCAGAGAAAGTGAGATGAAAGTACTAACCTGGGAATCAACACTAAGAAAGTCCCAAACTTCAATTGACCCAGAAACTGTAGGAAGTTGCAGCAGCTTCTGAGAATCACAACATATCAACTTTTAGTAAAGAAATGGAAGCATACAAGAAGGATATGAAGCAGAACAAAGAAAAATAAAACTGTGGAATGTACATCGAAGAGAATACTGTACCCAAAAAAGGGAACCAAAAATAACTAATTTTCAAGAAAGTATAAGACTGGGTCCCCATTATGACCCAGCACTGCTGTAATCTCATAAATTATTAATGCACCAGCATAAAACCGCAAACCATAAAGAATCTTAACCATAACACATATCAGAAGTAATTATAAGTCTAATCTTTGCAGTTCAACAATAGTACAACTAGGCCACTAGAAGTGACCTAATATCTTTTACCTTCAAATAACTGTCAAGCAATTTACAACGTTCTTGAATGACAGAAACATCTAAACCTGTTGACAGAAAATGCTTTGGTGGCAAATGAAGATTGTACTCCTGAAAAAACTTAAGCCGCCGATGTAGCTCCTCAAAATGCCGGAATCTAAATACAGCAACAACACCCAACAGCAGAAGATAATTTAAGAAGACTTGCAGAGAGATACTTGTATTCACAAGTTAGAAATTTTAACCACATAACAGACAGTGAAGAATGCAAAAGCTTCAAATAAAAGTTCTTAACACCTTCTTTTAATTGACCAACTGTTGTTATTTGAATCTGTCACGGCTATGGCGTAAACAGCAAATGTTCTAGAATCGCTCTTCACAATATTTGCTCCCAATACCTGGAGAAGTAAATGGTGTTGCATCCTTAATACATTTTAGTATATCAGAGGACCAAATTAATGATGCTGATACTGAGACGTATGTTAAATACCTCACATCTCAACTTAAAAAATGAATCCACCATCAATGAATTTTGCACAGGATTAACTGTCGAACAATGATTTTCTGGTAGAGTAATAAATGATGCAGAAGAAGAAGCAGCTGCTCCACTTTGAGATCTACCCAAAATTTCACTCTCAGATTCGTCGCTCGACTCATCAACTTTTCTCTGTCCTTTTTGTGAACTAAGTATATCCTGTCCATCTCCAGATAAGAAGCTTGTCCTCTCAACCTCTTGCCAAATGGGTAATTTCTGACTGCTCAATCTAGACCTTTTCCTGCCAGACTGGGTTCGAGATAATCTTTGGTATTGAACTTGCCTTCTACTGGGATTTTCAAGCGGATGATGAATGTGAGAAACAGACAGATTTCTGTTACTTTTTCCATCCCAAACCTTAGTTCCCGGAGAATCAAGGCCTGTTGCACTGTCTGTTTCCTCATCTTCTGAAGTATATGAACTACTGCTCCCCAATTCAACCTCTTCATCACCTTCTGGATGGGAAGCAACAAACGAGCCATTTGATTTTTTCCAATCTGCATGTGGAAATGAATTGTCTATCTTAAGTTTATCAGAATATCTGTCACTAGTGGTTCGGATCATGGAGGGTTTGACTTTTGTCATAGTCTTTTTTTCTTTTGGCTTTTCCATTGCCTTTGAGCCATCCACTGCATCAGACTTCAACACAGAATGCTGCTTATTTACCCGATTTTCACCTTCTTTCCTTTTGTAGTTCCTCCCTTTTGTCCACATGTTTTCAAAGTGTTCTGGAGCAAGGGCTTGAGTCTTTCTGCGAGAAATCAAATCTAATTTTTCGGGCCATTCTCCTCCTGAGTGGTGTCGCTGAATGCATTTTCCATCACTTGCTTGGGAGTTCATGGGCAATGAGCCCCATGAACGGGTAGATCGTGTATCAAGGGAAAGCAATGGATCTTTAGAAAGATGTGATCCATTCTGATTATCTGCCGGAGATGTAACTGAAGTACTTCTAGATTGATCTTTTTTTAACTGTACAAGTTCAACACCACTGACAGAAGGATCTAAAAACCTAGAAAAATGATCAGTCGAGATATTGGAAGATCCATCGGGTTTTGACTGAGATGTCTCCTGTGCAGCTGTAACTCCCTTAGCCTTTGTTATAGATACAGCCAAGGATTCAATCCTTTCATTAATAAATCTGTCACAAAATTACAAGATGCTGACCACACTAAAAATAAATAAATAAATAATTAAAAAAATAAAAACAGATTAAATGTAAGGAAGATTACCTCGGATTGGCTAAGTTTAGCACTGGTCGCATTACTGCACAAGCAAGCAGCTCCCTGACGATATACCGAAAGAAGGAGCACTGCAGATCTTGAGGCCTGAATGTGAAAGAAATGAGACTATCCATTAAACACTGTAAAACCTGCAACATAAGGTCAAAAGTATTGTCAGTATCATTGGCACAAGCTAATATGGTCGAAGAATTTTATCTTCAACCTTCCAGCTTGTACCTACAAACACAGTTATTAAGTCCCAGAACAAAGAGTACAACCTTGTGCTCAGCTTCAGCAGAAAACAACGCAGGGTGCAACTTGTTCTCAGCAGCCAAGACACGTCTTATTTCAATGTCTCTGCGTTCTATAGTCATAGGTTCTGAATGCAGCCTTTCAATCTTAGCCTGACTAGCACGAAAAAGCTCCAGGTGGGTGCAAATGACATTGACAAAATCCCTGAGTCATTCTAGAAGAAAATTAGCACCATATATTTCACTTTTAACTTAATGAAACCCAGATATAGGAAAACACAGAGGGCAAGGACATAAACCTCGTCAGAAGATCAATAAGATTTATATTCCTCAAGCGACCTGAAAATTCCCCAAGAACACCATTTATGATCTGTACCAGTTCCTCTGGACCTTCTTTATCTGGTGTTAAACGAGAATACCAGAGGTCTGTAACCCACTCACAAACAAGATGCCTGGTGAACTTATCCATTGCATCCTCAACGACAGGAGAATTAACATTTCTTCTCCAGTCAGGACGCGCAACAACTTTAGGACATTCTGGAGGTTTATTTTGAGATACTACAGTTTCCAAGGAAGGTTTACTGTTGTATGCAGCAGCTTTCCTCCGCATTTCAAAATCTAGGGAGAAATAGCGAAGAAGGATAATCAAGGAGGCCGCAGCAGGCAAGTTAACCAAGACCGAAGAGCTCGTCACTGAAATAAGAGTTTGAACAGTAAGTTCCAATTGAAGACAAGTGAAACAAACAAAGAGCAAGACGGAACAACCACAACAACCACAATGCTTAGCACTTACTCCATGCAATCCTTAAAATATTCAGGTCCCAACAGTTGACAGGGTTAAAAGATAAAGGTATGCATTCTGCCTTGAATCAACAATTTCCATCTAAATCATTGCAAACCTCTAATCAAATCTTACCCTGATCCAGGGTGTAGGCAATTTATCCATGGTTTCAGATTTCTCTTACAGGTGGCATTTAAAAGGAAAAGAAAATTACAAGGTAAAAATGGCACATGGTTAATATTGAATAAGAATCTAAAATTTGTACATGATCTACTCTTCTGTTACTAACAGCGATGATTAAAAAAAAATGCATCAAACTCGTCATTATATTTGCTAATGAAATTTCCTTTTCACCACTAAGCAACTGAGTATAGAAATTAAAACTACGGTCTATGGCTCAACTCTTAACACTAACAAGAAGTATATGAATCATAGTGCCTATATGAACATCAATCAGCAAGAAAATGTGATTCCGCAATCAGAAATGAACTCAAACGATAGTTCAACACTGGCTCATTGAACATCCATTACACTAAGCCAATGCTCACACAGCATTTTCAAATCAAATGATCCAGACCCATCAAAGTTTTAATATTAAAAATTAAAAATTTCACATCTTTCTACGT
Source organism: Clausena lansium (assembly GCA_030449835.1). NCBI lineage: Eukaryota > Viridiplantae > Streptophyta > Magnoliopsida > Sapindales > Rutaceae > Clausena > Clausena lansium. Next base: position 4,781,302 of record JASUUF010000369.1, read on the forward strand.
CACCATAAAAAAAATTAACACAAAATTAAGAAAATTTAACTTAACATATAAAATTCATAGACAAACAACACAAAGTTTCATCACAATAAAATAAAATTTAAAAAAAAAAAAGAAACACTTACGCGACATTAGATATGACAATCCGACGACGCATATAACCAAAATCACAATTCTCTTCTTCCCTTCCTCCACAAGGTCTCGAAAATTCACCTGCCTCTGCCTTTGCGAGCTCATTTTTTTCCCTTTCTTTTACCCACTTTTCGATCAAAATATAAACGATTTATAACCTCCAATCCAATCGATAGATTGGGTCCAATATCGTGGCAAAAAGCATCTCAGAAATGAAAAAAGCACCGTTTTTTAGGGCAAAAATGTACCCAAAAAAAAAAGAAAAAAAAACGAATCGAAGAGTTTCGCTTCTCTACGAAATTTCAACGCGAAGACCGTTAGCTTTTCTCAGTTCTGGAAGTATTTCTTTTTCGCTTTACGTGTTACGTTTTTTATTTTCTCTCAGTTCCTGTCACTTTCTCGGTGTTCCGTTCTGCGAGAAAATCATTTTAAAAATTAAATGAAAACTTAAACAAATAGATGTGGTAATAACAATTTGGTCCCCAAAGTCTTATGATTTCTCAAACAAGGCAACTGTTTGTCCATTTGTATCAAACAGATTCTTAAACCAAATAATTGAAAGAGTAGTGCTATACAAATATACAATGATACACACAAAGTTGATAATTATTATATTAATAATAAGATAATGAAGTTATTGACGCTAAGATATAGCTCTAGTAGAAAGAAGAGTCCCTCCTATAACTCAAATCGTGGATTTGAACTTCATATAAATCAATGTATTTCTATAATGAAGAGAAAGTTTAGTTTCATAGAGACGTTTTTATGCTAAAAAGCATTATAATGAGATCCGTTATAAAGAGAAGTGTTTTATTGTAAGAAAGGAAGAGAAACAACAATAACCAAAGAAGTATAATAGTTTAAATATATATGTATGACTCCACGAATGCATTTTAATAAGGGTAATTATCTGATGGTCACCACTTACTAAGTGATATTTCTGTAAACCATCAAATTTTAAAATTATATCTATAAACCACCTACTTTTTAAAGAAACATCTCCCACCCACCTTTCCGTTAACGGAGTTAATGAAAACATGACGTCATCAGCATGCTATCATAAGGGTAATATTGTTACTTAGTTAAAAAATAAATATTTAATTAATTATATTCTATTTTAAAATATACATATTTAATTATATAAACATTCTTATCATTTTCGTTTGTCTCTATAGTAGCAAAATTGAACAAAAAAATACCAAAAAAATAAAATGAAAGTGTTTTCAACAACATAATTATTCTATTACAGGAGTAAAATAGTCTTTACACAGAAAACTACTAACGCAGTTAACTTTTTTAACGGAAAAGTGGTTGGAGGATATTTCTTTGAAAAGTAGGTGGTTTGCAGATACAATCTTAAAATTTGATAGTTTACAGAAGTTTCACTTAATAAGTGGTGGCTACCAGATAATTACCCTTTTAATAAATAGTAAGTGTTGTAACACCATTCAATAATAATCATACTTCAAAATTGTATACACATTTTTTTATTTCTCTAACACTTAACTCTATTAGAGTTTGCCACAATGCCACAATACAAAACTCCCAAACAAGGCTTTAATCATTAAGTGAAAAATAATAACCTTTTAATTAAAATTCAATTAGCATTAACAATATTAAATATAATAAAATTCACAACATAAAACATACAAACATGGTTAAAAACTTATGTGCATATTATTGTCATTAAATTTTTAGTAACAGTATTATGATTGATAAAGTATTATTAAATGTCTTAATGGATTATTATGTTAAGGGATTTTCAAAACAAATTCATTGTAGAAAGGAAGAAAAGTATAAAATCAGTGCTTTAAAAGGCATTACTACTCGTTTCTTTCTCAAATCATTAAGATTTTTTTTAACTTTGTAAAACCAATGCTCAATATAGGGTTTAAGTTAAAAATTCACATGGTAAAAACTAAATATTTTGGTAATTTCAGTAGCGTTTATTTTTTTGTCTAAAATCTGAATGGGTCTGAATTTGACTGAAATCTGAATAAGTTTGAATTACATATGTCTGAATGACATTTTTTTTTCAATATCTGAATATAAGTGGTATCTTATTTGTTTTTATAAATCACAAACATCTGATTTGACACTTATATCCTTGTAAGAATTATGTATACTTGTTATAAATTTTAAGAGTTAAATACATGCACATTACAATTAAAATCAAACATATGTAAAATTAGGTAGTAATTGATCTTTAAATAAAAATATTATTACATTACTTCAAATGCAAAATTTAGTCAAATTCATTATAATAATTAAAATTTTTAAAAGAGAACAAAATCAATTACATCCTTAACAAAGTTGATTTGCAAGTTGATCTCGTAGCTATGCATGAAGACTTGATCTAATGGTCCAAAAAAGTTGCTTGCATTTGTCCTCTATTTTAGAAACTAAAAACAAATATTTCACAACAAAATTGATATCCATGATAACAATCACCTAACATTTCAAATTTCTTAAACTTAAAACTAGCAGCACATGCTAAATGGAATCAAACAATACACAAGCATAATATACACACACCCATTCACATCTCACCCGTGACACCAATCACAAGAAATAATACAAAATTGATGAGTTGAACAACCTACACAAAAAATTGAGAAGCTATAGAATATTCAAATAAGTAAACACTAGTTTATTAAACAAAGTACAAAAAGAGCCCCATCATTATAAGTGTATAATAAAAAACGTTTTGCATTAATTCAAATTACTAATAAGTAAATATGAATTTATTAACAAATTAAAAAAAGAGCCCTATGATTATATACAACTTTTAATACATATGCTTAAGGTCAAACTCAAACCCAAACCCTAACATATGAAATAAGCCAATTCTCTATTCTTCATGCTCATTATCTCCTATGCATGCCAACTAGTGCATAACAAGGATTTTGATTCAATAATGGTAATAATTAATGGAGAAACTATAAATCTAAATTGGTTATGACATAATAATTTTAAAATAGAGGGGAGCCAATGATGGGTTATCATTAAGAAGTTATAAAATTTAGCATCCTATAACAAAAATTATACATATAAATTAGGCGGCAGAAAAATAACCTTATTAGATGTGAGAAAGTTTTACATGTAATTGTTTTTGAAGTGACTAGGTGCAGACTTTTCTTTTCTGAATGAGGCTTGTACCTAGTATTGCTCTTGACGCCAATTCATTGTTTGAGCTTCTCTTATCAAAATACAAGCATGTGATTGATAAATTATTATATAAAAATAAAAAAATAATTCACTCTTAATATATATTATTGTAAGATTTGACAATATTATATTTCTAACAGTAAAAAGAAAAAAAAATACCTTAACAATAGAGATTCAGCGTCTGCTATGCTTGAGGAAAAAAGTGTTCCAGTACTAATGAAAAAGAGAACAAAATAAAAGAATAGAGAACATGAATTACAGGAAGAAAAAAAAAGGGGATTAGGTTTTATAATATGAAAAATATGCATATTTAATAGGGATGTTTTTGGGATATAATATTTAATTCATATTCAAACATTTTTTCATTCAGATAAAAGTTATGAAACTTTACTTTTTCCATTCAGATATAACTAGATATAAGTTACAAAAAATAAACAAAAAAATTTTAAAAAAATTAAAATTAATAAATTTTCAGACTTTAGACGTTTAACAAACAAACCTGAATCATTAGGGTTAGGTACTTGTTTGTATAAATCGACAAAATATCCTTATTTTTTAAAAAATAAAAAATAGGAACCCAGATGCTATTATCCCATAAGTCAGTTAACTGCCAAGTGGCAAGTAAAACGCATGCGGCTAGGCTGCGTTTGGCAATTTTTAATGCGGTTTTTTTGAGAAGATCGTTTTATGTTATGTGATTGGGCGTTTTGGGTCAAAACGACGAAATAAAAAACAACTTTTAAGCAGGCAGTTGTGTCGTGTGTTCTTAATATGTAAGATTTCATATGATTGATAAATCAAGAATTTTCTCTCTTAATGTTTTATATATATAGCGAATGTAATTATGTAAGTTGATCTTTAAGCTCTTTTCTATTTAAGCATTTGCTAATAAAAATGAAAAATCATTCTCTATAAGCAGGGGCGGAGGGTGCTGAAGGTTGGAGGGAGTCAAGACACCTACAGAATTTAAATATTTTTTGAAAATTTTAAAGAAAATATTAAAAATTAGGTATAAAAATATGATTTGGCCGCTGCACAATTAATTTAAAAACTTTATATATAAGATGAAAATGTAATTTTATATTTTGTGAAATAAAGTCAAAGTGTCCAAATTGTTTGATTGTTTTTTTTTTATTTTGACAGAATATCAAATAGCATTTTAAAAGTTTGATAAAGTTTGGATCCAGTTCTGTAATTTTTATTTTGTTAATTGATTTTTTATTTTATTTTTTATTTGTAACAGTACCCTCAATTATCAATCAAAATTCTCAAATTAAAATTGCTGTAGTTACAAGCAAAATTTCTAATTTTCCCACGACTACACCACAGTTGTAGATAAAAAAAAGTCATCTATATACAATCATTTATTAATACTTAAAGTTTGAAATTGGCCCTCCTAGAGATTTACTCCGAGCTCTACCCTTGTCTACAAGTTTCTCATTTCTTAAGTTATCTTAACCATCTTTTGAATAAACTCTTGATAGCAACGGATAACTAGCAACTTTTGTTCTTTTGAAGAAATTTTAGACTAAAAATTTAAAGAATATAATGAAAACCTTTAAGCTTTAACTAGATGGAAATCTCTCATACTTTTGTAAAAACTTTCCATTTTGATAGATGGGTCACAATTATTTTCGTAAAAGGATTCTTCAATCTTGATAGATGGGTCACAATTATTATCTCTTCTTAGTAAAAAAGTTCTTAACAAAGATTTAATTTTGTTACTCAATAGAGATTTTTTTTTTCTTTTTACTATATGTTTATAAAGTTGGATGCAAGATTTTTATCATAGTTGATTTGATCTATTATATATTATTGTAATTATTAGTGATTATTTATCTTATTATTTTATTTTGTGTAGCGAGTTTGTGAGAATACAACGTATATGTTCTGTTTATTGAGTTTGTATATGACATTATCTTATTTATCTATCACTTTTTAATAAAAAAAATATTCATAAACTAAAAATATTTTAAAGAATGATGAGAGTAAATTGTGAGTACGTAATTCTGATCAATCAACAAATTATTTTTCTTGTATTTATTTTTAAAAAATATCGACCGACATGAGAATCAATATCTTATTTTAAGAAATTACAAGTGTGAAAACTAAGAAAAAAATTCACCACTTATTTGAAGAAACGAATGAACATTACAAAATTTATAGTAAACTTTATGTCTTATGCGAGAACGCCTAGGTCATAGAATTGATAAATGAGGCAAGTTTGCAGATCACATGATCACGTCACAGGCCAGCAGTAGCAAATTATTGTGATGCTTAGAAAGTGACAAATTCCACAGTTTCAATGTCACCACTTAGTCAATGGTAGTTCGCTAAATAATAAATAATAATACTTGCTTTTGAAGTCTTTAACCTAGCAACATATATTTATAAGTTTATTATATTCACAATCATGTCATGCAACCAATTAGTGTGCATAAAATGATAATAAGAAAAAACCAACAGTTCTAATTCATTTATTTTCACAGCTCCTTTTAATAATATTACAAAAATGTAAACTAAAATCAGATTTAGCGTGTCACAACTTAGACACTTGAGCTCATGACGAGTCGAATATATTTCTAAATAAAAAATTTATTAAAATCTCTTACCTTACTTTTAGTATGGTGCAATATGAATATATGACTTCTAATGTTTGAACTTTATTTTTAAATCTACGAATAGAGATGACAAAAATACCCGACTCGAATTTTGGCCCGACTAACTCAGACTAAATTTTTCGGGCTTTGGCCCGAATTTTTTAGTCAAAAATCAGGCTCAGGCCAAAAACTAAGACTCAATTAAGTTGTTGTCGGCTCAGGCTCAGGCTCGAGCTCGAACGAAGACTGACCCGGCCTGACCCGACCCTAGTTACTTAAAAAAAAAGATCACACACGCACACCACACACTCACACGAGACACGTACAGTTGCACACACCTAATTACACAAACAAGAATACAATACACACACATCTAACATCTCTCAAATTTCTCTCTCACATCTCTCTCACAGTCTCACTCTCTAGACTCTCAGTCTCACACTTCCGTTGAATGCTACTCGCCTGAACGCCGACACCTCACCGTCGCCCGTCACTCATCGCCTGCTCTAAGCTGCCACGCTGCACGCACAAGGCATCAGTCACTGCTCCAAACAGCCATGCACGAGGAAGGAGAGACAGGGGCTTGAAAGTTGAGCCGCTACTGCGTGAATCTACCGCCGCCGTCACTGTCGTCTAGATCTGCCACCACCATCGCTGTCGTGTGAATCTGCAGCCATTATTTGTTGTATGTTGGCCATAATTTCTCTGAAATTTTGTGTTTATATAGTTTAAAAACTTAATCCTAGATTTGTTTTTGGGTTTGTGATATATATAAGAGTAATTTTGGGTGCAATGCATATGGGAAAAATGTGGGAAATTTTATGTGGGCTTGGACCTGCCTGGCCCGACCCGAAACAACAACATTCGGGCTTTTTATATGGTCGGGCCTTTGTTTTGAGGATAAAGCCTGAGCCCGATCCAACAATTTGGCATCCCTATCTACAAAAGAAACTATTATCCACATAATAAATAAAACACATTGATAGGTTAAAAACATTATTGACAAGAGGATGTAATTTATGCAACGATCAATGAATTCGATTCATTTTGGATTCAGCGATTAATTTTATTGGAAACTTTAAATGTTGATGGTTGATCTAATAGGTAAAACTTTAACATTAATTATGTACACTATAATTAAGGTATGTAGAATACTAGAATCTACCTATACGTATATGGGTATAAGATTAGATTGAGATTGGAGAGTCATAAATGTAAATCGCATTTAATTAAAGAAACCCATTACACCAAACGCTTGAAAAGGAAACAATAATGCAACAGAGAGAACAAAAAGATCAAATAGTTGAAATATAAAAGATCACGTCCAGTAAAAGTTTTCCACGTGGAACTCAATGCTGGAAGAATCCGCGCGTGGATTCACCGTGTCAACAAGCAGTCAAATTCCGCGTATGAACAGAAAATCTTTGTCCATACGAGAGAATCTAAAACGACGTCATTTTGAGCCGTGGGAAAAAATAATCCGAGGAACGCAAGCGTTTCAGCCGCACTGTCGCTGACAGAAGTGGGGGCCCACTTCACTCTTTGTCAACACTTCTACTGACGTGAATGCTCTTCAAATCGTTCAGACGAGAAAAAAATAATAATAAAAAATTTTACTTAGTGTATCGAGCGTGGCAGTGTAATCTCCGGTGATGACTTCGCAGCCGCCGGAAACGTCAGTACCAGCGCCACCCGATACTAACTCCACTTCGTCTCCTCCAGCGCCTCCGCCACCTGTCAGTGGAGTCTCGGCGCCAGCTCCAGGAAACGCGACGTCTCCGCCGTCGTCGGGGACGCCAACGAACGGATCGACAGCGGGGAAACGGCCGCCGCCGCCGCGGAATGGAGACCTGCCTCCGGGGGCGCTGGCGGGGATGGTTGTTGGGGTGGTGATAGGCGCGGGAATTGTGTTAGCTGCCGTGGGCATTTTCGTATTCTTTTACAAGAGGAGAAAGCGGAAGCTCGCTGCTCAAAATCTTCCACCCAAAAGTATTTTTCTAAATGTTAAAGTTGATTGTTTCATACTATTTTATTTTATTTTTTATTTTATTCTAGACTTCTAGTATATAAATTGTTTAGAGGTCTGGTCTATATAAGTGCTTTATTTATTTATTGTTTGTTCGATATAATGACTTTTAGAGGTTTGAATTATGGGATTAATCGCATGTATGATGAGTTTGGTGTTAATTCTACATGTATATGCATGTAAAGCCACGAGTACGTAGCTTTTATCTTTTGATATTGGCGTCTATATTTTGATTGGTACAATTCTGTTAATGGAGAAAAAGTATTTTTTTTTTTTGTGTTGGGTTTGGTTTGGTGGGTGTTCATTTGTCCTACTTGGGTCAAATTGTATATGCATGTACAAGTTTCGAAGTGCTAGGCTTCAACTTTATTGTATTTTCTGTATACTCTTAGCATATTCTTGTCTAGTTCTTTGAATGACTTTTGGTGTTCAATTGTTGTAAAAGAGGTCTTTTTGTTAAATTCTCTAGATGACCACATTGCTGGCCAACCTCATCACTGGCAACAGAATGCGTCTCCGCGAAGTGATTACCAAGAACTGCCAAAGCCTTCTCTGCCCTCTGGTAATGGACCGACTCCCCATTTGCCACCAGTTCCTGTTTCTGCTTTCAACAAACCTCCTTCAACTGGTAGCAGTTTAGATTCTGATAAACCTTTCCCTCCTCGATTGCCAGGCATTCCTCTTGGAAATTTTAAGAGCACATTTACTTACGAAGAACTACAGGTGGCAACAGATAATTTCTCTGAAGCCAACTTACTTGGTCAAGGAGGTTTTGGTTATGTCCACAAGGGAGTCCTTGCAAATGGGAAAGTGGTCGCAATCAAACAACTAAAAGCTGGAAGTGGACAGGGGGAGCGTGAATTTCAGGCAGAGATTGAGATCATTAGCCACGTGCATCACAGACATCTAGTTTCTCTAGTTGGATACTGCACATTTGGGTCCCAAAGATTGCTTGTCTATGAGTTTGTTCCGAACCAAACCTTGGAATTCCATTTACATGGTTAGTACTTTCTGGGATCAGATTTTGTTGCTTGCATGAGCGTGAAAAAGGAAAGTAAATAATATCTTTGCGTCACTAATAACTTGTATAGTAGTGCTAAGTTTACTTTCAGGAAAGAACTTTTCTTGACAGCATGTAAAAATTTATGAAAAATAGTTCCGAAAAGCCCAAAGATTTTCATGTGTAAAAATTGAAATAGGAAAAATTAAATTATGAATTTGCTTCACTAATAACTTGATAGAAGTGCTAAGTTTACTTTCAGGAAAGAAGTTTTCTTCACAAAATGTAAAATTTATGCAAATTTAGTTCCAAAAAGCCCAAAGATTTTCATATGGTTCATGTGGATTTTTGTTTCCTTATCTGTTTTTTTTTTTCCTCTTTTTCCGAAAATTTTGGGGCATGCAAGGTTGATAAAAGTGCATTCAGGGTTTTCAAAGTTCTCTTGCAAATGCTGCCAACTATAAACCTATCTAAAGTTTTATTATTTATTTGTTTAAATGTTGTTTATATGACATTATGTAGGAAAAGATAAGAACAGATCTTAGACTATTTCTTAGAAAGGAATGAGAATCAGATGATTCATCTGCAGGAATCTGTTTCTGAATTCATTGACCTCTTAATATAGTTGAATAGGACTTTACTGACCTTGGAATTCTTTCTGAAATTTCAATTGAAACGTATTATGATAACTGTCAGGAAGTTGAAAAATTATGTGTCTTAAATTATGATAATCAGGTCTCATCACATAAAACTAATATTTCAGGGAAGGATAGACCGGTTATGAACTGGCCAACTAGAATGAAAATTGCTTTAGGTTCAGCCAGAGGATTGGCCTATCTGCATGAAGACTGTAAGTATTCTTTTGAACTCTTTCCACATCTTAAGCTTATGCAAATTTTAAGGTAATGTAATGTAGTTTCACTCCTTTTGAGGTAAATGCATATTCAGGTCAGCCCAAGATTATACACCGTGATATCAAGTCAGCTAACATTCTTCTTGATGATAGCTTTGAGGCAAAGGTATGACATAGATTTGATGGTTTGCATTATTTTGGTTGACTTGCATACATATCATACATATTGAAATAGTCGTGCTCTATCGTTTTTGTTTTCTTCTTGCTTTATCTTGAGGTTTACCTGTTCAGCGTTTGGTTTCTTTTCTTTTTTGGAAACTTCACTTGAGTCATAGCTTTTATGGCAATATTCTCCTACATCCTTTCCTTCCAAAAGGAAGGTCTCTTTTTATTATAAAATGTTATCAAATCTTTACCAATTTGTAAACTATTTCTTGGCACGGGAATGGGTAAATATATCAGTTGAAGGAGAGTCACCTGATTTGAAAGTGAAATCATGCTTCATGATTGATAAAATCACTATGCACTGATGACAAATAAATTTGGGAACAATAATTTATTAAGATCTTAGATCAAGTTAATTTTTTGAGGAATATATTGTTTTAAAAGATTTTGTGGAAATATAATGTTTATTTCCAATTGAATGTACTCTATGAAGAGTACAATTCATTTCAATTTAGTGATTTACATGCTTTGGTGTTGACCTTCATGATATTTAAATCTACTTTTATTGTTTCTCAGGTGGCAGATTTTGGACTTGCTAAGCATTCTTTAGATACTGATACTCATGTTTCCACTCGAGTTATGGGAACTTTTGGGTAAAATACATCCTTTTTGAATAACTACCCTGCTGTCATTCACCAGATGCACTTATCTCATCTTGAATGGGCTCTTGTGTCACTTCTCATGCACATTCACCTTACGCAGATACTTGGCTCCAGAGTATGCCTCCTCTGGGAAGCTTACTGAGAAGTCAGACGTCTTCTCTTTTGGTGTCCTGCTTCTGGAGTTGATTACTGGACTCAGACCTTTCGATAAAGCTAATACCTTTGCTGATGATAGCATGGTTGACTGGGTATGTATTCTGCTTCATAGTTTCATTCAGTTTAACATTTCATTCAGTTTAACATGACTAAATCAACTATGTCCTTTAGGAAACTTGTGGTTATCGTTTATGTACTGAGGGCGCCATTGACCTGCTTATAGAACTGAGAAAATAATTTATAGCTGAGGTAGATTTGATCCACTATTCAGTGTTAGGTATTTTGCTGATTCATCAATTGAACAGGCCAGTGGTAGTGAAAAGATCCAGTAACACCTGCAATGGTAGCATAAGTATGAATTTGTTGCAGAAAGATAGTTTGGAATGGGTAGCCAACTGCAAGCAACTTTCATGAACACACATTGATTTAAACTTGCTTTGTGTAAATATATTTTGAACTTTCATGCGGTTTCTGTTTGTTGGAATTTTAGATTGATGATGTACAAAGAATCAAGTGAAAGAAAGGTTTAAGGCTTCCATGATATTTTCGTTTTTCCCTTACAGGTCCTTTTGTTTCTTGCTAGTTGAAAATTTTGGTCGGGAAAAAATAACATTAACTGTTATGAATTTTAGGCGAAACCTTTGCTTGCACAAGGTCTGGCAGATGGCAACTTTGATGCTCTTGTTGATCAGAAATTGGAAGAGTACTATTCAGCTGAAATGGCTAGAATGGCAGCTTGTGCTGCCGCCTGCATACGTCATTCTGCAAGGCGTCGGCCACGAATGAGCCAGGTAATTCCATCAAGTGCTAGATACTTAGTTACAGGTAACTCAATTTCTCAGTTGACTCAAGGACTTCGGAAATGAATGGGCTTAGTCCTATTGAGTTTGAATTCCAATGCCTTAAGGAGCAGCTTAATTCTCAGTTGCTAGTGTTTGATAGGATATTGGCGAATTAATAAATAACTAATGTTTGATCGTAATTGCAAGTAGTTATGACAAAGTGAGAGATTCTAATTTAACATCAAAATCAAACCTAAATTATATGCTGGCTTATAAACCTTTTGCTACTATTATTCCAAGCAGATAGTTCGAGCTTTGGAAGGAAATATGCCTCTGGAGGATCTGAATGAAGGAATCATACCAGGGCACAGCACAATATATGGTTCGTATGGAGGCTCAGATTATAACTCTATGCAGTACCGGGAAGACATGAAAAAATTCAGGAAGATAGCGCTAGAAAGTGTAGAGCTTGGTAGTAGTGACTACAGTGGGCTTACCAGTGATTATGGTCAGAATCCATCAAGTTCGAGTACTGAAGATCAGCAAGCTACCCAAGAGACGGAGCCAAAAAAGGCAGAGAAAGACACCAATGTTATCAATCAATGCTCTTGACAATTGATTAACATTTTCTGGGTAAAAATCCTCATTCTTACTGATCCCACTCCTTTCATTTTACCTTATACAACGTCATATGTCAAAATTTAAAAAGAAAATCAGGGCCAGCCTTTCAACGGTCGTTTGTAGTGGATCGAATAGGAAAAACAAGAAAATCAGCTTCCTTGCTACATTTGTCCAGTATGCATATGATTCTTCACCACTCTTCAAAGTTTTTTTACACTCAGATTATCCATTTCAGCAAATTGTTTGTACTTTTTGATCCACTAAACCTAATAGCACTATGAACAATTGGGCATGGGAGGATTGTTTAGCATTATTTTGATTATCTAGAGACTATGGTTTTGGAAATAGTTTCACTTGTATATCTTCTTAATGGCTTTGTAAATGGAGGAGAGTTGATTATTCCATTTGACAAAATCAATGTTTTCTGGCATGATATTGAAATTTTGGTTGGTTGAAATAGTTTATTCCAGTTTAATTTACTTTTCTGATTCGACTAAGGGGTTGGTAAGTTTAAATTCATTCGCTGCTTTAAAATAAGTTTATAACAATTAAATTTATGTGCTGTAATTGATTTTCTTACCATTTATGTTGGTGTTATTTGATACTTTTATCAATTTTACTTATTTAATATTAATTATTATCTTCACTTTGATGGCATTAATCGAATCTTAAACTTTTGACTCCATTTAATAGTTACAAACGCGAACTCTCTGAATCTTAAACACTACTTAGTAAATGAAAAATAATTGGAATTTGATTGTCAAAATTTTTAGGGAAAAAATTTATAATTATGAAATAAAAGTTAATAATATGTAGTAAATATAATTTTTAAATAATAATTTTGATAAAATTAATAAAGATATAATAATTTTTATCATACAATTATAAAATTAAATTAATTTAGTGCTGCGGTTAGTATTCATTAAATATTTAACCACTATAATTTTTAAGTTACAATTGTTCATCTTTAATCCCGGACTTAAGTCATTTTATCTTTGTGATTTTCTAGAAGCAACTGAAATCTACTTCCCATCATTCACGTGGGGTGGGCTTCTCGTATACAGTCCACTTCTCATTACCCTATATATATATATTTTTTTGATAAGCAAATTACCCTAATTAATAGAAGGATATTTTTGTCTATTCAATAATTTTTATGAATTTCTATCTGTTACCTCTTAATAAACCTACTTTACAAAAAGAATCATAACTGCAAATTGAAGCCTAATTATTACTGAGCCACAGTCAGCTCATCAAATAAGAATGCCACGTGTTGATCAAGCAACATAAATCATGTGCATTATTCATCAATAAGTTCCAATTAGACAAAAAGAATAAAGTTAAAATTACATATTCTTGTATAAAATTTATTGTGATGTATTAACTATTAGCTACCTCTTAATTCGTACGATTTATTGCGATTATTTTATATTTTTATCTAACCTATGAATTTATGTCACATTAATTTGTAATTCTCATACTAATTTCTTCATTTTCTGAATTGACAATAAATAGAAATGGGTGCTTTGGATGTGCTTTCAAAACTCTTCGAGGAAAAATTTGCGATCTAAAAGTTAGAAAAGAACAGGACTCCTCTTCTTATTCTTTGCACAGACACATCATTAAACAAATAAACTTAAAAGCCTATCGAAAAGGTGAAGGAAATTTTTAAATGGTTTAATTTGAAGTAACGAACGAGTACAGACTTAATAGGTACAAAATTGAGAGATGAATTTGTATGGTACTGACACCCTTTTAATAAAATAGAAGAGGGAAAAAGTCTTGGGTTTTTTTATTCATTTTTTTGTTTCGAGTATATTTCAATCTATCATATGATTATATTCATATCCATGTGCCACTGAATAAATAGAGAACAATGATTAGGAGCAAAGGATTTAGGATAAACTGAACAATCCTCAAAGAATTTGCCAATAATTCGATGCTGCTGTGTTTATAAAGACGACATTCAATGGACATGTGGCATTTATTGAACAAGTGGGAATCGACTCGCCCTTGTAATTGAAGGAAATCAATTTTGGAGTATCAATGTCCATCACCACCAAATTTGAACAAAAGTATAAGCTTTAGTGTCCTAAACATGAGTACTTGAAATTGTAATCCTTATGAGAAAACCACAACCTCCGACAAGCAGATCCTCAAGCAATGGAAGGTCAGAGATAAATTATCAAAACTCTTGTTCCGTAAAAATAGTGCGTTTTCTAATATTATTCACCGTCTGATCTACAATAATATAAATATACGAGCTGTTGTAATAATTACAAAGAGAAAGTCAAAGGAAATTAAATGAAGGAGATGTGCAATCGTGTTTTGTGGATATTAGTTGTCTGGTGGGATTGATAGTGATTATCATTATGTCTGTTTTATCGTTGCATTCAAAAAATCATCATTGCATGTGGTATGTAATTATTAATAATTACCTTATATAATAAGATAACAAATATAAGTAAATAATAAAAAAATTTAATGGCGGTAGAAATATAAGGTAATAATAGTGAAAAACTGAGAATGCTTATAAAATTTATTATGTTTGTTATCTTATTATATAGTAAGGTAACAAGGGTCTTATTTTAGAGTGTAAAGGACAAATCAACGACAAAACTGCCAGAGTTTTCTTTTTTCATGGATTTTCTAACCGTACTTTGCATTGGGCTTTTTCTTTCTTTGTTGGGTTTGGGCTATTTTGTTGTAAGCAATTGTAGATCGGTGGTAAAGTCCAACCCATGATGCGTCCGTGTGCCTTTTTATTCTAGAAATTAAATAAATATGTATTTATTTATTTAATACATATTTAAATAATTGCCTTAAATGAAAATGAAATACAGAGACAACACGGACACGTGGGTGCCACGTTGCACATTAGAAGACCAGTTTAAAAATCCTGTTCCTGCTAAATCAATCGAGCAACCTCATTTCCATTTCAAGGCCGGTCGTCTTGTTCTGGATTCTTTTTCAAATAATATTTAATTTTAAAATCGATGGAAGCTACAAAAGAAAAGACAGGAGGATTACTGGGCACGATCCTCCCTCCACGGCTCGAAGACGCCGGCCTCGAGGACTGCGCCTTGCCGCCGGACTCCATCAGGGAGGCCTTCCTTAAAGCCGCCTCGTCCGTGAAGTCGCGCGCCACCTCGTTCTTCCACGAAGACGACGCGCCGGGACGTTGCGTGGACGACCCGTGGCCGATGGCCAAGGGTGGTGTCTCGGACGACGTGGTGGGCGCGGGCGCGTTTCCGAACGCGCCGGGGCCGTGCGGGGTGGTGAAGGGTGGTGGGGTTTTGGAGGAGGGCGAGGATAAGGTCGTGGTTGTGGGCGGGGGTGGGGTTGGTGATGGTGAGGCTGGCGTGGCGGGCGGTGATAGGTTGGTGGTGGTGGGCGGTGGGGATGATGACGTGGTGGAGGGAGAGACGGGCGGTGGTTGTGTGGAGGGAGAGAGAGGGAAGAATGGTGGCGGCGGCAACGTCAAAGAAGGGAAAAAGAAAGAGAGAGGAAGCGAGAAGCCACGTTTGGTTGAAGGTTTTATATAAGATTTATAGCAATAACAATTAGTATTTCCGTTAATTGTATCTCTTTGTCACCTGAAAAGAAAAAAGAAAAATTAAATAGAGTTTAATGTTTTTCTTTTGATATAGTATGAGTATCTGTTGTCACCTTTGCTTCTGTTCTAATGTTGGTATATTACTATTAGTCCTTGGAAGTAGTGTATAGAGTTTTATGATCGATGCCATTTTCTAGTCAATTAAGCCGATACTGATAGTATGTATGTGAATCATTGCTGAACCGACTGGACATTGGTGTATTGGTGAATTGATTGCATGCGTCTTACTATTTGATTGATGATTGTGTTCTCTTTGCTTGAATATGAATCTCACACTCTTGGAAATAGTTAATGAGTTTGGTGAACTTCAAACTTTTGAGTTATGGACTCACTGGACTGCATGAAACTTGTATGCCGTAGCTGGGAAATGATTGATGGTTCCCTTCCCTGAGTTTGTGATTTCATTTCTTGGCTGAAGTAAGCCTGTGCTGCTGCTTCCTAAAGCAAGGTGGTATTCTCTTAATTAGTTTATATTTTCCGGCATGATACTTGTCTGGGTTCAGGATTAGATTGCTTAAGTTGATAACACAAAAATGTTGTCTGAAGAAATTTTGTTCCAGATGGGGCAAATTTTAGAGGTAATTGATGCGAACTGTTTGGTGAAGATGTTAGTGCCTTCGTGTGAATAAATGGCAACCTTGATTGGAAACTGATGTAGGAGTAGGGCTCTTAAGGATTCAAGAAAATTGGTTTTTGAATATTTCAAGGTGAGATTGTCGCAGTTAACTGATGATTGGGTGTGGAGAAGGTTATAGGATGATGGATTGGTGGATGTGTTGTAGCTTCAAGTACTAGTATCTGTAGATTCTGAGATATCGCAAACCTTGCTGCATGCTGTAACTCAATTCTTATACTCTCCTATAACCATCGAATACAAGTTGGTAGATCTCTCATTTGGTTCTGTGAAGATGTTAACAAGCATTGCTTGCTTCTTCTGCTTGCTATGCCACGCAATCCTGTGATTGTGAACTTGCTTCTCTCAAACTCCCGTTTTCGACCACAAAACATGATATAACAGTTTTGTTTTCTAATTAGTATCTAATTTTGTGGTGTGGCGTTTTACTACCAAACTGAGATTAGTAGTGTCCGTGTGTGTTCAAGATTGAGATTTTGATAATGAATGGGAAGTTGCAAATGGTGTGTAGGGAGCTTTTGCAATGGTTTCTCCTATCTCAAGAACGAATTTGTGCCATATCTATTGGTATTTTAAAGAGTTGTGGTTGTCTGGGATTAGGAACTAAGCCGCTATACTAGCATGTCCAAAACTCGAAGGAGATTTGATTACTGATTACTTTGAATGGCTGTTCCTGCTGCTCCAAGAATGACAGTGACTTATTGTTATCCGATAGTATGGCTTATGAAGTATTGATGTTCACTGTTACTATTGTTTAAAGTATCAAATTCATATTAAAATATATATATATAAAACGATTCACGTCTACTCGCAAAGTTGCAACGGAAAACTTTAGAAGATTTTCTTCGAAACAGAATATGAGAATTATATTAGTTGTGAGTGGGAACGCTGTTAGTTGGGCAGCGGTGGGTCTACTGTGAAGGGGAATAGTTTGGACTTATGAAGGAGAAGGCCCAAATTCAACACACAATGAGTCCATGCTCGGGACTTAAGTGAGTTCAAATTAAAGTACACGACCTCGGGGCTCCGCGGGAAAATTTACGAGAATAACTCAAAAATTTTTGTGAATGTTCAAACTAACCCTTTTAACTTTTTTCTATCAACATTAGCTCAATAAAAATGTTTTGTCCCAAATTACCCTCTATAGTCAAAACTCATATTCCTCTTCACCAAACCAACAAATTGGCAAACGGTGACAGAGAACGACAAGGTCGACGGAAAACTTAAGTAAGCTAATTAAAAATATATATGTTGCAAAAGTGGCTGCGAGACAAACAGCGAGGGTGGGTGCGAGATAGGGCGTACGTTGGGAGAGAATGGTTGTCGCAGGTGAGACAGGCACCCTGTTGCGCCAAACCCATGTCGTAACTGTTGCACCACTTTACAATGTTTTATTTATTGTTTGATTTGTCCAAATAATGAGGCAATGGCCAACAAAATAGTCATGTCTTGTATGTACTATATGTCAAAAAAATGTGGCAATAATTTGAGCTTTGGCTTCTAAATTTGCAAACACCATCACAATGGCAGATGAGAAGCTCGAATTGGCAGAGTATTTGGCAATAAATATCTCTATCTTGGAACTTATGGTATAAATTATTATTCTTTTTATACATTACATTACAGTCAATTTTCAACCTTAATTTTTTATTTTTTGGTGCTCTCCCCTCTCCATTAAAGAAAACAAAAATTCGCACTATGACCTATGCACTGCACTCTATATTTTTCATACATGATTCCATATGTACGGTTATAATTCAAATATGCATGAGGGTCCACACCTAATAAAACTTATATATTGTTAATAGATATGACAAATTATCTAAAGAAATACTTGCTTCAAAATTATATAATTGATAATTACTATATACCATACACATTCCTAACCTTACTAGAATACAAAAGAGTTCCTCCAAGGGATTAACTCTAGTGCATGATCTTATGCTAAAATTAGCATATACAGACCAATTTATGCGCCACATGTCACGATATATGGAATACAAAAATTTGTATACCAATAGACTCCAAGTGAATAAAGCATATATATATGCTGATGGGAGTCATTTTCAAACAATAAATAAGTGGGCATCAGGTGCGACAGGCACCTATCGCACCTGATATTAGGTACGACTGGTGCCTATCGCACCTGATATCAGGTGCAACTGGAGCTCCGTCGCACCTGATATCACCAGTCGCACCAAACCTTCGTGCGATGCAGTGCTCGCACGAGGTTTGGTACGACTGACAACACCGACCCCTCAACGCCACCAACATAACCTCACCCGCGCCAACAATATCAAACAATCTTCAATCCTCAACAACATAATAACAACAATTACAACAATACACAAAAAAAATATATAATAAAACTTTGAACTAACCTTAATAAATTTAGATGTTGGCCGCCGGTGATGACTCAAGAGAAGCCCACCAATTGTGCTGCAAATCGGTGAGAGAGAGCTTGCTTAGAGAGAGCTTCGGTTTGGTGGGAATGAAAATGAAGGGGTAATTTCGGGAGTGTAGGATTTGTTTGACTAATATTGATAGAAAAAAGTTAGAGGGGTTAGTTTAAAAATTAATAAAAATTTTTGAGTTATTTTTGTAAATTCCCCCCACTCCGCTTATCTTCAGCTGGAGAATTGAAGAGATAGAAGAACATTAATCTTACTTCTGTAATGTAATGCTAAAGTTGCTACTCCAAAATTTAGTGTTATTTGCAATACTACAAACATCTAATGCTTAAATTAAATGTTACTAAAAGACAAAAAATTGTGAATTTTGAAGTATTGATTGTGTAGTACAATGTGATCTTTAATGACTCTTTGTACATATAATTGAGTGTCTTCATTTTAAAAAGTGAGTACATATATCTGCACCACGACTCTTTGTACGAAGTGTTGAGCGTCTTCATTTTACAAAGTGCACACATCTGCGCTCTAAAATTTCAGATGGTTGATTCCACATTGGTTACCAAATAGCATTTGGTGTGCAACGGTTTTAAAATTGAAGTAGAAGCTCCTTTGGCTTTAGTGCAGACAGAATTACGTAAGAGTTGGTTATATGCACACATAGAAGTTTCCTGCACTAATTGAAGATCAACATCATAACATTCCTCTGCCCAAAATGTGGACGGCGGTTTTGTAGTTTAGTTGCTTCCATAAAAAAAGGTTTGTTTATGGCTTCTTATGACCTTATCTCTAGCTAATGGTTTGTATCATTAAACTAGTTTTTATTTAGATTTTTTGATATTGATATTACAATCAGGCTATTATTCATATTACATGAGACTGCTACTCATATTTATAAATGAGATTATTACTGGGACTAATTTATATTAATCGTATGAAGCACTGCCCAGATTTTTATCTTCTCTAAAACTCGAGGGATGTCTACTCTACTCACATTTCGAAAGAGAGCGGACTACATCCACTTAATTACATAATATAATTAAAGAATGACTTAACCTTCGCAATATTTTGTGGCCTTAATTTTTATTTAGATTAACTGTGAGTTACGTGGGTAAAGTTGATTGATATTTTACTTCTATTTTACAGAAAATAGGACAATTAATGATTCGATGTCGCTTCTTGACTTACAGTGGCATGTATGAATGACTTTATGCACTCTTAATCAATAGGGTATCATTCCTTCTCCACCCCCAAACAAAAAAAAAAAAATCAATGGTGGTGGGGACTAATTACATGAGGTCTGCAAGTTTTTACAATCGTGGCTAAAGGGTATGCGGTCCAAAATGTGTGATGTTAATATGTGCTATTTCTGGCATTTTAAATAACCACTTTTTATTTGTGATTGAATTTGACAGGGAACTTTAGGTCAAGTGAATCGTGTTTGGTTCACACCAAGTGGTCCAGCTATGCATATGAATTTGGGCATGTTTAGGGTTGCGTTAGCTTCCCAAATAATTTATCTTAGAATAAATTTTGAAAGAATCAACTTTATAAATAAGTAAGTCACATGTTTGGTAAATTTAGAATATATTCTAATCACTTATCATATAATTTACCATGTATGTTTAATAAATTAATAATATATATATATATATATTCAAATGACCAAATAGACTAATTATATTTTGGCTATATAGAAATCAATTAAAATTAATTTTAAAGCATATTATTGAATAAATATTTTTCTTCCAACTTTCTATTTATATTTTCTATTAATCAAAACGTTAAATATTATTGATAAGATAATTTTTAAACATTATGTTATCTTTCAATAATATTTAAACATTATGTTATCTTTAAAAAAAAATTTTAAACATTATGTTATCTTTCAATAATATTTAAACATTATGTTATCTTTAAAAAAAAAATAATTAGTCAATATTAAATGCTAATTAATAAAAAAATAATTGAATGGTTGAACTTTCCGCTGCCAATAACTGTGCCAGTGATGGCGACGACGGTGGAAAAAATGTTCCATAGTGACATATCCAGTATTATTAGACTCGAAATTTCACGATTAGAGATGACAGAATCCTTTACAGACTTACATTAAATATGGTGAATTTGGAATAATTTTTGAGAATTAAGGTTGTGAATGGGGGGATAAATAACTCCTAAATTCTTAATTTGTATTCCCCACCACACCCCACCCCAATCCCCTTATATATAAATATTTTTTAATTTTTATTTAATAATATTTTTTTATCAATTACAATATTAGTTAATAAATTTTCTTTTTATTTTTACCTAATATAAATAGGCTATAATTAAAAGAAAACCCTACAATAAAATTTTTACTCAACCTTAAAACATTGAAATATTTATAAAATAATGATAAACCTTACAATCATAGGCTATATGAATGTAATAAAGAGAAGATGAAGCTATTAACAACGAAAGATTTGAAATATTGTTATACATTTTTATGATTTTAGTTAATATTTATCCAAATATTTTACATTTTTGATATTTTTTTAAATTTTTAGAAATTTTTTAATAATTTAAATACTTTAGATTACGGTGATGATTTTTATTTAAATTTCTAATCTTTAACTTACTGAAATTATATATCCATGCCTAGTATAAAATAATAAATGAAAAATGGGGTGAGGATGGGGAAACCATTCCTCACATGGGATTCTCCATCCCCACCCCACTATTAGGAAATGGATGGAGAATGGGGCCAAAATTTTTAATAGGGTAGAAAATGGGGTATGCCTCTCCACCCCTATCCCACCCCATCGCCATCTCTATTCACGATTTGCACAGTTGTATCCATATCTTCAACAAAAGATATTTAGCGATGACGGAAATTCCTCTTAAATAAGTCGCGGCAACATAACCTTGCTGGTAAAAAAAAAGTGTTTTTTGATTTACCAACACCATGAATGCAATCTGCAGAAACCATTTTATCTAATGGAGGTGGCGGTGCACGTCATCTCACCTCTGTTAGACCACGGCGTTATATTTTTGACACATTTGAGTGGCATTTATACTACCACCGAATTATTTTTACTGTCAAGTCCAATACCGTCATGTAGATCGTGAAATTCTCTGTTCAATGGCATCAGATTTATCGCTGAAGAACAACTTTCTCTTTCACTGGCACCAAAAGAAAGTCGCTAGCGTCGACACCAGAACTATTTGCAGGCAGCCATTTTCTTAACATTTTATTCATAAAATTTAAATATTAATTGATTGTTGTGTGAGGGTATTTTTGAAAGAATAAATGTTTATGAAGGACAATTTTAGTTTTTTTTTTTGAATTCATACTGATATATTACAATCAAAGATCAATCAGGACTTCTCTTAATACTCCTATTATGACACAGCTCAAAGTTCGACCCCCACCTAACACTGGAGGGAGATCAAATCCACTTCAAATGTCGGAGGATAAGAAAATTCCTACCCAATATTTTGTTGGGAGTAGAAGCGAACCCATGCGCTCAGGGAAGCCTGAGTGCATGGGGTGCCAATGGGCTACGGGCCCATAGGCGACAATTTTAGTGCCGTACTTAAAAAAATTGATCTTTAAATAATCATATTTAGAAAAGTTACTTTAGGTTGCTTTTATAAATCAATACTAAATTTAACAAACGCATTTTATTGTTAGATTGTCAAATAAGTGATTTTTTGACAATATAGAGCAATCCCAAACATGCACTAACTCTTACCAGTATAAAATAGAATTGATTTTGACTTAAAACTGAGTGTTTTTTAAGCATTAACCAATCATTTACGAGTACATTTTCATTTTCTACATATTGTAGAGATGGGGTTGAGATGCTAACTTGTTACATGATTACAACTAAGAAACTAACCAACATTTGTGGCAATCGCATAAATATTACGCCGTAAACCAAGACTAGTGACTGATGTAAAAAGGTGTTTGCTTTGAGTAGGGGTGGGCATTCCCCTGTTCTGTTCGGTTCAGGGGCAGAACCGAACCGAACTGAAACCAATCGGTTCTTAGGAATACAAACCGAACACGAACCGAATTTGAGAACCGAACTGAACCGAATTAGTTCGGTTCGGATTGGTTCGGTTTGGTTCTTTTACATTTTATGAATTTTATAGTTATCCCAAAATCTTATTAGAAATTATAAAAAAATAAGTTAAAAAAATTATAAGCAACAAATTATAAAAAAAAATTATGTTATTGGTGATCCGTTTCATAAATAAAGCATAATAGTATTTTTTTTTATAGAAGCATAATAACATATTATGAAATAAGTTAAAGCATATTTCTATAATAATATGTTTCAAATTAAAAATATTTTTTAGAATTTAGGGTTATATATTTTAAACTAAAAATTTTTTATGATTAGAAATTGGGAATGGATTTAAATTTTGAGGGATTTTAGCATTTAGATTTATATATTTTAAATTAAAAATATTTTTTTAATTAAAATGGGTTAAACCGATCGGTTTGTCGGTTGAATTCGGTTCAAACCGTTCAATTTTTATCTTAAAATTCGGTTTGGTTCGGTTCGGTTCGGTTCGGTGCCCACCCCTAGCTTTGAGCACTGTTTAGCATACATCTGTAGAAATATCCGCTGGATGATTGAACGAGCTGTCAAGCTTGATATATGCGCTGAATAGACAGTGGTTTAGTCATCAGCATGATTTGTTTGAGCATCCTATCAAAGCAAAACAGTTTTATTCTTTATGGACGAATGACGTACTCAAATCTATTGATTTGATAGCATCCACACAATACTCTTAAGCGTCCTCAAAACTATGATATATTCGAGATCCTTCATTTTGATGAGGCTGTTTTATAATTGAAGTTTCTAAGAGTCAGAAGATTAGTGGGTTTATTTTATCAACGATTCTTTTCTTTTAACGGTGATTGAATATTGTTGCAATGAAGTGTGTCAAAATACAAACAAATATATAGGACTTGAAGTGTTTATCACGTTGGCCAAAAAGAAATAAAAAATAAACAAGAAACTGTGCTACACATGTATAATTGGAAAAAACTTCGGACTGGGTTCAACCCAGAACTCAAGATATTATGTTAGCAGAAATTGCTTGATCCATAGACTTAAGTTAGTGTAGTTAAGGGAAGTCTTAATGGTACTTTTTGTTTCTAAGTCTTAGGCCCTGCTATATATTAAGGTGTTAAGCCATAATTATTGTAGAAAAAAATTGTCTCAACTGGCGTTAAAAAAATATTGTAACTATAAAATTAAAGTTAATGGTGTGTAAAAAATATGATTTTTACATACTATTATTTTGATAAAAATATTAAATATATTATAAATTTTCTATTATACAATTGTGAGATTAAATTAACTTACCTTTCAAACTATCGCATTAAGTATTTATCAAACACTTAAATATTGTAGATTTTAAGTTTTAACTGTCCAACCTCAACGCCTCAATCAATCATTTTCCTTAAGAAAAGTAGAAAACTATTAACCAATGGAAAGCTAAGAAATTCTTCTCTTTTCTGATTATAATATGCCAAGAAATTAAAGCAAGACGTGAAATCTAGAACGCAACATAAAAAGAAGATAGATGGAGACATTGTTGCAATTATTAGTAGGACTTTTCTTAGTGTTTTTACTATGTGTAAAAGAAAGCAAAACGAGACAGAGACAGAAAAAGAGATATCAGAAACTTAAATATACACTCAATCAACTTTGAACAAAAGAGTTTGTAGGCATTGTTCAACCATAATCATTGGTCGCAGCACTCGGAATGTTTCTTCCAAATTAACTTAAGGGCAGTTTTAAAATTTTCAACTTTTATTTTTAACTGTTAGGGAATCTAAAAACGTTTCTCAAAAATTTGGGGAAAAATACAGATAACGAAAATTTGGTGCGGGTAAGAATATAGACGCTGATTTTGTACTTTTTTTGTTTTGGTGGTGGAGTCAACTCATCTCTTGCTTTGAATGCTTTAGCATAGACAGCATGCAATCCCCACCTCTCTTTTCGAACTCTGTAGCTTGTTCTATTCCATGTTTATAAATTTTGTTTCGACTCGGAGAGAAGAGAAAAAGTGGTTTCTTGAAAAACGGAAAAAATTTTAAGCTATGAAGAAGAACTGGGTTCTGTTCGAATTCTGAGTGTTCATGGTGTTTATCTCCTTGTTTTGATTGATCTAGTTTGCGTTCATACCATAAAAACCTTGTTGTACTGAGAAACCATGTCTGGGGTTGGATCAGAATGGTACCGGTGGAGATTGTTAGCTGCAGCTTTCATTGGTTTACTTCTTGTAGCCTCCGTGCCTGTTTCAGCGCAATCAAATTTGAAACCTGAAGCCACAAGTGAAAATAAAATTGACCATGTTGAGCCTAATAATGCAATCAAAGCATCTGCTCATAAAAGTCGATCAGGCTACAAACATGTTTGGCCGGTAAGTTCAGTCTAATACTACCATTTCTTTTCTTATTGTGTGTGTGCGCGAATTTTTTATGTTGTGACATGGGCTACATATTTGACACTTTATGAAATTGGATTGATAGGATATAAAATTTGGCTGGAAAATTGTGGTGGGTACTATAATTGGATTCTTTGGGGCAGCATGTGGGAGTGTAGGAGGTGTTGGTGGGGGTGGCATATTTGTTCCTATGCTTAATCTGATTATTGGATTTGATGCAAAATCATCTGTAGCGCTATCAAAATGTAAGCGAAACAAACCCCTCTCTTACGGATTCAATCTTCGTTGTTTAAGACAATCATACATGCTTACTCTCAGAATGATTTAAATTCTCATGTCTGAGCAGGTATGATCACTGGTACTGCAGTTTCTACTGTTGTCTACAATCTAAGGCAAAGGCATCCTACCCTTGATATGCCCGTTATCGACTATGACCTTGCACTTTTATTTCAACCGATGTTGGTGCTGGGGATCAGTATTGGAGTTGTTTTTAATGTGATTTTTGCTGACTGGATGATCACAATTTTGCTAATAGTTCTATTCATGGGTATATTCTTTTCTAGTCACACTCCTCTCTTTTTTAGCGTTCTGTTTGGACGGGTGCATTGATAGAGCATTGGTGAAATGCAGTGATCTCAGCTAAGGCATTCTTGAAAGGAGTTGAAACTTGGAAAAAGGAAACCATAGTGAAACGGGTAAATTTCTGTACTTAGTGTCAAATTATTTGAACTCATTTTCGTCTAATTGAGTCTAACTTTCTCTTGTGTCTTGCTGTGCTTGTTTTGATTCTCCAGGAAGCCGCTAAACGCTTGGAATTAGATAGTGAGTGGATTTACAGTTATTCTTTCTTCATTTTTCTTTTTCCAAATTTATCATCCCAAAATAATTTAATTTATTAATTAGGGACTGGGGATCACGCAGAAGAATTCAAATGTGAACCCGAGACTTTAAGTAATACAACTCCAAAAGAAACCAAGGAACCGAAAAAATCAGAGGTAAGAACATTTGCAATGCCTGCAACATTTGTTTTAAATGAGGACTGAAATCTGTAACTGTATACCAGGTCTCTATTCTTAAGAATATATATTGGAAAGAACTTGGACTTCTTGTTGCCGTCTGGGCTATAGTCCTTGCATTGCAGATTGCTAAGGTAATCGTTTGCTTTGTATTTATTTTTTCCTTCAGTTCATGCATTCACTTGAGGTGAACTGATGAAAATCCTGAATGTTTTGGACACAGCATTATACAACAACCTGTTCAGTGCTATACTGGGTAGTGAACTTTTTACAGGTACCTCCACAATTGAAAAATTGGAAACTGAAAAAACCTGAGATTGTTCATATATCACGATTATTATTCTTGCCTTTCAGATTCCAGTTGCTGGAGGAGTTAGTGCATACGAGGCAGTTTCCCTGTACAAAGGGCGGCGGACAATTGCATCAAAGGGAGATGTAGGAACAAATTGGAGAGCACATCAGCTTGTGTTTTATTGTGTTTGTGGTATAATGGCTGGTGTAGTTGGTGGACTACTTGGTCTTGGTGGAGGATTTGTTTTAGGCCCCCTTCTCTTAGAGCTCGGAATCCCTCCTGAGGTTCATAATTCTTACTCTCCGCATAGTTCAAGATATTATTTGAAGCATACTCCCGACTTGAGCTTACGCAACCATGCCTGACTAACTTGTTGAGGCCTTCACCTTCCATGCAGGTTTCTAGTGCCACGGCTACCCTTGCCATGGCATTTTCCTCGTCAATATCGGTTGTAGAGTATCATCTTCTGAAGCGTTTTCCAGTACCTTATGGTAACTTGTTAGCCAAGCATCAATGAAATTTGACATTTTCTTTGGTCATGCATCGAATTCAGACTATATATGTAATTATCATTTTTGATTGATCACACAGCTCTCTACTTCTTTGCCGTGTCCACCATTGCGGCCTTTTTCGGACAACATGTAGTGAGAAAGCTGATCAAAATACTCGGCAGAGCTTCTATAATCATTTTCACCCTATCCCTCACAATATTTGTGAGTGCATTATCACTAGGTATGCTGTCTCATTCCTCATTCTTGCAGTTATTGTGATTTCTTGCCGTGGGATATGAACTTGCCGTTAAGAACATTTAAACTGATGAATGATTTTGCTCCTTTACAAACTTACAGGTGGTATAGGCTTAGCAAAAATGGTCCAAAGGATTGACCACAAGGAGTACATGGGATTCGACAACATTTGTTCCTATACGTAAAGCTCACAAAATTGAATGACTTAACATCTAGGGATGAAGTATTGGATTCAAATATATATCACTTGTTCTGACTAGTTATAAGTAATTTCTTGGTGAAACAAAGGATTGTATTCTTGTAATTTATCTATTGATTCATTGCCTATTTAAATGAACGAAAAAGGAAAGAAGAAAAAAAATCACATTAGGTAGCATATCGGTGAAAGCCTTTCCTGTAATCAAGAACCGATCTTTAATTTATTCTCCAATTAATGGATGATTCATGGATGAACAGATTGCTTTTATTAAACACCAAGGTTCAAGAAAGAACAAGAGACTCTCAAGGTTGCAGAGATGAAATCAGACCAAATAGTGACTTAAATACATGTACTCCATGCTGAGAAATTGCAATAAGCTTTTGTGGTTGATCCTCTCCTTTAATTTCATCATTTAAAAAAAAAAAAGAATGTGAGAATGTTATATTAATATTAAAAAAAAAAGAATGTGAGAATATTATTAGATGGACAGGGGTGGGTCTACTAAGAATCGTTTTTTTGACTTATGAAGCAGAAGGCCCAAATCCTACATTGAGTCCATATTCAGGACCGAAGTGAGCTCAAATTCAGGATGTCGTGTAGTAAATTCTGGGCTCCGCTCATCTTCAGCTGGACAATTGGAGAGGTGTTTCAATACCCCGATTTCCCTTTTAAAACCCCGCTCCTACAAGTGCTCCATTAAAAAGTTTCAAAAAGTTTAAAAATAATTCTAGTAACAATCTTATAATTCCAAAAACGCCCTTCATTTATATCCCTCTTGCCTTTTCTTTTCTTTATTTTTTTAAGGGTTAATTTCGGCTTACCCCCTCATAAAGTGACAATCTTCAAATTATCTCCATAACTATTGAAAACATCAAGTTACCCTAAAAAATCGTTCTCTCTCTGTTATTTTTAACAGCCGAAAAGAGTCAAATAATATTTATACATTCTCATAACAATTAATTAATAGAAAAAAGTCAAATCTCTGTATAGGGTAATTTTTTTGAGCCCAAATCATTTTAAGTTTTTCAAAACACACATAAATATTTTAAATAATTATAATACACATCCAAATACTTTAAAAATATTCATTTTGCACCCATGGATACCATACCCATGGCCGTGTGAGGCCAAGACAACCAAGAGTTTGTTCTTGAACCTTTTCGTGGTGTGCGTCTGCATTTTAATAAGTTCATTAAAGACTTAAAGCTCAGTGACTTATAACCAAACCCTTAGCCGTGCGCGGCCATGGCAACAAAACTCATGGCCACATGTGGCCATGGGAACCAAATCCATGGTCGTGCGGAGGCCATGACAACCAAACCCATGGCCGCGAACCAAATCTATGGCCGTGTGCAGCCAAGGCAATTTTTTATTTTTATTTGTTTAGGGTTAAAATCGTTCATTAACAAAACTGTTAAAAAAATGATATTTTTGTACTTTAACAAGTCAATGACAGTCAATCGTTAAAGTTAATTACTTTTAGGGGGTAACTTGATGTTTTTAATGGTAAGAGATTAATTTAAAGATTGTCACTTCACGAGGGGGATAGGTCGAAATTAACCCATTTTTCAATAAATCCCATAAACCATAATAAACAATATTTAATTATGTGCACTTCGTTGCCTCTTATTATTTAGGGTCATTTTATGATGCCCTGATTAAAATGACGGCATCGATACCGTAATTAAACATAAATTGTGTAAATAAAATATAAGACATGTAAATTTAACAGAAAAATTGTAAATCAACATTAAGTGTAAAACAAAATATAAATTATATAAATAAAAAATCATACTTATAAATGTAAGGTAAAACAAATAAATTAATATAGGAGTGGTAAATTAGTGTATGATTGGTAAACAAAACAAAATCTTGTAGATGTAATATAAAACTTGTAAGTCAATATTAAGTGTAAAATAAAATATAAATAGTGTAAATGGAATATAAGACTTATAAATGAAAGGTAAAACAAGTAAATTAATATAAGTGTGGTAAATTGATGTATTATTGATAAATAAAACAAAAACTTTTAGATCTAATATAGAACTTGTAAATCAACATTAAGTGTAAAATAAAACATAAATTATGTAAATAGAACATAAGACTTATAAATGAACGGTAAAATAAGTAAATTAATATAGGAGTGGTAAATTGATAAATTATTGGTAAATAAAACAAAAACATACGAATATAACATAAAACTTGTAAATCAACATTTAAGTGTAAAATAAAACATAAATGAAGTAAATAAAACATAAGACTTGTAAATAGAATGTAAATCAAGTAAATTAACATATTAGTGGTAAATAATATATTATTGGTAAATAAAACATAAACTTACATATATAACATAAACTTATAAATCAACATTAAGGTCATAAACTTATAAATCAACATTAAGGTAAAATAAAATATAAAGGGTAATTTTTGGATACCTCCCTAGAGATTTGTCCTTACTACACTTTGAAAAAATGTATGCATATATTGACATATAACCCCCTTAAAGTGTATAAGCGTTAGAGTGCCGTTTGGTTTGACGGTGAGAGTACACTAATACCCTTCGTTTCACCTTACAATAACTGAAAAAGTTCATAAAATGAAAAGTTGGCAGACCATCTACTTTTTTTTTTGCTCCAAATGCATAAGATCAAAAAGACCATTATACCCTTAAATAATTTAGTTTGACATTATACAATCATATAACGAGACAAAATTTACCAGATTGGTGAAAATACTAATATAACCCTTAAGAAATGTATTTAACAGTGCTTGGATCACTTAAATGCCACCTAGTACTTCAACAATCTTAAATGTAACTAGAAGAAAAAATGCCCTTACAATGCATGAGCTCCAACATTGCAAAGTTAGTAATTGTTGACTGGAAAAAGAAAAAGACACTGACATAAGGCATGCATGAAATAGATGAGCTTCCAAATTCTCCACTCACAAAAAATAAAAAATGAATAATGTTTATTCATTTTTTGAAATCTTTGCAGACAATGAGTTTATTGTTGAACAAGTTTACTGCAAGCTCTGTAACTAATTTTAGTCATATATCTTAAGGAAAACTCCAAAAAACAATAGGCAATCATCATTTTATTAGCATGAAGTACAAGCTATTACAGAAAAAAAAAAAAAAAACATTTTCGCTACACATTTTCTCAACAGCAACAAGTTTAAAACCCAGTCCATGAATCTAAAACCTAGGCCATGTTATTTAATATTTTCAATCCTTTCAAAAAAAAAAAATAAAACAAGAACTTGCTTACAACACGGGGTGAAGTTCCTAAAATCAAACAAGAAAATGTTCATATAATAAGCATTATTATTTACCGAACCAAGAAATGGGAACAAGTTTTTGAGGAACAAGGTTATTGCAAGCTTTGTAACTAATTTCTGCCATATATCTCAAGGAAAGTTTCAAAAAACAACAGGCAGTCATCCTTTTATTAGCATGAAGTACAAATTATTAAAAAAAAACACTTTCGGCTCAGCAGCAACAACTTTGCATTCTCAGAAACAAGTTTGGCCTTTCTTTTAATGTGAAGAGCAGATCAAGTCAATATCTGCATGCACTCGAATACCAACATTCGTATCTCCTCAAAAATCAGATCTTTTTTATATTTCACACAAATTTTTTCAGTGATTATCAACTGAAAAATCAATTTATTTTCAATCACTACCTCAATTTTTCAGAACCATAAACAATATTCTCAATTAATTGAAGCCAAAACTCAAGCAACTAAACTAATAGCCTTTAGAATAAAATGCAATAAAAAATTAAACCAAAATATGCATACACTGTTTGACGAAAATACACACCTGGCCCGCAGTTCAATTAGCGACTACTTAGACGTCGGCCGTCGCCGAAATTTGGTTTGTAACATGTTTAAGTTCAAAGAGCATTGCCTAGCATTCATAAAGTCATACAAGCTGAATTGAGTGGGTATTATCTGCTTTGAAATGAAGCTGATCGGCAAAATGAAGACGGGTCACTACCCCTCAGCTTTTACCTGATTCCAAGATTTGTTTCACTGTTCATTCTTCATGCACAATGATTTGTTAAATCAGTCACTGTCAATCAGCTTTTTAAGATTTAAAATTTTTAATTTCTACAATTATGTAATTACCCTTGAGTACAAAACGACGCTGTAACGCTTATACACTTTCAGGGGGTTATATGTCAATATATGCATACATTCTCTCTAAGTGTAGGAAGGGCAAACCTCAAAGGAGGTATTAAAAAATTACCCAAAATATAAATTATACAAATGAAATAGAATACTTGTAAATAAAATGTAAAACAAGTCAATATTATAAGAGTTATTAAAAAAATAAAAAATCATTATAATAATGACTGCCTTATATATTTATTATTTTTATTTTTTAATTGAATAATGATAATTTTGAGTTTATGTAATACATGTGATGATATATGTGAAATTTTATTAAGGATAAAAACTTATTATCAAAATCAAATTTTGATATTTTTTATATTTTTCAAAATTGTTTGTAACATAATGATTTTGCATCCTTCTAAACCTCCTCGATAGCAACCCCACATGATCTTTATTATAAGTAAGAAGCAAATTTTGAAACTATATGAAATATATATAAAACTAAAAATTAGATCCAATTTTATTGATATTTCATATATGTCTAGTAATATAAGAATATCTTTTTATTTTGATTTGGTTTGATCCACATCAAGAAAAAAATATTGTTTACTTAACTTGTATGGTAAACAAACGCTATGATTAAAAAAAAAGTTTATAAATGTCCTAGCATGAATATAGAATTTATGGTTAATCCAATTTAATAAAACTTATTCCAATTGTTTTCAAAACAAATTTTTTTTTGTTTTAAATTGATGAGTGGTTTTTTTCTTTGCTTAAATAAATAAACTATTTTTTAGCATTAAAGTTTAATGTTGATTTACAAGTTTTATGTTATATTTACAAATGCTTGTTTTGTTTACAATTTTAAAACACCAATTTACCATTTTTATATTAATTTACTTGTTTTATCTTTCATTTAATAATCTTATGTATAATTTATAAAATTTATGTTTATCACAGCATTGATGCCGTAATTTTAATCCTTGCATCAGAGAATTTTCCTATTGTTTATACAAACTAGTTCTCTCTCTCTCTCTCCCCCAATTTTCAACTCAACATAACTAAATTGATTATTGTTTTGACGAAAATACCCAAAACACAAGTTTATTGATAATCTAAGATAATGACAAAGGAAAAAAATTGAAAAATAGACATAGTTATAAGAAGGTTATACAATACTCAAATAAATGAAATCCAACCCAAGTGCCAAAAAGAAAACCCAAATAATTAATAATACAAACATTCAGGAGTTTTGTAAATTTTATCTCTTATTAAAACAAAAGAAAAAAAAGGGAGGAAGAAGAAAAGCCAAGCACATGAATAGTATTTTAATAGGAGAGCAATCGTGTGACTTCTCACTTTTTCAACCTTTTAGGTTGATTATAAATAAGCCTAAAAATGTTAAAACAGTAAAAGAGGTTTTTATGATTTGGAAGAGGGTTTTATAAAAAAATTTAAGGAGTGTTAAGAGGCTCCAGCTACCGTGCCACTTGGGCACCATACCTCATTGTTTTGTCATCTAGTGAAGCGGCCGTTGGATGAAAAGTAGTAAGATCGTACAGTTGTGAAGTGGCTACATAGCAGTTCAAGGAAACCGAGAGTGCAAGTCAAGAGACATGAACTGCTAACGGTAACATAATATTGTTAAATGAAACAAGAAAATGTTAGTGAATATAACGATTAAATTGATAGATTGAACAATTATATGTAGAAGCAAGTTGTTTGTCAGGGAACAAAAAATATACTTTATTAACATGTTTTTTTTTGCAGGAGGCATATAGGCTATGGTATTGTAGTAGGGAAAAAGACAATGAGATTAACTGATATTAATAAAAGTAATAATAAACAAAGAATGAAAAGCTAGATTTTAATCTTTTTTTTTTACAAATGTAGTAGATTAGTTGTGTTAAAAAAAGTCGGAGTCGCTACATTCCGGAGGTTCAAAGAAATTGGAGGCAAAGAAAATGTGCATTGAGGAAGTGGATGGATCGTTGAATAGGTTGAAAGCATGGAAAAAAAATGAAAGACCCAGGTAGTGGATTGAATTAGGGTTGGCAAAGTACGAGCCTGGGCCGAACTTTGTCAAGCGCAGGCCCAAGCCCATTGGTGAAAAAGTGTAAAGGCCTGGGCAGGGCCGGGCCGGGCTCATGCTGGCCTGAGCTTTATTTATTTAAATTTTTTAATTGTTGTAAAGTTGAAATAAATTTATAATTAACAAGTTGTTATAATCAACAATGAGTAAAAGAACATGAAAATTTCAAAATAAATAAAGAAAATGAAGCAAATAAAAGCTTAAAAATTTAATTTTTTAATACTGAATTCTCTAATTCAAGCGCCCTCTTAATTAATTAACACTTAAGAAAGAGTTTAATATTATAATTTTAGGTTTTTTGAATCATTATTAATGTATGAATTAGGGATTTATGTTTTATTTTTCTATTATTCTTTTTAATTTTAATTTATTATTCTAATTTATAAATTTATTTTTTGAAAAATGAGCGGGCTTGGGTTTGGCCCGAGCTTTTTCCCTTAGGCCCGTGTCCAAGCCCTCATGTAGAGGGCCGGGCCGGGCTTGGGCTGGCTCGGGCTTTTTTGCCCACCCTAGATTGAATGCACGTAAAGCGGTAATTGGGATATGCACTTTGTTATTAACAATGGAATAATATAGAAAGAAGAGAATTTGTATAAGTGGCGTTATTTGTACTACATGAATACAACAATAATGCGAGAACGAGATTAAAATAACAACAGAGTATGTATTATAAGAACAAGGAGGAAGGAGAGAAAAGAAATGGGAAAAAATATAACTGAGAAGACAGTGATTTGAAACGAGAAGACAACAAATTGTAAAGTGGAGAGAAAGAAGAAATTTGTAATCGGAATAAAGGTCGATTAGAGTGTGTGAAAGTTGCATCCAATCTGAAGACGTCTGGATTGGATTATTAAAGAATTTGACCGATCCGAGGGTAGGATTAGAGTAACAAGTGGAAATTAGAGAAAAGGTGAAGCAAATATGGAATGGGAAAAATCAGTTCGGGGAGCAGGAGTTATGGAATTGATGGTAGCCGGAAAAGCCATGCACGTGTTGTTACATGGCTATCACCAAAGATGGGCCTTGAAATAACACATATCTACGAAATTGGGTGGTTGCTTAAGATGCGAATGACCAAATGCACAACATCTGTGAAATAGGTTCGTTGATTATACAATAACCTTTGTTGGAGTGAAAACAGTCGAGTGAAGTCATCAATTTAACAGCATAGTTGAACTGCGGTTCAATTGGAAGCAAAAATACATGAAGTAAATTAAATGGTGGCACAAACTTTAATGGAAAGGGGAAATGGAACATGTAGATTGAATATAGTACGAACA
This sequence comes from Clausena lansium, assembly GCA_030449835.1. Lineage (NCBI taxonomy): Eukaryota > Viridiplantae > Streptophyta > Magnoliopsida > Sapindales > Rutaceae > Clausena > Clausena lansium. The sequence goes on from JASUUF010000369.1 coordinate 4,816,315, forward strand.
AATATGTAATATTTGTTCGAATTCGCTGCAATTGTAGGTGTTAGGAGGTGGATTCGGAAATGTAAGTTACAATGTCAACATAAGAAATAGACAACATAAGTTGGATGCACATAATTGTGATGCTTCCACAAAATGTTAGCATGTTAAGAACAGGTATCAATGGTTAACAAAACAGATTTTAACTAGATCATAATTTGTAATAACTGAATATATAGGGCACACAAAATTTGTTTAAATATCTTAGTTGGTGCAGTTCTTTTGATGGCGGTGATTATACTTGAGCAAACGAATAAGTTTCATCTCTAAGCATAACAAGAAGGATAAGATGGACAATTATGGAGGACATAGCATATGATAGGTTCAAAGAAGGCATGTCTGCAAAGAGTCACTGCTAGAGGCCTATAATTTGAGTAAAGAAAAAGATTAAGTAAGAATTCAATTATGAATGACAATGTAACTAACTAACCTATTTCAATCCAAGCAGGAGGTCCTATAGGTTTATCTATCAAATTGGCCTGCGGAGGTGAATGTAGACACGCATAGGGTTAATGAAATATTTGTAGCAACTGGGGAGGAACTGCAGGTTTATCTATCAAACATTTGGTAATCATTGCATGACTTACAAAGATACCACACCAACCAACTACTAAATCCTTTTATTCTTATACAAATGCAAACATTTATTATCTAAATTTAAATCAATCAATTGGCTTGGCAATTGTCATGTCAAATAAATGCGCTGTGTTCAACTGCTCCTAAATAATCTCCAAATCATTTTGATAATTACTGCCCTCTACTACACAATTTTGTCAATCTCTGTACGAAATCTCTCTACTCCACCAGCTCAAATTTTCCCATTTTAGCACCCATTACATTGTTGAGAACATATCCTTAAATTAATTTCTAATTTTTTGCCCTGTACTCCCAAATTTTGCCATTAACTGTACAAAATGTAATTTCTCACCAACTACTCTATCAACAACAAATGATTTACGTCACAAATCTCACTATCAAATAACACTAACCTTCAATTTTGTTAACGTAGTCCCTTCCATTTCATTCAATGCTACCACAGCAAGCTACAACTCGTCGAATGCCACTTCAAAAATTCCACACGGCAACGCTGCTCTAGCCACAACTACACCTTGCCCACTTCAATTTCCTTTCTTTAGAAAAATCGCAAGCGTTGGTCAAAAAGTGAGAAAGGGTTTACAGCCCCCTGAAAGTAATTTGGTTTGTGAAATAGGTTTGGACAGTTGCCCACTTCAATTCATTTTTCCACTTTTAAAATCGCATCCGTAGGATTGAATTCATTACAATCTAACGGCTTCACTGGATAATGACAAAATGAGGGGGTACAGTGCCCAAGGGGTACTATAGTTGGACCCATGTTAAAAACTCAACTCTCAAAGTATAAATTTTTCAAAGTTGACTAGATTATTCCCATAGATTGTTATCTTTTCTTAGCTCAAACATAAAATGACCAAACAAACAACAGTGGAAGTGAAAAATGATTTTGAAGAAGGTAAATCTAATTTCTTTAATGTAATTCTAAAGTTGCTATTTGTAATTTTTCATTTTTTCTTTATGTTTTGATATTATGTGACTCTTTTAATTATGCAACTTGATTCATAATTAAATATAGTAGAACCTCGTTAAATAAATAGTCAATAAATTGATAACTTCGATTAAATAATAGTTTTTGTCGATCCTGAGTTAGAGCCAAGGTGATAAATTAATAATTGGATAAATTTATTAGATAATAGATATCCCAATTAATTCATAAATTAATAATTAACTCATTTGAAACTAACTATATATGAAGGAATTTGAGTTGTGCCATGACATATCTATGATTTTTTTTTTTGTATTGACATAATGGTTTATGCATTTCATCAATCATTTTTGCTTTCTTTACACCTTTGAGGTGAAACCATTATTATATTATATGTGTTATGTTAAGAGAAACAAGAGAAAGAGAGATTGACTTAATATATTGTATCCAAAAAATATTTTCTAATGAGTTACCTGTATTCGTGATCTAACCATGAAATCTAATCAAAGTATTTTGAAGTGACTGATTCACTCAATCAAGATTAAATCAGAATCATACCATATAGCTCGATAGAAACACTATATTAGTACCTCAATCTTAATAAATTATGAACATGATATTATCTGTATAAATTAATAATTATTAATTTATCAAAATATTAATATTTGCTAAATTAATAGATTTTTCATGGTTCTAACTTCCAAAGCAATTAATTTATCGAGATTCTATTGTATAAAAGTTTGAATACAATTGTTAGTATTAATATTTGTTAATTTAATAAATTTTTCATGGTTCTAACTTCCAAGGCTATTAATTTATTGAGATTCTATTGTATAAATGTTTGAATACAATTGTTAGTAACATATTTTATTTCAATAAGCGCTTAAGGGCTTAACAGAGTAGTTTTCAAACAGATTTATTTGGCCGATTACCCGAGTTCGAATCTTAAGGAAAGTAGAGAATAAAAATTGATTTGAACTTTATCCATCCCTAAACTTAAAAAAATTAAAAGGAAAGAAAAAAAAGCGCACATCTACACCATAGAATTTTAAATGGTTGATAAACATTAGTTAACAAATAAAATTTGGTGTGCGCCTGATTTAAAATTTAAGTAGAACCTCCCTTGGCTTTAGTAATTAGTACCAAATTAATTAATGAGCTAGCATGGCATCAAGCATATGCATATATAAAAGGGTTTCGTGCACCAATCGGAGACCAACACCAAACATTCTTTTGCCCAATGCAAAAGGGCGTATGCATATACAAAAGGGTTTCGTGCACTGATTGGAGACCAATACCAAACATTCTTTTGCCCAATGTAAAAGGTAGTTCCGTAGTTTTAGTGTCTTCCGTGAAAAAGGTTGCCATATCTTATGACCTTATCTCTTATCTCTAGACAATGGTTTGTATATTTAAATCAGTTTTGAATTAGATTGACTGTGAGTTATGTTGGTAAAAGGTCTGTCATCTTTTTTTTCTTTTCTACTTTACAGAAACTTTGACGATTAATCAGACTAATTTGATTTAATGTTGTTTCCTGGCTTGCAGTGGCGTGAGGGACTCTTTATTCAGTCTTGATCAATAATACTAGTGAGGACTAATTGCATGAGGTCTGCTAGTTTTTACAGTCATGGCTAAACTTTATGTTGTGGTCCTAATTTCTAATTGTGTGATATTAATATATATGTACGTTATTACAATGGCATTTCAACCAACTTTTATTTGTGATCCCTTTAGATCAAGTGAATCAAAATTTGGTTCACAGCAAGTGGTCTTGATGATTAAAAAATTTTACTTTCATTGAAGACGGACCCTTTTTAAGTTTGTGTTTCCTTTATTTCAAATTTTGCTTAGATGTTCAGCTATGTATGTGAACTTCTCTTTAACTCTTACAAGTATGAAACAGAATTGATTTTGACTCATAACAGAGTGTCTTTATACGCATACACCAATCATTTATGAGTACACTTTCTTCATAATGTAGAGATGGGGCTGAGATTGCTAACATTTTAAATGATTACGACTAAGAAACTAACAACATTTGTGGCATAAATGTTACCTCATAAACCAAGACTTTGTGAAAGGTGTTTGCTTTGAGGGCACTGTTTAGCATATCCGTAAAAAAACTGGCTGGATTGTCTAACAAGCTTCATCCATGCGCTCCATAGACAATAGTGAGTCATCAGCACGAATTTATTTGAGCATCCTACAAAGCAAATAGCTTTATATTGGCATTCGTCGCAACAAATTCAGACCCACTCAGATTTAGCAGCATCATTGTGTATCACACGCATACGCATACTTTTCTTAAGCATCCTTAAACTAGGATATATTCGAGATTATTCATTTCGAAGTTGTTCTCTAATTGAATCTAAGAATCAGAAGATTAGTGGGTTTATTTTTTAAACGATTCTTTTAGGTGTTCATCACGTTGCCCAAAAAGAAGTAAAAGATAAATAAGACAGCATGCTACACACGTATAGTGGGTTATCTGATTCTTTCACCTAGTGCTCCTTTGTGTAAAAAAACAATCTCAGAAACGATTTGGAACTGATTCTATTTCTGGATATCTTAGTTAAGATGGCAAGTTACACGATGAATATCTTCTCGTTTAGAATAAGTTCCTTAATCCTAATTCTCACGCTAAAACAATAATTTTAGTCTTGATTCGAGATTACTATTAACTTTTCGAGGCCAAATTTTGCTTTATAGGCTTTTACTAAGTGGTTTACTTGATAAGGCTCCTGGGTTCGAATCTAGCTCACATAAAAAAAATTTAGACCATTGCTAATAGAGAAACTATTTGACCCAAAATCTTAATGCTAATTTGATAATGCTGTAGTTTTTAAAATAATTGTTATTAGCTGTACTATAGAAATAATCAGTTGTGAAGATAATCAATTAAACGTTTGGTAAAATTTATTTTTAAAAGTGCTATGAGTTTTAAAAGGAGTCGTATGTGTCTGATAAATCTTATTGTTAAACTGCTGTAAAAATATAAATGATTAAATCAGATATAGTGTTAAATAAAATTTATTTAAACATTTTTAAACATGTATATAAAATATTTTTCTATTGTGTACCTATAATAATTGATAACTAAAATAAATATTTTATATTATTAATTTTATTTATTTTATTTTATTATCTCAATATAATTGGTAATAACAGTAATCTCTTTAAAGTTAATGATTTTATTTTCTAATTAATAAGGATAATTTTTTGATTTTTAATATGAGGATATATATAGAATTGTATTAAGTATAAAAGTGATTCTCAAAATCAGATTTTAAAAGGTTACTCCTTATTTTTCAAAATTTACTATAAGATAGAGTGATTTTGCTCTAAAAAAAATTTATGAAACATCAAACTTAACTCTTAATTTTTTAAAATTATTTTTAAGCCCTCAAAAACAATTTCAAATGGCCCTGAGCTTACAGTGAACTGTCCAATTGTAATATATCCAATCACTAGTTTCACCCAATACGTGTTGCAGCAACTCCCGTGTTTGACATCCCAATTGGCAAAACTTTCTGGGTCGTACGTGAAGACTGGGGTTCGACCCTCCCTGAACTCGAGATAATGTCTTGAAGAAAAACGCTTGATTCATAATCTTTAGTTAATAAGTGAAGGATCAACAAGAATACTTGAGGGAAGTTATTCTTAACAGCTTCTTTGATAAGTTATGAGGTCAAAATGAAGCAAACCCAACTTCTGTAAGTGTGTATAAAGTTGAAAGCAACGTCCATTATTAAGTGATTTTTGTTGTCATGTAACATTGCCGTTGCCATAGATGAGGAGCCTTTTTTTTTTCCCCAAGTCTTGATCGATCATTCTCCGTAAGAAACTGATTAGGATATACCAAGGAAGTAAAATGTGGAACCTGGAACGCAAGATAAAAGAGGATGTAGATGGAGACATTATTGCAATTAATTATGAGACATTACTTAGTGTATGTGCTGTGTGTAAAAGAAAGTAAAAAGAGAATGAGAGACGGGATTCTCAGAAACTTAATATGCACACAAACAACTTATTAATTAAAAACGAAGAGTTTGTATTTATTTGTTCAGGCATAATCACTGGTAGCAGCACTCAGAGAAGACTCTTGCAAATTAATTGATATACATACAGTAAAAAGAGATTTAAGGGTAGTCTTAACATTTTCAACTTATATTTTTAACTGCTAAAGAATCTAAAAAATGTTTCAAGAACTTTGGAAAGTATAGAGAACAAAACATTTGGTGCCTGTAAGAATATTTAGGCACCGTATTCTAGCTTTAACACTTCCAAAGATTTTGTAACTTTTTTTTTCAAATATATATATATATATATTTTATGGTGGAGTCAACTCATCTCTTGCTTTAAATGCATTAGCGGTACCATGCAATCGCCAACTTTCTTTTAGAACACTGCAGCTGGTTCTGTTCCATGCTTACAAATTTGGTTTCAACTTGAAGAATTTGAAAAGAGTGCTTTCTTGAAACACAGAAAATTTTTTAAAGCTGTAAAGAAAAGAAGAACTGGATTCTGCTCAAATTTGGAGTGTTCATGGTGTTTAGCTTCTTGTTTTGATTATTCTAGTTTGCGTTCAGACGAGAGAAAGTTTGATATTTTGAGAAAAAAATGTCTGGGGTTGGATCAGAATGCTTTCGTTGGAGATTGCTAGGTGCAGCTTTCATTGGTTTACTTGTTGTAGCTTCAGTGTCTGTTTCAGCACAATCAAATTTGAAACCTGAAGCCACAAGTGAAAATAAAAATGATCATGTTGAGCCAAATAATATGATCAAAGTATCTACTACTAAAAGTCGATCAGGCTACAAACATGTTTGGCCGGTAAGTTCAGTCTAATACTATCATTTAATAATAGATGTATCCCTTTTTTTTTTTTTTGGGTATATTTCTATGTTGTGACATGGACTATATAATTGATACTTTATTAAATTGGATTGGCAGGATATGAAAATTGGCTGGAGAATCGTGGTGGGTACTATAATTGGATTCTTTGGAACAGCATGTGGGAGTGTAGGAGGTGTTGGTGGGGGTGGCATATTTGTTCCTATGCTTAATCTGATTGTTGGATTTGATGCAAAATCATCAGCAGCACTATCGAAATGTAAGTGAAATAAACCCTTCTGTTGCGGGTTCAATCTTCGTTGTTTAAGACAATCATAAGCTTACTCGCAGAATGATTTTAAATCTCATGTTGTGTATTTTTTTTTTCACTGTCGTCTGAGCAGGTATGATCACTGGTGGTGCAGCTGCCGCAGTTGTCTACAATCTAAGGCAAAGGCATCCTACACTTGATATTCCCGTTATCGACTATGACCTTGCACTTTTATTTCAACCTTTGCTGGTTCTGGGAATCAGTATTGGAGTTGCTTTCAATGTGATTCTTGCTGATTGGATGATCACAATTTTGCTAATAGTTCTATTCATAGGTATGTTCTGTTTGAGTGGCACTCTTGTTTTGTCAGTGTTCAGTTTGGACAAATATTTTGATAGGACTTTGGTGAAATGCAGTGTTGTCAACTAAGGCATTCTTGAAAGGAGTTGAAACTTGGAAAAAGGAAACCATAACAAAAAGGGTAATATTCTATTCTCATTGTCTATAGTGAAATAATTTATATTCCGATTGTTGATTTCTAGTGAATTATTTTATGTATAATTTGTACCTTGTCTTGTTTGTGATTCTCCAGGAGGCTGCTAAACAATTAGAATTACTTGGTATGTAGATTTTCAGTTTTTCTATCTTCCTTAGTTCCTTTGTTTTGCAAACTGATTATTTCCCAAATTAATTTAATTTAATTATTAGAAAATGGGAATCAAACAGAAGAGTGCAAATGTGATCCTGAGTATTTAAGAAATGACACAATTCCAGAAGAAACAGGGGAACCTAAAAAATCAAAGGTAAGGATGCTTGCAAAGCCTGCAATTTTTCCATGATCAAACATTTTTAAGACCAATATCTGTAACTTTGTCAGGTCTCAATTATTGAGAATATTTACTGGAAAGAATTTGGGCTTCTTGTTGCCGTCTGGGCTATAATCCTTGCATTGCAGATTGCTAAGGTAATTGTCTGCTTAGTTTGTGTTTATTTTTCCTTCATTTGATGTATTCACTTGAGGCAAACAGTGAACTGACGAAGCTCCTGAATGTTTTGGAAACAGAATTATACAACAACCTGCTCAGTTCTATACTGGGTATTGAACTTTTTACAGGTACATCCACAACCGAAAAATTGAATAAAAAGACCTGTGATTGTTCATATATTAGGATTAATATTTGCATTTTTCTCTTGTCTCTCAGATCCCAGTAGCCGGAGGAGTAAGTGCATACGAGGCAGTTGCCCTGTACAAAGGGCGGCGAAAGATAGCATCGAAGGGAGATGTAGGCACGAAATGGACAGCACCCCAGCTTGTGTTTTATTGTGCTTGTGGTATAACGGCTGGTGCGGTTGGTGGACTACTTGGTCTTGGTGGAGGATTCATTTTAGGCCCTCTTTTCCTGGAGCTCGGAATCCCTCCTCAGGTTCATAATTCTTAATCCCCCCAAAAAGTTTGAGACACTATTCAAAGCATACCCTCGACTTGAGCTTACGCATCCATGCCTGACTAACTTGTCAAGGCCTTCCATGCAGGTTTCTAGTGCCACGACCCTCTTTGCCATGACATTTTCCGCATCAATGTCCATTGTAGAGTATTATCTTTTGAAGCGTTTCCCAGTACCTTACGGTAACTTACCATCCAAGTATCAATTAAAAGTAAAACTTTATTCAGACTATACATGTATAATGTATTTATCATTTTTTGTTGATTACACAGCTCTCTACTTCTTTGCCCTGTCCGTCATTGCTGCCTTTGTAGGACAACATGTGGTGAAAAAGCTGATCAATCTACTAGGCAGAGCTTCTATAATCATTTTCACTCTGTCCTTCACAATCTTTGTGAGTGCATTATCACTAGGTATGCGATCTCATTCCTCATTCATGCAGTCATTGCGATTTCTCGCCATGGATTGTGAAATTAAAATTTAAGAACATTTTAAACTGATGAATGATTTTGCTTCTTTACAAACAGGTGGTATAGGCTTAGCAAAAATGATCAAAAGGATTGAACACAAGGAGTACATGGGATTCGACAACATTTGTTATACATAAAGGTCACAAAATAGGACGACTAATATCTAGGGGTGAAGTATTGGGTTCAAACATTACTTGTTTGGACAGGTTATATATAAATAATTTCTTGATGAAACAAAGGATTGTATACTTGTATTTATCTATTGATTCACTACCTATTTAAATGAATAAAATAAAATAAAATCACAATAGCTAGCAAATCGATGAAAGCCTTTCCTTTAATCAAGAACAATCTTTAATTCATTCTCCAATTAATCAGAGTTACCATCACGAGCCACAGTGTAGACAAGGAAGAATGAAGAGTGAGATCCTAAAATCATATGTATTTTATACAAATCAATATTTGGGGTTGATCAGATTCATTTTCAGAGACATGCATGCACACATTCATGAATGTACCACAGAATATGCAATTAATTTGAGTCTCCATATATACTTTGGGAATTTTGATAGTTTAGAGAAAGAGATAAATTATGGCTCAAGTTGGATCAGAACGACGTGGATTTAGATTAATAACAGCACTGTTAATTGGATTCATTTTGTTCCTTCAGTGCTTGTTTCAGCTGAACTAAAAATTTAAAACAATAAGATAAAGAAACTCAAGATATAAAATTGTAATAAACAAAAAGGTTGATCCCAGGACTTAAAAGTTGCAGACATGTTTGGCAAGTTTTTTTTTTTTTAATTTTAAATTTTAAATGTTTATACTTTTAAGATATAAAATTGTAATTTCTTTATTCATGATTCCTGACATTGCCTTCATTTTCCTATTTAGCAAATTAAATTTGGCTAGAAAATTTCACAATGTTGCTAGTAGTTCTGGGCCTCTGGCTCTTGGTATTATGGCCTAAATTGTATTCTTTTTTTTTTTTTGAGTCTGTTGGATAAATTATTGTTTCGATTGGGGAGAGGGTGGTAATTTGCAGCTTTGTCAACTAAGGCATTGAGTTGAAGCTTGGAAAATGGAAGCCTTCACAATGAAATTAGTATCTCTTGTTGAATGTGATGAACTAATAATTAATCGCTAATAATGATCGTTAATGGGCTGATTCGCAAATAATTTTGGGTTTATTTGCAAGTGTTCCGGAGATATCTGGTTCAACTAAAAGTAGCATCCATTGGTGGGGCTATATGAATTTTATCTATGCTGACGTGGACAAGAAACAAATTAAGAGAGAAATTCTACACTACATCTGAGGTATCATATCATTCATATAACAAACAAATGATGCTTTGACATGTATGCATTTATTTTAAAAGACCACCATGCAAGCGGTAGTTACATTAAATTCAATTATACATGTCATGCATGCATCAATTGATTGTATTATCTTAGATGTATTGTAGAATTTCTCCTGTTAAAGTCGTTATAGAAAACTCGAAAAACCAGAAAATAAGCTCAGTGATGTGCTCTCTTAATGGGCCTTGTTTGTGAATTATTTGTAACCATTTTTGGTGATTTTTTTTTTTTTGGTTAAAAATCCCTCGATTCTCTATGTAAACTTGTATCAATTTCTTAGTGATTTGATTAAGGAAATTTGCTGAATTTTTCTTCAACATTGAGTGCTTTTTTCTCTTCTTGTTTATTTATTGATCGGGTAATGGAAATAGAGTCCTAGAAGAATTTATAAATGACCCTGAATACTTAAGCATTACATCTCCAATAACAAAGGAACCTAGCTAAATGATCAAAGGTAGTTAATTAAGAACATGATTAATTAGAGAGTCTGCAGCATTTGCATGACCGTTAAGTTTTAATTAGGACTCAAAATTGTAATTGATAATAATTACTGGCAGAAAGAAGACTTCTTGTTGCTATTTGGGTTATATAGTCCTTGCATTGCAGATTGCCAAGGTATTTTCACTCAATATTATGTGTTTATTTTTACCTTTGGAATGGAAACTTGTTTTTAAGTTGCTTTTATGCATTCCTATATATGGCTGAACTGATGGGAACCCTACTTGTTTTTTGGCAACCGAATTACAAAACATGCTCAGTGCTGTATTGAATAATAAAACTTATTGCAGGTAAAAATATGAAACCAAATTTACAAGATTTTTTATCCTAATATCTTAATGGAGTCTTTCTCCACATTTTTCCAACTCTTTGTACAAGGTGTGTCAATATGAAAATTCATGATCTTTTGAGGGATTAATTCTACTGCAAAGATTTATCTTTTAGTAACATTTCGTACAAAGAATTGGGGATTCGCATTTACAAAATGTGCATAAACCAGCAACATTAACATTCGAAGGTTCTTAGAATTGGAAGATTTGTGGGTTGATTCTTTTTGGTGAAGAAAATCCTACAAAACTCTGTATACGACTCTTCATATTACTTTTTGGTATTATTTTTGGTAATTCGTTGTTGCAATGAAGTGTTACATAATTCAAAAACAGCCAACACACAGGGGCTTGAAGTGTTTCTTACGTTGCCCAAAAAATAAATAAATAAACAATACAGCATGACACACATTTGTTCACCAATTTCTTGTCTTAATTTGTATAAAGAATTTTAGCTGTCAAATGCAATTTGTCATAGGATTTGGAACTGATTCTACTTCTGGATAACTTTAAGCTGGCATGTCACCTAATGTAGTATATCTTCTGGTTTGGAATAAGTTCATGATTCGAGTTTAGTACTAATTTTTAGAGGCCCACATTTTCTTTATAGGTTTGTATTAACAGGTTTAGTTGATAAGGCTTTTGGATTCGAATATCGCTCACATCAGAATTAGACATGAGGAAGGGGAATGGTGCCTTGTTTCTGGAGAAACTTTATGATCTAAAGGCTTAAACAAGTAGGTGAGGGGTCCAATTATAGTATATTCGGTCACTAGTTTCACCCAATTTCAATATTTTTGTTCATTTGTTAGTGAATGTTGCGGCATCCTAAGCGATTGCCGGTTGGTTCAATTGGCAAAACCTTCTAGTGGTACATGAGGACTCGGGTTCAACCACGAAGTGGGGATATTATACTAGAGAAATCACTTGATGCATAAACTTTAGCTAATTATAAGTAAGGCCCAACAATAGTATTTAAGGGAAGGCTTTTTTTTTTTGGTATAATTTTTTAAATAGAATTTATTTAGGTATAACTTTTATTAAAAAAAGTTTTAGTTGTTTAATTGTCGATGAGTTCTTTTATTAAAATTATAAAATTACTTTAATAGATAAATTTTTTAAAATTATGTTATGAAATAAATGAAATAAAATTGTCAAATAGTAAAAGATATTTTTAAAAATTACAAGATTTTTCTTCTTTCAAATTCTAGTTTCTATTTTTATTTTACTCAAAGCACAAACAAACCAAATCCTATAATTGATTCTATAAATAATTTTTTTTTTATTTCATCGAAATGGGATTTTAGGGATAGCAATGAGATTCCCCAATATCATGTTAAGAATAGCTAGGATTTCCAGGAGAAGATGCCTGTATATTTTAACATCTTTTAAAATATTTTCAACCTCTACTCCCTAAAACTCAAAATTTGAGCTTTTTCTAATGGAAGCATAATAGTTTATTTAATCTTCCAAAACTCTGCTAAAAAAATAACCAAACAACAATAAAAGTTTTGAAAAAAGTGTCTGAGATTATATTGACACTTATGATCATTAAATAAGTCATACTAAATAGGTACCAAGTCTCAACAGCTTTTTTCATTAGCTAAGACATGAAAATGAAGCAAACCCAATTCTGTCTGTGTATAAACTTTTAAAAAAAAAACTTCCATTTTTATTTGATCTTTGTTTTCATGTTTGCATGGATGTTGCCATAGATGAGGAGCATTTTTTTCCCAAGTCTTAATGAAACATTTTCCTTAAGAAAACGATTAGTCGAGAGAAAGCTGAAAGCTTCTATTTTTATTTTCTCTGACAAGAATATACGTAGCTAGATGGTAGATGGTGAAACCTGGAAGGCAAGATAAAAGAGGATGCATTGAGACATTACTAAGTGTATTTCCTGTGTGTAAAAAGAAAGTTATAAACTTGCTAAAGCTACAGGTTTGGAACCCAGAAAAATGACTCAAGCATACATAAAGAACTTATATTTTCCAGCTTTAATGTTTCTACTGATTTTATTGATTTATAAAGTACTAGTATACAAAGGCAGTCCGTTTTCTAAACCTAGAATTGAGGGCTGATATGACATCACATATCATAAAAAAAGAGGTTGTAACAAACCATCAGGACAGTTGTCTTATTGTTCATGAATCATCATCATTCATCAATCCTTATCAACAAAGTGACCAGAATGCTTTTGCTCATAAAGACAACCAGACCATGAATCCTGACCCTTAATCCATTTGCTATCCAAGGGCTGTTCTTCATTCACTAAAGGTTCCGTAGAATTTCAGATAAGAGTGTTACCACCAGGAGTTGTTAATTGAGGCATTTCGTCGAACACTCTGTCAAATGCATCAAACACCTCCTCATTTTAACCGAGCGCACAAACAACTAATAAACATAGAGTTTCTACTGTTCAACAGTCAGAGAGATTCTTCGAAATTAAACCCAAACAGGACAAAGATGCATAGGGGCAGTTTAAAAATTTTCATTTTTCAACTTATATTTTCTAAAAATTTTAACAAAGATTCAAAAAATATAACGAAAATCTTGGTGACTGTCGGAGAATATAGGCACCGTATTCTTGCTTTATATACAAAGTTTTGTGGCTCCCTTTCCATTTTTAAAATAACTAACGGTGGTGTCAAATCGTCTCTGCTTTAAATACGGCATGCAATCGCCAAGTCTCTTTTAGGATACTACAGTTTGTTCTGTTCCATACTTACAAATTTGGTTTCTGCAAACACAAAAAATTTTAAGCTATAAAGAACTGGATTCTGTTCAAAATTCTGAGTGTTCGTGGTGTGTAGCTCCTAGTTATGACAATTCTGGTTTGTATGACAATTCTGGTTTGTGTTCATACTAGAGAAAGCTTTACATTTTGAGGAAAAAAATGTCTGGGGTCGGATAAGAATGGTGTCGATGGAGATTGCTAGCAGCAACTTTCATTGGTTTACTTGTTGTAGCTTCATTGTCTGTTTCGGCGCAATCAAATTTGAAACATGAAGCTACAACTGAAAATAAAAATGACCAAGTTGATCCTAATAATGTAATCAAAGTATCTTCTCCTAAAAGTCGATCAGGCTACAAACATGTTTGGCCAGTAAGTTCAATATGTTAGTGACATGGACTACATATTTGACACTTCATGAAATTGGATTGATAGGATATCAAATTTGGCTGGAAAATTGTGGTGGGTACCGTAATTGGATTCTTAGGAGCAGCGTGTGGGAGTGTAGGAGGTGAGGGTGGCGGTGGCATTTTTCTTCCTATGCTTAATCTGATTGTTGGATTTGATGCAAAATCATTAGCAGCACTATCAAGATGTAAGTGAAACAAACCCTTCTGTGAGAATGATTTTTGCTCTCATTTGTAAATTCGTTTTGATTTAATTTTGGATCACTTTCCTTGTGAATTGACTATCTTCAAATCATCCCCTTACTTCTTCAATTTACCCTCATTACTGTTGAGAAGGCAAAAAAATAAAAATAAAAAAATAAAAATCATCAATCCAACCTCATTTTTCCCTTATCTTTTGAAAAAAATGAGAGTAACTTAAGGTTTTGAAAAGTAAGGGGTAATTTGAGGGCTAATCCAAAATTACCCATTCTTTTTTTATTTATATGAGCAGGTATGATCACTGGTGCTGCAGCTTCTACATTTCTCTACAATCTAAGGCAAAGACATCCGACACTTGATATACCCATTATCGACTATGACCTTGCACTTTTATTTCAACCAATGCTGGTTCTGGGAACCAGTATTGGAGTTGCCTTCCATGTGATTTTTGCTGATTGGATGATCACAATTTTGCTAATAGTTCTATTAATAGGTATGTTCTTTCTTATTTGCACTCCTGTTTTTAAGTGTTCTGTTTGGACAGGTGTTTTGATAAGGCTTTGGTGAAATGCAGTCATGTCAACTAAGGCATTCTTGAAAGGAGTTGAAACTTGGAAAAAGGAAACCATAACGAAACTGGTAAATTTCTGTACTTAATGTCAAATTATTTGAACTCATTTTTGTCTAATTCAGTTTAACTTGCTTTGGTATATTTGCCTTTACATGTTTTTTATTGTCCAGAAGGCTGCTAGATGCTTAGAATTAAATGGTGAGTTGATAGATATTCTGCTTTCTATCTTCACTTTCTTTAATTTTCAAATTTCTTGTGCCCCAAGCCAACTTAATTTGTTAATCAGAATATGGGAATCCAGCAGAAGAATTCAAATTTGAACCTAAGTCTTTAAGTAATGGCACAACTCCGAAAGGAACTGAGGAACCTAAAAAATCAGTGGTAAGAACATTTGCAAAGCCTGCAATGTTTCCATGATCAAACATTTTTAATGACTTGTACCTGTAACTCTTTCAGGTCTCAATTATGCAGAATATTTACTGGAAAGAACTTGGGATTTCTTGTTGCAGTGTGGGCTATAGTCCTTGCGTTGCAGATTGCTAAGGTAACTGTCTGCTTTGTGTTTATTTTTCCTTCATTTGATGCAACTCATAGAATTCCTGTATGTTTTGGCCACAGAATTACAAAGCCACCTGTTCAGTGGTATACTGGGTATTAAACTTTTTACAGGTACCATCACAATGGAATTAAATTGAAAAGAAGAATTTGCTCATATATCAAGATTATTATTTGCGTTTTTCTTTTCTTGCCTTTCAGATTCCTGTTGCTGGAGCAGTGAGTGCATACGAGGCAATAGCCCTGTACAAAGGGCGGCGAAAGATTGCATCAAAGGGAGATGCAGGCACAAAATGGAGGGCAAACCAGCTGTGTTTTCTGGTGCTTGTGGTATAATGGCTGGGGTAGTTGGTGGACTACTTGGTCTTGGTGGAGGGTTCATTTTAAGCCCTCTTTTCTTGGAGCTTGGAATCCCTCCTCAAGCATACCATCAACTTGAGCTTGCGAATCCATGCCTGCTTAACTTGTTTAGTGTTCCATGCAGGTTTCAAGTGCCACAGCTATCTTTGTCATGACATTTTCCTCGTCAATATCCATTGTAGAGTACTACCTTTTGAAGGGTTTTCCAGTACCTTACGGTAGCTTATTACCCAAGTATCAATTTAATGTAAAATTCTTATGGCCAAGCTTCAAATTTGGACTATTTATTAATCATTTTTGAGTGATTTCACAGCTATCTACTTCTTTGCTGTGGCGACCATTGCTGCATTTGTAGGACAATACGTGGTGAGAAAGTTGATCAGTATATTCGGCAGAGCTTCTATGATCATTTTTACTCTGTCCTTCACAATCTTTGTGAGTGGATTATCACTAGGTATGCTACTCATAATTCATGCACTTATTGCAATTTCTAGCAGTGGATTATGAAATTTCTATTAAGAACATTTAAACTGATGAATGATTTGCTTCTTTAAAGACAGGTGGTGTAGGCTTAGCAAAAATGATAAAAAGGATTGAACGTAAGGAGTACATGGGATTCGACAGCATTTGTTCATATACATAAATTAAGGTCACAAATTGAAGTTACTAACAACATTTAGGGGTGTTTGGGATTGTAGTAGTTGATGAAATAAGCTATTATTGCTTTGCGGATGAAATGAGCTGTTGATTTAAAAAGAGTAAATTGTGTTATTATGTTTGCTGTGAGTTTGAAAAGCAAAGTATATGAATTTGATAAATTTTATTACGAAAGTGCTGTTTTATTATATAATTACCAAAATAGACATAAATTTAAATTCCGTTAGAAAAGCTATTAGCCCGCAACACAAAATAAAGAAATAACACAAGATGAAGAACAAAATGAGAGAGCAAAATATTATAGAATAATTTTATTCATTTCAAGTGTGTACAAAACAAGGAGATGAGCTCTCCTTTTATAGTTACATCATCACTACATGAATTGAATGAAAACATTATGGATCATAATTTCTTGTGTGATAGTGGGAGTTATAGAGAAGTCAAAGGTTGCTAGTGGGAGATAGTGGGGAAACAAAAGGATGAATGCTTTGAACATCCACATTTATTTTAATAAATTCATAACACTCCCCCTTGGATGTTCATTACAAAAGAATATGCCTCATTAAAACCTTTACTAAAAAAAAAACCCTTATGGGGAAAAAATATTAGTAAAGGAAAAAAGAGTACATTATCTATTGATCTCCTCAAATAAATAATTTTGAAGATATAAAGTTGCCTCATTAAAACCTTACTAGGAAAAACCCAGTGGGATAAAAACCTAGTGAGGAAAAAGAGTACAACATATAAAATATTTTTCTAAAATAAATTATTTTCCCCAACAAGTGTACTCCCCCTCATCTTGACATAGATTCTTCAAGATTTGGACAAAAATCTTTGAGTCGACGCATCCCAATTTTGTGTACCAATTTTTTGAATGTTGCAGTTGGTAGGGATTTTGTAAATAAATCGCAGATTATCACTTGAGCGTATTTTTGAATATCTATATCACCATTCTTTTGAAGCTCATGCGTATAAAAGAATTTTGGTGAAATATGCTTGGTCCTATCACCTTTTATATAACCACCTTTAATTTGGGCAATGCATGTTTGCATTATCCTCATATAACATTGTGGGGTTATTTTTAATTGATGACAATCCACATGTTTCTCGAATATGTTGTATCATTGATCTTAACCAAATGCACTCTCTACTTGCTTCATGAATAGCAAGTAATTCCGAATGATTTGAGGATGTTGCAACCATTGTTTGTTTCATTGATCTCCATGATATAAACACTATCACCGAGAGGTAAATAAATAACCCGTTTGAGATCCGGCTTTATGTGGATCAGAGAGATATCCAAAGATCTGCATATCCAATTAGTGGTGATTTTAATCCATTTGGATAAAATAAACCCATGTCAATGGTTCCACGAAGGTAGCGTAATACGTGCTTTACACCATTCCAATGCCTACGAGTTGGTGCAGAACTATATCTTGCTAATAAATTAAGCGAAAATGCAATATCGTGTCGAGTACAATTTGCAAGATACATGAGTGCACCAATTGCACTTAAATATGGTACTTCAGGACCAAGAGTTGCTTATTTATCTTCTTTAGGACGAAATGGATCTGTTCCCACATCAAGTGATCGTACCACCATTGGAGTACTTAATGGATGGGCTTCATCCATATAAAATCGCTTCAAAACTTTTTTAGTATATGTTGATTGATGTAAGAGTATTCCACTTGACAAATACTCAATTTGTAAGCCAAGACAAAATTTTATTTTTCCAAGATCTTTCATTTCAAACTCATTTTTCAAATAAGAAAATTTGTTTTTGAAAGCTCTTCGGGAGTTAGATGAGATTTAAATCGTCAACATATATCGCAACTATTGCAAATCCAATTTCAGATTTTTTAATAAAAACACAAGGACAAATTGGATTATTTACATATCCTTCTTTCAATAAATAGTTGCTTAGGCGATTGTACCACATACGCCTGCATCGCTTTAATCCATACAAGGATCGTCGTAGTTTCAAAGAATATAAACTACGAGGTTTAAATTTGTTTGCTTCTGGCATTTTAAACCCTTCGGGGATTTTCATATAAATATCTGTATCAATAGAACCATACAGATAAGCAGTTACAACGTCCATAAGGTGCATGTCAAGCCCTTCTGAGGCTGCGAGACTAACTAAAAATCGAAATGTAATTGCATCCATAACAGGAGAATATGTCTCCTCATAATCAATGCCAGGTCTTTGAGAAAAACCTTGTGCTACTAATCTTGCTTTATATCTCACAATTTCATTTCTCTCATTTCGTTTTCTAACAAACACCCACTTATATCCAACAGGTTTGACATCTTCAGGTGTCAGGACTACTGGTCCAAATACTTTACGTTTTGCAAGTGAATTTAGCTCTACTTGAATAGCATCTTTCCACTTTGGCCAATCATTTCTAAGTCGGCATTCTTCCACAGTTTTTGGATCATGATCCTCATCATCATTTGTAATATTAAAAGCAACAGTGAATGAAAAAATATCATCAATAATTATTTCATTTCGATCCCAAGATTTTTCTATACCAACAAAACAAATCATTATTTAATTATTTTGTTTCTCTTGGGGAGAAATTGATACTTCTTTCGATAGTTGGTAAATTTTCTTCTTCTAGATCAACAGGATGAATACTATTTGATTGATCAATCTCTGTTATTTGATTAGTAGTCAATGGCTCTTCAGGAGTACTTATTTCATTTTTTAACCTTTCTTGTGTTTTCCTCTTCCGGGGAATTCTGTCTTTTGAGCCAATTGGCCTTCCACGTTTCAGACGTATTTTACTTCCGTCGTGTTGTCCTTCAGGGATCTCAACACGTGCTGGGGCATTTTCAGCTGGAATATGTGATTCTATTATTTTTCTTGAATCAGTAAATGCATCAGGAATTTGATTTGCAATATTTTGCAAATAAATGATCCTTTGAACTTCAAGTTCACATTGATTTGAACCAAGATCAAGATGAGATAATGATGATGCATGCCATGTAATCTCACGTCGTTCATTAATTTTTGTCTTTTCTCCCCCTAACGACGTGAAAACTTGTTCATCAAAATGGCAATCCAGAAATCTTGCGGTAAAAAGATCTCCAGTTAAAGGCTCAAGATACCTAATTATTGATGGAGAATCAAAACCAACATAAATTCCAAGTCTTCGTTGTAAGCCCATTTTATTCCTTTGTGGGGGAGCAATCGGGACATAAACGGCACATCCAAAAATTTTCAAATGAGAAATATCTGGCTGTTGGCCAAAAACAAGTTGTGAAGGTGAATATGTATGATAAGAACTTGGTCGAATGCGAATTAATGATGCAGCATGTAGTATTGCATGTCCCCAACATGAAAAAGGTAAATTTGACCTAAGAATTAATGGTCTTGCAATTAATTGTAAACGCTTAATCAAAGATTCAGCTAAACCATTTTGTGTATGAGTGTGTGCAACAGAATGCTCAACATCAATTCCAATAGACATGCAATAATCATTAAAAGATTTAGATGTGAATTCACCAGCGTTATCAAGTCTAATTCTTTTAATAGGAAAATCAGGAAATTGTGCTTTTAATTTAATAATTTGAGCAAGAAATCTAGCAAATGCAACACCACGACTAGAAAGTAAAGAGACATGTGACCATCTAGTTGATGCATCTATTAAGACCAAGAAATAACGAAATGGTCCACAATTTGGATGTATAGGGCCACATATATCCCCTTGGATTCTCTCTAAAAATTTAGGAGATTCAAAACTTACTTTCATCGGAGATGGTCGAATTATTAATTTCCCTTGAGAACAAGCAGCACATGGACTTTCGGTAGGCAAAAGAATCTTCTGGTTCTTTAATTGATGTCCATGTGAATTTTGTATAATACGACGCATCATAATTGATCCAGGATGCCCAAGTCTATCATGCCAAAGTTTAAAAATCTTTGGATCAGAGAACTTCTGGTTTATTGCAAAGTTTATTTCTATTGTTCTTATAATTGTATGATACAACCCAGAAGAAAGAGAAGGTAAATTTTTCTAGTACATGCTTCTGGCATGAAATAGTTGAAGTAATACAAAGAAATTCACAATTACCTTCATTAGATGTTTCAATGTGATATCCATTTTGACGAATGTCCTTAAAACTAAGCAGATTTCTGCTGGATCTGCTGGAGTATAAAGCATCGTTTATTTGTAATTTTGTACCATTTGGTAACATAATATTAGCTCTTCCGGAGCCTTCAATTAGGTTAGCAGAACCAGATATTGTATTAACATTAGCCTTAGCTAATATTAAATTATGAAAATATTTTTTATTTCGTAGAATTGTGTGCGTTGTTGCACTATCCACCAAACATCCATCTTCATTATTCACCAAGTGATTGTTCAAATTCATTGTATATCTTCACACATAGATATAAATAAGTCAATTGAATATAAAAATATTCAAATAATATAAAGAAAACATTACAGAAAATGTTTTATTAAGAAAATTGAAAAGTTACACACCAAATTCTCATAAAACACTAAAAACAATAAACACTCTTACAATATAAACTTAAACACACTATAACTGTAAAGAAACACACCAAGCTTTAAACACATTAGTACTTATTTTAGAATTTAAACACACCAAACTTTAAAAATAACACACTTCAAACTATGGCACTCTTAATCGGTCTTCACATGTCCATCACCAATTAAATGGCCAATTTTGCCATTTGGATCTTCAAAAAAATCAGAAACATCCAAATGAGTTATATCAATTGGATTTTCATGATCTATGAAATTTGTCTCAATTTCTTTTCCTTTTGCATTTTTAGATGCTTGATAAAGATCAGCTAAATGTTTTGGTGTACGACAAATACGAGACCAATGTCCCTTCACACCACATCTGAAGCAAACATTTTCATGATCCTTTGGATATTTCTTTTGTGGATCTTTTTCTTGCTTCTCATTATTGTTATTCCACTTCGAGTGGTTTGATCGATATTTCTTGTTATAGCCACCGCGGCCTCGATTATTTTTGTAGCCGCGGCCTCGACCACGACCTCGATTAGCATTACGATTATTGGATGAAGTACCATTCGCTTCAGGGAAAGGTACAGATCCAGTTGGATGAGACTGATGGTTTCTCAACAAAAGTTCGTTATTTTTTTCAGCCACTAAAAGACATGAGATTAATTCAGAATACTTTCTAAATCTCCGCTCTCGATATTGCTGCTGCAGGAGCAAATTCGAAGCATGAAAAGTAGAGAATGTCTTTTCCAACAAATCTGCTTCAGTAATCTCTACTCCACATAATTTTAATTGAGAAACAATTTTGAATAATGCAGAATTGTATTCACTAACAGATTTAAAATCTTGTAATCGTAAGTGCATCCAGTCATAACGAGCTTTTGGAAGTATAACAGTTTTTTTATGATTAAATCTTTCATTAAGACAATCCCAAAGGACATGTGGCTCTTTGACCGTAAGATACTCACTTTTCAATTGTTCATGAAGATGGTGGCGAAGAAAAATCATTGCCCTAGCACGGTCTTGGGTTGATGCATCATTATTTTCTTTAATAGTATCTCCAAGATTCATTGCATCAAGGTGGATTTCAGCATCCAAGACCCATGATAGATAATTATCACCAGAGATATCAAGTGCCACAAATTCAAGTTTCGCGAGATTCGACATTTTCAAACAACTATAAAACAATAAAGATAAATAATTAATTCATTATTAACAAGTAAATACTAGATATGTCATATACTCATAGAAATAAAATAATAAAATTTTGTAATCATCACATATACTATTCATGTTACAAAATTCATTTCAAATCTCATACCAACAATTATGCATATTTTAAGAGATATAGTAATATACATGCAATCATGGGAAAGCAATCTTATTTCAAACATCAATAGGATGATAATAACTAATATGACATAATTTGGTGATGAACAATTATAGGTATATAACAACTAAATTTGCTATATATAAGAAACAAAATAATTTATACGATCAACGTCTCTCGCTTGATAACGTGTTAGAAAAGCTATTAGCCCGCAACACAAAATAAAGAAATAACACAAGATGAAGAACAAAATGAGAGAGCAAAATATTATAGAATAATTTTATTCATTTCAAGTGTGTACAAAACAAGGAGATGAGCTCTCCTTTTATAGTTACATCATCACTACATGAATTGAATGAAAACATTATGGATCATAATTTCTTGTGTGATAGTGGGAGTTATAGAGAAGTCAAAGGTTGCTAGTGGGAGATAGTGGGGAAACAAAAGGATGAATGCTTTGAACATCCACATTTATTTTAATAAATTCATAACAAATTCTCTTTTATTAGTATATTACGATTTATGAAAAAGTAAAACATAATTATCCTTTTGTTAAAATATTAATGTTATAATATAAACTTAAAAAATGTGTGGTGGCTTATTTAATAAGCTATTTATAAAAAATAACCTTTTGCATTATTTTAAAAGCTGCTCAAAACGAAGAAACTTATAAAATAAGCAGCTTTTAAGAAATTTACAAACACCATTTTTGTTAAAACTTATGAAACAAGCTGCTTACAACGTTTCAACTGTAATCTCGGATTCAAATCTTACTTGCTGTAACAAGTTGTAATGATGGAACAAGGAAATTTTACATGTATTTATTTGTTGATTTGTTATATATTTAAAGGAAAAAAGAAATCAAATTAGCAAATATTGATGAACCACTTTAATCAAGAACGATTTATCTTGAATTCAATCCCTATTAATTACTAATACATGCATGAAAAGGCTGCTTTTAATTATCTCAAGAAAGATACCAAGACTCTAAGAGACTCAAGGTAACATAGACTCACTCAGATCAAAGGTCACTTCCGCGAACTCTATGCTGAGAATTAGCAAAGCCTTGTGTAGGTAATTAATTTCTCCTCTAGACAAATTTGATATGTTGTTGCAGCTGAAAAGTAGAGAAAAATTAAATTTTAATATTTTTTGGAATTGAAAAAGTATTTTTCAAATGTAAAAACTATATTTTTGCAATTAGGACAATATTTATTAAAAAAAAATTCAATATCAATCTTTTTCACTTTTTATTTTTTAACTAAGAGGATCATTGTAGTCAATATCAATTGAAATAAAGTAAAAGTAAAGAAAACATAAATTTTAGCGGAGACATATATAAGAGCATATATATTTTGAGTAATTTTAAAAAATATAAGGACACCAAGCATGTGGTTCAAATCCTAGAAACTGAAAGAGCATTAGCCCTTAGTTAGTCTTACTGTCACCGCTGTAGGCCATGCAGGCCATACCAAGGCTTAGCTTATTGCCTTACCATCATGAGCCACCAATGATGACAAGAAAGAATGAACAGTGAGATCTTAAAATCATATATATTTTTGTACAAAATATTCTGAAACTCCTATTTATGAATGAATACATGAAACCTTTTTTATGCTTGTCAAGAAAGTAGACATAATAAAGATTACACACATATATAAGGCAAGTCATTTGATATATTGGGAAGAGCTTTTCCAATTATCTTCATTTTGATCTGAGTTAGTGGAGTATCACCAGGTATGTAAGTCTTTGGCTCTGTATTCACTGCATTTTCTCTCATAAAATTGAGATCACACAATAAGATTGTTTCCAAGGCATTTCACGGACTGAAAAATAGAAATTGTTCAGGTTTTTGACAAATGAACCCTTCTTTCTTATCAAATAGGTGGGGTAGGCATTGCAAACGGCCAAACATGATTGCAAAGACTGAGCAAAATGATTTGTCAATACTTTCATATGAACTTTAATACTGGAATGTTTCCAGATGCACTGACCATAAGCAGACAACTTCATAGCAATCAAATAGAGATTCCAACTTTATCAAATACAGATGTAGTCGAGAAACAAAATCAAATAGCATTTTCTTTCTTTTTTCTTTAATGCTAAGCAATCAGTTCAAAGTGTATATATATAAATGAGGTTACAAGGGAGCAAAAATCCTACTATTAAAGTGTAGGTAAATTCGAATTTGATTTTATTGAGCACGACTGCCGGCAGTAGTTACAACTCATATCTCTAAGAATTGTATAACTAATAACGCAAGCAGATTTTTTTTGGAAGCATTTTAATTTTGAAAACAGTTCTTCCAGGATTTTACTAATAATATACTAATAAAACTGATTCACATTGTTACCCTGCTTCATCTTCTTCTTCTTGGTTTGCCTTTTCTTTTTCCTTTTTTTTTTTTTTGTGGTTAAATTTTCACTATTCCAAATCACTATACGATCTATAATTCATCTTTGAGAGCTTGATCCTTTTCTTTCAATTGTTCATCTTTAGGGGATTGATCTTTTCCTTTCAATTGTTCCTTGATAAATGCCGCTAAGTTCTTTGAGCTGGACCTTGCTGAAACTTTGATCTGTCCACAAAATGTAAGTCTTGCATTAGAAAGATAGAGTACATATTAGACAAAATAAATGAATATACATATATCATTAGACAATTACCGGGTTTGCTTTATCACCAGCTGGGTAGAATAGAAGTGTTGGGTACTCCTCAACCTGCAATGACATATATCGACAATGCATAAGCTATCAGCATTCTTTATGAACTATAATGAGGTTCAAATTGTTTCTCGATTGAGCTCCAATTCCCCAAAAACTAAATATTGTGGGCAACGTATCCTTTTTCTTTTCTCTTTCGTAAATATTCTAAAATGTACTACAAAATTGCAACAAGATTCTGGGGACTAAAGTTTCTGAAACACACACCTGCAGTTTTGGATGCTCATTTGCGGAAGCATCTATCTTTGCAATGACTAGATTGTCCAAACCCTTGAAGTGCTTAGCCAACTTTTCGATTTGCTTGCTAGTTGTCTCACATCTGACACACCATGGGGTATATACCTGTTTTGCATCGATTGAAATAAGGTATTTCACCAAGGTGCATAAAATTCCAAGAGATCAGAAGTCCAATCAATTGCATCAAAGCAACAGTACTAATGCAGACAAATGAGATCCATAGTTCTACAAGATAAAAAGGAAGCAATATCCTCTATTACTTATGATTCCACTTTTATGGAAATTGTGGCATGCATGCTTCAGCATCTCTGACCAGTCATTGGATCATGTTTTGAAGTATATCAAAGAATACAATACTTTACTTTTATTAGAACAATGACAAATGGTGCACTTGAATGATTTCATCTTCTGTTCAATAGGCGTGTATAATGAGTATGATTATCAAATAGCTTAAACAAGATCTCATCACCATTTGAAAATAAAAAATAGCCAGATACAGACAGAAAGAACAAATGCAAACCTCTAGAAGAACATCCTTGGGACTGTTCAAAACCAAGTCATCAAATGTCTTTCCTACAACAATCTGCACGTTTGCGTTTGTCTGCAAGTTTGACACTCATCAATATATTTCACATTTTAAATGAATAAAAAAAATTAAAGAATTGAAAAGATGTCAGGTAGAACATTTTTTGAAATCAGAGATTGAAGAATAAAATATAAATTTAGATTATACAAACATGATCCCAAGTACTTATCTAATGAGTAAGAAATATCGCACTCACGTTATCTGGAATTGGCTGTGATTTCAAGTAAGGTGTCAGAGTACCATGCAGAAGCCTTGAGCAAAACTCCTAAAAATATCATTTCAGACAAAGTCATTAGCCTATGTAGATGTTTCAGAAAAATATACATCAAACAGATGAGAAATTTACTTCTATGTTGCTTGGCGTGGGATCTGACTCTAACAAAAACTTTGAAATGACTTTGTTATCAAAGGCAGTCACCTATCAGATAGACAAGAAGCTGTCAGTTTACAGCTTCAGTTAAATGATACTCAAAAGACAGCTAATAGTCAATATTGAAATCTAACCACAGTGTTCTTTGATTCTTCAAGCCCAAATAAAGTTAAAAATGGCTTTGCCAGGTCTTCATCTGCGATATCTACTGCTGTAAACATGATCTGCACCAAGACAATAACATTGTAAGAATATAGTTACGAAAGACTATTGTTTTCTTCATAGCTTCAACAATTCTAAAACTAAGTACCTTTGCCTTGAACTTTCTTGCTATATCTTCAAGTGGCTCAAGAAGACTCTTTAACTCATCAGCTTTTGCAAAGACATAAACCTGGATTACAAGCTTTACCTCATAAGCATGTTTACAAGTATAGTTTATGATCAACATAATCTTGGCTAGGCAAGAAATCAACTTAAGTTGTTACAGACAGGACGAACTAAAGGCAAAAATGGTGAATTCTCTTTCCACAGAATTTTGAGTGCTGTAATGTTGAAGCTCCCTCTCCATTAAGCAGTTTAATTCCTTATTTAACTTCATAATCTTATTTGGGAAAAGGTCCAACAAATAAAATTTTTGTAAAGAAATAAACAAGATAAAAGCATAAAAGAAAAATAATAAGTTGGAATTATTGCAACCTGAAGTTTGATAGGGCTGGAGTGAACACTGGCAGAATTTATATCAGTCAGTTTGGTTACTAATGGAAACTTGCTGTAGTCCAAAAATTGCAATATTTTGTCCATTTTGAAGGTCTCTACTGCAAAACCGAACAAATGCATTTTTCATTAACTCAGTAAATTCTTGCTCATATCGTATGGAAACAAGAAAACAACTAATGTTGAACAAATTTTAAATTTCTATTGTCTAAAAAATTTTCAAAGCATGGTTTCAAATTAACAATGGAATATAAGAAATGAAACTGATGAAATTTCTTAGTTAACAAGCTGACCACAAGGGTACATGCAATAAAAAACGTCCAACCCCTTGAAGCAATTAAGATGAGAAAGTAGTAAGCAATCAAAAAGTACTGCAGGACAAATCAATATGCCAACAACAGACATATTACTGTAAAATCACCAACTCACCATATCCAGTGTATCTATCTGGCTCACTTTTAACAATTCCTAGGAAGTGGTCAGTAGATTTGATATCAGGGTACAGGACTTTGGCAACCTGAAAGTTGCTTGTTTCAACAAACTGGATTTCATTATCAGCAGCTGCTGTTTTTACAAATTCTTCATAATCAGATCCCTGCGAATATTTGCGTGTCATGTAAATAAACACCAGTAAATGAGCAACTGCAGCTGAAACATATCTTATGATCTTGACTAGTTATTTTAAAACATTAGTGAACACATAACAATTTGTATGACAAGCTGAAATATGAGAGTGTAGCCATCAAGTTCCTAAACTATATGAACTCATCATGAAATTGTTATAGTAAACGAGATAACGCTCATATCACTATCCCTTCCTTTTTTTTTTTTTTGGGTACATTATCACTTCAAAAGTGGGCAAGATATAATTCAGAAAGACAAGCTCAGTCTACCACTTGAAGGCATCTGAACCAGTATGGTCAATCAAACAATTGGGAATCCAAAACATATTACTTAAGCAACAAATAAAATACTTCAGATCTAGACAAATTTCAATTTGCAGAGTGCTTTAAAAAATGTTCAATTACTATATGTGACTTCATGTATCATTATAAAAGCAGAGCAGCCAATTCTTGGTCCAACCAGTTTTGCCAGTAAGAACTACTTAAATCTGGGTCTGCATCACTTGAAACAAGCCAGGTTTGACCAGATTGTTAGAATACACCAAATAATATAACCACGTGATTATCCATAAGTCAATGGCTTTGTTGTGTTACCGTCCACAGGGTGTAGCATTTTTATCATCAACACCCTAAACTTAGAAGCAGGTAATACCAATTTAGCCAAATAAAGGGATACCTGTCGAGAAGCTAGGCAATGACCTAACTTCATGAATCTAAATAAATTCCATCTATATGAGTCCTGACTGTATTCATCTGAGCAACATGTTAAAATTACTTGTATGCAATCATTTTATTCTGCATTATTTTCCTCTGAAATTGAGTACAGACACCCTTTGGATTAAAAGCAGCATTAGCAAAAAGAATTTGTATAAAAGTGATAGTCTGATTCCAAATCAGGATCTAGAATTTCATTAATACTATGAGCAAACACCAAAAAAAAAAAAAATCCAAAGCCACATACCTCAAATTTCTTAAACATGCCGAGAACAAAAGTTTGGTACTTCTTGAGAAATTCTTCTGCCTCATTCACAGAGTTTATTCTCATAACAGGAGCACCAGTCTTTTTCCTAACCCATACCACTATATCTTGCCTGATTCCGCACAACCCATTTAACAAGTTAACACACATAATAAGGTTTTAGCAGCACTACACACTTATTTCTAAAATCAAACTATTACAATCATACAAAAAAGGAGGCCACGTATACTTTGTTCAAGCTAAAGGTGCTGCTCAAATTCAGACAATTAAGCATAAATTCACAAGCAAAACAACCCAAAAGTTACATCTTTATGTTATTTAAGGCCCTAGACAACATTTGTAGGAAAAAAGAAATTATAAACGGACAAAAAAATAGAACAAAAACAACAATGAGCAAAACTTACGCAGAAAATCCACCGGTGTAAGCCTGAGAGGTGCCATTGACAAAAAAGAGCAAAGTAGGGAACCCTTTGATCTCAAGCGCAGAAGCAGCCTTGGGGTATCTATCAGCATCAAGCTTAGCCATCAAAATAGGACATTTCAATTCCTTAAGCAAAGTGGCAGCCTCAGCAAACTGAGGCATGAGCTCAGCACTCCTTGGACACCAAGGGGCATAGCCAAGAACAAGCACAAACTCATTCCCTTCAGTAACCTTTTTCAAATTCTCTGTGTTCAACTCAACAACTATTCTCTGTGCCTTTGACAGCACCTTCGCTTCAGAGAATCTCGAGTCCACACCATCCACTTGAGAATCTTGTTCATGTTCTTGTTCTTCTTGATCAATTGCCAGTAACTCATCAAGTTCATTATCCACATCATCGTTATCATTACCATTTTCAGTATCAAGATCAGAGGCAATGTCAGTGGTGGTGGCGGTGGTGGTGAAGAAAGAGATGATTAGAAGGAGAGAGAGGGTAAAAAGGATAAATCTTGAAGTGCGTTTTGCGGGAAACATGGAGACCGAGTGATTTTGATTTCTGGGTACTTAAGAATTTGCAGTGAGATTCGATCAGAGATCTGGATTTGAGAGGGTTTGTGTGAAAAGATTTTTAACAAAGGCAACGTGAAATGAAGATGCAAGTGAAGCTGTCAAGCGTCAAGAGTCAAAGAAACTACAAAAGTTATGGACACGCACCACTTTGATTTTGATCCTCCTTTTTGTTCTTGTTATATTTTTATTTTTTTAAACTAAAGAAATACTAATTCCAATGATCCAAAACTTTCGCTTTTTATTTTTTTGTTTTTGGGGTCAAATATCCAAATTTGTCAATTAAAGAAGATAACGTGGTATAATTTTGTTAAGATTAAATTTTCATGACTTTTACTAAATTAGTTTATGTTTGCATAGACTGTTAATAATATTTACTATATTTCCATTTTTGCTAGCCTCCTTGTCTTAGTGAGCCTAAGTTACCATATGAGACACAATTTTATATGAGAAGGGACAATAAAATATTTAGTTGACTTTAGAAGCTTATTTTAAGATTTAATGCACACACAGAACCTCATTGGACTTTGAATCCCGCAGCAAGAAGATGGAGCTAAGCAATAAGCAGAGAATTATTCACAATCTTCTCTGTTGATTTACATTCTTGGCAAACATTATTTCACTCCCACGATCCTTTCAAAAGACTAAACATGTCAGACGTGCAACATAGCTTTACATATTGCTTGCATGAACCTTAAAAGGACTATGAATACATCTCATTTTTCCTATGATGTGGAAGAAACCCAGGCCTGCAATCCAGAAAATACAAGAACAGAAAAAACATGAGCAACTGATATAAACTCAATAACTCATCAATCAACATTCAGTCTGATCAGTCATATGTGCATGCATTCTTCTTGAACTTGATGGGCTTGGTGCTGAGAATGTCTATGACTAAAGGGCAGGTAATTTGCTTCTTGTGTGTTGTCTTCACCAGCTTTCCCACAACTTCTCCTCTTGATCGGATTCCAAACTTCAGTGTCGATGGAACTTCACCTCCAGTTGGAGAAATTGTTAAACCTGATCCTGCCCCATAGAGTGGAACCTTGTTACCTTGCAAGTTCACCGACACAGTTCGGTGACTTTTCCTTGGCTGATAATATTTCTTCAACTGCAAGTCATCACAAGTTGCAGAATTACAAGATGTTTTGGGCTTTTGCTCGTTAGCATTGAAGAGTTTAATATGACCGAAAAACTAACATTTTTCATTGTTGTTGACAAGTTTGAGACCAGAATTCTCACCTGCCCGGTTGCAATAACAATCTCTGAGTAGACGAGATTGATAGGCGTGGAGCCGACATGAATGCCAAATATTGTTGCAGGGTTGTATACGCTTATCTTCAATGAGCAATTCATTGTTAGCATCTTTGTGGGAACTCCAGTGGAGTCTGAACCCTCACCGACATAGAAGTTGTGCACTGATAAGCTCTGCAAAGATCACACGTCGTTTAGGCAGCCAGGAAAAAATTCAGAATGCATATGCTATGAACATCACCAATAGGCAATTGCTTTCACAAGCTCGCCATCTTTCTTTTCTTTTATGGGTTCTTTTTGGCAGAATCAGTACCTAAAACTTGATTAGAACCATAAGCTTTTGTTACCAACCTCATCTCTTAGGTAATCCAACTGCCTCATTTTAGCTAAAAAGCTCAATGGCAGCTTCATTCTAAAACTTTTTAGATTATTCCACTACAAAATCACATTATTAGCCTTGCGCCTTTTAACTACATAAAACCAGTCAGAATAAAAACTCCTTCTGTATCAAAATTATAACTTGATTACTCATGCTTCAGCTTTTCATCCACGAAAGTTATTTATTTTTAATTTTATTTTTGTAAGCATAGGATGACTAGAAAAAAGTCACCTTGAAGGTTTTACGAGTTATACTAATCAGAGTTAAATGTAACAAAGACCAAACAAAATTAGATGCCAAAAGCAAGAGAAATTAAGAAACTAAATTAGCATACCTTGACAGTAATCTCTGCCTTGTAAGGCCTGCTAGCACCCCAAATAATCAAGCAAAAAACAGTAAACAAAACCACAAAACTCAAAAGAGCAATAAAGGCCTGAAACCTTCTAAGAAAGCCCTTATCTTCAAACTCATCATATTTTCCTTCTTCCAATATCACATTACACTCAGGCCACCCTTTATCATTCCTTTTTCTTGCACCTTTCCTCCCGGACGACGACCGGAAAATGCCCGAAAACCTGCTGGCAGAAGAGTTTCTGGAGTGCCTGCCAAAAGATGGATGTGAAGGTGACTCCATGGGGCTTGGTTGCAATGAGGACGACTTGTCCCCATCCTGAGAATCCCTTGAAGGGCTTTGCACATAATACACAGGACGTTTTGGTGACCTTGAGGGTGATGATGGTGCCAAGCTTGTGATGTCAGACTCAGATTTTGATGACAGCATCATATCGTTTTTGTTGCAATTTGTATGGAAGATGCCAAAAATGGAACAAATTATGCTATGAAGTTGGCTGAATCCCACACTTTGGAGTGAAGCTTTGAGCTGAAGGTCAAATTTTTGTAAAAATTTTGCTTGAAAGAGACCAAGAAGGAATTGAAAACAGAGCTCAGTAGGGTGTATGCAGTAGCAAGAAGTGAGTGAATACTGTTTTCCTACTTAGAGTAATTCAATTTCAAGTGAAGAAGAATGAAAAAGATGGAAGCAGGAACAGAATTTTGCTTGCTCTGTTTCCTCTGCTGTAGGAAAACATGTGAGAGACAAACAGTGAGATTGTTTTGTTGTCATGGACAATGTGATAAAAACAATGCATGTTAAAGCTTTTGTAAAGCAACCAAAAAAAGAGTTCATAGAAATTGGAGAAATAACATCGGTGTGTCCCTATGTTTCTTAGATTCTTAAATAATAACATAGTTTATCCATATGTAACAAATAGTTCCCAAGCACATTATTTTCTTTTCACTATCATGCGTTCATATGCCTAGTTAAATGATCTTAGTTTGTAGTAATTCTACTATAACATGCTTGAAATTTTGTAGCTTATTTTGAGCTAAATTTAAACTTATTTTAAATTATATTTACACCAAATTTGAGTGCAATTTTGACTCAAAATTTGGATTGAAATTTATTTTTTAAATGAGAATGAATCTAAAAAATTTGAATCCTAATATTTATAAAAGCATTTCATAAATTAACTAATTTGTTAACTTCTTTTAGATAAGTCCAAATACATTCAATATTAAGTACATATTCGTATATTATTACAGAAAAAATTCAATATCTAAGGGTAATTTTATCATTTCATAATGGATTGAGGACCTATTTGTTATAAATGTAAATTTAATGCTATTTTGAGAGAACATAGAAAGAATCGGGTCTAAATAACATTTTCCAAAAAGTAGTTGCAAGCTTGCACTCAACTCGAGCCTAAACCCAGACCTTAGGTGTGGGATTAAGTGTCGGCAGCGCACGAAAGTGATACACGTAAGCTTTGAAAAATACACGTGTGCTTGTATTTCTATTTGTTAAAAAAAGAGGGAGCAAAGTTCAAATTAATTGTTTAGCCATCTATTTTTTTAGGATTCCAACTCATATGATTGGTAAAAATTAATTAAAACTCATAGTTATGATACATGAAAATATTTCTAGCATTAAGAAACTATTTGAAATACCTTATATGATAAAGTAATTTTAATATTTTAAAGGATTTTGGAAAGTATTAAAATGATTGATTTGTATTGTTTGTTTGGTGCTTGTGGGGTTTTGAAAAAACTACCTAACTTGGAATTGTTATTTGGCTCTCTATTTCTTTTTTCAAATCATTGTTCAATTATTGTGAATAATTATGCCAAATGACAAACCCTAATGTATTTTTATTAATTATTATAAGCTAGTGGGTATAAATATCATTATCTTCCATCACTAAATTGTAGAACCGTTGAAACTTGTTTTCAAAGAATCTTGAACCACCGGAATTATCTATGTATTTTCGGATTTTCCTTATGACATCATTGCCATTTTTCTGGAATCATGAAAGCATTTCTTGACAAATTCAACAAGTTTCAAGCTCATTTATAATTGCATGTATACTTAATTATTTAAAATAAATAAATATGTTGATGTAGTTTTTAAAACAATGTAATTAGTACTCAATGTCATAAAGTATCTTCTCTTTTTATATTTTATTAATCACCCAAAAAAAATTGACATAAGATATGTTCGATATTGAAGTGCTGTAGTTAAAAGTTACAACTGCTACTATGAAAAAAATGCAACTGTAAAATAAAAATGAATAGTGCATAGTAAATATAACTTTTAAATTAACTTAATTTTTAAATTACAATAATTAATGTTTACCAAATATTTTAGTGTCGTAGTTTATAAGCTAAGTTGTTAAACAATAGTAACTATAAAAAGCATGTACATCAAGAACCAGAGAAAAAGAAAAAGGAATTGCACACAGACAAACATTTCAAAGTGGGTTTGGTGGGGTTCAATTAGATGAAACTCTAGTTGAAGAAGACGAAAAGAGGTGGTATGGAGACGAGAGAAGTGGACCATTTTATTGGTCCATTTAAGTGGCAACTGGACAAGTCTATTAATTTTTTTCTCTTCTTATGTCAATTCCAATATTAATTAAATTTATGTTATTTTATTTTTTAAATTTCAGTATATGGACTGGACCATTTTTCCATTCCTTTTCGTGGGAACCGAAAAATTTAATTTACAAGTATTGTTTGGTGAATTTCTTCAGATTAACTAACTATGTTGATTGGGACTACACAACTTCACTAGTTATGAGTGCTCCCTATAACTTGAGGCACGTCTCTCTCACTCTTTGATAATGGTCTAAAGATGGTAATAATTTGCTTTGCCTTAAATTTAATGCCTTGTCTATAGAAACTTTGGATTGAATTTTTTTTTTAATATTACATTACAATTCAAAATCCATTAAAAATAAATAAATACAAGAGTCTATTCTAAAATTAAGAGAA
Organism: Clausena lansium; assembly: GCA_030449835.1. Lineage (NCBI taxonomy): Eukaryota > Viridiplantae > Streptophyta > Magnoliopsida > Sapindales > Rutaceae > Clausena > Clausena lansium. The sequence goes on from JASUUF010000369.1 coordinate 4,850,569, forward strand.
ATTTTACTCCCATAATTACGTAGAACATAATTTTAAATCTTTATGATGTCAACCCTATGCCAATTACTAGTTGACACCCCATATGATTAAGATTGTCGTATCTTAAATCGCCAATGAAAAATGTTTAATATATTTATTTATAAGCTTTTGATTCTCACAGTAAATAGCTGGGGTGGCAATCTGAGTTAGGATTCGTTTTATTCGATTTGAATTGATGCGAATTAAATAGGTTTGGGTTTAAAAAAATTGATTCGTTTAATACATAGATGAATTCGATTCGATTCGCTAATTAAATGAATCGAATCCGGATTTAAAGACATTGATTTGTTTATTCAATTATGATTCGTTTAATAAATGGATCATAAACGAATTGAATACGATCCATTCATTTAAAATTCGTTTGTTATTCATTTAATTAAATTACTTATTTATCCTTAAATATGTATGAAAAAAATTTAAAGTTTGAAGGCTAATATAATAATTATAAATGATAATAAGTTTATATTTTGTTGGATGTTAAATTTATGGTCTTTTTATATTTTATTTTGCTTACTTTTTGGTTATTAATTATATTTTTGTAAACGAATTCATATTCTATTCGATTCGTTATAAGATAAACAAATAGTAAATGAATCCAGATTCGATTCGATTCATTTATTAATTTACCAAACGAATCAAACCGATTATTCATTTAATAAACGAACCGAAATCCGATTCCTGAGATTTCAATTCGTTTAATAAACGAATCGAATATGAATCAGCATAATTTTGACCTAATTCGTTTACGAATTGATTCAAATTCAATTCATTTATTTATTTTGTCACCCCTACTAAATATATATATTAACAAATCATTGCTGGAGTTTATTTTCTAGTAAATAGCCATAGGAAATATAATCACACTTGTACTATCAAAGTCAAGCAGCAATTATATTTACCAATCACTTTGTCAACTAAGATGCCAAAATTGGGAAGAATTTATCCCTTAACAATACGTTAATATGATAGTAGATATCTCGCTTTTTAATGGGTTAAATTTCGAATTATTCTCAATAAGCACTCAATGTTATGCCTACCATTGTATATTTGTATGCATCCAGACTCCTGGAATTAAGAAATTCTATTCGATTGTAATTTAATAATTATTATATTGTAATTTAATAATTGATCCTCCCTATTTTAATATTCGTGTATTGCTTTAATTTTTAAAAAACTTTAGACATGCGTATCTTAAAGCTTACGTACATGAATTTAATATTGGCTGGGCCTGGGCTAAAAGAAAAATTCGATAGTCTTTCTTCTTATGCATTAACTGTGAGACATAACGAGTCTTGGTCATTAAGGTAAGAATTTGGACCTCTTTATGCCCACGCAGATATGCTGTGTTTGCTGCGAAGGGCTTTGTAGTTTTATATATTTAGTCACCCAAATTTAAATCTTAAAGAAATTTGATCAGTCACTCAAATTCGAATCTTACGAGAGATAAGTGCTAAAATTAATATCAATTTGAGTTCTGTCAATCCTGTTAACTATTTTGTAAACCGTATATATATAGTTAAAACTTTAGTTACTTACACATTCGTATCCAATAACTACCAAACTTTATTCGGACGAAATTCAAATCATGTAATGTTGTATACTTCACCGGGAAATTTGGGATATATTTTAACAATTTGGTGACCTTAGGTTTAAAGTAACTGCCACTTTTACACCTCCTCCCTTTCTTGGTTGCCTAAATTATGCCTTCAAGATTAAGATTGAGACCCCATCGTGTTCTGACCAAATCAGAAATAATTTTGCCTTGTTCTAGTGTTCTTTGTACGTTTATTAATCACAATGCCAGGTTCTAGCATTTCATATATCTGGTAAGAATCTAGCATGAGTCTTTTATCTTTATAGTATTTCGTATTTTAAATAATGAGATAAAGTGATGATCATATCATTTTCGTGGAATCTCGTTGATATTTTAGCTCTAAGATTCAAAAAAGTTGAAAAAAAAAAAAATCTTAAAGAGATATTTTTGTTGAGATGCAACAAACTTGAACGATTGTGAAAAGCATGCATGATGCTGATGGCTCACAGAAAGCAAAATGCAAATTTGCAAATTATCTATATTCTAATTTATCCCCAAAATTACAATATCAAACAATGGATCTACCAAAGCGAAAAAAAAAAGGTTTTCTTCAGTTTTGTTTCTGGGCCAATTTGCGAGAAAATCATTTTTAGATGGTTAATTCTTTTTTTTTACGTTTTTTACCTTCAAAACGGATGGTTAAAATCTCACTCGTTGGAAATCCAAATTTCAAATCTTGTCAAAAGGAAATATTTTTATTATTGTTTTCATCACCTTTTCAAAAAAAAAGTCTTGATAAGTTACATTTTATGTGACTTATAATCACTTCAAAAATTATATAGAACCCACCATTTATTATTATTTTTTACATAATTTTTTCTTTTGTTGTAAGTTACATAAAATATAACTTAACAATTGCCAAAAAAATAATCTTAAGAAACAAAAAGTGATACCTCACAATGATTCGGTTAAAAAATGCAATAAACTCATAGGCCTGGACGTATTTGGAGCTCCACCTCATCATTCATCTTTGTCTATCACCATGACCCCAATAATGGCCATAACTGATAACTCAAGCAAAGAGGTTTAAAAGAAGGAAAAAAAAAAACATAAAAAGTAAAAGCAGCTAAATATTAAATTGAAAAAGTCAGAAAAAATTGATGTATGTGCCATCGTTTCATTTGTCTGACTCAAGTCACTCCCTTATATTTGGAATATAAAGAGGAGTCTTTGTTTTGTACACAAACTTTCAAGCACACAGGAGATTGAGAGAGTTTAAAAAAAAAAAAAAATCTTTTCTGGGTTCTCTGAAGATAAGAACCAACTTAGCTCATATATCTACATATATCAAACTAAGTTTTGGTTTTGTTTTTAGAGTTCAAGAGGAGATGTTGGAAGGCAAAGCTTTGATTGAAGATACAGATATGCCAATGAAGATGCAGTTGCATGCCATGGCTTCTGCTTCTCAAGCTCTTGATGTTTATGATGTGTTTGATTGCAAATCCATTGCTGCCCACATAAAAAAGGTTCTAACTTTTCCTCCCTCAACACTCCAAAAAAATGAATGATTTTATTATCTTGTTTCTTGTTACTTTGGAGCTGAATGTTTTATGTTCATGGAATTTGGTAGGAGTTTGACAAGAGATATGGGGGAGGGTGGCAATGTGTGGTGGGATCAAATTTTGGTTGTTTCTTTACACATTCTGAGGGGACATTCATTTATTTTCAATTGGAGACTCTCAAATTTCTCATCTTCAAAGGTTCTTCTTCTCCTCCCACCAGTCATTGATGTCAAAAATTCTCATCTTCAAAGTTTTTGGGAGAGAACAAGCGAATAACACAAGAGGGAGATACAGGGGTATGGAGCACATGAGTTTCGTTTTTTTTTTTTTTTTTTTTGGTATTTACCTATGTGATTTGGAGCCTTGTAATGGGGGATGTAAAAAATGTTCCATCTTGTGTTAAGAAGATGATATTGATAGCTTTAGTTGGTCCTGTTTTCCACTTTTGTTTCAGTATATTCTCATTTGCACCATCTTCATTGACTTCATGGGTGGTTAGACTTAAGAGATCTAATGAAATGAAAAGATAATGTGGAATAAATTATTAAAAACTATTAATAATATTGAAACGGTGTCATATATTTGTTGATATAACCTTGGAGATTTTACCCCACCGCATTCATATACCATAAATTGGGTTAAGGCATTCAATAGCAAAAGATCATTCCTGACCAATCATGTTTGGCAAATCCAACAAATTATTCCATATCAATAGAAGCCAGGGAACCAACAGAGACTAATGTTAATTTAAGATGAATAAAAAAAATATGAAAAGAGTAAATCAAGAAAGAAACCAGTTAAAATAATTAATTTGGTGCCATTCCAAAAGCCACGTTCATTTTCTTACAGGGATGCTCAAGTCATTCAATCATTATGACATGCTAACTATCAGCTATGATTAAGAATAAAAATCAACTTTGCAGGACAGTGGAAATTGTTCAAAGAACATTTATTAAAATCTCAACAGTCCATACAATTTGGTTAGCAAAATATTGATCTCTTTAATTTGAAAAATCAACCATCCAATTTAACATACCTTCTTCACAAAATCATATGACCGGAGTCAAGAGGGCCTTGTTACTAAAATGTGCCACCAAGTTTTCGATCACAAGGTCTGCCATTGCCTTGCTGGTTTCCTCTGTATCGCTTCCCACATGTGGCAAGAGGACTACATTACTAAGGCCTAGCAATTGTTCAGGAACTTCAGGCTCATTTTCATATACATCGAGCCCAGCTCCAGCCAATCTTCCTTCAAGCAATGCAGATACCAGCTCCGGTTCATCTATGAGTGCACCCCGTCCAATGTTGATGAGAATGCCACTGGGACCCAATGCATCAAGGACTTTGCGATCGACAATGTGATGAGTTTCCTCTGTTAGAGAGCAAGCCACAACGAGGAATTGACAATTGGAGGCCAAGTCAATAATGTTTGTGTAGTATTTATAATTTGTATGTGATTTCTCCGACCTGGAGTGATAACTAATGGGGCAACCAAAAGCTTCTACTCTCTTTGCAATTGCTGATCCAATCCTGCCCAACCCTACAATTCCAACAGATTTATCACTGAACTGAAAGAGAGAAAAACAGATAAATTAAATTTCAGAAGCAAAAACAGATGGAAATATTAAATGAAAAAATAGTAAATTCATAAAACACAGCAACAATCCAGATATATTTAGCATGCCCTTAATTCCTACAATTGAAAACTTCCTACTTAAGCTAAGGTAATCAACTATGCAGACAAGTCATTCTTCCTCCACTATATTTGCTCCAATATCAGTAAAATCACCTGAAAAGGCACCACAAAACATTTCCACCTGTCTCTTTGCTGAATCTATCTTGAAACTGTTTGGAATGGGAATAAATCGCTTTCCATCTCATTTATGATTATGCTTAACGGCGCACTTGGCTCTCCTAAGACTTAGTAGACCTACATATTTATGATCTAATATTTGCAAAATGGAGATTCACAAACTTGATCTTCAATGGTACTTTATCCCAAACTAAGACGACAAACAGTTCAACATCCTAAACCCAGTGATTAAACAGTTTGTTACAAAATAAAACACAGAACAATACAAACAAGGAGATACAGCAGCACTGTGCCATACAATACAAATCAAATCAATCCAAAACTATCAAACAATCAATCGAAATTTGCATGCAGAAAAGACAAATTCATGAACCAGAAATAAATTGTACCTAGTTATGAATGATATCACAATCAAATCCAATAAAAATGAAAACTTTCCTAATTCATTCTCACAAACTATCACTAACTACAACCAATGATCAAAAACAAAAGAACCCAGATGACAAACCTTAGAACCCAACTCAAAGTGATCATTTTTCCATTTGCCAGACTTAACAAACGCATCAAACTCACAAACCCTTCTCAGAACAGCCAAGACCAACCCAACAGCCAAGTCTGCTACGTCATCAGTCAACACATCAGGTGTGTTAGTAACTCTAATACCCTTCTCTTTACACTTGTCCAAGTCAATCTTGTCCAATCCCACACTGTAACTTGCCACTATCTCCAAGGTGGGAAGTGAATCTATCAGCTCTGCATCCGCCCCACATTTTGTGTCACCTACCACAGCTTTGATGGCACTTGAATTCTCTTGAAAAAATTTGTTTTTGCAAGATTGAGTCCAGAGTTTAAAGAGAGTGAAGCGTGCTGCGAGTTCTTGTTCTAGGTAATTTGACATTGGAGTCGTCATAAGAACACCTATTTTCTCCATTTTTTCAGTGATCTTTCGTTTGAATTTCCCTTGAAATAGGAAGGGTTGGGCAAAATGGAGAGAGAAAATTACAGACAGATCCTTAATCTTAGGTTTTAATACAATTAGTTGTGCAAATACTTGATTTATGACAATTAAATCCCTCTTGTGAGAGAAAATTAAAAGATTGTTTGGGATGAGATTTTGATACTATCTATTATGATGAGTATAAGAAAGTAAAAAATTGTGGGATGAGATTTAAATAGGTTGTTCAATCTTAGCTGAAATATAAGTAAAAATTGTTGTTTTTTCTAGTATGTTCTCTCATTCATTGAATTCTTATCGTAGATGTATTTACTCTTACATAATTGATTGAGAGATACACATGATAAAAATTTAACGGGAGCACTCAGAACTTAATCATAAAGTTTATAAGTGAATGCTTATAGTTTACCAACCATTTCAGCTATTCCATAAATACCCCAATATTAAATAGATGGCAATGCCTAAACTTTAATGTCTTTTGGACAAATTTAATATCTTCTACAATTTTCCCTTGTTCAGACCTATTACTTGAGCTCAAATCATGTAATGATTGACATTTGATTAAAAAAAGAAAGCTTATGCATTCGCTGACTCAATTTGATAATGACACATTCAATAATATAATCATCAAAGTTCATGAAAGCATAAGTGATGAGATTAAGCTTGCAGGATATTTCATGTAATATTATCAAACCACTGGTGTTAACAATGGTTTCTTCCCAAAGTGAGCCCGCAAGTTTCCAACAACAAGATCAGCCATGGCCTTGCGAGTTTCCACTGTTGCACTAGCTACATGAGGCAAGACCACTACATTTTCAAGGCCAAGAAGCTCTTCAGGCTCATGTTCAAACACAATCAAGTCCAGCGCCACCTAATCTGCCTTGAAGCAATGCAGACACCAGCTCAGGTTCATCAACAAGAAGGCCTCTGCCAATGTTGATAAGCACACCCTTGGGACCTAATGCATTAATGACTTGTCGATTTATTATGTGTTGAGTTGCTTCTGTTAAGGAGCATGCAACAACCAGGATCTGGCAGTTTGAAGCTAAGTCAATGAGGTTTGGATAGTATTTGTAGTTTAAGTTTGGTTTCTCAGTTCTGGAGTTGTAGCTGATAATGCAGTCAAATGCTTCTGCTCTCTTGGCAATTGCTGTGCCTATTCTGCCCATCCCAAGAATTCCAACTGATTTTCCAGTGAACTGATCATATGCAGGAAAAAGAAAGAGTTAGTATACAAAATAGACAGGAAGCAAATTGAAACGGATGACAAGAACCCCAATTAGAGAACTGTGAGTACTAGAGCTTCATAGAAGCTGATTCAAAGCTGGAATAAAACTGCAAAACGAGATTACAATATTTGACTTGGCACAAACACTTCCTTATGCGGATTGGCAATTAAATTCTGCAATTCACTCATTCATGTTAACAAATAAAATGGACTCACACTCAACCTTCAATGATATATTTCAAATGCTAATAAAGAAACATAAACTACAAACCTTAGTAGTCAACTTAAACTCTCCCTTCTTCCAATTTCCACTTCTGACATATCTATTACTCTCACAAATCCTCCTCCACACAGCCAATATCAACCCGATGGCTAAGTCTGCTACATTATCAGTCAACACATCAGGAGTGTTAGCAACTCTAATACCCTTCTCCTTACACTTAGCCAAGTCAATCTTGTCCAAACCTGCACTGCAAGTCGCCATAATCTCTAGTTTAGGCAAGGATTCAATCAGTTCTGCATCTGCCCCAGCTGCAGCACTACCAACAACAGCTTGAATGGAATCTTTATGAGTGTTGATGAACTGTTTCTTGTCTTCAAAGTGCCAAAACTTGAACACCTTGAAGCTTTTTTCAATTTCTTGTTCAAGATAATTGAAACAGGGCAGACCATAAGGACACTGATGTTGTTGTTGTTGTTGTCCATGTTTGTTGCTTTTGAGAGAGTGAAGATTAAACTTTGAAGCTGATTCTCAGAGGAGTTTTAAGCGGTGGAAGAGGACATGTGTTCTCTTGCTTTGTATTATTCTGCATGGTTTGCTTGTCTTGTTGTGAAAGTTTCATTTATCTCTTAGCGGCAAAAATAGGAGAAAATAAGCCACAGTAACTAACAAATTTGCAGATAAGACAATCAGCAAGAGGAGATGGACTGACGGTTTTATACTGGAGTGTTCAATTAACAATACCAATTCACATAGCTTTATTTAAGAATATTCCCCAAATGCACTCCAAAAGTTTCAATCATACTACTAGAGTCAACAATGGTTTAGTCAGAAAGTATGCATCCAAGTTCTCAATCACAATATCAACCATGGCTTTGCAAGTTTCCTCAGTGCCACTTGCTGCATGAGGCAAAAGCATTACATTTTCAAGGCCAAAAAGCTCCTCAGGCACTTGTGGCTCATGTTCAAATACATCAAGTCCAAGTCTGTCTTCGATCAATGCAGAGACCAATTCAGATTCATCGACATGAGCTCCTCTTCTGATGTTGATGAGAAAACCCTTTGGATCCAGTGCATTGATGATTTCACGGTCGATGATGTGGTGAGTTTCATCGTTTAAGGGACAAGAAACAACCAGAATTTTGCTGTTTGAAGCCAGTTCAAGAAGACTTGGACAGTACTTTTTTTTTTTTTTGGTTTTTCTGTTCTGGAATGGTAACTGATAAAGCAGCCAAATGCTTCAGCTCTCTTTGCAGCTGCCATACCTATTCTTCCTAAACCAATGATGCCTGCTGATTTTCCAGAAATCTAAAAGAAAGTAAAAGAAGAACAAGCTGTTATATAACAATTATACAACAATTACATTATTATGAGTGTCTTGGAATTTGAATATAATCTGACAAGAAGTGTATATATACCCAGCAGTTATCATTTGTACATTTAAATTGCAAATCCAGGAGAAAATGAACCCAAAGATCTAGGTATTAATCAAGAAAGAAGGCCACACACTTTGGTAGTCAAATTATACTCCCCATTTCTCCTCTTTAGTCCACAGAAACCTGTCACACTCGCACAACCTTCTCACAACACTGCAAGCATCAACCCAATGGCTGCATCAGCTACATCATCTGTCAACACATCAGGGGTGCTGGTGACCTGAATTCCCTCCTTGCACTTAACCAAATCAATCTTGTCCAACCCCACACTGAAAGTAGCCACAATCTCCAGTTTAGGCAATGAACCTATCAGTTCTGCATCTGCACCGACTACGCTGTTGCATGATCATTGAAATAACTGTCTTTCGTCCTCAAAGTTCCATAACTTGAAGAGCTTGAAGCGCTTCTCGAGTTTTTCTTCAAGGCATGTGTTCGTGGGACAGATCATAAGAACACCTTTAGAACCCATTTTGTTCCTTCAATTTTTTCACTTTCTTTATTGTTTTTGGTAGATTGGTAGTTGATGTGTAAACATCTTCTCTGCTGATTGTTGCAAGTTAATATTTTTGGAGAGGAAAGAAGGTTGATTTAACCCTATAATCATCTCTGGAATGAAACCATACCTGATTCCTCCTCCCCATTAAGGTGCGAATCCAAACTTTTGGGTCCAAAAGATTATTTTTAAGAGGTTAAGAGTTTTTTTGAAAAGTTAAAATTAATTTTAGTGTGAAATTTCTTTAAAAAAATCATTTTTACCAAAATTATCTCATGCTAGAGTAAATTTTATCAAATATTTAACTAATTCCACTCACAACTAATTATTTCTATAGTACATCTAACATCAATTATTTAAAAAGGATCTGCGATGTCAAATCAACATCATATGTAACTGGTGCAATTTAAGAATTTAATTAAACATGGTGGCTAAGATCTTGAGGTGATTGCTTAATCAAGGATTCGCGACAAATTGTACCAGGGTCTTAAAACAATGTTCTTTACATAAAACATACATAAGAAGCAGCAGTAAGATGGAGCCTTCAATCAGTCTTGGACTTGCATCTTTCATGAAACAATCAAACCACTGGAGTAAGCAGCGGTTTGTTCAGAAAATGAGCTTCCAAGTTCCCAAGTACAATGTCAGCCATGGTTTTGCGGGTTTCCACTGTGCCACTACCTACATGCGGCGTAAGGACTACATTTTCTAGACCAAAGAGCTCCTCAGGTACATTAGGCTCATTTTCAAACACATCGAGCCCAGCTCCACCTAAACGGCCTTCAACCAGTGCAGACACCAGCTCATGTTCATCCACATGAGGGCCCCTCCCAATGTTGATAAGAACACCTTTTGGTCCTAAAGCTTCAATGACTTCACGATTGATGACATGTCGGGTTTCTTCCGTTAGCGGGCATGCAACAACCAGAATGTGAGAGTTGGAGGCCAACTCAACTACACTTGGATAGTATTTGTATTTCAAATTTGGTTTCTCTGTTCTAGAGTAGTAGTTGATTGGGCAGCTAAATGCTTCAGCCCTCTTAGCAACTGCCATGCCAATTCGTCCTAGCCCAATAATGCCAACTGTTTTTCCAGTGAACTAAAAGAAATAAAAGACAATAAATTGCCGTCGGAGAAGAAATTCAAGAGGCAAAACAATGACAGAAAACTCATAGGTGGAGTCATTAATCCAGAGCAATTTGAGGTATTCAGAAAAGCATCACAAATCACAAACAATGAAAGGCAAAATAACATGCAGATATGAAACTCCCCCAGTGCTCTAAATCATACCAGGTGTTCGGCACATAAACTGATACGAAGTAATAAAAATTAAAAGATGAGAACCTAATTACGCACTAAATATTGTTTTTATTCATACATTCATCAAAACAATTAGGCTTTGATTGATATAGCAAAGAGGAGGGATCTCTCAAGGGCAGAGGAAATGAAGACAAGGCAAGAGAAGATCTATTGAGAGGAAAAATAGGTACAGTCCAGCATGATAATGAAGATTTATTAAGCACCAAGTTTATCACATAGCTAACAAGCAAAACTGCTCTCACTGACATGAGTTGACCTCTTGATTCGTCAAATCAGGAACCTGATGGGAGTTAATTGGAGCAAAGACAACCTTGCACATGTGAAGTGCAAAGTCCTGTAATGGTCAAGGTAAAAGTACAGACAAAACAATGACCAAAAAATCTTCTAATAACACCCATAATCATAAGAAACACGCTTTTTCTCGGTTTCCCTGTAGCTGTAGCTATAACAATCAAATTCATACAAATCTTAACTCCATGTCTTAGTTCTAGCTTAACTCAAAACAAACATATCTAACCTTCCAACACCAGCTACTAAGTAGCCAGAGTGATACTCATGGCAAGTCTTTCAAACATCGCCCTCAATTCAGATACCCAATCAAAAATTAAAAAACAATCAGTAGGTCCATACTACGCATGGCAAGTCTAAACCCTCAAGTACAGCTTTCACATGCATAACATAAGATACATGGATCCTCCAAACAAAAGAACGAGCAATGTTTGAAATAAAGCCTTAACATCAGTAGCATTCACAAAAACTGAACCTAAAAACGGTAAAGAACAGAAGCTTTCTCAATTAGTACCCAAGGAAATCCCGTTAAGTCCTTTCACTTTTTCTGGGTATAACAATTAAAGTCTCAAACTATTTCTCAAGTATCATATACATTAGTATTCCCACAGTCCATGGCTATTCTCAAAATGTTAATCTCACACAAGGGTTGAGCCCACTGTCAGATCCACCTCTGAGGTTTTGTACCCTCTGCAAACGAGTAAACCATTTGAGTGTACAAGTGGAGTACAAGAATAGAAGAACTCCATCTTAAAGGATAACATCATTTAATGAAAAACCAACCCTTCACAGAAAATACAACATAAATCACACAAATCAACTCTAAAGAGCAAAAGAAAAGAAATAACTAAGCAAAACATTCTGAAACAAATTAGAGCTTAAAACTGAAATCAACACCTCTATCTCATCACAATATAAGCACCACCACCACCACCATGATCTCAAATGCAAGTCTTTCAAACATATTTTGTCAAGCTATTTAGTCAAAATCTACATAGGTACACAATTTAACACACAAAATTTATGGTACTAACTTTCAGACCCTAGAAATTTTAAACGGTCAGTGATAAATGCTCTTTCATCCAGCAGCATCAAAGCAAAACAAACAAATTGTTAGACCAATAGCCAGGCAATTTCAACCACTAATTCATGGAAATCCAACACACAGGCAACAAAATAAAAAAAAATCCAAAACAACAACAATAACCAAATATTTTTACAATCAATGAACAAATTATCCACAAACCTTAGTGGTCAGCTTATAATCTCCTTTCTTCCACTTCCCACTTCTGACATACCTATCACTCTCACACAACCTCCTCAACACAGCCAACATCAACCCAATGGCCAAATCCGCCACGTCATCAGTCAACACGTCAGGGGTGTTAGTAACTCTAATGCCCTTTTCTTTACACTTGGCCAAGTCAATCTTGTCCAATCCAACACTGAAACTCGACACAATCTCAAGCTTAGGCAAAGCCTCAATCAGTTCAGCATCAGCACCGGCCGTCGCGTTCCCGACAACCGCACGTATGTTGTTTTGTTGTGCTTTTAGGAAATGGGTTTTGTCTGAAACCGTCCAGAACTTGAAAAGATTGAATCTTTTCTCGAGTTCTTGCTCCAGGTACGTGTTCATGGGACAGGCCATCAAGACACCGATTGACTCCATTGAACTGAAATCACAAAATGAACCCACGTTGGATTTTCGTCAAGGTTAACGGGTTTTGTTAGATTCTTTCGAAGGATGGTGATTATGAATTGAAGTGTTATGTTGTCTTATTTTTTATGATTTCCTAATTAGGAGCGTACTTTTTTCTTTTGTATCAAATAGGCCCCTAACTCAACTCTTCAAGTTCAAGACATTCAACTTTGGTCCATGTGGATCCCTTTTGATACAAATTTTAAAATTATGTCATTCCTTGATAAAGTGAAATACTCAAGGGACCCAAATTTATTACCTAATTTAACATGTTCTGTTCTGTTTGTGTCCTATATTTTTGGAAACTTTTGGACTGGTCGGTGGACGGTGGTGCTCTCTGTGCTCCGTGAGCCAGTGGAAGCGAGTGATATTGCCGCGGATTCTTTTTGGCTGTACAAGGACTACGGCGTCGTTTTCGGATACTCAAAATGTTTTTATTTTTAGCAACTCATTAACTCAAGATCCCAAAAATATTGTATCAAAATATTTTTTTTAGTACTGATTACATATTAGATTATTAATAGCAGACAAATATATTGGGACTACAATATTACATTAAATTCTATGAAACACTTGTCTAGATAAATAACCTTCATAAATACTGGAGGGATGTATTGACTCCACTCGCATTTCGTAAGGGAAAAAGACTATATACAAATTAATTTTACTCAATCATAGATAATTAAAGAAATTTTGAGTTCCAACCGTAGTTAGGACTCGAACCTTGAGCGCCTTGGTTACTAATGGGCTTGTAGCCCATTGGTTATTGTATCAAAATGTTTAACTCTTATATTTTGAGTTAAATATCCATTTATTCTTTATATTTTAAAAAATCTCTCAAGATATTCCTACTATTAGATATGTGATGTTCTTGCCCTTATTTTTCTTTATTTTTAGAATAATACTCTTACAATAACATTCTTAGTTACATTAATGAAAAGTAAAAAAAAATGATAATTTATTAAATTAACACTAGAATTAAAATAAAAAATTTTTATTGTTATTTAATACTAAAAGTAAAATAAAAATTAAAGCAAAATTTTTCTTATTATTTTATTTTTAGGGTTAATTTGGTACCTTAAAATTTTTTATAGATAATTTTTAGCAAGACAAAAAGATATTACACTTAACATTAAGTTAGCTAGTATTAATTTATTTATAAATAATTATTAGAAAGATTGTTGCAAGGGTATAAAAAAATTTAATTCTGCAAGATTGATAATTATTGGTCGATTTTTTAAATTAACTTTTCAATGGATAAATTAATTAATGCTTTTAAGATTGTAGCAAGGTGGGTGAAAGTGTCACATATTTAACAGTAGATGTGTTTTGAGATTTTTTAAAAAAATATATAGACCAAACAGATATTTAATTAAAAAATATAAACACTAAACGAGTATTTGTCCGTCTTAGGTGATAAACTTTTCTGGATGCATTCCGATATTTCATCACAGCCTGCTGAGATGATACGCTTGACTAATCATGCTTTGTAAAATAGAAGGTTAATGATAACATTGATATAGATCCCCTTTCTTTCTTTGTCGCTTTCATTTGTTCCATTGATAATAACAAAGTTTAATTAACAACTTTAATTGTATGCATTAATTAGCTATTATTTGTGTTGATGTTTTGTTCTTATTAGCTCGAACAGGATTTTTTTTTTCCTTCTAAATTTGATTGATCTCAGAGCTTCCCACTTTTATCAATCATCACATTATGCCTTATCTCTCCATTACAGGGGTAGCTCGAACTAGTATCTTGTCGAATAGATGGAATCAGTTACGGAAGTCATTCCCCAATGTTGATTTTGATCAAACTTATTTCTTACCAATAGAGTTGACTGAGAGAGATTTTTGTAAAAATAAAAAATTTGGTGAATGTCTAAAGAAATTCAACGAATTTGTTGATGATTCCCTGGTTCAGTTCAGTGAGTCTAACTCCTGCATCCAGAAACTGAGACTTCATACAAGTCTTCTTAATGTCAGAAGATTGAGTTCTATTGATCTTGATAAATGGATGGCATTGCTTGTTGCAAGTGGAGTAAGAGAGTTGGATTTCAATGTTGAGTGTGGATTTGGTGCTTTAACAGACAGTATGAGAAATGCAATCTACACTTTACCTCCAACAATCTTTTCTGCTAAATCGGTAACTATTTTGAAGCAGCCCTCAGATACATCTATAAGTTTACATTCTTTGAAAAAGCTAAGTCTGCACAAAGTCTGTATAAGTGAAACGATGGTCCAAAAGCTTACTGGTGATTGCCCTTCACTAGAAGATTTGGTCTTTTCTCAGTGTTGGGGTTTGAAGTTTTTTTGTGTCTGTAAGGCTCTCAAACTCAAGATAATGAAGTTACTACATCATCAGGTGGACTTCAAAGTGTCAAAATCTAACAATCGATTAATTTTCCGCTGAATTATTGGATGTATTTTTCTTGAATGACAGTGGCTTTATGACCAATTGCTGAATAGAGACGTGAGCTGTTGTAGTTCTTGTGATATCAAATGTTGGCGGCATTACTTGGAAGATGTAAAGATCGAGAGTCTCTTCAATTACAATGATAAAAAAACGCCATGGTATAGATGATCGTGATCTGATGAATGTGTGGCCTGCTGCCTGTACCGACGGAGTTTTAGAGTTTCATGTGGGTTGGTGTTTTCCTTAACCTTTTTGTATAGGCTTGAGTTTTGTTTAATGCTCTGCTCTGCTTGTGCAAAGAAAGAAGTATAGTCTTGTTCACTTCAACTTAAATCACCAAATTTTCGTGGACTTTTGGAGGTATATCAAAAGAGATTATGAAAGGATCATGATCATCAAAAGAACCCATTTTTATTTATTGCCAATTCAAAAATGAAGAATTACATAAATCCTCGTTATATATATATATATATTTTTTGTCTAAACCATTTAATATCTAGTGACCACATTAGGCCCTAACTAATTTAGATTCAAGTTGGGTAGGACCATTAGGGTAACAAAACTCTCCCAAAAAATATTTAATCACAACTACATTTCCAAGTCTCGAACCGAGGACCTTGATTATGCTACACTATTTTTTGCATAACAACAATGCATAATTACACTATTTTTCACTACTGCTTGACAATGCTTTTAGCTGCCTTACCACTCCTTGGGATCTATTTTGTCATTGTTGCTGGGAAGTTGTGATTTGAAAGTTACATTTGTAAAGTAATTGGTAAACATGTATCGCTACAATTTCGAGTCAAGAGTGATTTTATTAGATAAGTTTAATAAAATATTCGCCCGAATATTTTTACTCTCACTATTCCTCTTGAATAAACTTTGAAACTGTGGGTCTTTTTTTAACTCTGTCAAAGGAAGTGAAAGTGCTATAAAAGTTTGAAAAAAGTTGCAATTAATCTTTTCTGAGTTTCAAATGCTTTATGTTAATTTACTCGTTATAAAGCTCACTCGTGAACTTCTTGCTTTTTGCATATGTTGAATGAAATGAAGTTAATTGACGGAGGCTTCTCTTCGTACATGACATTAAGTTATGCTAATAAGGTTTTGCTCATCTTTCACACTTTGTTGAATTCATTTATTTACGGTTTACAAACAAATAAGGCTCAATGGGGAAATTTACAGGAATAACTCATAAAATTTTGCAAATTTCCAAACTAACTCCTTTAACTTTTTTCTATCAATATTAACAAAAAACTACACAAGCTATCGAAAATACCCCCATCATTCTGACCAAGCTCTCTCTCTCTAACCGAAGCTCTCTCTCTCTCTCTCTCACGGACATCATCGATGGCGGTTTGTCTCGGGCATTTCTTGGAGTCATCCTCGGCGGCCAACAACATTAAAATCACAGCCAAAATCTCCAAAATAAAGGTTAGTTAAAAAAACTTAGGTTTTATTGCATGTTGTAATTATGTGTTTTTTTTTTGTTTTATGTTGTTGTTATTGTGCTGTGTGGGTGAAATTGGTGGAGGATTGAAGAATCTGTGCTGATGTTGTTGGTGTGGGTGATGTTGTTGGATTTGGTATTGGAACTGGTAGCCATCGGCGCACCAGATCTGGTGCGATGGGCGGCCATCGCACAAGCTTGGTGCGACGGGCGCCTGTCTCACCAAGCTTGGTGTGACAGTCCGCGAGCTGTCGCTCCCACTTGGTACGATAGGTGCAACAACGCGCGAACTATGGCACCTGATGGGCGCCTGTCGTACTAAACTTGGTGCGATAGGGCTGATGGGGCTTGCCTGTCGTGCCTCATTTGGGTTGCGACAAGGGCGTCTGTCTCACAAAATCACAGTGTTTAGTTTTTTACAAATTTTTTGTTTTTTTTTCATGTTTTATTGTTAATTTGTTATAAATTTAATATAATAATATTATAAATGTAACATATACATGGCAAGACCGGACATGATAAAGTTAGCATATGCTGATCACTTCTCTGGCCGTATCACGAGTATGTGTAATTTAGATACTATCGTAAAAGCCATCCAAACTAACTTAACAAAACAGCAGTTGAAACTGTTCAAGAAAGATATATTTGGGCAATTCATGGAGTGTCGAAGTTTTTCATTTAGCGGCGTGATTGTTCATAATGTGTTGCTTAGGCAAGTGGAGCATGGAGAATGCGAAGATCAGTTATGGTTTGAAATAGGAGAACATCTGATACGCTTATCAGTTGGAGAGTGGTGCCTAGTTACGAAACTTTCTTATGGTGAAGATACCGTACTGAAAAAGGCAAGAACGCATAGGCTCCTTCATAAGTATTTTGGCAGTTTGTTTCGTAATAGGAACCTTGGCGAATTCGACCAGTTTGTTTCGTAATAGGAACCTTGGCGAATTCGACTCAAGATTTGAGGAATTGGACTTACATGCTATGGATGACACTAATGCACTTAAGATCGCGCTCTTCTATTTTGCATACAGAGTACTAAATAGAAGAAAAAAACACTGTCAAATTAATTTCTCATTACTTAACGAAGTGGATGATATTGATCACTTCCGAAGTCAGCCATAAGGTTGCTTGTCGTGGGAAACGATTTATGAAAGTCTTAACAATGCATTGTATGACAAAGGCGAGAAATTTAAAAAGACTCGCTTGAAAAAGCCAAACCATTAATTGAGAAGTACAATGTTTATGGCTTTATGTGCCAAGTTCAGGTGTGGTTTTTGGATTAATTAGTTTTTTAATAATGGTTATTAGCAATAAGTTTTATAATTTACGCACCTTGCTTGTTGCAGGCTTAGATTTTCAAAACCATTGGAGGGTTGCCGTTAGAGTGGGTCGTGAAAACAAAAAAAAAAAAGATTCTCCGCTTTGTGCAATAGAAGCCTATCGCTTCTTCTAAAATAAACTTTGGTGAAGTTTATTCTTTTTTTTAATGACAATTCCTGTCTTAATAAATGTTTACTACTACTTTTCATATCACTAAGTACTAGATAATTAAATGTTACCTAAAATTTGGGTTGAATTTATGGCAGGGGAATGTTTTGCAAACCCTCGAGCCAAACGCTAAGGAGAAAGCCAAACAATTTTGGCAGACCGTGGAGGTTTACATGCCCCATATCCCAAGTTGGGCCCGTAATGTAGGTATCCTTTAATGCATTATACCACATTAGTTAATTGAAACTTAAAATTTGTTCATTTATTATTAACTTATCTGAAATGGTACTTTATGCAGCATCAGGCTTCAAAGAACGTGCCGACCATTACAAGACCATTAGAGGAGCATCATGACTTCGTGACCCCAACAGTACAGTAGGAAAATCTCGTTGAGGATGGGGTTGATGCAGATGACCATCACCAACAGATGCACGAGTCTGATGACACACATGATTCAAAGGTGAAAAATTATTTCATTTCATTAAAATGATTATATAAATCATTTTAAGACTAATAGTTTTTTTGGTTATATTATTATAAATTATTTGATTGGTAACAGTCGAGGACAAAGGATCATCATGATTACATCATTCCCAAGCATCGTTGTTTTTTGAATCTAAGACCCCAATGGCTAACGGATACAATTGGTTGTTTCCATCCAAGCACGTTGCCACAAACATGCTTCCCCGATAAAGCCTTTTTAGATGAGAACCATCTACAGCAATCACTGGCCTAATGTACTGCTTAAAATTCTTGACGGAAGATCCAAGAGCAACAAAGTAGTATAAGAAATTG
Organism: Clausena lansium; assembly: GCA_030449835.1. Classification (NCBI taxonomy): domain Eukaryota; kingdom Viridiplantae; phylum Streptophyta; class Magnoliopsida; order Sapindales; family Rutaceae; genus Clausena; species Clausena lansium. The sequence goes on from JASUUF010000369.1 coordinate 4,869,307, forward strand.
TCATCTCCATCTCGTTCAAGATGAGTAACTGTACCATCATTTGCTTTGGTTAAAACGTGAGAGTATTAAGTTGTATGACTCTCCAAGAGTTCCTCGGACAATTGCAAGACCAACTTCTCTGGACCGATATGCTTGCTGGTATGTTAAATGGACTCCGTATTCCTGCTGCATGTCTGCTATGATGTCATTCAGAGTATTCATCATTTTTTCCTGAATATATTTGTCTGTGATAATATGACCAACAACCCGGCTCCTTACTTGGTGACTACCGTCAGACAACACCTCATTATGACATGTGTGTGTACTGTCTATTCTCCTCACTACGCAATAAACATTCTGCTCGTTCGAAGGCCTTGTTGCTCGAATACGCCATTTACATGATTCCGAAGAACAGTAGGCCTCGAAACGTGTAGCTGTGGACCGTGCAATCTTGAAATCAAACTTATTTTTGAAAGCAACTTTATGGAGTTCCAATATTAACTCATTCTTCTCAGCAAATGTCTTCATTGTAATAGTATATTCAGTAGGATTTATCTGCAAAACCTCATATACTCTTGCCACTAACGGATCAAACATACAATCTTTCCGAACCACAAAAGCCATTTTCTTAGCATTCACGTACTCTATATGCCCATCTGCCAACGTCTCCCACCAACTATCTTAACACAATTCAAGCACAACTAAATCTATTAAGTCTTAAATACAAAAAAATAATACAAATATGATTATATTTATAACAAAAAAACTGTATATTAGTGCGATAGGGTCCCCGTCGCACCAAAAGACAGTACGACAGTGTCCCTATCGCACGAAAAGATAGTGTCATTCCCCATCACACCAAAAGATGGTGCGACAGGCGCCTTGTTGCACTAATTTTGGTGCGACAGTGTGTGACAGGGTTATTGACGCAGTCTGTTTATGCTACAGGGTGCCTGCCAATAACGCTATCTCACAGCCACGATCAAACCCACAAAAACACACCCCCAACCCAACGAATGTTGTCGCCCCTTTTCTCGTTGCTTAACTAGGTTTTGGGCTTTTTAATATTGTTAGATTGGTGATGGATTCGGGTGATTTGGTCGAAATTCATTTTTGCCGTTGATGTCACCATTCTGTTTATCACTGATAATTCAAGATTCCACAACAAGAGCTGGTTACGGTTTGGTGAAGAGAGAGAGAAGTTTTGGTTGAAATAAGGAGGGTATTTTGAAAAAAAAAATGGTTTGTTTGGCTAATATTGATACAAAAAAGTTGTAGGGGTTAGTTTTGAAATTTGTATAAAGAATTGGGCCATTATATTTCCCGGCTCAGTGAGGGATCTATTCGAACTGTAGTGTGTCTCTTGCACCAACATGTGATGAGGATATATTAAAAGTTTATAACTGAATTGAATTACTAATGTTCGTCACTCAAAAGTCAAAAGTCAAAAGACTTCTATTACACATCTATTCATCGTGAGAAAAATACAGTACTATGAAATAGTTGAACAGAAATTTACAAACTAAAAAGATTATTTTAATTATGTATTACGTGGGTGTAAAGCGTTATGAATAAATTGATATCTTTTTAGAATGCATTTGTCCTTTTGTGTAATTTTAGTAAGGTTAAAATCATAAGGGAATTATCTCTACACCACCTCTATTTTATAATATGTATACTTAATTATTTCAAAATTCTGACATGTTCTTTACACCACCTTTGTTTCTAAATTTGTATCAATCAACTACTTTGACACTAACAAAATTAGAATCTGTTAAATAATTTAAATAAACTGATTATTTTATCCCTAAATGAACTAAAAGACCATTTTATCCTACAAAATTTTTAAATAAAAAAATTATAATTACAAGAATATCCGTGAATTTAATAAAGCAAATAAATTTCAAAATTTAAGATGTTAATTTTTGTGATTTTAATTTTTAAAAAAATAATTTTTTTATTATTCAAAGTTGGTTTAGACTATTATTATTTTGGTGATTAATTTAAACAATAAAAATCATTTGATAATGTGATTGTATGAGATACCTCTAAAAAATTTAAAAAAGAAAAACATTTGAGATGAGTATTACACGTTTTTTAGGTCAAAAGGATAAAAAAATCAATAATATTTAATCAATTAATTAAGTGGTACTCAATACTCACACACCCATTTTTCAATAATATTTTATTAATTAATTAAATGGTAATTATAATTTTTTTTCAGAATTTTATAGTATAAAATTGTCTTTTAATTCATTTAAGGGTAAAATAGTTATTTTATTTAAATTTTTTAACATATTCTTTGTTAGTGTAGAGAATATGTCAAAATCTAACTTAATTAATTAAATGGTTGATTGATACAAGTTTAGAGACAAAGGTGGTGTAGAAAATATATTAAAATCTTGTGGTAGTTAGATATACATATGACATAACAGAAGTGATGCAGAGATAATTTTCAAAATCATAATTACCCACGAGGGGTTTTATTAGTAATGTAGGTGGTAGGTGCTAATAGTGCTACTCGAATGAAAATTAGGTAACATGCCAACAAATAAGGCCTAATTTTAACTCATGAGATAACAAAGTCTATAGTCCATTTGTGTAAAAGGCCCAAATCTGTTTTTAAATGATTATGCTCCTAAAACAAAATGAATCAGGTTGTTAACGGGTATTCCCCAAACACTGTACAAATCCAATACATGATTAAAAAATTACCCATTAGATTCTTGTTATTTAACTTTTCTTTTTTTTTTTTGGAAAAAACCCCTTTTATCCCTAAGATTTATTGTAATAACCCATTTAATCCTTACTATTTAAATAATAATCAATTTCATACTTACTTTTTAAACAATAACCCAACATATCCTTCCTTTAATTTGTTATTAGTTTACCGTATCATTCATTGAGGGCAAAATAGAATTTTCAATTAGAGATATACAAACTATTTTAAAATAAAATTCTAAAACACAATTAAATAATATCTGACTTTTTGCATAAAATTAAAATTTAAGGATAACTTAATGAATATACAGTAATAGCACTAAGTAACATGTAAAATACATATTTAGGACAAAATAAAGAAAAAAAATAGATTTCTCAAGCACTAGAGGTTTTTTTTTTTTTTGGTCTTTTAGCTTGTCATTGACTTTAATATGGTTAAGATAAATAAATAAATAAATAATCAACAAGTATTGTTATTTTACCAAAAGTAAAAACATTTTCATATACTTAAAAAAAATACTAAAGACATAAAAAAAACAAATTTAATATATTATAGAATAAAATATACTATATTAGAATGTGTATTTTTTTTTATCTTTTAGCTTATCCATAACTTTAATATGATCAATGATCCTTAATTGAATTATAATATTATTATTATTATTATCATCATCATCATCATCATCATTATTATTATTATTGAAAAATTTAGCTGACTTCATTAAAAAAAATTAATGAACACACACGCACCCGCGAGTGCATGTGTGCGCGCGCACTCACCCGCGAGTGCACGCACTCGCACACACGCACACTTACGCATGCGCGAGCGCGCACAGATATAAATTAACTTAAAAAAAAAGACAAAGGTTTTCAATTTTGCATCACATAGGTCCAAAGCAAAATATAAATTAACTAAACACCCTTCACTTAGAGGTAGTAGGTAGATATTTTTTTGGGTAATTATGTCCTTTCATACGCATTAGATACTTATTTTTTATGAAGGCATAAATTTATGTAGTTTAAGAAAATATACTATAATAGCAAAACCTTTTGTCTTCTTCTTCACCCCCAAGTATATTTGTATGTCTAATCATCTATGTTATTTCACTTCAGTGGCCCTAGTGTAGACGCCGAGGCATGCTGAAGATCAATTGGACTGCACCTGAGATGCTTGAGCATGGATTGACATCGACATGGCAGTCATCGAGTTATATCGGTTTTAGCCCACCGATGGAGCAGACATTGAATTTTGTCATGCTTTCAAGGCTATGACAGTGACTATCAGTGTTTGCCATCTAATTGAATCATGTGTTGAATAGTAGCTTCTGACTTGCAGATTAACCAAATCAAGAATGTAAATAAAAAAAAAGATTTACAAAGAACGGTAAAGATAAAAGAGTCATGTTTCTATGTTCGGCCACTGATATATATATGTTAAGTTCCTATTACTTGCTTAGGTCTCAAGTTTATATTACTTGTTAGTTAAGTAGTGAAGCTGATAAATAAGCACGTTGTTGATGCTTTATAAATAGATATAATGTGAAAAATTTTGTACTATTTGTTTCATGGCTGTGAAGTAAGCCATCAGTGGCCGAACACAGAAACACGACTCTTTTATCTTTACCGTTCTTTGTGAATCTTTTTTTTTTTACATTCTTGATTTGGTTATTTTTATAGCTATGAAGTAAGCCATCAATGGCTGAACACAGTAAACACACGAGTCTTTATCTTTGTTGTTCTTTGTGAATCTTTCTTTGTGATTTACATTCTTGATAACTTACTTGTTAGTATACTTAGGAGTTAAGTTGTGAAGCTGATGAATAGGCGTGTTGTTGAGGCTTGTACAGAGAGACGTAACAATTAAAATCTAGGTCTGTTTGTTTCCTAGTATCTCCATTATTGCCTATAGGTTGTTATCAATCTGTTATATTGAATCATGATAAGAACTATAATCATCTTTAAACTAGATTTTGGTCATTTAGATTAATAGAATGAAATAGGAAAAAATAGTATATAACATTCAGCATCATATTCCATATACAGACGACATGGCCTTTGCCAAAACTTCGCATTTTTTATGCTCATTATTGGTTGTCAATCATGAAGTTCTTTAACTCATTGTTGTCATGCTACACTCTACTAGTTGGGTATCAATCATGTAATTCTCCAAGCATAGGCAATTTTTAAGTCACCTATTTGTCTGTTCTCCCTTAGCAAGTTTCTTATGCAATCTTGTGACAATAAAGATTGGTTGCACTCTAAGATTGGGTTTAGCTTAATATGATTCACTTTTCTTTCATCTTATGGCCATAAAAATATAATTTTCTCTGTCTTCAGTTCAAAAACTTTATCTTCATTCAACAATACCTTGTGCCCAACCAAATCAAAAGTCACAACCACTTTATTAATTTTGCCTTCCGCAACCTCCTCTTCTTTCTTCTAAGTTCCTTTTGCTTCAACAGCTTGTCATTTCTCTCAATCTGGTAGTAATCACTTTGGTCATCAATTACTGTCATACGTGCTACAGAATTTCAGTCATAATCAACTAGCATCTATACATAAGCGTTAACTGCTGCTTCAGCATCTGACAGGGGAGATAAAACCTTCTTGCAAACCAGTATTCGTGCTACCTTCAACATAAAGACACCACATAACTGGCAAGATCTTTCCCGCTCATGTTCAAGAACTATCTAGCCACATTGATGTGCTTGGCATGAGCATGGTTTGCCATGTTAGAATATAAATTACCTTTTAGCAACCTTTACAAGTGAAAAAACTTTCCTAGCTTTTTGTTTTTTTTTTATTACTACGTTAGTTTCTACTGTAATCGTGGTTGTGCTATATTCTAAAAATAATGCTATTGGCACCATAGATAAAACAGTCTTCCTTGTACTGATTAATTTCCTTTTTTTTACAGAGGAGAGGTCCGAGCGAGAAGTTCCAGATTGCTGTAGCTGGTGAAATGTAAACCCTCATGTATTTCCATACCTCAGATGGCCTATCTGAGGTTGGGAAGATCTTAGAGAATGCGATTGAGATGTTTTCAAGAGGCTGATTTGAGTAACTTAATCCTTTTAATGTTTCTTTAGAAGATAAAAATGTCTAGATTTTAGGAAATATATCTTCTTTTTTTAGTGTGGATTTATAAATTCTAAATTAGGATATTTCCTAGGCTTTTCTTATTTAGTAGTTTTTTTATTTAGGAGGATTCCTATTTAAGGAATAAGTAATTTTTCTTTTAGAACTCAACTTATTCAAGGAAGAATACAACTAGTATAAGAAAAGAAATACTTCTTTTATAAGAAATAGTTACTATATATAAAGAAGTTGGGTTCACTTGTTTGCACAACATAACATAACAATCAGTTATCTGCAAGTAGACAGTTCTTAGTGTAAGAGAAACGATAAGTCTATTGAGAGATTATGTGTTATTATGATTTTGGGTATGAGGAAAATACTTCAATTATTGTAATAATTTTTCAAATAATTGATTTTTCTCTCGTCATCCTTGACGGTTATGGTTTTTCTCCAGTATAAAGTTTTCCACGTAAATTGTTGTATAATTGATTTTAGTCTCCATCTATTTTATGTTTATTATTTGTTTGATATTTTTGCTTGCAATATCTTGGTAGAATTAAAATTCCCTAACAAGTGGTATCAGAGCTAAAGGTTGTTCTGCAGAGCAATTACGTCTACAAACAAATTTTCAAATCCTGTGAGGATTGAGGTTGAAAAGTTTGATGGAAAAATCAATTTTAGTTTGCGCTAAAATTCAAGTCAATGATGTATTGATTCAATTTGGGCTACACAAGGCTTTAAAGGGCAAACCATCATTTGCTTTTAGTAATGACTTTGCGAAATCTGTTATTATGAGCAATGAAGATGGGGAAAAAAATAGATCAAAAAGCTACAAGTGCTATATGATTTGTCTAGCAAAGAATGTTCTTGCGAATGTAAGAAAAATTCCTTCTACAAAAGAACTTTGGGAGAGGCTAGAAAATTTGTATCAGACAAAAAGTATCTCTAATCGTTTATACCTTAAGGAGCGGTTTCACATGTTAAGAATGATGGAAGGTACAAAAATTTCTGATCATCCTAGTGTTCTCAATGACATCATGACAAAACTAGAAGCAATTGGAGTTAAAATTGAAGACAAGGACAAGGCATTTAGCCTATTGTGATCTCTTCCAACTTCTTACAAGCATGTGTTGCCTACTTTAATGTATAGGAAGGAGAATTGCCTTTTTCTTTTGGTCCTTCTTATGATCATTTTCATTTCTCTAGGTTGGTTATATTCTAATTTTCGTACCTGAACCTCTAACAAAGTATCAAAGATGTTCAAAATAGAGAGCGTGCTTCTGTTCTTCAGTAGGCTTCTTCAAATATCCCATAAGTAGGGGTTGTAACTAAAAGTGAATCTTGAAGAAGTTACTAGTACTTTAGAAGAAAGAGTGCTGAGTGGTGGAAGTAATGAAGCTTTTAATAATTCGACAATGACAGTTGGTAATTGGAAGAAAAATAACTACAAGAAGAAAAGAGTCTGCTGGATGTGTGGACAATCAAAGCACCTTAAAAGAGATTGTCAGAAAGTACATGGAGCAAGTTCGGCAAGTGGCTCCAAGTCAGTATATAAAGATACTGATAGTATCGCTAGTGGAAAGTCTCTCATTATTGTGGGAGATAATGGTCCCCTGAAATAGATGACGAAGACATCCTCATGGCAAGCCGTTAATGCCATGGAACAAAATGTGTTACTGTTAGCGGGTCCATAAGATTTACACACAAGGCATGGTTTGGCATTTATGTATAGGGATGGCAATGGTACCTGCAAACCCGCCCAAACCCGTTCTCCAAAACCCACCCTCTGCGGGTAATTTTAAGAGTTGCGGGCGAGTTTGGTATCATTAATTCAAACCCGCAGCAGGTTACGGGCGTGTTTGGTATTTGGCACGGGTATCCGCCAAATCACACCTTTATAATTTTTTTTAAGTTTTAATTTAAAATAATATTTAAACTTAAAAATATATAAATGAATAAATTGTTAAACGTGTGGCTAATCCTTAATATCTAAAGTTGTAATCTAAAAATTAGTTGTGCGCTGAATTTAATGGTATGAAAATACATTTTTATTTCAATAGAATATAATATCTATCGCATTATACATTACAAACTTATAATCATTTATCTTTTTTCTCAATAAACTTATAGAAGCAAATTCTTCTACTAAAGCAAGCAGTAACAAATTCTCCGAAGATAAAGATATTGTTGATGAAGTAAGGAACTAAGTTTCTTTAACTTAATACATGGGTTATTATATACTTATTATAATTTCGTATGTACTATTATTCTTTAAATTAATGCATGGATTATTTCATTATTTTGTCATGATTTTAATATTAATCTTTAACTTAATATTAATATTAATCATTGTTGTAGGAATTATGTTGATGGGTGTTAACGGCGATGAATGAATTGAAGATCTTAACTTTTTTTTTAATGGATTTATGTATTTCATACTTAAATTTGAGAAATTGTTTGAGATTGATGTTGAAATATAAAATTTTCATTTACATTGATTAAATTTAGAATTAAATATATTATGTAGAATTTTAGATTATTATTATAAATTTATATATTGAACATTTTTTATTTTAAATGTGGGAACCTGTAAAAAATCTGCTGGGTACCATTACAGGTTTGGTAATTGTCAAAACCAGCAGCGGGCGGGTTTTCTTAAAAAAATTAAAACCCGCAGCGGGTTGTGGGTTGGTTTGGTAATTTAAATTTTGTGAGGATGCGGGTTTGGTAATGGCAAACCCGCTACTGGCGGTGTCGATTGCCATCTCTATTTTTGTAAGGTGTGTGGTAGAATTTTTATGTCGATGGCTAAGGACTCTCAAGGAAGCCAAACATAAGAGTGGATATTTTTTTAGTAAGGTGATTAACATATGTTGAATATGTGTACCCTAGATAAGGTAGAGTATGATGATTTTTAGTGTAGAGAATTATGGTTGCTGGATAGAGGACAAGATTTTATCCATAGTGGAGTAATTCTCATAAGTCCTATGTGAGTGTGGTTTTAGTAAAGTAAAGAAGGTGGAGATGACATGGTTGTGTGGATACACGGTGGATTATATTTTGTCACCTAATTGAAAAACTCTCCAAGGTGGAGATTGTTAGGAAATTTGTCTCCTTTTTCAATGAGGATTTGTAAATTATAAATTAGAATATTTCTTTAACTTTTCTTATTTAGTAGTTTTCTTATTTAGGAGAATTCTTATTTAAGGAATAAGTAATTTTTCCTTTGGGACTTAACTTATTTAGAAGGAATACAACTAGTATAAGAAAATGAATACTTCTCCTACAAGAAATAATCATTATATATAAGGAGGTTGGGTTTACTTATTTGCACAACATAACACAACAATCAGTTCTTTGCAAGTAGACAGTTTTTTGTGTGAGAGAAACGGTAGGTCTATTGAGAGATTATGTGTTATTACGATTTTGAGTATCAGGAATATACTAGAGTGATTATAATAATTTTTTACATATTTAATTTTTTTCTCGTCGTTCTTGACGACCATAGTTTTTCTTTAGTAAAAGAGTTTTCCATGTAAACTTTTATGTTGTGTGATTAGTTTTATTCTCTATTTATTTTCTGCTTATTATTTATTTGATATTTTTGCTTGCAAGTGGGACTAAAATTCCCTAACATTAGAAGATTTTTTGCCATTTTCTTTCAAAACGACAATACTTAGCAATTTTCTGAATTGGATAATCTTAGTGTAAAAACTTTTGAGAAGTTGTGAAGAAAGCATATGCATTCTGGACAAGCTGATTTTTCCTGTTTTCCAATTTGATCCACAACACCGACCTTTGCATAGAGTTATAATCTGAGCCTCCACACAAATCATAAATTGTGCTGTTCCCTGGTGATTCCTTCATTTAGATCGTCTAGAGGCATATTTCCTTCCAAAGCTCGAACTATCTGCTTGGAATAGTAGTTGCAAAAGGTTTATAAGCCAGCATAGGGTGCAAGATCTTACACTTCAATTTCGAATATAATCATGACTTTATTTGAACGTTAAATTGGAATCTCTCACTTTGTCAAAATACTCGTAATTAGGGCCAAACATTGGTTATTGATCAACTTGCCAGCATAATGTCAATCTGAGAATTAAGCTACTCATTAAGGCGTTGGAATTCAAACTCAATAGGGCTGAGGCAATTCGTTTACAAAGTCCTTGAGTCAACTGAGAAACGGAAGTTACTCGTAACTATTGGTGGAATTACCAGGCTCATTCAAGGGCCGATGCCTTGCAGAATGACATACACAGAGCTGCAGCACAAGCTGAGCTGCCATTCAAGTCAATTTAGCTGGAAATGTCTCATGTAAAACATTATTTGACCTAAAAGTTGAACTTACTATTCGGCATGACATTGGTATTAAAGATAAGTATTAATCCATGTCAACGACTATATATGATCTCCAAAATATTAGTATTGATCATGATTTTAACCATTAAATTTAGAAAACCTAAATTTTAAATTCTGTCTCTCACAAAAATATCTACCCTATATCAAGAGTCGGCTTATTAACCAATATTCTAACTTCCCCCATAGATGGAATGTGTAATATGAAAAGAGAAATGGTAGAAAGTCAATAAGACATGCTATTGCTTCCATGTCCATCCTGGATTTTTGCTGCTTTGACTTCCCAAATCAAACCACCACCATCCAATTATCACCAGTCCAACCTTTCAAACGGTAAAACAACATCTCAGTTCCCGCACATTCATGGTTTATCAAATAAGGACATAGGCTATTCAACTATGTCAAACGAGTCACTAACCTTATCCAAATGATTGAAATACCCTTCAATATCAAGTAAATACTCCTGATTGAGAGTTTGAAATGGTCAAAACTAAAGATTGTAAAAGGGTAATTTGGCTATTTAAGGGGAAAATAAGGGACCTATTTAGATATATGGAGAAAATATACCATTTATTGAGAAAATACAAACAAGGAGGGGTCTGAGTATTATATCTCCATTTTTGGAAAAGAAAACAGAAACTATATTTCCAATTTTGCCTTTTTTCTTTGTTTATTCTCCTTAACCCAGCTCATATCGAAGAACATGCACCCCACGTTCCCTCAACACACACACACACACACAAACGAAAAAGAACAAAAAACTAAAACAAAAAAACTTCTCAAAATTTGTCAAAATCACTAAATCATTAACCAAAAAACACATTTCTGAAAAAATCATTTGCAAGCCAGTCTTCTCCCCTTTTCTTTCTTTTTCTCTCTTTCATTTGTTCCATTAATAACAAAGTTTAATTTGCAACTTTAATTGCATGCATTAATCAGCTGTTATTGGTGTTGTCTCTTGTTCGTTTGTACGCAACCCTTTTGTGTGTGTAACAACAAAAAAACATCGAAAATGGTTCGTGCATTGGAGCAAGAACAAGAGAATTATAGGTCTAGGCTGTTTCATTTCAAAGGGTTGCACGATACAGGAAGGCATGCAAAGAGTTTGAGCATTGAGAGTGCGAGCAAATTAGGTGATGGAGCATCTTTTGATGAGACACCACCCACGTATAGAAGTCAGGGGCCTAGAAGCGATCACCCCATGGAGAAGCAGCAAATTGGAAGTGCTTTTGGTCGAAACATGATTCCTAGGTCTCCGTTGAACAAGGATGATGCCACGACACAAAACCATGAAAGGCTACAACAAGGTAATTAAAATAATTGGATCATGATCATTGTGTTATGTAAACGTGACATGAAAAATGTTTGTAACGTGTTGCGTGTGTGAGTGTGACTTTGAACAGATATGGAACAAATGAAGGAAAGATTTGCGAAATTGCTTTTGGGAGAAGATATGTCCGGTGGAGGAAAGGGAGTTTCATCAGCTTTGGCACTGTCAAATGCCATTACAAATCTTGCAGCTTCTGTATTCAGTGAGCAAGCGCGGTTGGAGCCAATGTCAGCTGAGACAAAGGCAAGATGGAGAAAAGAAATTGATTGGCTTTTATCTGTGACTGATCACATTGTTGAATTTGTTCCTTCTCAGCAGAAATCCAAGGATGGAACAAATATGGAGGTAACAATTAATTAACCTTTCTCTGGTTTCTAAATTTTCTCTGGAATCAAATTTTCACAGAGAGCTTCGTGTTTGTTTGATTGAAAAGATAATGGTGACGCGACAAAGAAATGATCTTCACATGAATATCCCTGCATTGCGGAAGCTCGATGCAATGCTTGTTGTAAGTACAGTCATTTTTCATTCAGATTGTTGATTTATGCATACATATGACTGTTGTTCGATGAAGATCACAAAAGAAAAATGTCCTTTAATGATTTTTTTTTTTAATATATATAGGAGTGTCTAGAAAATTTTAAGGACCAATCTGAGTTCTATTATGTTTCAAAAGATGCACCTGACTCAGAAAAAGGAAACACCAAGAGAAGTGATGAGAAATGGTGGTTGCCGACGCCTAAAGTTCCCCCAAATGGTCTATCTGATATGGCAAGAAAATTCCTGCAGTACCAGAAGGATTGTGTAAACCAAGTGCTTAAAGCAGCAATGGCTATAAATGCTCAAGTTCTTTCCGAAATGGAGATCCCAGAAAATTACATAGAAACTTTGCCCAAGGTAAGAAGAAGCCTGATTAAACTGTTGCGTACAAATTCTTGTCTGTGACCAAATTCCTCATTGTTTTTTATGGTTGTTTGTTAGAATGGGAGGGCAAGTCTTGGGGACGCGATCTATAGGAGTATTACTGTTGAATTCTTTAATCCTGACCAGTTCCTATCGACAATGGACTTATCATCAGAGCACAAAATCTTGGACCTAAAGAACAGAATTGAGGCTTCCATAGTGATCTGGAGAAGAAAGATGAACCAAAAAGACGGAAAATCAGCTTGGGGTTCAGCTGTGAGCTTGGAGAAGAGAGAACAGTTTGAAGAGAGAGCAGAGACCATCTTACTCATTCTCAAACAACGATACCCTGGAATCCCTCAATCTGCACTAGACATCAGCAAAATCCAGTTCAACAAGGTAAATATGTTTGTTTCGTTTTTACTAATTGGCTGTACACTATGTGATGTTCCAAGGACTTATTTAACTATTTGTTCCCGGCTTTAACAGGATATTGGGCAGGCTGTTCTGGAAAGTTATTCAAGAATACTTGAAAGTTTGGCCTTCACAGTCCTGTCGCGAATCGAAGATGTACTCTATGCTGATTTTGCCACTCAAAATCCATCACAAGCAGCATTGATGAGAAATTCTTTGAGGTGTACCTCTTTTTCAGCGATAGACAGGTTAATTAGTCCCTTGGACGAGACAGAAAGGCCGAGCTCAGTGGAGGGAATGACACTACTGGATTTTATGGGTTGGGGTTCAGGTTCAGATCAAGCTGAGAATGAAGGGAAGAAGGAACCAGAAGACGCTGCTGATGAACCAGTGAAAGACGAAGAAAAGTTTACAACACCAAAAGGTCCAAAACTTACTCACGTAGTGACCAGCAAGAGGGTTTCCTACCTAGAAAGCTTAGGTGGTCTACGAAGCCCAACTGCCCGGCATTAAGTAACTACTGTAGGGAAGAAGAGGAAACATCGAAAAACAGACAAACTGAAACCAGAAAGAGAGGCTAATATAAAAGGAAACACAAAACAAAGAGAGAAAGCCAGACCTGCAAATGTAAATTTCCATATGCGTATAAACACGAGTCCTTTGAGTTGCGTGATTATTTGTCTCTTTTCTCACAATCTTCCTTCCTTTTGTAAATAGGGAAAAATGAGTAAATTCACTGTGTTTCAAGCATTCCAGATTTGATTTCTCTCATTACAAGTAATTGCTTTTTAGTTGATAGCGGCCGAAATGTGATTCTTTAATTGCATTTTGTAACAAACTGTGATTGCGTTTAAGAGTTGACATTCTTTCTTCATTATAATCTTGCCAATATGCTATGGCTCAGGGTGTGCAAGGCACCAACTCATCAAATCTAAATAGTAAGTTATTGAAATTATCACCAACATCAGAAGCTCAGAAACCATCTAATCCCAGCAAGGGTAAACTCTGATGTAGGAAACGTCATTAATTGCATTAATATAGCAAGAATAAATCATAACCAAACAACAAAGTTTGATAATCAAGTAGTCATGAGCACGAAATTTCAATTGAAGAAAATATATTTGCATTAATAACAAAGGGAGTCTTAAGTAGGATTCTGGACAAACCTACAAGTTTACAATAACAAGAAGATACATCCAATGAAAACTTAAAAAATATGAGGATCCAAAACTAATTTAGATCTTGCCACGTGGTCCGAGCTTTGGTGGAAGTTGAGGGCCCTTCTTGATTGGTAGAATGTCACCAGTAGCTGTGGCACTGAAGTAAGCAAGGGTTGAACCTCCTCCCAATATCAAGAACTTGAGCAATAAACCTCTCTTGGTGAATGGGGCCGCAAATGTCTCAAAGAACTTGCCCTGCAAATTCAATGTATGCATACTATAAGTTACCCTTCAACATTATAAAAGTTGTACATAGTAGGACACAAACTATAGTTTACGGCAACAAGATGAATCTCACAAGACTTAACTTGAGATTAACTAAGTCATGGTTAACTGATATACAGAGACATTGTGCATTCCTTTTACAAATTTATCTCTTTTTCGTTTTTCATTTTTCTGGCACATGGATGTATGCTGAAATAGTAATGTCAAACTAATTTTTTGCTTCTACTACGATTCAATGTTCATACTAAAAACAGTAGAACAAAGCTTTCATAGCTCAGTTGGTTAGAGCACCCGTTTAGTAAGCGGGAGGTCTTGAGTTCGACTCTCAATGAAAGCAATCACAATGTTTTCAATTATTTATGATTGATTCAATGATTTTTGTGTATGCTCAGTGATCCAATGAAGTTTACAGGATGGATATTGTTGACCTTATAGTATATCATAGCTCATATATATTGCAAGAACGTAGAAAATTTTCAGTTACTCGAATATTTGTCTATTTTGTCAACACAATGGTAATATGCAATAGATTTTATTATTAAACAAACCTGAAGAGAGTTGTACGGTGAAGGAGCATCTGATCCGTACAAGTCCCACTGGCCGGTAGTGTTGCCCAAATCCTCCAAATCAAAGTACACACTCTTATCACCATACTTAGCCACTACAGCACCAGCTCTGCATCATATCAAATTGTGCATAAATAACTAACATTTTAACTAGATAAGCTAAGCTTTAAGGCAATTCATAAAGAAAATTCTATACTTGAAGCTTTTGGGTCTGAAACTCTGGCGAGTTGGCTTAACAGTGAGCTTAGTTCCAGCAAGAGAGCTGCCTCCAAGGCCTTTGATGGTGGCTGGTTGCACAGCAGCTATGGTTGCAAGAGATGCCATGGCCTTGGTTTGTTGTAAATTCTTGACTTGCTTACTTGGAGCTGATTAAGTTAGCAGGAGAGTGATTGTATTGTTGTATGCATATTTGGGTTTTTGATCTTCTGCATGGATCTCAGCAGGACACGTGGCGTAATGGTTTTGTTTTGAGAGATATGGAATCCCATTTAGGCGGTGACATGTGGATGAGAGCTGGATAAGCCTATCCTTTCTTTGATATTCTAACAAATTGTTGTGGTTCAGTGACATTTTCTGAAATGTCCCAATTGTATATATAAGATGGCTCAGGGCACAAATAAAAAATCACTAGCTAGAAAAATAAAAGAAACATTTTAGACTTTTAGATTATCTTTTGAACTTCTCTGGTTAAATGTATTGAGCTGGACTTAAAGATTTTGGATTAAAGTGACATTCCTAATACTTCATTCAATCCTAATACTTCATTCAAAACATAATGATAATAAGTCAGACTATAACTTTAGTATTCAAGGTTTATCCACTTTCAATTATATTGATCATTAATCAATTAAGATGTGGATTCATTATTTAAAATACGAATATTTATATAAACAATGTGAAATGTGAGAAAAATAGCGAAGAGAAATACCAAAGTAGCCATTCACAATAGTTGATAATGACAAGTCTTTCAATACACAACATGAAGTGTTCAGCCAAGGCGACTAAAAAAACACTTTTTAACTGTTAATAAATCTGCAGTCTCTCCTAATCTCTCCCTTTCCTCCTACTAAAACCTTGTAATTTGACAGCTTCAAAAACCCAGATGAGAACCTATCAAAGAAGTGTTGTGTGTTCTGTCCAAATGCGGTCACATAAGGCTGTGTTCTGGGATCTGTGGCAATCTCAGAATCAATTTTGAGTAACCCTCTTCCACTTTGAATGTCAATGAAGTATTGATTATCAAAATATAAAGTAGTAGCATCATTTTGAGCAAATGTGATATCAGATAACGTAGGATTGCTGCAAATCATCTCCAGCATTCCTGAGTATGCTGGTGACAATGTATCATCCTTTATCGGCCACAGCCTGTTTTCGAAGTTCCGGCAATGGCTTATGCCTAGAGTGTGAGATCCTGGAAACACATAACAGGAGTTAGAAAAATGTAACATATTAACATAACATATCTGATGGCCATGCCATCTTCCAAATCGGCTCCATACTGCATGTTTCTTGTCAGTCTCTCTTGTCAATTCTGCATTTTTTTAAAATCTGGACCACAATCCGATGTACAACGTGTTGCTAAAAGGGAAAATAAAATTTTTTAAAAATGCAGACATTATTAGCATATAGAATAAAGGTGAATTATATTTTTCGGACAAGTTGTGTACCGATGAGTGCAACTCCATCTTCCAAACTAATGTTCTTCTGAAGGAAAATCTCAATGAATTCATTGACAGAAATATCATAAGTCGGAAGCTGATTATCAGCTCTCTCCTTCTTTGCCGAAACAGCATCTCGTCTTCCTGTAAAAACCTCTATGTATGGCCCTCCAGACTGGAACATGGAAACACAAAAGTTTCTTGAGCATGGACAAAGCAAAGATAAGTTTATAGAGTTTTTTTCAAAGTTTCCTTATCTTTCAAGAAACCGATGTAGCTTACCAGATGTACAGCATCTCTTGCAGCCAACTGGATAATATCAGCACAAGAAACTGTTTCAGGACAAATTGTTTCAAGGGAACTCTTTATCTCATTTATAACATCAACCTTCCGGATTCCGAAATTCTTGTCTGATAATGATTCTGTTGCAATCCCATTTGAGTTTCCTAGAAGAATTGATCCATCACAACCCTGTAGTAAAATGTAACAAACATTAGCAAAGCTGGAAACCGCAGATCATTCGCAAAAATATTACTTGTGAGACAAGAAAAAGAAATTTTTTTACATCGACTTGACAGTCATGAAAAGCCAGTCTAAGAATTGCAGCAGCGGAAGAAATATCACTCAACATATTTCTTTTCATCTCCTCTTTTACTAGCATTTCTGCACTAGGGCAACTCTTTTTATAAAAATGAAGCTCAAGTCCCCCATTTCCACATGCAAAGAAGCAGCGAGAACTCCACAAAATCAACACCATTGTCAATTCTCTTAACCCCATTTTCATTTTTTAAAAATCACAAAGAATTATAGGGATTTTTTTTTTTTTCAAGTAACTTTTGATCACATGGAAATGCCAGGTTCATTTAAATAATAAACTTGTTTCATAGTTCAGGACTCTAATGACATTTAACGAGCCTAAAGTACAATGTTAGTGGGAATGTTGTATCGGAAAATTGGTTGGCTAGTTGATTTTTGTTTCTTCTTCTGAGTAATTGAAACTGTTAAAAGCTTTTGCGTAGCATTTGATGCAAAAAAATAATAATAATAATGGGGACCAACTTGAGTCTATAAACAAGAAGACAGAAAAGTTTCTATCATTATAATAATTAGGACACTCAAAGTAGCAAATGATTTTGAATATCATTCAAGCATTTAAGTGTTGGTTACTTTTGGAGTCAGAAAAAATTAATTCCCACCTCCAAAATAATTCAGACAAGAATTTATGGGAACAGAGAAGCCTATGGTGTCTTTCCTTCGAGATAAAAAATACTGTGTGTGTGGGGGTGTGGGTGATCTTGCAATTTCTTTGTTTTGAATGAAAAAGCATTTTTGAAAGGGAGAGGTTGCTGAATTTTGCCAACTCTTTGAATTTTGAAGATTGGTGTGTGATGCCCTAATCCATGCTATGTGATGTGAATGTTTTGAGAGCACATCTTTTTTCCATAACCATATGTTGATCAAAATTTGAGCTTATAATAGATAATTCTCACTTTAATCTTTTTTTTTACTTTCTTTTTCGTTCTCCAGTAATAGGAACAATCAACATGCATATCTGAGGCCACCAAAGCCTTTGCTGAGTGGTGGGTTTGAGTCTCCCACGAGGGTCTATAAAAAATTTCTCCCACAAAAAGATGTAATGGTAAATATATTTCTTCAAATATTAGAGTGAAAGTATAAAATTAGAGGTCTTACCTCTAACTGGTGTAAATTTTCTAATTATATTCGATAGACCCTTATATTGTACTATAAATATGTAAATTCAGACTTTCCATAAATCATATACTGTACAAATTAAAAAAAATACATACTTAAGATTTACACTTTATTGTTATCATACCTTTCAAAAAAAAAAACTTTAGTGTTAACATAAAATAAAAGTGAAAATACCTCAAAGTACGCACCATAGCTTTCTTCCAAGTCACCCAAGCCAGTCTAGGCCCAAAATAAATTACGGCCCAATCTACAGAGAGAACTGAAAAAACAAAAATTGGTAGCACTTTTAAATGAGAAAATAAATAAGTGTAGGCATTTTGACACCCCCTCTAAGTTTCTTATCATTTATCAAACCACTTTTCAATTAAAATTTTAAAAATAACTAAACATAATTTTTTTTATTTTAAATAAAAATTTAAATAAATTATTCTTTTAAAAATTTCTTACATCCACCCTATTTTATAATTTATATTTATATTTAAAATATTTATTTGAGAAACTTTTAAGAATTATGAATTATGGAGATAAAAATTATGTAATAAGAAAAAAAAATTAAAATTTTAGGATTTTTATGGATTTATAAATAAAAAAATTAAAAGAAATATTTTTTTATTAGGATGAAATTTAAAGATAAAGACAATTGATTTTAATTTATAAATTAATATTTTATAGATTAAGGAAATTGAATTTAGAAGGGTGTGTGATAAGGATTTCAGAGGGATGTTAAAAAAAAAAAAAGCAACAACAAAAGCAATCTCTCTGATTCTCTTTCTTTCTTATCTCCAAAACCCACCACGATGTCCCTCATCACGTCATCACTTCACTCTCTGAAACTCTCATCTCCCAAAACCCACTTCCTCAATGGCTCCACTCCTCTTATTCGTCTCTCAGAACCCACTTCCACTCCTCAAAATCTCACCTATTCTTCGTTTCCTCAAATCAAGGCCATGAAAAAAATGCAGGGCAGAGTCGTTTGTGCGTCGAACGACAAGACAGTTGCTGTTGAAGTTGTGCGTTTAGACCCACATCCAAAGTACAAGAGAAGAATCAGAAAGAAGAAGAAGCTTCAAGCTCATGACCCCGAGAATCAGTTCCAAGTTGGTGACCTTGTTCAGCTTGAAAGGTCTAGGCCCATTAGCAAGACTAAATCTTTTATTGCTGTGGCCGTGCCAGCAAGGACTAGGAGCAAGAAAGCTGCTGGTGAGAGTAGTAATGCTGGTAATAATGAGCTTGGGATTCCTTTAGAGAGTGAGCAACAACTGGAGGCTTAGTTGCTTTGTTGTTCATTTCTTGTGATTTTGTAATGCTTTGATACCGCTTAAGATGTTAATTTTTATTTGATGGCTATGAAGTGTGAAATGTGTTTATTTTAACTTGATGGATGTGAATTTGACTAAATTTTGCTTATTTGTGTTTGTTTGGACTTCTTTTGAATTTGGTTTTCTTCAATTGTTAAGCAAATAAAGGTTTCGGCTGGCTTAGTTTGAGGCCTTTGGATGGTAGATTGTTATATTGAATATGCTATTAGTGTTTGATGTTGAGTTTTTGTGGTAATTTTTGAATGTCCATATGTTGATATATTGCTTTGAAATTGGTGTTGGTTGTAGGGCTTTTCACTATCAAGTATCAAAAAAGAAAAGAAAAAGTGAATATGTTGTGGCTGAAAATATCAAATGGTGGTTGAAGTGATCTTTTATATTTTTAAATATATTCTCTTGCTTCAATATAGCTATGGAATCAATTTCTATGATTGGCAGTAGAAATGGGAGTTAGCTTTGATAGAATTGAAGTGTTGTTGTATTGGTTTTGCAATGTGTACGAATTTCTTAGAATTAGTTCTCTGTTAAATGCTTTGTGTTATTGTTCAGATTTGGCAATTGGCATGGTCATCTCACAAAATCTAAATTGCCGGCTGATAAATTCTTTTTCCATGAGCATGCATCATGCCTGGTTTTAGCAAAGCTTCTTTGTAATGGTTGATTAGTGAATGAGAAAGTCAACGTAATGTCAACTCTCATTTAGAATTCTCTATTTTTGTCATGCCAGTTGAGTTTTGGAGAGTAAAGATCATAAGTGACATTTGGCATCATAAGCAAGCAAGGATTAAGATTCTGATGTTTCTATACTATATAGGTTGTTTCTTTGCTTACAATCCATTGACCTTTGAAGTTAGATAACACCATTTTTGGGAGGTGACGTGATGAAGGTAAGACAGCTACTTCACCTTGAATCTACCTGAAGCACTACTAGCATGGTGATATATTTAGAGTTGATTCTGGAGCTATATCTTGTATTCACACAATATATTATGAATAGCCTTAGGATTTTGATGCACTTCTTTCTGGTACTATTTGATTCTATGTTCTCTGTTTATTTTTTTAGCATTTGTAGATACAAATAGCTTCAAAACTACCGCACAATGGCATTGATGAATAGCAATTCTATACACAAGGATATTTCACTTTCCTAGAGTTATAAAAGTTTTGTACCACATCTATCTCAAACTCTTCCCTTCCAAATTGGTGATTACAAATTCACCTGAACTTACCAGCCCTCCATTCTAATCAACCAACAAATGAAAACAAGCTCACATAATAACATTTGATCTACTAAAGCTAGTAAAAAATAATTGGAATACCTATGAGTTTCAAAACTGATTTTTTTTTTTTAACTAGTTTATAGAGCTTTTGTGATCAAGCATCTTCACATTGCAAGCTTGTCTTAATATTTCGCAATGTGCATGATATAAGTGTGTTAACAGACTCCACAGATTCCATGGTCAGCTTTGCTGCAGGAGAGCTATTAGTTAGGATTTGGAATGCTATACTAAGCAAAGATCCTCCTTCTGTGATCTTCTCCTCTTGCTTAGATGTGATCACTAGAGGTCTTGACTCAAGTCCGTCCGGCAAGATTGAGAACCCGGATGGCAATATGGCAATGTTGCTTGACTCACATCCGGTAATCACAGACTGCATATCGGTAATATCTACTGGAGCATAGACCACCATGGATTCATAAGCATTTGTGTAGCAATCTTGCAGCACCCACATGCTGTTCTCTTTTGATTTCATTGTCTGAAATTGAGAACTCAGTTTAGGTTAGAACCATAGATAATTATGAATAAGCAGAGAATGATATGATTAAGTTTGTTATTTCTTTCTGCTTCAAATATATAGCTCAACCTGAATAGTCACTGCATTGCCTCGGTCTTGCCCTTTAGCCAAGTTTGCAATGGTCTTTACAGGACCTCCATTTGACATGATATCCCACTACGAGTAACCCAGCAAAAATTGCCAAAACGATATCATTTATAATCTTTAAATCATAGTTAGATTGTCTACCTTAGTGCTATTGTAAATTGATGATGATTATACCTCATTTCGGCGAGCTTCATCTCTTAGGAAATCAAATAGGACATTAGGAGATACAGGCAACCATACAGAAGAAACTGCACACAAAATCACTCCAAGGGGTTCTCCAGGATCATTCAAGTTCTTCCTAGAAGAAACCCTTATGTCCTCTCCTGTTTTGCCTGCGACCTTATTCCATATGTGATAGCTAGAGGCACCGATAGCACGACAAAAGCTCCATGTCATCCTCTGTGCCAACTTGAGAATGCTTTTTCTCCCAGCTAGAGTTGCAACGCCTAATGATCAATTATGACACAGGTATCGTTTTTAATTTCTTATTAAGAGACAATATGTCAATGCAAAATATGAAGAAAAATTCTGGCTTACCACTAGAATCCTTTGTAGGAACATTTGTGGCCATGAAGAAAACAAGGCGTTCACATTGGAGCTGCAATGTTGTCATCCAATGCCTTGCACCAAAAGCTAAACCACTGTTAACAATACTGCGATACATGGTATGGATTGTACCTTTCTGGCATTCCAGGTGCTCTACCCAGGTCACCTGAAGATTATTATTAAACCACTGTCACAATCTTGATTTTACAACACAAAATTGAATGCACGGCTCCAATAATTTCACCTCTGCAATTTTTTTCCATTCATTTTTGAGTTATTTTCCAAATGCCTGACCAAAATCAATCATCACAAGCAACTTTACAGTTCATTTCATATGATTCCACAGTCCTGTTAAAACTCTAGGATTACAATGTGACAATATGCAATACCTTGCAATGGCCATTTGCTTTATCCTCAATGATGCAACCAGACGGTCGCTTTCTGCATTTAGCAAGAGATGCATCAATGTTTTCTTCAACCTTGTCGATTGAGACATCGACTATTCCCCATTGTTCAGCACTCAGTTGCTTGCAATACCGAACAAAATAAACTTCTCTTGTTGGCACCATAGGTGTGAGCATTTGAAGCTCTGCAAACATCTGCTTGCAGCAAATACAAAGCATATGGATGTAAAATGTGTACTCTAAATTATCTGTATCAATTTCAACATTCATTTTGAAAACGGTTTTACTCTTTTTTTTTTTTTTTTCATTTAACATTCCTCAGAATATGTACTTTTACTTTCAGTAAATACTTTTAAATACTTGAATTTAATAAAAAAAAAAGTTATTTTCTAAAGTGCTTTCAGTAAAAATTAGAGGAATGCTCCACTTTATCTCATGTTCATGCTTTCTGAAAGTGCTTTCTGAAAAATACTTCTGTAGTTCTCCTGAAAGAAGGAAAGCGACTCTTTTTTATTTTTATTAGATTCTCTCACAGTGCCCTATGGATTCTGATATCATTAAAAATAAGAATAAAAAATACAACTCTTTAACGTGTAAATAACTCACCAATTGCACTGCACCATTTCTATTAGGACCTTCACCACCGCAAATTACATCAACTGTTGCTGCCTTCGAAATTAAGCATGGAAACATTGCCTTCCATTGATTCTACAGGATCCAAACAAGATTACTTAACATCACCACATAAAAAAAAAAATGCGAATTTAAATGTACATGTGACAGAATTTTATTGTCTTATTATATGAACGTGGTACAATGAAAGTACTATGGGATTCTTACCACATCCATGAAACTTTGAACAAGCTTAGGAGGATCAACAAACACAACTCCAGCATCTCTTGAGGCTTCAATGGACCTTTTAGACTTCCCATTGCTTGAATTCTCAGCAGAAAATTCTTTAACATACTCATCATAATTAAGAATTTCTCTACCAGTCTCCAAACTTCGAATCCAAAGGGGATCACCGGCAGTAGCCATCTTCTTTAGCTCCTCCATTCCTTGATTAACAAGCTCCATAATTCTCGATTTATCAATCCCGAAAATCCCAGTGTAAAAATCTAAAGAGCTTCTGTTTTCTTGATCATTTCCAGCTGAACATGAGCTTGTTGATGTTGCCCCCGGCGGGCATTTCCCCACAGCAGCTCTTAGCTTTTCTACCTATATATATATACACACACGTTCAAATAATTTTTAATAAATGATGTGAGTCGAGTGACAATGATATAATAGCGCCATAACTTTATTTATTTTACCTCGGCTTTGAGCTTGGCATTTTCGATACGTAATCGTTGTTCCTCAGTTGTCATGGAAGTGTCTCTGCTAGTTGTGGCCTTGCCACAATTAGGGCAACAAGCTTTATTAATGGTCTCTCTCATGGCTTTGTTCTCTTCTCGGAGCTTATCCATTTCTGATTTCAATAATGAATTTTCATGGCGCTCTTGAATAGTCTGTCATGTAATCAATTTGTTTAATTCCATTGTACAATTAACCATTAATTTGCAAGGGATAACTCACAAACTTATGATTAAAAAATTAAATTAATTACCTTGATTTGTGTTCGACGATTTTGAAACCAAAACTTGACTTGTCTGGGGGCAAGGCCTAATTGCTTGCTCAATTGCTGCCTTTGTTTCTCATCCGGATGTGGTGACTCTTTAAAAAGCCTGCGATATTTGAGCATTCTTTTTACTTTAATTCACAGGCAGTTAATTAGAATAAAAAAAAAAGTTAGTTTAATATAATAATTAACAAGCTTCAAAGTATGATGATGGTGTTAAACAAATTAATGCATGCAAATTGAATATACATCACTTGAAAGTCATAAAAAACAATATTGCTTTACATACATGTTTGTTTTTTTTTTTTAACCCATTTACGCATAAAACATAAGTAAAAAGAAAGATATATGATAAGGTAGGATCACACAATCTTGAGTGCCTAGCTTTAACTTTATACATACTCTTGTTTCTTTATCATTAAGCATGTCACTAACATTAAAGTTTACATGAATTTCATGCAAATTATAAACTAAGTTTTTAAAGAAAGTACGTAACAAAATTGAAAATTAAAAGCTAGGTACACATACGCTTCCATTTCTCTAATTTGTTCAGCTGTGTGACGATGATACTTCTTTCTTTTCTTCTTCTTGTTCTTGTTACCATCATCACCATCACCATCACCATCACCGTCATCATCATCATCTTGATCACCACCTCCATCAAAGTCAGCATCTGATCTTGATCTTGTGTGCCCTGAGTTTTCGCTACTAATCTCCACCGTTGTCTCTTCCCTTCTTGATCCTCCTCCAGCTCCTCCACTGCCTTCATCTCCTTCCTCCACTTCATTATTAGCCGCGGCGCCGGTTCCCGCTCCCCGGAATATTCCAGCCTAAGAAAATTAATAATTAATAATTCATCAATAACAAAACATACACACATCAACTAAAAAACACATAGCAGAAAGCAAATAACAGGAAAAAAATAATCGAATTAATTAGGGTATTGGAGAGTTACAAGGCTTAGGGAGAGAGCAGGAGAGGCAAAGAAGTCTTTGGTGCGAGAAGCGGGTGGGTTGTTAGACATGTCGACGCCCATGGCAATGAGGAAATTTGTTTCTCTTGAAGGGGTTGATGAAATGGTTGTTTTAAGAAGCAAAAATGGTGATGAAATTGAATACACAGAGAGAGAGAGAGAGAGAAGGAGATGTGGGGTATGCTTTGATTTAAGGATATAAAAACAAAAAAAAAAAATGAAGTCTAAAAACACATTAAAAGAAAAGAAATTGTGTGTGTGTGTGTGTGTGAGAGAGAGAGAGAGAGTGTGTGTGTGTGTGTTTTTATTTTTTCTTTGTATTGAGAAAAAAAAAAAAGGAGAAAAAAAGGCTGTTAGGAGTTGACTGTTAGATATTCTGAGTGGAAATGTGAGGACTCAACTAACTTTTGAAGCAGTTGATTCTGGTTTTCCAACGGTTTTTTCAGTTTGTTTATTTTCATTGCTGAATGTTGATGGCTTTTGTTGCTAGCCAGGCTTCGTGGCTCCAGTTATTTGACCTCAAAGATTGAAAGAACACGTATTTTGCATTTGTTTCTTTTCAAGAAAAAAATATATATAGTAGTGTATTAATTTAATATAATAATCTACTGCTACTGAAAACCCAAATCATCATATATATAGCCATGTAATGATAGAATAGTTTGGGTTAAATAATTAACTTATTATTTGGGAGGTAAGTTTAATGTCAGTGGATTAAGGATGATTTTGAGGTAAGTTTTTGTATTTGTTTAAAATTAGTAGTCTATTAATATAATTAATATGGTCATGATTTCTTAATTGTTGGGTTACGTAGGCTGCTAGATTAGGATCCTTGTTCAGTTAGGCCAAGATTTCGTTTACCTTGGTTTTGCATTTATCAAAAGCTTCCTTAATTAATTTCCTCAAAACATTTTATAGCCAAATCACATTTTAGTTAAATAAAAGAATGGGTTAATTAATAATAGTTGGTGAATGTGAGGCTGTGAAGTTATTAATATTTTGAGTTTAATTAATTGTACAAGATAAAACTCTATAACTTAATTCATACATGCATGCAATTTACTTGCATTTACAATCTTTTCTTTGAAAAAGCTACCAAATTAAAGGTAGCTACCTTGTGTTTTTAATTAAAATTTGAAGAATCATCACTTTTTATCCTAATATTTTTTATTACCTTTACAATTTTTATAATATATACCTTGTTATCTCCCTTAGTCGTTCGAAATCTCGTTCCTAGCCAGTCACAAAACGAATCAACTTTTTTTGTTTTGTTAAAATATTATGTCAAAGAAATAATTGGGTATTATGAAAATTTTAGAAGATAAATAGTAAAACCTAAAATTTGATGGGAAAAAGTTGGCAATTCTCATTAAATTTATTACTTTTAAGAGACTTTATTGGTGATAATTTGATGCACAAAATATGATACAACATTGACTGCCATTAATATTTAGCTATATTTGATTTTAGGGTGACAACCTAGCATTGATAGGGAGCGGCTTTGGGGTATTAAAGAAAGTGCCCATTTTCACGACTTTCACGCCCAAGAATTACAACATCTAGCAGCCATAAGAACTTGGTTTGCTTTGACTGTATAGCTTTAGATCACCAAATGTATTAATTAATTTAAAAGGTAGCTTTTGCCCAAGTTTTTTTTTTTTTTTACTCAAAAAATAATCTGAAAATTGAACTAATATTGCTCATTACTGTAATATTCACACCCAATGGTCTTAATCGTTTCTTAAGCAATTTAATTGCAGTTGGATGTTAATATATACTAAATCTCTAAAATGTTAAAAATTCTACCGTTTAATCAGTGATAAAATGAATCGACCAAAATCACAATTTTTCTTGCCTTTATTGATGATCAAAAGAATTTATCAAAATGATGAAATTCAACATGTGCATGAGTGCATCACTTTATTTTATGATATAATGATCTTAGTTTTTTAAAATGATGAGAAATTTCGATAAAGCGTTTTCAACTACCAAAAAGTTAATATCTTTTTTCACATTTTTAAGAACATATATGTATCTAACAATCATACCGAATTTGTTTGCCTTTAATTTTTTTACCAACTTAAATAGATTCTCTTTAATTAATGAATTTTTTCAATATAATATTCTACTTTCAGCACGACTATAACATTTTTGACATATGTACAACACTCATCTTATACAAATAATAAATTCATAAATTTTTACTTTTTTGAATAATTCACGGATTAGATATATGTTGATATTCCTTAACTATTAACATATACGTTGCATTTAAATCTTAAATATGTTTTAGACTTGGGCGAGTCATGACTCAAAATTAGAGCTGGTAAAACGGGTCACCGAGTCGTGTTCATATCGTGTCAGTTTTATGTCGTGTTAAATTTAGGTCGACCCACGTACGATCCATTTAATAATATTGTCAAAATGTTGAGACCAAAACTCGACACAGAAAATAAACGGGTTACCCAATAACTCGCTTAATATTTATATATTTAAGAAAATTTACATTAAACATTTGCATACGTTATATATATATACATATATACAGACACCCTAAAATATTACACATTTACATTATTGAAAGTCAATTGGTTAATCGTGTCGTTAGTTAGATAAATAGGTTAAAAACTTTAACCCTAACCCGACAAGAAAATAAAATCGTGTCAACACGAACTGACCCATTTAATAATCATATCAAATTTGACGACATATACCTATTTATTCGTGTCATGTTCGTGTTGAATAATCAGGTTGCATCAAATTTTGCAAGCTCCACTCAAAATCATCAAAACCAACACTACTTCCTAGGTTACGAAATTATTTATTTCGTCATTTATTACTCACCTGTCATATTAGGCATTATTTACTAAGATTATATCACTAAAAAACTTGAGCAATTGCCCAAATTAGAATGGATATTAAAGGGCAAAAAAAGAACAAAATAAGGAAAAAAATAATTGGATAAATGACTTGGCTTAGCCAAGCCACAAGAGAATGAGCCAATTAGTCAAAGTTATGGATAATGAGCAAGGAGGCCACATGGTAATATGTGAATGTAAGAGCAATGTTGGCTGCAGTTGTTTGATTACTATTAAATTGCTTTGTGTCTTTATATCATTTAAGGGTTTGAAAGTAGTGAATGCAATTAATGAATTTGCCCCCAAACTTTCCCGCAGATGAACGTTTTTTTCTCCGCTCTCCATCCAACAATGATCGGTCAATTCTTTAATCCTGTGATCTTTAGACTTAGGAGAAAATAACATCATTATTTTTATTATATTTTATTCCTCTACGGTTGCATCAAATATATGCAACCAAACTTGTATTATAACTAATTAGCCGATCTTTAGTTTCTTAATTATTAATTTTAAATTGAATGCTTGTATCGGTTCTTGAAAATTAATGGTAAAGTGAAAAAAAAATTCAGCAGCTAATTTTTTTTTGTCTTGTTTTCTTATTTTTGTAAAGATTTGTTTTTATTATATTATATTTTATTAACAACCAAACACTAACTTAAATTGCTCGAATAAAAATGTATATTAAAAGAGGGTCTTAATTCATATATATAAAAGAATTTATTGATTACTATTAACGTGCTTTTGCCCGAGAAAGGAGGAAATTTGCAAATGTGTACAATGATACCATTTGAGCCATCTCTATCCACATTTAAAGTTTTGGTGGCATCTAGGTTATGATTAATTGCATCTACATTTCAAATATTGTACGAATCATTGTTTTTGTTTTTCACATTTCAAATTTTGATCCCTATATAAATGGTAGTTAGGAACGGTAGATAATATGAAGCAATCACATGGTGTGATACTATATGAAGGAATCACATAGCGTGAACAAACCTAAAAAAATAAAAAAATAAAAATTAAATGAATTTATTGATTTGAGGTTGCTTTTGGAATTCTTCTCATACTCATTATCTCTATCTCCACTTTATCTTTTCTTTTGTCATACATTTTATGCACCCTTTTGTGGTTCCTATTGAGGATAGACAAACGATAAATTAACATAAGAAATCTTAATTAGAAGCAATTAACAGGCAAGAGGGTATCCTGCTTTCTTTATTTTCAAGTCATTAATTACGTACTTTAGAGGTTTCTTATGAAGCAAGTTCTAATAAATAAGAGATGGAAAGAAAAGAAAAAGAAAATGGAATTTCGAGGTGGGGAAAGTTAGAAAAGGTGGGAAGGAAAACATAGAATGATGATGCATTAGAAAGGCTGCAAAAGAAAGAAGAAAAAACTTAAAAATAAAAGGAGAAAAAAGAATGAGGCTAGCAAGTAGCAAATACAATTGGCCGCATTTGAGTCCTATAAATTTGGTCTTCATTGAAAGTTGACAAAATAAAGAAATGACCAAAGATATCCATTTTGAGTCCGTAAAATTTGAATAATGAATATAGTGTTAGATTTAAGTTGTACTTATTTTCTAAGCATTTTGTGGCACGTACGTATTTATTTAAAATTAATGTATAATTAAAATTTTATTAAATATATATTTGTATCTAATAATTACTAATCATAATTTCGTAAAATCGGAGTCTACAATGATAATAAATAAGTAAATAAATAAATGGCAGTTAAAAAAAAAGTTTTAGCAAAAGTAATCTGATTAAAAAAACAAGCGAAAGGCACTTGTGCAATTGTGTTCATTAGTAATATTACCTTCCATTACTGGTAATAAGCAAGAACTTACGCACATGACCATAAATTAATACTTTCTAAAATTGAAATTTTCATCGATTTACTAAGACTAATAAGCCGACATTTAATAATTAGAATTTTTATTCTCTAAATTTATCTATAAATTCTAAAACACCGCACGACACGATATGATACGCCATCTAAATATCACATCCATAACAAATTAAAAAAGACAAAAAAAACACATACTCTCTACGGTGCATTGGTGTCTATTGATATAATCAATCAGGTCAAATAAGGATGCTATGACATAAAAATTGAGGAGTACAGATCAATGACAGTCTGTATTTAATTTTGGCACAACTAAAATGAAGCTTGGAAAATGAAACCTATGAAAAGGATACAATTGATTGGACGAGTTGCATGCTAGCTAGCTAGCTGGTCTGGTGAATTCGAATAATTAAATTCAATCTATCCAACTTTGAGAGAAAGTCAGATGTTGAAGAGTAGATATAATACCGTACTGTAAATGGTAGTTTAGGAAGACAAATGAATAAAGAAAAAAAATTATAAGCAACCCAAAAGAGGAAAATAATGCCAAGGCATGCAAACAAGCAAATGCAAAAATTGAATAGGTTACAAGGAAAATGTAATAATAAATGCTGAAGAAATTATTTTCTGTACATTTTCATGTCACTCATTCATCGATATCGATGCCCCCATTTGCTTTGCATGGAGGTCATCATGTAACTTTCAGAACATGGAGGTCTTGTAACTTTCAGAGCGTGGAATAAATTTGCCACCTTTCTTTGTCTGTTCTTAGTAATTGAAACTTATTAAAGGAAAATAAATTAATTCGGAATCTCTCTCTCACTTCATGGCTTTTACAAATTACAATCTTCAAGATTTTCATTAATTACGAGATTAGGTATCAAGTGGGATATTGAAGATTAATGAATTTATTATTGGGACAACATATTCAAATCCATTTAGGTAAATTAATTAATCATCTACAGGAAAAATTATTTAAAAGTTTGTTTAATGACAGTTGGATTGGAATTTTGATACGATTATGTACAATATTGAACCGCGAACCGTCCACAGAGATCAAGAAATAATTAATTTAATTATAAGAAAATTATTATTGACACACTTTAATTTCCTGGCTGGCTAAAACCAAAATATTGCAGGCAGCAGGCAATATTTCTAAAAGGTAAAATGTTAGGCCAAAGCTGAAAATTTAGCATCGTATGTTCAAACAATTTTTGGGAAAAAGATAAAAAAAAATGAGCGTTTGAACAAAATGATTAAACATGAATACAAAGTTTATGGTAAGTTTTGTCTTTTGTTGTTCAAAAATCATATTCATGATAAAAACACATACAGGCATAGAAACCTGACCTTTTTTTTTTGTTTGTTTGTTTGTATATGTATTACAATTACCAAGCAATATATGAAAAGTTTCATATAAAACGAGTGATTTTAAAAATAAAATGATTATAGCCAGCTAATATCCGAAAGCAAACCGTAACTCTATCGAACAAATTTTACATTATTAATAACACTTTTTTAAAGTTTCTCTGTTATTTTTCTCAAGTAGAAGGAAGATACATGGATAAATTTATACAAACATATCGACGTATAATATGGAGAAACTAGGTTATTTGTCTTTTGTTTTAAACTTTCAAACACTTCAATTTTGTGTATTTTGTAAATATTTGTACAAAACTTTTAGCTAATTAAATTAGTAGGGAAAAAAATATTTCTCACTTTTATCTAAATCAAGGAAAGAAAAAAACATGCGGCTCACACTTCAGCTAAATTTAGTCAAATTCAATCGTATCAAGATAATTTGTAAATAATAATAATAAACAACAACTACACAAATATATAAATATTTATATTATAAAACCGATCAATATTGAATCCCAGCCCTCCTTTCGATAAAAATTGGACAATAAATTGGCTGGACATAAAAGTTTTACTTTTATTTTTAAATTTTTTTATAGTTAATTCAAATAAATGGTAAGAAAGAAAAAAAGAGTATGTTATTACCCACCAAAAAAAAAAAAAAAAAAAAAACCAACAACTACCAGTCATCAACTAGCACATAAAATTCATGATCCATCATTCCATCACAGTCATACATTAATTTGGCAACAACAATTAAGAAAAGCAATGCCAATTGGATTCTTACAAGTAAATTAGTATACACCTTACGTACATAAATTAATTAAATTGCAATAAATAAGCTGCAGCGACTTCTTTCGTACGGGCAATTTTGTTTAGTGAAAGAAGAACTGCAGCTGCTGTACTTCGAAAATTTACCATATTTTACCTATACAGGCAATTTGAAAGTGGACATAAAAATGACACCAGAGGGTAAGGGAATTACGAGAATTGAAATCTCACGTCATGCATTCCAGTTCTACGTAAATACGCATACATATCCTTTTAATGTATTATAAAATAAGCATCATCTTAATTCAATTCGTGTTAGATGCGAGCGGTTTAACTCAACAGTAATATTAAAGATAAGCTTGAACTTTTTGACTAACGCAACGCGTATTGTCTTGAAATGATTAACACAACGCATATTAGTTTGAAAGTTCGATAGATATATTGTATATTATTATGAAATCCTGTATTTTATAATTGACCTGGGATGATCCAAATATAAGATGCAGTTAAGATTCATGGATAAATAAAAAAAGATAATTTGAATTTAATTATATGAAAGAAAATGTCAACATTAGCGGTGAGTTTAATATAGCTTAATTACTAGTTATGATATAATTTAACTTAATATGGGATTTAAATTTAATTTATGTATCATATGTCTTAAATCTTAATTATAGGTGCCCATCTGGAATGTCTTATATAATAATTATAAGTGTTTATCTAATCCTATAAACTCTTTTCAAATTTTTTTTTTCTATTTGGTTGCCTTTTGAGTAAAGCTTTTGAAGATTAAATAAATTATTTTTCCTTTACTAGCAAAAGCTTAAATTTTGTGCTTTTGGGAATAGAGGTTGAAAAGCTTTTTTTTTTCAAATGTCTAAAATATCCTTTAGTTATTTCATAATATTATTTGATTCATTTCATAACATAACTTTAAATAATTTATCTATTAAAATAATTCCATAATTATTAATAAAAGCTCTCGTTGACAACCAAACAATTAATTTTTTTTTTTGTAAAAATACTACTTCTAAAAGCTCTACAAACAAAAGCTCAACTTAAATAAACTCTATTTACAAAGATATACCAAACAGAGCCTTAATCAAAATGATTGAGAAAATGATGTCAATTGAAATTAAAAACTGGCAAAATTAATTTAGGATTATTAACTCAATAGTTTGTTAAATTTCTAAATCCCGATCATGAATTTCCTACCCCCAGAGGGAAGGGCCCTTCCCTTTTGGGCGAGGAGGGATTCAAACCCTCAACACCATGGTTCGTAGCATGTGTTCTATTCCTCTAAGTTACAGGCCCGCCCCATCTCCATTAGATTTGTTCCCGGAATTACCCTTAAAAAAAGGAACTTTCTGTTTTGGGTTAATAAGATGTGAAAGCACCTTTCTCTCGATAAGATCATGGTGCATTATGAGGTGTAAAGTGGGAGAGAAAGGATTTCATTGAAACAAAGATGCATATAACTCAATGGTTACAATAGCATTAATTATTAATTTATTATCTAATAACCACTAATTACAGTCTTGTTAAAAAAATAGAAAATACTAAATCATATCGAATCCAAATTCTTTTTAAAAACTATTTTAGATCACCTGATTAAACAAGATAGTAAGAATGAAAGACAAAGAAATCATCTCCTTAGTCCCGGTTGACTGGGGCAGTTGTGCAGTATCTCACTTTGGGGTAATAGGCCCAATCAACAGCGGGCCAAATTATGGTAATGGGCCTAATTAATAACGAGCCGAACCCAAAATTAAAATAAAAAGTTTAGGTCCAATCAAAAGGCCGATGCCGATGGTCCCGTGGTAACAAAACAAGTATTACTTTTAAAGTGAATTTTAATTTTTTAAATGCACCCTTAGTTGTTTTTATTTGAATCCTCCTTAGTGTAATGAAAAGATTGAGATCATTTTTAGCATTGAGATGATGCAGTTTAATAAAAAAAATTATACTTATGAAATAAAAATTAATAATTAACAATAATATAATTTTTAAATAATAATTTTATAAAAATAAGAAATTTTTATCACAACAAACAATTAATGTCTACAAAATATTTTAGTACTGAAATTTTTAAATTACAACTATTTAATTTCAACACCAACTAGGTTTGAATCTTACTAGGAATGGGGGAGGAAATCTATTTTAATAAATTATAGAAGCATCTATTAACTTTGTGATCGGAGAGGGATTAGAAACGCTTCTCATGAAGTTGAGAAAGAAAGTTGATGGATGCTTCTATATAATTTATTGAAAGTTGAGAAAGAAAGTGAAATATGCTAAATAGAATGTAATATAATATTTCATTAAAAAAAAAGCATTAGAGAAGAAATGAGTGCCATAATTAATTAGCTCAATGCTTATTTTTATTGTCTTGTTGACACATCCACACAAAAGCCCAATAAGCTATAAACATTTTTGTGGTGTATAAAAAACACACACACTCTCTCTCCCCCTCCCCTCTGCAACTACAACGTGAGTAAAACCCAGTTCTGTCTCTTCGAAGTTGTTATTGTTATTGTTAGTAATTTTATTTTTCTTTAATAGAATCATTTGATACCTCTTTGGAGCTTGGAAATAATAACCCATTACTGAAAATTTGATTTATTTTTAATTTATTAATTCAAATTTGTTTCTGTCATATTTTTTGGTTTAATTTGTTGTTGTCTTTTCAGGTAACTTATGGCTTCCATCACTGCATATTTGCCTCCACCTTTGTTGGTTCAAGGAAGACAAAAACTATCCCTATTCAGAGCTCTTCCAAAGCTCCCATTTTCTCCTCTTAATGGTAAGCTTGATTAATCTAGTCTTTTGTCAATTTGTTTGATCTTTCTGTAATGTGTGTATGTTAAAACTTAAAAAAGTGATACTAGTATGCTGATACCTGTAAAGAAATGGATTTTGGCACAATTGAAATTTAAGGTTAGTTAACAGTTGGTAAGGATTTTAAGCTTTAAGTGGAAAGTTGTTCACAAGCAAATGTGGATAAGGCATTGAGGTTCTTAATTTCAAATTAAGGCTTATGTTCAGTATTTTATTTTTTTATTCTTAAAAAGCTTGATAATGGGAATTTGGCTGATTACCTGTAGGTTTAATGGTGACAATTCGGTTTGATTGTGCTGGGACTAAAAATTAGTTTGAAACTTAGTTATGTTTGAAAAGGCAATATAAAGCCAGACAGAACTGTAGTCAAGTATTTTTCAATGTAAAATCTGCAAATATATTCTCTTGGAAATTGGTTAATGGTTCTCTTTTCCAAATTTAGCCATCAATAGCTTATAAGAGGTATTGAAGATAGATGATTCAAAGGTGGGAATTAATTTCTGAAAGTGTAATGCCATGCTTGCAAACCCTGTCCTTGCAATCGCCAATTAAATGTTGTAGCATGACCATATAGTTCGTAGGTTCAATTTGGTGTTCCATTCTATGATTTGGCTGATTTCTTTTCGCTGTCGGTTCATATTTTATCATATCACAGAGAAGCAAAACCGTGTTACTGTTGTTGTGAAAGCCTCTGGGGAAAGCTCCGAGTCTTCAACCTCTCTTACTGTTTTGAAGTCTGTTCAAAATGTTGTGAGTACTTATCTGAGACTGTTATATCACCTTTCTGTTCAAGTTAAGTTTGCTTTGTTCAGATAGAGATTACATTTTTTTTCCCCTGAATGGGTTTTGATTCGCTTGAAATAGTGGGATAGATCTGAAGATCGGCTAGGTCTTATTGGATTGGGATTTGCGGGTGTAGTGGCTCTATGGGCGTCCGTAAATCTGATTACTGTAAGTGCTACTTCTTATGTTTGACTAATATGCATAATTCTTACTCGCTATTGTTATGGAAAAATGAATATGTTAGTGACTGAGATGAAATTTTGTTGAAGTAATATCCATCTGGCAAGACTTGAACTGATGAACTAGCTGCTGAAAGTATACCCATTTCTTTTCTCATGTAACAATTTAATAATTATCAGATTAATATCTTCTTTCATTTGATCAACAACATTTTATAGATCATTTAACCATCCGTTTGGACCATTTTCACTGTTTAAATCTTTTTTCAGGTGGATGTCTTTCAACTTAGTTTTGCTACTCATATTCACATGATTGTGGTCATTTGCTTTCAGCTTAATAAAAACTTTAGATTGACAGTTTTTATCCTTGTTGATATGAACAGGCTATTGATAAGCTGCCAATTATCCCAAATACACTAGAACTGATCGGGATATTGTTTTCTGCAGTAAGTATTATTGAAATAATTATATGGCATGGTTGTCGTGAATGGGATAAGAAAACAAAGCAAGTTTTTGGAGCATTAATATCTTTTGTTGATGTCAATATGTACACGTTTCTCATCTTTGACATTGATATTAACTCATTCTCCCTTCTTTCCAGTGGTTTGTATATCGTTATCTCTTGTTCAAACCTGATAGGTGAGTAAATTTGCCACAGCTCCTTTGGTTTGATTTCCACTGAAACTGAGGCCATTTGCCGCATGATGTTTATATAGCCAAAACAACAATTTGGATTTAAAAAGTTGGATAATTTGCACTGCTTTTTCTTCAGTTTTTGTTGCCTGACTCTGATTTTCTGCTTCTTTGCTCACAGGGAAGAGCTATTCCAAATCATCAACAATTCAGTATCCGATATCTTGGGCCAGTGAATTGGTCAGCAAATAGAAGTCTCGTGTACTACTATATAGAAATCCGCCCCCCCCCCCCCACTTCTGTCTGGATCCTATATCTGTGTACTACTTTGGCAATGAAAGCACGGCCTGAATTTGCCATTAGATACCCTAAGCTTTCTGTAACATCAAGATAAAGCAATTCTATGGGCTCTTCTTCTCAGTTTGGTTGATAAGAACTTCCAACTATAATGTAGCATGTTGTCAATCTTTGATTTTCTTTAGCCGTGCATATATTTTGCCCATACAAGCAGAAGTTATTACAAGATTAGAACTTTCACTGAAAGGAATATTAAAAGTCCATGTTAAAGCTTTTAATATTATCAAGTAATGGCCCATTTTTTTTTTAACATTGTTACCCTTATTATTGACTATTTTTTAAATAAAATATTGATTCAATTCCAATGTTTATTTTATACATTAATATTCTTACATTTGAAAAATGCTTCTATAATTCTAAAAAAAAAATTAAAAAACTTTAAGTTATATTTGGGGAAAAATATGCATCATATGCTTTAGATTTGTTAAATTTTTAAGTTATTATATTTGACCCAAAAAAAAAATACTCTTGAAATGTTAGATCTAAAAGTGGTGAAAGTACAAGAAGGACATTTCATAAAATTCTTTAAAATACAGTGACTAATTGGATAATTAACCTAAAGTCTAGGTACCAAAAGAATTTACCCAAAATTTTGTTGTGGTACCCTCACCCGCTCCCATAGGTTGAGTTAAACCCACCAACGAGATTTCCCGCCAAAACCCGTTGCTTTGCTCCAATACTCTTTAATCTCCATCATTTGAAAGTTCTGTTTACTTGTTCCTTTAATATGTCATTCGGCTCACCATCTCCCATCTTCTTCAAATCTTCATTTTTCCTTTCTTTTCTCTCTTATTATTATTTTCCTAAAACAAAGACCAAAATGATAATACTTCATGCTAAAACAAAGCCTAAAACAAAGCCAAAAAGAACCTCTCTCTTTCACTCCTCATTCACTTCTCTTCTCAACTACCACAAAAACAAAAACCCAGTTCTCATTCGCTTCAATTATCACTCACAAGCCATTCAGCAAAACCCAAATGCAAATCCCCAAAATAGCCTTCTCTCTTCTTCGAAAGTATCCAACATACCAACCCGTCAAATACAATCTTACTATGGCTCTCTTTTACAATCTTGCATTGCCCAGAAAGCCGTAAGCCCTGGCAAGCAAATCCATGCCCTTATTTTCCAAATGGGTTTTGGATTTCACCCTGTTTTAGCTACAAAACTTGTAAATCTTTACAGCACTTGTCACTCCTTATGCAGTGCGCATCAACTGTTTGATAGAATTCCTCAGAGAAATTTGTTTCTTTGGAATGTGTTAATCCGTGGGTACGC
The DNA here is from genome assembly GCA_030449835.1 of Clausena lansium. Taxonomy (NCBI): domain Eukaryota; kingdom Viridiplantae; phylum Streptophyta; class Magnoliopsida; order Sapindales; family Rutaceae; genus Clausena; species Clausena lansium. The sequence goes on from JASUUF010000369.1 coordinate 4,907,112, forward strand.
ATGGAACGGGCCTTATGAGGTTGCGATTGAATTGTATCATAGATTACTTAAGTTTGGTCTTGTGCCTGATAATTTTACGTTCCCGTTTGTGTTAAAAGCCTGCTCTGCGCTTTCTGCTATTGAAGAGGGGAGGAGGATTCATGAAGATGTGATAAGGAGTAAATGGGAGACTGATGTGTTTGTTGGTGCTGCACTTATTGACATGTATGCGAAGTGTAGTTGTGTAGAAAGTGCTAGACAGGTATTTGATAAGATATTGGAAAGGGATGTAGTCGTTTGGAACTCTATGATTACAGCTTATGGACAAAATGGGCATGCGGATGAGTCGATAGAGTTGTGTAGAGAGATGATTTTGACGGGTTTAAAGCCAAGTGAGGCAACACTTGTGACTGTGATATCAGCTTCTGCTGATATTGCAGCTCTTCCTCAAGGGAGGGAGCTCCACGGATTTAGTTGGAGACACAGGTTTGAGTTGAATGTCAAGGTCAAAACTTCATTGGTTGACATGTATGCTAAGTGTGGTTCGGTTAAGGTTGCGAGGAATTTGTTTGAGCTGCTTAGTGAGAAGAGGCTTGTGTCTTGGAATGCGATGATTACTGGGTATGCAATGCATGGTCATGCAACTAAAGCGCTGGACTTGTTTGAGAAGATGAAGAATGAGGTTCAGCCAGATCACATAACATTTGTTGGAGTTCTGTCAGCTTGTAGTCATGGGGGTTTGTTTGATGAGGGGAGGATGTTTTTCGAATCTATGGTGAGGGATTACCGTATTAATCCCTCTGTGCAACATTATACATGCATGGTTGATCTCCTTGGCCACTCTGGTCGATTGGATGAGGCTTATGATCTTATAATGCAAATGCGAGTGAAGCCAGATTCTGGTGTGTGGGGTGCATTGATGAATTCATGCAAACTCCATGGACATGTGGAGTTGGCGGAACTAGCATTGGAGAAACTGATTGAGCTTGAACCACATGACGCAGGGAATTATGTTATTTTATCAAACATCTATGCTCAGGCAGGAAATTGGGAGGGAGTTGCAAAGTTGAGAAAGTTAATGATTGACAGGGGAATTAAGAAAAGCATTGCTTGTAGTTGGATTGAAGTTAAAAACAAGGTTCATGCATTTCTTTCTGGAGATGCTTCGCATCCTAATTGTCAGGAGATATATGCAAAATTAAAGTGGTTAGAAGGACGAATGAAAGAAGCTGGCTACATCCCAGGTACGGAATCAGTTTTCCATGACGTGGAGAATGATGAGAAAACAAATATGATTTGTTGTCACAGCGAAAGGCTGGCAATTGCATTTGGGCTCATTAACACACCAGATGGAACAAGGCTTCTGATAACCAAGAACCTCAAGATTTGTGATGACTGTCATATTGCAATCAAGTTTATCTCAAAAATAACAGAGAGGGAAATAACCGTCAGAGATGTCAATCGCTACCATCATTTTAAGGATGGGATATGTTCTTGTGGTGATTATTGGTGACTGGAACAAAGAGAAGCCTTTCAGAGAATTCAAAGTTCCGGATTTATTAGGTGATGTGTGCAGTTCACAGTCTGGTGAGTGATGCGGAAATTTGTTGATTCACTCAGTTCAAAGTTCAGGATTGCAAAGAAGAACTGAAAGAGTGAAATCTGCTCAGCAATGAATGCAGATCTGAGGAACAAATATTGGTTAATCTACTTCAAGTGTACATGTTTTCGGGAAATTTTTGATGCATTATACGCAGCAAGTTGACTCTGATTGTAGGAAGGCATTCTCGGGCTACGTGAGTGTATATATGGCTCTTGCCTCCTGTATGCAGAAATTATGAGAGAAGAACTAAGACACTCTGTCACAGGAATAAGACTTAATTGAAGAAGGGAATCACTAATAATTGCAGGTGTCGGAAATGAATGGAAAACAAACATGAGCATCTGAAGAATAGCCTGAAAATGCAACAATTTCACTTCCTCTTCGAGTTTTTATTCCACTATGGGGAGTGCATGTTTTATTCAATGTATGAAGTATTGATTCATCATCATCAAGATGGAAATAATGAAAGTTCAAAGTGGCGCATTGTTTCTCTTCTTGCATACTCTCCATTTTATAAGCATCATCTATCATGAAAAAAATGTCTTGCTAGAAGATTAAAATAACTGAAAATATTGAGCTTTAAACGCATATTATGCTTAAATATGTCAATAGATATGTGTGGATTTACAAGAAAAGCATTTTATTTTACTATCTAGCTAGCTTCATCTAACTAGATTACAAGCACTCCCTGTCTTTTGGACTATTCCATTTCCTTTATCTATCCAACATTATGGGCATGGGTCTTTACAAGGTTTGCAATGATGTAATTATTATTATTATTATTATTGTTATTTTTTGATACATGCAATGATGTAATTCTAAAAACAGGCAATAGATGTAAAATTAAGTAAAAAGAAAACTACTTTAAAGCAGAAGAAAATAAGATCACTAGTGAAGGTGGATGGATTATATTGCCTTTGAGGGTCATCATAGTCGGTCACATTTTTAGTTCAATTCATCAAGAGTAAGAGCATGAATTGAGGTAATGAGTATGCATAACAGGATGCGATCTGACAGGAATTCTGCAAACTCAGACAATTATGTGGCGAAACTTATTTGATGGGAAGGAGATACCTCTTTGTCTGAATCATGAGCTTTGAAGATAGTATTGCAGCCGCTTCCAGTTCACTCATGTTGCAGTACCATCTTTTAAAATTGGGTAGTCAACATGTTGGCATTTACCTGTCGACAGAATCGTAGCTAAAGAAATAGCAATTCTTTTCCACAGGATGAAAGATGAGAACAAAAAAACAAGATAATCATCTTAGCATTTGATGAACCTTCTCTGGGGAATAGATTTATATCTTTTAGGTGCATGATCTAATAGTAGTTATTTAAGTAATTACAATGAGGCACAGAATGTTACCTTTCATGTTTCCAAGTATGATCTTTTTCAGACAATCACTGAAACTTCTCAACACAAGCCTTTCCTGCTCGACATAGACATCTCCATTGCAGCTGTGGATTGGAATCTGGTCTGGTTGAGAAGCTCCCGCGAATAATTCACCTGTTACACTACTCAATAGTCGAATTGTTCCAGGATATGAACTCCTGCCTTCTTTTAAATCAATGCCTTCGGATATGAAATCATCTTTATTCCCACTCAAATGATCATCAGATGTGTCTTTCTGAACATTAGATCCTTCCTGGAAGTTTTCCATATCTTGGACCTCAGTATGTGCAGTCTGGTTTCCTCTGCCAGCTTGAATATATGATGTGCCATTTTTGCCTGAAAGTTGGGAAGGAAGACATCAGAAAGAAAATTTTCATTTTGCCTAACTAAAAGCTATTACTTCAAAAGAACTTAAGACACCAAACAGGTCGAAAGATAGGAAGTTGTGAAACTTTAGAACTAGTAATTATGAGAGTTAATTAACTTGGCTTTGGCATGCATATCAAGTTAAGGTGAAATTGAGGAACTCATTTTGTTGAAAACGGTCATCCCTACCAAAAAATAATCAAGCAGTGGAATGAGAACCAAAATTCGTAGATTAAGAGTGGAATCTGGTCCTTCATTTACCAAGAAAAATTTTGGAATAAGTAACAACCAGTAAGTAACTGAATGTGGTGTACCACAAGAAAAATATTGAGAATACATTTGGAGCAGTTACTGATAACAAAGCTAAAGTGAGAAGCTATCAAGTATTTGACTTCTTTGTATGCATGTTCATAGTTTCATGCGAAAAATTATAAGAACACTTGGTTTAGAATGCATTTTTTTATCATAGTTCTTGTTCTCTTCATTTAAATGATTGTCGTCATCTTCACTCGAGGCATTTTTTTCCCCTTTTTCAGGATTTATGTATCGATCTCTCAGCTTATCTATAACTTATATCTTCAGTTATTATCTGTTTCTAGATTTTAGAATCAAATTTCTGCTCCATTTCCATCCATATTCTTTCATTCATCTTCCTGAGCTGTATTCATCCATGTGCAAGGAACTAACTTAATCACAAGCTAGAACTGTTATAAGATGCTTGAGTATTAATTAGTTCTTAAACTGATAGCTGATTTTGATTTTAGTAAGAAAAGTGTATTAAACTCTGTTATCAGTATATATATACCTAAAACTTTTCTGGTAGCCTCTGACACTAGCACCAACGTTAAGCAAAGCTCTTCCACCTCTCGCGCTTGAATGATGTCTGTAAATGATGATTTTGAGCTGCAAAGGATCAGCAATACTAATTAGTGAAATGAAGAAACAACACTTTTGACAAATGAAGTGATAAAAGAATCATTAGGAAATATAATACCTGCAAGGAAACTCTGAAGAGCCTAGTGTAGCAGAACTCTCAATGTGATCTATAGGATCAACAGACCAGGCAGACAAGGAACTTGAAACACTAAAAGGATTCACCTGCTAACCATGGAAAAAGAGGATGGTACTATAAACCAAGGAGAAGATGGATGAGTGAAGCCATAAACCATTAATATCAAGACTTTGTAGCGAAATGAAGAGGATCTAAGGCACTATTAGCATGCAACCATTCTTAAGGACAGAAAGTTAAATGCTAATATTCTTTTATGACTTAACTAATGGAATAAAAATGAAAGGTAAGTTCTCATCAACCATATAAAAAGGAGAGTATATGAAACAGGATGCAAAGAATTGAAAACCTTTTGATGGTTTGCAAGCCTTTGAATTGAAGGATCCTTATTATTTGAATCCAGAAACTCCTGAAGTTTCCGCTTCCTGGATGTCTGTAAGATGCTAAGGCCTGACAACCCAACAGCAGCAGATATGGCAGCATTGGCCTGCTTGATGCACATTTTTCTGTAATAACTTTCCCAGCTGGTAAGAACCATCTCCTCCTGACATACTTCAACATGCTTGTAGATGTTGCGCTCACCATGTTCCCCATTGGCAACGGCATTCCACTCCTCAGATCCTTCAAAATTCTTGCTGATGTTGGAATTAATATTGTCACCACCAGAAACAAAAATACTCTTCTCATATCCTTTAGAATTATTACAGATTTTGCTATTATTATAGTGGCTTCCGGAAAGAGCCACTTGTTCAACATAATCTTCAGAATTCTTGCAGTTCATACATTTGCAATTTTTTGAGCAGAACACTTTAGCATGGAAGCATTCACAATATTTCTTGAGGCACTTGGTTTTCTTGCAGCGGCATCCCCTGTTGTGTTTTCCAACCGTTGGTGTGTCCTTTGTATCATTCAACAAAAACCATTGCATATCCCAATACAAATCAGGAGATGCAATGGAGAAAGATCAGTTTAAGGTTTTTCTACTAAATGGATCTTTTAGTTTTAATATAGAGCTAGCAAATGCGACTTTAGAACTAAATGAAAACAGCAAACATCCCAACATTCGATTTAGAAGAGAAAGATGCTCCAGATGAGGAGAAAATGAAAACTTAAAATACATGTGCATTTCATGAGTTGTTCATCCACACCCCTTCTATCTTGGCACTTCTAGAACTGCATATGAATATAGTCTGTCATGAAATTATCGGAAGACTGCAATGCGTAGCCTACAAAACCTTCTTAACTCACCATCTAAAAGTTTCCCAATCTACTAACAAGATGGCCATATGATGCAAATATCATTACCTCAAGAAGCATATTACATACGTTATGAAAGCTTGTTGAAGAACACGAGAACAAGTAAATATGAACCAGTTATTGCCCCATTTATATTTGAAACAACATGAGTACAACATTGATAGTTGTAGGCAAGTGTGTCACTTTGTATAATTGTCAGCATCAAGGTGATATGATCAGAGCTCAAACAATTTAAGCAACGATACTATCAGCTATGGAAATATGGAAGTCCTCTCAATAGGAACCTAAATTAGTATTCAGCAAGTCCTGAAAGTGAGTAGACTATCTGTATGAGCACATTCTTACAAATACGCAATATATATAGACACATATGAATTCAGCAACTGACTTTACAGGTCTTGCAGAACAAAGATCCATTTACATACCACATCTTGAGCACCACTTGGACAGCTAGCAATCTTTGGCCTGAAGGCATTTGGGTTTCGCTCTAGGATACTTTCCATAGCATCTTGCCTTAAACTCTCATTTTCAACATTGTTACCACAGCAATTGCAACCGCACCCATCACAGTATGCTCCAGCAGCAAAGCACTCACAGTACCTGATGACCATTTATGAATTAGCATTTAGCTAGTAATAACTAAATATATCAAAAGCAAATGCAATGCAAACTCTATGCTAATTACAATACAGATTCTCATGATTTACTCACAATTTCAAGCATCTTGATTGCTTGCAACGACATTGAAGCTTAGGAGCACCATCTTTCGTTTTCATGCTTGCTTGTTGATGTGATCTTGGGGGCTCCACTTTCCTGCTTCAAATAAAACCAATTAATATATGATAATTAAAAAACATAAACATAAAAGTCAATTCTTTTCTTTTTTAAAGAAATGAAAAGGAAAAAAGCTCACGGTAATGAAAATGGACTGCTAGAATGCGACGTCGTATAAGGCTTTGGAGGCGAAATTGGAAGCTGAGTAAAAGACGTTTTGGCGACAGGAGACAAGCCGAACTCAGTGAAGACTAGCTGCATTACGAGCCTTTCTGGTGAGAAACCTGACGACTTTGTTGCTTTATCAACTGATTTCGTTAGTTTTGGCGGGAAAACTGATCTATCTGTAACTGAATCGGTTGATTTTCCAACTAGCTTTGACTGTTTTGGCGGGAAAAAATTGAGAGTAGCATTCGGTGCCATCAGTAGAGAGAGACTGACTGTGTTTAAAAAAAAAATAGCAGAAGGTTTGCCTTCTGTTTGGCAGCTGAGAAAATGTAGAAGAAAAGAGAGAGAAAAATCGTCAGGAATTTGTTTTGTTGTCGATAAATTTCTCTGTTTTTATAAGCAACGAAAGGAAACGTAACGAACTCTTGAATTCAGTGTATTGAGAATCACGATTTGTGTTATTTTTTTCCCTCATTTTCCGATCAGCCAAACAGAATCTAAGAAACTTTCAGATAGAGAAAAGTTTCGTCGCGGAGGGGTAGAGTTTTCGGAGCGAAGGATTTGTTTGATCGGAAATTCTGAAATGTGATGAAGTCGAAAAGGGGTGTGTATTTATATGCACGTGTAATTTTGTTATCAGATAGAGAAACTAATTTTTTTGAAATAATTAAGTAAGCTACTTGATAAAAACTTTTAAATTAAGCTCATGTAAGCGTGTAAATTTCTAAACTATCTATTATTTCCATGAAATTTTAATAAAAGTAAGAGTTCGTTTAAAGTATTTATTTAAAAATTATACACATTATATATAACATATTTTATTTAAAATTTTTATTTTTTCATAATATTAATAATTTAATAAATATTAATAGAGAGACCATTTACAAATCTAAAGTTAAAAAATCAAAAGATCGTCGGTCAAGTCAAAATAAAATTAAAGGTAGCCCATCTGTCTCGAATATTTTTTTTTACTTGTACTTTGATAAAATGAGAAAAAATGCCTTTAACTTTACTTTTTCTATTTTTATTTTTTGAAAAAATGGCTATCTTAAAATATTACTTTAGATGTGACAAGCCTTCAATTTTTCAACCACATTACATTTAATATTTTAAAATTTAATTTATACATAAGATATCGATGATACATCGTTTGTTGTTTTATCAAAACAATGATTTTTCGTCCACACTACTTATTACACGGCAAGTGTAAATATTTACGATGCGTCGCATGGATATTGAGGAGAAACGATGCTTCATCTACGCGATGAACAAGAGGATGACAAAACGTCTGTCTATTTCTCTTGCCAATGACAGATCATCTACTGAGTTGAAATCTACATTATTTTAATAAAAATAAGAGGTCATTTGTTATTTAATAATTAAACAGGATAATAAACTATTTCAATTATTCATACAATTTTACATGTTTGCGTTTCTCTAATAACTAAAAGTAAGTTATTTGTACATTTGTGTAAAACTGGACGTGAAAAAAAAAATTAATTTAAAAATTACACTTAAGTACGAATTCATATTATGTTCAATATATAAAGCCATACCATGTTGAAGACACACACACACTTTGGCTTTATATAGTAAAATAATCATTGGCCTCTTATTAAACTCATTCTAAATTTGGTCCAATAATATAAAAATTATATATGTTATACATAATTTATTTTATTTGAAGTATTTTTTTTCATAATATTAATATATGTGGATAGGGAGACTGTTTGCAAAACTAAAGTTAGAAAATCAAAAGACCATCTGCCGAGTCAAAATAAAATAAAAAATAGCCCATTTGTCTCAATTTTTTTTTCAACTTGTACTTCGCAGAAAAAAGAAAAAGTACCTTTACTTTTCTATTTTTCTTCTTTAAAAAAATGGTCCTTGTAAAACATCACTTTAAATATGACAAGCTGGCTTTTTTTCAATGATATTACATAAAATATCTTAAATTTTTAATTTGCACACAGGACATGGATGACGTGTTGTTTGAAGTTTTAATAAGTAAACATCTTGTCATCTTGATTTATTAAGTTAAGATGACACGACGTCCTATGCATTCTTATCAACAACAAACGTAAATAATATGCATCGGCACATAGTATTTATGATGCGTTATCTGTGAGATAAATTCGTGGACTACGAAATGTCTTTTAAATTCACTTGCCAACAACAGGTCGTCTATGGAGCTGAATTCCACATGATTTTGATGAAATTAAGAGGTCATTTGTTTTTTAACAATTAAACATAATAATAAACTATTTTAATTATTCATACATTTTTACATGTTTGTTTTCTCCAATACTAAGGAAAAATGGACCATCGATTTACTTCTACAAATAGCTATTGAAACAATGAAACATAAAAATTAATTTAGTTCTAATATATTGATTTTGCTAAAAATAGCCGCATATGAGTTCAAATGTGCATTTGTGGGTTCAATTATCTAAGAGTTCAATTGTGCATTTCTGTTGTCAATTATCTAATAATTTCTAAGGGTGTTTAGTAATACCGCAATTTTTAAAATAAATGCTAAAAATAACAAGCTGTGATTAGAATCAGTTAAATATTTAGTAAAATTTACTTTTAAAAGTGTTGTGGATTTTAAAAACAGTTGTATGTGTTTAGTAAATCTTATTATTAAACTGTTGTAAAAATACAAATGACTAAATTGAACAAAATATTAAATAAAATTTATTTACACATTATAAAATCTATATTTTATGCATATCGAGATGATTCTATATGTAAAATTACCGGATTCCGTTTTACGAAGTTACAACTATTAATTGCAAGAAATTCAGTTCTTGCAGATGCATGCTCCATACCCAAGTAGGCTTACAAAATTGATCATGATGAAAAGCTTTATGGTTCGTTTCAATCCTTGTAATTCACCCTTATCCAAAAAAAAAAATAAATAAAGATTGAGCTAAGATTTTTCTTTTTTGCGTACAAAGGATTTTATATTTTACGAATATTATTGTTTTATGTTATATAATAATAATAATAATAATATATTTTTAAATTTAGTCATTTATTTCATAATTGAATAAGGATAATTTGAGATTTTTGAAATATATACGAGGATATATATAAAATTATATTAATTATAAAACTTGTTCTCAAAATTATATTTTAAAAAACAACTATTTCCCTCCTTTTCAAAATTGCTGGCATCAAAAGTGGTTTTTAAAAAATTTACTAAACACTAAATTATGTTTTAATTTTTAAAATTATTTTTAAGTCTCTAAAAAATAATCCCCAATGAACCATTTATATAATAAATATTAATAGATTTGTAATATAACATTAGAAATTATAATGAAGGTTGTTTATTTTAAGAAGAAAAAATAATAATTTGGAGACACGATGATTTATATTAAGAGTAAAGTTATATTTACGTCGACATAAACTATGCATACAGTGATGTGTCACGTGATGTTTTATTATTATACGGATGTAGTGGAATTAGCATTTCAAAGTTGATCAATTACTTACCATGACAATTAGAGATGAGTCACCCAAATACAATAATATTAAACTTCTCAAATAATATTATTGTATTTTAATTTTAATTTTAATTTTATTCCTTAATAAAATTACTTTTTTTACTTTACTTTAACATATCTAATATCTACATGCCCTCTCAATTGGGATTGAAATGGTTGTAATTCTTGTTCGAAATGTACTTATTTCAGTTTTATTACACTAATTTGATATTTATTGATTTAAAAATTTATATATTATTTGTAAATTGAATAAATTAAATATTAGAAAAGAGTTATCAAGACGACGACGTCGCACTTGTCAGCAAGCCCCATTAAAATTCACGGTGAAAAAATCAGATCCACCGCACCACCTCTCCGTCTTAATCCACCCGAACCTTTCTCCAAAACGACGCCACTTCAAAGATCATTCATTTCATTTCTCTCTCCCATCAAAGTTTTGTTACGCTTGAATCTGATACGTCAATATCATTATTCTCCAACAGCTTAAGAAGCGAGAATAAAAGAGAGTGATGATTCGGCTTTCGGTTTCAATCTCGTAGCATTCATCGTCATCTCCAATCTCTTTAACGGTACGAAAATAAAATGAACTCGAATAAAAATTTCATCCTTCTTTAGGATTTGCATTGTGCAAGAATTATAATTTAATTTAATTTAATTTTATTCTTTTCCCTTTTTATTCAATCTGGATCTCCAAGTTTATAGGTTTTATTTCCACGTGCTAATTACAATCGTGAATGCTTCATCTTGGTTAGTCAGGATTTGCGTATATGATTAACGCGTCAGAGTTAACACATTTTGAATCCTAGATTTTTCTCAATGATTGGTTAACTTATTTGTTGAGTTCTTAATTTGTGTGTTTAAATGGCAGATTTTTTATGCTATGCATTTGGATCAGTGGATTTAAAGCTTTGGTTGTACCTAGGAGATGGCGTGGTTTAGCGGGAAAGTGTCCTTGGGGAATTTCCCAGATCTTGCTGGGGCGGTGAACAAGTTCAGCGAGAGTGTGAAGAATATCGAAAAGAATTTCGATACTGCCCTTGGGTTTGAGGAGAAGCCTGAGAAGTCTGAGACCAGCAGCAGCAATGAAGGTAGTTTAATTTTTGTTGTTCATATTTTTGGTTGTTGCACTGTCAATTTGATTATCGTTTTAATTTTTGTTTGCTTGGAATTTTCATGCTGGAAAACTTACAGTTATGATCAGCCTTCAAATCAGGGTGCAAGTTTCATGAGGGTTAATTTGTGCCATTTTGTTAATGTGGATTGAAAACGAGTTCAATAATGTTCTTGGTCATGTTTGTTAAAGTATAGAATTTATGATGGACATGCTGGAGAGTTTCTTTGTTTGTTATTATCGTATACTTGTTCTTTCTAATATTGGATCAGTTTGAAGTCTTCAAGAGTCAAAAGCATGTCTGTTATTCTTTTGTGGTAGTTCAGAATCCAAGTTTTAGACACATTGTATGTTAATGTCATTAATATCTCTCTGCCACCTTCAGGATTATGGCCTGTTATGTCCTTTATGGGGCATAAAAGTGAAGGAAGTAGTCCCACTGAATCATCAGGGAAACCTGAATCTCAACTGCAACAATCAAAACCTGAAGAAGGAGTTGGAGTTGAAACTGAAAGATCAGTGCATTCTGCCACTGAGGAAGTCTATGCTGACGAACAAAAGGCATCACTGAAGACGGAGAAAGATGATGAGCACCTAGATACTGTGGAGAGCGTAGATTTTGTGGTGTCAGAGCATGGTAAAGTTGACTCTGAATCACACATAGTGCCTAGTGATCCTTCTGAGTCTACTATTCAAAACATTGATTCTTCAGAACCTGTTGACAATCAGCAACAGAAAGTGACCGTGGACCTGGGAACTTCTGAAGAACCTAAGTCAGGGGAAGCCAAGTCAGGATTTGAAGTAGACCAAGTTGAGATGACTACCAGTTTACGTGATGAATCAGATAATGTTGCTGATGCACATCAAAGCAAGGATGAAGAGAAGAAAGAAGAAATTAACTATGAAGAAAATAGTCAAGCAGAAGAGATGGTAGAGACTAGTTCTCCAGTTGAAGCTGAGGTATCGAGTACTATCCGAGCTGAAGTTGGGACTGAATCCTCTGATTTCCAATCTGTCGGTGCTGAGGAGACTGGGAGAGCTCGTGAATTATTGTCACCAAGTGCATCTTCTCGAAATGCAGCTTCAGAGACGGTTTCTGCAACGGTTTCTCCTGAACATGGTGAAAAAGATAAAGCAGTTGAAGTGGATCAGCAAGCCAATGATAGTGGGATTGTCAATGAAGAACAACGCTTGAGCTCGGAAGCAAATGTGTCTGTCTCAGCAGATTCTGTGTATGAACTGGAGAAACTGAAGAGGGAAATTAAAATGATGGAAACTGCACTGCAAGGTGCTGCAAGGCAAGCACAGGTACTTAATGTTCATAATTTTGTTATTTGGGGAGAGAGACTTGTGTATTGGATCCAGCTCCTCCTTACTTCAAAAGTAGAAACATGATCACTTACTGATCATCTTGTTAAGCAATTTACATTACAATATCCGTCCCCCTTTCATTTAATTTCAGCAGTTGATGAGATTCAATTATTTTGATGTTCCTCTTAGGCAAAAGCAGATGAGATTGCTAAAATGATGAATGAAAATGAGCACCTAAAAGCTGTGATTGAAGATTTGAAGGTATGTAAGATTATTGCTAATTTCATTTTAGTCTGAGTAGGTATGATGGTAATATCTGTATTATTGCTTTTTACTTTTGCCGAGACAGTAGTATTGATTTTTCCTTCATGAGTGATCTGAAGATGTATTTGTTAGACAATATGAATTATATCTCTACCTCCTTTCTCTCCTAATCATTGCCTTTACAAAAAGAAAAATGCATATATTTTAATAGCTTGAAGTTTTGGATCAGAGAAAAACCAATGATGCAGAACTTGAAACTTTACGGGAGGAATACCATCAAAGGGTTGCAACTCTTGAAAGAAAGGTATGCTTTTTGTTCCAAACCATTTTTTTTGGGTGTTTGTGTGTCCATGCCCATCTCTACATAGTTAACGTGGCTTAAAACCAGGAAACTGTTTTCAGCTGAGTCCTAAATTGTGAGTTGTTGGATTAAGTTGTCTTAATTTATTTTAATTTTAAACTAATAGTCTGAGTAGTTATTGGAAGAAGAATCATGTTCATATGACCCTCTAATAGCATATCATGCATATCTTTCTGTTTTCATCCCCTGATTTTGTCTTTAGCATGTCAAAGATTTGACTACTGCATTAGTTAATGTGCAATTTCCAGCTTAGTTTATGATATATTTAAAATGAGCAGAAAATGGTGACTGATTTAGTTGATAATGTTAGTTGACATAGATAATGTTAATACATTTAAAACTATCTAAAAGAATGTGATTTTTTTCACTAGATAGCCTTTACATGCGAGATAATATATTCGTTTCTCCTTAACTCATTTCCTGGTTTTAGTCATTGCAACTGTTAATTTCTATTTGCCTCCTGGCTGGAATGATTGCAGGTATATGCTCTAACAAAGGAAAGGGATACACTTCGTAGGGAGCAGAACAAAAAAAGTGATGCAGCTGCTCTTTTAAAGGAAAAGGATGAAATAATTAATCAAGTTATGGCTGAAGGTGGAGTTTTGTAAACTCTACATACATATTTGATGCTTTGTTCTGTACAGTCTGCTTCTTGTTTGAGAATATTTTATTGCTTTATCATGAATCTGATTTTGTGCTGTGTACTAAAATTTCATATTTACACCAGTATTCCAAACAATAATAAAAAATCTTTTGGTTGTTATTATGGTGTCATTTTAACACCAATGAGTCAAGTTAGAGGAAATGGATAGGCCTAGAAGCTGAAAATCTTTGAGCTCTCAAATATAACTTTGAATTCAAATTCAAAAGAAAAGGGTGGCCATTTTAACCATTGGAATTTGGAGAAAACTTCATTTTTTTGTAAATTGTGAAAAATCAGGATTTTTAAAACTATGGAAAGTGATTGAACCGTTCCTTTCCCTATCTTTAGCTTTTTCTGCCTGGCAGGTGCACTGTCTTTGGATTTTACATATTTGATTGGCATTAGCCTATAATTATGTGATCAGGTCCCTGTTTAACATTCATCTGTCGTTTCAGGTGAAGAGCTTTCAAAAAAGCAGGCCGCTCAAGAAGCTCAAATCCGGAAATTAAGGGCTCAGGTACCATGCAGTTTTACAGATTGTTTGGTTCTCCGAGGATTTTATCTCAGCTGCTCTTTCTAATTAATAGACTTTTTTTCTTTTATTCCCCTTTTCATGAGAACTAGATTAGAGAGCTTGAAGAGGAGAAGAAAAGTTTGCTTACCAAACTTCAGGTAATTGGATTCTCAAAGCAGTCTTTTTAATTGTAGAGTTAGCTGGTATATTAGACTGAGCTGCTATTTTAATCGTCATATAAATGAAGGTAATATGGATGTTTTGGCTTATAATGCAAAATCTTGTTTACTTGTGATCTCCACAGGTTTTTTTATGTCTTGTGATGTTTTTGAGTTCGATTAAACTCAGTCTATTTGTACTTGGGAATTAGTTTTTGTGTAAATATTTAAAATCAGATTAATTTTAATTTGTTGAAAAATTAATTCTGTAGCACTTGGGAGGAAATGGGATTTCTTAAGTATTGGGATGGAGGGACTTACTTTTATTACTGCATAAATGAACTTAGTAGATGCGTCTTTTGTTGACTAAATTACACTTCTGAACTTTGTTTTGATGGCCGCAATGCTTTGTTAAAGATTTGAATTATCTTTGTCTGCCTAGGTTGAAGAGAATAAAGTGGAGAGCATCAAGAGGGACAAAACAGCTACAGAGAAGTTGCTCCAAGAAACAATTGAGAAACACCAAGTAGAACTTGCAGAACAAAAAGACTACTACGCAAATGCTTTGGCTGCAGCCAAGGAGGCTGAAGAATTAGCTGAGGCACGTGCCAACAGTGAAGCAAGAGCTGAATTAGAGAGTCGTCTTAGAGAGGCTGGGGAACGTGAAACTATGCTAGTTCAAGCACTTGAAGAATTAAGGCAAACTCTAAGTAGAACGGAGCAGCAGGTTTTTGCTCTGTTCATTGAAATTGTGGATTTGAATCTGGCTAACCTTCAAAATGATTTTTTGAGTTTACGTGCTGTTGCCTTCTGATTCGGCAGGCAGTTTTTCGGGAAGACATGCTTCGTAGAGACATTGAAGATCTTCAAAGACGTTATCAGGTGCATGGGATTCCTGTTACATTCTTATTGTTATTTATTAAATGGTTTCTGCTTGCTTACAATTTATTTTTTGCTGCATTTTTGTGTAGGCAAGTGAGCGTCGCTGTGAGGAGTTGGTTACTCAAGTACCTGAATCAACAAGGCCTCTATTAAGACAGATTGAAGCCATACAGGTGAATCGATTCCTCATGCATTATGAAAATCTCTATGCCCCCCAAATGATGATCATTTGGTTTACATGTGAGTTTTCTGTATTGTCTTTTTGCTCAATTGGTTACAGGAAACAACCGCCCGAAGAGCAGAAGCTTGGGCTGCTGTGGAGAGGTCTCTTAACTTGCGACTCCAGGTGTCTTGGACATTATTACTATACAGAATATAGTAAATGAGGCTTTTACACATCTCTGGTTTCTAATTATTTAAATTAAATACCCAGGAAGCAGAGGCCAAAGCTGCAGCTGCTGAAGAAAGAGAGCGTTCTGTGAACGAACGCTTATCTCAAACTTTATCTAGAATTAATGTTCTTGAAGCTCAGGTATTTTTTCTTTCCATGGATTGTTTATGTTGGTAATGGAGCACATTTTATGAATATTAACTTATGCCAATAATGTACTCTAGATTTCATGCCTGCGAGCAGAGCAGACACAGCTAACCAAGTCCCTTGAAAAGGAGAGACAAAGAGCTGCTGAGAATAGGCAGGAGTACCTTGCAGCAAAGGAGGAAGCTGACACTCAAGACGGGCGTGCAAACCAGCTTGAAGAAGAAATCAAGGAACTCAGGCGGAAACATAAGCAAGAGTTACAAGAAGCACTTATGCACAGGGAACATCTTCAGCAGGTGATGCTTTTGTTATTTATGTTGTTTATGTGTGTTTTCAAGTGGAACTTCTCCTCCTTTTCTTCAGTTTACTTTCTCCATCAATCTTTGATCATAATATGTGGGCTTCTAGGTTTTGGTCTAGGTTTTCTTGAAGCAATATGCTTTACTAAATGCATCTGATGTAAGCACTCAGTAAACATCAACTGCTTCTGTTGGAATATTTCTTTATAGATTTGGCAGCTCTTTCTTTAACCATTGAATTTTCTTTCCTGGAGAATGATATTTAAATCTCATAGAGAGAGAGACACCTAACTGATGACTTTAATTCATATTTGAAGCAGTTCAAAGCTGGGCGGGTAGTGCAGATTTGAGAAGAAAAGCTTTGTCGTGTTAAAATCATTCGCTTCATGTTAATGTTATACAAGTCTACTAAGGTTATTTCTTGATCCTTGACAGGAAATAGAAAGGGAGAAGACTGCTCGGGTAGATTTGGAAAGGAGAGCTTCTGTTCAATCTGCTGCTGTATCTGAAAAGACTCCTATAGCAAGGCAAAACTCAGCTTTTGAGAATGGTATAATGCATTGCTTTATGAAGTAATTGGTAAATATTTTGTACCTCCTATTCATTTTGTTCTTTGTACAGGAAGCCTATCTCGAAAGCTCTCAAGTGCTAGCAGCCTTGGCAGCATGGAGGAAAGCCATTTTCTGCAAGCATCATTGGACTCATCTGAAAATTTATCTGATAGAAGAAATACTGCAGAGCCAACTATGAGCCCATACTATGTGAAGAGCATGACACCCAGTGCATTTGAATCCACTCTTCGTCAGAAAGAGGGGGAGCTTGCTTCATATATGTCTCGATTGGTATGGATCGCATCAATATTATTTGGTGACATCTGCATGGCATCTGGAATTCGATAATATAGTTCCACAGAGCAGTGTCCTCTGGTGACATTAATGGGGGTTTAAATGCTATGCAATGTATACTTACTTTCATTCTTATACAGCTTTCACTGACCATTATTTATAATTCACATCAGGCATCAATGGAGTCTATCCGGGACTCTCTTGCTGAGGAATTAGTCAAAATGACAGCACAGGTGCATGTTCAAGCTGTTTTCATTTTAAGGATCTCAATAGAGTTGCTATCTATTAGCATTCACTTTTTTGTGTTCAGAAAGCATTGAGTTTGAAATGTTGTATGTTTGTCAGTGTGAAAAATTGCGAGCAGAAGCTGCCATTCTACCTGGCATACAGGCAGAGCTAGATGCATTAAGACGGAGGCACTCAGCTGCATTGGAGCTAATGGGAGAACGTGATGAGGAGGTAAATACATTTTTGCAGTTTGAAGGGATTCTGTATTTCTTGATTGATAAGAGGACAGTATAGAAATCTTGTTGCATCCAATATGCTGACATCCAATATGATTTGCTATGTCTAGCTGGAGGAACTCCGTGCTGATATTATCGACTTGAAGGAAATGTACCGAGAGCAAGTG
Source organism: Clausena lansium (assembly GCA_030449835.1). NCBI lineage: Eukaryota > Viridiplantae > Streptophyta > Magnoliopsida > Sapindales > Rutaceae > Clausena > Clausena lansium. The sequence goes on from JASUUF010000369.1 coordinate 4,924,730, forward strand.
AACTTGCTTGTGAATAAGGTAATTTTGCCAACTTTCAATTAATGAATGATAATACTCGTTATGTAACGGCTTCTTGTTTATATCATCTGTTGTGATATCTTCCTGTGTTTGTTGACAGATCCAAGTAATGGGTTCATCGATGGGTAACACCTGACAAGTCTAATCAGATTTGTGGTATTTTTTTTATTCGGTCAGATTTTTGATTTAAGGCTTGCAGTATAGTTCACAGCTCGTTCAGTAAAACACGATTGGTGGGTGTTTCAAAAATTTTCCCTCAACACAATCGTTTGATGTCTGTTCCGAGCAAAGGTGCTTGGCATCAGAGAGCATTCCTGGTCAAAACTTACATCTGTATTCCATTTGAGAGGAATTTGTTTGTATAGCAGAAATGTTATTGTGATAAACCTTTCTATGTTTATATAGCTTGATAATTATTCTTGTGCTTTTACAAACGAATTCTTTTTCTCGTCTTTGTTCTATTGAATGTGGACCTGTCTGATGACAAGCAAAACACATGATGATAAACGTGAAAAAATAGATGATAGCTTTAATTCAATGCTATTTGAAATAGTTGTTGCTTATCGTCGCTTTAATCACTACATAATCTAATAAGTTTAATTTTCATGGAACAACAAATTTCCTCACAGTGATCCCGCAAAATTCTTTCGTAGGTGTTATGTCATGCGTTTGTGATGTAAGGCAAAGACCTTGGCAATTAAGTCAAGTCAAATCACTAGCTTCTAAATTTGACTAAAACATGTGTCATTGTTTATATAACACATTAACATGGAGTCTCCGGAGTTGATGCATTAATCGCCGGTCCAGTCTGTATTTCGTGATTGATACTTTGGGAATAAAAAGACACCCAACCCAATGAGCAACTAAACCATCTATTTTCAACAAAATATTTGCTAATTCTAATTTCTTTTTGTAACAGATCCGGATATTCGTTAATTAATTTTACACATCGGATAAGTTTTCACACTGCACCAGTTTAAGGCGTATCCACGTGTCCGTAGACAACTGGACAGACAATAAACATCCCATACCCCACAAATTACCAGATCTTGCTCCTAACAAGCTCCAGGTGTTCGTCTCCTAGCTCCAGACCTTTGCTTCCATTCTACAAAACCAGTAATCCGAAAACGAGTGAACACCCCGGGCGCATGATAGCATCAACCACCACCTCACTTCCCCACCTTTACATTTTTCTTTAGATAATAAGAAAAAGTTTAAAACAAAAAAAATTAACGGTTTCGAAATCCTCGCTTTGATTTCCTTTCCTTTAGGTAAGAAGCCTGAGACTGACACCATATTTCCCCCGACACTTTACACCATCGGCGCATTTTAGCCTCCTCTCTCTCTCTCTCTCTTTCTCTCTGTGTGTGTCTCTCGCCTTTCTTGTTCAGAGTCCATTCAGATCACTTTCTCTTTGTTTCGCATTTTCACTCACCTGAGGAACAAGTACTGAATTTCACTCATCATTCTCTATTTATTTGTTTAAAATCATTCATAATTATCATTGTTCATGTATAGAACTTGATTTTTTTTTTTCAAACGAATGCTTAGTAACGAATGTGTGAATTTTCAATTTTCATTGTTTTATTTTTTGACGCTCACAAAGTGGTGAGCCTCTTTGTTTGTTTCCTGATCCTGCCGAGCGGTGTCGTTTTTGAAGCTTCATGATGCTATGAAACGCAGTTCTGTTTTCGTATGTGTTTTGAGACGAAATGTTGAGAGTCTCTGTTTGCGGTTGATCCTGCAAAAACGCTGACGTGTTGGTTAAAACCTATGTTGTGTTGGATTTTGAAATAATAATCTTAAGAGCCTTTATATGTAATTTGATAAATCAAATGATTCTGTGTTTGTTGCTGATCCTCTGAATCGGTGCCCTGAAGAAGCTCAGGTCTTGTTTATTGGTCGCGTCAATTCTCGCTTTTGATTTTTTTTAATTAATAAATCTTGATTACAGCAAAACAGTATTGCTTTTGTGCTTAAAATCTAGTGTGTTTTCCATTTCTCTGCTGATGTAGGTACACGTGAGCTTTGATTTTTTTAATTTGAATATTTAGATCTTTTTAGTGCAAAATTTTAATTCAAGACTTGGATCTTGAAATAAAATAATATGAAATAATACAATTTCTTTAGAAAGTTGGCTTTGTACTCTAATCTGTCAATGCAACTATTTTTTTTTTTTTTTTAAATTTTGAGCTTCAGTTATATGATTGAGTACAATGTTGAATTTAAAAATGTAAGTGGATTTGTTAAATGGTTTGATCTGGTGGTTGTTGCAGTTGGCTGCTGATTACTTTGTAAACTTGAGGGGAAATTTTAATCATTTCGGGATGCGTGGACGTCATGGTGATGTGTCCTGGATGTATAAGCGTGCAGCATCGAAAGATGTTGATGATGAGCATGGAAAAGAAGAAACCACAAGTAATTTTAATTTGTATATTATCCAATTGCATTTTTTTATTTATTTTGGAATTTCCTCTATATTTTAGTTCTGTTGTGGGGGTAGTGATTGACTTTCTGTAATTGAGCTTTTGCCAGATATTCCAATTAGTCAGGGATTTCATTAACTGCAAAAGCTAAATATGAGAATTAAAAGCCAACATTCAGTTATATCAATTTCTTTCAATATTCTACTTTCTCTTGAATGAGGGTGTTAAGGATACAAGAAGTAGTTAATGATATTAAAATAGGCAAGTTGCAGAATCTGAGAATTTTTTTTTTCTCCGTTCTACTTGTTCTCTTATCTGTGTCTCTGTTGAGTAATAAAGGAGCGTGCATAACTCCTTTCTTTTTTATAAGACTTGACTGATCTTTTCTCCGCCATTGTGAAATAAAATGATAATTGTTGTCATAAATTTCAAGAGTTGTTTAGCTCCACTGGTCTTAATGTGCAGTATATACAATTCCATGGCAAGAACAGCATTATTCTTGCTTGCTATCAAACTACCAAAATATAATTTTCCCATTTTTTACAAAAATAGTTATGTGGCTAACAACGGCGTGATTCTTTATGTGGCTTATAGTACGGATGCCAAATGGTTTGGGCAAAGATATTGGAAACCCTCCCTGGAGCCGGTCTTTGCCGCATGTACTTGTTGCAATTATATCTTCATTCTTATTTGGTTATCATCTAGGGTGCGTCCCAATGAAATTCATAATCCTTTCTGATTCTTCAAATATTGTATATGAAAAAGAAATAGGAAATCCATTTACTCTGTTTGGTTTTGTCTGTGTAATGCAGAGTAGTTAATGAGACGTTAGAAAGCATTTCTTTAGATCTTGGCTTTAGTGGGAGTTCCATGGCTGAAGGTACTGTATTAGGATTTCCTTGTTGCTTTACTTTTCTCTTCTAAGCATTACTGTAACATGTTGGTTATCGTCAAAATGAAGGTCTGGTGGTGAGTACATGTTTAGGGGGTGCCTTTGTAGGATCTATGTTCAGTGGTTGGATTGCAGATGGTGTTGGACGCCGCAGGGCATTCCAGCTGTGTGCTTTACCGATGATAATTGGGGCTTCAGTGAGGTAACTAAAATATAAATTGCATTTTTAGTTTTGGTATCTGCTTGTGTTTCAGGAATATATCATGTTCCTTTCTGTAATGACACTAAGTGCTGCTTTTTTTTTTTTAGTTTAGGAGATGACAATTAGTACAAACGGTTTTATTTTATTCCAAACTAAGGAATATCTATCACTTTTCAAATGCATATTGATCCATAAATATATAATGTCTGCAAAAATTCAGTGTGAAAGGGTATTACACATTAGTTTATTTTTTTAATTCAGTCATATTCTCCTATCAAAGTAATTATTGGTAAATTGGTTATGCTCAAGTCATTTGGTTTCTGGAGGAGCTACTTAATGTGAAATTTGCATCTGATTTTAGGGTCTGATAGCTCTGTCCCTCTGTTTGTTTTTTCTATTATTTTAGTTTTTTCTATTATTTTATAATTAAGAGGCTGAGGAGAATTACTGGGGTTGGCTTTTTTTGCATGATACTTGAAGTCTTCTAAATTGATACCATGAAAGCTTCCAGCCAATAATGCTGTTTTATTCACTAATGAGAGATCAAACACTTTCATCTTGTACTGATTTGAAACTATATAAAGCTTATAGAAGTACTTAAATATAATCTTGCAGTGCAATAACGAAAAATCTCTGGGGAATGCTTCTTGGAAGGTTATTTGTTGGGACTGGAATGGGTATTGGTCCACCTGTTGCAGCTCTCTATGTGTCAGAGGTATGGGAGTTGATAGTTTTGTTCACTTGCCTTGATTCTCAGTCACCTTTACTTAGTTCCACTGCAGGAGGTTCTTTTCTTTTTTTTTTCATGGGAATTAACTGTTCTTCATCCTCAAGTAGGTTTCACCAGCTTATGTAAGGGGTGCTTATGGCAGCTCTACCCAGATCGCAGCATGTCTTGGAATATTGGTGGCGTTATTTGTTGGACTCCCAGCTAAGGAAATTTTGGGTTGGTAAGAAAAATGTTATTGAAGCTATGGTAGTTTTCGAACAAGATGCTTGGCCATTAAGTTGTTTCAATTTGTTTGATAGACTTATTTGAAGTATTTTGCATTAGTCTAGGAACATTTATTTCTTCCTTACTCATTTTTAGCACTCAGATGGTCCAGCTGTGAATTCTATATGTACTAACTTCATACTGTGCTCAGGTGGCGAATTTGTTTTTGGGTAGCTACTATTCCTGCTGCATTCCTTGCTCTTTTTATGGAGTTTTGTGCAGAAAGCCCTCATTGGCTTTTCAAGGTCATCTGCTCATTTGTGTATCATTCATGCTTTTAATAATATGTATGCTTTTACTTCTATTGTTTGGATTTGGCTTTTCTTGTTTATGGCTACATGTGAGGTGTCAGCTAAGCTTAATGCTGTTTTAGTATATTTCACCAGGAAGTCTGAATATAAAATTGTTTGTTACTTGAAAAAGAGATTAAATTTGGGAATTATATTTGGTTACAGTTGTCTCTGAAATTACTGGCAGATCAATATTATCTTAAATATATCTATGCATTAACCTAATAAAACAATGACTTCTTTATATATATATAATGGTAGACGATCCATGTTAGATCTGAATAGTGATCTAGTTTTGAATTTAAACTGACTATGCAGTTTATTTTCTATTTTTTGTGGGATGATATGTAATTGATAGGAGATATTGTACTCTGTTCGGACTGTGGTCTGAATTGGAAATCTTTGTGAACTCTTAGAGCTCCATCTATGCTATAGCAATTGGGATTGAGGATTATAAAGAAATTCATAGCCAACCATTGGTAATGCTTTTAACAAATAAAATTCTTTTGATGTATTTCCATTTCCATGAAGGGCTAGAACATTAACAGTAATAATCTCTCAATCAAACCTTAATTCTAATGTAGTTGGGACTGTAATTTATTAGTACATTAATGATGAGGGAAGTCATTGATTAGACTGCATTCTAGCATTTTTTTTTCCCCACTTTTCCTATAACTTGTATTTATCCTGAAATACAATTCAAGAGTAGCCATGCATAAAGTCCTGTTGTCGATGGAGTTTTATTTGATCATGTGATTAGATTTTTCCGGACTTCTTACATGGTTTCGTGCATCCTTTCTCTTGACACTCGACCTGCTATACAACATTTTGCTTACCTATCCAAAAATGCTTTAGCTCCTTCTGTATTCAACAGACAACATTGGCAGTGCTGACGAGCTACCATTTGGGTTGCACTTTATATGTGCTTCTTGTTTTTATTCATCAGACTATGTTGCACCTAACTCTTTGAAGTAATTTGATAGACTAGACATTAATTTATGGGATTTTGCTTCAGAGAGGAAGAGGCGCTGAAGCTGAAGCTGAATTAGAGAGACTTTTGGGAGGATTACATGTAAAGTATTCAATGGCCGAACTATCAAAGTCAGAGAGAGGAGATGAGGCAGATGCAGTGAAGTTCTCAGAGTTGCTCTCTCCTCACAATTTTGGAGGTAAAAATGTTTATTTGTTTTAAGTTTCATTAGTCATTGTACCTATGTGTTTCCTTCTAAAAGATTATATTTAACTTCTCTATTTGCAGTGGTTTTCATTGGGTCTACCCTTTTTGCTTTACAACAGTTATCCGGCATAAATGCTGTATTCTATTTCTCGTCAACTGTCTTTAAAAATGCCGGTGTTCCTTCAGACTCTGGAAACATATGTGTGGGAATTGCAAATTTATCAGGTGCACATTGCTATACTCCCAAGTGTTTTAACTTTGTGAATGTTGTTGATTTTTTATCTTAACCAATATTGTCTGTGATTTGTTAGGGTCAATTATTGCAATGATTTTGATGGACAAGCTTGGTAGAAGGGTGCTTCTTCTTGGAAGTTTTTTGGGCATGGTAAAGAATTTTTTCACGAACAGCAATGAACTTTCTTATTTTCTGAATGATACTATTTTGAACTAAAATTATGTTGGTGAATCCCTTGAACATGCATGTATCTGTATTTGATTACTGAAATTTCAGTATCACATCTACAAGTAATAACCATGTAACCATCAACATATTTGGATGTTACCCTTTTCAGAGTATAGAGTAGTCTATACTCTGGAAGTCTACAGTGGGTCAGACCTCAGATTTTCCATCACGTAGATTACTATCTTAATTTGCTTGATATTTGCTTTATGCACTTTTGGTTCAGGCAATCGCAATGGGTGTTCAAGCAACTGCTGCAACTTCCTTTGTTTCAAGCTCTGGAGCATTATCACTCTCTCTTGGAGGCATGCTGCTGTAAGTTAACCCCTGACAAACTGGAGGGACAGTAATGCAAATAGATTAAATTAAGAAAAGTGGGAAAAGAGAAAACAAAGAAAAGTTTTGAAATACTTATTCAATCATATAATGGCTAAGTAATTGACATTTTGCAAATAGATACTTGAAAACATTTTATGTCGTGACATGAAGCATATATGTTGTGAACGTCTTGACTAAACGTAATGTAAGAAAATGATCAGTGTCTTAAAAATGTGTGTTATGTGATATGTAGGAGTCGAAATGAGGTAGGCCATACAAGTAGCTTATTTACTTGGTTAATGACATTAATAATATAAAGGATTGTAAGGTAAGTTGAGTATTTTATTGGTAATATAATTGCGTGGTTTTAAAATTTGTACTTTTATTGCAGGTTTGTCTCGACGTTTTCCCTTGGTGCCGGGCCAGTACCTAGTCTCCTCCTATCAGAAATATTTCCCAATCGAATTAGAGCAAAGGCAATGGCAGTTTGCATGGCTGTGCATTGGGTAACTGCTTCTGCAGTTCTTCTGTTACAATTACATTGACAGATATTTCTTTTCTTTCTTTTTCTTTCCCTTAGCATTTTGGTGATGGATGGTTTGGCTGATAGACTAACCAGCTAATGATTTAGGATAAAGTTTAATCGAATTTGTTGAGGACAACCTGCTGTCTGTATGTTGGTATATTCACAGATGATTTAAAATTGAACCGATTCAATTTGTTTTAAAAGAAACTCGGGAAATATTTTCTTAATTAATTCGATGTAATGCTTGCACTGTGCATTATATCATTTTGCTGATCCACTGCTCTTTGTGACAGGTGATAAATTTTTTCGTTGGTCTATTGTTTTTGCGGCTGCTGGAGCAACTCGGGCCACTAATCCTCTATTCAATTTTTGGTTCCTTTTGTTTTCTGGCAGTCATCTATGTTAAGAGGAATGTGATGGAAACCAAAGGAAAAACACTCCAAGAAATTGAGATGGCACTTCTTCCTCAACAATAGGATCATTTAGATGTCTTTTTAGCTCAACAGTGTTATTATTATATATTGTTATATTATTATATTTTTAATCAAAATTGTTAATGTAGTATACTTGTTAAACTGAATATTGCCTTCGAATGGTATGTTTTGCTTCTGCATTTTTTGACCTATGACCTTGCATTTGCAATAATGTTCTTGCACATGCAATTTCGCCAAAAACTGGTACCGTGGAAGCCCAAATACTTAAAATTTATTTGATCTTAGCTCTTAGGCACGGAGCCCTGCCACTGCCAGATTTTTATTTTAAATTGCTGGGATATACAAATATATTATAATAAATTTTTTATGCGTACACATTACAGGGCAGCTTAGAAATCTGTCTAGTATTGGCTCAAAAATTTGTGCCAAGAGATATTTACTCTTATTCAAAGAATATAAGCGCCAGATTAATCAAAATGTGAATTAAACTAGTAACACCAGCTCGATTGCGATAAATTTTGGGAATTGAGTGATTGCTTGTGGCAGTCAAATTATGTTATTGAGTAAGTTTTGCAAATGAAAGGACTAATTAAAACTTTTGAAGAACTTTTAGTTTTTGACGAAGGAGAGGGAGTTACGCGTAACTTACCATTATTAATTAGTTAAGGGTAATTTTTGCCGAGCACCCAAATGAATTGACATATAGCACCACACACCCACTTCTTTCGACACTGAGCATTGAGCCCCCATTTCTGTTAAATATACCGTTAACATAACAGAAAAAAGGGTAGAAGGGTAATTTTGTTCAAAATTAATATATCATATAAAAAGTTAAAAAGGATTTTTTCCTTCCTTCTCTTATCTTTCTCTTTTTTTCCTTCTTCTTCTTCTTCTTCTTCCCGTCTTTTTTACCTTCATCTTCGTTTTCTTATCTTTCTCTTGTTTTTTACTTCTTCTACTTCGCTTCTTTTTTCATTCATTCTTGTTCTTCTTCTTCATTGTGTCCTTCTTTTTTCTTCTTATTCTTCTTCACCTTCTCCTTCTTCTTGGCTTTCACTACTGCAGACGTCTTGAATAGACAACAACAAAACAGTGCACGCGACGTGATCTGCTATCTCAGTTGCCACCGCTTGAAACAGTAGCCTCCGTCGCTGCACGAAACCGCCGAACGCCACCGCTTGAAGCTACCGCCACCTCTATAATTTAATTTAAGATTTGATATCTTTAGTTTTAGGGATTTTGGTTACTGGACCCAGTAACCAAAAATAAATATTTAAAAAAAATTTATAGTCATGGATTTGTTATGGGTTTCTTTATTATTGGGTTTTGTTTTGTTTGGGAGGAATTATTGGAATTATTTTGTGATGTACCGATGATTTTATGTTTGATTTTCTTCTTTCAGATTGGAATCATGTCTTGTCTCTGACTCTGTAATGTAGTGGGTTTACAATTTTGTTTAAAATAATAATGAAATATTTAAAAAAAATCATTTCAATATAATTTAAGAACATAAAAATATTTTTTAAAAAATAAGAACATAAAAATAAATATTATTATAATAAATTATTATTTTTTATGTAAATTTCAAGAGTTGTAAGGGGTATTCTAGTATTTACATACTCAATTCATTTTAAACAATGGGAACAGTTAGAAATAACTGACTTTCTAACAGAAATGGGGGGCGCGGTGCATATGATCAAAAGATATGGGTGCATGGTGCTATATGTCAAAATATTTGGGTGCTGGGTAAAAATTACCCATTAGTTAATATCCTACCATGGATTCTCGCTTGTGAAGCATGTTCACGTACAAATTGATGACACGTGTTATATTAAAACCTAAATCCCAAATGAGTAATAACATTGTATCTCAAATTTATTTTTATGTTTATTAAATAAAGAATTATTTGTTCATTGTTATCACATAGCCCCTTTCTTTCAATTGAGTATAATTTAAATGTATTTTATTAATTATATTTAAAGCAAGTGTAAGGACTTGTCTGTTATTATCCATGACCTCTCTCAATATATACAAAATTTATGCCCGAAATTAAATCCACCTGTGTCAAATGTCCATCATCAATTCAATTCGATCGACGATGGTGACTCGAAACACTTCCCATCGACCGGCTACGGAATAGAAAAAGTATGGGGCTGAGCCTCGAACGACCTACAAGGTCGAGGTTCTTTTCAACGCAAGCCCTAATACTATTGATTGAAGGGCTTGCAATGAAACGAACCTCAGCCTTGTAGGTTGTTCGAGGCTCGGCCCCATACTTTTTTTGTTTCGTAGCCTACCGGTGGGAAGTGTTCTGCGTCACCATCATCGATCGAATTGAATTGATGATGGACAGTGGACAAAGATCGCTTTGGAAGTAATTGTATATTAGGTTTTTTTTATATATATATAATTTTAACTATCAAAGTTCAAGCAAGTGTTTGTTTACTAAGAAATATAGAGAGAACATTGATTTATGTAAACTGAATTTTATTTGCTCAACTTAATTAACGAGATTTATGTACAAGAGAGTATTTAGAGTACTAGCTAATCAACTATAACTAACTACTGTATTTACATAACTAATTACTAGCAATAGCTGGTTCTATCACTAGACAAATTAGGCGATTGCCTGAAACCTCATAGGAACATCTTAATTTATAGAAAACCTATACTACCTAAATAAATAATATAAAATTTTAATGACTTTATTTACAGAAGGTTCTAGAAATCTTATAACTAAAATTTACAGATGCTGAAAGTAAACCATAACATGTATACTTAATTAACGAGCACTAACACGTATACTGAATAAAACATTTAAGTTAGAACTATATAAATTTTGATTAGAATTATAAAAATTTTACCTAAATAATTAATATAACAATTAGCATCATCATGCCATCATTTTAAGTAATTTATTTTTCAATAGTATCATTCCTATTCTTTTCCAAATTTAATTAATTTTGTATTGATTTAGCTTATGATTAATAAATTATTAATTATTTTCAAACGATTATAAATTCGCTTAAGGCCTCAAATATCTTTGAGCCGCCCCTATTACTAGCTGTAACGTAACAACTCATCTGTGCCTTCCAACTTGACATGTTGATGTATGGAGAAATGATCTGTTATTGCAAGTGTTTGTGACATATCTGTGAAATGCAACACTATATGAGCTTCCTTGACAAACTCATTTAACTTTATGATTTTCTGTATTATGCAGTTGCTTTTTCCTAGCACACAGGAGCAGAGATTCCAATTCCTATCACCTACCATCTATCAACAGAAGTGCTACAATTACTATCATAAGCAGGTCCATATAATGCATAAGGTGATTAGTTTGCTAGTGTTTTTATGTTACGATATTTTTTTTTTGGTGTTTTTGATATTTTTTAGTAATTTTGTTTTTATTAATGCAGTGCAGTGATTGTGAGTGTTTGGGTATTCTCGTCCTACGCTGGAGTGCTCCTGATTTGATTGCTCGTGAGAGTTAGATTGCGCTGGGAAAGATAGATATTTCGGGGATTGAATCTGTTGATGGGCTTCACATACTACAATTTGTTGACCTGTTCTACTATGAGCGGTCTTTTGATCTATCCTGTCTTATGATTTGATGTGTAATTTATAATGTAATTGATGGTAAGAGATAGATATTATACAGTAAGACCTCTATATAATCATATAGTTAGGACTGAAGAAATTTATTCTTATAAAAAGGTTATAACTCAATAGAGGTATAGTACAAAAATTATTGTCTTTGCTTAATTATCCCTAATGCAAGTGATAGAAAAGTAAATTATGTCATGTATTAATAAATTAATAAGTAAGTCAAATTCAATGTATAGATATTAATAAATTAATTAGTAAGTGAGTCAAATTCCTACCATCAAATAGCACTTCCAAAATCCAGCCATGTGATGCAGACATCAATAGAAATTTCAAAGGTTATTATTATTAGCACTTTACTCATGTACTTTTGAAACGAATAGAAGATCGTGACTTGGAACCAATAAAGATAAGTCTCCTTGATGGAATTGTAAATGCAGTGGTTGCATGGTCAATTGATGTGAAGCCACAAACAATTGCTAATTGAAATATTATTACCACGTAGAGGTAAGTTTATTAAGATAGGACTTACAAAAAAATATAATTTATTACAATGTGGATTTTATTCCTAATTATAATTGGTCCTAAGTTGTGACCACAATTTTTTATTATTATGAAGAGGCTATTCTTATATAGAGTATTTTTATTTGGAGGTTCTACTATATATATATATATATATAGTCATTCTCTAGTGTGAGCGCCCTCATTTTTTTTTAATGTGGACACGCTTTAAAACCATGGGATTTAAGAGAGTTAATTTTTAATGAATTCTTAAACCGTGCAGTTTAAAAGTATGTCCGCACAAAAAAAATGAAGGTGCCCGTACTAGAGAATGACTATATATATATATATATATTCTTGTTATTGTGAGATTTATTGTACTTTCACGAGTTTTCTAGTGCCTGTTCAGAAGTTGCTTTTGTACCATCTTCAATATCAAGCTATATATAAAATCATAAAATTTTAAGTTTACTTTCATTAAAAAGTGAAACGTGTTTTAACCCATCTCTAATTGTGTCGTACTTTGAAGCCCATTTGCCTAAAATTCTCAGCCCTACCCAGCTCATATGATGCAGTGCTGTGCTGCGTGCCCTACCAAAACATACTCGTGCCGTGCCGGGCTGTACGGACATGTGCCATGACCTGTGCCACCCTACTCGTTGGCCATCTCTATTGGGAAACAAGTGAAATAGGTGGAGTCAGTTCACTAGAAAATAAATTCTAGGAAAGAAACGCTAACAACCACCTGCCATTATCTACTATAATAAAGTTATCTTAGTACCACAAATGTGTTAACGATTAACCCACTGAACTGCTCCGGAAATAAGTGATCTAGAAAGAGAAATTGATATAGGAAGATAGTTATTTTGTAAAGTTTTTTAAGATTTAAGAACATTTGTTGTTTGTGCTTAAAAAGTTGACAAACATGTGAAACAGGTGGAGTCCGTTCAATAGAAAATAAAATTCTAGAAAAGAGTTACCAACCAATTCAACTACAAAATTATCTACTATAATAAAATTATCTTAATAAACTACTTTATAAAAAGCTGAATTAAGATATAATCAGAAACTTTTATGAACTTTTAAAAATCTTACACCAATTGAGTTTCAAGTTGGGTCTCATTTACTGATGCAAAATAAAATCCCAGGACCAACGTTGAATACCCAAGAACAAATTCAAGAAGATAAAACCCTGATTTGAATTAATTAAAAGCTCAAATCAGATCAATTAGGGCATATAAATAACACAAGAATTTGATTGTTCAGTTAGGAATTTAACTGACTTATGATTTTCTCTCTATATATAGCTCCCGATCTCTCACATAAGCTGTGACGATAATCAGCTTATGAAGCTGGGTTAAGCCCAGAAATTGGAATCGCTCTCCCGCGCGTTCTAACGAACTTAACAGACTTATGATTTGCTCAGAACAAGTGACTCACGTAAGGACTAAATTGACAAAATGTAAAAGCTAGGCTCCACAAAACACAGCATTGGGGCTCTGGTGTGGTGGTTTTGATCCATCTTCAACATCGTGCATTTCAAATTTTTATTACAACATTACAAAACACCAGTAGCTCATAAAGAAAATTTTTGACAAATAATAATGAGAATCAAGAATCTTGGAACTACGTACAGGAAATGCCACAATAATAATAATAATAAGAATAAATGAAACAACCTATAAGATCTATCAAGAAAATTCTTCTTCTAATTTGAACTTGATAAGATAAGAATTGCAGCAGTTCACATCTTGATTGATCAGTTGCTCCTAATAAACACACTATGATTAAAGCAAATGCCAATAGTGATCAGTTTTGCAAGATAGTTAAAATGATCAACTAGGCTTACGGTTCTATTAAATTTATGCATACAAAAGTCTCATCTTCTAGCAGAGATCGATGATGGAATCATCTGCAGAGAAAGACCAATCTAGAATAACTTTAAGTTCTGCAGATTGATACTTGGATGTCTCATCCAGCAAATCATCTACGTTCATAGGCTTATCATCAGTCGATATAACGGGGTTCACAACTGTAAAATCTTTCAAGTAATGCCTCCAACAATCGATATCGTCATCGGTATTGCAGCATTTCACATCTTTATTCATTAATTCCCTATAAAGCCAATGTGATTCAAAGCAACTCATTGTCAAAAAGATCAATGCAAATATTTTGTTGTTTTTTTTTTAAATGATGTAAAAAGTAAATTTGGGGTATCGATGTCCATTGCCTTCAAATTTTCACAAAAATAAATTGTTAAAGTTTTTAAGTTGATTGCTGGAAATTATAATGCTTTCAAGGAGAGAACTTCTCCGCATTTGCAGTTTCTCAAGCAAGGTAAACTTTGAGATGATGTGAGAACTCCAGGCTAGAATCTTACATGATCCAAAGGCTGTTGAAACTTGCAATTAAATAGACTTAAAACTAGTTTAAGTGTTTTGGCTGAAAATATTGTTTGAGGCAAGTTGTACATATCTGAGTCTAGTAGGTTCGGTTCCAATTCGATATGTAAATCTTTCACCTCATTTATTACAGCTAAATAAATCCATCTGCCAAGAAGATGAAAAAATCCTTCATCCTCAAAGAGGGATACCCTGAATTTCTGCGTACAAAGCTTCATCTCACAGAATCGATTCAGGGAATCACCAACAATTCTTGTGAAATTCTCAACACGTTCATCAAATATTTCATCGGAAATGTCATTGCCCCATTCAATGAATGTCTTCCAGTACCCTGTAAATTTGGCTTATTATTACTCCTTATATATTCCATCTTGCTAAAGCTTTTATTTGTCTAATGTAATTTTTTGTTGTAAGAGAGTCGCGTCATCGCCCATCATATATAAAGCATACGTACACATACATAATACGATTATATAATGCCCCAGATAATGTGATTGAATATGTGACGATTAGCTAATGCCTCAAGAATGAAATTGTAATTGCAAATTAATAAGACGGTATTAATATACTGTATGCCAATGTCATCGAAAACATCTTCCTGAGGCAGACCGAATGTGCGATTAATGACAAGGAGCCCTCCGGTGCCAGAACTACTACCATTCTGACAACTAACATATTTCTTTTGGGCCTTGCTTAACTGGGCCAAGAAAAGAAATTGACCCATTTTCTACTAGCCCAAAAGGACATTGTCTGACAATTATTATCAACACATTTCTTTTGAGCCCTACATGTAACGCCATACAATATACATATGAAACCGGTACATATTTTCTTCCTCAATCCCGGTACCAGGATCCAGATCACTCCCTACACCAGCGTCCAGCAGTCATCGGCAAACCTGTAAATGTAGTAGATTGACAAAAAGTTTAGACAGTTTCAATACAAGATTGAAGGAGATAAAAAAAATGCTTTGAACAAGTTATTTTAATACTACCACCGTTAAACAAGATGATGGAATGGCTAATCATATGAAGGAAACGACCACTCTAAACAGAATCGAAGAGTTTCACTTGGACGAGTAGAAAACTTGTCCAGCAAATCGTCTATATCCATAGGCTCATCATCTTCCTTCATTTTCGAGCTCCTAACCACAAAACCTTTCAAGTAATGCCGCCAACACTTCATACTAAGAGAATTGCAACAGTACACATATTCATTCATTAGTTCCATGCACAGCCACTGGTTCAGGGAAATGTCAATGCGTTAGTTAAAATGATGAAATTTAAGATGGTGAATAAATTACTTTCCGTATTATCGGGCAGTCGACTAGGAGGGATTAGTGATGTAATAAATCCCAAATCAGAAAATAGAAAAGCTGCTATTGCTCTCTTCGGCATATAACAACTACCATAAGCCTTTATCAGTATGATAGTCCCTGATATAGAGAAAAGGAGAACAAGTGAAAACAAGTACATTTTTTTTAAAGGACTTTCAGGTAATTGCGAGATTATATATTATCTTACGATCCTGTACTTTGTTTTATAAGAAAATAAAATAGTATATTAATAATAAAAAAGAGGCATATACAACAGTGCACAGATTTCTGCAAAAGAAACAAAATCAACCCGTTTAATTAGGATGTATACAACTCATTAAAAAAGAACTCTACAGAGAACGACCTGGGTCCTAGCTCAACCCCCCTTCTAATTGAAGGTCAAAAGAAAAAGGAAAGTAGCATCAGATCATGTAGTTACACCACTAAGAACTATTGTTAATCAAATTGAACCTTTTTTTTGCGGGGGAAACTTTAACAGTTAAGAATGAGATGTCATTCAATTCTATTTTTTCCTCTCCTTGTAATAAATTATAAAAGCAAACCAATAGCTCCAATGTTACTTTCAGTGAAGTAGATCAATGGCAGAATTTGTGATAAGGTGAACATACCTTAATGAATTTGTTTCTGTTCAAGCCCATACCTTTTATAGACAAAAGCTTGGGAAAACAAATCCAGAAAATACCATCTAACAAAGCCGAATAGTTTGATGGCAATGCATTCGTATATAGAGACAAACACTCAACTCCACCAGGTGGTAAAGGCGGATTATTCTGGAAATCCTCTAAATTAAATGTAGTCTGGATATTCAAAACAAATAAAAAAATTTAAAAAAAAAATAAAAAAGATGAAAGATATGAAAAATGTGTGAAATATTAGTCATAAATAATAGGGATTTCATAGACATACCCTTGTTGACGAATCAAATATGGTTAAATCATCAATCTGGTTGGAAGCCCATAGAAATTCCTTTATCTTAACGTACCAACTAACATCGGCATCTCCATAATCGAATATAACTCTCCACGGACATGGAGCATTTATTGAGAACATAGGAACTGGATTAAACATGTAAGTAAAGGAGAGCAAATTCGAAGTATCAACATCAATTGCCTTCAAATTGACACAGTTATCAATGAATAGTTCCTTAAGTCGATTACTTGAAATCATAATCTTTTCAAGGCTACAACAGCAGTGCACAGAGAGCTTCTCGAGAAAGGAAAAATTTGAGATAAGATCATGAAACTCTTGGTCCTTAAAAATCTTACCCATTATTTCTAAATCTGTCAATTGTGGACACCCAGACAAGTCAATCACATACGGCTCTATTTGCTGATCCCCAAACGCAAGTCTAACTTTTTGAAGATTTGGAGCAACAATTTTAATACTTTCGAGATGATCTTCGCCTAGAGCCTTCACGATAAGAAACGTCTTGAGTTTGAGAGGTTTAGAGATGCAAATATATTTAATGCCCCAACAGGAGAAAAGGGACAATTCTTCAAGCAAAGGGCATTCACTTGTAAATTTCTGAAGAATCTGCACATTGATATGGACATTCTCTAGAGTTAGACTTTTGAGAAATGATAACCTCATGCAATCAAAAGGCTGCTCCAACTTAAAACCACCTAGCTTCAAAGCGGTTACTGATTTAGCATAAAATATGGTTTGAGGCAAATTGTACAGCCTATCTTTCTTTGTCGGGACATCAACATTTAGATCTTCCACCCTATGCTCTACTGCCTCCGATACCCATCTGTCTAGAAGATCAGAAAGATCCTTAACCTTATCAGGGCTAATGAATAATCCTAAATTTCCGCACATGAAACTTAAGCTTGCAAAACCGATGCAAGGTAACATTAACAAATTCAACAAATTTCGTCGTCTGTTCGTAATATCTTTCATCATAAAGTTCCGTATCAAGAATATCTAGATCCCCTTCCCAAAGTTGTGTTCCTAAGTATTCATGTTGATCAAAATCTAAGATGGGGAACGATGCTCTTAAATAACTCCATCTCTTTGATAAGAGGCTAGTTTTAGCTACATCTTTTGAAGAGAGGTACAACATAATGTGATGAATTATAAAAGGAGGCAAGCTCGAGATTCGGTCCAGGCCCTCAGTATCGTCACCCATAACTTTGAAAATCTGCAATTTTCATACATTTCCATCACTAAAGCTACGAGTAATTCGGACAAAACATGTTTTTTCTTACAAAAAGACACAAATAGAGACAAGAATATTCTCAATTTAGCGTTTTGAACTTCAGTCAGTAAACATTCAACTGTCAGAAAATTTCATGCCCAAAAAACATACAGTTCTAAATAAAATAGAATAAACTTATTAAAAAATCATAAATCAACAAATAATATAACGGGACTTTTAACCAAAAGAAAAAGGCATATTCCAAGAATGTTACCAGTTAATGCTGTAGCAAGACCTACACAACTTTACTGCTACACCACCAAGCTGCTCGAGAAAACAATTGACGTAGAAACTAACCTTGAGAGGCATTTGGTAAAGTTTTTATAAGAGAGTGAAACTTAGGTGCAACATGTGCATCATTTTCATCTCAGAGCTCATCCAATATAATTTTGAAACGTACACAATTATTTGTGTTTCCAGTAGTATCAAAGTAGTGTTATTGCGTTTGGGTCTGACCTAACCAAGAAGACGCAAGTGCCAAACACAGTTAGCAAATAAATTCTAAATTGGTGAGCTATTACAACTTCTTCTTTTTTTTCTTTTTCTTAGTTTTATAAGAGAAATTTTAGAAAATATTGGAACTATTATATCAGTCATATAATAATTAAATAATATTTATTTATTTTTAAAAAATAACATATAAATAATTATTATATTAAATTTAATTACACATATCACACATATAATAGTTAATTACAATACTTCAAATGTACCGTAGACTTTCGTATTCACTACATATATATATTTTTTATCCTATGAGTCCGTTTACTAGACATCATTTGAAGCTCATAATAATCGCCAAGTACTTGTTATCAAAGTAATATATTGAAGATCCGCAAGTAACTAATAAATTTCACATAAGAAAAAACAAATAAATTACCGAAATAAGAGTATTCAGATTTTTTTTTTATACAAATTTTTTTGTGAAGAAGATAAAAAGTGTTATTTTTTTATTTAATTTAACAATAATTCAATTATCTCTTCACCCCGTGAGCACGGTTAATTAGAACTCAATAATAATTATTTCTAACAAAGATATCAAGAAATTTTATCAATTTAACTAATTAGCAGTTTAGCACCCACGATAAAATTGTTTATTATTTTTTATTTTTTCAAATATATACTTATACAAACGATTTTACGTATGAGTTTGGTAGCGTTTTCACTTTACAAAAAAAACAATGGAGAAGAACATATGGCATATGCACTGGCAGCACTGCTACTGTGGCACTGAACAAATTTTCTTCATTTCGCAGATGAAGTAACCCTTCAGTTGAGTGGAGCTTTTAACATTTATTTCTGAAAATACCCCAACTTAATTTGCAAAACACAAATTCATATATTAAAATTAACCATAATCACATAAAATTTCACCCTAAAAAAATATTTTCTTTTAAGTTTGTTTTTTTATTTATAAAATACATACATAACATAAAATTTTAAAATTATTTTATTCTTATTACATAATTTCTATCTCCATAACTCTAAACTCTTATAATTTTTTTAAAAATATATTTTTTCAATTAATTATGTAATAAGGTGGACGTGAAAAAATTTGTTGAAAAATATTAATTAATATTTAATTAAATTTCAATCTAAAGTAAGAAATAAATCAAATGTCTTTGGAATTTAGATAATTCTATTAAAAAATATGGATTTTATGAGAAATTTTGTAGGGGGTGTCAAGAGCCCTTCTCCTTTTTATTCTCAATATTCCCTACAAAGAACAAACACTAGAGTCTTAAGCTCAGTTCAGGTACATTTGGGCCCTGCTAAAGGGACAAGAAAAGAAACGGGCCCCTTTTCTACGAGCCCAAAATGACTATCTGACAATTAAAAATTTTCGTTTGAGCCATGCACGATAACATGCAAATGAAACATTAACGTATTTTCTTCTTCAATTCTGCTCTCCCCATGTACTAGAATCCGGATCACTCCCTATTCCAGCATCCAGTCTCATCAGCAAACGTGGAAATGTAGATTGACCAAAAGTTTAGATAATTTCATAAGAAGTTTGCAAATAAATAATACGCTCAGCACGTCAATTTAACACTACCGTTGAACAAGATGGTGGAATGGCTAATCATATGAAGGACACGACCACTCTAAGCAGAATCGAAGAGTTTCACTTGGACGGGTAGACGACTTGTTCAGCAAATCATCTATATCCACAGGCTCATCGCCTTCCTTCATTTCCGAGCTCCTAACCACAAAACCTTTCAAGTAATGCCGCCAACACTTCATACGAAGAGAATTGCAACAGTACACAAATTCATTCATTAGTTCCATGCACAGCCACTGGTTCAGCCAAATGTCAATGCGTTAGATAGTTAAAATAATGAAGTTTAAGATGGTGAATAAAGTAGTTTCCCTATAATTATCAGGCAATCGACCAGTAGGGATTAGAGATATGACAGCTAAAACGCCAAGTCAGAAAATAGAAAAGCTGCTATTGCCATTCGTCACTTATCGACATACCAACTACTATAAGTTATCACTATAATAGGGACCTAATGTAGAGAAAAGGGAAACAAATGGAAAACAAGTACATTTTTGTATTTGTTTTTGGTTTTTTTGGGTTTTTTTTTTTTTAAATGAAGGACTTTCAGGTAGTTGTGAGATGATATATTATCTTAAGATCCCGTACTTCATGGTATAACAAACTGAAATAGTATATTAATAATAAAAACGAGGCAAATACAACAGTGCACAGATTTCCACAAAACAACAAAATCAACCATGTTTAATTAGGATCTATATAGAAAACAGTATGCAGAGAGCATCACAGAGAGGGCATCAGACAAGAACTCTATACGGAACTATTTTTAATCAAATTGAACCTTTTTTTAGTGGAAACTTTTAACAGCTAAAAATGAGATGTTATTCAATTCTCTTTCTTTCTCTCCTTGTAATAAGTTATAAAAGCAAGCCAATAACTCCAATGTTACGTTCACTGAAATGATCTATGGTGGAATTTACGACAAGATGAACATACCTTAATGAATTTGTTCGTGTTCTCGTCCACACATTTTATAGACAAATACTTGGGATAACATATCCAGAAAATACCATCCAACAAAGCTGCATATTTTGACGGCAATGCATTCGTATATTCTGGAAATCCTCTAAATTAAATGTAGTCTGGATATTCACAACAAATAAAAATGATGAAAGATATGAAGAATGCGTGAAATATTAGTCATAAATATAGAGATATCATAGACATACCCTCGTTGACCTATCAAATATGGTTAGAACATCAATCTGATTGGAAGCCCATAGAAATACCTTCATGTTAATGTACCAACTAACATCGGCATCTCCATAATCGAATACAACTCTCCACGGACATGGAGCATTTATTGAAAATATAGGAACTGGATTAAACACGTAAGTAAAGTAAAACAAATTTGGAGTATCAATATCAATTGCCTTCAAATTGGCACAGTTAGTAATGAATAACTCCTTAAGTCGATTAGTTGAAATCAAAATCTTTTCAAGGCAAGAACAGCAGCGCACAGACAGTTTCTCGAGCAAGGGAAACTTTGAGATAAGGTCGTGAAACTTTTGGTCGTTAAAAAAGCTTCCCATAAATCCAAATCTTTCAATTCTAGACAACCAGACAAGTCAATCACAAACGGCTCCATTTCTTGATCCTCTGACGCAAGGCTAATTCTTTGAAAATTTGGAACAGCAATTTTAATACTTTCAAGATGATCTTTGCCTAAAGCCTTAGCGACACGAAAAGTCTTGAGTTTGGGAGGTTTAGAGATGCAAATATATTTAATGCCCCTACAGGAGAAAAGGGACAATTCTTCAAGCAAAGGGCATTCACTTGTTAATTTATGAAGAATCTGCTGATTGGTAAGGACATTGTTTAGAGTTAGACTTTTGAGAAATGATAACCTCATGCTATCAATAGGCTGCTGCAACTTTAAACCGCCTAGCTTCAAAGCGATTGCTGATTTAGCATAAAATATTGTTTGAGGCAAACTGTACAGCCTATTCAAATTTGTTCGGACATCAACATTTAGATCTTCCACCCTATGCTCTACAGCCTCCGATATCCATCTGTCTAGAAGATCAGAAAGATCCTTAACATGATCAGAAAGATCCTTAACATGGTCATGATGAGACGACCAGATTATCGACGCTATGGCCTGGTGTTCCTCTGGATGCTATAATGGAGTCAGCCAGCTTACTAAGGGTTTCCTCTAGGTGATGCAATTTGTCATTGATTCCCAACTCCATTTTGCTCATGCCGTCTTGTAGACCTCCGAGTTCAGCTTCCAAGCGTTCGATTCTTTCTCTGTTGGATGCCATTGCTAAACCCGCTTTGATACCAATTGATAGGTCCCAGTCAGAGCTGTTGTATTTTGTATATAAATAGGATTCTACTTAGGGCGAGAATCAATCACAAGAATTTGCTATTGAATCAACTTGTTTTATTTTGCATAATACTCGAGTTTAAATACATAAAGGAATAACAAACCCCCTAAAAATAATACCACAACTACCGAAAATCAACAACTAAATCCAGCTGAAGCCGACACTTGATAAAATAACAAAATGCTAGCTAACAGAACTTGACTAAGCCTTAACTTGCACGTGCATAAGCTGACCACTCCACTCAATCCACTAAATCCTCAACGGCTCCATGCATTCTTGACTCATTCCTTTTAGACAGTGAACTTGTAAATCTTGATGGGCACACGTTGAGACCTTCTTGGCTTATCAACGACATAATGTGATGAATTATAAAAGGAGGCAAGCTCGAGATTCGGTCCAGGCCCTCAGTATCGTCACCCATAACTTTGAAAATCTGCAAATTTTCATACATTTCCATCACTAATGATATCAATAATGCTTGCTGCTTTCTACAAAACTACACAAATAGAGAGACAAGAATACTCTTCATTTAGCTTTTTGAACTTCAGTTACTTAACATTTAACTGTCAAAAAATTTCATGCCTAAAAGAACAGACAGCTCTAAATAAATTAGAATAAACTTTTCAAAAAATCATAAAATCAACAAATTATATAACGGGACTTTTAACCAAAAGAATAATTGAAAAAATAAAACAAGCATATTACAAGAATGTTACCAGTTAACGCTGTAGCAAGAGCCACACAACTGTACTGCTACTCCAACAAGCTGCTCGAGAAAACAATCGATTTTTTTTAAAAGACAATTGACTTAGAAAGTGAACTTGAAGACTAATTTGGTGAAGTTTTTAGAGAGAGAAAATATTAGGAGCCAAATCTGGTTTTGACACGTGTCTACTTTTTTTGAAATCGGTCATTGTGTTCTAAAATTGAAGGAAACGGATCCGGATCCTGAAGCTATTAAATAATCTATGAATCAAATTATTGTGTTTGGGTCTGGCCCAGAAAAGAAGAAGCACTTGCCAAGCCCATTTCACATTTACGTAGAAGGAGAAGAGCTTCTGACACCTCTTGGGCCCCACTATAATGCCAATAATTTTTTCTACGCCATGTCGCCATCAGTGTTATTATTTCAATTTGTATACCATTAAATTAATGGTACATAATATTTGTATTAAAAAAAAGATAAATGATTTAAAAATAATTCTAACTGGTTTGTTAACCGCTTAAGTGGGTGGAGAATTTTTTTTAAATTAATTGTGACCACCCTTAGAATTTGAAATAATTTCACTTGGACATCATTTTTATTTAAAAATTACTTTTCAGCCCTCCTTTAAATTTTGTAAAGTGATAATTTTTTTGAACATAATGTTTCAAAATTATTAAGTATAAGATATAATATCTAGTAGACTATCTAACACAAATCAAATAAATAAGTTGTAATTATAAACTTGATATATGGTATAACACCAATAAAAGACACAACTAAGTACATATATTTAAGTGAATTTCATAAATTACATCAATAAATTCATGGGTGAGATTGTCTGTAACTTAAAAAGTACTTGATCACCCATGTTTTAATAAAATTTAATATCACATAGTAAAATATCCGTTATTTTATATACTATTAAGGACCATTGTATAATTGATCGTAAAGTATATAATATTTTTTACACCCATTTAGCATACCTATTCCATGAAATGATTGTTCATGTTACAATTAATATTCTTACAAGGTAGGAAATCATCCAAGACTTACAAAATTTATGTTTCACTAGCCAATATATTTTCACTTCATTTTCAAATATCACTTTGTTAATTTCATAGAAGTTAAGTCTAACATATATTCGTAATTAGCTTTAGTTTATGAATCATGAAAAATTATTTTATTGATATCCTTTGATTGTAATTATAAAATTTTATGTTCATAAGAGTCATTACTTTTATCATGGTAATTAATAGGGACTATAAATAAAATATAACCTCCAATAATATTTACATATACATGGGATAGAATGAGAAAAAAAAAATTCTTTGTATATTTTATATTTTCATTAGAAAAACATGGTTTGGTATATTTTAACCTAAAACTTTGACACAAAGTTTAAACCATTAATCTCTCACAATTTAATGGTTGATATTAAAAGTCAAAGCAACATCTTATGATGTTAAATAATATATCATCCACCATTGAATTACATGAGAGTAATAGTTTATAGATTATTACATGAGAGTAATAATATATCGCAGTGATGCCTGAACATTGAAGGAAAATTTTAAGAAATATGGACCCACTGCATACCGATGCGGTTGAAAGCAAGTCCTACTTGTTTGATGACTGACATTTGTGAGCTTTACTGAGTGCATTCTAATTGATTTTCTGTATCTCAGTGTTGGAAAGAAGGCTGCTCTTATTGTTAGTGCTTTCTTTTAATCAACTCATCAATTATGAGTTGGAATCATAGGATAAAAAGATTTAACTAATCAAAAGTAATCAGCTTAAAGTAAAACTATTTAGCCTGAAATGTGTTATTTATCCTCTGCCGGCTGCCCTTACTTGCCCATTTTTTTCCTCAAAAAACTTTTCTCTTCATGATGTTAAGTTATTGTTCTTCTTAATCTCAACAGAAGAACAATAGTGTCTCGCGGTTTGAGAGACGAAAGCCAGAATGCTATCAATAAGAGGAATGATGCCAGAAGTGTGCAAAAGCCCGGAATCAAATGGTGTTTCCCATGCCTCATTAATCAAATTGGTTAGTTTTCCTTTCATTTGCAAAGTTGTCAAACCACTGTGTTATTACCTTATTGGTTATTTTATATTATTTTTTAAAATAATATAAATATATTTATTTATTGTTGAGCAGAGGAATTAATTGATTTTGGAGGCATAATACTGAGATTTTTTGAAAATATATTGTTGAGCAGAGGAATTACTGGGGACCAGAGTTCTGAAAAGGATAAATAATATTATGTAAAAGTTAATCAAGACTCTTGGAGAAAGTAGAAAGAAAATAAAATGCCTTTGATGAACAAGTTCTCACTTTTTAATGTCTGGTGTCAGCAAGCATGTTGCACATGATGATATCGCTTTCACTTCTCAATTCTCATATTAAGTTGGGAAATCCAAGTCGAATGAAGGGTGACAAGCCAATTGCTTGAATGTCTAGTTTTCCACAGTTGTTCTTGGGACAAGCAGGTTGAAACCTGTTGAAGATGTTTCAAAATTAGTAATTAAAAAAAATCAGTTAAATTCTGTTATGCTGACGTGGCTTGACACATCACCAAGACAGTTAAGTTAGTTTAATTTCTGTTTCCGAAAAAATAGTATTTAAAAAACATGAATCAAAGCAGGATTTTTGAGGCAGATTATATGAGTCATTTCTAATTAAATTGAGAGAAAAATGGTGTTTTGAGAATCTTTGTAAATTTACTCTTTGATCTGAAATCATTCTTAATGTGAATAACAAAGTGTTTTAGTTAGATTTTGGGGTGTAAGAGAAAGAGGCAAAGGAGAAAGGGGCAAAACCTACCTAATAATAATGAATTTATTTTCGAGATGCAGGGTGTCTCGCTTTATCAAGGTGTGTGAGCTGTTTTAGGCTTTTATGGAGATTAAAGAAGAGTGGGAGGAGGATAGTCATGCTAAGAGGTTCAAATAGAAAGAGAACTTGAAAGGATGTTCCTGACCTGCAAAAAAAGAAGGCTAGAGGTGAAGCAGACCATGGCCGACGACTATACTTCGATGCTCAAGTTAGTTTTTAAGACTACTTTAGCATTAAGAGCTTGCAAGCTCTTGATAATGGTGGCTGAAGTTTGAAGAAAGCCTCAACTTTTGTGAAGTGCATGTGTTTTGTTATGAGTGAAAAAAGTAGAAGTGTAGAAGCTTGGTGTCTGTATATAGAGTACCTTGGCTGCCTTGCTGCCTAGCGCATTTCTATTGGCGGTTTTGCTATCCTAACAAAGATTTTTTTCGTCCTTTTATCCTTATCATTATTTTGGGCCATTAAGAGCATTCTTGGAGAGCAAGCAGGGTGTTATTTGCATGATTTGTCTACTTTTACATGTGTTGCATGCTGCTGGGTGGTTTAGCATACCTCTACAAAGACTGTTTTGGCAGTTTCTAGCATGGCAATTGAGGACCACTATCTTTGATATGCTGTTTTGTACTTTTTACAGGTGTGATAGTGTAATGTCCCTGCTTTTTCAGTAAAATATTCCTTAACCATTCTGTCTTTAATATGGCGATAGAGATATTCCTATTTCAACAAGTTTACTCTGTAAGTGATAGAGATATTCCACATAGTTTGTATTTTTTGTACTGTCTATAACCATTCTGTCTTTAATATGGCGTATCCTGCGGACTATCCTAATTATTCGGCGTGTCCAGTATAGGTTAGGTACCTCTTGGTGATTATTTATAGTCATAAAACACTACAATGACACGTGGTGCTTCATTATCAACTTTTCATTTCTTCCGCAAATACAAAGCTTTCATGGCTGTTTTCTTTGAGTGAATATAGGCTGTGAAGTGTGAAGCTTCCAAATCACGGCGTGTTTGTGCGTTCTGTAATGCCATAAGAGCTGGGCTGCAACATTGCTAGGCTTATTTTTTTATGGATTTTTTTATTGGAATTTTGAGATTTTATTTTTTTGAATAAATTTTGGGAATACATTAAAAAAAATCCTAATTTTTTCTTTGTTAACCACGGTTTACAAATCACAATATTAACAAAATATTAATAGGATGATTTTACATCACTTTAATAATTAAATTTAGCATAAGATTTGCATTATGTTTAATCATTTTTAGACTTGTTTTACTTGTTATATGTATATTTGTGTAGACATTAATGATTGGAGGCATGAGGTGCGAGTTTTGATCAAGCAAAACGAAGCTGAAGCAAAGAAAGAAATTGGAGTTTGATGGAATTAAGTGTCAATTATGAAATAGAAGAGGGATGAATACTTAAAGGAGAATTATTGGATTTATTACCAATTAATTTCATAGTTTTATTGATTATTTGCATAAGCCACGTGAATGCATAGGCTTTGATTTAAAAGGCTTCACATGCATGCATAATTGGCGGCTTGGCCTAGCTTGATTTGAAATCCTTTTTCATTAAAGATTTGTGGCCAAGGCTAGAGAGGCAGTTTTGGCTTTTGCTGGAGTCCTTTGATGACAAGGATTAATATGTTGATCAAAGATTGAATTCGGGTGTTGCTTTTCAAATGGGCTTTGGATTTGGCCAAGCAATCCAAATCCTCTAAGGATTCGGCCAAGCACCATATAAAGCCAAGCATTGGCTTTGGAATAGGGAGGCGGCAACACATAAGCCACAGAACCAAAAGGAAGAATTCGGCAGCCATACCACGGAAAAATAAGAGAAGAAAGAGCAGATTGAAGATATTTTTCAAGAATTTTTCTTATTAAACCCATATTCTCTTCTCTTATTTTATATTACGAGGATGTTTTATTTTATGGATGTTATTTTCTTCTTTATTATGAACTAAATATATTTACCTAGGTTCGTAATGGAACCTAGTATGAACCTTAATTGATTAATGTTTTAGTTCTCCAAAATTACTTTCTATTAATTATTTATCATATTTTATGCTTAATCTATTTGATTGCTTGATCACCAATCAAATAGCATATGTGTAGTTGCATAGATATCGGAAGAGTCATGCATCTATAGACCTAAATATGATAACATGTGTTAATCTGAGATAGGAATATACTTAGATTGCATATGCACTTGTTAAGGAACTTAAACTTAATGAATTGCTTATAATTGATTCTCATAGAAATATAGTGGGTCGATTTTGAGTGATATATCTACTTGACCATCGGAAGAGGCTTGTAGAGACTTTAGTGTTCTGAGTGATAATTGAATTAGGTTAATTAGAAGAACTGGACTAAGATTAATAAGGGGATTACTAGGGAAAATTACAAGCCTAGATTTCATCATCCATTAATTATCTTCTTGTTTATTTTGCATTTAATTTACCACAATAATTTTAGTTAAGACTTTTTATTCACTTGTTTGGATTAGACTTGGAAGATATAAATTGATAGATAGTGATAGGATAATATTAGTCTCTGTGGGTTCGACACTCTCACTCATCACTTTATTACTTGTTCGATACATACACTTACGTAATTAGATTTTTAGACAACATTAATAACTTCTTTTCCTATAAAATCTTTATTTTTCTAATCATTCTCACATTCGTATTTTCAGTTGATTGAGATGCCATAAGGCTTTTTTTTTTTAAAAAAAAAAATCTTATATAGTCGTCTATGAATGCCATTTAATTTCTTTTTTATCATTTCAAATGATCTAGCTAAATATAAAAAATTAACATAACATGGGCAGCATGATACGTGATTTCAAATGCCACAGAATCAGTATCAAATTTAATAGAAAGTATATTTTCTCCATCAAATTAAATTCCATAAAGAAGTTATTATCATTGCTAGGCCTCGTTGCTAAGACATGAATGCATTAAAGAATACATTGTAGAATTTTCTTATCCATATTTTTGAGTACTTTTTATCTTTCTTCCTGATTATCAGAGTTAGAATCAGTTATGTTTCATATTTCCAACTCCTGTAAAAGCTTTTTGTCTCTGTAGATTCCTTGCTTCGGGTTTGCTAGTTAATTATATGACAGAAGCACTGGATCGTCGCGATGCCTGAGCATTGAAGGAAAAGTTTAAGAAATACGGACCCACTGCATACTGATGCGGTTGAAAGCAAGTCCTACTTGTTTGATGACTGACATTGGTGAGCTTTACTGAGTGCATTCTAATTGATTTTCTGTATCCTAGTGTTGGAAAGAAGGCTGCTCTTACTGTTGGTGGTTTGCTTTCTTTTAATCAATTCATCAATTATGAGTTGGAATCACAGGATAAAAAGATTTAACTAATCAAAAGTAATCAGCTTAAAATAAAACTACGCATTTAGCCTGAAATGTGTTAAAACTCAAAGGCGGCAACTTTACTCTTTGATATATATATATATATATATATATATATATATACAGTATAAACTTTTCTTTTCATGATGTTAAGTTATTGTTCTTCTTAATCCCAACCGAAGAACAATAGTGTCTCGCGGTTTGGGAGACAGGAAGCCAGAATGCAATCAATCAAGGCTATGTTTGGTTGGCAGGAGATGACAAAGGAAAGGAGCTGAATTTAAAATCTATAATAGTTTCTTTTGTTTGGTTAAAGTAGATTAATATAAAATTAATCTCCATGGTAATTTAATATCAGCTGTAGAAAAGAATTCAAATTCTTTATTGTGAGGGTGGTAATTCAGATTCCATAGCTTAAAAATATCCAATTTGTCATTTATGACCCTGCAACATTTTAATTTTCCTATTTTACCCTTGTTAAAAATTAAAAGCCAAAACCTAGACTATTCTCTCTCTCTCTCTCTCGATTTCTCTCCATCCAGCGGCCCCCTCATCGGTTGCTGCCATCGATTCACCGGCTGCTGCCGTCGATTCACCGGCCGCTACCATCGATTCACTAGCCGTTGTCGTCGATTCGCCTCCCTCAGGTCAGCTTCTCGTATTTCTTTGTATTCATTTTTTTAATTCTTTTTTTCCATCTCCCTCAACTCTTGTTCGATGGTTTTATGATTTACATCAAAACCAATCTTGGTTCTATGATTTTCATAGCTCAAAAATTGCATTATTAATTTGTTAGGAATCAGTCAAATTCACACAAGAAGCCTTTTCATATCACCCACTGTTACTGAATCTAGATCTGGAGCTTTTAATTTAAAATTGTTAGCAATTAACAGTAAGCTGTGATCTCTGTGGATGTAATGTTTAAGAAGTGTTGAATGAGTATGTGTTTGTGAAGCGGAGTATAAAAATGTGATCTCTGTTTAAGAAGTGTGATATTCGTGTTGAATGAGTATAAAAATGGTTCATGAACTTGGTTAAATAATAAGATATGCTGATTCAGATGTTGTAATAATGGATGAGATGTCTGGAATTCATGTGTGATGATAATATTTACATTTAAAGATTTTAATCAGTGTATTGTTAGTTTTTTTTTAATTGTGGATATTATCGTTTTTTCATTTTTCCTCTCGTTAAAACTCTCTCTATTATGGCGTTGGAAGTGCTTGCTTTAATTTTTTAGTTTATAATTTTGCAATTTAGTTTATAATTTTGCTAGAAAAGGTGTAAATCTAATAATTAGTCAATTATTTATCTCCGATCTTTTTTAATTAGTCAGTCAATTATTTAGAAGCCTTGCTTTTAATTTAATGTTTGACTGATGTTGAATGACTATTTTGGAAATCTTATTGAGCATATATGATAATTCTTTGTGCAGTTATGGACGACTTAGGCTTAGCTGAAACAGATAATATGAGAAACAAGAAATTGGTTAGGCTTTTTATGCATTAGTTTTATACCATGCAACTCTGTTTTTATTTCTTGCAGTTTAAGAAGAAACAACATGAGAGAAAATCCTTAAGACGTGAAATGTATGTGCTTGATTTTTTTGTAAATAGGAAAATTGTTCACCGATTAGCTTATGAGAGTGATGCAACTTGCATAGCCCAACTTAGAATGGATAGGCATGCTTTTACATATTTATGCACTAGGCTTGAAACAGTTGGGGGGTTAAAACCATCGAGACATTTATTAGTAGATGAAAAAGTAGCTATGTTTTTACACATAGTAGCACATCATGTAAAAAATAGAGTGATTGCACTTGAATTTATGAGGTCGGGACAGTCAGTCAGCAAGTACTTTCATGATGTTTTGTATTCTATCCTACGGCTTCATGGAGAGTTATTAAAACAACCTGATCCAGTTCCTGAAAACTCCACTGATGAGAGATGGAAATGGTTTAAGGTACTCTCCTAGCCATATTTATGATGATTATATGTTGGCATCGATAATATGGTGGTCACTAATAATTTTTTTTCCCTACATTGATGATAGAATTGCTTAGGAGCACTAGATGGTACATATATTAGGGTAAGGGTGCCTGCAATAGATAAACTTAGGTATCGAAATCGGAAGAGGGAGATTGCTACTAATGTTTTGGGAGTATGCTCCGAAAACATACAATTCATTTATGTTTTAACTAGTTGGGAAGGTTCAGCAGCTGATGGTAGGGTCCTTCGTGACGCTATATCTAAAACAAATGGTTTAGATGTCCCAAATGGTAAGTCATATAAAAGAAATAAACAAATTCTGAAGTATAAACTTTTATTAATTGAAATCTAAGTATTTATTTATGATATAGGTTACTACTATTTAGTAGATGCTGGATATGCTAATTGTCGAGGATTTCTTGCTCCTTATCGTGGACAACGGTATCACCATAATGACTAGAGGGAAAATTATCAACCAACTAATCCACAAGAGTTTTTTAATATGAAGCATTCAGCTGCTAGGAATGTCATTGAGAGATGTTTTGGCGTTCTTAAAAATCGGTGGGCAATTCTAAGAATTCCTTCATTCTATCCTATCAAGACACAAAATAGGATTATCATGGCTTGTTGCTTACTACACAATTTCATTAGGAGGGAGATGCCATGTGATCCTTTTGAGGAAGCATTTGATGCTGTAAATGAGGTGGAATCACTTGGAGGCAGCACGATAACTAGTATAGAAACCTCAGAAGAGTGGAATACATGGAGGACAAATTTAGCACTAGAGATGTATAATCAATGGAGAGCAAGTAGGCAGAGCACATGAGACTCCTTTAAAGAATTTTGGTTCTGTTTTTGTCATTCCATTTTCTGGATTGTAGATGTAATTTTCATGTTTCCGACTTTGGGGATTTTGTTTTATTGTTTGGAGACTTTGATGTAATAAATTAAGAGCTTTTCATTGATTTATTTGTCCACAACTTTGTTTCTGTTCTGCCTCAATTGAGATTTGGTATTCTTTACTGTTATTTTCTAAAACAAGGCCATGAAGATTGAAATTCATAGCTTTTGTTGAAATTTCATAGTTTTATTGTTATTTTATCAGGGTTGTTTTAGTTTTTGTTGCTTGTTGCTTGTTGCTTGAGCTACTAGTTTTAAATTATCTAACTAATGTTGAATTTTTGTTCAATAGCTAAATGGAACGACCAGCACCGCAAGCTCCAAAATCAAGATTTTGGACCAAAGATGAAGATATAATACTCGTGCAGGCGCTTTTGGATTTGTATCATGATGGGAGATTTTACTCCGATAATAACTTCAGAAGTAGCTACTTGAAGGTTCTTGAGACTGCATTAGACACAAAATTGCCTGGATGTGGTATAAAAGCTAAGCCACATATTGAATCACGTATAAAGACCTTAAAGATGCAATTTCGAACTGTACATGAGATGTTAACTGGACCGAATTGCAGCGGCTTTGGTTGGGACCCAGACAAGAAAATTGTGACTGCTGAGAAGGTAGTGTGGGATGCTTATATTCAGGTATAAGATAATGAGAGTAATAGAATGAGATTTTAATTTATAGTTAATCATCTTTTGCTTGTTCCATTGTTGTAATCATTGGATATAGAATGAGAAATGATAAATTTTTGCATGTGAATCGACATTTGGTGTCAAATGCTGTCACTGAGAAATGTCTATGTATTGTGTGTATGATTCTAATTGTTGTAATCATTTGGTATCAAATGCTGTGACTGAGAAATGCTGTCACTGAGAAATGTATATGTATTTTGTGCATGATTCTGATTATTGTATATGTTGTCACTGAGAAATGTATATATATTGTGTGCATGATTCTGATTGTTGTATATGCTATCACTGAGAAATGTATATGTTTTGTGTGCATGATTCTAATTGTTGTATATGTTGTCACTGAGAAATGTATATGTATTGTGTGCATAATTCTGATTGTTGTATATGCTGTCACTGAGAAATGTATATGTATTGTGTCTGGAAATGCAACTCAGGTTGGATATTGGTAGAGATGAATGATTCTGATTTTTAACTTAATTAGTATTTGTTCTAGATTGTCATCACAAGTTTGATGATTTAAATAATTGCAGACTCATAAAGAGGAAGTAAATTTCAAGCATAAAGCATTCCCATTTTATGAGGATCTTTGTTTCATTTATGGTAAAGATCATGCAACTAGAAAGAATGCAGAGGCCCCTTCAGATGCTATAGAGAAAATTGAGAGGACAAGAGTGAGCAAAGAAGCTGAAGGAGAGGAGTTGCACTTTGAGGGTGTGCAGGATGAGGTGGATAAGAGTATGTCTGTTTCACATGCTCTAAAAAAGCGCCCAACAAGTTCAAGCAGCTCATCAAGGAAAAGGAGAAGAACTGAAGATTCAGAAGACAGTGGAAAGTCATTTAAAGAGCTAACAACTCTTTTTGTCACAGAGATGAAAGAAACTTCTAGTCGCTTAAGTCGAGCTCTAGGGCAAGAAATTAATGACAAACAAGTAGGATTGGGTGATGAGTTGAAGAAGATTGGTAGTCTTACAATGGTAGAACGCCTTACAGCCACCACTTTAATTGCACATGATAATGCCGCGCTCAATGTTTTTTATAGTCTTTGTAATAAAGAGCGAGAATCTTGGGTTAGACTTTTCCTTAGCGGTGCATTTAAATCATTTTAGGCTTATTGTTATTTTGATGCACTCATTTTAAACTTACTATTGTTTATGAAATTTAACTCATTTTAGACTTATTATTATTTTGTTGTACTCATTTCCTGCATATTGTTTGTTTGAATTGTTTTTTAATTGTCAAAATTTAGAAGCATATAAAATTTACAAGGTTATGTTATTAATTAAGTTTTACATATATATACTAATAAATCATGAATTTTTTAGGACATTCTGACATTAAACAAAAATGGATATATATATATATCCATTTATTTATTTTAATAAATCATGATTTTTTTTAGGACATTCTAGACATTAAACAAAAAAGGAAAAATAAGCATTTTTTTAGGACAATCTGACATTAAAAAAAAAATTTATAAGTTGACAAAAGTTTCATATTGACATTAAATTATATTTAATTACTAATATTGATAGTTTAGTATTTAAGGCAAAGGGTAAATTTGTCCAAAAATAATATTGTAATTCCTTTCCCCATGAAATTTTATGTCAAACCAAAAAGTAAAATTTAAATTCAATGTTCTCCTCTTTTTCTTTCTTCTCCCTTCCCTTCCATTCTACTCCTTTCCTCTCCTCTCCTATCTTCAAACCAAACATAGCCCAAAGGAATGATGCCGGAAGTGTGCTATAGACAACAATCAAAAGGTGTTTCTTATGCCTCATTGATCAAATTGGTTAGTTTTCATTTCAATTACAAAGTTGTCAAACTACTGTGTTATTGTCTTATTGGTTATATTATATATATATATATATATTTTTTTTCATTTTGCCATATGTACAGTTGATTTTGTAGGCATAATACTGTTTTTTTTTTCAAATATGAAAAGGACTATCAATACAAGTCAGTCGGTGGTTGGAAAATTAATCAAGGCTTTAGCAGGAAGTAGAGAGAAAAGAAAATGCCATTGATGAACAAGTTCTCACTTCTCAATGTCTGGTGTCAACAAGAAGCATGTTGTACATGATGATATCGCATTCACTTTTTCATGGTGAATTGGGAAAATCCAAGTCGAACGAAGGATGACAAGCCAAGAGCTCGAATGTCTGGTTTAGCATGGCTGATTGGGAATTCTGTTGATGATGTTTCAAAATTAGTAATTGTAAAAAAAAAAAAAAAAATCAGTTAAATTCTGTTGAGCAAGACAGTTAAGTTAGTTAGATTTCTGTTTAAAAAGTAAAAGGGTATTTAAAAAAGCTGACTCAAAGCAGTGTTTTGGGACAAAGAGCTGGGCTGCAACATTGTTGGGCTTATTTTTTTATACGGGAATTTTGGGCTTTTATTTTTTTAATAAATTTTGGGCTTACATTAAAAGGAAATCCTAACTTTTACTTTATTTACATCGGTTTGCAAATTTACCATATCAGAGCATCATCAAAAAGGTTTTTCAAATAAAATTTTATTATTTATTTAAAGAGTCACATTAATATTTATGACTCTAAAAAGCACTCCAATTAAGATTCTTCAAATAAGAAATAGTTCTCTCTCTTCAATTTTGTAGAGTAATTTTCTCCCTCTTCAATTTATATTTTATTACTTTTGATTGGAGGAAAATAGATAAATGCTTTAATTACTATTTATTTTTCTTTCAAAAAATAGCTATTTGATTAAAATAATATTAATTTATTTTTATTTGAAGAGTCTTTTAGAGGATAATATATTTTTTTACTCTTGTATTTGTCATATAAGTAAACAAATAGATATTTAAAGAGTAAAATTAATAGAACCTTTTGGAGATGCTCTTAATAAAATATTAATAGCTTCTTTTTCTATAAATTCTTTATTTTTCTAGAAACTTTGCTGTAAAAGATTAATCCGTATATTTTTAGAAAATTGGTGATGTCTCAAATTTGTCAGTCCCCTTGATTATAGTATATGAGACAATAACAATAAGGGTGTTTTATAAATATGAGAAGATTTAGAGTGCATCAAACAACCCCAACTAAAATCATTATCATCAAATTAATTCTAAAACTACTCGTGATAGACTAACATATACGTCATACACATGAGTTCAGAAAAAGAAAGGGTGGGGTTTTAATATTTTTGGAATTAAATGAGGTGTGAATAGAAATATGGTATTCTTAAAAAAAAAAAATTAAAGGGTAAATATTTAGAAAAGGACTTTAGAGACCATATCAGAGGGGTGTAGATAGCTCTACCCATTTGAAGAATCGAGCCCAATCTACGCCTTGAAATGGGCTTATGTTTAATTACTATAACTATTTTTTTTTTTTTTTTAAATCTCTTCCTCCTATGTTGTACGCCGTCTTGGCATTAAATCCTGTGCAAATAATAATAAAATTATTTAAATTAAAATAACTTTTGGAGGTGACTTTTTGGTACAAAGAACGTTATATAACGAACTTTCGCAGAAGCCCACACACACAACCAACAAAGCTTAAAACCTCATCTCACAGTTAATAAAATCGAAAACCAATTCCATGTGCAAATACAGCGCCATTTTTCAATTCACAGAGCCAAAATCAATTAGAAAACTCAACACAAAAACCAACAACAAACAACTGAATTCAAGGCTCTGCTGGTAGTGCCGCCTAACTGTTTTGGCCAGCATTGATTGACCGACCAAACCAGTAAAAAAAATTATTAATACCCACATAAATATAGCCACCTAATTTTTATTTTTTACATATATATATGTAATAAATAATATGAGAACAAGCCCCGGATTAAAAGCTATCACTGTCATTAACTTGAGGAGATCATCTTCGTCTTCGTTTTTGCATACTTGTCGTTTGGGCCGGGAACCTCTTTTATTTTCTACAAATTTCGAAGCTCTTTCCGCCAAGAGAACGACCCCGTTTCGGCTCCCACAAGCTCGCTTTCTCTCCTGTAAGTGGGTTCTTATTTGCTTTTTTGTTTCGTTATTTGTGTCTTGAATGTTGGTTTAATGCTCGACGAAATGCCTCACTCGGTTTCCATTTTATAGTGATTCGAATGGATAATTGTTTTTTTTGGGTTCTGTTTTGATGTTTGCATGTGTTAGAGTTTAAGTCTCTTCTTTGTTAAATAGTGGGATTGTTGATTTTTATTCGAAATATTGATGAATTCTTGAACTTGATTGTGAAATAATTTTCATTTTAGGACCCTCATATGTGATCTTGTGTGAAATGATCATCGAATTTTGAGAAAGCTCTGCATGTAATTTATCTAGCATTGTTTCAAATTAATAAATATATACAGAAATGAAATGGTGTGTTTATTTGCTGGTTGAACTGTAAATTTTACTGTTATTTTCAGCAATTAATTAGTAAATGTTTGATCATTAATTAGCAATACTGGACATACCTCAAGCTTATTCTGCTTTTGGCTTCATCTTATTGGACCTAAGATTTATGCCATGGGACAATTTGAAGAAATTTCATGCTAGAAAACCTAAAAAGGTATTATTCCATGTTGATGTGTGTTATACATCAAATTTGCTTAACACTCTATGCTTTCCAATTTTTTTTTTCTTTTTGTAGCTTTTCATTCTATTTCATTTATGGAGGTCTTCAAAGCTGCATACAAAAAGGGTTCTGTGGCTCGTGACAGTGTTGCAATTAGAGCAGATCAAAACAGCTACAGTTATGATCAACTTGTGTCATCTGCATTAAGAATATCTAGTCTCTTGTGCAGTAATGACCTTAAAACTGTGAGTTCAAATTCACTTGTTCTGATATTCTTTGATCTTGCGTATATGTGATTACTTGTTAATACTTAAAATGTAACAGGTTTCAGTCATTTGTACTCTTAGTTATGTTTGTCTGTGCACATGTATTAATAAATTGGTTACATATTCATTTACCCTCTGTGCGTTTATAGTCTGATATACACGATGTCTCTATGCATTGAAGGAGTGAGTTCCAGTTTTATTCATGTTATCAACTTTGAAATTTTCTACCATTTTATATTCAGACTAGTGAAAAGACCAAAAATGAGAATTCAGCTGTGCTAGCTGGCGGATGCGGAGCACGAATAGGAATTGTGGCAAAGCCTTCATTTGAGTTCGTTGCAGGAGTACTTGGGTCTTGGTTCAGTGGATGTATTGCAGTTCCACTTGCAATCAGCTACCCTGAGTCTGAGCTCCTGCATGTGATTCATGATTCAGTATGCCTTGATGAAGTTCCCTTCCTGTAATCATGTTTTTAGTTGTACATGAAAATTTTAAGTAACTTTTGTTTAATTTTGATTTTAGGATATATCCATGGTTCTAAGCACTGAAGATTATCGTGAGGTCTTGCAAAATGTTGCTGCTAAGAGTGGTGCTAAATTTTCTTTAATTCCCCCTGTTCCCAGCGTATCTTCAGAGACAACAGTGTTTGATCAGTCCCAGGCTGAAAAAATGGACGGACAAAGAGGTAGGCTAAGGATATTCAATAATCAAATAACATGGGCAGGTTTTTGGTTGCTCATGATATATCTTGTGGTTGCATAAGAAAAAGTTATGTTATTTCCAATGTTGTAGATGAAGATCCAGCATTAATAGTGTACACGAGTGGGACAACTGGGAAGCCCAAAGGAGTTGTCCACACACACAAAAGCATTGCTGCACAGGTATTTGCTTAAGTATTATGTATCTCATGACTTTTGTTTCCCACTTTATTATATAGTTCATTTCTTGTATTTATGCCCTGTGGTGAACTCTAAATAAAATTTCATAATATTAAGACTCATATGCAAAAGTTAGTTGATTTCACGTAGAAAATTTAATTCTTGACAGCCACTCTCTAAAGAATCTATCTGAATATTGATTTTATTTTATTTTTAATTTTTTGCACTTGTATCAATTTAATAGTGTGATGCATTCTGTTGCATTAGCTGGCATTTGCAGTTACTAAATCAATTTTAATGGCAATTATTTTATCCAAATTCTGTGTTTGAAGGCATTTTAGTGTGAGGAGGCATATAGCCATTGATAAAATCCGGTCAAAGATGTGAGGAAGCATTTTAGTGAAGTAGCATTTGTGTTTATGGTGGAGTTTGAATGCTATTGTTGTCCATTAAAACAATAAGCATAAGCTTGTGTCATTTATGGTTT
Organism: Clausena lansium; assembly: GCA_030449835.1. Taxonomy (NCBI): domain Eukaryota; kingdom Viridiplantae; phylum Streptophyta; class Magnoliopsida; order Sapindales; family Rutaceae; genus Clausena; species Clausena lansium. The sequence continues at coordinate 4,963,552 of JASUUF010000369.1, forward strand.
TTCAACAATGTGAATGAGGCACTGAGCTATCCCTTTTGAATTATGCATTGTTTTCTTCCTTGACTTTAGTTCCTTAATTTTTATTTCCGTGTTAACACTTGCTTCAACTTTGACTCAATTTCAGGTTCAAATGTTAACTGAGGCTTGGGAATATACATCGGCTGATCAATTTTTGCATTGTTTACCGCTGCATCATATCCATCAAGCATATCTATGCAGACAGCTTTAGTAGATATTCTTCTTATGATTATAGGTTGAACATTCTTCTTGCTAGGCGCTGGTTTTTTCTTACTTTGTTTCTTACAAATACATGTGAACATATTGATCCTTAACTTATGGTATACATGTCCATGGACTCTTCAATGCTTTACTTGCCCCTCTATATGCTGGTGCCATAGTAAGTCATTTTGCATTATATGTATTCTTTTTGTTTTATCCTATTGAACAATTACAACTGAGTTGGGTTATTATTGTTTTGTTTGTAATTGATTGATCATGCTATCGAAGGTTGAATTCATGCCAAAATTTAGCGTGAGAGGAATCTGGCAGAGATGGCGTGAATCATATCCAGTGAATGGGAATAGGGCTGGTGACGCAATAACTGCTTTCACAGGAGTAAGATTAGTCTTTACTTTAACCTTGTGAAAGTAAATGTGGGTTATTTTTATTCTGACAGGGCAGCTCTTATGCCTTTTATATTTTTTGTCATTTCTGAAGGAAGGTTGCAATATTTTGGTATGCGCAATGTAACTAACTTGGCTGTTACTGCTGGGTAGTTGGTTATATGATTTTATTTTCATCACTACCTTTACATGCTACATAATAAGAACACTTAGTGGTTGCTTTGATTGCCAATATTATAGTGTGTTGAATTAGTGACAGCAGTTTGTGCATTTTATCTTGTAATATCTGTTCAGCTTGCTATTTAGATTTCACTTCTGAAGGGGTAATGACCTTACAAATGAAAGAAAACATTTCAATTATATGTAACGCACTGTAGTTCTTGTCATGTGGTTTAAATGCGGTAAATTCAAATTTTTTGTATGGTATTGTAAAACTCAATGTTGGATTGGTATAGTCTAATCTTTTGTATTAACATAGGTTCCAACAATGTATACACGATTAATACAAGGTTATGAAGCTATGGATACAGAGCTGCAAGCTGCTTCGGCTTCTGCAACAAAACAGTTGCGCCTTATGGTTTGTGTCTTGGAAGGTTCCCATCCATTAGTCATTTAATATGTTTAATGCATTTTCTCGTTCTATATTGACTCAAAATATGTAACGATATTGTAATCCATATAATATGTAATACAATATGGTAATCCTATCATGTAAATTGGCATGTAAAATTTCATCCTGTCAAAAGCCAACGGATGAATGTTTGTAACAGTATACTTTTAATCTCTATTTCCCAGATGTGTGGGTCATCCGCACTCCCTCTTCCTGTCATGCAACAATGGGAAACCATCACAGGGCATCGCCTTTTGGAACGATATGGCATGACAGAGGTAAGTGAACTCCTATTTAAGACCCTTTTCTGGGCTATCCTTTTACTTCACGTCTTGTAGTATATATATATACATACACTTTTAAAAAAGTGCACTGTTTTTTGCCCATAAAGGCAACAACAGAAGGGCCACAGAAACGGCACCCCCCTGCTGCTGTTTTTGTGACCTACTTGTTGATTCTTTTCTACCTCCCAGAAAACATGGGCCAAAAAATAAAAGTTGGGGTTTGCCGTTTCTCTGGCCCTCCTGTTGCCTTTATGGAAAATTAGTATTTTTCTTCTAAAAATTTACAAGTATCAATATGATGATGGTTTGATTTTTTTAGTTTGTCATGGCAATATCAAATCCTTTAAGGGGTGTACGAAAGGCAGGCACTGTTGGCAATCCACTTCCTGGTGTTCAGGTTAGTATGGTCCTTCTGTTGTAAACTTCAACCTTAATGGAAATTCAATTTTATTGAAAAAGAAATTTAAGAAGTTCCATAACTTATAAATAATTCATGCATATGGAGCTTGATAATAATGACCTCAAAGTGATGACAATTGCTGTGTGGTATATTATCAATGAAGAATATTTAAGTTCTTTATTTTTTTCATTTTTGAAAGGAAGAATATCCGATTTCTGATGTCTGTTCTTCCTTTCTCAATCAAAATTACTCCTTAATATGTCTTTCTTAGTGTAGATTTTCTCTGACATTTTTGTGTTTGTCATAGGTCAAGATCGCTGAAGATGAAAGTGGCAGTGATGCAGCAGGAGTAGGAGAGATTTGTGTTAAAAGCCCTTCATTGTTTAAGGAATACTGGAAACTTCCCGAGGTATTCATCTGTACATATTTTTCTTTACCTTCTGTCTAGTTGTACATTTCTCTTTGAGATTGTCCAACAAAGACAGCCATATGAAGCCTCTTTCTCTTCTCGTTTCTATCACTATCATTTTTAATGTAATATCTTGCTAGTAGGAGTCATGCACCCTGTCATCTTCCTTTTATTAGCTCATTTCTACTTTATTTTATAAGTGACCTGGAAAACTCTTTAGTATTTATTTTAGATAAAGAGTTTGAAACTGCTTTAGTTGCGGAAGATTTGTACAGTATGCAAAGTTCATGTAATTTCATTTCTTGCTTCTTGGATAACATGTAGGTAACAAAGGATTCGTTTACTGATGATGGATTCTTCAAGACTGGGGACACAGGGAAACAGGATGAAGATGGATACTACATCATTTTGGGCCGTAAGGGAATCTACTTTCAGATTAGCATAGTACTCTAATTGTTTTGTTGTTTGTAGACCACAAGTACACCCTTTGCATGTAGCTTTTTGCTAGTGACTTAGGATACCTAACAGGCTTTTCGCCTTCTCAACATGCATTATGTAATTTGCTGTTGTTTTGATGCTGCTGATGGTTAGCAATATGGCTTGCTCCCTTTAGCTGATGAACTTAAAAAATTGTTAATGGTTAGGTTGTTGTCTTGTTTGATCAGATATGTATATGAGAAAATAATGAATTCATTGTTACATGTCTAAAATACTGAAATGCTGGTGGTATTAATGTTGCTTTAGAACTTTATGATCATGCATATTCTTCATCTAAATTTTCTTGCTGCTAAGAATACATGCTCTTATGATAAAACCATACAACAAGTTGCAAAACCTCATCTTTTCCTTACTCCTTTATAGTCACCCTTTTAAATTGTTCATCAGAATGCCCAAGCTCTGGGATATCTCTGTGTGTGTGTGTGTTTTTGGAGGAAAAAATTAAAAAAAAAAAAGACTTTTAGAGAGGAGCACTTTATTTCTCTTTTAGGAAGGAAAAAACTTTAGATTTTCGGTCAATAGTGAAAAACATTCATGAAATGGCACTTCCTGAGTTTATTACAGATGTTTGTTGTTGTACAATTAGTTGAGATGTATTATCAAGAGCATGTGTTAGTATTCAGCAGTTGTTAACTGCATTTTCACATTAAAGCTAATAATTTGTTACTTTTTGACAGGTACAAGTGCCGATATTATGAAAGTTGGTGGATACAAATTATCTGCATTGGAAATTGAATCAGTTCTTTTGGAGGTAATCACTCATTGTCCACTCAAACTGTTTCTGTTGGCCTAAATTTCTCCTCATTCCAAGCCCATATTCTTCTCTGTTTTCAAAAGTTTTCCTTTTCCAAATTAGAACAGAAGAAAGTAAGAAAGCAAGAAATTGTTTTAACAAAATAATAACTTGGAGAAGAAAAACTTCTTTTGTTCAGCATCCAGCTGTAGCGGAGTGTTGTGTATTGGGCTTGCCAGACAAAGACTATGGAGATGCTGTAAGTGCCATAATTGTGCTTGAAGAAGAAACAAAGAGAGATCAAGAGAAGTCAAAGCCTGTATTAAGCTTGCAAGAACTCTGCACCTGGGCTAAACACAAGCTTGCGCCATACAAGGTATTGCTGCTCGACCATCTCCCAATTTGTTTTCTCTTTTTCTTCACCTTTATCAGCTGCTTCTGCTGCCTTCGCAAGCCAAAAACAGCCAGAAATACTTGTCTTTTTCTCCCTTTCTTTCATTTTTCCACCTTATAGGACCAAGAAGGTATCCAAATAAGTTTCCGTTTCTCACTTGTGGTCTAGCTCTCATGTCCCATATCCATCTTCTATTTTAGCCTTGTCACCTTTCTTTGAGTAGTTATATGTATTGCCTTTGTAGTTGAGAATCCGATTGGGTTCGAATTTGCCTTGCATGTAATGTTTATTTTGATTAATTCGTTGAATGTTCAAATGGATTCAGGTATTCATTTTAATAACTGCTATGCTTATTTCTTTTCAGCTGCCAACCCGTCTGTTCTTGTGGGACTCTCTGCCTCGAAATGCCATGGGAAAGGTAAATTGCATGCATCTCTTATTTCTTCTCTCGCGTAAATTTCATTTCATCTCCTTTTACTAAAATGGGAGACATATTTAAAGGGAGAATTTAAGGGTTAGTAATCATGACTTTTATTTATTTTTTCTTTTTGGCCGCTTTCAGGTTAACAAGAAAGAGTTGAAGAAACAACTGGTCGCACAACAATAATTCAACTTAGTTGTACTTTAATTATAAGCGAGGAATGCAAGAATGAGGTTTGTTATAATATATTTAAACTAGACGAAACGTTTATTTCTCAATTCTTTTTACTTCGGTCGAAAGATCCAAAGTGAGAAGCTTGTAATAGTCTTGTATAAATTATATAGGCTAGAAAGAGTTACAGCTGATTTATGTCAGACAGAACCATCTATATTTTACTTATGAGAAATACTTCAAATACGCTTGTGGAACCAATATCTTAATACAAGCTTTACGAATTATTGTTGCCAATTAGTAATTCCAAGAGCGTATAACTGGAAGCTGTCTTTTATTTATCATGTATTTTCTTGGGAGAGAAAGTGAAAGATTTGTTCCATTATTGCAATAGCAGAAAGAATAAGTATTGTTGATTGTGTTGCTAATCTAATAAAAAGGTTGCAAGACTATTTAAAGGTTAGCACAATCAAGATCACCGGGTCATTGGGTCATTCTTAGGGGTCAGATCAAGTGATTTTCGAACAATGTTATTTAATTGATCACCTAATTTTAAATCTTATGAGAAATAAGATGTTAGAAACTTGATTTAAGCTTTGTTGAACCCTCAATATTTAAAAAAAAAATTAAAAAATCTATTACTGGGTCCAAATTATCGTCTTTCGACGGTCCTTTTAAAATCTCTTTGCTTTGCTCGGTATACTCATTAATCTTGCAAACGCTTGCAATGTGAAAAAAATATTTGTATGTGTGTAAAGAAAACCAAAATATAAACGCTTATAATGTGAAAAATATTTGTAAGTGTATAAAGAAAACCAAAGTATAAGAATCAATTGACCACATGCAGAGCTATTAATCCCCCACCTTATTGAATTTGTGCAGTATTATTAGTTACATGCTTGATATTTACGTAGGAAGACTGTCTATTTTACTCCTTACTAAATCAATATTTACTTTTATTCATATATTATTATAAATAAATTATATAAATTCAAATTAAAATAAAATATATATATTTCGATGTGAATAAAAAAATTACTAATAAGATATTTTGTGTACTTTTTGTTATTTTTAAAAATATTTTCTTAAAATAAATATATATTTTGTATTCCGAAGATAAATTATCAAACAAATGACTCATTAACCACTCTTTTCTTTTATATTTTTTGGTGCTAGGGAAAGTTTTAGATATTATAAAAATAATAGGAGGTAAGTGGTATATATTAATTTTAATAGGGAATCTCCTTTTTACATACATTTGGAACTATTTTAAATTTAACTTATTTGTAACAAAATTTTTGACACAAATATTTGAGTTACCTTTTAGCATAAGTTACTTTGAATGTTTCCATTATAAATACGAGTCCAATATTTAATGTTTATTTTAGTTTCTATATGTGATTTCACACCAGTTTAACAATGAATTCATTAAAATACATGTCACTGACACTAATTCAATATTAGTGAAGGCTATTTTTCTAATAATATACTTTCATATAAAACTCATAGAACTTAAAATATATAATCTATCAAACTCCTAACTAGAAAATGGATAGAGTTTTCTTCGCTTCAATTTTTAGTTGAAAGTAAAAGTTAGTGACACAAATTTTCATCTATTGATTGCATTTAAACCAACAGCAAAGAGAGTGATGCATTGGTGGTAACGTTACGTCCTCATCTTATTATTTTATTTTATTTTTAATATTCACCATTTGATTGCTGTAAAAGACCAATGAATTAGAATTTGTTTCATAATTTCAAATAAATAATAATTTAAGTGATGAGGATCCGATATACTATATACATATTTTATCTCAAATTATATATTTGTTAGTTATTTTAATTGTCATTTTTGGTTAATTAAATTATTTTATTGAATAGAGAAATAATTAGGTATTAGATATAAAGTGCACCGAGAAAAATAATTTGGGAACCATTGAAGATAAATTGGTTTTGGGAGCAATTGGGCCAAATTTACAGGTGGAATACAAGGCAAAATAACCAAAAATTCAATTGGTTGCAAATCTAGATCATGCATGAATCGAGGAAATACGGAAACAGAAGATCGGCTACTTAAAGTCGGTTAGCCAACTCAACTTCCGAAGGCTTTAGGATTTCATGCTAGCGGTGGCTTAAGATTTCAAATCAGAAAAGGATTACTTGCAAGCTTCTATATAAAGGGAGCCAAGTTGACTGGAGAAGACATTCGCGAAGACAAGCTTGATCGCCGGAGCAGAAGATCAAGAACGAAGCACGGGCAAGAGACTTTCTTATTGCTCTCCATTAATTTAGGTACGTCTACCTAAAAACCTTGATCGATGAAATAATTATTTGTTTGTGTAATTAATTCTCTACATGTGTTCTTTGATGATTATGGTTTTTGTTTCATACGATTGATTGATATATTGAATAATTATCTTTTTATTTCCAATAGTGGTAGATTCTGAAACCTTAGTAGTTTAATTAGTCTTAAAGCGGTATTTGGTTAAGATTAATATTGATTTAGATTTAAATTAGACTTTTTAATTTCTAGCAATTCCTATGTGTTCGACCTTGTTACCATTAGTCTATATCTATAGATTTGTGCGCTTGGTACACTAAAATTTTGCACAATATTAAGCTAAAGTACCTTGCCCTAATAAAATAAATAATTAAGATCCCTGTTTATTTCATCCTCAAATAAATTAAGAACTGACTACTAAGATGTTGTTTCGAGGGGCCAAAATTAAATAATAGATGGAGAATGAGAAAGATGGAAAAATATTTATATATGTAAAATAAAGTTAATAAATTAATTAACTGCAGACGAAAGAAATTTGTCTTCCATTGATATTGTGCGTGCTTCGAGTTTCTTCAATTGTTATTGTATTGCAAACTACCAATAACAATAATGCATTCAATTTCAATCTAATTCCATAACATAAATTCCTAAAAATAATTCAGAATTAAGAGGCAATGTTTCTCCTTTGCTCAAGTTTATGCTTTTAAGTTTGTGATATAAGAAGTAGAGAAGAAGAAGCGAGAAAGAAGCAGAAATTGTCTTGTTAATGTCGGTTAAGTTTCCGGCGGAGCTTAAAATAAATTAAATCCTAGCCTTAGAAATAATTAATTGATATGTGTCATGATCTGGTTACAACCCTAAACCCTAATTTTTTTTTCTCTGGTTAAATTATTTATAGACAGTGACAGCCTCTTCTTCAGATTTTTATTATATATTTATTTATATATGATTGATAATCCTTTTCACCCTTTTTGTAATTATTTGTGATAAATTTATTTATTTAAAGCCAGTGAACATTTATATACGCGGTTGGAAAATTTAGGTTAATTAGTAATTAGTATGCATATGTTCAGGAATTGAGTCTGAAGAATTTTCTTGAAAAAATTCTTGAAAAAATTTTAATTACATGTGTTTTTAATGGATTTTGGGTGAGTCAAGTGAAGGTGTAAAACCCACTAAAAACAATGAAATTTATTTTCAGGTTAAGGGGTACCTCGTTGAGTTATAGAGTGTAAGCTGTTTTGGGCTTTATAATGTAGGTAAGTGGATGAAAGGTGGCTGTTAATGGAGGAAGGCTGAGATTTTAAGGGAAAAGCTTGGAGAAGTGCCTTACACCTGCAAAACCAAGAGAATGAGGTTAGAGGTGGAGCCGGCGGTGGCCGACGACCCCACTCCGACGCTCAAGTCAGTAACTCAAGCTTTCGTGGAGTGGAGAGCTTGCAAGCTCTCTGAAAATTGAAAATGGAGAAAGAGATTGAAGAAGAAGGACCTCAGCCTTTTGTGATATGTGTGTGTAATGGTGAAATCATCATGTATAAGAATGAACCTGGCTGTCCTCATATAGTGCTGATGGGATACCCCGCCACGTGGCACGTTTCCCAACGGTGATTTTGCTGTCAATTCCATAATATTCCTTGAGGTTAATATCATCTGGGTGACTTATGTTTCGACAAATTACAAAAAGGTAATATATGTTTAAAAAATAAGCAAATGGGTGAAATGCCGTTAATTTTTCCGTTAAAGTTAACGGGAACAGTAATATTATGATGAAATGACGTTTTTGCCCCTATAATTAATTATAAAATGATGTTTCTACCTCTATAATAGTTATAAAATGACATTTCTACCTCTACAATTAGTTAGAAAATAATATTTATGCCTCTACTCATTTATTTTTATTTTTTAAATAGAAAAATATATAAAAAAAATTATATCTAAGTTTAATTAACTGGCTTTTTGTTTGTTAAAAGTTAAAACAATTTTTTTTTTAAATTTCTTGTTGAATCAAAATTTTCTTGTTGAATCAAAATTTTCTTGTTAAAAAAAAAATAAAAAAATATGTTTGATTTAAGGAAAAAAAGCCTATTAATTAAACTTAAATTAACTCAGAGGGACAAAAACGTCATTTCATCACAATGTTACTGTTCTCGTTAACTTTAACGGAAAAATTAACGGCATTTCACCCAGTTGCTTATTTTTGAAACATATGTCACTTTTTTACAATTTGTCGAAACATAAGTCACCCAGGTAATATTAACCCTATTCCTTGTCATTTTGTCGCCTTTTAACTTTTTAGACCGTTAGAATCAAGATTGGCGAACAGTGCAGCCGTTATTGATAGATTTTGTCATTTGGTACATGTGGGGTACGCTGACTGGACAGTACTGAAAATTCCTGCAGAGGTTGTCTGGATAGCTGTAAGGGTAGCAGCCAAAGACAACTGTTTGTCCCCTCTTTATTAACAAGAATATCCTCTATTTGATTTTGCCAAATCAAATATTATCTTTTGGCGATAGGGACAGCTCACGTGGAGGATATTTTGGAGATCATTTAGCTGTCTCATTTACTAACGGCATATTCCTTAACTGCTTTAGTGTATCTGGTGTATCCCAAGTACTCTTAATGACAAAAGTAATACAAGATAGATTGGGGTACCTCGAGGTATCCTTGGGGTATTTTAGGTACCCTTGATAATCAGAATCACTTGCCAAACACTCCAGGTTCCCTTTTTAAGTGAAAATCTTCTGAGTGGACACGAGACACTCTACCATTGCTTTTTATATTTCTTCCCCAAACAACATGTTTAGGGTTCTTTCGTTTGGAGTTTATTTATTATCATTCACTGTTTTCACTTTTGTTTGTATTTTTTTTCCTTTTAAAGCATCGAAGAACAGGAAATTGAATATCCTCTCCGCCTATGTGAAAAGCACAGATAATATATATATTTATATGTTTGTTGCATTATTTTTCTTAGATTATGATGCAATTTCTGAACATGAATATGATTGCAGAGTTGCAGATTATGGATCCAATATCGGAGTTGCCTAAATTAATTTTGGAAAGAGAAAGATGGAGAATTACAAAAAGAATTTAAAGAGTTGAAATTAATTAATAATAATCTGGTTCAGTTCCGCAATAAGCTTAAGTTAGGTATTCAGAAGTGGATTCTGCTGGTACGACTTATGGATGTTGAAGGATCTTCTTATCTTGTTGATGGATGGACGGGATTGGCCGTGGCTGTTGAAGGATCTTCTGCTCTTATTGATAAATGGATAGGATTGGCCTTGGCCGTAGAGAATGGGGTAAAAGAATTACGCTTTGAAGACGAATCACCTCCTCACAGGAGCGCCTACACTTTGCCTCAAGCAATCTATTCTGCTAAATTGTTAACCACTTTAGATCTCATTGGTTGTCGATTGGACGAACCCTCGATTGCTATAAACCTAAATTCTCTGAAAAAGCTTTCTCTACAGAGAGTCTATGCAAATGAACAGATGGTCCATAAGCTTATTGCTGAATGCCGTTCACTTGAAGATTTGTACCTTTTCCACTGTTTCGGTTTGAAGTTTTTTAGTATCTCCGAAGCACACAAACTGAAGAATATGACAATTGTGGATTGTTCACGGTCAAGTGAACTTGAAAGTATTGTTGGTCCGAGTCTTCAACAGTTAACCCTGGAGCATGTCATTGTCGTGGCTGCTTGCCCAAATTTAAAAAAGTTAAATCTACGTGGGATTGTTATCGAAGACCAAGAGTTTCATGAACTTATTTCAAAATATCCCTTGCTTGAGGATCTGTCAGTGACTACCTGTCAGTCCTCGAAAGGGTTAAATTTTCAAGTAATTTGCTCAAGCACGTGGCAATTTCGTTCTGCAGAAATTTGAAAGCAGTGGACCTTGATACTCCCAATTTACTTTCTTTTACTTTTGAGAATGTTCAAATTCCCACAGTCTCAATAAATACGTCTCATCAATGTCCATGGAATGTACGCTTTGTATATATTTATGAAGGTAGACATGAAGGTGAAGAGATTGAGAGTTGGTACCTTAAGCTAAAAGAATTTCTTGGAGCATCTAATCAAATTGAAAATCTGGACATAAATCTACGTAGTGGAAACATCCGGCAGGTACGTATGCATATTTATAATTGGTTAGTGCTTTTTCACTTTTGTCGACTGACATTATATTCCTAATCGTGTCTTTTTTTCTCATTGCCTAAACAATTCAATGCCAATTCCCAATTTATCGAGGTATGTTTAGCTTTATCAATAATTTGGTATTTCAATGTGTTATTAAAAAATATTAAAGAGACTGAATATTGAAACTAAGTAAGACTGAGCCAAGTTTACCTTGCTTTTCAATTATACTTTAATTAACATGATAAATAAGGTCCAGTCTTATCTTGTTTCCATCAAAGTTCTATTAAATTTTTCAATCTAAACATCATTGTTCTGTATTATTTAAACTTTGTTGTTAGTTTTAGAGTTCACATTATATGCACGTCCTAATTTGCGTTTAATTGCATGCAGTGGCTTTTGGAACTACTGTGGAATAGAAATGAGAAGTGTTGCAAATCTTGTCCTATCAAATGTTGGAGGCATTATTTAAAGAATATAAAGACAGTGAGCTTTTTACCAAATGGAGATGCTAAGCCAATTAATATAGATAATTGGAGGGACAGATTGCCTATAGATGGATATTTTAGGGAGAGATTGCCTATGCTTCCAGATGGAAATTTTAAACTCAATCTTGAATGGTGTTTTCCTGAACTTGGTGCATGATAAGTCTCGATCAGTTTTTCTCTCTGATATAAGAACATATTGTTGTACTCTGATACCACTTGTTGTGCTACGGAAGCGTCATTTGTTGTGGTCTAATACCACTTGTGCGCAAATGCGGGATCAATACGCATCAAATATTCACAGAAAAATAAAGGACACAAGAATTTAATGTGGTTCGGTAATAATACCTATGTTCAAGGAGGCAAGATATCTATATATTGTTGGGACTTATATATTGAGATACCTAACATTGCTCTATATTTAAATAGTTATATTTTAATGATAATTCATTTATTATGTATTGATAGTGAACAAATTATATAATGCCTATGAATGAATTACACATCAATTTATATATATATAATTTCAGTCATAGTGAATTTATAATTATCAATATTATATTGCTAGTTACGTAATGGAATTTGGCTAATGAGAATTGTAATGATAACTAACAAAATCATTGTCCTATTAAAAAATAATAATTACAATAGGAAAATAGTTTTATATGTAGACCACACCATACACAATTACATAAATTATGATAAAATAATTTATAAAATTGATAATAAGTATGATAATGGAGTTCAATTTAATCAAATTAATAGTGGTCAACTCTGTCCTTTCCGTTTGGCTATCACCTGAATTCTAGAGGATGCAGTAGTTACAAAATTATATTCTTACTCTAGCAACTTGTAACTCAAATAATAATGATAATAATTAATGATAGTAGTGCCTAACAATGATAGCTATTAATAACATGAATAATAAAGTTGTATTATAATTTCATTAATCACGACAACACTAATAACTCGAGATCAAATGTTAACATTACATATATAAATGTCTATTACAACTATTTATAGAAATTGGGTGGCTTGAAAATAGTGATTAAATGTAAACATAAAAATAATATAGCACAAATGAATAAATATGGTATGCTATATGCAATAGTTTACTTAATTTCACCAAAATTTTCATGAAATAAATTACACAAGATTATTCGTGAGTATTATTCAAATATTTAGATATTTCATAGTGTCCTTACACAATGATCTAATATTCTAATTGTACTATTAATATTAGTTGGTAGTACTAATAATATTTTATTGGAAATTATGTAGCTTGGTATTATCAGTAATATATTTATTTGAGAACTATCCAATAGTTGGAAGGAAAACCATTTTACATTCTATATTGGCGAGTAGGGATTTCCTCAATGTGCATTATGAGATTTTTTTCTTTCAATTATTTAGGAGTAATATGATTTAGTTTGGGTCTAGATATTGGAACTGCATTGTAATATTATACAATTAATAAAAAATATTCTAAATAATTTTTAATTAAAAAAAGACTTATAATGTCATATTAAAATAAATATAATTAATTTATGGTTTACTTTAATATAAATATTATTCTCATTTGCTTAGAAATTACATAATTTAAGTATATTTTTCATGCAAAGTTGAACGGGATGTTTTGATGGTTTTCTAATTTGAATCGATTATTTTGAAACTCAGTTAAAAGTAAAGAGTCGCTGTGTGAAAATTACTTTTCATAACAGCCTGTTAACCGGTTGTATTGTAATCCAACGGTCGTTCAATTTTAGAATGAAAAATTAAAATGCACTGTTTCACGTACAACGCTGTATTTTGCCAAAGCGAATGTTTGATGTTTTCACTTTTCAGGTCACATAAGCAACGGTTCCGCTGTATGACTAACAGCTGGTATAGCAACTGACGGAGTAGGGTAGCAGAAGCGGAATTGATAGATTAAGAAAAACTAGATATCGTTCTAGTACAGGACTAAGCCAACGCGATTAGCTCACGTTCTAATCGAAGCGTGATTAGATCCGTTCTAATCCAAACGACTCAATGAGATTTTAATAACGCATAAAGCGAGATTAGATAACGCTCTAATCCAAACGACTCTATAAGAGAGATTTTGATAGATAATCCCAGAGAGAATTATAAAAGAGAGATTTTATTGAATAATTGAAGTTATGAAAATAATAACAAGACCTTTCTATTTATAATAGAGTAAACCTACTTCAAAAAGGAAAACTAAATCAAAATTATAATAAAAATAAAAGACTAAAATACATTCCTTAATTGACTATATTAAAATAGAAATAAAATTCTAGAATCCTAAAATAACTGAAAATGGATAAATCAGTTCTAGGTTTAGTTCGTCTCATCGCAAGCTTCAAAGAAATAGGAAAAATAAGGAAAAATCTTAAAACCTAAAAATGACCAAGAAAGAAAGCGAATTTTCGGCTCGACCGCGGACCAGAATGGAAATGAAAGGGGAACCAATTAAGGTGTGAATCACCCCTTATAAATCCAGCATCTCTCCCGTGCTTTGTCGATGTGAGATTCGCCTAGGATATTACATACACCGCCCCTAGGGACTCAGTGTTCTCGCTGAGGTTTGCCCCACCATCGCTCAAGAGGACACGCGGAGCCGCTCTGATACCATATGTCATGACCCAACCCAGACCTGGCAAGATATTGTCCGCTTTGGCCCTTAACAAGGCCCACATGGTTTTGTTTCTGGGGCGCCCATACACCCCAAAACGCGTCTACTTGGTTAGGAGAGCCCAAGGCTTATAAACTAGTCTAGAAACTCACTCGCTAGCGATAAAGTACGGATACTTCAAAGTTTCGAGGAAGATTGATGAGAAAGGCAAGAAGTTCGACTTACAAGATGATTTAGTCCTACACTACAAGTTTAATTCTCTAGACTCCATAACCATATCATATCATTAACATATCCATCCGTACATTGGGTAGCGAGTCTGCTCTGATACCATTTGTAACAGCCTGGGCCCAACAACCAAGTCGATATTGTCCGCTTTGTGTACACAGCCTGTCATGGTTTTATTATTGGGCTTTGCAACCCAAAACGCATTTACTTGGTTAGGAGAGCCCAAGGCTTATAAACTAATCTAGGAACTCACTCGCTAGCTATGTGGGATATTACATACTTCCCCCTTTGAAGATCTCACGTTCTCATGAGGGTTATCGGAAATCATATCATATCATTAACACATCCATCCGGACATTGGGTCGCGAGTCTACTCTGATACCATTTGTTATGACCCGACCCAACCCAGACCTGGCAAGATATTGTTCGCTTTGGGCCTTAACAAAGCCCGCACAGTTTTGTTTCTGAGCCCCCATACACCCCAAAAACACGTCTTGCCAATTAATGTGTGAATCACCATTTATAAACCCAGCATCTCTCCCATGCTTTGCCGATGTGGGATTCGCCTAGGGTGTTACATACACCCCCCGTAGGGACTCAGCGTCCTCGCTGAGGTTTGCCCCACCATCGCTCAAGAAGACACGCAGAGCCGCTCTGATACCATTTGTAACAGCTCGGGCCCAACAACCAAGTCGATATTGTCTGCTTTGGGCACATAGCCTGTCACGGTTTTGTTATTGGGCTTTGCAACCCAAAAAGTGTCTACTTGGTTAAGAGAGCCCGAGGCTTATTAACTAGTCCAAGAACTCACTCGCTAGCAATGTGGGATATTACATAAATGATGTAGGACGCTATTTTAGTTATTTTAGGATTCTAGGATTTTATTTCTATTTTAATTAGAGTCAATTGAGGAATGTGTCTTAGTCTTTTATTTCTATTATAATTGTGATTTAGTTTCTCTTTTTGAGATAGGTTTACTCTATTATAAATAGAGAGTTCTTGTTATTATTTTCAGAACTTAAATTATTCAATAAAATTCCCCTTTTATAATTTCCTTTGGGATTATCTCTCTTTTAGAGTCGTTTGGATTAGAGCGTAATCTAATCTCGCTTTATGCGTTATTAAAATCTCATTGAGTCGTTTGGATTAGAACGGATCTAATCACGCTTCGATTAGAGCGTAAGCTAATCGCGTTGGCTTGGTCCTGTACTAGAATGATACCTAGTTTTTCTTAATCTATCAATTTCGCTTCCGCTACCTTGCTCCGTCAATAAAGAATTAGTTATTAATATAGATAAAGAATTAAGTGTATAAGCTTGAACTAGTATGAATTAGTTATTAATATAAATAAAGAATTAAGTGTTCTCTATCAAAACTTAATCAACTGCCAACTTTGATCTAAATCATATATGTATAAAAGGATCTCCATAAAGTGATTATGCATCTTAGAAGAAAGATGTTATAAATTCTGAACCTGAATATATACTCACAAACTCTTGGACGAAATATTTGAGAAAGTGGAAACAAAATTTCTGAATATTATATGTTTTATTAACAAAAAGTTTTTTAACCATGATGTATTACATCTTTTTATACTACTAATTAGCGAAACTCTAATCCATGAGCAATAGATTCGGGACTTTATTAGTAAAATACAAGAAATTAAAATATTAAAGCACACAAAAGCGCACAACAACGGAAGTAACAAATGAGTTTTCTAAAGTACACGAAAATAACTTCATATGCGATTTTGAATCCTGAAACAGTAGAATTTACAAAAAGTCTTATGGATATCAGGGTCGAAGGCAATGAATGTTGTTCTTCTCGTGACAAGCTTTGAAATAGTATATCGATCGATGTACGTCCAATTCTGAAATACATACGTGGTCCAACATGCTCTAAATCAAAGTTACCCTCACACCATTTCCTGCTACACTACAAAATTATTTCAAATCATTTTTCTCCTTGAAAACTTGATCAAGTTTACCATCAAAACATACGTATGTGATAACAAGTTCTTATGAACGGGAAATAAATTAAAGCCAAAAAAAAAGGGAAATTTGGTACCATGAGACTAAAATTCCTGAGGAGAAAAATCACATCAATAATTAAGGTAAATTTCCCCCCTTTTATGATATTGTCCTCGTTTTCATATATATTGTCCTCGTTTTCTTTTTCCTATACATGTTGATTGTAAATATAAATAATTAGAATTCAATCAAGATTGTGGTTTTCGTAAATCAAATTGTTAAAATATGAAAAATATATATCAACATGGTATCTACTCGAAGAAAAGTACATAAACCAGCTTATAATTCCTAAATACAAATTAATAATTACTCACCTTGGCCTTTAGAGATGCTCTTACTAATTTCTTCTTCTTGCTGTGTCTCGCGTGACCACCCTTCTAACCTTCTTGGTTTGCTTCCTTTCGATCATCTTTACAGACCACCATGGCCTTTTAGTCACAAATACTATGTATCCGATGGACAAGCCAATCACCAATCCAGATACGTAACCCATCTTAGCAAACTCCCAATCGAACCAGCTCAAAGCATCACCTTCTTCATGAAATCTTGTTGGTGCTGCTGATTCTGGTGCCTCATCAATGTTGCAGCTTTCTGACAATGGGAATCCGCACAACCTAGGGTTACCAGCATAGGAATCGTTTTGAAATGTATTGAATTGGGGTCCTCGAGGTATAGGTCCCTCAAGCTGGTTGTACGAAAGATTTAGCACTGAAAGAGATTTGAAACTCGCCAATTGCGTTGGAATCTGCCCAACAAGCTTGTTTGAAGACAGGTCTAGAGATTCAAGTTCTGTCAGGTTTCCTAATAATGATAGAATACCACCTGTGAGGTTGTTGTGAGAAATGTTCAGACCTTTTAGTAAATTAAGCTTTCCCACCACTTCTGGAATTCCTCCTTGAAATCTGTTGCTCGACAAATCAATAGCAGCAAAAGCGATTAGAATCCTTTTCATTTTTATGTCGTTGCCTTTGATTGTCAAATTTATTGATTCATAATAATTAAAAGGATAAGAGCGAATCATCATATAATCCATTTTAACACTATTGTTATCCTCATGCACCATGGCTTTAAAATTATCCAGATACTCTGTTGGCAAAACACCGGTGAGTTCATTGTGAGAGAGATCAAATATTCTCAACTTAGGGAAGGGAACTCTTACTTTGGTATCGCCTATGGAACCCCAAAATTTATTTGAACGCAATATAAGAACTTGTAATTCAGGAAGAACTTCTAGCCAATGGGGAAAGGTACCTTCAAACTGATTATTCCCAACATCTAAAACTTCCAAATGCTGATAGTTCAACAAAGATGGAGGCAATGATCCTTTGAACCGATTGCCATTAAGGTTAAGACTTGTCAAAACACAAGTTTTTGCAAATGCTTGAGAGAGGCTGCCATTGAATTTGTTCATTCTCATATCCAAGACCTGAAGTTTTGAATTAATTAAAAGACATTCTGGAATGGCGCCGCTCAAGTTATTATTCCGAACATCAATAACCTCCAAATTAACACAATTAATCAAAGATGGTGGCAATGGCCCTTCCAGGTGACTGTGGCCCAGCCAAAGTAAAGCCAAATTGCAGCCCTTTGCATAGCTTTGTGGGATGCTACCGTGGAAGTTGTTCATGCCGAGATCAAAGGCTACAACTTTAGAGTTTCCAAGACACTGCGGAATTTTTCCACTCAAGCTATTGTTGTACAAATAAAGTGATTGAATAGAACTCAAATTACAAAATGATGAAGGAATCTCCCCCGTCAAATTATTGCTGGAAATTGAAAAGTATGTAATGAGAGGTGGAAGATCTGGAAGTGGTCCTTGAAGTAAGTTCGAATCAAGGGAAAGATATTTGAGAATTTTCCACGGAAGACGTTCTATGCTTGTCAGGAAGTTATTTGAAAGATTTAGGGAATACAAAGTATGTACCCCTATATCCCACATCCAACTAGGAATCTTACCATGGATTTGGTTTTTAGAAAGATCCAACCACTGTAATTGATGTTGGGTTCTTAAGATGTCTGGAAACTCACTTAGATTGCAAGAGGCTAAACCCAACCCAGAAAGATTAGGGAAAGACGAATTGACTGTTAATGTGGTATTCAGTGATAAACTAGTATTAGAAAGGTCAAGATACTTAAGATTTTTGAGCTTTGCAAAATAGTACAGGTCCACGTTGCCACCTAAGTTGTTTGAAGAAAGGTCAAGATGAGTCAAATTCACAAGTTTATAGATTGAACTCGGAATCGAGCAGGATAGTTGGTTACTATTAAAATCAATTTGCTTTAATGATTTCAGAGAAAATATTTCAGATGGAATTTTCCCATTGACAGAGTTGAAAGATAAATTGACTGTAGCTAAATTTGAAAGCTCAACCACTGAGGAAGGTATTTGGCAAGTCAGTTGATTCTCTCCCAAGTCTAAATAAGAAAGTTGGGTTAGGCTGGTCAACATAACCGGAATTTTACCAAAGAAATAATTACTCCCAAGATTTAAATAGTGAAGCTGCTGAAGATTTGAAAATGATGATGGGATGCGATCATTCAAATTGTTATTTGAAAGATCCAAACAAACAAGTTGTGTTATGTTACCTAGTGATGCAGGAATTGACCCCATGAAATTGCTGGAAGAAAGGTTAAGGAGTGTCAAGCTCGGAAATTGAGTAAAACCAGAAGAAATCTTAGAGTCATTAAAATCATTGTAGGCCAGGTTGAGCTTTCGCAGGTGAGGAAGCGAGAAAAGGCTACTGTTGGAAGGGATGCTGCCATGAAGCCAACTACAACTGAGGTCGAGGCCAATCACTTGACCCGTCACCATGTCACATGTCACTCCATCCCAACTGGTGCAGCAATCAGCATCCTCTTTCCAAGACCTCATCTTCGGACGAGATTGTTGATATTCTACAATATTACAAATGTAAGATGCATTTTTTTCAAAAGCAAAGAGTTGCTTAAACTGGAGTAATGCAGAACTTTGGTCATGAGAGCAAAGTTTAGCAGAACATTGAACACACAAGAGCAATAGCTGGAGCCAGATCAAAAGTTGACAATGCTGAGTGAAATAACCCTTTTTTTTTTTTGGTTCCCGATGAATTCACAATAAGAGATATATGACTTCATATAGAACAGCAATGCATGGTCATTTATCAAGTGTTAATTATATAATACTTGTTAACTTAGCACCAAGTCTTGTTTTGGAATCTACGTAGTTGGGGAGTGGAATCCTTGTTGTGAGGATAATGGCCATGATCAACATTACTTTTCTTAGTGGCAATTTGTGGAGATAATGGTGGTATTAATTGAAATTTCTCAGCTGTGAACCTTTGCATATTGAAAATCAGAAACCCCCGTCTCTTCTAGATTCAGATTATACATTCTCACACTTTACTCACTGTCTATTCACGATCAAGTCTTAATTTCACGTAAGATAAATTAATACAGCTTAATCAAATATCAGAGGTACTTAAACAAGTCTATGAGTGTATGTATGATCAGTTGTGTGATGATCATATGATTAATTTGAATGAAATAAGATAATGATTGCATTGACGATGGCATACAATAATTATATATTGTTAGAACTCACTTTTCTAGATGTGGCTCACATATATGTATCAAGATTTAATTAGAGCTCACATATGTAACTAGTTAGTTTTAATTAAGAGATAAATTAATTACAAATGCTCACATGTTTTTAAAGGATTGGACAATGATATAATGAGTATTCACGAATTCCTAAACGATTAAGATAAATAAGAATTTATTATTAAGAAAATGATCAAGTCCATTATAAATTTTAAGGGCCCCTAGCTAGCCTGGCCTTAACAACTTATTAAGGCTATCAAGAACGAATAAACTCGAGGATCCATAGTCTGTTTGAGGGTTTTCTGTACTCGAACAACACTAGATGAAGGTATGCGAACTTACTTGTAGTTTATTATTTTGATATAAGTTTTATATCATAAAGTTTTTCTGTCATATATTTACTTATTAGATTAAAAAATTATAATTAGTGGAAATAGCATCAATAAAAAAGAAGAAAAATTAAAGGTAAGAAACAAGAACACCTTATAAAGGGCCCCCATCCCATTACATGTCTCCTCAGTAGACTCTCCCCTAATTAGATGTGATTTCTTTTCGCTCTCCATTGAAGTGGTTGTTATTTCTAGCTAGCTAGCTTGCCAAGAATATACATATTCTCTTTAATTAATTAATCAGCAGCAATGAAACTAAAAAATATAAGTAATTAGTGATCATGTCAGCTTCTGGTGGCATGTCCTCAAATGAAAGCTAATTATGAGTTGTGTACAATGGCATAATGCCATGAGCTTATTTAGGGTTATAATGCCATGATCATTTTGGTGATAAGAGTCATGAAGCATTGCTAAATAAGTGCTAAAGAGGAACAAGTGTATGCACTGTTTTTTTCACAACATTTTGTCCAAAAGCAGACATGTGTTTATCGTGCGTGTTATCAAGAAGAAGCTGTTGGCAGTTAATATTTTGATATTGTTATTGATTTGATTATTCAAATTAGCTGTTGTAATCTTGAGTGGTGACGTGGCGGAAATCAGATGCCAGTGACGTGGACGATCTTTTGATGTTGACGTGGCAACGCCTAGGCCGTTTTTTAAGAGGACCATTCGGCCGGAACTGATAGTCCGGTCCAATCTACGGAATTCTAAGTCATACAGTAGTGGTGATGATATTCAACCGCTATTTAAATATTAAGTTTTTTTATTAGCCTTTATTGGATTATGAATCATGAAACAACGTAATTAATTTGGAGGCATTTGGGACTTTATTAATAAAAAAACTGAAGTAAATTAACATATGAATTTCTATTAGAAATAAGAAAATAAAAATATTAGAAGTTTTAAATATGGTAGAAAGGGATGATGACTCATGAAGGTTCAAACAATGAAATTCGGCAAAATAGCATGCGTCATATCTAAAGGCTGTGAATTTTGTTCGACTCGTTGCAAGGTTCAGCTTCTTCAAAACGCGCAAATCCAACATATATACGAGCCCAAGGCAAGATACACCAAATCAAAGTTGCCCCAACTCCATTTACTACATCAACATTATTTCTTCAAATCATTTTTTTGCTCAGAATTTTGATCAAGCTTACCGACAAGAAAAAATAATTCGTAGCATATTATTCGGAATTGGAAATAAAAGCAAGAAAATTAATTTCTGTACCTGGAGGATGCTTATTTGACTTCCACAGCTTAAATCCATTCCATAAGCGAAAAATTCATGAAGAGAAAACACATCACATTATTAATATATGGTGCAAATATTAGTTGAGATAATGAAAAATATCAGCATGCAAATCCCATTAAAGACAAACTAATATGAGAAAGTCATGCACGTACTAATTTCTTATCGCTCTACCACAAGTGCTTGCCCTTCTCGTGACCTTGTGAGATTGCTTCTTTTCGATCATCCTTACAAGCCATCGTGGCTTTTCGGTAGCAAATAACATGTATCCGATGGACAAGCCAATCACCAATCCAGATCCATAACCCATCTTAGCAAACTTCCAATCAAACGAGCTCGAAGCATCTTCTCCTTCGTCGAATCTTGTTGGCACTGCTGGTTCTGGTGCCTCATCGATGTTGTAGCTTTCTGACAATGGGAATCCACACGACCCCAAGTTACGAGCATAGGAATCGTTTGCAAATACATTGAATTGGTCCTCGAGGTATAGGTCCCTCAAGCTGGTTGTACGAAGGATTTAGCACCAAAAGAGATTTCAGACTCTCCAATTGCGTTGGAATCTGCCCAACAAGCATGTTTGAAGACAAGTCTAGAGATTCAAGATCAGTCATATTTCTCAACGATGAGGGAATACCACCTGTAGGTTGTTGTGAGAAATGTTGAGAACTTTGAGTGAATTAGGCTTTTCCACCACTTTTGGAATTCCTCCTTGAAATTGATTGCTCGACAAATCAATTGTCATGAAAATGGTTAGAATCCTCTCCATTTTGATGTCGATGCCTTTAATAGTCAAAATTATTGATTCATATTAATTAGACGAATTCAAAGACGTCATATAATCCACTTCAACACTATTATTATTCCCCATCATAATGGCTTTAAAACTATCAAGATATCCTGTTGGCAAAACCCCGGTGGTTTACTTGTGAGACAGATCAATTATTCGCAACTTAGGGAATGGAACCCCAAAATCTATGGAACGCAAGATAAAAACTTGCAATTCCAGAAGGATTTCTAATCAATTGGGGTAGGTATCATTAATCTGATTATTCCCAACATCAAAAACTTACAAGTGATGACAATTAACCAAAAATGATGGCAATAGTCCTTCTAGCCGATTTCCATTAAGGTTAAGTCTTGTCAAATTACAATTCTTTGCAAATATTTGAGGGATTTTGTAAAGAATTTAGATTTATTTTAACAAGTGTAGGCAAATTAAAACACTAGATAAATTAATTGTCCTAATTAATTAATCATGAAATTACTGTTCATAATTACTATTCAAATGATACTATTTACGTTCACTATTCATACAATACTGTTTATTATTACTGTTCATTAGAACTATCATTGCACTGTTCATAACTGTTACACCTCGGCCCAAAATCCGAGGCGAATCTAATAGCAACTCACATGTCACATATATATTTAAAATTTTCTTTACAATCTATAAAGGTTCAATTCTCAAACATATTTATTACACAGCAGAAGAATTTAAAATCTTGCCAAACCATCTATCGTCCTCAACTCAAGTCCTTCTCCTCACTCATCACGAATCAATCCTGATTTCTGGGAATTGAATCACAATAAACTATAGTGAGTACAAAACTCAGTAAGCAAACTAGTTTTTCATCTACCAAAATACATACATACTTATCTATAATGCAAAGGGATGACATGACATAGTCTTTTGAAAACATTGTAAAACAAATTCATAAAAATCTCTTTCTATCACTTTCAAACTTTCATATTTTTTTTCAACAAAATACATATAATGCAATGTGGCACTTTGCATTATGCGTGGCACTTTGAGGGACATCGGCCCTAGAGAGGTGGCCCCCAATGCTAAAATCCACTTTCTCGTTTCATAAAAAAATAATGCATGTTCATGCTTATGACAATGAACTTTCATACATACTTATGCCCAAGTACATAATCATGATTAACACATAACAATATATCATATAAACACATGGGCAAAATCATATAAATTAATATACGTACATATCAAAATAAGTTTTTCAAACATGTCAAACATATCCATATTTTTTTATTGTGACTCATTTAAAAATCTAGTTTACTTACCTCTTGGCATCCACATGTAACAAATGCATATTGAAATCATCAGCCTATAAATAAAACTCTCATAGGATATAATCAAGTCCTAATCATGAATTCCGATGTTCTCAAATTTCTCATTTTAAACATCTCTTAAACTCAACCTCAAATACTCTTAATATTCGATCCCCAAAACAGAACAACCTATATTCTCCGATTTTTAATAAATTATTACCTAGATGGAAAAATCTCAAACTTTACAAAGCATATATTAGCATACTGGAAATTCATTGGTAAAAATTTCATAGCTTAATTCCTTCAAAACTATTGAAAATAATTTACATTTCAGACATCATCAATTCTATCAATCAATTTTTTGTTTGGAACATACTTGTTTTAAAAATACAAAACAATTTATTATTTTATCATAAAATCATGCAAATTTCCACAATCACACTAGACATATATAAAAATCACTGATCCAAATTTCATAATTTTTAAAGAAGTCTAGTTTTGGTAAAATAATTTCGTAATTCATCTTCATCACTGAATTCAAAAATTTCCAAGTTTTCAGACTTGTGTTTGAAAAATCGTAATAAATTGAATTCTTATCCGATTAGCTCAAAACAAGTTTCAAAACATTCTTGAAGATGTCTAGTTTAATATATCCAAAAAAAATCAATTTGTACAAATTAATATGATTTTTGAAATAATCACTGCCAGCATATTTTCTGCAAAACAATTATCTAATCATGCTTCTCCAAAACAATTAACAAAAATCAAGAATTGAAATTTACCTACAATCTTCTCTCAGCACAATATCCACACAACTTGATTTCATGTGTTGTTCATGGCCAAATTAAAAAGAAGACTTTCTTATTCTTCTCTTCTTTTTCTTTTCTCTTTTTCTTTTCTCTTTTTCTCTCTTCTTCTTCTTCTTTCTGTCTTCTCTCTTTCTTTCTCTCAAATGATCACTCTCTCTCTCTCATTAATGGGAAAGGTAAGGTACCTTATTCTTTTATACTATGGTACAAAGATCACTAAAAAATAAAAAAGACTAAAATACCTTAGGAGAATTGGAGTATTACGGTTATTGCTCATTATAACTATTCATCGCACTGTTTATGTTACTATTCATTCTCCCTAAATCTATCAAATATGCTAAAAACAGTAAATTGCATCATATCATAATCTTACATCCATTGGGCCATGCCCAAACATTAAACTATTCACTAAGTAATGAAAAAAGTATAACCTATTAGATTCATACAGAATTTTAGACTCCTTTTTACTCTTACCGCCACCTTGTTGAATCTAACTTAGTCGACCTTGTTTAGCGAGCACCACTCGTCAACGATCCCTTCAACCCAAAAAAACCAAAATAATCATAAAGAATATCTAATAAAAACGTTAATATGAAGAAGACTAAAACATCATAGAAATATAAAACATCATATGTGGCCAAATAGGGTTTCTTCTTATTCTCTACATCGGTCGCTTCTCTGATATAAAATACAGTATGTCTTCTTCAGTCTTCAATATATGAAATACTTCCCTTTATATAGGTATAGTGTTTCACCAAAATCCTAGTAGACGAGCAATAAGATATACTTCATTAAGAGTCCAATTTTCCATAATTAACCAATGTACTAGTTACCTTTATTTGGAACTCTAATATGTAATCCTACTTACACACCAATTTGCTTATTTATGTCTCCAAAAATATTCTTCAATATTCCACATAATACAATCTAATTAATACCCAAGACTAGAAAAATTTCTAATAAAAAGAAACAAACCCCTAATAAAAGGAATAAATAAATTACAATATTATTGACACAGTGATGCCAAAAATAAAAACATTGAAGCTGTTTTTTCTCATATCCAAGACCTTGAGTATTAAACTCAAATAAAGGCTGAGGCGTGTGAGATTTTTTGGTAGAAAATATTCCATGTTTGTCAGGAAGTTGTTGGAAAGATCTAGGTAATAAAAAATATGTATTCCTAAGTCCCACATCCAACTATGAATTCAGTTTCTAGAAAGGTTCAACCATTGCAATTGATGTAGGGTTCTCAAGATGTCCAGAAACTCACTTATTTTGCAAGCAAATAAACCTATCCCAAAAAATGGGGAAAAGAAGAGTTGACTGTTAATTTGGTGCTCAATGATAATCTATTATTAGAAAGAAAAATCCATTTAAGATTTTTGAGCTTTGCAAAATCGTACAGCTCAGAGGTGCCGCTTAATCTGTTTGAAGAAAGTTTGAGAAGAATCAAATTCTCAACTTTATATACAGAACTCGGAATTGAGCTAGAAAGTTGGTTACTACTAAAATCTAAGTAAGAAAGTTGGGTTACGACGTTGGTAAAATTGTCATGAATTTTACGAATTGCTCCTCAGAATTAAATAGGTAAGCTGCTCAAGATTTGAAAAAGATGACCGTATGTGACCATTAAAATTATTATATGAAAGATCCAACTAAGAAAGTTGGGTGATATTACCTATTGTTTGGTATTGAGGTGTTATAACCGTTGTGAGAAAATAGTAATTTAGACAAAAATAATAAAGATATTATAGATTTTTTTATCATACAAGTGTAGTATAAATCAATTTAGCTTTCAAGTCATAACTGTTAGTATTTACCAAATACTTTAATATTGTAGCTTTCACGCTAAAGCTATCCAACCTCAATATCAAATTGGACTTTAATTATTTTGGTAATCTTGCTTGATTTTCTAAAGACTAAGGTATGGTTGTTTCTGGGCACTAAAAACATAGAATCGAACTATTTGAAACAAATCGGGTCATATGTCATGTTCAGTGAATTTAAGACCTTTGCATTGGTTATCTGGTATAATCCCATAAAAAAGGAAAAATATCCCATGGGACTGATTGGATTAGTTAAGATAGGATTAAATTGTTAACTCAATTTCATTTAATATTTTATCAATGTTAAAAATTATACTTGCATGTGATAAATAGAAAATTAAATTAATAATAAACATAACAAACAATACCAAAAAAAAATCATTACAAAAACCAAAATAAAGGGATTAACTGATTTACGATGTTAAAAGTTGTGATTTGTTAGGAAAAACACACAACAACCGAAATAACACATAAGTTTTCTAAAGTACACGAAAATAACTTCAAATGCAACTTTTTAGTAGAATTTGGAAAAAGTCCGATGAATTTTTGAGTCTAAGCCAATGAATGCCGTTCTTGTCACCACAGGCTTTGAAATAGTAAATTGATGCCAAGGATACACCATATCATACCCAACCATTTCCTAGAACAATATAAAATTATTTCAAAGCATTTTTTCCCCAAAACATACATTTGTGATAACAAGTTCTTATAAAACGGAATGAATTAAAGGGAAAAAAATCGTTACTAGGAGACTAAAATTCCTTAAGGGTGCGTTTGGCATGCTGTATTGTATTATACTGTATTGTATTATTTTAATATATGTGTATTGTATTATGCTGTATTTTATTAGCACTGTATTATAACAATGTTGTACAATGTTTAGTGCTACACTGTATTGTATTAATTTTAATTATACTATATTTAAAGCTGCATCGTAATGTATTAATTTTTTTGATTAATTTAAATATTTATTATTAGTTATATTAAATTATTTAAAATTAATTAATTTAATTATTGTAATATAATTAAATAGTGTAATATTAAATTATTTAATATTTATTATTAGTTATATTAAATTTTTGAATAATAATAAATTTTTATATATTAATTACTATATATAGTTAAATAATCTAATATTATTTTATATTTTTATTTTTATATCTTAATTAAGTATTTATTATTAGTTATATTAACTTATCAAATATTAATTAATTTTATATATTAATTATTATAAAATAATTAAATAATACATTATTTAGTTATATTTTTAATATAATAAAAATTAAAATATTGTATTATATTATATTTTAATCAATTATAAAATTATATTAATAATTATAATGTAAAAATAAAAAATTAAATATAATATTACATAATATCATTTTATATTAAAAATTATATTTATTTATTATTATTACCAAAAAAATATATATATATAGTTAAATAATCTAATATTATTTTATATTTTTATTTTTATATCTTAATTAAGTATTTATTATTAGTTATATTAACTTATCAAATATTAATTAATTTTATATATTAATTATTATAAAATAATTAAATAATACATTATTTAGTTATATTTTTAATATAATAAAAATTAAAATATTATATTATATTATATTTTAATCAATTATAAAATTATATTAATAATTATAATGTAAAAATAAAAAATTAAATATAATATTACATAATATCATTTTAAATTAAAAATTATATTTATTTATTATTATTACCAAAAAAAAAGGCTAAACTCGACTAAATGTCGGGTTTGGCTAATGCGCCAAGTTGTTGTATTAGGGTGCAGCAACTTGGCACCCCATGTAATGAGGGGTGCCAAACACCCCCTAAGGGAACAATCACATCAATAATTAAGGTAAATTTTCCCCTTCATGGAATAATTTTTCTTACATATGATCCTTGTTTTTCTTTTTCCTATAGATGTTGATTATAACTATAATTAGAATTTTAATCTGGATTTTAGTTTTTGTAAAATCATTTGTTAGATAATGAAAAATATCAGCATGTTATGATGTTATCTAGTCAAACAACAGTAACTAGCATAGATTGATGATAACTAGTCACCTGGAGCTTGAGATGCACATTAATTTCTTCTTGCTCTGCCTCGTCTGATCACCCTTCTCACTTTCTTAGATTGCTTCCTTTCGATCATCCATACAAACCATCGTGGCCTTCCAGTTGCAAATACCATGTATCCGATGGACAAGCCGATGACCACTCCAGATGCGTAACCCATCTTAGCAAACATCCAATCAAACCAGCTTGAGACATCATCTCCTCCATGGAACCTTGTTGGCGCTGTTGGTTTTGGTGCCTCATCAATGTCGCAGCTCTTTGATAACAGGAATCCACACAACCCTGAGTTACCAGAATAAGAATCATTTCCAAATGTATAAAATTGGGTTCCATGAGGTATGGGTCCGTCGAGCTGGTCGTTCGAAAGATTTAACACTGAAAGATAACTTAGACTTGCCAATTTCATTGGGATATGTCCAACAAGCTTGTTTGAAGAGAGGTCTAGAGATTCAAGTTCTGTTAGATTCCCCAACGATGATGGAATACTACCTGTCAGGTTGTTGGGAGAAACGTTGAGACCTTTGAGTGAATTAAGCTTTCCCACCATTTTTGGAATTCCTCCTTGAAATCTGTTGCTTGAAAAATCAATAGTTGCGAAAGTGGTTTCCTCTTTTGATTCATACTAATCAAAAGGATTCAGCATCCTCATATAATCAACTTCAACACCATCGTTATCCTCATGCATCATGGCTTTAAAATTATCCAAATACCATGTTGGCAAAATACCAGTTAGTTCATTGTGAGAGAGATCAATTATTCGTAGCATGGGGAAGAGAACTCTTGTTCTCGTATCACCAATGGGACCCCGAATTCCCTTGGATCGCAATATAAGCACTTGCAATTCAGGGAAACTCTCTAGCAAGTGAGGAAATGTATCATCAATCTGATGATTCCCAATATCAAAAACTTCTAAATGCTGACAGTTAGTCAAAGATTGAGGTAATAGTCCTTCCTACTGATTTCCATTAAGGTTAAGACTTGTCAAAGCACAACTTTTTGCAAATGTTTGAGGGATGCTGCCACTAAAGTTGTTCATTCTCAAATCAAAGACCTTTAGTGTTGAGTTTCCAAAAATTTCTGATATTGGGCCGCTCAAGTTATTCGTAACATCAATGACCTTCAAACGGACACAATTAACCAAAGATGGTGGTAATGGTCCCTCCAGGTGATTGCCATTCAGCCAAAGAAAATTCAAAGTGCAGCCCTTTGGATAGGTTTGTGGAATGCTACCTTGGAAATTGTTCATTCGGAAATCTAAAAGTTCAAGTGTAGAGTTTCCAAGACACTGCAGAATTTGTCCACTCAAGCTATTATTGGACAAGTCAAGATATTGAATATAACTCAAATTACAAAATGATGAAGGAATCTCTCCAGTCAAATTATTGCTAGACACCGAAAATGATCTAATGAGAGGAGGAATTATGGGATTCTACCATGAAAATTGTTCATTTCGAGATCCAAGAATTCAAGTTTAGAGTTTCCAAGACACTGCGGAATATGTCCACTCAAGCTATTGTTGGACAAGTCAAGAGATTCAATAGAACTCAAATAACAAAATGATGAAGGAATCTCTCCAGTCAATTTATTGCTGGAAACTGAAAAGACTCTTATGCGAGCAGGAATTTGTGAGATTCTACCATGAAATTTGTTAATTTCGAGATCCAACAATTCAAGTGTAGAGTTTCCAAGACAATTTGGAATATATCCACTCAACCTATTGTTGGACAAGTCAAGAGATTTAATAGAACTCAAATTACAAAATGATGAAGGAGTGACTCCAGTCAAATTATTGCTGGAAACTGAAAGGACTCTCATGAGAGGAGGAATCTGTGGGATTATACCATGAAAATTGTTCATTCCGAGATCCAAGAATTTGAGAATTGAATCTCGAAGACACTGCAGAATATGTCCACTCAAGCTATTATTTTGCAAGTTAAGAGATTGAAGAGAGCTCAAATTATAAATTGACGAAGGAATCTCTCCAATCAAATTATTCTTAGAAACTGAAAAGGCTCTCATGAGAGGAGGAATTTTTGGGATTCTACTGTGAAAATTATTCATTTGGAGAAGCAAGTTTTCAATTGTAGAGTTTCCAAGACACTGCAGAATATGTCAACTCACGCTATTGTCGGACAAATCAAGAGTTTCAATAGAACTCAAATTTCAAAATGATGAAGGAATCTCTCTAGTTAACTTATTGCTAGAAATTGAAAAGTATCTGATGAGAGGTGGCAGAGGTGATAGTTCAAGAAGTGATCCTTGAAGTAAGTTGGAACTAAGGTCAAGAAATTCAAGATTTTTCCACGGAAGATGTTCTATGCTTGTTACGAAGTTTTTTGAAGGATATAGGTGATACAATGTATGCACCCCTATGTCCCACATCCAACTAGGAATCCTACCATAGATTTGGTTTTCAGAAAGATCCAACCATTCTAATTGATGTTGACTTCTCAAGATGTCTGGAAACTCACTTACTTTGCAAGAGGCTAAACCCAACCAAAAAAGATTAGGGAAAGACGTGTTGACTGTTAATTTAGTGCTCAATTGTAAACTATTATTAGAAAGGTCGAGAAATTTAAGGTTTCTGAACTTTGCAAAATTGTAAAGCTCAAAGGTGCCTGATAGCTGGTTATAACAAAAATTAATATGCTGTAATGTTGTCAGAGAAAATATTCCAGATGGGATTTTTCCATTGAGAGAGTTAAAATACAAATTGATTATTGCTAAATTTGAAAGCTCACCCACTGATGAGGAAGGTATTTGGCCAGTTAGTTGATTCCATCCCAAATTTAAATATGAAAGTTGGGTTAGGTTGGCAAACATATCCGGAATTTTACCAATAAATTTATTGACCCAAAGATCTAAATGATGAAGCTGCTGAAGATTTGAAAAAGATGATGGAATGTGACCACTAAAACTGTTATTTGAAAGATCCAAATAAACAAGTTTTGTAATGTTACCTAGTGATGCAGGAATTGACCCCATGAAATTGCTGGAGGAGAGGTTAAGGAGAGTCAAATTCGGAAATTGACTAAAACTAGAAGAAATCTTAAGAGTAATTGAAATTATTGTAAGCCAGGTTGAGCTTTTGTAGGTGAGGAAGAAAGAAAAGGCTACTGTTGGAAGGGATGTTACCATGAGCCAACTACAGCTGAGGTCGAGGCCAATCACGTGACCCGTCACCATATCACATGTTACTCCATCCCATAAGCAGCAATCCGCAACCTCCTTGCAAGACATTATCTTTGGATGAGATTGTTGGTATCTATAACAAATGTACGAAGAATCCTTTTCAAAAGAAAAGAGTTGTTTAAATTGGAGTAATGCGGACCTTTGGTCATGAGAGCAAAGTTTTGTTGAACACTTAAAACACAAGAGCAATAACTGGAGGCAGATCAAAAGTTGATAAGGCTGAGTAAAATATAACACATTTTTTTCCTTCGTGAAATCACAAGAACTGATATATATGACTATATATATAGAAAGAAACCGTGTGTAAGTATGAAGTGAAACCGGCCAAGGGAGGGAATCAAATTATTTATAACACCTTCAGAGTAAGAAGTCTGAAGCCATGGAAAGGAGGGAAAAAAAAATGAAAAGTTACGTTACCATTAAGCATTAGATATTGATTATCTTTTGTTACGTCCCCGATTAGATGTCATATTTCCTTTTACATAATAAATTTTTCTCGTTCTTTCTGGGGGAAAAAAAAAAGTAGACTTTGATTCTTTAAAGGAGTATTTAAGTTTTTTAATAATAATCAGTCCACAAAGCTAGAGTTATCATGCATGCCATCTAGAAAAAGCTGTGTCCAGTTAGCATTTTAATCTTGTTTTGGGAATTTAATTAAATTATATAATAATTTTTTAGCACAAGTCTTCTTAACGAGCTTCGTATTCATGTTTTAGAATCTAATTAGAAATAAAAAAAAATCATCAATCATTCACCTAATAATTATTATATTACCAAAATGCTGCAAAATTTTAAATTTAGTTAATTTTTCACTCATTATTTACAATTGGTATCAATTATCCACCAAAAAAATAAAATTACCCTTATAAAATAACTACTACCATCGTTTATGTTTGCTTTCTTTTTGTCATTTTATAAAGATAATTATATCTATTTAATTAGTGAATGATTACCATGACTTTGTGTGGACATGGGAATCCATCAATGTTTAATAATCTATCAATCAATCAGCCTACTAAAGTAGTAGGGCTAGCCTATATAAAATTTTCTATCTTTTTTTTTTTTTTTAATGTATCAAGTATCATCAATATTTTAATTCTTCAAAAGGAGCATTTTTCTAATTTTTCCAATATCCACAAACCAGTTTAGCGTTTACAGTTGAGTGCTGACGTGTTATGTTATTGACGTGTCAAGTACTGGGCTGTTGCTTATGGTTATGGGGCCTACACTATTCCTAACTAAAATCCAACATTTAGAATGCCGTTCGAAATAATGGGCTTTGGCAACTCAATAGCTTTTATCTGTTAACTGTGTATTAAACTACTAAACACACCTGCCATTTAATTTTTTTTTTAATACGAATCATAAATATTGCCTAAAAGCGACGATTAAAACTGAATTTGATTTGAAAATTTGATTAGCTGGGTTATCGGAAGTATAAAAAATCAGATTTTGAGGACAAGTAGTCTCACTCTTTTGAATATTACGTAAATCCATAATGTTGTTTTTGAACGTGTATGGTCTACACTTTCACCATAGAATTAAAAAAATAACTCGAGTTTATATAACCTGCTGAAGTGACAACATGGATAATAGAGTGATTATAAATGGATTTTGTGTAATTTAAATACATGCCAGGTCATTTCAAATACTATTGATGCTTGTCCTCAACGACTGTACTTTGTTTTCAAGGGTGGTAACTACGAGAGTATATGCGTGGACAATTTCATCTTTTGAGCGAAAATGTGTTCAATTGAATGATAATTGGATTGTTTTTTTATTTAAAAGAATAAAAGCTAAAGAGCGAGCTATGACGTTTATTCACTGAATGAATTTTTACAAGAGAGAATCACGAGATTACAGAAATTACAATGGTTTAAGAATTACACAAATTGATCTTGGAGAATTGAATGAGATATATGTATATATACATATATAGCTTTGTTTATATAGGCTGTTAATATTTAATAAGCTCTCTTTAGCCCCAAAAAAAAAACAGAAAATATAATGGTGGAAACTAAAATTTAATCCACTTGTCCGTAAAATTCATTATGATGTGTAGAGGGATTGAGCCATAATTGAAAATCTGATAAGGCCAAAATATCTTCTTCTTCTTTTTTGTTCGGGATAAAATTTTATGGGATTCGATAAAATCTAGAAATGGTGTATATATTCGGAAGAGGATCTGGGGTTCTGGATCCTTCCATTAATACCAAAGTAATTAAGTAAGAGATTTTTACTTTCCGATTATGCATGAAGGCATTAATTAGCTAGCTAGCTAGCTAGGTTTAGAATTGATTGCTTATAAATTTATAAGTTTTATGGACTCTTAATCACCCTTCAGATCGTTTAACAATAAACTATCACTATAACAAAATTATTTTTGCGGCCTTCTTGTCTTGCATTGCCAGCCTCACAAGAACTTGTAAGCCTTTTATTCTTGTTTATTATAATGAGCTTTCTTATAAATATTAACTTAGTTTTTTTTTAATCTTCATACGAGTATCTTGTGAAGTTTTTTTTTTAATCTTCATACGAGTATCTTGTGATCATTATTTCTTATAATTGTTATGAATTATGATGATCGGGTAATGGGTTGAGGAAATAGGATTAAGAGTATATAGGGGTAACTATTATAATGAGTTTTTGGATAAATATTGAAGAGGACCCAAAGCAATATTTAGTTTCATATTTTTTCAGTAAATATTACAAACATGCTTGAATACCAAATCAAATTTTGTAATAAATATCATTCAATCAAAATCATGCAATCTTTTATTATCTGTCATTACTCATACATATATAGTAATTATTTGTACGTGCATCTTAATTAACCAAATCATTAAAAAAATCACGAAATAAAAACATGCATCATGATATTACTTGCAGTCATTGATCAATCACGGGGTCCTTAATGTCGATTTAGAGATTGGCAATAAAAATATGTGCATATATACGATGTCTCCATTAGCAGATTGTAATGTAAAGAATTCTAAATCTTACACAAAAATTAATTAATTTGGCTTTCCCTTTGTTATTTTATTACGCTTCTTAATTTGTTATATGCAACAGGCGAAAAAATACTCTCATGGCTGCTACGGTACTTCTGCTTATTGGTTTGC
This sequence comes from Clausena lansium, assembly GCA_030449835.1. Taxonomy (NCBI): domain Eukaryota; kingdom Viridiplantae; phylum Streptophyta; class Magnoliopsida; order Sapindales; family Rutaceae; genus Clausena; species Clausena lansium. The sequence goes on from JASUUF010000369.1 coordinate 4,998,225, forward strand.
TTTTGCCTTGCCTCAAGTTGACAGGTCAAATCTCTTACTCTCTCTCGTTGTATAAACTCTCTCTTTCTTCTATCCTAGCAACTATAATAATTCGTTAATTTCAAAATAAATGAGTATATATGTCACTGGGTAACTGATGCCTTTGAGATGTTGAGGGTGCGAATTTGAGAGCCTTCACGTAAGTTTATTTTAGTCTCTATCCCAAAAATGTGGATCAAGAGTAGATTTCTCTCTGAATATTAATGAGAGTTGATTTTTGAGTTAAATGCTCAGCAGACTTTTAGACTATACAAGTATATGTATGTAAATTTCAAATTACTATAGATTGTAATCATTTAAAAAAAAATATTCCATTGAATGTCTATTAAAGATTTATATTCGGCCACTAAGGTATATACACTCATTTCGTAACCCAAAATTTCATATTAGAAATGCATACATAAACACATAACGTATAACAGAAATAAAAGCATGTCCGTTATAATCGCTCCCACTTTTTGTAACCCCAAAAAACTTTGGGGCATGTAACAAACAACTGCTCTACTCTAGTACTCAATTGTATTTCTTGTATGCATATATGCTTGTATCAATAATGTTAGGGATTCCAACATTTGAGTCTCAACTTAATTCCCAATGTTATGTGTCGCTTGTATATTGGATGATGGATTTCTAATTGAATGCCAAATCAATTGGGACTCAAATTGAGATTTAGATGTTGGGATGTTTAGCATTACTCATGCTTGTATATATGAAAATGATCCATCGTTGAACGAGCTGAGCTGATTTCTAATTAACTAATGGCTAAATTGAATCCAATGCAGCTGCACAAACACGACCTATAGGTGTTTGCTATGGAAGAGTAGCCAACAATCTACCGACTGATCAAGAAGTTGTGGATCTCTATCATTCAAATGGCATCACAAAAATGAGAATCTATGACCCGAACGAGCCAACTATCCAAGCCCTGAGAGGCTCAAACATTGAGCTCATGCTAGGTGTCCCCAATGGTGACATCCAAGCTCTTTCTGATCCCTCAGCTGCAAATTCCTGGGTCCAAAATAACATCCTAGCCTTTACGCCGGACGTCGAGTTTCGGTACATCGCCGTCGGCAACGAAATAGGCCCTTCCGATGAAGCTGCCTCTTTTGTTCTACCCGCAATGCAAAACATTTACAGTGCCATAGCGTCCGCTAATTTACAAGCCCAAATAAAAGTTTCAACCGCAATACAAACAAGCCTTTTGGGCAACTCTTATCCTCCCTCAGCAGGCTCGTTTGCGGACAATGCAAACTCCTACATAGGCCCAATTGTGCAATTCCTGAAGCAAACGGGGGCGCCACTTCTTGCAAATGTGTATCCTTATTTTAGCTACATTGGTGACACTAAAGATATAAGGCTAGATTATGCATTATTTACTTCTCAAGGAACTCCCGTTCAGGATGGAACTTTGGGGTACCAAAATCTTTTCGATGCCTCGTTGGATGCTCTTTACTCGGCGTTGGAAAAAGCCGGTGTGCCAGACTTGGAGGTCGTGGTGTCGGAGACCGGGTGGCCCTCGGAGGGCGGCGAGGCAGCTACGGTTGATAATGCAAGTACTTATTATAAAAACGTGATTAATCATGTGAGTGCTGGGACTCCAAAGAGGCCTGGAAAAAGTATTGAAACTTATTTATTTGCTATGTTTGATGAAAATCAAAAGGGTCCTGCTGAAACGGAGAGACATTTTGGCCTCTTTTCGCCTAACAAGCAGTCTAAGTATAAACTTGATAATTAAGTTGGATTGTAGCGTGTTTTACTTTATTAATTTTCAAATAATTGTGAAAGAAAATATATTATTAGTAAAACTATGTTACAGCTTCAGATTATGGATACTCTGCATAAAGTGTATCATAAATGCATACAGGTCCTTTAAATAAAAATAATAAAAACAAGGCAGGGGATTGAAAAATTCATATATTTCATGATAAAATTAAGCGTCCTAAAGCATAGAAATTGAGCTTGCTAAGCAATTATAAACTATTGTAACACATTTATAAATTAATTGCATTGTATATGTTTACTCATCCTTAGATTTTTCAGCCAGCAATGCATTGTACACTTCTCTGAGAATCTTATATTTCTCACACAGTCTATCGAAAAACCGCTTCCTCTCTTCTGAAATCTCCTTCACATTCTTCTTCTTCTCCTCCTCCAAACTAAGCTTTGTTGATTCAATTTGCTTCTTCAGCTCTTGCATCTTCAACACCTTCTCTTCATGCTGCTTCTGCAATGCCTCCAGCTCCGTCATCGTCGTGGTCATCGTCGCCGTCGCATTTGCTAAATTTCCAATTAAATGAGTCAATAATATTTTAAACTTCAAAATTTTTTTGCCCACAAAATCATTATTCAAAAGTTATGAATCAAGAAAATTCTGGTACCTGGAGGGTTGTTTGAACTGCCACTACTACCTTCCATGACTATAAAATCCTGAAGAGAAAAAAACACATCATATTAATAATATTAGTGATTTTAAAAAATAATAATAATAATGGTTCCTAATTATTTTAAATATTAGCCTCTAATCTTTAATCACACTCCTCGTGAGAAGAGAAATTTGGTAAATTAATTAAATCTTGGCTTTGGAAATCCTACAATTTGCTAAAAATTTATTTCTTTAACTCTCTGTTGTTTCTTTTCAAAAATCATTAAATTCGGAATACGAAGATCAAGAAACTGCCATAAAATCTATAGAGGAAGTTTTGTGTTCTATTTAATTTTACATTGGCTTTGAAAGATTTTCTTTTAGGGGAAAAAATTAATTAATGTAGTTTTAGAAAAAACAAAATAAAGTAATTTTATGACTAAGCTTGAAAAAAATCTGGTCAAATTGAGTAGACATGACTCAACATTACAAGCCATCTACCAATCAAGACGGGGAACTGGATTTTTGGTGTGAAAGGATATTAAAAAATAGGGATATTATTATTTCAGTACTTCAAGAATTTTAAAATATCAAATGACTACAAAAAGTATTGTTCCTTATTATTTTACTACTATATCTTTACAAAACTTTTTATTTTACTATTTTTCCGTTAGTTGACCAGTTAGTTGACCGTTAGTTGACTAGTAAAATATCAATTTCTTTAAAAGTAGTAAAATGAAAGGTTTATCATAAAGGGTAAAATTGGTATTTTACTGGTCAACTAATGGAAAAGTGGTAAAATGAAAGGTTTTGCAAAGATATAGTAGCAAAATGATAGGGACAAATACTTCTTGTAGTCATTTGATATTTTACAATTCTTAAAGTACTGAAATGATAATAACCCTAAAAAATAATAATAATCCTGACTTTTAACAGATGAAAAATAAATAAATAAATAACAGAGAGAAAAATATGCAAACTTAAAACTAGTCAGCAACTCAGCATGATCAACAAGAGTGAAGTTGCGCCAATGAGCTTGTAGCCTATTGGTAACCATTCTTGAGTGCCTTGGTTCGAGTTCCAGCTATGGCTAGAGTTCAAAATTTCCTCAATTAAGCATGAATGAGGAAGTTAATTGAGGAAATTAACTTGTAAATAATATTTCTCCCTCACAAAAATGCGAGTGGAGTCAATAAGTCCCTTCAATGTAAGGGTTAATTCGTCTGAGCAAGTGTTTCATAGAATTTAATGTAATATTATAGTCTCGTCTGCTGAAATAGCAGTTGTATATGTCTGATATATAATCAGTAACATGATGTATAATCAGCCTCAAAAAAAAAAAACAAGAGTGAAGTTGCAGAACTATCACCTTGTTCATCAATAAAATGGGAATTAAATTTGTGATTGAAGAGAAAAATATCATAAAATAATGAAATTAGGTATATATTTTGGTGGATAAAAAGTAAAAATAAAAATAACATGAAAATATGGAGAATAAAATTTTCATTTATCTTTGAGCCATGTCTCCAATGTGTCAACATGGGGACCCCAGTTAGACACATATCAAAAATACCTTACATGTCAGTCATTTGGACACAACTTCAGAAAACAAAACAAAGAAAAAAACCCTCTATGTGGTATATGAATTATTATAAGCTTAACTATAAGTTATAACAAGAACTAACACATAAGATTTGTTGAGGTAAAATGGATATTTGAGAGTGCTTGTGAGTTGTGAGAGCTAACCTGCTCATTGCTTATTGCTTTTGCTTCACTGTGTGTTTAGAAAAAGGCTTCTTCTCATCACTTGGTGGTGGTGGTGGCCCCTTCTCTTCAGAGCATGAAAGAAACTAAAATGAAAGTGCTTTTTTGTGACAAAGAGAACTCTATAGTCTCTATACCCATTTCACTTTAATGATAAATAAAAGAAGCAGAAGCTGCAGCATGGCACATGAGGCCAAGAAGCAAAAAGCAGAAACAAATGAGAGGGCAGTGCATCTTCCTATGAACGGAAACAAAATCGAAGCCGTGGATTCTGGGAAAGAGATTTGCTGGGCCATTGATGTGAAAAGTGTAACATTGGTCACTCAGGTCCTCCCCCATTCCTATGGTACAACTAGCTCGCTTAAAAGAATCAGAGTATTTTTTGCTACAGACATTAACATGTTTCTTACCTTACTGAAATCATGCACCCAGTGAGTGATCGACTTTTTCAACCCGAGCTATACTATGGTGCAACGCAATGTAACATAACACGTTGTATCGACTAAAAACTTATAACATTAAATGTCATATTTGTGCATTTCTCAAGATTCAGACAAAAATGCCCGATCAAAGAAAACTACTTAAATATTACTTGGCCTAACTCCTGAGAGCCTAATTAATTACTTTTTTTTAATAATGGTTACACACCAGCTTACTGATCGTATATCATATATTTACAACTACTATTTCAGTAGACAAATACACTAGGACTACAATATTACATTAAATTCTATGAAACGCTTTTTGCCCAGACAAACAATAGCCCTCACAAATAATATTGAATGAATGTATTATCTCCACTCGCATTCGCAAGGGAGAGAGACTATTTACAAATGAATTTTACTCAATCATGTTTAATTGAAAAATTTTTTGAGTCTCAGCCATAACTAGAACTCGAACCAAGACACTCAAGTAACTTAAATGTCTTAGTTACCAATAGGCTGCAAGCCCATTGGCTTGCCTAATTAATTACTTACTAGTGTGCGACATTTCAATTTATACATAACAAATATGTGTAGTTATGTTACAATAAATAGTTTAGTTTATTCACAATTATAATGTTTTATATAATTTTGCTATTAGTTTTAGGTTTTATTTACATATGTGTAAGAAAAAAGAAAAATGCATATTAACTATAGGACAAAACAAAGTTCACTATTAGATCATAATTATTTTTTTGTACCTTTTGTACTATTTTCAGTTCATATAGAATTATCCAAAATGCATTATAACTAAGCCTCTTTTGCCCTTTAATGACGATAATATAATATTTTGTACTACAAAATATAACATAACTAGTTAAAAAATAATAATACCTAAGATCCTATTTTAATTTAAACTTTACCTAATTTTTTAAGAATTTTTTTGACACATGTATTCTCAATCATGCATGTGCTCTGTTTTTCTGAATGCTCAAATCATAAAGAATCAGATTCCGAAAATAAAAATGTTGACAATGTGAATAACCATACAATAGCAAAACCTTATCATGGGCTATCATTTTACAGCTAGCAACATTGTGTTTTGGATTTATTAGGCCCACGCTGTAAATAAATAATGGACCTAAAGCTAAGGAGTGTAGACTAGGCCTTTTTGCTATTACTAGGATGGCTTTAAACTTTTCAATGGGCCGTGCACTGCAATTATTCTAGCATTCAATTGTCAAAAATTTTTAAGAAATAGAAACTTGCTAGAATGAGTCCAAAAATCCTAATGTGGTTTTGAATCTTGATCCCAAACTTTTTCCAATTTTTCTCGTGATTTTTTTGTTTGTCAAAAGTCCTTTTGATCATTGATTGGAACAACTAGTGTTTGATTTTGCTTCAACCAACTTTTTTTCCTTTTTTCTTTAGAAGAATTAAGAGTGATTTTGAAAAAAACTCTTTATAAGTGAGAGCATGAACTACCAATTACCATGTATTTTCACGGATTTTAATTTTTGTTTTTGCCTTTTTTTTTTTGGTGGCTTAGATAGAAAAAATAAACTGAGACATTGAAGACTTGTTATATTTAATAGACAATGGACTACAAAGGAGAAACTTAATACAACAGGCCATAAAATGAACTATTTTGAGAGGTTCTTAATAAGAGTCCTCCAGTGAAGTGTGGTTTATAGAACAAGAAAATTGTGATAAAACAAAGGAAATACTATTAGAAGATGATGCTAATAGTGATTAACAACAACACTCCAATGGTCAAGTTAGTGGTGGAGAAGTGTGGGTGCGGAGGATTTAAGAAAATCCGAGAGCTCAAGTTTGAAAACGAGTTGTTAGTGAGAGTTGTTTGTTTGCAAATTTATTATTGTGTTCTTGAGGGCATCTTCTGGCCATCTAGATAGATGGTCTTCTCTTATAGGAATTCCCCTCCCTAGGTAGGGGCATTTACATCCTTTCTTATTATAGTATCATTATATAGATATATTCAATTACAACACTATTTATAAATATATAATCATTAAAATTTAAATTAAATGAGAACTTTTAAAAAAATGATTTTGAGATTTTGAGATTATACATATAAAAACTGAGAAATTTGATAAGGTGCGCATCATTGCGCACATTATGGTGTGCTATGGGATGCATATCAAGATTTCATTAGCCAAGTTGTTTTGTGAGCTCCAAAGCCATTGTGTATCGTAACACGTGCAAGAGCATGCATAAGATCAAGACTCTAAAAAAAATTAGTACATGTATTATTAGAAAATATTACAAATAAACACACACATTATCAAAAATACATGTTTAGTTATCTTAATTGTTATATCTACTTGCCAACGGGCTTGTAGTCCATTGGTAACCAAGGCACTTAAGATTTCTTGAGTGCCTTGGTTCGAATCCCAGTTATGGCTGGGGCTTAAAATTTCCTCAATTAAGCATGATTGAGGAAATTAACTTGTAAATAAATTTCCTCAATTAAGCATGATTGAGGAAATTAACTTGTAAATAAATTTCCTCAATTAAGCAAAAAAAAAAAAAAAAACGATGATGTATGATCAATAACATGATATATAATCAGCCTAAAAAAAAAACTTTAGCCATGCATCACAAAATTTTAACAATAAAACTTACCAAACTATTTGTTTGCTTTTTTTGTTTCTCTTTTCCTTCAATTATAATATAATACTAATAAAGCCATTTTTGTGTTTGAAGAAATAATAAATAAAGCCACTTTCAGCAAAAAAAATTGAAACTAACAAATATGCGTGAAATTGGTCTTATTTGCCGTATAAACCTAGGATCATCTTGTCAATAGTCATATTTGATTAAAAACAATCATACAGTACTAATAAAACTATATTTCTTTTCTAGTACCCTCCTTTCGTGACATCTCTTATTATTAAGGTTTTCAAGGATATTCGCTATGGTGTGGAGGATGAGGGGATTTTGTTCACGAACCTTCGCAATGAAGAGAATGAAGTCGTCGGCCACCAAATTGCTATCGACAAACCCACTCTTTTTTTCTTTTCTTTTTTTTTGCCATATACGATTTAGATGCAAGTTTAGAGCTGTTGTCTATTACCATGTGCATAGGACCTAGAACTTGCATAAATACACGCAAATTTGACTGCATGTTGCTTTTTTAACAGTGCATTGAATGGCTGATAGATGCTTTAAAAAAGTCACAACATCTTTTGTTTATTTATTTTCAAACATATGGGTATTATCAAACCTTGAGCCTACTTTCTGATATTTTGATATTGTTATTGATTTGATATGGTGTTTAGAGGTTGAATGGCTGATGCCCCTTTGAGAAATGTTCATAACTTTTGTTTTTTTGTTTTCTCAACATTATAAAGTTTCAAACATTTTAGTTTACATACTTTCTGATACATACTATTATTGTTTTTTATCTAATATATTATTTGGAAGTTTATCAGAACAAGAACAATAAGAGTATAAATTAGAAAGTAGGCTTAAAGTTTAAACCAAAATGTTTGAAACTACGTAACGTAAAGAAAACAAAATACAAAAGTTATGAACACTTCTCAAAGGAACATCGGCCATTCAACCTTTAAACACTATATCAGATCAAGAACAATATCAAAATATCATAAAGTAGGCTCAAGGTTTGATAATACCCATATGTTGGAAAACAAATAAACAAAAGATGTTGTCACTTTCATGAAACATGTATCAGTCATTCAATGCACCGTCCAGAGAAGCCATATATAGTCAAATTTGCGTGCATTTATTCAAGGTTTAGGACCCATGCAGAGTGAATGACAACAGTTCAAAACTTGCATCCAAATTATATAGGGCAAAAAGAGGATGAGTTTGTCGATAGTAATCTAGTGGCTGATGACTTCATTCTCTTCATTACAAAAGTCAGTGAACAGAATCCCTCATCCTTCACACTATATCGAATGTCCTTAAAAAAGATGTCACAAAAGTAGGGCATTACAAAAGAAATACTTTTTAATTAGTACTTAGTTTAGTTATTTTAAAGCAGAAATTTAACAAAAAAAAAAGTACCGAGTGAAGCTCCCAACAGGTTCTAGCTATATCAAGTTTTTATGATTCATAGCTGGGACAACCAAGATTAATCAAGAGAGCATGATATCGATCTTGCTTGAGAGTAAAACAAGCATCCCAAATTAGACTCAAGTTGCGGTTAGGGTACAGAAAAGCCCTCTCACCCCATGCACATGATGAACACAAATTAAGAAAATAAAAATGGTAATAATATATAAGAGAGATACTAAATAGAATTTCATTTATGCTAATTAAGATCGAAGAAAACAAAATGCAGTAGTAGTACTACTTTTAACAAAAATAATAAAATAGAAAAGTTAGTGCCAAAATATCCTTCTAATCTATGCCAAGATGTCGAAACAACTCTCCCAGATCTTCCCACGGCAAAAAGTGCGCATTTAAGACAAAAAAAAATAAATTAAAACAAAGAAACTAATAAATAAATAAATAACTTCTTCTTATAACGCATGCCAGTACACGATATTCAAAATATGGACTTTCCATCCCTCCGTTAGGTTGTAGTTTCACGCAACATGAGTTTAAAAAACGACCCTCTTGTGAATTTCACAGCATAACATTTTGTCTCCATAAGATGTTGTGGCAACATTTTTCTTCTTTTTGGTGATATATAATATTTGGATGCAAGTTTTGAGCTGATAGGCATGTCTCAGTGATTGAAACACAAGTTAATTAGCGTGCTTTAGCTGTGAAATTTTTTGATGAGAATGACTAGTTTGTACATGGTAACTGTCAAAACTGCACAATCAGTATATTGGTTGGTCTATCCATAGAGCCTAAAGACTAAAACGGCTCTACCACTAGCTAAATTAGGCAATTGCCTAAAGCCCACATTGTAGGAAGATCCCAATTTATAAAAAATATATACTACATGAATAAATAATATAAAATTTAAAAAATTTTATTTACAGAAGGCTCAAGAAATTGTATAATTAAAATTTAATACTGAAAGTGAACAATAACATGTATACTTAATGATGACTAACACGTGTACTAAGTAGAACATTTAAGTTAGAATTATAAAAATTTTGATTATAATTATAAAAATTTTACCTAAATAAATAATATAATAATTAGCCATCATCATGCCATCATTCTTATTCTTTTACAAATTTAATTAATTTTGTATTGATGTAGCCTATGATTAATAAATTATTAATTTTAAATTTTCAAACGACTACAAATTCGCTTAATGCCTCAAATATCTTTAAGCTGTCACTGCTCAGGACTAGTTAGTTCTCCATCGGCTAAGTATATGTAATCCAAAATATTTATATATCTTATTAATTTAATATTTTTCTTGAATATCTCTTTTTCTCTCTATAGAACTTTAAATATCATCATTGCATCTTTAATTATCTTAATATGGCCTATTCTTTAGATTATTTCTCTCTCTCTTCACCATTTTCAACTTATGCGGGTGTCTAATGGCAAGTGTAACAAACAGAAAACAATTATGTCAGTAATTTAAAATTTAGCATGATTAAAAAGACACATGTTAGTTACATATTTAAAATTTATTTAGTTACATATTTAAAATTTATCATAAAAGCGATAAATTTTCAAGTATCCTAATTGTATAACAACATTTGTTATACATACCACTTTTGAAAAAATTATTCAATTTAGAATCAAGGGTATTAATAATTAAGATTTCACTTTCTATGATCATATATCCCCCATTAGTATATTATCAAAACACACAACTCAATTTTTTTTTTCTAACTCAATCATAAGGTCATGAATCCCTCTACCATATATTTTTAAGGGAAAAAATTCCAAATAAATAAACAATTAACAAGATTTTGAGGAATTTTTAATTGAGAATCTTATTTCATTCCATTACTTAGGCTCGGTTTTCAACAGAAATTGTTCAATTGAATTCATGTATCATTATTGAAAGGAAAATGATGTTCTTACAAATCTTTCCACAAAACGGTGCGTTTTGTGTAAAGTATAAAATCCCACTGTTTGCCACGTGAAAACCACACACTCTTGAGACGTAGCAAATTTCACTTTGTTCCTTCTTCCCCAGAACGCAAAATCAAGCAAAATCACGCAGCTCCTCTCTCTCCCGCAAGCTACTCAAGTCGTCTCTCTCCTGTAAGCTGCTCAAACCATCTCCGTCACTCACTAGGCAGCTCGTGATCTGTCTTAGCTCCGTCCTCTGCTCTGTCTCACTCTCCCTCGCTCTCTCGACTGGAACTCGCGGCCTCTCTCTCGCCCAAATCGACATGCATTGCTCTCAACAAAGTGATTTCAAGGTCAGCCGCTTGTGTTCATTTTGTTAATTTTCGAAATGGTGAAATTGGGATTGTGGAATTGAAAACCCTAGAAATCAAATTAGAAATTAGGCATATCATAATCAACACAATTGGCTTGTTAAGGATTGAGTGTGACAAATCAAGGATTTATTCCATTAAATTAGTTCAATTTTGGTGATCGAGAGAATACTATACTGTGGGTAGAAAAAAAGAATTGTTTTTTTTTTGGTCTGGCAAAGGAAGTATATGATGTAACACGAACATTCAACTTTTTGGAATGCAGTTTTGATCTTATTTACCAAAGCATTTCTTTGTACAAGCAAGATTTCTTACCCACTGATTTTTGGCAGTTTCGGAAATGCAGTGTTTTGGCATGCTGTCTATCTGCATTGGTGATTTGGTTTATGTGTTCCATTGATTGGATATCACGTGCTAGTGCTATTTTTATTTTTGTTTTAACTTTAAAAATTATTTTAAGATATGGTTTTAGTCAATAACAGTTAATTTGACAAGTTTGTTCTTGTAATTATATTATGAATCAGGCTGAACTCAAATGATTACTTGTGATGAGCCATACTTTCTTTGACATTATTTTATTGAATTTGATAACATCGTTGATAAATGGAAGATTTCTAAATCTTTGAAAGGCTCCCAGGTAAAAAAAAAAAAAAGCCATATATTGGCTTTTGAGTTTAGTAGTTTAAGTATATGAGTAGGAGCATGAGTGAAAATGAATTGACCGCACAATTTGGTTAATATTTTGTGCTGCAGGCATTATCTTTATCATGAAAGGATTCAAATCCAAGCATATTGAGATCAAAGGCAATTGATGAAGGATGAACTACAAAAAAGACAACCAAGTGTAATTGACAAATATGTCCCACAAATAATTATATGTATTCTAATATGTATTGTATTTAAGTTGTATATTTAACTATTTGCAATCATAACATCAAATGGGTTTAACATATTTGTTTCTCTTATTTGCAATACTCAGCAAGGTATTTCTAATGTTAACTATAAATCTAGCAAAGTTAAAAGAGTTGTCAGAATGTTGTTAAGTAAAAGCACACAGCCTAATAAGCAAATTAATTTCATTGAAACCGCCAAGCAATACAATTCAAAAAAGCACAATTTAGTTACAGCAGCTACTCCGTACTAACTCCATATTCATTAACTTGGTGAAAGAGTAGCTGCTGAAAATGTCCATGTTGCTGCAGTTGTGGTTGTTGAAAATGTCCATGCTGCTATAGTTGTTGCTGAAAATGTCCAAAGTTAAACATCTTGTTATAATACGAAATATAGTAGATAAGATAAATAAAAAAAGCATATATATATGAAGTGTGAAAAACTTACATTACAATAGTCCACAATTCCATAAGGATATATATTTATACCAACCCTACTTCCTCCAAGGTTTTGAATCACCCTCCTCAATTTTCTCCAACTCTTCAACTTCAGTGGTGTCTTCCATATTCTTTATCCCTGCCAAATGAATATATTTCATATTAACCAATTGGAAACAAGACAATATACTATAAATTTATATACCACATAAATTAAAAAAAATGATTAAGTGACAATTATAGCATTGTTTTGTCAATGTCCGTGGGCTGTATTTTTTTTTAATTCTATTCAAATAACGGGCAATATAATTTAGGAAACAGAGCAGAACAATTTGAGCATTATAAGCAGCCAAACTTTTGCTAGAATCTGTAATTACACACAGAACAAATTTTTTTAATTAATTCTTTTAGTACAATTAATTTGTTATTTTCTTCAAATTTAATCTAACAAAAAACTTGTGTTGTATGCAATGAGCAAACGATTGTCTATTAGCCGCACAGGATACCTGCCGGCCCCGTCAATTGCGAATTGAGATGGGGTAGTTGAAGAAAACGCATATTAGAAAGTAGGTGACAGAGACAAAGGACATCATCAATTAAAGTGACCTTGAAATCACTTTGTTGAAGCCGATTGTGTTGCGGAGAGAGAGGAATGAACTAAAATCACTTTGTTTAGAGCAATGCCTGTCTATTTGGGTGAGAGAGAGGCCGCGAGATCCAGCCAAGAGAGCGAGGGAGAGCGAGACAGAGCAGAGGACGGAGCTGAGACAGATCACGGCACTGCCTGGTGAGTGACGGAGACGGCCTGAGCAGCTTGAGGGAGAGAGAAGAGCTACGTGATTTTGCTTTCTGGGAGAAGAAGAAGCCGCTTGAAAAAAAATTAGAATTTGTTGCGTCTCAAGCGTGTGTGTTCAATCTAACATGTACGAGGGAAGCCTTTTAAAGGTTTGCGCAAAATGCACCGTTTTGTGCAAATCTTTGTGCGAATATCAGCTTTGTTATTGAAAATGGCACCATCAATAATCCCACAATTGCCCCATTAAAATTGCTAAGAGTCATATTATGGGTAAGAAGAGTAAAAAGACTCATAAACTTATAGCCAATCAAAGCGAATGTTTAATGTTTTCAGGTCGCAAAAGCAAGGTCTTGCTATGTTATGTAAGGAACAGGTCATGAAAATGATAGGTCGAGCACTAATATTTCGCCACTTGTAGCTAACAGAAAGTCAACGTTACGGAATCGGTCAATTGAAGACCGGTTGCAATAAGTTAAATGAAATAAATGGAGCTCTCTGTGTCTGCTGTCTACCCACTCTTTTGTAACCACAATTTACCCAAATAGCAAAATCAGTACTTAAAATTGAAAGCATTATTTAAGACTTCAAGTTATAAATGAATTTTCACTCCCAAGTCAAAATCAAAGATCGCAACAATAAAAATTCCATTTTAGGCTGTTCGTGATTGCTAGCATTTGTTTCATTTGCAGATTACAATTGCTTTGAAATATAACTTTAATCCAATGAATTAATATTGAGTAGAATCTAGTTGTCGTTTAGATAATAAAAAAATGAACAAGTAATTGATATCTAATGACCTTAAGAATTAAGATCATAATTATAATTAAAAGATTTATTATTTTCTTTTGAAATTTTTATTACATATGTTTAGTCTAATATAATATTTCATCAAACACCAGACAATATTATAATTTAGTCTAATATAATATTTCATCAAACACCAAACAATATTATATATATTATAACTCAATTGACTAATATCCTATGTGCACCCAAAGTATTCATTGTACTAAGAAATTATAGATGTAAATGATTTGTTGTATAGTAAAGTATTTAGAAAAATTGAACTGAAATAAATTGAACTAACCTTTTTCACAAAATGATTTGATTCATCTAAGTTTGTATGTTACTGTTGGAATTAACAGGATCATTGCCAAAGAAAACGTTTTAGGAGTTGTATGCGGTTATGAATCAACAATACAGAGGCCTATATGAAATAAATGGACAACCTATCTCCATACTAGAAAAATGTTAAAAAAAAAAAGAAGAAAAACATTGTCTTAGATATTGAATTAAATAAAGCTAAATATTTTTTAAGTGACACTCATAAATTCAGCTTTCACAAATACAAATATGAAAATATATTAAAAACATGATTCAACTTCTATTTAAAATTTGTGCTTCTTATCAATTTTTGTTTTTTCAAATGTCCAAATTTTACCTTAATAAATAGATAGAATGATTTGGTCATAGAGTAAACCCTCAACTTTAATATCTCATCAAAAGATCTTCAAATTTCGTTAAAAGAGAAAAAGTACAAAAAAAAAACAGATAATTAAACTTTATTTCCTAAGTCAAAGGACCAAGTAAAATATGTATTTTACTACTTAATATTTTCTGACATATCACTTTACCACTAAAATTTTTTAAATTGTTTTCTCTCACTTGATGTTTCAATTTTTATAATTTTACCACTAAATTATTAACTATATTCATAAATTATTGATGTCACAGGGGTAATTTAAGAATTTCACAAAGTATCATATTTATAATATTATCAATTAATTATTGAAAAATTATCACTGCACCATCTTTCTTTTGTCATATGTACATCTAATCACCACAAAATTTTGACATATTCTTTGGACCACCTCTGCTTTTAAACTTATATCAATCAACCACTTTGACCCTAAAAATAACCATTTTACCCCTAAATGAATTAAAATACTATTTTATTCTACAAAATTTAAAAAAAAATTATAATTATAAGAATACCTCTAAATTTAATAAAATAAATAAATCACAAAGTCTAAGATGTTAAATTTTCATAATTATAATTTATTTAAAAATTATAATGTTAATTTTTGTAATTTTTTTAATTATAATTTCATTTAATTCTTGTAATTAAATTAAGTATATGGAAGTTTACAAAAATTAACATGAAGAGAAAATTTCCCAATAATTATTATAAACTTTCCTATAATTAAAATTGAGAAACTTTCCTATACAAATTAAATAAAATTATAATTACAAAAATTAAAATGATAATTTTAAAATGAAATTATAATTATAAAAAATTAACATTTTTTAGATTTTGAGATTTATTTGTTTTATTAAATTTAGGAGTAATCTTGTAATTATAATTTTTTATTTTTTTAAATTTTATAGAATAAAATAGTCTTATAATTTATTTAGGGGTAAAATAGTCATTTTAAAGTGTAAAAGTGGTTGATTGATACAAATTTAAAAACAAAGATGGTCCAAAGAACATGTTAAAATTTTATAATAGTTAGATGTACATATGATAAAAGAAATGTGGTGCAGTGATAATTTTCCTTAATTATTTAAGATATAAAAAATAAATCAATTGATAAAAGTATTATTTCTTTGTATATTATTAATTTTGTATTTTTTAATTTAGAGGGTTAAATTACACTTACATAGTTATTGATAAAATAGACTTTTATGATAATTTCTGTTAAAAAATATATTAACTTTAACGGTTTGGTGGTAAAATGATAAAAATTAAAATATTAAATAAGGAAAAGTAATTGTTAGAAAATTTTAATGATAAAATAATATGTCAACAAATATTAAATAACCAAATGATAATGACCCATTTTATAATTACAATGCTGCTTCTACAGTGCTACTACTAACTAGATTTTTATGCGCCATATCCATTAGTATCAGCATTAAAACTAATTATTTGATATTTTATTTATTATTTTTCATTGTTTTGTGTTTTAAAAAATGAAAAACACTTTTTGAAAACGTTTTCAAAAACCACCCAAAAACTGCTTATGAAACTCTTGCATCATTTTCAATTTTTTTTTTCGAGTTATCGCATTCGCATCCCTGTTTAATCATTATTTTGAAGTAATAGGTCAAGATTGTTCATACACAAAATCAACAAATTTGGGACCCCAGAAGCCTTCTAACGGCTTTTCAAACCCTAAACCAATTTCTCACGCAACATTATCTAATATTTATCAACTTCGTTATTGAATTTGAGGAATCCCACGCCTAGATTTGGCGTCGGCCACTGCCCGTGACGGTGAAGCTGGCGCTATACTTGTGTTTGGTCGGAGAGTTGAGAGATCAAGCGCCTTAGGCGAGTGGGCTTAATTCAAACTTCCTCTGGTTTTGTTAATTTGTTCATAATTTTAATTTCTATTTTATGAAATTTGCAATTTGAGAGTGCCCTATTTTGTTAAGCATTTTAGTGAAAGCTACTAAAACGACCCCCTAATTCTGCGTAAGTTGTTGCTAACTGCAGGGGAGGTAATAATATGATGAAGCAGCATCACAAATTGACATTGTTTCTGTGCATGACATGGACCATAACTCTCCTCTATGGGGAGATGTTTGCATTTTGGATTCCCACTCTTAGCTCTTGCTCATGGCCATCGTCTTCATTGGTAATTTCATTTATAAAGAGTATCAATTTTTGACTTTTTAAATGCATGAATTTTTTTTTATGAAAATTTGTTCATATAGTATAAATGTTTGTTGTAATTCTGAGTTTAGATGGATGGAGTTGGTGGTTATGATAAAGTTGCCGTTATTGCGGATCCACAGGTGATTAGTTTGCCCTTGCCCTCTGTTGCTGCTATGCTGGAGCTCTGTTTTGAGTTACTGATATTATTTGTTAGCTTTAACAGATCATGGATAAAACCTCCCTCCATTTGCCTCCAAAATCACTTGCTCTAGAAGTCGCACAGTTCTTTACCGATTTGTATATGCGCAGAGCATTCTTTGCTTCCATCCTGCCTTTTAAACCTGATGTGATTTTGTTTTTGGGTGATCATTTTGATGGGGGTCCTTATTTGTCTGATGAAGAGTAAGAGCGAGGCTTGGTGAAATTTTCCTTTTTTAATAAACAATTCTGATCCAGGATTGCTTTTTTAACATTTCTTTCACTGATTAGATGGCAGGAATCTTTAAGCCGTTTTAAGCATATATTTGGCTTAAAAAATCAAGAAAGATTCAGAGATATCAGAGTTTACTTTCTTGCTGGAAATCATGATAATGGTTATGCATCTCTGCTCTCTCATAAACCAGAGGTATTATGCCATTTCTATCTTAAAAAGTACTCTTTTCTTGTTCAGATCATATGTGCTTCTGTGGGATATAATGTCAATGAATAAAGTGTTAAATTAGAGCTAGGTGAAGGATATGTCTGCCATGAAATTTTATTTATCATAAAAAGTATTGGCAAATTTTTATTGTGAGTCTCAGCAATTCAAGTTTTATGGGATTTATTTGTGAATATTACTGTTGAAATGCAAAGTGTTTCGGAAGTCCAGCGCATGAGATGTATTGAATTGAGTAGGGTGAGTGGATTGAGTTATGTGTATTTTGAAAAAATTTCTTCTCCGATGCTCAATAGTAACATATGTGCTTTCTTAGACTCGAAATAAATTGTTTATTAAGTTATAATTTACATGTTTGCAGATCGTTCGACGCTATGAAAAGGAATTTGGGAAGAGAAACTACCGATTTACAGTTGGAAAAGTTGAGTTCATTGTTGTTGATGCTCAAACTCTAGATGGTAAATTAGAGTGGCCAACTCTTCTTTAACATGGCATTAGCCTTATTACTATAGAATATGTGTGTTGTTTATATCTTCTAATGGCTCTGGAATAACTTCTTCTTTTCATCCCCCTCATGTACATCGATCCTGTAATCTGGGAAATTATATTTAACATCTTGAATTATGGCGATACCTATAGTTACCAACAGAATTCATTCTATAGATTAACCGTGTTTTGTTAATTGCTTAATTTTGCTGTTGTCAACATTGTTGGATATGGCTGCATTTAATAAAAAATAAAACATTACAGACATTTAGAACCTTATGGTACAACAGCAATTAGGACTTTATTTATTTGAAAGTGTTATCAAATGTTAGATGCTGCATTTTAATTGAAATAGATCAATTTGGGCATAAGGGTACAACAGCATGGTTATGCCTATTTGTTTCATTGGCTTCAAACTTCCTAATCCGTGTTGACTGTTGATGGCTTCAAAGCACTGGTGTTGTCCCTAACCTAACATTATTGTGTGTAGTTTGCTGAGGATCTGAATAGGATAGAAAAGATGTGCAAAAAAAATTTCATGATAAATCAATCAATTAATTTTGAAAGAGCAAACTGCCATGAGGTAAAAAGCTGTTTACCAACCACTACCCGATGAAGTTGGTGTCTGCAGGTGCTTCCCTGTATAGAGTTTCCTCAGAATACCGATTGAAGGGACTGGATAGGACATTTTCAAAATCACCAATATATTAAAAATTGTTGCTCTGAGACAAAATCTTAATTTCTTGTAGCAAGAGGATGTCAATACAATCTTTATAGTAATCTACTAGGTCATGCCTGCTTTTTGCTGCACTCTAAAAATAGTTTTGTGTTCCCTTTACACATCTGCGCTTTTGCATGATGGGGATTGGGGTTTGCTAATACTACCAGTTATTCATAAATTTCTGCTGATTTTAGATACAAATACTATTCCAGGTAATGAAGAATGAAAAAACTTTGTAACTACTCATTGTTTCAAACTTTCATCAGTTTTATTATTTTACTTCTCTTTACTTTCTCTTTCATGCCTGTTTCTTTTTTCCAATTAGAAATTGAATTTTCATAATCAACTAGTAAGTTCCAGTAAATAATTTCAAGCCCTAAGAAAATCTGTAACCATAAGATGGTTCTCTAGCATTTTGAAAATAAAGTACTTTTATTTCCTTGATTGTCTTTTGGAATTAAGTGTTAAATCTCATATGTGAAGTGTTTATTGAGGTTTGTGTCTGTGGAGGTTGGGACCATTCGCACCCTTATTTCTGTTTTCATGATTTAGAATAATATTGTTTATGTAAAAACTCTACTTCTGTTATCATAGTACCTGTTGTTGACTACTCAAACAGAGGAAGTAAATTCAAGCATAGTGTGCTCTGAATTTTTTAGGGATTTTATCTCTGAAGGAAAATGAATTAGACATATTGTTTATAGTGCAATTGAAAGGAGTCACTTCAAATGATAACTTTTAAATAAGTATATGTTGATGTCTCTTAGAATATCCTTGGAATGTGAATTTTCATAAATAATGCAAGTGCTAATGCCATGTACAGGACATCCAGAAGGAAACCTGGCTGCTGCAACTTGGGATTTTATTAAAAATGTATCTGTAGGTATATATATTAACTTATTTTGCCTGATGGTGTTAATCACATAGGAATAGTTTATGTATATTTTTTCACATTCTTTCAGATTTTCAATTGCTTCCAAGGGTGTTATTGACACATATTCCATTGTATCGGAGGGATGAGACTCCTTGTGGCCCTCACCGTAGTTCTTCAATTATCAATCAGGTATTACTTTTTTAGTTTTTGAGAAGTTAAAAATTTCAGCAAAACATGTTATTTATAGTCACTGTTCCAGATACATTTTAGTGCATTGCTGTGATTTTCACGTTATTTTGAGGAATTTTCTATCAGAATTCCTATACTTTTTTCAGTATACGAACTTTCAACTGAATATTTTGCTTTAATGTCCAGCGGATTGTGCGTACCAGTCACGGCCAAGAAATATCGTAAGCTTATCCTTCCTTTTTTATGCAATGGACAATAGAATTGCGATAAATTTAATTGGTGGTAGTAGAGCACTATTTGATAGTCCTGTAATACAGGTACCAAAATTACATCACTGAAGAATCGTCAAACCGCTTGCTGGACTTGATTAAACCTGTAAGTTCTCTTTACCATTATTTGTAGATCCGGTTTATGGTTATTTTGTGCTGGTACTGATGTGAGAAACATAGTAACGACATCATGCTCTATATAACACCTCTAATGATGACTTCTATGAATGTCTGTCAGGGTTGATGCCATGTAAGTTTTGGCTGAGTGCTCAAATTTAGCAATCGCACTTAAAATAATAGAAATATTTGAATTGTGTTGCTTTTTACCATCCTAGAGTATCCCAGTGCATTGCATTTTGAACAGCATTTTTCGAAATCATTTAAGAAAACAAAATGATGCTTCTGATTTGGTATTTTCAAAATCTGATAATGTGGTGGGTATTTTTCTTTTTGGAGGTAAACTTCTTTTCCTATATTTTTCATATTTATGATCTGTGTAAATAGGGCTTTATAAGTATTGATTCAGACTTTGTGTAATAATTGAATATTGGAATAAGTTATATTTTATTCTCTCTCTAATTCTTCTAATTTTCTCTAACTTTTAGGAAATAATTTTCTTTTTTCGTATATTGGTTTTGCACCAATCTGGTAGTAGTAGTAGAGCCCAACCTCTGATTCATACGTTTTTGCAACTAACACACGGCAGGAAAATCCAAAATTTCAAACCCTGAAACCCGTTTCACTTTTCCAGTCAGTTTTCAACGACCAAACTTCACCAATACCGCCTATGAAACCAAAAATATCCCAACAACAATGTTTCCAGAAGAGTCATTGCCAACCAACAAGTAAGCCTTTTCTGCAACCACCAAATACTTCCCAGCGTCCATTCTGTTGATATCCACTGTTGTTGAACCACACCCAGCCCTTAAGAATGCACATAGCCCTTGGTTTCTATCGTCATGGATAAGTATGTCATTGTTTAAAAATTTGCTGGGGGCTATGTGAAATTAACCAAAGTCGTTTTCTCCCATGTTATAAATACTAGGATGTATCTATAATTGACTGTAGTGCAGAGTTCATTCCAGTCCAAGTTCATATTTTTTTTTTCATTCAATGGTCTTAATTTAATTTTTTTGGTTTTAAGTTTTTGCATCAATCCATCTGCTTTCCTTTTTGATAACCTTGCATTGTACAGGTGCCCTTTATATTTTAAGAAAACAAAAATAAATGGGGCCTGTGTAAAAATAAGGGACGGGCCCTTAGTATTTGTGACATTTCACACCATTGCATCAATTATGTATCTATGATGCGGAGGCCAGTCCAATGATGATATGAGTTTTGCAGGCACTTGTTTTATCTGGTCATGATCATGATCAGTGTACGGTTTCCCATGAGTCCAACCATGAGAATATAAAGGAGGTAAGCAGTTAGATTTTGACTAATACAAGTTTTACAGAGAGATTGAATATACTTGATGATAATATGCAGCACACTGTAGGGACAATAAGTTGGCAGCAGGGAAACTTGTATCCATCTTTCATGCTATTATCTGCCAGTAATTCAGCTCTTTTAAACACGTCCAATTTGGAAGAAGCGGTTTTTACTCGTCTGTGTTTTCTTCCAATGCAAACACACATTTATATAGGGTAACTCTCCTGGGTGATGATTAAAAATGATTACTTTTGTATTTAAGCTTATCAGTTAGGTATTGTTCAAACCTTTACTTGCATTCGCTTATTATGTCAGGTATCTGTTGCTGTTCATAGTGACCCTTATTACTCTCCTTTTTTGGCCAACTGGTGGTGTGAATTTTGGGTACCACTGCAGTGATTTGTTGGCGTATGGTAAACAGCTCTTGAAAGTTGGAATCAAAGAAAAGAATGAAGATGAGACTTGTGATTATGAGATGGTATGGGATGCAGAAGGATCCATGCACCTTGTCCGGAAAGCAACAAATACTCCCATTACTTGTTCAAATGACAGATCAGGGACAGTGGAAAGGTGCTTCAATGCTAAATTCTCATTTACTGATACCATTTTATTAAAACAAGTGATACACTTTGATTCACATCTCTGGTTACTAGTATATGTTCTTTTATGGTTATTATTTTATTTATTTTTTTGTGGCAGGGGTAATGCTGTGTTGCGGCCCACAGCTCAGAAAGGTAATTCTCAGGAGATAGAGATCTCTTTGAATGTGGATGATCCCATGACAAATCTGCCCTCTAGAACAAGCAAATCAACGACAAAGTTCATAATCCATAGATTGGTGCGTATGTTCCGAATGCTTACAGTCATTGCTGTAGTAAATATTCCTCTCTACATGATGTTGCTGTTCAAGGATTGGATTGACCAATGATGTGGAATCTGAAGATGCGCATGGGGATTCTGCCTAAATGGTTTTACATGCACAATTGAGAAACTGTAAACTCCATATTCATCAGGATTAGGAATTACTCTCAGGAACCATCGAATCATGTGTAGGCCTTGCATTAGCCTCCGAATTCCAGAGGCACTCCAACTCTGAAACTGAGTGTTTTTTAGTGAATTTTCAGATAGAATTTTTCATTTTGCCCTTACATAATTATACATACATTCAGTAACTGTAGTTACTTTCTTCACCCAGTTGCATACATTCAATAGAACAATTCTGACCATATAATAATCTCCAATCAAGCTGCAAATTTCCTGGACTTGGATTGATAATTCTTCCTCGTTCAATCCATTTCCTTCATTGCCACAGTATTATTTCATAATATTAGACGACTCTTCTTCCTCCTTTGAGCCATTCCCTTATTCTCTGACACTCCTTTTGCGTTCGATGCAAGGTCCACACGGCCAACTACACACAACAGAATATAGCAAATTAACAAAACTCAGAATCGCAAGAAGCCAATAGTAATAGTCGTAATGAGCCTTGTTAATACTGCTTGAAACCCAGCTTTCTTTCCCTCCTTTTGAAGTGAAATGATCCACAGCGCTTACTATAATACTTGCCAACAGGTTTGCTACCAGCCATTCCTTCAGAGAAGCAGCTGTACTCGACATTCTCTTCGGGAACTCTTAATAAAAGAACTCAGTTTGTCCAATCACGTTAAATGCCTCTGCTAAGCTGATCAAGCAATACTGTGGCACAAGCCACATTGTAGACATATCTAACATGGAATGAGGATTGTCCTTCACGTATTGCTATTCTTCGTCTAACATTCTCAACAAATCCTGAAACTACCATGCCAATGCAAGAGAGAAATATTCCAATACCCATTCTTTGTTTCACACTTAGGCGCGCATGTTTACCCTTCATCTTTGATGCTAAGGGAATGACTACACGATCATAGAGGATTACCCATATGATAAGAGCAACAACTGAGAACGTGCTAAAAGAGCCAGCTGGAATTTGGAAGCTTGAAGAAATGGAACTAGCTTGCAGCAATGGAAACTAGTTTTGGCTAATCTTTATTGACATAATCACCCCGGTAGACCACAATGGTGTAAGCTTTATGAGTGCTCTGTACTCTTCTTCTTTAGGATTTCTAATGATGCAAGCTTTATTTAGAAATCCGATAAGGAACAAAAGCGAAAACAGCTCATCAAATTTTCATAAAATGTAGTTGAGGCAATGAGGCAATGAGGCAGAGGCAGTGGTAATAGTGTGTTACCTTAGAGCACTTGGCACAATGAGTAGCAAACCCTTAATGTAATGGTAACACCAATTAGCATCTACTGGAAGCAGGGGAAATTCTCTGTTCTTATAAGCAACAACCACCACTTGTGCGAAGCCAGTGAATAAGACCTTGCTTGCTTTCAGCTTGATTTATAAAGGAGAAGCAAAAAAAAACAAGAAACATGACAAGAGCATTAGGATTGCAGGAACTGTGAAACCAAATTTCCATCCAAGATGATCTTGAATTTAAACAATACTGGTTAAAGCAATCAAGACAGCAAGAGCTGCAGAAGCATAGTACCATCAAAGAACCTCTCCAAGACCATCTCTTCTTTCTAATTGATCTTCTTCAAATGCTAAGGAGCATGGCCTAATGCCACCAGCTCCAATGGACATGAGGGCGAATGAAGAGATGTCATTTGAGCTGTGGTTGGGGATTCACAGCTTTGGGATAATTGGGTACATGGGTAGGCTTCACTTGTGGAATCATTGCTGTTAACCATCCTCTGTTACATAGAAAATTTAATATGTTTTCTCTAACAAATTGCATATGTAAACATGGATTTGAAAACTTGTACCAAAGACTGAAGAGGGAAGTGAAGCCAATGGTGAGGAATCGACCCAGACAAGAATCAAAGAGAAAAGCACCCAAAATAGGCATGAAATTCATAACAGCATTCCATAAGAAAAGAATATTAGTTCCCTTGTGTAGCAAGATCGATCACTCCCCAAGACCCTTTAATCAAATCTTAAACAAGATGCACAATCACAAATGTTGAACAAAGAAATTTTAGACAGAACTCAATACCAGATTTCTTCAAGAACGGTAAAAGAAACTAAATCAGAAGAATAAAAAATGACACTTAAGTATTTTACGCGGTTCAACTGAGCAAGAATGTTCAGTTTACATCCACGGGAGAACCTCTCAGATGAGCTTTTCTTATTCAACAATGGAGAATTTTACAGAGCTTGTACAAGGATCACCAGAGAACAATATTCTACTTTCTCTCTCTAAAACTACCCAATACAATGCTCTCAAATCTATCCCAAAACTACCTGAGTAACCAGCTTATAAGAACAGAAATGAGTAACAAACTTAAACCCAGATTCTACATATTATCGACACGTTTCATAACAAACTTAACTAAGCAAGCTTCATTCTCAGCACACGCTTGATCACGTGAGTCACTTAAGTTATAGCCAAAACGCACATAATTCCTGCCGTTTAGAACAATTCTGTTTTCTGTTATGGCCACGTGACAAACACATGAAAGCTTAAGTTAACAAACGATGTCGTTTCTGCATCTCAGGTTTGATTCACATGTTTCTTCACACCTTGGCAACTCCTATATGATAGTCTCTCATCAAGTACAATTTCATGTTTGGCCCCAGCCCATAGCTTGCTACCTTATAAAAATCCTCATCTCCGCTCAAAGACACAGCACAAAGATCAGAAACCTTATTTTCACTTCATGTTTTGTTTGACTCCCCAAAATATAATAAAAATCAAAGATTGAGCATATATATATATAGCGATTGGCTTGCCACCTTTCTCAAATGCCTCATTTGCATGCACCAAATTAGCCCAGATTGCACCCGTCTGGCATTAATGGCGCAATTGTACCATACATATACTTTCATTTTAAAAATGCTAATCATGTTGATAATTGCAATAAGTATCCCATACTCATATGACCTAATCAGTGGTGGAACCAGAATTTTTTATTTATAGGGGCCATAATGAAAAAACTATAAACTTGACTAGCTGTAGCATAAATCTGTAAAATTGAAGATGCCAGCAGTGCAGGGTGGGCTGAAGGCCTGGGCAGGCCTGGCGGGTTGGGCCTGAAATTTCAGGCCCGTTGTTCACTGGACTGGACATGGGCCTCCTTAAAATCCCAGGCCTAGGACTGGCCCGTGTGTTAAAAAACAAAAAAAAAAAAATCCTAATCTATTCTTATATTTATTATGTTGTGATGGGATTTACATAATTGTGTTATTTTGGTTATTATTTAGTTAGTAATACTATGTTGAACACTTGATGATTTGAATTTGATATCTTGATTTTAGTTTTTTAGATTAGTCTTTGAAGAATTAATATGTGAATTATGTAATATTACAGGTTTTATTATTATAACCTTGGTTTTTTAGGGTAGGGATGGCAATGGTACCCACAAACCCGTCCAAACCCACCCGTCAAAACCTGCCCGCTACGGGTAATTTTGTGAGTTGTGGGTGGATTTGGTATCACTAATTCAAACTGCAGCAGGTTGCGGGCGGGTTTGGTATTTGACAAAAATCCGTCGGATACCCGCATGGAAATCCGCCAAACCCGCACTTTTATAATTTTTTTAAAGTTTTAATTTAAAATAATATTTAAACTTAAAAATATATAATTGAATAAATGGTTAAACGTGCAACTAATCCCTAATTACTAAAGTTGTAACTTAAAAATTTCTTGTGTGTTTAATTTAATGGTATAAAAAGGCATTTTTATTTCAATAGAATATAATATCTATAGCATTATACATTACAAACTTATAATCATTTATCTTTTTTCTTGATAAACTTGTATATGCAAATTTTTCTACTAAAGTAGGGAGTAACAAATTCTCCGAAAATGAAGATATTGTTAATGAGATAAGGAACTAAATTTCTTTAACTTAATGCATGGATTATTATATACTTATTATAATTTTGTATGGACTATTATTCTTTAAATTAATGCATGGATTATTTCATTATTTTGTCATGATTTTAATATTAATATTTAACTTAATATCAATATTAATATTAATCATTATTGTAGGAATCGTGTTGGATGGGTGCTAATGGCGGTGAATGAAATGAAGATCTTAACTTTTAGAACTTTTGTTGAATGATAATTGTTACTTTTGGATATTAGTTTGTACGTTTTTTTTTTTATGGATTTGTGTATTTCATACTTAAATTTGAGAATTTATTTTGGATTTTAATTTTTCATTTAGATTGATTAAATTTGGAATTGAGTATATATGTGAAATTTTAGGTTATTATTATAAATTTACATATTGAATATTTGTTTTTTTAAATGTGGGGCCCGCAAAAAATCCGCCGGGTACCATTGCGGGTTTGGTAATTATCAAAACCCGCAGCGAGTTGCGGGTGGATTTGGTAATTTAAATTTTGTGCATACTGCAGTTTCCAGTAATTGCAGAACTCGTCATGGGCAGATCTATCGCCATCCCTATTTTAGGGAACTTATTTTTCACCCACCAATGCTTGGACATGATTGTAGAGGGTCTGGACTGCTGCAGTGAGTGGCGGGCTTGAGCCGGGCCTTGGCAAAGCCCGTCCAAGCCCGTCTAAGCCCGTCCCATTGCCAAGCCTACATCAGTGGGCTGAAATGGATTAAGTATAAAATTTAGTAGGCTACAACGAACTTATGTAAAAGATGAGGGGAATTTAAAGCATAAAATTTATGTAAAATAAATTATTTTTAATTTTTCCTCATTTTTCTATTTTCGCCTCTAGATATATATATCATGAAATGATTGTACTTAAATTAATATAGATTTTAAAAGAATACGTAACTAGTTTAAGAATTTGCACGCTCACAAGCGCCATTAATTGAAGCATATATTATTTAATGTTGTGCATGTACCCATAATGATTGTGGCACCACAAAGCTTCACACCTCTTAAGTACACTAATAGCCATATATATGGAGGGTTAATGGGATATGGCCTCTTTTTCTGATTGGTAAGAGGGAAAATGAGAGAAAATATTTTAAGCGAAAGATTTGTCCCATTATCGAAGTACGTAATGCGAAAGCAAGCATCCTTGATTGTTGTATTGATCCTAATAACAGCACCTGCATATTTATGGTCATATTTATGAATTTTAAACGAATATTGCCTCATATTTTTAGATTAATTTGGCCAGTTTCACGTGTGCAAATTTCTCCACAAGAGGTAGCATATCAAGGATGGTCACTGTCGTTTTAGCTAGAGAAGATGTTTGTAGAAGGAATCCCAGGTTGTGGGTTCCATTCAGTAAAGGACGGTAGAATGTGGACTAACAATACATGCGTTTGGCCCAGAGGAAAATGAGAAAGAAAATCTACCAAAGATTTTCCTGCGGGAGAAAGTGAAAGATTTGTCCCATTATTGAAATAATCCCAAAGCTACGCATTATTGTTCAATTCATTGTGTATTAACAGCTGGAACTTTCAATAATGTAAATTATTGATTTCTAGGATCATATTAGTATATTACATTACTGTGTCACAAAAACATAAGCCAAAGTTATTTATCAAACCTTAGATGTGAACTCAAGTTAAAATACTGAACTTCATTGAATAAACACATTGCAAATACATATATAGCAGTTGAAGAAGTATATGGTAAAATGCTATGTAAGAGACAATTTGCAGAGCAAACACCATTCTACAAAAGAGTTCGTAAATCTATAATCCTAGTCGCTTTCTTCACCCAGCCGCATAATTATACACACATTCCGTAAGACAAATCATACCAAACTGATTGAATTAATTCAAATCATGCTGCCAATTCCCTGGACTACTATGATAAACTTTCTTCCTTCTTTAAGCCGTTTCCTTCATTGCCATTGCCCACCCGGCTATTTCCTAAATTAAGTAGCTCTTCTTCTTCATCCTTTATGTCATTCCCTTCGTCTCCAACACTCGTTACACGATCAACGCAAGGTCCATATGCCCAACTACACACAAGGAAGTATACCAAATTAACAAGACTCATAATAGCCAGAAGCCAGTAGTAATTGTCGTAACGACCCTTGTTGATATTGCTGGATACCCAGCTTTCTTTCCCTCCTTTTGAAGTGATATCATCCACGGCGCTTACTATAGCACTAGCTAACAAGTTTGCCACAGCCATCCCTAGACCAAACAGAGAGGCAGCTATACTTGACATACTCTTTGGGAACTCTGAGTAAAAGAACTCTGTTTGCGCGATTGCATTGAATGCTTCTGCTAAGCCGTTCAAGCAATGTTGTGGCACAAGCCACATTGCTGACATTTCCAACACGGCTTGACCATTGTTCAAGTAACCCTCTCGGATAGCTTTTCTCCGTCTAATATTCTCCACAAGTCCTGAAACTACCATTCCCATGCATGAGAGAAATAGTCCAATTCCCATTCTTAGTTTAACACCAAGCCTCACTGGTTTACCCTTCATCTTTGATGCCACCGGAATTAAAACACGATCGTAGAGGACTACCCATACTGCTAAAGTAATGATTGTGAACGTACCGAAAGAGCCTGCGGGAATCTGGAATCTTGAAGTAACATGTCGATCCATGGAACTAGCTTGCAGCAATGGAAATGAGTTTTGGCTAATGTTTATCGACATCATGATCCCCGTAGACCACAATGGTAAGACCTTAATGAGTGCTTTGAGCTCTTCTACTTGCTCTATTGTGCAAAGACTCCACGGATTTAAAGCTGATCCATCTGGAGCAATGTCTTGTTCTGGATTTCTAATGAGGCAAGCTTTATTCAAAAACCTGATGGCAAAAGCAACAAAAGCTCATGAAATATTCTAACTGAAATTAAATAAATGAAAATGAGGTAGTTAACATATTACCTCAGTTTGCTGGTTGGCACAACGAGCATAGAATCCTTCTGGCGATGGTAACACCAACTAGCATTTGGCGGTGGCAGGGCAAGTATTCTGTTCTTGTAAGCAACAACTGCAACTCGTGCAAAGCCAGTTAATAAGCTACTGCTTGCTTTCAGCTTGACATACAAGGGAGAAGCAATGAAGAACAGTAAAACGGACAACACCATAAGGATTGCAGGAACTCCGAAACCAACTTTCCATCCAAGATGATCTTGAATGTAAACGATGGCAGTCAAAGCAATCACGACGGCTATAGCTGATGTAGCGTAGTACCAACCAAAGAAGCTTTCTAAGACCCTCTCATTGTTGGGATTATCTTTTCTGTCCAATTGATCAGCTCCGAATGCTATGGAACATGGCCTAATGCCACCAGCTCCAATGGATATGAAAACAAATGAAGAGATTAGAAGAGTCATTTGAGCTGTGGTCGGGGATTCACAGCTTTGGGTTAATATGTTGCACCGCGAAGGTTTTACTTGCGGAATCATAGCTGTTAACCATAGGAGAACCATCCCCTGTGACATTGAAAATTAGATGAGATTTCTCCTCATAAAGCATAAGATAAAGCACTTCAAAATTAATTTCGTTGATGATTTTAATTAACAACAC
Source organism: Clausena lansium (assembly GCA_030449835.1). NCBI lineage: Eukaryota > Viridiplantae > Streptophyta > Magnoliopsida > Sapindales > Rutaceae > Clausena > Clausena lansium. The sequence continues at coordinate 5,028,053 of JASUUF010000369.1, forward strand.
ATTTCACCTAAATATCAGAAACCACATCAATATTTCAGCTCTGTCTGCACAAAGCTATTTCTAAAATGAGCTAACATATTGGCGTGATTTCTTTTTACTGTCCGCACTCGATGACTAAAGGATCAACTAAAATCCACTGCGTACGTAAATTGGGAAAGGAGATTCTTGTTTGTTTGTTTGTTTATCAAATTTGTTATTCAAATAAACCGTTTTCTTCAGCTTCTAATGTCACTAAAACATGGGCAAGCACCCTAAAAGGGCAGTAAAATTTTTCTACTACCATTAAAAATGTTAAGTTCCACAATCATTTATGACAGAACAAGGAAGAATCCCATTTACAAACTTAAAAACTTTTACATATATTTCTCGTGAGGCCGAGTGAAAATGACAGGCAACATAATGAGATGATGATAATAAATTGAATGCTATTATGCTAATGCTTAAACAACTACGATAAAGCCTTGGTGAAAATGACAGTCCCCGTCGACTAAAATCTTTGCTTTATTTATCAATTTAGGAATGGTCAAAGTATGATTAGTGTTGTGATTATAATAATAACATCAAGACTTCAAGAGACAGTGAAATTGAAAAAGGGTAAAGAAGATTTAGTTACCAGGAGACTGCAGAAGGAAGCCAAGCCAATGGTGAGGAATCGACCCAGATAAGAATCAGAAAGAAAAGCACCCAAAAGAGGCATGAAATTGGTAGCAGCGGTCCAGAAGAAAATCACATTTGTACCCTTGGCAACTCCCAAATGATAGTCTTTCATCAAGTACAGTATCATGTTTGTCACCAGCCCATAGCTTGCCACCTTCTCAAATGCCTCATTTGCTGCTCAGTGCTCAAAACATCACATAACACAAAGTTAAAAGTAAAAACAAACCCATTAAAAAAACTCTGCATGCAGTGCGAGGACCACAGAAAAATCAGACAAGCAAGCCCCCCCATGTGAAAAAGTTTAAAGAAAGTTCAAGAATATTAAGTCATGCACAGAAAAACACACGAAGTCACAAACTCGATGCGAAGTGTAAGATTCTTTTAATGAGCTTACGATGATGTGCAGTTGTATGAACTTGCCTATAATAAATGGCATGGTAATGAGGCCACCCTTTCTCCTTCTCTCTTGAATATTATTATTAGCTGCTTCTTCTTGTTGTCTCGTTTCTCTTTGATCTGAAATTGCTTCCTCCATTGTTGAAACTTTAGCTTATAGCTTTAAGAGAGAAGCAAAATCTAGCATGAAAAAGAGCTAGCCCTGAGAGATTTTATAGTAGAATGGGATTCAGACAAAGATCTTCTTATAATCTTGTTGCGTGTAATAAATAGGAAACCCACTTTCTTTTTTCAGTCCAATACCAAAAAAGTGAAAAAACAAATAATAATAAATAATATTAAAAAACAAATAATTGAGGTGAGCGAAACATACCATGATCTTAGCAGCTTTTCTTGTAGTTCACATCACCTTAACTTTACATCATTCTTTTTTCTTTTTTCTTTTTTTTAAAGAAAATAAAAACAACTTTTGAAATAAAAAAGAATCAAGAGGGAGGGAGAGTAGTACAAATCATCAATCATCATACCCCCTTTTTGGGATATGGTGTGGCAGGTCTCACGGTAATCAGACGGGCCACTTCTCCCTTTTGCTTTCCTTTGTTACAGCTCTTGAGTCAACATCACCACAGTCACAGATAATGGGCAACTAGCTAAAAAGGAGAGATCTAAATATCCAATGATGATTATATATAGGGCCTTGCTGCGTACGTTACAGTTCATGTATGTAACAGTCCATAAGTGGATGAAATTTCATTTATGAGTGGATGACCAAAGACCAATCTCAAAGTTTGTGAACATGCACGTGGGGTACAACTGATAATAATCACCACTAATTTATTTTTCAAAAAAATTAATTTTGATCAATGGGAAACAGAGTATTATTTTAACATTCTTGGAAATTGAAATTTCAGATCAAGATTTGAAAGAACAACAAAAACAACCCACTCTTGGCATGGGTTACGCTTTACAGAGAAGAAATTTCTATTCAGAATCACTATGGGCTGTATGTACACATTTGTAGTTTTGTAGTGGTGCAATTATCAATGATGAAAAAAAAAATCTATTTATTATTGTTTCATTTCTACTGAGTACTGACATTTCAGGTGTTGATTGATGGATCATGATGCATCAAGAAGTTTTTCTTGATTCATGAATTGTTTAAACACTTCATCAGTTTGAGTAAAAGGTTGCCAGAAGGTGTTGACATTTCCTACTCTTGATTTGCTATCAGACGTGAAGTGAGTGAAAGGCTCTGAAGACATGTGATGAGAGTAGAAAGTCTTATATTTAGGATGTTAGGTGAAGAGATGTAATGTGGTAACTTTTTTCTTCATCAATTTTTATGTACATAAACTGGTGAAATAGATAAGAGTTGGCATTGAAAATTTTATTGGGTGGTTCAAAAATACCTAAATTTTAGGTTATTCAATTGAATTCTTGTAACAACTACGTGATTAAAATTCAATAGTCCCTAAATACAATGAATAATACCAATAGCATGTAACACATGCCTATTCTTCCTTTGAATCAATGAGAGCATGATTTTTCTAATTACAAAAAAAAAAAATGTAACGAATGTATTAATTCCACCCCCCATTCCACATCAATTTAACTATCCTAGATTAATGAATTTTAATTAATAAAATATATTAATCCTTATTATGGAACAAGTATACTAATACTCTTTTTAAAATAAAATAAGACGTTATCAACTCCGCAATATATATATTTAGTATTTGTTGTAGATATTATCTTGCATAAAAATAAAAGGTTTAAAATTTAAACTTCACTTACATAAACTAACAAAAAATTAGCATAGCGAAATAATAATAAAAATAATTTGGCATTTACAATCTTTTAATTAAAATATTAATTTCACCGCTAAATATGGACACAACACAACTATAATTCAAAATCTTTGCTTTAATAATTTCTTAAGACTTTATAGCAATTTCATGCGTCCGTTGAAATAATGAATAATGCGGCGTTAGGTTTGATTTGACTACAAGAAATCAATCTACTCATAAGTCACAAGGAAACATACACCACTTGTTTTTTGCCATTACTGTATAGGCTCCAGTTTAAAGCACCCTTTCTTATTTATATAATCAAAATGATTTATAGTAAAAAAATATATTATAATTTTAATCTTGTGATTTATAAAAAAGTGTTTTAAGGTAGAGCAATTCTAACATAGCTAGATTTTAGAGCAATTCTAACATAACCGAATCTTTATTTTATTTTTTATTTTTTCCTTTTAAAAAAATTATAATATAAGCATATGCCACTAGTTTTTATTTATTTTTAATTAACTAATAACATTATTAGTGAAAAAGAAGTAAGTGATAACATAATATCTTGAACAGTTACTATGTGTTCTCTTTCATCTCACTAGAGAGGGCATTGGCTTTTTGTTTGTGTTTTTATTCCTTTCATTTTCCAACTGCATGAGAAACTTTCTTTCATTTTCTTAATTAATTTGTCGGGGACTTGGATTTCCTTGGTGTCGTTACCCGTTTGAGTCAATTAGAGACCAATCAGAGACCAGACCAAGTTTCCTTTTCACAATTGATTTGAGATTATTGAATACTGTTGATACCAAAATCCCAACTTTCGTGTTACTCCATTCAAATTATTCAAGATTTAGATATACCGTATCTCGTACTTTTATAATTTTTCCCCCCAAAAACCAAAAAAAAAAAGGAAATCTTATCATCTTATGACTTTCATTATCACAAATAAAATCAACTTTTCTTCTTTTGCTTAGTGGTATTGTTATTACAATGTTACCTCGAGCCTAAAGTATAAACTTGAATGAAAACAACCTCTGGCTTACTACTTCATAGTTCATACAAACTCTCATTGTTTGAGTAAACAATAACTTTTCTTATTTTCAAAATTTATACAGAGTAATTATTTAGCATGCAAAGTCACTGCATGCAGCGATATTAGCTACCATATGCCGTTTTCCAGTTAATCCAAAGCTTTGAAATTATGAACAAAAAATTTACACAGTTCAGTTACTTATTACATAATTGATGATGTTCTTTAGTTTTATGTGTGTCAGTGTGTTTTCTTCTTTTTAATTAAAAATAATAATTTAAAACTTTTCTTACATGTGATTTTCGACAATTATCAAATCATAAAGATACATGTTTGATGAACTCTAAATGACGTATGTGATGATTTTCAACTTTGCAATAGTAAAAAAAATAATAATAACAATAATTAATCTCGAAACTAAACTGAGAATCATTCAGGAGCTTAAGCCTTAATCAGTCCTTGTCGTCTGATTTCCATCATGTTAAAAAACAAACTCTTCACAGTTGATATGAAGGGTGATTTCTCAACTATTGAAAATAGACATTTCCCATTTGGATTTAATCGCAATATGACTATAGATTCTTGATTTGTAAAATCAAGTTGATAAATTAAATGCTGTTCATTCCAAATATACATTTGTAAAATATTAATCTCAAATGAGGTGCCATTAATATAACGAATGATCAAATGGCTCCGTAAGTCAACCGTTAAAGTAGTGTTAGATAAAAATTCGGCCTGATTGTTGCATCACACGCCAAGGAAAAAGAAACCGCGTAGCTGAATTTGCAAATGTTACAATGAATCTGAATCTGATAGCAGCCTCTGCCCTCTAGAGAGGTCCCAATATTGGTAGGGTAAAACGTAAAATAAGAAGGGGACAAGACGATAAAGGCCGGCATAGTGCCACTCTATTAATTTTAGGTCTTTGCGTGTAGCAGTTTGTCCCTAAAGTTGACACTAAATAAAAAGAACCCCCTCAACTTTCTTTTCAAACTTCAACGGCCTACTTCTAATAATATAACAACAGCTTCCTTTTTCTTTTTTTTTTCATTTTTACTTTCTTTCTCATATGTGAAAACTTGAACAGCCAATGTGTTTGTGTGAGAACATGCACCTACTCAAATCTTTGTGGAAGGTAGGCCAAAGCAAGGAAAATTAAAAAAAAAATCGTTTTGTTATTGCATCTTATCTTATCTTCACTAACATCAATATGTAAAGAGACACTTTTTCTGTTAGGTGGATGTATTAGCATCAAGAGAAAGTGTTTGAGATGTGAGGATCCATATCATTTTCAAGTGTATTTACAAGCTAATCATGGTATGAAAGTTGTGGGTTATGAATTATGAGGGGTTGTTCGGATTAGTAGGTCCATGAAGTTTAGGATTTGAGCTTGCATGAATATTTCTCCCGAATTTAAGCGTAGAGATAATCCAAAATAAGCACAAATCCCTTTCTAACCTAGAAGTTTTCAAGTCGTATGTTGCATTCTCAAAATATTTGATAAAATTAAACGGAAGAAGCATCAAGAGAAAGTGTTTGAGATGTGAGGATCCATATCATTTTCAAGTGTATTTACAAGCTAATCATGGTATGAAAGTTGTGGATTATGAATTATGAGGGGTTGTTCGGATTAGTAGGTCCATGAAGTTTAGGATTTGAGCTTGCATGAATATTTCTCCCGAATTTAAGCGTAGAGATAATCCAAAATAAGCACAAATCCCTTTCTAACCTAGAAGTTTTCAAGTCGTATGTTGCATTCTCAAAATATTTGATAAAATTAAACGGAAGAAAAATTAGTAAATGCAAGCAAAATTTGAGAAATGCAATAGGAATTTTGGTGGTGATGTACATGTTAACCAGGCTAGGGAAGTGACCATTATAAAATAAATTGAAATTAGCTGTAAAAGACCTCTTCGAAGTGTTAGATGGTATTGCTTTTTTCTAAGAAATCATGAGTTGGTTGGGAACACAATAAGATTTGGATGATTTGTTGTTGTTTTCATAATAATGGGTAGAAGTTAAATTATCATTAACTCAAGCAATAAATATTGGTCCAAATTTGATGAATAAAGGTGAGTCAATCTTCAATTCTAGACAACTTTATGCAACCATGAAAAGTTGAAACTACCCCTTTTCTACTATAAGAGGGAAACAATATAAGAAAAAAATTCCTGTTGAAAAGGAGAAGAAGAATCAAGTAATCAACCATGAATTATCCTCACAAAACCACAAGGAATCTCATCATTTATGATTTGGAAAAAGAATGCTGCGGAAGGGTCCCCAAGGGCCCATGCCCATGGCTAATCCATCTGAAAAGTGGACTCATTTGGGTCCACCAAGCCACTTGATTATTAGGCCCCAAGCTATGCAGCCAATTTGATAATGATAAACTAAAGACGGAAAGGTTAAAGGGATTGAATGTAATGATAACAACACATGACTCGTTACACTACACAACTGGCGGATTGGGCCTCTAGGCATTAGCCCATATTGCTTGTCTCCAGGCTCTAGCCTTTTCCACCAGTTCAAAATTGAGAGTATCATGGCAACAATAAAGAGGTTAAAGACTGTTTCTATATTCTAATAAATTTGCGGGAGAAGCAATTCAACTTTCCTGCAATGCATGTTTCTAATACGAATGCAAAAAGATGATATTTGGGTTTTTTTTGGGGCTTAAAAGTAAAATTTTAATGGTAGATTATCATGATTGAAGAGTAGATATTGGATTAAAATATGTTAAGGCTCCATTTAGTAAAACTTTTCGAATTTAGTATAGCTTATTAACTGTCTTCAAGGTTAGAATCCATATTTCAAATTATATGTCTAGTTTTATTTTTAACAAACAGGTACACAAAAAATAGAGGGGGGCGAGTTTTTTATATTGTTTACGAACACGCCGCAAAAGTGGCTAATTTCCAAAAATATGCCCCCCACTCCCACTTTCTCAATTTATTTATTTTTTCCTTAAAGATAAAGTGCTTCAATTATGTTTTTTTGTTTTAATAATAATTTATAAGAAAATTATTTGACATGCCACAAGGGAAAGGCAAAGATTGCACAACTATGAACTAATGGATGAGTTATGCTATCGACTAAACAAGGTCGAGTAACTAATATCTTGGGCCCATGTTAATGCATATGGTTGGGTAAATTGATTGAGGCTCGAAATGCATTACTTTTGTAAAACATAGTTCCGTTGGTGTCATGTTTGTGAACTTTCTTGAATTCCCTTCGAACGGAGCAGCTTAAGACTCGAGGCTTGAGAGGTCAGAGGAGTATTTTAATCAGTAGCCCTGCACGTAGGACAACAGATCATATGCAGCAGAATGCAGATAATATTCCAAATGTTGTATAAAAAAGAAACAACTTTGTGAATTTTCAATGGTTTTGGAAATTGGAATCGCCAACTCATCACACAACAAATTACAAATCCATGCAAACAAAACTTAGCAAATGGGCACAAATAATAAATATTATTAATATATCATTTGCACTTTGCAGGTGTACAAAATCAGATGATACAAAGATCTTTAGGCAACAATTAATATGTAAACTGCAGACAAATCAAGCATCCGCCTCAACCTCAGCCTCAACAGACCATTCTTGTAAAGTTGGAGTTGCAATTTTCACCTTCTTCATGTCGTAAATATTCGCTGATAAATAAATAAAAATACAAGCCCAAGTCAGCTATATGAATGGCATTTTGCTATGTGAAAGTCCTTGGAGAAAATAGTACAAAAAAACACATACCAGAATGAACTTCTGGTGTGAAAGCTGCAGTTGCATTAACGATGACAGTAACAGATCGATAATCATAAGCTATTGCATCAAAAGCTGTCTGCCTTATGCAGTTTGGAGTTTGAACACCTAGGCACATAATGGCATGCATGCGCAAAGATCACACGATTCATTAGATAAATTGATACGTGTCTTGCTATTAAATAACATAACATTATTTATATATAATCTCATTAATTTACCAGTGATGACTAAACTATCAACCCCAGCATCTTGAAGGAATGAGTGCAGAGGGGTGGCAAAGAAGGCGCTGAACCGCGTCTTCGCCACCTTATAGTCCCCTTGTTTGATCTCCAGGCCATCTACAAGTGCCGCACCCCGACTTCCCTTTATCACAGGACCAACCCTCCCGTTAGAGTACCAGTGCCGGCGAAATAACTCAATATCTTTTCCTGACGGGTCGTGCTCACGAACAACCTTAAGTAAGTGCCATATTTTTTTCCTCAATATATATCATCACCCAAAAAATGCACGCATATAAAGAATAAACACTACTATATATGATGATCATGATTGAATAATGCTCTCAATTGTAGACCACTTTTTAGTTCTTGTTACACAAGGAAATCTGTTGAAGTTCAGAGTGACATATATTTATTTGTCTCTGGGATTTCAAACCTCGCTCAGGATAAAATTTAATTCCTAGTCATTGAAATGCTTGAGTGATTATATGAGAGTGAAATGAAAAGGCATGTCAATTGAGAATTACCCAGACTATGCGAATCCCACGCTGCCTAGCGATTTCAACAGCCTTAATAACAGTGGGAAGTATGGCTATGCCTCCATCCATTCTTGCCAATCCATCGTCAGCTATAAAATCATTCTACAAAACACCCAAAAAAACAAAAAAAAAATGTAAAAATAAGTATAAGTTGAAACAAGGAGAAGTAATTAATTTGCATATATATATACATATAAAGAGACCTGCATGCCAATAACTAAGAGAGCTGTGCTTTTCCATTTTTGATGTGCCATGTCAATAATGCTTTACAAAGTTGCTAATGCTCTTGAACTGAAACTTGGTGTTTGTAGGCTTGTAGCTAGCTACACTGTAAGATAATGTATCCATTTAAATGCATTTAAAAAAATTGATTATTATTTTAAGTTTCGTTAAAAACCCGAAAAATTCTTCCATACCTGTTGCGCTTTTCTATAAAAGCAAGTGCCCAGCCACGCCCATCCTATTAAAATTTGTTTGTTTTGTTTGTACGTGGAGTTATTGGAAATATTTATTAACAAGAGTTATAGTTGGTATACATAATTTGTATTAGGAGTGATATATCTCTAATTTTTTGCTTGCCACTAAGAAGACACTACTGAAATAGAAATGACAACACTATAATATGAATAATGCAGTCATTTTGTGTGCTATAAGGTACTATAGTATGAACAGTAACCCCAATTTTATCTTAGCGATGTCTTCTTGGTATTCAAATATCAGTACTTTTACAACATCTACTAATATTAGACATCGAAGAAGTCATATCACTTAGATACAAGCTATGTATCGCCATTAGTAGTAGCATTTACTCATAGTGTGAGAGTATATATATTAAACTAAAAAAAGAAGAGTTACAAAAATAGCATTACTCATAATTAAAATGACAAGTGCTTGATATTTGATAAGGATCAGTTGGTTGGAAGCAGCCGCTTTTAAATAGTTGTTCTAAATAATAATGTAACTTACATTCGCTCAAGAGTTTTCCAAGTAAGCCAAATGTAATTTAATTGTCAAACACTCTTGAATTATTGAGAACAATTCTTGGGTGGATGTACGTGATTATTATATAACTTAACCACACCCTTTTAAATATTCAAGCATCAACTTACAGGAGGCTACAGTGGGTGATGAAAGTTTCCTAGAAATTAAATTGCCTGGTGATAAGGTTGCTACTCATGTTGGAGAAGAAACAAAATGGTACCATTTTATGCATATCCTTATTGTACTACCTTAGAGCAATCCTGGCCATTGAGTCACAGAATGTTACACCTGTAAATGGAACTGTTCCCTCCTATATTACAAAGGACTGTGCATTCCTTCTATCTTATGCTGATTTTGCAGTGAAAAATCATGTATTCTTTACATCATTTTGCTAAAGCATTTAGTTTATATGCTCTGCCTTATATCTCCTTTTTAACTGGTTATTTAATATGAAGATTTTATTATTCCAAGTATAATCTACAAATCTACTTGACCGACTTAGAAATTCATTCTCACTAATATTTAGAAAGATATTTATACTGGACCGACTTAGAAATTCATTCTCACTAATATTTAGAAAGATATTTATCTTATCTATAATCTCAAGAAAAAAAATATTTGAGCCATACAAATTTGTGCCTCCTGCCACTAGGCCAAGGCCATGGTGATTATTATCCTATAACTCCAGCATGCTTAAAATTTTCAATGTCAGCTGAAGGTTGAATTAATATGGAGTCAGCTGCAAGCGAACGGGCCCTGCGAATCACTGGAAAATCTTATCTCAACCTTTTAAAATGCTAACCACGTGATTCGCGCATCCCAAGGTTCCATCAGTCGTTGGCAGCCAAATTTGAAGATGATCTGTATCCATCTGTATATGTGCTTTTTTATGTGTACATATAATTTGTCTTCAAAGGCTTTGTTCTGTTCTTTGTTTATTAACATATTTTTCGGATGGCTCTTTTTTATGTGTTTATTAAAACTATAAAATATACATGTTTAATTTCTTTTCTTGAAATGTAGATATAATTTTTTAATTAATAAATATTATTATTTTTACAAGATAGGAGGGTGAATAAAGTCTAAATTAATTCTTTTACTTTCCCAGCTGCTTTTACCATTTTATTCTGCAAGATTTACTAGGCAACTCCATTTATTGATGTGTACAAGATAACATGAAACAAGGGCTTCAGGCAAGTTGTAAAGTGAGTCGGTGCCTCTGATGATCAATCAAGCTACCCTCTCTGACCATTTTTGTAATGTTGCTGATGCAATTCCAACATTTTTCATGTCCAAAATGTTTGCTGTGCAAAGTAGAGAAAATTTACAAGTTCAAGTCAGTCACGGATGGCATTATTTTGCATATAACACATGAGAAGAATCAATGTGACTAGAAATTACACACCAGCATGAACATCAGGTGTAGCAGCAGCTGTGGCATCAACAACAACGGTAACAGATTGATAATCCAAAGCTATTGCATCAAAGGCAGTCTGCCTTATGCAGTTAGGAGTTTGAACACCTGAAGAGAGTAGTAAATTAATTGCCGGAAGAGCTAATTAAGGCCTTGTTGAATAGCATCATCAATAACATCAATCAAAGTGTAATCTAGTTTTGAAGTTTCATTTAATTACCAGTAAATACTAAACAATCAACCCATGCAGCTTGAAGGAATGAGTGAAGGTGTGAAGCGAAAAAGGCTCTGATTCGCGTCTTCACCAGCTTATAGTCCCCTCTCTGATCACAAGGCTATCAACCAGCTCTGCTCCTCGACTTCCCTTTATCGCGGGGCCCACTTTGCCGGGAGAATACCATTGCCTGCGAAAGAGCTCAACATCTCTTCCTAGAGGGTCATGCTCGCGAACAACCTTTAAAAAGCCGTACTTTCTCATCATAGAAACAAGATTTGAGATTTTATTTCCAAAAAATTCAACATTGATTGATTAAAATGAACGAAATACAGGTCAAAGCAAACAGCAGTTTTCTTGGGACACAAGGAAATAGGTAAATGAAGCAGCCTTTGTTTTGAATTTTATCATTGCTATCAAAGCAATATGCAAACTGCAAATGAATCAAGCATCATCCTCAGCTTCAACAGACCATTCTTGTAAAGTTGGAGTTGCAATTTTCACCTTCTTCATGTCGTAAATATTCGCTGATAAAAAAAAAAAAAATACAAGCCCAAGTCAGCTACATGAATGGCAATTTGCTATGTGAAAGCCTTTGGTGAAAATATTACAAAAATAACACATACCAGAATGAACTTCTGGTGTGAAAACTGCAGTGGCATCAACGATGACAGTAACAGATCGATAATCATAAGCTATTGCATCAAAAGCAGTCTGCCTTATGCAGTTTGGAGTTTGAATACCTAGGCACATAATGGCATTGTGCAGTATGCATGCATGAGCACAAATCACACAATTAATTAGTTAAATTGATACGTGTCTTGCTATTAAATAACATAACGTTATTTATATATAATCTCATTAATATACCAGTAATGACTAAACTATCAACCCCAGTATCTTGAAGGAATGAGTGCAGGGGGGTGGCAAAGAAGGCGCTGAACCGCGTCTTTGCCACCTTATAGTCCCTTTGTTTGATCTCCAGGCCATCTACAAGTGCCGCACCTCGACTTCCCTTTATCACCGGACCAACTCTCTCGTTAGAGTACCGGTGCCGGCGAAATAATTCAACGTCTTTTCCTGACGGGTCGTGCTCACGAACAGCCTTAAGTAAGTGCCATACTTTTTTCTCATTATATATCATCACCAAAAAAATGCACACATATTAAGTATAAACACTACTATGATGATCATGATTGATTAATGCTGTTTAGGGACCATTTTTAATTTCTTGCTACACTAGGAAATCTGTTGAAGTTCAGATTGACATATATTTATTTGTCTCTGGGATTTCAAATCTCGCTCAGGATAAAATTTAATTCCTAGTCATTGAAATGCTTGGTGATTATATGCGAATCCCACGCTGCCTAGCGATTTCAACAGCCTTAATAACATTAGGAAGTATGGCTGTGCCTCCATCCATTCTTGCCAATCCATCAGCAGCTACAAAATCATTCTACAAAACACCCAAAAAAACAAAACAAGAGTAAAAATAAGTATAAGTTGAAACAAGGAGCAGTAATTAATTTGCATATATATACATATATAAAGAGACCTGCATGCCAATTACTACGAGAGCTGTGCTTTTCCGTTTTTGATGTGCCATGTCAATAATGCTTTAGAAAGTTGCTAATGCTCTTGAACTGAGACTTGGTGTTTGTAGCTAGCTACACTGTAAGATAATATATCCTTTTAAATGCATTTTAAAAAACTGACTTTTATTTTAAGATTTCTTAAAACCCCGAAAAATTCTTCCATACATGTTGTGCTTTTCTATAAAACCAAGTGCCCAGCCACGCCTACACTATTAAAATTTGTTTGTACATGGAGTTCTTGGAAATATTAATTAACAATAGTTATAGTTGCAATACATATTTTGCATTACAAGTTATATATCTCTAATTTTTAGCTTGCTATGTGTAACGTGCTGGTTGACTTTATTAATTATTATCAATGAGATAATATTACACCAACAAAAAAATGATATTTGATCATCAAGAAGACACCACTATGATAGAAATGACAGCATTATAATTTGAATAATGTTGTCATTTTGTGTGCTATAGTGGTACTATAGTATGAACAGTAACCTCAATTTTATCTTGATGATGTCTTCTTGGTATTTAAATATCAGTATTTTTACAGCATCTACTAATTAATGTTTGGCATCGAAGAAGTCATATAACTTGGATACAAGCTATATATCCCCCTACTAAGTGTAGCATTTACTCATAGTGTGTGTATATATGTATATTAAACTGAAAAAAGAAGAGTTACAAAAAACAAAATCATAATTAAAATGAAAAGCGTTTGATATTTGATAAAATGACTTGAACGAGGATTAGCTGGTTGGAAGCACCTACTTTTAAATAGTTGTTGTAAATAATAATGTAACTTACATCCACTCAAAAGTTTTCCTAAATAAACCAAGTGTAGTTTAATTATCAAATACTCTTAGATTATTCAAAACAACTCTTGGGTGGATGTAAGTTTCATTATTATGTAACTTAACCAACCCCTTTTAGATATTCAAGCATCAACTTACAGGAGGCTACAGTGGGTGAAGTTTCCAAGATATTAAATAGCATGGTGATAAGGTTGCTACTCATATTGGAGAAGAAACAAAATGGTACCATGTGATGCATATCCTTATTGTAATAACTTAGAGCGATCAGGACCATTGAGACAAAAGTGTTACACCTGTAAATAGAACTGTTCCCCACTATATTACAAAGGACTGTGCATCCCTTCTATCTTAGGCTGATTCTGCAGTGAAAAATCATGTATTCTTTATATCATTTTGCTAAAGCATTTAGTTTATATACTCTGCATTATATTTCCTTTTTAATTGGTTATAATATGAAGATATTATTATTTCAAGTATAATCTAAAAATCTATCGAGACCAACTTAAAAATTCATTCTCATTAATATTTAGAAAAATATCTATCCTATCTATAATATCAAAAAATTATATACATAAATATATTTGACTCGCACAAATTTCTGCCTCCAACCACTAGGCCAAGGATAATTATCATATGACTCCAGTATGCTTATGGTTTTCAATATCAGCTGAAAGTTGAATTAACATGGAGTCAGCTGCAAGCCAACAGGCCCTACGAATCAATGGAAAATCTTTTCTCAACCTTTCAAAAATTGGTAGCCAAATTTGAAGATTATCTGTATCCGCATGTATATGTACTTTTTTATATGTATAATTTGTCTTCCAAGACTTTGTTCTTCTTTGTTTATTAACATATTTTTCGGACGGCTCTTTTAAATAATGTAGATGGATAGATTCAAAAACTATATATGTTTAATTTCTTTTATTGAAATGTAGATATAATCTTTTAATCAATAATTTTTTTTTTTACAAGATAGAAGGGTAAATAAAGTCTAAATTAATTCTTTTAACTCTCCTACCCCTCTGCTTTTACCATTTTATTCCGTAAGATTTACTAGGCAACTCCAGTTATTGATGTGTACAGGACAACATGAAACAAGGGCTGCGGGCAAGTTGTAAAGTGAATCAGTGCCTCAAGCTAAGCATCAGCTACCCTCTCTGACCATTCTTGTAATGTTGGTGTTGCAATTCCAACATTTTTCATGTCCAAAATGTTTGCTGTGCAAAGTAGAGAAAATTTACAAGTTCGGGTCAGTCATGGATGGCATTATTTTGCATATAAAACATGAGATGAATCAATGTGACTGGAAATTACACACCAGCATGAACATCAGGTGTAGCAGCAGCTGTGCCATCAACAACGGTAACAGATTGATAATCCAGAGCTATTGCATCAAAGGCAGTCTGCCTTATGCAGTTAGGAGTTTGAACACCTAAAGAGAGTAGTACATTAACTGCCGGAAGAGCTAATTAAGGCCTCGTTGAATATTATCATACATAACATCAATCAAAGTGTAATCTAGTTTTTAAAGTTTCATTTAATTACCAGTGAATACTAAACTATCAACCCCTGCAGCTTTAAGGAATGAGTGAAGGTGTGAAGCGAAAAAGGCGCTGAAGCGCGTCTTCACCAGCTTATAGTCCCCTTCTCTGATCACAAGGCCATCAACCAGCTCTGCTCCTCGACTTCCCTTATCCCGGGGCCCACTTTGCCAGGAGAGGACCATTGCTGGCGAAAGAGCTCAACATCTCTTCCTAGAGGGTCATGCTCGCGAACAACCTTTAAAAAGCCATACTTTCTCATCATAGAAACAAGATTTGAGATTTTATTTTCAAAAAATTCAACATTGATTGATTAAAATGAACAAAATGCAGCTCAAAGCAAACAGCAGTTTTCTTGGGACACAAGGAAATTGGTAAATAAAGCAACCTTTGGTTTGAATTTTTTCATTGCTATCAAAGCATGTGCTCCTTACTCACGTAGTAATACTGTGGAAAGTTGAAATATACAGTGATATGCATGTACATGTATATTTTCTCAGGAAACAAACAAAGCAATAACAATTAACATTATGATAAAAGAAATAATATTGGAACTAGCAAGATTACCCAAACTACAAGAATCCCACGCTGCCTAGCGGTTTCAACAGCCCTAATAACATTAGGAAGTATGGCTTTGCTCCATCCATTTTCACCAATCCATCATCAGCTATAAAATCATTCTACAAAACACAAACAACCCAAAATATGAAAATTCAAATAAAATGGAAAATGAATAGAAGCAATTAATGTGCTTCATATCTATATATAACGAGAGACCTGCATGTCCATAACTAGGAGAGCGGTGTTTTTCCAATTTTGATGTGCATATCAAATAACGCAAAAAAGTTTCCAAATGCTAATATTGCCTTGCGTTTATGTGTCTGAAAATTTTGAACCTCATGCAAATGAAACTCAGTGATTGTGAGGTTTTATATCCATCAGTACATATCAAAGATAGGTCGACTAAAAAATAAAAATTGAATGACTTTCAACGTTTTGCACGAACTAAATTAATAGTAATTAGGTAAGGGAATATCCTTAAGTCACAAAGTTCGAAATATGAAACTAATTTTCGGACTTTGTTTACTTTTTTGTAGGGTCATTTCAATGCAACAAATGAATTGCATAATAAGGTTCTTTATTAATTTATTTATTTTAATGTGTTGTTGGTGGGAATATTAGTTTATGATAATCATCAATGATTTAGTTTAGCGGGAGGCACCTTCTCGTACTTTATTGAATTCTAAGGTTTGAGTCTGTCCAAGTAGTCCGCATCTCCAGAGACACGTCTATTTCATCGAGCCTCTCTCCGATAAGGTGTCCAAATCGTTATGCCTTTCGTGTGGGTCGGAACTTATGTATGTTGTGAAAATAATTTTTTTTCCTCCTTAATTAGGAGCATAGATTTTCCAAATGAACTTCAAATTTGATACATCAAGAACCTGGACTTCAACTATCAACAGAACTTACACATACATCTATAAGTAAATTTGTACTGTACTATACATTAAAATAAACAAAAAAAATTTTGCGATCTGAATTTATATATGCAAGAGGGAGACCTGAGATTGTGCTCAATTGCTAACAACAGAATAAACAAATAAATAAATTATGAAATTATTAATGCATGAGAGAGCAAGAGAAACGAAGAGAGACCTGCATGTCCATACTTAAGAGATCTGTGTTTTTAGATCCTAGAAGTGCCATATGCTTCATATGATACAGATTACTGGTGATATTTATGAAACTAAAGTAGAAGATTTTGAAGTGCGTAATTACGCATTTTATCCCTAAGGTTTAAATACCGAATTTCTGGCAGCTAGAGTTCTGTATAATTAACTTAATAGCTGTGTAAATATGTGATGACAATTTATTTGCATACACATAATTTGCTGTCGTTTTAGCACCCAACTGCTGGACAACTTTATATTGTGCCAAAGTCTACAACTCCATTTTCATTTCCAGAAATTTGGCGTTGATTTGTAGCATATATAATCTTATCCACTAATATTTTAAACAACCAATTTTATGCCACTTCCTAATAATGATGAGAGAGGGACCATATGCTTCAGATGACACATAGATTAAAACTTATTTTGTTTGAATTTTGGGTTGCAATCTAACTTCATTGTCAAATCTGCAATGCAGTAGATGCTAGCTACGATAAACTGTTATACCAAGTCATTTAAGTTCGATAAATGATGCACATTTGATAAATAAATACTGTTAAGTAAACAACTCGGATCAAAATCCAAGATGAATTATCAAATGGATTCAAAACCTAGACCTTAGGCTCAAACATCCAATAATTCAGCTGAGTTGCACTGCAATTCCAACAAAGCTAAGATTTAAGTAAACAGGGTTTGACAGAGGGGTCAATCCTGAATCTAATTACAATGTTAGCTCGATTACTGTTGGTACTATAATTGACAATGCTGATATTCCCACTGCTTTTGTTTCCTCAGAAACTCAATGAACTGATTTTGGTGGGAAATGACCAAAATTATTGCACAGTACATCCATTCAAACAAAACAAGCAGGTATATATCATGTACACATGCAATCTAACATGATTCAAGCACCGCTGCGTAAACAGCTGTAACAACAGATCAATCGACAATCAGTAATCAGCCTTGGACCATTCCTGTAATGATGGGGCAGAAACTCCGACATTTTTCATGTCAAAAATATTAGCTGTTTCAGAAAATTTAGAAGTCATCATTAGTCATAACATTTTCCCATCTGAAATCTTTGTAGACAAGCATAATTTGATGCATTGCATGAGCGAGACAGAGAGCACATATTCATAAAATTTGCTATTTTATGGTATGGTTTGAAGAGAACGAATTTGGCTTAAAGTTCCTTCTGCCAAGTTTGTTTAAATAACAGGAAAGGACAGTCAACTGATAACAGTGCTAAGTGATACTGAGGAAGAGAAGTAAAGAAGAAACATGTGGATTTAAATGGGAAAAAGTAGCATTTATCTATTCAATCACCATGTTTTAAAAAATTGTTTATGTCATTTCGGCAGTCTGAATATCAGACCTTTCCCATTTCAAATGCGTGTATTTTCACTTAACAAGTAGTGCTAATGCAACCTAAGTTCATCTACAATAGCTCAAAGCCTCAGTTAAGCTCAGGATGGGCATAATTCACTTTGACTAATGCCACACTTCCCATGTAGTATCCTAACTGTTACCATCGCAAGTGAGGTGGTATTCATTCATTAGGTGGTGGGATGGGGCGACAAGTAATTCTACAAGTTTGAAACTAATGATCCGATGGATGAGTGCCACGTCAGCACCTGAAATGGAAATACTGTGCTATTACTTGGGAATTCCAGTATTATTCTTCTTTAATACATCTTATACGCTCATTAAGAACTTTTGCTGCAGCACAGAATTCAAGCAGAGCTCCTTCTTCTATACATCTTATACCCTCATTAATCTGTATGTCATAAGAAGTCTGTTTGTTGATGCCACACTTGCACTAAAAGCTTAAAGGCCGTATTGTTGGTTTGAAACATACAAAGGCGACCAAAAGTAGCATTTCTTCATATCATAAACTTTTGCTTGCTGCATAATCATATTCTAAAACCAACTACAGGTCACCTTGGTATACTAAACAGTGTTGAAACATTGTCAACAATGAAACAAATGGAAGCAGTGCAATTTTTGCAAAATTCACTCTTGGATTTTCTATCATGCTTCATGCACCCACAATTTTAGTTCACAAGTAAAGATCCCCAGTGGAAGTAAAATGCTGCATGAATAAGAATTCAGACATGAAAAATGCTATTTTCATCGATGACTCATTGCAGTTCAGTCAAATATTCAAAAAGAAAACAAGGATAAGTATTGCATAAGAACACAACAGATGGCACAAGACATCAAATGAAAAGAACCCAGGTATCTGAAAATCAAGTACCAGCATGAATGTCAGGTGTGGCGGCAGCAGTGGCATCAACAATAACAGTAATGGATTTGTAATCCAGTTCTACTGCATCAAATACAGTCTGCCTGATGCAATTTGGAGTTTGAACACCTAGAAATATAGATCAACGCGAATCACACAACTATTCTACACAAGAATGCTGCACTAAATCACATCAACAAAAGGGCCTTGAATCTTGAAATTTCACATACCAACAATCACTAAACTATCAATCCCTGCAGTTCGAAGGAATAAGTTGAGATGGGTAGCAAAAAAGGCGCTAAAGCGCGTCTTCACCACCTTATAATCACCTTCCTTGATTTCAAGGCCATCTACCAGTTCTGCACCAGGACTTCCCTTAGAAGTGGGTCCCACTGTCTCTGTAGAGTACAAGTGCCGACGAAAGAGTTCAACATCTCTTCCTTGTGGATCATGTTCACGAACAACCTTTAGCCAATATATCTCATTATAATTACCACAAATGCAAATTATTATAATTTATTTACCATTAACGTAAAAAAAATGCCCGTGATTAGCTTTATCTTCAAAATCAAAATGATAAGTGATAAGGCACAAAATAATGATTCCAATAGATATAAGTAAGGTTCAGAGTATTATTAATTTCTCTTAAAAAATATAATAACAGCTACAGAATCAAACTTTGACTATCAACCCAACTAAATAGGCTTTCCTTAAAAGTATATTCAGCTAGTCTAAAAATTCAATTCCTCTCTTCAATCAAATTTTGAACTTTTGGTTGGTGGTTAAATTTTCATAGGAAACAAACAGAGCAGTAGGAATATGAAAACTGGGAGTGGGAATGAAATGAAAGATAGCAATGGAGATTACCCAAACAACAAGAATGCCATGTTGCCTAGCGATTTCAACAGCCTTAATGACATTAGGAACTATGGCTTTGCCTCCATCCACTCTCATCAATCCATCATCAAGTATAAAATCATTCTACAAATCACAAACAAACCCATATAAGTTAATTGAATTTAAATGAAAATTAAACTGAAGAAATTTCCATTTTTGTGCAACTATATATATCTACATATATATATAGAGAGAGAGGGAGAGAGAGAGAGAGAGAGAGAGAGAGAGAAGGACCTGCATGTCAATGACTAGAAGAGCTGTGTTGTTGAATTTGGTATCTACCATGTCACCCGAAAATCTTAGGACCTGAAAATGGACGGGAGTTTGTGTTTAGTTTTGAGTTTGGTTGGTTGATCTCCTCCGGTGCCCTTAACCACCAAACGGCTCTCACGTCTGGGATGCTCTGCGTCAATATATGCATTTTTTTTTTCTAAGTGTATTAAGGACAAATTTCAGTGGCGGTATCTGAAAATTATTATTTTGTCTTTTGTTGTTTTTATTTATTTATTATTTTTTAAAAATTTATTTCTAAAATATTTTTTTTAACACTGATTATTGCTCTCATTATTCGAGTCAACTAAAATAACCACTTAAAAATTATTTGGCCAAATTTTTTAGTAAATTGGTTATTTTGTTTGAAAGTGTATGCTTTAATAACTTACATAAAAATACTTATTATTCAATTGCAAACTATAAATAAGTAAATAGCTGACTGAAACTTTAAATTTATAATAGTAATAGTGACATCAAACACATTTTGCTAAAAAAGAAGAATACTGCTAATACACTATTATAAGTAATATTAATAACACATAATGTAATATTTTGCTGAAAGTTTATTAAAAAAACGTTTTTCAATGATGTGATATTAATCATAGAGAGTGTAACATAGTAAACTAAAAATGGTTTAAAATTAATATTTCCTTAACGATTGTTGAAATTCACTGATTCAAAATTATTATTCTTTTAAGGATTGACAAGATTATTTGGCATAAATCTTGAGATGGATAGCAGTTACTATACATTATGGATAGATTTATTTTAATTATTTTTATTCAAGTTTGTGTTTGTTGGGTGATCCAAGTGGGCTTTTAGGCCCGGATAAAATTCCAAGTGCTTTAGAACCCGGGCTTATCTGGGGACTGGCCCAGGGAATCTTAATCTTGTGTTTTCTTTTCCCTTGTTTAAGTTGAGAGGCCTATCAAACATAAATAACAATCATGAAAAAGAAAACAAGTTATTTATTATTATTGTAGCGGGAATTTTTTTAAAGAAATTATTACAATCTACAAATATATTATAATATAATATTTAATGGGACATAATAGTAGATATATTAATTATACAAAATGTGTAAAAATCAACAAAAGTATGTAGAAATGGTTAAGTTGAGAAGTTATGCTCCCCATGAATGGAAGCAGGAGTCATGCTCACTAGGGAGTAGAAATCATGTTCCCCAAGAGTGGGGAGCAGGAGCCATACTTCTCAAGAGTAAGGAGCAGCAGCCATGCTCCCTAAGAGTGGGAAGCAGCAGCCATGCTCCTCAAGGAGCAGAAACTATGTTCCCCAAGAATTGGGAGCAATGGTTGTGCTCCACCAAGTGTGTGGACAAGAATTCATGCACCCCAAGAGTAGGGAATAGCAAAATAAGTCATGGACCATATGTTCATGGAGACCGTTGACCCAATTTTAGATTATAGACCACGCACAAAAGCCAAGTCTAAATAGATGGGCTATTGTTGAATCAAGTCCTGCTAAATAAAAATCAATAATATAATGATATTGCTTAGTCTAGAAGTAAAGTAGATAAGGTTTGACACGAGTAGGATCAATGAGAAGATAAAAAATATGTTTTAATTCAAATCCTAAATGATAGAGGAGAATTATGATGAATTTAAGTTAGAAAGGGATTTTATCTGTAGATAGCTATAAAAGCAAAGGTCTCTCTTAGTATAAAGAACAAGTACTAAAAAAGTCGCTAAGAGAGTGAGAGTTTAATTGTGATTGCGCTCGTAATAAAAGATCTGTTTTCTCTACCTGTGGATGTAGGCCAAAGGCTTAACTACGTTCATTCTCGATGTCTTTTTATTATATCGCCCCTACTTAAATCAATTCTCCAGTTGATTGGCTCTGTCTATGGGGCGGTATACATACTATCCTTAAGGTCGCATCAATCTATCTGTAATTATGAATCAACCAAATTATCACAGCCGTAATAGCAGGTTGCCACCAGTTCCCAGTCCACCAAGAAGCCAACACAATAATGCTAGGCCACATCCATCATTTGCGCAACAAGTGGCTGATTTAACACAGAATATGGCCACGATTCTCTAGTATATGGAGAACCAAAAACATAAATCAAACCCATATCTACCCCTACAGAAAGAAGAAAGGCTGCAAAATGATTTGCAAGATGATATACAAGATGATAATAATAGCCCACGAAGGGTTCGTCAGAAAAGCAACTCTGCTAGGTTAGCCAGAAGAACAGAGACTCATGCAAGTTTGTTTAAGCCATATCTGAAAATTATATAGATGAAAAGCAACCTAGAGCAGCTGAACCTACTGGAGCCAGAACAGCAATTAAGTATTAATCACAAAGAGAATAACAAGATTAATCTTGTTAATGCAGCAGAAAGCTGGATGGATCCTATCATTGGTTACTTAAGAGATAGGAGATTGCTTGATAACAAGTAGAAAAGAAGGAAGATCAAGTTAAGGTTGGCTCAGTATGTGATTTTGGGAGATGTGCTATATAAGAGAGGATATTCACTACCTTACTTGAGGTGTCTTTGGTCTGATGAAGCAAATTATGTGATGAGAGAAACCCATGAAGGCATTTATGGCAACCACTCCGGTGCAAGGTCCTTGGTCCTCAAGGCCATTTGCCTGTGTGTGGTTCTAGCCTACTATAAAGGAAAGTGCACAGAAATTTGTTCAACAGTGTGACAAATGCCAAAGGTTCTCAAACATACCTTGTCAGCCCCCAGAACAGCTCATCTCAATTACTAGCCCATGGTCATTTGCTCAATGGGGGGTAAAAATTATCGGTCCACTACCAAGTAGCAAGGGGCAAACGATGGGAAGAAGTGGTCCCTGTAAAGATTGGCATGCCTTCTTATAGGGTGCAGTACTTTCAACTCGAGCAAAGCCTAGAGTAGCTAAACCTCAGCATGGACTTGGTGGAAGAAAAGATGGAGTAAGCTCAACTCAGAGCAGCAGCACACAAGTAAAGAGCAGCTCAGTACTTTAATTCAAAGGTGAAGCCAAGAAGCTTTCGGATTGGTGATCTAGTTCTTAAAAAGATATTTCAAAGTACAAAAGAGCAAAATGTTAGTGTGCTAGGGCCAAATTGGGAAGGCCCTTATAGGGTGGTAGAGATTGTCAGGCCTAGGACTTACTCGCCTGAAACATGAATAGAATCATGCTTTCACACCCTTAGAATGTAGAACATCTGATGATTTACTATAAGTAATGAAGCACTTCTAGTTGGTTTTCTTGTCTAAAAACTTAAAACATTTAATAAGGCTTTCTTAAAGTGATTAGAAAGATTATTTTTATGCTAATAAGAGGTTGTTACCAATTAGCATCTTTGACAGTTTACCTAATAACAAAGCATATCATTGGCTTGCTTTAGAATCTCATGTTATTGTTTAATCTATTAACGCAGAGATCCGGTCAAGTAGAGTATTGATTTAGGTGGGGGTGATATAATAAAAAGACACAGAGAATTAATGTGGTTCGACCTCTTGGCAAGCGGAATTACAATTAAACTCTCACTTTCTTGGCGACTTTTTAGTGCTTGCCCTTTATATAAAGAGATACCTTTGCTTTTATAGCCCTCTACAGATAAAATCTCTTTCTAACTGAAATTCATCCTAATTCCCTTCTGTCATTTAGGATTTGAATTATAAGATATTTTTTATCTTCTCATTGATCCTATCTGTGTCAAATCTCATCTACTTCACTTCTAGACCAAGCAATATCTTTCTATTGTTGACTTTTATTTAGCTAGGCTTGATTCAACAATAGCCCCTCTATTTAGACTTGGCCTTTCTACGTGTTCTATAATCAAAATCGGGTCAATGGTCCTCCTTGGCTTATGATCCATGACTCATTTTGCTATCCCTACCCTCAGGCTGCATGAATTCTAGTCCCTACACTTGGTGGAGCACATTCTTTGCTCCACATTCTTGGGTAGCATGGTTTCTACTCCCTAAAGAGTATGGCTGCTGCTTCCCACTCTTAGGAAACATGGCTGCTGCTCCTTGGGGAGCGTGACTCTGCTCCATACTGTTGGGGAGCAAGGTTGCTGCTCCCTACTTTTGGGGAGTATGGCTCTTGCTCCTACTCTTGAGGAGCATGATTTTTACTTCTTGGCGAGCACCATTTCTGCATATCTTTGTTGATTTTTACACATTTTGTATAATAGCTGCTCCCCAGCTCTTAATTTTTAGTTCTACCAGAAGCATAAGAGCTCTAATCATTTCTCTCTCCATACATTCTAGATAAACCATCTTTTACACCATTCGTCGACATCGTTGAGCTTCCATTTCTTTGGCTTTCACTTTCCATAGTGAATGTCTTTTCTTTTTCTTTTAGAAATTTTAATGTCTTCAAATTTCGAGAATAGTTCTAACTCCTTTTACCATGACTACTTTGAAGATAATGATGATTATTATCCAATATCGACCAACCAACTACCCCTTATTATAAATTTTACTCCCGCATCATTTATCCCTAATAACCAAACCAACTTCCAATCCAACACTGATTGGTCTATTAATGAGGCAGGGAGTAAGATATCTAAAAAGTCCATCTCATCCGTTAAAGTCAAATATGAGATCCCAAGTCGAACTTAGAAAACCACAAACTGGCAAGCTTGCCAGTCAGCCTCCTCCTAGGGCCATTGCTTTTCACCCTTATTTTTTTTTCGATATGGCATTAGGTTACCATTGCAGCCCTTTTGAGGTACATGATGATCAGTCTTAACTATGCTCTGGCACAGCTTTGCCCTAATGTTTGGAGTGCCATGATTGGCATGTATATCTTATGAAAATTGAGTGGTTTTCCTGGTCCTACAATTAGTCAATTTCAGCAAGTTTACCAACCAATAAGTCTTTCATATGATAGAGACTCCTCTTTCAATTGTTGCTATTATGTCTGAACTTAGGCTAAGTCTCCCTCTCTAATCATTTAAGATAAATCACATAATGGTTCCTAAAAGAATTCTTGGCTTTTTGCACTTAGGGATTGGGAGCTAAGGGATTCTCCTGACATGTACGCTAGTTATCGGGTTCAAACTCACTTTTCTACCCCGGGTAGCTTTATAGGAAATCTCTGTAGAATGTGTTTTTCTTTACTCAATGTGCTTACCCTTTTTTGTTAACAATGTAATGAAGGTGTACCCCTATTGATCCTGTTGAGAAAGATCAAATCGATGAAGTTTTTAAAGATCCTAAAAACTTGCAATCCTGAAAATAGCTTTCTTAAATAAGCTTTCTAACCGCTTTCGGCTTTATCCATTCTGCTTGTTTTTTTCTTTTCTTCATCCCTTTTATAAAAAGATTGAGACATTGTACTTTTCTTTTCTTTTTCCTTTTTTTAGTTATGGCTCTTGGAGATGACATTGCTCGGAAAAAGAAGAAAATAGACAAATATCTTACCTCAAAAATTAGTAGGAAACTTAGGGATAAGCGAACCTTTTAAGCTGTGGAATCATCTTCCCAAGTTGTGGGATCATCCTTCCAAGCAATTGCAACTGCTCAAGGGTTGTACCAAACACCTCAAACTACTCCAGGATTGCAACAAGAAACTTTGTTTCCAACTTACACTCATGAACCATATCCATAATCTGCAAGCTCCCGCTCTGCATCTACCTCAACTAATGCAACTGCTCAAAGTTTGCACTAACATGTGCAACTGCTCCATGGTTGCAACAAGAAATTTTATTTCCAACTTCCACTCATCAGATTTCATTTCCACAATCTACAGCTCTCTTTCTGCATCTACCTTCACTAATGTTTCTATGTCTACACCTTTTCCAGTAGATTCTAGTCAAGAAACTCTGCCATTATTTGAAGGTTTGCAGAACTTCACTTGGGAAGATCTTTCTCAGGCATACCTGAACTCTTTTATTCAATCTTGGCCTCAATATGCCTTTTCTGATAATGTGAGACAAATTGAGAGCTCTGATCTTGTTGATGTCATGCTTGCCAATGTTTACCAGGTATTATATAATACTACTTTTGGTTTCCATTATTGTCATGAGGTTGGATCCTAACTTCGCTAATCTTCTTGTAGTTTGGTTGTGCTATTCAAATATCAAAGAAGAAGATAAAATCCCTAGCGTTGGAGAGGAATGCTTTCCTTGAGTGAGATCAAGCTTCTAGGAGAAGGATTGACGAGCTGAAAAAGTGTTTGAGTGAAGAGAAAGCACTGGTGGCCCAACTAAAATTGGATTTTAATGCTACAAAGGAATAACTAGCTCAATGCTAGTCCCAAGTGTGAATATAGAGTTTCATGAGTGTAAGTTAGAAACAAAGTTTCTTATTACAACCCTTGAGCAATTTGATATGTATGGTGTAACCCTTGAGCAGTTGCAATTGCCTGGGAGGATGATCCCACAACTTGGGAAGATGATTCTAAAACTTGAAAGGCTGGCTTATCCATAAGTTTTCTACTAATCTTTGAGGCCAAATATTTGTCCATTTTCTTCTTTTTCCGAGCGACATCATCTTTAAGAGCCATAACTAAAAAAAAGGGAAAAGAAAAGAAAAGTAAAATGTTACAATCTTTCTATAGCATTAAATTACTATTCTTAAATAAAAGCTCACTTAGTGGTAGAATATTGGTAGAAGCAGAAGGGATTAAGATGAAAGTCGTTATAAAGCTTGTTTGAGAAAAGTATTTCCAAGACCACAAGTTTTTAGGATATTTAAAAACTTCGTCAATCTGATCTTACTCAGTAGGATCGATAGGGGTGCAGCTCCATGACATTGTTAAAAAAAAAAAAGGGAGTAAGCAAGTAAAGAAAAACACATTCTGCAGAGATTTCCTATCAAGCTACTTAGGGTAAAAAAGTGAGTTTGAACCCAATTCCCAAGGTACATGTCAAGAGAATCCTCTAGCTTCCAATCCCCAAGGGCAAAAAGCCAAAAATCTTTTCATGAACTATTATGTAATTTGTCTTGAATGATTAGAAGGAGAGACTTAGTGTTATACAAATTTTAATGTAATCGCAAGTGCACGAATCTATTGTAATATAGACTAGGAATAATGAGATCAAACCCACAGGGAATGTCAATTTTTAGGCAAGCCAAATTTAATCTAAGCTAATTATAACTATACCCTAATTGAAAATAAAATATTTTGTTTGAAAAAATTAAAAATAAAGATGCAATTAAAATTAAAACGAGAAATTAAAATTAAAACGAGTAATTTGATGCAAGAATTCAAGAGATTAAAGCTACCAGGGTTTCAGAATCCACTACAGTTCAACTTAACAATTATCTAATTTTCAATCAATTCCCAATTTTGGAGTGACAACTCGAAATCAATTTATGTCTACTCATGGATATAACAATTAAGCCCAATTACAATTAATCTTATGTATGTTTTTTTTCTGTTTAATAGTATGATATCTAAGCATCTCATTTAAACATATTGAATAACAAAGAGTCAAAGTTTTCCTAAGCACTCAATGTAAATAATTTATTGAAAGACACAGAATCAAGGATAATTACATATAAACTTTATAAATCCAAGCATAGGTTTAATCAAATATTTATCATAACAATCAATAATGCATCACAAAATTAGTGAAAAGATTTAATAATATTTAACCAAACATATGAAATAAAAACCATAAACATTAAATCACACATATGAGGAATTAATTGAATAAAAAGTAATTTATTTCATTGAACAGTGCTTCATCCTTAACCCTAGCATAAAAGATTTAGTTAGACATAATTAAATTGGAGATGAAAGAGTTAATAGAACCCATCATACGACTACTGCGGTTTCTTCTCTTGGCTTCCATCTCTCCCTCTCGTTCTCCAATTCGTTCTGACGGCTGTTTCTTTCTCTCGTTCTCAATTCCCCCACAAAAGCCAAAGGTTGGCTTATATATATTAAGCCATAAAGCCACCGACCTTTTTTTCCTTAAGGCCGAAGGGCTTTAAAATTTAAAAAGCCCATGAAATTCTTTCCTTTGATTTGGCTCCCATTTGATGACTTTCACGTCTGGTTCCTTTAACATCTTCATGGATTGGGCTTTATGTTTAATTTCTCCTCTTTGGTGTGTACGGCTCCGAATCTGTGCTTAATCCAATAACTTCTAATTCTCTTCAATTTGATTTCTTTAAGCATTACTTATTTCTTAATCTCCAATTTATCACATGTTCAATAAAATAAATAAATTAATTAAAATAACAAGGAAAGGAAACTAGTATATATAGAATTGCGAAATATATCACTAAATTATGCTCATCATTTAGCCCAAGTTTGGACATAAGATCAGCCCTTAAAAAGGAGTCTCTGTCACATGAATGGCTCACTAGTTGGCAAACTCGTTGAAATTGACTAAATGTAGGACTAGGAAAACTCTTCAATTTTCATAAGACATATTTTGACAATCATGACACACCAAACATTTGGACAAAGCTGTGCTGGAGCATAGTTAATGCATATCATAATGTACCTTAGAAAGGGGTGCAATGTAACCTAACGCCATATCGAAAAAAATCAGGGTAAAAAGCGACGGCCCTAGAAGGAGGCTGATTGGCGAGCTCACTAGTTTGTGCTTTTATAAGTTTAACTGAACTTGGAATCTCATATTTGACTCTAAGAGATGATATGAGATTTTTAGATATCTTATTCCCTACCTCATCGATGGACCAATCAGTGTTGGATTGAAAGTTGGGTTGGTTATCGGGGATAAATGATGCGGGAGTAAAATTTATAATATGGGGTAGTTGGTCGGTTGATAAAGGATAATAATCATCATCATCTTCAAAGTAGTCATGGTAAAAGGAATTAGAACTATTCTTGAAATTTGAAGACATTGAAAATGTTAAAAGAAAAATAAAGATACTCACCAAAGAAAGTGAAAGCCAAAGAAATAGAAGCTCAACGATGTCGATGAATGGTGTAAAACATGGTTTATATAGAATGTATGGAGAGAGAAATGACTAGAGCTCTTATACTTCTAGTAGAACTAGAAACTAAGAGTTAGGAAGAAGCTGTTATACAAAATATTTAAAAATCAGCAAAAGTCTACAGGAATTGTAAAGTTAAGAAGTCATGCTCCCCAAGAGTGGGAGCAGGAATCATACTCCCCAAGAGTAGGGAGCAGCAGCCATGCTCCCTGGGAGCAGAAATCATGCTCTTAAGAGTGGGAGCAGGGCCATGCTCCCTAAGGAGCAGACATGCTTCCCAAGAGTGGGAAGCAACAGCCATGCTCTTCAAGGAGTAGAAACTATGCTCCCCAAGATTAAGGAGCAAAGATTGTGCTCCACCAAGTGTGGAGACAAGAATTCATGCACCCCAAGAGTAGGGGATAGTAAAATAATTCATAGACCATGAGCTAATTGGGACCGTTGACTAGATTTTAGATTATAGACCACGCAGAAAGGCCAAGTCTAAATCGATGGACTATTGTTGAATCAAGCTCAGTTAAATAACAGTCAACAATGGAATGATATTACTTGGTCTAGAAGTAAAGTAGGTGAGGTTTGACACGGATATGATCAATGAGAAGATAAAGAATATCATGTAATTTAAATCCTAAAGGATAGAGGAGAATTAGGATGAATTTTAGTTAAAATGAATTTTATCTGTAGAGGGCTATAAAAGCAAAGGACTCTCTTAGTATAGAAATAAGCACTAAAAATGTCACCAAGAGAGTGAGAGTTTAATTGTGACTACGCTCGTAACAAAAGATCTATTTTCTTTACTGGTGGACGTAGACCAAATGCTGAACCACGTTAATTCTCTGTGTCTTTTTATTATATCGCCCCTACCTAAATCAATTCTCTAGTTGACCGGACTCTACGTTAACAATATTAATTTGTAATACAACCCAAAAGTTTGCGAAACTCTAACATAAAAATCTGCTTTCTAAATATTTGGAAAAAAAAAAGAGTCTTAGTCGGGCTTAAACTCATGCCATTAATGTTGAGGGCATAAGTTTTACCATTAGACGATATAAGACCTAATATCTAGTGTGTTAATTATTAATTCAGAACTTTATTTAGGGTTAATTATCTCTAGGTGACACACGTTTTGATAAATTTAAAAAAGATGACACATTTTTTAAAAATACTCGAGCGAGTGACAAACCGTTAAGTTTTTCCATTAACTTTAACGAACCAAGGGTAAAATTGGAAAAAAAATATCTTTATTTTAGAGTTAATTACCATCATGTGACACTTGTTTTGACATATTTCAAAAAAGTGACACATGTTTTCAAAATACTTGATCAAATGATAATCCACTAACTTTTATCGTTAACTCTAACAGAAGTAGTAAATTAATTACAAAATAACATTTTTGCCCTTACTCGCTTATTTTTAACTTTTTAAATAAATATATATATATATATATATATATATATATATATATATATATATATATATATATATATATATATATATATATATCAAATCTATGACTAAGTCTAATTAATAGGGATTTTTTTGTTAAATCAAACTAATTTTTTTTAAAAAAAATTCTTGTTGAATCAAACTGCTGTTTTGGCTCCGCAACTCGCAGCTGTTATCGTGCTATGGTCGTGGAGAAGATGAAGCCTAAAGGAGACGAAGAAAGAAGGAGAAAAAGAGAGGGGAAAAAAAAAGAAAATAAAATAAAGAAGATGAATTAGCGGTTTCAGTTCGTTTTTTCTATCTTTTTTAGTTCGTTTTCTTTTTTTTCCCCTCTTTTTCTCCATCTTTCATCGTCTTCTATAGGCTTCATCTTCTCGATGGCCATAACCCTGTTAATTAGACTTGGACATAGATTTAATTACATATATTAACAAAGTGAGGATGCCTTCACTAGAGAATTATTATTTATCTATTAAAAAAGTTTAAAAAATGTGAGTAGGAGTAGAAATTTCATTTTATAATTAATTAACTACTTCCATTAAAGTTAACAGTAAAAGTTAACGGATTGTTATCTAATTGAGTATTCTTAAAATATATGTTAGTATCACCTGATGTAATTAACTTTAGGGATATTATCGTTTAAGTACTCTAAGAATTATAAAATATCAATTGACTACAAGAAGTATTGTTCTCTATCATTTTACTACTATATCTTTACAAAATATTTCATTTTACTATTTTTCCGTTAGGACCGTTAGTTAACCAGTTAGTTGACTAGTAAAATATCAATTTTATCATTTATGATAAACCTTTCATTTTACTACTTTGAAATTAATGTGTATTTTATTATAAAGGGTAAAATTGATATTTTACTAGTCAACTAACTGGTCAACTAATGGTCCTAACAGAAAAGTAGTAAAATGAAATGTTTTGCAAAGATATAGTAGTAAAATGATAGGGAATAATATTTCTTGTAGTCAATTGATATTTTACAATTCTTGAAGTACTGAAATGATAATAACCCTTAACTTTAAAGTAAATATGTTTTTTCTAATCTTACCCTTGGTTCGTTAAAGTTAACGGAAAAACTTAATGGTTTATCACTCGTTCGAGTATTTTTAAAAAATGTGTCACCTTTTTTAAATTTGTCAAAACATAGCTTACCCATAAATAATTAACCCTTTTATTTACACTAATATTAAATTGATATCTATTCTATTCAAATATTTTAAAGGGAAATAAAATTTGGTAAGACACAAACTCGTGTCCTCAATGTCGAGGGCGCGCGGGAGTTTTATCACTTGGCTACTAGTCAATAGCTACTATGCATGATTGTTAGGAACCACATAACTTGCATGTCTTATATTCTCTAAGAGACATTACTTCTTATAAGAAATAAGAATAGTGGGCAGAGCAAACGTTAAACACATATCACTCGGCCACGTTCTTTTTAAATAACATGTTTAATAATAAGTAAACTATAGCAACCATTGCCAACAACAAATTTAAATAATTAAAATTCTGATGATGCAATAAATAACGTCAGGATTACAAGAGCAGCTACTGAGGAGCGTGCGAGAGTGGCCCATAATCACTCCACTCGATTGCAATCCAAAAAAGCAGTCTAGAAATACCCGAATATGGGGTCCATATTTGGCATATTCGGGTGGGTCATTGAGTGCCATGACCATGAATTTGCAGCAGATTATTATTATATTTATTTATTTCTTTTGAAGCCTTTGTCATTTCCTGATGCATATGGATTGCTAAGAAGCAAATTTGGATTTGCTATATATATACATCATGAGTACTCATGTTAGGTTTCCTTTAGCAGATAAATATTTTAAGTCTTAAAGAAAACTGTAGCTCTCATAGATAGCGAACAAAAGAATAAGTACATGGTTGTATTGTTTTGTTCTTCCAGGCTTTTTGCTTGTGAATGATTAATGTGAGATTCATATACATGGCTCTTTTTTACATTTCAGAGAAAAGAAGATTTTGTGAGAGTGAAAGTATGAAACCCAATGCCTGACCATTTTTTTTCCAATATATTTTTGTCAGAATTACATATAAGTTTTGTTTTTTCATGCATGTATGTATGTGCAATTCACTGATTATGTAAATTAAATATGAGTATTGATTTAGTTCAAATGTTAGATTTTATTAAAGTTCAAAAAAATTATTATACCATGTGGTGTAATAGAATTATATTATTACACCATAGATATCTTAATTAGAAATTTAATTCTGAACTAAATAATTTCTAATTAAATATACATAAAATTTTAGAAACTTAACCTACATTTGGAATTGCCTTAATAGAATTTTGTAAAAACACTCCCATTTGTGGATGTTTTCTACAATATTCTTCATGTTTCTCTGATATAAAAAAAGAAAATCAAAAGTGGCACGCTGTTATAAATTGGCCAATTAATTAAGGATGGATTATTTTTATTTTTATTTTTTATTTTTACTTAAAATTTTAAGCTAAAATAACTTAACCTTTATATATCTTTTATAAGTATTGGGATTGTGGTGTGGATTCTTATTTTCAAGTATCAATCAATTTAGATGTTGAACATCAATTTCACCCATTAAAATTAAACCACTATATTTCCATCATTTTGCTTTACTTTTGTAATGGTTCAGTTCATGCACTCTCCAATATTGATGGCTATGGAATAAAACAATAATTTCTAATTGGGTGTCGAGTTTTTAATTAAGAGATATTATTAAGTATTCACCCTAGTTTCGTAATTGATACCATTAAATCCAATTCCCTTCTAACACCATTCAAGTACTTTCGGAAAACGACGCACTTCATCCTTTATTACAAATCCAACAAAAGCAGTAGAGACACACAGAGATTAATTTCCATTATTAAGATATGATGAAGAAATGAGTACTAAAAGAATATTTTCATTATCAATATTTTAGTTATTAAAGCATGATGAAAGCCATTAACATATATATGTAGCATAAAATACAATAGCTAGCAATTATTATAAGAGCCGATCGATTAACTAAATAATGCAACCAAACTACTATTATTAATCTCTGCAATTTTATTTATATTAGTTGAAATTTGACATAATTATTTATTATTTATAGACAAAGCACACATTAAATTTTTTTTTTTTTTTTTGCCCTTACCTTTCTTAGAATTTAAACTCCGATGATCAGCCAAATAAAAACTACTTCAAAACTAATCGGATAAGCCCCTAGGGCAATCTTACATGATTTTTTAACCAACTATTTTTGCATTAGTTCTTCGTCTGGGTATGGATCAAAATTTTACCACTTACAAATAAATAATTAACTTCTGTAATTCTTCCAATTCATTGTGCATTTTCTCGAAAGGTATTAATTAAATAATAGTTCCTTCCCTTTAAAATTGAGCTAAAGGGGTGAATCTTTCTAAGCTTATTCAAAAATTAATCCTGATGAGAATTAATGGAATGAAACATTAAAGATATATAAAAAAAAGATAATATTACATACAAAGAGAAGAAAGAGTAGTAGCTAGATTTAAAGACAGGGAGTTAAAATATTTCTATCCGCATTTTTCTCCTTCATAAGTGAAAAGAGAGACAATGCTACTCCCATTAAAGGTTAAAGCATTTGAACATGAATCACAAAATAACTAATTATAGAACTTCATGGACATGAAGCTACAAGGGGTAATTAATGACATGCAATCTTGATTTGCTTTAAAGAGAGTGCAATAAGAAGAATAAGCACATCTGATCTAACTAGCTAGATAGTTAGAATGCATAGCATCATGAGCAATCAGTCTTAATTTCAGCAGAGTGACTGCTCATGATGTTATACCATTCCCATGAAAATCTCCAAATATGCAGCCGAAGGCAGCTCAAAATCCCCCACCGAGCGCCGGAGCCCAGAAATCAGCTCCGTTGTCACTCCCAACTTGCTGAGTGCAAGACACTGGAACCAAGCACAATCCTCTACTCCTCAAGTCGTTTGGCTTGCCTTGGCCATCCTAGTAAATAATTAATTAGCGACAAAAATTAATTAATGCAAATTACTTAATGACCATAATCATGGAGATAATGATGATTCATAAATTAATGTTATTAGTCAAAGGGAAGAGAACAATTATTGTACAAATGAATAGAAAGATTGACTGATTGAGAGCTATACCTGGTTAGGAGCTTCTTTTCTTTTGAGGCAGGTGTCATTCAACAGCTATAAAAAAGAGAAAAAGGACATTAATACTACTTTAAATCTTTCTCAAACTCTCCTTTTGATTCAAAATTAATTTTAGGTTGTCCCCATATTCTGCTTTAGATAAACGTTTGCTTAAATAAAAGAGTGTCTAAAGTTGAGAAATGAGAACCTTGTCCTTTCAATGCTTTTTTTTTTTTTTCATTATCAAATGTAGAGATAGATGAATTAGCTAGTGCATTTCAAAATCAAAGCCCCTCTCCTCATAGCTTTTTAAAGAACAATTGAGGTGATGGATTCAATAAAGCTAATTTACCTGACCTGGGGCTTCAGGAAATGCACCATTTATATCTCCATGAACCTGAAATAAATAAATTTTTATATATGTAATATATATATATATATATATATATATATATATATATATATATATATATATATATATTAAAAAGGGGGAATTAGCTAGCTAGGGTTCGCTTTGAAAAATGAAAAGGGAAAGCAGTTTATGGGTACTTACACAATGTTGATTTCTCATGCTTGCAGAAGAAGAAGAAGAAGTGTTCAAATAAGGGGAGCTGAGGGCCTGCATGCATTGAAAGAGAATAAATTCTGTAACTTTGATGATAACTGAAGTTTAATGTTTTTAATTATTAGAAAAAGCACAAATGAATCTTTAACTGCCTGCTCAGCCCTTACAAAAATAGTACAAAAATATTATTAGGAAGAAATTAATTAACATCATCACCTCAATTTGACCTTGAAGGAATCTAATATACCCAATAGCTTCTAACAAGACAGAAGCAGTGTCAGTCTGCAAAAGAGCAACAACATGCACATCGATCTCATAAACAACCCTACTTTCGTAATATAAACATATTCTCATCATCTTTAAATGTTAAAAGTGAAAGCCAGAAGGAAAAAAGATGAAAGCTTTTTTTATCAGTGTTCAAAATTAAAAATAATTAAAACAAATCTAGTTATGGGTTTAATCTTAGAAAAAAGAAGAGCTTTTGGTATGATTCTTTGTGTTCAGTTTTTTGTTTAATTATAAATTACCTTTCCAAATGGGGAAACGAGTTGGTGAAGGGCTGTAATTCTGTCTCCTAGCTTCTCCTTCCTCACCTGACAAATTGGCAATATATATAAATAAATACCAAATGTGAATTATGAACATTATATAATATTTTAATTTCATTTTTATTATTATAAATTTTAATTCTGCCAAAGAATAACACATGTTGATGGAAATAGACAATCAAGAAAGACATAACGTCCCTTCACGCTCACAAATTAACAAAAAGACACACACACAGAGAGAAGAGAGAGAGAGAGAGAGAGAGAGAATTTGTGTTACCTTCAAAGGTGTTTGGCTTGAAGAGCTCTGAACCCTAGCTTTCTTGTTCACTCCTCTGGTTGCTGTGCTATTACACTGTAGAGGAAAGAAGAGAATAAGAAAAAAGATATTATGCATTAAAAATTTGGAAAATTTTAATATATTTTTCTTTTATATATATATATATATTCATAAAATGAATTATGTATTATATGTAGCCTTAACCTAGCTAGCTGTTATAAAATAATTTTTAAAAAAATTGTGGGTATTTCTCATTCTTACCTCGGATGAATGATCAGGATGTTGCTGATTATGTTTCTTATCTGCTGGTTTGGTATGAGAGAAGTCTAATATGTTACCGCTTAAACTAGTGACACAAGACCTAGGGGAAAGTGGCATGATTTGGGGCCAATTGCTAGCAGCAGTGGCCTGAAATTCTCCAACTCCATGAAGATACAAGTTGTTGGCTTGGGGAACTTCTTGCTTTATATCATCAACTACATCAACTCTTGATGAAGAATATGGATTTATGATATGAAGATGATGATCTTCCCAACTTTCAAACTTTTTAGGCTGATGAAAATGACTAATTGGAGTACTATTAAAACTATCATCTTCGCTTGGCAGTCCACCCCTAAAATACAAACAATCACCAAATTAAAACCCCACTAAACATTTCATTGCAAAATTGAAAATAGTTAATATGATTTATAACATGCATGTCTAAATTAGTTAGGTAAGCAATACTAGAGAAAGGGAGGAGAAATTTTACAGAAGTAGCTGGCTCCATGACTGAGGATGTTGTTCTTGAGAATCAGGCAAAGAATTGAAAGGAAATGAAGAAGAAGATCCATGTACATATTGAGATGGAAATAGAGATGGAGATGATGAAGAAGATAACTGATGAGAATTAGGTGGATGCATGCTCCACCAGCTAGGGTTTCCTGCCATCATTTGTCTTGCACACTCACACTCAAAACACACTGATAATTGATGATATCTAGTTTAGCTGGTTCATAAGCACGCCACTCAAAAGAACTCAAAAATGAATTCTCCTTTCTTTCTTTTCCCTTTTAATTCTTTCACTTTTCTCTCTCCACTTGTTATGTATTTTCTTGTTTATGAATCCAAACAAAACTTTTGCTAAAGCTTTATTTGCTTTAGGAGGTTGAAGAAACTTGAGCCAATTTCTTCAAAGGAATTTTTATAGAGATGTGGGGTAAGGGAGCTTTGCAAATGTACCCTTTCTTTTTTATTTTGTTTCATTTATTTAGTATTCTTTTTTTATTCTATGCTTTTGCTTTATTATAAAGTGGGGGCAAGAAAGCTGGTGTGATGTGTGTTTTCAGTCCGTAAACAAATGCTTTGTAGGAGCCTTGTTATTATTTTCCTTGATTTGGGGTAATAGGCTACATTGGGATTGTTTTTGGAATTAGGGTTTTAAGTATAATAGTATGTTATGATAATGCTTTCTCTACTCTTGTGCAATAATGCAAGTTGCAAACAAAATTATAGAATCTAAGTAGCCAGACACATTCAGTAGAATATGAAAAAAAAAAAAATAGTTGAGCCCTAGCTGACAAGATTAATGTACCAATTCTGCCCTCTTTCTTTTTCACCTTGTTTATTTATTCATATGGTGTTTTTCTAGTAATTGAGGGCAACTAACCCTATTATTCTCCACGATCCTCTCATGATCTAATTTCCTCCTGAATAAAAATATATATAGATGATTGATGATTAATAAATAAAGAAATTAAATATTAACCTACACTATTATTAAAAGACACATGACAGAAGATTTTTAAAAACCCATTAAAGAATCTTAATTCATTATGCACTTGCTCCCATTTAGCTTGTAGCTAGGTAGCACATGACATGAATGAACTAGGATCACCCATTTCATTATCTTTTTTATCCTGTTTTTTAACCCTTTTTTGGGGTTAAAAGGTAAACATATGTACTATTAATTTATCCCTCCTTCGGTATATATAAAAAGTTTTGGTTGTGCAAATTAACATTAAACCTTGTGACCAATCGAATTATTAGTTTGAATATTGGGTAATTATCATACTAAAGTGTAGAGTTAATCAACACTGAAGTTTAGGTGAAAGTTCATAAACCCATACTTGAAGTACGTAGTAGAAGGTGATAATTAGGTACAAAATTTAATTGTTAGAGGGTATTGCTCTGTAATTATGTTGCAAATGTGATAAAAGTTTTGCATACTGAAAATGACAAAAAGAAATAATAAAAAAATAATGAGATACTATTTTACTGACTTATAACCACCATTGTGGTGACATCATGGGGTAAATCGTTGAAAGCAAAAGACTTTACAGTCTTCTTGGAGTTTGAAAATACTGCAGCAGCGAAAATTATGGGATTGACAATTTTTTATTCAAGAATTATCTTCCTCAAACAGTAACAGATTGTGGCCGTGAATAATTAATTAAGTTCAAAAATGGGCCCACAAATTGGATTAAAAAAAATTCTTAATAGTAATAATGCACTGGTAAGGGATTCGAGATTATAAAAAGTCTCGAGAGTAATTCAAGAGCATTGAACACATCTGTGATCCTGGATGTATATAATTCGTGAAAAAACTTTTCATCTAATTTAACTACATATATATTTTAGCAAATAATAATGTCTATTATAAGTAATCATGATATGTGATAGCATCAAAAACACACCCGAACT
The DNA here is from genome assembly GCA_030449835.1 of Clausena lansium. Lineage (NCBI taxonomy): Eukaryota > Viridiplantae > Streptophyta > Magnoliopsida > Sapindales > Rutaceae > Clausena > Clausena lansium. The sequence continues at coordinate 5,066,645 of JASUUF010000369.1, forward strand.
TATTTTCTATTATGAATTGTGAGTGGCATCACAAAGGGTTGGGTGGATTAGAATTTTCATTAATTTAAGCATAATTGTATGTGAATAAAGATTCATATCATTATTTAGAAATAAGATATATTGTACTATGTCCAATGGCGGCTTTAGTATTAGGCAGTTGCCTAATGCTTCATATTTAAGAAGGCCCCAATTTTTAGATTTTTTTTTTAATATTTAAAAAATAAAGTTAACTTAGGTATACATATTGTAGAAAAGCCTAATTTTTAGGCTTTATCCTATTATTTCTCTAATTCATAATTATCTCTCTTATCTGATAATTTTAACCTTAAATATAAGATATATTTTAATAGTATAATAATTATTTGGAGAGTGATGATACAGCCACAAACTCTTATACAAACTGATTTGGTATTAACTCATTGGTTGAATAAAAATATAAAATAATAAAAACAAATCATGCGGATCAAGAGATATTTAATTCAACCAATTTAATTATGGCACATCAGTTTATACAAAATAAATTTGTACAAGAGTTTGTAACTATATTATTACTCTTATTTGAAACGTTACTTCATTATTTTTTCTACTATTTCCAAAAAAAAAAAATCAATGCTTTCCCTTTCCAAAAATAACTCTTATAATTGTTAACTATAATAATTATTTGGAGCCTAACTTCATTATTTTTTTCTACTATTTCCAAAAAAAAAAATTTAATGCTTTCCCTTTTCAAAACTAACTCTTATTAAAATTGTTAACGATTGATTTGGGAGCTAACTTTAGTATTCTATTAACATATATCTAAAACCTCATTATCTATAAACGGATACACATTGCATTAGCAAAAAAAAAAAATCTTCCTCTCTTCTCTTTTTAATTATTATTTTTCTTATCCTTTTTAAATTTAATTTATTTATAATTTTTTGTATTGATTTATGGCTTGAATAATCTAGAAAGAAAAAAATTCTGTTTTGTTTAGTTGTTTGTTTTTTCAGATTTGAGAAACATGTCAACTAGAAAATATGCATCAGAATATGAAAAATTACAAAAAAAAAAGGATAATAGAAAAATTAGTTCAATCTCAAAAAGGAGCTCTTGATAAATTTGTCATAATTAGTAAAAAAGATATAGATTTAAGTGAAGAATTTGTTATTGAACAACCAACTTCAAATGAATTAAACAATGATGAAACAGTAAATGAAATAAACAACATTAATGTTCTTTGAAATAAATAGATATCTTTTTATTTATTTTCTTTTTTTCAGTGATGTTGTTGATAATTATTGTAATTCAAGATATTATTGAACATAGTTGAATTTTGAGATATTTGATGTTTCTATAAAAAAAAAATTTTTAACTATTTGATGTTTCTATGAAAGTTGATATTTTAACATTAGAAGGCCTAAAATAAAGTTTCGCCTAAGGCCCCCAATTGATTAGAGCCGGCCCTAACTATGTCCTCACAAGAGATTCGGTTTTTAACCGATATTTACTTTAATTCTCTTAAAAAATAATAAAGACCACTCATTATATTGCAATTGGACCCATCTTACTTATATTTTTATTCCCAAGTTCGAAACGAATACCCACTAGCTAGGACATCAAAATTGATAATTTTAATTATTATTTTTCAATTATTACCATCTACTGATTTAATATAACTTGGGATCTATTAAAGATTTAGATAAATACATAAATGATAAAGCCTAGAATTCCACTAAGCAGAGCTTAAAAATCTACTCCCATATCAACCTTTGGGAAAAGTCTACGGATGGGAGCTCGATCTGATAATGATCGGTTTTGATGGCATCATTGCACTAATAGTCGACTGCCAAAACATTTAAATATTGATAGATTAAAGAATAGAAATTAATGAATATATATATATCCATTATTCGGTTGACTAGGTTTGATTATTTGATGAAGTAAATATTTTTCATATTTTGCATATGGGTTCTCTTTTATGTAAAAGCTAGGAAAACAAAAGTTTCAAGTTGGTAGAAGATAGTGACTAGCTTGACTTGTTATAGTCCTCTTATATCTTTTTCTACAATCATTTTATGTCAATGAATAAAGAAAAATGGTCAATCTCTAGTCTAAAAGAATTTGGATTCATATTACATCATGTCCTTGGCATGAATCACAATGATTAGGGCTTAGGTACAAATTGACTAATTCACAGTATAATATTAAAAAAAAAAAAAAGTTGCAGCAATATTGATATCAGTTTCAACTCCGCCAGCATTTCAAATGAATAATTTTCTGTAAGGGAAGCAGAAAATAACCTGTTAAAATGACAGAATGATGATAAGGAATGAATCCCCATTTAATATTGGGGCAAAATTGTTTTAAACGAAAAGTCTCAATACTTGATTGACTTGAATGCCAAATCAGGCACTTTTATACAGTAACACTAAGTTGATACAACTTTTCTTCTTTCTAATTCCGTATACGTATCATTGACTTGAAATTTTTGGGTTGATTACACCGTGCCGCTGCATGGCCATTACGGGTTCGTTGCATCTGGAACACCGGAATGATGGAGATGCGGCACAGCGCGTCCTAAGGCAGTAATAACAGTACCTGTCAACAGGAAAGAATCACAAATTGTAAGCAGTCATATTGGTTTCTATATATAAAAGAGAATGTGGAACTGTGCGAAAGATAATTCTGCAAATAATATTTTCACATTGAATGCATTAGTTCGCAATGAAGTGAGAAATTCAGGCTCACGACAGAATGTTAACTGGGAAAGAGCAGAAATTAAGTAATATACCTATGTTGACAGGGAAGGGCAAGAAATGGAGTGGTTGGACTTGCTTGGCAAATGGGACAAGTAGTGACATCCTCTTCAGAACTTGAAGATTTATCCTTTGAAAATGGGCGAAATAAGCCTTTAACGGTTGACGAGTTAAGGAGAGGAAGAAGTAACAATAGCATTTCCTGCAAATCAGAGAAGAGGAAAAACTGATGAAAATAAATTACCTCAAGTAATCATAGAAGACCATTGCTCTAAGCCGAATGTTAAAAAAACCTTTTCCATTTTTCTCCCCTTCCAGAAGATAAACCCATTCTAAAAACATTTTGAAGAGCATACATACATGCATTAATCCATAACTGAACCAAATTTCTCCCACATTGATTGCCAACATGCAACCTGTTAACTGATTCTAAATCTTCTATTTTCAAATCCTTTTGAGTGAGTCAATTGACTTTTAGATGATCTAAAGTCAATTAAGAGAAGGAAAAACAATTACCGAAAACTCATTCCACACTAACTGGCGATTCATGTACTCGAAGCTAACAGCTCGATTCATATTAGGGGATCCATAGACAAGCCTTGCTCTTAAAGCTCTTTCAATGAGGTTCCTATACCTGCAACAGAACAAGACATATTCAGCCATTCCAGAATTAGTTCGTCATCTTAATACCCTAAAAATAAGGAAAATAGTTGTAAGAGGCTACAAAATTGTTTAGAAGCTTGAGAATGCAGTTCACAATCCAATATTTATTTTGATAGTCTCCTCCAAACACCATTAAGTGGATACATAATCAGCCATCCATGAGAATTATACCCTATGTGGCTATGGACTTTAATGTTAGAATAAGGCTAACCATATATCCTTCCTTGAATTCTAACCATATATCCTTCCTTGAATTGCCAAGAGATATGCTTGAAACATATAATTCCTAACAGAAACATTATTCAAGCATATGCTACCTCGTGCGATCAGTTGACTATTTTTAATTATATCAAAACCTATATGGAAATAATAGATGACAGTCCAACAATCATAGTTCATTTTTCTCACTGAACATGTAATGAGTAATCAACAATCAATGAAACAAAAAATAGACCATTCATGGAACTACAGGAAATCCTTCTGTCAGTAAAAATGTAATGGGAAATCAATAATCACTAATATGAAGAAACTTCTGTTAAATCAGCCCACTCTAACTGGTGTTCTCTCTATAATACATAATAGATAGCTACATCTCCATAGTACTAATTATATTGATAAAATAATATATCATCTAAAAACATACCTTCCGGTGTAAAGAAATATGAGTAGGTTGCCAAATGAGGCAGCCTTGTAAAGTGCTTCAATCCGCTGTATTAAAATCCATGCTCGCCTTGCCAATGGCCTCTGAATAACATATAAAGAAAATCAGTAACCCATACCTCCACCATCATGTGTGTACCCATACAAACACACAAATTCCTTCCTTCTAGGATAACAGAGGGAGAGGGTAGGTACACAAATCCTTCCTTCTAGGATAACAGAGGGTAGGTAAACAGCTAATAAAAGCACTACCTGCTCAGAGTCTCCCCATCTGCGGAAAGCAGAGAACGATTGTAAACGAGCCCAGAGGTACTGGCCACCAACAGTGGCAATGCAATACCAAATCTTCTGGGCCATGGTAAGTCCAGGTCCCTCCAAACCTGTTCTGACTGTAAAAACAAGTTTGCACTTAGTAGGTTAGGTAGCTTTAAAAATGAAGCTGAGTGAAGGCATGACAAAATAAATGGTTATTGAGGGAACATAAATTTTCTGTTCTCCTGGAATATGAAAACATGAAAGAAATCCTGATCATTATGATATCCACTTACTGGGCCTCTTTTCACTTTTTGATCTTGAAAGAAAGGAAGAACTAACAAAAATATCATTTGTATATTCAAATGGCAAAAGTTCATTTAGAAATGCATGTTTTAATTTTCAAATTTCCCAATAGATACCATTTTCCCAACAACTATAGTCTATTCCAAAAAAAGTTCCAAAACAAACTGCAAATAAAAATTAACAGTCATGTTCATCCATTACAATGGTCTCAAGGGCATCCATCAAACTCAAAGGTTAGAGAAAGTCGTTCCAAATGTGTTTCCATCAACCAGCAATGAAGACCATCACAAGAAGTTATAGGCAGGAAGCTTCATCTTTATTTAATCATCTCAAAACAGTGAATGAGATGACATGACAAGTGCACAACCATCCTTTCTCCCTAATCCCTATAAATCAGTCCTAAAGTCATCAAATATCTCCAAACTACTTAAGACAGAAGTTTTTGAGTAACCCAGGAATCTCAAACTATCAAGAAGGACTATTACATTAGACAAAGAGCCAATTATAGGTCCAGACTTTACCTTTTGCTCTTGTTTCCACAGCACGTTCATCCCTATACCTCAAATTCATTAGAGCGTTTCCAGGAGTCGGCTTATCCACCCAAATTGAAAACCGCCAAATTAGAAACTCTAGAAAAGCATCGAGCTCAGGTTCATACTGAAATAACATTCCTGGCTAATCCCAATAAATTAAAGAAACATAATTAAGAAAATCGACCAACTGAATGCTAATTCAACAATTACACAATAGATTCCTTCAATAACACAACACAATACCTTCATCAGAGAGAAGACCTTAACCAACTGTTCTTTTAACATGGCTGACATTTCAATGTCCAATCTTCCAGCATCAAACTGATTAACCCTTGATATCGAAATGGGTATTATTGTCTGTCCAGATAACACATACATGAAAACCCAATTGCATGGTTAACATAATTACTCAATAATAAATTTCATAATGAAACATATGATTTCTCAGCTACCCAGAAAGCAAAATCAACTAATTTAGACCCTGATAACATGCAAATCGGCATACAATTAGCATACTCAATCTCGATACAAGTCAAAAGTTTCAAACTTTGCTACAACAATATCCATCAGCTAATTCAAATAAAGATAAATTACATTTCTTGGGGACATTCGCATTGCATTTTAATTAAACTAAGTCAAACTTATTTCATAATATTCATCAACCACAAAAATCTCCCACCAAAATTTTCCTATAAATTCACCACCAGACATGAAACACAAAAATGAACAAAGTACAAAGCCCTAAAACATAGGTGAGAAGCAGCAAAAGTTAAGGGAAATTAAATAAACTTGAACAAGAAGAGCTCAAATTTAAAGGGCAAGTCAGATTAAGCTTACCTGATGAGAAAGAGCAAGAGATTGCCAATGAGGAAGCAGTTTTTGATATGTATCAATCCATTCATCTTGTGGTGGAGGTATTGAAGCCATTTTTTAAGCTAGCTTTTTTGCTGATGACACAGATTCCTAGGGTTTCTTCAAAAGCTCTAATTTTTAATTGATGAATTTTGTAAAGAGATATATTAAGATTTGCTTGGTTCAAGTTCCGGTCACAAACAGTAACAGTTGAAGTGGTGGCCGCACCGGTGGACTTGAACTAAGTTGCAAATTTTGATCCCTTTTTTTTTTAATTTTTAAAAATTAGACAAGCCTATGGGAGCAACTTTTGGCTTGATCGGAGGGTAGTTTGGTCTTTTAGTGGGATCTTGATTCCGAGACGATGACTTCAGTGTACAGTTTAGAGATTCTCGATGCTCGCTCAACCCATCATTGGCTTCGGATGTCTCTTTTTCACACGTCATAACCCATTTAACTAAGATTGGGTTCGGTGTCGGGTTGTCCCCGTCCGGCCCAATGATAACGGTCCAGCCCAATAAAATTATTTTGATAATTTAATAATTTACAACCAATTCACTAGCGCATGTCTAAAATTTAAATAAATAAGAAGTTTGCAAAATCCATCAATTAAATCTCTTTTGATTTTCTGTTGTCGCTTTTGTTGTTTGACTATTTTTGTCACTTGAGTTTTTTTTTTTTTGAGAAGGTCACTTGAGTTGCTTAACCATTATTGATTGATATTTTTAATTATTTTTAAACGAACTTTAAATGACAATATTATAAAAAACTCAATTAGTGACACAAATGAAAGGATGACACGACAAAAGTAGGGGAAATTTACCTAAATAATCACTTTACACTTTTCAATTACCACAAATAACCACACTCACAACTTTCATACTTTAATAACCAAAGAGATCACTTTCGAACATCAATACCCTTGCCTCTCAAAGAGCATCAACTTTGAAAACTTTTGAACATTAAATTTCAGTTCAAGCTCTACATTTGGGTTCACTCAATTTTATTTTCATCATCAGCATCAAGCTCTTTAGCAAAACTAAGAAGCATTTTGGCTCAGCAAGCTCAGCTACCAAGCATATCTCAAACTTGATTTTTAGAGAGGGTTTCTATTCTCATTTTAACACATTTTGTTTATTGAATTAGATAGTTGTGTTATGTTGTAGTGGAGTTGTGATACTTAATTTTTAGAGAGGATTTCTATACTCATATTAACACGTTTTGTTTATTAAACTAAATAGTTGTGTTATGTTATGGTGGAGTTGATTGAATGGTGCAAGAATATTAATCATATGATGATCTTTCACCCCACATTCATATGTTAGATTAAAATTTTTTTTTTAAAGAGGATGCGGATTTCACCCTATTCCCCCCTTAATAATGCTCAAACTCAACACCTCGACCTTAAGGAGACAATATTCTTACCCCTTGAGCTAAACACCCTGCTAAACCTTGGCCTCTATATATATTAAAAACATTTTTAATATTCTCATTTACTAAATGTAAATAGAATAAATGTTGTTAAAATATTACTGAAGATAAAAATATAAATAATATTTCATAAAATTTAATGTAAAATAATTTCAATAATAGTCTGTTTATAAATATTAATAACATCCTAATGTGATATCAACAATAATCTGAACGTAATATCAATGTGAAAAATAAAAATAAATTACAAAAGATGATCAAATTACCAAAACTTTCTATAAAACATACCAAGATAATGTATTTTACACACTCAAATTCTCCAAACTACCCCCAGGAACCCAACAAAATTCCCTCTCAACCTCATTAGCCAACCCCTCGTCACCAAATCTCCTCAACCCCTTACTCAAAACCTTACCCACATACTCATCAACTTTCCAACTACACCCCACCCCACTTCTTCTCATCAGCCCATAAATCCTGACCGTCGATTCCTTTGACCCAGCACCAATCACAGCCCTGACCACCCTCAACAGACCCCTTTCGTCACCACCATCGATATCCTCCATCTCGCCGATCAAACGGTCAACCTCCTCCACCAAACCTTTCTTCGCCAGTGCATTGATCAAATCAGCGAGCAAGCCCAAGTCTTGGTGCGGGTACTCTCTTTGGATGGTGGAGAATACGTGGACGGCGACGGCGCACTCGCCCTGGCGGATGAGCTCGCGGAGGGAGGCGACGAGGTCGTGTTTGATGAGGCGGGAGAGGGATGGATAGGTGGGGCTCTGTGGGTTTTGTTTGTGGGCGCGTTTTAAGATTTGAACGGCGTGGATTGCTTCTGTGCTCAAGATTCTGCCTTTAACGAGAGGTCCGCGGTTGCTTCGTGGGCCGCACCGTATGGGAAGACGATGATGAGGGGTGGTGATTGTTGGTTTGTGTTTTGGAGAGTGGTGTGATGGGAAAAATGTGAGGTTTGAGTGAAGAGAGGACACCATTTTGTGCAAAAAAAAATTAGTACCGGAAAAAGATATCATAATTAATTTAGACAGTTTCGTTATATTTGAAATCAAACCTTTAACTGTTGGATGCTTGGACCTTCCCGTAAAAAGTGGATTTGGAGAGTGGGATAATTTCAAGACGATCCCATTCTTTTTGATAATTCGTCGTTTGCCTTGAAATTGAGTGAGCACGGTAACGTAATGGGGAAAAAAATGTTTTAAGAAACGTCGACGGCAGGATTCGAACCAGGGCAAAACCCAGCAAATTTCGAGCCTATCTCCTTAACACAATATATCTAGTTAAATCTTTTTAATGACAAAATTGGGCTCATTGCACAAACTGTTACGTGGCTTTCATTTCGATCACAGTCAAGTAGCCCCATTTTCAGATTCCAATGTTGGATTTCGAGTAGTTCTTTGACACCCATCATAATTACTTATAACCCCTTTTAATTAAAATTACATAAATAACCTAACACATATTAATTCATTTTGAATGAATATTCAATTAAACACTTAGATGAAGTATTATTTTGACAAAATTTTTACACTCGTCCCATCGCATAATGCATATCTATATTTTAAATTTTAATTGAATTTTTTTTAGAAAATTATAAGAGTTCAAAGTTATGAAGATAAAAAATTATATAATAATAAGATAAATTTAATCTTTAAGGATTTGTATAAATTTAAAAAGAAACTTTTTTTTGGGTAAAATTTTATGGGAAGATGATTAATTTTAATATTTGGATGTTTATTTTATCACTTAAAGTATTTTGAAAAATAATATTTAAAATAAGTGTTATAAAAATTTAGAGAGGTGCTAAAACCTCTACTCTTGAACATATCATCATTAAAAGACCCACATCTGTACTTTTACAAACAAAGTCATTAAAATGGCAACACGTTCAAAGTCTTCATGCTCAAATTTATGTAATATTTTATCAATAATGTTAGGGATCCTAACATTTGAATTCTAACTTGAATCTCAATGCCATGTGCCACCTGTCTATTAGATGATGGATTTCATAACTTATAAAATTACTTAACTACCATTCAATAGATAAATTAATTACAGAAAATGAAATTAATAATTTAAAAAGTTCTAAGGTTACGGGATCTACTCTTGGTATTTAAATTATATTCACAATATTCTCTCTTAATTATATTTTTTATTTTATTTACTAATTAAATATTATGTCAACAGCTATATTAGAGTATTGACATAATGTCAAAATACCATATAAATCCAAGGGGATCTAAGTCTATAAATTAATATGACATAAAAATATTTAAGTACTACATTTAAAATTTCATGCAGTTCAACCTCAGACTCACTGGATTATATTATAAGTTCAAGTCCATGTACATGTCTTAATATCCAAATTGAGTCCAAATAAGTTCAAGTTATAAGTCAGTACATAAATCCAAAGTCCAATTTAGTTTAGGGTTTGATTTGCCAGATTTTTTGGGTCAAAATAAAATTGTTCATAAGTTTTGTGGCATTTTTGTAATTTTAGGAGAAAGAAGGGGGCTAATTGAAATTTTACAAAAAAATAATGAAGAAATTTGAATTAAGAGAAAAGGACAAAATAGAAATAAGACAAAAGTATAATAAATAATAAAATGACACCAAATTTAGAAAATTCTTTGGCAACGATGTCAAAAATTTGATATGACTCAAAAGCATTTAATTTATTCACAAGTGTAAGAGTATTTAGTTATAATATAATCCGGTGAGTTTGAAGTCGAACCACATAAAATTTTAAATTTAATAGTCAATTATTAAATAAAAATCAATTATAGAAAATGAAATTTATAAAGTTAAAATCTAGTTTAATATAAGATATATTGTTTAATATAAGCTGATGATGTTGTTGTGTATGCGTGAAATTATATTACAAAGATGATACACCAAGCAAATAAGAAACATATAAAAAAATAAAAATTACACATTAAAAAATAAAAACAAACTGAAAATTAAATAAACAAGTAATATAAATGTACAAGAACAAAAAAAATATGAAATAAAAATAAACAAATTAAAAATTAAATGTGCAACAAATATAAATGTACAAAAAATAAAAATTACAATACACAATAAAAATAATTAAACTAAAAATTAAAATTAAAATTAAATAACTAAATAGGCGGTTAAACCAATCATATAATCAAATTAACTAAACATAAAAAAAAGAAAAAGAAAAGTAAATGCGGAATAAAAATAACACAAATTAATGTACAAAAAAAACTGAAAATTAAATAATAATTCAGGCGGTAGAACCGACCATGTAAATAAACATATAAACAAAATAATAAAAAATAACAAAAGTTAAATAACAGTTCAGGTGGTAGAACCGACTATATAAATAAAATAAAAATAAATGCGAAAAAGAAAAGTTGCAAAGAAAAATAAAAATAAATGTAAAAATTAAATTGCAAACGAAAATAAAATAATAGTTCGGGCGGTTGAACCGACCATATAAATATAAAACAAATGCGAAAAAGAAAAATTACAAAGAAAAATAAAATAAATGCGAAAAGGAACATTACAAATGAAAATAAAAACAGTTCTGGTGGTAGAACCGACCATATAAATAAAATAAAAATAAATACAAAAATTAAATTACAAAAATTTGAAAGAAAGGAGAATTATATGTTTATAATTTTTATTTTCTTCCAGTTAATTTTATTATATATTAATCTATATATCTAGATTTACTTTAAGATTTATATGGTATTTAAACATATTGTTGACAAAATAGATTTAATAGTCAAAGAAAGAAAGAATGAAAGAGAAAGTGGGGAAAGAGGAAAGAAGAAAAAGAGAAGGGAGAAGGAAGGAAAGAGAAAGGAGAGATAATAGTAAGTTCATAAAATTCAACAAAATTGAGAATTCACACTCTACACATCTATAACATAAATTACATATGTGAAACTAATAATTAGAGTCCCTATAGTATATTACAATGGATGGATACGTGGGGTTCTGTGGGTTTTGTTAGCAGGCGTGTTTTAAGATTTGGCCGGCTTGGATTTGCTTATGTGCTCAAGAGACGATGATGAGTGGTGGTACTTGTCAGGAGAGGCTCAAAGATATTTGAGGTCTTAGACGAATTTGTAGTTATTCAAAAATTTAAAATTATTAATTTACTAATCATATGCTATAATAATACAAAGTTAATTAAATATGTAAAAGAATAGGAATGATAATAATAAAAAATAATGGCACGATGATGACTCATTGTTATATTATTTATTTAGGTAAAATTTTTATAATTCTAATTAAAATCTTTATGTAAAAAATATTTTAAGAAACGTCGACAGCAGGATTCGAACCTGCGCAGGCAAAGCCCAACAGATTTCGAGTCTGTCTCCTTAACCACTCGGACATATCGACTCATTATTATTGGATGCAATATTTATAATATATAAGTAAATCTTTTTAATGACAAAATTGCCCATTTCGACATCTTTAATGAGGCCATTTAAATTGGATTAAGAATCTATTACAGTAAAAGCAGCCCCATTTTCAGATTCTAATATTTGATTTAGTGTAGGTCTTTTGACACCCATCACAATTACTTATAAACCCCTTTTTAATTAAAATTACGTAAATAACCTAACACAAATTAATTCATTTTGTATGAATATTCAATTAATTATTCTTTTGACAAAATTTTTACACCCACCCCATCGCATAATATATATCTATATTTTAAATTGTAATTGAATTTTTTTTTTGAGAAAATTATAAGAGTTCAAAGTTATGAAGATAAAAAATTATATAATAATAAGAAAAATTTAAGATTGATTTAATATTTAAGGATTTGTATAAATTTAAAAAGAATTTTTTTCCGAGTAAAATTTTATGGGAATATGGTTAATTTTAATATATGGATGTTCATTTTATCAATTAAAATAGTTTGAAAAATAATATTTAAAAGAAGTGTTATAAAAATTTAAAGGGGTGTTAAAAACTCTAATAGTGGACATATCATCATTAAAAGACCCATGTCTTTACCTTTACAAGCAAAGTAACTAAAATGGCAACACATTCCAAGTATTCATGCTCAAATTTATGTAATATTTTATTAATAATGTTAAAGATCCCAACATTTGAGTCACAACTTGAATCTCAATGCCATGTGTCTATTTATTGGATGATGGATTTCATAACTTACAAAATTACTTACTGTTATTCAATAGATAAATACCACATTAGTTAAAATTTAAATTAGTATTTAGATGTTGGGACCCAAATCTGGCATTGCTCATATTTTATATATTGTTGATTAATAATCTCTTTGAAATTCATATTTCTTCACTTTGGACACATTAATGGTTGTAGGCTCTCAATTATTGTAGCTAAAACATTCCAACAACTTTCATTGTGAACCATTTCACATATGGTTTGATCAATGGGATATTATTGAATATTTATTTATGTGGAAAAGGTAGTAATAAAAGAGGCTGGACCTTTGGTAGCTAGCACTTGAATTTGCAGACACGGTTCTGGCATTAAATTAGGTGCTGCCTTGTTAGATAAAAATGAAGGAACACAGCCCCATTTACAATTTAAGGTCAATTTCTTCCTAATACATGATAAGATCAAATGTACAATATAGAGCCTGGACAAAGAAATTCCAAAATGATTGGCTTCTCATATGGCTTTGGTGCCACAAAAGTCCATAGCTGGAATGTGAGATTTCTAAAATATCAGGTTTCAATCCACAGAGCAAATGAAATGCAACTGCAATAATTTAGATGCTTTTATGTTCAATTAATTAGGACCATTGTTATTTATGCAAATGATGACATTTTGAATGAGATGGGTTTATCTATCTAATTTATTCTGCTATAGTTATCACAACATTCTCATTAAAGACTATTTGGAGACAAAAACTTGTCTAAATTCAATAGTGGTACTAGCAAGATTTGTGGTTTATTTTGCCTGGAATATACGTGCCACAACTTCTGATATCTGTATGCAATTATTAGGTTTCCATCATTATCGTAATTAATTGGAAAGGCATTAAGGTATAAACATGGTTTCTCATTAAATATTATAACTACTACACATATATTCCTTCATAGGCACTTTGGTTCATTATTGATTTGCCCACATTGAATGACCAGACAACCAACCATTAGTCAAGCCTAGATTCTTGATCTGCAAATTCTTTTTGATATATCATCAACACCTTCCCTCTAGGTTTAAAAGCTTTACAGTGCTTGCTTTATTAAAGGTATAATTCTCCTGTATTAAAGGTCTAATTCTCCAGTATTAAAGGTAAAAGGTCATCTTAATATTGAAAAATCTTTCTTAATGTACACCTCTTATGATCATTTTTATAATTAACTGCTATAGCCCGATATATAAGAGCATTATCACATAACATATTCTTGGACAGAAAGGACTTCTATACACTAGAGAGAAAAGAAATATACACTCTAGCTTTATGCCAATTATACATTCACTGTACAATCTGTAGACAGGTATTCTTCAAGGTCCAGCACTTACATCAACATCAGATACCAATAATTTCAAAGTGATCAGCAACTCATTTTCCAATTCTGCTAGTTAGATTGACATTCACCCAATTGTGTAATGACAAATTTGGTAATTTTTTTAATGATATCGTTTCAGCTTTTGAGACTTCCTGTTAAGAGATTCTGAAAGAAAATTCCCACTGAGAGGAGGATATTGATCATGTTTTAACGTGGTAAGAGAAGGAGATAGGATTTTGCTTTCATGATAAATAAAAAAATAATAATAATAATAACTAAAAAGGCTAGCTTTTTACATTTTGGGAGGACCCACTAAGCTATCGTAGCCAATGAGAGTGGAATTTGATTCATTTGAAAAACATTTGAAGTGTGATTAAGGATGCACTAAATGATATATACATATGTGTGTGCATGGAGAGAAATATGCATTCAAGATATCTAATCAAGTATGCAAAAAAGCTCAGATTGTACCCACTAAGAAAAGGAGAAATGACTCCAAATTTACATTTGAATTGAAACCGCAATGGAAGGTGAAAATTGTTTGTTAGTTTATCTCTGGTCTTCGGATTAGAATTGTACACTTCTTCTATTTTCGAAATATATTAAAAACTACTAACATTACAATCAAGGATCTATCCGAAATTTAAATCCCGACAATTACATAGAGATCGAAAGCATATTCCAAAATATCGGCAATATATCATTAGTTGTATAGCATGCCATTATGTTCATTCTCCTACTGCAATATAATTAGGTTTCCATCGTTGTCCTTGAGCTTTCATTGACAAAACATGTTCTTTCATTGATCAAAATGTGACTTGTGGTTCAAGAATTGTGATTAATTGATACCAAATTAAATCATTATCTTTGCGCTAATCACTCTCTTAACCTCTTAAACATGTTACTCATTTAAGTTGCAATGTGATATACAGTTGAAATAATATTAAGATCTGCTTTCTGCAAATTAAAATCCTAAGAATATCATCAGGCTTAGCTCCAAAAGGAAAAGCATGATAGTCTGATATGTTTTTTTTCTTATTCTTAAAAAAGGAAAATGGCAGAAATATTTGAAATCTAGGTCCATGGCAGCTAATATCTTGGGACCTACCATTACTGGTGTTTCTGCAGCTTCAGCTTCACCAATAATTCAATTCTAACTAACAGTGTCATGCATATACAGATCAATCACAAGCACATGGAGCATCACCAATCCTGCGGGCTTAAAGGGTACATGAATGTTGAAAAAATGAAACCAAGAAGCCAGGTGATATCAAACACAGAGTTGGCCAAAATTTCAAACTGTGTTTGGTAATGTTGTGGCCCTCTGTGTCTTGGTTCTTTATCCGCGCAGACCTTGTTCTGCATAAGCTGTAATATTCATTTTGGACGCAGAATTTGCAAATTTACAAGCTATTGTTAATGTGTTCATAATAAACAAGGCTTTACAAATTGTCACACATGCACGTACAAGTTGTACTAATGGCTAATGCTTGTTCATGCACAGGACATTAATATATAGCTCCAAGAAGCTTGGATTAATTATATGATCACTTGTATTATCATTCTGAGAATCAGATTCTTAAGCCCTGCAACTCCTACGAGTAGCGATCAAATAAGAAGAAAAACACCATAATTAATATTTTTCCGAACGAAGCTAATGTTTGTTTTGATTTTTAAAGTGACCCGAATAGAATCAATCAATGAATAAATAGCGTGTTTGAGACGTTTGTTTAAGAGAATTTGGAATGATAATGGTTCCAACATTATTTAGGGGATATGTTAAATAATTTCCACATGTCTTTGAATCAGAGTTTTGTCTGTCTTCATATATTGTTCATTGATGGAAACAATTCGGAGAAAGCTTGAATACTTGGTAATTAATTAGCTGCAAATGAGTTCACTGCTACTGGTTGTTAATATCTTTGCTTCACTGCTCTTTTAGCTAGGATTTGATAATGGTCCATATGAACCACATCTTTTTTGACCTTTTTCATCACAAGAAAGTGAGAATGTTAGCTTAGCTCCATGACAAAACAGAATTTTTTAGATGGGGATATTGGAAAACTACAACTTGAATGATGAGATCTCTTTAAGATATCATCAAGTTAGATGCAACTTGTGCTCACTGTAGCATTGGTGGGCAGCAAGTGAGACCCACCAGAGCATATATATCAACACTTTAAACACATGATTTACAAAAATAAAAATAAAAATGAATTTTCCTGAGGCTTGATAAAGATTCTGATAAACTTTATTTTCTTTAAAATTCGATACAAAAAGTTCCTTTAAATTTAACGTTAAGGTGTAAGTATTAGGGAGGGCGCTTCACTTAGGTGGGGGTGTCCCCCAGTCAAGGACACGTGCCCTTAATCCTCCTTAAAACCTTTTATGTGGGCTGGCATCTCCTGTCTGGCACGTTGCCACGTGGGTCCCGGCCCATATCAACGGTGATCTTTATACTCACCTTACACTTTTCAAGTCAAACAAAGTTGCGATGACAAGGTCTCTCTTGAGGTATTGTTGTGCAGTCAAATATACGCGTGATAAATATTTTTTATTTTAGTAGGGTTAATTTCCGATTATCATCTGTGAAATGATAATTTTTAAAATTTTTTATTCCTATTTTTATTAAGAAGATAAAAAAAATTTCATCGGTTAACTCATATTTTTCTCTTGCCTTTGAAAAAAAATTAAAATTTACAATAATTTAAGAGTATTCTAAAAATTATTATTTCACAAGAGGGTAATCAAAATTTTACCATTTTAATATTATCATTTAAATGAACCAATGCTTGGTTAATATTTTTCTCTTTTTCAATATTTTTTTCACCTTAAACATAAATGTTTCGATGAGATATCAATTGCGTATGCATTGCACTATTGTTCCCACAAGAAGTAAGCCTCATGGAGGGACCGACTTTTTATTCTTTGTAATTAAAGTGGAAGTAGGCCTATTCACCTTTTAAGTGAGGCGTGGGAGACAAATGGGACACCTTGCCCATTCATTAATTCAACTTATTAATGCTAATACTTGTCTTTGCATAATTTAATCTCAACAGTCAACAAATAAAAACATCATATGGATAAGGAGAGATTTAAAAAAAAAAAGGGAATTGATCGATAGCGAAGTTACAACTCACTGAAGGATGATAAATTGTGGAAGAAGACGTGATTAAGAGGAATAACACACAAATCATAATCACATATTATGAATATACGAAATGTGATTATAGTAAACAACCTAATTTATCGGATAAACATAATAATAGGAAGATTGAATTGATCAAGCTAAGCCAGCTTGCTAATAGAAACAAACCCTAGCTACCAAAGGAAGGTTCTTGAAATACCCAATGAAAGTGATGAAATATTAGCCATAATTAGTGGATATGAATGAAGTTCGCAATTAGCCATGCGGGTAAAGAAGCGAGTGGTAAATTGGCTTAAACAAAAAATAATAATAATATCTATATATATGAGGCATTCCTTTGTCCATTTGGTGCAAAATTTAATTTACGTCTTCAATTTGTCTATTCCTACTTTTCTCGAAGCTTTATCAGCGGACATTCTCAATTTTCTTGAAACTTCGTAACTTGATCCCGGGAATATTTGAAAGGCTTTAAGTCAGTGTGACAAAGATTTTCTTTTTTGCACATCTTTCAGATAAATTAAAATACAAGTATATGATTACGGATTAGAGGTTATTAATTATATGAATAGGTAAAACTAATTAAATCTAAACAACATATATGAATAAATATACGCGCGGCATCTAATTTTTTCAAAAATTAAATAGATCCGATTATGAGCAGGTTCTAATTGAACATCACTTTTAATGGAGAGGAGCTTGAGATTAAATATAAATTAATCTTTAAAAGATAAGCCCGGCAATCAATAGTTACATGACAAAGAACAAAGAGCATCCCAACAATATATTATAGTTTAATTGCTTAGTTAGTCCATCTATTTTGTCAACGGGAGAATCAAAATTAACCCAAAAATTTTATTGTGAATACTCTTATTTTTAAAGTTATAGTTGAGAGACACTATCATGTCAAGGTGATTATGAGCATGCTCAACTTAGGATTTTCCACAAATTTGATTGGTTCATTCTGATCTCGCTTTTCTTGGTGGATGAGACAACATCTTGTATGTGGAGATTATGGGCAGTTTCTGATTTTAATATTTTAATATTCACATTAATCTTTAAAGGGTAATTATTATATGTCAATATATTATTTAATTGAAGTCCAAAGCTTTCAACTATGCTATTATGTTTTTCAAGAAGCAGCCTGTTTTCAACTTAAAAAAGAAAAAGGAATTGAACAATAATAATGATTTGTGCCAACCTACCAATTCAATTTCTAATCTCGTGGCATTGAGTGGGCGGCTTTCCAAGTGATGCAATGTGCCCACTCCTAAACTCATAACATTTTTTATTTGTTTTCTTATTATACATTTATATCCCAATTATGATTACATTTTGATCAAATAAATTTGTAGGACATATGATATTATTTTATCAAAAATGTTGTGAAATGTTTTCAAGAAGCATGTTATTTCACATGATATATACTTTTAATAAGAAACAATAAAAAGAGGTTATAGAATAAAAAGTTTCAATGGTTTCACAAGTATATTAGTGAGTGGTAAATAAGATGTGCAGTTGTGCACGATACGATGAGCATGTAAGGTATCTATAATGAAAAATTTTTATATTTATTAGGAGCTTTTAAAATTTATATATAACCTCACATAAATCGTACACATCTTATTATTTAAGTGTTAAAAAAAAGAAAATAAATAAAAGAGGAATTTTTGTAGCACAAACCATTAGGAATCAGTTTAGACCCCTAAAGTTTTTTTATCAAAAAAATAAAAAAAGAAAATTGAGAGAAAAAACAAAGACTTAAGAAAAAAACTACAACCAAAAGGACTTTGTTAATTCAAGTTTTGGAAGACCAGAGAGTAAACGGTCAAGTAACTGATTTACCACGGCGGGCAACGAGTCAACGATCGAATCGTGTTCCGTTGAATTCTTTCGGCACCAACATGTAAATAAACGCCGTTATGTCCCCCAACAACTATAACGTGTGACGCGGAATAATCTCAGCAGTTTATTTTAAGACTTGTTACGCACCGTTGGATCTGGCACGCGATTCCTCTTTTGGTTTTGCGCAATTATTACAGTGGATTCGGGCGTGGTAACGAAAGATTCACCCCGACAATTCACTGCAACGCGACAGCAAAGAATAATAATTGTCTGATTGAAATAGAAAATGCCAAGAATGAAAAAAAGGACTATGCACTGTCAGTTTAATTAATTAAATTAAATTTAAGGTTTCTGTTTTTTTTATTAAAGAAATTTTCCAATTTGTAAAATAAATATGTCTTACAATTTATAAAATTTTCGGAATAATTTTATTTATTTATTTTAACATTTGTCAGTTGACTTGTACCACTGCATTTTGATTATTCATTTACAGCTTTTTGGCAATTTCCAATTTTGCAGTTTTTTGGCACCATCCTGTCTTTTTTCTTCAATTTCCAAATCGTACCCACTGAAAAAAGAAAAAAGAAAATAAAATTCATTAAAAAAATTTTAATAAAAGAAAAATCCCAAAATAGAAGTAATCAAAACAGAGTGAAAATGTTTTGGTCATTTCTTCTAATTTTGTTTTTCTAGCTAACGTGAGCCGAGGATTCGGCGTAGGTTAGCAAGAGGTGTCTAATTGAAAAAGGAATAAAATTGTACCCAAAAGCAATAGTGAGACAAAGAACAGTGTGTAAAAGGTTGCCGGGAATGCTCAGTAAGCCGTCGGTGCAGTTGAATTTAAAAAGTTGGTACAACAACAACAACAACAAAGCAAATCCAAAGCAAATATATAAAGGCATATTTTTTATGTGCCACTTTTTTTTTGTTTATTATACAATAAACTTTTATAAATATCTAGTAATCTTTAGTATTACATGAAAAATTAATCCTCAACACAACAAAAAAACATTTTTATCTTTTTTTAATTATTAATTACGTGAATAAAAATTTTGTGTACTTTTTATAAAAGCTTTACCAAGCTCACCTTTAGAATACCACTTGTTATGCTTTTATGAAAAATGAATAATTATTTAGCTGTTTAATTTACTGCATAATCATTATTAACTTGGCTAAAATTTATGTACATTAAAAAATGCCAAATGATGCTAACTTTAGATTTTCAAGCAAAATAATAAAGTAAGTCGTAAAGGTTAGTGTTTGCAGTCCAAAAAAAAAAAAAAAAAAAAAGAAAGAAAAAGAATGATTCCCTCAAGAAAATAGTAAGACTGTAAGAGCCATAAACAAGTGGCAAAGCAGCTACAGAAAGGCCAAGGAAGCTTCTTTTTTGCATCAAAAAAGACCATCACTTGCATCTGTTGCATAAACCTCCTCAACTGTCATCATTGTGTGTGTCTCAAAGCTCTCTATTTTTTATACTCACAATCACAACAACAACTTCTTTCAAAGTCTTCTTCTTTGAAGCATTTTTCTGGAAAGAAGGAAAAAAAAAATTGATTCTTTTATTTGAGTAACCTTTGATGTCTACTACACCACTTGAACATGATTACATAGGCCTATCAGAGTCTTCTTCAATGCCTAGAAGCTCTGACAAGCTTTCCTATGCTTCCTCTTCTTCTTCGTCAACTGAAGAAAACTACACGAGTAACAACAAAGCATGTCTCAATTTCAAGGAGACTGAGCTGAGGCTTGGCTTGCCAGGGTCTCAGCCTCCAGAGAGGAAACCATCACATGGGTTGTCTCTTTTTGGCAAAGATATTGAGAACAACAACAACTCTAATGGGTATGCTGCACCTAGCCCTTTGAAGAGCTTAGTCTCTGGTGCTAAAAGAGGTTTCTCTGATGCCATTGATGGAGCTTCTGGCAACTGGGGTTTGTCCATTAATGGTAAATCTGATGCTGAGTTGGGTAAAGGTGCTGTCTTGTATTCTCCTAGAGGTGTATTAGATGACAAGAGCAAGATCATGAAGGAAGCTGATGTCTTGCCAGTGTCTCCTAAGCCAGTTCAAGAGAAGAAGAAGAATCAAGTTCCTGCTTTAAATGAAAATGAACCCACTAGTGCCCCTGCTGCAAAGTAAGCTCATCTTTAATTTTCTTTTTCTTTCTTGGGTTGCTTTTGTCTATATTTATTGCTCTTTTTTTTTTCTTTTAGCCTCAAGGAATTGACTTTTATGGGCAAAACTAAGCCTTGATTTTGTTTGTATGAAGTTCTGCTTTCCTGTTACGTATCCTTTTTGCCTTATTGTTTATTTTTAATTAATCTTGTGTGTATGTCTCTCGTTTCTTTACTTTCACGTCTTGGTCGGTTGATGCTTGTTTAATACTTAACGTTTTGTTTTTAAACTTAATATGTCTTAGTTTGGTTTACAATTTACAACCTCATTTTTTTTTTTAATTTTAAACGTTTCTCTGGTGTTAGTCTATTTAGTTAGTTAATTTTTAGGGGAATTTCACTGGGCTGCATATAAAATCTCTTCAAATGGAATACTTGGTCCTTTCAGAACTAGATCATAAATTTGTTTGTGTGCTATTTATATTTGCTCCCTTTTAGCTCTCTTCACATTTTCTTTTTATACTGAATCATGTGGATGCATTATTGACACATTTTTTCGTGACAGGGCACAGGTGGTGGGATGGCCACCAATTCGATCATTCCGGAAGAACACCATGGCCTCCAATTTGGTAAAGAACAATGATGCTGCTGAAGGAAAGTTGGGATCTGGATGTCTCTATGTAAAGGTTAGCATGGATGGTGCTCCATATCTAAGGAAGGTTGATCTCAAAATCTACAGCAACTACATGGAACTCTCTTCAGCTCTTGAGAAGATGTTCAGCTGCTTTACCATTGGTATACTCTCTCACTCATTTTTCTCACATATATGTTTTTGTCAGTGGTCACACACACAGATAATAAGTCAATCTGTTTTGGGAGTCAGTACTGGCGTTGTTGGATCTCCATTAGTCAGAATAAGAGCATCGTCTTCTAAGAAGTATATGATCATGTATTTCCTTTTTTAGGCTGTGATGCAATGGGTTTAGCATGTTTGTGATCCTCAATCTCATGCGCGCTATTTTCGAATTTCTTTCTTCTGATTATTATGTGTATCAAATTTCCATCATAAATATGCTAACTTTAGTGGTGGCCCACGCAAACTATTTTTTGAGTAATTCTCTTGCCAATATTGACTTTTAAGGCATAAGTACCAAAATTGGCATTTTATGGTCAAAGAGCTGTAGAGAAAATACATTAATATTGTAAGATATCTCAAAAGGGTTTTGACTTACGTTTATGATTGGTTGTGAATCAGGGCAATGTGATTCTCATGGTCTTCCAGGGCGAGATGGCCTAAGTGAGAGTCGTTTGATGGATCTTCTCCATGGTTCTGAGTATGTGCTTACATATGAAGACAAGGATGGTGACTGGATGCTTGTTGGTGATGTCCCTTGGGAGTAAGTTCTTTTCATCACTTGTGGCATTTTTATGAATTCACTCTAAAGTCCTTCAATAAGTTCATGGTTAGATTTGACTTCTAATATTGAGTTCTCAAGTTTGTGTCTGTGAACTGGACTCTACAGTTAGTTGACATAAATTTGGGTTATCATAAATTTAATACAATTTTGAAGTTTATATTAATCTGGAACCATTTGAAAGTGGTATTTTTTCGCCCGTGGAAGTTGAGAATTCACTTTGTTGCACTTGCATCTAAAATACAACTGGGTGTTTCAAATATCGTAGTTGGTTATTAAATTTTATAATAAATGCATAGTTGTAAAAGCATGTCATTCTAATGTTATTGTTGTTTGTTATCACAGTATGTTCACTGAGACGTGTAGAAGACTTCGCATCATGAAAGGTTCAGAGGCCATTGGACTGGGTATGTATCACTCATTAATGTACAAAGTGACTTACTTATCTTTGATGGTTACTTCAAATCCCATTGCGCTTATTCTTTCGGAGTCTAATGTGTTCAGAATCCAAATTAAACTCTTTCCTTAATATTCTATAACTTTGTTTCATTTTCGCTAGTATCCTTGAATCTGACTCTAGTATCTGCTTTTTTGCAGCTCCAAGGGCCATGGAGAAGTGCAAGAACCGAACTTAGTGTCGCAAATATCTTGAAAGACTTAAAAAGGGAGAAAAAGGGTGAAAAATTGTTTTTGTCAAGAGTCCAAAGACGTGAAAAGATGTTAAGCATTTTGCTCAAGGACCATATTATTATATATGTGTTATCAAATATCATAAGTTTGCTGTATTTAAATTAGTTAATATCGGGAAAACATCCCTCTAGACAAAGATAGCACTGCAGACATATCCAATCTAAGTTTGTTTAGTATATTATTTTGTTCCTCTTTTCTTTTCTGTGTATTTTTTAGTTTGTGTATAAAATATAAATGGATTGCTTGTTGATTGCAACTCTTCCTCCTTATAGACATTTGTGTATGTCATGTCCTTATTTTAAGGAGTGAAGGCTAATAATTAACTCACCAGTCTTTTATTTATAAAAATAAGAATTAGGTGAGAGGAGTGGACTTCAAGCTTGACACTGTTTCATTGCTTTCCACGTTTAGAACCCAAAACTTGTGTGCTAATGAGTAGGCATCGGCGAACAATTAATTACCATGTATGATAGTTACTTAACATGTGTTCTCCAACATGTTTTTTGAAAAAACAAAAAAAGAAGAAAAGAAAAGAAATATTGATAATTATGATGGAAAGATTGGGTATTGGATGTGTCTGTTCATAAAATACTTGTAATGTATTTACAACAATAAAACAATTTAAAAAAGAGAAAATGACTTTTTACCCCAATCCCTCAAAACTCAAAAGGCTGAACCATTCCCATTCTGATTTGAATGAAAATTAGATCCCAAGAACCTCTTGTACATTTGCAGGAGGCCTTTCTGCTTTGGTGCTAGCACAATGAAAATACTTCATGAAGATCTGTCCTTGTTGGGACCTTCATCTTCTGAATCAACCAACTCTTTAAGTTAATAGCAAAAGCTTTTGTAGCCACAACCTCCAAAAGCTTCAACTAATACGCAACAGAATTGTGGCACAAACTCACTTTGTCATTTTGATTTAGTTTGAATTGACTTGAAGGAAAATATTGATGTAGCATATATGAATGAAGACTCCTAACAGGACTCGATGATTCTGAACAGATTTTCTTAGTCTACGGGAGACACCTATTCATATTCCTTTATACTCACAGCTTTATATTCAAAAACAAAGTAGGCAATAATTTAATTAATTGATGATAAATTTTGTATGAAGTAATTTGTGTGAGAGAATCTTTGTGAGTATAATCAAAATATCAAATATATGGAACATTATATATGCCTTGTAAACAGTACAGATTTATAATATTAATATTAGTCACTAGTACAAATAATATTGAAAGTAACATCTTCTCAAAAAAAAAATGAAAATAACAATATTTGATAATTAACTATGATATTTGGTATTTTGAATAATTATAATTATTTGAAAACTATCTGACACAACTTAAAAGTGTTTGATTTATTCCAAAATATAAGAGTGTCTTATTATAATATAATCCGGTGAGTTCGGGATTGAACCACAGGGAACTTTAAATTTAGTAGTCAAATATTAAATAAAATTTAATTGCAAAAAATGAAATTAATAATTTAAAAAGTGCTAAGGCTATGGGATCTACTCTTGGAATTCAAATTATGTTCATAATATTCTATCTTAATTATATTTTGTATTTTATTTACTAATTAAATATTATGCCATTTAATTTTTAAAAGCTATTTTATGGATTAATATGTAAATAAAATACATGATGTGCCACAGCTATCTTAGAGTGTCGACATAATGTCAAAATATCATATAAATCCAAGCAGATCTAGGTTTATAAATTAATATGACATAAAAATAACCGATAAATAAAAATAAAAATCATAAAAATGTAATAAATAAATTAAACTTTAAACTCACGAGAGAATTTAATTTCATAATTTGAGTCCTTAAGTTTCATCTTTTGAGTCCTTAAGTTTCACTTTTCACCTTAGCTTAGAAAATTAGTCACTCATATTAAAAGGAAAACACACATTTTATTTACTGACTTCTAAAATATATTTTAAGGAAATTTTAAAAACAAAGCAAATGGAAAACAAAGAAAAATAAGCACCCATCAAATTCTCTCTCTCTCTCTTTTTATCTTTTCTTTTCTTCCCTCCTTTCCCTCACATTCTCTCGGCGTCAAGCACTTTTCTCCTCCATTCTCCCACACGGCCCATTTCTCTTCAACAAGCATCCTTATATAGACAATGGTTTTGTTTTCATATCTCTTTATTTTATTTTATATTACATTATTATTATTATTATATATATATATATAACAAAGGCACCCCAAGTTTAACTTTGGTGGTCTTTTATTTTTTTTTTTTAATTTTAAAATTACATATTTTATTTATTTATTTATTAATATAAATCAGTCGCATTTCTTTGTCTCCTGTTTTCAGCTTTGATTCCTCTTCATTCCCAAATTATTCTTACATAAGCAAAATATAATAATTAACATAAAAATTAACGTAATAAAATATAATTTACATAATATTATATTTGGGGAGCATTAAGATAAAATATGAGTTATGAGCGTATTAATTAACATTATAAGTAAGAAAAATGACAATTTAAACTTTTACAAAATATACACTTTCTAGTTTTAATCACTATCCAATAGTTAGATGGAAAATAAGAAAAAAATATATATTTGATTTATACTAATATAAATATTATTCTCATTAATAAAGACATTACATATTTTAAAGTAAATTTTTCGGCCGTAAGAAAATGCAAATTTTCATGTTAAGGGGGGGGGGTCTTTGTCATTTTTGTAATTTAAATTGATGAATTTGATATTTAGAGAAAATTGGGGCAGCTATGTCATAATTACTCCCGATATTTGCCAATTCCCACTTCCAATTCTTTCGTTCGGTAGCCAGTTTCAAGCCAGTTTCATGCGTAAAATATGAAAGCAATCCAACGGGCAACAAAATTTTAAAATAAAAAATAAAAGTTATTGAAAGGCATGCTGCATTATAAGCACAGTATGCTCTTTTTTTTTTTTATTACAAAAAGACAATAGATATTTCCAGGTCATGGAATTCATCCATCCATTAACAAAATAATAATTCTATTAAACGAGAGTTATTATAGCATTTTTAAGCTTAAAATAATATTACTTAGAGAGTTAATGATAAATTTTTATCTCATTTTTTATTATATTTTGCATAAGTATTTATTTAAATTTAGTTATAATAATTTGAGATGTTTTAAACTATTTTGTGCTCTGATTAAGTGCATTTTTATAGGTAATTCAAAAGCTCAAGCCTTGTGATGGATACTGTAGAAGAAGGACAGCATTGCTACAACAACAAGCCCGCAGAAAAAGACAAAAGACTTATCTGCAGATGAACAAAAACAAGTCTTCTGAATCAGAGAAGATGTTATAGCAACTACTACAGCAATCCAGGATCAAGTGCAGACAAGATTGACCAAGACTGCTAATAACCCTATAAAAAGAGAGTTATCATGACATTTTTAGGCATGAATTACTGTTACTTAGAGAATTAATGATGAATTTTATTTTGAATTTTATTTCATGTTTAGCTATATTTTGCATAAGAAGGTATTTGAGTTTAGTTATATTATTTTAATATAGTTTTAAATCATTATGTACTTTAATTAATGGCATTATTGCAGGGGATTAAGTTGCTCAATTTCAATAGATAGATGCTGCAACAACAGAATATAAAAAGGAACCAAGTCAGAACTGAAATAGAAAAGATGTTGCTACAATGCTGGAGCAATCCTGGAGCACACAAACACAAGGCTGACTCAAGATAAGCGTGGAAAGAGTAGGGCTGATATGGCAAGCAGTTTATTTTAACGTGTGATGCAAGTGTCATACAGATCCACCAAGAATCCTAACCTTTTTAGGAATTACCCTAAGTTGCACGTTTCAAAAAGAGTGCACATCAAGAAAAGAGGGGAGAGCCGTCATACACAAAGAATTCCTATGGCAATAAGGAAATGATATGCAAGAGAGGAAAATTAGAGGTTGCAATAGAGGAGTTCGAAGAAGGAGAAGCACAGTTCGCAATACATACAAGAGGACTTCTTAGGACAATTCTTGCTTTTAAATTTTCCAACTTCTTGTTTTATTTTTCTTAATGATGAATTCAATGGCTGAACTGATTGTGATCTTTATTTTTTTTATTAATTATGAACTAAATTTTAATGTAGTTGGGTTTTAAACAATCTTAATGATGATTTAACTTATATTATTGTTGCTTTGCGTTTGCTGTAGCATTTTGCTTTGATTATGCTTATTATAATTCTCTATTTCGACTGGCTACTCATTTAGTAGATACAAGCTAAGAGAGATCTTAAAAAAGGACTATTTAGTAGAACATGGCAATACATGATTTTAGATTGGATTTTCTTAATTGATTTAATATAAATTTGAATAGGGCCATGCTTGATTTAGAATTATTGAAGAACTAGATATAAGGATTCACCTTGTAGGGTTAATAGAATCTAGAGCGTATAATGCTATGTCTAATGTTGGCTTAATAATTGGTCACTGTTAGG
Organism: Clausena lansium; assembly: GCA_030449835.1. Lineage (NCBI taxonomy): Eukaryota > Viridiplantae > Streptophyta > Magnoliopsida > Sapindales > Rutaceae > Clausena > Clausena lansium. Next base: position 5,094,259 of record JASUUF010000369.1, read on the forward strand.
TTGCTTATAGATGTAAGATATTCAACATGCGACAGCTGAGGATGCATAAAGAATTATGTCTAGTGCTGTAGTAGATGGTGTAGCAATTGAACTTAAATTTGTTAAACAAGTCAATAATTAGTAAGTGAGTTAGACACCTAACTACCCAATAATCATCGAGAATTTCCTTGTTTTGACTTCTGTTTTAACTCAGTATTCTCTAGTTTATTAGTTAATTAGTTTTATTAGAATCTTGAATTATCTTATTGGTTTTTAATTTAATTTTATTGAAGAATTATAAATTGCATTGAATAAGATTGTTGTAGCAAGTTTGATAACTTCAATCCCTGTGGAGACGATCTTAATACTTATCACTTTATTATTTATTGTGTCTACCTACACATTGACAATCTATTGCATAAAATGAACAACAACTGCTCACGTGCTAACTGAAAAAGTCTGTTGCAGCTGTAACTGTGATGTCACTGTCAGGTGCAGACAAAATAGTGGCAGGCTACACAAAAACAAATGTGGTCATAAGATGCCAAATAAGAAACAAGGGTCCTTATGCTTTTGGTTGCCCTAATCCCAAGATATAAAAAGAGCACATTTTAAGGAAGTAAAAGAGACACAACCGTCACACACAAAGAGAACTAGAGGAGAATCTAGAGCTGCAACAGAGAAAAAATTTACATGGAGAAGAATGAGAGATAGCCTAAGATAAAAGAGTGACACTTTGATTATTGTGTATCTCAACTTCTATTCTCTATTTACTTGTTTTGTTCTCTCTTTAATAATATATTTAATGGCAAAAGCTTGTGTTGTTAATATTTCAAAGCTAATAATGAGTTAAACCTTAATATAGTTGGGTTTTGAATGAGCTTAATGGTTACTTGATTTACATGAGTATGTTGCTCAGTACTTGCTGCGGTATTTTGTTTTAATTTTACTTATTGCAAATCCGTATTTCGGTTGACTACACATTTAGTGGATACTAACTAAGAAAGAACCTAAAAAAAGATTTAACTTAGTGGAACAAATTAAGATAATACATGATTTTAGATTGGGTTTCCTAAGTTGAGTTAATCTTAATTTGAATAGGGTCATGCTTAATCTAAGATTAGTGAGGAACTAGACATAGGGATTCACCTTGTAGGGCAAATGGAGTCTAAAACGTATAATGCTATGTCTAATATTAGTTTAACAACTAGTCACTGTTAGACTACATATAGATATAAAATATCCAACATGCGACAGCTGATGATACATTAGAGATTCTATCTAGTGCTGTAGTAGATGTTGTAGCAACTATGCCTCAATTGATAGATAATTAATAACTATTAAGTGAGTTTAGAATCCAACTACTCCTTTGCCATTGAGTATATCTTTGTGTTTGACTTTATATTCTCTTTATTGCATATTTAATTTCATTAGATCATTAATCTTATAATTTATTTTGTTTTATTTAGCTTACTAAAATTGCACTGTTAAGATTGCTGTAGCAAGTCTTATAACATCAATCCTTGTGGAGATGATCTAAATGCTCATTATATTATTTGTTGTATACACTTGTACATTAACACTATCACCGTACAACACATAACAAGTTCTTGGTGCCGTTGCCAGCGATTGAGTGCAAATTGTGACTTGTGAATTCAATTTTATTTGGTGCCAATTTTAGTTTTCTTTTAATTTGTTTGCTGTGTTGACAAAATTATTCTAGTGTTGTTAATTTTATGCAATAGGTGTCAGTGCGCAAGTGAACACAACAAGTAATATAATTATGAGTATTAAGATCATCTCTACAGGGATTGAAGTTATCAAATTTGCTACAACAATCCATTCAGTGCAATATTTAAGACTTTAACAAAATTTAAATTAAGTAAATGATTTAAGAATTCAATAAAACTAATTAAACACTAAACAAAAAGTTAATAAAAGGAAACAGACGTCTAACACAAGGAAATAATCAATGGCTAATAGATAGTTGGGTGTCTAAACTCACTTAATGACTATTGACCATTCTGCAATTTAGGTATAGTTGCTACAACATCTTCTACAACACTGGGCAGAATTCTTAATACATCCTCAGCTGTCGCATGTTCGATATCTTATATCTATATGCAACCTAACAGTGATAAGTTGTTAAGCCAACATTAGACATAGCATTATACTATCTCGAATATATTAACCCTACAAGGTGAATCCCTATGTCTAATTTTTCACTAATTCTAGATCAAGCATGGCCCTATTCAAGTTGATAGTAAATCAACTAAGGAAATCCAATCTAAAATTATGTATTGCTTTGATTTGTTCCACAAAGTAGTCTTTTTTTAGGATCTATCTTAGCTTGTATCCATTAAATGGGTAATTAGCCAAAATAGGAAATTAAATTAAGCATAATCAAAACAAAAATGCTACGTCAGACACAGAGCAACGATAATATAAGTAAATCAATCACTAAACTTTTTTTAAAACCCAACTACGTTAAAATTTAGTTCATGATTAATGTTGAAACCGCAATAATATTCGTTCTAGCCATCAAATACATCCCAAAGAAAAATAAAAATAAACGAATGAAAGATAGAGATAGAGTTCCGCAAAGATGAAAACTTCTCCCCTTTGTTGATTTGCGCTCCTTTCTTCTTTTCCACTGAAATCTTATGTTGCAGCCCTCAAATCCCTTTTTTTCAATGTTATTTTTCTTCTTTTTTTTATTGTGTGACGGCTCCCCCGGTTTTTTTTCCTAAAAACTTGCTCTTTTATAATTATGGAATTAGGGTTTCCCAAAAAGGCAAGGAGATCTTCTACAATTCTTAAGATTCTAGGAATATACATATCTATCTTTTATCAATCAATGAAGATCTTTTCCTTTCTTTTGTTGTATGCCACGTTTGTCCTATATTTTTTTGTACAAATTAATGACAATAAAATAGTCAATTACAGAAAATTGTACTGTTTAATCCGCATGCAGTCGTATATGTCCTGTCTTCACGTGCTCCAAGGTTGCTGCAGTAATTTCTACAACATCATCTCTGCTTCAGACTTGATTTATTTCTTCTACAATTAAGTTCTTTATTCTCTGCAGCTCTGTTGTTGCAGCAACCATCTCCATAACCCAAGCTTTTTTGTTACCTACAATAATGAACAAAATTAGAGCATAAAATGACTTTCAACACCTTAATTTATTAAACTAAATCTAAATGGATGCTCATGCATATAATGCAACTAAAAATGAGATAAAAATGTCATTTACTCTCTGAGTAATACTAATTTAAGTTTAAATATGTCATAATAACTCTCATTTCATAGAGTTATCATCTAGCAACCCTTGCATGCGCAAGTATAAACCTATTGAATTTCAGTTTGATCCAATAATTGAAAGAACTGTAAGAAGACTGAGAAAAGAGCATAAAGGTTTAAGATCTGTTGCAGACATGGCTGGTATGGAAAATGTGGGAGACTTGAATCCTCAAGGAGAAATGGATCCAATCCATGTTTAAAGGGATAATCCTCCTCTCATCGTGGATCCAGTCAATGCACAAGGAGTTCAAGAAGGTCAGAATGGGCAAAATGGTCACAAGTAACCAGAGAATAACAACATTATCTACATAGTAAATGATAGAGATAGAGCCATTAGAGATTATGTAGACTTGACCCCTCAAGCCATAAATCTTAGAATAGTCAGACTTGAAGTGCAAACTGCTAATTTTGAACTCAAACCAGTAATGTTTCAGATGCTGTAGATACTGGGATAATTCATGGACTGCCATCAGAAGATCCTCATTACCTTAAATTGTTTTTAGGGGTGAGTGATGCTTTTAAGGTTGCTGGAGCATCATAGGAAGCATTGAAGGTAAAACTCTTCCTATTTTCTCTGAAGGATCGAGCAAGAGCTTGGTTGAACTCTTTACCACATGATTCCATCTTTTCATGGAATGACATGGTTGACAAATTTTTGATGAAGTACTTTCCACTTACCAAGAATGCAAAGTTGAGGAATGAGATCACATCTTTCCATCAACTTGAAGATGAAAGCTTGTAGTTGGGTTTTGAATGAGCTTAATGGTTACTTGATTTACATGAGTATGTTGCTCAGTACTTGTTGCAGCTTTTTATTTTAATTTTACTTGTTACAAATTTCTATTTAGGTTGACTACCCATTTAATGGATACTAGCTAAGAAAGAAATGAAAAAATATTTGACTTAGTGGAATAAATTAAGACAATATATGGTTTTAGATTGGGTTTCCCAAGTTGAGTCAATCTCAATTTGAATAAGGTCATGCTTAATTTAAAATTAATAAAGAACTAGACATAGGGATTCATCTTGTATGACAAATAGAGTCTAAAACGTATAATGCTAAGTCTAATATTAGTTTAACAACTAGTCATTGTTAGACTGCATATAGATATAAGATATCCAACATACTATAGCTGATGATGCATTAGAGATTTTGTCGAATGCTACAGTAGATGTTGTAGCAATTGTGCCTCAATTGATAGATAATCAATGCCATTAAGTAGGTTTAGAATCCAACTACCCCTTTGCCATTGAGTATATCTTTGTATTTGACTTTCGATTCTCTTTGTTGCATTCTGTTTATAGCATATTTAATTTCATTAGATCATTAATCTCATCATTTATTTTGTTTTATTTAGCTTACTAAAATTGCACTATTAAGATTACTGTAGTAAGTCCTATAATATCAATCCCTGTAGAGACGATCTTGATACTCATCATTATATTACTTGTTGTGTATTTGCACATTAACACTATCACCTTACAACACACACCACAAAACAACTTGCCAAAGGCAAAACGAAGAAGAATAATAAGCCAACAACTTTAATAATGAACTAATTAAACACTTCAAAGTTCAAACTGTGTATCAAATATTGATTACAAAGCTATGTGCATGTACAAAACAAAAAGCATATGAAATAAATTAGATTGTAGTACAAAAACTTGAATTTGAACTTTTTGGAAGCTAAATTAAACTTGTCTTACTTCACTATCATCTTCACTCTTCAGGAGTTGGTAAATTAAGATCTCTAAAACTTGCACCACATGATTTTGTTGAAGTAATTTTACTGAAAGGGGAAGCTAAGTAGATGCAGTGAATTTTCTTATGCCTACCAAGGGCTTGGCCAGAATGAAACACTTTGTCACAGAACGGGCACTTAAAGACTCTTTGATCAACAACAATAACATCGTCACTACCACCTGCACTACTCCCTTTAAGATATATAAAACTTACACCAGATGATTTTGCAAAGTAATTTTTGTGATAGGGGCAGCTAAGTAGGTGTAGTGAATTTTCTTTTGCTCACCAAGGGCTTAGCTATAATGAAATACTTTTTCACAAAACGGACACTCAAAGACTTTTTGGTCCATAACAATAACATCACCACTACCATCAGCACTATTCCTATTAAGATCTATAAAACTTACTCCAGATGATTTTGCTAAAGTAATTTTTGTGATAGGAGCAGCTAAGTAGGCATGGGCGGCTCAAGGATATTTGAGGCCTTAGGCGAATTTGTAGTCGTTTGAAAATTTAAAATTAATAATTTATAAATCATATGATACATCAGTACAAATTTAATTAAATTTGTAAAAGAATATGAAATACTATTAAAAATAAATTATTTAAAATGATGGCACAATGATTGTTAATTTTTATATTATTTATTTAAGTAAAATTTTTAAAATTCTAATCAAAATTTTTATGATTCTAACTTAAATGTTTTATTGAGTATACGTTTAGTGCTCCTTTAAATATATATGTTATTGTTCACTTTCAGTATATATAAATTGTAATTATAAGATTTTTGTATCATTCTGTAAATAAAATCTTTAAATTTATATATTATTTATTTAAGTAGTATAGATCTTGTAAATCCTCTGCTTATCCATAGATTTGATCAAAGCACAAAAGCTAAGTTGTGTTTGTACGTTTGGTTTCTTTGTTTCTTATTTCACCAGATATGATGAAGAGACCAAGTTGGGAATAGGAACTTATAAGGAATAGGTGACAAACATTCCTTCACAAGAGGCATCATTAGTGTATGTTCCCAAATTGGGTGAAAGGTAAACAAATAAAGCAAAGAGATTGCGATTGTGATTCTGAAAATATGCTTAAGTGTGATCGTGATTCCTTGTTTTACTTATTCAGGCATGCATGCGTTTGATCCAACAAAATGTACCTATTCTTATACATCTTTTTTCTGTTTTAACTCCTAAAGTAAATTTTGATTGTGATTCGATTCTTCATTTTTTTTATTCAAGACGTCTTTTTCACTTACTGATACTCAATGATTAATGTCCTTTTCACTTAATGATTAATGCTTCTAAGTTTTTTGACACAGGTATCCATTTTTTAGCAATAAACATAAAAAAAGAAGGACAGCCTTAATAGAAAATGTATATTTTATAAATGTTTAATTTATCATTTTCTCACTCATAGTGTTAATTAAAGTGCTTGTAACTCATATTTTATCTTAATGCTTCCCAAATGTAATTTTATGTAAATTATATTTTATTATGTTAATTTTATCTTAATTATTATATTTTGTTATTGTAGGAATATTTTGGGAATAAAGATGAATCAGAACTGAAAACGGGAGACAAAGAAATGCAGCTGATTTGATAAGAGGGCGAATGTAAGTTTCATTTTTTTAGCATGTTTTCTTTTGTTATTTTTCACGTTTGATTTGATTTTGCAGATTAAATTCTCTTCACTTTTTATTTTGATTTACTTTCACGTATAAATATTGAATAACGGTAATCTATGACTTTTTAAGTCGAAGATAAAATTAAATTTGTTAAAGATAGCTTGAGAAAAGAATTGTTAGATGATATCTTACAATCTCTTGAGATGCGTTTGTAACAGATATGTACAGTGTGCAATTAAACGGTTATGGACATAATTTCAAAAAGAAAGTGCACAGTTTATTCTTGAAAATCTGACTCAAAAAAATATTGTTTGCCAATTTATAAGAAAATTGGATGGGAAGCTATTCCTCGACCCATAAAGGGTATTCAAGTCGTTATTAAATGTAAAACCAGAAGAAGATGTGAGTCATAGTCGCAACTATTAGTAAATATCCTTTTCATTTAAAATCTTTTATTTTATGTATTATTGCTTTTAATGATGTGATTTTATATCTAATTACTGTTTGCTTTTGAATTTTCAGTTAAAGTTTATGTTGCAATCTTTAGGTGGTGTCTTCTAAACTCTAATATGTTGTTTAGGTTGGGGGAGAGAATAGTTAATAATTGTGGAATGTCTCACTCTTGGTGATGTTTTTACTAAATTATGTTGTAAAGATTAATTTTAGATAAATTTAAGTTGAAGATGGCAGAATATAGAGCATAATAACTCTAGAAACGCATCTTCTTAAGTCTTAGAGTTATATTTTCAAAAGAAAAATAAAAAAATGGCAAAAAAAAATAGTTGTTTTATTTTTCTTTGTCATCTCCTTTAAGCTTCTGCAGCAAGTTTAGGTATGATCTTTCCTCCTCTTTCTTTTATATTTATGTTTTCTTTATTTTATTTTATTTTTGCATGCTTATCTTTAAATTATATAATAATAAGGATATTGTTTATATTAGGTTGTGGGGTAGGGATAGTTGACATAATTTATAAATATGTGTGTTTGTTTATTTTAAATAAAAAAAAATTTATTGTCTAGGATGACTGTGTAAAGAGTCACTACTTTTGAGATGCATCCTAATAGTCCAGTCTATATTATATTTTGATTTTGAAATTCATAGCAAATTATTTTTGTTCCCTACTCTTTGTATTACTCAAATATGTGAATTCTCCATTTGATTATCACTAATTAAGTCAACTATGTCATTTATTTATTAAACAGGTATTATTAAATCATTCTTCACACACACACTATGATACATACTAGTGGGTTGTAAGTTAAAATTTTTGCAATAGTTTTTTTCTTTTGATTTATTAGAGATAATATCTAAGGTAGTGAAAAATGTATATATTTCAAAAAAAAAAAGAAAAAATACAAAATACAAAAAAAAAAGAGAGAATATGTTTAATTTTGTTATATTTGAAACTCAAGTAATTAAGTCCGTCGAGGTATTTCAACACTTACTATCCTAAGACCAACTGGTCTGAGAGTCATTGGCCCAAAGCTCGTTACATGGGTTACAGATATGTTGTTTATTTTTTTTATCATAAATAATCCGATTAAATGAGTCCGTAGGAGTGTTTCAACACCTAGTGTCTTAGCCAACTGGTTTGGGAGTCACTAGCCCAAAACTCGCTACATGGATTAAAAATGTTATTTTGTCAATTGTGTAAATAATCTACTACTTAATAAAGATAGTATCTCTGATAAATCTTTGGAACAAAATTATTGTTTTCTTTTGAGGAAGTCCCATAAGTATTGTGTTAATTTCTTAAGTACAAAAGAAGGATTTGTGATATCCTAGATAATGGCAGGATGACAGAAAATTAAAATAAAAAGAAATTTAGAAGCATTCATTTATTTGGTGGTTTAGAGGATAGATGAATAACTATTAATTTGTACGTGAATTTTATAAATCTCAATTTAATATAACTCTTTAATTGCTAGAGATTTGCAATAAGCTAGTTGGGGGGGGGGGTGTGATTAACACTAAAAAATTGTATATTTTATAAATGTTTAATTTATCATTTTCTCACTTATAGTGTTAATTAAAGTGCTCATAACTCATATTTTATCTTAATGCTCCCAAAGTGTAATTTTATGTAAATTATGTTTTATTATATTAATTTTTGTCTTAATTATTATATTTTGTTATTGTATGAATAACTTGGAAATGAAGAGGAATCAGAACTAAAAACGGAAGACAAAGAAATGCAGCTGATTATAATGATAATAAATAAATAAATATTATATATATATTATATATAATAATAAAAAATCAAAAGTCAACATTGGTGTATTATATAATAATAATATAAATATTATAGTATATTTAATAATAAACTAAAATGAGAATTGCTTTCCTTTGCCTATTTAAAGGCATTTGCAAGAGCCATTCGTGTGGCCGTGTGAGTGGTGCTGGTGGGAGAAAAACCAAAGCCAGAAACGTGCGTGTGTGAGGGGTGAAGCCAAGTGTGCTTGGCAGGAGAAATTGGAGGAAGACAAAAGTGAGGGGGAGACGTGGGGGAATAAATTGAGAAGAATTAAAAAGAAAAGTAGTTAAGGGAGAAAAGCAAGACAGAAGAGAATTTGGATAGGGAGAATTGTGAGAGGGTCTTTTCTTTTTCTTTCTTTTATTTTTCATTTCTTTTCTTTTTACAATTCTTCCTTTGTTTTCAAAATATTTTTGTAATATATTTCAAAAATCGGTGAATAAAATGTGCATTTTTCTTTTCAATATAAGTGGCTAATTTATTAAATTAAGGTGAAGGTGAAACTCAATGATTCAAATTATGAAATTAATTTTTTTCTTATGTGAGTTTAAATTTTATTTTATTTATTATATTTTTATTATTTGTATTATTTTACCGATTATTTTTATGTCATATTAATTTATAAATCTAGATCTCCTTAGATTTATATGATATTTTAACATTACATCGACACTCTAATATAGTTGTGGCATATCATATACTTTATTATCATATTTATCCATAAAAATGGCTAGTTAATAATTAAATGACATAATATTTAATTAGCAAATAAAATACAAAATATAATTAAGAGAGAATATTATGAATATAATTTGAATTTCAAGAGTGAATCCCATAACTTTAGCAATTTTTAAATTGATAATTTCTTTTTCTACAATTAATTTTTATTTAATATTTGATTACTGAATTTAAAATTCTCTTTGGTTCGAATCCGGACTCACTGGGTTATATTATAACTAGACACTATTATACTTTAGAGTAATTTTGCAAATTTTGCCGTATTAAAAACTCAAAAAATAAATATATAATTAATCCAAAATTTCTTCGTGATAAAATAAATGAGCCATACGTGGAGACAATGTTATAAGCACTCAAATTTTCAATTGCATTTGGAAAGTTTCTGTTACATCTCCAACTTACTGGCTCTGGTTTAATTTAATGCAAAATTAATCATTTTTTAATTAAAAATAAATCAATTGATCGGTATTGTTTTGTGACACCTATTATCTTTTTCGTTTCTAGCAAAACATTAGTATATGTTCGGTGGGCTGAAACTTCAAAAGAAATTATAAAACACACAAAACAAACTCAATTGGCAGTGACAAAAAACAAAACAGGTTATACACGTTTACTCTATTATTTAAAACAAACTATAAAATAATTTAAGAAACAATATTTGATGCATTTTCTAAAGCATAATAAATAAACTATATTTGTTTCTCTCCTCTCTGTTCTCTCTCCCTCGCCAGAAAATCTTCTCTCTAACTCTTAAGTTCTCATTCTCTCTCTATTACCAGGTTATACATGATATTGTTTCCCTTTTTTTTAATTAAACTTGATCTTTTCTTCAATTTAATCACCGGATAAATTATTAGGGGTAATAGAGTTGAAAATTAATAGTGCTTACAAGTAGTAGAATTGAAAATGTTTGTACTTGAATGAAATATAATTTTCATTGTTAAAATGATTGTGAAAGAGTACCACTTTTGCAAAAAGGAGACCAAGCAAAAAAAGAAAAGAACAGAATAGTATTATGACTAATGTTAACTCCAAAACAGCAATTGTATCAAATTCCTTTCATTTCACCGATAGGTTCGATAAGCAACACTGTGCATGCATCTCTCAGCATACTTCACAGGTCCTTAGGTGAAGGGAGGCGAGTAGCCAAACCTAGAAACCCAATTGCGGAATCATAAGGAAGGGAGGCGAGTAGCCAAACCTAGAAACCCAATTGCGGAATCATAAGGATGATACTAGTTGCCTACAACAATGATGAAATGATAATATCATAAAATAGGTAGATGAATAATTAGAAGGGGAACTCACCGGGTTCGTAAACTTTTGCTGCTGCTTCTGTAGCAATATGAGCTGTAATCTTTCTGATGTTCTTAAATGGTGGGTCGATTCCCTTGTCAAAGTTTTCCTGTGTTACTTGTACAGCCAATGCTTCTGCTGTACCAAGAAAATGTAAATGAGTTGTCACCTAAATTCCGGGGATGTTTTTGTCTTGAGTGACAATCAAACTCAAAGGACCATTTTACTAAGAAAAAAATACTTTGGTAAAACATCTCAAAAAGTTTCTCATGGCACAATAATTATTAGTAAAACATCTCAAGAGAGTTTCTACTACGATCTACCAATTTATCGGGATGCAGCTTGGAAAAGTTAACCTGATTTTGTCAAACTATCAAATGAATATTAAATTTCAATCCTATTGAACAAGAGAATGAGAAAGGAGCAAAACACTTCAAATTATACAGAAAGGCCCATCCCACCAATTGTTGAGAACTAATAAGTTTCCTCTAGCAGATGTATTCTGATTATCGTGATAATATAGGGAAACCCCAAAACCAAAACTTCTATCAAAAGCGGGGAAGAATTTTGGTGGTTAGTCTATCAGCATAAATTTTGTCTACAATCAATTTCCTCACCCATTTCACTCAGCAACTAAAGGTGAAATCTCAAATGTTCACAACAATGTGGACTCACCTGCCACCAGAAGCATGTCATCGTCAACACGGATTGCACCAGACATTATTAACCCCAAACCAGGTCCAGGGAAAATGTATGCATTATTTGCCTGAATAACCAAAAACAAATAAAAAGATAAATATAAAAAAAATTCAGTCCTAGGAGACTCATCTATATAGATATAGGCATGCTTTTTAAATTGTAAAGGTCAGACCTGGCAAGGCACAAAAACATTGTCCTCACTCCTCATATTCAAAAGGATCAAATGGGCTCCCAATTTCAAAAATGGCTCGGCCCTGCAAGTGACAGAAGAAAAGTGAAGGATCATAATTATACTATATAGAATAAAAACAATGTGAAAGGGGCAAATGGGGGTGAAGACGTGATGCCCCTGATGATAAGATATATGCTATGGTTTACCTGGCTCCACGTGTAAGCTTCTTCTGCAGTGCATTCAGATTGTGAAGTTGGGTTGGAAAGAGAAAAAATAATGGGTTTCTGCAGGCAGTCATACACAAGAAAGTTGAGTTAGCTTCTTCATTAGCAAATGCATTGATTTTTTTTTTTTTTTATAAACAAAAAATCGTAGTAGCAAATCAAGGAAGAGAAAATCAATTAAGCAGAACATAAAGCTTTGTCTGCTTCAAAGCTGTCATGAATTCATGTAGCAGTTCAGCATATTCCTAGCGCAAGGAAGAGAAAATCAATTAAGCAGAACATAAAGGCAGAAAGTTCCTATAAATGAACTCGAACTCAAATGAATAATGAAGACCAGAGAATTTCCCAAACAAATCTAGAACCTTTCCAATAGCCCTCTTTTGCCTGAGCCCAATGTAGAACTCATCATCCAACATCTTCTCATTGCTTGTTCCCACATCAGTGACAACACAAGCACTGAACCAACGGACAGCAATGGTAACACTTTTATTAGTTGTAGCAAGAAAGCAAAACGACAGCAACCTCGTGAATTACAAAAACATCAGTAACTTATCAAATGAGAATCATGATAGCAACTCTATATATGGTGCCATCATGCTCCGAATAAGGTACTTGAAGTAATATAAAGTTCTATAGATAGCTAGTGTAAGGGAGTTGAAATAGGTTGTAAATTTAGTGCAGCAGTTAATTTATTGAACAGAGAAAAGCATTAAATGAGAGACGTGGGTCTTGACCTAAAACATTAGCAGGTATCATGTGATACTTACAGCTGAAGGAAGAATTCCTCCAAGTGCTGTGTATAAAGAAAGTTTGCCAACGGGTATTCCCATTCCGTGACAACGAAGGTCTCCTAGTCCTAGAATCCACTCCCCATCAGTGACAACAATGACTTGAATATTCTTCTCAGGCCAGTTCCTCAATATCTCAAGAGCCTTCCCCCTGCAAAGAGATGCTTATCAGTTTGAACACGAAAAGCAAACAACCATTAAATCAGAAGCTAAAAGCAAATCAATAACACGGAGAACTACAATGTAATGCCAAAAAACATACTTATCCTTAAACACCCTGAGGACGACTATAGATGCTCCCACACTTCTGGCAAGCTTCTCCCACTGTTGGAGTATAGACAATTGGGAGTAAGTCCTCAACATTGTCAATGAGAAGCTTTGAGAAAAGTTTCTGATAGAATAGAACGAGTTATATTAAAACTTTTTTTAAGATTTTGAGCAGATGACATCAACATCAGAAAGAATTGTCAGAATGGTACCTGAAGATCCATCATGGCCATGTACCTCTGGAGTGGAACTTGGTACTGTCGAATATTATGCAACAATTTCTTCACCTGGCAAGGGAAGTAGCAAGGTTAATCAAATATCACACAGATCCAGCAAAACAGAAGACGGGAATAAAGATTAAAGAGGGAAAAAGAAAAAAGAAAAGTAAGTAAACACTGGATAGATAACCTGGAGCTCTTGGGATATAACTGTAGGGGGAAGAAGACCACACAAGTAGCATGAATCCCTTTATTTTTCAGAGAAGGCAAGCCCTTTGTTGTGGTGTGGATCTTTCAACAAAGAATACCCCCTAACCCAAAGGAAATATTAAAAAAAAAAAAGCATTAAATGGAAGGTAAAATTAACAGATCATTCTTCAGTAACAAATTAAAGATAACGTAAGAAACCCTTCTTATGGAGCTATGGCATCAACAATAGTGCATTACATTTACATCATAACCAGTCACAGCCTGAAATGAATTATGGCTATCTCCAAGAATAATGACAGATGTCAAAAATAGTAATCTCGAAGGTCCAGACAATTAATCATATTCTTGATGTACTTATCTGATGATTAAAGCTCAGAAAGTTTGCACCAATTGTCATTGAATCACAAAACCAAACAATTGGAATTTAATTACTCTTATCAGCACTCATCATGTTGACCAATCCAAGCAATTGTGTTAAAAAAAAATGAAACTCGTTTATATGGCATAATTCACATTCATTGAAAATGAAGTTGATTCAACAGTTGGAATGATGACATAATTCCGGTGAAAAAATCATTGAGCAGTTTAACTAAAAAAGTTTTACTCTCTCTTTGGTCCTACAAAAATGTTTTAAATGACACTACATAAAAGCATATGCACTTGAGTATAAGATTAAATGACTGAACAAATGAATCACAACAAAATTAACTCCATCAAACAACACACAAAATATCAAAAAGTATATATAAATAACTCTAAATTCAATTTAAACTGACACAAACAAAGTAATTTCGTGATCATCAAAGATTGATGCAATAATTACCTAGCAACCAAAACAGACCAAGGGGTGACAGGCTTGTCTTCGGTGGCAGTATCCTCACCCTAAACGTGCTGGACCCCACCGCTGACACCGAGCTTGGGGTCCACAACTTCGCCATAGCCATCTCTCGTTTCTTACTTTCTTTCAACGTAGCTGTGCTTCATCCGTTGCCATTAAAAGACTGCCGTTACTCTTATCTCTGCTAGACAAGCCAGCAACCACCACTCTTGTAGGCAGTATTCTTCTCTGCTTATCAGGGAACGAACCTGATATGCTAGCAGGATTATTCTGATCAACACCGAAACCAAAAAAAAATTAAAAATAAAAATAATTAAACGTCTTCATATCAACTAATCAACAGAGGAGCTAAAAAATTTTAAAATTTTGAATTTTTTTAATGTCGCTGCTTAGGAAAAAAAAAAACCCAAAAATGGATTTACTTGTACCAATTTTTTTTTTTAATTTGTTAAGTTAAAATTGAAATTTTGATTGCAATTAAGAGCTAATATGAACAGAACTATACATTAACAAAGATTTTTCTTTTTTCTCAGGAAAATGTGAATTTTGAGTTTGTTTATACTTAGATATGCAAATCAGCTAAAATGGACCAGGGAAAAAAAACTCAAAATGTCATTAATGTAAGAGAAGATAAAAAGATTATGCAGGAACAGAGAATAATGACCTCAAAACTGATTAGCCATAAACACAAATCAAGTGAAAACTCACCCCAAAAAGAGAAAAAATGATTAAAAAGATTAACTTTCAATCTGTAAGGATTCAAAATAAAAGAAAAAATTGATTTTTGAAATGAAAAAGATGATGATCTTGAAAAAAAAAAAAAAAAGAGAGAACTGGGCAAGATTTATATTACAGAAAATTGCTTCTGTTTAACGAAAACGTGGCGAGAGAAATGTGTGAAGAGAGAGTCTTGCGCTGATTTAAAATGTGTGAAGGAGTAAAAAAATAAAAAGAATGGCAAGAGCAAATGAGAAGAGAAGGGAGAGTCTTTCGGGTCTTCTTGTTAGAGATTTCAAGTCTTAGCTTTGCTTTCTCTCTGTCTCCTTCTTCCCTCTTCCCCTTTCTCTCTCTCTCTTCTGTTTGGTTTCGTCAGCACACGGAGAGAAAATCAGAGAAAGAGGTGACAGAAGAAATTATATTAAGAAACCACTCGTGCATGCAGGGCACCAGGTCGAATGTCCGCAAACGTAGGGTAGGTAATTCTTTTTTTAATTATAATTAAATAAAAAATAATTTTTAAATTAATTATAATTATAATTTAATTTATAAATATCAATTATACCCCATATAATATATATATACATATAAATAATAATTTTATGTAATAAAAAAAAAACTACTCGTGCATGCCTCACAAGTATTGATATTAAATTAATAGCAACATATTATGCGTTGATTGATGGCTTCAATAAGAAAATTAAAGCATCCCGGTACATTTTCTAAACATTTAATAACCAATAAATAACATAACCTTATCGACATTTTGACTTGGCTTACTTTACAAAAAAAAAAAAAAAGTAAAATAAAATAAACAAAAATTACAATGAGAATTGCTTACATTTCGAAGAAACTGAATATCTCTATCTTCCAAATTTCCAAATTAAGTAATTCTTTTATCTTTAATGATGTAAATAGATGTAAAACAATAGGATCAGCACTCAAAAGGAATTGTTTTATTAAGCATAACTAGTACAAACTTAGGGTTTTAATGGGCTATTTATTGAATGAAACATTGCTGACAGCTGATGAATTAGGTGAGAATTGAAAACTTCAAGCCAATTACTCGACGAGATTTGAAGAAAATTGAATAAGAATTTTTGAAGAAATTCAAGAGCTATGGTGAAGGGAGTTACGGTTTAAGGGGTTATGAGAGTATGCGGGCATGGTGAAGGGAGTTAGGGTTTTGGCATGATAATTGATAGATTAGTGCCACTTCTTCCCCACCGTTTAAACCGATTTGTTCTATTTGGTTCGTTAAACTCGTATTACTTAACTAATTTAAATACAAAATGCTAAGATTATATATTACTAATCTCCAGCATAAATTATAGACATCACAATCGATTTTTGATAGGTTACATCTACGTATATGGCAATGATAACATAAAAGAGAAAATGGAATCAGCAAGAATGGTGTGAAGTATGTTAAAAAGAACTGCTCTCAAAGTATATGATTCAGTTAATTTTTAACGAACAAAATGAAAACAATAATTCATGATTATCTCTAATCTGAACAGCTACAGCAAAATACATGAATATTAACACATCTCAAATTTTTAATCTTGTGTAAAGCTAAAAATGGCGCCATTCTCATCTATTGCTCAGGGTTTTTGCGAGTCTCATTCTGAAATTTGCAGATATACCATCTGGGTATATCCATTGAATACAGAGGTCTCAAGCCTACCCAAACCAAGCCGCTGGAACAAGCCATAGCGGCCATCTTCAACAATTGGACTGGGTGCGCGAGCAGGATCATATCGCGTTTGATGAGTGAGGGAAGGGCCAGCCACCGGAGGGAGCTCCCAATAAACCTCTAAAATTGATTCAACATACCGGCTGTTCTGAAAATGCTCAGCATAGGAGATAGGCTTATTACTGTGGTTAAAGTTATCTCGCATCTCCCCTTTGACACCCCACCAAGTTTCACCCGACCCACATAGTTCTTCTACATCTACTGCCTTCTCCCAGAATTTCTTTCTTCTTGCTCTGATCCTTGCTTCATCGCTATCTCTGAAGCAGCTATGGCCACCTCCTGGACAAAATATATGCAAGGCGAAACAAGTTAACATACTAGTGCTGACCTCAATCCATGAACATCATCCATCTAGTACATAAGACCAATCATTGAGAAAAGGTCAAAGGGAAAATGAAATAAAATTGTAGCGGGCTTGCATCACTAATGACCGTTAGACTTTTTCCGATGGCATGTCCACCGTTAAGAAAACTGAAAAGAGTAAGGATTAGTTCCAACTATGGGAAATATGTGTAGGACATTCCAATCACAAAGTCAGTGTCAAGGGTACAGATGCAATCAAACTTATTGATAGCACATCAGACAAGAACTGCAGGCAAAGGAGAGGGCCGTAATGCAGATTAGCCGCTGCTTTGAGACATGCCATCTATTCTAGACCTATTGGCAGTGCAAATACATCTTGTAGTTAAAATATCATACACTTCTCAACGGTAAAAATAATCATCAAAATTGTTTGTAAAGTTCAATTATGTCAAATTCACTTCCTTGGGAGAGAGCCAATTGCAATTTCTAGTACAAACAATTCTCTGGAAAAGGAAGGGGAATTCATTTAATTTAAAGATCATAAGGGAGATACACATCGTAGGATTTGAGGCAAATATTCGCATGTATCCCATAAAACATTAAACAAAAATAGGAGAGCATGCACCTCTTATATAAGACTGATCACATATCTGCCTCAACGAATAATGGTCTCCAGTTCCAGTATCATAATTATCCTCAAAAACAAGATGTCGAAACCCTGCTTTCAGAGCCTGCTTCAGTCTGCCATGAAAGCATGAATTAAGACAAATCCACAATGGAGAAAATTTGGTGAAGCATGTGTAAAACCAACAATATATAGAACAAGGAAATGCAAAGGTTTCTTAACATCACATAAGCCAGAAAGTGAGTACCTTTTCAACTCATTCTGATGGTCATCGAAAAAGATTAGGACTCGGCTGAGATTGGTAATCCCATGTCTCTTCATGACAGACCCCCAATCCATACTACCAAAATCCACAAAATCTTTTCCAGCAAAATAAGTACAGTTCTCATCAACATAAGCAGGCCCCTTCTGTAGGTACTTTGCAGGATGCCGGGGCGAAATTGAAATAATTGGTTTATCTGGCATAGCCTGCCGCAAAACCCAAGTTGAATGTCCCTTGAAAGCACCACTCTCAATCATCAGATCCGGCTTCAGCCATCGAGCAATGAACCAAAGCCCAAAGCTGTGGTCAAAACCCATCCCATACATATTGTTTTTTATTGGACGAGTTTCATATATCGGCACAAACTCTTCCAAACCCTTGATTAAATCCTTGGCTGTCCATTCAACTGTTTTTCCATGTTTCGATCTGCCTTTTGACAAGGATATAATTAAATGACGTCGACCGAAAGCAACTAAAAGAAGCGGATTCAAACTCGAATCATTCAACAAAATCAAACAGATAAACAGTATTTGTTCTTTAAGACAATACACAGTACAACCAAATTTCACAATTTGAAGTTGAGCGACAATCAAGAAAGGAACTAGAAGTTAAACTAAAATACACACATGCATTTGAAAACCAAAGATGAAAGTAATTAAAAAACGTGAAAAATCTTTATAAAGACCATATACCAGGTCATAAACAAATTCCGTTCAGAAGCTTATAAAACTGCACCAAATGAACAGAGGCAGATTCCAAATTTATGATTTTAGCATATGCAACATAATATGAGCGCGCCCATAACCAATCTATTTCTAGATTAAACTTATAAAGCACAACACAAATTGACAACAAAATCCATTGCCAGTTTAAGATCTAACACTGGACTCCCAAAAATGAGCATTTTGATTCAAATGATAACAAATAAAAAAAAAAAAGCCAATAAATAAAGTCCATACTAAGAGAACCCACTTAAATTGAAATGTTACGTCATCTTCAAACTTGTCACCCTGATTCTTAAACAGCCACATTGCAGATACTACCATTCATAAATATATCAAAAATCAGAACAAAATCACAAATTTTCACTAACTAGCTCTCTACAGGATCCTAAAACTCTTCAACTTCATTAATCCTAGATAAAAAAAAAAATTGCAACTTTGCAAACTATTAACATGCAATGAAGCCCAATACAAATCAGTTAATAAGTATATGCAAATTGAATATTAATTAAAATGTAGATCTGACTTCATAAAGGCTTTTTGGATTAGGGACTTACACCAGGGAACACCGAGGTAGCCAAAATCCGACTCGACGGCGTCTGGTCGGTAAAGCCCGGGGCCGATCCGCGAGAGCGGATCGTAAGGGGAAATACAAACGAGGTTACGAGAATAATGAAAGATAAACGAAACAACGGCGAACAAGGTGAAAACACAGACGATAAGATAGGGTGACACGTGGCTGATGCGGGAGAGGTACTTAGAGGCTAAGAGGGAAATGTGTTGTCGTTTCGTCTTGGACTCATCGTCGTCGGAGGATGGATCCGGAGTCGGCGAGTCGGCGACGGCGTCGGATTCGGCGGCATGGCGGCGTGAGGAGACGGAGCGATCGAGCATCGTGGTGGCCGGAGCGGAGGAGCGTGGAGAGTGAGGGTGACGATGTAGTGCTGTTTTGTTGTTGTTCATAGTGAGTGAGTGGGTGAGTGACAGAATGAGCGCGTGTCAAGTTTTTTATTGTTACAGAAATTGATTTATTTTTAATTCAAAAACAAAAATAAAAAGATTAATTTTGCATTTAAATTAAACCAGGGAGCTGGTAAGTTGGAGATATAACAGAAAATTTTAGTGCTTATAACATTGTCTCTATGTATGACTCATTTATTTTATCATGAAGAAATCTTGGATTAATTATAGTTTTTTTTTTTGAGTTTTTTGTAAGGACAAATTTGCAACATCATACCGTGAACTTTGCATTGGAAATCATTTTACACACAAAGATTATAAATTGAAGTTCCTAAAATATTGCATTATTAAAAAGTTGAAACCAATTTCTTTCCCATCAATATTGATCTTCAAAACCAACTGCCGGCCGGATGCTGGCTTGGATGGACATTTTCAGGATGTACTTGGTAGAGAAATGACGATTACTATAGCTTGGGGGCGTTCTATTAGAGATTTTATTTATTTATTGGTGATATTCCTTGATCAATAATCATCAATGACATATTTATCCTACCTTGCAAGTATCATTTTTCTATTTATTTAATTTGTATCTAATTTCATTTTCATACATTTTTTTTTAAAGGACTAAGACGTAGGGCGGGTATTACGGTTTACGGTTCGGATTGTAATCCGTTTGGGTTTGAAATTTTAACCCAAACAATTTAAAAACTTATTTAGGTTCAATTCGGTTTGGGTTCAAATACGGTTTGGATTACAAGACGTTTTGGGTTACTAATTTGAGTCGGGTTACAGGCCTACGGAGTAACAAGTTTAAATGTTTAATCATAACAGCAAATGATGCAAAATTGCAAATTGCAAATGATGAAATATTCAGCAAGATTTAACTAATCACAATAGTTAATCATAACAGCAACCATTTAATTAATAACAGCAGTAAATGATGAAATTATTGAATAAATAAAACCATATCCAATCCTCCGTGTATCCATCAACAAACAAAATGATGAAGCAAATCACTGAATCAGTCCATTCTGAAAAAAGAAAAGCAAAATGTTGTAAAATAAAGACGCAGAATGACAGAATCTTGTACAGAGAGAGGGGTGGCAGCAACCAGGTGCTCGGTTTATGAAAGCATGCTTTTTTATTAATATATTTTGCCCAGAAAAATGAAAAGTAGTTGCTGGTTGCTAAATAAATAACCCCATCATACAACATTTTTTTCCCAGATCATTATACAATATTTACTCACATAACAATTAACAATGTTCAATAAAGGGTAATTGCTGTTTGCTCTCACACACAAAAAGGGTAATTGCTGGTAGCTAAATATGCACATAATAATGTTCAATAAAGGACTTATCACTGAAGTTAAGCTATCGTGAAGAGCAAACGGCGAGCTGTGACAACCGGCAGGAGTTACGGTGGCCAACGGGAGATGCGAGGTTGCTGTTGAGGTTGATTCGCTGAGGTTGCTGTTGTGAGCTGCTGTCGTGGTGACGCTGTCAGCGGATGAAGCTGCCGTGGTGTGGTGGTGCATGCAGCTGTTGTGGGCTGATTCGAGTGAGGAGAGATGAGGCTGTGTTGTCGTGGACTCGCGAGGCTGTGCTGGCTGTCGTGGTGGGCTGTGTTGGCTGTCGTGCCAATGTGGGGCGGCGTGGCGGCAGCCGGCAGCTTCAGATATGACTTTTGAGAGAGGAGGAGCCGAGGAGATGCTGGCTGGCTCTTACTGTTAGTGTTAGGGTTTGTTTAATTTGTTATTTTGTTTTAAATGTAAGCGTAAAGCGTATTTCACCGTATTAACCTGATCGATTTTAAAAACTTAATCCGTTTGGTTTATAAAGTTAACCCGAACCGAATGCTCGCCCTAAATGAGATGTGGGAAGTAGTTAAAAGTTAATTACACAATAAAACATCGCACAATTAAATTAGGCCTACTTCATGAAGAAATAGCAATTGAGCAGAAAAAATTAAAAAAAAATTTATACAACTAAAATTTAGATTTTCATATATATGTAAAATTTGTCCCTAGTCATAGCCTGACTAATTCTAAACACATTTTACATTCATAAATCATAATTGTCTAAGTTTAAGTAATAAAGTAAAAAATACTGTTTGGTAAATAGTATGTGAGGATTCTCATCTAATTTTTATTTTTTTAATACTGATTACACATTTTATTACTGATCATATATCAGATATTTATAACTATTATTTCAACAGATAAATACACTAAGACTAAAAATCACCTAACAAAGTGGCAAATTTATTAATTTTACAATAAATAAACGATCAAAATTTTCTAAATCAACTTTAAAATGATTTCAAACATCCAAATAGAATATAAAAAGTCAAAACAAGTGAATGTACCTAGAGAACATATCTACCCCACAAATAATTTAAAAGAAAGAAACCTCAAATTATTGGCAAAAATCAGATAATCAAGTGAGGATAGGAAAATGTATTATTATCTGGTTAATATATTTTTATCTAGTTAACGGCTAAAAATACAGTAGTAAAGTAATTTTTTTTTACCACAATCGAATTGGTAAAAATAAAAAATAAAAGGACACATGTGACATGTCCCTTTGTAAAAATAGCGTCTACCACTGCTCATCTTGAAGATAGTGTCGTTCTACTGTAGTCGTTTGATTTTTGAGTTGACTAAGGTGGCGTTTAATTTTTTTTTTGTTTGAAATCTAAACACACCTAAATTAGCCTGAATTCCGAATATAGTTGAATGTTTGAATCTGAATGATATTTTTTTTATCTGAATCGCTAAAATTAAATATTAAATTATTTATTTTATTAAATTAAAAAACTAAAAACTATTGTTTTTAGATTTGCGCCCTTACAAATTATAAATCTTGAACAAATAATAAATATATCAAAGAATATAAATAAGATAATATATTATCATAATATAAATTAAGTTCAATTGAATACAACCCATTAATATTCTAAATTAGTATATGCTAATCAATTTTATTGTAGTTCATAAACAAATTATGAAGATATATAATGCTAATTTTAAAAAAAGAAAAAGATAAAAATAATAATAGTCTACCATTATATTATCACAAGTTATAGAGATGAGTAATAACGCTAATTATTCTTATAAAAAAATAAAAATAAAATAACGCTAATTATTAACTTTTATTTAGGTAAAGATGAAAATTAATTAATTAGATAGTGATATTTTGGTGAATATCTTTTAATGATATTATTTAGACTTTTTAGATTAAGAGGTTGTTTGCTTTTCTGACTGAATGACTTAATTGACTTATTTTCAATCAGTTAAGTTATTAAATCTGTTTGTTTTTTTAATTGAATGAAATTTTTTAACCATTAAGTTATTAAGCTAATTTTTTTAGCTATTTGCTTAATCTAAAAGGTCTGAATAACATTACTAAAAGATAACCTCCAAAATACCCCAATCTATTTAATTTATTTCCATCCTTATCAAAGTAAAACTTAATAATTAGCATTATTATCCATCTCTAAAATTTGTGACAATATAGTAGTAGATTATAATTATTTTTATCTCTATATTTTCTTCAAATTTGTATTATTTCTCTTTACAATTTTTCATGAATATTTTTCACATAAAATCTCATAAACTAAAATAAAATTAATTAACATGTTCTAATTTAGAAAATTAAAAGGATTATATACACTAGAACATGATTTATGTTATAATAAAATATTATCTTATTGATATTCTTTGAGATATTTATTATTTATTCAACATTGAAATTTTGTAAGGGCAAAAATATAAAAATACAAATTTTTAGATTTTTTAAGTTGAAAAATTTTTAATACTTATTATAAGAAATTCAGACAAAAAAAAATATTTCATTCAGATTCAGATATCTAGCTCTATTTAGAATTCAGAATAATTCAGGTCTACTCAGATTTCAGAAAAAAAAATGACACTTAAGTAAAAAACTAAAAAAATTTGCCCAATAACTTAATGACTAACTAAAAAACAGACTTAGGTGCCATCTTTTTTTTTTTTGAAATCTGAATCTCTGAAAATAAGTTTGAATTCTGAATAGACCTGAATTAGTTTGAATTCTGAATAGATCTGGATGTCTGAACTGAATAATATGTTTGTTTTTTTTATCTGAATCTCTGAAAATAAGTATTAAGTTGTTTGTTTTTTCAATTTAAAAAACAAAAAACATGTACTTTTATATTTGTATCTTTATTAAATTTGAATGCCAAAGAAACAATATATATCTCAAAAAACATAAATACATTATATTTTAACATATATAAATAAAACTACATCATGCAAGTAGGATCAGTCCAATTCACTCTTTCCCTTTGTGATGACATATATAAGAAAATTCTACGAACAGCAATTAATGGAAACAATTGTGGACTATTAAGGAGAGTCCCGATCGATATCTGATTGTAAATATCAGTTGACCTCTGATTGTAATACATCAATATGTATTAAAAAAAGTTATGGACTATTAATTTCAGCCATTGCAAATTTCATTCAAAGAGACTAGAAAATTCATCACAACCCAAGATAGCTCTATGAAAACTACTTCAACCAATTACAAAAGAAAACCCTTTAATATCATACTGCATTAAGTCAATTGATCATACACAACATCATCTCAATTAAAAAAAAATGAAATCGGGCAGCCGACTAAACACTTTCGCAAAATAATCACCCTCAGATTAACTAAATATTTCAATAAAAATAAGTTTTGAACATTCATATGAATAGAAGTATAGAACAATACACAAAATGTGTACCAAGCTTTCTTAGTACAAAAAGAGTATCAAAGCAACGAGCATATAAGTGAATGCTGCAAAACATAATAATAATGATAAAAGGGGGCAAATCAATTGCTTTCTTGCAAAAAATGAGAGATTCAAGAATGAGACAAAAGTGAGGATAGATTCCAGCTAAAAAAAAAAATAAAGATGAGATCATGTGAGGTAAAAGTGCACGGTGGGTTTTGGGATAGGCATGAAAAATAAATTATAAAGTATGGATATTTTTTACATTAAAAATTAGTTGGCTTATTCAGATTTTTTCATTCAGTAAAAAGCTAAAAAAATTGGCTTATTTTATTAAGTTAAAATTATCTAAAAAGTCCCATTAAGTTATAAAAACAAACACATTTAATTAACTTAATTAATTAAGTTAAGTTACTTTAAGCCATTAAGTTAAAAAAATAAACACCCCCTTAATGACTTAATTGATTGAAATTTAGGTGATGTTTGTATTTTTGTCTTAAATCTGAATAAACCTAAATTTAGTCTGAATTATGAATAGAACTGAATGTCTGAATTTGAAAGATATGTTTGTTTTTTTGTCTAAATCGATGAAAATAAATATTAAGTTTTTTTTAACTTAAAAAATCTAAAAACTATTATTTTTACATTTGTGTCTTTACGAATTATAAATGTGAAACAAATAATAAACATCTCAAAGGACATAAATAAGATAATATAATATTATAACATAAATCATGTTCAATTGAATACAATCATTTAATATTTTAAGTTAGAATATGTTAATCAATTTAATAGTTTATGATGTTTTCATATGAAAAATATTCATAAAAAATATGAAGATAAATAATGCTAATTTGAAGAAAATAAAAAGATAAAAATAATAATAGTTTAGTACTATATTATCACAAGTTATATAGATGTTTAATAATTCTAATTATTAAATTTTATTTAGGTAAAGATGAAAATTAATTAATTAGATAGGGATATTTTGGAGAATATTTTTTAGTGATATCATTCAGACTTTTTAGATTAAGCAAAAAGCTAAAAAAAATTGACTTAATAATTTAATGACTTTGAAAATTTTCATTAAATTGAAAAATAAACAGACTTAATTACTTAACTAATTAATATTAAATCAATTAAATTATTAAATAAAAAAAAGTCCCTACATCAATTAAGCAATTAATTTTCACTTTTAAGTTGACTGAAAATGATGGACAGCTCTCAAAAGTGCGCAAAAAATAAATAGAAAATAAATTTTAAAAGCACCCTTTTGTTTTTTCGAAAATGGTTTCAAAAGGACTTTCTTATGCTATTTTTTTATTTTCTTTTCCAACTGCTTTTCAATTTTCCCGATGGAGTCAAAATCCCAAAATGGATTAAGCCTCCGGTATAGTTTTTGATATAAAGCTTAATCAATTAGATCTTTTATTAATGAAATTTTTACAAGTAAAATTTTTACTAAAAAAATTATAATTGTTTGGTTGTATTGAGATTTTTTATAAAAATACTTTAATAGATAAGTTTTTTTTAAAGTTTATATTTTCAATAAATAAAAAAATTATAAAATAAATAAAAGATATTTTAGACAATTTAATATTTTAAAAATACTTTATAGGAGGGATATTAAATTGATGGGCCAGGCCTGGCTTTTCCAAACCTAAGCCCTAACCCATTTTAAAAATATAAGGGCTAAGCCTTTGCTGCCACGTATTTTTAAATTATTGTAAACTTGTAATGTGCTGATAATTAATAAGTTGTTATAATTAAAAATGAATTAAAGAAAATAACTATTTTCAAATGAACTAATAAATAAAAAAAATTAAGCAAATAAAACCTTACAAATTTAATGTTTTAATATTGAATTTTTTTAATTCAAACACTCTCTTAATTAATTAAGATTTAAGTGAGAATTTAGAGTTATGATTTCAATTTTTTTTAATCATCACTGATTAATGAATCAAGGATTAATATTTTTTTTTCAATTTTTATATTTTTTAGATTTTAATTTCTAAATTTATATTTAAAAAATAAAGAGTCAAGCCTACCCCGAACTTTTTTCCTTAAGCCCCTTGTCTAGGTACTCATGTGCCTAGTTGAGCTAGGCACTTTTTATCAAACCTACTTTATAATTTCTATTCCCAAAACCTCAAAATTTAAAATTTTACTAATAAAAACATAATAAATTATTTAATCCTAAAATATTCTACTTAAAATACAACGAACAAGCATAAAATATTGTAAAACATAACTTTTTGAAATCAAATACACACTTTTTGCCTCCCTAAAAAAACACATTATTTGCCTTTCACTAACAACACTCGTGCGTATAAAGACAAAATAAATCAAACTTATAATTTAATATATTTTGTCTCTCAGTGAAAAAAGGATCCCCCTAAATTACAAGTATTGTAACTTAGCATTTGCCGTGAAAAAATTATTAATGCACAAGATTATATAATGTTCTGAAATGCCACAAATATGAAGAAAGAAAAGAAATTTCAACTTTGGATTATTCTAGTATACACTTAAATTAGATGAACTTAGCACGATCGTGGAACTGTGCGTCTTGGGAAAAAATGAAAATACTTGTAAACACACATTTAAGTTAATATCAGATCTCCAAGACCATCAACCTTCAAAAATATTTCTTCATCCTCAAACATGAACTTTTTTGTCTGACTTAGTACCCGATAATCAGTAGAAGTTGAATTAACCTCCAATTCTTCGCTAATCATCTCTACCTCAATTTTCTTTATGCAATGCCCCCAACACCAGACGGGAACGGATTTGCAGCATAAAGCTGTTTCTCCTCCACAAAGTACATCCTCCTTGTATAAGATCTGAAATACAAGCACACAATTCACATAAACGTCAGTGTCAAACAGAAAGAAAATCAAGACAGTATTGAAAGTTAATCAGGTTGAACACAGGGACTACAAGATTCAGGCACCGGCAAAAGTTTCAATAATGGGGTAGAGTGTTATACAATGGCCATTATCTTTTAAGAATGCATGTATAAGAATCTTTCTTATGCTACAAAGATGATTGTATCGTAAGTTTACCAACACCACAGAACATAAGACACCAAGTCAGCAACCTTTAGTTGAATCTGAAGAAAGAATTTTCATGACAAATACAACAAATTTTACATAATAAGGAAGACAGACAACATCACCCAATGCCACCACAAAGATAAATTTTGTCCGCATGATATATACATCCTAAGACAAAAATGAGGCTTCTATATGACTTGTGTAACTTGACAAGCTGATCTTGACTAAACCAAATTAAGCTTCTGACATAAAAACAAATAACCCTTAAGTTTTATTAGGCAGGAGAAATTAAGAAAGCACAAAAAAAAAAATGATGATATGTATAAGTGGATTCTATGGCAATTTAATACACGTTGGATTATTTGACTTTTAAACCAACGGTTAGTAGGGGTGTACGTAGATCGAATTTTACGGATTAGACATTAATTCACATCCGATCCACGATTTTGCATATTATAAATTTTCAATCCAATTCAATCCACGGATTGGTGATTTTAATCCAAATCCAATCCATAGGTCTGCGGATCAGATGCAGATTTGACTCTATCTATATCCAATCTGCCATTTTGTGAATTAAAAATTTTAATTCTGTCCGATCCATGAATTAAATAAATAAATATAAAAATAATTTTACTACCGATCAAATTCAAAATTAAATAAGATCTAAATAAATTAATTATTTAAATAAAGTTAGAATAATACATTCAAAGTTTTAAAATATAACACACCAAAAAGAAAAAATCTCATTTATTTAGATCAGTATATGCAAATTAACTAAAATATGAATTTAAATCTATACAAAAGTTGAAACTTGAGGTTTTGAATGATCTATCAAAATGTCTACCTCCAATTTATATTTCGTATTTTAACCTGAACAAAATAGACATAATTGAAATAAATAACAAATAAAAATATTCTATTTAATAAACATAATTAATAAATATTTATCCTTACTTACTATTCCATCAAATGCTATCAAGCTTCATCAAATATTTTCTTATTAGCTCCTAAAATCTTTGTACATGTAAGACCGAAAAAATGTCAATATCCCCAAAATCTTTGTATGTGTGAGACAAAAAATAAAAAATTCAATATTTAAAAAATAGAACAACAAACATAAAGTCAAATAATAATCAATAAATATAATTGAAGTTAAGTTGTTTCATTTAGTTATCTCAATATGTTCAATCTCATCTATTGTTTATCAAGGATTATCGAAGTTGAACATAATCAATTTTGTGCTGAAATCCACCATCCTTGTAGATAGAGAGCACTGATGTGGATCAAGAACGTGACCACCAATACTAAATGTTTGGCTTATGTTTTTTTGTTTTGCTTTAGAATTTTATTATTTAGGAAGCTATATTTATTTATTTAATTATTTTATTTTATATTATTATTGGATAAGATATAATATCTTGTCAATGTAGCTATATTTTAACTTATTTATTTATTAGTAAGTAGTAATGCCGTCTCCACCATCCTTGTAGAGAGTGAACACTGACGTAGATCAAGAACGCGACCACCAATGCTAAATGTTTGGCTTATGTTTTTTTGTTTTGTTTTAGAATTTTACTGTTTAGGAAGCTATATTTATTTATTTAATTATTTTATTTTATATTATTATCGGATAAGATATAATATCTTGTTAATGTAGCTATATTTTAACTTATTTATTTATTAGTAAGTAGTAATGCCACGTTTATAGGTTTTATTCAATTAAATAAATATTTTTATTTTTTTACGGATTTGCAGATTTTTGCGGATTTACAGAAGTAAATCCATATTCAATCCATCGACTGCGGATTTTTAAATTTTCTATCCAATCCAATCCACCAATCCACGGATTGGAATTTTGCGGAGCGAATTTTTACGGATTAGACGGATTGGATCGGATTCTGAACACCCCTAACGATTAGTCAGGATAAGGACAAAAATTGTGATTACATACCACAGTTGCAACATAAACAGGGCTTTTAAAAAATATAAGAGTCGCATGTGCTTCCACATATTTTTAAATTATTTTTTAAAATTGTTGTAAATTTATAATAAACTAATAATCAGTAAGTTGTTATAATCAATAAAAAATTAAAGAAAATAATTATTTTAAAATAAAATAAAAAATAAAGCAAATAAAAATTTACATATTTAATTTTTTTGTACTGAATTCTTTAATTCAAGTACCCTCTTAAGAGAAAATTTAGTGTTATAATTTTAATTTTTTTGAATCATCACTGATTTATGAATTAAGAATTGATTTTTTTTTCAATTTTTCTCTTTTTTAGATTTTAATTTATTAATTTAAATTTTAAAAAATAAAAGGTCGGGCTATTGCTTACTTTTTATATTGCGACGTGTGATTTAATCGAAATTTTAATTTTACAGATTATAAATATGAAACTGTCATCCCAGGCAATCGAATTGGGTTGCCCTGAATCTGACATGTCTCTTGTGAGGAGTCACATGAAGCTCAGACCGATGGGGTATTCAATACTCTCCCAAAAAGGAAAAGGGAAATTGGCCTACAGTCGATTCAGTAAAAATAAATAAGAATTTTTAGTTGTACCTCGTGAAGAAAAAAAAATAAAATTTTATTCCTCAAATAAGCAAAAATGTCATGGTTAGGTGAGTCTATACATCGCATATAGGCTTTAAGCATATCCTGACATAATCGTCGAGGTGAAACAGAACCTAAAAGATCGAAATGAACAATACATAGAAAAAAAATCCCTCCAAGGCACTTCTTTCCTTTAATTTATTTAATTTAATAATTTAAGACCCCCTTGCCCCAGCACATGAGTGCTCGGCCGACCTGAACTTTTTTTTGCCAAGCTTACTTTCTAACCTTTATCCTCAAAAGTTTAAAATTTAAATTTTTACTAATAAAAATAAAATAACTAATTTAATCTTTAAAATTTCTACTTAAAATACAACCGACAAACATAAAAAATTATAAAAAATAACTTCTTGAAATCAAATAAACACTTTTTGCCTTTCACTAACAATACTCGTGCATGAAAAGACAAAATAAATCAAACTTATAGTTTAATATAATTTCTGTCAAAAAAATATCAATCCACACAAGATTATATAATGTTCTGAAATGCCACAAATATGAAGAAAAGAAAAGAAATTTCAACTTTGGATTACTCTATTATACACTTTAAATTAGATGAACTTAGCACGATCATGGAACTGTGCTTCTTGGGAAAAAATGAAAATACTTGTAAACACACAATTAAGTTAATATCAGATCTCTAAGACCATCGACCTTCAAAAATATTTCTTCATCCTCAAAAACAAACTTTTTTGTCTGACTTAGTACCCGATGATCAGTAGAGGTCGAATTAACCCCCAATTCTTCGCTAACCATCTCAACCTCAATTTTCTTTATGCAATGCCCCCAACACAAGACAGGAATGGATTTGCAGCATAGAGTTGTTTCTCCTCCACAAAGTACATCCTCCTTGTATAAGATCTGAAATACAAGCACACAATTCACATAAACGTCCCTGTCAAACAGAAAGAAAATCAAGACAGTATTGAAAGTTAATCAGGTTGAACACAAGGACTACAAGATTCAGGCACAGGCAAAAGTTTCAATAATGGAGTAAGAGTGTTATAGAATGGCCATTATCTTTTAAGAATGCATTTATAAGAATCTTATGCTACAAAGATGATTGTATCGTGAGTTTACCAACACCACAGAACACAAGACACCAAGTCAGCAACCTTTAGTTGAATCTGAAGAAAGAATTTTCATGACAATTATAACAAATTTTACATAACAATGAAGACAGACAACATCACCCAATGCCACTACAATAATAAATTTTGTCCACATGATATATACATCCTAAGCCAAAAATTAGGCTTCTATGACTTGTGTAACTTGACAAGCTGATCTTGACTAAATCAAAATTTCTTACAAGTCTGCACTACAAGAGAATAGTCTATTTGTCAAGCTAACTCCCCCACAAAGGACTGGTCTATTTGTCAAGCTAAACTCAAGTCATCAGAAAGCAAGAGGAGGACGACATCATTAAAAAATCAACTGAAAAGCATATAGGAGAATTCCATAAAGGAAGTGTGCTTTTTTTATATTTAAAAATGAACAATATGCAGTACCTGGGAAAAGAACTTCTTTAAGTAACTTCCATATTCTAAAGACACTGTCTACATGAGGTGACACCCACAGCAAGCCATCCATAACTTGTGCAATTGCAAAACTACAAAAAGGAACACGTATTACAAAGTTTAAATGCTTCACGCCAGAAAACGGGGGAGGTAGAGATCACCTCAATTCTTTCGGAACAATCACATTCTAAAATAAAGAAAGAAATGAAGTTAGCTTTAGGAGGTAAACAGCAATAAATTATAACAGAAGTTGGTAAGTACAGACACATACCTCACCCATGTCACTTTGCAAAATCAACACTTTGGAGAACAGACAGAACCTTGCAATAAGTTCAATAAATTTAACATGCAATTGACTGTCAATATTGCCGGAGTACAAATAGAGATTAGTTTCCAACAATGTCAATGCATCTGAGAAGAAAGGTATTATATCACCTCTAAAACCAAATTTTCGTAAATTAGGAGTCTCAATCTTGACTGCAGCCAACTTCTTACATCCGAAGATCTTCAATCCTTTTAGAGAAGGGCTTGAAATCTTAATACTTTCCAACTTGTAACAGCCAATTATGCCTAAGACCTCAAGGACGGGAAGTCTAGAAATTAGGTAGGAAAGCCACTCGTCGACCACTGAAGCCGCACATAAACTTAAGAATTTTAAATTCTTACAAAGGACTATATTGATCGCACTCGGCAGTTGGCACCACTGGTCCTTCAACAGTTATTGAACGGGTATTCAATGCATTGACATTCATCTCTTCAAGCTCCCTATTGTCCGTTACCTTAATTTCACTGAGTTTACTGAGACCAAATAACTTAATACTTTTAAACCCCTTACAAGACTGAAAACTCAGATCCTCAATCATAGGACATCCAGCAATAAGATTCTTGACTACTTGATTATCCGCGTTAACATGATATAGGTTCAATTTCCTCAAAGAGGATAACTTGATCACATTACTTCTTGGTAACTCCAACTTACAGCCTTCTAACTCTTAACACGTTTAATGATTTTGAACATAAAACCATTTGAGGCAAATTGTACAACAGACGACTCTGAAGACTGATTTCAGGTTTCATTTCAAGTATCAGCTCTTTGACATTATTTTCAATTGCATAGCAAATACATCGGTCTGAGAATTCTGTATCAGATAATCTCCCTCTTATCTGATTGTATTTTTTTTCATCATGATGAGCAGACCTCATCTCCCGCAAATCACTCTCAAACAAGTCTTCATCAAATTCTAAAACTGGGAAAGTATTCCACACTTTTTCCCATGCTTTAGACAAGACACTAGTTCGAATGGCATCTTTGAAGGGGAGGAACGACATTATGTGCTGCAACAACGATTCTGGTAATGCAGATATCTTGTCTGCCTTATCAATTCTGATCTTTCCATCGACCATAATGCATCGGCTTAATCCTGAAATATTAGTGACTGCTAAGTAAGCTGATTAAAGTAAGTCAGTGACTGCTAACGAAACTAATTAGCTAAACATGTGTTATTGATAAATTTCTAAGAAGAATACAATAAAACAAAGCAGCCAAAGTAGATTCAGTTCGATCCGTCTCAATATAATTTTTTTAAAGAACTCTTTTTCCTCCTACAAAAACCTCATCTAACCAAAATTCTGCCGAAAAAAAAAAGCTTGTAACTAAGTAATATAAAAAATCCAATAATTAAATACAGTTATTTGGAAACAGAACAGTCCACTAGAACGGATACGGAAAAAGAAGTACCACTCATCGGAGAATACTTTGCACGACGTCGTTCTAAAACAGCATCTTGTGTTGTCATTCTGCTTCGTCAAGGCTGGTTAAGCAGAAGAATAAATAATAGAAACAAATCGAAATATGAATCAATATCCATTAAGCCTATACGGTCAGTACGTTTTCCAGATTAAATTTGGGAACCAATTGAATAAATTTTAAAATTTTCAATTTAAAAACTCCCCGATTTTCTTCGTCTGATTGTCCCTCGAGATGCTACAAGTGTGTCCCTCTACTTTTGCTTTTTATGCTTTCTGGGCTTGGGTTGTCATGGTGAATTGGGTTATATATTCCATCAGAGCCCAATCCAAGGACCCACAAATCTCTCCATTTGCTGAAAGTTTGGCCTGTTTGGTATATCGTTTCTAAACTCGCATATTAATTTTCAAAAATTGAGAAACGAAAAAGTTATTTTTGATACTCTTGCAGCGTAAACCTTA
Organism: Clausena lansium; assembly: GCA_030449835.1. NCBI lineage: Eukaryota > Viridiplantae > Streptophyta > Magnoliopsida > Sapindales > Rutaceae > Clausena > Clausena lansium. The sequence goes on from JASUUF010000369.1 coordinate 5,128,124, forward strand.
CTTGATCCACATAGCTCTTTATTTTATTTGTTTAAAATTATCATGTACCCATATGTTTTTCCTTTATATTTTATTTCAAAACAAATATACATAAAACAAAAATGATGGGACGACATATCTTTTATTTTGTAATTTTTTCAACAATATACCAAACATATTTTTACTATATTCATTATCCACCTATGTTGCAGCAATTGCAACATGCAACAATTTTTGTCTTCATGCAGATAAACCGTTGGATTTAAAGTAAGTGAATCCAACGGTTGAAATAAAAAAAATGGATAAACGATGTAGCCGGTTGCGGGAAGGGATTGTACAAAACTATATTGATTACGGCTCTGTTTTGAGAGGCCATCATCGACATATTTTAGAAATTTCAATCCTTTGAAAATTTTTCCACCCCCAGAAATTCCAATCATGGAAATCTTTTCAATAGAGTTTTCCGATAAGTGAAATAATGTCGCCCTGAAGTTGAGATCGTGAAGTATTAATTTTGATGTGTCCAGATTAAGTTAGGAATGACGTTCGATAAAAGAAATAGAAATTACCATCGTGAAGGCGAAGATGTGGATGAGGCAACCAAGTGGAAACGATATTGGGCGCTGCTGGCACTCGACGAAATAGGCACATATCATTAGGTCAAAATAGAGTGAATATGGCGTTGATTTTGTTTGAAAGTGAAAGGCTGTGGCAATTAGCTTGGGAGGGCCGTTTATGTTTATATGTTAGAATCAAGGAAGCTGAGATTAGTAGGAAGGAGTCATTGCTCAAAGCACTATATGGAAGGAGCAAGCGAGAGGGAATTAATTTCTTAGAGAAGAAAATGAAGAAGCATCTGGCATTGACCTTTTAACAAACTGTGTAGGTAGATAATTGTTTCTTTTTGTAAGGGTTAAATGTGAGATATCGGTAATGGTTGAGGTCTTACTTGTAGGCCATTTCCTCATATGCTTGGAATTTTGTATTCTTTGCTGCTGACCAATTAAATAGGGAGGGATATTTGGTTCATGAAATGTTAACTCTGTTATTGGCCTGCACCCTGTTGATGAAAAATGAATTACTTGCTTAATTCATAAACTTGCAAGTTGATGGGCTGTGGGGATGAACCCCCTTGAAATGATTTGTATACTCCGTAAAATAGGGTATATGTTGATGAAAACAATTAAAAAGGCGCTAAATCCACAGCAGCAATGCTCTCTCATCCCCCAACACAATCGGCTTGTTAAGGTCAGTTGGTTCAATTCATTGCTTTAATTTCTGGAATATAGAAATTGGATTTGTGGAATTGAAAACCCTAGAAAACTAAATTAGAAATTAGGCAGACCATAATTGAGACAATCAGCTTGTTAAGGATTGAATGTGACAAATATAGACGATTGTGGATGATATTTGCAGTTCTATTTCCTAAACTAGGAAATTGCGACCTAGACGCTGATTCTCAAACTAGGAGTAGGAGACTCAAACTTTCTTGTTGGGAACATTTTTTTTTTAAGTGAAAAGCATGTGGCTTTTGGCTGGTGGATTAACCTGTGTTGTTCTTATGACATGGGACCCTTGGAACTTAAGTCATGAGAGCACTTCTTCTACTAGTTAGTCTTATTACAATAATAACATTTGAAAAGAAAAGCATATAAGTTCACAACTCTGGATGATTTTTAGTTGTCAGGGCATATGCAAGTGGTGGGTAATAGGATTTGGTAGGCTTGGTTTCGGTTCTGTTTATTAGCTACACATAAGCACAATATGCTGCCATTGGGATTTATTTAGCTAAAATCAACCTGACTTAAATCAAAATTTTGGCTGTGAAAGAGTGAGGTATTGGGAAGAGTTTTACCAAAAATTGTGAGGTTTCTGGTTGTGGCCTGTTTTTTTTTTACCCTTCAATTGCTTACTAACTATTGTGGCCTGTTCTTTTCTTTTTCTTTCTCCTTTTTTTACCCCTTCAGTTGCTTAAACTTCTTTTGATTCAAGGCTGCAGTTGAGAGGCTGTGAGTACACACATTCATTGCATAAACATTTGCTGATACACAAGTATGACTGATGTACTCAACTAATAAGCTATTCATGAAGCCATTATTTTTGTCTCTAATGTGAATGTAGGAACTAAGTGCTGCTAAATTGGCTGAAAGCAAGCTGCTTGAGAATTCAAAAAAGTTGTAAGTATTGTCTGAAATTATTGCTCGTCATCAATTCCATTCGCTAGCCCCTCACTATAATTTCCATATCGTTATCATGTTGTCAGTCAGTTAACAGAATTAGAGTCTCTCCATAATTTTTTTGCTTTAATTGGTAGGGAATCAACTTGAAAACTACAGAAATGCAAGACAGCGCTAGATCATTCTCGTCTATGGCAAAAGAGGTTCCGAGAATTGCAAAACATGATAAACAAAGCTAGTAAATTTTATCATTGAGAATGAAAAATACTGTGTCATCCTTTATTCTTTTTATTTTCTTTCAATTCTTTTACTGTATAAATATAATCATTTCCATGTTATACGTCCAACGATTGCTGCAAGGTTATAGTGTCATCCGATTGATTTTGGGTAGTTGTGCATAGGGGTGCCTTTTTTTTTCTTCCTTTTTCTCTCTTTCTTTTTTTCTCCCTCTGATTGTCACCAGATTTTGTTATGTAAAATGGAATATTTTAGCTGATGCAAGAATATTTTTCTCCTTATTTCCAATAATCTGAAAAATTTTATTTTCTATGAAGCATTGATATTTTGATGCTATAAATATGAGCTCACAATTTAAACAACCAAACATGTCATGAGAGATTCAAGAAAAAAAAGCATTTTGATGGTATGGATTAACACGCCAAGTAGAACTGCACTTCAGAACTTGTAGCAAAAGCAAGCAAATTTTTTAAAACTCATTAGATTCACTGCTCATATTTCAATCAATTCTTTATTCTCACTGTTAAAATTTGATTATAGGAGTGTTTGGTGAGATAGAAAGTGATGAGAAACCAGAGAGAAAATTAAAGAGAATATTCTGGAAACAATATGAGCTGAATATACATCTATATCTCATCATGAATGTGTACAGATTTGTTTATATAGTAGTCTCAAATTTACAACCAGCTAATCACAGAAGCTACCAGAATCAATTTGCTAATAACAACTAATAACAAACTAATCACTTAAGCTACTGGAATAACAGACTAAACACTAAAGCTATTGAAATCTATTAACTAACTTGACATTAGCAAATGCAGCCAGCAACGAAAGCTCCAGGTCAACAACTGAGATTGTATCAGCTACTTGAGTGCACAGCAAGCATATCATGGTCTGCTATCTGCTACTTCTCTGTTTTCTCTTCACAGATGCTAACACTCACTCATATTTATTCGCAAGCAAATCTTTGTTCTCACTCATATTTCGATCTTCCAGCCCTCGAAACTCATTAGATTCACTGCTCTTCCGATTGTCATCTCATTCAAAAGCCCTACATCCTTTGCACTTCCAAAACTTACGATTAAGATTCTCTCTTGTACGTGAAGTGCGTAAGATCTTATCGTTGTAGCATTTTTTACAAGTTTATTACATCTGTGAATTTGGAATTTCACTCATGCTAGTCGACATTATGACAAAAAATATCCAACAGTTCCTTGAGCTTCTCAACTGCAGCCTTTTCTACTAGAATCCTGCATTCATAATACCTTTCAAGCAACTAAAGGGGGAAAAAAAAAGAGGCCACAGCAGCTCAAGCTTCTATGACCAAAGATCCGTTTCACCACATACATTTTCAGATTTTGCCAATTATCATACAAATCATATAAAGAAAACAACAAATCACTCTGATCACAGCATATAAACATGTTCACTATCGATCAATATCACTAATAAATTGATAGATTGCATAATTTGATTCTAATTTACAACAATCAAGCACAAGACCACCACCATCTATAGCTAATGCGACATACCTCCGTGTAAGTAGAGCTCCAAGTTTAACAAATACCAATGATTGAATACAAATTATTCATCAGCTCAGAAACTATTATTTTATTACAAACCATCGATTTTCTTTAAAAAAAAAAAAAATAGAGCTACTGTAAGCTTTGTTGCATCTGGCAGCTAATTACATCTTCTATTTCTTTTTGGAGAAAATATTTTATAGATATATATAGAATTTTCATTGTATTATACCTTCTTCCGAAGCTAGATAAAGAAACCCAGTTAACAAAAGCCAAAGATTGCCATTACAATAAATTAATCATATAAATACTCTCAAAGCTTTTGCAATCCAAAATATCATGAACACTGGTTCAAGGAATCGATCTCTTTGCATGATTCTCAGGTTGTGTTACTAGTAAGTGAAAATCATAAGTTGACTGTTTTGACAAACCAAATGCCTTAAAACTAGAACAAGCTACAATATCCAGGGCATCAGGGGCTTGCATAATTTGATTCCAATTTACAACAAACAAGCACAAGACCACCACCATCCATAGATAATTCAACACAATGTCATGAACAAGTTAAAGATTTCAATTGGAATATAGAAATCGAGATTGTGAAATTCAAATTGACAAATAAAAAATTAGGGCGATGAATTGAATCGACTGACATTAATAAGTCGATTGTATTGGGGGAAAGAGAGCAATGCAGCTGAAATCATGGGATGAGAGAGTAACACCGCTATGGATTTGGGGGAGAGGGAGAAAAAGAGTGAGGCCGCAAGATTTCTCTGACACAGCTGAGAGTTACAAGGACAGAGAGGTGGAGCGAGACGCTTAAGACGCGAGAAGAGAGCTCTCACTGTTGCTGCGTGGCGAGTAAAAACGGAGCTGAGACTGTTAGCGGCACGGAGACGGGAGAGAGAGACTCGAGACTGTTGCTGTCTCGTGAGGGAGAAAGGAGGCCTGCTGCACGCGAGTTTTGTTGCTCTCGTCTCAAGCGTGTGTGTGGTGTTCCCACGCAGCGAACAGTGGCGTGTGTGCGCGTTTTGTGCAAAGTTTTGTGACACCATTTTCTAATAACCGGCTTCAACGGTGGCCAATGGATAGCTCATTTACCATTTATCTAATTCCAACCGTTGGATTTAGATCCAATGGTTTCTGCACATGAAGATAAAAGGTGTTGCACGTTGCAACTGTTGGAACATAGGCGAGTCCCATTTTTAAATATTATTTTTAAAACAAACTTTGGAATTATCATACAATGCTAAATACTTCAACTTCGCTTTCAAATTAGGAGCGTAACGGTGTAAACGTTAGCTTTCAAATTAGGAGCGGAATGAAGGATTAGCAAGCTTCTGCCTCTCCAGCCCTGCTTTTAAACAAAAAAGGATAAAAAATTTCAATTCGACCTGGTACTATTTTGAAAATACTTCAACTATACGGTTAATGTTAACTTCAACGGTAGGATCCATATCGATGGAGTTAGTATTAAATGGCATGATACATCTTCTTCATGTCTAAATTATAAAAAATATATAAGTTTTCAGTAAATGGAAAATAATTACAAAGAAATTTTTTTTTCAAATTTGAAGTACTGGAGAAAATAAAATTTTAGTTTCCTCCAACATTTCAATTCAAATGAACAACAATAAAAATACACATGGCCAATTTCATCTAAACTAATTTCTATTTCTTTTTGCTAACTATTTTGAAATATAACAAAAGTTTTCTTTTAATATTCGATGCAGCAGCTCTATCCGGGTAGCACATACTATGCTTTGAAAATGGTTGTTGAGAATATAATTGACTACACTAATTTGTCGCCCACAGGTGGACGAGGCACTGAAAGCCACATTTTCCTATTCAAGGTAAAAAAATATCTTCATTTTGTTATTTCTATTGTATTAGGCTTCATATTCCTCTACGCCTTTATTGTATTAGGCTTCATTTAACAGTAGGAAAAGGATTTTGAACTCTGAAGCACCGGAGAAAATAATTAATTTTCTCAATTTTAATTTCCTCCAACATTTCAATTCAAAAGAACAATAATAAAAATACACATGGCCAATTGTGACGAAAATATAGAAAATAAAATTGATAGAGATCAAACTAATATAGATTATGTACGGACAAACTATTCAAATGACTATAAGAAAAAATTGGATATAGCAACGAGTATTGTCCGCGCTTTGTGAATCAAGATTTTGTCTTTAGGTAAGTTACTTTTAACAAAATTCACGATGCATTGTTAAAAGTCATGCACTTTTAGTTAAAAATGCGTTAAACAACACAAAATTAATGTTTTCAAAATCTTCATACGTAAGTTTCTTTTAACAACACGCAATATGATCATTGTGAATTGTGTTACTTTTTTCATTTTATTTTATATGCACATTTTGCTTGCAAAATCTATTTATTTATTTTTTTCCATTATTTCTTTTTTTATACATATTAAAAAATTACAGCTAGAAGCAAACTAATTATTGAATACAAAAATCATATTTCACTAAAAAGTAGCAATAAATTAATTTTGACAATCTCTGCAATTAAAACAATTTATATTAAAAAATTCAATACTATACAAAGATTTAATCACAACACTAAAATTTAATAAAATTTAAGCCTTTACGGTCAGTGTGTTTTCCAGATTAAATTTGGGAACCAATTGAATAAATTTTAAAATTTTTGAAAATTATTAGTCGTATACCCTTAAGTGTCACTTGCATCAAACATGCTACAACTTTTTTCACATCTATCACTCGTATACCATAAGTTATCAAATTATTTTTGGCATCCACCAATCCATTACCAGTCGTTAGAATATTAAATTGGAAATGTGAAAAAATAACGATTTTACCCTTGAAATAAAAGAGAAGCTCTTATAAAAAATGACATGTCGTCTTATTTAAGTGAAATTAACAAACGATATGTCGTCTCACGATAATATCAATGGCCGACATAACATTTTACGTAATATTATCAGATGACATGTGGTTTATGTTGCCGACACAAAATTCTTAAGCTAAATTAATGGACGACATGTAGTTTAACGTTAATATGATAGGACGGCATGTCATTTTACTGTAATATTATCAGATGACATATCGTTTATATGAATGACTAAAAAAAAAAACCAGTTAAACAAGGCGAAACACGCACAACACATGCGACCGGACCTCTTCTTCTCTTTTTCTCTTTACACACAAACAACAAAAAAGAAACAGGGAAGCCTGTAGCATACTCACACACGTACAGTAATTTCGTTTAAAGAGATTCTTAATCATATAAGCTAAGGGGCTACCTCTCTATTTACCGTGCCGTCTCCGATCGTGAGTGTTGTCACTATGGTGGTATGCTACTGACTTTTCCTTAACTTTTTTATTGTGTGTGTGTGAATAGAAGAGGAGAAGAAGAGGTCCGGTTTGTTGTTCATATAAATGACATGTCATCCAATAATATTAAAGTAAAATTTACATGTAGTCCTGTGATATTAACTTAAAACGACACGTCGTCCGTTAATTTCACTTAAATTACTCTTTTTTGGTGTCATCCATATAAACGACATGTCATCCAATGATATTAAAGTAAAATGGCATGTCTTACGGTGATATTGACTTGAAACGACATGTCGTCCGTTAATTTCACTTAAATTAATTTTTATCACAGCTCCTCTTATATTAAAAGACCACACTACCCCTATAACGTCAGCATATTCTAACGGCTGGTAACGGATTGGTGGACGCCAGAAATTTTTTGACAACTTATGATATATGAGTGATAGATGTGAAAAATATTATAGCACATTTAATAAAGGTGTCACTTAAGAGTATATGACTGATAATTTCCCTGTAATTTTCAATTTAAAAACTCCATGATTTGCTTCGTCTATTGTACCTCGATATGCTACAAGTTTAGCCGAATACTTTTACGTTTCATCCCTTCTGGGCTTGGGTAGTCGTGGTGAATTGGGTTATAGATTCCTCCTGAGCCCAATCCAAGGAGCTTCTTGCTGAAAGTTGGGCCTGTTTGGTATATCGTTTATCGTTTCCAAACTAGCATTTTTCATTTTAAAAAATGGAAAATTGAAAGAGCTGTTTGATATTGTTTTTGGTCACTCATTTCAAGTTTGCAAAGTTAATAAAATAAAAAACTTATTTCATAAGGTACTTATATCTTTTTTAGTATGCAGTGATTTTTTACCTCTGTATGAATAAAGGAAGAAAGCAAAATTTGTTATTTTTTATATTCCTGCAGTGTAAATCATACCTAACCCACATAACTTTTTATTTTATCTGTTTAAAATTATTATGAACCCACATGTTTTTCCTTTTTATTTTATTTCAATACAAATGTGCATAAATAAAAAATGATGGGACTACATATATTTTATTTTGTAATTTTTTCAACAATATACCAAACACATTTTTAGTAGATTCATTTTTAAATATTATTTTTAAAACAAACTATCAAATTTGTTTTCATGTTCTTTAAAAACTAATCATACATATTAATGAATATATAAAAAAAATAATACCAATTGAAAGCAAATCGTTTTCATTTTTGATAAAGTAGAAAACAAACTTTTGAAACTGGCATGACAGTTGAGGCATTAATCATTAATTATCAGTTTGTCACACTAATTGATGTAGTTATTGATTTGTTTTTCATTTTTGTGGAATACACATAACCTTTGCATCTTTACTGTTGGTTCTGTTAGATTAGAATGATTGGTATCTGTTAGATTAGAATGATTGGTACCTATAATTTTAAATATTAGTGATATTATTTTACTTTTTTGTTTATGTTCGAGTCCATGAAAAATATTATCCACCAATTAATAAACCAATTTGATTTAGAAGAAGAATCCAAGAAACAAAACTTAAATCATCATAGTTCATACACAGAAGCAGCTTATAAATAGAGTTGTTGCTTAGTGCTTATTAATCTTGCATGGTTTCGTGAAGTAATAAGATTATATTAGTTTGTTTAAATCGTCAATCAAGTCCCAAGAGCTTCCAAATGTTCAATTAGATCTATTCACTATTTGACGAAGCTCTGATATGATTATTATTATTTGTTTTATAAAATAAAAACCTAAAGGTTTGTTTAATTCATCAATTAAGTCTCCAACTGCAAGTTTCCAAGCCCTCATTTACGTCTATTGCCAATTAATGAAACTTTAAAAATGATTAGTATCTACAAAAAATTGCTTTTATTTTTTAAAAATATTTATAGAACATTTTGTTCACAAAAGCATCATTTGAGTTGTTTAATGTTAAAATATAATATTTCCATCCGCTGAAGGTTAATTATTAGAATAACATTGAAATTTGTCTTTTTCTTTTATTAAACACCATACCTAAGGGTTTCTCAACATACACTAATTTCTCAAACAATCATTAACATGCACCATGTATTTGACAAACTAAACTCATTGCTCGTCATCGTTTGTATAGTAATAAGTGTTTAAATTACAAGCCTCAAAATATATAATTGCAACCATATTGTAATTTTGGATATGGTTTCTAGCCTTTTTTTTTTAAGGTACATATTTACCTAGAAGAGGAATTGTTTGTTCTATCTCGTTTGGAAGTTGAGTGCCTTGATGCAGATCGTAAACATGAAGGCAAAGAAGACTGTGAAGGCAACCAAAACTGCAGCAATTGTCCCCATGAAATCTGGTTCATATCCGAAATAGTCTTCGATATATGCTTTTACTGTAGGTTCCTGTACCATTCCAGGTACTCTAATGGAATCTTCTACATCTCCATATTGTGACACGATTAATCCATAAACTGTCCATGCTACAGGGCAAATCCAGTAGTACCAAGTCCACCACTTGGGAATTTTCTGAAATTTGCAAACATGTATCAAAATGCATGAATGTAAATTGGTTCAACTGTGAAGAGTTAGTGGTTTAAGATACCAGTCTTGGGATGAAGCCCGAGAAAAGAGTGAAGAGCGCATAGAATGCTGCTGCAAAGATGGATGCTACTTGGTGGTTTGGTGTGATGGAAACAGTCATCATTCTGTAGTATGTGAAGTAAAGGAAGGAGAAGAATGTGACAAAGAAGAACCACCAGAACTTTGCTGCTATCCATTCAAAGCTCACCATGGCATACACAATAAGTGTATAATATGTTGCTTGGAAAAAAACATATGGTATCTCAACATCACCCGCATTAAAACATATCATTGAATTGACTCAAAAGATGCATTTTATTGATTGAAGAGTTGACCAATTTGAAATGATCGAACTCATAGATTTAAGAAAATAATATTGAGGGCATATTTGTATATATAAATTTACAAGCAGTGAGCTGACCTGTGCAATGGCATAAGGTAATGCACAATACATTCCAGCAGCTCTTTCTCGATAGAATACTGTTCTTTCAATGGCTACTAAGGCTGAACTGTCGAGCAATTGTTAATACCAACGAACAAGACAGCAACACACACTGCTCTAATGATCATAGTCAGATCAGTTGTGTCCTCCCTAAAACATATGGAACATAGAAAATGCAAGTATTTTTAATAGAAAATCAAGTTATAATCATGTTATATTGCCTCTTCGATTCAATAAGAACTTGGATTTTCTAAAGAGAAGTATGCACAGACCTTTTGGAAGCTAAAGTGAAACAGTATCTAACAAGATTATAATCAGGACTTCTCCAATAAGTCCACCATTGCTTCCAAAGACAAGATTTAAATTGCCCCCATCTTGACTGAGAATACTGAGTTGCAAAATAGAGGTTTTTAGCTATCAAAGCAATATGCTTTGAGTTTGATTTCCTATTTCATCTTACTTAAAAGAGTCATGAGTCCCAAGTTCAGAAAAATGCAACTGAGAGCTATGGAAAAGAGATAACTTGGTAACCTGAATTTCATTTCAAGTAAAATTACCAAGTCCGCAATAACATCATTTTTCGTGCTATATTTTCGACTTTGCTAGATGCAACTACCACTACCCACCATGCTTCTTCTTACCGACCAGTTAACTTATGTGACTTCACAAATGAAAGAAGGAAGAGGGAGTACCATTATTTCAAAAAGGAGCCAAAGCAAAAAAATAAAAGAATAGACTAGTATTATGAGTAATATTAACTCAAAAACAGCAATTGTATCGAATTCCTTACATTTCACCAGTAGGTTCGATTAGCAGGGCTGTACCTGCAGCTTTCGGCATACTACACCAGATCCTTGGGTGAAGGGAGGCGAGTCGCCAAACCTAGAAACCCAATTGCGCAATCATAAGGATGATACTAGTTGCCTACAACAATGATGAAAAGGTAATATTGTAAAATAGGTAGATGAATGATCAGAAGGGGGAACTCACCAAGTTCGTATGCTTTTGCAGCTACTTCTGCAGCAATATGAGCTGAAATCTTTCTGATGTTCTTAAATGGTGGGTAGAGGAATCCCTTGTCAAAGTTTTCCTGTGTCACTTTTCCAGTCAATGCTTCAGCAAGAAAATGTAAATGGGTTGTCACTTAAATTCCGGGGATATGTTTTTCTTGAGTGATATTCAAACTCATAAAAGGACTATTTTAATAAGAACAAAATACTTTGGTAAAACATCTCAAAAAGTTTCTCATGGCACAATAATTATTAGGAAAACATATCAAAAGAGTTTCTACTATGATCTACCAATTTATCAGGATGCAGCTTGGAAAAGTTAAGCTGATTTTGTCAAACTATCAAAATGAATATTAAACTTCAATCCTATTGAACAAGAGAATGAGAAAGGAGCAAAACACGTCAAATTATACAGAAAGGCCCATCCCACCAATTGCTTAGAATTAATAAGTTTCCTCTAGCAGGTGTAGTCTGATTATCGCGATAATATAGGAACACCCCAAAACCAAAACTTCTATCAAAAGCGGGGAAGAATTTTGGTGGTTAATTCATCAGTATAAATTTTGTCTACAGTCAATTTCCTGACCCATTTCACTCAGCAACTTAAGATAAAATCTCAAATGTTCAAAACAATGTGGACTCATATGCTGCCAGAAGCATGTCATAGTGAACATGGATTGCAGCAGACATTATTAACCCCAAACCAAGTCCAGGGAAAATTTATGCATTATTCAGTCCTAGGATACTCGTGTACATAGATATAGGCATGCTTTTTAAATTGTAAAGGTCAGACGTGGCCAGGCACAAAAACATTTCCCCCATATTCGAAAGGGTCAAATATGCTCTTACCTGCAAAAATGCCTCGGCCCTGCAAGTGACAAAAGGAACATGAAGGACCATCCATTATTATACTATATAGAACAAAAACAATGTGAAAGGGTGAAATTGGGGTGAAGACATGATGGCTCTGATGATAAGATATATGCTGTGGATTACCTGGCTCCACATATAAGCTTCTTCTGTAGTGCTATCAGATTGTGAAGTTGGGTTGGAAAGAGAAACAATAATGGGTTTCTGCAGGCAGTCGTAAACAAGAAAGTTGAGTTAGCTTCTTCATTAGAAAATGCATTTTTTTAAAACAAAAAATCGTACAATGTAACTCATTCAAGGAGGCTATACCCTCAAACAACTTCTTTAGTAAATGTTCGACCTTGTCCTGATGTTCCAATTAGAATTGTTGGCTTGATTTCCTGACAAAATAGAAATACAAAACAAAGTCCATATAATAAGAATTTTTGCTCCAACGGGCAGGTGAGATATATATGTGAACAGAGAGAGAGTTCACACATTAACGGCATCTACTAGTTCCTTAACATGTTCATGTTTATGAGCCCATGGCTTTTTGAAATGTTGGAGAGATTCTAAACGGGAACTGACAATCAATCCATGCAACAATTTTTTTCTTTTTGGGGTTGTTGGGGGGGGGGGGGGGGTGGTAAGAAAAACAGAAAGGGCCACACAAAAGATTAAATGACTAGATGGAAAACAAACAGGGACACAGAATCAACTAACTACTTCACAATGCAAGGAACAAGATCAAGTTATCTACCTTTGAGTCCACAAGCCAAATCTTCTTCCGAGTCTCTTCTAGCGGCATATTTGTCTACACAGAGAATCAGGAATTACTTGTATTACTTGCCTTTAGATTTCTGTTACATGATGAGCTTCCATCAAAATCCAAGACAAAATATGTAGAAGAACTTTATGCTAATAGGAAATAAACCTGTTTAGATATCTCAAGAGCTAGGAGTTCTGCTATTCCAGTGCCAGCCTGTTTTTCCAAACAAAGGAAGTGAGATGCAGCAACAAAACAGTTGTATATATAAGTGAAAAGGGTTTAAACAGAGGGTCTTGATACAAAATGAGTAGTTATTCGTAAAAAAGAATATAATTAAACATATGAATTTACTCAATTCCCTCCCACTTTCGTATTCATCTTCTACAAACCCTGAAACCTGTTTAGGGTTTCCTCCTTTATAAAGCAAGTTGGAAAAATAATCAAAAAGCAGATTAAAGGTATCTGTATAGGAAAAATGTGAACTCGCCTCTCCTGCCCCAAGGAATAAAAATTTTTGGTCAGCTAAGCTTCCTCCAAGAAATTTCATTGCTGAAATAATATCTGCAAGGACCACAGATGCTGTCCCCTGAAATATTAACCTAATTCAGAGATCAATTCATCAATAATCCCAAATATCACAAATGAAAATAAATTAATGACCTGAATATCATCATTGAAAACAAGATGCGTAGTGCCATATTTTTCAAGAAGATCAAACGCATTGTGGTTTGCAAAGTCTTCAAACTGCAAACACGGCAACCACGTTTAGATCACATGGAGAAAAAGTCTACAATTTAGAATGCTTAATCTGTCCTTTGCCTGTACTAAAACTACCTAAATGATAATTCTCTCCCCATAATTCTGCTTCACAGCTGTCATGAACTCATGTAGCAGTTCAGCATATTCCTAGCACAAGGAAGAGAAAATCAATTAAGCAGAACATAGAGGCAGAAAATTCCTATAAATGAACTCAACTCAAATGACTAATGGAAGACCAGAGAATTAACCAAACAAATCTAGAACCTGTCCAATAGCCCTCTCTTGCCTGAGCCCAATGTAGAACTCATCACCCAACATCTTTTTATTGTTTGTCCCCGCATCAATGGTTACATGCAAGCACTCAAACAACCGACAGCAATGGTGACACTTTTATTAGTTGTAGCAAGAAAGCAAAATGACAGCAACCTTGTGAATTACAAGAACATCAGTAACTTATCAAATGAGAATCATGTTAGCAACTCCATACATGGTGGCATCATGCTCCATATAAGATACTCTAAGAAATGTAAAGTTCTATAGATAGCTGGTGAAAGGGAGTAGAAATAGGTTGCAAACTTTGGTCGCGTTTGTTTTTTAAATTTGAATAGATTTAAATTAGTCGAATTTTAATTAAATTTAAATTTAAATATTATATTTATTTTTTATCTGAATTTTTAAAAATAAATATTAAATCATTTATTTTTATCTTAAAAAATAAAAATATTTAATTTTATATTTGAATTTTTATTAAATTTAAATATCCAATCTAAATTGGATCAACGTCCAGAATTAATTGCTTTCATCTAATGGCCAAAAAGTTGCAGCCAACCAAAATTGAAAGAAAAAAATTTGGAATCCAACGGTTCCAAATCAATTCCGAATGCTGATCCAATCCATTTGGACGCTGCTACCTTAGGTAAGTGGTCAGTTACCACATATTTTGTCTTATGTTACGTTAAATTTCATTTGGCCCTTTGTTTTCTTTTGTATTTACAATTTATTTATAAATATTACCATAATTTGATTTTCCTCTTTCTTCTTAAAAAATTTCAGATTAGATTATTATAATTGGTGTAAAAATGTAATTACATAAATAAAAATTAAAAATACAATAATATTACTAAATAATAGAGGGTGAGATTATTTGAATCTACTAAAATACTTATTAAATTACTCATTAACTAAAAAAACCCAACAAAACTTATAATTATAAGACTATTTTTCCTGAATAAATCTATTCTATTAGTATTTTATTTTCTAAAATGATCAGTTTCTTCTTCTTTGTTTAATTAATCGTATCTTAATAAAATATAAATTAGAATGGTGAATTAATTGCAAATAGATCAATATTAATTATTTTGGCATCAATGTTTCTTCTGTAATTGCTGCATGGTGGTTACTTATGCTTTGTAAATATTTAAAAGAAACTGAATCTATTCATTTGATGATAATCTTGTACTAGGTTTGAACCAAGAATAAGAGAGTTTTAACGAGTAATTCTTTTTTCAATTATTATAATTTAGTTGTAGACATTTTAGAAATAAATATTATAATAAAAATTAGATTTAATGATTTTTTTTATTAGCATCTGCATTGATGCTTTCATGTGCTAATCTTATAGTGCTCACTTTCCCTCTTCTTTTGTGAATCAAAGAGGAGTAATTCTGAAAACATTTCCATAAAATCCACCTTTGCCGACCAATACTCCCATTTCCACAACAAAAGAGGTCTCTATGTAGCTAGAAGCTTAAAGCAATATCACTAGATCAAAACTGAGAGAACAATAAAACACATATACCTTCCATTTTGTCCATTATACATAGAGTTTCAACCTTAGCAGGTGTTTTCAATTGGCGATCAGTGACAAATTCAACTCCAAGCATAAATCCTCTTCCCCTTACATCTCCAATTATTCCATATTTATCCTTGAGTGCAAAGAGTCTTTCTTTTAAATAGGATCCAACAACATTTGCATTATTCTGAAGCTTATCTCTATGGATTCGGATCACTATCAAAACAGTGTGCCTGCAGCTGTACATACAATATTTCCCACCAAAGGTGTTGAAGTAACTGCCGCGAGTCAAGACCTTTGCAATCTCTGGAGTAGTTACTACTGCACCAAGGGGAATGCCATTTCCAATGCCCTCTGCCAATGTCACAACGTCAAAGAGCCCTCCCAATAAGATAGAAACTAAAATTTTGGGAGAAATTATAAAACTATTATGCAAATTAGCATCAAATTACAATTTAAAAAAATCACAAATTATTAAACCCTAACCTAATTAACATTAATTTCCCAAAACCTAATCGTAATTGACCTCAATCTGCCAAACCCTAACCCGAAACCAAGTTGGTTTCAAATATCCAAACAGTAACATCATCTTTTCAAGAGTAGCGGCAACAATAATTTGGAGAAGCACTGGTCGTCCCACTTCATGGCAGCTCCGCAACAGCTGCCTCTGCAGCGTGGTTTGGCAATGCAATAGCAGGTGCGCGTGCGGAGCAATTTTGCAATCTAGCGGCAGCCACCCGTCGATGTGGTTGGTAATAATGACTTTCTAATGGTGTTGGCGTGGTTGGCAACAATGAATTGATTTTGATTATCTCTAATTGAATAATATTAAAAATAATAAGTTAATAATTTTTATTGTCTAAATATTTATAATTCTAAAAAATCCGGACTTCTATGTTAGAAATTTATCTCTTTTAACTTTTAAAAAAATTTCATAAACAATAGGGAGTATAATGTTAAAAGTCAAGCGAAGACATATGAATCATTGAAATTATTTTTTCATTAAATCTGATGGCGTCATATTATAGTTAGAAAAAGTTAAAATTAGTGGTACCTTGCAACAGTTACAAGGTAGACGGATCCCATATATATATATGCCTCAAATAACATAAATACCATTATATTTTAACATATATAAGCAAAATCACATTCAATTGAATACATAATGATTTAAAATTATAATATATAAAATACCATAAGTTTGAAGTTTTATCACTAATTATCAATAATAGTACAAAATATAAAGGGAAAAAAACTAATAAAATGCTTGAAATAGTTGATTTGCCATTTCATCTCGAAGTTGTCGCATGAAATTTTGATCTTCAATACTTGAAGAGTTGCTAGCATTAGTTGTTTGATTTTGATTGCCATGAACACTTTCTAGCTCAACTTCATCATTTTCATATTGAACAAATAATGCATCACCATCAGATTAACTAAATATTTCAATAAAAATAAGTTTTGAACATTCATATGCATAGGACAATACACAAAATGCATAACAAACTTTCTTAATACAAAAAGAGTAGCGAAGCAACCGGCACATAAGTGAATGCTGCAAAACATAATAATAATAATAAAAAAAGGGGCGGGGTGGGGGGGGGGGGGGCAAACAAGTGTTTATTTGGCGAAAATGAGAGAAAAGTGAGGATGGATTCCCAATGGAAAAAAAAAAAAAGATAAAGATGAGATCATGTGAGGTAAAAGTGTATGGTGGGTTTTGAGATAGGTATGAAAAATAAATTATAAAATAGGGATATTTTTGGTAATTGACTTATTTAGATTTTTCTATTAAGTAAAAAGCTAAAAAAATTAAATTATTTTATTAAGTTAAAATTATCTAAAAAAATTATATTAAGTTGAAAAAACAAACACCTCTAATTAAGTTAAGTTACTATAAATCATTAAGGGATTGTTTGTTTTTATGTCTGAAGTCTTAATTTGGCTTAATTTAAGATGTTTTGATATTTGTCTTGTTTGTTTTTTTCTCTGAAGTCTTATTATTGGTTTGAATTTTAAACAAATTATTTTATTATTGGATAACAACTTTTTTATGTATAAACATTATGTTAAATTATAAAAAATAATGTTATCAAAATTAATTTTCATAAATTATATATCAAATACTTACCTTATAAACATTTATAACATATAAAAACTATTGTACTATAAAACATTGTAAATATATACTTATTTAAACTTCAAGTATATATAACACTTTCAAGGTCATAAGTGTAAAAATATTAGAATTAAGATGTTTTGAGCTTATAAAAACAAATAATTTACCACTTACATTCAGATGTCAAAAAATAAAAAATAAACATATTTTTCAGACATATCCATTTAGACTTCAATAATATTTAGACCCATTCAAATTTCAGATAAAAAAATAAACACTATTTAAGTTAAAAAAACAAACACCTCCTTAGTGTAGCAGTAAATTAATTGAACAGAGAACAGCATTAAATGAGAGACATGTGGGTTTTGACCTAAAACATTGGTAAGTTATCATGTGATACTTGCGACTGAAGGATGAATTCCTCCAAGTGCCGTGTATAAAGAAAGTTTGCCAACGGGTATATTCCCATTCCGTGACAACTGACAACCAAGATCTCCTAGTCCTAGAACCCGCTCCCCACCAGTGACTAGAATATTAAGTTTAATTATAATTGAGCTTAATACGGTGATATTTTTTTTATAGAATTGAAAATAATATCATGAGTTAGTTTGCTTATGGATGATGAAAAATTTTCAATTACTTTCACTTTATCAAAAACCTAGAATTCTACTATGGGAATATTTTAATGTAATCAAATTCTAATAACTAAAATAAAAAGAGAAAAAAAAAGGCTCATAAATCGGATGTGTACTAAAAAAGATAAAATTTTAAAAAAATATTAAGAAAATAAGAGAATAACTTCAACTTGAAATTTCTCAAATACTCTTGTGATCTCAGCAATTTTTTTGACACTATTAAGATTTTGATCGTAAAATAACAACAGGCTAAACAGTATGCGGAAAAATATAATTGTTAGAAAATCTCAGGGGATGAATTAATATATCAATAACTTATATTAGGCATTCGATAATATCTCAAAATATTAGATGTGGGTCCGCGGGCATAAAAAAAGTGGAGTATAAATTTCTTTTTGGTTTGACTAGCTTAAACAGATCCTAACCAATTGTTACATCCGAGGGTTAAAATATGCCATCCGTATTTTGTGAAAATTGCGGGGCCCGCGCTGGACCTGCGTGAGAATTGAAGACAGTCAGTCAATTGACGCAAATCGTAAAAAATTGACTAATTTTTGAAGAAATTCAAGAAGTGATGGGAGTTGGCTGCAAAATAGATAGAAGGCAAAAAAATGTAGGGGGCTTAAGGATAAGTGGATATGATAAGGTGAGCACAAGAGCATTGCTTTGGACAATTATAAGTGGAAAACTAATAAACTGGTGACGCGTTGAATTGCTTTTTAAGAATTAAATTTTGATTGCAATGTTGCCCTTTATTAATATATATGAAGGGATAAAGCGTACACCGACCGATTGATGACGACGGTGCTTCATGCTTGAATAATATAAACAAATAACGGTTCCAAAAATGTTTATCCTTTTGGCAGGAATGAGAGAAGGCAAAAAGGTGTGCCTCCGTCTTTGTACAGATGATTAAGGTGCCCCACGGTACGACTAAGTTGTTTTTATCTGGGCTCGCCGTTGGATCTTCAGCGATTAAATCCAACCTCAGTTTGTGTTGACTTTTAAACTGAACCGTGAAACATTTATATAGCGCGCCTTATACCCCCCTGTATAATCCTATACGCTTCATCTCTATCGACTACATGTAATCGTGACAGTCGGATGGAGTATATATAATCGTGCGGCTGACATTAGTTGACTCTATGTTGGAGATAATCCAACTTAGCCAACGCCTTATAAGTATGTTGTTATATGGTCACCATTCAATTAGATCTTTCGCATCATTAAATAAAGTTATTACTTTTGTTGTTATTTAAATCATATGCTTGATCATTATATTTCCTTGTATATTTATGATATCAAATATTGCAAGCTCTAATTTCAATAAAGTGACAAAGAAGTACATGCAAACTAATGACTGAGGAAATTAAAAAATTAATGATGAAGATTTTAATGATATAGAATTTAATATTAATGTACAGTGGGGTAATGAAAGCATGACATGGCCAAGGCCAACATTCGATGACCCGCAAGAATTTTATTCATTAATAAATTAAAACTATATTAATTAATTAAAAAGCTAATAATGTAAAACATGACTACTAATAACGTGTAACAACAGATGTAAGTAGAAAGTGCACCAACAATTAATGAAGAAATTAATAACAAAGTCAAAGTAAGGGATTGAGTGTCCTGGGTGCACCATGGGCACGGGACCCGCCGGATCTCTTGAAAAAGGGTATGAAAATGAAATAGCATAAATTAAACAAATAAAGAAATGACACGTACAACGTAGGACAAATATATCAACGGATCGACCCCACCAATAAATGATTAGAAACCTTCTAGAACACCCCACACAGCACACACTTGTTACTGAAAGCAAAAACCGCCACTCAGTGACAGCACGCACTCATTGCTGAGAGCAGAAACCGCCATTGTCGCAAAGCTTCTTACGACAATGGGCGGCGGCAAGAGGAGCGGTCCGGAGCCGCGAACAAAGTACCTGCTCAAAATGTCGGTTCAAGCTCCGAAGGAGATCACCAATATCCGGCCGGCCATTGGATGGGGGCTTCACAACGTCTTCAAATTGAGGGTATCCTTTCTTTTTTTCACTGATCCAAGTTTTGCTTCTAATTTGGCTTCTTTCTTACTCGCTTTCCTTCACTTGTTCTGCATGTTGTGTTTATATTCTGCCGCATCATCTTTTGTGTGCTTCATAAGATGACTGCTATTCATGTGCTTATCAGATCTTTTTTGGTATTGACGTTGGGCATTTATTATCGCAATACTAAATGGGGCCTTACTTAGTTGATCTGCTTCACTTGCTTTGCTTTGCTTTGGCACTTTTATATAGTGTAATTTGATATTCTACAAATATTGAACTCTTGCTGGCTGTTTTGATGTATAGTTAGGTTTAATTTAAAATAATCTTATATTTAGCCAATTCTTTACACCTGGCTAACTAGCCCTAACTAGCTGATCGTTGCTGCCTTATTTAAAATTGCGCAAGCCCTTAGTAGCTACCTAACAGCCCTTGGTACCTGCTTGTTATTTAACAGAGCATTTGCAAGACTTAACCAAGTGATAGTATATATAGTTAAGGCAAGGAATTATATGGGGTACCTGTAACCATCATGCAATAACAAGAAAACAACAAAAGTCAAAAAATAGCAAAAGTTTGATAAGATTTGTAAATTGTAATAAAAAAAAGTCCAGACGAGGGGTTCTTTATATGTTTCTTGGCTCTGCCTGTCTCTGCCTCATTGTAATTTGCTTCACAAGCTCCATTTCATATCCTTAGGTATTCAGGTACAATTCTTTACAAGATTCTATTGTAATAAATTTTGGTTAATAGTTATTCGAATTGGTATCTCTATTCTCTCTTCTTTCAGGATTTTCATGGGCATGTTTTGATCATGATGAACTTGCCTGACTGTATTGTGAGCTTAAATATATTAAGTGCTATATTGGATTATCATACTCTTACTGGTTTTGATTGATGTGAAGCACTATTTATTTAGTTTTTATCTCGCATTTGTGTGTATACATGTATCTTTGAGTGTATGTATAGAATTGAATCATTGACAGATAGGATAGTGGTCAAATTGTACTTTATGCATATAAGCTTATACCGTTGCATGTATGTTTATAATACGCATGCTTGTTAAAATAATCTTATATTTACCCAATTCTTTACATCTGGCTACTAGCTGAGTTGCTGGCTTATTTAAAATTACCCAACCACTTAGTAGCTGCCTAACAGCCTTTAGTACCTGCTTGTTAGTTAACAAAGCCTTTGCCAGACTTGACCAAGGCCACTTAGCCCTTGCCTCATTTAACAAGCCTTCTTTAATTATTTAATAAAACTTGCTCATGTAGTAATTTTTATTTACTGCATTACGGCTGCTTCCTTTTTTTCTGACAAGTGGAGAGGTTTAACTAATTTTAATTGGCATTTAATTGTTGGTTACTCCGTCTAAGTTGTGGCATCTTTTTGGATTTATCAGCTCATTTGTGCTTATGATGGAGAAAACCTTGGCTGGCGTCAGATTTGCCCTATTGCCATGTGCAATTGGAAAAAGACAACTAAGGTCCATTGCACAGCAAAGGTAAATAATCTTTTTAAATACTTGATTTCGTTTTCCGTTCATTTTATTATTTTATAACCTCTGTATTCTCATTGAAGTGTGAAGCATGCGGAAGATGGGGTGCCGTGAAGTTTTGTGGATGGACCCACACTGATGTTGTGAACAGTAACCCGCAAAATGGAGTTGAGCAGCTAGATGGAGTTCAGATCAGTAAAGTCGCTAGACTTGAGATATCTGGGTTTGAGTTTGTTGGGGGAAGAAACCAAGTAACTTTTGTCCATCCAATGGTCGCTGAATCGGTAAGATTTTGTTATTAAAACAGAAGTAGTGTTTATGGTAGTGTATTTAGTTAACCTTTTCGTTTGTTTTTTTTCTTATGTTGTAGAGACAGCATGGAGTGAGTGAGCCATTTACAATGGTGGAAACAGCAGAACCAGAGGAGCAAGTGGGAGTGGCCCGTTTCAAGAATCTACCGGGTAAAAGGTTTGAAAACGAAGGTCTTAACGTAGAGTATGTGTTAGATCGATTGAGTTGAGCTCTTCGAATTTCCTGTTAACTCTCTTTTCACACTCAATCTTGGAATTTCCTGTTAAGTCTCTTTTCACACACGAATGAGACATGGTACCCTGTCTGTGGGTCGAGGATATATTGGCAGATAAATTACAATTATTAGTATGATTTTTCAGTCAGTCTGAACACTTTAAATTGTTATATTTTATATACTCACTATCTCATTATCGACCCAAATCTGACACGACACGAAGCTAACACGACATGAATATGATTCGTTTTGCCAGCTCTACATGGTACATATTATAATTATTTTTCAATCCCTTACATATGTTATAACTAGTCTATGTTCTGCTCTAAATGAAAATTTGGATATTATTATCATTTAAAACTTCAAATTTTGTAAAACCCAATTTGCACATGAAAGTTGAAACTTCTAGTTTGGGGTTATTATCATTAATATTATTTTTTTAAAAATAGCTTCTAGATAGTAAGCCATAACATAAACATTCACAGCGCAGATAACACCACAATTTGTAAGAGCATGCTCACGCACTACCACCGGACGAATATGGAAATATGAACAAGGAAATTGACAGCATATAAGAGGAAAACGCAATCAGCAAGAAAGGTAAAGTAGTATAGGCTAAAAGAACAGCTCAAAGGATGTGATTCAGTTAATTTAATGAGCAAGAATAAAAACAACGGTTCATGATCATCTCTAATCTGACCAGCTATAGAAAAATATAAGGATGTATTATTAACACATCTCAATTTATGGTCTTAAGGAAAGCTAAAACTGGCGCCATTCTCATATATTCGTCAGGATTTAGGAGACTTGTTCAGAAATTTGCAGATAAACCATCTGTGTATACCCATTACATACAGAGGCAGAAATTTGCAGATAAACCATCTGTGTATACCCATTAAATAAAGAGGCCTCAAGCCTACCCAAACCAAGCCGTTGGAACAAACCATGGCGGCCATCTTCAACAATTGAACTGCATACACGAGCAGGATCATAACAAGTTTGATGAGTTAGGGAAGGGCCAGCCACCGGAGGGAGCTCCCAATAAACTTCCAAAATTGACTCAACAAATTGGCTGTTCTGAATATGTTCGTCATAGGAGATTGGCTTATTACTGTGGTTTTAGTTATCTCGCATCTCCCCTTTGACACCCCACCAAAAAGTTTCACCCACCACTCATAGTTCTTCTATATCCACTGCCTTCTCCCAGAATTTCTTCCTTTTCTTTCTAATCCTTGCTTCGTCACTATCTCTCAAGCAACTATGGCCACCACCTGGATAAAAAATATATAAGGCTAAACAAGTTATCACACTACTAGTGACCTTCATTTTTAATCTGATCTCTAGCAATAAAAATGGTCCTTAAAGTTTTAAGTATATGGGAAAAGAACCAGTTAATAAGATCCATCTAGAAAATGAGACCGATAACTGAGAAGATAAATATGTAAAAAAAAATGAAATAAAATCAAAGCAGGCTTGCATCACTAACAACTGTTGCCTTTATGTGATGGCATGCCCATGGATAAGAAAATTGAAATGTGCAAAGATTAGCTTCAACCATGGAAAAATAGGTGTGACATTCATATCACAAAGTCAGTGTCAAGGGAAAGTCAGTGTCAAGGGTACAGATGCAATTGAACTCATTGATATCACATCAGAAACAAACTGAGGGCAAATGAGAGGAACCATAAACGGCAAATGAGAGGAGCCATAAATGCAAAGACAAACAAACATATGACTTGACAGTATTCATTAACTAGCTGCTGTCAATTTCAAAAAGCTTGGACTGGCTGCTGCGTTGGGACATGTTATCTTTTCTAGGCCTATCTACCATGCAGATATCGTATACTTCTCTATGGTAAAAATAATCGTCAAAAATTGTTTGCATTCAACTATCCAATTTGTCAAATTCACTTCTTAGGGGAAGGGCCAATTGCAATCTCTCTTACCAATATTTCTGTGGAAAAAGGAAGGACGATTCACTGAGTTTAAAGATGATGTGGGAGATACATATCATACGATTTGAGAAAAATATTCTCATGCAACCCATAAAACATTAAATAAAGTGGGGATAGCATGCACCTCTTATGAATGACCGATCGCATATCTGCCTCAACGAATAATGGTCTCCAGTTCCAGTATCATAATTATCCTCAAAAACAAGATATCGAAACCCTGCTTTCAGTGCCTGCTTCAGTCTTTCATGAAAGCATGAATTAAGACAAATCAGCATTGAGAAAATTTGGTGAAGCATGTCAAACCTAGAGCATATAAGGAAGCGCAAAGGTTTGTCATTATCAAATAAGTTGGACAGTGAGTACTTTTTCAATTCATTCTGATGGTCATCGCAAAAGATTAGGACTCAGCTGAGATTGTTAATCCACAAAATCTTTTCCAGCAAAATCTGTACAATTTTCATCAACATAAGCAGGCCCCTTCTTTAGATACTTGGCAGGATGCCGCGGCGAAAGTGAAATAATTGATTTATCTGGCATAGCTTGTCGCAAAACCCAGGTTGAATGTCCCTTGAAAGCACCACTCTCAATCATCAGATCCAGCTTCACCCATCGAGCAATGAACCAAAGCCCAAAGCTGTGGTCAAAACCCATCCCATACATGTTTTTTACAGGACGAGTTTCATATACTGGCACAAACTCTTCCAAACCCTTGATTAAATCCTCAGTTGTCCATTCAACCCTTTTTCCATGTTTCGATCTGCCTTTTAACAAGGATAAGAATTAAACTAAATCGAAAATAAGCTACTAAAAGTGGCCGATTCAAAATCGAACATGACAACCGAGATTCATAATTTCAAGTTGAGTGACAATCAAAGAAGAAGTACAAAGTAACCTAAAATATGCATATTCATCCGAAAACCAACAATGACAGTAAATCAAAGAACGTGAAAGAACCTTGAAAAGAACATATACCAAGTCATATCAAGATTTAGTTTAGAAAATGATAAACCCCAGTAAATGAACAAAGACTGACTCCAAAATTATGATTTTAGGCAATGCAAAAACAAAACAAGCCCACCCGATAACTAATCTATTTTCTAGATTAAACTTAAAAGGTCACAGCCCAATTTACAATGAAATTCATTGACTAGTTTCAGATCTTCTCTCCCTAGCAACACTCTCATCCACTTAGACATTATGATATAAATACTAAGACTCAAAGTTGAACATTTCAATTCTGAAGATAATAAATAATAAAAAAGAAGCCTATTCAGAATCCCAATTAAGTGCCAATGTATTTGATCTTCAAACTTTCATCTTGAACAGTCACATTGCAGATACTACCACTCACAAATGTTTCAATAATGACAAAAATTTTATAAATTTGCACTAACTGCCTTTCCACAAGATCCAATTAAAAAAAAATTGCAACTTTAGAAACTCTTAACATACAATGAAACCAAATACATATAATTTCATAAATATATTCAAAATAAATTAAATTTAAATGCAGATCTGATTTTTAAAAAGCATCTTTAACCAGAGACTTACACCAGGAAACACCGAGATATCCAAAACCCGACTCCAAGCTGTCGGGCCGGTAAAGACCGGGCCCGAATCGAGAGAGCGGATCGTAGGGAGAAATACAAACGAGGTTATGAGAATAGTGAAATATCAACGAAACGGCACCGAACAAGACCAAAACGCAGATGATAAGACAGGGTGACGCGTGGGTGAAGCGGAAGAAGTACTTAGAGGCTAAGAGAGAAATATGATGTCGTTTCGTCTTGGACTCGTCGTCGCCCGAAGATAGACCTGGCGTCGGAGAGGCGGAGACCGCATCGGCTTCGGCGGCATGGCGGCGTGAGGAGACAGAACTATCGAGCATCGTGGCGCCGGAGCAGATGAGCGCGGAGGGTGAGGATCAACGTAGTAGTGTTGTGTTCACTGTGAGTGTAAGAGAAGCGCGTGACGTTTTTAAAGTAATTGATTTTAATTTAAAAAAATTTGGTAACATTTCATTTCATTTTATTTCATTCATTAATTTTGACGCTGGTTGTGGGTGATTATAATTATAAAAATAAATGGGGTAATTTAAACACTTCAAAATACTCACTAGAACCGCTTTATTAAATTGTCCACTCCACAACCTAAATTATTATTTAGTAAGGCAATTTAATCATCAAAATTGCATTGTTCACTCCCATCTTCAAGCCGTATATTTTGTATGTACAGTTCTTATGTTTCTTTGAATTTTTACCCATTTATTGAATTCATTTTCTTCACCTACACTTCTGTTAGTTATTATAATGAAATTTCAAAGAATTTGTTAAATAATAATATTACATATTCTAAATTTTTTGTTCTAAATAATTATCATAAATAATTTTAAATAGTAAATTTATGTAAAATTTCTTTACAATACTGAACAACGAATTCTCTCTTCATTGAAGCTTTCCTAAAAAGTCCATGCAACAACTGTATCCAATTAAAAATAAATTTTATCATCTGTTTGTTTCTTAAATTTTAAAGGCATTGTTTCACACATGAAATTTTTAGGGAAAAAAGCTAGTTTAAAAAGAAAATTAAAGGATTTTGATAGGGGTGATAATTTAGTTCAAGATATGTTTATTGGATTCTATTCGAATCAAATTAAACATGTTTGGGTTTGAAAAAACTTAATTCATTTAAGAAATAGCTGACTTGGATTCGATTCGCTAAATAAACGAATCAAATCTAAGTTTGAGATCATTGATTCATTTATTCATTTAGAATTCGTTTAATAAACAATTCATAAATGAATCGAGTATGAGTCTATTCATTTAATATTTGTTTATTATCCATTTGATTAAATTACTTATTTACCATTAATTTTTTATGCATAAATTTAAAAATTTAGAGGATAGTTTCATAATTATAAGCTATAATAACAAGACAGAAATAAGTTATTTTTAATAAATGTATTAAACGAATTGTAAATGAATCCAAATTCGATTCAATTTGTTAAAATTTGCACAATAAATGAATATTTGTTTAATAAACGAATCAAATTTAAATCCATTGAATTTAGACCCAATTTATTTACGATTCAATTCGTTTATTCATTGCTGTGATGAATAAAGCGCCAGAAGGAGAGATGAACGAAAGGATGAAAAATTGGTTAAATAAAAAAAATTGAGTAATTACAATAATTTAGTTTAAATAGGATATGTTAGGTATTAATGTGGGTTTATAAATTAAAATTTTAATATTGTACTTATTTAGTAAATAAGTTTAGTGAGAACTCTAGTGAGTTCAAATAATCTTACCCTATAATAATATATGCATTTCATATTTACCAAGAAACCAAATTAAAAGATAGAAAAAAATATGAACTACAATAAAATATGTGTTTTATTTAATTTTTTTAGTTTGATGTTCATTTGATTACTTAGATTACTGTGAGATCTCTCGTCCTAAGAGCTTATTTGGCATGTAACATAAGGGTGTATTAAGTGTGGGGCCAGTATTAATCAAAACCAAACCCGTGTTTGGCTTGCAAAAGAGGTGCATAAGCTTTCTCTTGGGAAGCGCGCTAGTTGTTGCATTAGCGCCTTCTTCTTTTTTTCTTTTTTCTTTTTTCTTTTTCTTTTAAATAATAATAAATAAATATAAATTTATAATATAATGTTAATTTTTATTTTCTTTTATTTTAAAATTATAAATTAATAAATTTATTATTTATATGTTAATTTTTATTATATTAAAAATATAACTAAATAATGTATTATTTAATTATATTATAATAATTAATATACAAAATTGATTAATATTTAATAAGTTAATATGAATAATAATAAATACTTAAATAATATATAAAAATAAAAAAATAACATAACATAACATTATTTAATTATATTATAGTAAATAATATATAAAATTGATTTTTTGACTTTATAATAATAATAATAAATAAATAAATATAACTTTTTAATTTATTATATAATATTATTTTTTATTTTTACATTATAATTATTAATATAAATGAATAAATTTATAATTTATTATTCAATAATATTATATTATATTTTTTATTTTTACATTATAATTTATTAATAAATTTATAATTTAATATAACTAATAATAAATACTTAAATAGTATATAAAAATATAATATAATATTACATTATTTCATTATATTATAATGATCAATATATAAAAATTAATTATTTTTAAATAATTTAATATAACTAATAAATATTATTTTCTAAATATATAATATAAACTAATCTAAAAAAATTAATATAGTATTACTAAAAATTAATACAGTATAATGTAGCACCAAACATAGTATACCATAAAATTATTATAATACAGTGTAGCACCAAACACTACACAGCATTATTATAATACAGTGCTAATGCAATGCAGCATAATACAATACATCTGTATTAAAATAATGCAATACATCATAATACAATACAGTGTGCCAAACGCACCCTAAAGTTACTATTATTTGCGCACACACACACACACATATGATGGGATATTGAATTTGCTGCAGTAGAGACTGTTGGAAGGAGTTAAACTAGCCGTGGACAGTGGTAGACCCAGACACTTAAATTAGGGGGGCTTAGTTCAAAATATTTTAATTTAATTTAGGATACATATTATTTTTTTTTATTGTTGACTTGAGTACATTTAAAATCTCAAAAACTCAAATTCTATTATTTTCCCTTAAATTAAAAAAATAATAATAAATTATTTATTTTAAATATTAGAACTCATTGTGATCACATTTGTAAAAGTATCAATGTAATCTACAACAAATATCTAAAAGAACAAAATTATATGGCTATTAGGATTTGAATCAAGTCTTTATATAATATCTACTAAATATCTAAAAATAAAAAAATTAGATGACAGCTATTGAGATTTGAACCATGTCTTTCAAATCTCTAAATAACACTTTTACTACTAGGCTATAAGTATTTTATCATATAAAAAGTGTATCTAAATTTTTTTTATTTAATTCTTTTAAAAGGGGCTTGAGGTATATTTTTTTAAAAAATAATAGCCCATAAGCCCTTCCTGGGCCTTAATAGTTAATTGGGCGGGCCGTAGAAGTCTCCTCTCCTTGTTGTTAAGTCAGACGCAGTTAATGTTGATGATCTTATTTATTAATGGAAAATTATCAAGCAAACTTGAAATTGACTTGGTAATTTATGAGATTAAAAGACTTGTGAGAGGCAAAAATCAATTTGTGGTCAAACACATTCCTCACATGGAGAAATTCTAGAATACCTCTAAGGTACCATATCAATCATGCAACAAGTAAATAATACTATGACATGTCTATATTTAGTTTAAAAAATCAGCACGCAGTTAGTTGTTATATAAAATTTAATACACGTCATACATGCATTAATTAGTTGCACTACCTCTGATGTATAGTAGAACTTCTCAAATGAATGATACTATGCATAATTACTGCATTTTATAGAGTTTATTTTTAAATTTATTAATTATACAAGAAAATCTGATTACAAGATATTCACAGCAGGCTCAAAATAAGAGAGGGTTGACCTTGCTAATAATGTAGAGCTACCAGATTACATGTGAGGGAGAAGTTCTACTATACTTCAGAGATAATGCAACTAATTAATGCATGTATGACATGTATATTAAATTTTATATAACAATCAACTACATATGAGTTGGTTGCTTGGCTCTTTATTAATTAGTGTGCCAAGTAAATTTAATGAATTTTTTTTGTCAAATATGTAACACTATTAAATATTGCTTTTATGATTTATTTTGTATAATACATTTTTTCCAACCGAAATAGTTACAATTAATTTTTTTAAATAAAATCTATGAAGTAAATAAATGATTAAATTTTTAAAAATTTTCTAAGAATTAAAATTTCCAACCAAAACGAGCATGATCAAATCTTTAATGTATTAAACCAGTTTAACAGATTAAGTGCCATTTTGGAATTGATTGATGAAATAAGCTGCTGATTAACCAACAAGCTCATAGATCAGTTGGTCAAGGAACTGTTCTAACTTAATCAATGTCCTCAATTCGAGGCTTGGGAATATAGCTGCGATTAAATACTTTTTGGGAGAGCTTTACATTTGAAAAACAGTGTACATGTATTTGGTAAATTTTATTACGAAAATGCTGTTTATATAATGACTAAAATAGACATAAGTTTAACTTGTCTTTTATGTTTAGAGTATGTTTAATAAATTGTTTAGACATACCTTTTTCTAAATACATAAAATTACATAAACTAAAAAAAACTCAATTAAATAAAATATAAAAGACTTCATAATCTGTTACATAAAATATTATAAAAATTCATACTAGATTGTAACGGTAATATAATTGTAGTGGTAATATAATATTTCATGATTTATGTATTATGATTTATGGATACATAAGATATAATTATCTTTTTCTTAAAATACTAAAATTATAATAGGAACTTTAAAAAGATGTGGTAGCTTATTTAATAAACTGTTTATGAAAAGTAACCATTTACCTGTTTTTAAAAGCTGCTGACAAAATAGAGAAAATTATGAAATAAACTACTTTTACAAAATTTACCAAACATTATTTTTTAACAAAAATTATAAAATGAGCAGCTTATTAAATTTTAATTGCAATCCCAATCAGGGCCTACATCTAACTATATTCAAAGCTTCTCAAGTTCAGAGAAATGCAGACATTAAGATGTGTATTTCATGCGTACGCAACTAAAGGTCAAAAATAAAAAAACACACCCACAAACTCTAAAACACTAAAAAAACAAAAAACAATACATTAAATTCTCTAATTTCCCGTCTTTTTACCTACATCCACACAAAATTGGCATTTTAGCGTCCACACTTGAGAAACATATTCGTGTGTATCTCAACACAACAACAACTGAAATTCACTTCTTCAACCATCTCGTTTTATTATTTCTCTCATCTATTCAAATATGTATAAAATAAGAAGGTGAAGGTGAATTCAAATGAGTAAAATTACGATGTCTCACATAACCACCATCTTAATAGTGTGTTTTTAAAATTGTCCTTGATAGATCGCAAACATTAGAGAAACATTCTCGATAGTTAAATGGAAACTAAATTTTTTTCTTTTAATAATGCAGAAACTACATGCTTAATAGCTTCATAAATTAAAAAAAACTTGAGCATTCTCAACTTGTGTATCTATCTAAACACCAACCCAGTTGACACTGAAGAGTTCCTTTAAGGACAGGCCAGGCATCCATCAAACTATATACCTCAGGAGGCTTTTGATCATTGGATGATACCGAGCTCTCAATATTTACAAACTTTAAATAATGTCTCCAACACTTGATACTATGAGAATTGCAACAACTGGCATCTCCATTCTTCAGTTCCTCGTATACCCACTGTTGCTCAAGCAAATATAAATAATAATTCTATTAAAAGTATATATGATTATGATCTTAAAAGTTATTAGCATTATGCTAACTTGTAAACAAATTGTATCAGCAACACCAATTACAATTCACCATGCCAGAGAACATACCTCTATGAATTTGCTGCATACAGCTTTATCTGTGACAACAGACAACGTCCTAAAATAACACATCCCAAAAATGCCATCAAACAAAGCCGAGACACTTGATGGTGGCACATTCGTCGCACATACACACAGCTTCTCAACTTCAAAAGGGGGTGAAGGTGAACTTTCTCTGAATTCATCTAGATTAAATGACATCTGAAAAAAAAGGAAAAGAGCAATCAGAAATCATAAAAGAATGAATCAAACTAAGTGAAATGTTGATAATCAGCTTCTAACACTTTATACACATACCTTCCCTGACCACACATCTAGGGATAGAACTTTAATAAGATTGGACTGTCCAAGAAATTCCTTCATGTCAAGGTACCAAGAAGTATCAAGATCACCTTTATTCCCAAATGTAACTTCCCATGGACATGGAGCATTTAATGAACCACAGGGAATTGGATTATTCACGTAAGAAAAGGAAAGCAAATTTGGAGCATCAACCTCAAGGGCCTTCAAATTTTCACAGTAACCCAAATACAAGTTCTTCAGTCTGATACTTGAAATTATAACCGTTTTGAGGGAACGGCATGAAAAGACAGACAGTTCCTCAAGCAAAGGGAAGTTTGAGATAAGGCCATGAAAATATTGGTCCGTAAATCTGAGACACGATAAATTCAAAATCTTTAAATTTGGACAGCCAGCCATTTCAATCATCAATGGTGTTTCAAAATTGACAGAGAGAAGAGTAAATTTATGAAGACTCGGAACAACAATTTCAATTCTCTCAACATCTTTGTGATGGAGGGATAAATCGATTTCTAGAATCTTAAGGTTACACGCTTTATAGATACAATAACTTTTCAAACCCCAACAGTGCTCAAAAAACAAATCTTCAAGCAAAGGGCAATCAGAAGTAAGCTTTGGGACCACCTGTTCATTTATATAGACTTCTTCTAGAGTCAGCTTTCTGAGAGAATGGAACCTTATAATAGTTTCTAATGGTAAATCCAACTTACAGTAGCCTAGCTTTAAAACTGTTACTGATTTAGCAGAGAAAAATATTTGAGGCAAAGTGTACATCCTCTGTTTATCGGTAATGACATTAACATCTAACTCTTTCACCCCACTCTTTACAGCCAATCCTATCCATTTATCAACAAAAGCAGATGATCTTCTGACTTTAAGAAGACTAATAAATAGCCGAAATTTCTGCATACAAATCTTTTGCTCACAGAACCTATCAACTGAAACATCAACAAACTTCAAGAAGTTTTTTACTCCTTCACAAAAACTTTTCTGCGTCCTCCAGAAGAGAAAACTATTAGGATGTACACTTATTTTTATGAAGGGAGTCTGATCAAAATCCAAGATGGGGAATGATGTCCGCAAATAACACCATCTCTTTGACAATATACTAGTTTGAGCTACCTCTGTAGCAGAGAGGTAAGACATAATGTCATGAATGATGAATGGGGGTAACTCCGAGATTCGATCGACAGTGTCATCCATCTCAGCCATAATCTTCGAATCTGTAATGTCAATAATCTTATATGAATTTTTTTCATACTTAAGGCTACAGCATGCAGAATGATATACTAATAATACTTTTTCATACAGAGGAAGGAAAAGGTCATCTGAATTAGACATCCTAAAACACAAGATAATAAACAAAATTTAACAGAGCTATATAATCTAATGGGAATAATCCGAGAAAAAAGACAAAAAATTTATCATAGATAATAACAATCAAGATTTCATGCATGAGAAGTCGTCAGAAAAACAGGGATAAAAGAGATCTAGTGCAAACACAGCTATTTCTAAATATCAGAATCTGAATCACAATAGCCAAAAGAAAAAAAGAAACAAATAAGAGGAAATCCGAATCAGAAAAACTCAGAGAGTGACAATTAGAGAAGATGAAGCAGATCCTTACCAGATATTTCTTCCATGAAAATATCGCCTGCAAACTGTGTCGAGAACTGGAGAACTGGCTGATAACTGATATCGTTATGTTACATGTAAAACTGACTTGAGCCACACCGAACCCACGGGCCACAGAAGGAAAGGACACAAGTGCTTAAAAGTAACCGTTTAAAATCAGTTCTCGAATCCAATTAGGATTTAGTCTACGATTAGGTCTGGGAGTAATAATAATAATTAGGTCCGAGTTTCTATATTTTCTTAAATAGGGAAAAGTTATATATTTGTATCAGATAAGTCCCTTAAAAAATAACCAAAATTATGCTTATGATATTTCAGTCATTATTTGAATATATTCTGATATTCAGGACGTACTTGATACAAATGGAAACTTATTTCCTTGCATCAGTTATTATAAACAATTAAACATATTCAGGACGTAAAATTATTACTTTCTTTTTCTTTTTCTGGGGTCATTTTTTCATCACTTACGGCAAAATGGGTTGTGAGAAAAGTTTATAGTCCACTAATGTTCATCAGAATTCCATTAATTCAGAATTTGAAGGCAATCTTTATGAAAAAAAAAAAAATCTTAAATTACAAATCAAATTTCGCAAAATAATAGAGTTTATTTCTGATGGTTTTTGATCGAGCCCGCGGCATGGCTCAAGTTATGGCGCACATAGCGAGCTATGATTGGGGGCTCTTTGCTATAGGCTATAATAATCAAATCCCTTAATGATGCATTTACTGATCGTTAATAAAAAATCAAAATGCAGAATGTAGAATAAATTATTTACTTTAATTATAGGAATAATTAATTGTGTATTTACAAATCAGTAATTAGAATGAGTTAAAATTAAAATAGGGAATGCATAATAAATTTTTTACTTTAGTTATAAAAATCAAAATCGAAATGGGGAATGCATAACAAATTATTTATTGTACCTTTCGTTGTTCTTTTTCTATTCATTTTCACCACTTCGGGTAACTTGTGCGATGATTTCTCCAATTTCGTAGGTGATGCATCATAAAGCGCGGCATGCTAATACAGTGCAACTGTGTCTTCGGTTGGTTGACAAAATGAGCTTACGATAAAAGCAATGCACTTAATCAAGGTTGGTTGACTTTGACGCTAACCGATGACGTGGCAACACAGTGTTGGACGAGAAAATTGGCTTAAGTTACATGCGGCACACTGAATCACAATCGCTGATGATGTGTTCCAAGCAATCCAAGCTTGCCACGTGGCGCAATCCTGAGCGTCTGAATTGATTTCATCCAATGGCCATAATTTACTCATTGTATCTATAAAAAAGGGGCTCTCCCTCCCTAATTTGACACCCCTGAATCCATTTTTGAGCTTAGTTTTGTAAAATTATCTCTCCTTCTTGTATTTCTACGTATTTTAGTATAATACCCATTTTACCCCTAGTTCAAATAATGAGTAGCTAATTTTCTTTCACGCTTGGGTTAAAGGTGAGGCCTCAACATGTTCCATGGGCTAATTTGGTAAATTTACTTTCTTCTCCCCTCTGATTTATATGGTTATTTTGACTTTTCGTCGATAGATATTAATAATCTTGCCTAGATTTTGTACCGGTACTACCGTCTCCCTAGTGCAAGGTTATTACTGTTTGGCACGATAAGTGCTTAATACCATATTTATTAAAGTGAGGCTCATGAGAAGTGGAAATCCCCCTCATGATTTAATTGGCACTAATAAGTAATATTAAGCCCATGGTGCATGTTGATGCAGATCCGGATACCCAAGCACTTTATTCACATAGTTTAATCTCCAATTTAATCCCACCATTTTAATTTAGATTTAGAACAAAATTATATCAACACCTTCACCATAAATTCAATTACTTACTTAGAAAATTAACCCTACACACAATTAAAATCCACCTCCTCGTGGGATCGACACTCATCACCATTGATTTATACTACAATAGATTCGTGCGCTTGCGAGTTCATTAAAATTTGCACAACACTTAGAAACACAAAAATTGTATTATAAGTAGAGAGCTCTAGAGGCATAGAAAGGACAAACAAGTATATAGGAAAAAAGCTAAAAAAATCTCTCTATTGTAATTCTTTATTGAATAGTGGAAAAATTACTCATTTTACTCTCGTGGACGTAGGCCAAGTGCTGAACCACGTAAATTCTCTGTGAATTTAAAGGGTAATTCACTAAAACCTCACATGCGGTTTATATATATATGCACCAACTTCAAAATTATCATAGATGCATCATAAATGCATTACTCATGTCACAGTATTAAAATATTAATATTATATAAATGATAAGAAAAATTCATGATTCATAAATAAATTACTCTTGCAAGTTGCAATAGTTATATTAAGTTTTAAAATTGTTGATATGAAAGCAAGATTTCCGAATTTTGTCATTTTAAAGAATTGTAATCAGGCAGTAGACATTTTTTGCTCCAAAAAAATCTTATGTAGGGCAGGAAGAATTTCTTAGCCAATTGACTTGTTATCTTTAAGATTGTAAACCAAGCCTTCAAAGAATAATCTAGACATGTCTTTCTGATCCTCAATGTACAAATTTCAAGTCATCAATGATCCCATACTTTCTATATTTTAGAAGAAAGCTACTTTAGAAAGAAAATTAAAGGATTTGGGTAGGGTAACAATTTGGGGATCCGTTTATTCAATTCGAATCAAATTAAAAAGGTTTGGGTTTAAAAAAATGATTCATTTAATAAATGAGTGAATTTGATTCGATTTGCTAAATAAACAAACCGAGTATAAGTCTTTACATTTACTATCCATTTGATTAAATTGCTTATTTTCCATTAATTTTTATGCATTAATTTAAAATTTTGGAGGATAGTTTCGTAATTATAAGTTATAATAATAAAATAAATAAATAATTACCCAAAAATCAAAATAAAACGAGAGAAGCAAAGTGTGTCTGGCCAGTCAAATGATTTGATAGTTAGTTAAAAGACATGGGAAAAATCTGGTTTTGTCATAACGAACCCAGAACAAGCTGACCAATGTTGTATGATGTCATTGAGGCTCTATATAAAGCCTTAGTGTCTGGGGATTAATTGGTTCATTCTGTAAGCCACTATAAACTTTGTTAATTGCTTTGTGTTTGCTGTTTTTTATTTGTTTTCTTGATTGATTATCATAGTGTTGTTTGTGATCTTGGGGCGTTCAGATTGATCATCTATCGATCTTGATCCAACGATTTCTTTTGGATGGTTGTATTGCTCTCACTTGTGGGTGGAATGACTTCTGAGGAAGCACAAACTGGAGAGTGGAGACAAATGCGTATTTGAGTTTGGATTTTGGAACAACAATTTCATTTCCTTGAACATCATCGCTGGATGCATTGATTTTCAAATCTTTAGTTTGGCGCTTCAGCGACATTAACACATTTCTAATCCCAGCAGTAGTTAAAAAAAAAAAGAAAAACAGATGTTCAAGCAAATTCCAATCACTAGTAAGTTTTCTGTCCATCCCATTCATTCATACATACTTTACATAGAGAAGAGTACTTGAGGCAAAGTGTATTCTGTACCTTTCATCGATACCTAACTCCTTTCCTCATCCTCTACACTCTATAGCCAATCGTAACCATTATTTAGCTTCTGAGTTGAGTTATTGGATTTGTTCAATCACCTAACCAACCTATCTTCTACTTTGGATACTCAATGTGATTAAGCTGATGATATTATTAGCATCGGATTCAATGATCAATAGTGCTAACTCTGATTCAATGATCAGTACATTGAAACACCAAACCCAGTGGAGCCGACGAGTTCCTTGCGGAAGGATGGACTATGCATTGATCAAGCTATTCATATCAAGAGGCTTCTGGCTTTTAGTTGTTATAAAGCTCTTAAATAAAACAGGTTTCAAATGAGGTCGCTAACATTTGACACTATGAAATTTACAACAATTGGCATCTCTGTTCTTCAGTTCCTTGTAAAGACACTGTATTTCAAGCAAATGCCAAATAGATTGTTAAACAATGAAGGGCATATTCCAATTTGTACAGAAAGTAAATATAAACACATTTAGGAAAAAAGATAAGACTTAAGTGAAAATACATCAAGAAAGAGGATTTCATCAAGTTTAAAGATCACTAGGGAGATACATGTCATAGAATTTTTGGCAAATATTCAAATGTAGCCCATAAATAAAGAGGGGAGGGCATGCACCTTTTATCTAAGACTGATCACATATCTTTCTTAAAGAATAATGGTCTCTAGTTCCAGTCTTATAATTATCCTCAAAATCAAGATGTCGAAACCCTGCTTTCAGTGCCTGCTTCAATCTTCCATGAAAGCGGGAATTGAGACAAATCAGAATTGAGAAAATTTGGTGAAGCAAACATCAAACCTACAATATATAGAATAAAGAAAGCACAAAAGTCACTTATTATCAAATAAGTACTGTGTGTACCTATTTAGTTCATTCTGATGGTCAACGTAAAATGAATTGGACTGGGCTGAGATTGATAATCCATATCTCTTCATGATAATCCGAATCCACACTACCAAAATCCACAAAATCTCTTCCAGAAAAATATGTGCAGTTTTCATCAAAATTAGCAAGCCCCTTCTACAGAAACTTGGCAGGATGTGCCAGGGAAGGTGAAACAATTGGTTTACCTAGCGTAGATTGCTACAAAATCCAAGTTGAATGTCCCTTAAAAGCAACACTTTCAATCATAATATTTGGCTTCAGCCATTGAGCAAAGAATCAAGGCCCAAACCTATGGTCAAAACTCAAATCTTCACTCACAATGATAGTAATTCTCTGTATCACTCTCTCGTCGAAATAAGTAATTCTCAGGCATAATGATTCATCTCTTTAATTTTTCAGTTTCAAGCAAACATATTATCTCTGAAATTTTAATTTTGTTAGTTTCAATACTTGTTATCGATTAGCGATTCTTCATCTGTTAGTTGATTCTTATTTGTAAAGTTGCGCCTCTTTTTTCCTTCATATATTCTTTAATCACGTGAGCCGTGCTTATTATTTATATAATTGTGAATATTAATGATTTGGCTATATGATTGACTTGTATATGTATGTTTTTCATTTTTGCATTTGACAATTTGTAAAAGAAAAATGGATGCAAAGAAAGATGATTCATATCTTTAATTTTTCAGTTTCAAGCAATATGATATCTCTGCAAATTTCATTTTGTTTGTTTCAATATTCGCTATCGATTAGCGATTCTTCATCTGTTAGTTGATTCTTATTTGTAAAACTGTGCTGCTTTTTCCTTTGTGTGTTCTTTAATCACGAGAGCTATGCTTTTTTTTTTTTATCCTCATGGCATCCTCTCATTATGAAAATTCTTTAAGTGTTTCAAGTGTTTTTGTGTTTTCCTCTGTTTAATATAAGTGAGAGTGATGAGTAGTGGCAAAGCACAAGAAGGTTAGCTTTTTGTAACATGCTAAAAAATTATTATTTTAAGTTTTGTTAAAAAAATAAGATAACATCACGTGACCTAACGCCCTAACTCACTACTTTTTCCACTTTTTTTGCAATTCATAAGACATCAAAAGAATGTTATAATTTACATAAATCATTAATTAAAGTGATCATGCATGTATAACAAGCCGTAACTCGTATATAAGTGTTCCACTTAGTTGAAATGATCTCGTATGTGAAATTATTTAAATCATTTCAACTGAATGGAACACTTATATGCGAGTTAGTGCCTGATATACATGCATGATCACTTTTTAAATAATGATTTATGTAGATTATAACATTCTTTTGATGTCTTATGAATTGCAAAAAAGGTGGAAAAAGTGCTGAAGGAATGCTAGAGAAGTTGTTATGTGTCTTCTAAAGCTTTCAAGGGATAAATGGTTACAAAAGGACAAACAACTGGTGGTTGCAAAAGTAGTGGTGGATGAAGATGAATATATCAAAGATGAGAACGATGATGATGCCAATGACAAGGAGGAAGATGAGTTGTCTTTGGTTACTCGAACTAATAAGTTCAGGTACAAGTACAAGACATGCAAGAAAGGGTTTCGATCTTATCAAGCATTAGGAGGACACAGCGCAAGCCACAAAAAGATCAAGATTCATCATAATAGGAGTAGTAGTGGTTGTTGCGATGTTGTAGTTATGGATTAAAGAGCCTTTGAGTGGTCGTTTTGTGATAAAATGTTTCATTCTGGCCAAGTCCTTAGTGGGCACAAAAAAATTCACTGCACCTACTTAGCTACCCCTATCACAAAAATTACTTTAGCAAAATCTTCTGGTGCAAGTTTTATATATCTTAATGGGAGTAGTGCTGGTGGTAGTGACGATGTTGTTGTTATGGATCAGAGAGCCTTTGAGTGCCCGCTTTGTGACAAAGTGTTTCATTCTAGCCAAGCCCTTGGCAGGCACGAGAGAATTCACTGCACTTACTTAGTTGCACCTATCACAAAAATTAGTTCAGCAAAATCATCTGATGCAAATTTTATAGATCTTAGTTTACCAGCCCCTGAAGAGTGAAGATGATAGTGAAGTAGGAAAAGTTTAATTTAGCTTCCAAAAATTTCAAATTCAAGTTTTTGAACTATAATCTAATTTATTTCATATGCTTTTTTTTTTGTATATGCACACAGTTTTGTTATCAATATTTGATATACAGTTTGAACTTTGAAATGTTTAATCAGTTCATCGTCAAAGTTGTTGGCTTATTATTCTTCTTCTTTTTGCCTTTGGCAAGTTGTTTTCTTAATGGATGGATGAATTTCATGACCTAGTCTTTTTATATACAAAAACAAAAGAGCATACTTATAATGTCATTCAGCCGTTTTTATTTTTTATTTTAAAATTTTGTTCCCAGTCGGATTGCTTTCATATTTTATGCGGCTACCGAACAAAAAAAGTGGAAGTGGGAACTGGAAAATATCTGGAGTAATTCTCACATAGCTGCCCTAATTATCAATTTACACTAAGAAAATGTCAAAGATCCCCCTCCTCAACATGAAAATTTGCATTTTCTTACGGCTGAAAAATCACTTTAAAATATGCAATGTCTGTATTAATGAGAATAATATATATATTAGTGTAAATCAAATATTTTTTTTCTTATTTTCCATCTAACTATTGGATAGTTTTCAAATAATTATAATTATTCATAATACCACATATCACAGTTAATCATCCGATACTGTTATTTTCAATTTATTTTTTGAGAAGATGTTATTTTCAGTATTATTTGTACTAGTGACAAATATTAATGGTATAAATCTATACTGTATACAAGGCATATATAATGTACCATATATTTGATATTTTGATTATACTCACAAAGATTCGCCCTTACACAAATTACTTAATACAAATTTATCATCAATTAATTAAATTATTGCATATTTTGTTAAATGTTTTTTTGCTACATTATTAAATTATTGCGTGTAATATATTTGATCTTGTGTTACTACTGGTACTATAGTTAATGGCAGTTAAGGGAAAATGAGAATTACCTGCGACTACCCCTTTTATATTTTAAAGTATGTTTAAACCCCTTCAAGTTATAACAGCGTTAGCTTTATATCATTTTACTATTCTACCCATAATCTTAATGTTAGTCATAAAATTTAAATATTTTGAAAATATAGATTAAGTAAAATGATTGATATACCCTTAATAATTAAATTATTTTATAATGAATTGTAAATTATAGAGAAAAATTACAGGTAGGGAAAATGTCATAAATATCCCTAATAGTTGTATAAATTATCCATTTAAATTAGAATAACTTTTGGATATATATATATGTGTGTGTAAAGAGTCCAATATTATTTCACTAATTCTACTATTGTATGAAAGTCCTATTAATTATTGTTTTCTTCTTTTACATCTTGCTCTCAAGGAAATCTTAACACTTCTTGTCTTGTATCACATGCAGTCAAAACCCGAAGCCTTGTGTACTTTTCTCACTTTGTATCTCTTCTATTGCCTACACAAATCCGAAATTGGTTGACAAGCTTGTTAATTTTCAAAACACAAATTTCTTTTAGGAAGGATAGGCCACGCATCAATCAAACTATGGAGTTCTCAACATTTACAACTTTTAACTAATGTCGCCAACACTTGATAGTTTAAGAATTACAACAATTGGCATCTCCATTCTTCAGTTCGTCATATAGCCACTGTAGATCGATCAAATAATTCGTTTAATATACATATGATTAACGTGATAGTCTTAAGGGCATGCTATTAACTTGTAAAAAACTTGTATCAATAAATCAATTACAATTTGCTATGATACAGAACTTAGCTGAATGAATTTGCTGCAGAGGACTTTGGTAGTTCTCACAGACAAAGTCCTAGGATAACATATCCCAAAAATGCCATAAAAAAAAAGCCGAGACACTTGATCATGGCACATTCATCATAGATATACATAGCTTCTCAACTTCAAAAGGGAGTGATTCGTCTAAATTAAATGAAAACTAAAAAATTATAAAATAAAAGGAATTAGAATTGTAAAAGAATGAATCAAACTAAGGTCGGCTAGCACAGCACAGCTGCAGTCCTAAACGAAGCCTAATTGAAATGTTAATAATCAACTTTCTAACATTTATACACATACCTGTGCTGACCACACATTTATGGATAGAACTTTTATATGATTGGACTGTCCAAGAAATTCCTTCGTGTAAAGGAACCAAGAAGTACCAAGGTCACCTTTATTCCAAAATTTAACTTCCCTTGGACATGGAGCCTTTAATGAACCAAAGGGAATTGGTTTATTCACGGAAGAAAAGGAGTGTAAATTTGGAGCACCAATCTCAAGGGCCTTCAAATTTTCACAGATAATTGCAACTTCTCTAAGTCTGATACTTGAAATTATAACCCTTTCGAGAGAAGGGCATGAAATGATCGACAGGTCCTCAAGCAAAGGGAACTTTGAGTAATGGCCAAGAAAATATTGGTCCTTAAATCTGAGACACGATAAATTCAAAATCTTCATATACGTACAGCTAGCTATTTCAATCAAGAATCTGTTAGAATATTGATGGGTGAAGTAGGCATACAATCAAATCTCCAAGTGGGAGAATGTCAAAGATAGCACCTAAAGTCAGCAGAATCAACCATAGCAGACAGAAGAGTAAGTTTATGGAACAATAATTTTGATTCTCTCAACATCTTTGTAGTGGAGGGATTGATTGATTTCTAGAATCTTTAAGGTTACACGCTTTATAGATGCAATAGTTTTACAAACCCCAACAGCGTTTCAAAAACACTTCTTCAAGCAAAGAGAAATAAGAAATTTTTGGGCCATCTCTTCATTTATACAGACTTCTTCTAGAGCCAGCTTCCTTAGAGGATGGAACCTTATAATAGTCTCTAATGGAAGATCCCACTTACAATAGCCTAGCATTAAAGTTGTTACTGGTTTAGCAGATAAGGATGTTTGAGGCAAAGTGTACATCCTCTGTTTATCAGTAATGACATTCACATCTAACTCTTTCACCCCACTCTTTACCGCCAATGCTTTCCATTTATCAACAAAAGAAGATGATCTTCTTACTTTAAGAAGGCTTACGAATAGTCGAAATCTCTGCATACAAATCTTTTGCTCACAGAAAGTATGAACTGAAATGTCAATAAATCTTGGGAAGGTTTTTTCCTCCTCCACAATAACTTTTCTGCGTCCTCCAGAAAAGAAAACAATTAGGATGAACAATAAATGTTATGAAGTGAGTTTGATCAAAATCCAAGATTCTCCAAATAATTCCATTTCTTAGACAATAAACTAGTTTGAGCTACCTCTTTTGCGGAGAGATAAGACATAATGTGATGAATGATGATGAACGGAGGTAACTCCGAGATTCGATCCACGGTGTAATCTTCAATATATGAACTGATGGGGGTTATATCATACGTGAGACTCCTGAAAATAACTAAGCAAACCGATTCCTTATGGGTCACGGAAAGGATCCAAGTGCGAATCCAACTTGGATCTGGTCTAGTGGTAATTATAATTGGTACCATGGTTTGATTGGCTTCCATATTTTCTTAAATAAAGATTAGTTGTTTAACGTCCAACCAATACAATGATGTAGTATTTTATTAATAATGATTTTCTTTTCCTATAACTTTATTAGAATATTGTAACTTTAAATTATCCAATCCACATATTAACGCAAGTAATCACAATTTAAAATTTTACGAGTAAAAATCTAAATAAAAAAGAATTTAAATAATAAAAAATACAATTGATGTGGGAGGGTTTCTGTCGAACCGGCTTCGGAGATGGGTTTTATCAGACCAGATCGGATCGCTCCCAAAGAATGAAAGAAAGTTGCTTTTAAGCAAGTCGGCCATATTCCTCATATTTCTAGACATGGCAGATTGATACCGGTCATTGTATCTACAAACCCAAAGCAAAGTTCCAGGTCACATCCAGATAGGTATTATTTCGGTATTACATTAGCAATAGTTGAGCTTAAAGATATGGATGAGTATTAAGATGCTAATGCAGGCAATAATCAAGAAGATACCGGACAACAACGCAAAGTGCATCAAAATGATTGCTAAGCAAAAGAGCAAATTGTCATATGAAGATTTTTCTAACACATTTATTTCATCTCATATGGCTCAAAGAGTAACAATATCAACGCTTAAGGGCTTCTCCAGCTTTGACAAGGTCTTCGAGTGCCTTTGCGATCTGTGCCTCATTCAGACCATCCAAACCAATGCCCTTTTCAACACCCATATCTGTATAGATATGAAAGGTCAATTGACGAGATGACAACATAAAGTTCCAAGTAAAATGGACAACACAAAAGTGGCATGGGATAAAAATGGAATAGTGTAGAGCATAAATGAATAGAAGCAATCTTAATCTGTAATGAAATGTAAATCGTCTAGTACGATGTCTTAGGCACA
This sequence comes from Clausena lansium, assembly GCA_030449835.1. Classification (NCBI taxonomy): domain Eukaryota; kingdom Viridiplantae; phylum Streptophyta; class Magnoliopsida; order Sapindales; family Rutaceae; genus Clausena; species Clausena lansium. The sequence continues at coordinate 5,172,691 of JASUUF010000369.1, forward strand.
CAATTATAAGACAACAACGTTCATCCAACAATAAAAATAAAAAAGAAGAAAAAAAATAACAAGACTCACACCCAGCAAAACCAACTTAATATATTTCGAAACACTAACTTGGCACTAGGGGCCAATATCGTAAAATGAATACGAAGATTTGGGATCTCAAATGAAAACTGACTTGGTTAAAAACTTTTGGTCATTGTGCAACACAAAACAACTAAATGAGGAGCTGGGTCCTTCAAATTCTTAAATGTGCATCAAAATTTAACTTAGCAAGCCTAGAGAGTTAACAGGAAAGAATGACCATGTGCAGCCCCTTGATGTATTTAATCATATTAAAATGCAAGAATTTTGTTCCTTGTTTTTTTAACATGCACTCTTCTATTCTAGAGAAAGTGGGTGCACAAATTATTTAATAACTTACACTGATTACTATTCTTATTTAAAGTAGAAAAGTTTTTGGTTTCCTATGAATGGACTTGTATATCCAACATGTTCTGACCATTAGCACTCATTTCATTTGAATGTTGGAAACGTTACAAGAAGATGGATAAATATGACACAGCATACAACAACAGGAGGATTATCCAAAGGTAAAAGTTTCTTAGCTATTGGAGATGGTTGGACATGTAGCGTATGATGATTGGGACAAAAATCTGGCCATGATAGAATTTCTGTGGCAGTAGAAGCTACAATGTACCAAAAAAAATAAACAGCTACCTAGAGTAAAGATGGCTTATGGATGATTCCTATTCAACATCAACTATGTTTTGTTGTCCTAAAAGACTCACATCAACTATGTTTTTTTGTCCTAGAAGACTCAAACGGCCCAAAGAACACAAATACTCCACCAACCTACTCAGATATCTGAGAAGGCTTTTTCATCTATAAGATATTGAAGCATTTTTCAATTTTGAGAGAAACTTTCTTCTAGTTGCTGTGCAGCAAAAACAAAAGAGCTCAAAATGCAAAATCAATTTCAGGTCTGGGACTTTTTCAGTTGCAGTGGTGTACAAAAATCAAATCAATGTGACATATCTGCTTTCATACTGTCACTATATAAAAAACTCATAACATGAAAGGAAAAATAGTAACCATGCTTAACTGAATGCACACAAGACCTACTCCTTTCATCTTTAAACATGTCCGCCTCCCACTGCCCCCTTCAAATAAACCAGAATTTGTTTAGACATAGAAAGGCCAAAACAAATTACAAGCAATATGGATAATTTCCTTTTTTTTTTTAAATTCCAACTTTTCTATAACACCCAATCACACTCTATCCTCGGAGAACAAAAAATGGGTCCAAGACCCCTTGTACATCCTAGCAGACCTTATTAGTAGAAGTCACTAGGAGCACCTATAACATTGGACCTCAATACCATATCAGCCTGACATTCGAAAACAATATTGTAGATGGGTTATAATTAGACTCTAGTCTACAAATATTTACTGAACTTTCTATTGTAATATACAATTTTCCAGCACAGAATTCGAAAAAGTAAAGCAGAGAGTAAAAAGAGAGAAAAAAGACCTTCAAACACAAATGTATAATGGAAGAGATAACAAAAAAATGATATGAAAAAACAAAGAGCAGGAAGAGTAGATATACCATATCTAGCCCATAACTGGGGCTCAATCCCACTGCACTCACGAATCAAGATAGGAAGTTTGGGGTTTAAAGTCTTCAACTCCTTGTAGTTCTTCTCCACAAATGATCTGCAAATTTTTTTTTCAAACTTATGAGAAAACTAATTAATTTGTACTAGTTCTTTCTTGCATATGGATTAGCAATTATTAAACAAGTTTATAGCTTATTATTACTCAAAGTTACAAAGCCCCCAAAATTAGTCAACATTATTAAAACTCCAAAAACAGAAATAGTGAGTTTCATTCAGTAAAGCTGTGAGCATCCAATGCTTAGTCTGCCTTCATTCTCACTTTCGACTCCCATGAATATGGCAATATCTATATATATATATAATTATATTTAACCCCGTAATTTCTAAATCCTTGGACATCCCAACAAATGCTACCGAAAATTAATAAACTAAGCAGAATCCGAAGGTATCCCAAGTTAAAAAATCATTGATTTGAAGAAATAGAAACGATGCTAATTCATTTAATTATCAATCAAATAAATTCAAGAGTAAAGGGTACACGTATACCTAGTGGAGGAGCTTGAAGGAGAAGTCTGGCAGAGTAAGATCCGCAGCTCCTTCATGCTCCGAGATAATTGTCCTCTCCACGCCATCTCTCTCTCTCTCTGTTGCCACTGTCTCGAAACAGGTGAATAAATAAGTCTTCAAAGCAAACATTTGTAGGTACTCGGCGAATGGATGGTATTTTGCTTTATTGGGCCTTCAATGTGCGCGATCCAGATCCACGGCCCAAAAATGTTCTTATAGTTTACTTAATATTCAAAGCAATTATTAGCTTTTACAATCAATCAATTAAATCTTCACTGATATCTTTCCTGTTGCTTAAGACTTTAGATAGCTAAGTGTGTCTTAACAGAAAATATATTGAATATTTCATTCTTGTAATATGTACTATATATATATATATCAATTACAATATTCAAGGATTTACTAGTTACCCTCCATAGCTTTTATAATAATATTTCGTTACCCCTCAAATGTAACTTAATTTCAATGACAAGTTCATTCCGATCATAAAATAAATGTTTTCCATTGAAATTTTAACATCAAGAGGTTAATATGGTATTATGAAAATCGTAAATAATAATAATAATAATAATTTATAAAAAAAAACTTGAAATTGCAAATTAAACAAAAGTATTTTTGGCAGTTGGGTAACATGCAAATATCGCATATCAGCTAGCATTTATGTTATGAACCCACCAAACTATGAAACTCAATACACCATAAAATTATTAAACTCCACCATCTATGTATATTCAACCAATATTCTCTTCTAGTTGCGCTGGGACAGAGACAAGAGACGCAACAAAGTGAGAAAATAATGGCTTCTCTAGACTCTCCAAATCCATCTTTTGCCATAAGAGAAACAACAACAACAACAACTGCGGCAGCTCCAAGCAGGTTCTTGAGAAGCATCTCAACAAAAGAACCTTCATTCTCTACATTTCCATACTCACCACCTCGTTTTTCCACTCCGATAAGCCTCCACACTTCTCCTCTTTCCTCTCCTCGCCACCCTTTCAACGCCACCGCATCGGCTGCTATCAGCAGCCCCGAAACCTCATCATCATACCGTTGCATATCTTCTGTTCTCAAGAAAGACGGCCAGATACTGTGCATAGCAGCAACAAATGGGTTTATTTACACGGGCTCTGACTCAAATGTGATACGGATATGGAAGCTGCCGGAGTTCACTGAATGTGGGCGGCTAAAGGCGAAGACAAGTACGGTGGTTGCAATGGAGGTGAGCCATGATAGGGTTTATGCTGCTTATGGTGATGGCAAGATTAGGGTTTGGCGTAGAACTTGGGATAATGGGGTGAAGCATGTTAAGCTGGCAACGATTCCGAAGACCGGTGGCGCTGTTCGAAGCTTCGTCGTCGGCAAAGACAAGATGGTAATGTGATGTTAGTTACTATATGAAACTTTTAATTGTTTTGCATTAATGGCATTATTTGTTTTGTTGTTGAAATACATTCATTTGTGTGTTTGAAAAATGATGATGATCATGATCCGAGTACTAAATAGTTTTGTAACACATGGTTTAGGATTTAATAATTACTTCTTGTTATAGCCTATATATATGGATTTCCACACGGTAATATAACAATTAAAATAATAATAATAATAATAAATATTAACTAAAGTATTTCCTTATTGAAATTAGTGATTCTAAATACTTATCAGCTTTGAATTAGATTATTTATTTGAACCAAGTTTTAAATATGAAAGAAAGTACTTTCAGAAGAAAAGAAGCTAAAGTACTTTGACAAGAAAAGCGAAACTAGCTAGGGGTATTATTGATTCATGAATGCTGATACCAGTTTTCACACGTAATTTATTGAATATCGACGGATTTTGGTAAGATCTATTGTGACCTATTAATGTTAACTTCCCAGAAGACAAAATCTTTTATTGAAAAAATAACAGTACAGTGGAAAAATGGTAAAATTTAGTGACGTGGCATAATTTTAATTAAATGCTTCTAGCAACTAATTAAAATAGAAATAAGTATGGAGATATAAAGACTTAAGCTTCTATTGGCTTTTGTTCCCATAAATGATTCAGTGGCCTGCAGGACAAAAATTTATTTGTGTTGTGAGAGAAACCGTTCATAATTTCAATAATGGGGGACACACACCAACTTGTTATGTGGCAGAAAAAGAAAAAAAAATTTAAAAATCTTTCTTCATAATTAAGATGTTTAGACAGAAATTGATTGAAGTTGGAGTTATTGTTGTTTTTTCTAAGGCTTGGCTGAAACATGAAATAATACAGCCATGCAACTAATTTTTCAGTTTCTTGGTGGACTCAGTAATGGGAAGAGATGCTCCCCATAGCTGCATTAATTCTCTTTGGTTTATTAATTGTATATAATTTAATAATCAGTTTGTAAGTATTTAATATTGCTCCGGAATTATATATATTTAAGAGAAAAGAATTGGATTATATTATGTTTTGTTTTAACGTATGTTTAGCAGATGAAGCATATGGGGCCAATAACTTCAATAGCAATCAACGTTTCTGATGATATCCTATACTCAGCTTCCCTTGATAAAACAATAAAAGTATGGCGGATAAGAGACTTCAAATGCATTGAGACCATCAAAGCACATTCAGAGCCAGTCAATGCTCTAGTTGTGGCTGACGACGGAGTTCTCTACTCCGCCTCTGATGATGCCACCGTCAGAGTTTGGCGTCGCTATTTCTACAGTGAAAACCAGCTCCACACGCTCATTGTAACCCTAACAGCAAAGTACTCACCAGTGAAAACCCTAACCCTAACCCTAGATGATGGGTTATTGTACGGTGGCTGCACCGATGGCTACATACATTACTGGCACAAGGGCTGGTTCTCGGGCCAATTGCAATACGGTGGTGCACTTCAGGGTCACACTCACGCCGTGATGTGCCTTGCTAGCGTGGCTAATTATGTGATCAGTGGCTCTGCGGACTCAACTAGCAGGGTTTGGGCTAGAGAACAAGATGGAAGACATACAATGCTAGCAGTTTTGGTGGGACATAGAGGGCCAATTCGATGTGCCACTGCATTTTTAGGGCGTTTTGGGGAGGAGGCTGAGGATGAATGTTGCACAATTTGCACTGGCAGCCTTGATGGAGTCCTTAAGATGTGGCGTGTGACACGGCCAAAAAGTTCTTTTGGGCAATTGAATAAGATTAATGGGCATGATTATTTTGAGCTGCAAGAAGGTTAGCTTCAGTAACTGATGAATTTTGCTGAAAAGAAATTAGTGTACATTAGCTTCAGTTTAGATTAATTGTTTAATTAGGGATTATGTGGATCATTAATCATGTGGTTTAAATGTAATTAATTAAAGGGTAAATGCTTGTTTAGTCACTATATTTTGAATTAAATGCTCGTTTAGTCTTTATATTTTGAAAAATATCTCAAAGCGTCCCTACTATTTAATATGTGACACTCTTTCCGTAAGTTTTCATTGTTTTTACAGCAATAGCATTACATTAATGAAAAGGAAAAAATGTCAATTTATTAAATTAACACTAAAATAAAATAAAATTTAAAGTAAATTTATTTATTATTATTTAACACTAAAAGTAAAATTTAATCATTGTTTTACTTTTAGGGTTAATTTTGTAACTTAAATTTTTTTTTTATATAAATAATCATTAGCAAGACAGTAAGACATTAAACGCAGCTTTAATTTGACTGATATTAATTTATTTATAAACAATTATTAGAAAGATGTTGCAATGATATGAAGAAATACTAGTCCTTTTAAATTGATAATTATTGGTTAATTTGCTAATTAAATTTACTATGGATAAATTAATTAATACTCTCAAGATTGTAGCATGGGTATTATTATTGTAACGGCAAATAAAAAATAAGGGCGAAAGTGTTACATATTTAACACTATCGGTGTCTTGTGGCATTTATTAAAATATAACTACTAAATGAGAACTTAATTCAAAATATAAAGGCTAAATACCATTTATCCTTAATTATGCTAGGAATAATGAAAGTTGATCTTTCTTAGTTTTCTGGTACACTAGCTAGCTAGCACTTTCTAGATGAATATTTAAGAATGGAATTAATTATTCTTTACAGCCTCTTTAATAATTTATCAGCAGCATATATATATATATATAGACACACACACACATAGTCTTCAATTTCTATGGTCACATTTGAACCAATTAAAAGTTTCTCATTCGTGAGTTTGCTGCTTCATAATTTGAACAATTGTAAATTGAAGTCGATTCTTCGGCTGATTGCCAGACTCTCCATGTAATTATTTTAAATCACCAATTTACCATGTAAAAAATGTATGATATTGTCTAATTATAGTAGAATCGTGAAGGCTGAAGCCAGCAGACAAATATCAAGGTCCCGAACACGGTCGTTTTTTGTTATTAACGCAATAACGTTCCTCGGATTCGTCAAATAAGTCCCATGTGCCTAGCACGTGAGTCACTTATGTTGACCAGGTAATAAATTAACGCTGTTATAAAGTTTGTTCTCCGTCGTGTTATAACTTCTTAATTAAATGAAAGCAATAACTTCTTTAATTCATACTAGCTAATTAGAAATTGTATGTACGCATATTCTGGAATTGTACTGGATCTTCCCCAAAATCAACCTGAAAAATAAATTAACAGAATAATTATAATCCATCTCACAATTGAGAGAGAATACAGGTATATATCTATATATATGCTTAAATACTGATCAGGAGAATTAATTCACTTTTTCTAAAGCATTAAAGCTATAATTTTTTTTTCCCCTAATAATAGAGGTATATATAATTTCTGCCTCAAATGAAAGAGAAATATATGTAGTATTTGTTGTTGTTGTCAAACAAACAAATTAGCTAGGCACATGTATATGTGCATGTGAATTAATTAATGCATGAGCTAGCTCAAGCTAAGATCACAATTATTTTTGCGCTTGATCACTAGTGATGGCGCATTTCCAATCCATCATTGGAATCTTCACGACGGTCAGAATTCTCCTTCTTCTTCTTCTTCAACAAACGACAAATGGCATAATAAAGTAAGCGCAAACCGGAAAGAATGGCAATGATCACCAAAGCCGATATAACGTAGTCGTTGATTGAACGATGGCCACGTTTGCACCCGAAGAAAACTCCAAGACACACCATGGCTGCTGATCAATTAAGTTACAGTATTAATTGCAACAAAGGCGTCTTACATGTACGAGAAGAATTTCATCTCTCAAGAGGTTCTTTGTTTATTGTTCAAGTTTCTCTGTGTACTCTTCAATAGAGGCTAGCTAGCTGTAGCTGGCTTTATTTCTTTGTCTTTGGCTTTGAATGAGTCTTTTCTGTTCACTTCTTTGCCAAGTATGGTATAACATAACGCCGAGGGCTTCTGCATTCCTATATCGGAAATTAAAATTTTTTTTTAAAAAAAAAAGGAGATTCATTCTTTTTCTTTCTTTTTTCTTTTAAATTCCTTGAATCGATCTTAAATTTTCATTAAATTAATTTTACATAAATTGTAACACATTATTTGATATATAATGAAAATCGAATACTTAAGCGTGAGATAGATTATAAAAACCAAATTGCGATATTATTTTATATGTAAAGGGATTTCAATTTTTTTTAATTTAATTAATGCATAAATTACTTGGCTAAATATTTTTATCTAATTAACCAGTAAATCAAAGGCTTTTTTATCGACGAAAAGTCATTTTGTTACACTTAATATTCCTACTGTTTTAAATTTCTTTTTAAGTCTAATAAAATTTGATGGAAAGAATTAAGAAAGGTACATAATAAGAATCATAGAAAGCTTTGAAAAATCTACAAATAAGAATATAGTCTGTTGCCGTAACATGTATTATATTACAACAGATTGGATTTTCATCATCTATTTATTAGCCGTACTGAGTTTGAAATTAATTATAATGCTCGACGCTCAGCCTATATTTCTGACATAATTAATTATTCGGCTAATTATATTGTGTGTTAACCCTAGACCCAAGAGTTCTATTTGCCTCTACCATTCTATGAGTCACTTTCTTTTTGCGTGAATTATTCTCACTAATCCAAGAGTTTTAAAAAATTAAGCTACACTTAATTTATTTGAAACATCTTTTATATAAAAATATAAAGGTTTAATATCACATGGGTGATTTATGTTTCGACAAATTACAAAAAGGTGAGATATGTTTAAAAAATAAGCATCTAAGTGACACACCGTTAATTTTTCCGTTAAATTTAACGGGAACAGTAAAATAATTATAAAATAATATTTTTACCCCTATAATTAATTATAAAATGATGTTTCTACCTCTATAACAGTTATAAAATGATATTTCTACCTCTAGAATTAGTTAGAAAATAATATTTATGCCCCTAATCATTTATTTTTATTTTTTAAATAAAAAAAAATAATAACAACTAAGTTTAATTAACTGGATTTTTGTTTGTTAAAAGTTAAAACAAACAATTTTTTTAAAAAAAATTTTTTAAATTTCTTTTTGAATCAAATTTTTCTTGCTAAAAAAAATAATAAATTTGTTTGATTTAACAAAAAAAAAACCTATTAATTAAATTTAAATTAACTCAGAGGGACAAAAACGTCATTTTATCATAATTTTACTGTTCTCCTTAAATTTAATAAAAAAATTAACGACATATCACCTAAATACTTATTTTTTAAATATATATTATTTTTTATAATTTATTAAAACATCAGTCACTCACGTGATATTAACTCAAATATAAAAATATATGTTTAACGGGTGGCACAATAATCACTGGTGTTTGAATGAAATGTTAACAAGTGGGCTGCCCAAAATTAACAAAAGCCCACGTAAAGTAAAGCAAATAAATTAGTCAATGTCCGATGATGAGTCATCACTTGCACACGTGTGAAACAATCCTGGTTCTCAAACTGTCTCACTTCAGCGACCAAGGGAGGAGGCTCGAATGTTAACTTGCAGTTGCAGGGCTATCTTCCGGTAAACTCATCAGTTCAGTTCACTTTCTTTTAACACATGTAATAAACCAACCAAAAATTAACTATCATATATCTGTGCTCACTCGTATATATGTGTTTTTAATATTTCTGCTTTTATTTCGGTATTTTTCGTTTCTGGGTATTTTTGGTTATTGAATTTAAGCTTACTGTGCTTGCACCATGCAGAATTGACCGGGTTGACCGTTTGCTGAAGTTTTCGAGCACTTATGTGAACTCGAGGCCGCTTGATTACTCTCAGGTTTCAAATATGTTTATATTTCTTTTTGCTAATTGTTAATGAATGTATTGCTTATATGTTACTTAATGAAGTTGTATACCTTATTTTTTGAAGAATGATGCAACAATCCATATAGATTATTGAGTACCCTTTTCAAGTTTTTTTCTGTTTGGCTATGTTTGCTCTTTGATTTGTTGAAAGCTTGACAGAAAAGAGATTATTTGATTGTGTTTGCTCTTTTTCAAAAATGACACAAAAAAAAAAAAATTCCAGTTTTCCTAGATAATTGTTTTAATTTGTACAGTCTTATTACTAGTGCTTGTAAGCATCCGAATTGGTGATTTAGAACCATTTCCTTGTTGTTTTGCTTTTGTGACAGGGACACTGCTCTTATTATAGTTTATGCTGTGACTGGAAAATGGGTGGAGCGAAAGATAATCGGGGAGCTGTGTACAAGAACAAGAAGCAGAAAATAATTAATCCTGTGTGGAGACCTGTGTCTACTCAAGCCAGTGTCAATGAAGGTCTTTGGTTTCATTACTTTTTTTTTTTCGTCTTTATCAACATGACCTATGATACTGTTTGATATTATAGATGGATCATTCATTGGATTCTTTTGTTTGCTAATCCTTGTGTAATGGTCACAGTAATGCTGCACAACCACACAGTGCAGATGCAAGCAAACTAGCATGATTGTGGACTTTAAAGGATAATATCCCTGAATCTCGTGACACATTTCTTGATTCTCAAACTGGAAACGGTTTCTTTGTCCTCCCATATTTCATTCTCTCTTTGCTTTCACTCTTTTTTCCCTTTTTGTCCCGAAAAAAAGTTTCCAGATTTTAGGATATGACCTAAGTTCAAAACATTGACTCTTAACTCATAATCAAATTCCATGGTGATCTGGTGAAAGAATTACTCCTTTTGCGAATTTTTTTGCATTCTTAGTGCTTCAATTGCAATTAATATCCTGTCATTTTAATATTTTCTTATTATCACTATACAATATTTATCTCCTTTTGGAACATTGGATGGTGTTCTGTCGATTGTGGATTGGCCTTTTACACTAATGTATACTGGTCACATTGCCGATATCATATTTTATTACAGACAGTTGATTTTTTTGTCTTAATTTTTTAGAGAATGAAAATGAATTATATGCCTCACTCTCAAACAGACAGTTGATTTAATAATGGGACTTTTGCTGATGGGACCAATGTCAATTTTTAGAAAGCTTGGTAAAGGATGTGTCGGAAGATGGAAGTCAAATTCAAGAAATGCACTGCAGCATATCAAGCAATGATTCAGATTCTCAACTGGTCTTGGAGGTTGCTGAAGCAGTGAATGAAGGAACTGACTTGACTCTTAGTTCTAGTGCCTTGCTGGATGGCATCAAGGATGGAACTTTGGAAAGAGAGCCAGTGCCTTCAGCGGAAAAGCATTCACTTTCAGTTGAGGTATTATTTTAATTATTCGGTTTTGGAAAAAGGGGCGAAAAAATTGGTCTGTCAGTAATAAGCCTCCAAATGAGACCCATTTGCTCAATGGCTGGATTTTGTCATTATTCCTCTCGAGTATAATTCAGCTGGCCCTTTCCTTGTTGTTATGCTATTTTTGTTTGGCCTAACTGGCTTAGTACGGATGAATCGGATGCTTTTAGAGATCTTCTAGGAAACCATTTCCATGTATTTATTATTTATCTATAATTTGTTATTACCAAGACATGCTTGCTTAGTTGCAATGGCAGCTGAATCTGCTAGACGTTGTCTTTGCTTAATTCAGCACGTCGTTAAACAAGTAGCATAATAGTAAAGGTTGTTGCGGAGACCATGTATTGAGTAATGTTAAAACCAAAGTTCATAGCTTTGGTCTCACTTTCTGTGCTTGATATGCAGGTTGGTGCTTCTGTAATTCGATTTATTAAAGGAAAAGAGTAAGGAATTCTGCATCTAAACGTCTTTTAAGGCTCAAATAATATCTATGTTCCTTATTCCTTCAATCTTCCTCCCCTAGAGGATCTACACAGGAAAAAATTGAAAAGGAGATGGGAGTTAAGATTATCTTGCCATCATCCAAAAAGGAGGACTCTATCAGTAAGTTGTTTTGGTAATTAATTTAAATCTGATTAATATGTCATTATTAAAACAATTTTTCATGTTATATCACAACATTTTAAGATATTCTAATTTGAAAAATTTTCAATCTGTTTCTAAGGGGTCTGATTGTTATCTGTATGCTATTTTATTTTATTTTTGACTTTTGTTGCAGTCATTGAAGGCGATTCAACAGATATTGTAGCTAGAGCTTCGGAAAGGATACAAGCTATAATTGCTGAGGTTTGTAGCACATCTTTATGGTTTATTAAAATTGTAACTGCCATGGTGTATATTATTCGTTGCTGAAAAAACTTAAGTACTAGTTTACTTTTGCACACTTTTTGTCAGTATTGAATTGTGCCATGCCTTTGGAAAACTAGATAATAAAGAGGGATGGGTATCTAGGGTCAGTAATGCCTTAGCTGTTGTTTATCATGCAAGAAACGTATTTTATACCGTGTCCAGCTCATTTTTTGCTATAAGTAGTAGAAGAATCCCATTATTACTTTAGTCAGCTACTCAATTATTCTAAAGGTTCTCTTAACTTCTTGTTAGGAATTTTTTCCCATTGTTTATATACGGCTTATTAAGAGCTATTTCATAATATATACAGCCCGTGATTATTTTACTTATTTTACTTTCTTATGTAAGTCCTACTAATTATTGTTTTCTTCTTCTTTGACATCTTGCTCTCAACGAGGTCTTAACACTTCTCTCGTATCACAGGCAGTCAAAAGTCCAAGTCTTGACTACTCTCATTTTGTATCTCTTCCATTGGCTATACATCCAGAATTGGTTGACAAGCTTGTTAATTTTCAAAACACCATATTGGGAATTACTGATGCATGCCTAGATGAGAATGTGGGTAGTGAATCGAATGAAGATGCTTCCGACGATGAAGAAAAGCAGCGACAGGTAGACCGAGAACATAAAGTCGCAGTTGAACTTAAAGTAGGTAACAACAGTGAATTTGTTAAAGTGGATATAACGAGCTTACCTCTTGTTAGCTATGAAACTAAAGCATCCAGGCCTTCTACTTCATCTGGTGAGAACCATTGTATTTTGTGATGCATTAATGCTTTAAATCTGCACAATCCTTTATTGGCATGTAGAATCTATGGTTAATCTGTGGAAGTGGATATAGATATTCGTATATGCTCAAATAGAATGTTTATACTGACAGAGTACCAAGTTAGAATTTTCAGTTTATTGTTAGCTTCTCTTTTCAAAGAATTGAAGGCATGCATGCTGTGATTTGCAGGTGCAAATGTTGCATGTGTGTGATGGGGTTTTGTCACATATGTAGATATTGTCTTCCTTCAAATTCATTGAAGATCATTTGCATTAGTACTTGTCAATGACATCAGTTCTGTCTCTTTCTTCCACTGACAAAAAATCTCACTGTTTGTGATTTCAAACAGTCTTGGGAATTGACAAATCCATATTTATTAAACCAAAAACATTTCACTTAACTGTATTGATGTTGAAGTTGTGGAACAAAGACCGAGTTAATGCGGCTACTGAGGTCTTGAAGGTAAATTCTGTTAATTATATATTTATTAGTCAATAGCGGGATTCTTGATAATCTAATTTCCTGTGTTTTCTCCAGAGTATTTCCTCAAAAGTGATGGATGCCTTGGACAACCGTCCTCTCTTTATAAAACTAAAGGGATTGGTAAGATTGTATTCCATTTCAGATGCAGGTTGTAGAATAATTTAAGTGCTTAATGCTTATTGAGTATGAGGTGTTGAGGTGCTGTATCTGACTGTATTAATCTATGGGTCCTTAATCTTCAAAGTTTCTAAAGGGACTTGATTTTATAATGCTTCAAAGTTCTAATCACCAAGCGTAATTCTCTTTGAGCATTTTAATGATGGCATGGAATTGTATAATCTTCTGTCAAGAGAGATACTGGGATCAGTGTGTGGATCTGTCTTTTAGCTACATGTTGCATCTTAGCTTCTTTCTTCAAGAGGATTAAGGGGGGAAGCCACTTATGTTTAAGATAATGTTACTTGTTTAGGATTGACCTTTATGTGTTTCAGGATTTAATGAGAGGTTCTAAGGATAAAGCTCGTATACTCTATGCGCCTGTGGAAGAAATTGGCGATGGTGATCGACTTCTCCGTGCATGTCGTATCCTGATTTTCTTTGTTTTATCAATTTTATCTCCATCGTGTGCTTCACTTAGAACTAAAATGAAACAAGATTACATCATTTCATTAAATTTAATTGTTAATTTTTATTCAACGGAATCTTTTGAAATTTCTTGAACCGTCGTAGAAGTCATCATTGACGCATTTAACGAAGCTGGACTTGTGTTCCACAGAGATTATAACAAAAAGTTAAAGGTACAATTTATGACCTTCTAAAATACTCACTTTTTGCCTCCAATATGTTTATCTTGTGTTATTCTAGATTTTGGTGTGTCATTATGTATTCTTAATTTTGAATTAATAATATTTTGATACTATTACTTTCTAGTTTCTATGTCCTGTTGAGTTAAGTTAGTGCATATAGGTTGATGAAAATATTTTCTGAATGATTGCATGCTAGCTTACCCGCATGAAGGACTATAGTCTATTATTCAGCCTTATCTGAATATTAAAATTGATTATATCTGAATTGCATAAATTTTGCTTCAATTTGCCTTTATTTTGTATGGGGTACTGTGACTGTATGTCTGTAACAATTTAAATTACAGTTTCTAAGAGTGATAATTAAACTTCTTTCTGAACAGTAAGCCAGTTTTAAATATCCATATGCTGCATGGGAATCATATTGTAAATGCATTTCTTACCATATTTAGTCCCTTAAAGTGGCTATCCATTGCATTTGCACCTTTTCCTTTTAATTGTTAGATTGCAGTTCAGTTTGAAGAAAATTATCGCTAACAGTTGGTTGTTTCCCAAATAGCAGTTGCATGCCACTCTGATGAATATAAGGCATAAGAAAAGGTAAGGTCCATTTTTCTCTCCTCTCCCCCACCTCCACTTTGCTCCTCATTTTATTACTTATTAACCATTTGATTTCTCTTTATATCTGTTGTGGCTGATAAGTGGATCTTAACTGGATTGTGCAGGAGAAAAGGAACGAGAAGGGTTGATTACTTTGATGCACGAGACATTTTCAAGCAGTTCGGATCCGAGGAATGGGGAGAGTATCTCATTAAGGAAGCTCATCTTTCTCAAAGATTTGTGTACGATGAAAGTGGTTTTTATCATTGTTGTGCTTCAATACCTTTTCCTGAAAACATGCAAGTAGACTGACTCATTTAAGGTGAAGCTTCCTCAGTTGGAATCAGACAGTAGATACTCTCTTTATGGTAAGGAAGCCGACGTATTTAAATTTTTGAGTGTAGCTTCTGAATTTGTAAATCTTGTCCTTTGCACCATAGATATTACTGAATAAAACAGGTTTTGAACTTGTTTGGAGAGAGTAATATTTACCCTTGATGCTCATTATAACTTTGTAAGTAGTTCGTTTTTGCGCCTAGCCCTTGCTTAATTAGATGCGTTACTCATTTAAAAGATAATTTTTTGTTGTTACATTTGATAAAGTGAAATTTGTAATCATTGTGCACTCTTGTTCAATCTGTTTCTTGAAATATTCTTGCATCAAATAATTGAGAAGAAATAGTCCCCCTAACATTAAATCAAGGAGGAAAGCAGCTCCATTAAATCACTTTTGTCAAAAAATAAAGATGCTTGGTTA
This sequence comes from Clausena lansium, assembly GCA_030449835.1. Taxonomy (NCBI): domain Eukaryota; kingdom Viridiplantae; phylum Streptophyta; class Magnoliopsida; order Sapindales; family Rutaceae; genus Clausena; species Clausena lansium. The sequence goes on from JASUUF010000369.1 coordinate 5,187,871, forward strand.
GACACTTTTAGACTTTCCTTACTCTTGTCTGTAATCTCTTTTGTTTTATCAGGTACTATTTTAAATAACCCATGTGTCTTAATTTACCTGATTAGAGTGAAGTGAGAAGTGAAGCAAATACATGCATCATCATGTTCTGGTTAATTATCCAAAAACAAAGTGAGGAAATAAAAAAATATTCCACACCCCTTTCACTAAGTAACATCAAATGATAATTCTTACCTAATTTTAGAGATTTTTTTATCACTGTAAATAGAAGAGGCAAAATTAGGTAAGAAATGCATAAAGAGTGTAAAGTTTTTAGACTATTTTGTCATGTGTCAAATGCCATTTTTTTGTTTTTGGGTAGAGGCAGTGTAATTCGAGACACAACATGCGATGCTCAAAACTCAGAAATTTACACAAATATGAAGTATATAATAAGCTCATTTGAAGATGGCAAATTCTCATTTATCTTGATAGATATTGCCGTATTGGTCTTTGTTGAGATGCGTGGACCAAATTTGGCATATGACAGCCTCCAAAGACCAAAAAAAATGAGAATTCGGCAGCGAAACTTTTAGTTAAGTGTCAAAATTTTATCAACCATTTGAAGTATTAATTATCAACCATCTACCCACTTGGCCTTTAGTCAAAAATCATGTCCTCGCAATTATAAAAGTAGTGATTTAAACTTTCATAAAATTATTATAAATATATTTTTTTTAAAATTAAAAAAAATAATTAAGTGAAAATAATTTACTCTTTTAATATGTATAAATAAAGTAAACATTCCCCAAATCCTCTTTACAGGAGATAAAATTTCCTATAAAGAATTAAAATCAAACAAGCCATATTTTTAAAATCAGTAGTAACGATACATATCATCAAAACCACCTGTTTTGGAAAGTTTTGCTCGGTAAACCAACAGACAAAAAACAAAAAAAGGTTCTTAAGATTCCTTGCTATCATCTCCATTTTAGCCGGCCACCTCCCTCATAATTCAAACCCAAAACACAAATAATTGTATCTTAATTCTTAAACCTCACTAATTTTTTTTTCTTTTTGCTAATTTTTAATGAATGTATTGCTTATACGTTACTTGATGAAGTTGTATACCTTATTTTGTGAAGAATGATACTACAATTTATATGGATTATTGAGTACGCTTTTCTAGTTTTTTGCTGTTTGGCTATGTTTGCTCTTTGATTTGTTGAAAGCTTGAGAAAAGAGATTATTTGATTATGTTTGCTCTTTTTCTGTACTTTAAAAAAATCTTTCCAGTTTTCCTAGATAGTTGTTTTAATTTATACTGCCTTATTACTATTGCTTGTACGCATCTGAATTGGTGATTTAGAACCATTTGCTTGTTGTTTTGCTCTTGTGACAGGGACACTGTTCCTAATATAGATTAAGCTGTGACTGGAAAATGGGTGGAGCGAAAGATAAGTGGGGAGCTGTGTACAGGAACAGGAAGCAGAAAAAAACTAATCTAGTGTGGAGACCTGTGTCTACTCAAGCCAGTGTCAATGAAGGTCTTTGGTTTTATTCTTTCTTTTTTCGTCTTTATCAACATGACCTATGATACTGTTTGCGCTAATCCTTGTCTAATGGTCATATCAATGCTGTACAACTACACAGTGCTGATGCAAACAAACTAGCATGATTGTGGACTTTAAATGATGATATATCTATAAGCTGGTGACACATTTCTTGATTCTCAAACTGGAAACGGTTTCTTTGTCCTCTCATATTTCATTCTCCTTTTGCTTCTCACTCTTTTCTGCCCTTTTTGTCCGGAAAAAGAGTTTGCAGATTTTCAGATATGACCTAAGTTGATCTGGTGAAAGAATTACTCCTTTTGCTATTTTTTTTTGCATTCTTAGTGCTTCAATTGCAATAAATATCCTGTCCTTTTAATAGTTTCTTTTTATCACTATACAATATTTATCTCCTTTTGCAACACTGCATGGTGTTTTCTTTTTATCACTATACAATATTTATCTCCTTTTGCAACATTGGATGGTGTTCTGTCGATTATGGATTGGCCTTTTATATTAATGTATACTGGTCATATTGCCGATATCATATTTTATTACAGACAGTTGGTTTTTTTGTTTTTATTTTTTTTGTAGAGATTGAAAATGAATTTTATGTTTCACTCTCAAACTGACACTTGATTTAATAATGGGATTTTTGCTGGTTTAGTAACATTTGATGTTGCTGATGGGACCTTTGATGTCAATTTATAGAAAGCTTGGTAAAGGATGTGTCGGAAGATGGAAGTCAAATTCAAGAAATGCACTGCAGCATATCAAGCAATGATTCAGATGCTCAACTGGTCTTGGAGGTTGCTGAAGTAGTGAATGAAGGAACTGACTTGACTCTTAGTTCTAGTGCCTCGCTGGATGACATCAAGGATGGAACTTTGGAAAGAGAGCCAGCGCCTTCGGCGGAAAAGCATTCACTTTCAGTTGAGGTATTATTTTAATTATTGGGTTTTGGAAAAAAGGGGCAAAAAAATTGGTCTGTCAGTAATAAGCCTCAAAATGAGACCCATTTGCTCAATGGCTAGATTTTGTCATTTGCTCAAAGCTCGTCCTTTCATTGCTGTTATGCTATTTTTGTTAGGCTTAACTGGCTTAGTACGGACGAACTGGATGCTTTTAGAGATCTTCTAGGAAACCATTTCCAAGTTTTTATTATTTATCTATAATTTGTTATTACCAAGGCATGCTTGCTTAGTTGAAATGGCAGCTGAATCTGCGAGACGTTGTCTTTGCTTAATTCAGCATGTCTTTAAACAATTAGCATAATAGTAAAGGTTGTAGCGGAGACCATGTATAGAGTAATGTTAAAACCAAAGTTCATAGCTTTGGTCTCACTTTCTGTGCTTGATATGCAGGTTGGTGCTTCTGTAATTCAATTTATTAAAGGAAAAGAGTAAGGAATTCTGCATCTAAACGTCTTTTAAGACTCAAATAATATCTATGTTCCTTATTCCTTCAATCTTCCTCCCCCAGAGGATCTACACAGAAAAAAATTGAAAAGGAGATGGGAGTTAAGATTATCTTGCCGTCATCCAATAAGGAGGACTCTATCAGTAAGTTGTTTTGGTAATTAATTTAAATCTGATTAATATGTAGTTATTTAAACAATTTTTCATGTTATATCACAACATTTTAAGGTATTCTAATTTGAAAATTTTTCAATCTGTTTCTAAGGGGTCTGACTGTTATATGTATGCTATTATATTGTATTTTTGACTTTTGTTGCAGTCATTGAAGGCGATTCAACAGATAGTGTAGCTAGAGCTTCAGAAAAGATACAAGCTATAATTGCTGAGGTTAGTCGCACATCTTTATGATTTATTAAAATTGTAACTGCAATGGTGTATATTATTTGTTGCTGAAAAAACTTAAGTACTAGTTTACTTTTGCACACTTTTTGTCAGTATTGAATTGTGCCATGCCTTTGGAAAACTATATAATAAAGAGGGATGGGTAGCTAGGGTCAGTAATGCCTTAGCTGTTGTTTATCATGCAAGAAAAGTATTTTATACTGTGTCCAGCTCATTTTTTGCTATAAGTAATTGAAGAATCCCATTATTACTTTAGTCAGCTACTCAATTATTCTAAAGGTTCTCTTAACTTCTTGTTAGGAATTTTTTCCCATTGTTTAACATTAGCTTATTAAGAGCTATTTCATAATATATAGAGCCCGTGAATATTTTACTTATTTTACTTTCTTATGTAAGTCCTACTAATTATTTTCTTCTTCATCTTTGACATCTTGCTCTCAACGAGGTCTTAACACTTCTCTTGTATCACAGGCAGTCAAAAGTCCAAGTCTTGACTACTCTCACTTTGTATCTCTTCCATTGGCTATACATCCAGAATTGGTTGACAAGCTTGTTAATTTTCAAAACACCATATTGGGAATTACTGATGCAAGCCTAGATGAGAATGTGGGTAGTGAATCGAATGAAGATGCTTCTGACAATGAAGAAAAGGAGCAACAGGTAGACGGAGAACATAAAGGTGCAGTTGAACTTAAAGTAGGTAACAACAGTGAATGTGTTAAAGTGGATATAACGAGCTTACCTCTTGTTAGCTATGAAGCTAAAGCATCCAGGCCTTCTACTTCATCTGGTAAGAACCATTGTATTTTGTGATGCATTAATGCTTTAAATCTGCACTATCCTTTATATGGCGTGTAGAATCTATGGTTAATCTGTGGAAGTGGATATAGATATTCATATATGCTCAAATAGAATGTTTATACTGACAGAGTACCAAGTTAGAATTTTCAGTTTATTGTTAGCTTCTCATTTCAATGAATTGAAGGCAAGTACGGTGTGATTTGCGGGTGCAAATGTTGCATGTATGTGATGTGGTTTTTGTCACATACGTAGATATTGTCTTCCTTCAAATTCATTGAAGATCATTTGCATTAGTACTTGTCAATGACATCAGTTCTGTCTCTTTCTCCCATTGACAAAAAATCTCACTGTTTGTGATTTCAAACAGACTTGGGAATTGACAAATCCATATTTATTAAACCAAAAACATTTCACTTAACTGTATTGATGTTGAAGTTGTGGAACAAAGACCGAGTTAATGCGGCTACCGAGGTCTTGAAGGTAAATTCTGCTAAATTATATATTTATTAGTCAATAGCGGGATTCTTGATAGTCTAATTTCCTGTGTTTTCTCCAGAGTATTTCCTCAAAATTGAAGGATGCCTTGGACAACCGTCCTCTCTTTATAAAACTAAAGGGGCTGGTAAGACTCTATTCCTTTTCAGATGCAGCTTGTAGAATCTGTTAAGTGCTTAATGCTTATTGAGTATGATTTGTTGAGGTGCTGTATCTGACTGTATTAATCTATGGGTCCTTAATCTTCAAAGTTTCTAAAGGGACTTGATTATATAATGCTTCAAAGTTCTATTCACTAAGCATAATTTGCTTTGAGCTTTTTACTGATGGCATGGAATTGTATAATCTTCTGTCAAGAGAAAGACTGGGATCAGTGTTGGGATCTGTCTTTTAGCTGCATTGTGCATCTTAGCTTCTTTCTTCAAGAGGGTTAAGGCAGGAAGCCACTTATGTTTATTATAATGTTACTTGTTTAGGATTGACCTTTATGTGTTTTCAGGATTTAATGAGTGGTTCCAAGGATAAAGCTCGTATACTCTATGCGCCTGTGGAAGAAACTGGCGATGGTGATCGACTTCTCCGTGCATGTCGTATCCTGATTGCCTTTGTTTTGTCAATTTTTTCTCCACCATGTGCTTCACTTATAACTAAAATGAAACAAGATTACATCATTTCATTAAATTTAATTGTTGATTTTTATTCAACGAAATCTTTTGAAATTTCTTGAACCATCGTAGAGGTCATCATTGATGCATTTACCGAAGCTGGACTTGTGTTCCACAGAGATTATAACAAAAAGTTAAAGGTACAATTTATGACCTTCTAAAATACTCACTTTTTGCTTCCAATATGTTTATCTTGTGTTATTCTTGACTTTGGTGTGTCATTATGTATTCGTAATTTTGAATTAATAATATTTTGATACTATTACTTTCTAGTTTCTACGTCCTGTTGAGTTAAGTTAGTGCATATAGGTTGATGAAAATATTTTCTGAATGATTGCATAGTAGCTTACCCGCATGAAGGACTATAGTCTATTATTCAGCTTGATCTGGATATTATAATTGATTATATCTGAATTGCATAAATTTTGCTTCAAATTGCCTTTATTTTGTTTGGGTACTGTGACTGTATGTCTGTATCAATTTAACTTACGGTTTCTAAGAGTGATAAGTAAACTTCTTTCTGTTCCCAAAACTGTAAGCCAGTTTTAAATATCCATATGCTGCATGGGAATCATATTGAAAATGCATTTCTTACCATATTTAGTCCCTCAAAGTGGCTAGCCAGTGCATTTGCACCTTTTCCTTTTAATTGTTAGATTGCAGTTCAGTTTGAAGAAAAATATCACTAACAGTTGGTTGTTTCCCAAATAGCAGTTGCATGCCACTCTGATGAAGATAAGGCATAAGAAAAGGTAAGTTCCATTTTTCTCTCCTCTCCCCCACCCGCACTTTGCCCCTCCTTTTATTACTTATTAACCATTTGGTTTCTCTTTATATCTGGTGTGGCTGGTAAGAGAATCTTCACTGGATTGTGCAGGAGAAAAGGAACGAGAAGGGTTGACTACTTTGATGCACGAGACATTTTCAAGCATTTCGGATCTGAGGAATGGGGAGAGTATCTCATTAAGGAAGCTCATCTTTCTCAAAGATTTGTGTACGATGAAAGTGGTTTTTATCATTGTTGTGCTTCAATACCTTTTCCTGAAAACATGCAAGTAGACTGACTCATTTAAGGTGAAGCTTTCCCAGTGGGAATCAGACAGTAGATATTCTCTTATGGTAATGAAGCCGACGTATTTAAATTTTTGAGTGTAGCTTCTGAACTTGTAAATCTTGTCCTTTGCACCATAGATATTACTGAATAAAACAGGTTTTGAACTTGTTTAGAGATAGTACTATTTACCCTTGATGCTCATTATAACTTTGTAAGTAGTTCATTTTTGCGCCTAGCCCTTGCTTAATTAGATGCGTTACTCATTTAAAAGATAATTTTTTGTTGTTACATTTGATAAAGTGAAATTTGTAATCAATGGGCACTCTTGTTCAATCTGTTTCTTGAAATATTCTTGCATCAAAAAATTGAGAAGAAATAGTCCCTCTTAACATTAAATCAAGGAGGAAAGCAGCTCCATTAAATCACTTTTGTCAAAAAATAATGATGCTTGGTTAGACACTTTTAGACTTTCCTTAGTCCTTACTCTTCCCTGTCTGTAATCTCTTTTGTTTTATCAGGTACTCTTTTAAATAACCCATGTGTCTTAATTTACCTAATTAGACTGAAGTGAGAAGTGATGCAAGTACATGCATCAGCATGTTCTGGTTAATTATCCAAAAACAAAGTGAGGAAATAAAAAAATATTCCACACCCCTTTCACTAAGTGATCCCACCACAACTAAGGAAATGTTATTATCAGTCACTCTCAAAAAATGGAATTGCCATGATTTTGTTGTCCCTTGATAATTAAAGATATTGGACCACAGCTGTGCCTTTTATAGTCTATTTATGTAGAAAATTTTGAACAGGGTCAATGCTCTAAGTAGGCAACGGAACATGGACGGTAGAAAGGAATGAGAAATTATCTGCAGCATCCAAATCAGATAATAATGTTGAAACATACCAACATTCTGAAGGAACATCATTGAAAAATGCATAAAGAGTGTAAAGTTTTTAGACTATTTTGTCACGTAGCAAATGTCATTTTTTTTTTTAGTAGAGGCAGTGTAATTCGAGACACAACATGCGATGCTCAAAACTCAAAAATTTACACAAATATGAAGTATATAATAAGCTCATTTCAAGGTGGCAAATTCTCATTCATCTTGATAGATATTGCCATATTGGTCTATGTTAAGATGCGAGGACCAAATTTGGCATATTACAACCTCAAAAGACAAAAAATGAGAATTCAGCTGGTTAAGTGTCAAAATTTTATCAACCATTTGAAGTGTTAATTATAGCCAATTCACCTTTCACAGCCACCAACCTTTCAGCCTGTCCCAAAAGGACAATAGAATCACATAGTTGATATACAAAACCTCTTTACAAGGAAGAAAATTTCCAATAAAGAATTAAAATCAAACAACCCATATTTTTAAAATCATTAGTAATAATACAATTCATCAAAACCACCTGTTTTGGAAAGTTTTGCTTAGTAAACCAACAGACAAAAAACAAAAAAGTGAGTTCTTAAGATTCCTTGCTATCATCTCCATTTTAGCCGGCCACGTCCCTCATAATTCAAACCCAAAACACAAATAATTGTATCTTAATTCTTAAACCTCACTAATTTTTACCACCAAACAATCCTGTCCGCTCATTTAGTCATTTTCAACCTCAAAGACCCATTTTGGTCCTGGTCGGTGCATATATGTGGCCCAAATTAAATAGTGCGAGTCGTGGCTCCCTCACCTCCATTTTTAATGTCATATTTTCATTTCGCTAATTGCTCACATGACCCCATGACCCTTTTTACATTTCATCACGCTCCCTTTGGCTCACATGGAGTTATAATTGATTTGCGTCCAGACAATTCCATTAAAGCTTGTTATTGACAGCTAAGACTTCAGCGAGAAATTTTGATTGGACATGCATGTATGGATATACTTGAGCTCTTTCCATAAACATTCTCCTTTGATGCCCATAATATGATAATATATACGGTATTATATTATCATAACAACAACATACATGCAATTCTACAACAATAATACAGTATGAAACTCATGAACGTATTTAATAAACACCTTATCTATCTAAATAACAATCTTATATTATAAAATTCATGTTATGTTCTAGACTTTATGGTAGTATATATACATGTGACCTAGAAAGGGGTTTGTGCTCTATCTAAATAAACTCATAAAAGCTTATCTTCTTCTTCTTAATCAAGACTCAAGAGAGTTATTTTTTTTCTCTAGCTCTTTCTTGATCAACAATGGCTATTGCTTTCGGCCGCTTCGATGATTCTTTCAGCTTCGGCTCCTTCAAGGCCTATCTTGCTGAGTTTATCTCAACTTTGCTCTTTGTTTTCGCCGGCGTTGGCTCTGCCATTGCTTTCAGTAATCTTCTATATATCTTCATTTTCTCTTAAGCATATAACAACTTTGTTGCAATATAAACCAACCCTAGCTAATTATAATAACTAATATATGGCCATGCAAATATATTGATTGTGATTTGACTCTTCTTTTTTTTTTTTTTTTTTGTGTTGGGGGGGGTGGTTTGACAGACAAGGTGACAGCAGATGCAGCACTTGATCCATCAGGGCTAGTAGCCATAGCTATTTGCCATGGGTTTGCTCTATTTGTTGCAGTTGCAATTGGTGCTAACATCTCAGGTGGCCATGTCAACCCAGCTGTCACCTTTGGATTGGCTCTTGGTGGCCAAATCACCATCCTCACTGGCATCTTCTACTGGATTGCCCAGCTTCTTGGCTCTATTGTTGCCTGCTTCCTCCTCAAATTTGTCACTGGAGGCTTGGTATGCTTCAACATTTATTCCACCTTATCCCCACGTTTATCTTCTGGTTGCACTATTCTTTTTAAAACTATATATGCACTACTTTATTAATTAGAGTAATATTCCCATTTATCATAAAGTCCCCGGATCCCATCAGAATTCCACTGATAAGCAAGCAATGCTTGGGTGAGAACCATACTAAAAATCTAAAATGGGTGATCTCTTAAAAGTACTTCGTATTGACGGAACCATACTAAAAGTGCCCCATGTTTTTCGTTTGGTCCCATAATTGATGATTTTTTAAAAATAATGCTACTTTATTAAAGCAATTAAGGGAACCATAATCTTAAATGGGTGATAACATAAGAATAATAAACTTGAGGGGGCAAAACGTAAGCTATTATAACTTGATTTTTGTTACTTGGATTACAGGCAGTTCCTATCCACAGTGTTGGTGCTGGAGTTGGGACCATTGAAGGAGTTGTAATGGAGATCATCATCACATTTGCTTTGGTCTACACAGTCTATGCCACAGCAGCTGACCCCAAGAAGGGATCATTGGGCACCATTGCACCCATTGCCATTGGTTTCATCGTCGGTGCCAACATCTTGGCCGCCGGCCCATTCTCCGGTGGATCCATGAACCCGGCCCGTTCCTTCGGGCCTGCGGTTGCCAGCGGCGACTTCCAGGACAACTGGATCTACTGGGTTGGCCCTCTCATTGGCGGTGGGCTTGCTGGGCTCATCTATGGCAGTGTGTTCATGCCCTCTGAACACGTACCCCTATCTAATGACTTTTAATTAATTAAGCTTTGTTTAAAACTTTAATTAAATTATTTGATCACCTGCTTTTGGCTCTTTCTTTTTGTAATAAAAGAAGGAAAAGCAGCTTTGGCTCTTTCTTCTTTTCTTCTCTAGTTTCTTGTTATCGTTCTTTTTAAATCATTTTTTTTGGAGGTTGTAGAAAGTCTTTATTGTGGTGGTCCATTGTGGCTTTTCTGATGATAACGGATGAATTGGGAGATATGCTTGAATGCTACTCTTTAGTTTTTATCTTGTTGTCTATATATAATTTGCTTTCCTGAGTTTTTTTTTTTTAATCTTATTTTGGAGGGGATAATATATTTCACAAAATAAGTTCAACGGATATTCTTCCATAGATTTTTTTTTTTAAGTTTTATGTGGTGGGGTGTACGAAAAAATGATAGATTAAAATTATTATAAAATTTTCAATGGGATTAATTTAGTTGTGGGGTTTGGTGAGATAAGAGGGTCAAACTCATATATTACTATTCTTGAAAAATAGAAAATCCAATGTTAATGGATTGATTTATATATGAATCTATGGTTGAAATCCAATCAATTATTTTTTATTACCTTTATTTACTTTTTAGAAAAGCTACATGTTACATATTTATTTCAAAAAGTTTGCACAGAGGTTTGCACAAAACAGTGCATTTTGTGCCAACTTTAAAAGGCTGTTCATACGTACACCAAACAAGACACACACATGCAAACTTGATCCAGCAACAAATTCACACAGCCCCCTCTTTTCCCCACCACACAGTAAAATCACGCAGCTCCTCTTTCTCTCGTCAATCTACTCAGGCCCGTCTCAGTCATTGCTCCGTTCTCCGTTCTGTCTCTACTCCCTCACTCCCCCTCACTCTCTCAACTGGATTTGGTGTTTCTCGCGGCCTCTCTCTCACCCAAATCCATAGGCGTTGCCCTCTCAACAAAGTGATTTCAGTGCATTGCTCTCTCGCCCCCCAACACAATCAGCTTTTCAAGGTTAGCCGCTTCAATTTATTGCTTTAAAGCATATGTACCTGATAACCCGCCGATTCACTATTTGCCACTTCAATTTCCGGCATGTAGAAATTGGGATTGCTTTAATTCCCTGCACAGTTTACTAATATTATCCAAATCCCCTTTCCAATAAAGGTGAGACTTGAGAGTTAGAAATAAAAGTAGTTTCTTTCTCATATGTATCACCCAAATCGTTATATAGTTAAGTGATAATTTAATTATTACGCTGGAGGGTTCAGTGGGTGATTCAATTGTATTAGGGTTTGTTGATATGTTAGTTTGATTATATTTAAGTAGCTTCAACTTCAATTGTACCCGAGGACTCCTAAAGTGAAAACAAGCAAAATATAAGTTAATAGTTTCATATATTCTTTAAGAATCGTGAAAGTTTTGTTTCTTGAACAAAATAGCTATATTGATACGGTTCCATCACTGACTTGTCATTTCCATCAATAACTTAGTTCCTTGTTGTCAATATTATAGCTCTACATTGCGTGTAGTATCTACTGCCACTATATATATGTTTTTAGTTTAACTGTTTTCATATATTATTTGGGTGATGAGGTTGTTTAGGGTATGTTTCTGAAGCTGTTGAATAAAAGTGGATATTTACCAATTGCTTTAGCTGTTGTGGCCTGTTTTTCTTTTCTTTTCTTTTTTTCCTTCAATTGCTTACCTCTTCATTAGCAATTGCTTTAGCTATTGTGGCCTGTTTTTCTTTTTCCTTTGGTTCCTTCAGTTGCTGAATCTATTGTGGCCTTTTTTTTTCCTTCAGTTGCTTACCTCTTCATTACCAAGGAAGCATCCTGGTTGGATATTTCAATCATAATGTCTTCTAGCATCGGTGAAATTCCAAATCCACAGATGAAAACTTGTGAAAAATACTACAACGATAAGATCTTACGAACTTCACATACAAGAGAGAATCCGAATCGTAAATTTTGGAAGTGCAAAGGATATGGAGCTTTGGAATGGGATGACGATCGGAAGAGCAATGAATCTAATGAGTTTCGAGGAATGGGAGATCAAAATATGAGTGAGAATAAAATTGACATCTTATTAGGAGAAGCCTGCAAGTTGGGGCATCAAATAGAATGCTTGTCTCTTAAATTTCAATTGCTTGAAAAAGAACTTCAACAAAGATGACAATATGAAGATCAAAGGCAATTGATGAAGGATGAACTACAAAAAAGACAACCAAGTGTTATTGTAAAATATGTCCCACAAATAATTATATGTATTTTAATATGTATTGTATTTAAGTTGTATATTGATCAAACATGTGTTGTAAATTTAAATACCACATAAATTATGAAAAAAATGATTAAGTGACAATTATAGCATTGTTTTGTCGATGTCCGTGGGCTGTATTTTTTTTTTTTTAATTCTGTTCAAATAATGGGCAATATAATTTAGGAAACAGAGCAGAACAATTTGAGCATTATAACTTTATAAATAGGCCGATCTTTGCTAGAATTTGTAATTACACACATGGCAGTACAATTAATTTGTGTGTTTACCAATTGCTGTTGCAGAAGAAAGAAGAGTTCTTGAAGATGGAAAACAATTCATTTATAAGCAACAATATTTTCAATGAAGTGATTTTTTTAATTAATCCCTCTAATACAATTAATTTGTCATTTTCTTCGAATTAACTCTAACAAAAGAGCATTTGTTCTGTGCAACATTATCTCTCTCTCTTTTCTAAACGATATCCCAATTCAACAGGCTGCATCTCTAATTACAGACATTGTGGAATTTAAAACCCAATGTCCACATTCCAGAAAGTAAAGCAATAAATTGAAGCGGCTTACCTTGAAAAGCCGATTGTGTTGAGGGGAGAGAGAGAAATGCACTGAAATCACTTTGTTAAGAAAGCAACACCAGTGGATTTGGACCAGAGAGAGGCCGCGAGAAACACCAAATCCAGCCGAGAGAGTGAGGGAGAGTGGGGGAGCAGAGACAGAACGGAGAACGGAGCAATGACTGAGACGGGCCTGAGCAGATTGACGGGAGAGAGAGGAGCTGTGTGATTTTGCTGTGTGGTGGGGAAAAGGGGGGGCTGTGTGAATTTGCTGTTAGATCAAGTTTGCGTGCGTGTGTCTTGTTTGGTGCACGTACCAACAGCCTTTTAAAATTTGCACAAAACGCACTGTTTTGTGGCGTTTTGTGCGAATAGCGAAACTATTCACAAAATAAGTTCAACGGATATTCTTCCATAGATTTTTTTTTCTTAAGTTTTATGTGGTGAGGTGTATGAAAAAATGATAGATTAAAATTATTATAAAATTTTCAATAGCCTAACTTAGTTGTGGGGTTTGGTGAGATAAAATGAGGAGGGTCAAACTCATATATTACCATTCTTGAACAATAGAAAATCTAATGTTAATGGATTGATTTATATATGAATCTATGGTTGAAATCCAATCAATTATTTTTTATTTTCTTTATTTACTTTTCAACTATATTGCCTCAGTGGTTTGGTACCATATTATTTGTCTTTTTGTGTTCCAACCATTGGATCCACCGCAAGACTTGCAAAAGTAAATGCAACGGCAAGATGTGTTTACTTAGGTTATTAACATTGCAATCCCTCAATTTTCCTAAAAAGTCAGACAAATTTATAATTATTATTATTTTACTCTCTCACCCCTAGTAATAATTATCCTCCTGGCTCCTTCTCACGCAATCTGTGAGTAATCTTTATAAGTTCTTTTTTTTTTCCTTCTATCTTAGTTCTTTATCTTACTTGTTTTAGTAAATATTTTTATTTATTGGCTAAGTTTTTTAAATAATATGAATAAGGAAGAAGTAAGGAATTTTGAGAGGATTTTTATTATGGATATTAGGTAATTATAATACATGATTCAGTGTGGATTCATGAAAGTCACAATCTCTTAAATACAAAATAAAGTCTATGATTACTTCCTAACTTCAGAAAGACAAATCCCTTGATTTATTCCACAAATAAATCAATATTTCATAATTCTCCAATTATTGCCATCGTTCTCATATCTACTTCTATAATTAATTATCCATAATAATGAGAAAGTACATAAGATTAAAATTGAATTGAGAAATGAAGAGGAGTTTTTGTTTCTTTTGTTTTTATTTCTCTGGTTTTATTATGGGAACATAATGGAGTTGAGTATTGGCATAATTATTTTTTTTTCCTTATTGTTTTATGTATATTTGGTAAAATCTGTAGAGAATTATAATGAGTTTAACAATGATATGATTCATACAAAGATTTCTAATAACTTTGTTGATTGATTCTTATGAATCAAAATGAAAATTGAAAAGCAAATTTTTTTTTGTTGTATAAGAGATAGAAACAAATAAAGTAAAATTCATCTAATTGGTCAAAACGTAAAAGAGTTACTCGGTGTTTAATTAAACTTCTTTCACATTAGGCCAAAAATTTATGGTTTAAGCTTTTAATAATAATAATACAATTTGAGATAGGTAAGTTATTTTAGTGTTTGCACGTGTTCAATCAAATTCAAATAAAGGTAGTTAAATCCTAATGAATTTTTAATAGGACTTTCTTTCTAACGTTAATGATTGAAACTTTGTGATTTAATATAGTTGGATTAGGATTCTCTCATGATCTAATCTTCTCCAAAAAAAAATTCAATAACCAATTGGTAGTTAACAAATTAAAAAATAAAGACAATTAAATCCTAATCATATACTAACATTAAAGGACACGTGGCATAAATCTTTAAAACCCTAGGATAACTCAGATTCAATTGGGATATGGAAAGGATTAGAAAGTATGAAGAGAGATAAAAGTTGAATCTTCGTTCTTTATATTCAATAAAAATAAAAAATACTTATGTCTATTGGCAGAAATTGATCATTAAACCAATTGATTGTGTCAAATATTGAACAAATAAGCTTGTTATCTTTGAGAGACCACCCAACCACTGTAGTAAATCAACTTAAAAACAGGAAACCAAACACATCCAATAGTAGATCGAATCCAATTGATGAATTTTCTATGAACTCTTCTTATTGTTCTTTTTTTTTAAATCCTATTACTGTATTTGAAAATTCAGAAATATAAAAATTATATATGAAATTCTAAAAAAAAAAAGAGTGAAGAAGAAACGAGATTAAAAAAAAAAAAAGGAAACGTGAAGGAGAAAAAAAGAAACAAGATTAATATTAAACCATGGGCCCTGTTTGGGATTGCGGTTGAAATTCAATAAGCTGCTTATTTCATAATTTTTTATAAAAATTAGAGTTTGGTAAATTTTGTAATAGTAGTTTATTTCATAAATTTTTTTCATTTTTTTAGCAGTTTTTAAAATCAAGTAGAGGGTTGCTTTTCATAAACAGCTTATTAAATAAACTACCATATCTTTTTAAAGTTCCTATTATAACCTTAGTATTTTAAGAAAAAGACAATTATATTTTACTTATTCATAAACCATAATATATAAATCATTAGATATCATATTATTGTGACAATCTAGTATGAATTTTTATCATATTTTATGTAATATATTATGAAGTTCTTTATATTTTATTTAATTGAGTTTTTTTACTTTATGTAATTTTATGTATTTAGAAAAAGGTATGTTTAAACAATTTATTAAACATACTCTAAAAATAAAAGACAATTTAAACTTATGTCTATTGTCTATTTTGGCTATTATATAATAAAACAGCACTTTTGTAATAAAATTTACCAAATACATGTACACTGCTTTTCAAACTCACAGCAACCGCAACAACACAGTTTACCAAACACCAAGCTGCTTTTTTAATCAGTAGCTTATTTCATCCGCACAGTACAAGCAACTTATTTTATCAATCTCTGCAATCCCAAACTAGCCCATGGACAACAAGAGAGAGAAAATAATAAATAATTGTTAAATTAGGGCTTATATGTTAAAATTTCAAAACCTGTAATTTTTATTATTTTCATAAAACAAGAAGGACTTTGTGTAATAGAGCGATAATTGTGGTACGGTACCACCGATGCAAGATAGTTTTGTCCTTTTAAAAAAGCTACATGCTACCTATATATTTAATTTGCTAAAAAAATCAAACCTTATTTTCCTAAAAACAATAAAACCTAATTATGTGTTGTAATTACTATTAAAATTGAGTAATATATCTATGAGATGGTAAATAAGTAATTTTATGTGTTATAAAACTCATAATCAAATATATGAGTGACCAAGAAAAGTTGGGACTCAAATTGAAACTTATATGTCGGATTCATTCGTATTTTTTTATTATTTTACAATTACAATTGTAATTATTATTATTTCATGTAATTGAAAAAAAAAAAGAACCATTTATTAAAATCATGTGGAATTTAACATGACAGATGCTACGTCATTTATCAAGAAATCAGATAGACTTTACTGCTACTCAAACTATGTGTCGTTCGTAATTAAAACATAAATGATGAGTCATCTAGTGTATGCGCCTGTGCATACTATTTACGCATGTCGGCAAGAATGAATCGAACGACCAGTAGTTTGAACTTTTTTTAAGAAACAACACGTCAGTCTCTATCGAAACTATAAACGACGACTCATCTAACGACAAGTCGGTCTCTATCAAAACCATAAATGACGACTTATCTATCATGTACATCTATGAATACCGTTTCCACAGTAATGACAGATCTTTTTCCTTTTTTTTTTCTTTTTAAGGCACCAACGATACAAAGAAAAAGAGAAAGATTATTATAGTTCATTTTTCTTTCCAAATAGATTTTTTTAAAAAAGTTTTATGTGATAAGGTGTATGGATAAATGATAAATTAAAACTATTTTAAAATTTTCGTGGTGTTCGAATGGCATATCTAGATCTAAGTGATTCTGTAAAAGCAGTTTGTCGCAATCTAACAATAATCATACATATGATATAAGCGAGTAGCCTCCAAATCTTGAAAAAGATAAAGAGTGAAGAATCTTGAAGCCCAAAGAATTCTGCGAACAAATGGGCCTTGGCCCATTTTTACAAGAGTGGAGCTTCAAAGTTCAAACCCCATTCTTGAAAAAATTTAAAATAAATGAAAATTTTCATATTTTTTTATAAGTGAAAATTCTCAATTCAAAATCAGAACATTGCTCATTTCTTTTTTCTTGTCTCTAGATTCTTAAAATCAAATCTAAACTCTTTTTTTCAGTTATATTTAATTTATTTCCAAAAATGTCTTTTTTTTCAAATACACTTCTAATTTTTCATTTAATTTTTTTATTATTAAACTCAAAGTAATATTATGCTATTTTTCATTTCTTTTGTGATCTTATTATTACTCTACACACAAATTAAAAAGTTTTCTAGGTGTTGAATTTTTTAATGTTAATCATTGGCTTAAATAACACATATTTTACATTATAATTTGAAAGCAATCTTAAGTACAAAAATATTTAATCAATAAGAAATATGAAAACAATGATAGATTATTCTAAATCTGTACAATTTATTTTAGTTAGATGGAAGTAACAGTTAAAAAAAAAGATTGATTATGAATGTAAGTAATTTGTTAAAAAAAACTCTGTGTGTTTAATTTTTATTTATCCTTAACTGTAATTTAATTGAAGTGGGGTTTTATAAGGATAATAAAGGCAATTGCTTCACTTTTATCTTATTGGCCCTCACTTTTCAATTAATCCCATCTATTTTTAAAATTACCCATATTAAAAATAAAAATGATGGAAAAATTATTTTCTCTCCCTCTAATTCTCTCTCTCTCTCTCTCTCTCTCTCTCTCTCTCTCAATCTCTTAAATTATCAATTTCGGAAAATGAAAGTACGTTGATTAAAAAAAAATGGCTTAAAAATTTTAGTAGATAAAGAGATTCACATCAAATCTAAAAAATGAATCAATTTGATATTATTGGACATGAATCATTCAAAACAAGAAGAAAACAATGGAAGGATATATACCAAATAAAAAGCAAAGGAAACAAAAACAATTTAAAATAAAAAATCATTCACCGTCTACTACTTAAAGTGATTTAAGTTGATACTGAAATCAATTGTTTTTTCTCCCTTGACTTAGAAATATAATGGGTCTATTTGATTTATTTATCACACAAATTTAAAAGCAATATAATTAGTAACAACAATTGATTGCCGTTATATTTCTAAGTATCTCACAATTTGTTACATTTTGTGATGATTTGAGTGTGTTTACATTGAAATTTGTTATATAATTTGTTAAATATTTGTTATATAATTTCAATTTGTTATATAATTTTAATTTAACAATTTGACAAAACCCAACAACAAAAACTCACTATACATGGTAAGTGATGATGGATTGACGAAGATAAATGGTGGTGATGATCTTATAGTGTGTTTATATTTTGAAGTGGAGTTGAGTGGAGTGGGAGTGAAAGTGGTAGCGAGAATCTAGTATTTACTTATCTAAAATAAGATGAGAATAGGAGTCCCACTCCCTTGGCCCCACTCAATTTTGGAGTGTGGAGTGAGAGTGGGACTCCAACGGGGCAAAGTGGGAGTGGGAATCCACTCCCATCTCTTCTCATTTTGCCTTTTTTTTTATTAATTTAATATAATTAATATTTAATAAAATAAAATAAATAATATTATATTTATTTAAATAATATTATTATATTATTTTATAAAATTACATTTATTAAAAATAATAATATTAAACTTATTGTTATATAATATTGTTATATTTAGTTAAAAATAATAATTTAAATTGATACTAAGTTAATAATAATAATAACAATAATAATAATAATAGAAATTAACAATATTACTATTTACTATCTTTATTTAAAAATATTATATTATTATAGATATTTAAAAATAATAGTATTATATTTATTTAATATTAATAATTAATAATACTAATATCTTTATTTTTAATTTACATAATTAAGAATATTAAAAATTATTATTAATTTACAAATATAATAAAATAAAGATTTTATTATATTCAAATATATTTTTTATTAATTTTATAATTAAAAACTATAATTCTTTAAACAAGGGTAAAACTGTAATTTGAAATCATTTACTCCGAATCCAAGACAAAATAAACATATAATTGGATTCTAAATCTGACTCCACGCTCCCATTCAAGTGTAAGTAAACAACATACTTCCACTCCCACTCCACACTCCCAATCCTAGGATTCCCACTTCAATCCAAAAAGTAAACGCTATCTTAATGGTGAATTTGGTGGTGATTATGGATGGCAAAAAGCCTGAGCCTGACCCAAGCACTCACTTTAAAGGCCCGACCTGACAAAAGCCCGAACACTGTTGTTTCGGGTCGGGCCAAGCCCGCACTGTTTGTCTCAGCTTATATATTTTTGCTCTAATTGTTTGATTTGTTTCGAAGTAGGGATGGCAAAATCCGGATCCGGATTAATATTTTGGGATCCGCATTTGCATTCGGATCTGCAAAAAACTGTGCGGATCCGGATGCGGATAACATTCGCGCGGATTGCGAACGGATTTTTCGGATATCCGGATTCGCATAATGCTAAATTCAAAATTTTAAATATAATTTAAAATTTAACAAATTTACCTAATAAAATCAAATAAAATCCATTCATAATTAAATAATCAATAATTCAATGCCTAGAATAAATATAATAACACCATAAATCCACAAATAAAAATACCATAATATAAATTAAGCATAAAAAATAACATAAATCCAAGTCTACCACCACAAATTAACAACTAAAATTATAAAAACACTACAAATCCACATAAAATAATGTGAATCCAATTAAATTTTTTAATTTAATTTAACTTATATAATTTTTTAATTAATCATATTATGTTTTTTTATTTAACTTATATATTTTTTAATTTAATAAATTATTTAATTAAAAAATAATGCGGATCCGGATATCTGGTTTTCCGGATGCATCCGGATTCGCACGGATCCTAATTTATTGCATCCAGATCCGGATCTTTGCGGATCTGGGCCGGACCCGGATATTTTTGCCATCCCTATTTCCAAGCACCAGCCACCCACTCTTTTCTTTCTCAATTTCAAACGTAATACTTGAATAAAAACACAAATTTTACAACTTATATCTAAAATTTGATTTACGCTTGTGTCATTTAAAAAAAAAAAAAGAAACTCATCTTATACAAATAAAAACACACAATTCCACAATTCAATTCTACAACCCAACAATAAAAAAAAAACAACCACATAATTCCACAATTCAATTCCACAACTTAACATAAAAAAAAGGGAGAAAAAAAATAATACTAATGTCTTATACAAATAAAAACACACAATTCCATAGTTCAATAACACTACCCAACATTAAAAAAAAAATAAAAACACTATTCAATTCCACAACCTAACATAAGAAAAAAAAAACTCTAATACTTGCAGGCTACATTCTTCTTCATCCACAAATTCCTCTCCGGTGTGCGTCTCGTGTGAGTGTGTGGTGTGCGTGCGTGAATGTTTTTTTCAATTTTAAAGTTTAGGATCGGGTCGGCTACGGCCCGAGCCCTGACCCGAATTTAATCGGGTCTTAATTTTTTGGCCCAAGCTCGACCTATGATCTTAAAATTGACCGGGCCAAAATTCGGACCGGGTCTTTTTGCCATCGCTAATGGCAATAAAAATATATTGTAAGGGTGATGCCATGTGATTCTTGAGAGAGAAAAAAGATGAGAAAGAAAATAAAATGTATTAACCATTTTTTTTATTTTTTTAAAAATAACTTTATAATTAAATATTGTTAACTAAAATTGGGCTAGTAAGATAAATAGAGAGTTCATATATCATTACATTACTCAAGAATTCATGATCACTTTGCTTAATTTTCTGAAAAAAAGGATGGTGATAAATTAATTATATAAAATGAATATTTCCAAACAGAACAAATAAAAAAAGGCACATGAAAAATATTTCATTTTTTTAAAATATTTAATCAGTTGATTACAAGAAACAACTTGTCGAAAACAAAACAGGAGTTGGCAAAACTTCAAAAAAATACAACGGTTGCTGACTAGGTGGCGGGAGATAAACCCTAAGCCGCAATTGCAAACAGCCAGCAGCCAGCTCCAGCTTCCCAATTCAATATTATTTTTTACTCTCTCTCTGCGCCTCGATGACTACGCTTTGCTTATTATCTCATTCAGTACTAATAAGTTGTATTTATACTCTCAACAACTTTTCCTCAAATCTTCTTCTTCTCTTTCTCTTTCCCTTTCCCATTCCCTTGCCCCATTCATGGTTTCCCATTTGTCTCTCCGCCTGCCCCACTTCCTCTACTCGTAAGCTTTCCCCCTCCCAGTCTGTATATACATACATATATTGCGTTATTGGATGTGGGTTTGTTAAGATTTTAGTTTTTCATTTCTGCAATATTTGATTTTGAGTTCACACAGTTTGCACTTTGTTAATGTTTGATGTATTAATGATTATGATTCTTTGAACTGGTTAATTAGATTCAATTTTTTTTCTTTTTTTATGGAATATATTATAATTTAGAGCAAAAACTTATGTGGGTTTGGTTTTTTATTTCTTTTAATTTATAGTTTTTCATCTACATATCATTCCATTGTTTTTGTAAGAACAAGTGAGCTTATGGGTCTCAAGTCCATTATTTTTTCATTTTGAAAATAATGTTTTCAATGAGGATCTTCAAGGATACATATGTCATATTAGGCTGTGGGTTAGACTGTGGGTGCCAGTCAGTTTAATACAGTAGAGATTTGGGGTTCGAACGCTGGTCAATGGCTTTTGTTATATATAATGTTTGATCAAATAAAGAAAATCTCTTACTAAGTGGACTTGATTTTACTGATACTTTACATTCATATGAACATGATTGGTAAGCAATATTCACTAAAGCTCAACATACTAATGTTTTTATCTTTATTATTCTTTTCTATTACACTGTTCCATTTTTCTTTGAATTCCAGATTTGTGAAGCTTGTGGTTTAATTGCTGTCCTTGTTTTTGTTACAGTCAATCCTACGGATCAGAAATCAGACGCAATATAAATACAAATGTACTCAACTCATCTGGGTTTAATGGAAAGGAACAAGAAAAATATCTCTTTTCAAAGAATAAGTCTTCACTTGAATTTTTGTTTAAATATTATACCACTTCTAGTCATGTATCATTGAAGGCATTGTCATCTACAACTGCTTCTGCTTCTGACCTGGCCAATAATGAGAGTGATTCTTCTATAACTGAAGCTGAAGGTGATGAAATGGAATTTAATCGGGTGAACTGTCTTGTTTGGGTACTGCATGAATCCGCCGGGAGCTTTTCCCATGCAATTGAGTCACTTGAATTGGCTGGAAGCGGTGCAGAGCTTGCAATGGCTTGGAATGGGAAGGATGTCCATGAATGGCATAGACGCATAGCTTATAGAGTATGCACATACCATATTGCAACACTAACGCTGTTTTTGTAACTTGCAAAATAAGAGTCCAAATAATTGTGTCTATTTTACATAGCAGAGTCTTGATATCATTTGGTTGGTGATCTATACTCATTTTGGTAATCTATACATTTACATGTTTCTGCTCATACCTCCTGTAATTTGCCTTGAACAACCATTACAGTGTTATCTAAGTTGAGTCGAGGTGGAGCATTCTTTATCAATTATTAGAAGACATGAGAAAATGGAACAAGAATCATTGACTCGTATGGCTCTTCAGGTAGCGGTTTATGCTTTATTAAAAATGGCAATTGAAGTGGAGAATTTGCTCTCTCAAGATCGTGACAACAATCATGCTCCAGTAAAAGAGATGTGAGTGCTCGAGAACTGGAGAAAAATTGAATTAATTATTATTTTTGCTTGATATTTCATTTTTATAGAATATTATTTCTATGAGCAGCTTCGTGGAGTTATTTTAAATTGAGAATATAAATCTGACTTAACATGTGACTATAATGTCTTAGTATTTTTGTGCAGTTATCATTTAAATGCTGATTATCAATAACTATTTTTCCTATTTATTTGCTTCAGCTTGTTCCCTAAGATGATGGCAGCAGGAGAGTTCATTGAAAATCAATTGAGCATGAGGCATTCGGAATTGGTACAATGGTTTAGAATTGTGGAATTACCTCGTATTGCAGGATTTTTCAGTTCTTTATTAAAGAAGTGGTCTATGGAATACGCAGGAAGGTTTGCTCAAAAACCTCAGCCTTTAGCATAAACTTTTTGGCCTGTCAGATGATAACCTCCTTTCCAATCAATAACATATCTTGCATATGCTAATGATATTCCAATATTTGTGCCTGTGCATGTGAGTTCATGTTTTTTCTGATGCCGTTCATTTATTATTCAACAATCAGGAATTTAAGCTAAACAGAAAGACATTCAGTGGTGTTGCAGGGATAATTGTAGCAATCAGCTGCTGTGCTGCTATAGGGAAACTGGGTCCTGGGCGTATTTCCTGTCCCATATTTAAAATGTCAATTGAGGATGCATCAATAGAGCTGATGAATATTTCATATAGATTCGTATCTGTGGACAAGCTGCATCAATTAGCGACTGAGGCAGGATTTGAACTAGACTTCCTCTCTCATTTTGGCAAAAAGGTCCTGCCCTGCAATAACATTGAGGAGCTAGAATTTTGGATTGGGTTGGCTCAGAGGAAACTCTTAGTCGCATTCCACAGAGAGAGTGTACTTTTAGAGACCAAAACTTTGCATGAAAAGGTTGGTTCTATTTCTTACTCATATCACTGCTTTTAAGGACTTTGCTCAATGGTCAATTTGGTCCTTGTCTTTCATTCAATTGGAATTACGCTTTCTCATATTCACACTTGTCAACCAGGATGTTATGGATATCAATTTGTATATTCTATATTTGATCAGTTGACTTGAACTTTAAATTTTGACAGGTTCAAGCGGGTAGTTTGGTTACTTTAGGACTTTTTGCATATTTGGGAAGAAAGACTAGAAAATTCTTGTCGAGTAAGGGCATAAATGATCTTGATGAGATGTTTAAGGACTTCCTCAGGTAAAATAATTCATAAGTTTGTTGGATTCTAGATGTTTTGGTATATCTCTAAAACTAAGAAGGTCAAATAATGCTTTGCCTACAGCTACTTGGAGTGTGGCAGCCTTTTCATTTACCCAGAGTTTTCTTCCATATCAGTGTATCAACTCTTCATGGAGGTAAGCTTCCACCAATTTTATTGGAACTGTAAAATGTAAATTATTTGAATGTGTTAAAAATTCATCTTTACAGGTAGTAACTGATGAAATCGGGTGGCTTGATTTTTATGCCGCATTTCCTTCCTTCTGCAATCTAGAGAGAAGGTCCAAACATCACACCATTCAAGCAGAGAAAGAAATTATTCTATCAAATGTTTTTACTGTTTGCTATGACGTGTTCTCTGGTTTTGCTCACTTCACTTGTTCTGCCCAACAGCCCTTGGAGGCTGAATTGCTAGCTTTCTTGCTCCGGAGGTAGCCAAAAACATCTTGTTCACTTAGAAGCTTTACATGTTCTAAATTTTGTATTCAAGTGGTCCAATTATTTTCTAAGAGATGGTGCTGTCTTTTTTTTCCCAGTCAAAGCCTGCTATCTGTTTGCCTAGATGACTACTGGGCTGCTTATGATATATCAAGGTATGTTGGTGCCTGGAGTGATGTTTTTTCTAATTGTTCAATGACTGAATATGGATAGTGATTGCATTTCTGTTGATGTTCTCTAGTAGCGGACTGCTAAAGAATTCAGAAACAGGGTCTTCTGATCGCATACCATCTTTGGGAACTAAACGCACAAACAGGTTCTCTGCAGCTTTTGAAGCAAAAGAAAAGCCAACTGACTTGGTGACATGGGGAAATACAAACAATATATCTCAACATCCATTTAATTTGAGAAAGGTACGGCTAACTGGTAATGATAGTTCATTCCAGGATGGTATACATTACTTTCGCTAACCCAAGCATCTATGTGGAGGTGTGATTTGGTTACCAACATAAATTAGATGTTTCTTGAGGTAGCTAGAAATAATTTTAATTGAGAATTAGGACAATCAACAGATGCCATGAGATCTAAAAATCAACAGATACCATGCTTGGTTGTATTGGGACGATAAAGAAATTTGATGTCCAAGTGATGTCTTCTTGAATCACTGTATTGTCAGACAGAAGCAAACCAATTTGTATTCGTCTTGTGTTTGCCTCACACTCAGATTTGTAATGGCAGGACAGCAGCTCATCAGGGGCAGATGCAATAACCTTTGTGGAGGGGACCAACGCTGCCAGATCAAATACCCAGCAAGAAGGTTTAATTAGGAAATACAGCATCAAATTGATGGCTACTAGCATGGTAAAGACTCTGTTTCTTTGCTAGTAGTCATCTGATTTTTTGTGAAAAATTCATATATTCAACAATCAGTTTGCAATCTGAATTGTTTAATAGGATGTATGGATGGGAACCCAATTGCTATTTATAGATATCATGACGTCTCTGGAACTACTCCTAAGG
Organism: Clausena lansium; assembly: GCA_030449835.1. NCBI lineage: Eukaryota > Viridiplantae > Streptophyta > Magnoliopsida > Sapindales > Rutaceae > Clausena > Clausena lansium. The sequence continues at coordinate 5,213,228 of JASUUF010000369.1, forward strand.
CAGTTGAAAGGTCACAAGATTACAAAGAGGGAGAGAAGGAAGATAAAAAGAACCGTAAATGATATCGCTACGCTCATCCCAATCACAATTCTAATGCTACTTCCTGTAAGTGCTTATTTTATCCTCTCTTTATCATAATCTCCATAGTTAATCACCAATGACAAAGACAAAGTAGCTAAACAAACATTTTTCCCTTTGTTTTGCATAATGAATTGCAAAGTGAACTAATATCTGACTGTTCATGTAAGAATTTTTCACAATCAAGCTGCCTTTGCTGGAAATGTATTATGCCTTAGTATATTTATAAGAGGTTCAACATTGTCAAATTTGATGATATGTATAAATGGAGAGGTGTGTTAGGAAGCTTTACAAGAGACTCGTACTTGTACTATTTGCCTCTTTCTGCAGAATCATCATATCCCTAGTTATCATATCTCTTTTTTGCCTTGAAATAATTAAAGGATGCATTGAGGCACAAAGAGCAAGGATAATTTGTCCCCAAGGAAATGATGTTATATTAACTAAATTTTTTATTCTATTTTAGTTTTTCCTTATTTTTCTTTCCCTTTTGACATGATAATCTTAGTATGTCATAAGAGCTGTAATTGGTCCCTATTTTTCTTTTCCTTTCTAATTTTCTGGCTATGTTGCAATTGGCCACAAGGGCATTTAAAAGTATTGCAAGCATGAACAAGGAACTGCAGCCTTCAGTGACTTTAAAGCCGAAATTAAGGCCCTAATTTTCATTTGGCTGTGACTTTCAATGATAGACACGAAGCTGATTTATTAAAGTGTGATAGATTGCATGTCTAGAAACACACTTTTATTGGTACATCAGCTTGTTGTCTCATTTTCTTGAACCTTTTTTTTTTTTTTGGTGCCTTGCTTCTGTATCTCTCTCAAAGACACATTTTGCGTTCTTATTGTCAATCCTTAAATATGCGACAGCTTCTATTATGAGGTTATATTAGGAAGCAGAGATTATCACAGCATCAAGAAAACAATTATTGAAGATCTGATTGCATATTCTCACCTTGTTCATGACTAGGTATCTGCCGTAGGTCATGCTGCAATGCTAGCAGCTATCAAGAAGTATATGCCAGCTATGGTAAGTCTTGTTCTCTTCCAATTATGGAACTCTCTTTGGCTCGCTTTCTCTCCTCCTAATTCTGTTTCCACTGTCTGTTATTAGATCCCTTCTCCATATTCTACGGAGCGGCTGGATGTTGTGAAACAACTAGATAGAACTAAGAAGATTGAAGTTCAGTCATTGGGCAACCTGGAAGATCCACCCACAATGCCATGACTCATAGTTTGTACAAAATCCTGTTGTCTAATAAATTTTGTGCAATTGCTGCTTATTCTTTGCAATTTGCACGGAATTATTATAAGTTCTCGCTTTCCAATATTGTAAATATGTGGATACATGGATATATGCCGGGAAATGGAAATGCAACTTTGTATATACACTTTGTCAAATCCATTTGAAGATGCTCTTAAGATATTCAAATTCGATAGTGCTGTAGTAGATTATTATAAGTTCTTGCTTATAATAAGATGAACATACCACAATGATCATTTTCTCTCTCCAAGATTCATGGACAGAGAAAATCTTAGGAGGGCAAACTGAGAGAATGCTGTTGAACAAAGCCTCGTATATAGACATATATTCTCAACTTCACAAGGCAGTGGAGGCAAAGTTTCTATGAACCCCTCCAATCCAAATGAAATCTTGATAAATCACAAAAAACATCAGAAGGGACAAATACTTCAGAATGATAAAAAATTTATTTACAGTGGTAGAATGTTAATAATCAGTTAGAAAGGATTTGGAGACATACTTTGTCAGACTTGACACATATGCTGAGATCTCCAATTCGATTGGATTGCGCATGAAATTCATTCACTTTCAGGTACCAGAAAGTGTCCGTATCACCTTCCTTCTTGATGTAAACTTTCCAAGGACATGGAGAATGTACAAAAGAAATGCAAGAAAAAGAAAGTAAATTTGGATTATCAATGTCAGTGACCTCCAAATTAGAACAGTCAGCCAAATGTAATGTCTTAAGCAGAGTAAGTTTCGAGAGAAGGGCATGAAACGCATAGTCCTTCAAAGCATTACTCTCTAAATTTTAAAGTTCTTAAACGTGCACACCCACTTATGTGAAATACCAAAGGCCTAGGACGCTTTCTGAATCCAAGGGTAAATTCTTGAAGATTTGGAAGATCAATTTCAGTTCTAACAGCGCCGTGGGTGGATGTATGGATAGTCAGACTCTCAAGCTTGAATAACTTAGAGATACGCACGCAAGCACAAATCTTTAAGCAAAGGGCATTCACTAGTAAGCTTCTGAACCATCCGTTCACTAATACCAACTCTGTCTAGTGTTAGCTTCTTGAGTGAAAGAAACTCTACAGTATCAGAGGGTCGCTTCAACTTGCAACCACCTAGATGTAAAGTGGCTACTAATTCAGCAGAAAAGATTGTTTGAAGCAAAGTGTATATTGAATTTCTATCTGTTACGACACGGAATTCTAACTCTTCTACCTTATTCTCAACTGCAAAACCTATCCATTTTTCAACAAGATAAGCTGATTTTTCAACATCAAGCAGACATATTGATAGCCTAAACTTTTTCAACATATCTTACAAATTCCTCTATACATTTCCGAAACACCTTTTCTTTATCCATGTATGAAGAATATTTAGGATTCGGAGTTGCTCCTATGAAGTCAGTTATATCAAAATCCAAGATTGGGTATGATTTTTTACTAAAATTCAGCTCTTCGATAGTGTACAAGTTTGAGCTACCTCTTTAGTGGACATGCGAGGCATATGAATAATATTATTGGGCAACTCCGATAGATTCGATCCACACCATCAATTTTCTCATGAGTAATGCTATACATCCCATATTTTTTTATCCCAAATAACCATTCTAAATGATTTGACATTCATTAATTGGTTACAACTAATTCACTTAGATTTTAGAAATAACATACCAATCAATTAATGAATGCCAAATCATTTGAGATGGTTATTTAAGATAAAAAATTTGGGATATCTAGTATTATTATTTTTCTCATCCATCCATAATCTTCTTCAAATCTGTAACATCTTATACATTATCATCAAATTTAAGGCACGTAATGCAGTATAAAACATATGCCTTTGTTCATACAATTTCACATCAATGCGAAAGAAAGCAAAAACAAACAAGAAAAACAGACATTGGTAGAAAATTTAAAAAAAAAAAGGTCAAATTTTGCATGTAACTTTACTCGAAGTAGAATTTTTCGGATAAAAACTCAGTTTCTGATTCATTCTAAGGCTAATAAAATAAATAAAGATAGCAAAGGAAAAGGATGATAAAAGAAAGTAAACAAAACCTTGACGGGTTTTTAGCCTTTTATAGCCACAGCATGCACTGAGGACTAAAAAGAAAAATTTCTCTCAAAAATCCGAGAGAATATATATATATATATATATATGGGAAGTGAATCTTCCAACTGAAAAAGTTTCTCCTTTTTTCGATTCGGACAAGAATCTACTGACAACAAAAGACAAAAGTGAGTATACTTGGTGTAATGGAAAAGGTGACGTGTTAATTCCAGCTATTAAGTTTATTTAGTTAAATATATGAATTAAAAAATATATATATTTGCCGTACCAACTATTGGGCCTGGCCCTACGGAATAGAGCCAAAGCCCGTTTCGAAGACTGCGAAGGATCAACTTTGTAAATATATGTATGTGAATTAGTCTTTCCATGTATAAATGAAATTGAAGAATTATTGAAACTCTATAAAAATTTTGATTCCTTTTGGGAATAATTTTATGGTGTGTTTACCAATCCGGAATGGGAATCAGAATGGAAAAATCGAAATCAAACACTTATTTACTTATTAAAATTAAATTAGAAATGGAAATTCATTATGTGAGTCCCACAAAAATTTAGGAATTATTCTTTTGATTGTAATTCTGGTGGGGGGTTGAGAATCACAATCTCATTCCCCTCATGACAAAAATGCTCTCGTTACTTTTATTGTTTTCTAAAAATGCCACCTTTGTCTTATTAATTGTTGTTGTTGTTGTTATTATTATTTATTATTTTACTACTACTACTACTATTATTATTTATTGTTATTTGTCATTTATTTATTATTATTATTATTATTATTATGAACAATAACTAAGAATGGACATTTTAGTAAGTTAGAAGATTTTATTCCGAGTCCAAGATAAAGTAAACACATAAATTGAAATGAATCCCATTCCAATTTTGATTCCTACAGCTCAAAAAAACAGTGTATTCTGATTCCAATTCCTAATTCCTGATTCCGATTCAAACTCATTCTAATTTCAACCCATTCCGATTATTGATTAATAAACACACCAAATAAGTTTAAGAATAGAAAATTCCTTGTTATGAAAATAACAAGGGTTTTCGTTACTATTTTTGTTTGAAGTTTGCAAAATCATAATATATTTTATACATATTTTGGTAATAAACAAAAGGGTAATTATCTGGTGACTACCACTTATTAAGTAGAACTTCTGTAAACCACTAATTTTTAAGATTGTATCTGTAAACCACCTACTTTTCAAAGAAATATCTGCCAACCACTTTTCCGTTAAAAAAGTTAACTGCCGTTAGTGGTTTTATGCGTAAAAACTATTTTACTTCTATAATACAATAATTACGAAAATTATTTATAATTAATTAAATATAAGATTTTGTATTGTTTGATTTTTTTATTTCTAAACAAAAACGATGTTGTTTATATAATTAAATATTTATTTTTTTAAACTATAATATAATTAATCAAATATTTATTTTTTTTAATTAAATGATAATATTACCTTTATGATGGCATGTTGACATAAAGTTAATGGAAAGGTGGATGGAAGATGTTTTTTTAAAAAGTATGTAGTTTACAGATACAATCTTAAAAATTAGTAGTTTACAAAAGTTTCACTTAATAAGCAGTAACCACCAGATAATTATCCTAAACAAAAATAAGGTGGTTCGTTACTATTTTGTTTGAAGTTTGTAAACTATAATATATTATATATATGTAGCTAAGTCACATAATATTGTAAGTTTGTAACTTACATCAATCTAAAAATTATGTTCAATAACCTAAGAGTGTTTGACAACTAAACTATAGGCTCGTTTGGGGTAGCTGCACTGCCACATTTAGTTTGTTTAGAACAATTCTTAAATTAATGCATATTACAATATTATATAACTTAGTAAGATCCATTTTATACACATATTAGTAATAATAATCTTACATATCTTAATACTTGAGATTAACTTAAGTACTAATATTATCTAATATTATGAATCACTTATTTATTATATGATGAACATAAAATTATTATTCTACCTAGAAGAGACACACCACATCATTTTTACACATCCCACGCTTAAATTACTTGAGAAAAAAATATATACCTTAATTGACTATAAACTATAAAGTTTTTTTAATAATGGTTATTTTAAAAGATTATTAAAATAATAAAGCAAAATGATGACTAATAATAATTTTCTATAAAAGAAAAGAAAAATGCTAGCGTGCGCAAGGGCAGAACCGACCAAACACTCGAACGGAGGCCACAGATGACACGTCGGTGAGTCATCCACCAAGTCATCTCCTCATCGGGCAGGCGGCAGCTACCCCATCTTTGGTTCCCCGAAACTGTCTGTACTCTCCCTTTCTTCTTCCGCATTTATCAAGAACACACGATTTCTCTCGCTCGAATTTCTTTTCTATCAATTTAAGCGAAGAAATCCCCTTTCAATTACTACTCAATCCATCAAACTTGTTCTATAACCGATTTTGTTCTATAACCAATCGGCGGATCTTGAAGAAACTCGTATCAGTTCATCGAAGCGCTGTCGTTTTGGCTCTGTTTGGAGTAATAATTATTGAATCTATCATACTGATTAATTCCCTTAGCGATAAAGAGTAAAAAAAGGGGAATTTAACCTTTATTTTGATTGATTTGGAGTCAAGTGAGATTCCAAGAGTCAGGGTTTTTTTGGTTCTTTTATTGTGGGGTTGATTGAATTGGGGCGGGCCAGTTGTTTTTTTTTTAAATTAGGGTTTTGTTATTTTGGTTGAATTGGGTTTGATCGATAGTTTAGCCCAGCAATCAAGGTCGGTTGTCAAGGGGGTTTGTGAAATTGGGGTTTTTTAAAAAATGGATTCGAGTCGAAGAGCTGTGGAGTCGTATTGGAGATCGAGGATGGTCGATGGTGCCACCTCTGATGAAGACAAGGTGACGCCTGTGTATAAATTGGAAGAAATTTGTGAGCTTTTGAGATCATCTCACGTGAGTATCGTCAAGGAGGTCTCTGATTTTATCTTGAAGCGGCTCGAGCACAAGAGCCCTGTTGTTAAGCAGAAGGTATGTATATTATGTTGTATTTTGATGTGAATTCAAATAAGATTGAAGAACTATTCAAGTTGGCTTTGAGTTTTTTGGTGAATTAAAGTTATAATTATTGTGAATTCTCTGTTTGTTGATAAACCTTTTTTCAAGTGGCTGGAAACATGAAAGTTTGTAGAAAATGTAAAGTGTATGTTTTTATATTGAATGCTTCACTAGATGTGTCAACTAATTGAATTTGGTGTCAATTTCTTGAAACATTGCCATCCATTATCATTAATGAGTCCTTTTGGAGTGATAGACTGGTAGTTTCCAATTGCATGTTTATTTATCTCTGTTGGCTTGGATTGGAGATTTATATTTTTGGTAATGGAAAGATCTTCTAATAGATATTGATGTTCACCAACATATTTGCAGGCACTGAGACTGATAAAATATTCAGTGGGGAAGTCTGGTGCCGAGTTCAGGAGGGAAATGCAAAGGCATTCAGCAGCCGTGCGTCAGTTGTTTCATTACAAGGGGCAATTGGATCCATTAAAGGGGGATGCGCCGAACAAGGCTGTGCGGGACATGGCTCATGAAGCCATATCTGCTATCTTTTCTGAGGAAAATAGGCCAGCACCTGTAGAAGACCTTAATCTTAACAAACGAATACAAGGATTCGGGAATACAAACTTTGAAATGCCATCAGAAGACAAGAAATCATTTCTTAGTGAGGTGGTTGGTCTGGGCAGTGCATCTATCAAGCAGGGACTCAGTAGTTTTGCTCAAGGCAATTCAATGAGAAAGAATGAAAATGGAAGTTATAAAAGTCCAAATCTTCGAAGGTCGTTGACAATAGAGAATGATTACTCAGATAGATATGAGCCAGTTGAATTACGCAATGAAACTCAGGGTGGTTATGGTATTTCAAAAAATGTGGCAAGTGGATCTTGGAACCAGGATTCAAGGGTTGTGAAAGAAGACAGGTTAAATGGGGACTCTACTGCAAGTTATACAGGTAGTAAGACACGTGAAGAAAAGTTGTTGGAGACCATTGTGACATCTGGTGGTGTACGTCTCCAACCAACTCGAGATGCCATTCAGATTTTCCTTGTCGAGGCTGCTAAGTTGGATGCATTGGCTATGAGTCGGGCCGTTGAAGCAAAACTTCAATCTCCAATGTGGCAGGCATGCACTTTCCTCTGATTCATTGGTGTTATGATATGAACCACCCACCCATCCTTGCCCACTAAATAAATGCATGCACCCACTCACGCTTTCTCTAATTTTTTTTTTTTAATAAAAAAATAGAAGTTAATGTTTCTATCCACAAGTTCTTAGATTTTCCTGGAACCTTTTTTTCAGGTTCGAATGAAAGCTGTCTGTGTCCTTGAGTCAATTTTAAGGAAAAAGGATGACGAAAAATTCTCAATTATTTCGTCTTACTTTTGTGAGAATAATGATGTTGTTGTTAGATGTTCAGAGTCTCCTCAATCTTCTCTGAGGGAAAAGGCTAACAAGGTATGTGTTCCTTTTACCTATTAATTTAGTTTGATGTTCTGTTCAGACTTGAAAAAAGATTTAAGGGGTCTTGTCTGGTATAGAACCAGAACAAGGCAGAGGGTTTTGTTTTCCAGTAGCAGGAATATCCTGGTTGTAGAGTATATAAACCCATAGAGGGGTGGCTGGCTGAGTAGTTTCTCAAATCCCGAGAAGGGTGGTGGATGGGAATAGATAAGCAGATGAATATCAATGTGTGTGTGTGTATTACAAGCAACTGAGGTTATCATTTGAGCACATTCTGTTTTTCAGTTGTCATAATCATTGGTCTCTGCTGAACAGGTGTTGAGCCTTCTTGGTGGAGAGCAGGCAGGAGGCTTGGTAAGTGGCTCAGAGAGGTCAGTGAAAGCTGAGACAACTACTGTTGTTCAGATGCCTGACTTAATAGACACTGCTGATCCCGAAGATTACAGTGGAACAAATAATTCTACAACGAATCCAAGTGATCAAAACATAAGTAATCTGTCAACTCCCTCAACCCCTCTAATCGACGATTTATTCACAGACAGTTTGGGCACTGTTGCCAGTAGCAGCAGCGAACAAAAAAATGTCGATGACCCCTTTGCAGATGTCCTGTTTCACACCAGTGAAGGTAAAGAGCACATTGAAGATCTCTTTTCTGGGATGACTGTTGATAGTAAGCCAGTGGCTAGTGCAAATCTTCTGTCAGCAGATAAAAGTGGATCTGAACCATTTGATATTTTTGGGTCACACACTGAAATTCTGCCAAAGCAAGAAAACCAGAAAAATAATTTTAATGATTTAATGGCCGGTTTGTCCATTAATGAAGACCAGTTGAGGCCAGAAGGATCCTCGTCTGGAGTGCCATCTGAAAGTATCTTTTCGGATTCAAGCAGCAACCCTAGACAGCAGTTGTCTAGTGATGCTTTGAGCAGCCTTCTTGGTTCTCAAACAGCAGGGTTGAATACCAACCCATTTCCATTCGGTACTATGCCATATAATATTCCAGCTGACATGATGTTAAATCCATCTATTACATCTCAGCCAATAAATTATAGTGCCATGGGGAATTTATTTGCCCAGCAACAATTCCTTGCTGCAATGTCTAACCTTCAACATATTCGTAACCTGAATGCTCATAATTCTGGTGTTGCCAATTTGGTCGGAGAAAATGGAGGCTCACCACTTCCAGATATATTCCAATCAAACTTTTCAACTCAAGCTTCCATGCCTGGCATGAACAATTCAAAGAAAGAAGACACAAGAGCATTTGATTTTATCTCAGTAAGTTTGAGTCCTGGCTACTAATCTAATTTTTATTTCTTGACGATTATTTTTGCAGTTGCATGAGATTGAACATGTACCCTTGTGCCTGGAAAGCGAAATTTTTTTTTTCTCAAAATCTTCTTAATTAAATTTTTTGCTTTATATCATACATATGGTGCATTTTAATTTTACCTTTCATTACTTGCATCTATATTGTGGACATTTGTACCTGGAGGGAGTTTTTACAGCACTAACACTTGTAATGTAATTTTTTGCTAAATTTTTCATTTTACAATTTTCTTGTCATGTGACGGCTGTCTCCTTGCTTTTGACATATTTCCTTGTGAAAATGAACCCAGTTTGAAGAAGTTGACATCCTTTAGTTTTTTCTTTTGATTTGAGATGATAATTCTTGATCATGTTGTGCATCTGTCTATCATGTAGGACCATCTTGCATCAGCTCGTGATTCAAAGAGGGTTGCTTAAATTTTGGTGTTTATTCTTGCTGAGGCTTTATTTATACGAGGCAAGTAGGTCGAGAGCAAGATGTTGTTAGTCTTAATACTGAGATGGTTATCTATTTTTCTCACATAAATGGAAGGGAGGTGTGGCTGAAGAACAGAGTGAAACAACTCATTGGTTCATAGCATTGTTGGTATATGAGATGGAAGACAAGAAATGGCCATGCAGTTAGCTTTTTAGTTTCCTTTTTTTTTTTCCAAAATTTGTACACTTTGCCTGTTGTCCTGTTGGTTCCTTTATAATGAATTTGTTGAGTCTTTTCTACTGTTATTTTTTTCCCGTGACAGCGTGAAATGCACCATGAGGTAAATGCTCTTTCTGGGACAGTAGTGAATAATAGTCAATATATTGTCGTTTTAGTTAACATTCTACAGAACTGGAGTAATATAATCTTGTGAAATATATAGTTTTCTTTTTTTTTTTGAAAGTCATGTGATGCATAGTTAATTGATATATCAATCTCTGGAAAGATGTATGTTAATGTCCTTTTCCTTTTAACTATTGAGGTCCTCGTTATTATGTATGCCTAGAGAATTACTGATATTGAAAATACGGAGCGCTTCAGGAACTGTTAGATTTTTCAGAGGCCTACGTGATGGAAATGCATTTTTGAAACGTGGAAATTGAATACAATTAAAGAGAATCATAACTCTTTTTTAATGGAATATGTACATTTAGACGTATCAATGAAAAATCAATCATTATTTACTACGAAGCTGCACTTATAGCGTCAACGACATCATCCGACTCATCAACTGGCATCTCATCTTTAAACAGCAATTTAAAGTAGGGAAGAACTTTAGGAAGTATTGGCAAATCTGCTAGGTTAATGCTCATCAAGTCAAATGCAATGCATGTTTTATGCATGTGTGTCTCATCAACTACAGGAATTTTAGGGTATCTTTGGCTGAAGTGAGTGAGAACAATGCGATAAACACCCGCAGAGGAACCCACATCTATGGCTTCCTTAGTTGTGCTGTGGTTTTTCGCTATAGCCTCTTCCATCATGCCATCTTCGAAGGTTGCCTGCAATAAGTCAGAATCAGCAGTCATTTTAGTGGTACTGTATTCTTCCAAATTCCACCTTATTTTAAGATCCTTAAAACTATATCAAGTTTTAATTTCTAAATCACCAAATAATATCACCACTGTAGTAACATTTCTTATTTTGCGACATTACATTAACAACTTGAATTTTCTTATACAACTTACCTCATGTATAAGAACAGTTGCTCCTCGAGATGCTTCTACTAGTTCAGGGCAAGGCCTAGTGTCACCTGAATACACAATCTTCCACCCAGGTATCACTTTTCCAACAATATTGATTCTTTCTGCTGCCTTCAAAGCAAAACCAAATGCCTGTGGACAGTGCACAACAGGAAAACTAATCAAGGTCTCCAGCCCTGCTTCATTCAGCACTTTCTTCAGTTTCTTTAGCAATGGGAAAGCCACACTGTTGTCAACTGGAATGCCAGGTCCGTTCCAAACACTCTGCATGCGGCTTCCTTTAGCAAACAAATTCGACTCAGTTTTATTGATCAGCCCCTCAGTACTAATTGGACTTCCAGGAGTTGATAGATTATTAATTGTTTCATCATTGCCCTCAAAATCATTCCACGAAGCTTCTCTAGTGTACCTACAGTGAAGGAACTGCATGTCTAGATCTTCAAGTCTCTCGTATGCATCTAGGTATCTCTTAAGTGGCCCTGGGCCTACAACAAGCAATGGCTCATGCGGCACACCCTTCAACAAATCACGTCTAAGAGCGAGTATTCTTGCTAAACCCGCATGGTGATCAGCATGAATGTGAGATATCCAAATAAACCTTAGATTTCTAACTGCACTGTCAGCGCCCTCTACACCATATCTGTTCTCAAGGGGCACAAATCATTATGTATTAGAAAGAATGAATAAGATTCCTCACTGAAAAGAGAAAATAAAATAAAAGGAAGAGGAGGGAAAAATTTTGCAAAATAAGTTTTGTTTTCTTGTGCAATTAACCCACCTTCAAATTTAACCCAAAAACCTCCTAACCCTAAATTGAGTGGGATTCAATTCTAAGATCTCCTGTACACTTAGTCACTTACAAGAAACCATACTGACTGAATCAGTTGATATAGAAAAAGTAAGATATAATTAAAAGTCCAAAAGGTGTTACCTTCTTTTCAGTTGACCCAGGGTTCCTTCACCACAATCTAGGAGCAAACTACCTTTGGAGAAAAGATTAACATATATAGAACTAACATTCCGGTATTTAGAAGGCTGGGATGAACCAGTTCCCAGTAGAACAATCTCCAAGTCGTCTCTTCTTACATTGTCCAAACAATTGGGAAATCTATTCTCATCCAACCATGGCTCTTCAATCATGACTTCATTATCTTGCACGGGACTGTCATCCTTTAACTCCCTAGGCCCTTGCCAGAACTGGCTGATGTGATGTGCTGCATCTACAACTTCTGGAACTTCTGAAAGTAACTCATTCATTATTTCTGAGGGAGCCTCCACACTTGGGATATTAGTTCTGTCGAGTCCAAGATTAGCGAGAGGTCGCAAAGTGAACTGATCAACAGAAACAAAAGTTCCTTGTTATTTAACCGAATGAGCAGTTGCTATAACCAAAGAAAATGACAAAAGGTTTCATCAAAGTAAAACTGAGTACTGCATTAAGGGGGATTTCACACTCAACCTGGAATATAAGCTTGAAGAAATGGAGATCTTTCATACCTTGAGGAGATTCTCAGCAAAAATACTTGGAACAGGACCCTGGTAAGACAAACAAAATCAACAATTCAGTTGCCCCAAATACAAACAATAACTTTCGACTTCTGACAATAGAGAACTTATGACATTAAAACAAACCTCGCTTGCACTAGACTCTGCTGCTGAGATATTAAGGTGCGGAAGAGACCAAAAACCTGAAGCTGGAAACAACTGCGGACACAAGTAATTAAGTCGTGTTGTTATTCTTGCGCTTGATTTCAGAATTGGGATTTCCACATTCTTCCTACAAAAAGCAAAATACATGAGGAGTCAGCAAAAGGAAATGCAGGAAATTGCTAAAAAAAGAAAAAGAAATGTCAAGAAAACTGTCTCACGTTTCATGACCAGCCATAATATGTTGTGCAGAACCAAATCTCTTCATCCAATTCTGGTAGTTGGAAGTGCCTGTGACAGAAACAGGACTTAAATGAATGATACAATTCACTGTCTTGGCACATTGTGGGTCACCCAAGAAATCTGCATAGTAATTATTGAGAGATTCTGCAGACAACAACTCCAATACATGAGATTCTGTTGGGCAGTCGACGAGGAGTACAATCGGACCAGGAAGAGAAGGCCCCAAAACATCACTCGGATGAACCTAAAATTAAGACAATTAAACAGAGATGTTAGACCATACAGAAAGTAGCATATTTCGCCACAAGCATATAAGAATAAATTCCCCTGATAAAATAACTTTGAACTAACCATAATATCTTGGGTATCTGACTTCACCGATTTCCCAAATTGCAGCTCTCTGTATTTTGGCCCAGATTTTAGACCTAGAGCTACAGCTTTTTTTGGGTCAAATCTTCCTGTAATTTCAGGCAATTCACAAACATATATCACGGAAGTCTCGCCAGGCTTCACAGGAGACCCATCTGAGCAACTTGGTTTCAGGAGAATGGCTGATATTTTGACCAACTCGTTATCAACAAGAATAATGGGGTCAGCTGACTTTACTAAATCAGGCAGAGCAGCATCAGAGCATGGAGCTGGTCCAAAACACCGTGTATGAACCATGGCAGCATGTGGAATGAAAGACTTCATTGCATCAACTAAATACTTGAGATCTGAAGGACCCCATACGTTGACCTTCAAATTGAAAAGACTAGAATTTTAGATAAAATGAATCAGCAAGCAAATCAAATGTAAATAAAAATTGCGTGAAGAAGGCCAATCACACATGAAGTCGAGCTGACACTCACAGATAATCCTTCGTCTCCTATGCCAGCCAAAGTCAAAAGCAGACCTGCAATGTAAAGTAAAAACTCAAGGTGTTTTAACAACCATCTCTTTGCATGACCAGACCAGTTATAATATTTGTGCCTGATACTAATGCTAAAAGCACCTGACCTTTATTATGAATTCACAGAGTTCAAAACAGGAAACCACTGCCAATCCCACAACCTACAGATTAAAGAAATTTCTGGGAAATAGCATCCCAAGTTGATGCTCTAAAGGGTTTTCAATTTATAACCTCTTGGCTGGGAAATAATGATCTGATTTACCCACCCTAATCCTAGGTGTTTCAAATCAAGTTTATAAGCATTTCTTTTGCTTTTAGAAAATACAAAATGAAAGAGAAAATTCATAAATACAATAGTCCTAGGTGTTTCAAACCAAGTTTACAAGCATTTCTTTTGCTTTTAGAAAATACAAAATGAAAGAGAAAATTCATAAATCAACATCATAGTTCCTCCACGAAGGTACTGACCTGGCAGTCCACCAGCAGTCTCTGAGCAGACACGAGAAAGAAATATGTGGTCTACCTGAAAAAAGCTCCATAATATAAGTACATTATCTTCTATTAGATCATTTTCACAAATTCAAGATGAAGAAACTAGGAGGTATATATCACATCAGAAGACAGAAATTAAAGGTTGCTTATGGATATTCCCTACCTTTGACAATTTAATCTTATGCTCTGTGCAGAACCGTTGCAGTCCCTGAAAAGAAAAATAATAAAACATATGAAGGCTAAATGAACACTTTGGTAACGAACAACAGAAAATAATAAATTTTTCATTGGCACTCACTGATGCTTACCTCTCCGGCATTGAAAATAAACCTTTGCTTGTCAAAGAACAGCAGGACTGAAGGTGAAGTATCCTGAGTATCCATTCCAGTCCCCAAAATCTGTAATAAATAAAATTGAAAAAGATATCACAAACCAATAAGCCAACTGAGAATATTTATTTGTAATACCAATTCAAAATTCCAAACCCACTCGATAAAATTCAACTGACGGTCCAATTGCACACCATAAAACCAAGAACTAAAATAACCCCACTTCACAAAATTCCATTATTAAAAAAACCGAAACAACAAAGACCAATGATTTGAAAAAACCCGAAATCCCGCAAACAAAGAACATAGCCATAAAGTTTTATCAGTCCCGCAATCAGACACGTTAATCTCAAAAACTAAAACAAACCCAGTTCACAAAAACACAATTAGAAATACCCCAGAATGCTTAAAAGCTTTACCTGGACATAAGATAGTGTATTGATAGGATTAAGCTTGCGAACTTTCAGCTGAAGTTTCTTCTTATCGGGAACGTCCTTGTCTCTGCCCTCTGCCCTTCTTTTATTGAACCCGAAAGATAATTCGTTAGCGCTTTCTTCCATTGAATTCTTCTCTTTCTCTTTCTCTTTCCCTTTCTCCAATGTGCTTTTGTTTCGCCTCTGGTTTTGTTGGGGGAACGGAGTGGAACGCTGTCGTTTTGAGTAGGAGAGAATTGTAAAGAGGGAGCGGCGGGGGTTTGTGGGCTTCGTGGAGAGGCGAGGAACTGAGAGTTTAAGTGGAAAGAGAGAAGAAGAGGAAGAGGAGGAGAAAAGGAGGCGCAAATTCGGTGTAATATATGGCATTTTTAGTTTTAGTTTCTATTCGTTGTATTTGTATTTGTCAGTTGAGGGTTTTAGGAGGGGATGAGAGAGAGTAAGAATAACAAGGAGAAAGATTATGGTTTCTTTTCTCTCTTTCTCTTTAGGGGGCAAATGGCAATGGGGCAAAAGCACTTTTGAATTCTCAAAAGTGCTTTTATATTTTATTTAATAATATCTTTTAAAAGACAATTTTACATTATAAGATACTTTGAAATATTGTAAATATAATATTTTTGAATAAAAACATCAACAATACTACATATTGTAAATATAATATGTTCTTTATTATTTATTTACTAATAATGTCATAATTCATTAATTCCTAGGTTTTCCTCTATTGAACATTGACTGAAAATAATATTCAATTGATTATGAGTTAATTAATATTACAAAAAAATAAATAAATAATTGCTCAAGCACCCAATGAACCAGCTGGAGTAGCTCAGTCGGTTAGAGCGTGTGGCTGTTAACCACAAGGTCGAAGGTTCAACCCCTTCCTCTAGCGGCCAAATTTTATTGCATGGGCCCGGTTGGATTTTTCCAGATTTTAAATGGGCCTTTATTTCGGGCCCTGACTAGCCTTAGCATAGCCCAAAACATTATTAGATAAGATAAAAAAAAGCCACCACACATAGCAACAATAAAAAGACCCATGCTAATTGCAATGCAAGTGTGTTTCTATTTGCTTTTATGCAAAATATCCAATTTCTTCCATAAATAATTTAATAGTTGTACAGAACTGTTCAATCTTCAGATATCGGAAAATGGGCAGTCTCCAACTAAACTGTTCCAGATTGGCTTCTTACTCACTACCTTACAGCTTCAACTGCACTACCAACTCTCACAAGAGCCTTAAATTATTATCTAAACATGTTAGTTTCTCCAGAAGCAGGATCAGAGCCACTGCAACCATCCCTGAAAGTGATTCCCAAGCAAATGCAGCTGAAGAACCACCTGTAGTCAATTTTGCTTTTGTTCATGTAAGTTAAATATACTAAATATCAACTTTGTAATTACTTACGGACAGAATTAATTTTACCTTAATATACTGATTTAGTCGAGAAAAATTTGAGTGTTATGTGTATTCTAATTTAATGGCACATTGTTTTGATTGTTTTAGTCAGTGTTACTCCCGGATGGAACTCCAGATATACATTTTCGGACGGCATGTGGGGGGCAGAAACTTAGGGATATAATGTTGAATTCTAATATTGACTTGTACGGCCCCTATGTAAGTTTTTTTATTCATTTTTTTTAAATCTATCATTAAGTTCTTAACATAGTATAATTGAATATTAATGCATATTACAAGATTATTTATATGTTTCATTTGCAGGCTAGACCTTTGTCAAACTGTGCAGGAGGAGGAACCTGTGGTACTTGTATGGTGGAGGTGAGATATCATATAGTTTTATGAGACGTGTGTGTGCATGATTTTAAGGGTGATTTGCTTTTTTCATACAATCTAGATCAGTAGTCAGCAGTACTACTATTTTCAAAGTGTTAGGTTTCAAGTGTTTTGGCCATTTCCAGTGCCCTTAATTGTCAGTGAGTCAGTGACAGGGTCTAAAGCTATGTTCTCTCATCTGATCGCTCATTAGTGATTAATCTTTCATCTACTGCAAGGTTATTGAAGGAAAGGAGCTGCTTGGCAGTCGAACAGACAAAGAGAAGGAAAAGCTTAAGAGGGTAAGTGTATAATTTAAAGGCAGCATATGGTATTCTCAATATGAGAGTGAACGTGCTGATGCTGAAACCAAGCTTTAATGATCTGATAATGTTTCCCAGATTGAAATTTACGACTCTATTCATAGACATCGGCTGTGAGAGATACTGAGAGGATATGAAACATACAACTTCTTGAAGATAAACTGATTATGATATTGATTTGGATGCAATGAGATGACCTTCAATGATGAGATAGCTTCTCAATATTCAGAAAATTCTTCTTGTAGAGAATTTGCTCTGTGCAATATGATTTTACATTGTGATTGCTAATGTATTTTGTGCATAGTGTATCAAAGAGTTTAATGCTGGAGCTCGTTTGTCATATGCAGAAACCAAAAAATTGGAGATTAGCTTGCCAAACCACTGTTGGAACACCTGATTCGACAGGGCTGGTCCGTATATAAATATATATTCTATTATACTGCAATTTTTTGTTTCAATGAAACTAAATTGAAATGTTTGATATTTGGTGCAGGTTGTCATCCAGCAACTGCCTGAGTGGAAAGGACATGAATGGAAATACGAAAAAATACCGACTTCAGAGTTGCCACAATGACACATTTTTGTGTATTATTAATTGTAAATCATTAACAGTTGTTTGAAACCTTAGTACCAAGATGGTGAGAGATCATCTTATACCAATGCTTAGAAGAAGACATGCAGTATTGGTTGCAATTAAAGCTTGAAAATAACTAGTAAAATGAAACATAGCAACAAGTATTTACGGCAAAAAGGAGAACATAAACTGGAAGACAAAAATTTGACCATTGATTTCACACTTCAAAGACAAGGGAATGTTTAATCCTGTGCTGGTAGGGAAACCATAGTTTATTGGAAGGTTCAAGGAGTTTCGAGATAAGTTGAAGGATAACTGTATCAGTATACAAACAATTCAACACATCTGCACAGCTTCCAAATTTTCAATGAAAGTAGCTAGATCCATCCAATTGCACGTAAAATACATTAGAATTGAAAAGGTCTTTGTTTTCTGTACTTATCCAAAATTGAACAGAATGTCCTACTCCTACCAATGCCTGTAATGTTCCAGTACCATCATTCTTTTACAATTATTTTTAACATAACAAGTATATACCATTCATGAAAAGGACCATACCCCAATAATCATCTGTGTTAAAAAAGCTCTTCTAACTTCAAAATTCTTCTGTCTTTGATCCCATATCATAGTGTTGATCAGCTTCCATTTTCAATCCTTCCATTGTTCTCTTCTCTAGGATTTTCCAAGTCCCTTTCATTTCTAAATCCAAGTTCATTCAAGTCTTGTTTTGCCATTAAGTTTCTGCAGAAGACCAATGAAAGATTACTGGGATTATGATATATAGAAATTCTTTTGAGCTTGATGCATATAAGTAAACAATTAATGATTTTTCATCAAACATTCTCTAATTCAGCAGGGCCTAAATACTGCCTTTGTTGACTCGTTCCCAGTGAATTAAACTGTGCATTGACTGGGCATTCCCATCCAAACAACTTTAATGGGATTAAAGTTATAGTGGACAGTGTTGTGAATGTCACAGCAGTAGGGTAAACCACAGAAGTCACAAATTTCTGGAAGAAAGATTCAAACATTTTTAGAAGATAACAGCACTACCAAATATATCATCTAAGCTGAATCGTAATTTGTTAGCAAGAAAAGACAATTTCAGCCATCCTCACATTCATTTCAACCTCTTAAATTGCTATCAAAACAATCAAAAGATACATTAACAATGTTTGATCCTAAGGTAATTAATCTCTTTGTACAGCCACACAAGCCGTTGGCAAATAAAATTAACTCCAACAAGATCTATAAATCATCACCACACTGCTTATGAAACTAATCTATTTCGGTTCTAGAACTTCGCAAAGACAGCTGTGGGTTGAGAAAACAAACAAGACATGATTTTATAACAATAACTAAGATCAAAGAAGTACAAAATTTAACGAAGCATTATATTGTTCTACTACTAGCAATATGTTCTACAACATAACAAGCTAAAATCGAACTTTAATCCAACTAGCAACCACAAGCCGATTTGCAAAATTTCAATAAGATTAAATAAAACTCACTTGGCCATGCGACATTCAAGATACTTTTTCGAGAAGATCCGACACTTTTCAGATTGGTGCCCAGAAGATTTAAGACAACCGATGTAATCTTTCTTCTCCTAAAATACACAACAACAAAGTTAAAACTAAGTAACTAAGGAACCCTAAGCTAAAAACAATCACTTTATACATCCGAAAAAACCAAAACGGAAAGAAAATACCTGATCACATTGATGCATATGATCTAAAGGGAAGACTCCTTTCTCAGGAGGAACAGGTCTCGCTCCCCTGTTACCACCAAATGCTCCACCTGCCAAAAATATTTAATCTTTTATTTAATTTACTGCCAAAGCTCACTCTCTTTTTTTTTTTTTTTTTTTGAAGTTATCCAGTGCAATCAAGATTGCATTTTTATTGTTGGTTCAAATGCAGTTTCATAAGGAAACGTGTGAGGCAACAACAGAAAACAGAAAAAACAAATCATGGGTTGGAGTTACCTGCGCTCATTTGATAAGGGTTTTAGTTGCTTTCGCTCACTGAGTTGGCTTTGCTGATCCGCTTTAAAATTCTCGCAATTATGGGACTAGTTTTCCAGGAAGTGAAGACTAGAAGCTAGATATGGCGCGTGGCGGGCAGAGAGATTGGCGACCAGAGAGATGTGTGTTTGTTGGCGGAAGCGACGGCGGCGGTGGCGGCAGCTTTCGGGATTGCCTTTGCAATTGGAGTCCTCTTTTTTTCTTTTAGCTTTCCGAGTTGTTTTTGGGGTGAGGGTG
Source organism: Clausena lansium (assembly GCA_030449835.1). Taxonomy (NCBI): domain Eukaryota; kingdom Viridiplantae; phylum Streptophyta; class Magnoliopsida; order Sapindales; family Rutaceae; genus Clausena; species Clausena lansium. The sequence continues at coordinate 5,233,113 of JASUUF010000369.1, forward strand.
CGAGACCGTGGGAAGGGAAGGGAAGGGAAGAGTAATTTCAAGGGGTCATTGTAATTTCAATTTTATTAAAGGTCAAATTTGTCATTTAATATAAAATGTAATATTTTCCCATAAACTCTCTGTGACCATCACAAAACAAGATTTTTTTTCTATAAAAAAAAAAATAAAAAATTTAAACTCTGGTGATGATATATTAAAGTTTCTGAATCAAACTCGTTTCCTTCTATAACGTATGAGTGGCCTAAACAATAAACCTTTACTTAATGATTCTTGAAAATGATAATCTAGTCTTTCAAACTTATCTTACTAAAGAATTTCGAGAATTGATCAACTTCAAAACTGTAAAAATCAAAATAGAGTTGTTTCTTTTCCTGTAACAAGAATGCCTATGAACAAGGACACGATTGCAAGAGTCAAAAAGTACCAACATAAAAGGTGGATCAAATGACTCTTATCAAATTCAAGACCACACACACGAAGGGCCAAGAGGAATAGATGCTTGATCTTCTGCAAAAAGTCCTATCCCACAAGCTATAAACTATAAAGAATAGTTAATACAAATGTTAATGAGTAAACACGCTCCATAAAAAGGGAAGAATATACAGTTTCGATGGATTGATTGAATATTTTTTAATACATATGAAGATTGGCTGGCTGTCGACTCTAGCCTAAGTGAATGAATCTTCACCCTTTTGTATTCTTTAAGCCAAAAAGAAAAAGAAAAAAATTGTGTATATAAGATAAAATTTGTTCCCGGCCTCTTGCATCCACAAACGGATGCGGGCAACCAAATTGCAGAAACCTATTCTGTCCATTGCTGTACTTGTATAACTCTTCTATTAACATAAAATCTGTACTTCCAGTTCAAAGTATAAATAGGAATCTACACTGGTGATGTGCTCGGAGACGATGAACTGGTTGAACTTAGCCGATGTGCATTTGGATGCTGAATTATTACTAAGACAGATTCTTTTGAGCTTTTGTCATGAGAACAAGACGTCGGCTACATGAGCACAAAAAAGCGAGTAAATAGACGTGTTGACTGATGTACTGGTTTTGGAGGGTAATAAAAGTTGATAGAAATTGAAAACAGTTACAATAATCAATGCACTGATAAAAGCTTGAGTTTAAAATACATACCACCCCAATGTGCCACTCGTGACAACTAAAATCTTTGAACGCTGCTGCGTCCATTTCCTGCAGTTAGATGAATCAGTATTATAAAACTGAATGCCACAGTCTATCTCCCGCAGTTTAAAGTGTCTTGCGTGTATGTTTATGCTATGTAAATTAAAATAAAACTCGAAGCAGAGAATAATAGCCCAAGTAACTGAAGAGGTCAAATGTGAACATGAAACTTACAATACTATAGATGGGAGGCACCATTGTATTCCCTTTAGATTTTGTAGTTGGCATAACAGAGAAACGGGGTGCCAGGTCTTGTGACCTAAATGTCCACCTGAGCGAGAGAAGGCAACAAAAAAGCAGTTATCATGTTGAAGTTGAAGAAAGGCAAATCAAGGAACATGTAATGATTTCTTGTAATTTGAACTAGTCCAATAATCCACTTAATTTTAAAAACTACATGTGCCTTAGGAACAAAAACTCACGTAATTGAGTTACAGAAAAATACCCAATGTACAGAAAAATGCAGAATTGTGCCCATTCTCGAACTAAAAGGCGAAGCCAGTAATTTTCAGAAGAGTCATCCACATTAAGGTATATCTGGCATTCAAATAATTAAAAAATCTCAAAATTCATGTCCCCATTTGTTCCATTCAAACCTATAACTTTAGAAAAGAGGGTGAAACCAATATGTTCCTACCACAGTTTCTGCCATAGCTACTATCTGCATTGCTCCCTGAAATTTTCTGCACAATTCAAGAGAAACCAGCACATCAAGTTCAACAAATTATTCTCCTTGCATTGTTTTTTGGTAGAGAATGGACTATTTACAGATAAAAATATATGTTGTCAACATATTTAAACATTTCAGAACACGTACTTGAACATAATGTACTTTGCATATACAGCATCATGCATTGCCTGAACATCCTCATCCTCTATGAAAGCCAATTGTTCCCGCAACACAGAGAGATTTTGAGAAATATGGTGGAAAATCACATAGAAAGAAATTAAATAGTTAAGCAGAAGCAGAACCTGCACAGCAGAAATTTAAGGAATCAATACGCTGTCTTAAGGAGATAGTTTAATGCCACTGAGAAGTTCTTAAAATCAGAAAAATGTTGGAGATTGATGCCACTTTCACAACCTAATGTATTAGGTAAATAAGAAACTCACTGCGAAGTAAGGTACAGAAGCTCTGTACCCAACAAGAGTCAAGTAAAAGACACACCCAAGTGCAGCTGTAGAGCGGCGCTCAGTTACTGATAGACGCTCACACATAATGCAGTAACCATGAGAGATTAACAAGAATGACACGAAAGAAGCTGTCTGAAAAAGTACTCCAGTAACATACACACCAAAGGACATCCACAGAGAGCATATCTGAAAATGAAAACATGAATACCTGCAAGAATGATGGCTCAAATTTAAACAATAATTTTCCTAGAAAAGAAAAAAAATTAAAAAAAAAAAAGTTTAGATAGCTAGAATCTGGAGAAGATAGAAAGAAGGGCACCATATTCTCTCAAAACTATTAACTTCACAACTTTCCACCTTTACTTCTGTTTTATAAAACACTCATTTTTTTCCCCATCACAGCATATACACAAAAAATGTTGGATTATACCCACTTTGTTAACATATGGTTCAATAGATACTTTCAAGATGTTGTATGGAATACAACCACAGTTATGCATAATCTCGTTAAAAGCATAGAACTTTATGTAGAGCTCCCTTAGTTACCCATTTAACATGACACGTCAAGACTACACAAGTAGATTCCCATCATATTTTAATCTCTCTCGTATAATTAAACAGGTTCCAAAATACTTAACCTCCTCCATTTGATAAACTAGGTATGCTCATAAAATGTCTACATATTTTATGATTCCCATAGGGACCTCGCAATTTGATTAGAAAATTGAAAATCATACCCAAAATATAGTATTCTTTGAATCCTAAGAAATTACAGTCCTCTTCTGGTTATACAAATCACCTTCCTCAAAAACAAGTGCAAAACATTTGATCTTATCTCTACTAAAAAGGCAGACCACAGTGAAGCAATCAAAACAACTGAAGACGACAAACAATATAAACGCAGAACTGTCTTAAGCACATAACACCTGTGATGAGTAAAATCAAGCCATAAGATTGTCCAAAAAGCCAAAGCCAATTGCAGTTTCGATTTTTCTGGGCAATAGACATTATTGTTATACACTTCGGCTGTCTATCATTATTATACACTTTGGTTCAGAACATACCAGAACAGGAAGGATAGAGTAAGCTGCAATGCTTTAATCAACGGAACAGATGCCAGCGTCCACTGCAAATTATTTGCCTGCTCTAGTATAACAATAACACAATTCAAAACATATGAACAAATGCAGAAACCAAAACAGTCAAATCATCATCTAAAGCATAACACAAGTTCACAAAACTCAATAATCCCATAATAAGCCTAATCACAATAAAACAAAACAAACCCATAAATCAAAAAAAAAAAAGTTTCATTTTTAACTCTCACAGACTCACAGTAAGATCCACAAACCAAAAAGTTAACAAATTAAACACTGAACAAAGAAAAAAAACACCTACCCATCTAATCAAATCACTCTAAATTACGAAAAAAATATTACTGATCAGATAAAATCAAATATAATCACCTGAAAATGGCGGTTTTTGTATGTGTTAATGGTCCAAGAACAAGCAGAGAGGAACCAGATCAACAAGAAAGCCAAGTACAGCGAAGGGAGCGGTCGAAACGACTCATCAAGCCCGACATGAACAGTTTTTGGTTCCATTTCGATGTTTAAGAAGCTGAAGCTTCGTAAATTTTAATGAATTTAAAGAAACGTTAATTTCAGTTTTTAAAGTAGTTGCAGTTTCTGTTCTTTATATACGAGGGAAGGCTCTGAACGTAGCCCTTTTCTTTATTTTTATTTTATAATTTTTTTTCGAAAATTGATAATTCAATATTTGTTCGAATAATTAATAAATGTATATTTGGTCAATGACTTTCATATTTAAAAAAAAATTACCACGAAGTTTTGAGAAATTACTATAAGGGTAAGGACTAAGGATTAGTGCTTATCTCATTTTCACGCTTATTCTTTACGAATAATATTTGAGATTATAATATTTGAGCCACAATTATTATGTATCGTTTATTTATTAAATAAAAAATATAAAATTATTTATCACTTTATTATATCATTCAATAGATGAATGCTGCATTAAATATACATATTTTTTTAAAAAAAATTTATGATCCTATACTATTATAAATAGACATGGGTAAAGATTATTAAAATATCAATACTAACAAGAAAAGATTTAAATATTCTTTTAAATATTGAAAGTATAAAGGATATAAATAAAGTTTTTTCCCTAATTATTGCTATCTATTTAATATGTATGATATGTTTTTTGTATCAGGATGTGAAAAATGAATGTAAAGAAGATGGGCCACGTTTGGAGGCAATGAAGTCAGTGGATTAAATGCATGGTGCTATCACACAACAAAGCCATTTTCAATGTCCTGATAATTAGGCCTAAATTGGGAGGACTAACTCAAATCATCAAAAGCTTGTTGAATTTGCTACGCATATTTGTTTATTTTAATTTCATTTGGCCTGCATTTCATGGAAATATTAGTTGTTTTAATGCCACAACATTCGGGGCAAGGGCAAGGGCAAGGGCAGGGCACAACGTGGAATCCACGCATATCATTTGTGAGAGAGTTGTTTATAATAGTTTTATGATTAATTGTGATTTCCATGACTCTTTGAGAGCCTTTCAATGGGGGATCGCCATTGATTTCATAAGAACAATTTTATAGGATAAAACTATGTTGCAACGGCTGCAACAAACCACAGTCTTTTGTCCTTTTCTGATTTAATTATATAGCAGTCCCTGAAATTCTTATAAAATTAAAGAAAGATCTAAAAGTTTAAATTTTTTTATATATAAGTCCTATTTAGGATAAAATGACATTTGAAAAGAATCTTTTAACTGCCATTAACACTTGATTCTTGAGTGATGATAGCCGAGAGGGATGCAGAGTAGTAGAGGAGGCAACAATGAGCCATCAAGCACCTAATTAATTACTACAATAAATATGGCCTTTAGCAATGGTAATTTAAGCTGGTTGCGATAGGCTCAAGACAGTGAGACGTAAAATCACCATTACAAAATCTTTAGTGATGGTTTATTAACTTTTGCCCAAGCAAAAAAAGAAAAAAAAAAGGCCGCCGACATTTAAAAGAATATGTAGAAACTAATAAATTTATTATTTAATTACCTTTAATTAAGAATAAAATATTATTACAAGGATTCACACGCGCAAATTTTTAAAACAAAAAAACATAGATAATTCTTCATAAACATAAATCTCAGAAGCTTTTGAATTATTTTTTTAAGAAGATTTTAAACTAGCTTCTTTATATATATATATTTGTAGTCTTTTTGTATGAATTTATTAGGCCACATTTAAAATTTCAAAATGGCTCTTTTAAATTTTGAAAGCAATGTTGGTATTTTATATATAAACTAACAAGTTGTATGTACGGATAAACTAACATATCAGCTAATACTAAAAAGAAAAATGTGATAATAAAGTTTTATAACAATAAAATAATAAAGTGTTATAGCATCATATGTATTTTATGTCTACAACTATTTATTTCATATATCTCTTTAACAACTCATATTTTTAATACATATTCAATTTATTTGTTCTATATTAAATGTATATTACAAAATATATAAAAAAAAAATTGTTTATATGAGATTACATTGTTGCACTGACACTATCAGTCATTTTTATGGGCAAACTAAGTCGACGGATGAAATTTCAAAAATTTAAAGTAATATGACTTATGTGTAAATATTTCAAAACTTTTGGCATTTATGATTCTACAATAAACAATAAGGACTATAATGTTAAAAAACTAATTGAACAATCTCCAGCCGTTAAACAGCTTTTCCACTAGATCTATGGGCTGACTCAGAAAAGGACAAAGTTGTTGTACCTTGCAACTGTTGCAGGGTAGGTGGATCCAAAGGATAATATTAATATATATAAACTATCAATTTTTCCTCCCATCCTACAAATTTCTTTCAAAATTGGGTGGGTTGGTTATTAATTTGAATAAAAATATGACAGTATCTAGGAAAGAATGTGGTTTTAACAACCAATCTAGTTTAGGCAACTGGCTTTGACATTCTCAAAGGCTTAATTAACATATAAAAGCCTCCTTACCTTAAGAAAGGAATATTTGGGCAGCTAGGATTTTATGTGGCATCATCATCACAACATGTAACGTTTAGGTGAACAAACTCACTAACAAAACTAGTTCCCTTCTATACTACTCCATTTTGGGAACAATTCTATATAACTAATTATATATTTATTGTGCATTGATGATCAATTGATCATAACCAGTGCCATGTTTTACTAATAATTGTCTTGTTAGGCTAAAACTTAAAGTTAATTGAATGGAGAATTTTGACTGGAATCTGGGGTTTATTTTCCTCTTATGCGATTATGCATGCAATATATATATATATATATGCTCTTCTTAATTCCTATTTATTTCATTTTTTTTTTCTTTTTTGTAATCTTTCACTCTTTAGTAAAGATTCAACCATAATATCGGCCATTTATTATGGATATTAATTGTGAGATAATACAAATGTAACTCATGATTAAAGGTGACAAAATTAATTTGCTTTGGGATTACTGGCGGATCCGTCCCATTCAGGATCAGGTCAAGATTCAAGCAAGATTTTATATGTGTTTCTAAAAACCAATCAAGTTGAGACCAAACCTTTCTTTTTTTTTCTAATTTATTTTCTTCGGAAACAAGTTCAAAGATGATGACGATCACAAATTGCTACCATCTTTATCTAGATTTAGAAACTAGCGATGGATTTACGTGGGCCATGAACTCCATTTTATTAGGGACTATATCTTACAAAGACTGTACGGAAGCAAAACCCTAATGATATACATCATTTTTTTTCTGCAACACAAAACTTAAAACTTATAATGAGACTGCTACAAACTTTATGTTTTACATAACAAACCGCTCACGTAATATTAAAAGTCTCATGATGTGTGTTAATACAATTTTGATTTGATAACAACTCAGAATTTTGAACATGAATATTCAATTTTTTGTTTTTTTGAAAAGAATCCTCCTTTTCTACTTTCTAGATTGATTATCTTTGTTTTTTTTTAATATTGTTATCTTTATTAATTTGCTTTATTGAGTCAGTTATTTAAAATTTCTTCATAGTTTTGACTTTATTGTTACAGTTAACGACCGTTAGAAGTGGCGTATGCTACTAAGGGCTAGTTTGGGAATGCTGTCACTTTTAAAATAATTGTTGTTAGTTGTACTGTAGAAATAATCAGCTGTGAAGAGAATTAGATAAACGTTTGGTAAAATTTATTTGTAAAAGTGTTGTGAGTTTTAAAAATATTTATATGTGTTTAGTAAATCTTACTATTAAACTGCTGTAAGAATGTAAATAACTGAATTAGACATAATATTAAATAAAATTTATTTAAACATTTATAAACGAGTATATAAAATATTTTTTGTTATGTACATATAATAATTGATAATTAAAATAAATATTTTATATTATTAATCTTATTTTTTATTTTGTTATCTCAATATAATTGGCAATAATAATAATCTCTTTAAAGTTAATGCTTTTATTTCTTAATAAATAACGATAATTTTAAATTTTTATGATATATATGAGGATATATATGGAATTGTATTAAATTAAAAAGTGATTCTCAAAATCAGATTTTGAAAAGCTACTCATTTCTTACTTTTCAAAATCCTTTGTAGGATGATGTGTTTTTACTAAAAGTGATTTATAAAAAAATTCACCAAATACTAAAATTAACTTTTAACTTTTCAAAATTACTTTTGAGCCTGCTAAAAGTAATCACTAACGAGCTATAAAATATGCAAATATAAAACTTTTAAAAAACAAATTACTTCAATCAGTGGCCAATTCAATTATGAGTAAATTCAAATCACCATATTTTAATAATCTCACAATGGGATGTTGGAAAAGAAATTAAAAAGTTAAAGAAAAATCCAAGGATATTTTCACCTTTTGATATTTCCAAAAGTTAGGCTTACACCCATATTTTTATAACCGTGTGAGGGTGACCAATAATTTATGGTGTAAGAACAGTCCATTTCTGAGAAAATTAGAAGCAAATTGTTGTATTTTAACATTACTTACTTAACTAACACCCTTTTGTTTTCACGTACTACGAAGACTCTGAAAATTATATAATTACGTGAGGGAGTTCATGTTTGTTAGCTTCAATTTTTTAACTTTGGAGTTAGTGAGATGTGACTTGGAATAGAGGGTCAGTTTGGTAATGTTATAGTTTTTAAAATAATTGTTGTTAGTTATATTAAAAAAATAATTAGTTGTGAAGAGAATCAGTTAAATATTTGATAAAATTTATTTTTAAATGCTGTGAATTTTAAAAGTAGTCGAGTGTATTTGGTAAATCTTACTGTTAAACTGCTGTAAGAATATAAATGATTGAATTCGACATAATATTAAATAAATTTTATTTGCACTTTTATAAATATGCATATAAAATATTTTTAATTGTGTATATATAATAATTGATAAGTAAAATAAATATTTTATTTATTAATTTTATTTTTTTATGTTGTTATCTCAGTATAATTGGTAATAATAATAATTTCTTTATAATTAATGATTTTATTTCTTAATTAATAAGGATAATTTTGGATTTTTTAAATACATATGAGGATATATATGAAATTGTATTAAGTATAAAAGTAATTCTCAAAATAAGATTTTGAAAAGCTACTCCTTCCTACTTTTCGAAAATGATTTTTAAAAAATTTACAAAATACTAAAATTAACTTTTATCTTTTCAAAATCACTTCTGAACTTTTCAAAAGTAATCTCAAATGAGCCCTGAGTCACAATTGAAATATGGATAAAAATAATTATGCGAAAGTGAGCCTTTACTTTTTATTGGAGATTAACCATTCTAGTTTGAAAAATAATGAATTTTTACAAAATTTCAGTTGATATTATTTTTGTCAATTGTAAATTTCTTCATTCGATCTTCTCTCATTCTGAAAAAAAAAATGTAGCTAATGTGGTTCAAATTTAGAAAACGAATGAATATATCGATAAATTTCTTTCTAAATATATAATCCGAATTAATTGAATAAGAACATAGTTTTTTCATTTATTTATTTATTTTTTTGTTTTTTTCCCCTTTAAGGGTATTGTTTGGTAGTTGGTGATTCTAGCCAGTTTTAATGTCTGAAAATATCATAAATATTTTAAACGAGAATGGAGAATGAAGCATCGAGAAATCATAAAATAATTTTTCTGATCCCACAAAATTAAAAAATTAAGATATGATAAGATTGTGAAACTGTAACATACACTATACAAAACAAAATTGTACTTTAATTATTTTATTGAAGTGAATGAAACAAGATCCTATATTGTGCAGTGCAATTAGTTTGGAGAATCTACAACTTCCCAAAATTTTTCCTTATAAAAAAATTTATAATTAATTCATCAGCTGTGTGAAAGAAAAATTAACATTTTATAGGTAATTATTATGTTAGGTCAGAATTGCAGGCAGCTGCTATGTCTAATATAACTTATAATTGACCTAAAATTAATTCCTCAGTACTGGAAAATTATTTAATTGCCAACAACTTAAAAATACCAAGAAGTTATTTTTTAAGTTTTATGGTATAGTTATAGTTAATGTAACAAAACAAGGTCTTTATTTAAAATATATTAAGATAAAAGTTAAAATATTATGAAAATTTTTAATATTCATAGTCATCATTAATTTTTTATATCATTATATGGGACAAGATATCAACTTCAGTTTGTGTTAAAAAAATCTAAGATAACTTACAGAATGGATGGACCCATTTGATGAAACCTCTTTGAGTTGTTGTTTCTATACACGTGTTGTGTTGAAACCAATGCAATTCTTGTGCTTTGGGCCAGATAATAGACATATACAAATGTGCCCATATTCATATTTATTTCCAATCTCTTTTAAAAAATTTCCTTTTTATAATTTGTTTGTCTTTTAATTAGAGAGATTAATGCTCATTATTCACATATATATATATAAGGAAGGCAATTCAGTTGATGACGGTCTAAAAAACTAAAGAGTTAATTGATGCTAATTATATTTGGTGCATAGGATGGTCCTCCAAATATTATTCGGAAAGCTTTACTTTGAAATTAATTGATCTTTAAATTGTATTCATTTTTTTTTTATTAAGTAAACTTTTGATTCTCATACAAAAAGATTAAAGGATGAGAGAGGGCTAATATTTGTCCAATCAAAGGCCATCATAAAATTCAACACAACCGTTACGTGCATTGGCTAATTAATTAAGCAAAATTCAATACAACTTTGAAAATCAACTTTTCTTAAATCTCATTGTGAATGAAGGCCCTAAATTTCAAAGCTAAAAGCAGAAAAAAAACTCATATTATAAAAGTGTTTTTCCTTGTATGAAATTGAAATGGAACTCCCACTGATTAAAATTTAGCAATAATTGTTATAATAAAAATGGTATTGAACAAGATAAAACAAATAGTATTATCTTTCATAAAACAGACAAATGAACAATCCTTCACGGACAAATGTAACAAGAAGACATATGCGTGGTGTGGACACACGAGAAAGAAAATAATTTTTAAATTCTAATTGAACGTTTGTTTGATGCAATGTATATATATCTTGTGGAGACCATGGTCCCAATAACCCAAGTATCTAACCTTCTATTGTCTTTTTGCTTTATTTTTTTCTTAATTATTATTACTATTCTTTGGATGGCTATAATCTGTATGATAAAATAAACTATTATATCTATCTTTAATAATTTTGTTAAAATTATTTTTTAAAAAATATATTTATTACGTACTATTAATTTTTATTTCATAATTAAATTTTTTTTTTAACTCACCTCACCTCAATTCCAAACCGAACAGCAGACTATAGAATAGTGTTTGATTTTTTCAATCTTAAAAGTTAGGATAAAGTCATTAGTTCATTTGCATCGGTTTGATTTTTTCATTAAATTAACAACTGATTTTTAACCATATAAAAATATAATTATACACTGAATTTAGTTGATTGCAGTTTTTAATATTTTTTTCTCTCTCTTATTTTCTTCCACTTTCCTTCGTTTTCTCACTTGCCAAACACCCACTATAACAATAAAGTTTTTAGATTTGTTTTGTTTAGAGAATTCGCTTCATTGAGTGTAATAAAGTTATGTTATGAAACTAGATATATTCGGATCTCCAAACATTGAAAGCAATAATTTATTGCTGAAAATTCCACGTGGAGCCCTTTGGCTTTTTATCCACAAAAATTTTCATTTTCAATTTCAAGTCTCAACTACTCAAATGTCATATCCCTTTAATAATTAGTCCGGTTCGAACCACAATCACGAGTGGCATTTGGGCAAATTTAAGTATCCTGCATCTAATCGCCAAAACTTTACATCACAGCAAATATGTACAAAACAAGTAAACAACCCATCAAAAAAGCGACTTGCTACATGTCATTGTGAATCCTTAATTGCTATTGTTTTTCCTTTGCATGGGAAAATCACGGGCTTCCCCCTCCCCCCAAAAAAAATAACAAAGGCTTGAGTTACGTTGAGTAATGAGATGAATTCTCTAAACCAATCAAATTTTAAAAAATCTAATTGTTGTAATAGGTGTTTGGTAAGTGAGAAATCGAGAAAAAGTTGAGAAAAATAAAAGTTGGCATGAAGAGATCAGATTTTGACTGAATGAAAGGATCAAAAGAGAGTGATACATAATTTTTCATTAATTATTTTTACTTTTTAACCAATTCTTTTACGTCACGTAAACTATCAATTAAGTCCGTACAAGGATATTGCTTGTGGCTATATCATCATTGAAAAAAAGGTTTTCAATAATGTGAAAAATGTTTAAAATCAAACCACAGTTGTTTTATCCCCAAAGATGAGGTTGTTTATTTTTTGAACTGAAATATGAAGATGACCAATGAATAGATATTTTTAATTGTTTGCTTTCTTGACCTAAGACAATTTCTTTTTTTCTTTTTTTTTTCCTTCCTTATGGAACCAAAAATACCACTGTTTTTGACTTAAATGCAAAGAGAACTAAATAAACATGTAAAAGCAACTTCAGCATTATTCATTCTAAAACATACACGTACTTGGACCTCTTGCTTTCTGTTTTGGTCTTTTTTCTCCCAAACAGAGTTGCACTTTACCATTAAACACACACACACGCACACTTGGTTTTTATTCGTTTATTTAAATTTAAAACTCTCTGTTAGTAAGTATTTGTCAACAGTGAAACAAATGGTAGGTTACGGGTCACTATGAAAAGAAATTAAAGGAGCGTATTTCCTTCACTCTTCCCTACAAAAACCCTACCATTACTCTTCTCCCTCTCCATAACTCTCTCTCTTCTCTCTTCTCTCTTCTATCTCTCTCCTTCTCTTAAACAAATTTAAATGGCCTCATCATCAGAATTATCAAACATTTCATCAGAGGAAGCTGAAAGTGCCAGCACTAACTCCTCCAGCAATAATTCACTGTCGCAGCAGCGCAGCAGGAGCAATATCAGATGTAGTTCACAGAATCACCCTGGAAGTTCCAGGCCTAAGAGAAAAAGAGAGAGCGAGTCCGGGAGCAAGCACCCAGTTTACAGAGGAGTAAGAATGAGAAGCTGGGGCAAATGGGTGTCCGAAATTCGCGAGCCGAGGAAAAAATCTCGGATTTGGCTCGGTACTTTCCCTACTCCTGAAATGGCAGCACGTGCTCATGATGTAGCCGCTCTCAGCATCAAAGGCGACTCAGCCGTACTCAATTTTCCTGAACTTGTTGAATTATTGCCAAGGCCAGTCTCTTTGCTGCCGCGAGACATTCAAACTGCGGCCACCAAAGCAGCTTCCATGATCATTGATCCTTCCTCATCATCGGCTGACGAAGTTTCTGCTGAGCCTCATCATGATGAGGCCGAGTTGGGGGAGATTGTTCAACTGCCTAACATTGAAGGGAGCTTTGATTTCGACTCGGCCGAGTCACACAACGAGTTGAATATTCCTATTGGTGATTTGTTTGATGGGTGGGTTTACCCACCAGTTGTACAGGATTTTTGTGCAGAATTTTCTGAGCATATTTTGGCTGCTGAATCTTTGATTCCAGGTGACTTTGAAGCTTCCTCAGTGTGGGATTAATTGCTTAGCTAATTAAAATGCAGGCGTGATTTTTCAAATTTTTTTTTTGGTTTATTTACTAAAATCAGTTGTTTGCTACTTTGTAATATATAATTCATACACTCTAGTGCTTGTATATTATATACATATATATATATATATATATATTTTTTTTTTTAAATGTAAACACCACTAGCTAGGTAGTAGATTGTATAACCCGCTGATTGAAAAAAGAAAGATTGTTGAATATTATTATTATTATTATTATATTGAGAGAGCACAGCGATAAGTACTTGTATTTAGACAAAGAAGTTTTGCAATACAAAGACAAAGTCAATGTTACATTTGGCTGGAGTTACCGTTAATTGAAAAAAAAATAATGTTAAACCAGACCGAGCTTATTGTTAATTGAAAAAAGGAAATTATCAGTAGAATACCTTTACTAATTTACTCCATTATCAAACATACTACAATATTTTTAAGGTGAATCAGTCGTTTACCTTAAGTTGACAAAATGTATCTGCCGTCAGCTAAACCATTAGCTGCCGTTAAAATGTGATGACGTTAGAGGGGTAGTTTAGTATTTTGATATGACAATAAGGAATAAAGTGATCATTTAAGGGTATACAAGTGATAATATGATAATTTAAGGATATACAAATGATAATTTTTCTTTACCTTAATTTGAGTTTCAATGGCAAAATCGTCACTTTGCTACAATTCCGTTAACTTTTAGACGGAAGTTAATGATTCAGTGGACAGCAAATACATTTTATCAACTTACAATGAACGATTGATGCACATTGAGAGTGTTGTTATACGTTTTATAAAAATGTATCTTAAAGGTGGACGAGTAAAAGTTTATCTTGAAAAGATAATGAAAAAACACATTAATCCTCAACGGTTACCGCTATTTTTGTCTCCGTAACACTCGAGAATCTTGATCATTTTTGTACTATTGCTATTATTATTCGTTTCTAGTGGTCAGTGATTAATGAGAACAAAATTGCTGAAAATGATGAAGCTTGGGAAGTTGCTGGAAAATATATGATGACATGTACAAAATGTACCGTTGCAAGTTCTGAACTGGAGAGAGACATGGTGGAAGAAAAAGGACATCCAATGCGACGAATTTTAAAGGAAACGCAACACACTCATCCGGTAATAAAAGCATACAACTTTACTGGTTAAATTTGGATTTATTCTTCATACCTAACGGAGTGGTTATTTCTTAGAAGATTCCCCATTTATATGTATAAAATTGATGGGATTTTTGGCTTTAATTACCTTTTCAAACTCTAAACTTTCAATTTTTTAATACTACAAGCCCCAATTGGTAATTTTCTAAAACGTTCTTATAGAATAAAAATTGAAAAAAAAAAAAATCAAAGAATGAATTTTCGATTATTGTATTAAAAGTGTCCGTTAACTAGTCGCTTCTCCATTGTATAATATTTTTTTCAGGAAAAAAAAATATATTTTATATAAAAAGAAATTAACCAAAAGTAATTGGGAAAATGACCAACCTGGTTAATTTCTTTTGGTTATTTTTTACAAAACATTTTTGATTTTCCTAAAGGATGACATCGAAAACAAAACCCTTTTGGCAAACACTACATCAGTAGCTCTAATATCCAAAAGATATTGTATTTAAGGTTATTAAGTTAAATTTTAAAATGTTTTTTTTTTTTAACAAATTGAGCCAAAAATTAAAAAAAAGAAAAAGAAAAAAAGAAGAAGATAATTTGTAACGTTTGATTGAATGTTGAAGAAAATTTTAAATTTTGAATGAATCAAACCTAAAGGTCACAGAAGTGACATAAGCTTTGTGTTCAGCGTGATCCATGTGGGATGTGGCCACCAATCAACATTGAGTGTCCACAATATTTAATGGAGGCTCATTATTTTACCCAAATGCGCCTTTTCTTTTCTTTCTTTTTTTCAATTTGTTAATTATATCATGTTCCAAAAAACCAAAAAAAAAAAAAAGGTTAATTATATTGCACAGAACCTAAACAAAATCAATAAAAGTGGACGAAAACTATATTTACTTTCGACATTTTATACAATCACCTATAATTGAGTACATAATTTGAACTCAAAAAGTCTGATTTTAAAGCTGTTATTATTTATTTAGTCATGTGGAATATGGGACATTTTTTTTTTTTTTGAATTACACCAATTGTGATACATCATCTCTAAGTCTCAGCCACACATCATGAGCTTAAATTTGTTGATCACAAGTCACCGTCACGAAGCATAGCCCTAAAATTTGGGTCTACTTTATGGAGACAACGAGCCATTATTGAGTAATTGATGTATGTGAATATGACTTCTCCTGTAGCTGGGTTGAAAATGACGCATTAATTTAGATTACATGTATCCGCTCCTGCACGGTGTAATATTTGTCATTTTGGATATGAGTTCGTATGATTTTTGCTTTTGAATCCACTTAATCTATTATTACTGTTTGAAAATTAATGAGCAAATTAATCATATAAGCATACTAACTATTTCTAACCATGTCGCGTGGTTAATTATTTTGTAATCAAGTTGCTAATTAAGTTGATGTTGGTTTTTGTTTAATTGTTTTCATAAAATAATCACAACAAGAAGAGGCTTTGCTTATATTATTTATAGACGTTTACAAATTGTAGTAACTAGTCTTTGTTTATAACTTTAAATAATAATTGAATATAACTTTAATCCACCAACCGAGACAATCAAATCTTTTAGCCAAATATTAATTGAGTTTTTAGGTCAAATTTAATAAGATCATCGGAAAACGATCAAAATGTACACAAATTGCTACGTATTAATAAAAAAATCATTTACCAACTATTTTATTTGTCTTTTTTTTCCATCCACAGTTAAATCGTGATTTAATTGAAAGCAGCCTCGATTATGGAGAGTAAAGCAAGTTTAACTTTATGTATTCGTCTCTTCTTGTGAGTTGCTGCATACTTTAATTATGTATAGTCAGAAGCAATCAAGCTTTAATGATTAAGAATTGTGAGATTCATAATCTACTTTCTTCGTAATGATTTGAAATTATCCGGTTGCAAATAAATAAATTAAATCGACTCCACCACTTGTTGAATTTGCCTTTGGCTGCTTTGAACTTTGTGGATTGCGCTATAATTAAGAAACCGCTTGCACCTTCAATTAAATATGAAATATTTACATTCAAAGTTTGTCCGAATGATTTTTAAGTAGTTCTTTTTTAATTAATTTTTTGTGTTTGAATTTTTTTTAAAATATAAAAAAAATCTCACTCTCAACCTTTGAATAACAAAAAAAAAAAAAGAATATTTATTTATTATTTCTACATGTTAGAAACTTTGAACAACTTAAATCTTTATCATTGTTTACAGAAAAGTCCAAAATTACTCACCAATACCAATGTAGTAATTGAGAATTTCTTTTACACTTTCATACTCTTGACTTTATGAGTTGGATGATCGAATAATTACTCTAATCATTCTCATAAAAAGGCCGATAGTTGGCTGTTTCATTGCAATGGGGTCACTCTTAATTATTAAATGTTATAATTGGTCCAAAATTATTCTTATTAATAAAATATATAATCTGAGTTTTGGTTGTTAAGATGGTTTAGTCATTGGCCGGTGATCCTAAAGCTAGTATTATGAATTAGCTGGAATTAGATTATTGATGACTTCCATTTTAGGCATATTAGGATTTTGGAAGTTGTGATATGACATTTTTTTATAATTGTTTTAGCATTCTAACAAAACTGATGGTCAATTTTTGCGTATGATTCATTTTAGAGGATTAATGTATCTATACCTTCAGAGAGTAACAAATAATATAAGGATTACGTATACAAAGTACAACACACTTAATAATACAATCGTATTTTAGTTTACATTTTATATATATAATGTCAAGTTTTTTGGTTATATATATATATGTTCCAATCGAGGATCTGGACTTTGTTAAAGTCCAAAAAAACTATTGAGTTATATGCCTAAATAACTTTTTCAAATTCTAATAAAGTACTGGATACTAGATTAGATCAGTATTTATATATATATATATATATAAAAGACTTTTTTTATCCTACAAAAAAAAAAGACTCTTTTTTATAAATATATTATTCTCAATAATAAACTTTGCTTTTAAAGTTATAAATACAACATGGCAAGGCATTGGCGCCCATGGCCTAATGGATAAGGCGCTTGACTTCTAATCAAGCGATTGTGGGTTCGAGTCCCACTGGGCGTGCACTACCTGTACGTGAACTTAACGAGATTAAAGGACGAAAATATAACTATATATAAAAATACAACTTTTTTATAAAAATGAGGGATTAAACCATAAAATTTACAAAGACGGTAAATTTCATGGAAGACCCTTATGTTTCTTAAATACTGTTTTTGTAAATATCAATTCACGTGACATAATTATATTAATAACAATAATCTTTAATTACTTTCAAAAAGAAAAAAAAAACAATAATCTTTAATTATGTTTCAAAAACAAAAATCTTCAATTGGAGATTTCATGATGGGGTAACCTTTTTTATTTGGATTTTCTTTTTAGTGTGATAAGACTGCCATTCTGCCAACAATATTATACAATATATATATATATATTCCCTCTTTTTGAAGATGCTGCTTGCTTTTCCTAATGCGAGAAGATGGGAAAAACCCACAATCTTTAATTAATCTTTACATGTGGGTGGCTTTTTAACTTAACGTCATTTCAACACGTGGATTTTGACATTTTTTTTAACTAATAATGTTTAATTTTTCTTTTGGTTTCCCCTCCTCTACCAAGGTCACATATGCAAATAACTAGACTCTTTGAACAAATAATTAGGGGTTTCTTTAATTTTTTTCAAATCGTAAAAATTAAGAAATGCCAATATTTGACAACATTAATTTTTTTTTTGTTTTAATATATGAAAGCATGAATGTTTATTAAAAGAATTTCCTTTAGATATCCAACCAAACAAAAAAAAAAAAACTATGCTTTTCTTGAGTTACATGCATCGTGCCATTAACACATATTAGGCAGATTGACGCAATTATACATACAATAAAATCTTAAACTTTTAATTTCATCTTGTCAAATATGCAAGTACAGCTGTATATATATATGGAATTGAAACAAATTGAAAGACTTATTCAAAAAAAAAAAAAATCTATTTTTGCATGCACGCATATTATTGGCTTAACTAGCTAATTAATTAAGTAGTTGGTAAGGTGTAATATCATGATTGAGTTTCTTTTCCTTCAAGTTGTTAATTTTGTGTTATTGTTGTCTATATGCCTCAAAAGAAGAATGAATTTGTGTAGTTTCCTTGTCTATACATATGATGAGACTTTATGCAATTGGGCCTGTAGCAAGATAATTGTGATTGCCATAATGATACTTCACCTAAAATGATTTATTGAAAATGACCCATTTTTGCTACAAGCTACCATGATAATCTTATTTATTTTTTGATTAATTATTGTTTTAATTTGTTTAGCAATCATTTGAATTGAAACCACCAGCATATATATATATATGTGTGTGTGTGTGTGTGTGGAAAAGACATACCATATACTTTTTGGTTTAATTTTTGAGAAACTTCAATTGGTTAATGATTGAGTTCTTGCTATAATAAAAAGTATATGATACATAATAAAAAGATGCTGCTATAAAAAGCATTGAAAGAAATTAAATAGTAAGAACAAATTTGTTAACATGCATTTTAGCCATGAATCTGTCTATTACAAAAAGATTAAAGAGACATCATGAAAAAGCTACAAACTTTCTTCTGGGTTCAATTGTAATCTTAAAATAGATTGTGATTGAAGGTGGTGGGGTCTTCTCATGATTGTACTACACAGTTCTTTTTATTTATTAAATTTATTTAGATCCTTATCATTATAGAGAGATGTCACAATGAAGTAGACAATATATAACGAAAACTGATTTTAAATAGCATCTCAAAATAAATGATTAAGTTAAAAGGGCAAAAAAAAAAAAAAGGTGTTTATCAATATTTATGTTACATCATTGATGTTTGATGACTGTATTTAGCAAGTGCACATAAGTTACAAACATGTTACACAACCCAATTTTGTTGGGTATGTTGCTTGTTAGTTGCTACATATGTTACATAACAAGAATCAGATCAAAGAAAGTGTTTATTTTTTCACAAGACAATATTATAATTGGAAGTTATTGCTTCTCAAGTTAGTTCAAACATAAATATTGTGTGCCTGCTAGAATGCACACATAAAAACATATCCATATGACACATTGATCCTTGTGATAATGATCCTTGTGGAAAGCTGTTACTGTAAAACAACAATGAAAGCTACAAGGACCCGTTTGACAGCGATTTGTAAACTTTGTGGTTTTTTGACAGTGATTTTTTAAACAACAATGAAAGCTACAAGGATCCGTTTGACAGTGATTTGTGTTTTTGGAAAAACCGTTCTATGAAACAACATTAAAAAAATAATCATTTCATGTCTTCAAGACACTGGTATTTCGGAGAAGTAAATTAAATAACAAAATAAATTAGCGTGTGTTTAAGCCTCTGATTCATTCTAAACCTTGGCTTTCAAAGTTAAAACAATGGAGTATCCGAAAAGAGCCTCTGGGGAGAATCGATGACTGTATCTTCGATGCACTTGTTAGTACTAGTACATCTGAGAATTCTTAATTGACTAATTGTAAATAGCCCCTCGACAATGTAGAAGCTAACACTGAACAATAAAGAATGATGCAACTCTTTACTTACATGGCTTTATAAAACTCAGTGTCTTCCTTTACAAGTAAATTAAGTACAACTACAGCTGTAGCAAATGATCGTACGTACCGCTGTTAATAACTTCATCCTAAGATTATGAGCTACTGTTGTTAATTTGCAAGATCAATGCTCACTCTTCAGAGCAAGTCAGCAATGCTTCCAGCTATGGGTATTCACTGGGGAATTTCATCAAACTCTTAGTTCATTTCATCAAACATTTGACTCTGCTCAAACACTGAATGAGCAAGAGAATTTTAGCAAGCAGTGTGTGTCTGCAAGACAGCATGAGGTAGTTTATATGATATCTAACGAACTTCACCAGGATAGAGCAGCTTTAATTTTCTGTTGTGCAATAACTTTGCTGATACAAAAGACCTGGGCATCAGCAGCTTTTCTGGAGCTAAAATTCAAGCCTACCACCTCATGATTGGAAAAAGGAAAAACAAATTTTCCGGATAGGGCAGGATAAGAGTTTTATCCTGCGCTACGTCCTGTCCCATAAGCCGATGTGGCCTAGCCATACGAGTTGCTGTAAATAGTCTTCATGTTAACATTTGCATCAACAAGCTCCGCATGGAACGCATCCATAACCTAACTACATGCAAAATCAAAGACGGTTGATCAATCAACTTAAATAGAGAGATTACATAGAAAAATCATGAAGAAGTTGATATCAAACCTGAAACTAATAGTACAGAAAAATTTGCAGCAGAACAAGAGGCAGAGAAGTTAAAAGAAGCTGACAGAAGTTGTTAGACTAACCTCCAGTGAGGATGGCAATATCGTCAAGATGTTGGGTTTTGTGCTCACTAAGTTCAGGGCCATCTAGTTCTGCTTCTAGTACTCTTAAACAACAACAGTAGCAAGAGCTTCCTTCTTGATATCTTCAGAAATTATCGCAATTGGTTAGCCCCCTTGAAATATAGAAAGCAAGACTTAAAACTGGAATATAATTTGATTCATAGGTTTTCACAAAAAGGAGTAGGAGAAGAAATTACCTGAGGGTTGCAGTTAATTGCAGCCATTTGATTTGAGAAGATTAAGTCTTAACTACCACACTCCTCAGTTATATTTCATAAGAAGTCCAATCAAGTTCAAGGTCATATGTATCGATCTTTGGAATTCTTTCTGTTGTTTTCCATATTGTTCATCACTGTCAAGTGTATACTTGTTGGCGTCAACTTCCATTGCATGTGACACGAGGGTGCATGCACGACCAGCTACAATACCTTTCTCCAGTGCTGCCTAGGAAAGGCTATATGTTCTGAATGAGTACACGAGTTACACAACTTCAAATATGATGACGAAAGGTAGAATACCTGTGTTGCATTTATAGCATTTCCAACCC
The DNA here is from genome assembly GCA_030449835.1 of Clausena lansium. Taxonomy (NCBI): domain Eukaryota; kingdom Viridiplantae; phylum Streptophyta; class Magnoliopsida; order Sapindales; family Rutaceae; genus Clausena; species Clausena lansium. The sequence continues at coordinate 5,254,650 of JASUUF010000369.1, forward strand.
TCAATTTCTTTCCCTTCAGCTCTGTTTCTCTTTGTGCTTTAGTCTAGATATGCAAGTGCAACTTAGCAGATATCCATTGAAAGCAATGGAAAAATGTAATTCTGTCGACCAGAACCTGTACTCTGCGAAACCAAGCAAACAAAGAATTACTTGAATCACAGCAAAACTACCCACCATCTTAAAGTTTTGCAATTTTTTCAATAAGCTTCTCATTCTCATGGTCCTGCTCTGCTGCCTCTATTAATCGTATACATAGATTACCAAAGAGTAGCATAACTCATTTATTTACTGCATCGCCTACTGCTTCTTGTTTCCTTGGTGAGTAGTACTTGGGCACCTTTCTCTCAGCTTTCTCCAGGTATATTTCCCAGCCACTAATGACCAATAGTTCAACCTGTCACCCATATTTGAAACCACATCCAACAATGTTGTAAGGGATAAATCTTGACTTGGAGGCATAACTTACAATTATCATTCAATTGTCAGTTTCACACTGTCTGTTGTCTGAACTCTTTCCATGCCGAAGAATCACCAGTCACCACTCGTATACTTACCATATACCCTGCATCAAACCTGTTTCCTGCACTAACTGCAGCCTCATTTGCTGGCTCACTGTTTTGAACCTGCAAAAAAAGAACCATTGCATAATCGGTCATTCCAAATCAGTAAATGTTAGAAAAGCTATAACTCTGATACTATCTACAATATCAGCCATCATAAAAGGTCAAAGAGTAATCTAAATATACCTCTTTAAACATCAAATTATGCCCAGGCACTAGAGCTTAGGGGCGGACCCGGGATTTTTTCGTACCCTGGGCTAAATTTAAAAAAATATCTACTAAATGAACATGAAATATCTCAAATGATTTGACATTCATTAATTGGTTGATATATTCTTTCCAAAATCCAAGTGAATTAATTATAACCAATTAATGAATGCCAAATCATTTGGGATGATTATTTAGGATGTGTAGTATTATTCATTATTTATTTACTAGACAGTCTATTATCTATTCATTCGAATATAAAGATGCCAACCACTAATTAGAATTATATACTAGCTAACAAATTAACAATCGCCAAAAAATTATTACCCAAATGGCTAAATCACAATTGTTGATATTTGTTTAATTGTTTATACTTAATTATTGCAAGAGAGAGAATCATAGAAAGACATGCTTAATGCTTTGATTTCATCCATGCTTGTTAACGATAAGGGGAACTTTAACAAATTAAAATACAATTGAATTCTTATTAAAAATTGAAGGGAAAGTGACTGAGCAAAAAAAAAATTGAAGCAGTCAGCGGGGACCATGACCACCACCACCACAGGGGAGTGGAAGATTTTGATGTTGCTGCTTGATGGGTGTAAAAGTGGGAACTGGTAAAAGGGGAAAGGTAAAGTAAAAGTGGAGTGATAATAAATATAAAATTATTTTTTATATAATGGCAATTTTGTAAATTTAGGCATCTTTTTTAATTTTTTTTTTGGGCTACCCCGGGCTGTCCACCACTAAGAGAGAGAATCATAGAAAGACATGCTTAATGCTTTGATTTCATCCATGCTTGTTAACGATTAGGGGAACTTTAACAAATTAAAATACAATTGAATTCTCACCTATTAAAAATTGAAGGGAAAGTGCCTGAGAAAAAAAAAAAAATTGGAGCGGTCAGCGGGGACCACGACCACCACAGGGGAGTGGAAGATTTTGATGTTGCTACTTGATGGGTGTAAAAGTGGGAACTGGTCAAAGGGGAAAGGTAAAGTGAAAGTGGAGTGATAATGAATATAAAATTATTTTATATATAATGGCAATTTTGTAAATTTAGGCATCTTTTTTAAATTTTTTTTGGGCTACCCCGGGCTACAGCCCAGTGTAGCCCAGGCGGCAGGCGTAGGTCCGCCACTGAGAGAGAGAATCATAGAAAGACATGCTTAATGCTTTCATTTCATCCATGCTTGTTAACGATCAAGGGAACTTTAACAAATTAAAGTACAATTAAATTCTTACCTATTAAAAATTGAAGGGAAAGTGCTTGAGCAAAAAAAAAAAATTGGAGCGGTCAACGGGGGCCACGACCACCACAGGGGAGTGGAAGATTTTGATGTTGCTGCTTGATGGGTGCGAAAGTGGGAACTGAGAAAAGGGGAAAAGTAAAGTGAAAGTGGAATGATAATGAATATAAAATTATTTTATATAAATAGTAATTTTATAAATTTAGGCATTTTTTTAATTTTTTTTTGGGACTACTCGGGTTACAGCCCGATGTAGCCTAAGCGTAGGTCCGCCACTGCTAGAGCTGTAGTGGTTTTTCTCAGTACAACTGAAAATTTGAATGAGATTTTGGAGCAGCTGCTACCACCTGAATGACAGCCGAATAAATAAATGAGCAACAACTGCTGACCGCCAACTTACCTGTAGCCTCTTAGTAGCATCACCATCAACGTTGAAATAAAATCCCTTGGTCATTGCCTTAATCTTTGCATAACAATTCTTTTCTGCATATTAACCGTTGGTCCCCTGCCTTTGACGGTATTAAGTATATAGGCAGTAATTAAAAAAAATAGAAATTATATTTAGGATAATTATCTAGTGGCCATCACTTATTAAGTGAAACTTCTGTAAACCATCAAATTTTAAGATTGTATCTGTAAACCACATACTTTTCAAAGAAAGATCTCATACCCACTTTTCCATTAACGGAGTTAATGGAAACATAACGTCAGCATACCATCAAAAGGATAATATTGTCATTTAGTTAAAAAATAAATATTTAATTAATTATATTCTAATTTAAAAAAATAAATATTTAATTATATAAACATTCTTATCATTTTTGTTTCTCTATAAAAGCAATATTGAACAAAAAAATACCAAAAAATAAAATGAAAGTGTTTTCATCAATATAATTATTGTATTACAGGGGTAAAATAGTCTTTATGCAGAAAATCACTAACAGCAGTTAACTTTTTTAACGGAAAAGTGGTTGGGGGATATTTATTTGAAAAGTAGGCTATTTACAGATATAATCTTAAAATTTAGTAGTTTACAGAAATTTTACTTAATAAGTAGTGGCCACAAGATAATTACCCTTATAGTTATAAATTTTCGTATAGAACATAAATATTAAATTATGTTGCAAATTATAAGCTTATATTTATGGATTTTCGTAAATGTTATACTCATTGCTGTCAGACTAAAGTGTTGGCGGAATTTTATGATTTTTAATTAACATAAATGTTATGCAAGTAAATTTCATATTTATTTTGTTAAATTCTATATACATAATTTATTATACAATTATATACTTGTACTGAAAGGTTAATATAGAAAATAAATTTACCAAACATATATGGGATATTATTATTTTATAAGAAAATGTCTCATAAGTTAACCAAAAAATAAAAATATGCCGTACATGCAAACTCCTAAAAGAACAACCGTGTGGCTAACATGTGAAAATACTCTTGACCTATTATCTCAATTTCTTCATTTTGCTCTACACTAATAGTGCGTTTACTTCTTAGATTGAGAAAGTGAAATTTGGAATTGGAATTATTAATGGTAATTATTTCGCAAAATGAAGGTGGGAATCGAAATTGTGGGTCCATCCAAATTTGGGAATGGAAAATGGGAGATTGACTCCCAAGCCTCCCTTGGGAATCAATCTCCCATTCTCGAGATTAACCATTTTGTCCCCCACAAAATAAAAAATATTCATTTTGTTCTCAGTTCAGAAAAATTATTATAATTAATAAATTAGTATAATCATTATAATTAATTTTAATAACTATTAATATAATTATTTTAATTAATTAATATATTTTGAATTTATTATTATTATTATTATTTATTATTGTTGTTGTTGTTGTTGTTGTTGTTGTTGTTGCTGCAAATGATAAAAATAATAATAATAAATTAATATAATAATGTTAATTATTATAATTAATAATGATAAAATTTTTACAATTAATTAATATATTATTAACAATAATAATAACAATAATTTTTGAATAAATAATCACAATAATTAATACAAAATAATAATTATGACAATAGTTGATTAAGTATTTTTTAGTAATTTGTTACAATATAACTCATTCCAATTCTAAGGATCATTTTGGTAATACTGTAGCTTTTAAAATAATTGCTGTTAGCTGTGCTGTAGAAATAATCAGTTGTAAAGAGAATCAGTTAAGTATTTGGTAAATTTTGTTTTCAGAAGTATTATGAGTTTTAAAAATAGTTGTGGATATTAATCTTACTGTTAAACTACTGTAAAAAAATAAATGACTAAAATGGACATAATGTAAGATGAAATATAGTTATACATATAAAAACATGTAAATACAATACTTTTAATTGTGTATTATAATAATTTAACTAAAAATAAAATTTATACTATATTGATTTTATTTCTTTTATTTTTTTATAATAAAAATTTATTGAAATATTGATTTTGTTTCCAATTTGAATACGGATAGTTTTGGGTTTAGGAAATAATTGTAAGGATATTTATGGAATTATGTTAAAGAATAAAATTAATTTTCAAAATCAGAATCGAAAAGCTACTCCTTCCCTGCTTTTTAAAATTGGCTGTAGGTAGGGCTGATTTTAATAAAAGTGATTTTGAATTTTTTTTACCAAATATTAAAATTAGCTTTTAGATTCTCAAAATCACTTTTAAGCCTCCAAAAGTAATCCGAAACGGGCCCTAATTCTAAGACAAAGTAAACACATTAATGGCAATCCAACTCATTTCAATTTCAATTCTTACAATTTAAGTAAACAACTTACTTTGATTCCCATTCTCCATTTCTATTCCAATCAATTCCGATTCCTGCTAATTCTGATTTTGATTCCAAACTATTCTGATTCCTGTTTAGTAAACGCACTATAAGTTAACCTTGAGCCATCCATAATTTAATTAATTCATCTTTATCTATTTATGTAGTCTTTTGGAAAAAAGGCACAATAGGAGAAATATTGTTTTATTATGAAAGGCAATTCATTATAACTCAACAACAAACTGGAAAAAATTCTACAATTCACTATCCAAGATTCTGTGTCACTCTTCTTCAATTCTTTTAGGTCACAAGAGTTCCCGATTAACTTTGCAGCAAGAGGTAAGCCCTTGCACTTGTATGCAACTTCCTGCCCACTTTGCTTTAATTTTTCACATTCATAATTGGACCTACCAAAAAATATTAACTTAAATAATAACCAACTTTCCTGGTCAGCCAATTGCATGATGGATATAGTATCAGTTGATCTCATCATGCGTGCAACTGTCTCTTTACTTTTGGTAATCAGAATTTTATTTCCATGGAGACAATTCTTTAGAAAATTGTAAAATGGTTCCTATTTGTAAATTGTAATAATTTTCACTCTACAAGTCATCTAAAACAAGAAGAAATTTCTTTCCTGCAATAGATTCACGAACAGTTTGCAAAATAGCTTCCAATTTATTTGAATTAGAGGCCGGGCATTTGAGAGCAATTGCATGTACAGCAAGCCGGCAAAGTGGACGAAATCCTGCTTTGGTGCTAATTTAGGTATAGGGATTACTGCAAGCTAGAATTTGATGCAAGAGTGGAAAGCAAGTAAATGATGAAAAGAAATTAAGGTAGATTCCTCAACGCAAAGCTGATAGGTGAGGATGTTCCCTTCCCCTGGACTTGGTGTCTGTATTTGAAAAATAATTTAACATGATATAACTAACATTCTCTGAAAGTAATAAACAAATTTAATTAAATGTCTTTATATAAATGCCCAGATCAAAATAATTTTAGGTTGTGAGATATATATGCATTCATTTTTTTTTTTTTTTTGTTTTTGGTTATAACCCTTCATTATATTTATTGGCGGTAAAGGGACTTCTATGAGGAGGAAAGTTAGTTTTGTTTCCCAGTAATACTAATTTGTATAATCCTAATGGAACAAAAAATATTTTTAAATTTATTTCTACTAAATTCATGATCATGCACTTCAGAGATCGAAATCTCTGAGGTAAAAACACAGGATTTAATATATTGTACTCATTTCTTACAAATAAAAAAAAAATTCTATCAATTCATTATATTATTGTATCTACTCTTGGTGGTTAAGCCTAGTGGTATCATACTTAATTTGTCATAACAAAGCATTGATATACTCCTCTTGACTTTAAATTATTACTTAAATTTTCATCTATTGGATCCATACAATCTAATGGTGGATGGATGAAAACAAGAAGCTGATGCAAGTGCAATGCAAGAGAATGGAAAAAGGAAAGAAAATTCCAGAAAGCAATATGGGGTACAAACACTTGCGCAGAGAATAAACTGTAATTTGCGTAAGCATATATTGTCATATACTGTCAAGCCGAGCTTTTTAGCTTACGCTGACCCAGTAACACTGATGACATTTTTCATTTCATATCAGTAGAAAGGGTGCGTAACTGATCTAAGACAGCTCAACGCACTAAATTTCTGGCCATTCAAAGTCAAAGAGGATGAAGCAAATGTGATCCATATTCAAAAAACAAAAATCTCTCTCTCTCTCTCTCTCTCTCTCGCGTTAATACACAGGGAGCAAGTAGCGCTGTCAAGGAACTTAACTCAACCCCTCACTCCCGACCACCTGAGCTGCAGCCCCGGTAGCAAGGATGGATAAAGTTTGTCAGCATTTTACACCTTATACAATATACAAAGGGGGTTTGGTAATTAATCAAATACTACTACTATACACAGGAGTGAGAAAGATCTCCAACCATGTTTCAGGGTGTTGTAAACACAACGTTGATGACCTCTTTCAAGTTCTTGCAGCCAATGAATTCCATCTGCTCAAAACCCAGAGTTGATAGAGATTTCTCTGCTGATTTAGGAACTATACATTTTTTGTATCCTAGTTTTGCTACTGTACTGACCCTTTTCTCCATTCTGGATACCTGCAGCATTGCAAAAGCGAAAAGAATCATCATAAACAATGAAACTAGCTAAACAAGCAATAAATAATAAAAGAAGAAAGAAAAAAGGAGAGGGGGGGGGGGGTGGGAGGTGGGGAAGTGTGTGGAAGCAGATGCTACAAAAAGCACTTCCTTGATTTTGGTAACTCGATCAAGATACGCACCATGCGAAGCTCGCCACCTAGACCAATTTCACCAATGAACGCAATGCCATTAGGAATAGGGAACTCCAAGAAACTGAACAAGAAAAGATATCGTAAAACCAGGTGTTAGCTAAACTGAAAAGTACAAGTTAAGGGACATGTACAAGCTTATATACAAAAAAATGATTAATATTTCAAGAGGTAAAATACCTGCTACAAATAGCTGCTGCCACAGCCAGATCCCCAGCAGTCTCTGTTAGTGCGACTCCACTAACCACGTTTAAAAAAATGGCCTGGTGTTGAAAAATATAACAAAGGAAAATGTCAAATATAAAGTAAATACAAGCATTAACCAACAATAACCATCCAGTAATTAGAATATAAGAACAACATTAAATCTTTTAGCATAGCATACATAAAAACAGCAAATGAAAATCTTTTAGGCATACACTTTAAAATATGCAATGCACTTAAAAAAAAAAAGGAATTCATAAAATTAAAATGACCAATACATTTATTGAGTTTATGGACATAAAGCATGAATATAAAGTTCGAATCTCAAACTGTAAAGTATGCCTATTGAACGTATTTATCAAAACAAACAAAAAACAATCTCCATTATGGCACCATACTCATCAAGAGGAACTTCCACTACCTTCTTAAACATAGAAACTGGAAATTAGGGCATATCTTCTACTTGAAGGCCATTGTTAAGCAACAAATGGTCTTATTACCAAAAATAAAGACCATGACTATATGAACTTAATTTATAAAACTATATAAATGTCAACACGAGGGTTATCACTCCAATATTGCAATTTGTACAAACTACCTGTAGAAGAATATCTGAACCGATGCCTCTCCCATTAATTATAAAAGGGGACTTGTTTTCACTAGCAATCGAAATCGTCTATCATATTTTTCTCATATAGATCATTCTAAAAGTTGTTGTTGAATAATCTACACAAGATACGCCACTAATATGAGTGGCCGTGCATTTTCTATCTCAAAATCTAAGAATGAATTAACTAATTTTGCATGACAGTTGCGAACAGAAGCTTTAAATTATTATTCTCTTCTCAATATTTTCCAACATCTAATTTGCATGACTCTAATACATTTGGAAAATCTTCTTTTATCATTTTTCTTGTCGAAAGGCAATTCTTGATCCTGGTAAACAAGAAAATTCAAAATCAAAATGAATTTTAGAGGACCTAACTGCATCGACATATGACTTTTTGAAAAGGTGGGGAGAGAAGAATGAGTAAATAATGAAGAAAATACTAAATTAGAAAGAATAGTTGTATGTAGACATTAACGTACATTCTCTTGAAGTTTCAGACCAGCTTGCTTCATGAGAACCTATATATTCAGAGAAAAATGGTAATAGTTACAGATTTTTAAATGTAATATGCTAAAGATTACTGGTATAGGAGATCAACTTAGAAATTATAAGAAAAAACAAATATGTGATTCCAACATTCCCATTTTGGGAATTTAAGCTAATCAAAGCCAGAGATGAGAAACGCAACAATCACAACATGCATGTGAAATACTAAAACAAACTAGCCAGTACTTACTGAAATAATCATGTCAGCTCGGCTTGCTTGGATTCCATTTACATGTCTTGAAACTGTTGAGCCTGACACACATAAAGCCTACAAGGAAATTCTAAAAGTACATCAAAACACTCGGTGGACAAGGGAATGATGCAGTATATGCTAGGAATTGTGAGCCACAAAGAACTCATAGGAAGTTTGTCGTTTTAAATGTTAAATTACCATATTGTCAACAAGAAATCCTGAAGGCCTAAATATGTAATGAGAACTCTAGTTCCCTAAACTTTAGAAATTCCCTCAAAGCATTTGAAACATACTGGAAATAAAACTTATCTCAAATGAATAAACTTAAATCCATAGTTCAAAGGAAGCCACACTGCTTCCATTAAGTAACCTACAGAAGTACATCAAAATACATGATTACAGAGTAATAACCACAGACCTGTCCATATGTATGGAATCAATACAAGGGTTTTTTTTTCCTGTCGCACGAGGGTTTTTTTCCTTGCATATATCCTCCTAAGGAAAGAAATTAACAGCCATCTAGACCAATATACTGATATTTAGCCAAAACCACATCAGAAAGAGAGGAAAGCATTCATTACGGCATCCAACAGTTATGCAGCGTTCATGCATATCATGATAAGTAAAATACAAGTAATATGAGTTTCTGTTTGAAATCATAACTGGCCCATTTTCAACAGAAAGAACCACACTGCAACAGATGTTTGAGCCAACTTTCTCCACAAAGAAAGAAAATAATGATAAGTGCAGCATCAGTAATACACAAAGAAGAAGTGGAAATAACTACTTAAATACATCAATCATCATGTGATTGAGATATCTGGTTATCCTCAAAATGATTTTATTCTGTAATAGATTTTATAACTTACCAATTTTACTCATTAAATAGGACTATACAATTCAGTATGAAAATGTTAAAAACAATAAAAAGTATACCTGAACCTCAATTAGAAAAGACCGAGATCCGTCCATGATAACAGCAACAGCAAGTCCAGCTAAAAACTCTGAATCTGAGTGCTGCTCACTTAGAAAGATCTTACTGGGGTTTGAGACAGCTTGCAGTCCTAATTGGGACATTTCAAATACTCCAAGCTGACAGTAACAGTAGATCGTCAGTAATGAGTAAGAAAAATAATAAACTCCATTTATTAATGACTTCATTAAAACATCAAAATAAACAGCATCATATAGCACCTGTTATAAAGGGCTTTGAGCCTCAAGCCAACATGAAAAAATGCCTAAATCAAAGGGGCACTGGATAGATCTGAGTACATCTAGCCCAACTATCATAATTCATATAGATAGACATGAAAGGTTGGACAAAATTATAAACAAGACCATTGCATACCTCATCAGTAGACCCAAAACGATTTTTCACAGATCTAAGCAAACGATAAGATGAGTACTTCTCCCCCTGAGATTTACATTAAAAAGAACAATCTCAGAATTTATGTATGGCAAGCAGACTATTATATTATTTTACATGAAGTTATATATCAAATGTAGCGCTTCTGACTCTCAACAAACCATTAGCATAAAAGTCATTAACAAATAATAAATAATTTCCAAAAGAAGCAAGCCAAGGATTAGACCGTCGTCTTTTCATTAAATATTCAAAGTTCCTTTATGGAGATGAAGGGGACACAAGATTCTTTTCATCATTTATAACATGAAATTAGTAAAACGGAGATATTAATTGATAATTAGACCAAGATGGAGCCAGTAGGAAAAATGTAGTTCACATGGCCAACCCCAGTGTATAGAGAACATTCTCAACTAATAACACAAAGAAAGAAAGTCAATTAGCTCAAAATGAAACAAGCTCCATGTGATAATCTAAACCTCGTTAACAAATTAGTTCAAAAAAAAAAAAGGATGGGAGTTTCAGAAAAATGGCATATCGAAGGGCACATCTATTCCGGTAACGAAGAAAGAGGAAGGAGAAATCAAATTTTGAAATATCAGGCACACATTACAATATTGCAGCTACCTAATTTGATGAAGTCCAGGACCATATATGATCCTGACTCAGGCCACTTCATCAGGATAAGAAGCAACTGATAGTAAACTACATGCCCAAGAAAAACAAGATAAATTAAAATGGGAACCTGTTTATGTGAATCAACTATGAAGACAGAAAATAAACAGAATTGTATTAAGGTACCAACTTCCATGTATAAGACAGCATCAACAATGTGCTCCAAGACACGAGGCCCAGCTATGTCTCCAGATTTTGTCACATGCCCAGCCTGAAATATGCCATACAAGAGAGAGAAGATAGCAAAAGTACAAGAGATCAGCAAACTATGGTGTTAACCATGACCAACTAATGCTAGTTGAGTATGTTGAAAAACAATAGTCAACGGTAATAAAGACCCATAGGCAGTCTATCAATGTGCACTTTTTTGGGATAAAAAGAAAGCATAAATGTACATGTTAAAGGGGAAGATAATTCAAATAGAAAAGCCTGTGGAATAGAAAGAAAAAATCACTTTAATACCTTTGAACAAAAACAAAGGTGATATAGAGTTGCACATCAAAATTGAAAATTATTATGAAATCAATGAGGTCATAAGTGGGAAATTTAAAACTTATGAATCATATTATCAAATCTAGGAGGCAAAAATTAGCCAATATTTTAGGACATCTGATCAATTGATTGAACAATTTATATAGCCAAACCGGGAGTTTAATAACTAGTAAATCCAATTTGCCCCCAGATTTGTATTAATAATTTTAACTTCTTTAACCATGAAGAATTACATTAAAGCTCTCCCCTAGCCAATCTAGTTCTACACTTTGACAAGGAAATTCAAAAAAGCACTATAATAACATTCAATGTAAATTACAGAAAATTTCTTCAAATTATAAACTCAGACTGCATTCTCACCAAAAGAACTGGGATGTTAGTCTTCTTTGCAAAACGTAGCAAGGCAGATGTGCATTCCTTTACCTGTAACAGATCAAAGCAGTGTTACACTGAGCAGATATGCAGTCATTCTACGATATTACTCTAAAAGTAAAATTCTGATACTAACCTCGCAAGTAAGAACATTTTACAGACATTTGCAACTAGATATAGGTAGTTACAATGAAAACAAAGCAAGAGATTCTTAGGCTACAAGAATGTAAAAATCCCACCTGCATGAGCCCTCCAGCACTTCCAGCAACTCCCTTTAAGTACACTGTTTGAATTGAATCAATTATAAGTGCCCGGGGAGAAAGGGGCTGAACTTTTTCTACTATGTCCTGTAAAAAGACAAAAAGAGAAATTTTTTTAGGCTTCCCACCAATGTACCTTTCCTAAAAGATAAAAAATAACATGATCAAGACGCATAAGACAAATCAAAATTTTCTAACAAACATCTTGATGCCAATAAAGATGAGGTTGCACAAGAAAAAGTATATTTGAGGTCAACCAGGCAATAATGCAAGGATGGATAGATATAAAAAAATTGCTCCCTAACCCTCACAAAGGAAACATGTTGACATGTAACTAAACATTACAAGAAGGAATATTTTCAACAAAGGGTTTATTAAATCAGTTGAGTTACAGGGATCTAAAATTATTAATACAATACAGTGAGAAGACAAGAAACAGATTGATCCTTCGCAAGATAAACAGGAATAAAATCACACACCTCAATATCAGTACTTGAATACAAGAAAAGCTCCTCTGTTGCAATCATCATGCGATCGGCTCTATCTCCAATTTGCTCAACACTCTGCCATAAGAAAGAAGCAAAACTGAAAAAATGTAGTACTCTAAATTCTTAAAGAAAGAGACATAGTTCTGCATGCCCATAGTGAAACCATAATTGCAACTTTTAACAGCAAGAAAGTGCAAGATTCACTGTCCTTATGCTATAAGTAAACACACCCTAGATTCAGTCAACTCTAGCCTAGTTTTCATATCATTTCAATAATGTTTCCCATCAGATGAAGTTGTCTGCAAAAAGATAAAGTAAGAAATTAACATAACCGTAAAAATACTACATTTAAATTAAAACAAGAGTTGAGAAAAAACATTTGACAAATGAAACCATGCAACAAAATTTCTGTCAAAGGTCCTATCTAAGTAGGAATTTGTTTACTCTAATGCAAAGGCTAGCAGACACCTAACAAACAAAGAAAAGCGTATGTCTCACAAAAATTAGAAAAAAGCTAAGAAATCAATACAACATAGGCAGTCAAGCTCTGGAAGAAAGCATAATATATAGTACTGAAAACGCAAACCTCTTCACCAGAGACATATACAACTGGAGAAGGTTCTCCAAGATCGTGTCCCTCAGCAATTATTGCAGCCATCTGCCATTTCAATAGTGAAAATTGGCAAGAGAAGACAATTAGTGACAGACAAAAATATGTCATGCAAATCAAGGAAACAAACCAAAATTTCTAAGCAAGTTGACAGAAAATTTATATGTAAGGCTATATAAGTAAAGAATACAAGACCAAAGTTAACCCCCGTGGAAAATTCGCACCTGCAACAACAGTGTACTCTTGCCAATACCAGGATCTCCACCAATCAAAACTAAAGAGCCTGCATGAAGAAAGATAAATGATAAGAGAATTATACTATGAAAGATGACTTATTTCCATCAAAGTTAAGAAATCAAACCCTGTTCAAGTTAGTGAAGTAAATTTACCAAAGCCTAGATTTCAATATAATAAAAATCTCAGCTATATAGACTGTGCCTCGTTTTGACAATCTATTATTTCATTCAGAAGCAAACTCAGTAGCAAATCATACAATACTTTAGCTGAGAAAGTACAGTACATAAAAGTAAAGTGAAGGATGATATTTCTAGCATTCCAACAATAGAAAAACAAGTAAACCAGACTTCAAGCTTTGAAGCACAGAAATAATTAATATACCTCCAACAACTATACCAAATAAATATTAGCCTGAACAAATTAAAGGATAAACACATTAATTTCAGCAATTAACCCAGAGAAAGAACAGAAAAGAAAATTGGACCAAACCTGGTACAAGACCACCACCAAGCACCCTAGCAACTTCAGTTCCGAAAAGTCCAGATCTAGATATCAAGAGACCCGAAAAAAAAAAAAAAAACGTGTAACACAATCAGAATCACAGATATCCTGTTTCATATGTTACATAGACTCCCCAAGGACATTATTGAAGCCGAGGTAGTTTTCACCAACATTCCGACATAAAGCTAGTAATAAAGCACCTCCATACAATAGAATAGTCCCTAAAAAAAAAATCCACTCAATGAGGTCTAATAAACTAAGGATACATTTGCAATTGAGATGATGTAGCTTTTAATTCACAATTGCAGTGAAATGGAATCACTAGCTGTCAAATATAAGTAAGTGGATGATTGGTAAGCACTAATTGAAAAGTAAAAGTGGTTATTTGCCAACAATTTACTGCTAAGCTTTCAGAATTAAGCAGAAGAAAAAAAAAATTACACACATACGTGTATAAATGAATATCATTACTAGGATTGAATAAAATGATACGCTTACAAAGGAATTCGCCAATCCAACTGCTTAATCCCCTTGTTCACCTCCGGCAACCGCATGGGCCGCACCTCCTCGGGTTTTTGCGGCAGCCAAGTTCTTTGCATCGCAGGTTCCTCGTCACTTTCCCCTACACTGTACCTCTTCATTGTCCCCACGCTCTCGCACGCGCGGCACATGCCCCACCACTGCCCGTCCGTGTACCCGCAATCTGAGCAGACCCAATTGGTTCTATTAGCCTTTCCTTTCTTCCTAGTTCCCACTAGGTCCCCAAGGCCCAAGTTGGTCTTCTTCTTCACTTGGGGTTTCTCAAAATCGCTCGAACTTTGACGATTCGCGTTCCCACTTGATTCCGGCACTTCATTGGCGATTGAAGGACCGTAAATGCTCCAAACGGGAGGGGCGTCTTGGGATTCTCCGGCGGAGGATAAACGGAGGGTCGTGGAGTGAAATTGGCGGGAAAATTGGGGAAATTGACGGGAAAGGGAATAGTTAGGGTTGAATAGAGGGAGGAATTGTTTCGGGGAATGGAAGAACCTGGCTGCTGATTTCATTTCTGGGAATTGCATGAACGTCAGACAAAGTATTAGGGTTTTGTTAGGGTTTTGCAGGTGAATAACCCGCCAAAGTTTTGAAAATGAAATGAGTTTTTAGCAGGTGAATAAGCTAAATTTTTTGTTAACAGCATGTGGAAGGTTTAAATTAAATTTTTAATCTCTCACAATTAGAAGATAATCTGTTGAAATTCAAAAATAAAATTTAAAAACTTTATGTTTTTGCAATTTTGCTAACATTTTTTTTGTTTCGAGGGAGCCACTATTTACAACAATTAGTTTACATTTTTATTATTAATTAAATCATTTTTTACCAATTCTTCTTTCACTTTATAAAGAACACAAATTTTGAGAGCGAAACCACCAAAATTTAACCGCCACACCTTCCGTGTCACACACGCACGCACGCACGTTCTCCTTAACGGTCGATAACTACCTAAAACCGCCACAACCCACTCTCTTGACAGTCTATCGTGAATATATATACATATATATATACATCTTCAATCATATATTACAAGCTACGACAACTTTAAACATTTTTGTTATTACGATCGTCATTAATTATTGCTTTGAAGTTTTATCAGAGGAAAATTAAAGAAAATGAAGCAGACAAAAATGGGGTCCTGGCTTTTGAGTTTCCATGGCCCTTGCATGCTCTTATTGTTAATATTAGTCTCCATAAATGATGGGTTTGGTGTTGAAGCAGCGAAGGATTTTAAAGTGGGTGATGATTTTGGTTGGCGAGAGCCTGGCCGCAACAATACCGCTATGTACACTCAGTGGGCTACGAGAAATAGGTTTCGCGTTGGTGACTCTCTTTGTAAGTTATTTTTCTATTTGTTCTCGTCATCATATTTTATATTCAAAGTATTAATTAATAACACTCAAATTCATTCTAATAAACATACTTTTCAGCTTTTGAGTACAAGAATGATTCGGTACTTGAAGTGGACAAATGGGGCTATTACCATTGCAATTCAAGCAAGGCGACAGTTGCATTCAACAATGGCAAGAGTGTGTTCAAGCTTCACAGGCCGGGGCCTTTCTACTTCATTAGCGGCACACTCGGTCACTGCAAAAATGGCCAGCGACTGTTTGTTGAAGTGATGGGTCTGCACCCAATCTCGCAATCGCCGCCGGCAATTGCTCTCCCGCCGGACTCATATTTAGCACCAGGCCCGCTTCCAAGTTCAGGATCACTTCTCTCAGTGACATTGCTATATTCAGTCCTTATGTCTCTTATGATTGCTACCATAACCTAGCTAGCTATATCTATATATATATATATATATATTATGATCTCATTATGATATTGGTTATTTGGTTTTATTTCTATTATTAGATTAATTCCAGCTATTGGAATCATTTGTTTGAGAATTTATGATATCCTTATTATTTGAACATTTTGTTGGTTAATGTTTGATTTATCAGTTCTAAGTGAAGATTTCCATTGATCGTGGTGATCTTGTTCACTTATTATCAACAAGTTGATTTCCAATAATCAATTTCTTATAAATAGCATGTACATTACATATCCATCTGCCTTTCATCAAAGCATCTTCAGTTTCTGTAGATGATAATCGATGCTATAATAATTTTTTTTTATTCAATGATCAGTTGACATTTGAGTAGCAAGTTGAAATAATAATCTGTAACATACACAACTCATATGAGATTTAATTATTTTTTTTTAATTTTTTAAACATCGCATAACTGCATTTTAAATTGCCTCCAACTCATGTGAATGGAATTCAAACCCCTGAATTCTTTTATCAGACTGAAGTTCATTATGAAAGCATACAGGAAGACCAGATTAATTAATTTGACATATTCTGCTAATCCACAACTCAAAAAAAAAAAAATTAAAGCTAGGTTGTCACATATAAAACAATTAAGGACAATTAGGTACAATATTCTGCAGTAGAATTTCCAGCCTAGCTAGCTAATTCAATATTTATCAGAATTTTTCTTGAACATGTTGAGAACATTTATACAATAATTGGAAAGTGTATATGAATCTATCAAAGTCAACAAGTACGCAATGTTGATATAATAGCGTCTAAGAAGAATTATTTCTTCATCCTTATATTGCTTACCTGCTTCCTAAGCCTTGTGAAATAAATAAACTCAAACATATATATATATATATGCAAGTCAATCGTTACTTCTTCATCCTTATTGTCTTTCCACAAATGCCCTAATTGACAATTTTGTATTGGGGGTGGATATTATTATATTAAACTCTGGCCGTCTGATCAGATTTGTATTAAACAATTTTATTAACTTCTTCGCCGAGTTGATCAATCAAATTGTACATGTACATATATAGTGCTTGATCAAGAAAATCCCTGAAGTTTTTAATTTATTATAAATAGTTGATGTAAGAATATTATGTTGATCAAGAAAACCATATATCTAAATTTCCTGCATATACATATTAAAGCCAAATTGTCTTTGTTTATTTATTTATTTTTACAAAAAAAACCCTAGCAAAGCTAAGGCATAATTGAGCGGGGAATCAATATCTCGTACATATCATGACTAATCCAATGACCAATTCCGGCGGGAGGTTCTTGAAAAACATGAAAGCCAAGGGGTAAGGAGCCTGGATTCTTAGCCAAACAATCGGCTATAAAGCTGGCTTCACGATAGACATGTCTAATTGAAACATACCAGTCCTTTCTTAGAAGATTCTTAATCGAGTTTATTAGAGGTGTATGCACAATGGGGCTATGATCTCGGGACTCAATCATTTTAAGGATGCAAAGGCACTTGTTATTATGTCCTTCAGAATTAACATTTTTGTCCAACCTCATTAAGAATTCATTTGCAATATATGAGCAGAAAATGCTAGTAAAGCTGACTCTCTAGCTTTCTCCTTTACAGTAGTATATTTAATCGAGATTGTCGATTTTTTTGTTTTTTAGTTTATAATAAAACTGAAACTAAATCGCTCCTAACTCATATCAGCAGAGTTCAAACTCCAGACTTTTTATATCAACTAAAAATATTTTTCATCCTAAATCAATGTGATTAATTAGAATCAATTTTCTTTAGCATGTTGAGAATATA
Organism: Clausena lansium; assembly: GCA_030449835.1. Taxonomy (NCBI): domain Eukaryota; kingdom Viridiplantae; phylum Streptophyta; class Magnoliopsida; order Sapindales; family Rutaceae; genus Clausena; species Clausena lansium. The sequence continues at coordinate 5,272,443 of JASUUF010000369.1, forward strand.
TACAACTGGAAGTATGAATCTGTCAAAATCAACTATCTAGTGTTAGCTAGCAATGTGGATATATATTAGCCTCTAACTAACAGATACCAGACACACAAATATTAGTTGTAGAAAATTTATTTCTTCATATACTTATTATTGCTAAACTGCTGCTGCCTAAGCCTTGTGGGGGGAAGTATGATGAGTATGGATGAAAAGCTTATGAAAACAATATTGAGAGATGACATACATGTTATAATAAATCCTTATGTGAAAACCATCACATATAAACCCAGGAACATTCATGTTAAATCACCAAGAATCAATAATAGAAGCGTACCTGAATCCATAACGCTGAATCCCCTCTGGATCTGTGTGGTTGGCCTTCCAGATCAGCACGTATATCCTAGAAAGCCCTTTAATTCTCTCTATGCACTCTATCTGATAATGCGATGTCAGAAAGAATAGAAAGATACGTGTGACATGGGGACCATAACCACTTATATAGACAACTTATCCTGTTGTCACTAGGTATTCCTAATTCTGCCCATCATAGAATTAGAATATCATTAGGTCTCTACACATTAAAGGCCCACAACCTATTAGATACATTAAAGCTCATATTACTGAAAACCTTATTAGATCACTTTTAATTGGGCTTAACCTTATATGACAGTCCACAACACATAATTATTCACATATGAGCCCAACGTTGGATTAAGGATCCAACATTATTGGATTAAATAATCCAACAATCTCCCACTTGGGCTATATGTGTAACCTTATAATTATGCTTTGTAAAAATAACCGTATGAGTTCAACCTTACTGTCATTACCGAAATGTATCTATAACCAATCCCGTCCATCAATCATACCAACATAGGATCAAAGCGGCCTTCGTTACAACTGTCGTAACTCGACCCATCAATGGTCACAATGCCAATACAACTGAATGACATGGATCATGATGTGGATGTGTAGCATGAAAATTTCATGTAATGTGATCTTAACATGCCTATTTCCAATTGGTCCACCTTAAACCTTAGTGAGATCAAACTTTACCAAAATCAGAGTGTGTGAACAACCTAAAACCTTATTTCTGCAGAAAATAACCTTAAATAACCATAAACCGAAATAACCAAAAATGTTTATATTACAAGAGCATCTAAAATTACAAACTCCCACTAAAACTGAATATCCTTTAACAACATGACACTCATATGAGCAGTGTGCTCATGAAACATTTTGAGTGGCAATCCCTTAGTAAGCGGATCCGCAATCATGGAGTTTGTGCCAATGTGCTCTATAGACAACTGTCCACTCTGAACACTTTATTTAACAACTAGGAACTTGATCTCTATATGCTTCGACTTCGTCGAGCTCCTGTTGTTATTGGAATACATCACTGCTGACTTATTGTCACAAAATAATTTGAGTGGCCTATCAATGCCATCTACAATACGCAGCCCCGTGACAAAATTCCGTAGCCATATTCCATGGTTGGATGCCTCATAACACGCTATGAACTCTGCTGCCATCGTAGAAGAGGCTATAAGAGACTGTTTAGCACTCTTCCAGGAAACAACACCCCCAGCTAACAGATAGATATAGCCCGTCGTGGACTTCATACTATCTTGGCATCCAGCAAAATCAGAGTCAGTATACCCAACGATCTCAAACTGATCCGACCTCTGATATGTGAGCATGTAGTCTTTTGTTCTTTGTAAATGCCGTAAGACTCTTTTGGCTGCTCTCCAATGGTCTACTCCTGGATTACTCATATATCTGCCCAACATCCCAGTAACGTACGCAATATCCGGTCGCGTACAAACCTGAGCATACATTAGGCTTTCTACTGCTGACGCATAAGGAATCTTCTGCATTTCCTTTTCCTCAATAATCATTTTTAGGGCACTGATCGAGACTAAACTTGTCTCCCTTAGCCACTGGGGTATCATATGGTTTACAATCTTGCATGCCATATCTTTTGATAACCTTTTCGATATAGCTCTTTTGTAATAATCCAAGAATACCTCGGGAGCGATCCCGATGTATCTGTATGCCTAATACAAAAGAGGCGTCACCAAGATCTTTCATCTCAAAATTCTTAGCTAGAAATCTCTTGGTTTCGTGCAATAAGCCTATATCGTTGCTGGCAAGCAAAATGTCATCGACATATAAAACCAGAAAGATGTACATGCTCCCACAGAATTTATGGTATATGCAATCATCAACCAAATTCATCTCAAAACCGAACGAGATGATTACTTGATGAAACTTGAAATACCATTGTCGAGATGCTTGCTTGAGCCCATAGATGGATTTCTTAAGTTTGCAAACCATATTCTTTGGGTCTCCGGACACAGTTTTCTGGCTGCACCATATAGATCGTCTCATCAATGTTACCATTGAGAAACGCTGTCTTCACGTCCATCTGGTGTAACTCAAGATTGAAATGCGCCACCAATGCTATTATAATCCTGAAAGAGTCTTTCGAAGAAACCGGAGAGAAAGTCTCTTTATAATCAATGCCTTCTTTCTGTGTAAAGCCCTTTGCGACAAGACGTGCCTTGTACCTCTCCACATCGCCTTTCGAATCCCTCTTGGTCTTAAATATCCATTTGCAACCAATGGGTTTCGCACCTTCTGGCAATGGGACAAGTTCCCATACGTCATTGTTCTTCATTGACTTTATCTCCTCATTCATGGCATCAATCCACTTCTGAGAGTTAGAACTTTCCATGACTTGACGAAAATTGATTGGATCATCTTCCATCACTCCAATGTCAACCTCATGTTCTTGGAGAAATACAATGTAGTCGTCTGGCAATGCACTTCTTCTTTCTCTAGTGGATCTCCTTAATGGCATAGGTTCTTGAGGTGGAAGAGTTTGTTCTTCTGGAATAATTTCTGGTATAGGGGGTTCTTCATCATTGTCTTGATCTGTTGTGTCTTGAACAAAGCCAGGAATAAGACCCTGATCAATGCCAATAACACTTGTGGGAATATCAACATGTTCCTCTTCAAAGACAACGTCTCTAACTGTATCTCCCCCCGCAAACTCGACATCCTCAAAGAACCGCGCATTTCCCGACTCGAAAATAGACTTAGTCGTGGGATCATAAAACTTGTACCCCCTTGATCTTTCAGAGTATCCAATGAAGTAACAACTTACCGTCCTTAAGTCCAGTTTCTTTTCATTAGGCCTATAAGGCCTTGCCTCAGCCGGACATCCCCAAACATGTAAGTGCTTTAGACTCGGCTTCTTACCCGTCCAAAGTTCGTAAGGGGTTTTGGCAGTCGCTTTAGTTGGAACAACTTTATTAGGATATATCTTTGCGATCTTAAGCGCTTCGCCCCAGAGTGATTCTGGTAAAGTAGAATGACAAATCATACTCCTTACCGTGTCTTTAAACGTTCTATTTCGTCTTTCAGCAACACCATTCATAGTAGGCGAACTCGGCATAGTGTACTGTGGGACGATACCGCATTCCTCTAAGAACTTAGCAAACGGTCCTAGACGTTGTTCACCTGAACCATCAGATCTACCATAGTACTCACCACCACGGTCAGATCTGACGCTTTTGATTCTTTTGCTGAGTTGATTCTCAACTTCAGCCTTAAAATTTTTGAACATATCCAAGGACTGTGACTTTTCATAAATGAGATATATGTAGCCATATCTAGAAAAATCGTCTATGAACGTCATAAAATATTGTTGACCATTCCAAGAAGCCGTAGGGAATGGCCCACAAATATCTGTATGTATGAGTTCTAAGACGTCCAAAGTCCTGTTGGCTTCAAATCTCCTTTTGTTGGTTTGTTTGCCCTTAATACAATTAACACAAATATCAAAATTTGTAAAATCTAAGGGGTAGAGAATTTCGTCTGACACAAGTCTCTTTATTCTCCGTCTGGAGATATGACCCAATCTCTTATGCCATAACGCAGCCGAATTCTCATTGGTTAATTTTCTTTTAACACCCCGTGTACATAATTGCAGGGATTCTCCAAATGAAGCAATTGTATCCAGCAAATAAAGATTATCATAATCTGATAAAGAACCGGAACCAACCAATTTTGAATCATGAAACAAACTGAATTTTCTATCCCCAAATGAACAAGAAAAACCAGATTTGTCCAAACCGGGAATAGAAATCAAGTTCCGTCTAAAAGATGGAACAACAAATGTTTCATCGAGATCCAAATAAAATCCAGTCTTTAATAATAATCTGAATTTTCCAAGTGCTTCAACTTCAACTGTTTTGCCATCGCTCACATAGATGTATCTTTCACCATCATTGGGCTTTCGACAATCTATGCAACCCTGCATAGACACACTGAAGTGAGTTGTTGCTCCAGAATCTATCCACCATGTGTGTCTAGGCACCGAAGTTAAATTAACCTCAGAACAAACCAAACCGTGTCCTTTAACTCCAGAAAAGAAACAACTAGTGCTTTCTGGATCATCCAGTTTCTTTTGTTGTTTCCTTTGAGGTTCTATATCTGCAGCTTCCTTATCCTTCTTCCTCATTTTGCCCTTATCCTTGCCCTTATTCCTCATTGAAATTAGATTTGTCAATAGCGTATTTGAATCTATCTTTTCGTTATTGACAAACCTGTTTTCAATTTCTGCAAGGAATTCCTTAGCTGTAGTTGCCTTTTTAGACATTAAGCCTCTGAATGCTTCCGGAATGGCCCTCCTCATGATTGTGATACACATGCGATTTGATCTCTCCCCCACCTTTCTATTTCCCTTTTATAATCAGGGATATTTTCATCCGTAAGAGGTGAGGGAGAATCATTCCTTAACGCAATGTTAAAATCCATGACTCCGAGAACTATTAAAAGGTTCCTTCGCCATGACTTGAAGTTAGAGCCATTTAGCATTGTAATTGAATTGATGTTGGCAGTAATATTTTTAGTAGACATAACTGAATAGAGAACAATTAAACAATCAAAACATGCTCCTATAAGTCTCAAAATAACAATAATAAATTCAAATAAAGGTAATAAATTCACATACCGGGCACTCCATTAATATTTCATCTTTGGACAAAATATTAACTTGTAAGTGATATCTTGTTGTAGCAATCAAACACTGATAATAAGAACATGTCAAACAATAAACCTTCCTTTGGGTTGATTTATTATTCACACATAAAACCGAATAATCATCACGTGTTTATTACCACAAGTGCACATGTAACTCTGTTAAATATGGACCTTCCTTTGGGCCGATCGATATTCACATAAATTAGATGTACAAAACCGTTTATATTCCAAAATAAATTAATTTCTACAAGAGAGGTCACTTTAGCGACATGTTGTTTCAATTAATTTATCTCAAAATACATACAACCAAACACCAATATTTGAATTTAAAATTGTACCAAAATTATCCTTAAAAAAAAATTTTTTTGGGTCAAAAGTCAATGGTCAATGGTTGACTGTTGACCGGGTCGTTACTGTTCGGGTCAGGTTTGACCGACCCGTATCCATAATTCAAATTCTTAAAATTTTAAAGCGGTTCGGGTCGACCCGAACCGGTCCAAAGAAACCCTACCCGAATCCCTTTTTTTTTTTTTTTTTTCCTTCTTCGAGCAGCGGCGGCCATGGCCGCTGCTTCTTCTTCTTCTCCGATTGCCGCAGCTCTTAATCCTCAGCGGGGCCAGCACATTGCAGCAGAGGAAAGCGCGCGGCCACGGCTGTCGCCTGACCCTAGCTGCTGCTGCTTTTCTTTCCCATTGCGGCCCGCAGCGCAGATCGAGCGCTTGGGGCGTGAATCACGCCAGCAGCTGCTCAGGTAGCGTGCCACCAGCCGTGCTCCAACAGCCCGTGTCGCGCGAGCCAGCAGCAGCAGCAGACGAGCGCCAGTAGCAGCAGCAGCAGTCGAGCGCACGGATCGCGCGCGCTGGAGCAGCGCAGATCGCGTGGCTTTCCCTCTGCCGCGCGGTCACAAGCGCTCTGGTTCGCGCGATCCGTGCTGCTGGCACGCGATCGCTGCTACTGCTGCTGCGAAATTTCTTACTGGCCACAAAACTTTAACCTTAGGGAAACCGAATTTCAGAATATTTATTTTCCTTCATTCTGAATTTCTGAATTGTAGTAATAACTATAAATTTATTCTTAAACTCAACAATACCATAATTATCAAATTCAAGAACACCATAGGTTTTAGTATTGATCAAACTAAATTTGATTCTCAATAATTCAACATGAAGAGGCTCTGATACCACTTGTTATAATAAATCCTTATGTGAAAACCATCACATATAAACCAAGGAACATTCATGTTAAATCACCAAGAATCAATAACAGAATATGTGGAAGCGTATCTGAATCCATAACGCTGAATCCCCTCTTGATCTGTGTGGTTGGCCTTCCAGATCAGTACGTATATCCTAGAGAGCCCTTTAATTCTCTCTGTGCACTCTATCTGATAATGGGATGTCAGAAAGAATAGAAAGATACGTGTGACCTGGGGACCATAACCACTTATATAGACAACTTATCCTGTTGTCACTAGGTATTCCTAATTCTGCCCATCATAGAATTAGAATATCATTAGGTCTCTACACATTAAAGGCTCACACCCTATTAGATACATTAAAGTCCATATTACTGAAAACCTTATTAGATCACTTTTAATTGGGCTTAACCTTATATGACAGTCCACAACACATAATTATTCACATATAAGCCCAACGTTGGATTAAGGATCCAACATTATTGGATTAAATAATCCAACAATACAGACCTTCACAAAATTAATTAAAGAAAATGAAGAAATCCTGGAGCAAAGAACCGCTTCCCTGAGCACAGTATTACACATTGCTGCCAAGTATGGAAGCATCAAATTGGCGAAAGAAATTATCAAGTTGTGGCCGCAGATGGTTTCTTCTGAGAATAAGAACTGTGAGACTCCACTGCATGAAGCTTGTCGCAGTGGGAAGGCCGTGGTTGTAATTCTGCTAATAGAAACTGATCCATGGCTGTCTTGCAAGTTGAACTCCGAAAAGCAAAGTGCATTACTCATCGCCTGCTATCATGGGCATTTAGAAATAGTGAAGGTTTTGTTGAATCAGCCCTGGTTACTGGGATTAGAAGAAGAAAATGTGGATCAAAGTTCTCTACATGTAGCAGTTTCTAAAGGACATACAGGTACGTACGTATTAAAATCACATGTTGTGTTATTGAAGGAAATAGGACAGCGACACCCTTGCAGTTTGGTGAAATAATCATGGAGACTTCTTTATTTTCAGAAATGGTTTTATTAACCTTTGTGAGACATACAGAACTCATTTTTGGACAAATTTTGAGGGTCTATATATATGGGACCGTTATTGAACATAAAAACGGTATGTGCAATCATTAATTGCTGAAAATAAGGGGTTTCTAGTCTCTCTTAACCATTTTGCCTAACAACAGAAGTGTTAATAACTATTTTCTTCATCCATAGAAAACATTTTGTATTAGTACTTGTTCTACCTAATTTGTGCATAACAATCTTGAAATTTTGTAAATTTTCTCTATGCCACGGAGCAGGTGTAGTCGAGCTTTTATTGAAGGTGCGTCCGATCATGGCTGAAAAGATCGAGTTATTCTTCCTTGCATTATGCTTCTATGAAAAGACATTTGGCGATAGTAAAGATGCTCCTAAGGTTGGACTTGGACGTTGCCATGCAATTTGATAACTTTGGTTACTCCCCGTTGCATTTTGCTGCCATGAATGGAGACATTGCAATCCTTCAGGAATTTGTGGCTTCAGCTCGCCCGTTGTTTCTGGTGCTCACGAAGTTCGATTTGGAAACGGTGTTTCATCTTGTTGTAAGGTTTAATCACTATCATGCTTTTACATACTTGGCAGAGGTTTTCGGTAACAACCATCTCCTCCATCGATCAGACAGAAACGGTAACACAATTTTACATGTCGTAATCTCCAGGGGACACTATCAAGTATGTCAATCACACTCTAGCCTGTCTGTCTCTCTTTGCTTTTTTGTGTTGGGAGAATAACATATTTATACCTCTTTAAAAAAGACATATACCGTACTTAGTTCTCCACCTAGGTCTCCGATAAGTTTTTAATTTTCATTTCATCTCTAGTGTTTGGTTATGTTTGATATAATTTTTCAAACAAACAAAATTTTTAAAGTTTTGTTATATATGAAATGAATAAAATAAGACTGTGAAATAGAATAAAGATATTTTAGATAATTTAACTCTTTAAAAATTATTCACAATTTTTACTTCCAAAAACACAGAATTTGAGTTTTTTTAAGTTTAGACAAAGCAGTTTTTTTTTTTTTTAAATCTCTAAAAGCTTTACTCAAGCTACAACCAAGCAACACAGCAAAAATAAATAAATGAAAAAAACTATTTATATTAAAAAAAATACTTTTGATCAGTAAATAAACCAAACCAAAGAAACACTCATAATTTCATGTAACGTTAGACAGGATCTTTATTTTTTCATCTAGCCATGATTAACACAACAATTCATGATCCGAAATTTTCGACTCCTGACTGAACATCCTTGCTCCAGATAGCAGAATATATACCGAAGAAAACGAATCATCAGAACAATGAAGGGTGGACATCGCTTGACATCCTCAACCAAGCAGCAGCTGGAAACCCTTCAGGAAATATTCATAAATATCTTAAAGAGCAGATAAAGAAAGCAGGAGGTAAAACAGGCTACGAACTTGAGCACAAAATTGAAATGATTCCAAAAACTGGATATCCTCTTGGTAATGGGCAAGCAGAACCTATAGACAATGCATTGAACAATAGCACAACGCAGAACTTGCCTACAATGAATGCACAAACAACCCTAAGGGAAGCTGATGAAGTTCAGAATGAGAAAAGAGAACCCGAGTCATCAAACATGAATTCCCAAATTGTTTTGCATGAGCAGAAGCATGAGACTGAGAGTAATGGGCAAAAAGAGCCTCTAGGTGATGCATTGAGTAACAGCACAGCACAGAACTTGCCTACAACGAATGCACAAACTACCCCAGGGGGAGCTGATGAAGTTCAGAATGAAGAAAGAGAGAATTCATCTGAACACCAGTCATTAAACATGAATTCCCGAAATATCTCGCATGAGCAGAAGCATCAGAGCCGGAAACACAGACGAGAGCTTGAGATGTACAAGTTTCGGCACAACAAGCAGTATGATGCTCACAGAGAAGCACTTCAAAATGCCCGGAACACAATTACACTAGTAGCCATTTTGATTGCCACGGTTACTTTCACTGCAGGCATTAGTCCTCAACAGTGGCAAGAACGACAGCATTTAAGGTGTTTACAATAAGCAACACCATTGCGTTTTTCACATCTTTATGCGTTGTTATTGTTCTAGTTAGTGTAATCCCATTTCAGAGGAAATCATTGATAAGGCTGTTGATGGTTGCTCACAAAGCTATGTGGGTCGCTGTAGCATTCATGGCAACGGCTTATGTTGCCGGAACAAAGGTGATCATGCCAGGTGGACGGGAGGATAGATGGGCATTTGAGGCTGTAGTGTCCATTTGCAGTGGGACTGTGGGATCTGTATTGATTTGTTTAGGGGTTTTGTTGATTCGTCACTGGTTGGTGAAGTTGAATTGGAAGAGAGACCAGAAGTGTAAAGCCAAGGAAGAAGAGAATGGGGAAGAGGAAGTGGAAAAGATGGAAAAAAATGAGGAAGGTGATGAGTATCAGGAGTCCATCAACTCTGAAGTAAGAAGTTCTTCATCCAAAGGAATCGGGTATCATGTAATTTGAACCATTTGTCACAGTATGTCATTGAATAAAAATAATCCAATCAAGTTTTACGTTGATTACATCCCTACCAGCAATAAAGCGTGTTGGTACAACAAATGTTGGTGGCTTGTAATCTTGTATCATTAATCTTAATTGAATTCAATAAATAAGTTGCAACTGCACATTACAATATGGAAAATACAGATTATTTTTATATAGGTTACCGAATCTTCAAAATTGCTTCGGAAATCTATCCATGCCCATGGCTTTTTCCCATGACTGTTGCACTTGCTCATTTCAGCCACTGACAGAATTTTTGGGCGTTAAACAATATATCACAACTGCTCTCCAAACAGCCAATACCCAAATCAAATGCTGCTGCTTCTCTCTAGATCAAGGATTAAGTAACGGTCATATGATTTATCTCTGCATTGGCTCATGTATGGCTCCCCACGGATGTTACATTCTGGTTGGTCATAATTTCTTGAAATTCCGCGCGCTTGGCTGCTCTGATGTCAACTATACTAGGTGGCATGGGTTCAAGGGAGCCATGCAACTCAACTAGATGAAAGAATTCTTGTTTCGTTAAACTTTTCTTCACAACAAGTTCTTCGACCACAGCATCCAGAAGGTTTCGGTTTCGCTGCAGGATCTGATATGGATGGAATACAATTCTTTATACAGATATGGGTACAAAATTATAGCAACAAAGAGCTTCTCTTCAGAAGTTATAAGATTTATGAATTACCTCTTTTGCACGTTCATAACATAAGTTCACAATCCGCAATGCCTCGGTATCAATTTCCTGAAAATTAAATGTCATGCAGCATTAACATTATACATAGAAGAATTAAAAGTCTGAGCAAATTATTTTCCCCTTTATCAATTATAAGGCATTGATGTATTTGAACTGCATTTGATATTTTTTAACAACAACAGTCTTCAATACTAATAGCAGGGGTGGTAAGATTTCATCTTGACTAGTAACATTCAATACTAATAACAGGAGCGGTAAGATTTCACCTCCACTAGTAACAGCTTGATATCCACTGTCAAACTATGGGACCAGTAAAGTAAATATGCTGAAGCTTATGAGTCCATTTTGGGAAGTAGCACATCAGAGATACTTTTTCACACTTAAAAAATTACTTACTAAAAGATTTTGGTTAAATTCAAACATAAGTGCTTATCAAATTTATAAGCTCCTCAGTTGTTGCTTAAAATAATAGTGGGATGCAAAAAAGGTTTACCGCGGAAAATTTCAAAGTAAATAGCAATAGTGCAACTGGCGCAAAAAAAAAAATAGTGAAAAGGTTAAAACCTTGAGATGAAAAGTTAGAAGAGTGTATCATACATTAATTCGATCTGCCACCCAGAAGTTAGATAGCCCAAAATGCTTGTCAGAAAGTCCACCAAGAACAAAGGTCCGTGCTGCTGACCTAGCATTGTCTGCTGTTTCTGCCCATATTGTACTCAGCTGGAATGATTCAATAAAGAAGAGAATTTCAAGTGTTCGCTTAGGGAAGTGGACCAGAATCAATAATGATACTACATCTACAAAACACTAGTCAGACAAAAATATAAACATAAACCCTATAGAGATACATCTGAAGCAGCACAAAGCATCATAAGAATGCCAGTGCCCCTACAAGCCAATTTGACATTCCCCACAAAAGGCAGAGGATGTTGCAAAGTTTTCCTTACCTGGTCCTTGCCATACCAAAGCTCATCAGCTGCACGTGGTGCTAGTTGAACAGTGATATGATCCAGCAAGGATTGCCGACTGTGTTACCAAGAAATAGGTTATATTAAAAGGAAGAGGAGACAGCCAAAAGCCGAAATGATTTCATATGCAACTACAATAAACAACTAATCCACACAATGGGAAACAGTAATACAGAGGACAGGCGAGATTTATGAGATCTTTTGTAAATGGTGCACTATGATACTTTTCACAGTAACAAGACATGCTCACTCTTTTTTTTTTTTTTAATTTTTAAATTTTTAAATTGTTTAAAAAATATGAAGAAACAATGGGTTTAAGTAAGACATACCTTAGCAGACCCTCCTTAAATTTCATGTGGTCCATTTTCATACGAACATAACCCAATTCCCTACCAGCTCGAGGAGCAATCGTTACCTGCCAAAAATTAATAGACCATAAGTGCTTTTTGAATTTGTGAACTACAAATGAAGACAAATTTGGATAAGGAACAAATAGATCTTCAATGAGTCAGTTAATAGGTGTCTATCAACACGAACATGTCAATTCAAGAAAACTGTACTGCATAATAATTTTGCAACTGCAACTCACAGAATCAGACTTCACATGACAGAATTGCTAGGAAACTTAAAATTCTTCTTGCTAACTGTTCGTCATATGAAAATTACATTTTCATTACCCTCAAGCTAAAATAATACGAAACCAAAAGCTCTAAAACCAGCAAACTGAAAGAAGCTGGATATGTTTATCAATTGATGCCATGCAGAATTAACAAGTATGTGCTTCGCGAAAAAATAAAGAAAACAAGTATGTGACGGTATATGCGAGAACACATGTAAAAAGGATTAAAGGGTGAAGACCATACAAACTCAATATTTTTAAGGTCAGGAAAGTTCACAGCTACAACGGCCATTGCTGCTTCATTGATTGCAACTTGTCTCCATGTCTCAGGGCTCCTCTCCTTTCTATCTAGCATTCCCCTCTCTTCTATTTGCGCAGCTTGAAGCAAGTCGTCCGTTGTAATCTATGAAAACGAAAATGGGTTCCTTTCTGAGAAGTAGCTAAGAAAGATATATCAAATGAAAGATATATCGAATGGAAATAAAAGAAAAACAAAAATAAAAAAAGGAGAGAGAAGAGATACAGAGGTGGGGCTATCCAAAAAGATCGACCAAAAGAAGAAAATAGGCAGGGGAAGGGGAGACATTCCATACAATCCACCTGTATAAAAGTAACCCATTCCCTTCCCAATTGAGAATTGAGATGTACAAAGAAGAATGAATGGACTTGATAATGCATTCATTACTAACACTCTGCATTCCACGAGGGCAATTATCTGTCAAACTATAACTGAAAGGTACTAAAACAAATGAACTATGCACATTGAAACTGGGATGTGTTTTAATGTTACCATTAAGAAATATACTTTTCCATCCAGGATAAGTTGTTTAGTTTGGAAAATACAAATTATAAGAGATACAAGACAATAAAAGTGATTAATCCTATTACTGCAAAGTCACTACCATCATTTAGTCCCATTCATTATACTGTATACAATATTTAAAAGCAGCCAAGTTCCTAGTTCTCATTTCCCACAGCAATTTCGGTTGAGCACCTAATTCCTAAGTCTTTCACAAAATTTAAGATATATAGAAATATAGAATAATTAACCAAAAAGTTACAATGTCTGCAAGAGCAGCTACTACCTCAGTCCTTCCATCACGCATCATGTTAATAGCAGCAACTTCAACTATATTTGCTAGTTCTGCACCAACCATTCCATCAGTCATACTAGCAACAGCCAGATAGTCCACATCATCAGCCATTGGCTTCTTACGAGCATGGACCTAAAACAGATGAAAGAAAATATGAAAATCAAGAGTTGGCAATCTAAACAAAAGGAATCTACAAAGGGAGTTGTACAATGACATTTATTACAATGTCAACATCAGCATACATTACAAAAATGCAAACATGAATTGTTACCTTCAGAATTTCCATACGACCAATAAGGCCAGGTTTAGGGATAAAAATTTTACGGTCAAACCGTCCAGGTCTCACAAGGGCTGGATCTAGAATGTCGGGTCTATTTGTGGAAGCTATAGTGATCACATTCCCTCTTCCTTCAAACCCATCCAAGCAGACAAGAAGCTACAGTGCATCAACAACATTTCATATCAATTTACAGGGACAGTTTTAGAAGTCACTCAGCAAAAACTAAGTTTACTTGAAAAAAATCATAATCAATATTGTCCCAACCAACCTGATTAAGAGTAGCATCACGTTCTTGTCCACCTGAACCCTTAATTAAACCACGCTCCCTTCCAACAGCATCCAACTCATCAATGAAAACAACTGATGGGGCCTACGCAGATCAACAACAAATGACTGGAGATCATAATTTCGGATTTCTAATAAAAATGTTAAAATCCCCAAGATGTTCGCAAATTTTTATGAGAAACAAAAAGATGAAGAAGAACAAACGATATATGAGAAAGGCAGGGCATTCTAAAACAAGATATGTTCTAGTTTGAAAGAAACATAAAAGCCACAGTTGATATTTGTTATGGAGTTAAATTGTTCAGATATTTGTTATGGAGTTAAATTGTTCAAAACCAGAGGGAACTAGACCAAAAGAATCTTTTTCTATAGAACCATTTCTATGGAAACGAAGCAAGAAGTAGCATTTACATTGTCCTTGGCCTCCTGGTAAAGTGAGCGAACACGAGAAGCACCAACGCCAACATATATTTCCACAAACTGAGAGGCAGAAATGGAGAAGAAATTCACACCAGCCTCACCAGCCACAGCTTTTGCAAGTAATGTCTTCCCCACACCAGGAGGGCCACAGAGAAGTATGCCACCTGATTAAGAATAGAAGGTGAAGGGCATGCTGGTCACTAATAAATTTCAGGAGGAAAAAAAATTATTAGAAAAGCTATCCTCTTCAGGCCTTGACATCAATTAAGCAAATATGATTTGACCAGAGATTAAGCACTGACAGTCCTTTCAAGCATGAACAGCTTGTAATTTTGTAGCAAATATTCGGGGAACAGAATAACTTAGGGTTGAAGAATCTGACCTGGTATTCTCACTCCTCTCCTCCGATACATCTCCCCATGAGTGAAAAACTTGACAATCTCCTCAAGCTCAAGACGTATCTTCCCTAGCCCAGCAACATCTGAGAATTTCACATCCACACCTCTCTCCAAATACTGTGGCAGCCCCTTACCATATGCACGTCGAACACGTGCCCCTGACTTCATGAACTGCATAGCCATTTTTAAATGTGGATTCTGCTCAGCTTCTTCTTGCTCAATCTCATCATCAGCACCCTCAAGCCCCTCCAACTCCCTCTCCAACTGCTTCAACTTCTTCCTCTCTTCTCTCTCTGCCTTTTCAATCTTCAACCTATCTTCATAATCCTTCTTCTGCCTCCTATAACTAAGCACAACTGTTCGATAAAATATCACAAAAAACACAATCCCTAGTCCAGTTGCCACATTAGAATCTTTTGCTAAATTTTCCCATACATTTGCCATATACCGATAATTGTCCCTTGCATCTCGCAGTGACTCCTCATACTTTTTCATCCTAATCTCCCTCTTCCTCCTCCTCTCCTCCTCTTTCTTTTGCATCTTCATAGCCTTCTCCATCATTTCACTCTCTTCTCTCATTTTCTCCAATTCTTCCTTCCTTTGCCTCTTAAGCTCTTCCCTTGCTCTCCTAATCTCCGCAGCCCTTTTTGATTCTTTCTTAGGCTTAAAAATCGCCAACATAGAGGCAGGCACTCTCCATAGAAAACCCAAATACGGGTTAGGCACCTCTGGTTTCTTAAGCGGCGGCGTATATGCATTAACACACAGAGAATCAATATTTAACTCATCCCACGATTCCCAAAACTTCCTGTTACTATCCAATGATGGTAAAACAGTTCTTAAAACTCTAGAATCCTCTAAAACTACCAAAACAGGCTCTGCTTTTTGCCTTAAACTACCACTAGGTGATTTAATAACATGTTTAAGCCTACCCTCGTCTTTCAAGCTAAAAATTTCAGTATACGCAATCCTATCTGACACAATAGGCAAGTCTTTTGACCATTTTTTCAGCTGTTCTGGGGTTAATGCTCCTTGAGTTTTTTTCCGAGATTTTTTCTTTTTATCTGAGGCTACTTTTGTAGCAGCAAAAGCAGGCTTTTGTGCAATTGAGGTGGAGATTATAGTGAGCGTTACAGGTATTGTTAAAAGACTCAAATGGGGTCTCTTTGAATTTTGGTTTTTATTTCTATCTTCATTCTCAGGAGTAAAGTTTTGATTTTTGCATGAAAATGGGGCGCAAAATTGAAACTTTTGTGGGTTCTTAGGGTTTTTGGAATTGGGTTTTGCGGGAAGAATATCAAGTGATAGTGCAGAAGCAAAAGAGAGGTTACAAGCCATGAAATGTAAATACTTTAATTTAACAAAAATGTGAAAAAAGTATTTATGAGATGATCAAAGGGATTGAAATGAATTTAAAGACTTACATTGTGAAATAAGAGCGACGAGTTAGCAAATAAAACAAGTGAGCTTCGGTTGAATCGACATCGAAGAGGAATAAATCTTCTGTTGTGTGATAGCCTGTAGATAGGAGAAGACTCGATTGGTACACGGCATCGTTTTGATCATCACTAGAAAATAATTCTCGTAGACGAGATCGTTTTGGTCTTGGTTTCGGCCCAATTACTTAATTATTTTTTAAACCCCCTCTCACAAAAGCTTTATTAACTGATGATTATTATCCTCTCAATAAAAAAAAAAAAAAAAAAAACTGATGATTATCGTTAACAGGCTGAGTGCTTAGAGCTATTACCCCACAATTACGAAGATAGTAATTCGAACCCTTATAAAAATATTGTAGAAATTTAATTCCTAACTGATTATTATCATTTGACATTAAAAAGTTTTGTGACATTTTTTTTCAACATGATACGAATCAACTCATATATTTACAATTATAATTTAACTAGGACTATCAAATATTGCACAGATCAGAATTCAACTCTCACAAATTTGGAAGGAAATAACTGCTCAATCCACAAAATAGCGGAAGAAAAATCAACTCTTAGTCTCTCGTCCAATAATTGAAAAGAAAAGGAGATGTTTAGACCCGAACCTAAGTTTCTAGAATTCATAATTTTTAATTTTGTAGCATTAAGATTCAAATACGCATGCCAACAACTCTTTTATTGATTTATTTGATACCTCCTCCTCATTTTTATTTATAACATAAAAGGTTTTGTGTCTCTCATAATTAAAGAAGTGAAAAAAAAAAAGTCAAAGAATATATATATATAGCCATTGTGCGGTGTACTCATGCCTCTTATGGAACCAAGGCTCGTTTCTTCCATATCCAAAATTTTAGATATGGTAGATATATCTCTCCAAAATTAATGGAAGCAAATTTTCTATTAACGTTATATGATATATGTAGACTCTCAATAATAAAGCAAAATATCCCAATTTTTTTTTAACCCATCAAGTACAGCTAGATAAAAAATATACACAAGTTTAAATGCGAGGGAAAGTAAATGTGGTCTGGTGGAGTATGGGGTACTGCCGGCCGAAATGCAGGAAGGTAACGGATTGACGGTCATTTTCCCAATTACATGGTAGGAATGTAATCGACTATTTTTTGGGGGGAAATATTATGTGTGTGTGTGTGTGTTCTTTTTCCCAATTAGATGGTAGGAATGCAATCGTCTATTTTTGGGGGGAAAATAATATATACATATATATATGTGTGTGTGTGTGTACGTCTACATGTGAGTGTGTGTGTATATAAAATACTTTAATGAGGACTTCATTCTTTTAACAAAGTAAGGATGTTATTAATAGACAAAATAAATATAAATTTTAATATACTACTAAACAAAAAATACAGTCTCTAATATATTGAAATTTGTATTTTTTTATATTTTAGTAGTATCTTCACTTTAATAAGGTGAGGAAGTCCTCATTAGATAAGGACTCTCTCCCTCTCTCTCTATATAGTAGATTCATCTTTAAATTCAAAGCTTAAAGTCCATCGTGAGATTTAAAAATTTTAGGTAAGAATAGCTATACCTAGAGTTAATATTTAGTATCACCAAAATGATGAATTTTTTAAATTGTTGAAAGCAGTAAAGAAAATTCTATGATGTCGTGATTAAAATTACGGCATCAAATGCTGTAATAAACATAAATTTTGTAGATTACACGTAAGACTAATAAATGAAAGATAAAATAAGTAAATTAATATAAAAGTGGTAAATTGGTGTTTTAAAATTGCAAACAAAACAAATACTTGTAAAAATAACATAAAACTTGCAAATCAACATTAAACTTTAATTTTAAAAATAGTTTATTTATTTTATTTATTTAAGCAAAGAAAAAATTACTCATCAATTGAAAACAAAAAATTTGTATTGAAAAAAATTAGAATAAGTTTTATTAAATTGGTTTAATCATAAATACTATATTCATGCTAGGACATTTATAAATTTTTTATTTTATTTTTTATCATAATATTTGTTTACTATACAAGTTAATTAAGCAAAATTATATTTCTTGATGTGGATCAAGCCAAAACAATATAAAAAGATATTCTTATATTACTAGACATATATGAAATATCAATAAAATTGGATCTAATTTTTAATTTTATACATATTTCGTGTAGTTTCAAACTTTGCTTCTTATTTATACTAAAAAATCATTTGGGGTCGCTGTCGAGGAGGTTTAGAAGGATACAAACTCACTTATCTTACAAATAATTTTAAAAAATTTTTAATTTGATTTTGAGAATAATTTTTATCCTTAATAAAATTTCACATATATCATCACATATATTACATAAACCCAAAATTATCATTATTTAATTTAGAAATACAAACAATAAATATATAAGGTAATCATTATTAAAATGAGTTTTTATTTTACAATTGTCAGTTTTTATTTTTTCAATAACTCATATAACATTTACTTGTTTTACATTTCATTTACATGTCTTCAATTTCATTTATATAATTTATATGTTATTTTATACTTAATGTTGATTTATAAGTTTTATGGTACATTTATAAGTTTATGTTTTGTTTACCAATGATATATCATTTTACCACTCTTACGTTAATTTACTTGTTTTACCTTCTACTTACATGTATTATGTTTTATTTACTTAATTTATGTTTTATTTTATACTTAATGTTGATTTACAAATTTTATGTTCATTTATAAGTTTATGTTTTGTATACCAATAATACATCATTTTACTACTTCTATGTTAATTTAATTGTTTTACATTCTCTTTATAGGTCTTATGTTTTATTTATTTAATTTATATTTTATTTTACACTTAATGTTGATTTACAAGTTTTATGTTATATTGATAACTTTTTGTTTTATTTACTAATGATATATCAATTTACCACTCCTATATTAATTTGCTTATTTTACCTTTCATTTACAAGTCTTATGTTCCATATACATAATTTATATTTTATTTTATATTTAATGTTGATTTACAAGTTTTATGTTATATTTATAAGTTTTTGTTTTATTTATCAGTAATACATTGATTTACCACTCTTATGTTGATTTACTTGTTTTACCTTGCATGTACAAGTTTTAAGTTCTATTTGCACAATTTATGTTTTATTTTACACTTAATATTGATTTACAAGTTTTATGTTAAATCTATAAGTTTTTATTTTATTTACCAGTAATACACTAATTTACCACTCTTATGTTAATTTCCTTATTTTACCTTCCATTTACAAGTCTTATATTCCATTTACATAATTTATGTTTTGTTTTACATTTAATGTTAATTTACTATTTTTATGTTAAATTTATAAGTCTTATGTTTTATTTACACAATTTATGTTTAATTACGGTATTGACGCTGCGTTTTTAATTACGGCATTATAGAATGACCCAATTATTGTTAGATACTATCAGTTATTAGTTAACTCAAATTTTTAGATCTAATTTTTCCCTAATATGGTAATGGAGCCAGTGTCACGTATTTGATTTTTCCCTTGTATTTCGTCACATATTTTTCATTTATACTTACTCCTTGGCCACTCTAACTTTTCATAGTTCTTTTTTTGGGCCAAACTACAATGGAGGCCACAAAGCCAGACATTGAAAATAATGATTTTTTACTAGAATGAATGAAGGTAGCATTTTTGTTAAATAATGATTCTTCGGTGTATCTTTTTTGGTAAATAATGATTCTTACTTCGGTGTATCTTTTTTGGTAAATAATGATTCTTTACTTTGCATGAATAAAGGTAGAAAACAAAATTTGTTATATTTGATACTCTTACAGTGTAAACCGTTTCTGATCCACATACCTTTTTATTTTATTTATTTAAAATTATCATGGACCTACATGCTTTTCCTTTTTTATATTATTTCAATACAAATGCGTATAAAACAAAAATGATGGGACTACATATATTTTATTTTGTGATTTTTTCAACAACACACCAAACACATTTTTATTAGATTCATTTTTAAATATTATTTTTAAAACGATCTATCAAATATGTTTTTATGTTCATTAAAAAACTAATCATACATATTTTATAACAAATATAAAAAAACAATTATCATGACGGTTGAAGCATTGATCATTAGCTATCAGTTTGTCACATGTCAAATATGATCATACATATTTTATAACAATATATATATAAGAAATTGTCATGATAGTTGAAGCATTGATCATTAACTATCAGTCTGTCACACTACGATGTAGTTACTGATTTGTTTTTCATTAAGTGCGGAGTGGAGGGTTAGCAAGCCTCTCCAACACCACTCTTAAGCAAACAATAGAAAAAGAATTCTCTTTCACATGATACCATTTAGAAAAAATCCCAACAGCAGGATCCACGTCCATGCATTCAGTCTCGTCCATTGGAAATGAGAGGATACGTCTGTTTGTTGTCTACATAAAAAAGAATAAAAAAAAAGTTATAAGTTATAACACACTACAAAGGAAAAAAAATTATCATGAACCCACATATTTTTCAATTTTTATTTTATTTCAATACAAAATGTGCATAAAACAAAAATGATGGGACTACATGTATTTTATTTTGTAATTTTTTCAACAATATACCAAACACATTTTTACTAAATTTATTTTTAAATATTATTTTAAAAACAAACTATCTAACATATTTTCATATTCATTAGAAACTAATCATACATATTTTATAACAAATATAAAAAATATGTTAGAGCAAGATCACAGTGAAAGCAATCTTTGACCACAAGACCTTGAATCAACACACTGATCACCAGCACTATCCAGAACCAATCAAGACACACTTAATATCAAACACAATATGTAACAAAGATGAAACAATAAAAGACACAGAGGAAATTATAGAGGTTCAGCCATTAATGAATGGCTTACATTCTTTTCAGAAAACAGAGACATGGTTTTCTTTATTAGCAACTCAAGTTACAAGTTTTTTCCAGAGAGATATTACAAGTATTGAATCATCCCATATACAAGACTTAATGCCCTTATATATATCTATAGATGAATCCAGAAAGCTGTTGAGAAGCCAACCTGTGCTCTGGGTTTGTTTCAACAAACCTAGATAATTCCCGCCATTTGCAACTGCTTTAACAACTCTTTACACGTGCAAACCGTGTGAGAGACTTAAGTGCTTCAAAATGGCATCTAGCTTTGTCGTTTCTAGCATATATGTTTATATCCTGATCACGTGCTAGCCATGTGATTACTTAATGTTTCCTTATGACATTAGCTAGATGTCATACACTTTTAATTGTAGCTTGCATCTGACAAGTTGGCATTGGTTATCTGACTCGACTGACATTGTTGGTTAGTCTTCAATTCAGATTCTGGTTCACACTTCAACAAAATAAAAATAAAAATCAATACCAATTGAAGATAATTCATTCTCATTTTTTAGTAAGTAGAAAATAAACTTTTGAAACATTTAAATTGATAAGATTTAACTAGATTTATAAAATTGGCATGACAGTTGAAGCATTGATCATTAATAGAGATGGCCAACGGGTTGGGCGGCATGGGGTGCTGCAGGGGCATGGCACAACACGGGCACTGGCACAGCATTGGCACTGGCACGAGCACGTTTTGGTAGGGCACACGGCATAGCACAGCATGCACACGGGCTAGGCCAAGCTAAGAATTTTAGGCACGTGGGCTTTAAAAGCACGGCACTATTAGAGATGGGCTAAAACACAGCAAGTTAAAAGGCTCGCAATAAGCACGCTTTACTTTTTAATGAAAGTAAATTTAAAATTTTGTGGTTTTATAAATAACTTGATGTTGAATCTTTTAATATATAATTATATCAACTTACATATGTACGATTAATTCATTAAAAAACCAATCATACATATTTTATAAAAAATTAAAAAAAACAAAGAAATTGTCATGACAGTTGAAACATTGATCATTGACTATCAGTTTGTCACACTACGATGCAGTTACTGATTTGTTTTAGCAAACCTCTCCAACAATGCTCTTAAGCAAACAATAGAAAAAGAATCCCCTTCCACACGATACCATTCAAAAAAAAAAATCCCAACAGAAGGATCCATGTCTATGCATTCAATCTCGTCCATTGGAAATGAGAGGATACGTTCGTTTGTTATCTACATAAAAAAGAATTACAAAAAAGTTATAAGTTATAACACGTCACAAAGGGAAATTTTTTTTCAAGGTATAAAGTTAGATAACTTTACTGATGTGACCTGGCATTTTCCTCCCATAAAGGAAAAGAAGATTGGCTGAATATCTTGACAACACAAATATATAAGTGGAGCACCCTGACGACAGTCTCTGACCAATAGGTTCATTAATAACTTGTAGATATCCACGACCGTTGCAGCCTGGAGTAGAACATTACGAACTAAAAAAAAAGATAATTATAATTATAATCATTATTCTATATATTCATTTTACATTATAACAAGTATTACCTGATGTATGGCCCTGCCTCCAACCCTTCTACAGCTAGTAAAATCCTCAGTTGCCTTTTCGCAAAAGCTGCATCTTACCTGCAAAAGGAAAATTTTATTTTTTAAGCTCACATCAGGAGGAATATGATGCCTAATACAATAATAAAAATAAAAATAAAATGTGGTTTTCAGTGCCGTATCCACCTATCGGCGAGAACTTAGTGCAATTGATCATATCCTCAGCAACCATTCTAAGAGCATAGTATGTCCTGCTCGGATAGAGCTGCTGCATATCGGATATCAAAAGAAAACTTTTTTGTTGCAATTCAAGTGAAGAGGGAAAGATGAGAGGGGAGGGCCAGAGGGCATTTGGCTGTATTTAATGAGCCGATTGACGCGTGTATCTACGCGCTACTTTTACACTATATATAAAAAGAGAAATCGCATAATATCAATTTCTAAGTCTTTTATTAGTTCCTCTAAAAAAATTTTTTTATTAGTTCGGATGAGATGATATGACTGAGAATGTTCGAAAAGGAAGTCCTGAATAAAGAAAACAAAGAATCACGTCACAATCAAAAATATTTTCAGGATCATACTTCATACCTAAAACAGAAAAAAAAATGTATATGAATACGTACATTTTGTTTGATCATACGCTTGCATGGCCTGAATAAAGAAAACAAAGAATCACAATTGCAATCAATCATATTTTCAGGATCATACTTCATGCCTAAAAAAGAAAAAGAAAAATAAATATATTAAAGAGTTTATGATAATCAGGAGACATCATGAAAAAGTACATTGTGAGAATATTGGATAACACTAAAACAATTTCTGTTTATGGAGAGTTTCTTTGTTTCTGTTTATTTTTTCATAACAAAAAAGTCAAAAATAACATTGAAAGAGCAATAATTTTGAGATAAAAATAAAGCATTAAAAGTTTACTACAACCCACCGGGCCGCCGTCCATGTTGCACTTTAATTTTACATTTTATACAAATAAAATACTTTAACAAGGTCTTAACATTTTTGTAGTATGTTATTCGCATGTATCTTAAAATATTTTTATGTCAAACTTGTTCTTAGTATATATATCTATTTTTTTTAAATGTTTTCTAGAAAAGATGTCCCTATTTTGTGCTTTCACACACACACACACACAAAAAGGGCATTTTTAAAATGATGTTTGATTAATTTTTCATTGCCCTCATATTGTCGTCTTTAACATGATAAGATTTTGGAGCTATGCCCGATGCTCGAACAGTGAGAGGACAATTCATAGGTGGTTGTAAATGAAGTGGGTTAACACTTAGCTCTAAGGCCATAGCCTCAATGACCATCCAATATTCCATATAATCCCCCTAATATTTCATATAAGCATATTAATCATTGGCAGGTGGTCGTTGTTCAAACGATTAGCATTTTTTTTGGTAGGAATTTCTCAGAGTGGGAAAATTTAGAAGAAATTAGTATAGAAATTGTAGGCAAGTGCAAATTATTTTAAGTAGTGAGTTGTGGCAACTAGAAGAACTTGAAAAAGGTCCTTTAAATTGCTTTAAGTTTAGAATAGAAGAGTTGCCCGAGGAATGTATTGAGCTATTGAATTTGCAAAATCTTAGACATTGAATGTTGTCGCCGCTTGAAAAGATTACCACACGGAATAGGCAAGTTAGTGAATCTGAGGCATTTTATATTTGAGGTTGGTATAATTGAGTACATGCCCAAAGGATTTGAGAGACTAACTTGTCTGCGGACATTAAGTGAGTTCATTGTGAGTTGTAAAGCATGTAATTACGTCGAAGGTCTGAGACACATGAATCACTTCCGAGGATCTCTTATCGTTGCAAGGTTGGGAGGTGTGACAGATGTTGATGAGGTTAAAAATGCACAACTTGAGAAAAAGACGAATCTAGTTGATTTGAGATTAATTTTTGATAAGGAAAAAGCAGGAGAGGAAGAAGCAGACCATCAAGCAATTTGCGAATCAATACCAACTCCAAATGTAGAGCGTTTATTGATAGCCCGCTATGGCTATGCAGGTAAGATTTTGTTTCCCAATTGGATGAAGTCATTAAACAAGCTGAAGATGTTAGTTCTCCAGGATTCCAAGAAGCGTGAGATTTAATTTTGCCTCCACTGGGAAAATTGCCATCCCTTGATACACTCGAAATAAATGGTATTAGTGTGAAAAGAGTCGGTGATGAATTTTTAGGAATACCAAGTGATGAGGATCAAGCCTCATCTTCATCAGTTATTGTTGCCTTGCCTAAATTAAAACATCTCAAAATCGGAACGATGGGAAGAGTAGGATTTTGGCATTACAAGAATAATTATGTCACAGCTAAATTAGTTGGAAATTAGTTAAAATATCATTTCAAGATCACTTGCTAATTGTCATGAATTAATTAACTAAATGTTATTAATGTAGGGGACATAACACCTTCTTCAAATCCAGAATTGAAGTCTTGGGCCGGATTGTCCTTCTTGAGACTGATGTTGAATTTTCGTCAGCACTTCCAGGTAATTTAATGTTTTTTCTGGCTTCCTTTTGTTAGTTCTTATTTGTTATCTGATTGAGTGTTAGAATCTAATATCCTACATTGAAAAATATATACAACAATTAAATGGGGATATAAGGTTCATGGGCACCCTTTCCTTACAAGCCCCCTTTTTAGGGTGATTTCTATCTAAGGGTTCTTACCATTGAGATGAAGATGCTCAAATTATTTGAATCAAATCCTGTATTAATTATATATCTTATTGTCAAGAATTAGTGACATGTTGTTCCAGATTGTTTTCATCATGATTTTGATATGAGAAATATGGACAAGGTAGTATGTTGTGGGAAAGCTTCCTGTCTAGTAATTATGCATAATCGGAAGTTTTCATCATGACGCCCAGTTTTTGTATCACTTCCAAGTTTACTTGCTAATTGTCAAGAATGAATTAATAATCTTATACAGGACGGCAGCGTGTCAGGGTGGCTTTATATAGTGATTTGCATGCACGAGCAAGTTTTGCAACGTGACCAAATTGAGCGTCTAATAAACTATATTATTTTGGGTAGTATAGTATCCTTTGTAATTTTGATTACTGCTTTTTCATCGAGACATATACTATTTGCTTAAACATGTTTAAACTTTTCTTGCCTCAGAGCAGCATCTGGCAGTATGGAAAGTTTGAAGATCGTTATGCAGCTAGAAGTGATTAAGAGAAGAAGCTATTAGAATGATAAGACTTCGAAGATTTTGATAATTTACAGACAGTCTTGTCCAAAACAATGACCTCTAGAGAGAAATCAAATGGTGCATTTCAAGCTCTTGATTGTTATGGTTTGTCACTGTTCTATATTCTTCATCGTTTCTTTTCATAATTGATGTTAAATAATAAAATGCACATCACACCAATGTCTGATATATTTCTTATGTTGTTTTTCTTAGTCTTCAGAACTGGCTTTGCTATTCATGCTTGCCATGCACATGCTGATAATTGAAAATCCTGCTATTGATTATGCAGGAGGAATAACTTAAGCTAAAGTATGCATAGACAAATGTGGTAAATGAAACTAACGAGCATTGTTTGTCAAGGCTCTTGTAATCAGTTTGGTGCCTGCCGCAGATGAAGAAATGTAATCAAGGGGTAACAAGTGCATGGAAATATATGCAGAACTTTTTCTGTCTCTCGTATGTATTTCCAGTCGGCTGAGATAAAGCATGTAGGTTACCGGGTTTGCATACATTTTGAGAGGAACTTTTTGATGTACAAGCAATTGCTTTTAGGAATTGTGAATTTGTTGTTTGTTTTCGTGGAATAGGTGCATTTTCATAAGGGTAACTTACAAGTGTCAATTTAACTAACATTGATCTGTAAAGATGGTTACCAGAGCATTAAAAATTATTGCATGTATATGCCCAGTCTTACAAAATTTATGGAGATTGGATTTGGAACCCTTCACTTCACTGGGAGTCCTAATGGGTAATTGGAATTCTATTCAAATCATTTTCATGATCATTGACCAAAACGTGCGTGGACAAAGGTGGTCGAGGAAATATGTGATCACTCGCTATCGATCAAAGCTCTCCACCTAATGATCAATTGGGGAATTCGGCATTACAGTTAAAAAAAAAAATGTATACCAGAAGTACTCTATGGTCATCCAAATGCCATAATAAATCATAATTAAATCCTGTAGTTATTGTATATATTTTGATAAGTTGGTAGTAACTAGTAAAATGATCAATAGGATGCGTCACTACCATGTGCAAATTAAATGGCTTTATGATCAACTAATTAATTAAATTGCCTTTTTTTCCAATTAATTAATTTTCACACAAGATAAAATAAAATATTCGCTTTTGCATGCAGTATAAGAACTGAAAAGCATCTTAAAACACCATAATCTCCCGTGAGACATTTCACATTAACCGATCATATATAGTTAAATTTCTCATTATCTTTTGTCTAATTGTCTTCCAATATTTTGACCATCTCTCTTTCACCAAAAGGGTTGGATGCAATCGTCTCTCCTCTCATGGAACAGCCGATTTCAACAGCTGTTGAAGAGGCAAAACAACAGGTGAGAATTGTTGTAGGTGCCGACTGTAAACTGCATAAATTAACGACAGGTCGTTTTTAAATAAAAAAGATATGACGTATATATTAAAATTCACCAGACGACACGTCAATTTTAAGGGAAAAAAGGACGACAATTCGTACAAAGTATGCACTGGCGCATACTCGTTATTTCATTTACATTACATTGTCAATATGACATGTCTTTCGGAGTAAACGTAATTAGATGACATGTCCCTCAAGCAGGTCAATGTACCAAAATCAAACTTGGAAGAGTTAGAAAAGTTCAAGCAAGTTCAGATTATTTGAAGACTGTTGAGCTCTGCTGGTTTATTCTTTAACCAAAATTCCCCAATTACTTTTGAATATTTCGCTTTGTTATTCTACATATATCCAGAAATGAAATAATATAACTCATAATTGGTGAGATCGAGAGGAAAAATCATCAAAATTACCTAGGATACTACCTAAATTTATAATAAATTGATAATATCCGAATGAATGAGTCTTTGTTACTTTGGAAATTGTTAATTCCAGACCGCTTTCTCGGAACAATGAAGCCAGAAGAGTGCTTGATAGGATTCAAATTGTGATCTCATACCCAAAAATATCAAATTGGTTAGTTCATTTCTTGATGTTCAATAAAAAGCTTATCACAGCAATGTGTGATTTCTTATGTTGTTTTTCTTAATATAACTTGCAGAACAGCTGGTTTTGCAACCCGTGCTAGCTATGCCGAGAATTTAATATTTTGTAACGAATCACTGGAGGAATAAATTTGGTGAAGGAAACAGAGTCATCAGTGTTTGTCAAGGCTCTCGTAATCAATATAGAGCCAGCCGCAGATGAAGACATGTAGTCAAGGGAAAGTGCTGACTCATAACAAGGTGCATGGACTGATGGACAAAATATGCCAGAACTTGCTCTGTCTCTCATTTATATTTCCATTCTGCTGTGATCTAGGATTCTGGGTTTGCATACATAATAGATAATACATTCCGAAAGCAATTTCTTTTAGATGTAAATTGGTTGTTTTCTCCATGAAAATCACAATTTCATATTAGTAACCTCCAAGTGTCAGTTCAACTCTGATCTATGAAGTGTGGAAATCAGAGCATTAAATTAAAATTGTTGCATATCTGAAGACTGGAACTGCAAGTCCTCAGTGTCACAAATTTTTGGAGATTAGATTTGGAACCTTTAAAATTCAACGGGACCTGGGAGTCAATTCATGGTTAGTTGGAATTTTATTCAAATCATATTCATGACTTCAAGTTCCTTTGATAAGTTGGTTATAAACTGATCAACAGGATGCATTATGCCATTACCATTAGGAACTTACTCTTAACAAAGGGACCGGCACCATGATTTTACAGCCGCCCAAATTCCAGGCTAAAGAGGCTGAGTACACAAGCCATGAGTCTTAGTTTGGCTTGATTGTAGAAAGTTTCATCTCTATCACCTTCCATACTTGTAATACTTTAGAGATTGCTAGAATGGTAGCTCTCAAGCTAGTATCTTGCACATAGAATTTACTATAACTTAGTAGAAATAGGAATTCTCGAGGCTATATAAGAAAACTCTAGAGTTAGAAGATTCTAGAACCTAGTGGAGCTAGGTAAGCCTGCACTTGCCATTTCAAGCAACACTAGCAACTTGTAAGCAAGCTCTCAATCTCTTTTTTACACACACACTTG
Organism: Clausena lansium; assembly: GCA_030449835.1. Lineage (NCBI taxonomy): Eukaryota > Viridiplantae > Streptophyta > Magnoliopsida > Sapindales > Rutaceae > Clausena > Clausena lansium. Next base: position 5,301,152 of record JASUUF010000369.1, read on the forward strand.
TAAACACAAATTCTCTTTGGCTTAGTTGCTCTCTCTCTTTTCTCTAACTATACCGCAAGCATTCTAACTTAGCCGAAAAGCCCAATGCTTACTTAGCAACTTTCGTGCAAGAGCTCTCTAAGTGCCACACGACTATGTTATGTAAAATACTCATCATATGACAATGAGCTCTAAAGTTTATAAACTAGTAGTTATCATATTTCATTGAAAACTTTTTGAATTTTGTAATATTGAGATTGAAAAATAAATCCACTTCACTTATTTTTTTATAAAGGTCAAAGAGTGGAAAGAGTCTAAGATCAATAACTCAAAATTATGTTGTTTAAAATAAAAAATTAAAATTAAAATAGCTCATTCATGTTTATATTGAAAGTAAGGTGGTATTTATTTTTTTGTCTGAAATTTGAATGACCTGAATTAGTCTGAATTCTAAATAGATATGAATGTCCGAATCTAAATAATATGTTTGTTTTTTTATCCGAATCTCTGAAAAATAAGTATTAAGTTATTTGTTTTTTCAACTTAAAAAACTAAAAACATGTACTTTTACATTTATATCCTTATTAAATTTGAATGTCAAATAAATTATATATATATCAAAGAACATAAATACCATAGTATTTTAACATATTTAAGCAAAACTAAGTTAAGGTGAATACATAATAATTTTAGAATTATAATGTATAAAATATCATACGTTTCAAATTTTATCACAAATTCTCAATAATAGTAATATAAGATGAGATTATTAGTGAGTAAATGTGTATCGGTGAGTTTTGGGATAGACATTAAAAATAAATTATAAAGTATGAATATTTTAAACATTAGAAATTAGTTGACTTATTCAGATTTCTTTACTCAGTAAAAAGCTAAAAAAAATTGGCTTACTTTATTAAAGGGTTGTTTGTTTTTTTAATTGAATGCTTAAAAGAATTCAGTTTCAGCATTCAGCTGTTTTATATGTATTTATTTTTTAACTGAACACTCAAAATTAAGCAATTATCGCTTAATTTAATTAAATAAAAAATTCCAACTTAATGCTGAATTAAAAAAAGTGCTGAAGAAGTTAATTTTTATTTTTCCAACAATATCCAATTATTTCCTACTTCCAACATCGTTCGTTTCAGTTTGACGCCATCTTCTTCCTCTTTTTTTTTTCTTTCAGTTTTCATATTACCAAATATTTTGAGTCAATAATCAAATTGCTAAATGAAATTAATTCCAGGTACTTGTTTCTTGTTCCTATTTGTTTCTTGTTCCTATTCCCTAATTAATTTTTAATTACATGCTTTCTTTTCTTTAATTTTTATAGCTACCAGGTACTATAATCATTGAAATTTTCTTGAAACTTCAGATCAAGTATTCATGCAACAACTGCGAGATCAAATTGCAAATCAATATTTTAATAGATTTAGTTGATTTTTTTATTTATTAATGTTTCAATTTTTTTTGTTATTAAATAATAACTTTAGTGTCTTTTTTATTAAATATAATAGCTTATTTATTTTATCTTTGATTTTTTTCATTAAATTATTAATACACAAGTGCAATAATATGCATAATATTTAATAAGGATATATATGTAAAATAACAGTTTTCAGACATTTTTTGTTATAAAAAAACAAACAGCTTAATACATTTATTCAGACATTCAAAAATAAAAAATAAACATGTTATTCAGTATTCAACTCTATTCAGACTTAATTCAAAGCTATTCAGCATTTAGTTAAAAAAAACAAATACCACCTAAGTCAAAATTATCTAAAAAGTCCCATTAAATTATAAAAATAAACACCTCTAATTAATTTAATTAATTAAGTTAAGTTACTTTAAATCATTAAGTTAAAAAATAAACACTCTCTAAGCAAATGTTTATTTTTGAAAAAAAAAAAAGAGTAAATGTTTACTGCAAAAGCATTCAAATTTGGAGTTACAAAATTAATCTGAATTTTGTCAAGTATTCAAATCATGGCACGTATATAAAACGTGGGTCAAATTTTTAAAAACACAGTTTTTAGTTACTTACTCGAGTGAATTACTTAATTAGTTTATATCTTAATTAATGTGACATCTTAAAAAAATAAAAAAAATAGATTCCTTCAAAATATTTCAAAACTTAAAAATCTAAGATAAGATTTAAACCATTAGGTGGTTGTACACAAAGTTTTACATTCGATTTTAGTTTTAGCATTACCATATGTATGTTTAATTAATAATTGAAAATAACTATTTGTTTATTTTGAAGCATTCAGTATTTACTGGAGCCATAATATTACCAATAATAGAGATAAACATAGGGCATTGATAGCTAAGTACAACTCACCATCAAACGTTTCGCTTGAATTTTATACTAATGCTGATTAATAAATACTTTGAAAAAGACTTAACATTAGTTTATATAGATTGACCATCAAAAGTTTAATATGTAATTAAGTGCTTTTTCATGGAGCTGGCATGCAATTTGTTTACATCTTTAACTCGAAAACAGATTTTTATTGTCTCACTGCAGACTTTGCCAGTATGGAAAGGCACATTGAAGAGTGTTATGCAACCTGCCAGAGATGGAAAGAAGAAGAGCTACTGAACGAGTGATGGAGTCTTTGAAATTGTTAATTTTAGACTGACTTTGCCAGAGGAACGAAGCCAAGACAGTGCAGCAGAGGATTCATATGGAAGAAGCATTTTCTTCACACGGGTAACATACAGTTTGAAGTGTCAGAAATAACCTTGATCAGTGAAGTATGAATGTTCGAGCATGAGAAATTCTTGTTCAAATGCAGATTGGAACTGCAACTCCCCCCGTGTTACAAAAATTTATGGATCGAAATTGGAACCTTTAACTTCAGTGGGATTCAATTCATGTGTAGTGGCAATTCTGGAGATTTACAGAATTCCGCCGCTCAGTTTTCAAAAAGGAAAGAATGTACCTGAATATAGTCATCTAATGCCATAATAATCATAAGTCCTGCAGTTATTATACATTCATAAAGTCATGTGTAAACAGAATGGCTTATGATCCAATAATCTCATGACACATCCAACAATTTTTTAATTTTAAAATTACCAATAATTCATAACTTCATGGTCATAAAATACTCAACAGGATACATTACCAATAGGAAACAAAGAAGCCGTCTTAACACTTTACAAGGGGCACCATGAGTTCTAATGACTCGATGAGCGAGATGAAATAACTACAAAATGCGGATACAATCCAGAGTCATACACTAATTAATAGGCTACATATAATCGCACAAGTGACGCGGCTAGGAAATTTCAGCACTTGGATAGCCAAATGACATTCTGAAGAGCAGATGCAGCAAGCACGAGGCAACCGAAGAGAGTGAAAGTTATTGAGACAGCAACATGATCACAAAAGCTATGCAAAGCCTTGCAGAAATTGGGTAGAGCAGTATGCTTAACTCCCGTCTGATTCAGGTTGGTGATCCCAGCTGCAGCCGACCCAGCACTCATCATTGCATACGAAAAAATCTGCAAATTGAATGTTAGGGCCATCTTGAAGCACTCATCAATGCTTAGCATATATTTATACGATCATAATAAACCTAATATCACATTACCTGATCCACAGCAAATATAAGCCAAGCATGTCTTCTTGAGGAGATAACAGCAGCTTTCCTCAGTAGCCTTGATCCATTAAGAAGCAATTGCAGCAAGGAGTAAGCAGCAGCAGCTGCAGAAACTCCAACCAGATACCTGCTTACCACAAATCCACAAACTTTAAACAACTTAGAACATTCAAATCACACTTTTGATCTTCATTATGGCCCGAGACTATCAATTAGAAATATGCAATTATTTGCAATGTTTTCTACATAATAATATCAGCCACGGGGACTGCTCAAATCAATATTTACATTAAGCACATAACTGGGCACTTAAAATTTCATGAAGCATGGGCCTAAAATAATTTTCATTCATTTAACTGATAAATCAAAAAGCGACTATGCACTCGACTGGATTGTTTCTGGAACCTGTTTTGCATTTTACAATTTAAAATAATAATAATAATAACAAAAGATAAAGAAAGCCGCCCAGTATCACGTTCCATGATTACAAAAGAACTCAAAATTCATTATATAAATCCCAACTTGACTTGGCAGTTGTTTTTGTTTCCAAAATTGTCATATTGGCAAAAACAATTCTGAATACAGTTTCAAGTCCTCAAATCTTGAAAACACAAAATTCGATTGCCGTTCTCATTTCTCGCATCACATTTTTAACAAACAATTCCATCACTGAATTAATGGTTGAAACAAACCAAGATTAGTAGTCAAGCAGGACCAAAAAGTGACAGTTTCTTAATCAATAGAACACAAAGGAGTCGGCTAGTGCGCACAAAAAAGAAACAAAAAATGATTCACGGGTCTGATTCTGTACATTCATATGCAATGAAAGTAGAGAATACACAGAATTTTGTTGTTATTCAAAAAGCACAAAAACCAGGAGCAGTTTCAGCAACGCAAAGTTCCAAGTGAATAATTTGTACACTCACAACATGACAAACAAAACCCAGACAAAGGCCCTCCTTTACCCTGCCAATTTGGTAAGTCAAAAGTATAATATAAAAGTCTATTATGTTCTGTTTAGTCGGCAAGAAAATCCAGGAAAGACAAAAGAGTTAATGGACGAAAATTTCACTCTACGGTGACTAAAGTGTCTTTGAAAACCAAACTCCAAAACAACACGAGTATCAAAGTTTGATTTTTGTTTTCTTTTCTTCACTTTTCTATGTTACCAAACCAAGAACATTTTACCCGTTTGCCTTCACTTTCTCAATAACCAAACAACACCGACACTATACGTGCTAGTTAATTCCACTGACAAAATCTCTCCTATGATACAGGATGTCTGGTTTCAAATCCTGATTAAAGAATTCACAAACAAGAAAGAACTGTAAAAACAAAGTTCCATTTTCTCTTCATTTCCTTCAATTTCTTATCAACCAAACAGAGAATCAAACTGAACCCACTAAGCAAACCAACAACTAACGTAAAGAAAATATATAAAAGAATATTTTAAAAAATGATCCGAAACACTTACTCAAAAGCGTAAGAGTAAGACCACTTGGAATGAACAGGAAGGTGAAAGCCATAGACAGAAGCTACACCGTTCTGACGAGCTGTCACCATGAATGACATGGCCATTACTGATGAAACCAAGCTCAGTAACCTTAATATCACCTGTACCACTCCATCTCTCTTGCTTACACCTTTCCCCATTCCCTCCTCTGCTTTCTGGCCGTTCATCATCACCATCACCATCACCACAGATATCAAGTATCAACAACACTTTCTTTGTATAGTGTTTTCAAGTGTTGCTGCTTTTGTGCGTGTTGAGAAGATATACACACACACACATATATATATATATGCATAAGGAGAGAGAGAGAAAGAAGGTTGATAAACATGAGTATGTATGTTTTGTAATATTATTTAATCCACTCATTACTTGTTATTAAACTAGGAATAGAAAGTGATGTTTCATTAGGAATCCAACACTTTGTGCCTAATACACGGTTCCATGTGGCCCATTTTGATGACTTCATTTTATGGGTAACAATGCATGCATAGTCGTTTAGTTCAGTCTCTCACATTACTCGTTGAAAGTCTCTAGTTTTTCATTATTCTCTAGTTTTTCATTATTCACACACTAAATTTATACATAATCGTATTAAAGTTTACCGAGCTGTCTTGAAAAGTTAATTATTACAATATCACTCACTTTTTTAATAAAGATCTGGGGAGTATTTTTTATAAGAAGCCTATGTTTGTGGTTTTGTACAAGAGACAAAACATTCAAAGCATCAAACCAAATTAATAAGACAGATTAAAAGAAGAGCCCAGTCCTATCAACTCAAAGGAAGTACTTGTAAAAGTATTTATGTGTTTCAAAAATTTGACCCATATGAAACCAAGAAATATATATTATCGGGATTGGTGCTGCACCTTATGATGACTGATAGGTGGCCTTAAATAAGAGGCCCAGGACAGGGCAGAGACCCTGAGCTGGTAATAAACACCATGAAAAACGCTCTGTTTCCTACTATCGCGGTGCTTATGTTGCTGTCATTTTCACTATCTACAGTACCCACTTCTGATTTTGCCACGTTTTCTGGGCCCAACTGAAATCTGGCTCTGATGCTGATGTGTCAAGAACTGAATGGGTTACTGCAGCAACTGAACCATGGTGTAATCACTAGCCAATCTCTCATCGTTCATTTATTGGTAACAATGTTTTTTCTTTTTCAAGCTAGCTACTTTTTGGGTAGTTGAATGATCGGGTTAAAATGGTTAATGGGAATTTAATATATGAAGTGTACAAATCACAGCTCCAAACCGTCAAAGACTTGAATCATCTTGCCCTATCATCATCAAAATTAATGGCAACATCAATATGGTTCAACTACTTTGAACTATCTTTAAAAATAATAACAAAAAATGCTCATGCTACATTTTAAATGCACCCAGGTAATCATAACAACTGCAATTTATAGTGTATTCTATGTGCTTTGAAATGAAGACAGTGAATGTGGTTCACCTTCGCCCAGGGGACAAGCAGAAACCACAGCAGCTTACCTAATACATTAAAATTCTGAACCTCAAGTCTGAAGATGGCACACATCATAGAGTTCAGAGCAAATTCTGGGGAAAGGCCTATAGATATTTAAAAAACTCGGAGCAGGAAATGCATCAGAGTACATATAGACACATTGGATGATCTAATTGTTCATAGAAGAACCAGTATAGCCAGGCATCACATGTTGCATTAATATGCATGCCAAGAAGACAAAGTCCTCTGCTATAATTGAGGTCATTGGACTCTAAAATTCCTGAATTTGGGGCCAAACGTATTACAGTAAAATTCTGGAAAATAAATACAAGCAGATTTTGAAGACTTTAAAGTTTTGCCATGAATCTTTTATGTGCAGTACCTGGAGAATGTAGCTCAACCTGTAACAACTTCAGAAGTCACATAGACAGTAAGTTGTAATCAATTTCCATTGAAGTGTAACTATTTTCCATTGTAACCATGCCGGCGTCTACATAGCCAAAGTAAAAAGGAACGCATGCCAGCCATTGATTCATAGCACGTATTGCCTAACGTCAAGGGAAAATCACATCATCATTAAAGCCGTTCAGAATTTTGGATGTCGGTGGACAAGAATCGCACCATCATTAAAGCCATTCTGAATTTTGGATGCTGGTGGTCACAAAATCTCTTGTACAGCCAATAAAACCACAAAACAAGCTATCATTTCTCAAATTTGAAAGGGTGCTACATTGTAGTCTTGTACATACAATTTTAGAGACAACAAGAGCTATATTATTCCCAAACCAGGGGAAAATGCTGATTCGAGCTAAAAAGAACGTTTGCAGATTCTCTCAATTACATATTTGAGTTGCTTCGTACATTTGATTATAACAAGAAAATAGAAATCTAGTGGGTGACTGAAATCCTAAATGCCAAACACCAAATCCATGATTTTGGAAGCCATTGACTTGGCCGGGGAAGCAATGGCACCTCCTGCTCCTGACTGTCCTGTGCTCGTATTTCCATTTTGAAGATAATATGGGCGCGGAGATGCTCTAAATGAGTTCAGCTCCGAGGTTCTGCTGGATGGAGAGGGCAGAGTCATAAATCCTTGATTGTTAATTCTTTCATTCAAACCTAGGCGTTGCATTGGATCCAATGGTTTCACACCAACAATTAGGACTCCATTGACTTGCATCCTATTCTTGCTGAGAGCCTTCTGAGCATCAGAACGATTCTGCACAGCCAAAAAGTACAACAATCAAAATTACCAATTATCACTATATTCCCACTACACTGTCACTCACAATTAAACCATCAAAATAACTGGGATAGAATGAGATCAGATTAAATTTTCTAAGCAAATAAGAAGAGATTTTTAACACAGGCACCGTACATGGAGTTACATATCTTAACAAATCAGCATTTGATGAAGTTCAATGCCTTACACCCCAATGATAACAGGCAGTACATTCCTAAAATAAGCGCTGCAGATGCTGTAACTTCAAACTTCCCGATTTTCATGTTTTCACCAACTTGTTTTTTCTTTTGAATTTTAATTATTCTTTTAATTACATCCCCATTGGGATTAGTATTGGACCATGATAATAAAGCCGCTAACCCACATTTAAATCATGGAAATGAAGAAGAGATTGCTGCTCAAAAGAAACAGGCAAGAACATATCAGATTGTAGTTCATAAAAAAGAAGCAGCACCTGATATAGAATGTGCTTCCAATTAGCATCTCTTGGACCAGGAACATGTTTCAAGATCACACCACACTTTTCAAATTCTCGCAAAACCAAATTGGTATCAGCTGGAGGAAATCTGAAGGGAACAATTGAAAAGCTTGAGATTAGTGTCATAAGTACAAAATACAATTTGTTACTCACATAATAGATAGTCAAGATAATATTTCTAACTTATTATTCAAAGGTTAAACCTTGCATAAACACTTTGCAGCTTTAAAACAATCATAGAACAAGCAATCAGCCAGGTGGCTTAATAATAGGGTTCTATGGATGCCAAAGGAAATGAAATCTCTCCATTCAGTTTTCAATAGCATGCATAGTAACATTTTATCGCTTTTACAAAATGTTATTACAAGACAGTGTCAGTAGTGGAAAATGATAGATGGAGAATATACAGAGATCACATGTTATTACAAATCATTACATTTCACACATATATTGAAAGTAGAAGCGAACTAACGATTGATTGAATCAATTCCGCCTAGCACCAAAGTGCCCCCTTAAGTTCCAAAAAGTACGCTATGGCTCCTTACTCAGTTCTCAACAGCATGCATTGTAACATTTAATCGCTTTATGCAATTACAGGCCAGTTTCAGTGGTGGAAAATGATTGATAGAGAATATACAGAGATCACCATGTTATTACGTATCACTACATTTCACATGTATATTGAAAGTAGAAGCGAACTAACAATGGATTGAATCAAATCCTCCTAGCACCAAAGTGCCCCCTTAATTTCCAAAAAGTAAACTATGACTCCTTGTTCAAGTCAGTTGCCCAACACAGTAAAACATCCCTATCAAAATTACAAAGAGATGACGAGCAGCGGGCAATGGAGCACCAAACAGGAGGACAAAATACTAGAGATTAAGGGGCAACATATAAATGAACAAAAATGCAATTAAAAAGTTAAAACCATACCCATAAACTGTAATCCATTCTTCCTCACAGAGGTTCCCTGCAGGCAAGGTAATCCTCTGTATCTCTGGCCTTGCAGTTGAGGTCATTGGGCCCTAAAATTCCTGAATTTGGGGCCAAACTTATTACAGTAAAATTTTGGAAACATATATACAAGCAGATTTTGAAGACTTATAAGTTTTGCCATGAATCTTTTATGTGCAGTACCTGGAGAATGTAAAGCTCAACCTGTACCCACTTTAGAAGTCACATAGACAGTAACGTGTAATTATTTTCCATTGTAAGCATGCTGGAGTCTACATAGCCAAAGTAAAAAGGAATGCATGCCAGCCATTGATTCATAGCACATATTGCCTATCGTCAAGGGGAAAATCACATCATCATTAGAGCCATTCTGAATTTTGGATTTGACGGACACAAATTATTGACAAAACATAAGAAAATCGTACGTACATTGATCGATGGACTGGCAACAAATTAGGAATTGCACCGATTGTTACAATTAGGGATCATCAAAATCACCCAAACGAGACATGAAGCAGGGCAGATACATACATACATACATACATACATACATACATATATATTTACACCCAACATTAATATTAATTAAAGGCAAATGAAGTAGAAATATTATTTATCCGCTAATTAAATTCAAATTCGGAGATTTAATCTGCAGCGATGGATGAGGATGACGAAGAAGAAGGGCAAGGCATATTCTTTTTTGTAATTCCATGAGGCTGAGGCTCAACATTTGAGGAAACGGGGCTTGGAAAATTAAGCTTGGCTTTTGAGCCGTACATCTTGAAAGCCGCTCTATCATAAGCCAACGCAGCCTCGTCAGGCGTATCATAGGTCCCCAGCCAAAGCCGTGAGCCTTTCTTTTTACGATCCCTTATCTCCGCTACAAACTTTCCCCACGACCTCTTCCTCACACCTCGATATTTTACACGCGCGTGAGTCTCACGTGCCGTCGTGGCTGCCTTCTGCAAACGAAATCCACTAGCCTGAGACTGAGGCGTCGACTTTCCATCGTGTTGATCAGAAGAAATCGACCCCTCCTTAACAGTGTCGTGTGAAGCTTTGTGATCCTCCATAATTCGTCGGATTGAATCAGAGCTAGGGTTTGAGTTCAAGAGTTTTATGTATATCACTGAAACTGAAACTTTAATCTGTAAGCGAAAGGTAAAGCTTGAATTTAATTTGCTGGGGAATATGATGTTATGATTTTGCAATGGTTTCTTGGATTTGAGAGTGATTTGTAAATGTTTCAATTAATTGCAGCGCCTAAAGATTTTAATTTTAATTTAGGTGTGGGCATTGTTTAGTTTGGTTTGTTCTTACACAGAACCGAATCAAACTGAAATTAAATGATTTATAAATTTATGAATTAAATAAGATCTAAATTATAAAACCAAATAGAACTGAGCGAACTCAATTCAGCTCAATTTAATAATTTAGCTTGATTTAGTTAGGTCCTATATATTTATTATTTAATTAAAAACAATATAATAGTAATGTATTATTATTATAACAATAATTTTGAGTATAAATTCATAAATAATAAACACCATAATAAAATTTAATAATAATAAATTAACATAATATTCAAGTAGATTCAACTTTCTCAATCGAATATATCACATTTTTCCTATCAATAGAAATCCTGAATCAAAGTTTCAATAGTAATTTAAAAGTTTACAAATAATAAACAACATAATAAAATCTAACAATAATAAATTAACGTAATAAAATCTAACAATTATCTAGAAATCTACTACATATTACAAAAAAAACTTCAAATTTTTATTTTTTAATTTTAATTTTAATTCTGTCTTGAACCATTAAACCGAATCAAATAAAAAAATCAATAGTTCAGAAATTTTAAACTATTTAATTCTTATGTTTCGAACTGAACCGAACTAAACTACTATAATACAATTTGGTCGACTGAACCGAACCAAATGTCCACTTCTAGTTTTATATAAACGTGTTATTATAGAGTAATGATGGGTATCTTAATATTTAAGTCCCACTTTGAGTCCTAATTGATGTGTCATTCATCCATTGGAGGGTGCTTAAGTAATTTTATAAGTTACAAAATTCATTATCCAATAAATAAGTAACGCATAGTATTAAAACTTAAGTTAAAACTCAAATATTGAGATCCCAATCATTATTCTTTATTATATAATTATTTCTCTTGGCATGCAGTTCCAAGAAATTTTATTACTGCATTTCCATGTGGGGTTACGGGGATGGATTTTATATGCTTGGATAGTTGGATTTTTGTTTGTTTTAAATTCTTTTTTTTCTTTTTTTTATTGTTCACTAATTTTTACTATTGAGTGAGATATAATTTGATTTATCAGTAATGACAAAAATGATTCATACATTAATCGTTCTCCTTATTTGAAATTAATAATATTATGAATTTTAATATTTGAGTCTCAACTTTTTCAATACTACATGTCACTTATCTATTAGATAATAAATTTCATTATTGGTAAAATTACTTAATAGTAATACTACATATCCTAAATTTTTTATCTCAAATAATTATTCCAAATGATTTGACATTCATTAATTGGTTACACTTAATTCACTTAGATTTTATAAAAAAATTATCAACCAATTAATGAATATCAAATTATTTGGGATAGTTATTTAGGACAAAAAAATTGAGATGTATAGCATTACTCATTACTTAATTATTATCTAATGAATAAATACTACATCAATTAAAACTTAAATATTGAGATACCTAATATTGTTCTTTTAAAATTATTCGAAGCACATTAATCATAGGCACGTGTATAGATAGATACATACACATGCATAAAGTCTGATAGTCAATTATGTCGGCTAGTCTACTGAAGTGGCTTATGAGAACGGGATCGATTTTCTTCTCTCTGCCCTAGATCTAATGTGATTCTATTATGGCGGCACTCACAATTCTGAATAGCTCCTCCATGTTCAAACTTCAAAATATATATTTATATACAGGCCATGACTAAATTAGAATTATTCCACCTTAAAATACGCTTTAATAATCACACAATCAAAATGATAAATAGTAAAAAAAAATATTATTATTACGATTCTATAGTTATTAGGGTGTGCTATGAAGTGAAACAACTCTAATATAACCAAATCCTTATATATATAAAAAATTCATTAATTCTTAAATTTTAATAGATAATATAATTGTCTTCCATGCATTTTTACTATTCTCATAATTATATAATTATTTTTATGCATTATTGCTTCCCAAGAGTGATGGTAACGGTCACACTCGCTTCTTTCTAAGCAGGACACGTGTCCTGCTTAGATTTTTGTTCGAGGTTAACTCAGTTCTTTTTTAATTTGAAGATTACATCACTTTAAAGATTAAATTTACCACATTACCCTCATCTTCAAATTTTTTTTCCATTATACTTACCCAACCATCAGTTCACTTTCACCGCAATGTTTTTTTTATTTTTTAACATATTTCAGCTTGATATTTTTTATTCAAAACATATATTCATTTAGATTATACAGTATTTTTTCTCTTGTGAGATTTCACCATTCTTTGCGCCTTCTTTACAAGTAAATTCAAAATTAAATATGACAAAAACTAAATTAATAAATAGCAAGAACTAAATGCATCAAATTTTTTATTCCAATTATATGTGACAAGTAATTCTCTTTTTTTGTTGGTTTTAAGGAGCAAATCTAAATTTTGTTCACTCTTTTTTTACATAAACATTCGAGTATAAATTTTTTAATGGAGCAAATCTGAAATTTTAACGTCAATATTTATTAATTCAATTTGATCGAAGATAATCTTAAAAAAAAAATGGCTGAAAGTGAATTGATGGTTGGGTATAAAAAAATTTTGAAGATAAGGGTAATGTGATAAATTTGATCTTGAAAGTGATGTAATTTTTTAATTTAAAAGAAGCGATGAGTTAAATTTGCACAATAAACTAAGCAGGAGACACGTGTCCTGCTTAGAAAGGAGCGAGTGTTCTCATTGCTTACCTAGCAGGGGCTTCTCTTTTCTTTGTTTCACTTGGTGTGATGATTTTTTCTGGTTTTTGGATGTTGGTGGACAAGAATCACAACAATTAACAGTTAACTAACGGTCAATGAATATTGATATTAATGGCATGGGAGGTAAGTAAGAATAAATTCAATCTCGCCATTTAACTGAAATTATCTCAAATCTCAGGGGAGCTCACTGTTATTTCGTGCAACAAGCACTCGTCGCTCAAAATCACAGTAAGTGTGTTAATTTTATTGGATATGAAACAAGTTGTGAATTTGGATGATGCCCAGATGCTTGATTTATTGCCCAAGTGCTTTGATTTAGAGAGAGAGAGTGAGAAAAGCGGGGATTATGTGAATTTAGTGTTTGATCATGTTCTTGATTGCGATTGATCAAAAGATTTGTTAGTGAAATTGGTTTCGATTGTGAGGAAATTGGGATTTTTTAGTAAGAGGTGGTGTGGTGAGTTTTTGATGAAGGTGTTTGAGGGAATGAAGATTGTGAACTTGCAAGACTTGCTTTCGCTTATGTATCAGTTGTTAGTTTTGGCATCGAAAGGGTTTAATAAGAGAGAGGTTAATGAAGGGATTGTTGTGTTTTTTGGGTCGAAACGTGGTCGAAAGTTACTTCAATTATTAGGCAAGTTGAAGGGATTGTATTGCTTCATGTGAATTTCGCAGTGAAGCAGGATCCTTCATTAGGACAAGAGTTTATGGGGCTTGTGAAGTTAGATATTCGAGCTTTTAATCATTTTGCAATTGCTGTGTTGTTGTCGGTTGCAAGAGTTAGGAAGTTCAGTGAGACTGTGAGAGTGCCATGGGGATTTTGAAAACGACTCTGATTACAGCTTATCGCAATTACAATTTTTCCAAGTATTAAATGCTTCTAAATATTTTCATCCAATTAGATTCAGTTTTGGTTGTAAATTCATGGATAACTAGTGAAGTACTAGATTTTTGAAGTTTTGGTTTTTATTCAATAAACTGTAATATCATTTTGCTTTGTATCTATCCTTAGCTTGTGTTTGCCGCCATATTTATGCACAAAATAAATAAGATGTTTTAGATATAAATTAATTGTTGTTTTTATTAGTCATTAGGTAAATGAGGGTGAGGTGCCTAACACTCGAGAGACATATGCCTGTCCCACGAAATAACAACGAGTACGCTCATTATTGCCATGATTTTGGCGACAAGCGCCTATCGCACCAAATCACAATTAGCTTGTCGCTGTTATTTCGTGCGACAGACGCATGTCGCTCAAAATCACAACAAGTGTATTAGTGACTAACGATCAACTAACGGTCAATGAATATTCATACTAACGGCAGGGGAGGCAAATGTGAATACATTCAATCTCGCCATCTGACTGAAATTATCCCAAACCTCCGGAGAGGTATTTAAAAAAAACCCATCACAAAATCTCTCGTACAGCCAATAAAACCACAAAACAAGCTATCATTTCTCAAATTTGAAGGGTGCTACATTGTAGTCTTGTACAAATAATTTCAGTGACAACAAAAGCTATATGATTCCCGAACCAGAGAAAATTGCTGATTCAAGCTAAAAAGAACATTTGCAGATTCTCTCAATTACATATTTGAATTTCTTCGTACATTTGATTATAACAAGAAAATAGAAATCTAGTGGGTGACCGTAATCCTAAATGCCAAACATCAAATCCATGATTTTGGAAGCCATTGACTTGGCTGGGGAAGCAATGGCACCTCCTGACTGTCCGGTGCTCGTATTTCCATTTTGAAGATAATATGGGCGCAGAGATGCTCTAAATGAGTTCAGCTCCGAGGTTCTGCTGGATGGAGGAGGCAGAGTCATAAATCCCTGATTGTTAATTCTTTCATTCAAAGCTAGGCGCTGCATTGGATCCAATGGTTTCACACCAACAATTAGGACTCCATTAATTTGCATCCCATTCTTGCTGAGAGCCTTCTGAGCATCAGAACGATTCTGCACAGCCAAAAAGTACAACAATCAAAACTACCAATTATTTCCCACTACACTGTCACTCACAAATAAACCATCAAAATAACTGGGATAGAATGAGATCAGATTAAATTTTCTAAGCAAATAAGAAGAGATTTTTAGACGCATGCATCGTACATGGAGTTACATATCTTAACAAATCAGCATTTGATGAAGTTCAATGCCTTACACCCCAATGATAACAAGCAGTGCATTCCTAAAATAAGCACTGCAGATGCTGTAACTTCAAACTTCCCGATTTTCATGTTTCACCTACTTGCTTTTCTTTTGAATTTCAATTATTCTTGTAATTACATCCACATGGGGATTAGTGTCAGACCATGATACTAAAACTGTTAACCCAAATTTAAATCATGGAAATGATGAAGAGATTGCTGCTCAAAAGAAACAGGCGAGATCATATCAGATTGTAGTTCATAGAAAAGAAGCAGCACCTGATATAGAATGTGCATCCAGTTAGCATCTCTTGGACCAGGAACATGTTTCAAGATCACACCACACTTTTCAAATTCTCGCAAAACCAAATTGGTATCAGCAGGAGGAAATCTGAAGGGAACAATCAATAAGCTTGAGATTAGTGTCATAACTGCGAAATGCAATTTGTTACTCACATAATAGATACTCAAGATAATATTTCTAACTTATTATTCAAAGGTTATACCTTGCACAAACACTTTGCAGCTTTAAAACAATCATAGAACAAGCAATCAGCCTGGTGGCTATAATAGGGCCAAAGGAAATGAAATCTCTCCATTCAGTTCACAATAGCATGCATAGTAACATTTGATCGCTTTTACAAAATGCTATCACAGGACAGTTTCAGTAGTGGAAAATGATAGATAGAGAATATACAGAGATCACCATGCTATGACATATCACTACATTTCACACGTATATTGAAAGTTGAAGCGAACTAACAACAGATTGAATCAAATCCAATTAGCACCAAAGTGCCTCCTTAAGTTCCAAAAAGTACACTATGGCTCCTTGTTCAAGTCAGTTGCCCAACTCAGTAAAACATCCCTATCAAAATTACACAAAGAGATGACGAGCAGTGCGCAATGGAGCACCAAACAGGAGGACAAAATACTAGGGATTAAGGGGCAACATATGAATGAACACAAATGCAACTAAAAAGTTAAAACCATACCCATAAACTGTAACCCATTCTTCCTCGTAGAGGTTCCCTGCAGGCAAGGTATTCCTCTGTATCTCTGGCCTTGCAACTTCCCTCGGCGGAGGAAGTGTAATCAAGGCACCAGGCTGAACCACACCCTCTACAGGAGAACCCCTGCCCTTCTCTTCTTGATCACTATTACTAGCCTTGTTTGGTGGCCACCAACTCAAGCCTGCTGAACCCTGTTGATTCTGCTGCCCTCCTAGCACAGCAGAAGAAGTGCTTGCCTCAGATTTCCCCTTTGCTGGAGTTGACGAGAAGTCTCGACCAGAACTTTGGATGGGAGTCCTCACGTCCGACTTCATTTCTGGAGATACTGGGTAATCAGAAATTCCGGACTCAGGAGAAAAATCCGAGCGGTCCTCCAAAGTGTACATGGGAGGTGGTGGAAGATCTGAACCGCCAAAATTCTCACGCCATAGTGCTGATACTGCTGCTGCCTGACCTGGATTTGAGAATTTTCCTCTACGGGAGGAAACAGGAGAGGCTAAATCTTGGAAAAACAATGACTGCCTCCCAGATTTGGGGGTTCTATGCACAGTAGCACTCATTTTAACAAACAAAAGAGGGTCCCTGCAACAAATGATAAACCATATAATCAATCCTCTGTTTTTTAAGCAAACATTTTTTAATATTCATAAATTTAAACCAAATCCCTCTCCACCTTGATGAGAGTGAGCATGGAACCCAAGACCTCTTTCACCACCCCAACAGCCATTACCAATTGAACTTGTATAAGAAGGGGAAAAATGGAAAAAGGAATGTAAAGTTAAAATAGACCAATTTCTTGACTACTATATAAAGTTTTCAATCCTCAAAACAGAACTAATATATAATCTTTTTTTATCTTTTGAAACTCAAAACTCCGCAGCCCACTTGCATGAGCATGGGGATTGGCAATGGGAACTACATACAGACCTTGTTACACATAAAAGCTAAAAGTTAAAAAATGTTAAACTCTTTTTTTGTTTTCCCTCCAGTTTATTCTCAACAATAAAAGAGAGCTTAAATAAACCAAAAGCAAAAGAGCACAGCAAATACAGACACTCTATACAAAACAACCTGTCCGTAACGATGCGGCACAATTGGAAGACTGGAAATAATATAATGTCTTCCCAGTCAGTTTGCAAGGATTGTTTTGTATAAATAAGCTAAGATATAACACCGAATGCTAAAATTGATTAAAATAGTAAATTGTCTGACTAGGTAAATGCACAAATCCAGCTGAAGAAGCTAAAGTTTTTCATTAATATATAAAAAATAATAATAATAATAACGACATCCAAAACCCAAAATAAAATATATAATATAATTACAAATTGCAACACCGCATAAACTACCCAAACATAACCATTAAAACGAAACTCCTCCTCTTCTTTCTACGCTCTCTTACATAACAAAAGCAAAATCAAACAAGCAGAACAAAGAATCGATTCTTGGGTTCGCACACTTCGTCAATCCACTACCCATTTGATACGTAAATCGATAAATAAATTGAAAAGATTAGTTACATGGGATGAAAGTGAAAGTACCTGTGGGTTTTGGGCTCTCTCTCTCTCTCTCTCTTTACTCTATTTCTCTATCAAAAGGTTAAGGTAGGATCAAATGGAGATGGAGCTCCGAAATAGAGAGAAAAGTGTTCCAAATCAAAACCCTAAAGCCACGGGTCGAAATTTGAATTTGGTGTTTGCTTTAAGGTTTTGGGTTTTAACTGAAATGACGAAAACGACCTTATAAGTGAAATCTAATTTTATTAGTGAAGTTTTGGCGGTCGCCGCTCAGGAGTCGGGCCTCAGCCGTAATGATTTGATTTGATTTGCTGCGTGCTGGTCGGTCTATATTTGTCTTGTAAATTTATAAATTATTATTTAATGTTAAAAAAATAAATCAATTTTGTTATGTAATATTGGATGATATATTATTATTTATTACTCGCAAAAACCAAAGGAAGGTCTAGTGACAGATTTGAATGTTAAAAAGATAACAAATTCATCCTTAACAATATATAATATTAGATTATTACATTTTTTAAAAAAATATGATATCAGAGCTAAAGTATCTCAAAATTTTAGTACGGCGATGCGAGATGTGGTATGGAAACATTTACTCAAGAAATATCAATATCCTCTCTCTCAAATCTGGTATTTATTCAATTTTTTTTTTTTTTTTGCAAATATGCTATTAGCCCCATTGATAAATACTGAGCCAATCCCATGGTATTTATTATAAACGGAAAATGAGATTTTTGACACAATAACGCCTCAGAATGGAGCAGATAAGGGCTCTTTAAGGTTAATTTGATCAGGGGAATCTGCATTGACATTCATCAATGAACATTGGCAAGGTGTTTTAATTATTGGATTCATCGTCTTCTGATCATTGGCAGCCTTGCAATCAACGGCATTCGGAGATTGCTGTTCCTTCTGAGTCTGCTCTTTCTCCTCAACTCCAACAGCTTCCAGGTCCTGGAAAAATGAACACCACGTAATTATTAATTACAGGCACTACCAATAAAGAAAAAAGTTTCATTAGACAAGAATAAATGGTAAAATTATATATATATATATATATATATAATATTGTTGTTGAACACACCTTGATGAATATAACTGATGCTTCCTTTGGTTCCATCTTTTGAACTACATCTGCAGCCACCTCCTGCTTCAAAAACAATTATCTCTCTATTCTCTTCAAACCCACCCACCACACATGCATTGAAAATTGTAAAAATCCAAAATATAAGAGAAGTTGAGGAAAAGAAATGAAGAACTTACTCTAGCACGGTTGAGTTGCAATTCACTCAAGGTTTTGGGCTCCATTTCAATGGAGCAACATGCGTTAATGTTGGCCATAAACAACACAAACTTATCCCAAATCTATCATACAAATCCAGTTGGCTGCAGCCCATCACCACAACTATGTACCAACTGATCACAATTTCACGCAAATTCTTGCCTATAAATAGCCAAACAAACAGGACTGATATTAGGCATTATGGTCACGGGCTCATTGACTTGAAACTGCAACCTTTCAATTTCAAGTTTCAATTCATATCCATCCCGTGCCAAAATATATGGTACCAACAAACAAACAATTAAGCTTATAACACTCACTTCACGGGTCACTTGCTTTTGCTCAATTTTCTTTGATTGGCGGCCCATTTATGTTATGGTGGGTAGTAAATCTATGTGATGTGATTGAATTGATTTTCTTGGTATGAGCTGTAAACGTGACGCAGTGCCGCCTTTACATCAATTTTCCATGAAAATTGTTGTTTCATTTAAAGGCAAAAATGGAGCTCTAAACTTTTCCTACATTTTTACCTGCCCCATTTTTGTTGTATCCTTTAAAAATTGTAGCTCATGGGTCCATAAATAAAGTATCTGAACACCCCCAACATCTTTCTAAGTATTACATCTTGCTAGTTGTTTCACCAATGACTAGAGAGTAGATGTCAGTCACTCTTGGGTCTAATAGTTGGCCCACCTCGCATACTCATAATTGAGGTCGAAAGATTGAGCAGGAGTAGACTCTGGAATTTATACTACTCCGGTTAAATTAAAAGATTTATATTTTGAAATAAATAAATAGAAAGAGATATATCAAATAAGGAGGGACATAAAGAATTTTACTCCTATAAATACGTATCTAAGTAAAAATAATTATAAAAAAAAAAGAGAGTAGAAAATAAAACGTAATTCAAAATTCAAATATAAAACCACTATTTGAAGATGAAATAAATCAATTAAGAATTTTAAGATGAAATAAATCAATACATGTAATTACAATTAATTAAAAGTCGCAAGTAAAACTTTAACATTTGAAGTCAAGTACTTAATTACCAGGTTTAAATAAATTAAACAATTAAAATTCATTCATCTTTTTGAAGAATAGAAATATTATTAGTAAAAAGTTTCAATAACAAACTAAACTCAACCCAATAAAAATATATTTGAGTACCATTGTTTATTTGTCAAGTGCTCTAACTCTCTTTGAAATACCGTATGCTTATAATTTTTCTATTAAAAGCTGCTCGAAATACTCAAATTTTATTTGTATATAACTTGTTCTCTTACTTAAAAAATATGGTACATTAAGGTAAGTCCTGAACATGAGTTGACTTCTGATCAGGTCGATTTTTAATTGCATAATACTTACTAGTCAATATATATATATGTTATAATAGAGGTTTTGAAAATGCAATAACGTTGACTATTTCACCGCAGTGGATGGCGGTCAAAAGTCCAACAAACATAATTAAGATTTCGTAGAAGAAGAAGAAGGCTCTATGAACTGGAAATCGACGAGGAACAAAGATAACACAACTGGCCTTTTGTTATAGCCAGCCATGTGCTTAGCTAATCTGGGTGTTCAAAAAATAAAATAAAAATAGGGCCTTTTTTGAGGAAATTTTTTATGTGTTTTATTTCTTTATATATATATATGTGTGTGTGTGCGCGCGCGCGCGCGAGTTTACAACATTTGATCAACGTAGTCGTCAAAACAATTAATCAAAGAGTCGATGCCCGATGGACAGTGTAGCTAGCTGCTTGATTTTTTATAGCTCAATTTTGCAAAAACACTGTCATTTTCTTCTCCAACCTCTATATCCTATTAATTTGGATTTATAATATAATTACAATATTCCTAGTACACAAAAGTAACCCTAGCTAAACGATCATATGCTTCCCTTCCTTTCCATGTTGGTCAAGCTGGAATTTTATGGGTCAAGAAGTAGCAATTAAAAATGTTTTATAATGTTCCTAAATTGAGATGCCCCTCTATGATTTTAAAATTACCTTTAAATTAGATATACGTTAAAATGGAATACTACAAAATAAATAACCAAATGACTTATCTTTCGTCAGGACCCAAGTGCCTGTGTGATGGTGGAAGATTTTTCTCAATTATTTGATAATAATTCAGCTCGTTTTGGAAAGCCCTCTTTCTCAAGTTTTGGAAATTTTTCCTTTAACTAGCACTAATAATGTCTCACTTTCAGAGTTTAACTATTGGAAAAATAAAAAATTTAAAAAAAATTATCGTAATGCGGTTCAAGTATCTTCTTGGCTACGTGACAACACAGATAAAATTTCGTATGTACTTATTTTGATTGCCGTTCTGTAAAAAGGAATCAGCTTGGGTCATTAAGTCCCATGTTCAACCATTATCATTTATAACTTCACATGTGTTTATCTTCATGTTGAAATAATCAAAATATATTAACGGCAGCCCATGTGGGTGCCCTTTAACTCTTTCATTAAAAATCTTTAAATTTTCTTCTCATTTGTGCCTAATTTGATATCAAGGTATGGTTCATCTTATGTATAAGCCTTCTCCTTTAAGAAAGGTTCAATTCTTGAATATATATATTTATATATATATATAACATGGTGAATTAAGAACTTAAAGCTTTTGTGCACTATTAATTCGGTTTTGAGCTTTGCTAAGGTTGTGACTACCGTACCTTAAGGGTGTAGTTAAACTGCATTATTATGTTCGGGGTCTAGCTATGTTGGATCAGCATCATTGTGGAGCACTCCTTCGTAACCACACAATTAAAGTTATAAAGTATTTTTTACCATTTATCACTTTGCGTGTGTGGTTGTGATTTGCGCTCCACCGTAGAGCTGATCCAACATAGCCATGGCCTTATGTTGGCCCGACTACAGCACTTTAAAGATATCATAAACGATTGCATGTGCACCATCAGATGATTAGAAATTCAACCTAAATCTACAAAATTTGACGGAGCTCAAATTATATGGTACAACACTCTTATGCTGCATTTACTTATTAGTAATCGAAATGAGCTAAAATCGGAATGGGCTGCAATGAGAATGGGAAATAAGAATCATAATAAGTTATTTACTTGAGCTACATGAATCGAAATTGGAATTGACTAAAATCCCATTGATGTATTTACTTTGTCTTAAAATTTGAATCGGAATGAGTTAGATAGTAACAAATTACTAAAAAGTACTTAATGAACTATTGTCATAATTATTATTTTATATTTTAATTATTGTGATTATTTATTAAAAATTATTCTTGTTAATAATATATTAATATATTAATTAATTGTAAAAATTTATCAATAATAATAATAATAATAAATTAGGTATAATAATATATTAATTAATTAATTAGAATAATAATATATTAATATTATAATAATAATAATAATAATAATAATTTATTAACTAATTTGTTATAATAATTATTAATATAATTATTATAATTAATTATTAATATTATTATTATAATTAATTATTAATATTATTATTATTATTATTATTATTATCATCATCATACATTAATTAATTAATTCATCATATACTAATTAATTAATTATAATAATATATTAAATAATAATAATAAATTCAAAATATATTAATTAATTATAATAATTATATTAATAATTAATCTATTAATATTTATTATAATTAATATATTATTACACAATAATATATTAATTAATTAAATATAATAATAATTTATTAATAATAATAATCTATTAATATATTAATTAATTAATTATAATAATTTTTTTGGATTGAGGACAAAATGGGCATTTTGGATTTTGTGGGGGGCAAAATTGTCACTCTTGGGAATGGGAGATTGATTCCCAAGGGGGGGCTTGGGAATCAATCTTCCATTTCTCATTCCCAAATTAGAGTGGATCCTACGATCCCGATTCTGATTCTCGACCTTATTTTACGAAGCAAACGATGTCAATGATTTCGACTCCTGATTCTAATTCCCTAATCCGAGAAGTAAACATAGCATTATAGTATAATAATGTAGTCAGACCCTTTTCCTAAAAAAATAATAAAACAAAGGCTTATTATTTATTAGTATTTTGAACAAAATTTAATTTTTAGGGGTTGAAATCATTAATTTCAGCTACTATTTGATACAAATTGTAAGATTGACATATAAAATTGTTAGATAACCATTTGATCCACGCGTTAAGTAGTAATTGTTAAAATGTCAAGTGTAAGATTTCAGGATATTACAAGTATGCATAAAATTATCTCTTGGTTCAAATTTAACGTATCTTTTAAATCGTAATTATCTTTTCCTCCAAGGTCATTTTGAGCGATAAATTATTAAAGAAGTTAACACAGAAACAAAAAAGTCATATAATGAATAGTGAATGTGGGGTGTTACAGAGGGACAAGAACCCTGTCATCTTTATAACAAATAACATGGAAAGATCCCTAGACATTGGGCAGCAAGAACAAACCCGATTTGTGAATTTTTTTTGGGAAAATATTTATATGTCCTTAACCTTATTATATATAATTGAACAAACAATTTGCAGAGAAGCACAGAAGCAGTAGTCATGCACGTCACGTACTACATGCATGTGCTTATCTTTGATTTCCACATGCATGTCTACCCTCACTGCTCACATGTTATATAATAATATATATTCTTTTTATTGTATGTTTTGCTTTATATTCATGCATGTACATTTCATGATACAAAATGCCTAGAAAATATAATAAATTTATGTTCATATGGTGTACTTTTGTGTACTGTTTTTGGTATTCTGTGGCCTTTAAGCTCTTGGAATTAATCGAAAAAGTAGCTAGCAGCTTGCATGTGTCATCTATATTGGAATTGCATTTTACATGCAATGTTTATAGGGCTACTTGCATGAATTATTCCCAATGGTTTTGTTTTGCAATTTGCATGTTAAGCCAATCGCGCAAACTATTTATATTATAGAGTTCTCCAATAATAGCATCCTCGTTTTAATATATTAAAGTGAGGATGTCACTAAAAAATATTTTTTTTGTCTGTTAGTATATTGAAATTTTTTTTTTGTTAATAGTGTTACCCTCACTAGAAAATTATTATTATATTATATACTTAATTTTGGAATAACATCATTTAAGGATATTAATTACATATTTAATACTACATACATAAATTATATATAGATATAGAGGTGTTTTTCTTTTTTAATATGAATAATGCTAGTTTGCTCAATATTTAAACGCTCCTTATTAATTCATTTAGGCCCCCGTTTAGAATTGAGTTGAAACTCAATAAGCTACTTATTTTATAATTTTTTATAAAAATAGTATTTGGTAAATTTGTAAAAGCAGTTTATTTCATAATTTTTTCCATTTTAACAGTAGCTTTTAAAAGCACGTGAGGGTTGGTTTTTAAAAGCACCTTATTAAATAAGTCACTACACTTTTTAAAGTTTCTATTATAACATTAGTACTTTAACAAAAAAAAAACGGTTATATCTTACTTTTTCATAAACCCTACTATATGAACCATTAGATATCATATTATCACCACAATTACATTACCGCCACAACTATTAATGTTCTCTCCAATATCAAATTAATGTGAATGTAATAAGTATTATTTTTTTATTTTATTTGAATTATGTATAAGTATGAATTTTTATCATATTTTGTGCAACAATGAAGTTCATTAGATTTTATTTATTTGCGTTTTTTTTTCACTTTATGTAATTTTACGTATTTAAAAAAAAGTATCTCTAAATAATTTATTAAACATGCTCTTAAAATAAAAGGCAATTTAAACTTATGTTTATTTTTGTCATTGTATAATAAAACAGAATTTTCGTAATAAAATTTACCAAATGTATGTACTCTACTTTTCAAACTCATAAAAACCGCAACAATACAATTTAAAAAACACTAAGTTATTTTTTTAATCAGCAGCTTATTTCATCCGCACAGCAAAAGCAACTTATTTAATCAGCCACCACAATTCCAAAGTGGCCCTTAACTTTGAGAGCATTTTCGACCTTTCACTGTTGCTTAAAGTGGTTAAGTGGGTAACTTTCTTGTTTTGTTTTGTTGCAAGTGAAAAACACGAGGCAGTTCGGTCATTTCAAAATTTTGAGCAATTCTTGATAGTTTTATCCCTAGAATCAAGTTGACATTCATTTATTATTGGATACTGCTCAATTTCATAAAATTGGTAAACTTACTTATTATTCAATCCTATTATTCAATGAATAAATGACAACCGACTTGATATTCAATGTTGGAATTATACTACTTGAAAAGTGTATTATTATTCTCTAATTTACTAATAAAAGATTATAATTAAAGACAAAGTAATTCATTATTCCCATGCATCCTCATTTTATCAAGGTTTATTTAAGAAAAATAAAATAAAAACAAAAACTATTTCCGGATTTAACAATAATATTGAACATATACTTCACTTTTATACTTAACAATTATTTTCACCATCTCAATAAATTAATTAATATTCCACTGCAATACAATGTATAAAGATTTTCATTTTTCTGTCGTAATATAGCTTAACGACAACTCCCACCTAATTCAATGCAGGTTAATACAAAAGATGGCTTAGAAGCAAGAAAATGAACTAATTAAGAGGAGATTGCCAAAAATAGCTTAACCTACATATGTGCATATATGCACCAAAAGTGAGCTCACCCTTTTTGTTACACAAAACCATGCTAGGTCATTTGGAATTATTTTTTAGAGGCTCAAAAATAATTTTAAAAAATTTAAAATTAATTTTAATGTTTAGTAAATTTTTTTAAAAAAATCCTACAACATATTTGAAAAGGTATAGAAGGAGTAATTTTTCAAAAATATAATTTTAAGTACTAGTTTTATATTTAATATAATTTCACATTTATCCTCACATATATTATAAAAATTCAATATTATCCTTGTTCAGTTAGAAAATAAAATCATTAAATTTAAATAAATTATTATTGCCAATTATATTGAGAAAGCAAAATACTAAATGTTTATAAACGTATAAATAAATTTTATTTAGCATTATATTCATTTCAGTCATTTACATTTTCACATTAATTTAACAGTATGATTCACCAAACATATATAACATCTTTTAAAATTAAATTTTACCGAACGTTTAACTAATTCTCTTCGTAACTGATTATTTTTACAGTACAGCTAATAACAATTATTTTAAAAACTACAACATTAACAAACTGGTCCCCAATCACCTAATTATGCTGGGGAAAAAAAAAATTGACTATGACCCACTTCCGCAGTGTCACAATCTAGGAAGAATAATACTGATTTTGACTCATAATCATACACAATTAAAGTGGACCCAAAATGGAAGATTAAATGTCGAAAGTATGGTGGACAATCACATAAACCATCCCAGTGAGACCACCTAAATCTTCTTAATTAATTAATTAATATCACCTGCTTGCACATGACTTTGTTCACCATTTTGCAAGCTCAGCAGCAGCTCCTACTTCTGCTTCTTTCTTTGAATTAAAGCTTTTTCTGGGTTCTCTCAATTTTTTTTTTCTTTTTTTTTCCTTTATTGGTTTCTTCCCCACATGGATTTCACTATTTGGGTTTTAAGATATATATATACATATACATATATAATATAAGTACGTGCATAGGACGATGTTTCATTACCAGGTTGGTAGAAATTCCAGTTGACAACTCCTCACTGAAATCCATGCCACCCCCTCCCAGTAATTTTGGTCCTCGGTTTGCTTAATCTCTCATTGGAATGATCATTATTGTGAAAGTGCTTATTGGAAGGAAGGACTTTTCTTTTATTTGCAGCCAAATTGAATAATTGATTCACATTTGAATTCAAAAGAAAGGAACCAAAACAAATTGGCTAATCAAAAGGCATGATTTGAGTGAATGAATGAACCAACCAGCTTGTCATGTGCAATTGTTTTTATTTTAGGTATGGGCAAGCAACCCCATACTTTTGGTGGCCCTTTGGTCTCATCAAAGTGTTGCACCATTTGCTTCATTCCACAACACTCTCATCTCATTGTAAATTTTCTCTTTTTAACTCGTTTAATCAAACCATCTTCTCTCTCATTTCTCTTTTTAGGAAGGTAAAAATCATTTCTAATTTTCTGAAATTGGGCAATTGAAGGATAATTAATAGTATGTTATAGCACCGTCCGCAAAATAAAATGTTCATTTTCTCCATTCTCCCCCCCGAATATATTTTTTAAAAATCAAAATTATACAATTTTTGCTCAACAAAAGGCTACAAAATCGAATTTTGAAATTAAAAAAATTAGCGAAACTACAATTGATTGTTAAACACTTAAAACTTGAATTTCAACCTAAATCATATGCCTAAAATCAGGTCCGCTAGGATGATGAATCAAGTAATCATCAGCACCGTTGGATACACCGAAAATCGAACGTTGACTAAGAAATTGGTGGTGCTGTGCCGTTTGCATTTCCTTCTGCCTCCTAAGTTCCATTACCTTCCTATGTGAATTTGAATGCTTTGCTGACACAAACGTGGGACTGGCAGCGGGTCGGTATTCGGGTACCAACCGACCCGACTTATAGCGGACTCCACATGCATTACACAGAGTTTTCGGACCCATTGGGCCAGTCCGCCATTGCGGAGTCTTCTCTGACGCACAGTGCAAACATTTTCGAACTGAATCACCCGACTGCGCATTCATCACGGGGTTCGGACTCTCACGCTTCACGGACGGTGCCTTCGGGGACAAGTGGAGGAGACGCGTGGACCAATCACAAGGAGCGGCACGTGAGCGCTTGGACCGGGCTTTACCGGGCAGCGGGGTCTCGGGGAGGAAAACCGGGTTGCTGGCTTTTGGGCTGACGGGTTCGAGTCGGGTTGACGATGAAGAGGATTCGGGTGTGAGTGATTTGGATCCGGATAAAAACTCAAGGTCACTCTTTCGTAGCGTTTGGTCCATTGAGAATGAGTCTTCAACAAAATTTGAAAGCCATTCTAACTCTGCCAAGTCATCGTACTGTTACAAAATTTTCAAAAGATAATTAGAATAAAAATATATCCAATAAAAATAATATTTCAAAAATTTCACGTAATATTCAAATTTTCGAAAAAGAGGAAAATTACCGGAACGCATAATTCGCCGGAGAACTGAGAGTCAGCGAAGCTGTTGCTGCTACGGCAACCGGAGAAATTGGCGGGGAAGTTGTTTTCGCCGCCGGAGACGGCGGAATTGGACGTGACGGTGGAAGAATCAGTGGAGTTGGCGGTGACATTTTCGAAGAAGCCGCCGTCATTCATGACCGCGTCGTCATTAGAGAAGTCCAGCAGGTCTTCAATGGTGAAGTTGAAGTTCTCGCCGGGTTTTTGGTCTGCTGCGACGACGACTCGCTTCTCCGAGGAGAAATTGTTCGTCGACGCGGCGTTGAAGTAACCTCCGATGCACAAATCCGGTGTCTCCATTAAGAGAGTAGCGCTGTTTGTGTGGGGAGAAAACTGCCGAGAAATTGAGCAATTCTGAGTGAGAATGTGCGAAGTCTTAAAAGTTTCTAGAGAGAAAGTGGCGAGGTTTTGGAGAAATTTGAGCTAAGTGATGAAATTTGTTCTGTTTGGATAGAAAGAAAGTAAGAGAAAATATTGAGAGTAATTTAGTGAGAAAATTTCTCAAGTCTTTACTGAGCGAGTGGAGGGGGGAAGGGGGAGGGGATTTTGAGGAGTAGAGGAAGGGCAAAGTCGTAAATAAGTGGAACTTCGAGCATCTTTTAGTAATGGAATTTTCTAATGGGAAGTGACTTGCAAGTTCTGTATTAGCCTTTTTCTCTTTTGCTGTTTTTGGTAAGTTAATGCATTTGAATTAATTAATTAATCAGGAATAATACTGTCTGATAAATGAAAAATTAAAAATAATTTTTTTTTAATTTAATTTTAAATATTTGTAGGTTTAATGTAACTTGATTGGCGCTTGTGAAGAGATGAGCTGGCAGTGGTGGTAACCTCTGACCCATAAAGGTAAAGTTGCTATTGTTTTTGCTTTAAACAAAGGTAAAGTGGTGAATCATTTACCAAGAGGATAACGAAGGTATTATAAGACTCGTTGTAGAGAAGGTAAATAAACAAATTGAGAATCTTAATAATGTCAAGTTTTTTTATTAGGATACAACTTTTTATTAGATTGATGAGAATAAATTGAATTGGTAGTTTAATAATTTAGTGTCACAACTCACAAGCAAATATGTTACTAGCTATGAATTCAAACTTTTTTAAATTTAAATATTCTGATTGTGATATCGAGAAGATAATTATTTAGACAAATTTTTAACATATTTCTTATGCAAATATCATTTTATTGTAATCTATTATTAAAAAAATACATTTTCAATCAATGAATGAGTATAAAATTATATATATTTCAATCAATATGTGTAATTTAAGGGCAGTGTTATGAATAAATTTCAATTAACATGAAATGGAAATTTACAAGAATTTTTTTTTTTTCAAATGAAGGTATTCATTGAGAAAGATTAAAAAATACAACTTATATCGGTAATTAAGAGCTGACTTAGCCATGTTGTGTGCACTTTTATAATTTTGCAAGATACACCTTGGAAAGTTAAGAATACGTGTAAATGGTTTAATTATGTGTTAGTTACAGCCAGAACATTATATATTGTATCTTGGTTAGCGTGCTAATTGGTAATTAATTGTAGTAGAGTGATTGCGAGCAATTTGTCCATTACTCCATTGCATATGCTTTTCATTCTGCTGCTCCATTACATGACTCTTTACCAAACATTCAAATTTTAAGCAGTTTTACTTCAAATGATATACAATAGAGTGATGATACAGCTATAAATTCTTGTATAAATTTATTTTGTACAAACTGATTTGGCATTAATTAATTGATTGAATAAAAATACAAAATAATAAAAATAAATTATGTGAACCAAAAGATATTTAATCCAATTAATTTAATTATACCACATCAGTTTGTACAAAATAAATTTATATAAAAATTTGTAACTATATTAATACTGTATACAATAACATCTAAAGTTTGATTAACAAATATAACTAACTAACGCATAATAATGTTAAGCATTCTTGCCATAAATTTTGTATTACATCCAATATTATTTAGTTGTAATTATTAGTTTGTTACTGAGATAGTGAGATACAATAATTTTAATTCATAATTCTGTATAATGAAAATAATAACTCGTAAATATAGTAGGGTATTTTTCAATCACTTAAAAAATTAAATCACACTCAAAAACCGAGCCCCAAAAAAAAAAAAAAAAGAAGAGTGGGTGGTGTGCAATTAAAAACAAAAATTCACCGAATAACATGACATTATTGGACAAACAATGTGAAAATTAATTCCAATCAAGTCTAAAAGTAATAAAAATGAACAAAATTCAACCCCAATAAGAAATTGAAAAATCGATCTATGTATAATTGTATATAGCAGGTTTTGTCGCTGCGATTCGTTTCATTAGCGTCCAAGTTTACAGCCGGATTCCTATGCTATTGATAATTTTTCCCTTGGGAATTGTGCTCCTTTTTTTTCTTTTCCTCTCACTCTTTAGTTTAATCTTAATTTATTTCTGCCTCTGATTTTTTAGCATTTTTAACTTTAATTAATTGTACTTTCTCACCCAATTCTCATATAACATTACACCTTATTATATTCCCTTGCCACGTTTAAGCACGATGGTGACAGCTCAACTTTAACCCAAATAACGGTCATGATCTCTTCCACGTGGCTCCTTCAGTTTTTTTCCCCACTTTTATCTTGTACCCCCACTACGGTTAATTGAAATGAGTTTTTAAAAAAATTACTTTACCTTAATTAATTGGGATCGGCTACATTGGATCAGTATAAAAGTATAACACTATTTTTTAACTACACAATTAAAATTATAAAATATTTTTTATTATTTATTATTTTACGTGTGTAATTATAATTCAAGTCTTAATTTAGAGCTGATCCACCGTAGCCATACCTAATTAATGACCTAATAAAAATCTTTAGAAGAGCACAAACATTGTGCAATTTGCTTGTGTCTTCTGATTAATCATTTTTCACAAACCCCAGAATCAAGTCAGATGGGCTCAGTTATTCCGCACTAATCCCAATGTTGTGCCAATAAGCCTGGGTAATTGGATAAGGTTAGTTTTTACAGTTATTTTATTCATTTACTAGTTACTGCCACCAATTAGCTTCCTTTCTTTAACTATTATTTACAAATTTGCAATTTATTATTTAAAAGGACTATTGCAATTTGCATTATTTTTTAAAAAAATTCTTTTATTCCAAATTAAAATAAGATTAGCTGCAATACAAAGTTATGTACTAGTAGATATAATTATATACAGTAACACATCTATAATTTAATATTTAATATATTAATAACCTCAATTGTGTAATAAATTTTCAGTCCTGATTTGAGCTAAAAAGTTAAATTAATAATTTTGATAACTTGATAAGATAATACATTTTTTGAAAATTCTTATACAACTTTATGGTCTCGTTCATATCATAAATTAATAATTCACTGAAATTACAGATACAACTATTATGATATTTTATTAAATAAAATATGATTCTATTGTTACTTATTTTTTCTTAAAATTTAAATATTGTTAAATCTCATATCTAATTTTACTTATTGCTTCTAGAAGTTCCAGGGTTGAATTCTGAAACTACAAGAATTTTTAATTTATATTTAGTGTATTAATTCATCTTTAGTTGATTAGATTGGTAAAAAACGATTAATTTTTAGTCTATTAAAATGTGTGTTCATTGAATTATATATGTACTATATAAATTAATAAATTATTAATTTATCGATTAATTAATACTTCTTTATATTAATAAATTTTATATAATCTTGACATTATTAATTTATAAAGATTTTCGTATGCATACTAAACTAGCCAACACACACAATATAGTTTTTATAGTGAAACATCTTTCCCTCCATCACGAGGGGGAGGGTCGGATCGCTTCATTTATGTTTTAAATTACCATAAGGAGATTTTTTAGATATACTCCGATAAACCCCTAAATTATGTTATAATTATATAAATTTAATCTTTTCGAACTTTAATTATAATTTGTTATAATTATATAAATTTAATCTTTTCGAATTTTAATTATAGTGCTAATAATTGTAATATAATTTTGAAAAAAAAATTGTACTTTTTAAAGGGCAAATGCAGTAATACAGTCGCTATAAATTAACAAAATCCAATTGCAGAATTTTTTTTTTAATAATTTTTCTAAATGAGCCAATTATAGTGTATCCTTGACCTCATGATAGCCAAGCTCATACTAAAACATTAGATTAATAAAGGTAAGCTTGGTTAATGCTTTGTTTTTATTTTTAAATTAAGTTTACTTGGTATGCTTTTGTGGGTCCACGAAGCACGTGACAAAGGTGGTGATGTTGTCAGCAATCATGTGAGGTCTTTCGGTTTTAAAAGCTCAACCAATGGGGTGGGTCAAATTCCACGTGGCTGGAATCAATTGAGTCTTTATAATCACTTTCCTTTCATGCTTCCTCACACGTGCGTTGTGCTTGCCATGTCCTAACGGATGAACATGGTAGCACGTGTTGAGGAGTCACGTGCATTGCACACTCTCTCCGCACGTGCATTTCACCTTGATATTAGGCTGATGTTTTTTTTTTGAGAGTAGGCTGATGTTTAACGTCAATTATTGGGATTCAAACTTTTCTAAATGCTGACTTGCATAATCAATAATGAATAAATAAATAAATACTTGACAACATTGGAGAATAATCGGACGATAAATTATTTTCAGGATAGATAGGAGTCTGGGGCTTTAGCTTGCATCAATAAAACTTGATTTTCTTTTAAATATCAGAAAGTAAATCAAATTATTTTAGATTCAACTATTCAAGGTCTGAAAGATATGTAGCTGTAAAATATAAATAAATTTGTTTTGTAATTTTTTTTAATTTATAATTAGTACTCATCTAACATTAGTCTCGAACGAGGAACAATTAAAGTGATCATATTTATTAGAATTTATTTAATATAAACGTTCCTTCATTTCAATCAGTTGATCAAATTTTGAGTTTCAATTTCACATTAATCTCAATCATCGATTTTGAATCTAATAATGTTAGAATTAAATGAAACAAATACTGACCCTAGTGTAATCTGAATCATCCATTCATTCATTATTTAAGTAATTTTTTTAGCCCAAAAGGGAAAAAAAACTTGAAAATCAATAAGCCAAATTCCCTGTAGGAAACATAAATTTTTAGTCAAGTGATTAACCTATAGATATTTTGATTTTTTGTGATTTAACCATCGAAATCAAATTTCATTTCTGACTGTACTGTAATAGGATTATTCAGGCGAGTTCCGACCTAATTGTCAATATCAGTATACTTATGATGTAATATCAGTGTTTCTTTGATTGTAACATATCAGTAAATCAAAAAAAAAAAATTTCATTTGGAGATTGATTAGCAAAACCTCCTTCCAAAAAAGCAAAGACTGGAACAATGTTTTGTAATTTCACATATATTCAAAAACAAGTCAACTCGACCGATCGACAAACAATTTCAATTGACAAAGTGATGGAATATGAGTACATGACAAAGGCTCCGAGTTGAAGTTGTGCATCACATCCTCTGTAAAACATTGTATTTTGTTGCATGTTTCTGGGCAGACATGAATTCAATTGAATACAGATGCGAAATAAGAGTATCAGCAGAAAAAATGTCCAAGTCTAAGACACACCGTCCAACATAAATATGGGACACCTTTGTTGCTAGTATCAAGATTTGACCAATAACTTCAGTCGACTACATAGCAGCCCAAATTTTAAGGCCGAAACAAATAAAAAGAAGACCCATAATTCACATCTTTATTTGTAGGACCTGCATTTAAAGAACCAAAGGACATAATTCTGATGATTACCCTGCAAATTTGACGTAAAGGGGTTCTGAAGAGAGAACACAATGTGTGACTTAACCAGTTGGACACCTCGAAAACCAAGCAACTTACACCAAAGAAAAGCTTTTCACTCCAATTGAAATCCATGCTGCAAGAATGTACATGAAGATTCCAAGCATACTAGTTTACACAAATTGAACCGCGTATTAGGGATATCAAAAATATTGGACTCGGCCCGGAGGTTTGGTTCGGCCCGAAATGATATGATCTAAAGTGCTCAGAGCGTTAAAGATCCATTGCTTGTTTCAGAATGGTCAATTATGAGAGCACAAGCTAAGAAGATCAAAGAAGCAATGCAAGGATTTGTTCAAGTTACTTTGGACGACTTTAATTCACATTCAATTTGCAAGAGACCAATATTCAAGATAGCCTTGAAAGAGGAGGAACCAACCTTAGTATACTTGATTCGAGCTAACGAGGTGGTGAGCATAGGAGAAGATAATTTTTGAAGTTGAATAAGGGACAGAAAAACAATTCTAAATATATAGTTGCATTCCTTACGTTGAGAGCTTCGAAACGGTATATTGTAGATCCAAATCCGACATTATATGACTAAATTATAGCCAGTTTAAAATTAATTGCTCTGCAGGCCAAGGCTCTGCAGGTTCGAATTTTTAATTTTATAATTTTCCTTATTTTAAAGTTAAATCAGGGTTAACCACTTTATATAAACCGTCTTTTATGTTTTTTTGAACATGTTTTTGACATTATTGAATTTAATATCATTAAGAGAATTTTCTCAACTTATTATTGAAAGAACTTTTAACTTATCCAAAAGAGTTGCTAATCTTTATGGCATCTTTTCTAGCAATCTGGGTTCTTGAAACTTAGCTTCTCAAGGATTCGGATCTTTTATCTGAATTATGATCATATTAGCTTTCTTGAGTTCTTATCAATTTAGTTGTGGATTTTTCTAGCTAGATCTAGAGGAATTCTCATCACAAAACTCAAATTTTGTTAAAAAAAATTACAAAATATTTATTATTTTAAATAATTATATTTATTTGACCCATCTTTTACGTATATTCAAAATTTTAAACATTTAAAATTCATATTTTCATATTCTATTTCATTAAAATAAATTTAAAAGTTATAAAATAAATTAAAAAATATACATATATAAGATTATAAAATCTAAAATCCAGGATAAAAAAACCCGACCCAGCACCGGGCTTCCAAAAAACATGTCCGGGCTAAGTTCGGGCATTGCCATACTTGGACCTGGACCTAGGTTTTGACATCCCTACCGCGTATTGCTAATGGTAAATAGTAATATGAAAAAGGAGATTCTTCGTCCAAGCTAAAGTTAAAAAATTTAGGATTCAGATATATCCATCAAAGATGCTAACTATGCAGTAACATAAAAAGAGTGAGGATTGCGGTTTAGGGTCGTAGAAAGAAATTATAAAGGGGATCTGAAATGCGATCCTGTATTTCATGATAAAAATTTGAAAAACTTAAAAGAGTTCTACGGCTCAACTGCAGTCACCTGTCGCCACTCTCCATCCACTGCTTCTTCCCACAGTGTTACATTGTTGTTTCCATCAGCCACGGCCAATACGTTTCCAGTCAGTGACCAGCTGACTCTATAAACAGGGGTCTTGAAGTCGTGCAACACCTTACCTTCCCACTGATCTCCTTCCCTGGCCACAGTCCATATAATAACTTTCCCATCCTCCGAAGCACTTGCGATGGTAGATTTTGGAAGCCCCAAGTTGGGAGCCCAAGCAACAGCTCTAACCCAATCAGTATGCATTTGAAGAGCTGGAAAGCAGTCCATCTTCCAAATTCCATTGTACAGCTTCCACACTTTCACAGTATTATCACAACCACCTGAACAAAGCTTCTGAACTGGGTCAAGAAAACCAGAACCCACAAGTGAACCGGGAGCTGTTGATGGGGCCCATGAAACTGAAGTCACACCAACTGGATGAGCTTGGTCTATCCTAGATGTATCCCAGCCGCCATCGGCTCTAGCAGTAAAAACTGATATGTTCCCATCTGACGAACCACAAGCCAAACATAGACCGAGCTCATGAGGCGCCCAAGCAATCGAATTGACTGACGATTTGTGGTCCTCAAAAAGATGATCTTTGATCCACTCATTATTGTTACCCTCCTTCCATATTATGACAGTCCCATCAAAAGAACACGACGCAAGTATAGACCCAAATTTTGGGTGAGCCCAAGCCACCTCCCAAACAGCACCTTTATGACCATTAAGCTTTGCTAGATGCTGAGAGGTGTTATTGCCCACACCAATGATCTTAATTGAGTAATCCGAAGATGCAGTGGCAAGGCGCTTGCCATAGTAATCCATCGCCACATCATGTACTGTGTCCTCATGACCAGTTTCAATCTTTTGAGGTGGCATTTTTTCTCTAGTGCTTACACCAAGGGTCCCTACAAAGGAGCAAAAATACCTCAAAAATCAGACTAGAAAACCAACTTTTTCATTTTCCTTCTTCACAAACATGGCCACGGGGTACTTGCAAAGCACCGCAGTTAAAATTTTTGGAACTAAATAAAACATAACTAAAATTCAGAAAACACTGTTTTCCTTCCCCCATATCTATAATGTTCTGTTTGGTTGCTAAGAAAATGCAGTAGGTTAAAGCAAAAAACAAACCCCCCCTCCCCCCCCCCCCTCCCAAAAAAAAATGTTTCCAATATATATTTGTGTAACTCTTTAGACACCAATATTATTTATTTTAGAATTCCACATTAATTTTCGTTTCGTTTTCTCAGCAAAAACAAAATAAGGGAAAAAAAAAAAACAAACACACACACACACACACACACAAATATAATATTGAATACAAAAAACGGGAGGGAAAATCAATTAAATCGTATAATTGGAACAATTCTACATTCAACCCAATTACATCAGAACCAATCAAGCCAAATAAAATCGGGTAGCGATTCAATTATACGAATTAAAAAATCGATGGATGGATCGATCAAGCAATACCGAATCAAATTATATTAACCCTTAAAGATGACATTTTATGAATAGTTTGAGAATAAAGATCAGACCTTTGTGAGGACGAAGATCGGAAGGGACGAAACGACAGCGTTCGCGATCTCCAAAAGATGTCTCGAGTTGTGTAAGTTAACAAGGAGGTAACTGATGACTGTTTCTTCGAATTAAAAATTAAATGCTAATTAAGGTATAAACAGGGTTAATTATTGAAACAAAATAAACTAGAATGGGCCTCACTGCGGTATCAATGGACTGGATGAGCCCAAAGGAAGACTGAACCGGGCCAATTAACAGTAGAATTCAAAATCGAACTCTAAGTTGCAACTTTTCATTTTGATTCTCCGTATGGCCGGATTAGGATCCTCTCTTAATTTGAGTTCTTCTGAGTTTTTAATTATTTTATGTCATATATCATATAGTAATAATGTATGAAAAGATTTTAATTTTTTTTTCATTTATTAATCTCCAATTAA
Organism: Clausena lansium; assembly: GCA_030449835.1. Classification (NCBI taxonomy): domain Eukaryota; kingdom Viridiplantae; phylum Streptophyta; class Magnoliopsida; order Sapindales; family Rutaceae; genus Clausena; species Clausena lansium. Next base: position 5,338,805 of record JASUUF010000369.1, read on the forward strand.
TACGTAAATTTTTCTCAAGAGAAATTTAAATCTGGAGAGGATCTTAATCCCCACATGACCACTTCTGAGTGGCATAAAAATTTGAATTAGATAGAGAGTACAAATATATTAAAATTAGGGACATGTATATAGATGGGAAAATGTCTTTCTTAATTCTTAAAAAAAAAATTAAGTAAGAAAATAAATCATAATCTATATCTTATTACAAATCTCTTACGGTAAACCGTTACAAGATAAAAGAAATAATAATATACAAGCCTACAAGTTCTTCTACATGTAATCAGCAAACCTGTCCCAACAAGCACATTGAAAGAAAAATTAATTTTGGTAACTTGATAAAAGTGACCATGAACATGATTGGATTCGGTAGCTAGACTAATTGTTGTTGCTGCATAACCAAGACAGAACATTTGTCACCAAAATCTTTTGAAGCAAGCAGGTCCCCCAAAATTCCAAGCTCAGGAAATTCACTCCATTGTTTGAGACAAGATGTTTGCGGAGATTCCAAATTGTATCTTCTTCCCACAATGATAAGATCATACTCATTCACCATTGAATGGACAATTTCAACAGTTTCAGCTCCATTTTGTACAACATGCTTCTCATATCTCATGTACTCGTTATTCTTAATATCCCTCAAAACCTCAGAATCAAGTATCGTTTCCCAATCTACATCCCCATCATCACTTGCTGCTATAAAATGCACTACAGTGAGACTAACCTTGTTGTCCCGTACCATCCTTTTTGCGAAAGTTAAGGCCTCCCTATCATCGTTACCCCCTAAGAATAACATTGCAACATTGGAGAATGAATCTGCTGATGAGTCCATATGTGTAACAGGAGGCTTTAGATTGCCATGGTCAATGAGGATCCCTACCGAACAAGGTGCTTTTTCTAGGATGCGCAGGTTTAGGTTCCTCACAGATTGGTCTTCGGATTCAAGAGAGCCATCAATGTACCATGTTCGATGAAATGGGAGTATAACAAGAGATGCAAGCTTGTCTAGGGCGAGTGTGCATATATCGTCGTCCATTAAATCAGGTGGAGAAATAGCTGTGAAGGTGTTTATGGAAACAGCTCCCCAGTGGAGTCCTCCAAATTTCTTGAAAGAGACAATGACATTTTCTGAGTAGCTGTAAGCAGAGATATTTTTCTTCTTCTGATGGGAGACAAAAATTGAGGTTGCTTGGTCACTAAGTTTGATGAGGTGAAGTGCATTAACAACAGTCGGGCATTCATTTCTAGGACAAGAAATGCTTAAAAGATTGATCGTAGAGCTGATATTACTTGGTATGTGAATACAACAAACTATTTGTAGCTCTGATTCAGGATTGCAATCCACTAGCTTCTTTATCTGATAGCCTGCATATTTCCTCGAAGGATCGCACAATTTTCTCACTAAAAAAGGCACGACGCTTCCCATCACAATGACAACACCAAGCATAAACCGGAACATATTTGGATATATATACTGCATAAGAAAGATGGACAAAGGTCACAAATTTAATTCTTGTGAAAAAAATGGAATTGAAAAACAAATTATAATGTCATGTATATCAAAAGAAGGTTGAATTAAGTACACTCCCATCACTTGCAAAGGTGTAGAATGCCATCTCGACAATGCCTTTAGTATTCATTATGAGTGCAATAGCCATTGCATCATTTTTATGCACTTTCCAATATATCAGCAGCAACGAACATGCCCCAAATTTGACCGATACTGTCCAAACTGTTACTAGTATATTTTGCCATACCAACGAACTGAAGTGGGGCCTCAAATCATGTAACCTCATAGCAGATGTTGTGACAAATATTGGCAGAAGGAAACCAGAAACCATGCAATCAAACTTGTTCACCAGAGTTGATCCCAACGGTGGTCCATGGGGGACTGCTAAACCAAGAATATAAAGCCCCGCCATTGTTAATTCACTATAAAACCGACCGGAAAAGCTCAGAAACAAAAGCAAAATTAGTATGACAATGTATAAGCCTGTTGGGCTGACTTCCTTTCCTTCTGGTGTCATTCTCACTATCAATAACATTACTGGTCTCACAACAACGATAACGATAATAATGAACAAAAGAACATAAATAAATGTTTGAACTGCCTGCGCCAGAGAATGGACTGCTAATTGCGACAATGTGATAAACAGGACAGTGGCATAGCTCAAAAAATCGGCAATGATAGCTGATGATTGTGCTAGTCTACCAAGTTCTGAATTCAGGATCTTCAAATGAGTAAGAAGGCAAAAGATGACCGGATAAGATGTCATGTAATACAGCGGTGTAATAAAGAAAGCACTCGGCCCTGTTCCGGTCGGGATTATAAATCTTGGGATCAGGGCAACCAATGGTGCTACCACAGTTAGAATGCCAATATACCAAGCCTTTCTCCCAACTCTGGCAACCATGCTTATGTCCATTTTCACCCCACTCAGAAATATGAAGATTGATAAGCCAATGTACCCCATTGAACCAAGCAATTGTACATGTTCTGGTGTAATTATTTTATTTGCCATTTTTATAACCTGTAATACCGGTCGAGATAGTATAATCCCAGCCTGTGCACACAAAATTATGACAAATATGATTCAGGTTCGTTCTTTGTCGAATGTGCGCCTGGGACACAGGTTATTAACCAATACATAATTGGGAAAAAAAAAAGAGAAAAAACACAACAGCAACAAAAGAGAAAATGCTTACAAAAATCTGTGAGATGAAAATTGGAATTCCGTAGCGTTTAAGAACAGAGTGAAAAGCTTGGGAAATGGCGAACATTGTAGCTATCAGCAACATGATTCTTGGAGTTGTATAATCCAGCCATTTGTACTCGTTAACACTATCTTCAAATTGCATTACCAAGCCGGCAGAATTCACCTCCGGTGGAAGGTTAATGCACGTAGTTATAGAAATTGACCCATTTTCAGGCCGCATATTCCGGCCTCTTCCAAAAAACATTGCTGAATAAATAATTAGAACAAACACAAAGATTGAAAGAAAATAATCCAGATGAAGATATTAATGAGTGAATAAAGGTTGCTAATGGAAGCAAAGGCTAAATATCAATGAATTGTTGGGTACACAAGGCTACTGTTTTTCTTTCATTTGCTTATTAATAATATTCATATAGCCAGCCCCAATCAGCTGATTTCAAATTTACTGCCCATCAGATGTCGATAACTTATTTAGCTTTTAATACGCTCATTGACTCATCACCTTTTGTGGCAGCATCCACAACAATCTGCATGCATGTAAAATTAGCTGTTAACAAACATTGAGAGAAGGTGACTAAGGCAGCTGTGTTTTGTTTAATTTGTTAATGATATATGATTTTAGAGGCGTGGCATATATCAATTATAACAATTATTGTTTTTTTCTGGTAATTTGTTGGAAGTAGTTGGTCGGGATGCAACACTGTTGACTGATTCAGAAGATTGTTATTGTACACTTATGTACATTGCCAGTTCAGTGTATCGAGGGAGGAATAAGACTTACAAAGCTTTTAAGTTTAACGATGCACTTACATCTATCATCCTTTGCAATCAACGAATAAGATTGATTTTTCCTTTTTCTTTTTACTCACATCCCTCATTTCATAAATTTTGAAATTTTAAGTTTTTTCCGCACACCCGTAGAAAACCAAAATTATCTCCAAATTAAACTTATATTATTGTGCATTTTTTTTCTTCTTATTTTGACATTCTTAAAATTAATTTCAACATCCAAGAACTTTGTTCAAGTAATTGCTAAACTTGTTAGATGAATAAATAAATAAATTCTTTTTCAAGAATTAGCTAAACTTGTTTATTTGAACAAATTGATGAGGATTGTTTTCTCATTTTTTTTTCTGTTTTTTAAAGAGCAAATTAATTTTGTTATTCCTATTTTTCTCAAAATTCGAATTTGGGTGGTTAATAAAAAAAAACTACTTAAAACCACTCGGCTAAACCCGTGAGAGTCAAAAGGAATTCTAATTTTACTAATTGGAACAAAAGGAAATAACAAGGCTCGTAACAACTAACAACAAGGCTCTTAATCTACGTAAGAGATGTTCAGTTGTGAGTTGACAGGTTAACAAAGTAAAAAATTTAAAAAAAAAATTTGACAACTGATTCGTTGGATTAAAAATAATTAAATGCTAATTAAGGTCTTATGGAGAGGAAAAATATGGGAATATGATAACGCAAGGGGCCTATTTTAACGGAGGCCAAGTGGCATCAAAGACAAAGAGTAGTGACTGGTGAGTGATATTTGATTTCCGAAGTTAGTAAATTGATATTTTCAGCCCTACTTTTCAACAATCTAATTTATTTCTAAAATTACTCATTCATCATTACAGGTCATATTCAAGTTCTTTGATGTCCTTTTCGTGATGTCCTTTTCAAACCCAAATTTTCAACTTAAAATTAGAGGGGTCAAATAAAATCTATGGTTTTTAACCTTCTTTATTCAACATATTGGTCAAATATCACAAACATGGTCAAAAGAAAATGATTTTTTTGGTGGCTAATCTCAATTTGAACATAATTTGAAAGATTTTCAAAATAAGATAGAAAAATATTAACTTGCAATTCTCAAAATGAGTTTAAAATATAAGTAATAGTTGAAAGTTTGGGTTTGAAAATGACACTCAACGAACTTGAATAAGGACGGGTTAAAAAAAAAAAAAGTGAAGCATGGGGTAATTATGAAAAATTGAAAATGGAAAAAACCACTCACACCTCTAACATTTATTTAAATGGTCTTACAAACTTTTTGAGTGTCATAAATAGTCACATAAATTTTTTTGGTATTATTATACACTTCAATCACACAATAATTGAAAAACAAACTTCTATAATAAATATAAAAATTAAAATAATATAATATATAAAGAAGATAAAATTTATAAATTATTTGAATATTATAAAAATTATTCTAACACTATTATTGAGTCATATTCTTTTAATAATAACAAAATCCATTTGATAAATTAATAATATTGAAATAATTATACTTAACATTTACAGTAATTCACAAAATTTATATTATTTTATTTACAATATTATTTAATTATGTCTATATTAGCATAAATCTTAGTCACTTTTTTGGATTAATAAATTTTAGTATTAATAAAATCTGTCGGGATAGACTAATAATAACTTAATATTAAAAATAATTTTCATTATATATGTTATTTATTAATTATACTTATTGTAATATTTTATTTTTTCAAATGAACTTTATTATTATTTTTTTCTTATTACTATATTTATATTTATTTGGGTTATTATAATAAAAGGGTATAATAGTAAAAAAAAGGTATGTATGATCATCTATGAAACTAATGGAATATATGTGTTCATTTAAACAAATCTTATGAGTGTGAGTGACTTTTTTCTATATGAAAATAAATAGAATTAATTAAAAAAAATAGGACCGGTCTAATTGACAAATCAAGATTCACGATTAAATTGTATTATTCACGTTTCTTTTATATATAATTTGTTGATTTTTATTAATTAATTAATTTGTAACGTCTGAGTGGAAATGAAAAACTCTACCGTCTTATTATTAATAATTTTAAAGGTCGGGAGACTGTAGTTTTTTAATCATTAATGGTGTGTTTACTTGAAGGTTTAGGAAATGAAAATGAAGGAATGAGAATGAAACTCATGTTTACTTGGTAAAATGTAATTTGGGAATGAGAATAAAATGTGTAGGTCCTACACGATTTTGGAATAAGGAATGGGAATCACATTTTCATAGGAGGTTGGGAATGGGGATTCCCATTCTCTGAACTGACATTTGTACCACTTTAATTTTTCTACATTTACCAAATTACCTCAATTGCAACTATGACATTTGTATCCCTTTAATTTTTTAAATACTTGCATTTAAAAAAAATTAATACGTAAATTGCATTGAAATTGATTCTATTTTTTAAAAAATATTACAATATATAATAAACATGTATATATTACCTTTAAAAATATTTATAAATCTATCTAGTTAATGAAAATTAAATTATTTAATACTATGGGTATTTTGGTAAATTGATTCTCATTTCCATTTATTTTGCCAAATAAACACATCAATGACATTTCAGTACATTCTCATTCCCATTTGTTTTTAATTTTTTTATCAAGTAAACATTGGAATCTCATTTCCATTCCTCATTCTCATTTCAGTCCATTCACATTATATGAAGTAAACGCACCATAAATCATTTGCTAATTTTTGCTGTTAGTTATTAACTATAAAGAGGGGTGAAACAAAACATTTTTTAGGCTATCCAGGTTATTAAAATTGAAACACAACCTCAATTCCTTTCTTTCTATCTTAGCATCTCATTCTTTGAATCCTAAACTTGGATGACAAAAAAATAAAAATAAAAACAGTGTTAAAAACTTGAAGTCGTTATTATTCTTCTCGAAAATAAAGAATTTCATTAACAATGTGATCATATCAACTTCAATTTTCATTCTTACATTCTGATTTAATAATTCATGATCATCTACTATGTATTTTTTTTTTATAGAGTACAAATTTTAATAGATAGACTTCACGAATCTTTTATGTACTAGTGAATACTTCTTGTAGTTGTGTCATGTGTTGTTGAGTTTCAATTCTAATAAAATATATATATATATATAACACCTTAACTAAAAGAAATATTCACCACAAGGAATGTTACTAATTATATAGAAAGATTAATTGCAACATTATAAATATATCTAATAATTAAGAAGGTGTCATGCCAAAAGATTTGGATGTTCTACAAACCATTTTACCCTAACATGTAGTTAGCATTTATTTTTCTATCTGGTTTAAATTTTTCTAAAGTTTAAATACAAATGTCTGAATGACATTTTTTTTAATTTAAATGTAAGTGACATCTTACTTGTTTTTATAAATTAAAAAATATCTTAAAACATAATTATTTGATATTTATGTCATTTTAAATCAAAACAAAAGAAGATTATGTTTTATAGTTTAGGAAATAAATATATTAAAGAAAGATATTTTTGATATATAATACTACTTGAAAATACTTGAACAGTTTTTTCCACAGTAAACCAAAAAAACTACTTGAAACCACTCGGCCAAACCCATGAGGGTAAAACGAAACTCTAGTCTTGAACAGTTTTTTCCATAGTAATCTACGTTCATGAACATATTGGCTTTTAAAATTTTAGAAACATAGAGAAAAAAAATTCATAAGATAGTTCTTCATTATTTGTAGTCACTCACTATCAAGAAAATATAATAAAGTCAACTTCAATTTTATTATGGTGAATTGATGAATCTCTCACCACATAAGAAAATTAGTTGTAAAATAAATATTCAAGACTTATACTGTTGGATTGAGAAAATAAAATTAAGGCTTATGGTTTGAATGGAGTAATAGGTAGTGAGAGTAATATATTTTTGTTCACTTGAATAAGGTTGTCCTTAATATTAAATTTAATTCGGAGAGCATTTAGGGCCCATTCGGTACCCTTTTATAACAGCTGTTTTTGTTTTTGTTTCCAAAATAAAAGTGCAATAACCGTTCGGTAGCTTATATCATAAAAACAAATTTTAAAATGCAGAAAACAAAATTTGGTTCACCGTTATAAGTTGTCAAACATGTTTGTTATGTTTCCAATATTTTATAAAATAAGACCCCATTCGCTATTGTTTCTGAATTTATATTTTCTAAAAATAAAAATGAGAATAAAATCTATGTTTTGCGGTTGCTGTATTTTAGATTTAAGGTGGCGTTTGTTTTTCTGTCTAAAATCTGAATAGACCTGAATTAGTTTGAATTCTGAATATAGCTGAATGTTTGAATCTGAATGATATGTTTATTTTTTTTGTTTGAATCGTTGAAAATAAATATTAAGTTATTTATTTTTTTAACTTAAAAAATATGAAAACTAGCATTTTTACATTTATGTCCTTACAAATTGTAAATATGAAACAAATAATAAACATATCAAAGAATATGAATAAGATAATATATTATCATAACATAAATCATGTTCAATTGATTATAATCATTTAATATTCTAAGTTGGTATATGTTAATCAATTTTATTGTAGTTTATGATGTTTTTATATGAAAAATATTCAAAAAATGAAGATAAATAATGCTAATTTGAAGAAAATAAAAAGGTAAAAATAATAATAGTATATTCCTATATTATCACAGGTTATAGAGATGTGTAACAATACTAATTATTAAATTTTATTTAGGTAAGGATGAAAATTAATTAATTAATTAGATAAGGATATATTAGAGAATATCTTTTAATGATATCATTTAGACTTTTTAGATTAAGCAAAAAGCTAAAAAAATTGGCTTAATAACTTAATGACTGAAAATTTTCATTAAGTTGAAAAATCAAACAGACAAGTTGTTTGTTAAATGTCTGAAGTCTGAAGTCTGAAATTTTATTACTTTTAGACCTTTTTTAAAATATGCTTGTTTGTTTTTTGTAACTTATGACTGATTTTCAGACATTTATATCTGAATAGAAAAAATAAATTTTTGTGACTTTTATCTGAATGGGAAAAGGTCTGAATGACAAGTAAATATTATATTCCAAAAATATCTTTATAAAATAACTTATTTCCTAAACTATAAAATCTAATCCCTTTTTTGGTTTTAATATACAAGGACATAAATGTCAAATAACCAAATTTAAGATGTTTTTTATTATAAAAATAAACAAGATGCAACTTATATTTAGATATTAGAAAAAGAAAAACAAACATGTCATTCAGATTTTTGTATTCAGACCCATTCAGACTTCAGAAAAATTCAGACCCATTCAGATTTCAGACAAAAAAACAAACGCTACCTTAATGACTTAACTGATTGAAATTAAGTCATTAAGTCAAAAAAACAAACAGCCACTTAAGTATGCCTATGGTATCATTTTCTGTATCCTATATTTTAAAACTAAAAATGTTAATATGTGTTAAATGGTAATATGGTATCAAAATTTTCATTTTGCTCGATCTCATCCTCTCTCACTTTCAACCTTTGATATTTTCCACCTACGGCAAAATCATCTTTCCACCTACGGCAAAATCAAGTAATTTTTCATATGATTTTTTTTTTCTCAACCAAAAATTCTCTCCCATCTCATTATGTACTTTTTTTATTATTTTAATCTTGTTTTATTTGTCATATAATTTTTTTTCTTATCTTTATTTGCATGAATTGCAACCTTGCATAGTTATAGGTAAATTTTTTCTTATTTCTTTTTTATTGTCATTTTTGAAATCTTTTTGTATTTATTTTTGTTCTTCACACACAATATATGTTTTTATCTCTAATCTTTAGGAAAATCATAGGAAAACAGAACATATTTATGTGGATTTGTACTAATATTTATAGATCTACATATATATGAATTGATATAAATTTATTTTATTTTGTTTATTATTATTTTTTAATTGAATTAGAGCTTTTTCATTTAGTTTTTTGACACTGATATTGGTGATCCAATGGGTCTATTTATACTATTGAGCCGGCATTTGTTGATGAACGAAGTGGTTGCTTCTTTTGTTTGGCTAATTGTTGAATTAACGCCTAGATTACACTTGTCACCTTGTATGCAATTCATGGCCAAATGTCTTGTTTGCTGGCAGGTTTGGTATGTTATGTTTGATGGTGCAAGATATGATTACCAACGAAGAAGGAGATAATCGTAGGCCATTTATTAATATTGATTTATCTTTGGCAAGTGTTGCATAGATGAATGCTACGAGAGATAGAATTGCAACTTCTATATGACATGATTACACACATAATGCATGATGTCTACCATGTAATTTTTTTATAACTTAATTAAAGTGTAAAAATAATGACAATGTAAAACTTTTTTATTAATGCTAAACTAAAATTTTATCCCCATGTAATTTTTTATAAGTATTTTGTTTAAATTATGTATGGTATGTTTGCGCATATATTAGTTAAGCAATTATTTTCTAACTACAAGTATAACTTAAATGTTTAGTAAAAATAGGTTTTCAAAAATAGTACTACTAAACACATATTCTCTATTTTTATCATTTGTAATTGTGTCTACAGAACACATATTATTATTTTCAGTTTTAAAATACATGATACAGAAAATGATACCAGATGCATCACGCATACTTAAATTCAAAATGCAGCAACTGTAAAATACCGCTTAGAAAAATTATTTTAAATGTTATTAATTTGTCATATTCTTTAAATAATAACAAAATCTATTTGACAAATTAATAATATTGAAATTATTATACATAACATTCACATTAATTTATAAAATTTATATTATTTTATTTACAATATTTTTAATTATATTTATATTAATTATCACTTTTTTGGATTAATAATAGATTTTAGTATTAATAAAATCTGTCGGGATAAACTAATAATAGCTTAATATTAAAAATAATTTTTATTATATATGTTATTTTATTAATTATACTTATTGTAATATTTTATTTTTATCAAATGAGGTTTATTATTATTTTATTTATATTTATTTAGGTTGTAATAATAAAAGAGTATAGTAGTTAAAAAAGAGCATGCGTGACTATTTATGAAACCAATAGAATATGTGTATCTATTTAAGTAAATCTTATAAGTGTGAGTGATTTTTTTCTTTACGAAAATAAATAGAATTAATTAAAAAAATAGGAACTGATGAGACAACTTAAGAGGGTGCGATAGCACTAACTTTAAAGAGGGGTGAAACCAACCATTTTTTAGGCTACCCAGTTTATTAAAATTGAAATACAATCTCAATTCCTTTCTTTCTATCTTAGCATCTCATTCTTTAAATCCTAAACTTTGATGACGAAAAAAATAAAAACAATATTAAAACTTGACTTCTTTATTATTCTTCTCGAAAATAAAGAATTTCATTAACAATGTGATCATATCAACTTCAATTTTCATTATTACATTCTAATTTAATAATTCATGATCATACATTATGTTTTTTTTTTGGGGTATAGAGTGCAAATTTTAATAGTAGATAGACTTCATGAGTCTTTAATGTACTACTGAATATTTCTTATAGTTGTGTCTTGTGTTGTTGAGTTTCAATTCTAATTGAAAAAAATTATAAATAACACCTTAACTAAAAGAGAAATTCACCATTAAATAGAAAGATTAATTGCTACATTATAAATATATCTAATAATTAAGAAGGGGTCATGCCAAAAGACTTGTGCCACAAACATGTCTTAATGACATTTTTTATTTAAATTTGAATATAAGTGACATTTTGTTTGTTTTTATAAATAAAAAATATTTTAAACATACTTATTTGATATTTATGTCTTTTTTTATTTAAATCAAAACTAAAGAAGATTATGTTTTATAGTTTACGAAATAAATACATTTAATAAAGATATTTTTGGTATATAATATTTACTTCTCATTCAGACTTTTTCCTATTAAAAAAAAAGTTACAAAAGTTCACTTTTTTATTCAGATACAAATGTTTAAAAATTAGACTTAAGTTACAAAAAAAACAAATAAGCAAATTTTAAGAAATGTGTAAAATTAATAAACTTTCAGGCTTTAGACGTTTAACAAATAAGTCTGTAGTTTGGCCCCCAACAATAAAGTCTATTGTAATCGGATTTTAAAATGCCAACTTTTCATTTTAATTTTTCACCACAAATTGGCCTAAAAATTAAATGACAAATACTTAAAATTTTTTAAAAATCAATATTGATACAGTCATAAACAGTTGTACAACCATTTTTGTACAAATTTAGTTAGCAACTTACATGATGTATGTAATGCTTGGATAAAAATATGACATAGCCCTCATAATTATTTTCCTGATTAAATGCTTTCATTTTTTAACCAATCCATTAATGCCACATTGCTAATTCAATTTGTACAACTGGTTGTGCTTGAATCATTATTGTTAAATAATCAGTAATACTACAAAATACCAATAATGATAATAATAATAGTAGTAGTAGTTATTTAGGTACGCATAATAAAATTTCTTTGTTATTTGTAGACAAAAGAATGAGAAGATAAATCTAATTTCTTTTAAAAAAAAATACAAATCTTCTTATTACAAATTCTGTCATTGGAAACCTTTGTTCATGATCAGATGTTACAAAAATTTATGGTACATATAATCAGCACGACTAAAATCTTTCATTGTCTAGCATTCACTCCACGAAGAGAATATGTAGAAATGAATCACTGTGACCAAGAACATGACTGGATTGGAAATTAAGCTAAACTAATTCTTACGTTGTTGCTGCATAACCAAGACATAACATTTCCCACCTAGATCTTTTGAAGCAAGCAGGTCTCCCAAAATTCCCAGCTCCGGAAACTCAGTCCATTGTTTGAGACAAGATGTCTGTGGGCTTTCCAAATTGTGTCTCCTTCCCACAATGATGAGTTCAAAATCACTCACAATTGAATGAATGATTTTCACCGTTTCAGCTCCATCTTTTACAACATGCTTCACATACCTCATGCACTCACTGTTCTTTACATCCCTCAAAACCTCAGAATCAAGTATTGTTTCCCAATTTACTTCCCCATCATCACTTGCTGCAACAAAATGCACTACTGTCAGCCTAACCTTTTTATTCTGTACTATTCTTTTTGCGAAAGTCAAGGCCTCCCTATCATCATTACCCCCTAAGAATAACATTGCAACATTGGAGAATGAATCTACTGATGAGTCCGTATGCGTAACAGGGCGCTTTAGATTGCCATGGTCAATGAGGATCCCTACTGAACAAGGTGCTTTTTCTAGGATGCATAGGTTTATGTTCCTTACAGATTGGTCTTCCGATTCAAGAGAGCCATCAATGTACCATGTTCGATGAAATGGGCGTATAACAAGAGATGCAAGCTTGTCCAGGGCGAGTGTGCATATATCATCGTGCATTAAATCCGGTGGAGATATAGCTGTGAACGCATTTATGGATACGGCTCCCCAGTGGAGTCCCCCAAATTTCTGGAAAGAATGAATGACATTTTCTGAGTAGCAATAAGCAGACATATTTTTCTTTTTACTCTGATGGGAGACAAAGATTGAGGTTGCTTGGCCATTGAGTTTGATGAGATGAAGCGCATTAACAACAATAGGGCTTTCGTTTGTTGGACAAGAAATGCTCAAAAGATTGATGGCAGAGCTGATATTACTTGGTGCGTGAATACAACAAACTATTTGCAACTCTGATTTAGGATTGCATTCCACTAGCTTCTTTATCTGATAGCCTGCATATTTCCTCGAAGGATCGTACAACTTTCTCACTAAAAAAGGCACGACGCTTCCCATCACAATGACAACACCAAGCATATACCGGAACATATTTGGAGATGCAAACTGCATGAAAAAGATGGACAAGTGTCACAAATTTAATTCTTGTGGAAAAAAATGGATAAGAAAAACAAATTAAAATGTCACGTATAGTAGAAGAAGGTTGAATTAAGTACCCTCCCATCACTTGCAAAGGTGTAGAATGCCATCTCGACAATGCCTTTAGAATTCATTATGAGAGCAAGAGCCATTGCATCATTTTTATGTACTTTCCAATACAGCAGCAGCAACGAACATGCCCCAAATTTGACTAATACTGTCCAACCTGCTACTATTATATTATCCCATATAAGCGAAGTGAAAGTATTGGGCCTCAAATCGTGTACCCTCATAGCAGATGTTGTGACGAATATTGGCAGAAAGAAACCAGAAACCAAGCAATCAAACTTGTTCACCAGAGCTGATCCCAACGGTGGTCCATGAGGGACTGCTAAACCAAGAATATAAAGCCCCAACACAGTATATTCACTATATAACCAACGAGTCAAGCTCAGAAACAAAAGCAAAATGAGTACGACGACGTACAAGCCTGTTTGGCTTACTGGCTTTCCGTCTGGTGTCATTCTCACTATCAATAACATTGCTGGTCTCGCAACGACCACAACGATAATAATAAAGTAAAAAATATAAAAAAATAGATTACTTGCCAACGACGGCGAAGTGAATGCTATTTGCGACAGAGTGAGAAACATGACAGTCGCGTAGCTCAAAAAATCGGCGACGATAGCTGATGATTGTGCTAGTCTACCAAGTTCTGAGTTCAGGATCTTCAAATGAGTTAAAAGGCAAAAGATGACTGGATAAGATGTCATGTAATACAGGGGTGTCAGAAAGAACCCTTTGGCCCCTTTTTCGCTCCAGATTAGAAGTGTTGAGGTCAGAGCAGCTAACGGTGCCATCACGGATAGAATGCCAATATACCAAGCCTTTCTTCCAACTCTGGTGACCATGCTTATGTCCATTTTCACCCCACTTTGAAAGATGAAAAGTGCAAAGCCAATGTTCCCTATTGAGCCAATCAATTGTACATTTTCTGGTGTAATTATTTTATCTGCCACTTTTATAACCTGCAATACTGGTCGCGATAGTAGTAGGCCAGCCTGTGCACACAAAAATTATGACAAATATGATTCAGGTTCGTTCTTTGTCGAATGTCCGCTTGGGACACAGGTTATTAACCAATACATAAATTTTTTTAAAAAAAAAACAACATCAACCAAAGAGAAAATGCTTACAAAAATCTGTGAGATGAAAATTGGAATTCCAAAGCGTTTGAGAACAGAATGAAAAGCTTGGGAAATGGTGAACATGGTAGCTATCAGCAACATGATTCTTGGAGTTCTATAATCCAACCATTTGTAACCCTTAACACCCCCTTCAAATTGCGTTAACAAGCCAGCAGAATTTACCTCCGGTGGAAGGTTAATGCACGCAGTAATAGAAATTGACCCATTTATAGGCCTTAGATTTTGGCCTCTTCCAAAATACATTGCTAAATAGATTATTAATTAAACAAATATAATGATTGAAAGAAAATAACCCAGATGAAGATATTAATGAGTGAATAAAGATTGCCAATGGTAGCAAAGGCTAAATATCAATGAATGGGTATGCAAGGCCACTGTTTTTTTTTTTTTTTTCATTTGCATTTTAATATTTATATAGCTAGTTTCAATAAGTTGAAATTTACTGCCCATCAGTTTTTCTTGTTTTCTCAACCAATGAGCTAGTAAGTTATTTTGTTGTTAAGAAGATAAATTTCAATTGGTAAAATCTGTTGTGTGAAGGAAAGCAAGAGATGTAGGTATAGAAGTGAAAGGTTGGAATCTCGCTCATTGTATTATTATAACTTGAAAAAAGAAGGATCAATGACGCATCACATTTTGTGGCAGCATCAACAACAATCTTGGTGCTCTTCTTGGCTGTCAGTATCCGTTGAGAGAAGGCAACACAAAACGGCAAGCAGTTATGGTTTGTTTAATTTGTTAAGGATAAGTGACTTCAGGGGTGTGACATATATTATTATAGCAATGATTGGTTTTTCTGGCACTTCAATGGAAGAACTTGTTTGGGATGCAATTCTGGAACTGTTGACTGATTCAGAAGAATATTACTGTAACACTTACATTGCCAGTTTATTTTGTATTACGGGGGGAAAAAGATCCAATGGTGTTGAGCTTTGTTTATGCCGACCTTTTAAGAATTCATTTACATCTATCGTCCTTCCAATTAATAGTTTAGATTTATTTTCCCATTTTCCTTTTTTAAATCATTTTCTCTTGCTAATGAGAACATCATTTTCATAACTACCTTTTATATTTTCTCTCTCAAAACAAAACACGATGAACACAAAATGAATTGAAACATATAATTTTATTTATTTATTTATTTTTTTTTTTGTGGGGGAGCTATTTGAATTCATTAGTACTCAGGAGTATCTTTTTACTCAGGTCACACATTTCATAAATTTTAAAATTTTCACTTTCACTGAGCTCACCCAGAAAATACCAAAATTATCCCTAATTAAATTTTTATTATTTGTTATTTTGTTATTTCTACATAGACTACATTCTTAAAATTAATTGTTACATCCAGCAATTTTTTTCATGTGATTGCTTAACTTATTTCTAATTTTATACCTGCTGCAGTCTTGTGCTGTTGAACAACGCACCAAATGCACTCAAAAGGGTAATGATTGAACAAGGCTTAGAGATCAACCCTTGCTTATTATAAATAGCGGTCATTGGCCTATAGTAATTGTATAAAACAAAAATAATGTACCTTATTACTAGAAGCAACAAAAAATTAAGCCAAGTATCAGTTAAATTCTTCTTCAGTCCTTAAGGTCTAGATTAATTACTCAATTAGTCCTTGTGTTATCAAAATTATTCAAAATATTTCCGTTAGATTTGCTTGTATAATTGTTTGATTTAACGTTTCAAGGGTGTGATAGGATTTTGTTTAATGTAACTAAAACTTTAAACAAATCAAATTAACATGTAACAAGTGAAAAGTAAAGAATACTTAAGCAGATTATATTGGAACAAATGTACAATAAGAACATTTTGAATGATTATTAAAATTATAGGAACTAATTGGATAATTAATTCAATCCAAGGGACTAAATTAGCATTTCCCACTATGCAACAAACCATAATCAACAACAACAACCTTCAGTTTAAATTTTCTCATCATCCCGAATTTTTGGTTCATGAGCACTAAAATATCTTTGTATAGACGGTGATCTAAAAATGTGACAGCTCATCAACGATATTGTTTCATCAACTGAAGAATTAGAAGCACTAAAATCTCAATTTCATCTTTAAGCTTAAGTTAATAGGTAACGGCTGCAATGCCCAAAAAAGGAAAAATCTTATCATTATAAACAAATAAATTAAATAAATAAAACGGCAACAAAACAATCAAGAGAAACTGAAAAAAAAGAAAAGAAAACATATCTGCAACCACCATTAATCGTCTAATTACTAACCTTCACTAGATACCAACAATTAATCATCGCCAAAATATATAATAAGTACATCTTTGATACCCATTTTTTCAATTTAATTACATCCTCTCTCTCACTTTCTTGAAATAGCTTTCCTCTTTTTATCGAGTCTCTCTTCTTGAAGAAACAAATTAATTAAAATAAGCAAATATGAACAGCTTATCAGGGAATAATGTGACGCGGGTTTGCCTTAAGTTACCACCCAAAGTACAATCTCAAGGCTTGTGGAAGCAATTTTCGTCAAATTCACCAAGTGATCCGAAAAGTTTTAATTATAATTGGCTCGAATTTTCGCTGCCAAGACTTGAGTTGACCATAGCCTTGATCTTCATCATCACTCAGTCCTTGCATTCCATTCTGAAGCGCTTTGGATTTCCTTTGTTCACCTCACAGCTTCTTGTAAGTGCTCCTTTCCTTTTCCTGATTACATTCCCTTCTTTCAATTTATAATTGTTTCGCTATTTATAATGATTTTAATGCATATAGACATATATATATATATAAGACCAAGATTTTTACATAGCATGCAGTCTGAAATTAATTCTAAAAATTTTAAAAGCTTCAAAGGTTCAATAAAAAGAGAATCTTTATCATAGAAACATATTTAACTCCTCGAATAAACTTTTAAAGTAAGTAAGAAAGGTGGAGTCACCTTCCAATAATATAACTTGACTAGTCAAATTTGAAGCCTAATTAAGGATCTTTTCTTAACGTGTGTGGTTGAGAAACAAAATGAGGAAAATTTATGCAACGTACCCTATATCATTTCAAAGAGTACAATTTTGTATATTAATGCATATATTGTAATTTTTCTCTTGGTGTTACTAGGCTGGCCTGCTTCTTTCACCAGCAATATACTCGAAACAAATTACGAATAAGATGATGACTGAGGGAAACGTACAAATTATTGGAACAATAGGGTCATTTGGGTTCGCTTTCTTTCTCTTCTTAATGGGAGTGAAAATGGATCCAACAATGATAACAAGGGTTAGTAGAAAAGCCTTGTATGTAGGCCTTCTCGCTGTAGCAGCTCCTCTGGTTGCCGCCATACTAATCCCTGAGGTTTTCAACCTCAAGCAGCTCGATCGCTGGAAGGCTTTATACATTTCTCCCGGTTATACATCAAGTTCATTTCCCACCATCAGTTGCCTTCTCACTGATTTAAGGATGACAAATTCTGAACTTGGACGGACAGGTCTTTCCTCAGCAATCGTTAGTGATCTTTTGGGCATAGTTCTGATTGTTGCTTTCAGTTTGGTGAGAGAAGCGGTTCAAGTTAGCATCAGAGTTTTTGTTAAACACCTATTTTATGTTAGCATGTTTCTTGTCTTTGTTTTCCTGGTCATTAGACCAACAATGAACTTGGTAGTACAGTACACACCAGAAGGCAAGCCTGTGCATCCAATCGTCATCACAATCCTCACCATGTTTTTCCTCTTTAGTGTTTGTATAACCAAATGGTTCCCTCAATTCATGGTTCTGGCACCTTATGTTCTGGGCTTGGCTGTACCGCATGGACCGCCATTGGGGTCTGCTTTGATCGAGAAATTTGAAGGCATGGTTGATCATTTGCTTTTGCCATTGTTTGTGACTGCGTGTGGGATGAGAGTGAGCACATTTAATTTCTTTGGTACTAAGAACATATTAACAAACGGTAGTGCGCTGATCGCGGCTTTAGTTGCAGTGGTTAAATTTGTTGTGTGCGCGTTGCCACCTTTGTATAGTAAGATGCCTACAAAAGATGCAATTGCACTCGCTTGCATTATGAGTTGTAAAGGTGTTCTAGAGCTCGCCGGCTTCAGTAATCTCTCAGACGAAAGGGTATTACTTTTAACTGTTTATTCTTTTATTTTATGCTTACAATGGGGTTGGATTCAGTGCTGATCTGATCTTTATGCACAGTGATCTTAATTTTGAATTCAATGCTGATATCTTAACCTACACTGTTATAAATACATACATGTCATTAGATACCATTAACGCATCTAATGTTTGTTTTTTCAAAAGTTAGACTTCTTTCCTAACATATTTCTAATTTTTTATTTTTTGTTTTTAAACTAAAATGCAGCTCATAGAGCCAGAGTTGTACTCTTATATGTTTTTCGTGATCGTTTATACGACAAGCATTGTTCCGGTACTAGTCAAAGCCCTCCACGACCCTTCGAGAAAATATGCAGGCTATCATAAACGAAACATCATGGATGCCAAGCTCAATTCAGAGCTACAAATCGTTGCATGTATTCATGTTCCAGACAATGTAAGAGCAGTTACCAATCTATTAGACATCTCATGTCCTACAAAAGACCACCCCATGGTGGTTAATGTGCTTCATATGGTCAAGCTTAGAGGCCAAGTAACCCCAATCTTCATTGCCCACCAAAAGAAAAGAAAACCTTTTGTTACTTGCTCTTATTCAGAAAACGTCATCGTTTCTTTCAATAAATATGAAGCAAATAATTGGGGAGCTGTAACTGTTAATACTTTCACCGCAGTATCTCCTCCAAGTCTAATGCAAGATGATATATGCACACTTGCATTAGACAAGCTTGCTTCTATGATTATCCTGCCATTTCATCGTAGATGGTACATTGATGGGTCCATAGAATCAGATGATGAAAGCGTCAGGATTTTAAATTCCACGGTTCTTGAAAAAGCTCCTTGCTCGGTAGGAATCCTGATTGATCCCGGCAATATGATACATCCAATTCAAGATACATCAATAGAACGGACATACAATGTTGCTATGATCTTCCAGGGCGGCGCCGATGATCGAGAAGCCTTAACTCTTGGCAAAAGGATGGCACAGAAATCTAGGGTTTGCCTCACCGTGGTACATTTAACAGCTGCTAACTATGAGGAGCTTGAAGGTTGGGACAAAGTGCTTGATTCCGTGATATTAAGGGATGTTAAAACTAATGGGTATATGAATTACATCGAAAAGGAAGTGAATGGTGGGCCTGAGACAACAATGATTATTAGATCAATGGTGAATGAATTTGATTTGATTCTTGTTGGGAGAAGATATAATTTGGAGTCACAACAAACTTCAGGATTGAAAGAATGGAGTGAATTTCCTGAGCTTGGTATTCTTGGTGACTTGCTTGCATCCATAGAATTTAGTGGCAGATGCTCAACCTTGGTTGTTTCGCAACAGCAAATTAGAAAAGTTGCTTCGTTAAAATAATTTCTTAGGTTTTAGTTTAGTGCAATTAATTTGTATATAAGCAAAGGCTTGTGAAATTTGTATATAAGCAAAGGCTTGTGATTTATTCTTTAATAGAATTATATCCTTTTTTAGCTAGATAGGATGTCTCATCATTATTTGCCGTTGCAAAGAAACCAGAATATTTGATAGGGGAAAAAGAGTCATTGAGACTTCTAAAATTTATTTAAATAATTTTATGATTTTTTTAATTTTAAAATTAGTCACCAGTATTCTTTTATTTACCATTTAAGATTTTGCTTAAATGATCAGATAAACCTTATACTCCACTTGTTCATTTTATGGTAAATAATAACTTCATAAGAGTTAAAGTATGATGAAAACTACTTGTAGATATTAGATTCATAATAGTTAGGAAGTCATTTTGTAATAAATTAATCTGATTTTTAGAAGAATTAATGCTTTCTTATACTATCATTTAAAAATATATAAATAATTTGGTAAAGGGGTATAATCTCTAATGTATGGTAAAGAAAACATTTTTTGGTCGTGATTCATGCCCTGAAGAAGGATCAGTGACTCGTCACTTTTTTGTGGCAGCATCCACAACAATCTTTGTGCTTTTATTAGCTGTTAGTATCCATTGAGAGAAGGTAACACAAAATGGGAGGTAGTTATG
This sequence comes from Clausena lansium, assembly GCA_030449835.1. Taxonomy (NCBI): domain Eukaryota; kingdom Viridiplantae; phylum Streptophyta; class Magnoliopsida; order Sapindales; family Rutaceae; genus Clausena; species Clausena lansium. The sequence continues at coordinate 5,359,492 of JASUUF010000369.1, forward strand.
GTTTGTTTAATTTGTTTAGGATAATTTGACTTTAGGGGTGTGACACATATTATACAAATTATTGGTTTTTCTGGCACTTCAATGGAAGGAAGAAGTTGTTTGGGGTGGAATTCTAGAACTGTTGACCGATTCAGAAGCATATTATTGTAACGCTTTACATTGCCAGTTCAGTTTGTACATTGAGGAGAAAAAGGATCCGATGGTGTTGAGCTGAATTTACGCTGAACTTTTAAAAATTCACTTTCACCTATCCTCCTCTGCAATTAACAGTTTAGATTCATTCTTCCATTTTCTTTTTCTTTTTTAATCATTTTCTCTTGCCTAATGAGAACATCATTTTCATAACTACCTTTTATATTTTCTTTTCTCAAAACAAAATAAAAATATTAATAAAATACAAAAAATACATATTTTAATACATTAGAAACTGTGTGTTTTTTTTTTTTTTATAAAATTAGTGTATTGAAATTTAGTGATGGCATTTTCACTTTGTTAAAGTAAGGATGCACATTAGAATACAAAAAAATACATATTTCAATACATTTAAAATTGTATTTTTTTTATTTGTTAATAGCATCTTCATTTTAACATTTCTCACTAGAGAATTATTATTATTATTATTATTATTATTATGTGTGTGTGTATATATATTGTCAAACATTGAGTACCGAATGTTATGAAATTGTAGAAGCGTGAAATTGTAGAAGCATATATAGTAAACGTAAGAAATAATAGGGCAGAGTGGGAATCTCTTCTTATCTCACAATTCTAAAATATTTGACTAACATTAAATAAATGTTTGAATTACAGCAATAAATAGTTTGTAGCTGTTATGGATTTATTAAAATAAATGTGGATGTTCAAAGCATTCATCTTTTTGCTTTCCACTAGCAATTTTTGGCTTCTCTATAACTCACACTATCACACAAGAAATTATGATTCATAATGTTTTCATTAAATTCATGTAGTGATGATGTAATTATAAAAGAAGAGCTCATCTTTTTATTTTGTACACACTTGAAATAAATAAAATTATTCTATAATATTTTGCTCTTCATCTTGTGTTACTTCTTTATTTTGTGTTACTGGCTAATAACTTTTCTAACACGTTATCAGCACGAGACTTTGATTAGTTATGAATTATTTTGTTTCTTCTATATAGCAATTTTAGTTGTTATATAATTATAATTGTTTATCACCAAATTATGTCATATTAGTTATTATTATCCTATTGATGTTTGAAATAAGATTGCTTTCCCGTGATTGCATGTATATTATTATATCTTTTAAAATATGCATAATTGTTGATATGAGATTTGAAATGAATTTTGTAACATGAATAGTATATGTGATGATTACAAAATTTTATTATTTTATTACTCTGAGTATATGACATATCTAGTATTTACTTGTTAATAATGAATTAATTATTTATCTTTGTTTATATTGTTTTATAGTTGTTTGAAAATGTCGAATCTCGCGAAACTTGAATTTGTGGCACATGATATCTCTGGTGATAGTTATCTATCATGGGTCTTGGATGCTGAAATCTACCTTGATGCAATGAATCTTGGAGATACTATTAAAGAAAGTAATGATGCATCAACCCAAGACTGTGCTAAGGCAATGATTTTTCTTCGCCACCATCTTTATGAACAATTGAAAAGTGAGTACCTTACAGTCAAAGAGCCACATGTCCTTTGGGATTGTCTTAATGAAAGATTTAATCATCACAAAACTGTTATACTTCCAAAAGCTTGTTATGACTGGATGCACTTACGATTACAATATTTTAAATCTGTTAGTGAATACAATTCTGCATTATTCAAAATTGTTTCTCAATTAAAATTATGTGGAGTGGAGATTACTGATGTAAATTTGTTGGAAAAGACATTCTCTACTTTTCATGCTTCGAATTTGCTCCTGCAGTAGCAATATCGAAAGCGGAGATTTAGAAAATATTATAAATTAATCTCATGTCTTTTAATGGTTGAAAAAAATAATGAACTTTTGTTGAGAAACCATCAGTCTCATCCAACTGGATCTGTACCTTTCCCTGAAGCAAATGGTACTTCAGCCAATAATCGTAATGCTAATCGAGGTCGTGGTCGAGGCCGTGGTTACAAAAATAATCGAGGCCGCGGTGGCTAGAACAAGAAATATCGATCAAACCATTCGAAGTGGAATAACAATGATGAGAAGCAAGAAAAAGATCTACAAAAGAAATATCCAAAGGATCATGAAAATGTTTGCTTCAGATATTTTCTTAATATTTTCTTAAAATAATATAATATAGTACAAAATTAATATTTTCTTAGAATAAACTATTTATTATTATTAATTATTAATATTAAATAAATATAATATTATTATTTTTAAACAAATATATTTGTATGAATATCCTACTCTTATTATTATTATTATTTAAATAAATCAATGTAAATTATTATTTTAACTAAATATAATAATATTATATTTAAATAAGTTTAATATTATTATTTTTAATAAATGTAATTTTATAAAATAATAAATATTATTATTTAAATAAATATGATATTATTTATTTAATTTTATTCATTTAAATTTTATTAAATTTAAATTAAGAAATGGCAAAAGAAAGAGATGGGAGTGAATTCCTATTCTCACCTCCCCCCATGAGAGTAAGATTCCCACTCTCCCTAAAAAGTATAAGTAAACGCTGGAGTGGGAGGAATCCACACTCCTTACTCCCACTCCAGTAAATAAACACACTCTTAAAATGTGTTTGGTGCATGAGATTACATGGCATTAAAATATTGTTCATTCTAATTTAATACAAATCCCATGTTTGGAAGGAAATGTGCAGGAATTAATGGGGTGTGGTAATGCGGTAGTAACAGTCATGTTTTTTTTTTTCTTTTTTTAAATAATAATAAATAAATACAACTTTTTAATCTAATATAATATAATAATAATTTTTATTTTCTTTTATTTTTATATAACAATTATTAATTATAAATTAATAAATTTAATTTTTATATTTTAATTTTTATTATATTAAAAATATAACTAAATAATGTATTATTTAATTATATTATAATAATTAATAAATAAAATTGATTTATATTTAATAAGTTAATATAAATAATAATAAATACTTAAATAATATGTAAAATAAAAATATAGCATAATATTACATTATTTAATTATATTATAATAATTAATATTAATTATTTTTAAATAATTTAATATAACTAATAATAATATTAATTTTTATTTTCTTTTATTTTTACATTATAATTATAAACTATAAATTAATAAATTAATAAATTTATTATTTAAATTTTAATTTTTATTATATTAAAAATATAACTAAATAATATATTATAATATAACAATTAATATATACAATTGATTCATAATACAATAAGTTAATATAATAATAATAAATACTTAAATAATATATAAAATAAAAATATAACATAATATTACATTATTTAATTATATTATAGTATTAATTTTTATTTTTACATTATAATTTATTAATAAATTTATAATTTAATATAACTAATAATAAATACTTAATAATAATTTAATATAACTAGTAATAAATATTATTTCCTACATATATAATTTAAATTAATCACAAAAAATTAATATAGTACGGTGCAGCACCAAACGTTGTACGGTATTATTATAATACAATACTAATGCAATACAGCATAATATACAATACACTTGTATTAAAATAATACAATATATCATAATATAATACAGTGTGTCAAACGCACCCTTAAGGCTTGTGGTTTAATCTTGAATAGTTTCTAGATGTTTCATTATCAGTAATGATAGGTGTCTCAAATTTTTTATCCCAAATTTTATTTCAAATGGTGTATCATTTATTAAGTGGTTAGTAATTTTTTATAAGATTTAAGTGAATTAATTATATTATATCATCAACCAATTGATGAATGTCATATCATTTGGGATGTATAGCACTAATCGTTTCACTATTTGTATACAACAGTTGTTCTCTCTGTATTGTAAATGATACATATGTTGTTCTCTCTATATTGAAATAAGGTAAAAGTTTTCCATTTCAACTGGATTTAATTAAATATTTGATTTATTTAGGTGACGTTTGTTTTTTTTAACTGAATGCTGAATGTTGAATAACATGTTTGTTTTTTATTTTTGAATGTCTGAATAAATGTATTAAGTTGTTTTTTTATAACAGAAATGTCTGAAAACTGTTATTTTATATATATAGCCTTATTAAATATTATGGATGTTATTACACTTATATATTAATAATTTAATAAAAAAATCAAAGATAAAATAAATAAGCTATTAATTTAAAAAAAATTAATTAGGGAATAGGAACAATAAATAAGTACCCGAAATTAATTTCCTTTAGCAATCTGATTATTGACTCAAAGTATTTGGTAATATGAGAACTTGAAAGAAAAAAGAAAAGACGAAGAAGATGGCGTCAAACTGAAAAGAATGGTGTTGGAATATAGGATTTTATTTGTAGAAAATAATTGGATATTGCTAGGGTATTATTAGAAAAATAAAAATTAACTCATTCAACGCCTTTTTTTAATTTGGCTTTAAGTTAGAATTTTTTACTTTATTAAATTAAACGATAATTATTAAATTTTGAGTGTTCAGTTAAAAAACAAACATCTATAAAATAACTTAACGCTGAAACTGAATTCTTTTAAACATTTAGTTTAAAAAAAATAAACAATCCCTTAATTTTCAAATTTTTTTGATTTAAACCTTTTTTTTTAAATACGTGTCATCATCCCCTTTCACTTTTGGGAGGCAAACATCGGGTACTGTAATTTTTATTATTTTTTTATTTTTATTTTTAACATTAGACTTACGGTGAAAGTAAAAATAAATAAATACAAAGAAAATGATAAGATTAGGATGATGCACGCCAGGGCACGCTCCCTTTCAAAACACGCTATAGGTGTGCACGTTAGTCTATAGACCCGGTGCCGCCGCCGAGTAAATCGTCCAATTAATGAAACAAATCATAACGTGCGCCACGTCACCTGCCAGCTCATCACTATACTTCCATGTCCCTGTGATATCATACCAGTGGACCCCACGAATTTCCCCCATTATCGTGGGCCATGCCTGTCTTGTCCGTCCAACCCGGCCAGGCCCATTAATCAATGATAGTAGTCAGCCGTATGTCACGTGACGGTATTGACTATTGAGTATTGAGTGTGTATTTCTGAGCATGTATGTACATCCAATGCCCCAAATTTAAAAAAAAAAAAAAATCAAAAGACGCTGTTTTGGAAAATTCTATAGGGTACATGCATCATACGTATGACATATTGACCTGAGAGTGATACTTCTGTTCTGATGATGATGCAAAGCACTCCGTACTGGTGAGGTGCGGGGCCCGATGGAGTGGTTGATCTATGGATTTTCAGCGTTATGGACGGTCGATATTATCACAAAGACCCCAAATCTTGAGGGGAGTTGTGGGCCAATTTTGAAAGATGTATAAAAACTGAAAAGATGGAATCATCTTGTGATGCATGGGCCATGTGGGGCATGCGGCATGCTCATGCATGCAACCATATCAATTTTCTTGAATATAATGGCAATGGCAATGGGTTTTATATATACACACGCTTTTACTTAGAAGGGATGACTTATTGTGTATAATGTATGCATCTACGTATCAATATCAAGTCCTCGAAAATCTGATGGCTGCAAATGTTCTGATCTCATGATTCCCTCAGATATAGTGTATGATATTGATATGTGTACCAGATAGAGAGAGACACTCACAAATCCCCACTATGAAAAGGCCCGCTAACACCCAATATGTCCCCACCCATGTTACATCACAACCACCCATCCATCGTCTTGCATACTTGACACATGTCATGTCATGTCATGTCATTGTTGTCTTGTCATGTCATCATTTCTTGTATTGGATTTAGTTAAGATTTTCTTCCGAATACAGGTTACTTTTTTAGGATTCTCGAACTCTTATCTCCATTTTTTTTTTGACATTAAATTATAATTTCCATTCATTTTAAATTTTTAAGCCTAGCATTACTAGATTAAGACCAAATAAATACAAAGATAATCCTTTTATAATAATTAGTCAGCGAAGTAATTATCGTCGCCAAGAATATTTGATGATATCTCTCCATGAAAAGAGTATGTGCACACAGTAATTAACTTCGTTCTACACCTAATTACCTCTTTTGAATAATCTTTCACCACTAGATTTGGTTACCTTAACCGATACAAACAAATATATATATATATATATATTTTATGCACATAATATTGTATCTTTCAATGACGCAGCATTACCGGAGGCTGGCTACACGTGGTAAGTATTTATATATTTGGCTTCATGTGTTAGCTGACCCTGCAATTACAGTGATTTTATTCCTAAACTCAAAACATATACATATACGTTATACGCGCACATGGTGATTAAACTATTTAGCAATGTCTAAACCGTAGGGTGCGGATGAAATAGTGAAATTATTATTTACTTAAAATGTTTAACAAAGAGAGAGAGAAATATTTTTTTCAAAAGTAAAATGAAAAATAAAATACAGAGTATTGTTTATTTAACTTTTTAAAGTAATTTTAAAGTTATTAGGGGTATTTTTTAACAGGCTTCACAAACTTCCTTATTCAACTCTAAATAAAAAAGATAATAATAAATAAATCATTACGTTTAATTAACATTTTACTTAGGACTCAAATAAAATTCTATCGGAGCTATAAAGAAAAAAAAATTTTTCACGAAAAACTTAAGTCTCTAGTGACTATCACATAGGCCCGTCAGTGAATACGAGAGAATAAAAATATTTAAGATATGTTGCTTAATTTAATTAAATTGTTAAATTAAGACCGTTTAATATTTTTTTCACGAATCTCTCGTTTTTTTTTTAATCTAGCCGTTCGTGAATTTCACGTTATTTGTCATACTATCAATAAAATAAAAAGAGTATAATTATCTAACACGTTACAAAAAGTCCACCATATTGGTCATCATTTAGGCAAATTTTCGGTTCATGAAAGTACGAAGCTTATTTGAGATTAAGTTCAATTCCCATGAGTTATATATATATATATATATATTCAATCTCGACAGAGTTTTAATCGTAATTTGTTGCTATAATTGTAATATGTTATATAATAAAGTCACGTAACCCTTATTAATAGCGGTTGCCAAACCAGAAACCTGGAGTGGAGTGCCATGAATGCACAGCAAGCAATTATATAATTATACGGATTGTTCTCTTTGCAGTCTTTTGGCTCTGACATGAATATGATGACGATGAGGGTGCAGTGCAGTGCATGAGCATCTTCATCTGTCATTAAAATGTATAAAGAAAGGAAGATACTATTCTTTTTTTTTTTTTAATTAAATAAAAATAAAAAATTAAAAAAAAAAAAAGAACCGTTTTCAGCTTTAAAATGAAGGCGCATGCAAAAACCTCATCATGGTGTCCTCTGTGTCCCACGCAGAACTCTCTCTCATGCCTTTAGTATTTTTTAAGCTTCTGATTCTCTTCTCTTTTACATTCTCCATCAATGCCCCTCCTGCTTCCCCCTTAATTACTCTCCTCTGCCCATTCATTCACTTGCTTCTTGCGTTCACCCCCCTCTTTGTTTGTAACCTTGTTGATCTTGTGAGAATATATATTTTATTGACGAATTTGCCACCCATGAAACTCCAAATTACATAATCATAAATGACCGTTATGTTATAATTTCTAAAAACAGAAAATCTTTTGTGTTATATATATGTTAACATATTCTTAATAGTAGTTAAAAATGATAAAATTTAATAATCATCTATCACTTAAATCGATCAAATAGTATCACATTATCTATCACATTATCTATCACATCAGTTGGGATATAATTTAAATATCTTAATTAAATAAGTATAATATTATTGAATTTAATATAATATTTTAGAACTGACAGTGTTATTAATATAAATTAAATTTAGGGTACTCTTGTCAGTGTCGTAAGTACTCATTTTATTTCATTTTTATCTATCTATATATATATATTTATCTTAATTAAATATAGAATGGAAAAAAATTAAATCTGTAAAATTAAATATAGAATGGAAAAAATTAGACAGATGAAATGAGTGTGTTGGAAACCATTGAAGGGGGGGATAATTCAGGAAACTTGTTGAAAGTTTTCAAATTTACCACCAAAGGGCATTTTCGTCATCAGACAAACTCACCAATTTTTTGAAATAAAATTAAGAAAAAGAAAACTCAGCACTGGCATTTTCCCTCCACAGTGAAGAGTGGAAGACCAGCTGAGCTGAGAGGAGGAGGGGAGAGAGAGGAAGCCAAAAAGTGAAGAACCAATGAAACGACAACAAACTCAAAAACAAATGGAAAAATAAAAAAACAAAACAAAACAAAACAAAAGTAAAAAACAACAAAAACATTAACCTCAAGTAGATGAATGCAAAGCCAAAAACACCACAACAACAAATCAATCTGCTTCAACAACAACATCAACAGCAAAAGTATTTCCCTTTGCTTTTATTTTTATTTCCCTCTTACAACTGCAACAACCACTACTACTTTAGTTGTTTTTTTTTTTTTTGTTTTGTTTTGTTTTTCACTCATCACTCTTTCAGAATTTGAAAAGCGCCATCTTTTTTTCTTTTCCATTTTCTTTTTATTTTTTTGGCTTCCAGAAAAACAAAGGAAACCCAGATGTTGTACTTTGATGTCGTTCCTTTGTAGGCTTTAGATGGTGGTGAAAACGTGTTTCAGAGGTTAGGGACGTTTCGTGAATATGAAGGTTGTTGAAACGTTTCGGTCCGTCTCTTCCCTGTAGCTGGGAGATCTTGCGAAGGAGTTTTTTCTTTTGTTTTTTGTTTGGCTTGGAAGTTGGTGAGTCAGAAAATGGGTGGTTAGCTTAGTGGAATCGGTAACTCGTTCGTGGTGAGTGGAGGAGGGGGGAAGTGGAGAAACCATCGAATCACTGGAAACGTCCGCTTCGAAACGTTTCGATGTTTTCGGGGGTTTTCCTTCTGGTATCGGAGAACCGGCTAAGCGGAATCGGTGACTGAAACAAGACAACTCCTTGGCGCGAAACGTTTCGTTGGGGTTTGTTGTTTTTAATGCCTTGCAAAACAGTGGAAATGTTCTTCTGAAACAGATCGTTGGGTATTGAAAGCTCTGATCTCGAAAGATTTATGCTTTATTGTGTTCGGGGCTGTCTCATAGAAACAAAACAAGAATAACTACGTACCAAATCTGGATATTCTTGTCTCTTGTTGGTTATTTTCATCCTTAAATCTCTCAGTTAGCGTTAAACAATACATGAGTTTGAAAATTTTAAACTTAATTTATGGAATATATGCGTTTTGGTGAAATCCCATTTGTGTCTGTTCGGTGCTTTTAAGCTTTGAAGTGTCTGGATGACGTATAAGTGCTGTAGTTTAGTTTAGTTTAGTATAGTTTGTGTTTGGCTTTCGTATTTTGAAGAGTACTAAGTGCTTGAGATTGTGTTACAAAGAAGATAAAGCAATTGAATAAGAGCTCCCAAAGCTTGTAAACTTGTGGTTGGGTTTAGTATTTGGTGGGTAATGTTAGTTTGAGGTTGCCATTTGGGTTTTTAATGCTTTAGATTGCAAGAAAGTGCTTGAAATTGTGATAACAGAAGAGGGGCTGCTTGTTGTCTGTGTCAGCTTGTGAAGTTTGGTGGTGAAATTGAAGATGGCAATGTCCTGCAAGGATGGTAAGCCTGGGAGCTTGGATAATGGCAAGTATGTAAGATACACACCTGAGCAGGTTGAGGCTCTTGAGAGGCTATATCATGAATGCCCCAAACCCAGTTCAATTCGCCGCCAGCAGCTAATTAGGGAGTGCCCAATTCTTTCTAACATTGAGCCAAAGCAAATCAAAGTTTGGTTCCAGAACAGAAGGTATGCTTCATTCAATGCTGATGTTGTGTAGTTTCTTGAGTCTAATGATTCTTTAGCTTAATTGTGGATTCTTTCTTTTCAAAAAATTATCTCCATTTTGAAAAGCAGACAAATTGAATGTTGAAGTTTAACTGTAAGGCATTTTCTCCCTGTTTTTGCTGGTGAATAATATGGAGAAAGGACTGGAAAATGAAATGTTGAATTCTATGTTAGACATTATTTTTACTAAGAAGTGGAAACCTAGTATTTTCATGTATAATGGATAACTTTTATTGAAAAGATTTGAATCTTTTGCTAATTTGTTGTTACAATATATTTATGTTTCTGCTTTTGCTACTTCAGATGCAGAGAGAAGCAGAGGAAAGAAGCTTCCCGCCTTCAAGCCGTGAATAGAAAGCTGACAGCGATGAACAAGCTTTTGATGGAGGAGAATGATAGGTTGCAAAAGCAGGTGTCACAGCTGGTGTATGAGAACGGATACTTTCGCCAACATACCCAGAGTGTAAGAATTTTTACTTTTTGCTGTGCAATATTTCTCACTTTCAATAATAGTCAATTTGGTTTCCTGTGGAAATGTAGGGAAAGAAATCATTACTTGGAATTTGGATTAATGTTTGATTGCAATTCTTTTCATACAATTTCCCAGGAACCTACTCAACCCAATTCCACTTTTTTAATTTTTCTTTGTTTTTGAGGTCAATAATTAGATTAAACCATTGAGTTATGTGGAAACTGAAAGCTGAGGGTTGCTTTCTTGCAGACTACGCTTGCAACCAAGGATACAAGCTGTGAATCGGTGGTGACCAGTGGTCAACACCATTTGACACCTCAGCATCCTCCAAGGGATGCTAGTCCTGCAGGGTTAGTGGGGATATTGTTGTTGGGTCGTTTTCTGTCATCGTGTAATGTGACCCTTTTTGTTGTATGTGCTGGTTAGTGGGTTATGAATTCATCAATTCAGGCTTTTTGTATGGTTTCAGGCTTTTGTCCATTGCAGAAGAGACTTTAACAGAGTTTCTTTCAAAGGCCACTGGAACTGCTGTTGAGTGGGTCCAAATGCCTGGAATGAAGGTATCTTTTGACTTTTCTTTATTTTCTTTTTAAGAAAAAGGTTCATTAAGTGCATCCTAATTATCTAATAAAGGAAAGGGAAAGAATGACTAAGGAGAAAACTAAACTTTTAATTCCAATAAATATAGATTAAAAAATTTGATGCATGTTATATCGCTGAATGTTACACCTCTATTTGTTATACTACTTACACCTGTTTATTTCTTTGTATTGTAATTATCATTTTGGGTTTGGGATTAAAGAATGTCGGGGAATTTTTTTGGTGGGGACCGCCGTTGTAAAGAAAACTAGAAGTTAATCTATTTCTTCTGTTCCCCCTTATTTTATCTCTTTTTCTTTATTTTTTTCCTATGAACAGCCTGGTCCGGATTCCGTTGGAATCGTTGCTATTTCTCATGGTTGCTCTGGAGTGGCAGCACGAGCCTGCGGCCTGGTGGGTTTAGAGCCTACTAGGGTAAGTGCACTTGGCTCCTCTTGTTTGATATCCTCTTCATTTGAATTTTGAGACTCATAAAAGACCATGTTCATTTCAGGTTGCAGAAATCCTTAAAGATCGGCCTTCGTGGTTCCGCGATTGCCGAGCTGTGGAAGTGCTGAATGTGCTGCCAACAGCTAATGGTGGAACCATTGAGCTGCTGTACATGCAGGTAAGAATGAACTATTAAGTATTTATCATGTTTATTTTCTGCTTTGTATTGTGCAATTGTTTGCTGATGTCCTCATTTTGTTGAAAATTTAGCTCTATGCACTGACAACGTTGGCTCCAGCTCGCGACTTCTGGTTGTTGCGCTATACTTCTGTTTTAGAAGATGGCAGCCTTGTGGTATGCAATTCCATAGTGTGACCATACATTTTTTTATTTTGGCTGAATAGGCACATAGGGACGCTCATCTGATTCCTGTACAGCTATTATCCTTTCCTTTCTTCTCCACTTATTTAATAACATGCATCTCTTAAGTCATTTGTATAACGTGGTTCAATGCTCCTAGATTTGTGAGAGATCACTTAAGAATATACAAAATGGCCCAACCATGCCACCAGTGCAGCATTTTGTGAGAGCAGAAATGCTGCCGAGTGGGTACCTTATCCGACCTTGTGAAGGTGGTGGTTCGATCATACACATTGTTGATCATATGGATTTAGAGGTAACTTATATTTTATTTGGAAAAATTTCTTTGGCATTGTTGGTTAAATTTGGACACTCTTTTCTACAGGAAATGAAGAATTAATTTTGTATATTTACTTAATTGTATAGCCATGGAGTGTTCCAGAAGTGTTGCGTCCACTCTATGAATCATCCACAGTTCTGGCTCAAAAGACAACAATGGCGGTGAGATTATCAATTCATTTTTAACATGGTTTCACTGTTTCTATAAACATTTGGATCTTGAAGGAGATACAATTATTGGTTTATATGTTTGACAAAATCTTGAATTATACCAATTTGGTTTAATTCATATTTAGATGCAATTATTGGTTTCACAGTGGTGGAGATTTTAGTTTTCAATGGTATTTTCATTATTTCTATTCAGGCTCTGCGCCAGCTTAGGCAGATGGCTCAGGAGGTTTCTCAGTCTAGTGTCAATGGCTGGGGAAGACGACCTGCTGCTCTACGAGCACTTAGCCAGCGGTTGAGCAGGCAAGTATATTTAGTTGTTTGACAAAATCCTGAATCAATTTATTGATGTCTACCCGGAATTCAAATCTGATAGACGATTGATGATAGGGGTTTTAATGAAGCTGTCAATGGATTTACTGATGAGGGTTGGACAGTGATGGGGAATGATGGCATGGATGATGTTACTATCCTTATGAACTCATCTCCTGACAAGTTAATGGGTTTAAACCTTTCCTTTGCTAATGGATTTCCGGCTGTCAGCAATGCAGTCTTATGCGCTAAAGCATCTATGCTTTTACAGGTTGGTGTGCTGAAAATTTTCCTTCTTGTTTCCTTTGGTGGCCTTTTTGTTGGGAAGGCTAATAGTATTGTCTAAACGAAAGGCACATCAATGCAAATTCTTTGAATTATTCTGCCTATTTGTTGATAAAGGCTCAAGGGTTTCATTTATACCAAATAACCACCATGACCTTGGTGGATGTGTGGCTATTCATTACACCAACAATTTTTCATGCTAGAAATGACCTTATTATCTGTAGATACATTTGGATATTGTACATGTTTGTATGCCTCTGTCCTCAACCACATGGATCATTGTTTATTTTATTCTCTTCACCATCTACATTCTAATTGCAACCTCGACTATGTAATAATGGAACAAATATGTTTTTTGATTCGTTCAGTTCTGCTAAGTTTACATGCCATATCTTATGTATTTATAAATTTGAAGTCATCATAATTGCACAAAAATTTTATTAACTCGGACTTGAAAATAATGAGCATAAGCCTTTTGCATGGAATGTAGTTGCAAATCTTTTTTCTAGATTGGCTTCAGCTTCTTATTTGTGGTTTGTCAAAGGTTTCTTTTTAATATCCATTCTCTTGTGCGCTTTTTCTTTTTCAGAATGTACCTCCTGCTATTCTTCTCCGATTTTTGCGAGAGCACAGGTCAGAGTGGGCAGACAACAACATTGATGTTTACTCAGCTGCGGCGATTAAGGTAGGTCCCTGTAGCTTACCAGGGTCTCGAGTTGGAACTTTTGGGAGCCAAGTTATTCTCCCACTGGCTCACACTATTGAACATGAAGAGGTAAGCAATTTGACATTTACGTCTATCATCATTATTCATTCTAATATGCTGCTTAGTGTGAGTGAATAACAGGAGCTTTAATTCTTTTACCAAAGTTTCACATTTTTATATGTTTCTAACGTGATTTCCATTTCCTTCTCTTGATAGTTCATGGAAGTCATTAAGTTGGAAGGTGTTGGCCATTCTCCTGAAGATGCGATAATGCCAAGAGACATGTTCCTCTTGCAAGTGAGCATCACTGATTTATATTGCTTTCTCTCTGTCTTCTTCTTTGAGTTAATATTTATGCATCAATAGATGTTTCTGTTTTTTAGCTACATCAATGGATTGATATCATCAATCTTGGGGATAGGTTTCAGTTTTGGTTATGCTAAATGTTTGATCTATGATGCAATATGGAATGCTTGGGCCAATTTCTTTAGCTAAATTTGTAAATGAATAATACATATCTGAATTGAGAGGAGTCATGTTAATGACATTCAGAAGAAGGTTTGTGTTAACATTTGTTCTAAGAGTTATTTTATTGTAGGAAATGCATTGCCACTGGCTTTTTGTAATACTAATACATTGATATTGTCCACATAATTATCTTATTATTGGCTCTCTTGGTAAATTTTCCTCTTTCTATTGTTTTTATAGCTCTGCAGTGGGATGGATGAGAATGCTGTTGGTACCTGTGCTGAACTTATATTTGCTCCTATAGATGCTTCTTTTGCTGATGATGCACCTCTTCTGCCATCTGGTTTTCGCATTATTCCTCTCGATTCTGGAAAGGTTGTCCATAACTGTCATGGCGCATGAATTATACCAATTTGGTTTAATTCATATTTATTGAACTTTCCTAATTGATGCTTTGCATTATGTTTCAGGAAACCTCCAGTCCAAATCGCACCTTGGACCTTGCTTCTGCTCTTGAGATTGGCCCAGCTGGAAATAGAGCTACAAATAATTACTCTACTAATTCCACCTGTATGAGATCAGTGATGACCATAGCATTTGAATTTGCATTTGAAAGTCACATGCAAGAGCATGTGGCAACCATGGCTCGGCAATACGTTCGCAGCATTATATCATCTGTTCAGAGGGTGGCATTAGCTCTATCTCCTTCTAATATAAGTTCGCAAGCTGGTCTCCGTACACCATTAGGTACTCCAGAAGCACAAACACTTGCTCGTTGGATCTGTCACAGTTACAGGCAAGCAATTTTTTCCTGTTTCTTAGCAAAAAAAAGGTTCCACACATGCTAGGAACTGTAGTCTTGATCTCACATTGATGAAGGAGAACTGCTTGCTATGTTTGATCCTTAGTCACAGAGTTTGGTGTTTTACTTTCGTTACCAACTTCTGCAGGTGTTACTTGGGTGTGGATCTGCTCAAATCCAGCAGTGAAGGAAGTGAATCCATTCTCAAAAACCTTTGGCATCACACAGATGCTGTCATGTGCTGCTCTCTAAAGGTCCGCACGACAACTGTTTTAATGGCTCCATCCCTTTTGTTATCTTTTGCTTGGTGTGAGACATGAATGATGAATTCCCAGATTTTTATCCATACTGTTCTGGAGTTGACATCTTATTAGCTTCTTAATCTCCATCACTGTCAAACCACTCTAATACTTAAAATAAGTAGAAGCTAAATTTTGCTTGAATTGGCATCATGATTTTTTTTTTTTGAGAAGAATTGGCATGATGAATTTAAGATTCAACTCTTGGCGGTTCATTTTCTCTACAAACAGAGTTATCTGTCAAATGACATTAAATTATCCTGGAATCTTATCATTGTTATTCTTATATACAATTCTTCATCTTTGGATGGGTGCATTGAAGCATTGAGACAATTCTTTTTTACCTCCATACCACATTGACATGTTAAATGCTTCATGTATGGTATGTGAAGTTGAGCAAGTATCTTAGCCCGTTTTCCTATTGCTTTTTAATTCTTTTGAGTTGGGGTTATGACAAATTCTATACCTGTGCTGTTGTTTTTGCCCCCTTTTTTTACTATATTACTAGGTTCTATTCTTACTTACCTAGATTGCTTTGTCAATTCTATCTAAAATCTAATAATTTATACAGGCATTGCCTGTATTCACTTTTGCAAACCAAGCGGGACTTGATATGCTTGAGACGACCTTGGTTGCGCTGCAAGACATAACCTTGGAAAAAATATTTGATGACCACGGACGAAAGGCTCTCTTTGCTGAGTTCCCCCAGATAATGCAACAGGTTTGGAATTTCCGTCTAATTATGATGAAAGAAATAGCACATAATGCAGTGGTACCATGAAAAAAGATTTTACTTATAATTTATATGCTATTGCAAAATTGAGAATCTGCTTTCGATGTGATTTACAAATAATAAAAGGTGTTTATTTTCCTTTCGGTGCAGTTCAAAGCTAATTATCTTAAAATGTTTAATAGATCAGATACTGTGCCAATCTGTATAAAATTGATTGATTCATACAACTTGTTTGGATTTTGATGAAGATATTCTCTCATGGCAGGGCTTTGCTTGTCTTCAAGGTGGCATCTGTTTGTCGAGCATGGGCAGACCGGTTTCTTATGAGAGGGCCGTGGCTTGGAAGGTACTTAATGAAGAGGAGACTGCTCATTGCATCTGCTTTATGTTCATCAACTGGTCATTTGTGTAATACTTTGGACCAGCCAAGGACTGTATTTTGTTGGATTGTGTTATCTTTTGGCCATGGAAACCTTGGATACTTAGGACAGATAAGGTTGTTAGGCCTCTTTTGCTTCTCTCTAAACTGCTTTGTGTTTGTATTGCTTGGAAGTTATGCTACTAGCCTATAATCAGTCTATACATGTGTGAAACCTAAGCCATTTACATTTCTCTCTTTAATATTATGTCTAGTATAGCAATATGTTTCACTGTTGGGTAAATTTGTGATGGGAAAGAAAGTAAGCTTTTTTTTTTATTTAAATAAAAGCGCTATTGCAAATTATACCGATAAATTTCGAACTAAAATTAGGTAATTTTTCTTGTTGATTCGTTAATACATAAAGATAACATATTTAAGAATACATGTACAATGAAAAAGAAAACAATACTTTCATTAAAACGATTAGAACAGCATATTTATTACATGAAACTTGGTTTATTTCGGATTGTGATTGCAAACAAAGACCTTGAAGTCAGAATTAAAAACAGATAATGATGGATGATACAAATACAAGCTCTCGACGACATCCAACAATTAAGCCTTTTTACAGAGAGATTCAATAATACACAATTTTTTTTTTTTGGGATAGAGACTCAATAATACACATTAATATCCTATAATTAAGCTCAAAGGAGGCTACTATTGTTACTTTCAAATAAGCCACTTCAAGTAGAAATTGGAAAAAGGGTTGTGTTGAAAGGCAACCTAGGTTATTGATCCACCTAAAAAACCCTAGAGGATGGTACATAAGGTGGAGAATTTAATCACCCAAGGAAACAAAAATTGCCCTTGGGTCAAAATAAGGTGCCCAAAAAACCCTTTAGAGGTAGTTAATTAATTCGCTTAAAATAGACCATGAAAGATTAACGAGGTATTATATGCTTATAGGGAGAAGTGTTTTCGATTAACTGAAAGCGCTTTTGAGAGTAACAAAAGCACTTCCAGGCCCAGCTTCAGTTTTTGATAGCAAGATCAGTCATCTCCCTTGTAATAGCTGGTATGCAACTTGAACTCCTAGCAATCCCACCTTTATTTTGACGTCCACCTTTATTGTCCCTAGGGCTAATAGATTTAGCCCTAAGACCCCTTGCACTATTCTTCTTCAAGAGCTCTCTCATGGCCTCAGCTTGGAACAAAACAGGATAAGCTCTTCCAAAATTGTTAAACCTAGCACATGCATTCATGTGTGCACTCAGAGCTTCATCTATGCTTTTTCCTCCATCTTTCTCCATCTCTTCCTTCACTGCCTCGGCACACAACCCGCATATCCACTTCCCAGAAAACTTGTTACGAACTCGCTCTATGTACTCCGGCGTGCACTCCTCAGACATGCCGCAGCACTCGCACTTGGCATCTTCAACCTCAGAGATTGGTGGAAGTGCTTGTATATTATCTATGGCCTCTTTGCTCATCAACTCAAATGAGATATCAGATACCGTGCGTTGCAAGCTATCATTTGAGAGCCTCGGTGGCTTGGAGTTGGAGAAGTTGTTGCTGCTCCTTGTTGCAAAAGTGCTTGCAATAGCCTCTCCATGTGGTGGTGCCATCTTGGTCACAAAGAAGAATGATGGGAGTGATATGGAAGACAGAGTGAGTTCAAAGATTATATGATCTCTTGTGGTGATTGAATAGCAAGTGCATGGAGTCTTATTTATAATAGTTTCTGTTGCATATTTCAGAATCTAAGCAGTGAATTTATGCGGATGTTGTAGGTTCACATGTGAAAAAAGCGTGAAAATGCTCGATTTTTCAAGAAAGATTTCATAAGAAAAAGCAAATTATTTCGGCTTAATAATATAATTGAATCAATTTTTTCTTTAAAATATATCATTTTCAGTCACAGTTGAAATTTGTCCCTGTAGAGATACACAAATGCAATGTCCTCAAGTTAAGGGATTCACGTGTGGGCCTGCAGTAACCATAAAAACCTGAGCCATGCCTTCGCCAGCAGCCAAGAGCCAAGCCTTTTTGTATTTGTTGAATGCAACAACACGAGTGAAAATGATGATAGCAACAAATATTTTAATTAATAATAAACTGCCCACAGCCACAACTCGATGGATTCACGAGCTGCTAAATCAACCCCACATGATTTTTAGACTGGTAGTTGAAACTAGTTGGATGCTGCTGGAGATTAAGCATATGCATGCATTTATTGGATATAGGTTATGAAATTTTAGAGATTTGCTACAGTTCAACTGTCAGCATCATCAAATCAGTAATGGTTCTGTTTATGTAACGCCGTACTTGTAATATAAAACATAACACTATATAAGAAGTTATATATTATCAGGAGTTCGACCGGGGATACTACGTATATTACGAATTGTGTTACCAATGGTTGCTCATTTGCTTACATGTATTTGATTTAATGTTTTTAAGTGTTAGTAGCCAGAGACCTAGAGTAGCCTCAGTAGGAGACCAAATAAGTGTTAATGGTTTTATCTTGAAAGTGAGACTTTGCATGTGTGGATTTCATTGGGCAGCTATTTAAGAGGGGATACTATTTACTAGCTGTGTTAATAGTGACGGCTTGTGGTGGGTCTGCTGCTTTTGCTTTCATGCTCGTCATTTCTTTTGAGTAATATGCTCGTGTGACTGACAGTGCAGGGACGAGAAAATATCTTCGCTTTTTCCAGGCGTGATGATTGATTACTGATGAGGGGTGGGCCATTTTTGGGCCAACTGGCATTTTTTGACTGGCCTGAGCCCAGAGAGGTAATATGTTGGGCCTTTAGTCCAGTTTTGGCTTTTCTGTAAATAAGTTACAAGATGGGCAGAAAATATGCTGTACCGTCCAAAAACCTCAAGTGGGCCGCAAGAGAGCCAGTGTCTTGTGAAACAGGCAATATTAAATAAAGGGTTTTGTTAACTTACAATAACCCCGAGACATGAAAAAATGAGTAACATTCAAACATGAATTTTGCATGAGATGCAACTTACATTAAATGTAACTTAGCAAGACCCTTAAATAAAACTTAGAATAATGTCGGCTTCCTCGTCCCTTCATAATGATTTAGTGAATATCTTCACCTACTGAATAGAAAGCAACTACACACGAATCAGAATTATATTCGTTCATTGAATAGTTTTAAAAATTACGAGTCAAACAATGTCATGTGACATTATCGCTCAATAGAATATTATTTAATAATGATGATCACGCATTCACACTTATTACATTCTACTAATAAGACAAAAGATTCTTATCGACGAAAGATTAAAAAGTAAAATTAAATTAAAATTTCAGTGCATTGACACGTTTTATATGTATATATGTTGGTGACCATCGTACTTGGAATGTAGTTAAAGCACTTCTTATAATAAGTTCAATAAGAACTATTACTTAACGATGAAGACATGAAAAGATTTTTTTCCCTTCCCATAATAGGACGAATAAATAATTGAGAAAAACAATTTTGTACTTGGGGAACAATAGAAACAGAGCTTGTAAATGGATCATATGACAACCAGCAGCATATGACCCTTTTAATCTTATTACAAGCATTAATTAAAGGATTCAAAGGTCCTCAATCAGTTTGATAGATTTTGAATTTTTTTTTTTATGCTAAATGAGCACGTTTTCTGAATCTTTCACCAGGAGAAAAGTAATAACAATATGGGAAAGCTAGCTGTGCTCTACTATTTTATTGCCGCTCTTAAGTGAACTATAAGATGCATGTATACTTTTCGACATAACCCCACATGAATGGAAACCATCATAAGATCAAACGGCCGTGACCACCAATCTCAAGTCTACGTGAGCTCTTACACACCCGATCACAACTCCACCAATTATGCATGATGAGATTGGGCAATTCCTAATAAACACTAAAATAATCCAAAATATCCATGCAAATCTAAAATGAAGTACCCCCCACATTTCTCTTCCTTTAAATACCCCATCCCCCCTTCATTTCCTCTCATCATGTGTTAACCTTAAAATCCTTCTCTCTCTCTCTCTCTCTGAAAACTAAAACAAAATACAAATTAAAAAGAAAAAAAATGGAGCAAAGCCAAAACATACAAGTGATAGGCAAAAGAATATGGAGTGTTGTACGTGTAGTATTTTTCATGCTAAGGAAGGGCCTGTGCAAGAGAAAGCTCTTGGTTGATCTCAACATGATGCTCAAACGCGGCAAGATTGCCGGAGGCAAAGCCCTAAACAATCTCATTCACCACCACCACCACCACGGCAGTCACGTGTCTTCATCCCGCGTGGCAGCGCAGCGAGAATACGAGTTCAGCTGCAGCAACACACCAAACTACACTTTCCCATACTTCCATGATGCGATCAGCAGCAAGAAATCAAAGAGCAACTTCTTATTCGGGTGTGCCCACGCTCCGGCTACCCTCGACGACAACGACGCCGCGGCTGTCAACCCCGTTAAGGTGGTTTTGGAGATGCTGAACAATGACATGGTGGCGGAGGCTTCCCCAGCGCTGCCCGGGTTCGGACGGAGCCCGTTTGTGAGGCCGTTAAGGATAACGGACTCGCCGTTTCCGTTAAAGGGTACTGATGATGATGATAATGGGTATGTGGACAAAGCAGCTGAGGAGTTTATTCAGAAGTTTTATAAAGAGTTGAAGAACCAGAAGAGATCGATGGCTGATGAGTACTGTTAATTAATTAATTACTTAGGCTTTTGTTTTAATTTTGTCATGGCCATTTTCGAGCTTTATTTTTGTCGTTGATACTTTGAGAATAAAAATTTGCATGAAAATTTCACTACTATTGGGATTGGGATCTTGAAAGGTGACATGAAATGAGAATTTTTTTTTTCACTAGTTACATTACAATTTATAAATTAATATTTACCATTACAAGTCTACCGGAATCTCCCATCATTTCAATAAATTAAATTTCCGGATACAAAATTTCAGATCAAAATTAGCATATGAAATATGAATGTGGAGTAGATATATATTTGTTATATGAACCATGTTTTAAAGATTTCAAACAAGTTTAATTTGTATAGCATATGTCAAACTAAAGAGTATCTATGTTGACCAATTTAAATCTCAACCTTAGGGTATCTTCTCTTAGGATGCTAATTGAGTACTGATTTTTTTTCTTTTGCTTCTTTTCCTGATTCTCGATAAGAATAAACTTTCATAACAGTGACCAATTTCGTGGTACAAAACTGTATTTGCTTTCCCTGTACTTTTTCCTAGACAGGAAAAAATTGAAGGGTAGTTAAAACCCTAACTTTTTTTTAATGTGGAATTGGCTTTTAACAGCCTCAAAAGCACTTTCATCCCACTAATTTATCGTAGTTTTATATAGCATGTCTTGATGTGATTCCACTCAGTTAAAGGCTTAAAGCCATAGGCGCTGGACCCTCCTCAATAATCAAATATAATGTTTCTTTAATTACCACTTTTTTCTTTTTCTCCTTTTCAGTATTTTATTTCTAAAGTAGAACAAGAAACTCACGCTCATGTTTTGATAGATATCAATTGGTTACTTTTGAAGATTGAATTCATAGTCACACCCAAATTGAAATGATAATTGGTAGCAAAAGTGATTAAAAGCTGTAAAGAATAGTCATCTCTGCGCCAAAAAAAAAAAAAAATTAAAGCTCTTGTGGCATGAGTAGTACTATATATCTGCCATTCATTAATAGAGTCAATGCTGATGGTCTCTGTTTTAATTTGATTTGAAGTGGAAAAGTAGAAAAAAAAATGAGGAAATTGCAGTTTCTTTTGTAATTTTAATGAAGAAAAAAATTCAATTCAATTGCTATTTTTAAAATTCATTGGCTTTAATCATATATTCAAAGAATTTGAATCTAATGCTGAGTAAAATTGCGTTCACCTTTTCATAATTTTCCATCACACGTACATCAATAACAAGGCAGGCATGGTTGATCGATTGAATTTTCATTACTGTAGCTACAGTAATTTTCATTACTGTAGCTTAGCATTGAATTGAATTGAAATCGATATTCATAAATCGTGGGTGTTAGTCAATTCCCTGGTAAGATCGATTAGTATCAAGAAAATATATATATGACACTAGGTAGTCAAATATTATATATTTACAAATCAAAACAAATAATTGATGCCTAGCTATTTTATAATAAGCAATCGTTCATGCATGATTTGTAACTTTAAACTTCTTACGGGATATTGACGTGTGTAAATCTAAAATTACTTGACTACAAAATTGTTGAATAATTTCCTCTCCATCAAAGTCAATATATATATACATAGATGGAGATGGGAATTTGCACGTACTTGTGATAACGTATCTTCATACGGTCGATATTGAAGGACATTTCATTAAAATAGAAATTAAGACTTGATAATTTTGATTTTCACAAATAAGTTAGTTGACAACGATGTTTAGTCCATTATTAGAATTTGTTAATTACCTAAATTGTCGGAAGGTCCAACCAAGAAAGACTAGCTACAAGCATAAAACAGAAATCAATCATTTACTCATTTATCTTTTTAGCTCTAAGCTTGTTATCATTTTGCCATTGTCTAAAAATTAATTACGCAGTACTTTGATCGATATGGATTATAGGTATGGCAGATCAAATTAATTATCTAGCTTGCAAAAGAATTAGCTGCTGCAGCGGAATTTTGACCGATTTGTCTTTTTAAGAAATTGTAGAATAAAAACAAACAAATAACCAAAAAAAAAAAAAAAAAAACTTTTTTTGGTGAGCTACTCCCTACTCCTTTAGATTGTATATGTTTTGCGTACTTTTATGTTTAATTTGCTATAGAACTTGTCAAATTGGTCTCCACTTTTCACAAAAGCTAATACTTTCACTATGAAATTACAAGTGTTTTTAACATTTAGAAAGCCTTATGAAATAATGAAAAACGTATACAGTTAATGCATATATAGATCAGTTTAATTACTTTTAATGTAGATGAAAAAGAAAAATCCAGCAAAATAACATAATTCCAATGCATTCTCTGAGATGCTTCTATGACAAAACGTTTATGAAATGTTCTTTTTTTTTAAAAAAATTTTTTTTTAAAAAAAGACACATAGATCTCAAAGGTTCATCTGTGAACAATAATTAGGCCTCCACTATTTTAAAAAGAGAAATCTAAATTCAAACTCCCTTTCATAAGTCAATTTCGTCTATTTTAATAGAACTAAGGGCATGTACAATACAATATCTTTGGTGGACAACACGATACATTAATGCTCTTATGGGGCTATTATGTCAATTTTTTGGAGTAGTAAGAATCTAGATGTTCATTTTTGAATTGTTGGAAGTTTAGCTGTCTATGGGAACAAGAAAGTCTTAATGTCTTTTTCCCTTATTATTAAAATAGTGATATTGAAAAAGCTTGTTCTTAAAAATCAAACGAGAAACATTGAGAGCAACCCAAATGGATTTGACAACAATAATTCTGTAATAATATTACAATGAGCTGGATTGTTATTTCTTGCGGGGCAAGACCTTTGATATAAAATATTCGTTTAATTTTAACTCTATGTTTTATTATTATTGTTTTCTTATTATACGGCTAAAGGTGGCCTGTACACTTTGTAAAGCCAAAAAGTTTAGGTAATATGTTAGGTGAAGTGAGTGGAACTGAGGCAAAATGCGGCACAGATGTCACCATTTAAACTTACCTTTGAACATGCCCCTCGTGTAATTAATTCAATGTCAATATTATTAATTAAATAAATAATAAGGTTAGCCTATTTCCTTTCTAATAAATACAATATTAGACACTCTATTTTTAATAAAAATTTTATATTACTAAAATATTGTTAATGTAATTTACTGTAAAGCACAATTCAATATATTTCTTAATAAAATGTGATTTCTCTTGACACCCATATAAAATAACCATTGAATAAACGCAAACGATTTAATACTTTGTTCTTCATTTTAATTTTCATACTGAGATAGCGAAGAAAATTGATATAAGCAAATTCAACCGGGAAAAAAAAAAGGGATATGTACGAACTTTTATTTATTTATCATTATTTTTGAAAGGCCAGAATTTCTTGTCCTTGGTTATGCTAGCTGAATATTTTTATGGGTATTAATAAAGATAATTATTTTAAAAGATTTAAGTGACAACTTTTTTTTTTTACATTTTAAAAAGTGTTCAAAGTAAAATTCATTTTTTGAAATTTTAATGATGAGTGCACAAAGTAAGAGAGTATTGAAAGTAATTTTTAGAGTTAAAATAGTCCCACCATAACAATAAACATTTGAAATTAAATTTTTGAAACCACAGTCTCTACAAGATTTCATAATTTCGGAGTAATAAACATTTTTTTTTGTTTGTTCAAAGACAAATTAAACAAAGATTATAGAATTCGAGAACATTCATTTGACGTTGATATTTTGATTTAGTTTACGCAATTACAAAATGTATGTATATCTCAAAGAATCAATGTCTAGGATTTATACAACCAAAATAAAAATTTTATTTACATGATGATTACGGTTCAATTATTGTACCTCCTCAATCATTGATTTAATTTTCGATAACTTAAAAACATGCTTTTTCTCTTGAAATTTCTGGTTGAATTATGTTGTCATTTTCTTTTTAGACGTGAATGACTAGTCAAAATCGCCCCAACTAAAAACTCTTAAGGAAGCCAAATTCTTTTCATAAAGTTGATTTCCATGCATCTAAGCTGCTTTTTTATATTGTCTCTCTTACAATGATTTGTTGTTTTTTATTTACATGTGAGAAAATAAATAAGTTTGCATGATTTTTTTCTCTTGTGGCTGTGGGGACCTAACTAGTTTTAAAATTGTTACCTACCTATTATTAATATATTTTGTAATATTTCAATATGGATGTCCCAATCATGTGAAATACGCAGAAATTTCAGCTTAAAAGTAAAATTGATGGTATCTAAGTATTAATTATTTATTCTCGATTGGCTTCAATAAATGTTATATGAAATTAGGCTATGACTACGGTATTTTTGGAATACCATATCTTATGTTGAACACATTTAATGATTAAATTTTATTAATTTTTGTTGACATTCTCATCATTGGTGTTCAGATTGTTGTATGATACAATATTCTAAAATTACCTTAGTCGAACCCAAAAAAAGAATACTTGAAAGGATTGGTCACAATAAAAGCCATTTTTTATAGTTAAATTTTGGAACAAGTTTGCACATATGGTGGGGTATAAAGTGCTAGATACAAAATTTTGTAATTTATGAAATACTCATATTCGAACACTCAAATATTTAGACAGTTCCATAATCCATATATAGAGATACATAATTAAGCGCACAAAAAAAAAAAAAATTCATTCAATTAATAATCTTTTTCAAAACTAAATTAAGCTATGACTCGATCATAAAATCCCTTCCATGCAACATCGATAAGTTACGCCTTAAGACTTTGAGAAGTAAAACATTACGCGATTATTTATATATTATTCTTTTGTAATTAGGCCTACTTAATATGAATCCAATAAAAAACTTCAAAGGATTTTTTATTTTTCAAATTTGACAATCAATCTACTTTCTACTCATGTGAGCTGGTTCGAATCTCAAATCTCTTGTTTCAATATAATAAAGTATACCACCTCATGTATGTACCCCACAAGAAAATAAACCATTGTTAGACTAATCTCTTACTTATTTTTATACGGTACAATTTACTTATTTTTAAACGGTACAATTTAATAAGCACGATAAATGAATAGCTGGGTTAGAGATTTTCGTTTTACCTCCTATCATATCATTAATTTACTTTATTTTCTCTAAAAAAAACATTAAAAAAATAAAGAAATAGTAATGCCAATATATATAGTTATTGAAAACTTTAAGCGATGAAAAAACAGGGTGCCAAATACTATGAGCTAGATTACAAGGAAACTGTGAGCTTGAAAAGGAATGGCTATTTAATACAATAGATATAGAATTGAAGCAGGTGGGGAAGATGGCAAATTAAAAGGAAGCTTGATTTCTTAAAAGTTCAATTTCTTTCATGCAAAGCTTTCTCCAATTTCTCCACTAACAAAAGTGATAGCAATTCATATAATTAAAGTTATAATAATGTTCAAAAGCAAAGCAATTCTTTACTTGCTTCCAAATCAAATTGCACGCCGTCTTGCACGTGCAAATTTCAAGCATATAAATGCTTGAAATCATGCCACGTGCATGTTAACCAATATTGCTAGCGAGGTATGTTAAAACTGATGCACATACATAAGATTACTTATTGTTTAATGACTTATAGTAAATGGATTGATGTAATTTTTCATGCAAATGACTGAAATTTAAGCCTAAAATAACGCTACAAATTAAAATTTGAAGCTTGTCATCAAGATTTAACATAAAGATTGAAATTGGATTTATAAACCATAATTTAATCAAAATGACATGTTAGAAACAACATCAGTTTCGTGACAATCAGAACTAGAGTTCTTTTCTTCGGTTGCATTTATATTTTGTATTTTTTAATTTCTAAATCAATGCTTATTTCAAAAATGTTGCCTTTATTATTTTTGGTTTTCCAAGTTCAGATGCCGCAAAATTTCATATTAATTCTTTAATAATAATAATAATTAAAGAGGTTTCTTCTCATGTTTATCTTCTTACTTGGAACTGATTAATGTATAATTCTGGGAGTGTAATCATATGAATGGATTTTATTGCATGTCATGCAAAAGCAAATTGGATTTATTCATATGGGTTATGCAACTTTTGTTCTAGCAATTAGGTTGGAAGTAGAATATAAAAACAACTTTGTTAGATTGTAGATCTTTCATAAAGCAGCCTTGAAAACGACACCAAAGTGAAGAGTGGGTGAGAGTCTGCCACAACAAAGAGCTTAGTGCTCCATAATTGATTTCTTCATCACTTGTGTGCGCCCTAAGAATATATAATAATAAATTTTTCTCTCCATAATAATAAGCCAAGAACATACTAGCCATTATTTTGTGCCCATTCTAGCTCTTGTAATTTATTATAGAAATATTAACAATCGTTGCATGCATGGCAGACAAGAATGAGTAGTTTGAACCATTGGGTTTGTGACATGTGGCTTCAAAATTTGGAATTTCATGCAATATATAATGAATTTGTCAAAGACAAGTACCATCACGAAATCGACCGGGCTCCATACACACATACCATTTTGGATTATTATAATCTATAAAAGAAAGATGATTTAATTTTATTTACTTTAAAATTATAAACTGGGTCAATAAAAAATAACAAATAATTCATTAATTAATTAATTTTTTGCCTTTACGTTATGGATAGGTATGCTTCACTTGGTTGCCAAGGAGGACAAGTGTATAAATGTTTATGTGATTTTGCCAAATTATTGGGAGAAAGTTTAGATTAACAAGAAAAGTTGCTTTGCCTTTTTTTCCTCTTTTAAATTTCATGTCAAAAGCACTTTTAAAAACTTCATACTTTTTTGAGGCGCTTACCGCCTAGAATTAAGTTATTGGTTGCTCTGTAAAAGCTAAGTATGATTAGACAGGGTCGTAAATGTCTTTTGCTTATATATGTTTAACGATCTAAGGCTGTTGGTGCTAGAGGTGACACTTATGAATCCATACATGCACACCCAATTTGTAATTAATCTTATGCTGCGTTTACTTATTAGTAATTGAAATAGTTGGAATCAGAATGAACTGGAATAGGAATGAAAAATGAGAATAAAAATCAGTTGTTTACTTTCACTTTAAGAATCGGAATTGAAATGGGCTAGAATTTCATTGATATGTTTACTTTTTCTTGGAATCGGAATCGGAATAACCTGAATTGTTTTAGTTACTAAAATACCCTTAGTTTATAATAATAATAATAATGACATTTAAATAATAATAAAATAATAAAAATTAATAGATTTTAATAAATAATATTAAAATAATAATAATGACATTATTATTATTTTAATATTATTTGTGATTATTATTATTATTATAAAATGATATTAATAAAAAATAAATTTAATAATAATATAAATAAAATAATAATAATGACATTTAAATAATAATAAATAAAATAATAAAAATTAATACATTTTAATAAATAATAATAAAATAAATAATAATGACATTATTATTATTTTAATATTATTTGTGATTATTATTATTATTATTATTATTATTATTGACATTTAAATAGTAATAAATAATAAATGAAATAATAAAATTAGTAATAATAATAAAATTAATAATAATAATATTATTAAAATCATCATCATTATTATTTTAATATTATTTATTAAAATCTATTAATTTTTATTATTTTATTTATTATTTATTATTATTTAAGTGTCATTATTATTATTTATTTTTTATTAGAGGACCTATTTACAAATAATATAAAATTTTAGGTTATTTTCATCATTCTAAGGGATTAAAATGCAAAAACGTCAAAATTTTTATGAGGGCATTTTGGAAATATTGAAATGTGAATGAGGGTAGAATGGGGAGCTTAGGGAATGGGAGACTCATTCCCAACTCTCTCAATTGGAATGGGATTCCCATTCCCCATTCCCAAATAGTGGTGGGGCCCACGATATTCTCCTTTCATTTTGTGAAGTAAACATATTCAATTATTCCGATTTCGGATTCTAATTCCTAAATCCCATAAGTAAACACTACCTTAAAATACATCCCATACATAGATAAATAAATGCAATTTTTCCTATCAACCTAATTGTTTTTAATAAAACTTGAATTTTTAGACCATTCCGATTTGCTACCAATTTTAATTGGTTACGGGAAATTTAATTAAAGATGTTATACAAAATTATAAAAAAGTCCAAAAGCTCACAAAAAAGAAAAAAAAAAGTGGGGGGCTAAACAAAAACTTTTTGCATGTAATGATCTAGGTTTATTTTCCACAAAAATGACTTAGGTACTTAGAAAATATTCTATGTAAATTACTTAAGGGCAATAATCAGTAAAATGCCTAAGGGCATGATTATACACAAATAACGTAGGTCTATTCTCTATAAGAATGACCTATGTACTTATAAAGTATTCTAAGTAAATTGCCTAAAGACAATAATCAACAAAACGCTTAAGTGTTTCTACAAAAATAACCTATGTCTATTCTCTACAAGAATGACTTAGGTACATAGAAAACACTTTACGCAGAGAGCCTACGGGCAAACTTACATTCTATGGAATGAGCCTACGGGCCAACAAATTTTCTAGATAATGTGCCTATGTGCAAACAAGTGTTCTACAGAATACACCTATACAGCAAACATATATTTTAAGGAATGAGTCTACAGGCCAACAAACATTATGTAAAATGCATTTATGACCAAACAAACATTCTACAGAATGAGTTTACAGGCCAAAAATACATTATATGGAACGAGCCTATGAGCAAACATCCATACAGAATGAGTATACGACAATTAAACATTCTATGGAAGGAGCCTACGAGCAAATAAACATCAAGCGATAAGCGCCTACGGGTAAAATTTTACAAATACGCTTAAGGAAAATCTTGTTAAAAAAAATGCCCTAAGGCCATTCTCTACAAGAATGAACTAAGGCCAATTACATAGAATATAGAAAATATTCTAAGTGCATATGGGCAAAGACTTTACAAAAATTCGCTTATGGGCGATCGCTAAACCAATGCTCTCAATGAGGAACCAATATAAGAGCCAAAGTCAAGCCCAAGCTCATTAAAGATCAAGAGCAAAAAATCAGGATAAGTGTATGAAGAATATTTGTTATGAACAAGTATTGACATATATATAGGTGTCAATTATGCATGCTCTTTTAAGACACTTGTCGCAATAGCAATGCCACATGTCATGATAACTCCTCCACCTTAATGCTTCAAGTTGTCTATACAAAGGCTAAGGCCTCCCGAGTTTGAGTTAAGACATAAAATAAGTACAAAAATGTTGTCCACTTCCTTCTAAACACACGTTCTCTCTATAAATTGAGTTCATTAGGATAGATTGAGCATTAGAGAGCTATCAGTAGCAACCCTGACACCCTTTAACAATTGTTTCTTTTGCAGATTAATTAACCACAAAAAGATACGTGATCATGGACTCTCACATCAACGAAAAAACGAGACATATAACTTGATAGAAAATAAATTCTATAACACAAATCAGTTACTATTCATTGAGCAAAATTTTACATCAACAAAGGATATTGTCGAAAAGATCATAAAAGAAGAAAAAGAAAGAAGTTCCAATTATTATTATTAAAGATTAAACATTGAATGTTAAATTTTTAGCCATTATATTTTTTCAATAGAATATCTATTGATATATACAATAAAAATTTTATTGAAACTAAATAAAATCAATTTTATTGTGACAATATCCAAATTTCTACCACTAGTGATATTCGGAGACAGACCTACCTTGGAGAAAATCCACCACCCTCAACGAATTACGGAAGAGAACTTCTAGTTCACTCCCTAACTTCGTATTGGAGTGGGTTGCAACAAGCCCATAGCCTAAGTGGCAACATTGAACATTAGATTGGAACACAAAACGTTAGCTGGCAACAATGAACATGGAATAGAATTGAACTGATTCAATATTGTGGAGTAATTAAGAACTTAATGATCATACGAGGGTTTAGTGAACTTTGGTTTGCCAAATTGTAGCCCAAAAGAAAATAAAAATGGGAGCATAATAGTCAATCACTAGGGAACAAATGTTAAACAAAATGGATCACAAATTTTGGGTTCAAAGGTGGATAAAAATATAAGAAGTGCTTTCTAAACCCCCTTAAAATTCGCGTAAAACCCCATATTTATAATCATAGTTCTATTATTAAGAGAAATAACATAAAAGAATAAATATGAATTTAACTAAATTAAAATATTCTTACACTTGCAAGCCATGAACCCTCCTATCTTTAAATGATCAAGTAATTTTTTAAAATCAAAATAATTTTAAGGCAGTGATAAGATTTTTATTATTAAAAAATTATGTTTAATATTTAATTAAATTTTATTGTAACCTTTAGTTCTTGTCTATAATTTTTTTCAAAACAAGAACTAAATATGTAATAAGTAAAGTTTCATAAGAGTTTTAAAGGGGTGTTATGAGCCTCACTGTAGATTAATTAATTCGGCTCAAAACGAAAGCCCATTGCGTAAAAGGACGAATAACTATTAAATAAAACAAACAGCGCCCACCGTGGGGCTCGAACCCACGACCACAAGGTTAAGAGCCTTGCGCTCTACCGACTGAGCTAGACGGGCTAATTGATCAGTTCCCAATAAAAGTAATAGATTTAACATTGCTGTAATTTAATTAGTCTTTACACTGAGCGGTCAAAGTAAACTGAACCCACCGAGTCCGATCCAAGGGTTCAGATAAACTCAACCGCACCGCAAAGGCACAAACTCCCATTTACCATGATTATGAAACTACTCACAGTGCATTGCAATGCTTGTGCCTTTTGCACTCCTCCGTAGCTAGGTTTTGTCAGAGCAAGAAACTCCACCCCCCTTTTCGTCATTTCACCTCTTTCCTATTTCATATAATTTATACAAAAAACAAAAAATTTCACCCACCGTGCGTTTCCTCTATATCAACGATGCACGTCCCTCCACGCAATAATTTAAATTCCTTGAAAATTCACAATTAATTATAATGCATCATATTCCTAAATTTCTTCTTTTCTCTTTTGTAAAGTAAGTACTCCTGTCTCTTTCTCGCTCTCTCCAGATTCTCCTTCTAAACAGATCCCTAAATCACTAACCCTAATTTCTCACACTGTCATCACTGATTCTTGAATTCTCAATCAAGATTCAATCAAATTGATACCTTTTTCAGTTTCGCAGTGTGAAGAATTTCAATCTGTCGTTGGAAATTTAAAAAATTTGTTAACTTTTTCCATCGTGTGTTATAGTTCTGATTGATTGCGTGAGAATTAAGGTTTTTGTTTAGCAAAATTTTTTACGGCAATTAGTGATTATGTACATTGAAGGATGAACGATGCCGGTGATGCGTAGCGGAGTGCGCAGAGGCCGGGCAGCAGCAGCAGCAAAGGCGGAAGAGAAAAAAAATCCGACTACTCCGATCCCCGCGGCGGCGGAGGAGGAGGCGGCGGGAGGGGCGATTGCCACACGTACGAGGCGGAGACGAGCGGCGGCGGCAGCGGCAGCAGCGGCTGTGCCAGCACCAGTGCCTGATTGTAATAATAGTAATAAGGTGAAAGTTGATGAGAGAGTAGTGGTTGAGGCGAAAGAGTCGGAGGAGAATAAGGCTGCGGAGGAGGTTGGGGAGAAGAATATGGATGAGTTTGGTAGCGGTGGTCCGAGCAATGATAAGGCCAATGCCGGTGGCGAAGATGAGGGAAGTACCGCTCCGCTTCCCGAAAAGGTTTGATTTTTACCTCCTTTGAAATTTTACACGTTTGTGTTGCGCAAACATTAATTTGGTTGTTTGAATTGTTTGTGACTGGATTTTGTTTGTGGGGTTGTTTGGAATTGACATGCTTGCTGTGACCTCTTATGATCCTCTGTGGCTGCGGAAAGGAATCAGTATTGGTCATGAATGAGTGAGTGAGTGGTTGAATATTTTAGCGGCCAAGTAACAGTGGGTGTTTACTAGAAACCTTTTAGCTACTCTTTTGAATTCATGCAGTAGCATGGTAGTTAAGAATATATCCTTAAGTTTTGGTTTTATTGCATCCAAAGGTGGTTTGCAGGGGTTAGGTTTACCTAATTATCCTGATATATTGCCTGTAAGATGGGGAACTTATTAGCTGTTGCTATCAGTTAATGTTCTGAACTATTTTGAGAAGCTGGATACCTAATGTGGACACTGGTTTAATGTAGAGGGAATATGCAAGATTCTAAACCGTTATAGTTACAGTTTATTTTGTTTTATTTGATACTACTTTCCAAGTATAGAAGTGCGCACTGTTTTATTGTAGAGAGATATGCAAGGTTCTAAATCTTTATAATTATGATTTATTTGTTTCCTTCGATACTACTTCTCAGGTGTAGATATGCTTTGTTGTTGTGCTTCTTATCAGTATTTAGTTTCACCTACATTCTAGGAATATGATTATGATTGCCATGTGGCTTAATTATTTCCTCATTTCTTTCTCTTGTGAGCATTTGTCTTCTCTGGCTGCTTCCTGAGATGGTCAATGTTTAACTGAAATGTGACAGTTTAATTATCAATAACGACAGTAAAGTAATTATATCATTTAAAGCATCATTTGTCAGTGTTATTTTGGCTATGGTCATTACAAACTTGTAGGCTTCTGTATATTAACCATCCCTTCAGTTGATCTTCACTGGTTACTACCAAATTGGTCAATGATATAGTCGCGCGCACACACACACACACACACACATATATATATATATATATTTTTCCCATTTTCTGTGGGGTATGCCCACTGTTAATTATGAAATATTAGTTTCCAAATTTCATCTTAGTTAATTATTGGCCTGCAACGATACTGACTTGTAGATTGGGAGTAACTGGGATATAGTGTGCGCATAACCTGTGTATTTGCCTCTATTATTCTGTTATACAAGCTACTCTTTGCATCTATGAAAAAAAGTATTTTTTTGCCCTTGACATCAAAATATTGCCTTAAATATCTTTCTCCATACTTACTCAATGTTTATGCTGGTCATTATAGTAACTTAGTTAGTCTATAGTTCTCTCACATACTCACAATTTTGATTGGGAAGGATTCAGCTTGACTGTTGAGTGGGAATTTCAGATACATTTTAATCCATCTGCGTGTAGAAAACCAGTTATAATGGAAATTCTTGAAGTTAATAATTGTAAACATTATTATAGCCCAGTTACTTAGAAAATGAGCGGCCATATTGGTGGATTGGGAAATTTTGTGGGTGACTTAAGTATAACATTAAAAGCTTAAAATTATATGCTCTTGCACAGTTTTGGAAAGAAAATGTAATCTGGTCTGCTGATTGCTTGGTTATATGTAATTTATGTGAAGGTTAATGAGCATTATTTTTCACCCTGTATCTCCTAAAATGAGTTTGATTGCTTGGTTGTCTCAGATTGCGGTTGGGGGTTCCCCAATGTATAGACTAGAAAGAAAGCTGGGCAAGGGTGGCTTTGGCCAAGTGTATGTTGGTCGGCGAGTCTCTCCCGTAAATGCAAATGAGAGAACTGGTCCTGGAGCTGTAGAGGTATAGCGTTTACTATTGCATTTTTGAATTATTGAGTTAAATTGCCTTTCGTCATCTTTTCCTACTTATAACTTCTATTATCTTTGCATTTAGGTGGCATTGAAATTTGAGCATAGAAGTAGTAAAGGATGCAACTACGGACCACCATATGAGTGGCAAGTATACAAGTGAGTGGTTGCATCTTTTGTGTTCTTTTCTTATGATCGTTGGACTTCAATAGTAATTACTCATCTATAAACCTTTTTTTTTTAATGGTTTTCACAGCACCCTTGGTGGCAGTCATGGTGTACCACGAGTACACTTCAAGGGCCGGCAAGGTGACTATTATGTGATGGTATGCTATCTTTGAACTCTGATTCGATGTTCTTTTTTTCCCTTCTTCTACATGGTTTCTAGAGTCGGTTTGAAAAATATTATTTTTTTTAGGTAATGGATATGCTGGGACCAAGCTTGTGGGATGTATGGAATAATAACTCGCATACGTAAGTTTGATGAAACTTGGCTCAAATGCATTAAGCTTTTTGCTGTTAAGAGTTGCACTCTCTTTTTTTCTGCTGTTTCAGTTGCTTAAGCATGCTGTTGTTAATTACAGAATGTCCATTGAAATGGTTGCCTGCATTGCCATTGAAGCAATATCGATATTGGAGAAGATGCACTCTAAAGGGTAAGATCTTTACAGTTGGTTGTTCTCACTGTCTGTATACTGCTTTTCCACTTGATATATTTCCATGAGATGGAAATTATTGGTATGTAAACAGTTAACTCTACGTTTCTTTTGTTCTTGGCATGTTCATTTAGATAATTTTATCTATTGGTCACCTATTTGTCCTGAAGAGGCCCTAATGAGCTCACATTCTACCATCTATTTTTGGAATTTATAAAATAATGCAAGCTGCAAACAAGGAGGCTGATTATTTTTTCTGTTGTCTTCAACATTTATTTTTCTATGTTAAGGAAATACTAGTGGGACTTGATATTTGTTGATCTAACTGTTAGAATTGCTTCAGTTTTATTGATATAATTAAGTTTACAATTGACATATTTCAATGTGTGATTATTTATGTTCAGATGGTTATCTGATTGTCCTAAACTTAAAAACATTTGTTTGCAATACTTGCTGACCTCAATTTCACAGGTATGTGCATGGAGATGTGAAGCCTGAAAATTTTCTGCTTGGTCCTCCTGGAACACCTGATGAGAAGAAATTATTCCTTGTTGACCTTGGACTAGGTACGTTGTGGATCTCATTGTTTTTAACATTAACCTTTTACTGCACAACAAATGTTTTGTAACTTATGTATATCTTGATTTGGGGCATCAGCTACTAAATGGCGGGACAGCACAACTGGCATGCATGTTGAATATGACCAAAGACCTGATGTTTTCAGGTATTTCCATTGATTTTGTTTTGGTTTGTTAAAAAAAAAAGTTCATGTAAGTTTTTGTTTTCTTGGTCTTTGTATTCCCTAAATTGTAGGATTATTCTAATCTTTCAGGGGAACAGTGCGTTATGCTAGCGTACATGCGCATTTAGGTAGAACTGGAAGTCGGAGAGATGATCTAGAATCGCTTGCTTACACACTCATTTTCCTTCTCCGAGGTCGTTTGCCTTGGCAAGGATACCAGGTCAGTTTTCTCAGCTTGTGAAAGGGTTTGTACTTAATGGAAAAAGGATTGAAGAATACTGCTTAATCGTGTGCTTAACATTTTAAAATGATCTTCTTAGGGAGAAAACAAAGGATTTCTTGTTTGCAAGAAGAAGATGGCTACGTCCCCGGACAGCCTTTGTTGCTTCTGCCCAGCACCCTTCAGACAGTTCGTTGAATATGTTGTGAACTTAAAGTTTGATGAAGAACCTAATTATGCAAAATACATTTCCCTCTTTGATGGGATTGTTGGTCCAAATCCCGATATCAGGCCAATTAACACAGAAGGAGCACAAAAGGTACTATGTTCTTTCTTTTTGCATTTATTGATTTTTTTTCCTTTTTGAGATGAACTTTTTAAATTTGTTAATTAAATGTGTCAATATCTCCAGAATAATTATACTAATCTGGATGGATCTGAATTTTTTTTAAAAATTTTGGTGCATCTAATATCCTTTACATTCTCTGAAGCTTATTTACCAAGTTGGTCATAAGAGAGGCCGTCCGACAATGGAGGACGAAGAAGATGAACAACCAAAGAAGAAGATTCGTATGGGAATGCCGGCTACGCAATGGATTAGTGTTTACAATGCCCGTCGACCAATGAAGCAAAGGTATGACTATGCTTTAAGTAATTTCTTAGGTGATTCCAAGATTTGGTTTTAGAGGCTGTTTTAATTTATTTTATCTGACAGGGCTTTTATTTTTTTCAGATCTCTTGTTGATAATATTCATTTAGCCTTCTAGTCTATGTGGTTCACATAGTTGAGTTGTTAACAGTTCTAGTTGTGCATTCATCTTTGGCGTCCTTTTTAATCTGCTGTTCTTTCTTCTTTGCCACCTTTTTTTATCTCTACATTATAATTGTCGATAAGTTTATTCAATA
Source organism: Clausena lansium (assembly GCA_030449835.1). Taxonomy (NCBI): domain Eukaryota; kingdom Viridiplantae; phylum Streptophyta; class Magnoliopsida; order Sapindales; family Rutaceae; genus Clausena; species Clausena lansium. Next base: position 5,396,536 of record JASUUF010000369.1, read on the forward strand.
AATTTAGAGTGATCAAATTGCGATGCTTTTGTAGGTATCACTATAATGTGGCAGATGCAAGGCTTGCCCAACACATTGAGAAAGGAAATGAGGATGGGCTATTTATCAGCAGTGTGGCTTCATGTCAAAACCTGTGGGCCCTTATTATGGATGCTGGTACTGGCTTCTCTGCACAAGTCTATGAACTATCCCCATATTTTCTCCATAAGGTACATAATCGTGTATTTTTTACCAATTTGCCCTGTCCTGTCACCTTGTTGTATCCTTAAGGACTGCTATTCTGTACAGTAGGCCTATTGTATATCTTTTTGGGAAAAGTATTCTCAGAGTATATGTTAACAATTTATTTTTTTGTTGTGTGCAAAGGAATGGATAATGGAGCAGTGGGAGAAGAACTATTATATTAGTGCTATAGCTGGGGCTACCAATGGGAGCTCATTAGTAGTCATGTCAAAAGGTTTGACTAAGATGTTTCAATATTTGGTTATTTAGGCAGAGAGTGTATGGATATCTATTTCACTAACTTTTAGTTGTTATATCCAGGGACACAGTATTTGCAGCAATCTTACAAAGTTAGTGATGCGTTTCCCTTTAAATGGATCAACAAAAAATGGAAGGAGGGTTTTTATGTTACGGCAATGGCCACCTCTTCGAGTCGATGGGGAGTTGTGATGTCTCGCGGGGCAGGATTTTCTGACCAGGTCACTTCTTGGATTCTTGATATTCCATGCCAATTTTTTTAGTAGAAGTGTAAACTATTAGCGACTGATTCTGTCTGCTTATTTCAGGTAGTTGAACTTGATTTTCTTTACCCTAGTGAAGGCATTCACCGTCGTTGGGATGGTGGATATCGCATTACAGCCACTGCAGCGACTTGGGATCAGGCTGCTTTTGTTCTTAGCGTCCCAAGGAGAAAACCTGCTGATGAAACCCAAGAAACTCTTCGTACTTCAGCTTTTCCTAGTGCACATGTCAAGGTCTAATATATCTTTTCAGATGTTATTTGGTTCCACTTTGTTACTGTCTTCAAATCTGTTTTTGGGTCTAAAAATCCCTGATTGATCTTGCAGGAGAAATGGGCAAAGAATCTTTATATTGCATCCGTATGTTACGGACGGACTGTTTCATAGAGTTTCACATTCTTTGTTTGGCATCCGAAAATCGTTGTAAGTACTGGTGGTGTGGAATGTCAGCTCTCTCTGCTTTGGTGTGCTGCCGGGAAGCTAGAAAATTGGGATTTTCTGAAGTGTCCATTATCTAGGCTCCAAGAAATTTTGAAGAGTATGGCCTTTAATTAATTGTAATCAAAGTATAGAAGTTTAGTGAATCTGCGCTTTGTGCCTGTCAGCTGTGCGAAATAACTTCGGCAAATGTCTGGGATCGAAGATAGGATGATGGCTCTTTTAACTTTGTATAGTCTTCAACAATAAGAACTTTTCTAGGTCTTTTAATTTGCAAAAGAAAAAAAAAAGTTTGTGAAATTGTTGCGGTATGTATATGGGTAGCTTTTATTTTTTATTTTATAGATTCTATCTGTATCTGTTGGGATACACATAATCATTGCCTCAATCTTATTAATCTTGTGAATCATTGAATTAAAACGGAATTAGAATTTCACATGAGTGGTTAAAAGTTTAGCATCAAATACGAAAAATAAAATAAAATTGATAATCCAGACAAACACATCGAACGGGTCAGCCCCGGCTACGGCTAGTCTTTATATTGGAGGGTTAGTGGGACGTTCATATTCCACAACCCATGAGACAACAAAGGATGGAATTTTAACATCACCAATAAATTCAAGGCAAAAGTACAATCCTACCAATATCAACTTGGTGATTTTTTATTCTTTTAAATCATCGGATCAAGAATTGTTACCGGGTCACTCTTTAGTAAATAATTCAGGACAAGTTGTTTTACTCAGGTTGAAGAAACATTCACCGATATTTGCTGTCAAATAATTTACAGCACAGGCTTTAGTTTCGCTTCTAATCATAATACGATTGCTCTTTATTGACAAGTTAAGGCTGCCTGAGATTTCTAAAGGGTAGGCCTGCAACATATTCTCTCCACTTTAACTTGTTCCTGTTATAAGCACGTGAGATGAAAGGTCAGGCAGCAATTCCACAGCCAAAAATGTCCAAGATTTGAAGAACAAATATAAAACCATCATCCTATGTCCATTCACATGTGCACAAGCAGTACAATGGCAAATGCAGAAAAGATGGAATGAGAGAGTTTTGCAAATTAACCTCAGAGTAGTCATGGTCATAGCGGACCAGAAAGATGCATTGGCAGCCTTCTGTATCGTGTACCCGTCTCTGGATATCCAAAACATGTGCATCACAGTAGACAGCTTGATCTTCTCTTTCCTGTAAACCCGCCATAAAGAATAAAAGTTTATCCAATAGAATAGTAAATGTTATGTTTATTATCACATTTAAGAAGCTATCTTGTATCCCTTTGGGGTCAACATCAAAAGAATTTTTTTTTTCCCTTCTCTTCATTCCGTTGTTAATTCTTTTAAGGAAAATCAATACCTGGTAGCATAGAACAAGATCTCCAATGTTGACCTTGACACATTCCGACTGTTCTAAAGGAATAGATCGCTCACGAACAGCCGCTTTGACATTCACCCATTCATCTTCTGTATTATTAAACCCAGAAAACCGCACACGTACTTCCTGCGAAGCATAACATGATTTGTCATCTTAGTACAGGTAGGAATGCTGAAATAAGGTTGGATATGTAATTGTAAAAACTAAGAGCAAGAAGAGTTATATCCCAGACAGCATGGAAGAATTATCAATCACTTAGCAGTATGAAATCTAAAATGGATATGTCTTTGAGGGAGCTTGGGTGTTCTTGACAATTGCAATTTTTAATCACATCGCAAACTGAATCTTATATCAAAATCTTGGCCTGCTATCAAAAGATCTACATATCATATTCTTGTTTTCTGAAGTTAGGATCATTTGTGCTGAAAAGACAATTTATCTACTTCAGGTTGTATAAACAAGCCTAGTTTTCCATATTGAGGTGGATTGAGCTGGCAGTCCGAAATGGTAAAATATCAAGCCTTAGGCCTAATTGAGCTGGCACCCCTATATGGTAAATTATCAAGCTTTAGGCCTAATTGGACAATGTTAGCTCTATTCAGCTAGCCCTAGTCAGCAATATAGGTAAGGAAGGAGGTCTCCCAGCACCTAGAATTGAAAATTATTATAAAGTGCTCTCCTGCATCTTGTTGCAGGATCAAATGACGTCACACAAATAATCACATGAGCAAGAAAACCATTGCATTGCTGATTTCTAGATTTCATATTCAAAGTAATTCCCATTTCAAATACTGCTACAGCTATGAGGGGATGCAAATTCATTGTAGAAGACCCTTACCAGCTCACCAGCACATGTAACTCTGTAGGTGAGGAATGAAGCAACATCATACCTGGAAGCCAAAGAAATGTTAGGTATGGTAGATGCTACTTCTATTCAGAAGAATATAGATCAAAACCAAGGTTGCAAGCTGTAACATTCACGATTTTGTTCTTGGTCATAACCAAAACAACATATTGAAGTTTCCAAAAGATTTATGATTTGTTTTGAGAGGGACCATCGATAGAATCAACAAGCTAAAATTTTGAGTTATTACTGTTCATTATAATTCTAAAATATCTATAATTCATTTCTAATATACATGCATTTCAATTAAAGTTTAATATAGCTAATCACTGCCTCCCAACTCACTCCTACAAACAAAAATGCACCCCTATATTTTTGTGACGCTCAGAGATCCTAAAGAAGTATAATCATTTCAAATTTATTTAATGACGTGAATTTGAAGGCACAACTGTATATTAAGGATAGAGATATATGAACAAGAATGAAATCATTGTAGTGAACAAATAAATAAATAAATAAAAAATGCTTATCATTAATTAACTTCTTAATCTAAAATGCCACATTATGTACCAGACGTACAAATTCTGAATCTACAGGAAGCAACAAAAAGGCATTTCAAACCATATGCTAAATACAAAGGGTGGTTTCTATACATGCACATTGAAGATACAGCGTTTTAACACAAACTTTAGTATTCCTCATCTAATTCTTACCATGCATCATCTTTTGATGATCTAGCTTCAAATGCCAGTTCCTTAAGTTCTGAGATCCTACTGCCTGCAAAAAAATTGACATTGAAAAATTAAGTTATAATTGCATTTCTAGTTTTGGAATTACGGAAAACTACTTTTATCAGTGATGAACGAGAAGTTGCGGTGGTTGAATATCACAATTAAAGTTCTGTTGAGGAGCTTGACATGAGTACAGGATAAGAATTTAAATTCAACTTCAAATAAGCAAAACTATGTCAGACTGCTCACAGTCCTCATAAATCCATCTAAGATATCACAGAGAGGTAAAAGCTGTTCTATGGATCCAAAGCACAACAAGAAAACTATTGATGACGTAGATGAAAGGAAGAAAAAGAAATGAAAAGCTAACTGGAAGACCAGTAGCCAGAAAAAGAGTGATGCTATGTTCAAAGTTAATTAAGAGTTCAGTGACATCAAGTTATTTAAAAACTCCACTTTCCCAAGTACAAATTCACAAGAGTTACACTTTAGACTACGTAGAAGGTAAATTTTCAATGTAGAATAGCTGTATGTGATGAATTAACCTAAAAAATATTCTCCAATAATTACCAAGCAGACTACTAGCCGATGAACCTAAATGTTAAAATTTAAATCATGTTGACGGACCATTCAACAGAACATAATTCCAAATCTCTAGACTTGAGTACAACTCCATTCATGCTACCTATTGGCTTATCTGACATCTCAGGTTCATTGCTTGAAACACTTTCTCCAAAAAGATCAATAAATAAGTTGAGGGCCTTAGATGAAGACTTGGCTTTTGGTTGTGACTTTTTCTGCTTATCCAGGAACCAACTTTGCACCTAAAACAGAATCAAAACAAGACAAGAGTTTTGAAGGGACCTAATAAAGGAAAGATCAAGTTTTCAAGACAGATGAAGATAAAAACCTGATGCCAAGTAATGGCAGGTCTTGCAGCACGACTTGCTGAGAAACTGCCAAATATACAGAAAGGCAAAGAATTCCAAAAGTTAATGTTCAATCAAGACGCATTTTTATTTGGTAAAGCACATTACAATACTTGAGCAGAAAAAGAACTCTTCTATCGAAAAAAAAAGTAAGGTAAAGATTTGCCAGCAAGGTACTCAACCTAAAACTGGTCGCAAGCGCTTTGCAATACTCCTGAGTCAATGATGCTTCTCCTATCTCCTTGTACATGCTCTCCATTTCCTTAATCTGTCAAAAAACAACAAAACAATACGTTAGACGATAAATATGTATACTTGATAATTGCAATAGTTAATATATAATGCGTATAACTGCTAAAAACAAGTTAAACAATCGTAATCATCATGTTAAGCAGCCATCAGTACTTTAAAAAGATCATTTTCCATACAACAAATCCAAAAATGCAAACTAAATTTTTTATTATGTTAACCAACATTCTCATTTAAGAGCACTAGTATCATCAAAATAAATTAACATAAGCATTTTCAGAATTAAGAAAATAAAAACTTGAACTTTCTCATTCCGGTTTAAGAAACCCCATAATCAAAGCAATTCAGGCCGTAGAAGCATTTTGAACAAGAAACAAAATTGAAAGCTTAAGTTGAGCAGATATTTTCAGCTAAATACATGGTAATTTTAACAGACCCAGATGACAAAATCGAGAACCCATTGAAAAAGAAATGCTAACAAAGTGATTTTTATTTTTACTCATTACCTCAGCTAATGTAAAATCAGGCCATGAGTCTTCGTCATCCATGCCTTAAACTCTGCCAAAAAAGATTTAAGTGAGAATCTTAGGCTCTTAGCGAGTTTCTCTGTTCAGGGGTTTTGTGTCAGAACTGACTACTGAGGTTTTAGTAAGTGTGTGAATTGTGATGTTTCTTCGTTCTCTCCATGACGTAAGTGGTTAGTAGAATGCGGACGCCAATCAACATCTGCCACGTCATTGGATTGTTCAGTGGAGGTTAAAAATGGTATTCTCTCTTTAGTGCTAATATTGCAAAAAGAGAAATACGAAATTAATATTGTTCTTGTTTTAAGATTTTTCTTCAGATACAGCATGCATAAGAAAGGAAAGTTGAATGAAGGGCATTGATTGTTTATTATAGTTTATTTTATTTCACAAAAACCATTATTTTTGCTTTTCATTAAATAAATGCTGCATTTTTTTAATGTTTGGTCAAATGATACTCCAAATTTTTTTAACTTTGAAAAATATAACTAAAACTGTGTTATCAATGATGTATAATTTATAATTGTTGTTGCCAGTTAAGTAATAGAAATACAATACCAACTCTTTGGTGGAGTTGACTGAGACCTTAGGGTGCGTTTGGTAACATTTTATAATTGGGTGTTCTTTGTTTTTCAAAAATGAAAAATAAAAAATATGTTTGGTTAAGTTGTTTCTTGATAAACAGTAAAAAAATTAGAGAATGAAATATTTTCATTCTTAATCTCTTGTAAGGAAAATTGAAGAACGCCAAAAATTCTTCAGTTTTCGCAGAAGCATGAGAAAAAACAAAGGCAAAAAGTTGTTTTGGACTCACCACTGTTATCTATTAAATTATTATTTTATTCATTCTTTACTCAACTTTACCTACACCTTATCTTTTACTTCACAAAAGTCAAAACTTTTAAGATTACACTGCACCACTTTTACTTCTTATCTTCTTCTTCAATGGAAGTCTGTAACTGCTGAACAGAGCAAGACAAGATCTAGGTACTTTTTTATTTTGTTTTATTATCCATTAAATTTTGTATGATTTTCTATTATATTAAATATAAGATGAAGACCTCTCTCTTTTTTTTTTGTAATTTTTTTAGTAAGAATAAATAATGGTGGCTCTAATTTAAATTATTTTATTTAAGTTTATGTGTGCTTATGTATTTTTTGCATTTTAAGCATGTATTTTGTTGTATTTTTTGCATATTAAGCATGATGACATTTTAAGCATGAACAGATAAATTTGGTGCTGTCACTAATAAAATTTGGTGCTATCACTGATAAATTTGATTATAGATTTTAAATTATTTTATTTATGTTTGCTTATGTATTATTTTATTTCAAGCATGTATTTTGTTGTATTTTTTGCATATTAAGCATGAAAACATTTTAAGCATGTATGGATAAATTTGGTGCTGTCACTGATAAATTTATTTGATCAAGAGTACATTGGGAAAATGAATGCCACTAGAGATATGATTGCAAGAGCATTGTGGCATAACTATACACGACATAATGTGTATGTCAATTTTTAATTGTTATATATTTGAGTTTCTGATTTTATTATTATTATTAAATATCATATAGCTATTTTTTATTTTTGTTTATTTGTAGGTTACGCTCTTTAGGTTGAAAGGAACTGGTGTAGATATTTAGGCATGCTTTGGATGCAAATATTTTGTACTATTTTGTTCTTTATATTTTGTGTTGTAAAATATAATTAGCACAAATGAGCTACTTAAATGTCTACAATAAATATAATTGTAGTATGAATTTTTATTTTGTTATATACTAATTAATTCTACATTTATTATTTTATTTTTCATTTTATTATAATTTCTTAAACTCAATAAATTGTGAGAGGGTTTTCTAAAAATTATTATTGTAAAATAAAATATGATTTCATTTTGATTAAAATTATAATAATAAAAGATAAAATATATAAATAAATTGAAGAAAATTATTTTATAAAAAATTCTATACTTTCAGATAAACAACCAAAAAATTCTATACTTTCAGATAAAAAATTATATACTTTCAGATAAACAACCAAACGCATTTTTACTATTTTTCATATTTTCAGACAAACAACCAAACGTGTTTTTACTGTTTTCATTTTCATATATTGTTTTGAAAATAAACTACTAAATAAATTTTCATTTTAAAAAATATCACATAAAAAACATCATTCTCCTTCTGTAAAATAAGAGCAAAAAATACTAGTTAAAAAACATTACCAAACACACCCTTAGTTTAATATCTTTTTAAGGTGGATTAGTGGAGTATTTGAGTCTTTTCATTTTATTTTTTATTTTTTATGTTGGGCTTTAATTGTATATTCGGTGTTATCTTTAATTTTATATGCCTATTTATATACTCTCTATATTATTCCCCAAAAAAAAAATAAAGTAATGCTTTTCACACCCCTTTTATATTACCCCACTTTTGTAATCATAGTTCTATTGTTATTTGAAATTAAATAAAAGTACATATATGAATTTAGTTAATTAAAATGTCTTTACAAATTATGGACCCTCACTATATTTTAATCCTAATATTTGATATAAAATCAAAATAATTTTAAAACAATGAAGAAATAAATTATCTAATAACAACAATTTTATAATGAAAAAAGTATGTTTACAAAATTTATTCTAAATGATAATGAAATTTAATTAAAATTTTATTGTGATTTTATGTCCTTTTTTTATAATTTCATAAAGTAAAAATATATAAAAAAAAAAGTGGAATTTTTTAAGAGTTTAAAAGAGGTGTGTTTGAAGCTTTACTTTAAAAAAAAAAAAAGGCAATTGACAATGTGGATCATGATTGATGGGTTGAATGTGTGTGATTTTCATTAATTGAAGGAAAACAAAATCTTGGCAGAATCAGAATTTTTTGTAGGCATAAACCAAAAAGTGATACAAAAGAGTTAAAAATATTGCAATCATAAATTGTTGGCCAAGGGGAACAGTTTTTCCCTTTTCAGGATTGCAACTGCTGCTGCTGCTGCTGCTGCTACTGATGCTTGGAGGACAATACAGAATTGCCATTGAAATGCAATCTTCTTTCTGATCAGTTTTAAAAATTGGCCTTCCTATTACATGCTTCAACTGCCCACCACTCAAAGCCTGTGCCCAAAAAAGGTATATAATCAAATAAAATCATCATTTTGTCCATTGAGTTGATAAGAAAATATGCTTTAATATGATTAGATAATCTCATCACAGCTGTCAAACATATAAAGTAAATATGCTTATTCCAGTTGTAAAGAACAAAAAATCAGTGTTGTATTGTAGTGTAATGTTTATGCATAATCATGTTGTCTTATAAAGAGCTGGAAGGCTGCTTCTGCCTTTTAATCACCAAGAACCAACAAAAAGACTATAATCAACTTATCAGTTCAAAAATAGAATATGAATATGTTGATGTCTATAGTAAATTAGAGTGATCATTTAATAGCTATTTTGCTTCAATCTAACCTATAAAAAATTAAAATTAAAGATTTAGTTACGATTCGAACTAGACTTTTTTATCTTTATCCATAGATCCTTTACTTATACTTCAAAAGACTATAATCAACTTATCAGTTCAAATTCCCTAATAAGCTTCGACACACTGTATAATTGCAACCATTTAGTATTGTGGTGTTGTGGCTTTTAAACCTGCAGGTACTTTAAAATCAAAACTCTTGTTTTCAAGCAAAAGTTGACGGATGTTCAATAAATTTCACTATCTTTTTCAGCAAATAATTGTGCGAAATAATCAGTTATGATATCGAAAAATTAAAACAGACAGAATCTCAGTGATCTTATCATAACAAAGATTAAAATGTAACAAAATGGAAGCAACAATCAATATTATGCAAGCTTTTGTTTTTTTTGTTTTTATATATATATTAGTACCTGGATTTGATCCCCAGTTGTTATGACAATGGCATCTTTATCTGGGACAAAAGAAACCCAACCTTTCTTGGAGTAAACATGAAACTCTGAAGCCCCATCGCAAATATGCAAACACAAAGCATGTGAAAAATCAACTCCCCTTATCAGCATTCTGATCACATCATACTTCAGGGAGCTCGAATCAGCCGGAACATCTCGGCAATGCTTGTACAGATAACAAACAGAACCAACATTTTCCTGCTCCTGCTCTGTGCAATTTCCATTCATTGATTTTCTCTCTGAATTTTCCCTCACAACTTGTAAAATTTTCTCGGCCACCTTTTCCATATCTAACATAAGGGTCTCAATTTTCTCACTGCACATTACAAGAAAATTAGCACTGGACCCCTAAGACTTTAATAAACAAATCCATATGCTGAAGAGTAGGCAGTTATTTACCTGAATTTTGAATATCCAAGTGGCCAAATTCCCTCCATTTTCTGCTTCAAATTTTCATCTCTACACCAAACAAACTCTTCACTAAACTCGCTCTCCTCTTCCTCACCATGAACTTCCTCAAACCCATAAGGCTTCTCCGGTGACCTTGTTACCACCGCCCTTTCCTCCGATGACACCCCGAAAACTCCGGCGGCCGTAGCCATGGTAGAATTTATAAACTCACTTGGAACTCCATAATTCACTAGCTGAAAACACCCAATTGTGGCAATGGAATCCAAAAGCTTGGAAACAGCATCACTTTGCATGGACTTCAATGATTGAAAGTCAATCCTTGGAGGGTTCTCAATAAACTTTTGTCTAGGGAAGACCTTATCCGGTAAAATTAAATCCGGCACACGCAATGAATGCTCAAGAAATTCTGAGAGCACATCATCATTAGTGACACAAGAGCGGCGGCCACTGGCGATTGGCGATGGCGGCGGGGCGCGAAAATCGAGGGGCTTTTCGGGCAGGGATTCAGGTGACACTGCCATTGACAGAAAGCTCAATTCTTGTAAATTCGATCAAACTGATTAGTATCTTATGCATATGAATTCTCCCTGTTCTTTTTTCTTTTTGATAGTGTTAAAGAAAAAGAGCATAGTCAATAATGATGGCACGGCATCAACAATGTCTCCGTTTAGAGAATCATCACAACAATTTTTTTTTTCTTTTCTTTGATTTGCTTTTTGTACCACTTTTACTTTTATTCATCATCAATTTGAGCATTGCCACCACAACATCTGGGATCACTTTTCTTACTCAAAACAATAGCTGTACACACGCCTAATAAGCTTTAAGTACAATTTTTTTTCTTTTTTTTTATGACATTAAATGTTACACTTATAACATTTAAAATTAACTTGAGATATAAATTTTGGAAATTCATGCCTTATATTGTAAATCAGATGGTTTTGTAACATGGCAGGATTTCTAGATGCCTACTTCATGTGATTAAAACTTAAAAGTCATTTAAGGACCACTTAGTGAAAAATAAATAAATAAATAATGTATATGAAGGCTGCTTGAGACTTATGGGGTCCAATTAGGGCGACATTGTCTTAGCTTTATGAAGTTAAGCTTGAGCTCCACAATGATTATTCTTGATCCCCACCAATTGCGAAAAGAAAATTCCAATTATATATTTAATAGAGCAATTAAAGTACCAATATGTCATATTGGGCCCAACCCAAGGGATCTGATCTGATCATTGTGAAACAGAGAAGAAACCAATAATTTTTTTGTCCGAGTTTGGGGGGTGGAGTGGGCTTAAAGGGCTGTTTGATGGGCTTACAAAATTGGGCCCCAGAATTTAAATTCGGCCAATTTGCATGAGCTTGTTTGTTATTGTTGCAACTTGCAAGGAGTCATCAAAATGTTGAAAAGCTAATTAAGAGAGGACAAAGGGCCCCACATTTTACAGCCTTTTCATTGACGGTGGTCAATGCCGGGGGCTAACCCCCCACAGTGCAGGCCCTCACCAGCCGTCAGTCGTCGCTTCACTCATACGTGTATATCGCTTGTATCGTAGTCTTCTTTTAATCAAACTTTAAAGAAAATTTGAAAGAATAAGTAACGCCATTAGCCTATTACGTTATTTTACATTTGAAAATATTCCTTTTTTCTACCGCCAAATAAAATAAAATAAAATAAAATAAAAATTTCTTTGAAATCATTCCTCGTTAATGTCCAGGTTATAATTAACTAACTGAGAGAGTACTTAAAAAGGAAATGCTTGTGATGTTAAGGCAAAGTTATGTTGCAACGTGGGTTTGGTATCTTTTTTTCGTTTTTTTTAGGTCAGTTATAACGGAAACATGTTACTTCTTATAAAAACAAAAAAATTAATTTTTTTGTTTAATTTTTTAACACATTAGTCCTACACTTATAAATTTTCAATTGCAGTGATGCTTTTGGATGGCACGATCTATTTCACAAGTACCTTTCCAAGACGCCGGCATGAACACAATACTCTAACATTGCAGACTTGTCAATTTGGATAATATAAGTTTTCTTTGAATTGTAATATATGTAGAGAAGCCAACACATAATTTGCTAGAATTGACAAAAAAATCTATTTCACTGTCAAATTAAAAAAAAAATGGTTATGGCCATGGTGCTGTTGTCCAACGCTAACCCATTAATCCGACAAGAATATAACATAATAAAAAATCTTGAGTGGTCAATTTGACACAATTATTTAATTGGTCATATCTATGTCGACTAGAAGTGGCTAATCTAACTGTATATAGTTATTATCCATCTATGTATAAATACATAATTATCTAATATAAATATAGTAAATACCTACATAAATATTTAATTTTTATTATAAATCCCTGTGCATTTTATAATATGAAAAATGAATTATGTATTTTACATAAAAAAATTCTTTTTTTTTATTTAATTTCCTAAATATTAATATTAAAATGTAATTAAAATTATTTTCACTATAGAAACAGAATAATAAAACAAAATTATTACTATTATTTTTTAATTAATTATAAAAAAATATTTTATATTAAAAAATATAGATAATCTCTATGGACCACTGCTCCGTCGTCAGCAATGACCTTATTGATCGAGAAGGGTACCATTAGACTCGAAATTGGATGATCTACACAATGACAGTCTCAATGCCTGACATTGTTGATATGTAGAGTTGCACGCCCCTTCCAAAAATGAATGCCACCATAACTACACTACAAAACCACAACGAATTATATTACACTACCACATTTTTTCAACTTAGAGACCGCCAATTTGGTTGTTAAAGGCGGTGAACCTTGAAACGCCGCCTAATCATGGCAGTCTTGCTATGGTTGTTTGCATTGGAAGGTGCATCCATCGCCGGCACATCCATTTATCCGGCAACATTGCCACCATTACATAGATCAGATAATTTTGAATCTGTTGATAATATTTGTGTTTCTATTCACTCACTTCTATTTTTTTGTAATGGTGCCGTCATTGTTGTCGTTGACGGTGCAATAATTTTTGGCAATATTATTTTGATTCTTCATTTAATTTACAAAACTTAAATATTAATTATAATATTCAATTTTGGTCTCATACACTCAAAATTTAATAATATTCAAGTTCATGGATGGATATTGGATAAATTAAATCCAGAGTATTTTTTATGGATATTATCCAATCTATTTGGATCAGATACTTGGATATCAAACTTAATATGGATTTGCTTACTCTCCCTAGCTATCAACTCAATTAATAACTGTATTGGGTTCGTTGTTAAAATTTCTAATATGATAATCTATTTATGAAATGATTAATTATTCAATTAATTATACTAATTGACTTATACTTTAATCGATAGATATATATTGAATTTTCATATTTTTAAAAATCATTTATTTGTATTTAAAAAAAATTGATTGGAGTTTAAGAAGATAACACTCCAAAATTTATAAAAAAATGTATTAAAAATATATATTTTTTATTGAAAATTAAAATTTTGTTAAATAAGTAACACAATTATGACACGATAACAAATGAGTCGGTAGGGTTGAAGTTCTTTACACAACTAATAAATGAGTTGGGTTGGGTTAGCTCAAATTTGATGACACGATATGAACATGATCCACTAACCTGAATTGCCACCTCTGCCGTTGTCCATGTGCGATGTTAGCAAGAGAGAAGAAAGGATAGAAAATATTTTTTTTTTTTAGTTTATGTTTAATAAAGAAATATTTAAATTATTTTCAAATAGAGTAATTGTTTAGATTTTTTTTTTACCCTTCTCTCAGTTAAGTTAATGAAAGATCTTAATCTTATGGATGTGTGCTAATGACTGTTTAAAATGTTGGGGTGGAGTAACAAATGTCAATTTATTTAGGTGTACAATTAAATTTATTCTTTTTATTTAAAGACAAAAACTCAACGAAAAATACAAAAGTCCTTGTTCAAACAAACAAAAATGATTTTACGAATTCATAAACTAACACTTTATTATTAATAGTAAATTAATATATTTTTGCTACATAATCAAATAATTGTTAGTATGTTAATTAAATTTTATGTTTCAAAAAAATAACAAAACATTAACTGCATAGAATATGAAATTAAATTCATTTTCATATTTTGTACATTCCAACTACTTGAGATAGTAAAATCTCTTATATTTAAAAAAAAAAGAGGGGGTATGAGATTTGAACCCTACTCGCATGAGTGAGAGGAAATTAGTTGCCGTTATGTTAAATTAAAAAAAATCATATTTATATTTATCCTCAATTATGGTTAGTAAATAATTTACATAGTTTAACTATATATTAAATTAATTAATTTTTTAATTAATAAGAAAATATATTAATTTAAATATATATTAATAAATGCAAGAATAAGTCATTTAATTGGAAATCTAGTTCAATAGTGTAAAAAATTTAAAATATTATGGACTTATATGTCAAAATATTAAAACTTTTGATTTTTCTTATTTTACATAAACAATAGGAACTTTTAATGTTAATAACCCAATAAACACATCTAAACCATTATACTACTCTCCCGTTAAAAATAGAATACCAAACCCTATGCATAACATAGCTGAACATGCGTAAAATAAAATGAGCATACCATGCTCTCTTTGACAATCTTTTAAAAGGTAACGTAAATTAAAATTTGTTGATTAACAAAGTTAATTAGATATTCCTTAATCCTTATTCAATTGCCACTGCTACTGGTCCGTATTGAGTCAATAAGTCAACAGATCTCAACTGCCTCATTTTGACAAGGCATTTGTATTTTGTGCTGCTTTCCCTGCATTTTGATTTTTGACCATTCATCAATTTACGTCGCAATTTTTTTGTTTTCTTTCACGTCCAAAATTAAGTGCGATTACAAAAGTCCACAGAGATGAAAGTTCAATCAATACTCTTCACTGCATTTTGCATATTTGGGAATCTTGTGTTGACTAATTGATTAGTTTTCTTATAATTATTTTTTTAATTTGCAGCTAACTTCAGAACTGTAGATGATTTTTTGAAAAAAACTCAAAGCACCTGGTGCCGTTGGTTTTAAAATCTCCAAATGCACTTGTTATGAATAATGCTCGACTTATTTATGGCTTCCCACTCCTTAACTGATTTCGTCAAAATTATCTAGAAGATCTCGATCCAATTAATATATAGTTGATTTAAAAATAGTTGATTTAAAAAAAGATCAGTGGATCAAATTTGTAAAACCATAATAATATAAAATCATAATTTTTTTTGTTCAAATTATATGACTCGGGTATTCAAACATTCTTTCCTTTTAAAAAATTCGGATTAATTCTTTCTTTCTTTGCGAAATAGTATTCTTGTAGTTTGAGAGAACATTTGTATTATAAAATTGAATGACCTTAGGTTTTTAGTATTTCTCATTTTTACTATTTATGTCTTTGATTTTTTTTAATTACCCCATTTATCTCTATTGTTACTATTTTAATCTTTAAACTTTATTTTAACATCAAAATCCTTCATATATTCTAAAAAACTACATCATATTAGACTGATTATAATAATAAAATAACCCAAAAATTGTGTTTTTTTAATCTTATAATTTTAATATCAAGGATGTAATGACTTATTTTAATATCAAGGATGTAATGACTTACTCTATATATATAATAGTCCTCAACTGCAAGTACTTTCATTTTTTTTTTAAATATGGACACACTATTAAATCATGCGGTTTAATAGAATTAATTTTTAATATACTAAAATGTCATGTAGTTTAATAATATTAAAAATTAGTTCTATTAAGCTATACGGCTTAACAGTGTGTTCGTATAAAAAAAAAAAAAAAGAACATCTACACTAGAGAATGATTAAATATATAATAAAAGTTGAACACATTAAGAACATAATTTCCCTAATATATCTAATTATAATAATTTTTATTTATGGCGTTGGTTTGAATTTACTGATGATGCAATAAAAATCCTTTGATGAGCAAAGAGCTTATGAAATAATGAAACGAACCCTTCAGTCATCGAAGCATCATCAATGACTCCCATAATTAATCGTATCTAGAAATCTTTCCTTTAGCTATAAAGAGAGCTACAAACTTTCAAATCAAGACTTTGTGGCACAACAAGAGCCATACTATTAGTAGCGGCAGTTAATTAACTTTACTGACATGAGCAAAACGACATTAATTAGGTAGCCTTCCAATTTTATTAAACCATTTGTGTTTTTTCCCAAAAAACAAATTATCTTTTTTCCCCAAAAAACAAATTATCTTCCAACGAAGAAGACCCAATAACCTAATAACAATTGATTTTGGAGTCTATTATTCACCCACTACGAAGAAAATGTCTTAAGTTCTTGAAAGGGAATTGAAGTATAAAATTTCAAGCTTCGAATCATAGTACATGGTTGTTAAGAGATTGACATGGAGATGAAAATTAATATATTCAAGAATTGGAGAAGTCAATTTTGAGTAATTTTTATAATCCCGAAAGTCACTTCTTGTTTATCTACCAATATAAACATTACAAATTAAGATCAAAGTAATTAATTAATTAATTAACATTCCAAATAGAGACAAGCTGCCACCAACTTTACACAAGTGACCCCAAGGCTAAAAATTAAAATCACTATCCGGCATTACTCATCTGATACTTCCATCAAACTTTCAAAATTTCTTAATGAAAGCTCCATTTTAAGTAATACCAACCGTTTATACATAACCAAATGATGGGTTCTTGTTAGGGAATCTGGTAGAGAAAACAGGTGTCAAGATTTGAACTAACCCACCAATTTTTAGACCACGAATAAAACTTATATATAATTCTCAACAAATGCCTCTTAAACAAGATGGGAGAATGATATCAAGGTTCCTAACATAGTAATATGGCAAGTGTGTTAAGGGATATCAAGGTTCAAAAATAATATTGTTCGAACTTTATAGTTAAAGAATAAATGAATCTCTTTTTAACATTTAAAACTCTTCTTATCTTTTTATAAGTACATCTTTCTTTTTTTTTTTTTTGGTGCACAAATAAATACATCTTATTTGACCGACAACAATGGCATAAATGTATGTAATGAAAGCACCTTTGATGTTGTTTTTCTAATAGTTGGACATGACTTTTCAAAGATGAAATAGTATTTTTGTCTTGACATAACTTACAATTTAAATAAATCTGAAATTCAACAGGTAAAAGTTACAAAATAACTTTGCATACGCATTTTATGTAATTTTAAAAAATATATTTACTAATTGAATGGTTAGCTCAAATTGTAAGACTAAAAGAGCATTTATAAAAAAAAAATTATACACACACACACACACACTTGCTTTTAGTGTCGTGATGAGATAAGTTTAGGTGTTTAGTTACGTAATGAAAGAAATAGTCGAATAATGAGTTAGTTGACACTTGACACTATCAAATCTCCCAGTTGGCTCCAAGAAGAAAACCACAAATGCCGTAACCAAAAGCACTTCTAAAGGCACTTTTTGATGATGATGATTGATGAATGGAAGAAATGGACGAATCAAAGCTCTTCAAATCTCCGAAAGGAGAAAGCTAAGCCTAAAGCATTCGTACTAGTGACTTTCACAAGATCACGCCAAAACAATGTTGAATGTACATAGATCAAGTGAACAATTGTTGTATACGTATCTCTGTTGATTTAAATAATATCTTAGAAATTTCTAATGTTGTCAACCATTTGCATAATTATGATACAGTTCGTTATCTTTCATGAATGATACGTAAGATTATTTTTAGTAATTAAGAATTATATTCATTAACCATAAGAGATTATTTATCGATACATATTGGATAAAAAAGTTACTGATCACTAGTATTAAGTATATGTATACTTTATTGTATAAATATGATATTTCTTGAATTTTAGTTTAGGTGGAAGATCAACTTTACCAATCATTTATTTTTATAATCAACTCACAGGTGGTCCATTAAACGACTCCCACTCTAAAGAGTCATATCGTTTGATTTTTTTTTTGTTTTTGGATCTGGGTGGGTTGGGTAACCAATATCAATTGAAGGGTGTTATATGCCTAATTTAGTAGTTTAAGTAACCCATAAATAATGCATCAGTTCTCTTCATGTACTTCTATGTATTAATGTGGAAGGTGATATATAGCTAGTGCCAAGTGACACTAGTTGTGCATATCGTTAATTAAATTCTTAGATTAAAATAAGTAATCCATTCCACATGTAATAGAATATTTCCTTTAGATAAATTTATTTAGAGGAAATTAGATGCCCATAGGTCAATAGAGTAGGTGAGGGGTTGTTTAATTTAAACATCATTTTCCATGAAAATATGATAATGGAGATAAGAGCTTCCATCATGATATCAATTAGTAGTTGGTATCAAGCATGCATGTAGAATTTTTTTTAAGATTTTGGCTACGTTTGTGGATCTTTGACTATCTCCAAGAATATGCATGTAGCATAATTTATAGAATAAAAAAAGAATTTTATGGGTTAGTAAGTAGGAATGAAAAAGTTTTGAGTAGTTTCTTAAAAATAATTTATGTCATGTTGAATAACCCAATAGTTTTGAAATTTAAAAAAAAAATCACAATACTAACGAATACGGTATCTTTGAATCGGAATTACCAAAAAGAGAAAACTTTTGAACATGGAAATTAACACTTCTATATAAATTTTTTCACTCACTATGAGTCTTCAAGACTAGGGATTTTGATGATATATATAGTTGATCAACCCCATCCATAACACTAACACGTGTCTATGTGACCAAAATATGCGACTTAAATGTGTGTGTCGTCAATATGTTCAAGACTTAAACACCTAAGCTACCATCAAGGGGTTTGGTAAGTGAACAAAAAAAATACACAATGAATTTCTTCAAAGAAAAGATTCATTGCATGGGATGGAAGCAGTAGTTTAGTCCACCTACCACTTCTTATCTTAGCCAAAAAATCTAAGTATTGACAAACCCCAAAAAATCTAAGAAATTTTGACTAAAATTTCTTTTAATCTCTAGAATTAAGTATCAATTTCAATTTTCAAGTTGATCATCATATTTTAAAAATGATCAGGACATTTATATGCTTACTTCTAATAGAATCAGATGTTATTTTTTTATGAGGAAAAAACTATTTTTACTATTCTTGGGATTTCCATGAAGAAATGGCCTTGTTAATCTTTATTAATTAATTAAACTTAATTATCTTTCAGTGATAACTAGGGTTTATAACTTGCCTTTATTTGGGCTGAATTATTTTGGAATATATCTTGAGTTACATAAGTTGATTGACAAATTCCAATTTATTCGAGAATGCTATTAGATCATCCAATAACATAAAATATAAAATTAAAATCTCCTAATTCAACTAATCTAGCAAGTTGTGCATCATGAGATGCGACTGTTTCCCAATTGGGCTAGAAAAAATTAAACGGAGAAAACGATCTCTCTTTCATTAATTTTGTGTTGAAGAAATCATCAATTCTTCACGCTACCTAATCTATCTAAAATAGTATGTATATATAAATATACATTCTACTTTATCATATACAAAGGTACAATTAATAAGAATCACAATGACACTATATTATATCCACTTGTCTTGCCTAATTACTGGATTCTGTCGTTTGCGATTTTTCTTCGAAAATAACAAGATATATATCCAAACTTAAGACCCCACAAAATTAATTACTACATTATATGAGCAGTCAAATTGCAAGGAGAGTACGGCCTTCATATTCATTAAATGTATTTTGAATATTCTATTCACCAGTGATCGATATATTTCTTTTTTAATTTTTAATTCATACTCTCTGTTAGAATTGGCAATTAAGTTGGCTGGTGTTTGTGTGTGTGTGTGTGTATATATATATATATGTATGTAGAGACTCAAACCTTCTATTTACAAAGCACTACTCTCTCTCTCTCTCTCCCTATTTTCTACCAGGAAAAAAATGAGAGAGCACTGCTAGCATTTGACACTTTTTCAAGAATCTTTGCGGAAAGCAAAGGAAAAGTTTCAAAACTCCACCAACCCCCGTCTCCTCTTCTTTTTCTTCTTAATTTGTCTCAACAGACCAGAGACGCTTCATTTCTATTCACTTCCTTTTTAAAACAACACAAAAAACCCAACAAAGTAAGTACTTTCTTTTTCAATTTTCTTCCCTTTGTTTGGTAGATGAGAGAAATGAACAAGGGTAAAATCATCGAAGCGTAATTGGATATTGTTATTTAATATTGCCAAACATATTGCTGCACTTGGTATTAATTTCATTGCATTAGAAGCCTTATATTGCACTAACAATATTGTTAATTTGTTCGATATTATCATTTACATTATGTATCCTATTTAAACAATTGTCTTTGAACACAAAAAATAAGGAAGCTAAAGGGAGCTTAGTTAACAAAATGGAGCATCATGATATAGAGAAGGCGATGATGAGAAATTCACGGAGAGGGAATCCAATGAATAACAGCATAAGCAGGAGCTTAAGCAGGACGGGTTGGAGCATGGAGGAAGTATTTTCCGGCGGGAGGCAGTCAAGAAGAAGCAGCCGCGCCGTCGACGAAGATGAAGAAGCTCTCAAGTGGGCTGCCATTGAGAAGCTTCCAACTTATGACAGATTGAGAACAAGTATCTTGCAATCTTTTGTTGAGACTGAGCAGCAGCAGATTCCTCAAGGTAATATTAGCAAAGTAGTGCTGCATAAAGAAATTGATGTCAGAAAGCTTGACGTGAATGATAGACAAAGGTTCATTGATAAGCTTTTCAAAGTTGCTGAAGAAGATAACGAGAAGTACTTGAAGAAGTTTAGACATAGAATTGACAAGTAAGTTATAATATTCTTCTTTTTTCTTTGTTCATTAATAATAAAAAAATACCATTAATTATTTATTTTCATAATATTCGTTACTTATTGATGTCAATTTAAAAAAAAAAAGTTGTTTTGTGATTCAAAAGGATTTTTATGAAAGTATTTTTAATATAGAGGAAGTAACATATATTATAAAAACTGTGAGGGATATATAAGCGGTGAAGAATTGTTTCTAATTGTTTCATTTGAGCCATAGAATGTGATAGGTATCACCATTTAGAATGTTAAGTACTGTGAAATTATAAGTGGTGAAATGGAGTTGTTGCTATCTCACATTTTCGTCACGTTTTGGTTAATTACTTATGGTCTCTATCATTTTCACATTAGAGACAGGCAAAATATTAGAGCCAAGAGAACAATTTTCATATGGGTTATTTTGCTTCACAAGGGAATATAATCAAAATTGACTAGAGTTTCATTCTCTCCCACTTTCTTGAACATTAATTAATCATAGTTAACTCAACCTCAGTCTTAACTAATTAATTAAATATTACTCTTATCTTATTTAAACAAATATGTTGATATAACGATGTGATTATGCTGTAATTACAGGGTTGGAATTAAGCTTCCCACAGTTGAAGTTAGGTTTGATCATTTAACAATTGAAGCCAATTGCTACATTGGAAATAGAGCTCTTCCCACTCTTCCAAATGCTGCTAGAAACATTGCTGAATCCATTCTAGGTTTGCTTGGGATTCAATTGGCCAAGAGAACAAAACTCACCATCCTTAAAGAAGCCTCAGGGATCATAAAACCATCGAGGTAACTTCACTAATATAACCTGAAATGTAAAATTTACAATATAAAAAATGTATTAAAGACTTAAATTTATATATATGACCTAAATTGTTTTTTTGGTTACAGAATGACACTTTTATTAGGGCCACCATCATCAGGAAAAACGACCCTTTTGTTGGCATTGGCCGGAAAGTTGGACCAGGACTTAAAGGTCGGTGATGAAAATTTTGACTAGGGTTAAGTGTAAATGGGTAATTAGGTAAAAGTTTATAGTAACTCCCTTTATAACGTGAATTTTACAGGTCAGAGGAGAAATTACCTATAATGGGTATAGGCTCAATGAATTTGTTCCAAAAAAGACATCAGCATACATTAGTCAAAATGATGTTCATGTTGGAGAAATGACTGTGAAAGAAACTCTTGATTTTTCTGCAAGATGCCTAGGTGTTGGCACCCGATATGGTAATTAATTACATTACAATTGGAAAACAAAATTACCTCCTTTAATTATAGTTTTGAAGCTGGTAATTAAATTAATTGTTTGTGTTATGTAGATCTCTTAAGTGAGCTTGCCAGAAGGGAAAAGGATGCTGGAATATTTCCGGAAGCTGAAGTTGACCTTTTCATGAAGGTAATTTGGAAATAGTTTTATAAGAAGTACTTATAAATAAATAAAATAATAATAATTTTCCAAAATACACCCCAAAATTAGAATTGATGTTATTCTCTTAATTAACCCATATATGTGAATTTTTTTTTTAAATATTTTGTTCAGGCAACTGCAATGAAAGGAATTGAGAGCAGTCTCATTACTGACTACACCCTCAAGGTAAGTTATTGGTTTCTTATGGCAAATTTAGAGAATGACTACACTTTTAGTCCTTATAAATTTAGAACTCAGCAATCAAATACTTAGGAGTATAATTGAAAACTTAAGGTTTTTAACGAAAAAAAAAAAACATTATATCTAGATAATGACTGAATTGTAGTTGTAGACACACGCTGGCAATAAATAATAATTGAGTTTGGGAAGTTCAACACCATTACTAATTAAGAAATCAAATTCCAAATTTCCAATAACTCAAAAGTCAACAAAATCATCTAGCTAGCTCCTCCACCAATGTTAGATTTTTTCTTCTCAGTCTCACCGACTATTTTGGTGAACTGACTGCTGTCCAACCAAAGTATTTGTGGATTCTCAAAAAAAAAAAAAGAAAAGTATTTGTGGATAATGGGGGGCCCTTAGAAGCAGATTCTTTTGTGTTTTGCTTACTTTTCAGCAACCTTTCGGCTTTTGTTGGTGATCAACAAATTAAAATTCTCGTCTGTTCAACTTCCATTCCATTTATTTAATCATAAATGTACTTATTTATTGTTACTATGTGACATGTGTGAAACAGATTTTAGGTCTTGATATATGCAAAGACACCATTGTTGGAGATGATATGAATCGTGGGATTTCTGGTGGACAGAAAAAGAGAGTGACCACAGGTTCTTAACCTCATATTTATTACTATTATTAATAATTCTCTAAATAATACTGTTAACTTATGATCGCAGACATTATACCCAAAATAGCACCTACTTAAATAATTTTTAAAGATTCAAAGTTTGGCCAAATCCCACCAACCCATATGCTTCCACTAAGGATTGAGGAAGTGAATATTTAGTGTCATTAACATATTTTTTTTTCCACCTAAATTAGTATTATCTGACTTTTTTCATCATCTTTCACACATGAAGTATTGCTTACAAAAGAACTAATAATAAATATAAATCCTAAAATGGCACTAGTGACTTTTACATATTTTTTTGGGCTAAAACAATAATATTTTTTGTAGTTACTCTTGAATTATGTGTTTCAAAAAGATAGGTGATTATTGGCACATGTTGCTTGGCTCTAATTAGAATCTCTAAATATGCAATAATATGATCGATTTATATAGGAGAGATGATTGTTGGACCCACCAAGACATTGTTCATGGATGAAATATCAACGGGTCTAGATAGCTCCACGACCTATCAAATAGTCAAGTGTTTGCAGCAAATTGTGCATCTTACGGAGGGCACAATCTTGATGTCCCTACTCCAGCCTGCTCCTGAGACGTTCGATCTTTTTGATGACATCATCCTCTTATCAGAGGGCCAGATTGTTTACCAGGGCCCACGGGAGCGCGTGGTTGAATTCTTTGAAAGCTGTGGGTTCCGCTGCCCTGAAAGAAAGGGCACCGCTGATTTCTTGCAAGAGGTAACCAAATCTTGATTGCATCTCTTTAATACGGTAGCTTGTGTCACACCTTATATTAACTCTAAAAAGGCTCCGACCCATCTAAATGTTGCGAAGCTTTGTAAATAAAACCCATTTGGTTATTATGGTCCTGGACTGAGGGTGTGTCACTCATCGAATACCCTACGGTTGAGGTGAGTTTAGAAGTGCTCTCATAAAAAGTGCTTCTGCGTTTTGTCATTTAGTTACCTATACTTCGACATAGTTTGTTACGTTTGAAAAACCTATATAATAAAACCCCTTTTAACCTCAAAAGCACTTATTAAGTGCACTTCAAAAAACACTTTTGTCTATTTCAGCTTACATTACAAAATAAATAAATAAGCACTTTTGTCTATGAGCAACATTGTAGTCTGCCAAACAATTTAGGACACTGTAAAAAATGTGAGCTTAGACGCTTAGCTTTGAACTTGTTCAATTGTCTCAGGTTACCTCCAGGAAAGACCAAGAGCAGTACTGGGCAGATAGAAGCAAACCATACAGATACATTTCAGTAACAGAATTTGCAAACAGATTCAAGAGATTCCACATTGGGATGCATTTGGAGAACGAGCTGTCAGTGCCTTTCAATAAATCTCAAGGCCACAGAGCAGCTCTAGTGTTCAAAAAGTACACGGTTCCGAAGATGGAACTTCTCAAAGCTTGTTGGGACAAAGAATGGCTACTGATCAAGAGAAATTCATTTGTCTATGTTTCCAAAACGGTCCAGCTTATCATTGTTGCCATCATTGCATCAACTGTGTTTTTAAGGACTAGAATGCATACAAGGAATGAAAATGACGGGCCTTTGTTTATTGGTGCATTGTTATTCTCAATGATCTCTAATATGTTCAATGGGTTTGCTGAGCTCCCACTGACGATTCAAAGATTTCCAGTGTTTTACAAGCAGAGAGACCTTTTGTTCCATCCTGTATGGACTTTCACATTGCCAACATTCCTGCTCAGGATTCCAATATCAGTTTTTGAGTCTCTTGTGTGGGTTGTTGTCACATATTACACAACGGGATTTGCACCTGAAGCTAGCAGGTAACTCTAGTCATTCGAAGTTTCAAATTGCTTATGCACGGAAATGCAGACGACTGTAGGAGTACTAAATAGCAGCTTATTGATTGCACATTTGCAGGTTTTTTAAGAACTTTCTGTTGGTATTTCTGATTCAACAAATGGCTGCTGCGATCTTTAGGCTTATTGCTGGAGTGTGCAGGACAATGATCATTGCCAACACTGGCGGCGCACTCACTCTACTTCTAGTTTTCTTGCTAGGAGGCTTCATCGTTCCCAAACGTAACACAAAGGCTATAAAAAACTAAGTCATATAAATGAAATAGAATACATGAAAGACCATAAATCATTATGGATTAACATTGAGATAATTTTATTGGGTTACAGGCAAAATTCCAAGTTGGTGGGAGTGGGGTTACTGGGTGTCACCTTTGACATATGGTTACAATGCCTTTACTGTGAATGAAATGTATGCTCCAAGGTGGATGAACAGATTGGTAAGTGGTCCAAATGATTGTCTTATACTTTATATCAACAATTTCGAAATGTTACTAAATTTTTTATCCCATACAGGCCTCAGACAACTTTACTAAATTGGGAGTGGCAGTGCTCAATAATTTTGATATTCCTGCTGATAGAGACTGGTATTGGATTGGTGCAGCAGCCCTTTCTGGATTCATTGTTCTATTCAATGTTCTCTTTACTTTCACGCTTATGTACCTAAATCGTAAGTTTTAGCAATCTGTTTTAGGTGTTAAGTAAGCTGATCTCCTTTGTTTGGAAATTTCGTTCTCTTCATTTTATTGACATTTAATTATCTTCTCTATTCTAGCTCTTGGGAAACCACAAGCAGTATTGTCTGAGGAAGCAGCAGCAGAAATGGTGGCCGAACAGGAAGAATCAAAAGAGGAACCAAGACTAGTAAGGCCACAATCGAAGAAAGATTCATACCCACGATCATTATCTTCTTCTGATGCAAACAATTCAAGTAAGAAATAAAAAGGAAAAAAAAGTCTATTTCAATTCTGTTCATACTCAAGTTTCCTAAATGAACTTGAATCTTTGTAGGAGAAATGGCAATCCGAAGAATGAGCAGCCGGTCCAATCCAAATGGACTGAGTAGAAATGATGATTCTAATCTTGAAGCTGCTAATGGAGTTGCTCCAAAAAGAGGAATGGTTCTGCCTTTCACTCCTCTTGCAATGTCTTTTGATAGTGTTAATTACTATGTGGATATGCCTCCGGTAAGAATCTCATCTCCTCTTTCTTTATATTTTTCTAGTGTATGCATAATCCTTTGTTAGAGTCCAAATTCACTGCCTATATCCATACATTTGGTACCTATAACAGGAAATGAAGGGACAAGGAGTGACAGAGGACAAGCTACAGCTGCTTAAGGAAATAACAGGTGCATTTAGGCCTGGAGTTTTGACAGCACTAATGGGAGTCAGTGGAGCTGGAAAGACAACGTTGATGGATGTTTTGGCAGGAAGAAAAACCGGTGGTTACATTGAAGGCGACATTAGAATCTCCGGATTTCCTAAGAAACAAGAAACCTTTGCCAGAATTTCAGGCTATTGTGAACAAAATGATATTCACTCCCCCCAAGTCACAGTCAAAGAATCCTTGATTTATTCAGCTTTCCTTCGGCTGCCTAAAGAAGTCAGCAATGAGGACAAAATTGTAAGAACAATTACTTGTATATTACATCTTCAGGCTATAGTACACGGCAAAGTTTGCAGTGCTAGAAGATATACTTGTTTTTTTTTTTCCTCAGATTTTTGTCGAAGAAGTGATGGACTTGGTAGAGCTAGAGTCTCTCAAGGATGCTATAGTGGGGTTGCCAGGAGTTACAGGGCTGTCAACAGAGCAGAGAAAGAGATTGACAATAGCAGTGGAGCTTGTTGCTAATCCCTCAATCATTTTCATGGATGAGCCAACATCTGGTCTTGATGCAAGGGCAGCTGCTATTGTTATGAGGACTGTGAGAAACACCGTGGATACTGGTAGAACTGTTGTTTGCACAATTCATCAACCTAGCATTGATATCTTTGAAGCCTTTGATGAACTGCTTCTTCTGAAGAGAGGAGGACAAGTAATCTACTCAGGACCACTTGGTCGAAATTCTCACAAGGTCATTGAATATTTTGAGGTAACTTTACTTTCCTCAAAACTTTCTTATCTAATTTTTTCAAAAGAAGATTGCATTATCTGATATACCATTAACAATCACAGGCTATTCCTGGAGTGCCAAAAATAAAGGAAAAGTATAATCCTGCAACATGGATGCTAGAAGTGAGCTCAGCAGCAGCTGAAGTTCGACTTGACATGGACTTTGCTGACGCCTACAAATCATCATCATTATACCAGTAAGCAAAGCTTTAAGTCACAACAACATTATCGTTTATGGGATACTGATTTTCTGAGCTAATACATGTGTCCATGCTCAGGCGAAACAAGGCGCTGGTTAATGAGTTAAGCACGCCACCACCGAGAGCTAAAGACCTCTATTTTGCCACTCAGTATTCTCAGTCAACATGGGGGCAATTCAAATCTTGTCTTTGGAAACAATGGTGGACCTATTGGAGAAGTCCTGATTATAATCTTGTTAGATACTGTTTCACTTTGGCTTGTGCTCTCATGATTGGGACTGTTTTTTGGAAAGTTGGTGCCAAAAGGTCTGTGCATACTTCTTTATTTAGAAAATCCAAGCTCTCATTGAATTGAACAGGCAACATAACATGATTTTTTATTAAAAATACTTACATTTTCTATGTTCCATATGTTTCAGGGAGGACACAACTGATCTGAATATGATCATTGGAGCAATGTACGGCGCTATCGTGTTCGCTGGCATTAACAATTGCTCAACAGTTCAGCCTGTAGTAGCCATTGAAAGAACAGTATTTTATCGAGAGAGAGCTGCTGGAATGTATTCTGCATTACCTTATGCCATTGCACAGGTCAGTTCACAGGTTGTAATTTGTATTTACATACATGCCCTTAATTTAAGTTTTTTAAATCTATGGGTTTGATCATTTCAAATTGCTCAACTCTTCAATCAATAAAATGCTTCTTTTGAGTCAATTCGATGGTATGTTGTAATGCAGGTGATTGTTGAGATACCATATGTGTTTTTCCAAACAACATATTATACACTTATTGTGTATGCCATGGTAAGGTTTGAATGGACAGCAGCGAAGTTCTGGTGGTTCTTCTTTGTCACATTCTTCTCCTTCCTTTACTTCACATACTACGGAATGATGACTGTTTCCATCACGCCAAACCACCAAGTAGCATCCATCTTTGCAGCAGCATTCTATGGGCTCTTCAATCTTTTCTCCGGCTTCTTCATCCCAAGACCGGTATGGTAAACCACAAACTCTCCACAATAGAACCAATTTACATTCATGCATTTTGATACATGTTTGCAAATTTCAGAAAATTCCCAAGTGGTGGATTTGGTACTACTGGATTTGCCCTGTAGCATGGACAGTTTATGGATTAATCGTGTCACAATATGGAGATGTGGAAGATACCATTAGAGTACCTGGAATGGTACAGGAACCTACTGTAAAAGCACATATCGAAGACTATTTCGGATATAAATCAGATTTCATGGGCACAGTTGCTGCAGTTTTGGTTGGCTTCACAGTCTTCTTTGCCTTCATGTTTGCGTTCTGCATCAAGGCACTCAACTTCCAAACGAGATAGAACAAACAATTCCCCTTCTAGCTAGTTTGTGTTACACATCCAAAGCGATCATTGTAAATATGTACCCAAAAAAAAAGCTAGAAACCATATCCAAAATTACAATATGGTCGCAACTATATATACATATTGAGGCCTGAAATTTAAACATTATGATGTTATTACTGTATAGACGATGAGAAGCAATGAGTTTAGTTTGTCAAACACATGGTGCATGTTAATGTTTGTTTAAGAAATTAATATGTTGTGAAACATTCTTAGCGTGAGTGCTTTTTGAGAAGGATATGGATTTGATTGAACCTCAATTACATGTTAGTGACTGAAAGATAAATAAATGAGTAAAAATTAATCTCACTAAAAGCTAAATCAAATCTTGAAAAGTTTTACCCTTAGCCATAGTCTATACAAGGTTTAATAAAAGAAAAAAAAGGCAAATTTCAATGTTATTCCTATTAGAGTAATTTATCGTCAGCCCCCAAATGTTTCGACATTTTGCACGGTGTACCCACTTCTTTTGACCATGTGCACTGCGCCCCCATTTTTGTTAAAAAATCAGTTAATTTAACGGAAAGAAGGGTAAAATGATAATTTTGTTTAAAATTAAAATAATATATATAAAAATTAAAATGATAATTTTGTTTAAAATTAAAATAATATATATAAAAATTAAAAAAAAAATCCTTTTTCCCTACATTTTTTATCTTTTCTCTCTCTTATATCCTTCTTCTTCTCCTTCGCGTCTTTTCTCCCTTTTTTTTTTTCCCCTCCTTCTTCTTCTTCGTCTTTTCTCCTTCAGTCTTCTTCGTCTTCTTCTTCGTGTCCTTTTCTTCTTATTCTTCTTCTTCTTGTTGCCTTTCACTGCTACCGCCTGCCAGCCGGCCGGCTTGATCTGCCACCGTCTTGAACGGATAACAACAAAACGGTGCATGCAGCATGATCTACCACCTCAGTTGCCACCACTCGAAACCCTTAACTCCGTTGCTACATGAAAACACCGATGCCACCGCTTGAAACTGCCGCTGCCTCTCTAATTTAATTTAGGGTTTGATATCTTTAGTTTTAGGATTTTTTATTATTGGATTTTTTTGGTTGAATTTTATTGGTTTGAATTTTTTTGTAATAGAATTTTGCAATGAAATTTACTCATGGTTTTGGTATCATGAGTGTAGTATTTCTTTATTATTGGGTTTTGTTTGTTTTGTTGGGATTATTGGAATTATTTGTAATGTATTGATGATTTTGTTTCTGATTTTCTTCTTTCACATTAGAATCATGTTTTTCGTCCCTGATTATGTAATTTATTGGGTGTTCAATTTTGTATAGTAATGAAATCTCGGAAAAAATCGTTTCAATATAATTCAAAGAAATTATAAAAACAAATATTATTATAATAAATTTTTATTTTTGATGTAAATTTTATAAGTTATAAAGGGTATTTTAGTACTTATGTATTCAATTCATTTCAAACTAGGGACATTATAGTCTTTTAAGTTAGTAACAACCTAAACAATTAGAATTAACTGATTTTTTAATGGAAATGGGGGCGCTGTGCACATGGTCGAAAGATGTGGGTGCGCAGTGTAAAATGTCAAAACATTTGGGGGCTGATGATAAATTACTCATTCCTATTATTAACCTTCAATGGATTGAAATATTATATTTTAACATTAAACAACTTAAATGATACTTCTGCAAACAAAAGGTTCTATAAATATTTTTGAAAAATGAAAGCAAAATTTTGTAGATAATAATCATTTTTAAAGTTTCACTAATTGGCAATAGACGTAAATGAGGACTTGGAAACTTGGAGACTTAATTGATGAATTAAACAAACCTCTAAGGTTTTATTTTTTAAAACAAATAATAATATAATCATATCAAAGTTTCGTCAAATAATGAATAGATTTTTTATTTTGAAAGGCAAATTATGAATAGATCTAATTGAACATTTGGAAGCTCTTGGGACTTGATAGACGATTTAAACAAACTTATATAGTCTTATTACTTGACGAAGCAATGCAAGATTTGATCAGCCTAATATGAATTACATATGATATTTTAATTATTAAATTTGAGTGATGAAGTGCAAGAATAAAAATTATTTTTATTGGTCAGCCTCTTATTGCTAAAACAAATCGTATGTTAAAGCAATATCTTTCCCTATATATTACATAAGATAGATAGATAGCAAAATTACACGTAAGATAAATTATTAACTCCCATATATAAATATATGGTTTTTAAATAAACTACTACTAATAATTGACAAGCAAAAAGTAGTTCATTAATTTATAGGTAAATTGTTTTTAAAATGAAGATAAGAAGATTAATGCCAAGTGCATGTATTGATATTTATCTAGTCACATCATTTTTTTTTAATGAAACAAACAAATCCTTATGAATGTTTAATTGCAATTGCCCCAAGTTGAAAACCAATTTGAGGTTCCGAAATTATCCTCTCACTTGCATGCATGTTTCGCATGTTACATGTCATCCCTTGTTCATTTCGTTTGTTGAAAAAATGAAATAACAAGTGCCTTTATTGTTACAACATTACCACTTATCGTTTTCATGAAGCAAAGACAGAAAATTGAAGTGACTTGTTAAATTTATGGGTAGTAGCATTTCAAGGGCTGGCGGCACTTTATTTATTGCTCAAACAACTGGCGGAATAATTTGTCCATTCAAACACTTTCTCTAAGCTATATAAATAGTTTGTCCATGCATGCTCTCTGTTAGTTCGATCTCTGTCACTTTTATTTTCTCTTTTTTCTTCAAAATTGGGTATTTTTATTTTTGTTCATTTGAATTGAAATGTTGGAGAAAATTAAAATTGAGAAAATTAATTATTTTCTCCGGTGCTTCATATTTCAAAATCCTTTTTCCTTTGTAGTGTTATTTTTTATTTACTAAAAACTTATATACATATATTTATTGTAATTGCCTTTCGACTAGAGGTAAAGCGTTAGAAATATGAAGCCTAATACAATAAAAATAACAAAATGAAGATATTTTTTAACATTGAATAGGAAAATGTGGCTTCAGTGCCGCATCCACCTGTGGGTGACAAATTAGTGCAATCAATCATGTTCTCAGCCACCATTCTGAGAGCATAGTATATCCTAACCGGATAAAGCTGCTGCATCGGATATTAAAAGAAAACGTTTGTTATATTTCAAAATAGTTAGCAAAAAAAATAGAAATTAATTTAGACGAAAAAAATAACCTTTCGAGCAACATCAGTCTGATCTTGCTGTCTGATATCCTCAGATAATTTTGAATCACCTTTTGACCGTTTTACAACTTTATCAGTAGAAGATGCAAAAAGGCAGCCTCCTGCCTGATGAGCTGCTACAACTATAGGAATAATCGCCCATATTTTGCACATAAAGACTGCTGTAGAGAAAAGTATCTTCAAAGCACATACCAATAAGAGAGATCTCGGAAGATTTGTTGAACACAAATAACGCAAGATCACCAACATTCCTCAAATTTTCTTTTTTTACAAGTCAGTGAGCCATGCTAGAGCCTTGCATTCTGAAGTAACCAGGATAGTAGTTAACGAATTCGAAGATTGAAGGGAGAGGATATATTCACAAACAAAAATATAAAAGTGAAACATTTGCCTTGTTTGGAATCCTCCACAGCCTTTCTATCCTTTTTTGTTGAATGGAATTTACAATTTTCAAAGTTGGGAATCTGTGATCTATGTTTAACCATTTTCATTACATTTATCACGTGAAGGAATGTATCTTCAATGAAAGTCTCTGAGTCACACTCAAAATCACTAACTTCAAACTGATCCCTCTGGGTCTGGCAACAAGTGACCTTAAAGTTGGTATGATTTAAACGTGGTGTCACAGCTTTACATTCCGAAATAAAATAAAGTAACAAAGATTAACAGACAAGGCAGAAGATTAAAGACAGATAACTAACAAGAAGAAACAATTGCAAGATCCTGGTAGTTATCATAAATGCGAAAACATGTTATATTAACAACAAATGACGGAAATATCTAAAAGAAATGGTCATCAGCATCATTGATTTTCATTTTATATTTAAAAAATAACTAAAAATATGCATGAAGACTAACGTAAGATTGAAAAAAATAACTAAACAACAATAAAACTGGAGAATGGAATGTTGCAACAAGTAAAGAAACCAAATAATTAGTCTTTTCCCCTTTAACCATGCAAATATGACATGCAGAGCCAACTTCCCTGCTAGCAAAGGCCTTCTAAATCAACTACTCATTAGTAAATAGTAAATGGAAAATAACACCCTTAGGGACTGCTCTCACAGTACCTCTGTTCCACTTATATATATATGACGCCTGCTTTTTTTTTTTTCAATTTATGTAGACCAGAACAAGATATATCATATCATTTCCAATGGATGATTCTAATTGCATGGATGTCGATCCTGCAGTTGAAGTGTTTAAGAGCGGTGCTGGAGAGGCTTGCTAATCCTCCACTCCGCTCTTAATTTGAAAGCTTAGTTGAAGTGTTTACCATTGTATGATGATCCCAAATCAGCACTTTGCCTCTATATTTGGCCTTAAAAATGGTCTTATTTGGTTCACCCCAAAACATTACGAGAGCTTCTCTTCAAAAGGTGGTTTTATGGAGAAAATGGAGGCTGAGATGCCCAGAAACAACTTGCTGAGAGAGGCTGCAATGGGGACGGACCTAAAATCATATAAACGGCTGTTAGAGGCAGGACCTAAAATCATATAAACGGCTGTTACAGGCAACGCCGACGGTGGCGACTTAATTGATGAAGTAAACAAACCTCTAAGTTTCATTAATTGGCAATAGACGTAAATGAGGACTTGGAAACTTGGAGACTTGATTGATGAATTAAACAAACCTCTAATTTTTTTATTTTTTTAAAACAAATAATAATAATCATATTAAAGTTTCGCCAAATAGTGAATAGATCTAATTTGTTGGGGTTTTAGATCGTAATGTAGGATAAAATAATATATCAAATTAATTAAACACTTTAATTAATTAAATGATTATGCCAAACTATCCCTATATGAATTATCCAATTCAAATGCTTTAAATCAATAACAAGTAATGATGCGGAAAAGTAAAGCACAAAAGGGATTTTTATGTGGTTCGGATTCAACAATCCTACATCCACGAGGCTACGCCTAAAGAAAGCAATCCACTAAGATAAGATATTACAACCTATGGATTTGCTAAACTAAAGACTCTCACTTTAGTTCCTCACCGCACAAGTCTACTTATCTTCTCTTGGATACTTTCTAAAGAACTATCGCTACCCTTAGGATTCGCAAACCTTCAAGTATTCCTCAGAATATCAATAGCAATATTCTTTCAACGAAATCAATCTTAACCACAAAATGTGAGATGAAGAAAACTAACAACTCATAAATAAATCTCACATACAAATACAAGGGTAGAAGCTTGCAGCAATAGAAGACTGGTACTTGAAATATTCGGCCAACAGGAATCTTCACTGACTGAAAGTTACGGCAATGGACATTCCTGAATACATCAATATTTGACCACGGATACCATAGACATAAATCAAACTGCAAATAGGGTATCCACAAATCAAAGCATGCGGCCAAGGGAGGAAGTCCCTGAGGGGATCGGCGGCACTTGCTTTAGGGAGGCTCTCTGTATTTTTCTTTTCTGTTTTGGCTAGTCAGGCTCTACTTAAATTTGCAAAGATACCTTTCTTTATATATAGATAGAGTTTCCATTGAAAAAGGATTCTATTTTCCTTATAAATAAGCTAACTTATCTCACAAGATTTTCTATCCTAATAAAAGACTAGAATCCTATTAAATTGGATTATCTAATAATTAAAGGAATTAACAAGATTTATTTCCCTTTTACATTTGATCCTAAAATCCAATTTAATTAAAACCTAAATAAATTGCCAAAGATGACAATAAAAAATAATTGCCTTAACATAATTGAACATTTGGGAGCTCTTGGGACTTGATTGACGATTTAAACAAACTTATATAATCTTATTACTTGACGAAACCGTGCAAGAATAATAACCATTAAGCAACAACTCTATTTATAAGCTGCTTCTGTGTATGAATTATGATGATTTAAATTTTGTTTATTGGATTCTTCTTCTAAGGGCCCGTTTGAAATTATTTTTAGGAGGTTTAAAAATAATTTTTTTAAAAATAAAAGTTAATTTTAGCGTTTGGTAATTTTTTTTCAGAAATTACTTTTGGCAAAATGACCCCATCCTACAACAGATTTTGAAAAGCAGTAACTTTTCAAAATTTATACTTATACTTAATACAATTCCATATATATCCTCATATATATTATAAAACTCCAAAATATCCATATTAATTAGGAAATAAAATTACGAACTTTAAAGAGATTATTATTATTACTAATTATATTAAAATAACAAAATAAAAAAATTAATAATATAAAATATTTATTTTAGTTATCAATTATTATATATACACAATAAAAAAATATTTTCTATACATGTGTAAAAATGTGTAAATAAATTTTATTCAATAGTACGTTCAATTCAGTCATTTTCTTTCTTAAAGTAGTTTAACAGTAAGTTTACCAAACACAGACAACTGCTTTTAAAACTCACAGTACTTTTAAAAATAAATTTGACCAAACATTTAACTAATTCTCTTCACAACTAATTACTTTTATAACATAGCTAATAACAATTATTTTAAAATTTATAGCATTACCAAACTTGTCCAAAATACGTTGTTCACCTGAATCGTTATATCTACCATAGTACTCACCACTATGGTCAGATCTGAAGCTTTTAATTTTTTTGCTGAGTAGATTTTCAACTTCAGCCTTAAAATTATTTGAACATATCCAAGGACTGTGACTTTTCATGGAGGAGATATATGTAGCCATATTTAGAAAAATCGTCTATGAATGTCATAAAATATTATTGACCATTCCAAGCAGCCGAAGGGAATGGCCCATAAATATCTGTATGTATGAGTTTTAAGACGTCCAAAGTCCCGTTAGCTTCAAATCTCCTTTTATTGGTTTGTTTCCCCTTGATACAGTTAAACACAAATATCAAAATTTGTAAAATCCAAGGGTCGAGAATTTCGTCTAACATAAGTTTCTCTATTCTTCGTCTGTAGATATGGCCCAATCTCTTGTGCCATAACGCAGCTGAATTCTCATTGGTTAATTTTCTCTTAACACCCTGTGTACTTAATTGTACAGATTCACTAAATGAAGCAATTGTATCAAGCAAATAAAGATTATTATACTCTGATAAAGAACCAGATCCAACCAATTTTGAATCATGAAACAAACTGAATTTTCTATTCCCAAATGAACAAGAAAAACCAAATATGTCCAAAGCGGGAATAGAAATCAAGTTCCTTCTAAAAGATGGTACTATAAACGTTTCATCGAGATTCAAATAAAATCCAGTCTTTAATAATAATATGAATTTTCCAATTGCTTTAACTTCAACTGTTTTGCCATCGTCCACATACATGTATCTTTCACCATCACTGGACTTTCTGTAATTCAGGCAATCTTGCATAGACACACTTATGTGAGTTGTTGAACCAGAATATATTCACTACGTGTGTCTAGGCACCGAAGTTAAATTAACCTCAGAACAAACCAAATCATGCCCTTCAACTCTACAGAAGAAACAACTAGTGCTTTCCATATCACCTAGTTTCTTTTGTTGTTTCCTTTGAGGTGTTGTATTTGCAGCTTCCTTATCATTCTTCCATTTTTTGCCCTTATCCTTGCGCTTATACCTTATTGAAATTAGATTTGTCAAGAGCGTACCTATTTTCTCCTTTTCGTTCTTCACAAATCTCTTTTCAATTTTTACAAGGAACTCCTTAGCCGTAGTTATCTTTTCATATATAAAGCCTCTGAATGCTTCCGAAATGGCCTTCTTCATGATCATTATACACATGCGATTTGATCTCTCCCACCTTTCTAAATCCTTCTTGTCATC
The DNA here is from genome assembly GCA_030449835.1 of Clausena lansium. Lineage (NCBI taxonomy): Eukaryota > Viridiplantae > Streptophyta > Magnoliopsida > Sapindales > Rutaceae > Clausena > Clausena lansium. The sequence continues at coordinate 5,433,308 of JASUUF010000369.1, forward strand.
AGAAGTACTCTCATCCGTAAGAGGTGGAAGAGAATCAACCCTTAACGCATGGTCGAGATCCATGACAACGAAAATTATTAAGAGGTTCTCTTGCCATGACTTGAAGTTAGAGCCATTTAGTATAGGAATTGAATTGATGTTGGCAGTAAGATTATCTAGAGTTATAACTGAACAGAGAACAAAAAACAAACAATACATGCTCCTATAAGTCTCAAAACAACAATAAATTCAAATAAGGTAAACCTCATTTCAAGATACCGGACACTCACATTAATATTTCATTTTTGGGTATCTTGGTGTAGTAATCAAACACTAATAATAAGAACATGTCAAACAATAAATCTTCCTTTGGGCTGATTAATTATTCACATGTAAAACCGAATAATCATCACGTGTTTATTATCACATGTGCACATGCAACTCTATCAAATATGGACATTCCTTTGGGCCGATCAATATTCACATAAATTACATACACACAACCATTTATATTCCAAAATAAATTAATTGCCACAAGAGAGGTAACTTTGACGACATGCTGCTTTAATTAATTTATCTCAAAATATATATAACCATACTAATATTTGAATTTAAAATTGCGCCAAAATTACCCTCCAAATTTAAAAAAAAAAAGGGTCAAAGTCTGGTAAACAGTCAACAGTTGACCGATCAGCCATTAAACGGGTCGGACTGTACCGAGTCAAATTGACCCGCATCCAAATCAGCCATTTCTTCTCAATCAGGTCAGAGTTGGACCAATTATGGTCCACTCGAACCGGATCCTAATCCAACCCTAACCAGTTCCCAAAAAACCCTTTTTTTTTTTTGTTTCTTCTTCCTCTAGATGCAACGGCCATGGCCACCGCATATGCCGAATCTGCCTCGGCCTTGGGCCGCGCCTTGCTTTAGCGTTAAACATGTTTCTCCTTTTTTATTTTTTTTTATTTCTTGCTTTATTGTATGCCGCGGCTTTACCTTCTCGGCGCGGCCTGGATAACCCAAACTAGCGCTGGAGATGCCGGCAGTGGTAGTGATGCTACTGGCCCTTAACTCAATGAAACCAAATATAAAAAAACCTTAAACCTTAAATCTGAATTTTATGAAACTGAATTTTGGAATATTTATTTTCCTTAATTCCCAATTATTTTTTTTAAATTAAGAATTTCTGAATTTCCTAGTAATTTTAATCTAGAAAACAACCCCAAATTGTTCTCAAACTCAATAAAACCAGGATTATCATATTCAAGAACAACAAAAATTAATAATTAATTGAAAATAGATTTGACTCTCAATAATTCAACATGAAAAGGCTCTGATACCACTTATTAGAACAAAAATAAATCTTTTGGTAAAAACCATCACCTAAATTCTAGGAACATTCATGTTACATCATCAAGAACAATAACAGAATATCCGGAAGCTTACCTGAATCAATAAAGTCGAATTGCTATCTAGAGTTGTGTGGTTTGTCTTCTAGATCAACACGTATATCCTAGAGAACCTTTAATTTTCTCATTGCACTTTCTCTGATGATGGGATGTCAGAAAGAATAGAACGATACATGTGATCTGGGGACCATAACCACTTATATAGATAACTTTTCCTGTTGCCTTTAGGTATTCCTATTTCAGCCCATCATAAAAATAGTAATTACCTTTTTAGTCTCTACACATTAAAGGCCTATACCCTATTAGATACATCAAAGCCCAAATTACCGAAAACCTTATGAATCACTTTAAATTGAGCTTAACCCTATATGGCAGTCCACAATACATAATTATTCACATATAAGCCCAACGTTGGATTAAGGATCCAACAATGGTGGATTAAAAAATCCAACATGTGAAAGTTGGAGTTACCAAGAAATAATGTGATCAAGTTATCCTTTTTTAGGAAAGTGAACATATATCATGTTAATGCAGATGATCAAGTAGTCGAGAATCTTATTGCTGGATGTCTTATGACTGAGAGTCTGAGTTTTCAGTCTTGTCAAGGGTTTAAAAGTATCAAGTTATTTGGTCTTAGTAAACTCACTGAAGTTGGCTGCAGTCAAGTTTGAGACTCCTAATTTATGAAAATTTGATTGTACCGGTGATATAATACCCTTCTCCTCAAATGCATTGACATTGTTGGAAACTAATCTCTATTTGTAGTTCGACAATATTGACAATCAATGGCATGTTAAATCTACTAAACTTTTTGCAAGGTTCCGTCGGTTCTCCAAAGTGTTGAATTTACAAAGTGATGCTGGTGAGGTATGTGTCTGTGCTTACCAATTGCTCTTTACCTCATAAAGCTAACTTTATTTCTTTCTTTATTTTAGAATGTGATTGTTCCAAAAGAATTTAGGCAAACTCTACCTCCCCCGCAATCTAGGGTGAAGCATTTGAACTTTGTAATACATGTTCTGTATCGTAGTTTTGCAAATGCACAAGTTATGGATGACTTGCTGTTCTTGTAGACACAGTGTCTTTAGAATATAGAAATTACTTTAAAAAGTTCTTTTTCCATGTACTAAATAGTGTTCATTTTAAAATATTATAATAGCACACTTCTTTTATGGAATTCTCTCATTTTTGTCTTGACAAATAGACTATTTTCTTATAGTGCAGACTTGCAAGAAATGTTTGATTTAGTCAAGATCAATTTGTCAAGTTACACAAGTCATATAGAAGACTCATTTTTGTCTTAAGATGTATATATCATATGGACAAAATTTATCATTGTGGTGGTGTTGCAGCAACAAGTGCTCTAGCATCGGTTCTGATTCATACTTGTGTTTGTTCATCTGTATAGCAATGAGGGTATTCTTTCACAGCATCATTCCGCATAACATAGGCTTTTGGGTCACCTACAATAATGCACTTAATTAGAGCACAAAATGATCTAAAACACATTAAATTATTATAACTAAACTTAAATAAATACTTATGCAAAATATAACTAAAAGTGAGATAAAAATTCATTATTAACTCTCTAAGTAATACTAGTTTAAGCCTAAAAATGCTATGATAACTCTCATATCATAGAGTTGCCAGGTGGCATTAGGTAATGAGTGATGTTGTCTGTCTTTCTTATTATGTAAATTTTGTTGTATTGGTCGTGAAAATTCTTTCTTCAAATTCAACTAAAGGTTGCTGACTTGGTGTCTTATGTTCTGTGGTTTTGGTAAACTTACAATACAATCATCTTTGTAGCGTAAGATTCTCATAAATGTATTCTTAAAAGATAATGGCCATTGTATAACACTCTACTCCATTATTGAAACTTTTGCTGGTACCTGAATCTTGTAGTCCTTGTGTTCAACCTCATTAACTTTCAATACTATCTTGATTTTCTTCTGTTTGACACTGAGGTTTATGTGAATTGTGTGCTTGTATTTAAGATTTTATTCAAGGATGATGTCCTTTGTGGAAGAGAAACAACTGTATGTTGCAAATATGTTCCCGTCTTGTGTTGGGGCATTGCATAAAGAAAATTAAGGTAGAGATGATTAGCAAAGATTTGGAGGTTAATTCGACTTCTACTGATTATCGGGTACTAATCAGACAAAAAAGTTCGTGTTTGAGGATGAAGAAATATTTTTGAAGGTTGATGGTCTTAGAGAGCTGATATTAGCTTAAGGATTAGTTTGGTAATGCTGTAGCTTTTAAAATAATTGTTGCTAGCTGTGCTGTGGAAATAATCAGCTATTAATAGAATCAGTTAAGTGTTTGATAAAATATATTTTTAAAAGTGTTGTGAGTTTTAAAAGCAGTCATATGTATTTGATAAATTTTACTATTAAATTGCCGTAAGAATGTAAATTATTGAATTAGACATAATGTTGAATAAAATTTATTTAAACATATATATAAAATATTTTTTATTGTGTACATATAGTAACTGATAATTAAATAAATATTTTTTATTATTAATTTATTTTTTATTTTGTTATCTCAATATAATTAGTAATAATAATAATCTTTTTAAAGTCAATGATTTTATTTCCTAATTAATAAGGATAATTTTGGATTTTTATAATATATGAGGATATATATGAAATTGTATTAAGTATAAAAGTGATTCCCAAAATTAGAATTTGAAAAGCTACTTCTTCCCTACTTTTCAAAATATGTTGTATGAGGGGTGATTTTACTAAAAGTAATTTCTAAAAAAATTTACCAAACACCAAAATTAGTTTTTAACTTTTTAAAATTACTTTTAAGCCTCCCAAAAACACTCTCACAAGGACCCTAGATGTTCGTTTACATGTATTTTCATTTTTTTTCCCAGGAAGCATAGTTCTATGATCGTGCTAAGTTCATCTAATTTCAAGTGTATAATAGAATAATCCAAAGTTGAAATTTCTTTTCTTTTCTTCATATTTACGACATTTTAGAAAATCATATCATCTTGTGCATTGATATTTTTTTCACAGAGACAAAATATGTTAAACTATAAGTTTGATTTATTTTGTCTTTATATGCCGAGTATTGTTAGTGAATGGCAAAAAGTGTATTTGTGATTTCAAAAAGTTATTGTTTTACAATTTTTGATGTTGTTCGATTGTATTTTAAGTAGATTTTCTTAGCATTAAATAAGTTATTTTGTCTAGAAGTTTAAATTTTGAGTTTTTTATTTTGGAATAGAGGTTAGAAGCTAGGCTTAGCAAAAAAGCCTGGGCTAACCTAGGCCTAGCAGGCTTAGGCCCGATCGTTCACATGATTTTCTGGATGGCTTAAGGAAAAAAGTTTAGGGGATCCTTTTTTCTTTTATATAAATTTATAAATTAAAATCTTAAAAAAAATACTAAAAATAAAAAAGAAAATTTTAATCCTTAATTCATAAATCAATGATAATTAAAAAAACTAAAATTATAACGTTAAACTCTCTCTTAAACCTTAATTAACTAAGATGGTGTTTGAATTAGAGAATTCAGTATTAAAAAATTAAATCTTTAAGCTTTTATTTGCTTTATGCACATTTGTACTGAAATAAAATAAAAAGGAAAAATATCTGGGTTCATGATAATTTTAAAACAAATTAAATAAAAAGGTATGCGGGTTAAGTATGATTTACATTGCATGAATATAAAAAAAAATAACCAATTTTGTTTTCTACCTTTATTCATGCAAAGTAAAAAATCATTATTTACCAAAAAAAAAGATATAAATACTTTATGAAATACGTTTTTCATTTTATTAACTTGCAGACAAAGAAACCTTAAAAATTTAAAATTTATTCAATTGGTTCCCAGACTTAATCTGGAAATACCCGTTGACCGTAAAGCCTCGGTGGATTTTGATTTATATTTTGTATTTGTAATCTGAATCAAAATCGCTTTATAATAGAAAGCTTTATATTATTTATTCTTCTGCTTAACCGGCCTTGACGAAGCAGAATGACAACACAGGCTGCTGCTTTAGAACGACGTCGTGCAAAGTATTCTCCGATGATTGGTACTTCTTTTTTCCTATCCGTTCCGTTCTAGTGGATTGTTCTGTTTCCAAATAACTGTATTTAATTATTCGATTTTTGGTGTTCCTTAGTTATGAGCTTTTTTTTTTTTTTTTTGTAGAATTTTGGTTAGATGAGGTTTTTGTAGGAGGAAAAAAGTTCTTTAAAAAAATTGAGTTGAATAGGACGAGTCGGATCAGAATTGATAAGGCAGACAAGATATCTGCATAACCAGAATCGTTGATGCACCACATAATGTCGTTCCTCCCCTTGAAAGATGCCGTTCGAACTAGTGTATTGTCTAAAACATGGGAAAAAGCATGGAATACTTTCCCGGTTTTAGAATTTGATGAAGACTTGTTTGAGCGTGATTTGCGGGAGATGAGATCTGCACGTCATGATGACAGAAAATACAATCAGATAAGAGGGAAATTATTAAATTATTGGGAAAAAGTTCTGCAAATCCGCCGTCGCAATATGATTAGTGTACATAAGTTTATTCTGAAGATGAGATTGCTAAGTGATAAAGAAGTGTCAGACCGATGTATTTGTTATGCAGTTGAAAATAATGTCAAAGAGCTGAAACTTGAAATGAGACCTGAAATCAAATCAGTCTTCAGAGTCGTCCGTTGTACAATTTGCCTAAGATGGTTTTATGTTCAAAATCGTTAAACATGTTAGAGTTAGAAGGCTGTAAGTTGGAGTTACCAAGAAGTAATGTGATCAAGTTATCCTCTTTGAGGAAATTAAACCTATATCATGTTAATGCGGATGATCAAGTAGTCGAGAATCTTATTGCTGGATGCCCTATGATTGAGGATCTGAGTTTTAAGTCTTGTCAGGGGTTTAAAAGTATCAAGTTATTTGGTCTCAGAAAACTCAGTGAAATTATGGTGGAGGACAATATGGAACTTGAAGAGATGAATGTCAATACATTGAATACCCGTTCAATAACTGTTTGCAGGCCAACGGTGCCGAGTGCCATCAATATAGTCCTTTGTAAGAATTTAAAATTCTTAACTTTATGTTGGGCTTCAGTGGTCGATGAGTGGCTTTCCTACCTAATTTCTAGACTTCCTATCCTTGAGGTCTTAGGCATATTTGGCTGTTACAAGTTGGAAAGTATTAAGATTTCAAGCCCTTGTCTAAAAGGATTGAAGATCTTTGGATGCAAGAAGTTGGCTGCAGTCAAGGTTGAGACTCCTAATTTACGAAAATTTGGTTATTCTGGAGATATAATACCCTTCTCCTCAAATGCATTGACATTGTTGGAAACTAATCTCCATTTGTACTCCTGCAATATTGACAGTCAATGGCATGTTAAATTTATTGAACTTATTGCAAGGTTCCGTCGGTTCTCCAAAGTGTTGATTTTGCAAAGTATAACGGGTGAGGTATGTGTCTGTGCTTACCAACTTCTGTTATAATTTACTGTTGTTTACCTCCTAAAGCTCACTTCATTCTTTCTTTATTTTAGAATGAGATTGTTCCGAAAGAATTGAGGCAAACTCTACCTCCCCCGTTATCTGGTGTGAAGCATTTGAACTTTGGAATAGATGCTCCGCATCTAAGTTTTTCAATTGCACAAGTTATGGATGGCTTGCTGTGGATGTCACCTCATGTAGACACAGTGTCTTTAGAATATGCAAGTTACTTCAAGAAGTTCTTTTTCCAGGTACTGCATATTGTTCATTTTTAAATATTAAAAAAGCACACTTCCTTTCTGGAATTCTCCTATATGCTTTTCAGTTGATTTTTTAATGATGTCTTCCTCCTCTTGCTTTCTGATGACTGAGTTTAGCTTGACAAATAAACCAGTTTGTTGTGGGGGAGATAGCTTGACAAATAGACTATTCTTTTGTAGTGCAGATTTGTAAGAAATGTTTGGTTTAATCAAGATCAGTTTGTCAAGTTACGCAAGTCATATAGAAGCCTCATTTCTGTCTTAGGATGTATATATCATGTTAACAAAATTTATCATTGTGGTGGCATTGGGTGATGTTGTCTGTCTTCCTTATTATGTAAAATTTGTTGTATTTGTCATCAAAATTCTTTCTGCAGATTCAACTAAAGGTTGCTGACTGGGTGTCTTATGTTCTGTGGTGTTAGTAAACTTACGATACAATCATCTTTCTAGCATAAGATTCTTATAAATGCATTCTTAAAAGATAATGGCCGTTGTATAACACTCTACTCCATTATTGAAACTTTTGCTGGTACCTGGATCTTGTAGTCCCTGTGCTCAACCTGATTAACTTTCAATAGTGTCTTGATTTTCTTTATGTTTGGCACTGACGTTTATGTGGATTGTGTGCTTGTGTTTCAGATCTTATACAATGAGGATGTACTATGTGGAGGAGAAACAACTCTATGCTGCAAATCCGTTCCCGTCTTGTGTTGGGGGCAGTGCATTAAGAAAATTGAGGTAGAGATGATTAGCGAAGAATTGTTGGAGGTTAAACCGACTTGTACTGATCCTCGGGTACTAAGTCGAGTACTAAGGCAGACAAAAAAGTTCGTGTTTGAGGATGAAGAAATATTGTTGAAGGTTGATGGTCTTGGAGATCTGATATTAGCTTAAATGCGTGTTTACTAGTATTCTCATTTTTTCCCAAGAAGCACGGTTCCATGATAAGTGTACAATAGAATAATCCAATGTTGAAATTTTGCTTTTTTCTTTTCTTCATATTTATGGCATTCAGAACATTATATCATCTTGTCCATTGATATTTTTTTGACTGAGAGACAGGATATATTAAACTATATAAGTTTGATTTATTTTGTCTTTAAATGCTCAGTATAAAGTGTTGTGACTGAAAGGCAAAAAGTGTTTATTTGATTTCAGAGAGTTATTTTTTACAATTTTTTTATGTTGTTAGATTGGAGAATTTTTTAAGATTAAATAAGTTATTTTATCTTTGTTAATAAAAGTTTAATCGAAATAATAGTATTACCACCTTGTTCTCTCTGCCCTAGTTGAGATAAATGGTCAGCTACCAGATTTTCGGATCCTTTTTTGTCGTGAATTTCAAGTCAAATTCTTGCAACAATAGTTCCCATTGAATGAGTCTTGGCTTTGCATCTCTTTTCGCAAGTTAGTACTTAAAAGGCTGAATGATCAGAGTAGATTATCACCCTCAAAGAAATTAAGTATGAACGAAACTTGTCAGTGCAAACACTACAGCTACAAATTCCTTCTTAACGGTGGTATAGTCCAATTGAGCATTTGTTAGAGTACTTGCACAGTAAATGCATGCGGCACATTATTCTTTCGCTATCCCAAAACTACTCCAATAGCATAATCACCAGCTTCACACATAAGTTCAAAAGGGTAGTTCCTAATCTGGTGCGGCAATAATAGGTGTTGAAAATGGCTTCTCTGTCAATGTGTTAAAAGCCTTTAAGCATTCTTCAATATAATTAAAAGGTACATCTTTGATAAAAAGGTTGCACAAGGGTTTTTTTTTTTAAAAAAAAATCTTTAATGAAATGACAATAAAACCCAGCATGCCTAAAAAGTTTCTCACGACTTTCACTGAAGTAGGGGGCGGCAAGTTCTCTATGACTTCTATTTTAGCCCTATCAACTTCAATCCCATTAGCTTAAATATGATGGCCTAACACAATACCCTAATAAAATGACATTTTCCCTAATTCAAAACCAAGTTGGTCTTCTCGCATCACTGCAAAACTAAATCCAAATTATTCAAACAATTATCAAATTTAGATCGAAAAATCGAGAAATCATCCATGAAAACCTCAATGAATTTCTTCACCATATCTGAGGAGATAGCCATCATGCACCATAGAAAGGTGGTAGGTGCATTACATAGGTCCAAAGACATATATCAATATGCAAAAGTTCCATAAGGGCAGGTAAAAATGGTCTTTTATTGGTCTTCGAATACGATTAGGATATAATTATACCTAGAATATTCATTTGAAAAACAATTAATAATGTGAATAGGCAGCAAACCTTTCTAGTATTTGATCAATAAATGGCAACAAGAAGTGATCTTTAGGAGTAGCATTATTCAATTTGCAATAGTCAATACCTACCCACCATTCAAAAACTGTTCTTGTTGGAATTAGCTTGTCGTTTTCAGTCTTAACCACTGTTATCCTTTATTTCTTTGGTACATGTTGTTAATTTTATGCAATAGGTATCAATGCGAAAGTGTACACAACAAATAATATAGTAGTAAGTACTGAGATCGTCTTCACAGGGATTGAAGTTATCAACCTTGCTACAGCAATTTATTCAGTGCAACTTTTAATAATTTAATGAAAGTAAATTAAAATAAATTGAGTTGAAGTTAAAATAAAATTAAATAACAAACAAACTAAAAATTAAAATAAATCAGATGTCAACACAAAGAAGTAATAAATGGCTATTGAGTAGTTAGGGATCTAAACTCACTTAATGACTATTAACTATTTTGCAATTTACGTCCAACTGCTACAGCATCGTCTACAGCACTGGGCAGATTCCTAATGTATCCTCATCTTTCGCATGTTGGATTCTTATATCTAAATGCAACCTAACAGTGATCAATTACTAAGCCAACATCTAAATATAGCATTACACATGCTTGGATCTATAAACCCTACAAGGTGAACCCCTATGTCTGTTTCAATAACTGTTCGCGGGCCAACAGTGCCGAGTGCCATCAATATAGTCCTTTGTAAGAATTTAAAATTCTTAACTTTATGTTGGGCTTCAGTGGTCGACGAGTGGCTTTCCTACCTAATTTCTAGACTTCCTATCCTTGAGGTCTTAGGCATATTTGGTTGTTACAAGTTGGAAACTATTAAGATTTCAAGCCCTTGTCTAAAAGGATTGAAGATCTTTGGATGCAAGAAGTTGGCTGCAGTCAAGGTTGAGACTCCTAATTTACGAAAATTTGGTTATTCTGGTGATATAATACCCTTCTCCTCAAATGCATTGACATTGTTCGAAACTAATCTCCATTTGTACTCCTGCAATATTGATAGTCAATGGCATGTTAAATTTATTGAACTTATTGCAAGGTTCCGTCGGTTCTCCAAAGTGTTGATTTTGCAAAGTATAACGGGTGAGGTATGTGTCTGTGCTTACCAACTTCTGTTATAATTTATTGTTGTTTACCTCCTAAAGCTCACTTCATTCTTTCTTCATTTTAGAATGTGATTGTTCCGAAAGAATTGAGGCAAACTCTACCTCCCCCGTTATCTAGTGTGAAGCATTTGAACTTTGTAATAGATGTTCCGCATCTAAGTTTTTCAATTGCACAAGTTATGGACGGCTTGCTGTAGATGTCACCTCATGTAGACACAGTGTCTTTAGAATATGCAAGTTACTTCAAGAAGTTCTTTTTCCAGGTACTGCATATTGTTCATTTTTAAATATTAAAAAAGCACACTTTCTTTCTGGAATTCTCCTATATGCTTTTCAGTTGATTTTTTAATGATGTCTTCCTCCTCTTTCTTTCTGATGACTGAGTTTAACTTGACAAATAAACCAGTCTGTTGTGGGGGAGATAGCTTGACAAATAGACTATTCTTTTGTAGTCAATCCCATTGTAAGAAATGTTTGGTTTAGTCAAGATCAGTTTGTCAAGTTACGCAAGTCATATAGAAGCCTCATTTCTGTCTTAGGATGTATATATCATGTTAACAAAATTTATCATTTTGGTGGCATTGGGTGATGTTGTCTGTCTTCCTTATTATGTAAAATTTTTTGTATTTGTCATCAAAATTCTTTCTGCAGATTCAACTAAAGGTTGCTAACTTGGTGTCTTATGTTCTGTGGTGTTAGTAAACTTACGATGCAATCATCTTTCTAGCATAAGATTCTTATAAATGCATTCTTAAAAGATAATGGCCGTTGTATAACACACTACTCCATTATTGAAACTTTTGCTGGTACCTGGATCTTGTAGTCATTGTGTTCAACCTGATTAACTTTCAATAGTGTCTTGATTTTCTTTATGTTTGGCACTGACGTTTATGTGGATTGTGTGCTTGTATTTCAGATCTTATACAAGGAGGATGTACTATGTGGAGGAGAAACAACTCTATGCTGCAAATCCGTTCCCGTCTTGTGTTGGGGGCATTGCATTAAGAAAATTGAGGTAGAGATGATTAGCGAAGAATTGTTGGAGGTTAAACCGACTTTTACTGATCCTCGGGTACTAAGACGAGTACTAAGTCAGACAAAAAAGTTCGTGTTTGAGGATGAAGAAATATTGTTGAAGGTTGATGGCCTTGGAGATCTGATATTAGCTTAAATGTGTGTTTACAAGTATTTTCATTTTTTCCCAAGAAGCGCGGTTCCATGATCGTGCTAAGTTCATCTAATTTAAGTGTACAATAGAATAAGTTGAAATTTTTTTTCTTTTCTTCATATTTATGGCATTCAGAACATTATATCATCTTGTCCATTGACATTTCTTTGACAGAGAGACAAAATATATTAACTATAAGATTGATTTATTTTGTCTTTATATGCATGAGTATTGTCAGTGAAAGGCAAAAGTGTTTATTTGAATTCAAAAAGTTATTTTTTACAATTTTTTATGTTGTTAGGTTGGAGAAATTTTTAAGATTAAATAAGTTATTTTATCTCTATTAATAAAAGTTTAATCAAAATAATAGTATTACCACCTTGTTCTCTCTGCTCTAGTCGAGAAAAATGGTCAGCTACCAGCTTTTTGTCGTGAATTCCATGTTAAATTCTTGCAACAATAGCACCCATTGAATGAGTCTTGGCTTTGCATCTCTTTTCGCAAGTAAGTACTTAAAGGCTGAATGATCGGAGTAGATTATCACCCTCAAAGAAATTAAATATGAACAAAACTTGTCAAGTGCAACACTACAACCATAAATTCCTTCTCAATGGTTGTATAGTCCAATTGAGCATTTATTGGAGTGCGACTCGCATAGTAAATGACATGCGGCACATTATTCTTTCGCTACCCCAAAACTACTCCAATAGCATAATCACTAGCTTCACACTAAGTTCAAAAGGATAGTTCCTAATCTGGTGCCACAATAATAGGTGCTAAAAATAGCTTCTCTTTCAATGTGTTAAGCCTCTAAGCACTCTTCAATATAATTAAAAGCCACATCTTTGATTTGCACAAGGGTTTCGTTATATTTTAAAAATCTTTAATGAAATGACAATAAAACCCAGCATGCCCTAAAAAGCTTCTCATGGTTTTCATTGAAGTAGGTGGCGGCAACTTCTCTATGACTTCTATTTTAGCCCTATCAACTTTAATCCAATTAGCTGAAATTCGATGGCCTAACACAATACCCTTTTGCACCATAAAATGACATTTTTCCTAATTTAAAATCAAGTTGGTCTTCTCACATTAGCAAAACTAAATCCAAATTATTCAAACAATTATCAAATTTAGATCAAAAGACCAAGAAACCATCCATGAAAACCTCAATGAATTTCTTCACCATATCTGAGGAGATAGCCATCATGCACCATAGAAAGGTGGCAGGTGCGTTAAATAGGTCGAAAGACAATTGTCTATATGCTAAAGTTCCATAAGGACAAGTAAATGTGGTCTTTTCCTAGTCTTCAGATGCTATTGGGATTTAATTATACCTAGAATATTCATCTAAAAAAATAATAATGCGAATGGGCGGCAAGCCATTCTAGTATTTGATCAATAAACGGCAATGGGAAGTGATCTTTAGGAGTAGCATTATTCAATTTGCAATAGTCAATACATACCCACCATCTCATAATTGTTCTTGTTGGAATTAGCTCGTTGTTTTTAGTCTTAACCACTGTCATCCTTCATTTCTTTGGTACGACTTGTACTGGACTCAACTATGAGCTGTCTAAAATTGAATAAATTATTCCAACGTCTAACAATTTTAAGATTTTAGCCTTTATAACCTCTTTCATGTTTGGATTCAAATGACGTTGATTCTCAATCGAGGGCTTGAAATTGTCTTCTATCAAAATTTTGTGTATGCAAATTGAAGGGCTTATACCTTTAATATCAGCAATGGACTATCCTAATGTTGTTTTTGATCTCTCAAAATTCAAAGCAACTCTCCCTTTTTCATATCACTCAATAAAGCTGAAATTATAACTGGCAGTGTTGAGTTCTCTCGTAAATATGCATACCAAAGGTGAGAAGGTAGTGGCTTAAGTTCAAGTAAGGGAGGCTTTTGGATGGATGGTAATGGTTTAGAAGGCCCGTTCCCCAGTTGTTTAAAATTCGGCCTCTTTCCATGAAAATAAAGTGGTGATGCTTCCAAGTAATGTGCATACCGCGCAACCTCTGTGTTTTCAGCTTTGGCAGATTCCGCATGAATAACACAAGCTTCAAGAGGGGTCGGTTGGATGTTCAACCTTGAATGCTTCATCCACTAATCTTTCCACAACGTCAATTCGTTGTATTTTGTTAATGATCCTGTTTATACTTTAATGTGATATCGGTACATGCTGTGATGTTAATATTTTGTGTATAAGACTATTATGTTGTTAGTATCTTGTGTCTTTGGCAATTATTTATCGGACAGTCCTCCTTAATTTAAGGTTTTTTTCTTTTTTACTTTTAGCTTTATTAAAAAATTATAAAAAAATAATCATATAGCCATGTATAGTTTTATACCACAAATTGATGTGATATAATAAAATTGATTGAAAAGCAATAACTATTACTTTTTTAATTATATGGGCCCATTATAATTTTATACAACTAATCATTTCATATCATATCAATTTATACATTTTTATTTGTACAAAATAGTTATAACTCTGTTATTTACTCTAAAAAAACATGTGAAGCCCTTATTCGGTTTAGGCCTGCGATGGGCCGGTACAGGCCAGCTTGTCAAAACTTGGACGGCTGATGATGTTCTTCGTTTTGTTTCTGCAAAAGTAGAACTGTTGAGCAATGGGCAGTAATGTGGATGTTTATGTTTGTTGAAAAGTTTCCGTAAATTTTCTCCTGTAAAAACCCTTTTTTTTTTCTTCAACTCCTCTATTAACAGCAGCACTGTGGTTGTGTATAATCTCTCAAACATGGTTGCAAATTGATTACCTTTCTTGTTCGTGAAGCTTTTATGACTGAAATGAACCATCTATATTTCGCATTGAACAGAACAGAAACATAACAATCATGTAAAACTCAGAAACCTAGACAAGGGCGTGGTATATTTAATTGATATGCCTTGTTAATACTAAATGCTACATCGATCCAATTTTTTTGTCAGGCATTGTATGTTAATTAGCTATACATTGGCTTCTTTAGACTGTTTACAAAGTTTAGCATGCATTCTGTCCAAGCTTCAAGGGAACAATTAATATCACACACACCATATTACATTAATATTTCAAAATATATCATTTTGTTTTTCCACCTCTTAAAAAATAACTGCTATAATAATGGTTCAGGTTATATATGTTCAATCGAGCCAAGAAATGGGTTCACCAACTGCAAAGGCAAGGTAATTAAGAACATAAAAAAAAATTTTAAAAAATAATTGTTAGAGAAAATTGGCATGTATATATATAAAATTATTTATTTCTTAAATTGATCAAATCATGGCAGTAAGGGAAAAAAACATCAAAATACTTAGCATATATATGTATATAGAATTTTGTCGCATTTTTTATTTAAGAGTGGTGCTGGACAGATAGAGGCTTGCTAATCTTCCATTTCACTCTTAATTTGAAAGCTAAGCTGAAGTGTTTACCATTATATGATACTCACTTTGCCTATGTAATTGGCCTAAAAAATGTCTTATTTCCTATGCTTCTAACCATGAACATATAATAATTCAAAAAAAAATTATGAACATATATTTAAACAAAAAAAAAAAAACTATGAACATATATATGTAGAATGTTGTCATGAGCATTTTGCTTCTGTATTTGGCCTTAAAAATGGTCTTATTTTCTACGCTTCTAAATGTGAATATATATGTAAAATGCTGCCATTAGCACTTTACCTCTGTATGTGGCCTTAATAATGATCTTATTTTCTATGTTTCTAACTGTGGACATTATGTAAAAATCTAGCGAAGTCATTAAAGGGCACGCTTCTCAGCCATTTTTTGTTCGTAGCTTAACTACTTTGTATGCGTTAATTAGGTGCACAATTTGGTTAGAACACTTAATTAAGTCATCACCAACCAAAACTTTTTTTTCCAGGCGGCAGCAATTTGAGCTGAAATGTTGAATATGCAATAAACTTGTAAACAGTACTAACTACTGTTTAATTTATAAAAATTTGATTAAAATACATATGATATTTTGATAATCATGTTTGATCAATACAGTAGAAGATTAAAAATTATTCTTATTATCCTACCCTTATTGCCTATTGCTTAATAACAAGAATATTCGTGGTAGCAAATCAATCAATTCAAATTTTACCGGTTCTTTTGATGATTCTAATCCTTATCAATCACAGTATATTTATGTTTGAATTGCATTATATACATTTATGTTCTCATCATACTCAATTAGTCACGTAATCGATCTAATTAGACAATTTTTTTTTCCTCATCATATCCTATTTATGAATTGCATTATTTTCAAGTTTGGTTAGCGGTATATAGGTTTAAACATGCGCCTTGAACAAACTGTCAATTTGTCTTCTGTTTTTTTAAGAACATAAATAAATAAAAGAGAGATAGATTGAAAACTGTAAATTTATTTTTATTTTTAGAGTGTTGCTACTGAGTACGAATTTGCTGAGAGAAGAGTGAGAGAAACGGCAACTTGTGCTGCTGTTGCACCTCTCTCTCTCTCATCATTCTAATTATTTTTTATTATTAAAAAAAAGCATTTAAATGACAAAAAGTAAAGTAGTTCAAGTGCATCTCTCTCTCTCTCTCTCTCTTCTAGAGTTTTTTAATCATTAAAAAGATTAAAAAAATGCAGCACTACAAAACAGCAGAACTCAAAACACAAAAATCCATGGCTCTCTCTCTCGACTTCCCTCACTCTCTCCTCCGACTACCACTCATCCCCAAACTCAATTCCCATCAGAGTAATCCCCATCTTCCTTACTCTCTACCAGAACCCAAAGCTACTCTCGAAGTTGAAGTCGAAGCCGAACCCACTACCGAGGTTGTTGAGTCCGCTGTGAAGGAAGAGGCCAACCGCCGCCCGTTTTATGGTCAATGATTAAAGAAAGTGATAAGTTTTTGTGTTTTGTTTTTGTGCATTCTTAGATAGAAAATGTTTGCTGTCGATAATTTTGTGCATTCTGTGATTAAAGAAAATGTTTGTTATTGTTTTGTTTCAGTGTCTGTTGTTTTGTGGTAATTGTTTAATTATAAAGACGAATTTTGCTTAGGTTTCACTACTTGAATTTTGCTTAGGTTTTGTGAATTCCATAGGTCTCGATGAAATAGAAATGTAAAATCCCTCATTTTACTTGTTTTTATTTTGTTTCAATGATGCACGTTAATTGCTCCACTTTTTATCCCAATCACGCTTTTTTTTTTATAATAAAAAATGATTAGAATGTTGAAGGGGGGAGAGAGGAAAAACGGCTGTCGTTTCTCTCACTCTT
Source organism: Clausena lansium (assembly GCA_030449835.1). Lineage (NCBI taxonomy): Eukaryota > Viridiplantae > Streptophyta > Magnoliopsida > Sapindales > Rutaceae > Clausena > Clausena lansium. The sequence continues at coordinate 5,450,283 of JASUUF010000369.1, forward strand.
CTCTCAGCGTTCGAGACAACTAGCATTTTCCTTATTTTTACGGTATTCATCTATGCATCATTTGTACACGTGTCACCAAAATCATAAATTAAAAGTTGTCGCATCATTTGATGGAATTATTCCATCACTTAATCCTAACTTGGGCCTTTAAGTTGGGCTCGGGTGTGTCGTTTGCCCATTACCGATGCACAAGACACATGTGACACGTCATGTACTTAATTGATGCACAAATGAAACGTACAAGCATCGATGCCGAGTAATGCGTGGGGCCACGTTGCAGCATCTCGAGGTACAATCAGACAAAGCATCGTGAGACGTATCTCAAATAAAATAATGATAATTAAAAAAAAAACCGTTGACAGGCGATGTCAGCTTCGGCTTTTGCGTGTGAACTCACTCACTCGTTCAACATCGTGTCCTGGCGTCCGCTGAGCGAGGGGATACACATGTCGGTTAGATCAAAAGTCCGCAAAATATGTTAGTTAATACATTGCTTATAAAAAAATATTAAATTTTTTAGCAACATTAGTGGAAGGTAAAGTTTATGTTGAGCCCCTTGTAGGTAACTATACATAAATTCAGTTTAGGATATAAAATATGCCCTGATCTCGACCTTGTTGTGAAATTAGAAGAAATCAAAGTATATTTGTTCTTTAATCCATAAGTGTACTAATTATTAATGGGTTCGGCTATGTTGGATTATATCTACGGTAGAATATTCTTCATAACCATACGATTAAAGTTATAACGTGTGTGGCTGTAATTCGTTGTCTATTATGGAACAAATCCACAATAGCCCTTGCCATTATTCATCATTAAAATTTTGGTAAATCATTTTAAACATGATGTTTCAAAATTGACTAATCGAATTGGCATCCTCAACTTAATTACTCAATATACTACTCCACCAAGATTTGGCTGATGCAATAAAAGTAATATGTGAGACTTGAATTTCTAATCTTAATTTAGCGATCACTAAAAACGGTATGTTCATTATCACTTATGACTATTTATAATTTAAATTCAGCTTACTTAACATATCTCTCTGGATATCTCAATGTACTAATTTTCGTTCTGCACACCTACTTGTTAATAAGTTTTAGTAATATTTCCAATCAGTATTATAACGGAGATTTACTGTGAATGATCTTTTAAGCTTTTTGATGTGCTCGTGATCAGTGTTGTGTGTTTTTTTTAAGCGCATGTTGCTTATTTGGAATGAAATTCAATATTTGCTTCTTAAAAAATTAGGGAAAAAGCCTCCACCAGATACATCCATGATCCATGTCCTGTGTTCTTTGAAAAGGAATATTTATTATCATTTTCCAAGTCTGGCTTTGTGGCCTCCAATGTAGTTTGGCCCAAAACTAAGAACTGTAAATTGATTTATAGCCACAAGTACTCATTTCTTTTGGATTCCAGCATTCAAATTAGCATAAAAAGTCCAAATCAAGCCAAGTCACCAAAGGGCAAAGAGTATGCCGATGCTTTTAAGTCACATTTTGTTGCTCAACTAATTTGTTTGCGTTAAATAGTTGCATAATTTGGTGAGAACATTAAATTCAAATTCTCACCAACCAAATTCTGTTCACATGGAAACAATTTTAGCTCAAGTGTAAAATTAAAATTTGGCAAGAAACCTCTAACCTTAACTATTGTTTGATTTTCAGGTACACTCCGTGAACATGTTAAACCGGATAAAAGTTCGACTAATATGAATTATACATGATATTCTAATTATTAAATTTGATCGATGAAGTGCAAGAATAAAAATTATTTTTATCATCAACCTCTTAGTGCTAATATCAAAATTACATGTAAGATAAATTATAAACTCTCATATATATGTAGTCATTTTTTAATGTGAATATATTTATTTTGTTAAAATAAATATATTATTGAAAGTACAAAAAATACATATTTCAATATATTGAATACTATATTTTTTATTTATTAATAAAAAAAGTATTTCTAAACCACCTTTATTTTGTCATATGTACATTTAACTACCACAAAATTTAGATATATTTTCTACACCATCTTTGTGATAGTTATAAGTTTATTTTACAAAGATATGACATATGTGCAAGAGAATGTACGTATGTATTTTAAATTTTTGTAAAATAAGATGGTATTTTAATTCATTTAAGGGTAAAAATGATCATTGATGGTGTAAAAATGAATTATTTTACAAACTTGTGATTCATTTTGTTATATGTACATTTAACACCATATATTTTCTAAACTTCCCTATACTTAATTTAATTGAAAAATTAAATGAAATTATAATTATAAAAAATTAACATGATAATTTTTAAATAAAAGTACAATTATAAAAAATTAACATCATGGATTTTGAGATTTTTTTTGTGTTATTAAACTCATGGGTGTTCTTGTAATTCTAATATTTTTATTTTTCAAAATTTTGTATAATAAAATGGTATTTTAATTCATTTATGGCTAAAATAGTCATTTGTTAGTGTCAAAGTGGTTGTTTAATACAAATTTAAAAACAAAGGTGATATAAAAGATATTTCAAAATTTTTTGGTGTTTAGATATATATATGACGAAACAAAGATGGCGCAGAGATAATTTTCCTTTATTGATATATTAAAATGTATTTTTTTTGTTTGTGAGTAGCATCATTACCTTGTTAAAATAATAATGTGCTCATTAAAGAATTATTATTATTATTATTATAATACAACAAATTTAAAACAATTAAATCAACCCCTTGATTCCTGTAATTTCTTTCATGTTTGACCATAAAAATAAAAAATTAAGTGAAAAAATAACCCATTAGACACGCCCATTGATTTCTTATAGGCATAATATACGTATAATTTGAGGGTAAGGAATGTAATTTTTAGTAGTAATAAATTAATAGCAATTAACAAGCAAAAAGTAATTTATTTATTCGTTAAGCAAATTGTTTTCAAAATGACTACAAGAAGATTAATGCGAAGCCCAAGTGCATGTCTTGTTATTTATCATTTTTCTCTTTTTAAGAAATAAACAAGTCCTTATGAATGTTTGATTGCAAATGCCCCAAGTTGAAAATCAATTTGAGGTTCCGAAATTATTCTCTCACTTACATGTTTCGCATGTCACATGTCATCCCTCCATTTCGTTTGCCGAAAGAATAAAGTAAATAACAAGTGCATGTATTGTTACAACATTACCGCATATCGTTTTCATAAAGAAAAGACAGAAAATTAAAGTTACATTATTAATTAAATTATTGGTTACCAGCACTTCTAATGCTGGCAGCTCTTTATTTATTTTTAAAATATATAGTTGTTTGTTTTTTTTTTCTTAGTCTTATGCTTATTTCGCCTAAAAAACAAAATCTTGGTTATAATAATCCCACATGTTTTTGGCATGCTTCATTCTACGTAATTCTAATCAATCGGACTATATTTTATTTGGGAAAATTTTCTAATTTTTTTTTTCTTCTCAAAATTAATTAAGAATTAACTCTCCTCTCATCCGTCTAAAGAATCTCTTTGATGTTACAATATTAAATAACTCAATGCACTTTTTAAAAGATAAAATTGGTTTTTATGTATTAAATGAATCTGATGGCTGAAAAATTAATAAACTTTAACATTATTATTTTTGAAGTAAGAAAAAACGACATTTAACCACACACGTTTTTTAAGTTAATAGAGTTTTAGAATGATTAATTTCATCAATTAAAAAGGGAGATTTTGATTATTTTTTACATTTTACCGACTTGTGTCATGTATATATATCAATAGTCTATCTCATCAACTCAACTGATAAACTTTTTTGAGTTTTTCCATTGTTCTACTCATCAATATTTGTATTATCAACAGCAATAACAGCAGCAGCAGAGCAACAAATATAAGACAAATACTAAATTACAATATATGTAATTTATTTTTCTTACATAAATAATATATAAATAGTATTAGAAATATTATTCTTGCAAGAGAGGGAATGTACCGTAACTTAGCAGCCCCTTACAGTACAGTAATAGTAATAATAAATGAAGGTGGGGCAGCACTTTTAATGGTAAAATGACAGGAGCCGCAGCGACAGCAAGTGGTTGTGATGTTATTGTTTGCAGCAGTCGGGTGGTGCCCGGTTATGGTTATGGTTATGCTTATGCTTGTGGGTGGCATCAAATTCCAAATAATGGATCGAAGTGGAGCACTTCACAAGATGTATATTCCTATTTTTCATCCCCACCCCCACGTTTATTTCCAAGTAAATAATCCATCCACATTCCATGTGTCATTTGCGTTATCAATCTTTGTTATAAAAATGTAAACAAAAACCAATTTCCAATTTAAAAAAAAAAAAAAAAAGAAATTAGAATTCCAACTTCCAAAGTTATTGGACAAACTTCTTGTCATTAGCCTCAGTTGTACAAAATTTGAAAGGTCTTCTTCTGAGGAACAAGCAGCCATTAAATCTCTTGATGGAGAATTTTATGCAAAAAAATTTACAATCAAGACAAATGCCAATGTCAATCTCAAGAAATTAACCCTAAACTCAATATACCCAAAATAAATAAATAAATGATCTCCACAAAATTAAAAATGTGCTTTATTCTCTCTCCTTTCCTAATCTAACTTTCGGACCCCAAAGGCACATCGTGCTTGTCACTATTGATACTTTGCCCATCTTCATAAAATCAGAGTTCGTGGCCACATGCAGAATCATAAACAATGAACCCCACTAAAAGTGGGCCCCACCGAGAATGATCAGGTGGTTGAGCTTACACATGCTCATAAAGGGGACCCCACTTTTGCATGATGTGAGCAGCAAAAACATACCACAAGAGGTCTTTCCCAGCCATGATTAGAATTTAGAAAACAACATGACGCAGTGCCAATTCAGTGATCCACACCTTGTTTATTACTTAACCGCGGCCTTATTAATTAGTAGTCTTAAGATTGTTAAATTTTAAAATTATTTTCGAAATTTACTATATTCTTCAATAATCCATGCGTTTTAAATTTAAAATCATAGAGTATATATGGTGGGGGGGAAGCCTTGCTATCATGCCAATCACACTTTACGAAATGTTAAATAGCTGAGAATATCTTTTAAAAAATAAAGGTGATTAATCAAGACCGTTGATTAAGATCATAGGGGCCCTAGGAATTTGCTGTAATCAGCTGTCGATGATCACAATGAGGGCTGAGTGACGCAGTAGATTAAAAAGTATGTGGGACACGCAAATCGCCAAACTAGAAAAGTTCTAGTTGTCATTTTAGACAGAAGAAAGAGAGGAAGGAAAAACGGCAAATAACATCCCGGCACCCTCTTATTTGATACAATAACTACCCAGTCCCCCTAAGCTTAAAAATTTTAAATATCATCCGCAAATCATATGTTAACTTTACGATAGTTAAATATTAAGTGGAGTTAAGGTAAAAATGAGAATATTAATTTAAAATTTGCTTCACAATCGGAATTGATGCAATAAGACATCCGTAGTCTAATGACAATTTTTTTTTTAATCTGTAAATTCATCTTCAAATAGAGAAGGTTTAAATCTTATTATTTAGATACTTACCTTAAAGTTTAATTTTTTTTTGGTTAAATAATTTTAATAGTATAGTACCTTATGATTTTAGACTTTTGGCTTCAAATATATCTAAAATAAAATAATTCTTACAGAGCTAAATGTGATATCGTTGAATTCACATGTAAGGCTCATTAGACTCAAACAGCATGCAATCTTAAATTAGCCTTACATGTGAAAGAGGATGTCGGTATTTTCATACTAAAAAATCCTTATTGAAAGGAGTAAAATTTTTTGAAACCTTTAAATAAATAATAACAAAAGTTGATTCATGTTGACTATATAAAAATTTCGTTAATCATACATAGAAAGATAATAGCTAGCAATTTTACTATCAAAATTTGGAAAAATTTATATATAGAGAGAGAGAGATTGAAAACATTTTAAGAAAGATGATACATATTAAATATTTTCAAATGCAAAGTGCCTCTCAAATTTGTATTTGCTAAACCTAATATACATATTTTAACTAAAATATATCTTTGAATTTCAATGATTACCCACTCAAACTTAGGAATTCATTGTAGTTATCGTTTATGTTATGAATGAAACTTAGAGCTTGTGAATGGGCATGCATATTTGGAGTGTGTTTACCTTTTGGAGGGAAATGGAGTGGAGGGGGATGAGAGTGGGAATCAAGTGTTTACTTAGTTAAAATAGAAGGGGAGTGTGAGTCCCACTTCGTGGGCCCCACTCTTTTTTGGAGTTGGGAGTGGGAGTAGTCCCACTCGCACCTCTTCCCATTTTGCTTATTTTTTTATTAATTTAATATAATTAATATTTCATACAATAAAATAAATAATATTATATTTATTTAAATAATAATATTATATTATTTTATAAATTTAATAATAATAATAATAAATTTATTAAAAAAAATATTATTAATATAATATTATTTTATAAATTTAATAATAATAATAATATATTATTATTATTATTATTATTATTATTATTATTATTATCATCTTTATTTTAAAATATTATATTATTATAGATATTTAAAAATAATAGTATTATATTTATTTAATATTAATAATTAATAATAATAATATCTTTATTTTTAATTTACATAATTAAAATTAAAATTAATAAAAATTGTGATTTACATTTAAGAATATTAAAAATTATTATTAATTTACAAATATAATAAAATAAATAGTTTATTATATTCAAATATATTTTTTATTAATTTTATAATTAAAAATTACAATTCTTTAAATAAGGATAAAACTGTAATTTGATACTATTTACTCCTAATTCAAGACAAAGTAAACATATAATTAGATTCTTATTCCGACGCCATACTCCCATTCCAGTATAAGTAAACAACCTATTCTCACTCCCACTCCCACTCCCACTCCCACTCCACACTCCCAATCTCAAGATTTTTACTGCTTAAAATTTTCACTCCAATCCAAAAAGTAAACGTTATCTCAAAGTAGCTCTTTAGAGAATTTGGTACTGGTGCAACAAATATGTTTTTACTCTAAAGAAAATAACAATAGTAAAATAATGTGGTTGGTAGGGACTAAAGAGCAATAATAGTAAGGTGAAAAGTGCTTTGGGGGTCAAAATATAATTATGTAAAGTATAAGGAGCTTAATATAAGTTTCATGTTAAAAAAATGAAAAAGAAATAAAAATCAGGCACGTTTAAAGCTACTTCCTCGACATTTCTTCCGACCTCTTCTTTCTCTTTCTCTGATTTTCTCTCCGTGTGCTGAAGAAACCAAACAGAAGAGGGAGAAAGGGAAAGAGGGAAGAAGGAGAGAGAGAGAAAGAAAGCAAAGCTTAAGACTTCAAATCTCTGATAAAAAGACCCGAAAGACTCTCTCCCTTCTCTTCTCATTTCCTCTTGCCATTTTTTATTTTTTACTTCTTCGCACATTTTAAAATCAGCGCAAGACTCTCTCTCCACACATTTCTCTCGTCATGTTTTCGTTAAGCAGAAGCGCTTTTCTGGTAATATAAATCTTGCCCATTTCTCTCTTTTTTGAAGATCATCATCTTTTTCATTTCAAAAAATAATTTTTTCTTTTATATTGAATCCTTACATATTGAAAATTTATCTTTTTAATCATTTTTTTTTTTGGTGAGTTTTCACTTGATTTGTGTTAATGGCTAATCTGTTTCGAGGTCATTATTCTTTGTTCCTGCATAATCTTTTTATCTTCTCTTACATTAATGAAATTTCAACCCTTTTTTTCCTGGTCCATTTCAGCTGATTTGCATATCTGAGTATAAACAAACTTAAAATTCACATTTTCCTGAAAAAAAAAAATTTGTTCATGTATAGTTCTGTTCATATTAGCTCTCAATTGCAATCAAAATTTCAATTATAGCTTAACAAATTAATTTAAAAAATTGGTATAAGTAAATCCATATTTGAGTTTTTTTTCCCCTAAGCATCCACATTAAAAAAATTCAAAATTTAAAATTTTTTAGCTCCTTGTTGATATTTGATATGAACATATTAAATTTTTTTTTTTGTGTTGATCAGAATAATCCTGCCAGCATATCAGGTTCGTTCCCTGATAAGCAGAGAAGAATGCTGCCTAGAAGAGTGGTGATTGCTGGCTTGTCTAACAGAGATAAGAGTAACGGCAGTCTTTTAATGGCAACCGATGAAAGCACAGCTACATTGAAAGAAATGAGAGATGGCTATGCCGAAGTTGTGGACCCCAAGTCCGGTGTCAGCGGTGGGGTCCAGGATGTTTACGGTGAGGATACCGCCACCGAAGACCAGCCTGTCACCCCTTGGTCTGTCTCAGTTGCTAGGTAATTATCGCATCATTCATTAATGATCACGAGGTTACTTTGTTTGTGTCAGTTTAAATTGAATTTAGAGTTATTTTTATTTACTTTTGATATTTTGTGTGTTGTTTGATGGAGTTAATTTTGTTGTGATTCATTTGTTTAGTCATTTAATCTGATACTTTTGTGTGGTGTCATTTAAAACATTTTTGTAGGACCAAAGAGAGAGTAAAACTATTTTAGTTAAACTACTCAATGACTTTTTCATGGGAATTATGTCATCAATCCAAATCCAACCGTTGAATCAACTCCATTTTCAATGAATGTGAATTATGTCATGTAAACAAGTTTCATTTTTTTTTTGTAACACAATTTCAATTGGATTGCTCAATGTGATGAGTGCAATGATTATGGTAAGATTAATGAAATTTCAATTGTTTGGTTTTGTGATTCAATGACAATTAGTGCAAACTTTCTCATCTTGAATCACCAGATAAGTACATCAAGAATATGGTTAATTGTCTGGACCTTCGAGATTACTATATTTGACATCTGTCATTATTCTTGGAGATAGCTATAGTCCATTTCCAGCTCTGACTGGTAATGATGTAAATGTAATGCACTGTTGTTGATGCCATAGCTCCATAGGGAGGGTTTCTTACGTTATCTTTCATTTGTTATTGAAGAATGATTTGTTAATTTTACCTTCCATTTAATACTTTTTTTTCCCCTTTGGGTTAGTGGGTATTCTTTGTTGAGAGATCCACACCACAACAAAGGGCTTGCCTTCTCTGAAAAAGAAAGGGATTCACATTACTTGCGCGGTCTTCTCCCCCCTACAGTTATATCCCAAGAGCTCCAGGTTATCCATCCAGCATTTACTTTCTTTTCTTTTTTCTTTTTCCCTCTTTAATCTTTATTCCATTCTTCTGTTTTGCTGGACCTGTGTGATATTTGATTAACCTTGCTACTTCCCTCGCCAGGTGAAGAAAATGTTGCACAATATTCAGCAGTACCAAGTTCCACTCCAAAGGTACATGGCCATGATGGATCTTCAGGTACCATTCTGACAATTCTTTCTGATGTTGATATCACACAGTCAAAATCTTAAAAAAAGTTTTAATATAATTGGTTCGGTTCTTTCTGGATTACAGGAGAGAAATCAGAAACTGTTCTATAAGCTTCTCATTGACAATGTTGAGGAGTTACTCCCAATTGTCTATACTCCAACCGTTGGAGAAGCTTGCCAGAAGTACGGGAGCATCTATAGTCGTCCTCAGGGTGTTTTTATCAGTTTGAAGGATAAGTATGTAGTTCCCCGTGTTATTGATTTGCTTGTAGCTTCTGATTTAATGCTTGTTTGCTTTTCGTGTTCAAACTGATGAGCATCTCTTTACAGGGGGAAGGTTCTTGAGGTATTGAGGAACTGGCCTGAGAAGAATATTCAAGTCATTGTTGTCACTGATGGGGAGCGGATTCTAGGACTAGGAGATCTTGGTTGTCATGGAATGGGAATCCCTGTTGGCAAACTTTCTTTATACACTGCGCTTGGTGGAATTCGTCCTTCAGCTGTAAGTATCACATGATAACTACTAATGTTTTAGGTCAAAACCCACATGTCTCTCATTTAATGCTTTTCTCTGTTCAATAAATCTACTGCTCCACTAAATTTACAACCTATTTCAACTCCCTTACACTAGCTATCTATAGAACTTTACATTTCTTAAAGTATCTTATTCGGAGCTTGATGCCACCATATATAGAGTTGCTATCATGATTCTTATTTGATAAGTTACTGATGTTTTTGTAATTCACAAGGTTGCTGTCGTTTTGCTTTCTTGTTACAACTAATAAAAGTGTTACCATTGCTGTCGGTTGTTTCAGTGCTTGCCTGTAACCATTGATGTGGGGACAAACAATGAGAAGTTGTTGGATGATGAGTTCTACATTGGGCTTAGGCAAAAGAGGGCTGTTGGACAGGTTCTTGATTTGTTTGGGAAATTCTCTGGTCTTCCATTATTCATTTGAGTTGAGTTCATTTATAGGAACTTTCTGCCTTTATGTTCTGCTTAATTGATTTTCTCTTCCTTGTGCTAGGAATATGCTGAGTTGCTACATGAATTTATGACAGCTGTGAAGCAGAACTATGGGGAGAGAATTCTCATTCAGGTAGTTTAGTATGGGCTAAGGACAGATTAAGCATTCTGAATTGCAGACTTCTTCTCCACGTCATCTAAACCTGGTTGCTGTGTTTTGCAGTTTGAAGACTTTGCAAACCACAATGCTTTTGATCTGCTTGAAAAATATGGCACTACCCATCTTGTTTTCAATGATGATATTCAGGTCATTAATTTATTTTCATTTGTGATATTTGGGATTATTGATGAATTGATCTCTGAAATTAGGTTAATCTTTCAGGGGACAGCATCTGTGGTCCTTGCAGGTCTTATTTCAGCAATGAAATTTCTTGGAGGAAGCTTAGCTGACCAAACATTTTTATTCCTTGGTGCAGGAGAGGTGAGTTCACATTTTTCCTATTCAGATGTCTTTAATCTGCTTTTTTATTATTTTTCCAACTTGCTCTATAAAGGGAAACCCTAGACAGGTTTCAGGGTTTGTAGAAGATGAATAGGAAAGTGGGAGGAAAATGAATAAATTCATTGGTTTAGAACTTATGAAATATATGCTTTTGTACGAATAACTGCTCACTCTGTATCAAGACCCTCTGTTTAAGCCCTTTTCACTTATATATACAACTGCTTTGTTGCTGCATCTCACTTCCGTTGTTTGGAAAAACAGGCTGGCACCGGAATAGCAGAACTCATAGCTCTTGAGATATCTAAACAGGTTTATAACCTATTAGCATAATGTTCTTCTACATATTTTATCTTGGATTTTGATGGAAGCTCCTCATGTAAAAGCAATCTAAAGGCAAGTAATACCTGATTCTCTGTGTAGACAAATATGCCGCTGGAAGAGACTCGCAAAAAGATTTGGCTTGTGGACTCAAAGGTAGATAACTTGATCTTATTCCTTGCATTGTGAAGTAGTTAGTTGATTCTGTGTCCCTGTTTGTTTTCTACCTAGTCTTATAAGCTTTTGTGTGCCCCCTTTTTTTCTCCCCACTGTTGCAGGGATTGATTGTCGGTTCCCGTTTAGAATCTCTCCAACATTTCAAAAAGCCGTGGGCTCATGAACATGAACCTGTTAAGGAACTAGTAGATGCCATTAATGTGTGAACACTCTCTCTCTCTCTCTCTTCTCACATATATATCTCACCTGCCCATTGAAGTGAAAATTCTTATTATTTGGACTTTGTTTTGTATTTGTATTTTGTCAGGAAATCAAGCCAACAATTCTGATTGGAACATCAGGACAAGGTCGAACATTTACTAAAGAAGTTGTTGAGGCTATGGCCTCCTTGAATGAGGTACAATGTACGATTTTTTGTTTAAAAAAAAAAATCAATGCATTTGCTAATGAAGAAGCTAACTCAACTTTCTTGTGTATGACTGCCTGCAGAAACCCATTATTTTTTCTCTTTCCAACCCAACTTCACAATCTGAATGCACTGCAGAAGAAGCTTATACGTGGAGCCAGGTAAACCATAGCATATATCTTATCATCAGGGGCATCACGTCTTCACCCCAATTTGTCCCTTTCACATTGTTTTTGTTCTATATAGTTTAATAATGATCCTTCACTTTTCTTATGTCACTTGCAGGGCCGAGCCATTTTTGCAAGTGGGAGCCCATTTGATCCGTTCGAATACGAGGACAATGTTTTTGTGCCTGGCCAGGTCTGACCTTTACAATTTAAAAAGCATGCCTATATCTATATAGATGAGTCTCCTAGGACTGAATTTTTTTTTATCCATCTTTTTATTTGTTTTTGGTTATTCAGGCAAATAATGCATACATTTTCCCTGGACTTGGTTTGGGGTTAATAATGTCTGGTGCAATCCGTGTTCACGATGACATGCTTCTGGCAGCAGGTGAGTTCACATTGTTTTGAACATTTTAGATTTCACCTTAAGTTGCTGAGTGAAATGGGTGAAGAAGTTGACTGTAGACAATTTTATGCTGATAGACTAACCACCAAAATTTTTCCCCGCTTTTGGTAGAAGTTTTGGTTCTGGTTTTCCTATATTATCACGATAATCAGACTACACCTGCTAGAGGAAACTTATTAAGTCTCAGCTATTGGTGGGGTAGGCCTTTGTGTATAATTTGACGTGTTTTGCTCCTCTCTCATTCTCTTGTTCAACAGAATTGAAGTTTAATAGTCATTTTGATAGTTTGACAAAATCATCTCAACTTTTCCAAGCTGCATCGTGATAAATTGGTAGCTCGTATTAGATACTCTTTTGAGATGTTTTCCCAATATTTATTGCGCCACGAAAAACTTTTTCAGATGTTTTACCAAAGTATTTTGTTCTTTGTAAAATGATCCTTTATGAGTTTGAGTATCACTCAAGAAAAACATATCCCCGGAATTTAAGTGACAACTCATTTACATTTTCTTGGTACAGCGGAAGCATTGGCTGGACAAGTAACACAGGAGAACTTTGACAATGGACTCCTCTACCCACCATTTAAGAACATCCGAAAGATTTCAGCTCATATTGCTGCAGAAGTGGCTGCAAAAGCATACGAACTTGGTGAGTTCCCCATTCTAATGATTCAGCTACCTATTTTATGATATTATCATTATCATTGTTGTAAGCAACTAGTATCATGCTTACGATTATGCAATTGGGTTTCTAGGTTTGGCGACTCGCCTCCCTCCACCTAAGGACCTGGTGAAGTATGCTGAGAGCTGCATGTACAGCCCTGCTTATCGAACCTACCGGTGAAATGAAAGCAATTTGATACATTTGCTGTTTTGGATTAACATTACTCATAATACTAGTCTGTTCTTTTATTTTTTCACTTGGGCTCCTTTTTGGGAAAATGATACTCGCTCTTCCTCCTTTCTTCTGTGAAGTCACATAAGTTACATGGTGGGTAAGAAGAAGCATGGTGGGTAGTGGTAGTTGCATCTAGCAAAGTAAAAAATATAGCATGAAAAATGTTGTTGTGGACTTGGAAATTTTACATGAAATGAAATTCAGGTTACCAAGTTGTCTCTTTCCCGTAGCTCTCAATTGCATTCTCTCTTGACCTGGGGCTCAACAGTCTTTTCTCAACGCTCTTTTAAGTAACTTATCTCCTAAGCTGAAATAGGATATCAAACTCAAAGCATAATTGATTTGTTTGCTTTAATATTTCATAAAATCAAATCTCTCTCTAATCCTGATTCGAGTTGGATCTTTTACATTGAAATAACCGGTACCCACAATTTCATGGGTTGCAATTGCTTACCATATGTATGTAATGTAGAAGCATTTTGCAAAAAGCAAATGTGAGGAATGAACAATTGCACGTAAAGATAAAATTTCAACCCGGCCACCATCCATCATATTTATTCTTATTAATGAATGTGTATTTTTTTATTTTTAAGACTATGAAAGTAACAATCCTTCTTCATGGACGTACCTGTCTTGAGGACGGCTTTGGTGAATTTTTTCAACATATTTTAAACCAAATATGTGACTAAAAGTAAATTTTATACACTATGATGGTCTCCCACTTTTATCTTACAAGGGGTATATTTTTTCTTTCTAAAATTTAATATCAAAATGGATTAGTGTCACATTCGCAAGTAATAGAAGAATTTAATTGAATTAGATTTCAAAAATGAAGTTCTCAAACGGAATCAATTAAGCATCATGTCATTTTCTAAACCTTCTTTGCCCAACCTTTTTGACTCTTGTAGAGTCTTAGAAGAAGGGGTCGATTACTTGGTCTACAAAAACTTTTCAATGGAATTGCATTGCTCCTTCATTTTCTTTGCCTCTTAATAATATTCACGGTCAGAAGAAACTTGCAACTTGGATTTACCCTTAAGAAATTGCAATACCAAAATCGTACTTAAAAAATTGCAAATTGGATGATTAGCAAAAGACATAAATTATTGCACTTATTGTGGGCGGTTTTGCTTTACTCCATTGATTTCATGGATAAAGAATGGTAGCAGACCACCATACCCAATAATTGCAAGAGAAGCTCATCTTTCTTACAATTTCAATGACAATGATTGAATGATATGCAAAACTTGTTTAATCTAAAACATACGAACTCCAAATTTGATACATGAAATTTGAAATCAAGTGAAGGGTTTTTGAAATCAATTCATTTATGCCCACCCCCTATATATAATTAATTAATTAGATGGTCATTTTCCACCTCTCAAATTGCAAAGAATGTCTCATATCCATCTGATTTGGCATGAAATATTATCCTAGATGTTCTAGTCTACCAAAATATGGTAGGTGAAAGATTTCTTCTATAGTTCCACCCAAGTCTCAAGATGGTCATTTTATTCCCCTTAATTGGATATTTATTCAAATTCACATTGATTTTAATATTATGTAAAGTACAACTAGATATAATAAGCCCATAAGAAATCCACAAGAAAATCTAATACAAAAATCCATAGTTAAATTCCAATAGAGCCTACTATGGCCCACAGAAGACAATAATAATTAAACTCCCATATTTATTTGATTAAATTTATATTTTTGCACAAATCAATATAGGGAAGTATGCACACTGTGTTAATTTTTTTTTAATGTTATATAATTATGTACAATATAACTAGATATTTAAGCCCACCAAAAATGTATGATAAAGCCTAATATGAAACCTACAGTTAAATCACACATAGCCATTATAAAACCCAACACAGAAAATCGTAATAATTAATTAAAAAAACTTATTTATTTTTTAACTAATCTTTTCATTTTATATCAATTTGTTCATGTTTAAACATAATAAAATATTTTTTTTCTTTTTCTTTCAGTTTACATGTGAATGTGATCTACACTCTTCAGAGACTAATACACAGTACAATCCCACCAAATTTTTATTTTATGTCCTTTAAAAGAAAAACAACCCACGCCCACATACAAACACACTGAATCACTGAAAAAAAAATCATTTATCATCCTCGGCTTATATTTTTATTGAGTTTGTTTTTATTTTATTTTATTGAGTTTGTTGAATAAAGCATTTTGTATGAAAAAATTCTTCTAATTCATTAAAAAAAATTATCTTAGTTTCAATGCCACCTAAGTTTTTGATAAGAAGACTTCATGAATATAAATGGGGTTTTGGTAAGTTACATGAACATAGCACACAAAAGCATGCAAAAAATTGTAACAAAATAACATGCCCTACATGCTTTTGTTTGAGATGTAAGTTATATTTGATATAACTTAGCGGGACCCATATAAATGATCTGCCCGGCCCTAACAATAGAAGAATGAATATGCCATTTCCAATCCACTTTCTTTTTATAAAATATAATAAGGGAAATTATCAGTCGTATATCCTTAAGTGTCACTTGTATCAAACGTGTTACAATACTTTTAACATGTATCACTCATATACCCTAAGTTGGTGAAACGTTTCTGCCGTCCACCAATCCGTTACCAATCATTAAATGTTAACGTTAATGTGACAAAATGACAATTTTGTCCTTGAAACAAATGAGCTGTGATTAAAAAACGACATGTCTTCTCTTTAAGTGAGATGACAATGTTTTCATGAACGATATGTCGTTTCATTAGAATATTACCGGATGACATGTCGTTGAATATATTATTATTGAATGACATATCGTTTGATGACCAAAAAAATAATTAAACAAAATGAAACAAGCATAACACACACGACCGGATCTCTTCTTCTATTCTTCTCTTCACACACACACAATACAAAATCAAAGGGGCAGCCGATGGCACACTTACACACGTACGGTAATTTCCTTTAAAGAATTTCTTAGTCATACAAGTTAATAGTTTCCTCTGCGTCTGTTGTGCCGTCTCCGATCATGAGTGCTATCGCTGTGATGGTGTGCTAACTGATTTCTCTTTGCTTTTGTATTGTGTTCATGTGAAGAGAAGAAGAGAAGAAGGGAAGAAAAGAAGAAGAGAAGAAGAGATCCGGTCGTATGTGTTGTGCATATTTCCTTTTGTTTAACTGTTTTTTTTTTAAGCAACGACATGTCATTTGATAGTACTACAGTTAAACGACATGTCATCTTATAATATTACTGTGAAAAGACATGTCATCTGGTAAAACGTTGTCATTAAAATGACATATCGTTTGTTATCACAGCTTCTCTTATAGTAAAAGACCACACTACTCCTATGACGTCAGCATATTCTAACGGCCGGTAACGGATTGGTGGACGGCAGAAATGTTTTGACAAATTAGGGTATACGAGTGATAGATATGAAAAATATTATAGTACGTTTGATAAAAATATCACTTAAGAGTATATGACTGATAATTTTCTAAATAATAATAATAATAATAATAAATCTACTTTCTTAACCACGCACCAATATAATATATATATATATATGCCAATTTGTCACAGAAGCAGCAACTGTGTTCACTTATTAAGATCTTGATTCTTGTTTTGATTAATTTTATCTTATGATAATCTATTTTTCTTTTTCTTCTTTTCTCATAGATTCCTGGAAATTCACTCATAAGATAACCTTTTTTTTTTTCTGTTCTTTCATTGAAAACTGAAAAGATTGAAGAAAATGAAAATGTTTAGCCTTTTTCTAGATGATTAAATTAACAAAAGTCTGCCCAATCCTTGACTTTAGCTTTGCTTTTGCTTCGTCCATTAATAAAAATATTATTAATTGAAAAGCCTGTGCTGCCACGTGGCTATGCATTCACCTGTCTTCCCCAATCAACATTCATTGTATCTGTCTTAAGATCTTAAGATATATGGAAATGGATCTAGAGTTTTTCTTATGCTGAGTATTAGATCAACGGTCAATAATTAATTAAAACAGTTATAAATCGTTAATTCCGTGTTTAAAAAAAAGCTCAGCACGAATCTTTATAAAAAAAAAAAAAGAAATCTTAAGATATATACCATTAATTTTCTTGAGTTTATTATTATTTATTTATTTATTTACGCGATGATGATAATAATAACAATATCTTCTCCCAGGAACAATGAATTTGGTCGATAAAATCATGTGGTTGCGGCTTTTGGATCTTGGGATTTTTTTTTTTGTTATTTAGATTGAGATTAAAATCCTCTTAATTAATAATATATATGTCCCAGGCACCCATTTTGGGCTCACTTATTGTTGCAATGTCCCTCGACATGTATTTTTAGAGTGGAGTGCATGCTAACCAAAGAATATAAATAATAAGTGAAAAACAATATGTTATGTAATCAAATTATATCTTAATTTCGATTTAAAATAATGATACATGAGAGATGAATCATCTCATTTACTATCATAAAATTATGTGAAAATGGGATAAATCATCAAGTGACGATGATGAGATCTTTTAAGTAAAAATAAATATTAAGGATAATATAGAATAAATGATTGCTATTATCATCCTCAAGGATAAGGTTAAAACTTATAACTTATGGATAAAAGAATCCAACTTTTTTTTTACATATTATAATGATGATATTTTATCTTTTGCTACAAGTTGACAATGGATGTGCACAACAACTTTAATTAATATAAAATTGATACGTCTTATTAGGGTATTTATTTTGCATCATTACATGGTTAAAAAAGTAACAAAATATTATCATTTAACAGTACTCAAATTATTGGGTAATGCAGTCGCAGCCGAAAGTGACCGTGTTACAAAAAAAAACACACCGAGAATTTTATCAACATTTTCCATGTTTTTTATTAACTCTCTAAATAAGAATAAAAATTTGCTTAAAATTCAAGAAAAGCAAAAGACCCATTAACTGGCTACTGCTACCCGTACACGTGTGCTCTAAATCCACCAGAAACCTTCTTATCTTCTACCCCACAGAGTATTATCGTCGGTCAACACATTTCCACGTGGCGTCATCAGACTGGCGAAGTGCATCATCCACCAGCCTCTCCGAGAGTTCTATTTGATTTGAAACTCTTCCAAGTTCCCAACCTTTCTTGACGAAATTAATAGTGAAGTCAATTAAAAGGGCAGTTTGGTCATAAGAATCGAACACGTTTCAGCGTTTCGGACAAGAACTGGGAACTGAGAAGTCCTCCAAAAATTTCCTACGATTTGGATAATGTTTCGGTGTCGGGATGAGTTGCTGGCCGTTCGTTTCACTTAATGAGCCAATACAAAGGATCTTCAAGTTGGTACTCCTATAGATTGCGATTGTTTCTCAACTTTACCAACAGTAACGTGTTTTTTTTTCTTTTTTACTTTTTTAAGGTCAATTTAATGAGCCTTTCCTATTCTTTTATTAAATTCATATTCCTATATTTATGAAACTGGCTAAATTAAAAATAGATCTATTTTAGACTTGCAAAATTGGCTAAAAAACATTTTTCCCTTTTTTTTGGGTCCATTTTATGAGCCATCTCTATTTTGTATAGTAAAATGAGAAAAATAATTAGTTGAATAAATAGATAATAATGGCCGATAAAGCAATTTAAAGATGTGTTTGAGAAAATATAATATAAAAATGTAACAATTTGATTTTTAGTTTCTTGTTGCAAGCCATTGTCAATATATACTATTTTTTTTTCTTTTTTTGTCCCATACAGAACAAATTTTGAGGAGTGAATGCATAACAATATTTGTTTAGTGAAATTTCTTATCGAATTAAAGTCACTTCAATTTTTTTTTTAAGGAAATATCCATCCAGACCTACATTTTTTTTTTGAAATAAATAGTATTGAAGATATTCATTTTTATTATGTAGATTGTGTAGTCGTATATATATATACTAAAGATAAAATTGATAATAATTTCAAGCGGAAATTACATTTTAAATATATTAGTGATCATACTATTTTTATTTATTTAAGGGTATTCAAATATTTAGATGGCTACCAGTACCCTTTTATTAAAAAAAATTGATTATCTTCTATTTCTATTTATTTTAATAGAGTCATAATTAAAATTCCAATCACGTTACAAACAAAATCTTAAAAACATTATAAACCTATATCTAACTTAGGCTTCTTCTTTTTTTTTGGGGGTTATCCACAGCATCTGTAACTTGAAAAACATTTATCACATGACCCAAAATAACCAAAAAAAAATTCACATCAATTTCTATCTTATCCAAACATGCATTAAATTATTATTTATCATATAATTCATATATTTAGCATGTAAGTAATTTTTTACTTTTACCTACATAGAAAATGAAGAAAATAATTATCTGTTTCCCGAAATTACAGGCAGCACCAAAATAAAATCAGAAATCAAAACACAAGCATAACAACCAAGTCAAGTCGTGGACGTTATCTTCATTCCAAGGGTAAAATCGTCAGTAAACTTTATCTTTAACGAACGTTCCACCGCAAATCTCTCTCTCCTTCTCTGTACCTATGTCATCAAAATACCAAATTTACCCCTGCGCCACTAATAAATCTCTCCTCGTCTGTCATTCCATCCCTCGTTCCATGCAAAGCAAAATCACACGCACACTCTCTTCCCCCCCTCAAAATTTCCAAAATAATTATAATTTAAATATTTAATTTAATTAATTTATTATAGATACACGAATTTAATCGACTCGCGGCGGCGGTAACCGGCGATGACACGGCGGTGCTCACATTGCAGCAACAACGGGCACAACTCGCGTACGTGTCCCGCGCGGGGCGGCGGCTCTTCGCCGGGCGTCGGCGGCCTGAAGTTGTTTGGCGTCCGGCTTACGGACGGCTCGATAATCAAGAAGAGCGCGAGTATGGGGAACTTGTCGGCGCTGCACTACCATAGCTCTTCGTCGGCAGCCGCTTCGCCGAATCCTGACTCCCCGTTATCGGATCACGTGCGTGACTCGACTCACTTGACCGATGGTTACTTGTCGGATGACCCGGCGCACGGGTCTGGTTCGTCGAATCGGCGTTGCGAGAGAAAGAAAGGTGAGCACTTTTTTTCATTTATTTTTCTCAAATGAATGGAATGGCAGTTTCGTAATTTTGGCGTTCCTGTTTGGTTGTTTTGGGTTTGAAATTTGGTGTTCTTGAATCTTAAGGTTTTTGTTTGTTAATGATAATGTTATGTTTTAATAAAAAATTTTTAAATGTTATGTTTTATTTTTTTTTTACGTTTGAGCTAATTTATTGGAATAATAAGCTTTATTTTTGTTTTGTGAATTAATTTAATTTTGTTAATGAAGATTGAACTTGTTTTTCAACATATCAACTACATGTTTTGTATTATTTATTTATTTATTTTTAAAATAATCACTCCTACTATATTTGTTGTTATAATTCTCTGCAATCTCTGGTTGATTTCCAAAGTTTCGTACTTTTTTTTCTTTAAAAATGCAGCTTTATTTATTTTTTAATTAACTTGTCAATTATTTGATGTTGTGATTAGAGTTGCACTTCAATTTTCAAAAATTTTCCGCTTAAATATTCTTATTTGCCTGAAGGTTTGTATTGTACATGTTGATTGTGAAAGTTGGGATATAAAAGAGAACCTTGGTATTTCTTCATTCTCAAAAGCATATTGGAAACCCAATCTAGATTTGAAAAAAATAAAATAAAATAAAATAACTATTTTTGTTTGATTTGATTAATGACTATGTTTTGACCTGGACTTGCAGTACCATTTTTCTTGGAATTGGACCTGCAAGTACTTAGTAAATCTTTGAATTGTGGAAAACTTTACTGTTTATTGCAGTCTCATGACTTTTGAGTTTTGACTCTACTTGTTACTTGCATTGAAGGAGCAGATTGTATAACAGTGAAGAGCCTTAAGAACGAAAAGTTGTTTTTGAGTCTTTGACATACATTACTGTGGCTTGTTTGGTTTTGATGTTTGTTACTAGTCTTGGTTTCTTGACAAGTGGCATGACCTCTATCTTACAATTATGTCTTATCTAGCAGATCACCACGTTATGGAGGTCTAGTCATATTTTGGTAGAAAGTGTTAAAAACACAGTTCTTTCTTGGTTTTGTTTGCTTAGAAGTTTTTGTGGTATCATAGTTTACATAAGTAATTGGTATTGCATCGCGATTATTTACTTAAATATTGGCAGACATCAGGGGCTATTATAGATAAGCTCTGCATTTGTAAGGTTATTTTGGTCGAACATTCCCTTGCTTGTTAGCTTGTTGTGCCTGTGTTGGAGCTAGTTTACGTCAGGCTTTTACCTTCTCCCTGCACATGGATGTTACCAGAGGCAAATTGGTTAGCTTTTGAAAGTTTTCATTATGATTCCATGCAACATTTGCTTTCAACTAGGCAACTAGCAATAATTCAATAATTAGTTTATTCAATTTAGCATCACAAGTTTACAACATCTTTGCCATTTGCGTTGATCAACAGAGCTGTAGTTGACAAGTAGCTCACAAATTTGGTTGACTGCTACTTTGATGAGAAATCAGTCGCTGATCTTGTGGATTATGACAAAAAAAGGAGAATATGTTGCTTCATTTTTTTTTCTTTTCTTTTCTTTTCTTTTCTAACTGAATTACTTTGTTTGCCAATTTTCACTTCATTTTTATGTAAATTGGTGTTTACTGCATGCATGATACCTTCATTGTATGACCAGGGCAACAGCCCTGTATGTTGAATTACTCTCAATTTATCCATCTCGCTAATTTATATTTCATGAAGCATGACTAAGATTTTGTATCTGTAGCAATTGGAGATTTATTTTTACGCGAACTGGGTTTGTCTTACAGGTGTCCCATGGACAGAAGAGGAGCATCGCCTGTTTCTAATTGGCCTTCAGAAATTAGGGAAGGGAGACTGGCGTGGTATAGCACGAAATTATGTCGTGTCAAGGACTCCAACCCAGGTGGCAAGCCATGCACAGAAGTATTTTATCCGGCAGAGTAATGCTACTCGAAGAAAGAGGCGCTCCAGTCTTTTTGACATGGTTGCGGATGATATGGTTAGTCATGCTTCAAAAATGATACTCTTGCTTCATTATATTATTTTTCCATGATGCATATGCTGGAAGACAAGTGGTGTCCGGTAGCAAAGATGCATTTACCTTTTAGGTTTGCCTTGTTGCCGGTTTCATGATGCATCATCACTTTACAGAATATCAATACAGAAGAACACCCCTTAGATCATGATCGTAACAACGTTTTAGAAGTGTGCCTGTATTGATATCCTCAAGTAAATGCTTTGTCTTCCTGGTCATTGTAACAGATGAATTTGAATTTCACCTACCATCATATGAGCTAAATTAATGTAATTTCTGTTTCCAGGCCACAGATACCCCAACAGTGCCAGAAGAACAAGTAATGCTCCCATCTCCTCTTGCAAGAGAATCTGACAATACAAGCTCACTACCTTCTCTAAATCTTTCTCTGAATACCGAATTTGAACCCATGGAAGCCGAATGTAAAGAAAAAGAGAAGGATTCTGAAGAACCTGTTACTGATTTAAATGAGTTCACCCCAATGGTTACCAGTTTCTTCCCAGCATATATACCGGTCCCTTACACGTATTGGCCACATAATGCAGCCACCGGGGAAGAAGATAAGGATGCAGGGACTTCTCGTAATCATCCGATTCTTAAGCCAATTCCGATCCTTCCTAAAGAACCTGTGAATGTGGATCAACTAGTTGGCATGTCTCAACTGAGTATAGGAGAGACTGAAAGAGGCCTGAGAGAGCCTTCACCCCTTTCCTTGAAACTGCTAGGAGAGCCGTCGAGGCAGTCAGCTTTCCATGCAAATGCCCAAGTCAGCGGGTCAGATTTAAGCAAGGGCAAGACTACCCCAATACAAGCAGTTTGAATTGATGGGAATGATCTTCTATTTTTGTACAATTATATTTTCTCCAATGGAATCTTGCTTTTTTTTTTCTCCCTCGTTAGTCTAAAAGGTTTGCTTGCCTCTCTCTCTTTCTCTCGTAGGTTAAAATTAATACTAAATTTTATATTCTTTCAAACGGCATAACAGCTAAGACTGACATAATTCAATGGAATTGCCAAAAGAATTCTTAGCTTACTTTCTGCTACTGCTTTAAATATATTTCTATGGTACAAAGACTTGAATAAATCTATTGAGTTCAATTCGGTTCGGATTTTAAAAAATTTGCCCACCACTACTTTAGAAAGATTGATAAATTTATTGAACAATGGTGGTTTTTAGATCTTTCGAATAACC
Source organism: Clausena lansium (assembly GCA_030449835.1). Classification (NCBI taxonomy): domain Eukaryota; kingdom Viridiplantae; phylum Streptophyta; class Magnoliopsida; order Sapindales; family Rutaceae; genus Clausena; species Clausena lansium. The sequence continues at coordinate 5,473,793 of JASUUF010000369.1, forward strand.
ACTAGTAGTCAGATTTTGTTGGAGTTATTTTTGTACCTTTCCAATCATTGTCATCAGAGTTATGAGACCATACATGTATGGCTAGTGAGTGAGGTTTAAAATATTGAAACTTGTGGCAATGGTAGCCTATAGCGGCAATCGTATTTTTTTTAGTAAATTAAAAAAATTGTTAATTTTAATATAATAAAATATTAAGATGTCACCCGACATTGAATTGCATATTAATGCAATTAATAATGCTACATATTTTAAATTTTTTGTCCTAAATAACTATTCCAAATAATTTGGCATTCATTAATTAGTTATAATTAATTTACTTGGATTTTGTAAAGAGCTATTAACCAATTAATGAATGCCAAATTATTTAGGATGATTATTTGAGACAAAAAATTTAGGATGTGTAGTATTATTCTAACGCAATATAGGTGTGTTTAGCACCCAGCATTACTGGGTATTAAGACACTGTTCACATTATTTTAATTCCACTACCATGTTTGGCAAAAAACAAAGGCTACATATGAGGTATTATAATGTAGCAAGAGCCGCATTAGCTTGCTTGCTTGCCCTTTTATTTTTAATAATAATAATAAATAAATAAATATAATTTTTTAATTTAATATAATATTATATAATATTAATTTTTTTGTTTTTACATTATAATTATTAATAAATTATTATTTAATAATATTATATTATATTTTTATATTATAATTTATTAATAAATTTATAATTTAATATAACTAATAATAAATACTTAAATAGTATATAAAATATACTATAATATCAAATTATTTAATTATATTATAATAATCAATATATAAAAATTAATTATTTTACTTTATAATAATAATAATAATAAATTAATTAAACTTTTTAATTTAATATAATATTAATTTTTATTTTTTTACATTATAATTATTAATATAAATTAATAAATTTATAACTTATTATTCAATAATATTTTATTATATTTTTTTAATTTTATATTATAATTTATTAATAAATTTATAATCTAATACAACTAATAATAAGTACTTAAATAGTATATAAAAATATAATATAATATAATATAATTAAATTTTAATAATCAATCTAACTTTTTAATTTAATATAATATTATATAATATTAATTTTTATTGTTGTTTTTACATTATAATTATTAATATAAATTAATAATTTATTATTCAATAATATTATATTATATTATATTTTTATATTATAATTTATTAATAAATTTTTTATTTAATATAACTAGTAATAAATACTTAAATACTATTTTAAATATAATATAATATTCCATTATTTAATTATACTATAGTAATCAATATATAAAAATTAATTATTTTTAAATAATTTAATATAACTAATAAATATTATTTTCTAAATATATAATATAAACTAATCACAAAAAAATTAATATAGTATTATTTAAAATTAATACTGTACAGTGTAGCACCAAACATAATATAACATAAAATTAATACAATACAGTGTAGAACCAAATACTGTACATCATTATTATAATACAGTGCTAATACAATACAACATAATACAATATACCTGCATTAAAATAATGCAATACAGCATAATACAGTACAATATGCCAAATTCACCCTATATACATTACAATCTATTTAGATACATTTAATTTTATACAGTCCAATGTGGACACCCTGGATGAATCGAACCATCATCTTCATGCAAGAAATTGTATAATATATGTTGGTTGACTTTTTTTTATTAAATTTGAGTCTTTATTTGGTTACTTTTTCACCAAATCTGAAGATGAAAACAATCATACTTATTCTTGGCTAATATAATTAATTGCATTTATTTTCAGGGTAAAGAAAAGATAAGAAGGGTAGATTATTTTGAGGTCATGAAAAGAGATAAGTTTGCTCTTTCACTGGATTTTGAGTCACCAAGAGGGGTGTTTGCATGTAAGCCATTTGTTTCTAGAAACAAAGACAAGTGCATAACAAAACAAAATTACTCTCATTTCTTTTGCCAAATGTTAAAAGAAAAAATCAATATAAGCAAATTCACCAAATTCATCAAACATTTTTAGTAGACAACTTTAATTTATTACAAGGGTCCGGGTTCATAGTTATACGATTAAAATTATAATATATTTTTTATTATTTATCACTTTACGTATGTAGTTATGATTCTGCTATTCGTTTGAGCAACTCCAAAATATCCATAACCTTATTACAATACAAATCATATATTATCTCTCCTTTCTCCTCTTTTGCCAACTTGGACAAACAAAGTCTCATAAAATATCAAAACTACTTACTCATTTAGACGAAATCTTTAGGATCACAAATCGATGTTGGCAACAGATTCTTGTTTTCTTCCAAACTCTTTTCTCAAATGGCATAAGATATTTGATATTTTATAGTAATCTGAATATAATATGTAATTTAGTAATTCTGTAAAATTTCCTGACTTGCCCCTCTAAAAATTGATTATTTTTGCAAAGGTGGCGTTGACAAAGTTGAGTTGTACGAACTATAGTTCCTATCTTGACCTGGCAAACCCATGAAACCACCAATCCAAAAACGCCACCCAAAACAACTCACCAAATGCCAGAAAAAGAAAAACCTAATTGGACTGTCACCTTAGAAGTCTCACCTTCACAATGACTTTAACCCATGGTCATGCAACGTAGAGTTCGATATTTGCGTGCCATTTCGTTCCACGCGTTGGTGCAAAAATGCAAACCCCTGCCATATATATATATGATTTTGATTCACAATTTCAACTTCACTCTCTATAATTTATCTCTCTCACTCTCTCTATAGCAAGCTAATTAAGCCTTTGTCTTTAACCTCTTCAATGGCAACCACTCTCACTCCCAACCAACAAGAACCCCTCCCCCCAACCGCCACCATTGAAACCACCCCTAAACCCATGGATATCGATGCCGAGACTGAAAATACAGACAACATTGAAAACAATTCCGCCGCTGTCAATGTGGTATCTGATTCTAATGATAACAAACATGTGAAGGACAATGGGAACACTGCTACCGAGGCCGTGAAAGAAAGTGATAAAGGGGTTGTGATGATGAGGTGTGTGGGGAGGACTAATAGGCTTCTGACATGGGGGGAATCTTCTAGACTGGGAAGGAGACACTCAATGGAGGATAATGTTCGGATTTTCCCCGGTTTGTTGCATCTGAATTGCAACCAATTCGGCGGGTGCACGGCTCCGGAGTGTAAGTTTGCCGCCTTGAAGTCGCCGGTGCATTACTTCGGTTTGTTTGATGGGCATGGAGGTAATCAGGTGAGTTAATATTTATATATATCTTAGATGTTATGTTCATAATAATTTTATGATATTTTGTTATGCATGCATGCATGCAACTAGCAGATTGATGTTTGAATGTGATATTATGATCATCATCTTAATTCTTAAATCTATGACTGAGTTGCTCAAATGAATTGTTTATATATAGTTGTGTTAATATGGTGATCGTAAATCCGGATTTTGTTTTTGTTTGTCCTTTTTTTGGTCATCAATGATGACATATGCATGAGCTTCTCGAGCAAAAAACTCAAGAGGAGCCATACAAATGTGAAATATTTTCTGATTATCGAGTAATTAAACTCGATTAATTATTGTATTTCAATACATGCATTTTTGTTTTTTTAATTAAGAAAACTGCCAAAAATATTTTAAGAAAATAAATAAAAGCCAAGAGGAGTGTGCTGATAGGTGTCTCAATCATAGTTGCTCACTTGCTCTTACACCTTAAAAGTGGCATCTACACCGACCTGTCAGTTATTATTGGTGACAGATCAACATTTGTCTTCCATGTGTACAAGTGTGTGAGAGTGAATATAATCATTAATCAGACGTCTTTTGTCTATCGAAAAAAAAAAAAAAAAAAATCAGACGTCTTTTGGAATTTTTCTTCGAAATTGATTATTGGCCACGTCAAATGCCATTGCACGATTGCTTGGTGGGGCTCACAGTCCACGGTGTTTCGGTCGTCGTTGACTTCTTGTCTTATATTATATAGGAGGCAGAAGTGATGTCATCGTGGGAACGCTTTCTTTGGACTGAGATACAAGAAAGTGACGTTGGGTTTTTAATTCTTTGCCTAGACCAAGTCCAGTAGTAGTTGCACACAAGCAAATGGACAGACAAATGAAAAACATTGGGCCCTAAATGGTCCATTTTGGGCTCAGTTTTTGGGCAATATGGTTCAGCCTGAGCGGGCTGACACATCAGCAAGTTTTAATTTTGTTTGACATCTCTACTTGTTAAATTGTTTATTTTCTTATATTTAAGAAAATAATGGAAGTGTTGAGAAATACAATTTTTAACTGATCGGTTCTTGATTTAATCTAGTTAGGACTTCAACAAAATAAATAATTCTAAAAAATACAAAAAGAAATCGATGAGCTTAATTGAAATAGTTCAAATTTAATTCGACCTAAATTTGATTTGTAAGTCGAAATGAACAAAATCAAACTGAATGAGCTCAATTCATTTCATGAAATCATAGGTGAGAATCCATTGAGTTTAATTTGATATTCTTTAAAAATCATATCCATTCAACACATGTCAACAGGGATGGGCAGAAGTTGGACATTGGATTAACACTCAACCTAATTCAACCAGTTTGAAAACTCAATTCAATCCAACCTAAAAATTATGGGTTGAGCTTATTTTAGAAAGTCTCTATTTTTTTTTAAGTAATATCCCAAAATTAAAATAATTAAAAGAAAATGCATAATTAATTGTTACACCTACAAATAAGACACAAATAATAGATTTGTGATCTAACAAACGCTATATCCAACGCACTATGTTCAAAGTCTCAAATTAATTGACAATAAAATACAACACTAACATAAAAATTTAATATGTGTTTTCAATTTTCTTGTTTACGATTTTATGTCTTCAAAATTTAAATGTTTGTATTTTTTATACCGATAAAATATTTAAAAAATATAACATATTATTTTTACCTCAAAGATAAAATGTAACACATTATTTTTACCTCAAAGGGGCGGGTTGACGGGCATAATCCAATTGGATTTGTATGATAAATTTCCCAACCTGACATATAACCGACCCGCTGGTTGCCCGGGTTGATCGGTTTTTTTATCCATCCGCCACCTCCCTTCTATTCGTCGGCTTTTCGACAAAGCGGAATCGGATTACCCAAAACCCGAAACAAAAGTCCAATAAAAAAAATCCTAAAATCCCTTTTGGTTTCTTAGAAAATAAGGGAAAGCAAAGCAGCCAACCAAACTGATAAAAATGGAGAAACAGAAATCAAAGTTAAAACCTTTTCAAGAAAATGAAAAGCCCCAGAGACCAAAAAGGTACTTTCAGTCTTGCAAGTGGATTGAAACGATTACACATTTAGAATTAGAAAATTCATTTGTAAGCATTTATTTTCTTAAAATGAATGGAACCTGCTTCACATTGACGGTAGTCTATGAAATGTAGCTCAAATAGGATGAAAATATCTGTCCTTGGTTTAGATTTTTTATGTTAATAGTAAAGTTTATTTATTGCCTATTATTTATTCATTATTTGTTCGTTTTATTATGCTTTCTTGCCCATGTTTAATTGTTGATTGAGGTTTGTTATCACTTTGGTCTTAGTGGTGGTAATTAGTAACACCAGTTTATCACTCGTACATTTTTATTGCCATTATTTAATTTAGGATTTCTAGTTTTCCCTCATTGGATCAAGTTACTTAATATATCAGATACACACATATATACACAGGCTATACTTTGCATCATGTTGATGCAAGTGTAGTTTGTTTCGAAGGAAAATTTTGACAGAAGGCTTTTATAGAAGCTTATAACTGGGGTAAGAAAGGACTATCTTTTCTACGCCAATATTTTTGTGTCCTTCCTTCACATTCATTGCTGTAATTTAAGCTATTAAGTTGTTGAAGGAGGTTTGCTATCTGCCGTATTCAAGCCTTATGAAGATGGACTGCAACATTGGGATTGACCAGATGTCATGGGCAGCCTTTTTTGGTGAATGTTCTATCGGTAGAGTAATGCTTCAGGCTGCCAGCAATGAGATCCCGGATGGGATGTTAAGGATGCATTAGCTGTTTGTAATAAGTGAATTTGAAAGCTTATTGATAACTCACATAGGCTATACCATGCTTAGCTATTCAATGTATTTGTGGTTTTTACTTTGTTATGTTAGAATATTCCACAAAATAAATAAGAATAGAAGCATATTTTCTTATGCTTATATTCCTTTGAATAATTTTTTAATTAACTTTTTAACTGGAAAATGTATTTCATTTAGTAGTTCGTAGAGATTGCCTAATGTACTCCTTGAAATGGTAATCATAATAAGGTTTAGAACTATGTCTTACAGTAAGTTATTTGTGAAGTACTCAGAAATATGTAATGTCACAGACGATTTACGGTTTAGGTAACCCTTTGTTAAGTAAACTGTTGGGAGTGAGAGAAAATAGGCCTTTTCAAGCACGGATGGGAGATGGGATGTATTGCAACATTGGACTATCGATACTTTTGACTTGGATTTTTAGGATGTTGGATATAAGAAGAAAAGAAGTGTAATGACGAGGAAGATAGAATTATGAAAAGAAGAATAGGAAAGCCATTTGTAGGAAATATGAAAAAGAAAGAGAAGCAAAAGAATTATTACGAGTAAGATGTAAGGTTCAATCACAATTATGTCTGCTTTCTATTTTGGAGTAAGAGACTTGTATATTGAACTTGTTGGGTAAGTGCTTTTAATTTGCATTTTTGTTCCAGATATTTTTGTGATTTTTCAAGTTCTTCATGGAAGACTTGGCGAATTAAACTAAATACTAAATAGGGTAGTTTTTTTCCATCTTAAATAGCTCCAAAAGTTTTCTTCTATCCTTTTGATTCTCTTGAAAGAGCAAGATTTGACAAGAATTTGAAATATAGGTGGCCTATGGTATTCTTTAATATTTCTTAACTCTCAGACTTGGATTCAAAGCAAAGAAACTCAAGCTTTGATATAAAGGGCAAGGGATTTGATAAACTAGAAAAAGGTAGCTAGCAATAACTTTCATGGCATTTTTAAGCCATGCTTCAAACCTTGCTTGCTGGGATATGAAAGTAAACACACGTAATTGATGGAGTTTTACTGTATCTTTTAACCCATTTGGACCGCATTTCGCAAAAGACCTTGCTTTGTCATTTTTTACAATAACCATCATTTCTTCTTATAGGATAATGTTATTAGAAAGTAATGAAGATGGCGGTTGAATTATAAATAAATTGTTTCCAGCCCAAAGGTGTGAGTTTTAAATTCTCTTGGGGGCACTAACTTTATAAATATTGTAAGATTTAAATTCTCTTGCTAGAATCTTCGGTTTCAAATCCTATAAGTGAGGCAAGAGGATTCTTGGGTATTAGAAAAGGAAGAAAGTAAAGTCGCCTTATGGTGGGCAAAGAAGAAGAGTTTAGCATGGTGAAAATTATGAACTCAGGTTTGATGGAGAGGGGAAAAATAAAAAAGAGTTACTTTGGAGTCCTTGCCAAATCTAAGTTGAAAGTTGATTTCGTCAAAGGATATTACCTATGAAAAAAAAATCATTCAACTTTAGAAACATTATAAGAACTGAATTTACAAGAGCATAATTTATGTATGAGAGCGTCCACTAAAAGCAAAAGTGCTAAAGGCTAGAAGATTGTAAGCCTTGTGATCTGGCTAAATCACTCTACCCCACAATGAAGAGAAGAAACTAATGATGGGGGCTGGCCGAATGGCAAGTTCTTTGTTCTCGACCCAAAGATATAAGCTTTAATTTTCTTAGGGCCACTTATCTTCTAAATATTGTAAGTTTTGATGGTGATCAGTGGTTTCGAATCCTATATATGTGCAAGTGAGGCTTGAGGATTTTTTGGTGTTAAAAATGGACGAACTGCGTAATTTTTATGTTAGAGTGTCATGAACTTGGGTTTGATAAGGAAAAAAAAAATGGAGTCAATCTAGAACTAAGCCGGAAGTTGTATAACGGTATTGTTTATTTTGTTTAATTTGAGGAAAATATTGAAGTTTATTGACTTCCTAATGTAATATAAATGCTAATTGTTTTGTTTATCTACCATAAGGTGTTTGTGGACTCGATTTGGTGTTTATAAGTTGTACATTAATAAATTTCAACTGTAGGCAAGTGTTTGATCAATATAGATAAGATTTTTAAAAATTTTCACTTAATCATGAGTAGAAACTTATGTCTTGTGAGCACCTACTGAAAGAAAAAGTGTTAAAGGGTAGGTGGGTTACTGAACTCTTCTTCAAGATTCTTCTCTGGCGGGAGAAACATTAACTCTTAAGACATTTCCTCCGAGGTTATGAGCCTTTGAACTACTAAATTGCTCTATCCGACAATGAACAGAATACTAATGAACGAACTATGTTTGAATGCGCCACTCTTCCATATTTGTAAAAATAGAATAGCTCTATCACACGTAATTGTTAGGATCCCTTTATATGATCATAAACCTTAGAAACAAATTTAAAAAAAAAAGGACCTACTTGATCTTGTTGCAACGTGCATGAGCCGTTTAACGAGATGTATCCAAACTCCTGATAGTTAGCTCTCAGTCTTTCAGACAAAAAACGACGTCGTTGAAGACGTGTAGGTGCACTATTACCTATTGCAAATTGAAAATTTCCAAGAGTTTCCATTTATAACTCAACAACGGATCCGTTCCGTTTTCTAGTCACTTAGATTAGTAACATAGAGTACTAGTAAACTTCTACACAGACACGACGCAAAAAGAATTCTTGCTTTAGGATCCTTAATATATCCCATTCATTAGTTATGAGTTTGGCACTCAATGGCATACGTTCCATATTGCTTGTCTATTTTCAAATTGATTTTTGGTCAGAGATTCTTAATAATTGGTATCCGAATTAAGACCATGTCTAACAGGCTCAAACAAAGTTAAGTATGCAATTCTATGATCACTAGTTTGAAAACATTTTCCTTGTTGAGGTTACCGGATATCAGAAAAGGAAAAAAGAAATCCCAAATAAATGCCCCACCTACGTAAAGCCACTATTTAATGTTTGCTGCAAGCATGATATGTAGGCTAGTCCTAAGTGTCCCATATCAGTCAAAGGCTTGGTCTAGGGTCTATAAATTCCTTGCACTTTTAACTTGTATGCCAGGTATTCAACAGATTTTTGGATATTAATCAATGAAAATATTTGAAGTTAACTTGTTTATTGCGTCTTGTCTCTGTTTCGAGCATTTTCGTTATTGGTGTGCGGACATGAAGCTCTTTGATAATATCTTTGAATGATTATAAAACCTACTAATTTCTTCATTCCGCCATCAAATTTTGTTAGTTGATGCTCATTACCTTGGATTCTCTTAAGAATTCTTCCATTCCTTATTTAATTCATTTCGCCATTTGATTCAACATTAGTTTGCTTTATATATATTTGATCATCTATGATTGTTTAGCAACTAAATACGTCATTAATGGCAAAAATGGATTTGTAATTGAATGTTTACAGCTTTTATTACTTCTGATCAAGTAGAACCTTGTGAAGAAAAATTAATTACTACATTGAATAGTATTATAGCTTTTAATGTTTACTTTTGATTCCTGATATTGTTTTTATAATTAAACATTTTCTTAAATGTCCAATTCTGTGTTTTTAATGCAAATTTTAGCACCACAAAGATGTTTGCTATATTATTGAGGAAAATACGAGTTCTCGTATGGAAAAGTAGTGCATCTAGAGGTAATTCATGGTGAACTTGGGTCTTGGAGCATGTAAGAACTGTGTCAATATTGGTTTTTATGAGTATTGTGTTGTTAGTGTGTCTTGCTCACCGATAGGCAGTTGTCAATAAGCAGGGCCGACAAAGCTTATATCGAATTCCAATTATTTAAAGAGAAACAATTTTTAAAGTAAAAAAAATTGTTTTAGTAGTGAGGAATAAAGGCAGGTGCACATGAGTTTATGTGGACTGTTCTCATTTTTTGGATGGTAATTTGCAGGTAAGTAAATTTTGTGCAAATTATCTCCATTTAATGGTAGCGGAAGAATGGGGGAGAGAAGCTGGTAATGATGGATGGCGTAGGAGGTGGGAGGTCGCACTGTGCAGGTCTTATGAGAGGGCAGATGATGTTTTCAAGGACAATTCATTAGCACCATACTCAGTTGGAACAACATCTTTGGTGGCGATTCTGTCACCCTGCCAGATCATTGCTTCCAATTGTGGTGACTCTAGAGTTGTTCTTTCTCGTGGGAAACAAGCAATCCCCTTGACAGTTGATCACAAGGTTTTTAACTAATTCTGATTTTATATCTCCTCTTTTCCCTAGATTAACTTAAAATTGACCAATATTGTTTTCATGCTGCGGTGTCTGCCTTTAGCAATTACCATTTGACATTGTTAAGCACTCAGATCTTAGCATTGCAAAGTACTTTTACCTTCAGAATGACTTGTTGCCTCTGTGCAGCTTGATAGAGAAGATGAAGTAGCAAGAATTACCAATGGAGGTGGGCGGATTATTGACTGGGGTGGCTTAAGGGTGGAGGGGATTCTTAATATGACAAGAGCAATAGGTTTTTCTTTTTCCTTGAACTTCAAATTTGCATGGTATGAGCAATTGGTTTTTCTTAATTATTATTGTATTCTTTGCATCTGAATAAATTCTATACCTCAACTGTATTCAGATGAAACCTTTTATTTATTTGTGAATGATAGATCTTATCACGAAAACTTCAAAATTACAGCACAATTGAACTAATTCCTCTAAAGAGAGCACTCAGGTGAACCAAACTACAAGAATGCATGGAATATAAGATAGTTGATAATGTTTGCATTGTCTTGCTAAAAATGTTGCTTTGTGTTTCTGTTTAGATTTAGAACCAGTGCCACTTTACCGTCAGTGCCTTTAAGATCAGATCTACAATTTAAACATGTTGGTCTGACTTCTTAAAGAAGCAAGGAAATATTGATTATTCCGTCTACTGGGATGGTTTAATTTAGTTTAGTATTTTGAAATTATATACATAATTTGGAGATCCACTCATTCCTTCATATAGCAGTTTTTTGGAGAAGGCGTATACAATAAATGGAGTACAAAGTTTTTCACTCTGGTTTTAATCTTCTCATTGTTTTAGTTATTTCGAATTATCTGCATAAATATGTAGAAAGAGTGTGTTCTGCATAACTCTTTGAGGCATTTTATTTATATTCCAAGTTTCCACTGATTTTTCAGTCTCACTCATGTGGCTTATTTGGTATGAATTCCCCTTTTCTTGTTTTGTCGACATCCACTTTTTTGGTTCATCATCTAATTGGTCTTCCACAGCAGGTCAAAACACATTGAGCTTCGACATCACTTCAATAGAGACTTAACACTAATAGCTTTGATATGTCTCTCTCCCTCTCTTGTTTTTGGTAGCCAAAGCCATATCTCTGATAGTGTAATTCTGACTTTTTTTTTTCTTGTCCTTATGTACTTTTCATGACTTTCTAAGGGTCAAAGTAGTACTTTATTATACTTCGGTTCACTATCAGCGGAGGTAACTTTTGTTCTAACTGAAATCCTGGAGGTTGCAGTATTTTAGTCTAATGGTTTTGTTTCTTTCTTTTTCTTTTGTTTGTTACTTAAATCTTTTACAGACTTACTAATTTGGATACAATTTTTTTTTTTTTTGGGTCTGAGTTTCAGGTGATCACGATTTGAAACCATGGGTTATTGCAGAGCCTGAAGTAACTTTCATGACGAGGAGTGAAGATGATGAATTTCTGATTTTGGCAAGTGATGGGCTATGGGATGTCATGTCTAGCAATGACGCGGTAAAGTTGGCTCGCTATGAACTGAGAAAGCGACGCAGGCTGCTGGAAAAGGGTGATACTCCCTCCTCTCCAGCTTGTAGTGCTGCTGAAGAACTCGTTAAGATAGCTTATGATGCATTCAGTACTGACAACATCTCTGTTGTTATTGTTGACCTGAAAGCTCCTAGGATTAGATCCCTGCAATGCAACTGAAAAAAGGTCCTCTCTCCCCTCCTCCCTTGCTTGGTACAAAAGAACTAATATGATTGTGCTAAAAATAACAAATTAGTGCAAGGGTAGGCAATAAATGGCTTTAGCGAGATGAGATTTAGGCTCTATAAAAGCTGAAAATGAGGAAATACATGTACGTATCTTAGAGAAAAAATGGCTTAATTAGCCTACATTACCTTATAATTTTGTAGTTTCTATTTTCAATATTCAAGATGATAACAACTGATTTATTTTAAGTCCACCTGACCTGGTCAAGATCTATGAAGTTTTGCATGTAAATATAAATTTCATATATACTATTAGTTATGAAATTTATGACCTAATTTTCTTCCTTAACAGCGATGAAAAACAAATGTAGTCTGCCGCCACTGGCTTCAATTGCCGGGTAAAGAAGAGGATCCCTGTCGTTGAAGTCGAGTATCAGTTTGCCAGTAAGGACAGGATGTTTTTATACCAAAGTTGTGTATAACCTTAAACAAAGCTCGGACATTTTCTTACGGTAAAAACTTTAAAGTTTAAATGACAATTATATACCCGAAAAACATATTAAATAAATGACAGCAATGGGCTGTCTTTCTTGTTGGACATATATATTTTGCTCTCTATGGATTATACAGTTGAATAGTTTTTACCTTCTATATTTAGATACATATTTAAACATGCCAGTGCAGTTTTATAGCTACTAGATTCTTTCTTAATTCTTATGCTTGTTTTAGTTAGCCTCCACTTTGATTATATGATCCACTTCCACAATCTGAAGGATGGAGAATGTTGTCTATCGTTTTGGATTGTTGAATTGTCTTTAGATGCTTGTAGTCTTGAATCGACTGTTAGTGCTGATTTTGACTCGGAAGTTTTTTCACTTGTCATAAATCATGCACAAGAAGTGAAAGAAACGGAGTATCATTTCTGAGATAGACGTAGCTACCTCCAGCTTATGAATTATTAGGGTATATCCACAATGCAGAGCTGTCTCGAGCAATGCTCTTTACAGTCCGTACCTCGAATTTTCGGTTCACCTCCAAGTTTTCTGTTGGTTAGGGAATCAATAACGGAAAACTTTGGGGTGTTGTACCAAATGATGCGATGTTGTAGTCCTGGAAAAAATCAATCAAGTTGTGGATCTCTGGTTGATGTCAAATGTAGAACTGGTTTTTAATTATAAATTGGAGCAACCTCGCGACCTTTAGCTCCTTGAGATGAAAAAACAAGGAGCACTGCAAATCTGCAAGCTATTGGCAATATTTTCAATCGTAGGCATGAAATTTCCTGATATCATACAAGTTAAATCCTCTTTCTTTAATTCATTTAAAATTAAACCACCCCATAATTGGATTTCTGCATTTGCAAAAAGGCTTGAAACTTTGAATTGCAAGATTCTCAGCTTAATTAGAATCCACATTCCTTTAACTCTGCATCCTAATGCAAGCTACGGGATTAGAAGTTTTGTTCATCATAGGTAAAGAAATTGATTGCATAGATATCGAAAATTAAATAGTTAACATGTTCATATTTTTTCCTGCATCTTGGCATTTTTAAGTTCATGTTTACTTGAACTTTGATTCTTCTTTAATTTTTTTTGATATAATGTACTTAGCTACGTGTACTTAATTACTTGCATTATTTCTGTGCATGCATGTCTCCTAAAATACAGACACCTTGGTGCTTTTCTTTGATCATATGTGTCCATAATTATTCTGTGCGTGCATGTTGCATATATGTAGTTGTCTAGAATTGTTACCTTTTGTTGTAGCTGCTCTATGATCACAAAATTTGTCGGCTCTACATTCACCCGACGGGGTTCTTGCTTTTTCAGAATTTGACACAAAGATCTCTCATTCAGTTCATTTGGATAAATTTTGGCGGCTTAAACAAAAGCTAAATAATAATGAGATGATGATGAGCAAGCAGAATTGATGCTGCAAGGAGAGGAATATAATATCTAAGTAAAAAGGATATTTAGAAAGCAACCTTAAAGTCTAAAGTTCATTTTCTGAGTGATTGCATCAATGCCCACAAGTTTAGTTTATTCGCATAAGGACATTCTTGATGGAGTATTTTTTCCCTTTTCTCGAGAAGTTCCGGCTCGTCACTAGTTTACTTCTTTTTAAGCCAAATTGATAGACTGGCAAACAATTAACAACCCTAGTTCTATCCAAAAAAGGCAACCCTTATTCCTTTCTTGTCGTTGAATCTACTAGACAAGTTTTCATTTTTTGCTAGAGCTAATTGATGCAACATTGATTTTTTTGCCTTTTGTTAAATATTATGTGACCATTATTCAATATAGGTATAAATCCATACATAATAAAATATGAGAATCTTTATCCTAATATTGGGAGATATCTACCGTTACCTACTAATGGTGGAGAGGGACTTGAGTATCTAAGTGGGGATTTGAAGTTACCACTCGGCCAAAGATCCGAGTGGCTAGAGTTGTCGGTTTTGTTGAATTGGTTATTTCTTTCCAAAAGAAAAAAAAAAAAGCATATGATAGCTCAATTAAATTGCAACTCCTCTTGTCCATACCAGTACCACACGTGTTCAAATGAGATACAGAATGAAGTTTTGGATATTATATCTAGAATTGGAACAGCCCAAAAACTGGTATGTCATCCCAGGTTTGCTGATGCAAATTTTGCTATCGTTTGATGAAAATAAAATCTGTAGAAGCTGCTGCAAGCTCAAAAGTACCGGCATCTGATCATACTGAACAATATTTTGTGATTCTTATTATCTACATAGGAGAAAGTGATGGGAAAAAAGAATCACAATCTATACTGCAAATGAACACAAAATCATATATGCGCTGATCCCATGCACTCCACCTATACTCACACACACACACTTTGATCAGCTTTATTATTATTATTTTTTAAACTAATTTAACACAGTGGCTGAGGAGCAGATGTGACCACGCATTTGATTTGCTTAAAGCACTGTGAAAAGAAACATCTCTATTTTAATTTGCTCACTTGTGTTGTGTGTGACAGAGGAGAATAATAAAGAGAGAATCTCTTCACAAACACTTCTTTCCTTCTACAACATTTTGCTAAAATTGGCGGGCAAAGACATGAAAAGGACCAATGCTTGGAAGAGTAAAGTTCTTGTGTCAATCATTGCTGCTCACATGCAGTGATTTTATCATTTTATTTCCCTTTTTTGGGTTAGTAGAAATGATTCTTTTTTCTTTTCTTGGTGCTGTTTTCTGTTCATTAATATTCTCTGCCCGCCATTATTATCTTTCCTTAGCACTCAAACAAGCATTTTTCTTAAATAAAGTCACGGCGTATATCAATTATATCATTAAAATAATCGGGAAGGATCAATAGACACTTAAAATTACATTTATTTTTACATTCATTAATAAGAGAGAAAAAATATAAGAGGAAAAATATTTTGGGTGGGGTCCATATGTATATCACATCCATTGATTCACTCAAATCAATGATCCATTGATTTTAAGGGTCCATTGATCAATTATACATATTTTGTATATTGACAATTATCCATTGATCAATTATCCATATTTTGTAAAAATAAGTATATAATTTTAAGGGTCCATTGATCCTCCCCCTTTTAAAAATTATTTCCTTATTTAGACCAAAATAAATTAGAATTTGAGTAACTACTACTCCAAATATTTCTAAAAATATCTTTAAAATATGTTAAAAGTGATTTCCAAAAAAAAAGTAATTAAAAAGTGTTAAATAATCTAGATTCTTGTCAATATTACAAAAGATAAATAAAAAACTTTAAAACATGTTAACAAGTGATTTACCAAAAAAAAAAAAGTAAATAAAAAGTGTTAAACAATCTAGATTCTTGTCGATATAAATTTAACAAAACATAAATAAAAAATTACTTGACATAACACGCCAATTCAAATTGACACCCTAATAAAAACACTTAAAAACTTAAAGTGATTGATAACTTCTTTAATAATAATATTTAATATTAATAAATCAAACACTATCAAATAGATAGAAAATAATTACTAAAAATGCATCTCATAAATAGAATAAAATAGTAAAATATACAAGAAAAAGCAATGATTTATATTATAATTTGATTAAGAGCACTATCCGCGGATTCTAGAAGACTGAACAATTTATAATTTTATTTAGTAAATAATGTCCTATGTTCATATTAATATAGTATATACTCTAACAAAATCAAAAGTGTATGAAAATGAAATTATACTCTATATTCACATCAATCATTTTTTTTGGGTTAATTTTATCATAAACTATTATTTTGCATATACTACCACGTAGGGCATTGCTACATAGGTCGACCGCTTTTTATTTTTATTTTTGTTTTCTATTATCGACAATATTTTAGGGGAATAATAAAAGAGATTATATAAAAGCAAATCAAAAGTTTATACATCATAATGGTCAATTTTTTAAACATCAAGATTCTTTTCTTCTTTTAAAAAAGGCAAGGAATGTCTAATTTAATTCAAGGCAAGGAATGTCTAATTCAATTTTTAAATTTTCGACTTTTCCTGAGATTTAAAATTGAGTGATCAATTAAATAAAATTACTTGAAAATCGTTTGGCCAAATCCCATTTATTACAAGTTACTATTGAGAAAACAAACAAATAAATCCTCATATAAGTATACATATTTATATAAGAGTAGGAATAAAATTATATTTTTTCTATTATATTTTCTCTCTTCTATTAATGAGTATAAAAATAAGTGTAATTTTAAGTGTCCATTGATCCTTCTCCTTTTTAAAATATGGCAAAGATAATATAGATCTATTGAATAATCCGAGAATAAAGAAATCAGAAAATTGTCTCACACAAATCAACTACTCTTTTACTATTCACCATTTTTTATGAGTAAAACATATTGTCATACTAAAAGATCTCATTTAGTAGTCATATACTCTGGTCTGAGCGAGATTTGATTCCTAAAAACGAAAAAAAAAAAAATCAGTATTTTAACCAATGCCATTAACAACATAATTTTTTTAACAGCAGTTAGATCATCAATTGTAAATATACCACTAACGAGGAATATATTAGATATTATATACATATGCATATCACACAAGACATATAATTATATAAATTCAGGTCACATAAACAAATCTCACTTTTTCTCCAATATGTAATAAATTCATGGAAAATTTTGAGTGTTCACAGCGTATGCTCACTCTTTTGATGGATTTTTACTATGTTTAATTTTCTTTTACATGATTAATTGACAGACATGCATGGTTAATAGTCCACTAAATAAGAGACTATAAACTGAGAATTAATACCCAATTTTTTTTTTTAAATTCTGAATCAAAAAGATATCGTAATGCTCTAGTACAACTCTCTCTCTCTCTCTCTCTCTCTCCCTTTTTTTTTCAACTTCCCTGAAAGCTTCTCTAATTTGGTTCCATTGAGGCATGCTTACATAATTAGGCTCTAATGGATCATATTGTTGCAAATTATTATTTTAGGGGAGGATTAATAGACCCTTAAAATTATATTTATTTTTACACTCATTTATTAGTCCTTGGATTTGAGTGAATCAATGGATGTGATATACATATGGATCCCACTCAAAATATTTTTTATCTTGTATTTCGCTCTCCTATTAATGAATGTAAAAATAAGTGTAATTTTAAGTGTCTATTAATCTTTTCGCCATAATAAATTTATCTATTTGGTGAATCTGATCCATTCGAAATAATTAGTTGTTGCTGATGTAACTTCTCAAAATACAAAATTCCTAAAATTACTGTAAATAAAGTTGTGTATATTTTAATAAATTTGTGATTGAGATGGAGGGGGGGAGGCCAGGGGGGGGGCCGGGGGTGGGGGAAATGTTGTCGTTGATTAGAAACTTAACAAGTTATTAATTAAAAGGCTGTGTCCTTACGTACGATCTTTTTGGGTAATCAATTCCTTTGTCTCCCATTAAAAATATGTGTTTGTTCTCAACCACCGTTGATGCAAATTAACACTTGAAAAGAAGCTGAATATGGCTTATGCCAAATCTATTACTTTGATATTTTAATGGAATTTTAATTGTAAAAAATTATTAATACTCGAATAAAAGAAAGGGCAGCTGCCTCCACTTAATTAAAAAATTACACAAGATACTTTCTTTCTAGCTCAATTAAATTATAAATTTGTCTTTGTTAGATTAACTAAATATATAAAATTTAGATTTATTTAAAAAAATTATGTTCAAAAATATTAATTTTAAAAATCATACAAATATTTATACACAGATTCACACACTCTCACACATATATAGTATGACTTAATTGTCGCCTATCAAACAATTAAGGAATCATAAAAAACTACTTTTATGTTAACTGTAAGTTACATTATCAATTACCAATAGCATTATATAAAATTTTGATACTTTATATTTTCTTCCTTATTTATACTTTATGCTAGTTATAAATTTTACCCCAGGTAAAAGTTCGTTTAGTTTCTATATTTTGAAGTTAGTACCCGTTTAGTCCCTTTACTTTTAAAATTACCTCAAAATATTCCTCTGTTAAACTATTGACACATATATGCCGTTACTCTTTGTTTCTTTTGACTTGTTTTTACAATATTGCCATCTTACAATTTTTTTTGGGACATTAATAAAAAGAAAAAAATTAAATGACCAATTTGACTCTAAAAAATAAAATAAAAATAAAATATTATATATTAATTTTTGTAGAAGATCATGTATGTCCAAAAAAATTAATATTGTAAAAAGAATTAAATTACCAATTTTTTTTACATTAATAAAAAATTAATATATTAACTCCTTAGCAAAGTGTTCCAAAAAAAATCATATTATTTTTATTTTTATTTTATTTTTTGGGATTAAATTGGTAATTTAATTTTTGTAGAACAGCTGAGAAGTTAATATATTATTTTTTTTATTAATGTCCAAAAATTTTGATAATTTAATTTTTTTTCAACATTAATTTTTTTGGACATACGTGAGCTTCCACAAAAATTAATATATATTCTTTTTGTTTTTATTTTATTTTTTGGGGTTAAACTAGTAATTTAATTTTTTTTATTAATGTCTAAAAAAACATTATTATAAGAGAGTAAAATTGTAAAAGCAAGATAAAATGAATAAAAGGTAACGATAGTGGTATCAATAATTTAACAGTAGGGATGTCTTAAGGCATTTTAAAAAATACAGGGACTCAATGAATACTAGTATCAAACTATAGGGACTAAACGGGCATTTAACCTTTTACCCCAACAGAATACTAAATATCCTCTATAACGAACGTTCGTTGTTTCCATCGTTTTTATCTTAAACGAGTTGTTAACGGGGCAAAATGATCACATCTAATAGCAGAAATAGTTTATAATCTGATTAAAGTGTCATTTCCAATGGGGAAAATAAATATGACGAAATTTTGGGAAAGAAATCATATTAAGATGTACATACATGCATTATATGCTACTGATCCTTTTGATAATTGTAAATACTTATTAATTATTGATTAATTAACCTATCAGGTGATTTGAGTACATAAAACGCGTGCTAAGAATCTCCATTTTTCATTTTAGTTCAAGACATGATATAAATTCATAAATAAATTTGATTTTCTTTTTAACCCAAGTACCCAATAAGAATCAGAATGCCAACCTAAAAAACTACTCAAAATGGGGAAAAATAAAATTAAAAAAAGATAGCTTTATAATAAGATATGAAATCTCACTACTTCATTGATAATATTATTTATATATTCTTTCCCTTTAATTTCTGCTATATAAACTCTTATTTGCTATTGCATAGTTTCACTCATCACATGAAATTTATGCAAGTTGCAACTTCTAATTGCTTGCTCTCTCCAACGTTTTAATTTTCTTAAAAATGGAGAGAAATCAGCAGCTTCGTAGACAGCTTGCATCCATGAGGCAGTCCCTCTTTGATCAGGTTTTTTTTTATCCCTCTTTGATCAGTTTTTTTTTTTGTCCTTCTTAACATATTTTGAAATTTTTCATCAATCTTCACACATTCAACTTAAAAAACAACTCAATTTTTAATTTTCTTCCGCCATGAGTTGCATTTTTTGAATAAATGTGTTCATACAACTTAAACTTAATAATATACTAAATATAAACATGGAATGGATCTACATATATGCTTGTGCATGCACATCTCGTTAAGCCATTAATACGAGAAATTGGTCACTTTGAAATTTTTTAATGTTTTACTTTTACTTCATTTTGTGTATATATATATAGTCCTGATCTGGTTCTGAATTTTAAAGTCCAGAAAAGCTCAGGAAAGCTATTAAATCGTGGGGTTTAATAGGCTTAAAACTTAAAGCGCATAAACTGCAAAGTTTATGCAGTTTTTCGAACTTTCCCGCACTTTAAAATTTCGGAGTATATATATATATTCACACATATAGATGAAAAATTAATTGATTAAATTGCTGGGCCATTTCAGGGACATCTTGATGAACAATTCATCCTGTTGGAGGAGCTCCAAGATGATGCTAACCCTAATTTTGTTGAAGAAGTTGTCACATTATACTACCGCGATTCAGCTAGACTAATCACTACTATAGAGCAGGCACTGTGAGTTGAATTTTTTTTTTTTAAAGCAAGTTTTCTATTGCTTTATGGTGTTTATATATTTCATCTTTTGTAGTTATGTTAAATAAGGTAATCTCGATTGTCATAATGATTAAAATGCTAATTAATAATGAGGAACATTAATCTTCTTATTATCATGTGCATGGCTCTTGCAGGGAGAAGAGCCCTCTGGATTTCAATAAGTTGGATAGCTCTATGCATCAATTCAAAGGAAGCAGCACAAGGTAATACCGATGTTAATGATCACAACATCTTTTTACCTTTTTAACCTAAATACTTAAAATTAAAGGTATTATTTGCTATTGGTTGCAGCATTGGAGCCAAAAAAGTGAAAGCTGAGAGCACACAATTTGGAGAATATTGCAAGGCAGGAAATGGAGAAGGGTAAATTTCATTTTGTTGAAATTAATGCACTCATTTCATGTCAAGACTCTTAGTGAAAACAATAATAACAATTTAATTTGCATGAATCCAAGCAGATGCATGAAAACTTTCCAGCTACTGAAGAGAGACTATACAACGCTGAGGAGGAAGCTTGAAGCTTATTTTCAGGTGCCTGGACCTCTCTATTACTTTCTCATTTTAAATTAATATTATTGTATATTAAGCTATATAAATATATATAAACCAAAAACAGTTTATTGACGTTGACAATCAATTTTTGCTTTCTTTCATTAATATTAATTGGATCAGTTGGCAAGGCAAGCTGGACCCGAGGAGATTGCTTGTCGTCCCAAGTAATCACTAAGAAACCAATATATATATATATATATATATACACACACATGGCATTGGCAGAGGACAGTGATGGGCGCTGCAATGTGATTCATTGTGATTGATGAATTCTTGTGCTGTGTATGTGTATGATCAGTCAAAATCCATCCAAGAACTTATAGGGTTCTTAGGAGAGCTTTATGTGTGTGTATGCGTGCGTGTGATTTTATCTTTCTCCTCTTTTGTTGTAACTGATGTATTAGAGTCTTCCTTCAATTTCTTAATGAGAATGTTACGCAGGTTTTGCTGTGCATGTGTTGACATGTTATATTTATTTACAAATATTTATGTATATGATTTGATCCAACAAGCGATGCTGGGCGCTTGATTAGCCCTCTTTATGTCTGCAAACATATTATTGGATTTACACAAAAACATAGGCAATAAATTGTTAAATTCAGCATAAACAACCAAGATAATAACCTTTCCTACTTAGCCCTATCCCCAAAAAAGAGGGCCTAATTTTGGTACTAAAGTAAATATGTTTCAGTCGAAAAAACCATAATTTTGTTCGAAAACGAGGAGGAGTAAGGAGTAAAACCAGTCATTTGTAAAACAAGTCCAAAATTAAATTAAATTTAATGATGGACTGAGCTTTAGTTATTGGACCTCCAATAAAGAGTCAGTTGGTCGGGTCACTTGAATAGTTTAGACCTTGGGCTTTCTTTTAAGTTATGCGTCCTTTAGGTTTGGGCCATGCATATATTGGTATTTAAGAAATCCAATCTTTCGTACTGGTAATAATTCTACTCTAATTATTATTTTAAGAATGGTGATAATAGTTGGATTTCACATAATTATTTTTGTGAACTGATGTATATATGCATGTACGGATAAATGTATATATTATTTTATTACGTAATTAATAGGTTCAATGAATTTTCAATAGTTTAAAAAGAGACGGTGTGAATTGTCAAGTACTCATAAATTACTAACAGATAGATATTGCGTGTAATGTTTATCTTCCATATAGTTTGAACTTTTTAAAGAAGTAAATTTATATATTAATCAATGGCTTATGTAATTTTCTTGAGTAACAGTAGCGTTGGATCTTAATTTTAAATTGGAAGATCAATGAAGTAAACCCTGAATCATTTCAGTCTTATGATTTGGGATGGCGAGTGTTATAAAAGTAAAATAAGTTCTCTCGAGTTTGTCTTTTTATTTTTTCAGTGTGTTTATTGACAGTGATATGAGAAATCTTTGATCACTATAAGTATATTTTCTTATTAGAGAAAAAGATACGATATAGTAACACTAAGATTGAGGAATCTTAAAACCCAACATAATTCAATTTGTAAGACTAAGGGAGGTGAGACATAATAATCTTTGTAATAATTATTCAATATATACTATTTGAATCTTATTTAATTAGGGTTAAATTGTAAGTTCGAAGAAAAGGGGATTTACTTTGTATTTATTTACTTTTTTTATGATTACTCTTTTTACACTAGTATAATTGTATAAACCTATAAACTCCTAAAGTAGTCTCATAATTATTACGGAAAAAAAATAGTCTAATGTGTAGTGAAATTTAGAAAGTACTACACAAATTTATGGGGTGTTGCTACTAATATTGTAGTGTAATGCTACACTTTTTAATTAATTCGAAGTGTTATGGAACATGTTTATTAAATGGTAGAATAAAATAATAAATAATTTTATGTATTATGAAATTTATCTTCAATTAAATGAGCATGCATGGTATATGGGATATCAGTTGGGACTCAAGTATTATTGTGTCATTGATCTTTATTTTTCTATTATGATATTTTTACTCAAAATTTTGACATAAATTCTTAATAATTTCCCCTTACTATTTAATAAAAACAAAGCACTTAGGGTCTATTTGGGATTATTTTTCAGATATTCACAAGTGATTTTAAAAAACTAAAAGTTGATTTTTGGTGTTTGGTAAATTTTTTAAAAAAATCACCTCATCCCACAAAAAATTTTGAAAAGCAAGGAAATGGTAGCTTTTTTAAATCAGATTTTGAGAAACAGCTTTATACATAATACAATTTCATATATATTGTAATAGTATGAACCCAACAATCAAGTAGCTATTTTTTGCTTTAGGCATATAATCCGTCATAGTTTTTGTTACTGGGCTTTGCAACCCAAATCGCATCTAATTAGTTAGGAAAATCCATAGTTTATAAATCGGTCCAAAAACTCACTCGCTAACGGTGTGGATATTACATATTTCCCCCCTTAAGGATCTCGCATCCTCATGAGGGTCATTGGAAAGAGAACCAAACGAAATCACATTATAATATTCTCATTCACACATTAGGTCGCGAGTTGTCTATGTTCCTAATTGTAATACTCTTGGCTCAACAATCAAGTAGATATTGTCTATTTTGGGTACACAGCCCGTCGCATTATTTTTTATTAGGCTTTGTAATCCAAAACGCATTTAATTATTTAGAAAAGCCCATGACGTATAAACTAACTCAAGAAATCACTCACTAGCGATGGAGAATATTATATCATTCCCTCCACGAGGACTTGCATCCTCGTGAGGGTCATTAGAAATATAACAGGCGAAATCACATCATAACATATCCACCCACATATCGGGGTAGAGTTGTCTTTGATACTAATTGTAACAATCCATACTCAACAACTAAGTTGATATTTGTCCGTTTTGAGCACACAGCCCATTACAGTTTTTGTTATTGAACTTTACAACCCAAAATGCGTCTACTTAACTTATAAACTAGTACAGAAACTCGCACTAGCGATGTGAGATATTATATATATCCTCAAGTATATTATAAAAATCTAAAATATTTTTATTCAATTAAGAAATAAAAATATTAAATTTAGAGATATTATTATTATTGTAGTTATGTTGAGATAAAAAAAATCAAAAATAAAATCAATAAAATAAAAAAATTTATTTTAGTTAATAATCATTAAAAAAATTATATATACACATTTATAAATGTGTAAATAAATTTAATATTTTATGCAACATATGTTCATTTTAGTATTTGAGCTCTTATAGTAGTTCAACAGTAAAATTTGCCAAATTTATATGATTGCTTTTAGAAATCATAGCACTTTTAAAAATAAATTTTTACTAATCATTTAACTGATTCTTTTCAAATCTGATTATTTTTACAACACAACTAACAATAAATATTTTAAAAGCTACAACATTATCAAACTAGTCCTTAATTCTATTACTTATTAAATCATTAAAAACTCATCTCCAAAATTAGTATTAAAATCCAAGTTTTGTATGACAAAAACAATCCACCTTTCATTTTATCCACAATTAGCAATAAATTCAATATGAAAAACCAAAATACACAAATGACCTTTCCCACTTAGCCCTATCCCCAAAAAAACTTCTAATTTTGGACTTTTGTTACTAAACTAAATATGTTTTAGTCGAAATCTGCCCGATAAATCATAATTATGTTCTAATATTGGAGGGGAAACAAATCCACGAAATTAAATAAGAGACAAACAATCCATTTGGTGGCATGAATTTTCATTGTTGGGCCTCAAAATGGGATCTTGGGCTTACTCTTAACTTATTGATCTTTTAAGTTTAGGGCCACAAATATATAGCATTCATGCATTGAAATATTTTAGGATGTATATAATTTCTCTAAACTTACACAATTCTACTCTAGTTACACTATTATTATTATTTTAAGAATAGTGGGAATAGTTGGATTTTTACATAAGTATATTTGTGAACTAATGTCTGTCTGTATGTATTATTTTATTATGTAATTAATAGGTTTAATGAATATTTGAGAGTCTAAAAAGAGACAGTGTGAACTGTTAAAAATTCATAAGTTAATGACTAATAGATATCACGTGTAATGTTTACCTTCCATCTATTTTTAACTTTTTAAAGAAGCAAATTTATATCTCAATCAACGGCTCAGATAATTTTATCGAGTAACAGTGGCCGTTGGATCTTAATATTTATATGCTAAGATCAAGGAAGCTAACCCTAAATCATTTAAGTTCTTAAGAGATTAGGGGCGGTGAGAGTTATAACAGTAGAATAATTTCTCTCAACCTTGTCTTCATTTCGGGGTGTTTATGGACAACGATATGAGAAATCTTCGATCTGTGTAAGTATATTATCCTCTTTACGAAAAAATATGATTTATTGACACTTTTTTTTTAGTTTAAGTATTTTCATACTGAGTAAGATAATTATTATTTTTCTTCTTATTAATGTTTATGTAAATCATTGTGCATGTGTGTTAGATATAGGGGTGGTCATTTGGGTCATGACACATATATGCAATGATTTTTTCATATTCAAATTAACATAAATTGACATGATTAATAATTATGTTGTATCGTGTCAATCCGTTTATTAATTGTATTGTATTATTTTCAGTGATTGAAAAAATAGGTTGTGATGTAATGTTATAGAAATATTTTAGATAATTTAAGCTTATATCTTTCGCAAATAAATAAATAAATAAATAATGTAAAGTAGAGACTATATATATATATATATATCACTGATCTTCTGCCCCAAATAACATGTTTTAATGGGAAAAAAATACAAAAAAATATTATGGTTTGTATGTATGGATATTGGGTTGGGCTTTATTAAATGGATCCAGTGCGATACCTTTTTATATATTTACTTTTTTGTGTTCACTATTTTTCTTTTAATACTATTATAAAGTGTTTTTTTAAACTACTATAAAGATTTTAAGTAGTTTAATATGTGAAAAAAGTAGTCTAATATATTTTGTGAAAATTAAAAAGTCTACAAACTTGTAGGGGTGTTGCCTTAAAAAATTACATTCCATTAATAATAATACTTGAGATCTTGATACTTGAATCATAACTTAAATCACAATATCATGTGTCATCTATTATTGAATGATAGGGTTCATAATTTATAAAATTATTTAACTATCATCTGATTGATGAATGTTACATTAAATAGGATTTAAATTGGGACTTAGATCTAATAGGAGCATATTTGCTCTCACTACGTGTGCGAGTAAGTATTAGAATCCCATAAAAGTAATTATAGAGAATATAATTTCCTTTCTCAATTATATAATTGAGTGGATGCAGTATTCTCTCTTACAATTATTAGTCCTATTAATTATTTGATTGTAAATATCAGTAGTAATCTCATGTAATATGAGTTATAATTTAAGCAATAGTCTTATGTAAATAAAAAAAAAATTGCGACTTAGATGTTGAAAAACCTAGCATTGCTCTTCCATTAATTTTCATGTTTAATTTTTTATGATATTTTAATCAAAATTAGATCTAAATTCTTAATAAATTTCCCCCTTTATTCAATAAAAGCAAATTACATAATCCTAATAATTCTTATGTCATTAAAGACTCAACTCAAAAATTAGTAATAAAATCCAACTCTTGTTTCATTTTTCCATAATTAGCAATAAAATAAATATAAAACAACCCAGACAATAAATGTCAAAATAAAATTTCCCAATTAGCCCCATCTGAAACCCGGAAAACCGCCTAATTTGGGCCCTAAACAATATGTTTCGGCCGAAATTTCCCGAAAAACCATAATTTTGTTCAAAAGAAGAGAAAAATACAGTGACCTGTAAAACAAATCCAAAATTGAACACACCACATTCAAAGTTGTCTCTTCCTACTCTTTAAGTAACTGAAACTCTCTCAATTTGTGTAAATTATTTGTCTCTATCCATTCTTTTTCTTTATAAAATCTTTATCAATTTAGGTTGCTTGAGAGAATCCAAAGTTTTGACTGATCAAATTTCATTTTCTTTCTCTGGTTTGTTCTTATTTTGGGTTTGTTTCTGATTTTCAAGAATTTAGAACTATAATTAGAAGTAGAACTGTAATTTGAATGCTAGATTCAATTCGAGAACTGGGGGTTTTGATGAATTTCACTCAAGAATTCATCCCAGAATTCAAAATCTGATTTTGCCTCTAGGATTTATTATTATAGGGTCTTCACTAGCTTAAGCCAGAGGAATTTTCAAACCCCAGAGGAATTTTCAATCCCATTCTCTTTTTCTAGGGTTTTATTTTGGTGCTGTAATCCGAGAGTCACAATTTAGAATCTAGCTTCTGAGTTTTGTTCTGCTTCCAGCGTAGCGTTTTGGTTAAAACTCTTGATTCCTTTTGAATCAAGGTTAGATTTTTTTGCTTCTTCTCGAATCAAAGATTGAATTTTGATCAAAATGGCCTCTTACAGGCCATTCCCACAACCACCACAATCGTCATTCCCGCCGCCACCTCCTCCAAACCAAAACCCTTCACAACCACTGCCGCCGCCGCCACAGCAACAACAACAACAACAACAAAGGCCAAACCTTTACTCTCAAAACTGGGGTGGTTATACTAATACTGGTGGTGGTGCTCAGCAACATTATCACCAACCATACTCATATGCACAACCGCCACCGCCCCCACCACCGGAATCTTCATACCCACCTCCCCCTCCCCCTCCACCACCACCAACCCAACAACACACACAGCCTTCAATGTATTATTCAAGCAATCAGTATAATCAAAATTCAATGTATCCACCAATGCAGCCACCACTTCCACCTCCACCACCTTCGTCTCCGCCACCCAGTTCGTCTATCCCACCCCCGCTACCTCCTGGCTCTCCCCCGCCTCCGCCGCCGAAGGACGTTGAGGGGAGAGATCCTGGAACGAGTGATCGCGATAAGAGGGCATCTAAGGAGGTTTCTAGGCATGATCCCGGTCATTCAAAGCAACAGAGGCCACCGGTGCCACCACCTGGGGTGAAGAAGGTGAATGGGGGTTCAGGAAGGGTGGAGACAGAGGAGGAAAGGCGTATAAGAAAGAAGAGAGAGTATGAGAAACATA
Organism: Clausena lansium; assembly: GCA_030449835.1. NCBI lineage: Eukaryota > Viridiplantae > Streptophyta > Magnoliopsida > Sapindales > Rutaceae > Clausena > Clausena lansium. The sequence continues at coordinate 5,502,032 of JASUUF010000369.1, forward strand.
GGCAGGAGGAGAAGCATAGGCAACAGATGAAGGAGTCTCAGAATGTGGTTATGCAGAAGAGTCAGATGGTGGCTTCTGGGAAAGGAGGGCATGGGTCAATGGTAGGGTCAAGGATAGGGGATAGAAGAGCTGCACCGCTTTTGAGTGGTGAGAGGATTGAGAATAGGTTGAAGAAGCCAACAACGTTTTTGTGCAAGTTGAAGTGAGTATGGTTTTCTCAAGTGAAAGGATCAAATATGTTAAATCACTAAGAATTTTAGTGTAGCGGAAAGGATATGTGAAGTATATACTGAAAAGAGAATAATCTCTATGAATTATGCCTACCCTTGACATTGGTGTGATGTTTGCTTTCCTGTTGAATATTGTGCTTGTATTTTGTTTAATATAGGCATTTTAATATGACTTGTCGATGCTCTGATTTCAGCCTTGTGAAACATGGAAAAAAAAGATGATTTTTGGGTCTGCTATGTTGTTCTTGCACTATTTTCTTTGTCAGGTGGTTACACTATTAATTTCTAACGGTGTCATGCTATCTCAACCTTTGATCTCTTTTTAGATTTCGAAATGAACTTCCTGAGCCAAGTGCACAACCAAAGCTTATGGCACTGAAGAAAGATAAAGATCGGTATGAGATGTTACTTATTTTTCTTTTAGTAATTAGCTTATGATGTTGATGCATTTCATGTGTATGTATTTATGTATAATTTGGAGGATAAGAAAAGATTCAGCCAGAGGTATATTGCTGCAATTCTTTTGTATTCTGGCTGATGAGGCTAGTGTAGTGCGATCTTAGTGGACTGAGACTAAGCAGGACAACAATAAAGCTTATGGAGCAAGATGAGTTTATGTATAATAAAGCAAAAGAAAAGACATATAAATTGATAACGCAGGTCATACCTTAAATAGATTATGTGGAATACAAGAAATATGCTCATTAATTTGAAGGCAAATGCATTGATCTTATGAGGTGTATGGAAGTGTAGAAACTAGCTTTGGTCTGCTTGAGGTAGTAAAGAAAAAAGGAAGAAGTTTTAGTTTGTTTCCTTCACGCATCCAGATTTTATGATTTGACCTATTTTGGTAAAACTCATCATGGTAATCTTTCAATACTGTATTGCAGATTTACAAGATACACATTCTCATCGCTGGAGAAAAATTACAAGCCCCAACTACATGTTGAGCCAGATCTCGGGATACCACTTGACCTGCTTGACCTTAGTGTATACAAGTATCACCTCTGAACTTTTTTTACCTATTTTAAAGAATTAGCAACTCTTTTTCATGGCTTTCCTGATTTTCTTTTGTCTATTTGCGTAATTAGCCCTCCCAGTGTTAGACCACCTCTTGATCCAGAGGATGAGGAATTGTTGCGAGATGATGAAGTAGTTACCCCTGTGAAAAAAGATGGTATAAAAAGAAAAGAACGACCTACGGATAAAGGTGTTTCTTGGCTAGTCAAAACGCAGTATATATCTCCTCTTAGCATGGAATCAGCAAGACAGGTATTAGATAAGTTCAGTATTGCTTGTGATAGTGTATTGCAAACATTGCTGACGGTTTTGTCATAACAATATGCATTCGTTTTTGCAGTCTTTGACCGAAAAACAAGCAAAAGAACTGCGAGAAATGAAGGGGGGCCGTAGCATATTAGAGAACCTTAATGATAGGTTTTTTATATTTGAACCCGTCCATTTGAATGCAGAATCAGACCAGAAAATACTTATGGCATCATTTTTCATTTCTTTTTATTGAAATCATCAATGATCTTTTCAGGGAAAGACAAATTAAGGAAATTGAGGCTTCCTTTGGGGCATGCAAGTTGCGTCCTATTCACGCAACCAATAAAAATTTACAGCCTGTCGAGATTTTGCCTCTGTTACCCGATTTTGAGCGGTATGACTCATTGTGCTTTTACTGTTTTTCTGTGGAGCAATAGATTTTGGTCCAATCTTGATGCAGCTTGGGTTTGCTTCATGTGAGAGTGTCTCTTCTGTATGGGAAAGAAGATATATTTTACGCATTAAAATTTAATTGCTGAATTGATGAGAACCTCATCCTTGTTTGCACCTCATATCTCTGATACTGAAGCACTGCATTTCAAGTAACAAGTAAATAAAACAAGAAGTTGAGCCTGTCTGTGAATTTTTTTCTAGCTTGCCTTGCTCTGGAAATATGAATGAATTAGCTGTTTTAATAAAGTGAAATAATCCTCTACTTTAAATATTGTTTATGGACTAACAAACTATTTGTAATGGAGGAGTTGGTTGATGACTGATTGGACATGACCCTGACAATTTAGTCACCAATGATAGTGTTGCATCCCATTGTGTTCATGATCATCTTGAGCTTTATTTTTGCCAGATACGATGATCAATTTGTTGTAGCGACGTTTGATGGTGCTCCCACTGCGGATTCTGAAATCTACAGCAAGATGGACAAATCTGTTCGAGATGCCCATGAATCACGGGTCAGTTATTTATAAATAAGTTGTGTTTTATAGATGTAATGAAACGAATAAGTGTTGGTATGAAAATCAAATCAATCATTAGAAAAGCTTAAAGCATGAATGTTTACTAATACGAAGTTTTAGTGCATTGAGAAAATGAATGTGACATTCTGGAATGTTGCTGAAACTATTTTGTTATCTCACCTTGTTGTTTTATATAACGTAAGGTCAGTTAACACTGGATATGTGTGGAATGTAATTTAATGGGAAATTGTACATGCTCACCCCTGTGTAACACTCATACAATTGAAAAGAATGCATGCCACAACCATTAATTGCATGTTCAACAGCCAAATATGTTATTCATTCATTGAAGTTGGGGAAAATGTATGAATATTTGCCTTTTACTTCTGTTTCCTATAGTGGCTGATGAAGCATATATTGATCTCATCTATTATGTTATATCACAGGCTATTATGAAAAGTTATGTGGCAACAGGCTCGGATCCTGCTAACCCAGAGAAATTCTTGGCATATATGGTCCCTTCTGAAAATGAGGTAGACACTTTAATTTCCCACATTGTATCATTGAACTGTTATTTTGGTTTAAATTTATTTATGATGTCTATCTATCCTAATCGATGCTTCATTAATGGTTCTTGTATATGGTGGCAGCTATCAAAGGATATGTATGATGAGAATGAAGATGTCTCATTTTCTTGGGTTCGCGAGTACCACTGGGATGTACGTACAATTACGGTTGAAACATTATTTGGGAAACTAGCATTTTAATTCTTTAGTTAACACAAGCCTTTTGTCAATTCAACAGGTACGGGGTGATGATGCAGATGATCCAACCTCATACCTTGTTTCGTTTGATGATGATGAAGCTCGCTACGTGGTATGCACTCAAATTGGATATATATTTTCAATGCACATGTTTTCCATGGATTGGCCTGTTACACATTCTCATCATGATGCAGCCTCTGCCCACAAAGCTTAATTTGAGGAAGAAGAGGGCAATAGAGGGAAGATCTAACGACGAAGTCGAACATTTTCCCATCCCTTCAAGTATTGCTGTAAGGCGAAGAGCGAATGTAGCTGCAATAGAATTGAAGGAGCAAGGGGTATGTTAAGAACTGTTTTATACAAGTATTTAATAGTGTTTTTTGATCTGAAGTTCGAATTTAACTTGTTCTCAGAGCATTCATATATTTGTTTGTTCGTTTGTATACATCTTTGATGTGCTGATACCTTCAGGCTTATTCAAATTCAAAGGGTAACAGTTCGAGTTCAAAGATGGGAAGGGTAGATTCCCAAGAGGATCTTGAAAGATCACATAATGGTTTACGACACCAAGACCCCTATCAATCAAGTGGAGCAGAAGATGATATGTATGATTGATTGCTGTGATCCACTGGGTAGAGATAAATGAGTTTGTCTTAGGTTTTTACTTCGATAGCATGAGAGGCGGAAAATGACATTAGAAACTGTAAAAATGTTGGATATAGTAGACATCCCTTTGACATGCAGTTGTAATGTTGTCTTTGAAACAATCAGATTGTTCAGTTATTAATACATAAATATATACATATATATATTCTTTCAGTTGTCTTTTGATCAACATTTTTTATTTTTTATTTTTGGGTAAACCTTTATATTTAATTTAGTCTGGTTCAGTGGTTCTGCATCTTTTACAGCATTGTGGATATATATTCTGACTGACAGCAACTTGCACTACAGTTAAGCAAATCTTGAAAGGCCAAGGATGATCATCTTGTGTATTTAAGATTTACCTTAACAGTAAAAGATGTAGAATCATATTAGGGTGGAGTGGTTATAACTTTTAAGCTATAATATTTAAGTGTTTGACACTTGTTACTTAACTAATTTCGAAGTTAAGATGATTTAATTTTATAAAAAATTATTTAAAAATTATTATATAACAATATTTTGACACTTACTCCTATATTTTAGAAGTTGAGATGATTTGACTTCATAAAATACTTATAATAAATTTAAAAATTATAGTTATTAAACATTATTAATTTTTATTTTGTAGTTACAAATTTCATAATTACTTGACTTAAAAGCAAGGTTACTCCCAATCACAATCAGGAAGTGTCAGTGTGATTGGACCAAGGTATATTTTTCGCAAATTTAAAGGAGATCCGTCGTTAGTCGTAACCCTGAAATGGATAAAACTGGTGATTTTGCATTATCAAAGTAAGGTATGAAACGCGAGGAAACCTTGTAAACAGTTTGAATATTTACATTATGCCGACGATAATTTAGGAATAAGTTTACACCAAAAAAATCACTGTGGAACATGATTAAAACAATCTCCAGAATCACCCTGCATGGATAAACTTTGCAACCTTCAGAAATGAAGACTTCTTGATGCAGTTGATGCCCTGTTCGATGATCGACAAAAATACAGGCAATAAGTAAAATCACAAGAGTATAAAACTACAGCATTAGATAGATCTAAAGCACGGACCATGCTTGCCGGCATCTAACAGCTTCCTGACGAACAGCTCTCTTCGGATCATCAAGAGCTCTCGATATGGCTTGCAGTACCTAACATATACAAGGGGGTGATGATGTCAACTGATAAGAACATTGAGTTCTATAGGATTAATGGGATGACTAGATATCTCCGAAATGAAAATATCTAGTTTCACTGCAACTGATTGCAGAGTAAATGAATACAAATAACTATAATATTAAGAAAATGGAAAAGGAAAAATCTTTTACAGCTGCACAGTTGATTATTGGGCTCTTAACTAACCTGTCTTCTCATGGGATAGATCCGTGCATGAGGCAGTCTAGACATGGCCACAAGACACTGAATTGCTGTCTCTCGAACAAGCTGAAAATGTTAAAAAGCATTCAGTAACTTCAATTATCCCTGCTAGTCAATATCATCCAATTCACCATACGACAAAACTACTCAATATTTCTGTAGTATGGCTACTTTGTAAGTTTTCATCTAATAATTTTTATTTTTCTTCGAATAATACATAGTAGTTGGTGCAGATTAACAATATTTATGCATTGCATACTTTGGCTTGATTCTAGATGATGAAACGTAAAGCCACTAAAATATAATGCAGCATACTTTCTTAAGTTTCTCTACATATGGCCTCATAATATGAAATGAACAATACCTATGGAGAAAACCTCCACGAGAAGCTGTGATTACAATTAGGAGGATAAGGATGCCATTAGCATGGAAGGAAAAATGATCAAGCTACCAGAATGCTATCAGTAGCAATGAACTCAAGGAAATGAGTCAGCATAACTAAAGTTACTTTCAGATAAATATCTTACCATCATAAGCGGGTAAGAAATAAGTGTGATCATATGATCAATGATAATATGAGCACACTCTATGACTGCTTCTTGTCCTGTAACAATAAGAACAAAATTTGAACATGAATCACTTTGGCGAAGGGCCATTTGAAAATTGATTATGATAGAATAGTGCATGCATAACTTGTCTAGGGAAAAAAATGATAATTTTCATTCTTCAAAAAATTATCAGCAGGTGAGGACTGCAAATGATAAACAAACAATATCTCTACTACAAAATCAAATGGCAAATGACCAGATCCCTTGAGAAGCTTTGATCAAATGTTGCTCACTTGCTGAAATCTATCTCTCTCCTTTTTTTGATAATCCACACTCCTGCATCGACCTGGAGGGGTGGGCAAAAACCTGTGGCCCTGAAAAAACCAAACCGAACGGCGGTTCGGTTTGGTTCTAACTATTAAAAATAACCAAAACCCTATTTTATTGGAAAAATAGGAATTCCGGTTCGGTTTCGGTTCACTCTGCTGAACAGAATAACCGAACAGAAAAACTGGGATATTTTAGTAATTTTGTATAAAAATTGACATTTGCCACAATTTTATTGGTTATATCAAACTTGCACACACCTAATTATTAGTGTGTGTATATATATATATATTTCATTTTTCACTACCAACCAAACCCTAAATCAAAAATCAAATCACCTCACAGGTTCATCCTAACCACAATGGCCAACCCTCCACCAAAAGCAAGAGCAGCTGCTTCTGCTAATCTGTTCTGCTCACCGGCCACCATTGCTGCTAATCTGCTCTGCTCACTGGCCACAGCGCTCAACAGGAAACAGCTTCTGCCTTCTAGCTGCCGTTCATCGTTCGTGGTCGATTGCATGTGTGCTGCCGCTGTTCTGTTATCGCCACCGTGCGCCAATGGGTGTGTTTGATAGTTTGGATGCAATTTAGTTTCTCCAGTACTTTATGTTGGTGATTTATATTGATGCTTTATTATTATATTAATTCTTGCTGTAGAGATTTACAGTTTTAAAGTGCATTTAACAGCATGTTATTAACTTGCCTGTCATTGAGGTTTATTCAAAATAAATATGAAATTTTGGACGCTGCAATTAGTTTCAAATATGAGATTTACAGAAATTTTGGATGCTGTAGTGTAATTTCAAATTTGAGATTTACAGAAATTTTGGCATTAAATAATGGATATTGATAGTCGGGTGTGTAGGAAATTTTTGGGTATGCTGGCTGTGATTTCTCCGTGGCAGTTTATGTTTAGGTTTTAATTGATATGGAAGACAATGATGATGATGTACAAGAGGAAGAGATCAATGGAGGCAGGAAAAGAAAAATTCCTTTGAGATTGTTTGTTCGGAAACATTTTTCCAGGCTACCTGGAGAAGAACTCAACTAGGCTTACAAATTTAAAAAACAGAAAACATGCCCATAGGCCTAGCACTGAATAAACTGAGCTGAACTGAACCATTCAGTTCTAATTCAATTCTTTACCTTATTCAGTTCATGTTCGGGTTTTTTACAGAAATAATCAATTTCAATCGGTTCAGCTTGATTTGGAACCGAACTGAACCATGCCCACCCCTACCGACCTGGACCATGGGTCCGCCCCACCCCGGCCCTAAACTGGGAGGGTCAGCCAGGCACACCCAACCCCATGACCCATGGAATCTATCTTAAGTAGCTTAAAAATGACTAAACTCTATACTGGTCTTCTTCATACAAGAAATATCTAAAAATTGTAGTAGCATAATGATTGACGTAGTCCAGCTGTGAACCAATTACTAAGTCACAACTCCAATATGTTTTACAAAAGAGAAATTTTGAAATCGAAAAACAACAGCATACCGATAGTCTTACCATTTTTATCTGTCAGTATCCCAGATAACACAAGCAGGAGACTGTACACGATATCTTTATCCGAAACATCATTACTTAATATGGATAAACCATCCATCAGTATTGGGATTATCTGCAAGAATAAATATACTGCTTGACTACAATTAAGAATGGCACAACAACATAAGAAACTCTAGGATATATCGACTCTGACCTTTTTGACATCGTTCAAGACAACAATTAGGGGAGTATCTGATATAATATGTGCACAAGCTCGGCACAGAATTGATCTGCAATTGAAAAGCACCTTCAGTAATAGATTAAATAGTTGAAATACGCCTTTCAGTCAAAACTTGGGTAATAAATGTTTGTTCAAGATGCAGAAACTGGAAAGTTCATTTGCTCTATGCAGATCAGTTCCAATTAATACTCTAGGTTAATTAATTATGTCAGGAGGGAATTATGATTAATATCATGATGTGATCTAATGCCTTTGTATCAGTAAGTTTGAGGGTAGTGACAGGATGGTCAGTGAGAGCTCCCTCCTGCTTGTATAAGAGATATAAATAAAGAAAAAGGGATAGGATAACATGATGATGTTTGAAAATGTGGAGCTGAAAAATCATGAGGTAAAGATGCCATATGGCATTATTCTTTTTGCTTTTGTTCATTTGAGTTTCATTGATTCTTGCAATTGAGCCTGTATTTATCAGTGTATTTTTCCTTTAATTCCCAAATTAGGTGTACATATGAACTAGGGTCAGACCAAAGCTTCAACAGATAGACCAACAGCAACAGGCAAAACAAACTCAGACTTATAAATAGCAACTAATTCCAATACACTCTAAATATGTCCCAGATGAGCAGCATTTTGCATTTTGATAAATAAACATACAATTGTATGAATAAAACAGGGGTCTCATCAAAGCTAAGGATAATAGATAAGATACAACATTGGGAAAAACAAACCCAAATGTATACTATATGCATTCTGTTCTAAATTTGTTCCGTAGGAGATCTCTCAGCATCAAATCACATTCAGGTTCAACAATATGAATTATCAGTCTGTCTTGGTACAAACCATTCAACAAGCAAAGCAATAGCACAAATTGAACAGTTAGACACCGACATAGATCAATCATATAGCTATAACAAAAACTGAGCAGGATATCTTCTATTAAGAGAAAGGAGTAACAAAGATACGTACCGTGAGAATGATGAATTAGATTTTATAATCAAAGACTGCAGAATGGGCATAATGGTTGAATAGAAGCGTTGCTTATAAAGCGGCCGCATTGTTGCATGAAATTTTCGACTTAAGCAATCTTCAGAATCGCCCATAAGAATTTTAAATGCATCTGCTGCATGTTTAATAACAGACTCAGAACTGTTTTCTGAGTAATCCTGTTCCAGTGAAAAGGAACCCAGTTTGCTGTTGGACAATAAGCATTCTATAAAAGTCATAGTTATGTCTTTAACTTTTTCATGACCCCGCATAAGCAAACCTTTTCCAATCCATGCCGAGCCAGCAATTGCATGGACTTGAAGTGATCTATTATTTGTAGCACCGCGACATATATCAGTAAGACCAATGGAACTGCCATTCTCCAATCCACCATTGCTCCTTAAAGTACCATTATCATTGAAATTCCATAAATTTGAGTCAAAAATTATATCCATTGCTTCTTCCAGGGTACAATTACTCTGCACCTCTGTTCCATTGGATTTTAGACCCAATTTGTTAACCATAGAACCCAATGCCTGAGCTGCTGGAACATTACCCTTGAGTAGAGTTGTCATAAATAGATGTATTACCAGTCTCACATTCGGAATGTGTGTTTGAGGGCGTGCTGCTATAATTACTGATGCAAATAGTGAACATATCCATGCCTCTCTGCTGGAAGAAATGCGTGTCTCTTGTGTAAGCTGTAATCCATTTAGTTGGATAGGAATATTGGATGCTGGATCTTCCAATGGAAAATAAGTTCCTGATGAAAGTACAGTAAAAGCTTTCTGAAATATTATGCTTTGGTTTTCCACAGAGCAACTCCCAACAGCAAGCTTCATTGCCTTCATTGTTGCATCAAGAAGCCCCTGCAGTAACATGAAGTTATTAGCACCACATAATTCCTGAAGGCAGACGGAGACTGAAAATAACTAGATCGAGACTCACATTTTCATGGATCTGCGAACTGAAAGTCACAGATTTTTCAATCAGGTTCCAAATATTTACAGCAAACCGTAGTAGGATTTCCTCACAACCTCCAATTTCATGTATCCTGGGACCATTCAAACAACAGTTTTATATTATAGGAGGAAATAATGTCAAATAACAAATCAAAAGAGAAAAAGATTTAACCCACCTTATCAGATTTAAAATTTCTCAAAATGCATTCATGAGAACTATATCTTGTTTATGAAGAACTCGGTTTATCTATTAGTTTATCAACAATTAGCTAGTTTCTAAAGTGACTGATAAGGCACAAACGCAGGAAATGGTCTTGACGACCCTGTATTGTCAGAAAAACACTGGCCATACGCTGAAAAAAACCAAGATTGTTGTAGGACTCATTACCCTAAACCAAAAAACTTTAGAAAGCAATCATTTACATATTATCACTTTAAATGTCTTTTTCTATATATTTACACCCAATTTTTTTTTCTTTTTATACCCTGCTTCCCTTATTAAGTATCGGTTTCTAGCTGGGTTACTAATGAGAAGATCATGCAATTAAAACGGCCATGCATTGTTTCTAATAAGGCTTGTCAAATCAAATGAACTGAAAAGAAGTGCTAATCAGGAAAGCTTATATACCTTGGAAGCACCTTATTGGAGTAGCATTCCAAAAGTTGAATTACAACTTCTCCTGACTTAGGATTCCCATGGACCTAGGGAAAAAGAATACAAAGAATTAATAATAATTATTTGCCATACAATATTAAAAGCAGCCCATTAAACATCCTCTATGAGATTTTGGTGAAATCACAACCCTGACAAACTTCAAGGATACTGCTCGTTGCATTTGAAACATAGGCATGTCCACTTACTAAAAGCAAAAAGCAGACAGATGGAAGAAAGATGCAGAAAACATCTTCTAAAAGTGAGAACATTTCATGACCTTGCAAGAAAAGTTTTTCCAGTATAAAAAATAGAGAATTTATTGGATGTACGTACCAAAACCTCATATAAATTGGCACAAACTGCCTCTTCTAGTCCTTGAACAGTTTTCAGCAAATAATCTCGTCCAGTTGCACCTATTTCTGAGATTGCATCCAGTTTGAGTGGAAATGGCATATTGAAATCATGGGATGATGCCAGTGAAACAATCTTTTCGATGACAATACCCATATATATCAGGGCTTTTTCTGACTCGTTAAATCTATCAATGAACGAACCAATATGCACCAGTGCCTTCAGTGCCAGCTTCCACAACAAAGTCTTTTCAAATTCAGCGATGATGATTGATGTGAAAGTCAACAAAATATTCTCAAATATGGAATTTGATATGATTAAGGAGCCTCCACGGAATGTACCCAGAATCAGCAAACCCTTCACTGTACATTTGATTCAGGAAAAGGAAAATGTTAGAAAGACTTACTACTAATGTAAAAGGGCATTTAGTGACATCCAAAAAAAATATAATAACTAGCCAGAAAACTTCATGAAATCTACAATTGCAAAATGAACATTAAACTTCATGAAATCTACAATTGCAAAATGCAGAATGTTCATGCAAGAATTTTCTCCTTGCACCAACAGAAGTTCCCTTGCTTTCCTTCACCTAATTGTTATAGAAATATAACTGCAGGTTAAATTTCTGAAAATAAGTACAGATGGACACCCCACACAAATACACATCAATCCCAAGTGGCAGGGATGACCATTTTTAAAACATCGGTAACGTCCATGGAGCACATGATTTTGAGGACCAGAAACATCACGAATCTAAGTACACTTCTGACCAAAAGGGGTATCCAAATTCATGTAACGCACACCTCAGATCCTCCCGAATCATCATGGAGAGGTTTATTGAGTAAATGATAAAAGAGTAAACAGTATGCAAATGGAATAAGATGCTAATACTCACACATACAGGTAAAGAAGTTGTTGCCTAACCAAGCAGTAATAATATACGGGTTTAAACAAAATTTAAAAAAAAAAAAGAATGAATGGAAAACAAGTCTTTACCTCCAAAATATATATTTGTCTCATAAGAATCTTCATTGGCACTTGTTTCCAAGGTAGATCTCAAGGCCATGGCTAGTGAAGCAGAATAGCTCTGAAGCAAGCAGTAACATCTCTCATTTGCAGGAGCAGCCACTGATTTGAATTCCTCAGAGCCTGCAATTAACTCTCGGCATGCTGTGATAAGCTCGATGCAGAGATAAAGAGCCCCGTGATTAAGCTTTCCCCAAAGTACATTACTGTCATTTGGAAAGCAATCCTGAGATGAATTTCCAACTGAAATCCCCAAAGCATGCATCAAGCGGGGGAAGAAACTTTCCATAACACTATTGCAAGAGGCTAGGGAAGCCTTTGCAGATACAGATAGGATACAGCTGACTGCATGTAGTTTCCGCTTGCTTTGCAGGGAAATTTCATTGTAAGTCTTATAACTAGAGAGAGACTTGAATATCAAGTTTATGTCTTCATCACCAATAACCCAACTTAAAAACAAACCACTATTTTGCTTGATAACCGTATCCAGAAGATTTCGAGCTTCTGTTAAAATAACATTCTCCTGAAAGCCAACACCATCCAGAGATTCTGAAGTAAAGGACAAAGTGGGTTCATGTGAACTGTATATTGCATCTTTTATAGAAGACCACATTGCTTTGGCATGTTTTTCAATGCTGTCTGCTCCATACTTCACTGTGCAATTGCTAAGGTATTTCAAGGAATCAACCTGCAAGCATATAAAGTCAGAACTCAGATTCAACATGCCTAAGACGCATCCCTAAGGCAAAGAAGCAAATATTGACGAATTCAAATCAGTCACAAAACTTTATAAAATTAATATTAATACCAACCTTAGCTGATTGCAGCGAAGAAGAAAGTTTTTCAAGGAGCAATGGGATGACAAAGGGCTCAAAAAGAGAAGTGGAAGAAAATGCTGCCTGCATAACAAGAGAGAGAGAGAGAAAGAGTTGGAAACTGTCAAATTAAGCATTTTCAACTGTGGTCATAGTCATAAATTTTAAGTTTCCAGCATCAGATGTGCCAACTATAAAAATCACCCAAAGTTCAATACTGTAGTCAAAATTTATGGCAAACTTGTACCAACAGACCACTTTAGCACAAATAAGTGTAAACGAACAACTAACTACAAAACCTCCAAAAAAGCTGAATAATTGACAACAAAACATCACATACCATTAATGCCCTTGAAAGATCATCCTTTTTCACATCAAAATCTTCACCTTTAGTCTGTAATAAAACACAGGACTGATCAATAACATGAAAATAACGTGAAACAGTAACCCTGAGAAGAAAAAAAAGAGATCAAATAAATGCATCCCAAATCAATAACATAGAAGGGAAGGCCATATTTACAGTTATTATTGCTTATGCAAGTTAGTGTATGACATAGAAGTAAAAAGTAACCACGATTAGTGTATGACATAGAAGTAAAAAGCAACCACAAAGAACTAATTATATATAAGTGATTGTCATGAACTTATGCTTTGCACCAATATGATGCTGAATAAATTGATCAAGAAAATTTGTACCAATTTCATTCGACAGTCAGGGGACAAAAAGAAAAAAGTGAATAGATATAGAAAGATACACAGAACTCCACATCTCTCCATAGTAGCTCAACTTGCATTTCAAGCGCATGATCACAGATAAGATAGAAAGCAACATTTGCATCAAAGCAGATTTTGAAACATAGCATACATCCTAAAATTCAAAAGGTAAGTTAACACCGTAAATGATGCATGAAATATCAAGTTCAAAACACGAATAATCTCAGAAGCATGTGCAAACAAAGGGAAGGCTTGGAAGAAAAGCAGTATATAAAGTGAACATTCTTCAACATAAAAACTAAGTGTGGTTAACCAAATAAAACTTTCTTCTTGTGGTATTTAAACTGTTTGAAATAGTATATGCCAGTTCAAAAATCAAACACAGAATTCTATCAAAAGGTAGAATATGGCTGATATAAATTAAGCTTACATGCGTAAAATGAATAGGGAAGTAACAGCCCAAAATTTCAAAAAGGTCACTGGCAAAACTTGCAAGCAGATCATCTGAAAATAGTTGTGCCGCAACCTCGACAATATGAAATGTTAGCATTAAGCAGTGAGGATCCTTCTCCCCATCAATAGCTTCACAGATTGCATAAAGAAGGTCTTCCCCCTAGACCACAGACAGGCAATCTGATGTTACTTAAAACAGAACAATATGAAAAATGCTAAGAAAATCAGCTGACAACCAAGACAAACTGAAACGAAGAGAAACATATTTATCGTATATGTTTCTGGGTGGAAGTAAATGCCTCCAGCAGGAGTGTCTGCAAGCACAAACATGAATATGTGTACATGTGCATGCACATGTGAGTAGAGAGAGAACATGAGACAACCACAGATCAAAGAGTTTCCGCTGTTTCCAATTATCATTCAGAGCTTGGACAATTGCAATTAAACAATAGAAGACCAGCATTCAGAAGACAACACTGGAGGTTTTAAATTTCCTTTACGTTACTGTATTCAAAAAATGCTATTCACTCATAAGGAATAAACTGAAGAAGTGTGAGACCACAAAAAATACCAGTGAAGCAACAGCATCGGGGTAACGTTGCAATAGGCACTCCAAAAGTTCAAAGCAAAGCTGCAAGAGAGTCATCAAAATGTGAAGCAATATCACAAAATTCAACAAGAACTTTTTTCATAGGTTTCTTCAGTACTATATAGGGGAATGCAAGGCCAATTGTCTTACCTTCCTGTCATGCTGCGCTAATGACTGCACCTGGAGGTTTTGTATATAAGACTGGGCAACTGCTTTTGCATCATTTGTAGTGATCACACCAATGCTATTTTTCCTCCTTACTAGTGCCAAGCAACCAACAAGTGCACCACGTAAAGCTTTCCAATCTGCCTGACAAAAGTATAATATCATTTATTCAATTTTGAAACTAAAATCCAAACAACCATTGTATAAACAGAAAATATAGAAGGGTTCAGAATTTAGTTAAAATGACAGCTTGTAAAGCAAATGCAATTTTTTCTTGGGTAGATAATGCTGCAGAAGAAAAATGCCAAACTGACCAGTCTATCTGTGAAGAACGCTAGCAAGCTGTGTATGGTAGCATCATCCAGAGGCTTTGATGCAAGATGTGTAAGCAGCTCTCCAAGGAGAAGTATACCTGAAGAAAGTTTATGAGTTCAAATATTTATTCCAGCACCAACTTCAAATTCGCTTAAAACAGATAATAAAATTTAAATGACCACCCAGAATAGTAAAACTTTGTAGTGCTGATCAGATGAGTAAAATGAACTTTTCCAGTTATTTCTACAGAAATCATCTAAAAGGAGTAGAACAATTGTATGCTAATCATCCAAGCCAACATCGATTACTATATGTAAACCTCATTATCAACACAACATACTGAAAAATTACCTCTTGCGCGAATCACATCATCTGTAGTAGTCAAATACATACCCATCTCTCTAACCTGCATACATATTTCATATTATAAAACAGAAAATTACAGACAAAAGACCAAGGAACTGGAGGGACGAACCCCCACTTTCAGAACTCAAAACAAAAAAAGATAATTATAAATAAATAGAAACAATGGAACTAAGCATAACAGATATGATTGTTTGTGATAACGAGAAACATACCAGTGTTTCTATAGTTAAAACATTATTCTTCAATGAAGAAGCAATCGCATCCAAGCTTGCAGCCTGCAGTTGACTCTGATTGATAAGTAATATATTAAATATGAATTCACATGAATTAACAATAAATACATAATTTCAGGTTCAATATCTAGTCCTTTACATGCATGTGCAAATGATAACTCTAATTACACAATTTTAGGGCATTTGAGAGTGCTACTCTAGAAAGCACTTTCAAGTGTGACCTTTTGCAAAAACACTCGAAAGCATTTTCTGATCAAGCACCTTTCAAGTACCATCCAAATGCTCTTCAAGTGCTTCTCTCATCCAAATTGCTTTCTCAAAGCACCTATCAAACCGCTTCTCATAAGAATCACTCTAAGCGCTTTTTCTCTATCTGAACCAAAGACAATAAACAATACCAAAGGAACTTTTGGAAATTTGAAAACACTTCCGATGGTGCCATCCCAATTGCAACAATTCAAAAATTGGAAAGAAAAAAGATCAAGGACTCGATCACCTAATTAATAATTCACTTAATAAACAATTTAGTAATGCCGGTTCATGTTCGGCTCTTCCATACAATTTTTTAACACATCGCTAAGCACAGAAACAGAAATTTAACCCCGAAACAGAGTTGAGTGTGTCGAAAATTAACAAAAATTTACAACATTTTGGTCCAAGTTCTGATTTTTTTTAATGCCCGCTATACTTTCTCAGCGAAACTGACGCAAAATCAAGTTGCAAGAATTAAAAAGTAAATGGAAATAATAAAAGAAGAGTAATTGGTTAAGAAGTAACGAACTAGAACCTGGTGAGTCGGGGAGCTAGACAAGTTAACGAACGACTCAATGCGCTGAATCAGCTGACTCGCTTCTGCCATTGCTTTGTGAACGGAGAAAGAGAGAGGGTTTTGGGGAGTTTTAAGGGAGAGACCGAGAAGGAGTGAGGGTAAAATAAGTTTGGGAAGGAAGTTATATAAATTGTGAATTGACCCCAAATATATTTGTTATTTCTCATACGCTACTTAATTTTTGTCATTGGCTCGTCTTGCACCTTGATTACTGATTAATGATTTTGGGATTTGGCGTTTAGCGGCAGTTGAAATATTAGAATTGAGATGCTAATCTATCAAAAATAAAAAAAGAATTGAGACGTCTCAAATTGAGTGTATGTTAATCCTAATCTTAAAAAATGTTGAGAAGAAAGTTATGAGTTTGGCAACATTTTTTAATTAGTGTTTTTTGCTCTATTTTAGTGAAGTAGAATGATATTTTTGATGTGATATTTTTTAAAATGAAAACTTGTTTGGTAGTTTATCTTCAGAACAATATATGAAAATAAAAATAGGAAAAATGCGTTTGGTTGTTTCTCTGAAAATATGAAAAATAATAAAAATGCATTTGGTTGTTTGTCTGAAAATATATAATTTTTTATAAAATATTTTTATTCAATTTATTTATACATTTTATCTTTTATTATTATAATTTTAATCAAAATGAAATCAAATTTCATATAGCAATAATAATTTATAAAAAAACCTTCTCATAATTTATTAAGTTTAAAAAATTAAAATAAAATAATAAATGTAAAAATAATTACAATATAACAAAATAAAAGTTCTTACTACAATTATATTTATTATAGACATTTAAATAGTTCATTTGTGTTAATTATATTTTACAACTCAAAATATAAATAACAAAAGAATACAAAATATTTGCTAATTATATTTATTACAGTGAAGTAGAAAGTGTAATTGTAAATATAAATTAAAGAAATAAAGTAGTAATAAAATAAAATAATAATTAAATAAATAAAGGTGGTGGGCTAAAGCCACTTTTTTCTCTTTTCCTTTTTATTGTTATTTGCTTTTGTGAAAAAAAGCGGAGAACGTCAATTTTCGTCACAAAAGTGGGAGAATAGAAACTTTTTGTTCTTCAATTTTTTTCACTCATTGTTAAAGAACAGCTTACCAAACATATTCTTGTGTTTTTTGTTTTTGAAAAACAAAAAACGTTACCAATCGCACCCTTAAATTTCTCATATTTTTCTTGATTTTTGTGTTTAGTTTCTCATATTTTCCTTGTTTTTTGTGTTTCAAATTTTCTGAGGTTTGTTTATGAATTTTGGTTTCCCTTACCTGGTTAAAACTTATAAAAAAATGATAAATATTTTTTCCGAAAATTAAATTAATTTAATGTTTTAATAATTCCGTGAAAAAGATTAAACAGAAAATAATAGAGCCAAAAAATAAAAAAGTGCTCAAATATTTCATCGAACACCAACTGATTTGTTCATCCCTTTCATGAGAGAGAGTTTTGCAAAGAATTTGACAAATGTTCTTTTTAGAAAGTTTGTCAACCATTCTGAATCAAAGATCATTAACCACCGCAACAGCATCAGCAGCAAAAGACCTCTTTCAGAATTTTAATTCATAATAAAAACTGATTAGTAAAGAAATAAAAAAGAAGAAAAGGCCAGAGACACAAGCAGCAACCTAGATTTTTAAGATTGGACATTTCAATTTAAAGCTCCATACTGTGTATGTTTTGGTGGGTTACTATTGCAGTGTGGTGGTAGAATACCAAGAGACATTTTCCGAGACTTCAAAATCATACAACAAAAACCAGCATTTACAGAACATTGAAAAGAGAAACATTTGTCATCTCAAACCATCAAGCACTGAATTTTCTTCATCACAAGAAGCCTCTTCTAGCATGTGGAGAAATCCTTTACGAGTGGTCCTTCGAATTGCAGAGGCATTGTAGTGAGCCCCAAAAGCAGATGCTGCCTCAAACCTTGTCCACAATTCCTTCTTTAGTGTGTTCTCACCAGGACGTTTGCCCGTCCTGAATGTGCTCTCGGGTTCCTTCCACAGCGGAGTACTTTCTATAAGTGCTGAATTGCCTCCAAAATGTTCTATGCAGAAGGAGAAATGTTTGAATAAATTCATGTTTCATATGTCACCGGAGTACACTAAAAGTCTAAAACTACAACTAAAAGAATGAAACAGAAACAATACCTGGGAGGCAAGATTTATTTTTCTGGTGACAGCCACTTTTAACATCATTTTCAGTTGAAATCTCATCAGTTGGCTCCAACAAAACACAACTTTTTGGAGGTGAGAATTTCCAAAGTGGGGATGCTTCCAAGTCTTTCCTAACAATTCCAGATTTACAAGCTTGTTGTATCCCTAAGAGCTCTGGATACTTAAAAGCCAAACCATCAGAATCTTCACTACTAGAGGAGTCAGAAGATTGTGAACCTTTTTGAAGTCCAACAGGAAAGGGAGTGGACCTACGATCTCGGGCATTGGGTTTACGAAAGGACTCAGAAATGGGCTCAAGCAATACACAAGATTTAGGAGGGGACATTTTTAAACATGGAGTCATCACAAGCATTGACTGGTCTCTTTTTGAAAACATTGGTGAAGAAGCAAAACTAGATTCTATTATGTTTCCCTTTATAGCAACTGTAGAATCAGCAGGTTTGCTTGGAGTTAGCTTTATCTCCACACCTTCAAGCAAATCATCATTTGCATCTCCAGGAATGGTTAACAGTGGAGGTATCTCAACAGTACTGTTGGAAGTTATCCTTTCAAATAGTGATTTCGATGGGTCCTGGTATTTAGATGACAGTGCTTTTGACATAGGAAGAGGTGTGAGCAAAAACAGCTGTCTACCTCTCTCAATAGTGCAATTGGCACGCCAGGACACAAGGGGAGAAGGAGAGATTAATGTGTCCTCATTTTTTTCTTTTTCTGGACTCCCAAATTCACAAACATTCTCGTCAATAGTTGTAGAAAGAGTTTTACTGATCAAAGACTCTCCCAACTGCTTCTCAGACTCAATAGGACTGCAGAGCGCCTTCTGAAATCTGGGGACCCATGGCTGTGATTGTAGAACATGATATTACAAGTCGTTCACCTATGAGACCAATGGAACTGAAAAACATATAGGCCAAAGAAACAGGAAAACTAGAAAATTAACCTTCAAAGAAGAAAGCATTTCTGACAAGACACTTGTGAATGATTCAACTTCTTTCCTCCCCTGCTTGCTCATTGTTTTCACTTTAAATGCTTGCGCAACAAGCTCATCAATCTGCAACTCAATGCATCAATTCTGCATAATCAGCCACAGCTAACAGTGCATCATGTTTATAATATAAATCTTAAGAGCTAAAATAAAATTATTGCGATAAAACGAGGCCTATCTAGACCATGTTAAATGTCAAACACAACAAACTATGGTGTCTGAGCACACCCATGCTTGGAAGCAAATTCTTAATTGCCACAGTCAAAATCATACACAACCAGATTGAGTACGAGATAAATGCACGGATAAAAAGCCAACGGGATCTTATCAGTTACCACCTTCATTATAGAACAAACACATAAGGAGAGACAGGAATTTGAAATTTTTTTTCTTAACGGGAGGCAAGAAAAAAACATCCTTCCCTGGTAACAATCCCCCTTAATTGTACGTAGAATCTTTTAACTACGCATTTGTTCAATTTATGAACACGTGAGCTCATCTAATGAAATCTCATGAGAATTAAGACTAATACATCACAATTAAGAGCAACTAAAAAAATTCTATAACCTGACATAGTTACCGCAGGATTAGGCTTAAATTTGTAGCCTAATGAACTTCAATTCCACTTCCAAATACCTAAAACAAAATAACATGCTATGAGGCATAGCAAATAAAAGTTAATGGAAATTTCATTCCTAGCAACCAAACACGGCCTCGGCATAAATGGACATAATAAACATAAGCAACGGCAAAAAAATGTGTAGAATATTATTTATATAGTTATACCTGTTGAAGGAGAGACGACAGATCGGACTGAACGAGCAACAGCCGGTCTAGGGTACTGTCATCGTCCAATGACTCGTCTTCGATTTGCTTCTCGCTGTTCGATTTCGTCTTCAAATTCGCCGATTTCGAGAGCCTTACCCCTCCATTATTGTTGTTCGAAAGATCCCGAAGCGGTTTCCTTACTGATTTTGATTTCAGTTCGGTTCTCGGCGGCATCACGCTCTCCGATCTGTGAACCGGAAAATCGAAATGCGTGTGCTTTGATTTGAATTTTCGCAAGTTTTTGAGGCG
Source organism: Clausena lansium (assembly GCA_030449835.1). Classification (NCBI taxonomy): domain Eukaryota; kingdom Viridiplantae; phylum Streptophyta; class Magnoliopsida; order Sapindales; family Rutaceae; genus Clausena; species Clausena lansium. Next base: position 5,522,610 of record JASUUF010000369.1, read on the forward strand.
GGACTTTTTGTTTTCTATTTTCGAGTGATTTTTTTAGAAGACTGGGCCAGTGGGCTAGTGGCCCAGCCCATTATTACTTTTAAAATTAAAAATATAAATAAAAAATACTATGCTCGTTAAAACTTGAAACCATACGGCTACCGCAGGAAACGAACGAGTACAACATACGACGATCACAATTACAACAATTCTTGCGGAAAGGAAACAGAAACTAGGAAACACAAAAAGCAACCCAAAAAAAAAAAAAAAAAAAAAACATGCATCTGATCCACTAACGGTCATTCCACGGTCGAACCGACGTGGGATTCTCACGTTTATAAAAGCCTCCAAAAAAATGTTATACTCTTGTTTGTCTGCCTTAAAACTCTCTCTCTCTAAAAAGCAAGTTCATTCTTTGTCCTTTCTCTTTCTTCATCGTTCCATTTTTTAAGCCTTTCAATTAATGAGAAATTTTGTTAAAAAGGACTCCTAAAAGAGTTTTGTCATGAGATTTAGATTCTATAATAAAATTTAAATTTTAAAATTAATGAAATATTCATAATGTTCTTTCGTTGTAATCATTTATTTTTAATTATAAAAAATTTAATTCGTCATACACGATGAAATCGTGTATTATATTATACTGTTATGTATTATACGATATTATCATATATTTCATAATCATATCTTATATTACATTATAATGTCATATATTACACAAAATTATTATGTATTATGCTACATTATAATATCATGATTATACGATGCTGTCATATATTTTATAATTATATTTTGTACTACGCTATATAATTATACATTGTATAAAATTATTTTATATTATGTTACATAAATATTAATATTTTAATTTTTTTAATAAGTATTTTAATTTTTTAAATATAATCAAGAGTTCAATAATAAAAAAAATTAATTAGAGTTAAGACTCATGCCCAAAGTCAAATAGGATTAAAGTCTACGGATTAATACTCAATTAAATCAATAGTAATCAAGGCTCAGGTATTTTATACACATATTTCGGAGTAAACCCAAAAAATTGACTTGAGCATGGGAGGATTACCGCTGAAAAAATCTCCGGCATCCCCTTAATTATTGTTTGTGAACGCAAGTATTTTCTTGAAAAGTGACTGTGATCGTTTGTGCTGCTGGAGAGAAAGCTGTTGGCGGAAAACCGTCTCCCTCACTATTACATATTTAGATATCGGCGTTGGCGTCTGGTCGCTACTCAACACGACCAGATTTCAGCATCAACAGCATGGCCGATCATTTCGCTGAAATAAAACTTGCAGAACAAAAAAGCTACAACTCCATTCCGTTCCCTTGGGTTCTGACACCAAATTCGACAACAAATCTATCTTTTCTGACCGAAACAATCAGAACCCAGAAGCAATTTGTCGAATATTTATTGCTCAAAGCAGGAGCTGTGCTTTTCAGAGGGTTCGATGTCAAGACAGCCAATGACTTCAACGACGTCGTTGAGGCTTTTGGCTACGAGGAGCTGCCCTACGTCGGCGGTGCTGCTCCCAGAAGCCACGTTGTTGGACGGGTTTTTACTGCCAATGAATCTTCACTTGATCATAACATTCCTTTTCACCAGGAAATGGCTTTGGTATTGTTTTTGGTTTCTGGCTTTTGAGCAGTTACAACTTAAAAATTTGACCCCAATTAGTTATTTTCAAAAACAAAATGGCCCTCACAGTGAAGAATCAAACGAATGGACATATGTTTGGCAATTGGCAGTGGTGCTGGTGTTGTCGAAAGCACTTTTAAATAGTCAAATTTTGTTTTTTTACTTATTTTATATCTGGTATTTGAAGGAAACAAAAGAAAATGCTTTTTCAAAAAGTCATTTTTGGGTTAGAAAATCAATTTGATCTTGTAATGTAAGTTTGCAACAAGAAGCTTTATTTCAAATTCCTTTGCACAGGCTTGAGCTTTACATGATGGTTTGTAGCTTCAACATGCGAGCTAATTCACCAACTATGTTATTTGATATAGAATTTAATGTTGGTACTTTGCTTTGTCTTTGTATTGGACTCACAATCACTGTGCTTATATTCTGCTCAGCTTCCTCAGTTCCCGTCAAAGTTGTTCTTCTTCTGTGAAGTAGAGCCAGTAAGTGGAGGAGAAACTCCTATAGTCCTAAGCCACATTGTCTACGAGAGGATGAAACAGAATTACCCTGAATTTGTTCAACAACTAGAGCAGCATGGATTGATTTATAACAGAATATATCAAGAAAAGGATGATCTTTCATCTCCAACTGGCCGCGGTTGGAAATCCATTTTCTTGACTGAAGACAAGAGCCTTGCCAAGGAAAGGTTTGCGTTAACTTGATCATGTTATTAGTACTTGAGAACTTCAGATTATTGATTCATATCAATTGGTATATGCATAATGCTCTTTGTCTTTAGAGCAATAATGCATGAGCAATAAGTTTCTGTTGCATCAAAGCCTTAAAGCCAATTTGGGTTGAGGTGCTATGGCTTTTAATCCACAGTTGGTATTTGACAGTTATAATGTTCACGTCAATACTCTTTTGAGCATTATAATCATTTATTCAATTAGTGATGATATAATATGGTTCTATCAAATCTTTCAACAGGGCTGCTAATTTGGGCTTGAAATTGGAGTGGATGGAAGATGGTGGAGTGAAGACAGTAATGGGTCCAATCCCAGCTGTTACATATGATAAAATTAGGCAACGGAAAATTTGGTTCAATAGCATAGTAATGGCTTATACATGCTGGAAAGACACCCAAAATGATCCTGTTAAGGCAGTCACTTTTGGGAATGGTAGGCCATTGCCAGAGGATATCGTCTATGACTGTATGAAAATCCTTGAAGAGGAATGTGTTGCCATCCCTTGGCAGAATGGTGACGTTCTGCTGATAGATAACTCAGCTGTGCTTCATGCCCGTAGATCATCCAGTCGTCCTCGCCATATATTGGCTTCACTTTGCAAGTAGAAAATAAACACTATTTATTCTTGTGAACTTGATTTCATGCTACTGGTATGCCTGCATTATTGATTTCATGTTGGACGCCACCTTCTCTTGCTTGTGCAATATGTTAGTAGTTATCTAGTCTATGAATAACAATGTTGCCATTTCAGGCTAAGTTTCAGATGTAGCAGCAGCAAAATTTAAATGTATTAATAATTTTAAGCTCGGTGTTTTAAATTTCTCTCTTTTATTACATTAATCATATGTTTATGTGGTTAAGTAGGGATGATAATTTGGGTTGATGTGTTGTGTTCATCTCATATTTTATCCACGTCATGTTGAATTTGAGGTCAATTCAGCTCATCATTTATTAATCATGTTAGATTGGATTGAAAATGAGTCGAGAGTCAAGACCATATGATTAAAGGAATAGCTAAATATAATGCTACGGGTTCAGGTATCCGAACCCAGTTGACTGATCTAACAGGCTGTGTTTGATTTTGGGTCTCGCATGTAATATGTATAGCCCTCGGCCCAATTAGGGTCCAGCTCAAAATGAACCTAGACGCGAATTCCGTCCAGATGAAATCCCACAGATACCCTTAATATCTCTCCGTATATCACAAAACCTCTACAAAACAACACGACATCAGCAAGAAACAGACGAGAGATCAAACACGGCAGCATCGGCAACAACTCTTGTGTTTTGTGTCTTTGATCACTTTATAACTCCGCAACACTGGAAACAAAAACCATCATCAATCATCATGGCAGATCATTTCATAGAAATCAAAATCCCACAACAAAGAAACTATAACAGCATCAACAATTCCACTCCTTTCCCTTCAGTTCTCTCTCCAAACCCAGCAACAACGGCAACAGTTTCTCGTTTGGCTGAAAAAGTCAGAACCCAGAAGCCGTTTCTTGACTCTTTGTTGCTGAAAGCAGGATCTGTGCTTTTCAGGGGATTTAATGATGTGAAGACAGCCAAGGACTTCAACGACGTCGTTGAGGCTTTTGGTTACGAGGAGTTGCCTTATGTGGGCGGTGCAGCTCCCAGAACCAACATTGTTGGTCGGGTTTTTACGGCCAATGAGTCCCCGCCTGATCAGAAGATTCCTTTTCACCATGAAATGGCTCAGGTCTGTGGGTTCATTTATTTGTTTATTTTGGTGGTAAACTCTGGCTTTTGAGCATTTTTTTACTGTGAGTGTGGTTTAATTTGATCAGAGCAGAGTTGTTTGTTTGGAGTACTTTCGAATTGATGCGTTAAAAGCACTTTTGAATTGTCTAAATTTTTTTTTTAGCAGTTTTAAGAATGCTTTTGGAGGGGCAAAATTTGCATGGCAAAGCAATTGATGAATGATGTGCGTTTCTCTTTTTAAAACTCAGAAAGTGCTTTTGTAAGATGCTAATAATTTAACACAGTAGCTAGAGTGTAATATACCCACTTATACTTGACAGCAAGAGCACCTCAATTCTGAACATAAATACTCTGAGTTGCCTAAAGCTGTTTAAGCTCGACTTTCATTTAATATATTTAGCTTCACATGTTTGTCAGTAGTTTGATCAACTAAAGTGTTATTTGATACAAAGTTCATATCTTTATCTATTGCGTTTATTTAGTGTCCTCTATGTGTTGGACTCACAGTGCTTATTCAACAGGTTCCTGCGTTCCCATCAAAATTGTTCTTCTTTTGTGAAGTAGAGCCAGGAAGTGGGGGAGAAACTCCAATTGTCCTAAGTCACATTGTCTATGAGAGGATGAAACATAAATACCCTGACTTTGTTGAACAATTAGAACAGCATGGGTTGATTTATACACGTGTATTAGGAGAAAAGGATGATCCTTCATCCCCAATTGGCCGTGGTTGGAAATCCACTTTCTTGACTGAAGACAAGAGTATTGCCGAAGAAAGGTTTGTAATTTGATCAGTTAACTAATCGTTGAAATGATTAAGATTCATATAATTTGGTATGCATAATGTTGTTTGCTTTTTGCATCAATAATGCATCAGAAACTTCCGGCATTTAGATGATATATTCACACTTGGAATGACGACAATTAGACGATTTCTATGCCTAAGAATAGAGACTGAGGGCCCATTTGAAATTAGCATAATGTGGCTTTTTTTTTTTTTTTAACTGGTGTAAAATGAAATCACTAGCCGCGGATTATTAAAAGGCGGACAATTTTTTTTCTTATCCAACACTTTTAGCTGCTAAACTGTCAAATTAAGTTGAAACATTGAAAATATATACTGTAAAATGATGCAAGTAACAGTATTTAGGCCAGTATGCTAGTGCTGGAAGATTCGACTGTTAGAACATTCTTGGTTATACTCTGTTTAGCTTAGATTCTTTCCTTAACCTAGAGATAATGTTAATGTAGCTCTATCAAATCTTTCAACAGGGCAGCTAAGCTGGGAATGAAGTTGGAGTGGACGGAGGATGGTGGAGTAAAGACAATAATGGGGCCAATTCCAGCTATAAAGTATGACAAATCTAGGCAACGAAAAATTTGGTTCAACAGCATGGTAGCTGCTTATACGGGGTGGAAAGATGATCGAAATGATCCTGTTAAGGCAGTCACTTTTGGGAATGGTGAGCCATTGCCAGCTGATATTGTGCATGACTGTCTGAATATTCTTGAAGAGGAAAGTGTTGCAATCCCTTGGCAGAAAGGTGATGTTTTGCTGATAGATAACTGGGCTGTGCTACATGCCCGAAGATCGTTTAATCCTCCTCGCCGTATATTAGCTTCACTTTGCAAGTAAGAAAATGCGCTTGCTTCATGTGTGAGAGCTGGTGAAGAAATATAGAACAAGTGAACATACATATAAACTTAGAGCATTATGTTATCCAGATGATGTTTTAATTTTGATCAATAATTCTTGAATTCACATATTTATTGAATGTTGTTGCTGTTTGGTTTCTGATTGGTGTGCAGTTGCAAACGGTTTCAAATCCATTCCACAATGAAGCCTTTTGTTGCAATTAATTGTGAACTCATGGTTTGCTTAAATGGTCACACAGAACCCCTTAATTTTATAAATGGTCACACAGGTCCCCTTAAATTTATAAATGACTATTATACCCTTTGATTATTACAACCCAAATAAATATAAATCTAGTTATATTAATAAATAAAAAAATATATAAATATCATATGATTAAAATAAAATATAACATTAATAAAATAACTTATATTTATTATAGTAGTTTATTTAAACTCAATGATTTAATTGTTGTAATCAAGGGTATAATAGTTAAAAAGGAATTTATGTTACCATTTATAAAATTAAGAGGGTGTGTGTGATCATTTAAGTAAATCTTAGAGATGTGGGTGATCTTTCCCCATCTCTAAATGTCCCATCTTTTAAAAAATAAAATAAACACTAACTTTTGAAAAGAAGAAATTAAAAAAGAGAGAGAGAAGAACCATTACCCAAGCCAAGAATTAGGCTTGCGTGCATTACAAAAGCAATTAAACCTTTCCTCAGGTACATTATCCCATTTTATATTGCATCAAAATTTTCTCACAAATGAAACTTTGAAATGATGCAGAAACTAAATCGGCACAATACAAGGGAAAAAAATGGATAAATAACCTATAAACACTACTGTAAGCACTCTAGTGAAAAATAGTGCTGGTATACACACAACTAGAAAGATAAATAGGAAACAAGTAGGGTAAAGAAGAAATAAGGATGTCAACAGTGGGAAAGAGAACTCATTGCTGCTATTATCTTCCTTGGACAAGGCCGCTAAATACTTGGCTATTCCCGGCAAGAGTTGCTTCCCACTCGACAGATGACAAAAGGATCTGTGACAGGGAAATAACTACTTGCTTCGTGTCGGGCCGCCGGATGGGATCCTCATCTACACATTGCTTTGCCAGCATGGCCATCTAGACAGAGAAATATTCCGGCAACAAGAAGTAATGAGTTGAGTTTCTGTTTTGTATTGGTGCAATAGAAGTGTTTATTTCTTGACTTCTAAGACAAAGCTGGGTTCTTTAAGGCCACTAACTTCATATATCCAGCACGGTGTTTTGTTTTTCAACATCAAGTCTCCAAGACCATTAATCTTCTTCAAGATATCTTCATCCTCAAACACCATACGAGCTGAATTACAATCCATGTCTTTACTTGTCATCTCAACTTCAATTTTCTGTATGCAATGCCCCCAACACAAGACAGGAACGGATTTGCAGCATTGAGCAGTTTCTACTCCTCCGCCACTAACAACCTCATCCTTGTATAAGATCTGAAAATAGAACTTATTGAAGGTACGTCCATAGTCTATAGTCAGGGTGTCTACATGAGGTGACATCCACAGCAAACCATCCAGAACTTGTGCAATTGCAAAGCTCTTCCATGGAAGAGTTATCGAAAAGTTCAAATGCTTCACAACAGATAACGGGGGCTGTAGAATTTGCCTCAGTTCTTTCGGAACTATCACACTCTCACCGCTGTCACTTAGCAAATTCAACACTTTGGACCACTGATGGAACTTTGCAGTAAGTTCAATGAACTTGAAATACCATTGATGGTCATAATTTCTGGTGTACAAATTCAGATTAGTTTCCAACAGCTTCAAAGCAGTACTTGAGGAGAAGGGTACTATATCACCGTTATATTTATACTTGCTTAAATTAGGAGTCTCAATCTCGACTGCAGCCAGCTTCGTACACTGATAGATCTCCAAAAGTTTACGAGAAGGACTTGAAATCTTAATATTTTGCAACTTGAAACAGTTAGCTAGGCCTAAGCACTCAAGCACGGCAAGTCTAGTAATGTGGTAGGAAAGAGACTCGTCCACCACAGAAGTCATACACAGAAACAAGACTTGCAGATTCTTGCAAGTGGCTGGCTACATTGATCTTACCCGATGGCACTGGCCCTACAACAGATGTTAAATGGGCATTCAATGCATTGATATTCATCTCTTCAAGTTCCCCACCATCCTTTACCTTGATGTCCCCCAATTTACTATGACCAAATAACTTGAAGCTTTTGAACCCCTTACAAAATTCAAAATTCAGGTCCTTAATCAAAGGACATCCAGCAACAAGATTCTCAATTACTTGATCTGATGCATGAACATGAGCTAGTTTCAATTTCCTCAAAGAAGGTAACTTCACAGAATTACGCCGTGGAAACTTCAATAATTTACACATTTAATGATTCTGAACAGAAAACCATTTGAGTCAAATGGTACAATCGACCACCCCTAAGAATGATATCAAGTTCCAGCTCTTTGACATTACTTTCGATTGCGTAGCAAACACATTGGTCTGCAAATTCGGAATCATCTAAAAAAAGCTAGCCTTATACCTCAACTTCTCTACACTCAACTTATTATTGTTGCTGCAACGGTGACGGTGGGTTTCCAGAGCTTGTTTCCAATAATTTAATACCTTCCCCTTTGCCTGATTAAATTTCTGGAAATCATGACGAGCAGCCCTCATCTCCAGCAAATCACGCTCAAACAAGTCTTCATCAAAATTTAAGACTGGGAAAGTACGCCAGGCTTTTTCCCATATCTTAGACAATATATTGCTAGTCCGAACAGCGTCTTTAAACGGGAGGAACAACATGATCTACTGTAATAACGGTTCTGGCAATTCACATATCCTGTCTGCGTTATCAATTCTGGTCTTCATGCTGCTTCCATGAAACACAATGCCGCGGCTTCATCCTGAAATATAAGTGACTGCTAAGTACGCTAATTGACTAAGATAAATTTACAAGTATAAAATAAACAAAATGTAGACAAAAATAGATTCAGTGGCAGTCGGTCAACGATTGTTGCTTTACAGGCCTAAATATCTTTATCCCAGACAGGCATTAACTTAAGCACATCAACAATTGAATAATAAAAGGCAATTATATGGAATCAAGACGAGTAAAGACAAAGCCACCCATAAGAACGGTTAGTTTGGTTCAGCAGAGGCATATGTAAATAGTGGGATGCTAAGTCTCATACCGATCGATTAGGTTCGGATTACATGCAAAACCCAAATCAAAATCCAATAAGGACTATTTATGCTTTATGTGTTTCCCAGGACCCAGATTCGATTTAATCAAAATCCAATTATTGGGTTGTACTTCTTAGGCTTCTTTACCCATGCATGCATGACTCTTGCTTTTGATACCTGTACATTTGTACAACCCCTCCGTCTGTGAAAATGGTTCGGCCCAACCTAATAAAACTATAAAAGCCCAGTACAAAAAATCTACTAGTGGCACCCCTTTATTTTCCTTGTATAACATCACTTTAAATAAAATTACAGTTAAAGACAAATAAGAATTAAATACAAATTTTCTTTTAATAAATTACTTATATTAATTATCAATCCTTGTTTTTTTTAATTTTTTATCAATCTTTTTTTTTTAATTTTTTTATCTATTTCTTTGTATCTGTATTTATTACAAGTAGAAGTCTCGTCTAATCCCGCCATCATGATAGCCTTTTGAGGTGGGGAGGGGAGTGGGGGAGAGGTGTGAAGAGGAAAAAAACATGTTGTAGCCATTACATCTATGAAAGAAGCTTTTTTAGACTTGTATCAGTGACTTTATTTAGCCGAGCAGTGGAACGTGAGAGCTGCAGTTCAAATCCCTTAAGGGAACTCCCTTGAGAGAATTCATGTCTTTTCTAAATTAAAATTTGGTTGGAAATAGACATTTCCTCCATTTGTCTCCGGGTGTAATCTTTTAAAAAATAAAATAAACACTGACTTTTGAAAAAGAATAAATTAAAAAAGCTAGAGAGAAGAACCATTACCCAAGCCAAGAACTAAACTTAAGGCTTGCGTGCATTACAAAAGGCAAAGCAATTAAACCTTTCCTCAGGTACATTATCCCATTTTATATTGCATCAAAATTTTCTCACAAGTGAAACTTTGAAATGATGCAGAAACTAAATCGGCACAATACAAGGGGGAAAAAATGGATAAATAACCTATAAACACTACTATAAGCACTTTAGTGAAAAATAGTGCTAATATACACACATGACTAGAAAGATAAATGGGAAACAAGTGGGGTAAAGAAGAAATAAGGACGTCAAAAGTGGGAAAGAGAACTCATTGCTGCTATTATCTTCCTTGAACAAGGCCGCTAAATACTTGGCTATTCCCGGCAAGAGTTGCTTCCCACTCGACAGATGACAAAAGGATCTGCGACAGGGAAATAACTACTTGCTTCGTGTCGGGCCGCAGAATGGGATCCTCATCTACACATTGCTTTGCCAGCATGGCCATCTAGACAAAGAAATATTCCAGCAACAAGAAATAATGAGGTGAGTTTCTATTTTGTATTAGCGCAATAGAAGTGTTTATTTCTTGACTTCTAAGAAAAAGCTGGGTTCTTTAAAGCCACTAACTTTGATATGTAAAGCTGGGTTCCCTACAGAACCTTAGGAGGAGCATAAACAAAAACAGACAGTTTCTCTGTTACAATTGCTTTTCAGATCATAACTCTCAGTCATATTATTCTTTATAGGTTATGCCACTTCTGTGGTCATTTCTCTATGGCAAGTCTTTGATCGTTATGGTACAAGGGCATTTTTTACTATACATATCAAAGTATTGATGAAACTGATATTTCAAGTTTGTCAGAAAGAATGATGGATTTTGACTACACTGCATCAGGCAAGGTGTATTAACTGAGCTTTTACCAGAAAAAATATACCAAGCGAGATCAAGAGAAGGTTAAATTTACCTTGAATAAGCAATCATGGGGATATAAATCCATCATATTAGGGTCAATGTAATCTTTCAAGCTTGACATGCTCATTGAGTCGGGTGAGTTCCTAAGCGCTGCCAACATCTGTATTGTAACAAACACAAAGGGAATTAGTGAGATAATAGCATACCTATTGCATGATTTCTTAGAATTATGCAGTAGCAGAACATACAATGGATGCTAGTGAACGTCTTTCATGATTTTTTGACACCATCCCTTCAGTTCTTATGATAGCCTCCTTCCCTGATATGATCTCAAAAAGAACAACACCAAATGCATACACATCACTTTTGGCTGTGGCCAGGCCATCAGTCAAGTATCTGCAAACACAAGTAGCAAAACAGTTTAAAAGCTGAAAATTTTGTCAAGGATGCATGGTAACCAACAAAAATATCATTACGTACTCTGGTGCCAAATAACCAAAGGTACCAACAACTTTGGTTGCTGTAGCTTCTCCATCACTTGTTTTGCCAACAAGTTTTGCCAACCCAAAATCTGAAATCTACAAAGAGGGAATAGGAATAGCATCAGTGAGAATATTTATATACTAACAATTTATAAATGAAAAATATAACAAGATTTAAAATGCAAAAACCTTTGCCCGAAAAGCACTGTCAAGCAAAATGTTGCTTGACTTGATATCACGATGGACATAGTGAGTTTTAGTATGTTCATGGATATATTCCAGACCTCTGGCAGCATCGAGTGCAATCTGGACCCTCATGATCCAAGATAATGAGGTTTGACCTTCAAGCAAGTTAAACATTTGCAACTGTTAGTATATGAAACATATTGTGGCAGCAAAGAAAAAATGTTGGTAACTAATATTCTTATTGAGAAAACCGTTAAGTAGATGTTGATAACTACTATTCAACAGAGATATCTTTAATCCAACGGAGATTCTTGACCACGGGCATTAAACCCCAGGACAAGAACAATAGCATCTCCAGTATTTGAAAAGTTATGAGCTCTAACTATGCAAGAGCAACTTTAATTCAAGCTTATCAAAATTGGTATGTCAGTATTTTGAAAACTCAATATCATAGTCAGGTAAAATCTCACACCAAATCAACCAAAAAAATAAAAAAGAGAGAGAGAATAATATGTTATAAAGAAAGCTTTAGCAAAATCTTACCCTTGTTCTGAGGATCAGGTAAATGGCTTTTAAGCGAACCCTTTTGGGCATATTCATATATAAGGAAGAGCTCATCCTCTGTAGCAGCATAGCCAATCAATTCTACCTTGACAAGGTTTAAAACCAAGATAGGAGTCAAAGATTTGAACAGCTGAAAGCAACATGCTTCACGACTTAAAATAATTGATAATCATTCAAACTGCTAAGAGTATTACCAGGTTAGAATGATGAACCTTGCACAGGATTTTCATCTCTGCCATGAATTCTTTCGTTTTTGTAGCAGTCATCCTTTTGATAGCAACTTCCTGAACGGATGCAAATCCATTCACTTATGTCGACATGATAAATAAGAAAGGTAATTTGCAAATGATGTACACTACTGAAAAGTGCAAACCTGGTTTCGAATGCTGCCATAATACACAGAACCATATGTTCCATGGCCAAGAAGACTTGAATCAGAGAATCCTTCAGTTGCGAAAAGAATTTCATCATATGTGAAAACTACAGGCTTCTCCGTGTCAAATATATCAGTCCCAAGAGCTGCAAGAAGAAAACAATATTATCGACTCAAGCACACCAAGCTCAAAATTTTAAAAGTAAAAGATCATTTAGTTTGATTAAGGGACAGAAAGCACTAAACTTATATTCACTTTAACCACACAACAGTATTATTTGCATCCATTGAAGTTTGTCTTTGTAGAAGAACTTACACATAAAGAAATAAGTCAGGTGAATTCATTATATGATATTTAGAAATGTATATACATCTAGAAGAAGTAAGGTGATACTTTGACCGATCGACAGCAATCCAGATTCCACCAGCCATTCGTACCCAAGAAAAAGGCACTTACCTATTTAAGTCCTATACAATTGCCTCTGATGATGTCATTTATTACATCAAGAATATAAGCTTTCTCTCAGCATCTACAATTTCATGATACCAATGGAAAAGAATCACGTAACATGCAATTATTTGCATGTTATGACTCAAAGAAACTTAGGAGCCTTTAGGCAACAACTTGTAGATAATTATATCTTTAAAAGTAAAAAATAAAGCAAAAATCTAGGAGAACTGCATCGATTAATAGTTTGAACACTACATTACCTTTGGGAATGGTGATTGGAGGGTTGCTAACTTCACCAGTGGTCTGTTTATAATCACCAGAGTTGCAAATGTACCTTCCAGAACCACAACAAAAACTCGGCTTCCGAAGGACATGAAACTTATGAGAACTACTGCCACCAGGATCTTTAGCACTGTTTCCTCGGGCTTCTTTAAAGCAGCTTGATGACCTCAAGCAAATACAAACAGCTACGCTCAATATTATTAGACCAAGCCCAACCCCTAAACCTCCTATGATCCATCCATATGACATTTGAGACTTGTGATTCAATTGATTTCCTGCAAATAAAAAGGTAGTTGTTCATTATGATTATGCTAGTTGGGGAAAATTAGAAAAATCAAAGAAGAAAAAGCAGGTATGATGAGATGGAATATAGAACTCTGTTTTTCTGTCTATTCAGCTTACATGCAAGTGATTTTCGAAGGCTCAAAGATAAGCGATGCAAACTTGACTAAATATATTTCAGTAACATTTTAGCTTAATGATGTTTTATATACAATTAGACCCACACTGTTATTGGTCCGAATAAGTTCTATCTACTCGACATTTAACTTCTATCAAGTCCAGTCAATAACAGCACCATTACTTATAAATTAGGGGAAAAAAAGCACCATTAAACTTGAAAAAATAAATAAATAACACAATGAATTTCAAGAAACACTTAAATATTTAATGCAAATTTGTGCCATCCATACCTGCAAAATCCTCAGCAGAAGGCGCAGGAGCAGGAGGTGGAAGAGTGTCATTCTCCACGTGATAAGGCTCACCAGGAACTACAACATAGCATAAACTGTTAACTTGATAAATAAAAAAGAAACAGCTATAGGATTCTCCAAAGTTGTGGCAAATCGACAATGTGTAACAATGTAGTATCCATAGCAAATATACATAATTCCCATCAATAACAACACTCAATACACCAATCCTCCACATTTGGATATAAAATTCAAGCCAATCTCTAAATAAAAAATTATTGAACTACCTCAAGCAACCAAAAAAATAAATAGAAAAAGAAGGATAAGATTATTTCCAACCTGAATTCAATGGAATGTAGAACAGATCACCGACAGTGACATTATTAGGATTCACAATTCCATTCACTTGCTCAATACTATCCATACTAACCCCAAACCTGCTAGCCAAAGACTGCACCGTATCCCCGTCTTTCATCACATAACTCATCAAGTAATTCCACAGTCCACTTGAACAACCACAAAACAGCCTCAATGACACCACTGCCCCAGCTCTTGCCATTCTTGTACTATTATCCAAGATAGCAAGCCCATCGTAAGCATTGGCAACCACATCATACACATACCCACCACTAGATTTCACTGTAAATGTGGTGTTACTCGCATAATTCCTAGTCGTTGACAAACAAGAACAGTTTTTCTTAATAAAGATGTAATTTTTCTCATTCCCTTCCACAGTCACATCTTGTGGTAACACATCAAACATGCTTTGGATCACTGACAGTGTCTGGTTTGGTTGCATTTCATAAGCCAAAAACGTTGTGCATAGCCTAGTTGTGTCCGTACAGTTCATGGCCTGTCTGTATGAATTCAAAGATTCAATTCTCGCAACAAAAACAACAAAACATAGCCAAATCAACAAATGTAACCTTCTAAAATCCATTCTTTGATTTTCAGCTATCAGTACTTAGCTGATACACTAAAGTATAGCTCAAGAAGAATGGGAGGGGGGGTGGAGGAAAAAGAAGGACCTTGATCTTAGCAACTAAAAAAATGATTTTTTATTGTCAATAATGGATTTGGAGTTGATATAAAACCTAAAAAGCAAAATGGGTATCCTAAAGAAAATTGAGAGAAACGGGATTTTTTGGGTTTTGTTGGAGGAAGTTAAAATGGTTAAGGGGGTCTGAAGGACAAGAGAAAAAAGGAATGAAGTTATGAAGGGGGGAGTGTGAAGAAAGCAAGAGCATGTTATTTGCTAAATTTATGTCATTGTTATTTTTTTATTTTTTATTTTTTGTTTTGTTTGGTTTGGTTTTTGCAGAGTAAGCTGGCAACTGCTTCCAGCCTTACACTGCAAAAAGAGAAAGCGACTATCAGACAAGGAGACTGCAAAAAGAAAGATGAGAATTAGATGAGTTACAATTTACAAACAGAGAAGTTACTGAACCACCCACCTGCAGATTTTTAAATTGACCCAAACTGGCCCTTGTTAAATTTTTTATTTAAAAATGGTGGAATCATCACAAATCTCCAAAAATTTTATTATTGTTGTTGATATTTTGTCTTAGAGGTTTTATTTTGGACTTTTATTCTAAGTACATTATTAGAGAGCATTGCAGCTAGCATTGATTTTTGTTTTTATATTTTTTTAGTAAAAGAGATGAAAAAGATAAATTTGATACTTTATGACTACCGTCTAACTAGTTAATACATATTTTTTTTTTTTACTTTTATTGAGGAACTCTAGATCTCACTTTTAATACAATTATTTATAATGAATACATCATAATTTTAAACAATACATAATAATTACTATCCAACAATATTATATATTAGACACTAATATTATACTAACAGCTTATTTTTGAATCACTTGTTCTTGTAAAGAAAAACTTTGATTAGGAACTCTTTTTGATAAGTACTAATATGTAAGATAAGTCAATGATGGATAAATCATACATATACTAAATAAAAACTCATAAGGTTAATTTTAACATCGTGATGAATAAATTACAAGAAGATAAAATAAAATTATAAAGAAATAGGTACACGCATGTATGAAAGAGATTAAAAGAAAAAAAAAATTAAGATGAAGTCATTTAAAATGTTTGAAAAGAGTAGATGCCTTCATAATTTTTCTTATATTAGGTAAGGGAGTAAAAGAATGATACCTTTACATAGTGAGCCATCTAAAAGAATTAGTATTTGAGGCACACTTTATATACACTACAATAAGAAGAAGAGTAAACTTAAAAAAATAATTAAAAAAAGAGAGAGTGGGGCTGTGTGGGGGGGAAATTATTTTTGTTCCCTAAAAAAGGAAAAAGGAAAAATGGAAATGAATTTGTGCAAATAAAAAGGCTAAAATTGGAAAACGAATTCACGAGATAATAGTAAGTAGTGGCTAGTGAGGGCTGGGTATGGGGAATAGAATGGCACAAGTTGCGAAGAGCTGGAAATTGATTTTGACACTTGTGGTGGGTCCCACGTATCTCCAGCCAATATCTGCCAATTAATCGCCGTTTTAAAATTTCACAGCTCGCATGTCAAATGGTAGATTGACTCAATTCTCGTCTGACTTTTTTATTCTTTTTCAAATCAACCCCCCCTTTGTTACCGACACTCAGCAAAGGATTTGCTACTCCTGCATCTAGGAGACCGAAAAGGATCAAGTTGAATTAGAGCCGTCTGATTTTACGTTGTATGATTGATCTGATCATTAAGGACATAGAAATTGAAGGTTCCCATGTGTGTGAATGACTAGGTTAGCAACTCGTGCCTTAATTTATATTTTATCAACTCAAACAAACACAATATGAAACGAACTAGTGAGAACATTTTGTAGAGTTAGAGCCATTCGATTGGAGATCGTGGGTAATACAGTGGTGCGAGAGGCAGGGAATTGCAGCCCGACAGTTTGCGGGTGGTTTTTTAGAGCGCGCGTAATTAATCGGATCGGGGACTTGGGATTTGACCAGGTAGGGCCACACGTGGACAGGAGACACTGTGACAAAAAAATAATAGCTTAACTGAACAGAGAACAAAAGCCCGAAAGATACCCACCAAACACGCCCCAACATCGAGACTGATATCATTAGAAACTTTGTCTTAAAATATTATACAAACTACAAAATTATTCCCCACAAAAAAAAAAAAAAACTACAAAAATTATTCCCTAAGAAATTAATCTAGTAATAATTTTCTCATTTAATTTTTATAATAACGAAAACTTATTAATTTATACATTTTTTTTTCAATATTACACTGTAATGTAGTAAAATATATATATATATTCTACCAATACTCTTAATTACCTTTTGAAAAATTTATACGGACATGTCAACAACCTATTATTGTGATGCAACATAAATTTTTGAGCCTAAAACGAGTCGACTCTATCACAAAAAATTAGAATACATATATATATATATATAGCACTGTATGTATGTATTTTAAACTACAAAAAATAGTATATGTTTTTTGACTAACTGATACGGGGCAATGTCAGCATTAATTTATTATATCTATAGTTGGACACAACATGGTTGGCACACACGATTTCCATATTTTTACAGCACGGAGTTAATTTCTTGTTTTTGAAAACCACTTTTTCAGAAGAAGTAAAAAGGGCAAAAAATAGATGACAGATGATGAAGTGACCATTAACAAAAAGTTCAAAGAAACAATCATGGTGTTGCATTTTAAATCTCAAGCATTCTTCATCACAAAACAAATAAATAAAAATAAAATCTTAATCAATGAATTGTTGATTGTCGTACAAGCAATTTTACAAAAAATGAAAATAAAAAATAGAAGATTTTATTATATCTTCACTAGCAAATTTATTAGACTGAGACTATAATATTACATTAAATTCTATGAAATATTTATTCAGATGAATTAACCCTTACATTGAAGGGACTTATTGTCTCCACTCGTATTTTACGAGGGAGAAAGACTATTTACAAGTTAATTTCACTCAATCATGTTTAATTGAGGAATTTTTTAGCCTCGCTCATAGTTGAGACTCTTGGTTACCAATGAACTACAAGCCCATTGGCCGCAAGAGTAGAGTTAGACGTAGATCTTCCTCCAATATTATAAATAAAGGGTGACTTTCAGATTGTGCTATAATAAGATTATTCAGACGAGTTTTGATTGATTTCTAATTATAAATATCAATATACTTTTAATTATAATATTAATATATTTTTTATTGTAATTTATAAGGGTGGCAAAACAAATAAATGAATCAAATTCGAATCGAATCGTAAACGAATTGGGTCAAAATTCTATGATTCGGATTCGATTCGTTTATTAAATGAATTGAAATCTCAGGATTCGAATTCGATTCGTTTATTAAACGAATATTCGGTTCGATTCATTTAATTCATTTACTATTCATTTATCCGAATCCATAACAAATCGAATCAAATTGAATCGAATCTGGATTCGTTTACAATTCGTTTGGAAAAATATAATTAATAAACAAAATTAAGCAAAATAAAATATAAAAAGGCAATAAATTTAACATCATACAAAATACAAATATTCCAAACCATATTCTAAGATTAAATATACAGTCATCTAAATACCAAATTACAAATTCTTAACAATTAACAATAATTAAAATTCAAATTATAAACTAAGGTGATTTCTTTAATTCTCTTCATTTTGTCTTTGTCACCTTGAAAACAAGAATCCTACACCAAAAAATAAATAAAATGATATTAACTTACCGCAACACTAAAAATAGTCACTGTAATATTTCAAAATATCAAATATATAGCAAACTTGTAAAATTGTTAAAGAAATAATAATTAAATCTACAAAGCCAAGAAAAATAAGCAAGATAAAACTTTACCAAACACACTACCACATTAAATCATTTACATGCATTTTTTTTATTTACAAAAGTAGCATTTAGCCCAAAACCCATAGCTCAAAAATAAAATAAAAAAACAAAAAGAATCGGAGTATACCCCAGTGTTTGCAAACAATCAGCCTTTCCACTTCTGGAATAAATAGGTAGCACATTTATTTTGTCAAATCTATTTTAATTTGTATGGTTTCTTGATGAAAGGATGAAGATGAGACTTGAGATAGCAGCCTGAGAGATGAAGAGAAGAAAGAAAGAGTGAAATGATTAAATGAAAAAATTAGGGCATGCTGCCCTAATTCTTGCTTCACCTATGGCTTGACTTATTATCGTAAAAAATTACTATATTAACTTTCAAGTTTTAAAAAATTTTCAAACAAATTTAAGGACGAATAAGTAATTTAATTAAACGAATAAATCGTATTCGATTCGTTTATAACTCATTTATTAAACGAATCCTAAATGAATAAATGAATCAATGTCCTCAAACTCGGATTCGATTCGTTTAATTAGCGAATCGAATGGAATTCACCCATTTATTAAACGAATTAATTTTTTCAAACCCAAACCCATTTAATTCGAATCGAATAAACGAATCCTGACCCAAATTACCATTCCTAATACTAATTTATCAGTAAAGAACTTGGAATAAATTTATTTTTCTTTTTCGAAGGAGGTCAACGGTGAGATTGCCAAGCATAGATTGTGGGGCCTATACAGACATACAATGAGAAGTAAACGCGTAGGCATAAATATTAATTGGGGTTGCCTGCGAAAATGGAAACCCAATCGAAAATCATTTTCAAAGCTGAAAAACAAAAGGATTAGGAGGAGAGTGGAGCCAATTGTCCACATCATCTACTGCATGTGGGATTATGACATTATTAGATAGATAGATAGATAGATAATGTCATACCTTCCCATTTCCCGTACAGGTCTAATTGTCTAATGCAACTGTTTACGTTTGGTAACCTTAGTTGTCATGTGATAAGAAAACCTTTATAAATAAATAAATAAATAAATAAATAAAAAATCAGTATTAGTTAAATGTCACCTTAGTTACATGTATCTGACACAACACATGCACGTTACGAGAATTCACGACATTGTGGATTTTTCAAGAGCGAATGGGTCGTACCTGCTGTATTATTATCGCTTTGAAATTGCTTTTTCCCCGGGTCGTTAATCTAATTATTATTTAAAATCCTTTAACAGTTTTGTTTATTTTATTTAAGTTTCGTTTGGTATGCCCTTTTAAATATAGCTTTTGTTATTAAAAAAAAAAATTTACTTGTTTGGTTATCAACGAGAGCTTTTATTAAAAATTATTTTATTAGACAAGATTTTTAAAGTTATATTACGAAATATAAAATGAATGAAATAAGTAAATAAAACTTTAGACATTTTTAACATTTAAAAAAAAAAGTTTTTCAATTTTTACTCCCAAAATTTCAAAATTTAAGTTTTTGTTAATAGAGACAAAATAACTTATTTGATATTCAAAAATTCGGATAAAAAAATTTGTAAAAAAAAAAGATTATGAAACTAAATAAATACTTATAATCATTCGATAAGTCATACTAAATAATCACTCAGAGTTTCTGTGTACAAGTAATGAAACAATTATAGTAACAAAATATGCTATGATGTGCACTTTCGCCGTGTTACAAATATATCAATTTTAGGTCCCCACAAACTTTGGATCTTATTCTAGCTAGTGCTTTACAATTGGATTAAAGCTGTTCAATTATCAACTGTAAATTCAGTGTTTAATTTATATTTTCTTTAGATTAGACACTTGACCTTTTATTTTTAATGATGACGCATGCTTAAGACTTCATTGTTGTCAAAAGAACCAATACATGCTCGCTTCTGTTCTATGAGAAAATTACTAGTTGTTTATATATATGATTGATTTTACATGAAAAAAAATCCCTACGAATTTCGGAGTGATCTGTAAAGAGTTAATTTGTAAATATTTTACATTATTTCTTAAATTATTTACACTTGACGGGTAAAATTTTTGTAATCACTTATTAAGCTGTCATTATCTTGCACTGTGAATTGATTAAGAGTGGCATTAATTTCTTAAGAGATTTCGTGAGTGAACTTAACGTGCATGGCACGGGATTCCATTAGAGTTAATTTCTTGCAAAAACAAGACGCAACCCATGTGAAATTAGACTTTTGATTTCACATACATGTTTCGTTTATTTCATTACACGACACAGCTAGAGCTAAGTGGAAGCTCAGGCAACAAAAAGGAAAAGCCAAAAACACTTCTATAGCTACAAGTTCTATGATTATCCATTTTTAGATTGGATGGTATTGGCTTGTATAAAAGAAAGGTAAAAAAATTCTATATATATATATTTTAATAATAATAAAATCTTTCTGAAAGAAAATTGCATAGATGACAAGTTGTGAGTGAAACTAAAGATTTATGAAGGGTAATGCTGAACTGATATGTACTCAACTCTTTATAATTTTTTTCTGCATGTGTATGTATAGTAATATAAGGTTGATATCTAATTAGTTTTATATTTTTATTTAATAACTACCAAATATATCTTTCTAAAAAGTTAGTAAAAAAGTTAGCTCAACAGGGAATCTAAATCCTAAGGATGGAACCCAATAATGGCCGAAAGAGTTATGAGTTAAAAATTTGGCGTTGCTGGTTGGGTTTAGTTTAGTAAATGCAGAGTGAGAGAGTGTTTTCATTAACGAGCATTTTTTAGAAACATCTGAACTTAATAATATAGGTTGGTTTTGGAATTCTGTGAATCAATATAGCTGGTGTACCAATACCGACCCATTTCATTATTCATTCAAGAAGGCACAAGTTTATGAATTTATGAATTAGACTACAAATTTATGAATTTAAATTTCCAATAGACTTGATATTGTAGATTGTAACCAATTAAAACCAAAAAAAGGGAGATATTTTTTTTTCAATGAACTGTTCAAGTTTATAAGGCTACAGATGTGTATAATTTTAGCAACGCATTGCCTGAGTAAAGCCCTATTATTATGTGCTCATTTATGGCCTAGCCAGTCATTGATAGGAAGAATCATGGTTATGGGCCAAGAAGAACATCAAAGCTTGATAGATGGGCTTTCTCTTTTGCAGAAAATCGTTTTTGGTCCATGCTTAGACTATTAGGCCTTTTCATTTTGAACCCAAAACAGCAAGTTTTGTTAGGGCTCAGTGGCTCACCCTTAGCAAAACTACTGTGAATCATTCATTATTAACAATTATCTTTATGATTGAGGTCAATGATATGTAATGTTCTTTCTTTCTGTATTGTTATTTTGTAATAACAAAGCCATCTTTATATGTCTGATCAAATCATCAAAAACCCTTTTGATAAACAAGCTTGGCTTTACTTTTGGCAAAGAGGGTCCTCATTCCTCAAACCAACTTCTTTTATTATTGTTATTGCTTTATTTTTAAATCTTTAAAAGAATAAAAATGTCCTATTGTGTGGTGGGAATGTAGGGAACTCACTGAGCTTTGCATTTTAGAATTTGGGTAGTTGGGGCTTCAACTTGAGATAATGTTATTATTATTTTACTTGGTCTTGATCCTTTCATTTTAGATCTTCATCAACTGTGCCGAAATAGCTTTCTTTCATGTCCAAGTTAAAAGTTCCACGTTTTATTAATAAACGATTCCTGAGGGTCCCTTTGATCATCCATCCCTTTCTTTTGTATATTTTAAAAAATAATTTTCCATCCCAAAAACTTCTAGCAATTGATTGCCAAAAATTTCTCGAGAAAATGTCATTGTTATACCAACCTTTTAGTAATTTAGTTAATAACTAAAATATATAAGATTTCATCATTGGCATTTTGTAGATTAAAAACGTTAAATTTGAATTCCGATATTCAAAATGCTTAATACTATATATTGAAAGAGTAAAAGGTGAATTCTACACGTTTTCAAAATCGTATTAACAAAATAAATTTTTTATTTTTCAAATCTCGTTTTCAAGCCATTGGGCTCGTAGTCCAATAAAAAAACCATGTGCTCTCAAAGTGTCATCAACTTTAATAGTATAGTTCGAGTCACGATCCTTGTATTGGGATCATGTTATAATAGGCGTGATCTAAGAATAGTCTCATTGAATTTCTGATTGCAATGTATATATTAGTGTAAAAAAAAATCTATTTTAATAAATATGATTTAATTCATACAACAAAGAGTCAACAAATCTGGTTTATTTTTATGCAATAATTTATATATATTCATTGTTTAACGAAGAAAAAGAAAAGGTGAGAGGGGGAAATAGAACATTTTTTGTTGTAGGGAAGAGAACAAAGCTGCTTTTTGGATTTTATTTTTTTCATTGGCCTAATTATTATTATTATTATTATTATTTTGTTGTCGTGTATAAAAAAATCCATTGTGAGTTGTGATAGAGCAGACACTAGGTGAATGAAGAACAATGTTAATGACGGCACATAATGGGTTCACACTGGCCATTCCGGGCATAATGGCTTTTTCTTCATTTCACATAAAGGCAAATGGGAAAGATGGATACGACTTGATAAGAAAGCACTTATTTTTTATTTATCAAATTTTAATGTTCCTCATTTTTTGGCAAAATGCTAACTATGATCCATTTCCTTTTTTTTATCTCCTCACAACATGTATATACACACAGTATTTTGGATTTCAACTTGGTTCTTCCTGAAGTTAAAAAAAAAAAAAAATTAGTCAAATTTGACATTACTACTCATTTGACAAAACAACTTAATTTGTTTAAAACTTTGAGATTTTTATCCAAGTGTCAACCAATAATCACACACCATTTGCTTGCTCATAAATCATTCAATGGTCATATTTTTCTCAACCTCAACTTTTGCTTGTTGCGCATGCGTGTCGAGGGCTAAATTAAGACTTGTAAAGAGTCTTCGTTTGCTTTTAATGCAATCTTGACTTAATCAAGTCATCGTAAACCCATAAACAAGTCATCATTAAATTCAAAGTAAGTAGACTCCTTAAACCCTATAATAATTACAATTTTAAGGAGGATGAACCCTCGACTAAAATAGTAAAATTAACATAAAATATTTTTCCCTTTGTTCATGCAATAGAAGAACCTTCTTTATGCCCTCTATCATGGACACAAATTATTCGAGCCACATCTCAGCCAATAACCTATCAAACCAAAGAGACTTTTTAGCAAGAAACCCTAATGCTTCTAATTATCACAAACACAACCAGCACCCTCGTGCTTAGAAAGAACATTGCTTTTTCTTTTTAGCTCACTCTTGTTTTCATTTTTTCCCCCCTCCCCTCTAATTAATCTGTAGTAAAGAAACCCATTTCTACTTCATCGTTCAAAACAGCATCGTAAACATTCGATACATGCAATCAATTCCGCTTATATATTTCGCTTATCATACGTAAATTAGAATTAAAATGCTTATCTTTGAATTTGTCGCGCTTTTCACATACTACTATTAGTCGCTCGATTGATATGATATTTGTCAATGATTTCAAAATTTGATATTAGAGTAATTATTCATTCAAAACTTTTTTTCCAAATAATGAGAAAGTTAATACAATCAAATCAGAAAATGAAAAATCCTTGTAATGGGTCCTCATTTCTTATCACACATGATCTTTTATGCTAGGTGCAATGACGGCGCATGGCATAGTAATGAAATATGAAAGCAAAAGGGGAGAAACAGGTAAAGGACATAACAACAAAAACTATCAAAAAGAAAAGTGATGGAGCAATTGATTGAAACGAAGAAAGCCATGAAAGGGGGGAATGTATCATCAAAGTGAATGAAGCGATTGTGATCATGTTGAAGTTCATGTGTTTTTTGGATATGATGATAAAAGTAGTTGGTGGGGTCGCCCAATAAAAGGATATGGATCAATTTTATATGGCTCTTGTTTAATGTTTATAGTTGGTGTTGCAACTTTGATGTTTGAAAACGAGCGTGTGAATTTTTTTTTTAAATAATAATAATAATAAATAAAAGAAAGATTAAAAAGATTTGTAAGTTGTAACAAATGAGGCTAATTAAGCAGACTCTTTGTATTGTGGAACACACGCTCTGCCCTTTTCTTGCTAATTTCACAAATGCTAATTTCTTGCTAATGTTTATATATTATTCAAAATTATTAATCATTTTCAGTTGTAGCAGATATCTTTAATTTTTTTTTTCAGACAGGCTATTAAATTATATAATTTAATAATTAATTAAAATGGCTCTATTAAAACATATAATAACGTGTTTGCATTCAAAGGAAAGGAACGAAGGTGCACTAATTATAAACATAAAATCATTAATATAAGAAGTACAATGTGACACTAATCATCAAGCTGCACTAGAAAAGGAATGCGACATTGCGCCTGCACGAAAAGGAACGTCAAAATTATAAACGTAAATCATTGATATAACAAACAAGTACAATGTGACATTGATCAAGCTTTCATCCTTATTCCACCAAATCAACATAATCAATGGGGCACCTTGGAAGCATCATAGATCAGACGGTGGGGATGAACTCATCAAGCTGATAAGATGGGGCACCTTAAGTGCGCCATGTGTCTATCCCTTCTTCTTCTTCTTCTTCTTCTAAGGAACAGTCACCCTGGCCCCGACCCCTCTCACAAAACAAATGATGCTCCCACTTTTGACGTGACTAATACTTCACGAGTCGTTTCACTTTTCCCACTTTAATTATGCTGTTGCATTGATCACCACCGTTGGTTTTGGAATTAAAATGGGTGGTGCATGGAGATCAACTTCAGGTGGCCCGATCAAGATTGGGATACAGATCAAAACTCAAAAGGATGCATACATGTACTTTGTTGAGGTGATGGGTGGAGTTGATAATTTAGGAACACTGAACAGTGTAAGTACGCGATGTATTGGATTGAAACCTAACTAAAGCGAAAGATTCGAGATTCCACATTCACGCGACCTAAGTAGCAATAGTCACTAGGTAAGGGGAGATGCTCTGAGGCTAAATCATAGGCTCTTTTACTGTTCTATTGGTAGTCCTTCGTCATCTTTTATTCTTCGTACGTCTTGGCTACAGTTTATTTGTCTTCTAATCAGTTGAGTTAGGTCCATATAATTGTAATTTGTTTTCAGCGTTGCGCGATTGAATATACGGTGGGTGTTTAACTGTTTAGAATTAGTGGTAGAGTTGTGGCCTGGGCTCCACAAGTATACACACCTTATTAAAATTTTAAGTTTTAATTATGAAAAAGTGACGAGATGTTATCATTCTGGACAGGAGTTTTGTTGTCAGCTTTACAATCCTTTAATTTAGATCTTAACCCCGAGCATCAGATCCCTTCTAGTAATTATTATGTTCAAATTTTTAATGGTTTTAACTTGGTTTTTGAACTATCGACTAGCTTAATCAAATTTCTTTTAAATAATTTTATCTAATTGCCTATTCAAACTCGAAATCTAAAAAATTAATTTAAATTTCATTTTATCTTCTTTTTTTTTTTTGTTAAATAATAGACTATCCTCACCTGTCTTTGGATTTAAAGTACATGTGGACAGATAAAAAGAAATGAAAATTATTATAATAATAAAAAAAAAAAAAAAAAAAAAACACCCCTCCTAGCTAGCATCATGATTCATGAATGCGTACATTGCTGACATCATTAGAACACTCGCTGGACGCGCTAAATTCGCGAGTAGGGAGAGCTCCCCGAAAAAATACATACAGAAAATCGTTATATCGTATCCGTACGTAAAAATACCGCCGACTCGCAAAGAGGAAGGGGCGTTAAAGCTCGAACATGTTGGTCGGTCGGAGGCTAAAAGTGAAAAATCGTAAGTCCCATTCGCGTTGGAGGTCCCCACACTAAGAAAAGCAAAAGCCACCACTTCCATCAGTCGACACGTATCCAACGCAGTCATCTTATCATAGGCTTGTTATATAGGTGAAAGAGGGGAAAGCCAAGGCCTAAGGGCCTAACGGGCCTAAGGTTTCGTCTCTCAGTATCCAAAACCCGGACACCGATTAGCCGACCAAGCCAGTCCAACCCAGTTGTTCGAGGTCTAAGCTAACCATGCGGTCTGGTTTAGGCTAACCCTTGTTTGTGGTCGAGGTTAAGGTTGTTTGTCTACTCTCCTCCTGTCATCATGATTGAAGTCTACAACGTGTAGCATATAAATATTATTCCTTTTCGGACAAAAAATGATGGGTGGGTGTTTTTGTTTACTAGGAAAATGTATATGTAATGCTTATTATTGCTTTTTACATGTCAAGATTTTAGCCTATGACCATTTTATTTTTTACCCTGGCTTTTCTTTAATATACGGTAAATATCCTGTTGCTTTATTTGCACATTGATTAAAGTTTAGAACACGTAAGATAAGATTGTGTGTGAATCCTTTTTTTTTTCCTGAATGAAGTGTATGAATCCTTTTTATATGAACTAATATGCATAATTGTATTCAAATAATAAAATAAAGAATAAATAAAATAATTACTATGTTTTAAGTTACATGACAACATACAAATTTTCCTTTAGATAAAGATGAATTGATCTTGCACTCATAAATTAATATTTATACGAGAGGAATGAGTCTCGATAAAAAAATGAACATGTCCCTCTTTTTACTATTTAACCATTGACTTAATAAGTGATAATAATTGAATTACGCTAAATACGTTCAATTAATACTTTCCTTCTTTTTTTTTTTTTTTGTTTTAGCATCAATATGTAATATCAATTATTGAAAGTGTATAAATATAATAATTAAATAGAAAAATGAGGTCATCGATTTTTATTTTATTTTTTGGTCTCGACCAATAACAATATTAATGTTAGGCAGTCATCGTGTGGTTATTTGTAGAAGACACATTTTTTCACCGACCAAATTTTGATGCTATAATATAAATCTTTGAATCGGAGCCCTATCATAAAAAAACAAAAATGCCATTGGTCCCCATCTAAGAGAACAAGAGACTGTTGCTATCTGAAAATAACTCATTTGAATGGAATTTTTTCTTCCACAATCAAAATATACATACACATGCATCGTTTTCAAAAATATTTTGTTAAGAACTATTGGACAATATGATTGTCACGTATAAGAGAATATAGAATTTGCCCATGGTTTTTTTGTTTGAAATTTTAACCAAATTTGATGATCATGCTACAATTCATGTTGTGGAAATACTTTTATTGATCAACAACAATTCAACACCATCTTATACGAAAATAACACATTTCGACTCTCTTTTTTTATTTATTAACACCTCCACACGTGGGGTGAGAGAAATTTGTCAAAAATAGGTTTGACCTTTTAATTCAAAAGTATTTAAATAAACTGCAATTTGGGACAGAAATAAATAAAATAAAATTAGGTATCTTGCTTGCCGGTCCAATTAAACGTTACTCTCTTTTCATTGTTCTTGACAATAAAACCCAACTAAATTAATTCATTTTTAATGCATAAACTCAATTCAACTTGCTGAGATTATTAAAGTAAACCAAATTGACCTATTTATATCAATTTAGTCAGTTTATAAAAAATCATATGGATCAATATTGCGTGATGCATAATTTATTATTTAGTATTATGCAAACCTTTTAATTTTTATAAATGTAATTAGAAAAATAAAAGGGAGGGAAAAAATAACCTAAAAAAACAAATAAAAGAGAGTCATTAAAAAGAACACGCAAGGACAAAATGGTCATGAAAGTTCGGTTTGTTTGGTGAGCCGCTAAAAAGAATAACAATATTACATACACGTATATCATCAATTCCCGTAAACATTTGGCGATTATCAGACGATTCCCCTTTTTCCCGATTTATTAAACAAAAGTTGACTAGCGTACGGACGGGACCATTAGTTTTACAATACTACACACCCAAATGCCGCAAAAGAAAACGAAAAAAGAGACCTTCCTTTTAAACTTTAAGCCGCGGCGATCGGATCAGCGGAATCGTGTCAGATCCTGTCCGCGTCGACTCATATCTCGAGATGATCAAACAATCCGACGGTCAGAAGTCATCGTGGAAGGTTGTTATGATGGACAGGACCTCTTGAGATACTTGCCCTTGGGGGCAGAGGAGAGAGAGAGAGGGGCAGACAATAATATCATAGGATCTGCATGTTTTAACCGCACAAGACCTGCAATTATGGATCCGATCCCGCAAATAATCTCTTTATTTATCTATTCAAAATAAAAAAAAAAAATATATTTAAAAAAAAGAAAAAAAAGTCCAAAGCCACACGTCCATCCATCATTTTCTTGACCATAGAGAAAGCAACCCTTGTTTTTTTGAAATTTACTTTTAAGCCTCCCTCAAGGCCTCAATTGTGTCTTGCTTATCCAATTAATTATAACATAATTAACATAAAAAGTCATGGCTTAAGTTTCTTTGGCGTATGGGTAACTCTAATTTGTGTAGGTGTGTTATGCATAATACGAACAAATGTCTATTAATGGTTCTCACCCAACTGGACATTTTTGTCAATTAATCTTGGGATGAAATGGATTGACAAGATATAAGACAGGATATCCAAGAAAATTAAGCATGCAGCCCAACTAAAAGTTGGTGGTAGAATTGGTTCCCTCTTATTGATAACAAGGATTAAGATTCTATATTTTCCTTCTATTAGGAATAGATAAAATTATTTAAAAAGATTAGAAGAAAAAAAAAAATTACTCATGTGATTGCCCACGTTTCTTCCTGCAGACCTTTTACCTTAGGTTTAAAAATAATTACTCATGTGATTGACCGACCATTTGTAGAATTATAAAAGAGCCTCTTAACGAATGTCAAAATGAATAAGATTTTCTTATTTCTTGTCCCGGTATTTTGAAGAAATTTTCTTTAAAGTTTGACTGAAATTTAGATAAACCCATCGTCTTAAAGGTTTATAAAAAATCTCAATTATGACTAAATAATTGTATAAACAAATCATTAACCTCTATTGTAATTGATAATTGATTCATTACCTAATAAAAGTACACTTGTTTCACTTAAGAGAAAATATCTTAGCTTTTATAGGCCAATAAAAGCTTAAAAGTTTAACTAAATTACCTTTAATTAACAAGAACAAAACCATCAAGCGACTACTTAATTATCATGTTACCACCCATACTTTATCCATAATCATTCTTAATTTCTTGTCACTTTCACTCCCTCACACTCTCTCTCTCTCTCTTTCTATAGGACAAAACTCTAATAAAGGGGGATGTTTGGGGCAGTGTGATAGTAAGTCTATCAAGCAAGCTGGTCTGGTTTCACTGTCTTCCTTTGTATGCAAAACAAAGAAAAAGTAAAAAGGAGAAATGGGAGAGTCAGGTCAGCAACAGGCAAACAACAACAGCACGCTTTGCTTCCTGAACTAACCAACCTAACGTTGTTGTTATTTAGACACACCCCTCCTCCCCCTCCTCTTTGGTTGCGTGTGTGTTATGCTCTTTTAAATAGTTTCCTGTTTTTGTGTCTGTGCAAGAGAATCTCTCGCCCTCTCTCGTTTTTCATTTTTTATCTTTTTTTCTCTGATATTCATCTATTCCTCTTCTATAGCAGCAAGCCCCTAAAAGCAAAGAATCCCACTAGCCCTGCAGCATAACAAGCTAGCTATACCCCCACTCTTATTATTATTGTACTAGCTTCCCTTTCTCTCCATATCTTTTTCGCTCTTCTTTTGTTGTTTTAACTCTTGTTTTTGGGTTCTCTTTGGTTGGAGGTTTGAGTTTTCCTTTGTGCTCTTGCTCATATACTGAAGATTTTTAGTGTTTTCTCACTTTTTCCAATCTGGGTTCTTTGTTTTGAGTGTTAAAGGTCTTGTTTTTTATGATACCAGGATGTGTGTTGTCTTGTTTTTGAGCTCAGGCTAAGCATTTGCTAAGGTAAATGCATGTTTTAGAAAGTTGAGTTTATGAGTTCTTTCTATCTTTTTATGTTCAAGTGTCTAACTTTTTGTCACTGCTTGTGTCTTCCAGGTTTGTTGATAAATTTTTTTGTCTTGAAAGTGGAAGAAGAAGTTTGATCTTTAATCGTTTATTAGAGTTACTTCTGTTTCTGTTTCTATGGACGGTTGTTCAAAAACTGGGGACCAGGCTTGTCCCCAACTGCTGGATTTGATCTCTAAAGAACGAAGAGAGTGGCTTGCGATGAGAAATGGAGAAGGGTCATCCTCAGAGGAGAAGAAGCTTGAACTGAGGCTTGGACCACCAGGTGGTGAAGATAGGTGCTGGTCTCTCAAAGATTCCACCAACAGGGAGAGAGATTATCATCATCATCAGTATCTTCTTTCTCTTGGATACTTCTCTTCCACAAACAATAACAACAACAATGGCTTTCCATTTCTTCAACATCATTCCCCAAGAAGCTTGCCTGTTATGGCAAAGGAATCCTCACAGCCCTGTTGCACTAAAGTTGCAGACTTGCAGTCTCCTGCCGAAAAGAAAGCATTTCTATCTCCAGCTTCTGCAGAAAATACAGCTGTTCACAACAGCTCTCAGAAAAGGTACTTCAGCTTTTCACCTCTCTCTCTGTCTCTTTAATCTCTTTATTAGACAGGATATTCACTCTTGAGAGTCACATTGTTATGTGTTTGTTTGTGTGTGGTCCTTGGATTTTTTGTTTTATTCCTCTATTTTTTTTCTCTTTGTTATGTGACTTACGTCCTTTCAGTTTTTTCTGCACGTCTCTAAACATTTTTTTAACCGTATTTTTGAAATTTCACCAATCACCTTGCTTGCTATATTTTCAGCTTCCTTGTTTAAGCAATTATTTACTCGTTGGCTTATCTCCTGCCCCCATTTTTATGCAAATTCTTGGCCTTTCTGTTTTGATAGTCTAAATATTATCTCTTAGCTATTTGCTATTTATTAGAATTATTTATTTTTTGGGTAATTTTTGGTGTCTAATTCTTTTTGATGGCTCATTAATTAAAAACAGGACTGCTCCTGCTCCAGTGGTGGGCTGGCCTCCAATTCGTTCATTTAGGAAGAATCTTGCTGGCACAAGTGCTTCTAAATTACCAGCTTCTGAGTCTCCAAACAAGACTGTTGATGAAAAACCAGCTCATGAGCCTAGCAGGAAAAACTCTTTTGTGAAGATTAACATGGATGGTGTCCCTATTGGAAGGAAAGTTGATCTCAATGCTTATGACAGCTATGAAAAACTCTCAGCAGCTGTTGATGAACTATTTAGAGGCCTCCTTGCAGGTTTTTTTTTAACACTTTAATTAACTACTTATACCCATGTGGTCAAATTTAATTTTACTGCATATAATTGAGAGGATAGAACAATAATTGGCCTTCTAGTTTTGGCAGTAGAGTGCACATGCTGTAGATTGTTTTGATTTGATAGTTGTATCATTGTTGTAAGTTTATTTATAATTCTTCCTATATTGTAGTTAAGTCATTAGCACACAACCTGAATTTGAGACTTGCCTATAATTAATAATCTACTAATAATAGTGTGAGGATTTTGTAATGTGTCTAGACGGTCATATGGTCAATTAAATATATAAATTAAGGGCAATCTTTATTCAAATTGCGAATATAATTAAGAGTAGAGTTCTAGGCTATTAGTTTGTCTTTTGAGCATAGTTTAAAGTTTTTAATTGTTAAATGTACATGTTAATGACTTTTGTACAGAGATGTGATTATCTCATTTCATTTGTCGTTTTGCGTCTTTGTTTCAGCTCAAAGAGATTCCTCTGCTGGTGGAATGGTGAACAAGCAAGAGGAAGAGAAAGCAATTACTGGTGTTTTGGATGGAAGTGGGGAATATACCCTTGTTTATGAGGATAACGAAGGTGACAGGATGCTAGTTGGGGATGTCCCGTGGCAGTAAGCCTCTCTATCACCATGGATCTGATGCATTTTTAAAATTATTCTAGTTTATAAAATATTCCCACTCAGTGATTTTAGCCTATAACGTAACAGTAATTTGTTGTTTAATTTGTCCCGAAAAAACAGCATTAGATTCTAAATCTAATAACACTGATTCCCTCTTTTTACTCTCATATTCTGTTTCTCATGTATGCGTTCGCATAAACCTATGCGATCACTCAGCACTTTGTACACACAAACGAATAAACTATTAGTGCAACTTTGCTGGTGTTGTCACAAGTGATTGACTGCTTATAATATGGAATTTGCAGCATGTTTGTATCAACAGTGAAGAGGCTGCGCGTGTTGAAGAGCTCTGAAGTTTCTGCCTTAAGCCGGGACAAGGGTACTTAAGGATTTGAAGCTTTTATTAATTAGTAAACGTGTTTTCCGATATATAATAACATTGTTATTTTGCAGTTGGAAGCAGCAGGCAGGACAAGATACTGGCTTGACTGACCCATGCATTGAGATGGAGAAAAATGATAGTTCTATAAGCTTGAAGAAGAGTCTTGAATTGTGTTATCATTTTGACATTTTGTTTCTCTATTTTGTATGAACTTGTTTGCACCCAACGTAAATATAAATATTATGTAGCCTTAATCTTATGTGTAACTTTTAACCCTTCTCCTTGATTTTATGTTTGATGCTTCTTCATCAATGCAACTTTGGGACAAAGCTTTAAATATCAAATATATATTGTGTAATTTCTTTTTCCATTTCTCTCTATTTTTGCATGAGCATTGCTAATTAAGTTCTCTTTCTCAAGCTCTGTATGTGCTGCACATCATAAATTACAAAAAATATATGAAAAGTATATTGATGGTACTGAAATGTTTGTGACGATTGTTGCAAGATACCACGGTACGGTTTTAAAGCAGTGCAACAACTGGGTAGGTGTGTAGTGATGGGCGGCTCTCAGGCTCTGTGATTGTAGGCTTTGTAGCTTTCTTTTCCCGGTAAAATGAAGTAATGAACTGTTGATTTTGAGTGTCGGGTCATGTTTACAGCATGTGCAGAGCCCATTTGAGCCGTGTAGTTTCCGAAGAATGATGGGTTGTAAAGCTCTTGCACTTTTTCTTTTTTAGATTCCATGAAACTTACTGCTGTTTGCCAAGTAAACTATTCAGAGGGTTCCTTTCGGCTTTGGGTGGAGAGAAAGTAGAAAAAAAATGTTATGCCCTTTCTGTTCAAAGGATCGGTTCATCCACCCCAGCAGCAGTCTCCTGATATTAAATCAATACAGTAGGCTTCAACACTCTTTTCTTTCCCCCACGAGAATCTCAATGATTTTGCATAATATATGAGGATTTAAGGGGTTGCGGTTAATGTTACGAGACTTGATAACGTTAAATTTGTAAATCACCGTATTATAATCTGAATTTTGTGGTGTGAATTTGTTTGGATGTTGGGGTGCATGATAGTAGTGAAAGAGTAGTGGAAAATTTGGGTAAGAAATGGGGAGAATTGAAGGGTCTTTATCATGGGGAGCTGCCTAACTTTGGGACGAAAAAGAAGACCAGTCTTCTGTTCATTAAGCAATTGTACATGTTTTCAGCAGTTTTGGAAAGATGATTCACATTAAACACTAATTAACTAGGAGGATTGTCAATGGGCCCTTGGCCTAGTGGTTGGGCTGGTGGTGAGAGTAGCAGTTCAAGCTTCTACAAAAGTATTGTGGGGGTTAACAGTCCTTCCTTAATTATTATAATAATTGAATGAAGGCAGTCTGTTCTGTTACCAATGTAATAGAATGGACGTCCCTCGAATATTAGAGAGGATTAAAATTTGGACAGTGCTTAATAAGAATGAATGTAACTAGTCTCAATTATTACAGTTTGATTGTAATATATCAGTAAGAGTCTCATGAAAATATAAATTACAGTCTGATTGTAATATCAGTAACAGTCTCATGTAATATGAGTTATAGTCTGATTGTATAATCAGTGTAAAAAAAAAATTAACTAGGAGGATGTTACTGATTTCAAAAAAACTTAGTTCATTTGGGTTGTTTGGCACCTCATTTCCTTTAACTCTAAGATTGATTTCTTGTGTTGGGCTTAAGAATAGTGCATCAACCAATACTAACAACATCAGTGAATCAATATGTCTAAGACTCCAAATCATCCTAAACACACAATGAAGACGATTTTCCGAATTGGGACTTGGGAGCCTTGATACAATTAAGGGCCGCCCGATGGGATCTTAATGTAACTAGTACCATGACAAAATAAAAACATAAAATTTTAATTTACACTTAAACAAATCTCGTACAGACTACTCCGTTGGCCATATTGGCACGAAAGTATCTGTCCATTGACAATATTACATGAACTACATTTTACCTGGAATATTAGATTCAAAATTAGAAAACAATCTCAATTCAAAATTAGATAATTGGGATTCATATTGTCTTTCTACAAAACTTGGTAAAATTGAAAAAAAATTCTTTAAAGTCTTAAATATAGTCAATACATACATTTTCGAAATATTTGTTTATGAAAATTGATATGCCGCATACCGATGAACTTTACTAACACAGATTTTTGGGGTGACTTTATCATTAATTCAAATTTTAAGGATATTCATTAAAAAATTTCGACTTTTATTTATTTTTGGATGGATTTGAGCTTTCGAGATGAGTCAAAGTTGGCTCTCTATTATTAATCTTTATTTTATTCCTCTCAATTTTCAATGGTAATATTTTTACATCCATTATGAAAGGTGCAAAATGAAAACGTCACAGATTTTTAATGATTTATTTTTGTTTTTATTGTTTTTTCAAATGCACTAAATTTACGTGAATTTGAGAAACATACACATATAATAGTCTAATATTAGAAGAATTCGTTTGTTTGTTTGTTTTTTTTGAAATTTTGCCTCTTACCTCATGACAAAACTGACGATGTGAATGGCACATAGAAAATGGATGGATTTACTTAAAAACCAAAAAAAAAAAAAGGGGGTGGAGATGAAAAATAGGAATTGATGCAACCACATGCTTAAGTGTATTCAGAGCAATAAATATAATCTCTACCATACTCGAAAATTTTGAGAAACATATACATCATTTATATAAACAAATCCAAATAGGTCTCAAACTTTCTACAAGCAAACAGGCCCAATCCTTGTGAAAAAGGCGTCGAGTAGTTTGCATCTTTGCAAATGTGTATATGTATGTGTCTCAAATCTCTGTGTATATTACTATTGTGATGTTTATTGCTGGCTAGTATATCATGGAGCAATATAAGGCATTTTATAAGTGGGGTTTTGCTTTTGCTGCAATTTCAATACTGCCATTTTGCTGCTTTTAATTTGGTTTTTTGGTTTTGCTTTTCTGTTTTGCATTTAGTTAGTAGAGTTGGTTTATTTATATGGGTTTGAGAGTGTTTAACACAACAAATTTATAACCAATTCACTCTCTCTTGGAAATGTACTTGGTACAGTTAAAGTTAAAAAGGAGTTCAGTTGTTCCACTTATTGTTGCATTTAGGGCTAGAAACAATCATGAGTCTACCAAAAAGACTGCAATGTTTTCTTTTTTTTTTTTAAAACACACCACGTACGTCCCTAAGTCTCAATAAAAAATTTCTATCAACAATATTGGTTAAGAATGGTTGAAACTTGATAGGGAGTGTGTGTGTGTGTGTGTGTGTATAGATATAGATATTCACATTGCTACTGTTATACATCTGTACGCGATTCTACCCATGCAATGAAAAGAAGGCTTCAATGTTGAAGTAATTAGAAACAATTGGTATTGTCATTGAGTGAATAATGATCTTAGACACCTTTGAATTCACTATTTTATCGTCCACATGATCACGAACATGCTCGAGTTGTTCTATGCATCGGGTCAGCTCCCAACCTAATTTGTGAATGAATTGTAATTGTTATCGTGATCTAGATCCTAAGCGGGAGATTGTGATAGTTCACATAGTCAGCTGGGGACAAACTATAATTTTGATTATTTTTTTTAACTAAGGTGACGCGTGTTAATCTGATGAAAAATGCTTGTTCTAATAGCAAATCCGCAAAGATTTGTTATTAGGTCTAAAGTATGATATCATTTAAAAGATGCAATGTTTGGTATATAGAAATATTCTACTCAGTGATCCTGATCATATTAAAGGCACGGATAAGCTAATAAAAAAAAAGTGCAGACTCCAATGTATTGTATTTTTTTTTTAATTTTTTAACTCATTTCAAACTTTAATATAGTCAGGAATCCCTAATTGAAAGGTCTTTGCAATTTTTGGGATGAGCAGAAACTTTATACACATCAAAATACAAAAATGGTTTGAATGCTTCACCTTTGAAAATGGGTGTACCAATGAACTGCTTAATTCATCAACTACTAAAACAAGCCGCTTCTAATACTTCAAAGCAAACCAAACGACGCTTAAAGAAAGAGTTTACCTTGATAATTTGAAGGGTGTGATGGATCAAATATGCGAGTTGATCATATAATTGATAACAAGTATCAAACTAAATGGCATTAACAAATTTCTTACAAATAATGCAAAATAACAATTTTAGCCAACACCATAAAATGCTCCAAAAACCAAGCACAACTATATATGAAAAATATCATCTTTCATTAAAACAACCTACAAGCATATATAAATATGCATATAAATATACCCAAATAGGTCTCAAGCATCCTACAATAATTATAAATATTCTTTTATATATATGATTTCCTTATGAAGACACCAAAATCTCAAAACAATATTAATTAGAATTTAATTAACGATAAAACTGAGATATATATATATAAAAACTTCTAATTAATGCAAATACACAAAGTAGCTTAGCTTAACATACCCCTTTTTTAATCATTGTGATCAGCTGCCTGCCTGGCAAAATCCTGTATGCCGTATATATAAAGTACACAAATACATCAACGTTTATGTAGCCAAACACGGCGGTGGCGCCTCCGGACTCGGCAGGGTTTTGGTGTGAAAGAGGCAGCGTGAACAACCATTGAATTAGAGAAAATTTGCATATATGTATATATGTCTTTGTATCAAGACTTCGTGAGTATGTTACTGTGTGTGATGCTTATTGCTCGTATATCATGGAGCCATTATAAGGCATTTCGTAAGTGGGTTTGGTTTTGTAAGTGGGGTTTTGCTTCTACAACAATTTCACTTCTGCCATTTTGGTGCTTTTTGCTTTCGTTTTACTATTTCTATTCGGTAATGTTGGTTTATTTATATGGGTTTGCTAGTGTTTTAACACAGCGTTTAAGCTAATGGGCGCACCACCCATGCACTTAAGGTTACATGAATGTACGGATTGGAGTCTCAGCAATTATCCTCTCAATAAAATAAAATTGAGTAAGGACATAATTGTCTCTCCGTAATTTAGGATAGAATAGATATCCTTCTAATATTATATGATGGTAGAAATTCAGGTCGTGTCATATTAGAATTATCAAGGAGAGTTACGGGTGAAATCCACGGGCAAAACCCGCTGATTTGAAATATATTTATTGTACGGGTTACGGCTAAAACCCACAGAGGGTTGCAGTTGGATTTGGTAATTTAAATTTTTTATAGGTGTGGGTTTAATAACGACAAACCCGCAGCAGGCGGTACTCATTGCCATCCATATTTAGATCTTTATGTTGATATAAATTTTGTACGATGTATCGTAAATATTTTAGATAAACTACCTTGTAAAAGTTGGATTAAAAAAAAAAGGACAAAAATCTTCTTTAGAGAATATAATGATTCTTTAATGAAAGAACCTAATCTTAATATCATTCTTCATCTAACGAAAAAGTTCAAGAAAAAAGAAAGAACGAGAACGAAAATGGATAATAACTCTTAGTTTTAAATTTAAACGATGCTCCATGTACATACACTCCAACATAACGCACACATACACGATGTGGTATTCATATACAATAATGATGATGACTATAATGTAATTTTTGGGTACAAAAGGGGTATTATTTAAGCAGATTTTTGTATAATTTTTTAAATACATGTGTCATTTTCCCAACTACTGGCTGTGGTAGTGACAGGGAAACCTTTTTCTCAAATTTTCAACTGAGATTTCATTCAACTTTGAAAGAGCACTTCTTTATGGCCTCCCCCACTAGTGTATGTATATAATTCTAATTGGGAACTCTCCTTTGGTCAATGTGACAATGAATAATATGTCAAGCCTCTCCCTTTGTGCATATCCCCTTCTTTAAATTAAAGTGCAAGTGATATTTTTTCACTTGTGTCTTCAAATACAAAACAATTTCAAGTGTTTTGCTTATTAATTGAAGAGCAGATTTTCATTTTTCACCGACCAGTCTGCACCAAATAGATTTATAATATATTTCTTCTGTATATTGTCAAAGTTTAAAGCTGTTGTGATTATTGAAGTTGCACAAAAAAGATTATTCCAAAATATAGAAAACATGTGCAAAGAATATGGAAAGTGAAATTTGAAAAATTTGCATTTTATTGATTTTCAACATAGGAATAAGTAATTAATATGACTATATGAGCTTGAAATAGCAATTGCAAGCCAAAGAATAAACTTAAATAATAATATTCTCTTGTTACATGAACTTAGCAATAAAATCACCAAATTCCGCTATCCTTTTACGTTGAAAACACAAGAAGAAAACAATCCAATAACTATAATCCATTAGAAACACGAAATTAGTGGGAGATTTCATTTTGGATCTCAATCTCCACAATCCACTTCATTTGTTTGATTTTATACCATTAGAATAGATAACTGTTTTTGTTTGCATATTAATTCCCATCTCGTAATTTCGTTGCTTACTGTTAATATTTCTAGATTTGATCGTTAATTATCTCCAGGATTTTGTGTAGGTTACGATGTGGCTATTGATCTATAATCCATGATTAATACAAGCTATATCCATATTAATCTCTAATTCGGGATTAATATAAGCCATATCCATATTGATCTCTAATTCAGAATCAATATAAATTATATCCGTTATATGAATTAATAATGCTTGCTGGAATGCAAATGCTTCACACCAGATGACGGGGAGGTAGAATTTGCCTCAGTTCTTTCGGAAAACTTTGCAATAAGTTCAGTGAACTTAACTTACCATTGAGGGGTCAAAAGCTCATCCACCACACTAGACTAGTCATATTTAAGTGTAAGCAGTTCAAATTCTTACTCGATTACCACTGGCCCCGCCACAGCTATCAAACGGGCATTCAATGCATTCTCTTCAAGTTCCCTACCGTATGACCAAGTAACCTGAGGCTTTCGAACCCTTGACAAGATTCAATATTCAGATCCTCAATCAAAGGGACATCCAGCAATAAGATTCTCAATTTTACTTTACTTGATCACCAGCACGGGCACGAGCCAGTTTCAATTTCCTCAAT
Source organism: Clausena lansium (assembly GCA_030449835.1). Taxonomy (NCBI): domain Eukaryota; kingdom Viridiplantae; phylum Streptophyta; class Magnoliopsida; order Sapindales; family Rutaceae; genus Clausena; species Clausena lansium. The sequence goes on from JASUUF010000369.1 coordinate 5,562,377, forward strand.
GAAGGTAACTTTCACGTAAATGGTAACCACCCCCAAGTATGATTTCAAGTCTCAGCTCTTTGACATTACTTTCAACAGCATACCCCCAACACATCCCTCGACTTAATTGTCAACTTCTCTGCACTCCACTTATTATTATTACGACATGTCGGTGTTATACTCTTTCGTATAACTATAAACGTCGGAACGTCCCATATAAATGCTGTACGACTTGTCACTTATTCTTTTATGCCAAACGTAAGGTTTTAGATGAAAGTACATATTAAATAAAAGTTAGATTAAAAAAGATGGGGAATTTTTTCTTAGAAAATTAGAATATAATTAATGTTTCTTCGGTGAAAATATATAATCGTAATCATTCTTCTTAAATTCTTATTCTAATCAAAAAGTAAAAGGAAAGAAACAAGTAGTGAATGCACAATGTCTTTCAAATACAAATAATGCTCGATATACATACATAGTACATACAATAATGATGATAAATATCATATAAATTTTTGGGTACTTTTTAAGTTGATTATTTGTCATATTTCCAATTACTGGCACCGGTGGTGATAGGGAAACCATTTTTTCTCGAAATTTCAGAGCACTCAATAATCAATATGGCCAGTGGCCATCCACCACTTGACCTTGTATTGTGTGTATCATCAGATTATCAGTATATATATGTGTGTGTGTGTGTGTATGTGTATAATTCTTCTATTGCTGTGGTCAAAATAACAATCAGTAATATGTCAAGCTTCAGTCCCTTCAGTGATATTTTGCTTATGCAGATCTCTGTCTTGTCATTTTCCCACTAACCAAGTCTGCACCAAATAGTATGATAAAATATTTCTTCAATATTTGTCATAGTTTAATGCTGTAGTGATTATTGAATGTGCACAAAAAGGAATATTCCATAATATAGTAAACATACACACATAGCAAGCGGCAAGGCAAAACTTGAAAATTTTCCATTTTATTGATTCCATCATAAGAATCAAGTAATGAGGGCATGAAGATGAATTGCAGGCCAAAGCATAAAAAAGAAACATGGCTGTTGTCAGGTCCTGCACTCTGAAGGTTTAATCCACATGTTTTCTGCTAGCAATGATTTAACAATTCATGGCAACAATCTCTCCTATACTATATAAAATTGAGAACCAAAGCATGAAAAATGAAAAACGTGCTCAATACAATTAGAAGAGGTGGAAATTTCAACAAATTGGCAGAAATGTGGGCCATTTTTGGTACTACTCATCTTGAAGATACTTGGAGTGTGAGGCGGCAAGAAGAGCAGCTCCGATGCCTGAGCCATCATTGGAGTGCTCAATGACAATATTTTTGAATAATTCCTCTCCAAGCAATTCTTCCAGGGTATTCTCCAAGCAATTGCTATATTCAGCATAGTGCTCATACAATCCACCATCCATGGCTATCACTGTCTTTTGTTTCTCCCAGTCCTTTGCCGTGTCTCTTCCCATCTTTTTCAGTACACCCAAAATCCCAGCAGCTGCAAGACGGGCACCGCGTGTGGCAACAATGTTGCAAAGCTCAACTACTGTTTTTCTCATTGATAGGGAGGTACTAGATATCTGCAAACATAATGAAAAAGAAACATAAACATCGGTATGCACATAAAGATACTAAAGCAGGATGTCACAATTCAACTTAGATCTCATCCACATCTTCCCAGTATGAATAATACCAATTTCCGATTACTTATAAAGGTCACATTGGATATTTGTTTTACAAAAAAGAAATTCCTAAAATAAAATTATAAAGCCACAGGCCAGAGAAGACTTGGACTTTCGCCAGCTACCGAACTGTCTATACATCAATCAAAATAGACCAAAGAGTAGAGAAGCTGGGATATCAAAACTGAAACATCTGCACCAGGATATAAGATTGGAAAGTACCTCTAAAATATCATTTAACTTGGTCTCTACCACTTTGAGATCCGAGGACGTGTCGTGATGCATAGCTGACATGTCAGGTGTCCTGCAGATTCATTCACAATGTAACCATCCCAGATTCTAATCTTTTATATCATTACATGAATGCAAGTTCAATCATAAGGTAATGAAAACTAAAGGAAACAAACGGTAGGTGTGAGGACAGGAACTCAATCATAAACTGAGTGCTCACTGTGGAGCAATTACCATAATCAATAATAGACTGAAGAAGTTCAGAAAGGTGATGTGAACCTTTGCAAACTGCCAGACTTATAGCCCAGCCAGTGTTGCTAAAATTAATTCCTCAGAAAAAACAATGGTAACACGAGTACAGCCTCAGGGAATTACCTCAATGCAAAAGGAACTTCAAGTTTTGGTGGAACAGTGTCACCAAAAAATGCAGCTTCTTTAGCCATCCTTAATAAAACTCTGCGTACAATCTCCCCCAAGTACATACCAGAAATCATTTTCTCAAAAATCTGTGACAATCAACAAAGAATCTGAGATGATGTACCGTGTTTACTAGACAAAAAAAAACAAAGATTTGTGGAATACAAACATTTGCAGTAGTTACCTGTTCACCCGGGTTCAAACTCTCAGCATCCATTGCATTATCATACTCTGATAGTGGGAGATGTGATGACCTAAAGTTACCCCACTCCATGTTTATAACCTGCAATCAGACATTGACAGCACCTTCAGACATTTCCTTTCACCTTTTCCATTTTCATTTTGATATTTCGACCCTATAGATATTTTTGTTGACAGCTTATTGTAGATAACAAAAAGGAGAACATATTTTACTTCAGAAAAAGAAATTGCTAACCATCTCTCCAGACTTGGATGGCACACCATGCCATTTTGGTATTGCTTGTGCACGCTCCACATATGCAGCATTTGAACCAGTACCTAAGATCACAGCAGCAACAACATCCTTGTTGGTGTATCTACCCCCGGCCAATGTTCCGACTGTATCATTGACCTAGTATCCAGTTTGCAAATTGAGAAAAAATTGGAAAAAAGAATCGTAAACTGGGGAACAATACACTAAGTTACATCTGAACAGTGAACATCAGATACTGGCAATCCTTGTGAATTAGAATGAAGAATCATTAAGTGAAATTTTCAAGGAAATTAACTACTTACAAGAGCTGACACACTCATATCAAGGCCTTGTTTTGCCATAGCTCTTGACAATTCTTCCACCACATCTCGGCCAACCTATTAATCCAACAACAAAGGGGAATAAGGAAAGAAATGTGTAACTTATGCTACTACCATTATCTGATTTTGAGAAAGAGAGAATAGTGAAAACCGTGGGGATGGAATGGATTTTCCTAACAATTAAAACTGTCCCAACATGATTTATGAGCAAAATTATATGAAGATCTGTCAACATCAATCGGATACCAACAAGGACATGATATAAAGATAAATGGATTGTGCAGGGTTGTACAAAGATGAGAACAAATTTAAAAAGAGGTGTTATTTCAAACAAAATTGAAATGGATTAATATCTCACTCTTATAAGTGCTGCTATTTACTTAAAGCCAAATCAAGAGAAACAATCAGTACAAAATATATCTATGGATCCTAGGAAATTAGGACTAACCATTTCATCTATAGAGAAGCCTTTTGTCCACCTAACAAGGGTCCCGGCATTGATGGATGTTTGCATTACAGGAAAAGAGAAGGTAAAACCTAGCTCCCTCTGCCTGCCAGGAGATAGTTTAAACTCTTCACTTTCTTGACCAACAAACTTTGCAAGTTCTGCGGCGATGTAGTCAAAAAGAGCCTGAAATCACATTCATTATTTAGATTTGAGAAAACTTAATAAAGCAGCTTACATTATTGCTGGAAATAAGGTTTAAGGACTCAACACTTACATCTGAAGTTCCAGTCATCAAATGTGGAGGAATTGACACCTCAGCAAATTCTTGATTAATAAGACCAACACCCTTGCCTCCCAAGTGCACCCTCAGAACACGGAAATTGGTTCCCCCAAGGTCCAATGCATAATAAGTACCCTTCTCATCACTGCAACATGAAGAACGAGAGAGAAGGCTGACTGCACTAAATTTTTCTTATAGCGTTTTTTGCATGTAATAAAGATTACTTGAAAAATAACAAGTGGGTGAAGGATTTATTCACCTCAACACTATGGGTATTGAAACAAGAAATTGACAAAAGAAGCTTGTCAATCGCTAGGTAGCAAGAAGTACTGGTTAAGAGGTTGCAGATTGAAGAAGTGAAAGTAAATGTAATTAAGGATGGATTTTATTACTACTCCAAAGGAAAACCTTAATGCCTCAAATCACTTCAACTCAGCATGCAATGCAGAGAATGGAGGGATAGATGTGACTTGTTGGACATGAATTATCAAATTTGTAAATCTTTCATCCGCAGGCACAGCAAATGAGATGAAGAGACGTTGTTTGGGAAGAATAATTTACATTACTTGCATGTATGCATGTTAGAGTAGGCAGTGATTTTCCTTATCTATTCTGTTCACTACAAAAAGTTCAGTTGAATGGGGCAGTAGAGCACCAAAATTCAGAGACGATACACGAATAGATTTGAAAGTAGGAAAAATAAAGGCTGGTCAGGAGATTAATATGAGCAATCCTTTCATAATTGAGACAAAAATAAGAATTAATGAAACATGAAGAAAATAAACAAGATATAACCTATGCATTTCATAAACGCCACAATGATTTCAAGAAGAATTCAAATGATTCAAGTATTAAACACAATAACTAAAAAGGCCTTCATGAGAAGTTGGGAACAAAACCATCACACTTTCAATAACCACCAATGATGTTTTAATATTGTTTCCGGCCATCAAGATACATCACATCTACGAAATAATGTATCAATCCATAACCTTGACTGGTAAACAATGTATCAATCACATGCACACACAACGAACAAACATTCATCATACTCCAATATGTTTTAAAGAATAAACCAAAATCATAAATGAAACGCACAAAATATAAAGGCCCAATTTAAGAAATAAAAGCAGATCAAATATACATTCATTTCACACACACACACACACACACACACACATATATTTGTATGTATGTGTGTGTGTGTGTGTGTGTGTATATATATATATATATATATGTATGTATGTATGTATGTATGTATAACGAATCATCAAGACACACACATATCATATTAAAAATGAAAGACAAAGGTATCAAAATATTACCACCAAATCTACATAAGAAAGAATGAACTAGAATACCCAGTAGGGAGATTGTCCACATAGCTGATGATCATTTTGAGCTTGCTGCCACCTTCTGATGCAAGCCCTGCATGCATCTCAACAGTCATAGCATCAGCCACTTGCTTCAGCTTTGCAGCAGGTGTCCGACACTTCTCCTCAAACTCCTTCATTATCCCATTTGCCTTTCCGCACTTCCCACCTCTCTTAACCCTCCGACGGACCACCACAGCCGCCGCCACCCCGGCTGCCATCGCCGCACAACACACAACCACCACCATCACCCTTCCCATTGTTTTTCAGCACCAAAAGCGAATCCTTGTCAACTCCCGAAAAAAAGAAAACTCCCCAAAGAACTATAAAGGTGAAGTCTTTTTGTGAATCTTAATCACAACTCGTGATGATGATACATTGTTGGAACGAGTAAAGATTTGATTTCTATTGATTTAAGAGTTATTAATGGTAACAGATTCTCAGATATGGGAAGTTCTTGATTTCGAGAGAGAGGACTAATTCAAGATTTGGAGAGTGATTCGGCATACATTTAAGGAAAGAAAACAGCAATTCTCGGAATCATTGCAAGTGGTTTTCTCTGTTCTGTTTGCGTTTTTATATAAGCAGCTTCTATACTCATGCTGTGTGATTAAAGTGCGCGACGCTTTTATACTGCACGTGTCCTTGAAGTGCTTTATGTTCTTTTCTGCAATAATAATCAATCCAATCTAAAGGATTTTTTGGGTTAATTTCGTACAACCCCCTCGTGAAGCGACATTCTTTAAATCGCCTCTCTTACTATTGAAAATATTAAGTTATCCTTTAAAAGTTATTATTTTTTAACAATTGACTAACATTGACCAATTAAAATACAAGAATGTCTATGACCCAATAACTAACGGTTTTGTAGGGTTAACAAGAATAATTTCGTTTCTCCCCTTAAGGTCTGACATATTTTAAGTTAGATGACAAAAATAAATTTATAAACAAAACCCCTCCAAATAGTAAAATATCTTTAAAAAAATAAATTAATTTTTACTTATATTTTAATTTATAAAAAATATAATAATAAAAAATTTTATTTACAATATCACCACAATAAAAATAAAAAAAAATTAATTTTTACCCTTATCATGAATTTAAATATTTTATGAATATAAATCATTAATCAATTAGTTGACTTTTACCATCTAAATTACTATTTTACCCTTAAAGTATCTAAAAGACAAATTAGCTCATAAAATTTATTTTCATTCCATTACTAATATAATTCAATAGACTAAGAATTAGAAAATATATAAAATTTACCAAAATTCAAAAACCGAAGCCTTAGCCCCTAATCATAATCCCAAATTTTTGTCCCCTTTTTTTATTAATATCATTTGTAATAAATTTATTAATACCATTTTCTCTCCATTAAAGCATATAAGCTAAATTTCACAAAATCCAAATATTTCAACAAATTTCAATAAACACTCAAACATTTCAATAAGATTCACTTTGCACCCAAATTGATAATTTTTATTTTTAAATTAGTTAATTTTTTAACTGTAGAAGCATTAAAAAAATTACTTATTTTTAAATAAGAAAAACAAATTTCTTTCTCAATTTTTTCTTTTTTTTTTTCTGAAGTTTTTCACCTTCTTTAGTTCATTTTTTCCATTTCGTGCATTTTTCTTAATCTGCTCCATGCTTCATATTCTCCAAGCATCATAGAGGCATGATAGCAACTCGCAACGAAGATTTGGAGCTGTGCGATGGTGCGCCAACATGGCTATCCCAAATCTTAGCCCATCTTCTCCTTTAAACAAACCCTAACTTCTTCCCAATTTCACCAATAACTAAAACTAAACTACTTGTTGAAATCATCAACACCCAATGCTTGGATCATCGTATGCTTAGCATGGCCACATGAGGCCATGGACTTGCTTGCCATGGCCGAGCGCAGCCAAGGGCTTGCTTGGTATGGCTGCGCTCAACCATAGATTTTGTTGGGGAATGGGCATGGTTTGAATTATATGTGTTGCTAATTTGCGTGGGTTTTGCTTATTAGGGTTTCGATTAGAGTATTGTGATGAAGACCAAGAATTTCTCTAATCATTTTTAAATAGTGAATTCAAAGTGGGGTTGTAGAAATTAGACTTGAAAGTGATTTGTGGAATTGTTAAATGAGTGAAAGAGGGAAAAAGAAAAAGAAACTAAGAAGAAGCTATACAGGAAAGGGAACGAAGAAGATGAAGAAGAGAAGAAAAAAACTTTCACTTTTTTATAATTTTTGAGATATTGATTTTTTGATTATGTTATACTCTTTAATTTTAATTATGATATCATTGATTTGGTGCGGAAAAGAAGAAGAAAGAAGCAAAAGAACAAATAATAGGATAAAGAAAAAAAGATGAAGGGGAAAAAAAAATCGAAGACAAAGAAGAGAAAAAAGGGAAACAAGATGTAGAATAAAAGAAAAACGAATTTGAAAAAAAAAAGAAAGAAAAATATAGTGCAATTTTTTATTTTAACTAAGGATAAATTGTAGTGGATGGCATGGTTGGTAATTTATTATATTTCAAAGTCTAAATCAGGGATAAAATTATTTTTTTTTTCCAATAACTCATTTCAAATTTTATTTTAAAAGATTACAACTTTTCATTTTTAACATTTTAATCATAAATTAAAAAGGGTTATTGTTCAAGAATCCTAAGATTTATGAATTAAAAATGATAAATATTTTTTTAGAAAAATGATAAATATTCGATATACTTAAATATTTATAAATTATAAATTATTTTATTATTTTACCCCTAAACTTCATGTTTGCGAACAAAAAATATACTAAAATAACTTTCAATAAAAAAGAATTATTATTAAAAAAAGCAAGATTAAAATTTATAACAAATAATATTAATAAAAAAAACCGACAAAAGTTTGGGATTAGGATTAAGGCTTTGGTTTTTGAATTTCAGTAAATTTTATATATTTTCTAATTTTTAATCCATTGAATTATATTAATAATGGAATGTAAATAAATTTTATGGGTTAATTTGTCTTTTAGATATTTTAAGGGTAAAATGGTAATTTAAATGGTAAAAGTCAACTAATTGATTAATGATTTATATTCATAAAATATTTAAATTCAAGATAAGGGTAGAAATTTATTTATTTTTATTTTCATTATGGTGATATTGTAAATAAAATTTGTTATTATTATATTTGTTTTATAAATTAAAATATAAGTAAAATTAATTTAATTTTTTATAGGTCTTTTACTATTTGGGGGGGTTTTTGTTAATAAATTTATTTTTATCATCTAATTTAAAATATGTCAGACTTTAAGGAGTGAAATGAAATTATCCTTGTTAATCCCACAAAACCGTTAGTTATTAGGTTAGGGACATTCTCGTATTTTTAACTGTCAACGTTTGTGTTAAAAATAACGACTTTTAGATGGTAACTTAATATTTTCAATAATAAAGAGGAGATTTGAAGATTGTTACTTAACAAGAGGAGTAGAATAAAATTAACCCAAATTTAATTGGGGATATAAACTGTTTCTTGAACGTCAAGAAATAAGAAGTAGCTGTTTGATACCCATAAAATTGACGAATCTTATTTTAATTAGACAGTTAAGATTAGATAAACTGGATAGGATAAGGATTAAAAAGATATTGGACACCTAGGAATATTTCTTTCATCTTAACTTAAAAAAAAAAAAAGATTCTTTAAAAGATGCTTGCTTGGTTGGTCATAAAACAATAACTTTTCACAACGGAATCATACAAAAGACATTACATTACCTCTTTTAAAGACAACGAGAAAATTGTGATGAAATTAACCCCCATTGAACATGAACCAAATTGGGAAGTTCAAACTACTTTTTTGAGGGTGACAGTTAGCTAACTTCACAAACTTATTTCTTGGAAAACGGTTTGATTTTGGTCAGTTTTGCAATTACTACTTTTATTTGATGGTTAGTGATTCTATTCCATAGCAGCTCAATCGCACACAATTCAAAAGCTAACCCCAAGTCACACAAGAAGAAAAGCAGGCATAACAACCGAAAGGGAGGGAGAGATTTCCAGTATAAATTTATTACATTACATCACAAAAGTATACACAAGGTGTGTAGATTTTAAGCACACACTAGCCCTCATACCAGAAACCTTCTAAAAGTATACACAAGTCACACAATGCTTAAATTCATCATCCCCTAAGCTTGCCACACATAACACAGCCAACATCCATCTATCAACAGACAGCAAAGCACACTAGGATAAATTGATAGATCATTGTAATGGGAAAAATTAAAAAAAATATATAGACCTATAAAACTATCACTGTCTGACAAACTGCAAAACACTTCCAGATCTTGGAATCGCAAGAGCTCACAGCTTCAGCACAAAAGATGGCAACTGTACAGAGAAGAACATGGCCAAGCTACACTCCATAACTCCACTCAGACCATGACTATTATTAGGTTTCCGCTCATGAGGACATACAAGAGTGATGGGCATATGCCTGAAAAAACAAAAGAAAATGAAAGCCAGCAATTAAAATAATACTTACCCGAACTGCTGGCTTTCTGTCTCTCCCTTGAGCCAACATGGCTGGCCTTTTCCGGAATTTGGTTTCCATTAGAACTTTTCTGTAATTGGATCCATTAACTTTTAAGCTCTCACGCCGTTGAAGTCAAACTCAACCTGCTATAAAAATGGCCAAACAACCACCAAAATGAGCAGTATAAAGAAAAACGTACACAGAATAAAACATAAACAAAATCTAAAAATAATGAAAAAAACATGCCTCATCACTGGTTTCTGCACAACAGTTTCTGAGTCAATTCCACCAGTGGACTGAAGTACCCTTCCAAGCCCAGCATTTGGCTTCATAATGAAAAGAAAGGAAGAAAATCATAGAGATTAGGCAGATCGATCAGTGTCAGTTAAACTAATGATAACTAGGACAGAGAAAATCAAATGTTTAAAATACACAGAAAAGGTTCAAGTTCTGGATCAAATCTTTCTTTAGGCCTTTTCTTTGTTGTTGATAATACAATCTACATGTCAGATTAAGATTAGAGCTTGGCACTTTAACATGCATGTTAACAGGAAAAACAAATTCCAATGAAATTAAAAGCAAAAACAGAGTAAGTCAAGGAACTTAAATTCAAAACCTCTAACTCTTCATGCACTCCGTCTTGAAATACTCCACTACCATGCGTGTTCTCCAAAAGCGATTGAGAATCTGCATCACAAGAATCACTTTGAGAAGACACAGGATTGTTACTCCCTTCAACGCTACCGTTGTTTCCCTCACTGCTACCTGCTACCGACTCATTTCCAACATCCTCGCAAGAACCAACCTCACTTGTAACAGATGTGATAACACTGGAATTTGACACATCCCCACGCTCAGCAATCTCCTGATTCAAAACCCTTTTATCTGGGTTGACTGTTTCTACATTGGACCCAGTCCCAGATCTCACACTACTTGGAGCCAAATGCTCCGGACAAATAGAATCCTGTTTCTGTGGGCTAATAGATTGTCGTTTCTCTGGCCTGTCTTGATTCACAGATTCAGGATCTTTCTTCCTCTTCAGCCCAGAACCAGTCTGATATCCATCACCATTTTCACTAAACTGTTGCTGGGATGCAAGTCTTGGATGCCGAGTTCGTTTATAACCTTCTGGAAAAACATAAGAAGGTATCTGCTTTCTACGAACATGAGAAACACAGATTTCCATCCCTGGCTTCCAAAACATATACATATTTATTGAAAGCTTAAATTCTTCGACTGTACCACGTATATCAAACTGCTGACCTTCCTGAACTACCTCTCCTGGTTTCCTTTGTAAACCCATAAAAAAGGCACAATGGGCACATGGCTTAGAGGTATCTACATACTCATGAGGATAGGGATGGCATTGCAACTTCCCATATGTATCGCGCTCAATCTGCAAATATTAGAAGATGTAATTAAAGTATAAAACACTTCAGGGGTCATTTCTCATATTTCAACATAAATCACAATCTTGCATAAAACAAATCTAATAAACAGAAATATTACCATCAGAGTGAGTTGCCTTAACCGAGATTCTACCCAACCCTTCCAAGCGCGCAAGTCATCAGCATCAGCTGCAACTATGTCAACCTGCAGATAGTTCCTGTAGCTTTCAAAAAACAGGTATGGCTCAAATAGAGCACTCCACTGAGCTTTATTCAGCTCCACCTCCTGGTTTTACAATAAAAGGACAAAGATTCAGTAACCAAAAATAGAGCATGGGAAATCAAAAATCTCAATTTTCTTACCTCACAAATTGTGTTACCATATTGGAACTGGTCCATCATAACACGTAGGGTGCTTGTTGATACGTTATAGCTAGAATTCATGCATGGATAAGCTGGTGTGATAATTGGCATGTGATGAGTTTTATCACGAGGATTTTTACGCGGATCCCAAACAGAAAACCCAAGTTCAGCCTCCTCAATTGTACATAGCATAACTGGGTTAGGCCAGCGCCACATTGTGTAAACCCTAAAAAACCGGGAAACAAGCATACTGGGAACTGCATTAGGGTAAAGCTGGCAAACTCGAGCAACAAGAAGCGCCCAGTTCACACCACCAAGAAATCCAGTTACCTAAACATTGTGGAGAAAATCTAATAAAACTGAGATGCCAAATATTTCACTCAAAAACAGTATGACAATAATTACTCACATTAGAATAAACTCCGCGTCTTTTAGCCCAAAACTTTAAACATCTGAGCGTTGTGCGGAAATGCTACAGTACATAGAAACCGTTAGACTAAGGAAGACATGTGAGAGATAAATAATAAAGCAAAGTGTTAAGCAAGGTCCAAGGAATCCACTAAAACAGTCAAAAATATGAATCACCCAATACGAAGAATTTCACCTCAACATTTGGAACAAGCTTCAGTATTTGATCTGCAACTCGGCATCCATTAAGACTCCGAACAGTAGGTTCGTCGACGTCATACAATACAGACACATCAGATATGTCCAAATCCTGTCAGAAGTGAGCAAAAAATAATGAAACCATTGCCGACAGTTACTAAAAGGAAAAACAGTAACAGAGGTTATGCTTCTATAGAATCCCATTCCATGAACTACATCACTCGCAGATGACAAACCGCAGAGGACATTCCAGCTGAATTGAGAAAGCAATAAACATCACAATAACTATGTATATTTTGAAACCTCTGTCTTCCACATCTCTTTCCTCCCATATCATTTTACTAAGGAAAGAACAGATTTTGAATTCAGTGATGTCTCCAAATAGCATCCACTAATACAAATAGCATTCATCACAAGAACAAAAGAAACACACTGTTTTGTCAGTGAATATCATTTCATTCACACACAAAAACAATCATATCAAATAGAACCATAGCAATAAATTAATATCATAGGGAAAATTAAGGGGTAACGAGTCGAACATAATCTCTATCAACTCTTAACCAAAATGCACCAGATCATTATCCAGCATAAATTCATTACTGTTTGCAAAGATTGAGGTTAAAATGAGCAGAAAGTGTAATTCATATCATTATCCAGTATAAACTCATTACTCTTTACAAAGATTCAGGTTAAGAATGAGAAGAAAGTGATATACTTTTGTATGGCACTAAAAGCTCATCTTTTTTGCTTTGTTAGTGGACAACTGGTCCACTCTCTATTTTGATTTTTCTCCATTAATACACTTTTGAGTTTCATATTAAAAAAAATTAATTTAAAAAAAAAAAAAACCAGCAAAAAGTGTAATCCATACTTACTTCTGGAACAACCAGGAGTGAGATACTAGCATACAGAAGATCAACTGATACTCCATCAAACTTAAATTTCATCACAGGAACATGAGCGTCCGGAACAGGCTGCAATTCTGTAACTTCTTCCATTTCTGCCAGGATGTTATGCAAAATAAAAAAGAAGTCCTCCTGGTGTAGAAGCATAAGCATTAGTACCTAATCGCAAACAACTTGGTGAATCCTATTAACTAAGATATCCTAAATTCAATATTTACCTCTCGACTAACATAGGACGGTCCAACACATAATGTATCTATGTCAGCACCAGGGCCATGTACCTATCAAAATCATGAATAAGATATATCTTCAAATAATCAAAGAAAAGCAAATAACGTGGAATCAATTGGCCAAAATATGAAAAACTGGAAGTAAAGCAACCAGGTTAAAAAGTAACAAGCTAGCAGCAAGCATAAGAAGGCGGAAAAGTGTTTCTCCCCAAAACAAGATGTTGCTGGACCACAGGCTAGCAACAATGAAAACATACCCCAAGCCGGTAAGATCCAAAAGTAAAGATTAGAGCATTAGCATCCTCCACCATTTGTTCAGAGTATCCCCTCAACTGAGTAAGTTCCTTCACCCAATCTTTAACAATCTGACAGCATGAAGAATAAGATAATATCAGCACAAGGAAAGGTAATATAATGCAACTAACCCAGTAAGAACACGGATAATTTAGAAACTTGCATGCCAAAAGTATGGAGTCAGAAAAATCAAAATGAAGTGAACTGCAAAAGAAATTCAAAAAGAGTTCAACCAGACATACTAAATTTTCACCTCATATATAACATCTACTGGCACTTTTGGATAAAAACATAAATCACTGTATGGAAACAAAATGAGTATCAGAGAACTCTGCCACCAAAATGTCCTAAATCCGAATAGCATGTCCTAAATGTCCTAAAGGTTCCCAAAACATAATGAATTATCCATGCATAAAGGCCAAATGACAATCTAGATTTGAAATTAAATAACCCAGGGGAATACTATACTTGCCCGTGACTAGCACTCCGACTCTTAAATAAAGAAAACCAATTATCATTGCCACCTTGAATCAATTCTCTAATTTTCTAGTTCATCACTAAATTCTCTAACAAAATAAAATCTCTAAGATCACCAATACAACTCAAACACGCTCAATTCATAGCCAAATTACAAAATGAAGAATGAACCAACTGATCACAAAAATATCAAAACAAGGCCATCCAGGTTTCAAAATTACTAATAATTTTAAAAAAAAAAAAATCCTTGCCTGTCTAATTCGACCCAGAACCTCTTCTCTCTTCGCCGCTTTTTCTTTGCTTTCATAAAGCCCAGCTTCAACCAAAAACTTCAACCCCAAAAGAAATCGAAATTAGGGTTTTCGATAGAAAGAAAATAAAACAAGTAATTACAAATAATGATAAAACAAAACCTTTTCTAATTCACGGGTTCTTTGCATATCAGCCTCCGTGGGTCCCGACATTGATATTGGCTTCGTCACTCCGTACTGCTTAGGCGGCGGCGAACTCATTCTCTCCGAACTCAACATCAAAAACAATAAAATCCCCCCGAAAGAAAACCCTAATTTGAAATTTTTTCTACCGTTTCTTTTCTTTTTTTTTTTTTTTACAAAAATAATTGATGAAACCGAACAACCTAATCACGCAAATTCCAAAATAAACGCAAGAAAATTCAAACCCTGAACGAGAATTTAAGTCAATGATTTCAGATCTAATTGCGACTACAGAACCCAGAAAAAAAATTTAAAAATTAAAAAGGAAAAAGAAAATAAAGAAAATAAAGAAAAGAGAGAGAGAGAGAGAGAGAGAGAGGGTGTGGGATGATTTTTTTATATGGATATTTTAATGGGTGCAACGATGCTTTTTTATAATAATATCTAATTTGTAAATATGCGTTTTTCTAATTTTTATTTTTGTTTCTTTTGTTTTCAGCTTTTTTTTCCCTTCCTTTTGCTTTTGTGTTTCGGACTTGGATTTGTGAGGAAATTGGCCGCATTATTGGAAATTCTGCTGGCTCTCCCTGTCCGCGTTACACGTGGCACTTTAGGGGAGATGTTTTAGAAGCTTCGTCGACGCCGTTTCGGGTTTGTTGTCAACGTTTGGGGGAAGAAGATTCCCCTCCCACAAAAAATGGATTAATATTCTTTAAACCCAATCTCATTTTTTAATAGTTTTCAAATCCTCTTTTGACTATTGATAAAATAAAAATCCAGCCGTTCATTTTACATAAAATAAATCATTAAGTATCTTAAAATCTAAATTTCAATTTGAGTCTTAACTGATATAATTTAAATTCTTTTATTTTGAGTGAAAGATATTCATGAAACAGTTTGTTCTATTTAAATATTCACATGAATTTTCTTTCGAATAAGTCTTGAACAACTATGAACGTGGAAAATAAACTAAATTTGTCGATTCGAATTAAAATTAATTGTATTCATTGATGGTTAAATAATTTTTTAGATTATAAAATTTATTATTTGTAAAAAATAAATATAAATTTTTTTAAACAAACACAAAAAAAAAACTACAAACAGTAGCTTTTTTTTTTCTTCGCATATGTAACGCACGTGTTAAAAATTGTAGCTGGCAAATGGCAAGTGGCCAAACAATGTCGATAGAATGAATTTTGAACACATTAATCATGCGAAGTAAATGCCAATTAAGCGACGGTTCCTACTGACTTTGAAAATTTCTATATTTGTTCTACTCAACTCACAAGTCACACAACTCATAGAGTCATAACCAACATTATCAACACTCCAAATCTTATCCATAATCATCATCAACATGTACAAAATATAGGAAACTGAAAGAAAATATCCAACATCAATAGCTAAGTTGAAACGAATTGCTCTATAAAATCATTTATGATTACTAAGTAACATTATTTTATGATATGATGTTGTGATGAGTAGCATCATATCGAGTAACATTGTTTCATTAATTCACTCTGTACAACTTTAAAATTATATACAAAAACTCATAAATTGTAGCGTGTATTCGTTTGTTTGTTCGTATAGTTGACAAGTTAAATGTACTAGTTGTTTAAAAACATGTGAAGTTAACTAGAGGCCCAAGTAATGAAGGCTCAACAGGCCCAATATAATACGACCCAAAAGGAAGCCCACTTTCAGCAGAATTTATGTTGCAACAGTGATAATTATTAGTTGGCAGTTTATTTAAGGTTATTAGTTATCATGATGAGATATTATTACATCCAAATTATATGAAATGTGTTCTGAATTTTTAATTGTCAAAGATTAAACAATATCTAGATGGTGTCTAAAGATAGCCAACGGGTCGGACAGCACGTGGCGCGGCAATGTCTGTATAACATGATACAGCACGAATACATTTCGAAATTTAGGCAAGCAGGTGGGTCGGGCCTGGCTTAGAAATTTAGGGACGTGGGCCTTAAAAACAAGGCACGATTAGAGATGGGCTAAAACACGGCAAGTGAAAAAGCACTCAATAAGCACGTTTCTTTTTTTAATGAAAGTAAATTTAAATTTATGATTTTACAAATAACTTGAAATTGAATCTTTTAATATATTTTTTTGCTTGCATAATTTTTTAAAATTCATTTAACTTTTAGTTTAAAAAAACACTCTAATTATTTTATGTTTATAATTTATTAAGTGAATAGCTGATATCATGATTTTAATAAATAAAAATTATAAATATCGTGATTTTATAAAATGAATGTAATAATGTTATTATGAACTATGATCTATAACTCTATGTAAATCTAGTTAACAATTAAGTTAATCGTTGAGAAAAAATTATTGTTATTATTGTTGTTGTTAAGTATAAAAAGAATTCTAATACAATATGATCTAATTTAATAGTTATTATTATATTCTTTTACTATTATTAGTTTTTATTATTAAATATAGACTTGAGTTTTGAATTTTTGATTTTATTGAACTTGACTAAAGGCGCATGGACTCAAAAAAGATACATATAATTAAAAAAATACATCAATAACTTAACACACCTTAAAAAAATTTAAAAAAAAAAGCTTGCCGTGCTTTTTTTCTTAAGCACGGCACGGCATGGCCCATGGCACGACACGCATAAGCACGGCACACATGGGTACGGCACGTGTGCCGGGTCAGGTCTAAACAAAAAAAATTAAGCACGCACGGCACGGGCACGAGCGCACATGGGCCTTCCTTTGATGGGGTTGGGTCGGCACTGCATGGCCCGTTGGGCACACTTAATGGTGTCTTCTGTTTATATTAGTGGCGAAAAGATTTTGACCCTCGTGGCCCGTCTTTGCAAACTCATGCTCAAGTGTGGGTCCCTTGCAGCTTCAAATACAATGGTTGAATTGTAAGAGCATGATCATTACAATACAATTTTATTGCGGTCACATCTATCGTGATGGTAATACAATTACAAATACATTAATTAATATAGGCATTACTTGTTCCTCTTATACTTAGTGGGATGAACCATGTGCTACTTTACGTAGAAGTCTCCATGAAGACTTCCTAAAATATTATTTTTAGGAAGGATCTCGCGTTATTATTGCTTTGAGCGGTAATTGGTTGGGATGACAAGATTTGAACCCATGACATTTTGTACCCAAAACAAATGTGCTACCATAATAGATTTGTAATCTTATTTATTTCTCCTCTTTTTTCTTTTAATTAAATTTCTCTACATTCACAAGGGAAATTACATATATCTAGGAAGTTATATCAATGGAAATACATTGGTTGCAAAACGGGAGAAATGAAACATTTACACGAATATCTTGTACCACCCTTAACAATTACAGCAATATACATTTATTTTTTCTTATATCCTAATCTTTTTTAAACACTGTCAAATTTATTTGTCCAAAGATTTTGGGGTGCATTTTGTTGAAAGAATGGAAGAGAAAACAGAATAAAATGAAAATGGGAAAGCCACTAAGGCCTTAGCTTGGTGGTAGGCTTGTCCAAAGTTCAAATAATAAGTTCAAGTCCTCAACATCTTTTCCTACGAATATCGAAGTATTGTTTCTGTTGGGGGGCTGAGCCTAGGATTTGTAGGTATCCCACCCAAAAGATTAGTTTATTGGGTGGAATGACTCATCATACTTATAAACTCAAGTAATTCTTCTTTACTAGCCAATGTGGAACATAACTCAACAATCCTTTCGGACGAAACCACCGCCAAACCCTGGCCCTTTCATCCAACACACCTAAGTTGTTCCATCACCACATTTTTACTACTAGAGTCTAGCTCTGATACCAATTGTTAAGAGGACTGGGCCTAAGATTTTCAGGTATCCAACCCAAAAGATTAGCCTTTTGGGTGGAGTGACCTATCCTCTTTATAAACCAAAGTATCTCCACTTTAGTAGCCAATATGGGACACAACTTAACAATCACCCCTCGGATAAAACTACTTCCGAACTCTGGTCCTTTCGTCCGACACATATAAGTTGTTCCACCATCACATTTTGGTCACTAGGGTCTAGCTCTGATACCAATTGTTGGGAGGTTGAGCCTAGGATTTCTAGATATCCAACCCAAATGGCTACCCTATTGGGTGGAGTGACCAATCCTACTTATTTACTAGTCAATATGGGACATAATTCAATAATCCATCCCTTAGACGAAACCAATGCGGGACCCCGGTCCTTTCATCCAACACACCTGAATTGTTCTACCACCACATTATGGCTACTAGGGTTTAGCTCTGATACTGCACGTAGTGATTAGATTGCTTTAGTGCCCTCGAGCAATTAACCACTACCCAAGAACACTGTCAAGATCGATTCAAGTTGCTAAGTAAAACCAATCAATCAATCTTAAGCTTCAATGTCTACACAACTTTTAGCACTAGATTAATAAAGATAAAAAACAAGAAGCTAAACTGAATTGCACTCAAAACACACACAGAAAGAAATAGATTTTACGTGGTTCAATTGTGCATGATTGCACAATCTACATCCACTAGAGAAGCCACAGAAAAACTTTATTAATGATTTAAGATCAAAGTTATAGAGCTTATACAGATGAGATTACAGGGAACAAGAAAATAGTTTCTCTCTCTCTCAGATCTTTGTGGAAATCTTACAATTCACGCCAAAAACTACTTCAACAATCAGCCGTAACGTCTTTGATATAGAAACCCATATTGCACCAGCTCCTAACACATGGATAACGACTGCGTTTTGAGTAAGTGATTTCACTTACGAGTCATGGGCTGCACACATGATGTTTTTTCTCATTTTCATTAAGCATTGAAATGACATTAACACAAGTTGTTTAGAGCAAGGTTTAAGTGATTCACGTGATGGAGCATGTGTCTTGGAAATCAAAGTTGTTGAAAGTCATTATCCAGATGTTAGGAACTGGTGCAATCTGGGTTTCTATATCAGAGACGTTAAGCCTGATTGTTGAAGCAGTTTTGAGCATGAATTGTGAGCTTTCCAGAGAGATCGGAGAGAGAAAGAGAAACTATTTTCTTATTCCTTGTAATCTCGTCTGTATAAGCTTTGTAACTTTGATCTTGAATCATTAATAAAGCTTTTTCAGTGGCTTCTCCCGTGGATGTAGATTGTGCAATCATGCACAATTGACCACATAAAATATGTTTCTTTCTATGTGTGTTTTGAGTTCTATTCAGTTTAGTTTCTTTTTCTTAATCTTGATTAATTAATCTAGAGTTAAGAGTTGTGTAGACATTGAAGCTTAAGATTGGCTGATTCATTTTACTTAGCAACTTGAATCGATCTTGACAACGTTCTTGGGCAGTGGTTGATTGCTTCAGGGCATTAAGGCAATCTACTCACTACAATTTCACGAATCATTTTTAAATTAAAACATTTTATTAGAATATGCCTTAACACAATATTAATGACAGATTAGACGCACACACATTGCACGGTGGTCACAGCCTCAACGGAGTCTGACCAGATTGACTGGACCACCGGGACCCGACCGAGGGCTGGGGCTAGGGCTGGGGCTGGACCAAGTTTTGAAATGAAGGGCGTGAAACAGACCCAATAATAATTGGGGTTTGACATTTGTGCTACAGTATTGGGCCCCGTTTGATAGCATCACTGCTCCATGGTGCTTTGTCAAGTGTCAACAAAACAAAAGTGCTTTTGGGCAACAATAGAAAGGGGGGATTCGGAATTTACTCATTTTCTGGAACCGGAGACTCATGTTAGGATTGTGAATTTATGATCCGCTTTGAGATAAAAACTTTGACAATTACGGTGATAATGCAAGTGAAATCAAGCAATTAACCAATATATCAACCATAATTTCCACTTATTCTCAAAATCACTGGTAAGATCTCCATTCGAAATTTGAAAACGAAATAAATAATATATAATACAACATATAAATTAGAATATATAGACAGGCAACAAGATCTTGATTCAAAATTTAAACCCAACCAGATAATTTTAAAATCATTTTTAAGCACACCCCTGTGGCCCTGTCAATAGCCAATTACTATTTTTATCCTCCTAAACGTTAGCTAACCAAAATTTGGGCATCCCAAGAAAAACTCATTAAATAATAATAAATAATATTAGTAAATGTGAAATCACAAGTCCATCCTATCTGAGTACGTAGCTGACCATCCCTCTCTCATATTAATTTTCGACCTAATAAAATATGAATCCCCTTATTTTTGTAAAATCACAAACAAGAACAAAAGCATTTTTTTTCTTTGTTACACAGATCCCTATTGCTTTAGTCCTCTATCAAGAATTCAATAATAAAATCAACGATCTAAATGATATAACCTGAAAAACATAGAAAAAAAAACTTGTCTGGAATCTAGATAAGTATTTTTTCTTTTTTTTTTTAGTGTAATAGTTAATTTATTGATTATACTAACGAATATTAAAGTGATTTATTTCATCCTATTTTTGTGTCCTAAAAAATCAATAAGGTAGGGATCAATATTTTTTCTTCAATTTAAATCTTTGGTTTAGGTTTGAGACCGACAATTTCTAATTCATTGCTATTTCTCGTGGGCATATCTTGCTCAAATACAAATTTATATATATTGAAAACAAATCGAGTTAGAATCAAATGTGTTTTTAAGTGCCCTTAAATCAGTTAGGCTGGGATAAGACTTTGCAACCTTAATTGAAAATAAATTTATGTATTGACTTAATAACTTTACACAAAGGGGACCTTCATGAAAAGCATTATAAATTATACCTCCTTATGTAATTATGTCAAAACTAGGGACCCTAAAAATCATTAACTGTCACTACTGTTTCCCATTGCCAAAAGAAGATTCAAATTCTGCGTAGTTTTATAAGTCAACATGCAAAATTCATGGCATCACCAAACTGAGAGAGATATTTGCTGCAGAAGTACTGATGATCACAGAATATCATCATCAGTGAAGAAAAAGATACGGAAACTGAAACATTTTCTCTAGCCCAACAAGGAAAGAGAAGGTTCAGCCTTTCGTTTCTCTATGGCTAATTAATACACAAAACTCAAAAGTGCCTATAAAAAAAAGGAACCCTTCGGTGGTTGGTCTCTTGCTTTGATGGCTTAAAAAATGTAGTGGGCTTGTGTCAAAAACTTCAGTTACCAAAAGGGTTTTTGTGTTAATCAATTTTATAACGTATTGCTCGACAAAGTTAGAGAGAGGAAGATTATCTATCTATTTATTTCTAGAGAAAGGGAGGGAATTGGGGTTTCCTTTTCTATTTGTTTTGAATTTGAGAAGGTGAGTTGAATCTTCTTACTTTGTTTCTCTTTACTGATGATGACTACTTTTCACATGAAGTAACTTTTGTAATGTTTTGTCTTTAATCCTTTTTTTTTTTTTTTGCGTAGTTAAGTGATTTTTGAACCTTATTTTATAGTAATCATTTTATAGCACTTCTGTATCTTTCTGCGACATCTTTTTGTCTTGTAATGCAGTTCTTCATGAGGTTGTGTCAGAATATTTTTTCTTTTCAAAAAGTCTCTATAAACTCAGTCTTTATCCAATTTTTAAAAAAATGCTTCAATGCATTTTCTATTATTATGTTTTGCTCTCATCACTTCTCTTCTTGCAATTTGTAAAGATTCTACAGATCCTTCGGTCTATAAACTCCACTTGTATTACTGTGCGTCTTCTGTATTCAGTTTTTGAGTACATTTTGTTTCTCTCTCTTATACCCTTTTCTCTTTTCAAAGTGTTTGTTTTGTTACCAATTCTCTATAAACTCCACTTGGCTCTTTGTTTCAGTGCTTTCACACATTTTGTTTCTTTTGTGTTATTCCCTCTTGTTGTGTCACTTCAAATTCCGAATTAAAAGGGGAAATGAATGCTTGTGCTTCTTAACATTGCTTAAAAGTCATTTTGTTTCTCTTACAGCTCTGAGTGGCAAACAAATATGGGGAAAGCTACAAGGTGGCTAAAGGGCTTGCTGGGCATGAAAAAGGAGAAAGACAAAGACCATGTAGAGAACTCAAATTCAGATTCAATTTCAAGTTTCAGTGCCACGAAGAAAGAGAAGAAAAGATTCAGTTTTGGCAAGCCAGGGCCAGGCAGAGACAGTACAAGCAGTGTGAATCCTCAGATTCCAGGGAGAGACATGGCTTGGCTCCGGTCATACATTGCTGACACTGACAAGGAGCAGAACAAGCATGCAATTGCTGTGGCTGCGGCCACGGCGGCTGCCGCCGATGCAGCTGTGGCTGCTGCTCAGGCAGCAGTGGCTGTTGTGAGGCTGACTAGTAATGGTAACAGGGCTGTTTTTGGTGGAGTGAAAGAGAAGTGGGCTGCTGTGAAAATTCAGACTGTCTTCAGGGGCTTTTTGGTAAGTAGTTATTGTTTTTGATTCATTTAATTGCCATTTTCTAGTCAAAGTCGTTGGTTTTGCCATGTGGGTAATTTTAGATCTCCAATGCTGCAGTTTATTTAGGAATGTTGCATTTTCATCCTTTTTTGACCCCCACCTTATAGGTATGTTTGTGGTGCACTTTCAAATATTTTGGTTTTTTATTCGTGTTATCGAAGCACTTTGCTTAAATCTTACTTTCGTGTCTGCCCTTAAAAGCTGGAAGCTTGATTTCAAATGGTAATGAAACAGTACATATGTTTTCTTTGGGGTGAATGAAAGGTAGATATGTTTTCTTAACTTTCTCTTTAACTTGGGAATCTAATAGTGTTTGATTTTTGTTGTGGAAGTGCTTTTCTTAACTTTTACTACATTCTCTTTTACTTGGAAATGTAATGGTGCTGTATTTATGTTGTGGTAGTGCTTTTCTTAGTTGTTACTTTTGTGTCTGCCACCAGAAGCTGGAAAAATATACAATAAAGTGCTGCTCATCAGCACTTACACTTTGGGTTCAATGTAATGGTTAAAGGGTTGTTTTGAACTTTCTATTTTTTGACACAGCAGATTATTATTCTTCTTGTTCTATTTTGCTTTTTGGTCACCTATACTGCTATACATGGTTTTAGTTTTTGAAATTTGAAGATTTGTTTTACTGAATTGGAGTATGATTGTTGAACTGTTCCCTTTAAGTGAATCAATTTGGTTATGATTGCCATTGCTTTTACTTGCTCTAATGCTGTATTTCTGAGTACATTATTTTTACTTTTATTAATTTTGCTTATGAATCTGCTAAATTAATCTCTTAATCTGGTAGAAAATAGTTCTACATTCCCATTTATTGAATCTCATCGTAATTAATTTTCAGGCCCGGAAAGCCCTTCGAGCTTTGAAGGGATTGGTTAAGCTACAAGCTCTTGTTAGAGGCTATCTTGTTCGAAAACGGGCAGCTGCAACACTTCACAGCATGCAAGCTCTAATAAGAGCTCAAACTGCCGTTAGAACTCAGCGTGCTCGCCGTTCGTTCAATAAAGAGAACAGGTTTCAACCAGAATTTCGACACCGAAAATCCCTTGTAAGAAAAATGCCTATAGACTTTTCTATAACTAGATTCTTTCAAAAAATTCATTGGAAGTGATTTTGTTACTTACAGGAAAGATTTGATGAAACAAGAAGTGAAATTCACAGTAAGAGAATATTAACAAGTCTTGAGAGTCCAGTTAGTGGATTTGATGAAAGTCCAAAAATTGTTGAAATCGACACCTTCAAGCCAAGATCAAGATCTCGTAGATTCTATGCTGCATTATCCGAATGTGGTGATGACTTCTCTTACCAAGCAATGTCATCGCCGCTTCCATGTCCAGTACCACCAAGAATCTCAGTACCCAACTGCCAAAACCTTCATGATTTTGAATGGTGCTTCACTGGTGATGAATACAAGTTCTCATCTGCTAAAAGCACTCCTCGGTTTGCAAATTCAATCCAGTCCATTGCACCTCCGACGCCAGCCAAGAGTGTATGTTGCGACAGCTATTTCAGGCCTTATTCCAACTATCCTAGTTACATGGCAAACACACAATCTTTCAAAGCCAAATTGAGGTCTTACAGTGCTCCAAAGCAAAGACCAGAGCAAGGACCGAAGAAAAGGCTTTCGCTTAATGAAATAATGGCTTCAAGAAACAGCATAAGTAGTGTTAGAATGCAGAAACCTTGTTTTCAAGTTCAAGAAGGATCGAATGAACTACCCGCTAGGGGTTGTTAACTAGTTATGTGATTGTGACAAGTGCAAGACACAACTAGCTTTGAAGTTTTATTTCCCACTTTTGTGTTGACAAACAACAGGGTAGAACAGAGTGTTTGTGTAAATTCTTTCAATGTTTCTTACTGAATCTTGCCTTATCAATGAAATGAGAGAGCTTTTTTATGTTTATGTGTTTCCCTTTGATGATGAATTTTCAAATTCACCGCCATATCCTTCTAATGCAACAAGCACAGGGATCATCGCATGCATACTTTTTGTCGCAAAAGGTGAAAATGTTCAAGGAATTGCTATGTCGTGCTCTTAAATGTTACAACTGTGACATTATATTTTAATGAAACTCCATAAATCATACACTCTAGCACAATATTATCCATCTACTGATTTACCTTAAAAAAAATCATGATTTTAAAATGTATTACTAAGCTGTGTACGTATATAATCGGGCAATTCATTTTAGGTTTTATAGCTTTCAAAAGCACATTAGAGGCTAGATTGAGCTTTATCCAACATTGAAGGGAAGGCCTTGACTACAAACTTGATTTTGAATCTTGAATCTCTTATAAATAATATAAAATGTGAATATTTTATTCCCAGTCCCTAATGATTAGGGTTTGATTCATGAATTCATTTAGGGGGAGAACGCCATCTTGATAACGGTGAACTTGCATCATCCTATTATTGCTTCACATGCTTTTTCTGGTAAAAGGCATAATAATTAAGGGGCATTTTGGGTAGTGAGACAAGTCTTTGATGGAATCATTCATCTTGCTTCTACGGCATGTGGCATGTGTAATACATCATCATCCATTCGACAATGTTTCGTGCAGTGTGATGACAAGTTCCCTTGGTTTTGTATCGGACAATAGATTTACGATTCCAATTTTGCCCACTCCTTTTTGTTCAAATTGCACATAAGTATGTATCCTATTGTAAAGAGTAAGGGCATGTTTATCTCCTGCAATTGTCAAATTAATAGGCAGTATTGTATGGCTCAAAAGATTCATTTTATAATTCAATATTAAACTAAACTTAAATTATTAAATTTATTTCTCATATAAGAAATATAATTTTTTTTGAATGGAAAGAAGACCTTTTCCCTGTAAGTTTAAATACTTTTTATAAAATAACTTTAAAAAATTTACCTATTAAAATAATTTTATAATTTTTAATCAAAGTTTTCATTGACACCCAAATAATTAATTTTTTTTTTAGTAAAAACTCTACTTAAATAAGTTATATTTGAAAAATTATACTAAACAGAACCTAAAAATTCAACGTCATATAAAGTATAAAAAATAATTAAAGAAAAATCTTTCATCCAAACTTGAGAGCACAATCTTGTAAAGGTAAGTTAGCTAAACTGGGAGTTAACTTCAAAATCTGAATGAGAGTGAAAATAATTCTAAAAGTAGCATAAAAAGAACTAGTTAATCCTTGATTATAGCAGTCAAGTTTGAACCAATCGATAAACCAAACAAAATATAATATGTAATTTTTGGTCCCATAAACATCATTGAATTTTAATATTTTGTTCATTGTCTCCCATCTGTAAAAAACCCATTTCAGTAATTAAATTTAAAACCTATTTTTCCATACCCATTTATTAGATAATTAGTTTTGGTGATCTTTCACACGATAGCAAGAGAAAAGATGAAACCCTGGATGGGCAATGCACATGATAAACACAAATGATAAGGCCCACAACCCCATAGGGCCACAACTGTTTGTAACTTTGAATACGGGAAAGAGACAATGATAATCACAAAGCAATATTAATAAAAGTGATTATTTATAAGAAAGCACTTTTAAGGAGAGCATGTAGGCACTAGGCTTAATATATATATAATTTGTCTGGTTGAATGGCTGTGCTTTCGTCATCAAATATTCTTTTCAAACAGGAAGGAAAGGAGCTACAGTTTTCAAAGCATATAAATAATACAATAGAAAATTAATTGGGGAATAAAAACAATCATAACACATATGGGTTAATTAATTAACCACTAATCTAGGATTAGACCATTAGTTGCTAGTGCATTGTAATCTGGGAACTTTGAATTTTTTCGTAAAAGGGTATTCTTTGATTGTTTTTAGATATAATTTGGAGTAATTGTTGAGTCAAAATCTACATTAATTACTATACAAAATTCTGCACTCTTTAGTTGCTTCTTTTATATTTGATTGGAAGTTTCAAAGAAAAGCAACTAATAGCTTCTCTTTTACTATCTTGGAATGTGGCTTTCGACGTCTTTGGAACTCTCTTAAGGGAAAACAAACATGCAGATAGGAGAAATTATGTTTTGTTTGCTTAGTTAATTACTTTTCGCGTGGTCCTAAGACTATTTTAGGAGCCTAATTATAATTGGTGAACTTGTTTCACTCTCCATTTGTAAATCTAGTTTTTAATGGAAAGTAAAAAGTGACATTACTTAAGGTTCATAAACCATGAATGTACTTGACACATGAGGTCACCAAAGTTTTAGTAATAATAATAGAGGTCAAAGATTAATCTTGTAATGAGTGGAGTTTTTTCATCCCTGTCTAAATCTTTCCTAATAATACTAACAAGGAAAAATCATTAAGATTCTTTATTGGCATTTTTGGCAAAGTAAACTATTCTTAATTGATTTGTAATTTCTTTAGCCTAGTTCTCAAAATGGCCTATTAGCTCAGCTGGTTAGAGCGTCGTGCTAATAACGCGAAGGTCGCAGGTTCGAGACCTGCATGGGCCATTGGTTTTGTCTTAGTGCACCCCGATCCCTCACTGACGTCCGTTAAAATGGACGGTCAACTTTTTCTTTTCTTCCAATCTGACCGTTGTACACCAACGGTCGAAAACACATAATCAAATTTCAAACGGCAGTTAAATGAGATCAATCAAACCCACTTGCCAACGGTCATATCGTCGTAGTTACAGATTCTCCACACAAGCCTTCTCTTCTAATTCCGATTCATAGAAATCTCTCACCAAACTTACTTGCTGCTTCAGCTTTTCATCATATTCAGGGCAAGTTAAAGTTAAAGAAATGGACGGTTCTGATCGCAGTAGAGTCTCATCATCAACGCCCATCAAACGTTCTTCAACTCCAAAATCCTCATCATCTGCTACTGGTCAGTCTCTCGTTTTCCTTTTTCAATTTTGCTAACCTCTAGAAGTGTACTTACATTTCAGTTAGGCGCCTTCATCTAAAAGTTCCTTTCCGTTGTTTTCTAAGCAACCGAACAAATTTTTGGATTAGTTAATTGTACAATTCTTTAAGAATTTGAAAATATTTGTTTCTATATATATAGGTACAGATGAGAATGACCTAAGTTATCAACAAATGGGCATAAGTTTGCAAAATTCAAAGAAACCAATGACAAAGCATTTCATGTCACCAACAACATCAGCTTCTTCAAAAGTCATTGCTCCAAGAAAGAAAGTTTTATCTGAAAGGAATGAAATCGCTGATAATTCTGAGGGTTCTGTATCTGTTAATGTTGACTCATCTCTGAGCCCTTATGACCCTTTACCTTATCATCCTTCACCGAGGCCTAAGTTTCTAAGGTACAAACCTAATAGGCGTAGAGAGATTGTTTTAAGCTGTGAAAACGAGGCCAAGGGAAGTATCTCATTGTCTTGTAAGAAAGATGAGAAGGCTGATTTGGTTTCTGTTTCTCAAGAAGGTGAAGAAATTGATGAGGGAGAAGAGGAAGTTGAAGAGGAGGAGGAGGAGAAAGAAGGGTTTTTGAGAAGGGTTTTGGAGTTAATGCTTGTAGTGGCTGTTTTGGTCAGCTCTACTTTGTATATTTCTTTAATGAACTCTCCGGAAGCTTCACCTACTTTACAAGCTATGGAGGGTTTTAAAGATGGGTATCTTAAGATTCATGATCATGTATATGGAGCTATGAGGAGACTTGGGGGTGAAGATCGTTTATTGAAGATAATAGGCTTTAAGGAAATTTTGAAGAAATTTGAGATTGGCAATGAGTTCTTGGATATCCATATGGGCTCAGTGACGGTGAATCAGACAGTTATAATTGGTGAATGCATCGAGGAAGATATGGTTAAAGATTATCACATGGGGGTAGTAGAAGAAATTAGTGATAATTTAAGTGAAGTGGTAGAGCGAATAGTTGGAGATGGGGAAATTGCGGATGAGAAGAAAGGGGGAGATGATGATTTGCCTGAAATGGTAGAGCTTGAGGCCGGAGAAAGTGAACATGTTTCTGATCATGGAACAACTAAAACAGAAGAAGTTTCGGATCAAATGTTCGAGAATTTTGAGTTGAAGGAGACAGAAAGTATAGACAAGGTTGAATGTTTACTTGATAATCAGATGCCAATAGTGTCCAATGCTTTTGATCAAGAAAATGAGCATGTAATGAAACCAGTACCAGAATTTAACAGTGTGGAAGATCGGGCCGGAGAAATGGTTGAAAGTGGAATGTCCAATATGGAAAATACTACTGACAAGGCCGGCGAAGTTAGCATGACAGAGAGGGTGGACAATGAAATTAGAAGCTTTGAGATTCTCAATTTTGAAGCTGAGGGTGAGTTGAAAGAGGGGCTTGTTGAGCCCATTGAAACTGATATAATGTTTAAGGCCGTCATTAGGGTAACTATGGTTTTAGCAATTATTGCAACTTTGGTATTCGCTTTTCACCTCAAGTGGAAATGGAATGCTACAAAGGATTCTTCTCCTATCATAAAGCCCTGCATTGACCAATCTGGTGTAGCTGAGAGATGCAGTTCAGTACTCCCAAATGAGAGGGAGGGGCACATCGAGCATGCTGATCCATTCATGAGTCCTCCTCTTTCTTTGATTAATTCCACAATGGAGGATTCTAAAGACATTATTCAAAGCCGTGTACCAGCCGTTGAGTTGCTTGGTGAATTTGTGGTGGGAGAAATCAGTAGTTCTTTCAGAGACCGTGCAATGAAGAGCAAGATGGAAGAAAGTGAAGTCAGCAACTATTCTGTCTCCTTGGACAAGGGATTTGGCAGCAGCAAGCCGTACAGCTCAGTTCTTTACCATGGCCCATTGGATTTCTCAGAGCTCTCAGCCACAAATGTTTCCCCATCTCATGAAGACTTTACTCCTCAGAAGAAGAAAATGAAAAAAGAGGTCAGTGTCTATTACATTGCATGGCCACACTTCAATTTCAACTAGTTATTGTCATCTCTTGGGTTGTGGATTCAGTAATTCTGCTTTATATAGATGCATAATCTGAATTAGAATCAGTTATGGATTGCTTGTAGTTAAGTCTTTAAGTGGATGAATATGGATTGCTTGTAGTTAAGTCTTTAAGTGGATGAATATGGATGCATGCATATATGCTCAAATTTAAATGGCTAATTTCTACTGTAGTTTTCTATAGACACTTGAGTTCATCCATTCATGTGTCAACTATATTATGAAAGCAAATAAACATAAAAGATTAATTAAGAATTCGAACATCGTAAGGACTGATGTTTTTGTGTTGAAACAGGATGGTAGGGATGGAGAGGCCAAGACCGTTTCTACAACTCCAGTGAGGCGATCAAGCAGAATCCGAAACCGTGCAATCACTTCCCCTTGAACCATGATGGTCACACTTCTGAATTGTGCAGCTTATGAAACAACATTGTATTTCCACGCCTTAACTATTGAGGAATATAGGCTGTCTCAGCCTCTGCTTGTGTAGATTTTCTATTAGATCTAATTATTTTTAGAACTGATATGACTAGAATCCATTGATTTTAATCTGTATTTGTCGCCTAACTGATCCATTAAATCGTTCATTTTCTTTTTCTTGCGCTTAAAAGGATTTAACTTTTTAATTATATGCGTGTCTTAGCTTTTATGTGTTGAATCCTTTTCATTAAATATTATAAACCAACCCAATAATTGACTATTATAGGTTGATTGATAGATATCTCATTCAACTGATTAAATTAATATTATGATAAAGGATATAGGGTATCAGTGAACCAATGACACGGTGAGTGATATCAATGAACCAATGAGATGGTGTGATAATATTAAGTGTTGGGTAAGAAGTTGGAATCCCCATGTTCAAGAAAGAGTTGGATATATTATTTTATGAGATTTTAATATATATATATATATATTTTCCAAATGGATGCTGCCAAAAAGATAATGTTATGGTAAAGATATATAAAAAAATGTTTAAAATATTGAGACAAAGTGGGGGAAAGGAAAGACCACAGTTTTTCATGTGTTGTTGAAAAGATAGAACCCGGTTTCAGGCGCAATCCTGAAGCAAGAACATGGTTTTGGGGAATGCTTTTCTGAGAGTTGCTCCATACATCTGTAAGAATCAAAAGATGTCGACTTTTTTCCAGGTGCTTATTCCTAAATCTTGAAGCAACTTTTGGATGGCTTATTGTTTATCTATTATTTCAAGATGTTTCCTTCCATGAAGTAAAGTAAAATTCACTTGGAGTGTTAAAGTGTTATCAGCTTCCTGAGAATTGCAGCTTGCTATTCAGAGTTTTGAGAGAAGAGAAACAGAAATGAAATTACTACTTTTTGTGAATTTTGAACCAGTCCACTAAAATTAAAACACATCATGTAGAGCATCAAAACATGCCAACAACTTCTGTAACATATGCACATGATGAGTGTATTGTTTTCTTTTTAATTGGAAATCAAAAGAGTAGATGAAAGGAGAATAATAAATATTCTAGCTTTTGAATTGCTGGGATATGTTCAGGATTTTAAGTCCATTAAAAATAGTTTAGAATCTCACCCTCCACCTGCATAATGGGATTTTATAGCTAGTATAGGCTCTATATATATCTCACCAACTTGTTAATAAAATTTCTCACTCATCGTAACTACATCGAATATTGTTCTCAATATACAAGTTTTTACAGATCAAAAGTGCTTTTGTGCAGGAATTGGAGGAAGCCTATTATTATGATTACTACCTAAAAAACTTCCTCTTTTGCCTGCTGATGAACAAGATAAAGAAGAAAAAGAACCTCTTGATGATGAGTTTTTCTTTGATATGGTGGCTTTGATATCCAAGCCACCTCCATAACTTTTACATGACTTCATTTTCTTTCTGTATGGAGTTTCCTTTTTGGCCAAGTCTTCTATGCTCATTGCCCTTGACAAAGATGTAAACGACTGAGACTTGCCTTGATAATATTTAGAAAGTCCCCTCCTGCACATACATATAGAAAGACACTTCTTAGCAAGGAGGAATCAAATCAAGAAAGCATTACTTAATACTTATACTCAGTATTAAACAAGAAAGCATTTCTTGAAAAAGCAGATTATTTTAGTTTAGTCACTCACTTGATGGGTAGTTGTGCCATGAGCTCAGATAATTCAAACAAGGGTCCATTCTTAGAATTTGAAGAAGAAGAAGAAGAAGAAGAAGAATTTGTTGAAGATGCATCATCAACCAAGTCTGATAAAGATGTAGATGAACCATTGGTAGCACTTGAATCTTCAAGAGATGATGATGATGATGATGATGATGGTGATGACGTAGCTTGATCACTACCTTCCATTATCATCCAGCTGCTGTGTTTTGCATGCTTACGTCTATCATGTTGCCCAATCAACGGTTGTTTCTGATGATCAGCTTGAGTTTCCATTAAAAGCACAAGGAACAAAATAAAAGAAGCTGCCGCAGCTTATCAACATGTAATGGTATCAGGCAATATTGAGGACTTTTAATGCTGGGGTTGCCTATTTATAATTTTTATATAGACAGAATAGGATATGCATAAAGACTAGCTGCAAGGCCAAGGATTAGGTTGGTCAGTGTCAAATAAGTGATAAATGTTTGCTCGACACCTAGACGCACATGGAATTTCCATGATTTAAAGGCAAAGTGATGGCACACAGCAAGTTACATGCAATATCCATTATGCAAGATAACAATATAATTATATTAAATAATTAAAAAAAACTTAATAATGGGTGGTAGATATATTTTAACCAACTAATAAGATGATCTTTTTTTTTTATCCTTTAACTAAATATATATAAATGTAATTGGTGGTTAACTTAGAAAAGAAAAATAATGAAAAATAAATTTTAATTATACATGAATACTAGTAATTTACATTTTAAATAATTAAAATGTTCTTTTATAATACTTGGGTAAAATTGATTAAAAAAAAGAAAAGTATGTAATGAGGGTTAAAGCATTTGATGAGCAATTGTGATTTCTTGTAAGGAAGATTTTCTTTTTTTTTTTCGCAAGCGTTTTAGTATAAATCAAATACGTAAGCTTACTAATCGATAGTAGAGCTTTCATAGAAAGCACATTCACAATTCATACTCATCCTAATTTTGTTTTTGTATTGTGCAAATGGGTGAATCATGGCTTGGGTTGCACACAAAATTCATGCATTTCTAGGTTGTCATAGACGTGTCTTATCATGACTCACCTTTTCCAATTTTTTTTTTTTGTTTTTGTTTTTGGTTTTTCAACCATGGCCTTATCCTTAAGATTCGATATTATCTCTCCTTATGGGGTTTGAGTTCCTTGACGGTGCTTTTTCTTCTTTTGGTAATACAAAGAGATAAGCATTTTTTGCAGCCATACATATTGTCACCATCTATTATTTATCCACACCAAGAACTCAAGGTTCCTTTTGTCAAATGAGTTCTTCTAGATTTGGCCCAATTTAGGGTATATGAGAATTTGCATTATTTTCCTACCGGTTATGGTTTAAAATTCCAAAATATATGTTCATCATTCGCCACCAATTTAGAAGAGTCTAATTATTATAACTATAATTATCGAGAAACTATCGAAACATAGATTGTTAAGAAATTAATTTACACTTAAATAAAAGGCAGGATCTATTCAATCAAGGTTATTTAACTCGAGAATGATGAATATTTTTATGGGTATACAAAAAATATATATATATATACATTTTAGAGTGTAAATAACATTACCCCAATCTCAATCACATTCCCTCGTAGCTCATAATTATTCTTGATCTGAGAGGTAAATCGAATTTTCTGTTGATCATTGGATTTTATATGGAATTTCAAAATCTCATTACTCTTGTTTATTATTATTATTATTAACAACGGTATATATCTCCCCAATTATTTTACATCAATCATCAATTGTTGAGATAAAAATTCAAAGGACTAGAAGATCTCAATTATTTATCTCATGTCAGAAAAAGCAGGGAAAGGTTGGTTGTGTGATATGTGAAATAAAATCAAATATAATTGCGAAGAAGAAATTTTTTTAAAAAAAAAACACAAAATCAATACATGTCAAACTCAATGAGTTTATTTCTCCATGATCAAGTTTCCTGTTAGGGAACACAAACACACAATGGTCAAGACCCTTCATCAAAGGCTTAAAACCAACCATCCACCTAAACACCACTTAAATCCCTATCTTTTCTTTTATAAATATAATTTAATTGGCGTATTAAAAAATAAATAAAATTGAATCCAATGTTTGATTATCGCACACATTAAGGATAAGAGTGAAGAAGTTGACTTGGATTCAGATAACCGATACCCAAAAAACAAAAAGAAAAGCAGAGAGAAAATAAAAATAAAAAATAAAAAAATTGGGTTTGGTACAAGCCAAAGAAAACATGGAATTTGATTGACACAGTATCCTCCACCATACAAGTTTAGATAGGCCTCACTCACCCATCTACTCCTCCTTATCCATGTCCACATACTAAAACTTTTTAATTTCAACAATAAAGATAATTATAATATTCAATGAAAAATGAAAGATTTGGTACAATGTTGAACGTAGATTAGGTCAAGTCAAATCGTATGTCTCATGGAATGTATCACAATTTGCCACAGCACATAAATGGGTTATTGAATATTGATGATAGCCAACGTATTGTGTAATAAATAGCATAAAAAAATTATTATTAAAAAAAAAAAAAAAAAAAACCTTTTCTTGGTCTTTTAGGTGGATTTTTCATGAACAGTCTTTCAAAAGGTTCACCAAATAAAATTATAAATTCATCTTGCGCGAGAGAATTAGAATCCCTATCTTTGAATGAGGGCCCCTCAGTGATCAAAGGATCTCAGTTTTAGGCTAGCCCTAAACTGGGTCAGGCATAGGCCTAGTTACAGGCCCAAGAACCCAAGGCCAAACCCAACTTAGCCCAAAATGGGTAATTAAAAAGGCAATTTACTGTTCCTGCCATTTTATAGATAAATAATATTATCTAATGGCCACCACCATTTATTAATTGAAACTTCAATAAACCACTAAATTTTAAGATTGTATTGTAAACCACCTATTTTTTAAAAAAACATCTTCCATCCATCTTTCCGTTAACGAAAACATGATATCAGCATACTATCATAAGAGTAATATTATCATTTAATTAAAAAATAAATATTTAATTAATTATATTCATACTTTAAAAAAATAAATATTTAATTATATAAACATTCTTATCATTTTCATTTATCTCTATAAAAATAATATTAAACAAAAAAAACCAAAAAAATAAAATAAAAGTATTTTTATCAACATAATTATTGTATTATAAAGATAAAATAGTCTTTACCTAAAAAATTACTAACGACAATTAATTTTTTTAACAAAAAAATAATTAAGAAATATATTTTAAAAAAATAAGTGATTTACAAATACAATCTTAAAATTAAATAGTTTATATAAATTTTACGTGATCATCACGAAATAATTACCATTGCTCTATTAATAGGTGTTCAATTGTCTGTTTGTTTGTCCGTTACACAGGCACAAAATTTCTATTTCACCCCTTAATTTTAAGG
Source organism: Clausena lansium (assembly GCA_030449835.1). Classification (NCBI taxonomy): domain Eukaryota; kingdom Viridiplantae; phylum Streptophyta; class Magnoliopsida; order Sapindales; family Rutaceae; genus Clausena; species Clausena lansium. The sequence goes on from JASUUF010000369.1 coordinate 5,597,673, forward strand.
ACACCATTACCAACCAAACCATACCCACAATGATCTGCGTAAAAACAATTTACAAATTATGTGATTTTACCAAAACTTAGGGACACGAATGCTATTATTCAAAAAATATAATCAATTTCCAGACCGATATGAGGAGAGAGAAAAAAAAATTCACAATCAACAATTAGGTTTAGTAAAATGAGATGTGGGGAAGATGATTGTTGAGAAAATCAACGGTAGAGATTGAAGCACAACTGCCCATCTTCCCCAGATATGATTTAGCAGGGAACTCTTTCGGATACAATGAGCATTTATCGCACAACGCCGATACACACTATCCCTGCTTTGCCTTTAAACTAAATAATGCCCAGAAATTACAGACACTGAAATTGATATACATTACAGAGGGTTGTTGTTGTATGCTAAAGAATTCACGGCTGATGAATTACGTGCAAGACCTCTATATTTATAGGAAAATGAGGAAGATTTAGGGTTCCTTTTTTGCAAAATTACGTAAACACCCTTAGAAAAAAATTGGGCTCAGATCGGCTATGTATTGAATTGACCCGGCCTTCTAATGGCTATTCATAAACTTTCCCAGACGCTATATAAATAATTCTTGTGTTTCCATTTTTTTTTATTAATGATTTTAAAAGAACATCACTAAAATACCTTTTAAATAAAATTTTATAATTTATTTAAAGAGGTACATTAATATTTATGTTTTTAAAAGACACTTTCATTAAAATTTTTTAAATAATAAATAATTTTCTCTTCAATTTTGTAGAGTAATTTTCTCCCATTTCAATTTATATTTTATTATTTTTTATTAAAAAAAAAGATAAATACTTTAATTATTATTTTTTTTTCAAAAAATAATTATTTAATTACAATAATATTAATTTATTTTTATTTGAAGAACCATTTAGAAAATAATATATTTTTTCACTCTTCTATTTATCACATAGATAAGTAAATAAATATTTAAATAATAAAATTAATAGAACCTTTTGGAAATGTTTTAAAAATAGTAATAATCTTAAAAGGCCTTTCGAGTGAGTATTTTCGTTGTCCTTTTGAATGAATTAATAGATGAAATCTTGCTCGTATAATCACTCAAAAAATAATTATCACCATATCATATTATCAAAGTATCAACAATATCCAAAGACTCAAAATTCTTCAAAACTGCAATACACATAAATTAAGGAAACATGAAGGAATTGGGGATGAAATTAAAAAAAAAAAAAAGGGAACCTAAAGAACCGAAGGAGGTAAAAGAAAAAAAAAATCACTCGTCCTCACACAGTTATTTTTCCAGCAAACAAATTTATAGTGCCAGTTCAAGACCAAATATGGAAGGAGAGGCAAAGCCCGAAAACCAGAAAGCAATATTATGAAATTGACATGGGATCTACAGGCCCTGATCGACAAGATAATCCCCCAACCTCTCAACGATCATGTTACACTGTCCTGGAGTCAATGGCTCATCGTATATACCAAAAATCAGGGCTTGGCCTGTTTTCTTGACAGTGACACCACCAGCACCCTGTAAAATAAATGACAGAATATTGATGAGTAAAATCAATCCAATCTTCATTTTCTAAAAGCTCAATGGGCACGCATCTTTAATTTTTATTTTTTGAATAATAAACACGAGTGCAAGATGTTTCTTAATTGATAATTGAACTTCTGGAAGATAACATTGCAACTAGTTCCATATTGATTGAAAGAATTTCTTTCACGAGAAATCCAGTTTGAATTAGTCTTAGCATTCAATTTTTACCAACAGATGGGCCATACAGGAATAAAGCAGCTGACAGACACAGAATGGGGGTCATATTTCATCATCCAGGGGCAAAAGAAAAGGAAATTAGAGCACTATTAGGTGTCGTGTCCAAGTGTACCACCAACAGAAATGATTTTTCATATTACACAAGATTATAAAAGGAAAAAGGAGAAGCAATGTGTCATCCATTTGGTTGTGCTCCACAACGATAAGTAACTATCACCAATAAAGAATTTGCAAAATCAGACCTAACTTAATTAAGCACTCCTTGCGGTGGAGCCATCAATCAGACCCATAAAGCTGTATTATTCTTCTTTTGAGAAGATGCCTCATTCAAAAGTCTGTATCCATAAATATACAGTCTTATAGATAAAGAAGTTGAAGTTCTTGTCAGCATGAAAGATAAGACTCCTTGGATAGCAACTTTACACCCAAAAGTTCAAAGAACTTTGGGGGCCATTGATCATGATAATGATGCTCACACCAAACCTCATTAGAAAAGTCTTATCATAAGTATGAAAGGAACTTGCACATTTTAACTGTTATCATATAGAATCAATGGAAACAATAATATTACGAAAGAAAAAAATCACCTTTTTTCCACGAATCACAGCTCCAGGCTCACCCTGGATTACCATGTACTTGATGCCTCCAAGGTGCAAGCCAGTTGGGGCAAGAGAACCGGGCTCTTCAAAATCTTTCATGATTGCAGCAAACTCTTCAGGCTTGAACTGCAGTAAAAGCAAATAACAAACATTTAAAAATAAACACAGACACCTCATCACCTAATCTACAGCAACAGCCGAATGACAAATTATATCCTAAACCAAAGATGAAATCGAGCACAGAAAATTAGGGTCTGTTCAGTATTTTTATTCAAAATTGTTTTAAACATCCATTTCGTAAATGCAAATATGAAATCAAAATTTTGTATTTTGATGATTTGAGAAAGTTCGCTGGCATATTTCGACAAAAATTTTCTGAGAACAAAACCGGTAAAATTGCATAGAGAAAACCCTAAAAAAATATCTCCAAAATCATTTAATTTATCTTTGGAATTGAGGAGATGTGGCTTTTAACCCACAGCCGTGGTGGAATTGGAATCATTAGAGACTGGATTAAGCAGAAACTCAACATTAGCAAACATGCCCTTGACAGTCTTAACACCAGTAACACATTTTTTTCATTTTCTTTGTTTTTTATTTTTTTTTTGAAAATCCTATAATCTTCTCAGGATTAATATTGAATTACGAAATGGACATCGTAAAGCCACTAGCAAATACAACCTATGTCATCATATACATGTATTGATTTCTATACTTACAGTTTCATAATTTATTCTGATTTTCAATAAAACGTCCTCATTTTTACAATCAAATAACGTAAATCTAACAATTTTATTTTTATTTTTGCATCAAATCATGGCAACAAACTAATCTGAATGCTAATAATTATTAATTAAACCAAATAAAAAAAAATTGAAACAATCAGATCCACGCAATTAAAAAATCGAACGTAACAATAAATTAACAACAGATCGGTAAATAAAATCGAAGAGAAAAAAAAAAGAGAGAGGGAGATTTGGTAGAACCTGAGGGAAATTAGAGCTCTGGGCCCAAACGCTGCCGTCGTGACCGACGATCGAAGCGGAGGTGAGATGCTGGCCGTCGATGTCGCACATGAGGTGATCGTCAACGTACGTTTGCCACGACATTTTCAATAATCTAAACTCTCTCGGCAAATTCAATTGTTTGTTTAATTCCTATGTTATTCCTTCCTCTCGCTATCGTTGTTTTTTGCTCGACATTGGTTCGAAGAAGAGGGGTATATATAGTAATTTCGATCACGCTTCATTCAGCGGGGCCCGGTGAAGATTATTAGTGATGATGGAAGGTGTGCGTGTATGATGTTAATCTCAGCCGTACGTTGTAACATGACTGAATGAGTGACGCTCACGTTCGGCCTTCGTTTGAGGGAAAGGAAACATGAACACGTGGCGTGGGAACTTTGCTTGAGAAATTATTCCCTACTTTGATCCTACTGGGTAAAACCGTAAGCTCGTCTTCCCACCCTTTACACGAACTGATAAACGTGCCAAAAGAATCGGGTCGCCCAGGGCAATAATTGACTTGATCAGATTTTCAGACAAGCCCGCCCAACTCAAGTTATTGGTGATTTGGGCCGAGCCAATATTGCCCGCAAGCTAGACGGGTAATAACAACATTATATTATTTGGCATAAAACAAATGAAAGAGAAAAAATAAAAAACTCATCTAAACGTATCAAATGCATTAACAAAGAAGAAGTACAAACTGATAAACTTCCGCAGCTAACAGACACAAGCTGTTAATATATTAAGCCAACATTACAATTTGCTTGACTGTAACTATTATAAACTGACTGGTACATCATCTTTTTAGTCGAAGCATAATTTTAAACAAAATTGCTTGTAGTTAAAATTTACAGAGCAGCCGTTAGCAAAATCAACTCGTTACTCCAAATTGGAAAATGAGAGAGTATTTCAATCTACAGAAGTAGAACTTGCTCCAAGCGAATAAGAGCAAGACATGGTGCAACTGTTTGCTGCAAAACAGAACTAGTATGTCGCTTCATCTGCAACATCCAATTAACACATTACTATTCATGAATGCAAGAGATTAGATGAATGCAACATCAAAATGCCATTGCAAAGAAAGTGCATACCATCATTGCCGTCATCCATGTTAAAATCGTCTTCATCATCATCAAAATCAATGTTCTGCAGGAATGTATAGAGCATCAGTAACTATTTCTTTATTATCTCTTTTCCTGTTAGCTTTAATAGTTGCTTTATCAGAAAAACTTCACACACATTCAGAAAGTCATTAATGGTCAAAGGGCAGATATACAAGCCCACAGAAACCATCTATATATGACAGCTATTACGAGATTGATCATCAAAACAAAATCAAATAATTTGACAAACGATCAAGAAGAGTGAAAATAAGTCGCTTTTATCACAAAACAAGCATCAATTGACTTGAAATATATCTATTTTTGGACAAATTTATTCTATGCTTTCTGATAAGAACTCCTATAGCCAGTTATGACAGATGCCTGGCACATGAAATCTCGACGAACAAGTGAGATGGGCTCCAGAGAATAACCATCTAAGCAAGAATTTATCGTTCTTCTCAAAGGTGAAAAAGACCAAAAATTATCTGTCAAAGATACTAAGACCCTTAGCAAATGCAAACTTCATTCTTCATGCTGTTCCTATTAAATAAAGAAAAAGGAAAGGAAAGGAGAAAGAAGCATCCAGAAAATTAGCAGGCCAGCCTACAACCTGATTTGCTCCCATCATATGGCTTTCTCGCCCAAATTTAACATGGTAAAATTTGAACACATTTATGGCATTAACAATATTGAATGATGCTAAGGTAAGAATCACTATAAATAAAGAACGGCATGGCATTTGAGTGAAACCTGATTGTAATCTCCATCATCACTGAATTCTTCTTCAGCTTCTCCAGCCGCCTCATCATCATCTTCATCTTCATCTTCGCCTTCTTTCTTTTCCTTTTCATCTTTATCCTCTTGGCCCTTTAGATAAAGAAAGAATCACCAATATGGTGTTAGGATAAAGACCAAATAACTTGTCACAGAAAAACTGAGAATACCGAACAAGGAAATATAAGTTTTTCCAGAGGTCTCAAAAGTGTTGCAGCAGAAACATAAGACCGCATCACATAAGCAAAATAGGTACCACATTAAATAAGAAGGAAAGTAATCGATGCTATAAATTTACCTGAAACTTCTGTTCAAGCTTTTCAAAGAGATCCAACTTCTTCATCCCTATCATTTAAACAACCGAATAGGTTAACTAAACCTTTAAAAGCCAAATATTCTCAGAGAGAGTTGATAACAAATAGTTTTAATTCAGAGGTTCATTTAGCTGCTAAGGCTTTTAACCAGCCGCTGCTGTATATTTCAACTATAGTTGAGAAAGAAAAGTGATCAAAGCTTGTATTTAAGAAAACCTGCATCTGCATTCCATCGCACTCTTTTTGGATTTCGCTGTTCCCTTGAATCTGAAAGTTTATTTCACCATCAGATGAGTCTAAAGCCTTAATTATAACATGTATCCTCACAAATACCACTACCATATTTCAATGAGTTTTCTAGTTTGTCTACCTTTAACCAGTTCTGCAGGAAAGTTACTAGAACGGAACTGTAGAAATTGGTTAATAGATCCACGATTTAATGAAACTTTTGGCTTATTCCAGTCAGAATATCTTTCAATGTCCACGCTTTGGCAATCTGACACCAAATTCATCAAGAAGAGGAATTCAGCATCGAGTACGAGATATGTGAAATGTGAAATGTCACTAAACCTGTAACTGTAACAAGTGCAAAATTAGTTGGCTGATGATGACTAATTATGCCAAATGAATGCTAATTAAGTTTTAAAGTACATTGTTGCGCTTCTGATGGTGTACCAACATCAACAGAGATCAGCCACTCATGTGGTGCTTCACACAAAAGTGCATAGTTGTTTGTGAATGGAACAAAAACTCATTCTGGCATATTAAGATCATTGCAAGTTAAAACGAGGCTAAATCATGAACCATGCTTTAAATATTGAATTTCCACCTATCCTTCTCTATCTGCCTCTTGCTAGTTTCTACTAACAAGCTAATACATAATACATAAAACGTTAAAGTAGTTGATGCTCACTCTTTTCAACATTCTCTTCGAGAAAGTACGGAGAGGATTTCCAATAATTTAGCAACCTTGAATTCCAGAGAATTAAGTTCCTTTCGACTGGCACATTTTTGTGGTCAGGCAATTCAATCTCCTACATTTAAAAAATAAAAGCTTTCATTTTTTTTTTAATGAAAATTAAAAGAGCCTAATTTTAGCTTTAACATTTGACCACTGAAAATTGACACATTCATATTTTTATCTAACTAAACAAATTTTGGCCTCATTTAAAAAGTCCTAAAATTCTAAACAACTAAGGATGCTAAGAACTCAAAAGGAACAAGAAACAAAGAAAATCTATTACTTACAGGGAAAAGTTCGAAAGGTTCTTGTTTAGCGAAGCCAAAGCCACCACCGCCTCCATAGCCACCTCGCCCACGTCCACGACCTCTATATGCCATCTATCTGCACAAAAAATAAAAAAATAAAAACAAGTAAAATAACGGAGGAAGCATTTGATTAATTGATCGACAACACTTTTCCTATTTTTAAATAATGAAGATGAAGAAGGGTTTAGAGGTTTAACTGACCAGAAAGAGAAACAATCGAGAACGAATTAGTGTTGGGCAGTAGGGGTGGGCATTACAGTTTTCAGTTAGGGTTGCAACCAAATCGTTTGAAAAATTATTTTGGTCAGGTTCGGTTCGGGTTCAAATTCTGCTTGGATCGGTACGGGTTTAAATTCGGGTTCAAATACGGTTTGAGTTGTAAAATGGTTTGGGTTACTAATTCGGGTTACAGGCTTAGTAACAAGTTAATCATAATTCTCAAAAAAAAAAAAAAAACAAGTTAATCATAACAGCAAATGATGCAAAATTTCAAATTGCAAATGGCAAAATATTCAGCAAGATTTAACTAATCACAAAAGTTAAACATAACAGCAATCATTTGACTAATCACAACAGCAAATGAAGAAATTACTGAATAAAATTTTCCTATTTGTTTTTGTAAGAAAACTCCATCATAATGGTAATGTGAGCTTAAAATTGGTATTTTCAGGTGTGATACAATCTCCCGTAAGAAATAAGTTTCAACTTTGTAAAATCATAACCATACAATCATAATTGGCTCGTAAATCTTTACCAACTACAAATCTCCTCCAGTGGGCAGGGGTAGGAAACCAGTGATGAGCGTAATAACTAATGATTTATGTAGTAATAACATTTGGTCCTTAAGGTTTTATAAAACTACAGAAAAAGATATAGTTTTCTAATCGCTTTCAAGGGGTCCCTGACAGACAGTCACAGAGTGACAGGTCATCCAAAGTCTAGACATGCAATCCTCTATGGAGATTCGACAGGTCATATTCTTCAAAATATTAATACGAGCCATTGGGTAATTAAGGTTTAAGACGACAAACCGTATACGGGTTTGAAAGACAACTGGCCAGCGTATAACGTTGATGCTGGTTAATTCAGGATTTATGAAAATGGATTACTCCGTTCTGTTACATCGACTGATTGATGTGAAGACAACAGACCTTGCCTGGACGATGGAGCAATCTTGAATCGTCCATTGCTATTAATGTTTGGGTCTCCATTCTGTTACCTCGAACCATGACAATTTTCTAACTTTAGAATATTTTCAGCTGCACCATGTAGATGTTATCGTGTACTCAATCTGGAGCAAGGCAACTTCTTGACAAAAAGGAATACAGTGATGAAGATATATTTACTTAGACGGGACTACGGGAGGCTCGCGATCCATGTGGGGAGTGGTAAGTGGGTTTGCATGAGACTGTACATGTTTGTGATATTTGACTCTATATACATAACATGACTTGAGTATTAAATTTTTATTTTTCAATAGGCAACTGCAAGGGTGATAAGGATTGAAGTTTCCAACCCCAGATAGCCAGCTTAAAAATACAAATTGCTTGGCATCTGGTAGAGATCTTCAATATCTTTGTCAGGAGAGCATTATATTATTAAGCATCAATTAATGACTTGTAGCTAAGCAGAAAGCATTCCTATGAGCAGCGATGTAGATTCATAAGGTCACCTTTCCTCTACTTTCCTTTTTAAGTGTCAGTTGTTTATTCTTTCTTTGATTGATCATCTTAAGGGTGAACTTGTCTACACCAACGTTATTTTTGCGGTAGATTGGCAGAATATGTTTCCAGTAAATCAACGATATTAAATTTGGGAACGTAAGCCATGCTCTAGATAATAAAATGACCCTTGATTTATTCGATCAAATTAAGTTCACTAAGACACTGGCCATTACTAGAAAAAATTATTTATAAACATTGGTGCATCAGAGACACTCGCATGCACTTCATCTAATTAGTTCAGTTCTCCAATAAATCTCACTTAGCATTTGAGTATTTAACTACTCTGCGTAGTAAATGGGATTAGGCAGCTTGAAAGTACGATTGCCAGGGTAATCCCCAAGTAGATCGCTCCATTGATCCCCCATGTTTCCAAGGATTCTATATCCACTCTCCACAAGCTTTGTTCTTGCAGCAGATTTGTACTCCTTTTGTGTTTTGTTAAGATCACTTGAATCCCTGCCACAAATTCAACATCGCTTTAATCTAAAGCCATAACTAAAATAGTACCTTGTTAGCTAGGTTTATCAATTAGTTGTTTAGCTGTTTATATATATATATATATATATATATATATATATATATAATTTTTTAAGGTTAATGGCGGATCTATACTAAGGTATGCTATGTATGCCTAAAACAATTTTTATTTGTTACAAAACTTGGAGCTCCAATCTCGGTAACGAAAAGAATTTAGTTTCCACTCATGCAATGATAAATACATAAACAAGTATAGACATGCTAAATTACCTGAGTATAACTTTCTCCCAAGTGTGGTATCCAGCATTCTTTAGATTGGTCTCTGTAGAGTTTCTCATGTATTCACTTCTTCCTGTCAGGAAAACAACCTTAAACCCAAGACCCAATAACTTTCCGTAGAATTCAAGACTCTCAGGTAATGCTGGTGATATGCCTTGGTTCAGAAACTCCATGAATGCTATATAGTCGAATGGCTCAGTCCTGAAATAACGTGCACCAAAAATGTTTAGAATGAACGTGTTTGATAAAGTGATCAACTGTTTGATTAAATTTCTCGGTGAACCTCCTTAGCACTACCGGCTACAAAAGATCATTGTCCAGCAAGCATGACATGGAGACTGCTGCGCCAAAGATTGATGACTCACAAGATGACTAAGCAGCTCTCTCAAGAATTCTCACAAGATGTATACATAATTAGAAAGTTCAAGTTTGAATTTAATTTATGATTATGTACGCACCCGAATCCATACTGTGCATAAAATTGGACATGAGAGAGTACAGTCTCATCAACGTCAAAGATCCATACGTCCTTGCCGTCTCCAGCCAGGTTCAGGCTGTTAGCATACTTGATAGCCTCCCTGGTGACAGCTTTCGAGTCTTCCCTGTACTGGTAGCCTAAAATGTAAAACGCCACATACCATCCGCACACTTTTGGAACAGTTGCAAAATCCCTGATGTTATTTGTTTCCACACCAAATCGCCAACTCAGGCAAGAGAAGCCGCGAACAGGCTCACTGTCGGCATCCACGGGTTGTCGAATGAGACTAGGGATACGCAGGCCGAGGCCAGGTGAGACATGGGATGTTGATAACACTGTAGCTAGACAAACCAAGAATGATAATCCTCTCATCATGTTAGCCATATCTTGCTTTAATTTTTTTTTGTTAATTTGGTGCTTTTGAATGGCCAATTCGTCTTCCTTATAATACAAGTGCAATGGCCAATTTGTCTTCCTCTCTTTATTTTATTTTTTAACTGCCCACCAACGTTTACTGATGAACCCTTCAAGAAACCAAACAGTCCACAAAGTACACCCAAATTTCAAAAGAAAATCACTATAACCCTAATTATAGTTGTTGGTGGTAAAATCTGAATCACACAGCTCACATGTGATAAGTGTGCAATCCCATGCTCAATATGTGCTTGCAAAGAATGAGGAGGAAAGTGAAAGGGTAAGGATAAAATGGAAAGTTATGGAGTATGAGCCACATTAACAACATGAAAACTGTAGAGATGTCTCCCAAAAAACTTCAAAATCATCACATGTCAACATGGGACAATTATAACAGTGACAACTCCACCACTAAAATCATTACATGTCATCACGGTACAGTCCCCACTAAGATCACCCTCAAAATGTCTCTATTACTCATATGCGCTAAAAATAAAAGAAGGACCAGCTAAGCAACTGCTTGAACCACTATTTGTGAAGTGAACAACTCCCTCAACCCAATTGGTTTATTTGAAATAAGCTAATCAGAATTATGGACATACTGTTAGCAGAGACAGTCTTACAAGGGATAGGTGTCCAATCCTAAAGAGCTCAAAAGACTCAAAATGAGTAGTTAAATTACTTCACAACCCTTACCTGAGGAGGGAAACAATCAATAACAATTCGCTGCATATCGAAAAAGATATAAAGCTGCCCACATGGCACTCCCTTTATAAGATCAGGTCAGTGCCACAGGTTAGGCAAGATTCTCTCACTCCCACTACTCTAAAACTTTCTCTTGTTCAAGAGTTTCTCTGAAACTCATCAACTTCTCTAACCTTTACCTGATTTGACCGTCGGATTGTTGTCATCTGCCAACATTGCATCGCCTCTAATGGCTGCTTTCTTTATTTTCAGGATTGTATTAGCTGACATCACCCCTAAAAACTACCTTGGAGCGATACATTCCCTTCATGTCCAAAATCACCCCTTAAATTAAAGCTCTCGTAATATTTTTTGCCTTAACCAAAATCAGACCGAAACAATAATAATTAGAAAAGTGCCTCGATTTCTATACATATTATTAATATTTAATGATTTAATCCTAGTCAGGAAGATTACGTACATATGATAATGGATACTTCAACGTGAATCACATTTGACGATGTGCAGATTAGAAAATCAATTAATTAGAGGTTCCTTAAATGTCTCTATATAAGTGCAAAACGGAAAGTAAAAATAAAAATGCAAATCGGTTGTATTGATTAATAAAAATATATCAGCTTATTAAAACATCATGCATGCTCCATATGATCAAATATTATTTATTTATAAGAACAAGGAGAAATGACGGAGAACGCGAAAATCAACTTAAAAAATTAATCATTTCACATTTGATGTGACAACATTTTCTGTTAATAGTTCATCATAAAGAGTAATGTTATTGTCCATATTTTCTATACTTGTTCTCGGAGATTCAATAGAGTAGTTTTTAAATAATTTAATAGGTTTTGCCTATTCCTACCTAAAAAAATTGTATTTGCTACAGCTAATTAGGCAATTTGGTTGAACTCTGAGGTCATATTATTACAAGACGGACCAGCCTTTATAATGGAGGCAAATTGGCCATATATTTCAAAGTATCAAACAAACATAACAAGCATGATGCATGAAAGTGTGTTTTCAGTACTTACGGTTCCGGGTACAGGTTTTCGAATGAGACCGTGGATGCGCTCGCTACCCTGGGATATTGCTAAAATTGCTGCTATTACATATTGATGAAAACGCTCCCATTTTAATTAATTAGAGGACATTAATTATCAAGTTAATTTGCTTGTAACGATGCTTTTGAATGAGTTTTTTGGCATAGTGGAAGAAGGTGGGTGCTGAAAAAGATAGATGGCGAACAAGAAGAGTTGGGTTTAGAAGTTAAAAGATTAGGTGACATTGAGCCTTCATTTTATTTTCTTTACTATGAAATAGAACCGCGCTTTGCGCGGTTTTGAAAAAAAGAATTTTGTTAACTTTTATTTGATATTTTGTTTATTATATATTACAATTAGATTTAGAGTGATTTTCATTAATTATTTTAACCGCCAAGTATTGTTGTTTTCTCTACTACGTCTGTGAGAAGATGCTTGGGCTGTTTAGAACATACTTTCTAATTAATTTTTTTGTGAATACGTTGAATAATCTCTAAAGGCTATACCCTTTTTCATTGTACTTTTAACGATTTTTCTTCAACAAATATTGGATGTTTTCTGATAACTCTATGAAATGAGAGTTATCATGACGTATTTAGGCTTAAATTAATATTACTTAGAGAGTTAATGATGAGTTTTTATTTAATTTTTAGTTGCATTTTGCATGAATATCTCATTAGGTTTAGTTTTGATAATCTTATATGTTTTAGATCATTATGTGCTCTTATTAAGTGCATTATTGTAGGTAACCAAATAGGTCAGATTTTATTAATGAATGCTGCAACAACAGAGCCTCAGAGAATGACAAAAAGCTGATTCGCAGAAAAGATAAATCAAGTTTGAAGCTGAGAAGATGCTACAGTAAGGCAGACATTGCTATAGCAATAGTTGCTCAACAACCCGCAGCACACAAAAACTGGATAGATGCAAATGTGTGCGGGTTAAGCAACTAAATTTGCTGCGGCTAATTATTATTTGGTGTACAAAATAGGGCAGACGTGGCATGCATTAATTTAAAGAAAAAAAATCTTCCGTAATTAGAAAGATATTAGGATATATATTCCTAGAATCCTAATAACAGTCAAAGATTGTTTCCTAAAGTCCTAAGAATACATGGAGATCTCCTTGTCTTTTTGGAAAGTCCTAAAGATATAAAAGGAGCATATTTTTTAGAAGGAAGTGAGGCTGATTGAAAGAGGCCGTCACACACCAAAAACCCAAAACAAATAAAGAGAAGACAACAAGAGGAGTTTAGAGGAGAAGAAGTTCATATCACAACTTTTTCAAGAGTGCTTCTCGTGCAACAACTCTTGTCTTTTTATTTCTATTTCTTGTTTTAATTTTCTGGATGTTTAATTCAATGGTTGAACTGATTTTAGTTTTTATTTATTTATTGAGTATGAACTAAATTTTATTGTAGTTGGGTTTAAAACAAGCTTAATGATGATTTGATTTACATTATTATTGTTCTGCATCTGCTACATCATTTTGTTTTGATTATGCTTAATTTAATTCTCTATTTCGGCTGACTACCCATTTAGAGATACAAGCTAGGTTTGATCCTCAACAGGGATGGCTTAGTGAAAATAAATCAAAGCAATACTTGATTTTAGATTGGTTTTTCCTCAGTTGGTTTTATTATCAACTTGAATAAGGCCATGTTTGATCTAAGATTAGTGAAAAACTAGATATAGGGATTCACCTTGTAGGGTTAATATATCCAAGAGCGTATAATGCTATATTTAGGTGTTGGCTTAACAACTAGTCATTGTTATGTTGCATATAGGTATAAGATATCCAACAACCGACAGATGATGATACATTAGGAATCTGCCCAGTGCTGTAGTCGATGATGTAGCAACATTAAACTGAAATTTGTTAAACAAATCAATAGTCATTAAGTGAGTTTAAATCCCCAACTACACCATAACCATTGATTAATTATCCGTGTTAAACATTTGCTTATTTCAGAATTCTTAGTTTAATAGTCATTTAATTTTATTTGAATTTTAGTTTATTAATTTTAATTACTTTTATTAAATCATTAGTAATTGCATTGAATAAGATTGCTGTAGCAGAACCAGTAACATCAATCCCTGTGGAGACGATCTCAGTACTTATCACTTTATTACTTGTTGTGTACACTTGCGCACTGACACCTATTGCATAAAATTTACAACATATTCACTGAAAAAGAAAATTAAAAATTAGGTAATAACTAATGCTCTTAAACCATAAAGGTAACAGCAACATCATGGACTGATGATAGTCTGGAAGATGAGAAAGACTAACTGAATCTTTATGATAATCTTTATGTTAATTGTTATTTTAATCAAGTAATAAAATAGTAGGTTTTAATTTATATCTTTGTTTCTGTTGATAAATTTCTTTATTAATTTGGTTTCCCTTTTTCACTCACCGTTACTAACTAAATATTGCATCTCAAATCGTTTTTGCAGTGAGCCAATTTCTGCATGAAAGACTATGTAATTTTTGGTACAAATTTACGTTTATTTTTAGTCTATGATCAGTGAAATAATCACAATTTATTATTTAGTCAATTAGAGAGTCACTAATAAATTGTTTGTACAAAAGTGCGATGGTTTATATCATCAATTCATCATTACTAAAACTAACTTGTGCAGATCAGTTATATTGGAATATACCTAAAACATGATTATTTTACATTAGAAATTATGAACAAATTAATATGTAGATGATATTAAATAATTTAAATTAGTTACAGAAATATTTAAATTATTTTAAGTATAATAACCAGTGAATTAAAAACTGAAACAAGAACAAGATAAACTTTTATTGAAATTTCACTTTGAACAATGCTTTTGTATGTACAAAGCAACCATTATGCACGGTTGCTTCTTGCTGTGAATAAAATTCAAGAAATAAACAAAATTATGTCAGCTCCCTTTATTGTTTTTCCATTTTCTCATCAATAGATTTGATGACATCCAACAACTTATCCTTTTGCAATGGCTTTGTTAAATGAAAGTCCATTCCAGCATCAACAATCTTACTTGCTACCCCAGCCATTGCATGAGTTGTTAATGCTATTATTGGAATGTGAACATCATATTGTTCTTCCTATTTTCTTATCAAATGAAGTAGCTTTGATGTTTAGTAGTCTGAATAGCACAGTTACACAAATTAAGACCGAGGAATTCAAATTTCAGTCCAATTAATCTAAACTAAAAAGGTATAAAGATTGGTTTACATTAAAGAAATGAGAGCAACTGTAAAAAGAAACATGTATTAATTATAGCTAAAAAAGAAGAAAACAATTACAAAAGATTAAAAGAAAATAATTACAACATCCATAAGAATCCTTCCTGTCACACATCTTACTTCTGCTTTCTTAGTTTCTTAATCGATGCTTCTTGAACAACATCCATAAGAAGCCTTCTTGTCACACATCTTGCTTCCGCTTTCTTAGTTTCTTAACGTACAATTCTTTTTGTTTAAGATATCAACCTAAGAATTGCTCTTACAATGTGGCAATTGAAATGAACATCAATTTATAGAAACTTTTCATGGAACTAAGTCATATCTAAGTCAAGCTTCCATGACTTCATTATATCCTTCACGTATTTTTATTTCTCATGCAATCAAGTCAAGTCACTTGACTTATTTAATTTTTTACTTGAACTTTCTTATCCTTCATGTGTGTTTTCATTTTTCATTCAATAATAATGATCAAAATCACTTTTAGATTGTGCAAGAAAGTTTATACATTCACATAATCACGGGACAAATTAACTATATAATAATTGGAAAACTGCCTCGAGATCAATAAAAATTATTAATATTTAATGATTTAATTCTAGTATTCTAGTACGGAAGATTGGGTACTGTGACAATCAATACTTCAAAGTGAATCACATGTGCCGACGTGCAGATTAGAAAATCATTTAATTAAAGGTTCTTCAAATGTCTCTATACAAGTGGAAAACGGAAAGTGAAAATGAAAATGCAAATCGGTTTTATTGGTTAATAAAAATATATCAGCTTATTTAAATATCATGCATGCTCCTTATGATCAAATATGATTTTATTTACAAGAGCAAGGAGAAATGATGGAGAACGCGAAAATCAACTCAAAAAATTAATCATTTCACATTCTACTAAGAATATTTTTTTTTTGGTTATTAATTAATCTTACAGAGAAATGTCATTGTCCCTTTTTTCTATACTTGTTTTCGAAGATTTAGTCGAGCAATTTTTAAATAATTTATTTTAGTTTTTTGGTTGGTTATTTTATGAATCTTAAAATGAAAAAAGAGTTAAAAAAAATTTTGAGTTTTACCCACCCCTACTTAAAAAAGGGATGTTGTCAATTTTTCCTCTACAGAAATCAATATATACTATTTACATACTCTATGTTGTTTTTATAATAACCAAAAATCTATATGACAGCATAAGTTATAATACTACTCTTATTTTCAAATATCTCTTATTCATATTTATTATTAATTAAATAAATCATGTTAATAGAAATTAAAATAAAAAAACTAAGTATTAAAAACAAGAAATATATGTTTTGGTGTAAAAAAATTAATAAAAAATATTTTTCTTGTACTTTTTTAATTTTATAACAATTTCTTATAATAAATATGTAAGAAAATTATTATAAAATGATAAAAAATTATTATAAGAAAATTGAATGATAAATAAAAATTATTATAAAATAAATAATAAAATATTTTTATTATACTTTTTACATTTAATTTTAAAATATTGTAAAATAATTATTATAAGAAAACGCCTATAAAATAAAAAGAAGTACAAGAAAAATATTTAATTATTAATTTTTTGTTTACATCAAAACATATATTTCTTGTTTTTAATACTTAATTTTTTATTTTAATTTTTATTTATATGATTTATTTCATTTATAATAAATATGAGTAAAAATATATTTAAAAATAAGGGTAATATTATAAAATTATGTTGTCATGGGAGTTTTTTATTATTATAAAAATAACATGAGAGTAAATTGTATATACTAATTACAGTAGGAGGAAAATTGACAACCTCCCTCTGAAATGCATTTCCTACAGCAAATAACGCAATTTAGTTGGACTCTGAGGCCATATTATTTCAAGACGAACGAGCCTTTATAAAGGAGGCAAATTGGCCATATATTCAAACTATCAAACAAACATAACAGGCATGAAAGTGTTTTCATTCTTGGAATCTCTAGCTTCAATTTTAGCAATAATATCCAAGGTCTTTGCATGCAGGCCTGCATATCCCCAATCTCATTCGACTACTGGCCGGCGCCCCCCATGAGCCTGTTCCTGGCTTCTCATGCCTGAGTTGGCGATTTGGTGTAGAAACAAATAACATTAGAGATTGGATATATGTTCCAAAAATCTGTGAAGGTTACGTGGGGGATTACTGTTAGGAAATGGACCTTTCTCCCTAAATTAATTTTAGCAAATCTGTCAAGCAACAAATTAATAGAAAAATTAATTTGAGAACATTACCAATCTAACAACAAAAGATTTACGTGAAAAACTTCAAATCCGAAAAAAAAATACGGTCGTTGTCAAAAGACAACCAAAGAAAAATATTTACTATATGAAAATTGTTACAATCACATTCTCAAAAATAATTTTCTCTCATCCAAATTCCAAATACACCCAAAATAGCTTTCTAATACTTACTCAATGCCTAACTTGCATTAGATCGTTCAGCTCTCTAGATTTTTAATGCTTCTCAGGGATAAAATGCTCTCCTTTCTTTCTTCCTTTTATAGGCAAAATCTGCCTACAATCAAGGCGAGTGGTTCAAACTTTTCAAAAAGGCACCGAAACATTTCAGCCACTTTTTGTTTTGAGCGTGGCTCCTACTCTAAAACAACTTTTATATATACATAAAATCAATTTCCAGCAACACATTGGGCCGGTCCAACCCATCACCGGCGCCAATTCCAACAACATGTTAGGTAGCCATGTGGTCAAAACGCAAAAGCACTGACCGAGGAGGCATGTCACTATGCTAAAAGCCTGGAGCTCACCGGAGATGGCAAGGACGTATGGATCTTTGACATAGATGAGACCTTGCTTTCTAATGTACTCTTTTATGCTCGTAATGGATTCGGGTATGTATGTAATCATATGAATATAATGTTGAAATAATATGGCATAATGGCAAGTGATTATATATGTGTATATATATATATATATATAGACATTATTAACTCATCGAATTTCAGGGCTGATCAAGTGAATGTGACTGAGGCCTTTGAATGGCAACTCAAAGGCGAAGCGCCAGTATTGCCAGAGTCTTAAGCTGTACAACAGATTATTGTCTATTGGGATTAAAATTGTTTTCTTGATGGGAAGAGATGAATTTTTGACAAATAACACAGCAAGGAATCTGAAGAACGTTAGATACCACCACTCTTGGGAGAAGCTCGTCCTTAGGTAATTTATTAAGCAAGCAACTAATAAACCTAATAAGACATTAGTTTATTTAATTAACTATTTAGATTTGAACATCTTATTATTTCGATCATCCCCAAAGGATAACACAGTTGGTTAGCCTCTTCCCATGAAAATAAGAGGTGGGGGATTCAAGTCTAAAGGAATGTGTTTAATTTGAGGGCTAGAAGGGGTTGGCTTGGGGTGCAAGGTAAGAATAAAAAATGAAAAATTAATCTTTTATCAACTTATAACTTTTGGCGCAGGGATTCAACTACCTGAAACATTCAGTGAGTACAAAATGGCTGCAAGAACAAAGCTTGTAACGAGTGGATATAGAATTGTTGGAAAAATAGGTGATCAAAGGAGTGATATATACTTGGGGATAATCCTGGCAATCGGACTTTCAAGCTGCCTAATCCAATGTATTGCATATGATAATGATAGTAAAATGTTATGTGTTAACTGTTAAGTTCTGGATTTCAGAGCAAAATCGCAAATGCCTCTAGTATTTTGCCTCTTGAATGTGTTTGTGTCTTTTCCTTCAATAAAAAGATGTCTCAGCCGTATAAATGTAGCAATTATCACTTATCTCCCCTAAGATTTTCTACAATTTTTTCTTAAATGAAAAGTATGATCAATTAAAAGGCAGAATTGGACGATAAGACCACTGTAATCTCATAATAAGATTTCAATTTCAGCCAACAAATCCCATATTTAATCAAACTGGTTGTTCCAATCCAAACTTAAATTACGTACATTGAACTATTCGGTGTAGAAGACGGGATTAGGAAGCTTGAAAGTACGATAGCCAGGATAATCCCCAAGAATATCACACCACTGATCACCCATGTTTCCAATAATCCTATATCCACTCTCCACAAGCTTTCTTCTTTCAGCTGATTTGTGCGCCCTTTGTGTTGTATCATTCCATTCCCCTGTTTCCCTGCTACGCACAAACTCAATAATTAATAAAAGGGGCTTATCAATAATAAGTTGATATTTATAAAATAATTAAGACAAGCTTGCTTGCTTTATTTACCTAAGTATAAGCTTCTCCCAAGTATGGTATCCAACATTCTTTAGGTTGCTTTCTGTACTATTTCTCGAGGGTTCCATTCTTCCTGTCAGAAGAACAATCTTAAACCCGAGACGCAATAACCTTCTGTATAACTTTAGACTCTCAGGCAACGCCGGTGATATGCCTTGGGCCAAATAATTAATCAGCGCGGTAACATCAAATATCTCAGTCCTGATAAAATGTGTCATATCAAGAGGTCAAACTAACTTAAATATCCGTTTTGAGAACACCGATAGGAATCAAATGAAGATCACATCACAGGAATCAATATTGATTTTAAAGATCATGATGATGCTGATCCTGCTGCCCAATCAGACATGTATTGCCAAAATTGATGCTACCATTATGAAATGTATAGAAGGAGTAAGAATAAAGACAGGTTACCCGAATCCATTCTGAGCATAAAATTCGACGTGGGTGATTAGAGAATCATCAACGTCAAGGATCCAAATGTCCTTGCCGTCTCCGGCGAGGCTCACGGTCTTAGCATACTTGAAAGCCTCCTCGGTGACGGTTTTCGAGTCTTGCAAGAACTGGTCGCCCAACATGTAATCAGCCACATAGTCTTGGCACACTTTTGGAACAGTTGGTAAATCTCTAATATTTTTTGTTTCTACACCCAGTCGCCAACTTAGGCACGAGAAGCCAGCTGGATCAGACTCAGTACTCACGGTCCCGGCGACGGGTTGTCGAATGAGACTGTGGATGCGCTCGCTACCCTGGGATACTACTGCTAAAATTGTAGCTAGTACATAAACCAATAATATTGTTGATGAAAAAGCTCCCATGTTAATTAATTAGAGGGTAATAACCGTAATATCAAGTTAATTTGTTTGTAATTAAGCTTTTGAACGAGTTTTTTGGCATAGTGGAAGAAGGTGGATGCTGAAAAAGATAGACGGCGAACAGGAAGAGTAGACGGCCAATAAGAAGAGTGGGGGTTAGAAGTTAAAAAGATAAGGTGACACAGCTTTTGTTTTATTTTCTTTATTTTCATA
The DNA here is from genome assembly GCA_030449835.1 of Clausena lansium. NCBI lineage: Eukaryota > Viridiplantae > Streptophyta > Magnoliopsida > Sapindales > Rutaceae > Clausena > Clausena lansium. The sequence goes on from JASUUF010000369.1 coordinate 5,618,149, forward strand.
CAAAAGTTTTGTATGGATCATTTATTAAATGCTTCGTGGGTGGCACATCAATTATGATGTGAATGACATTATTGTGAAATGGAAGGGGCCAAGGGGCCACTTGTTGGAGTACTAAAAATTTTGAATAAATTTTCTTGTAATTACATGCGACCTAACTTAGTGGACTTTGGATGATTGAATCAAGTTTCATTAGTTTACAGGATTATTGTCTCGTGGATATAGTTTGACTGATCGTGAATGTGTTTTACTTCTATTATTATTAGAATTTGAGTACTAGTAAGTGTTGATATCGAAAAATGACCTCAACAACTGAATTTATTTTGATAGGGGAACAGCACGAATCCAAACTCAGATGTCGATCAAACTGCAACATTTTACACCTGTCAACCATAAAAACGCGATTAGGACACGCCGGTGGGGGTTCCGGTGTAGGCCCTCCGATGCTTAAGTTAGATATTTAATTTATAAGGAGTAAAAATAATGAAAAAGAGGGATTGAAAATAAATTAAAATTCAGGAATTCTCAGGTGGTGTCCCATCTTATAGAAAGTAAAAAAGGTCTTTAAGACTTAGTAGTTTTTGGTTAAATTTGCCAACCCCTTCATCTAATGCCCTCTTCAGTTTAAATAGGTCTCATGTTGAAGGCGGTTACCTCAATCTCGGCCAACCTCTCAAGTTGTGGGCGGTTAACTCAACTTCAGCCAACTTCCTAGGTTGTGGGCGGTTACTTGCCAGTTGAGGGTGGTTGAGGGAGTAGTAGTACGTAATTTCCCTGTAAGATAGGACATGTTTATCAAGTAAACTTCCTGGTCGAATTATTCCAAGTCGTACTTCAAAAAATCGGGTCGCCAACATAGGCCCTAGGTCATGCCTATAAAACCAGATCGTTAACATAAGCTTCAGGTCTTACTTATAGAATGAGGTCGCCAACATAGGTTTCATGTTGTACTCATGAGGTCGGCTCGACAACAATAAATTCTGGGGGATTAGGGTTGATCGGACTTTTTGGTACTATCAGAAAAATGGAACCCGAATAGTAAGAGTTAAAAATTAGTATTTAATAACTGAGATTTCTCATCTTCGTTTAGTTTTAAATGACGTGAACTTTGATTTCCTTAATTAAATTAATCTAAAGAATTGTTAAATTCAGTAAAATACATACGTACATATATACAGAGAGAGAGTTCTTTTTCTTTTTAATTATATGTTCCAAGCTTAATTTGCTGTCAATTCCTAATCTATTTTTGTAAGAAATTACAAAAAATCTGGCTTGAAATTTTAAGCTTTTTTTTATCTTTATTAAAATTCTCATTTATTTCTGAGAGAAGATCAAAGAATTGCTTGAAGACCATCTCTGAACGAAGGATTTCTCGGGCTCTCCTTTGGAAATATAATTAGAATCGGGCTTATGGTTTTGGTCCAACATTTAGGCTCCGTTTTGCGATTTGACAATTTGGTCCGAGTTGGGATATTTGAAGTTCTTTCCGCTATTGTTATTCTAGCATTGCATGAATATCTTGGAAATTGGAAAAAATAAAAAATAAATAAAAAACGAAACATTGCATGAATGCAGTAAATGCCAGCAATGATCGGATTCAACTGCAAGATGCAATTACAGTGGCAAATTTGTGCCAAATCCAAATTCACTCGTCTCAGCTCTCTTTCTATCTCTTTATATATATATATATTACAAATGTTCCAATCAGTAATGGTAAAATCTGGATTCGGATTAATATTTTCATATCCGGATGTGGGTAATATTCGCCCGAATTGCGGGCGGATATTCCAGATATTTGGATCCGTAAAAATTAAATTTAATAATTTAAAATTTTAATAATTTACTAAATAATATCAAATAAAATTCAATCAAAATTCAACAATTAAATAATCAACAATTCAACATGACTAACATAAAACAACATTTTAAATCCACAAATAAAAATACCACAACATAAATCAAACATAAATTCAAGTTTAACACCACCATTAAAATCAACAAATAAAAATACTACAAATCCATTAGATTCCAAGCTTCCAATCCAACATGTTAGGTTAGAATTTTTTTTTAATTTAAGTTTATATTTTTTTTAATTTAATATAAAATTTATCCGGATCCGGATATCCAGTTTTTCGGATGCACTGGATTCGAATCCGAATCCATACAGATTCTTAATTTGAACATCCCGATCTGGATTTTTTAATATGCAGATCTGGATTTTTCTTGATCCGAATCTTTTGGATCTGGATATAATTGTCATCTCTAGTTCCAATCCAGGATCCTAAATTTTATTAAAATCTGAGAAAATTATTAAACCGTACAGTTTAATAGTATAATTACCGTGAAATGATATTACACTATTAAACTATGAGGTTTAATAGCTTTTTCGGACTTTAATAAAGTCCAAGATTTTGGACCAGAACAGCACTATATATATTCTCCCGATCTGGTCCAGGATCTTGGATTTTATTAAAGTCCGAAAATACTATTAAGCCGTGCAGTTTAATAGCATTATGCAATTATACTATTAAATTATATGTCTTAATAGCTTTAACAAACATTACACTATTAAACCGCAGTTAAAAATTGGTAACTTTTATTGTAGATTATAACATAATTACATGCGTACAAATTTGGTGCAAAAATGAAGGCTCTTGCATTATCTATTCAAAACCCTAAGTAAACATTATTTACTAATTAGCTAATGTAATACATTGGATCAGGCAACTTGAATGTCCGATTGCTGGCGTTGGTGCCCCAGAGATCGCTCCATTGATCTCCAATGTTTCCAATGATTCTGTATCCTTTCTTTTCAAGCCTTTTTCTTTCACTTGATTTGTACACTACTGCTGTTTTTCCGGAATAAGATGATCCCCTGAAGCCAAGAAGTAGGGTTACTAAGACAATTAAACCCAAATAAAATAAACTTCAAAATTATTTTTATTATTATTATTGCTTATTTATTTGAGGATGAGCTTTTCCCAAGTGTAGATAGAATCCAACGCTCTTTAAATTATTTTCAGTAACACTCCTCTGATCTTCTGGTCTTCCCGTGAGGAACACAGTCTTAATTCCAAGCGACAATAATTTCTTAATTAATAGGTTAAACTTAATTTGAAGTGTTACATACCCGAATCCACTGGCATAAAATGGCAAATTAGATTATGAGGTTTCATCTATGTCGAAAACCCATATATCCTTGCCGTCACCGGCAAGCTCTAGGCTTTGAGCATAGAGAATAGCCTCGTAAGTAACCGCTTCCGAGTCTTCTCGGTATTGCTGGCCTAACTATTGTAATGCCCCAAGTAGCCTTCACACTTTTCCGGAGAAGTTTTCCATCCGATAATGTTATTTGTTTCCACACCAAGTCGCCAACTCAGGCATGCATGACATATTGGACACATGGAAAGCTAGAGATGAACTTTCTCCAAGACAATTTTTTATTAATAATAAAAAGGATGACAATAACTACGGTTCTGTCCGACTAAGTAAATTTGAATTTGTCAAGACAAATAGAAACGAATTATTATTATAATTATTTCATTTTATCATTTAGGACTTTTAGCTAAAAATAGTGCAATGTACTTTCAAGTTTTTTCAGATGCAACTCCACCTTTATCCGAATACTAATAGTCTAATATAGCACCGTAGTTGTAACTATGTTAGCGAATTTAATAAAAAATCTCGAGGAAGGCCAACAAATGATGAGATTAAATGTCAATTTAAGTGTAAATCCTTATGTAAATTGGTTCTTGAGTTTATTGGTTGTTGAATGTCGTTAGCTTCTTTTTTTTTTTTTTTTCCAAATGAGTTTTACTTTAATCGCACTATTTTAAGGAATTAATTAATCTCCAAACACTTCCATTGACATTAGCTAGCAAAAAACAATATCGAAGGTGATCAACCCCCAATCCAATCTCTCCTATTTAAACTATTCAAACATTGTATCAGAGAGAGGAAAGAAAAGTACGGCAAAAGAAGGAAAAAAGAAGACTAATTGTAGGTAGTTATAAATGAAGTTGGGTTATATTTGGATTTTAAGAGGATTTATAAGAGTAAAAGTCTATTTTTTAAAATTTATGGTATAGATTTATTAAGTAACTAATTGTAGAGAGAAAAATTATGGGTTCAAATAGCTCCACCCATAAATTAATTACTACTCAATTTATGCATATTTGAGATAAATAAGATCAATGATGATCAGATATATTCTCCTCAAAATTCATTGGATGAGTTACACGCATGCTACCAAAATCAGCCTCCTCTCTCTTCTTTTCTTTTTCTTTTTTTTTTTTAAATTAAATGGGAAGTGAATTCCATAAATTATGGTATTGCATATGCATTCTTTGCCTTTCTCTTTCTAATCTTTCATGCTCCTGTATAAATTGAACCTATTTAATTAAACTTGAATGAAAGAAAATGGAAAACGTTTTTATTCATTGTTGACCCAGAATTTGGCCCTAGATGACACAAAAGGAAACCAATTTTGGACTTTTTTTTTTTCAAGAATTCCAAGGAACCAAACAAAGAGCATCTAACAACGATCCATATTTGATGGATTACATCGTTTCTCCTTTACTTTGTTTAGAATATCAATTTTGCCATAAATTTTTTGAAATATGTATCAAATAGCTTATTGCCAAATGAAAGCTAGCTAGACAAATAAATAAGTATATGACCCTGTTTAAGGCAGCACAGCTCACTATTTTTACAGTTGTTTTTTAGGCAATATTCTTGCAGTTCTCAGAGCATCTAATAATTAACATGAAGTGATGTGATTAATTAAAGAGCACGTATTGTAAAATGCTTCTGACTTTTCTTTTTAAGAGAATATTTTGTGAATCGATGCTCGATTATGTGGTAGCAGTTCTGTTTCATTTGGTCGAAAATATTGTACAAAAAATAGAAGGCAAACCGGATTTTAACTTTAACATGCTAGTCGTGAATGTTTCTTGATCCAGCTTAATTTCCAAGAAGTAAATGAGCTTAATATTAACAATAATTATTGGAATATGATTCAAAACAACATCCTTTTAAATCAAACCGGCAAGAACAAAGACAACAGGCCAGCATATAAACAGTGATCAAGACCCGTGAGCAGTGACTATGAACGGCACCAATAATATTGACAATGACAATCAAATAGTAACAATAAACAGTCCTATAAATAATAACTTTTATAAACAATAACTTCATCAAGTAGTGTTAAGAAACACTGTCTTAAAGAACAACTTTCGCTCATCTAATGAAGATTTCCTAACGCTAAAAGACAATGAAATAAAGTAGATTGACCTCCATGACATTATGATATTGTTGTGAAATTGCAATGTGAGATTGCTATCTCACAACAATTAATATAGAACAACAAAAGAAAGTAAATTGCTGAAGAAAGATGAGAGACCCTAGCCATTTTCTTAATTCAATTTGAACTATTTATCCACTTTTCTTATCCAATTTGAATTAGTCATTCCTCTTAATGTATATTGAATCGATTGATCAGATTGTTGGGAAAAAAATGAAAAAAAAAACCCTGCGTATTCAAGATCACAAAATATGATATGAGATAGAAGAAAAGAGGCTATATGTAGCAGAAGAAATTTGGTATTAGATAAGTAATATGGAAAATTTTAAATTAATTCATGACAAAAAGGGAAAAATAACAAAAAAAGGGTTTCAATAGTCCTAGGGATCGAGGAGAAAAAATTGTTAATTAATCCGTCCATATATTTGATGGCTAAAGTCAGCTGCCAAAGATTTTTTTGGAGTTCAATATTAGCTTTCAAATATGCAATTCACTTCTTCTTTTAAGTTCGTTAATCTTGATATTTGATACACTTCCGCAAATTTAATTGTCGAAAATAGTAGGTATTCACTTGCATTTATTCAAAACCCTAATTATATTAATTAGCTAATGTAGTACAATGGATCAGGCAGCTTGAAAGTTAAGCCGCTCTTGCATTATTTATTCAAAATCCTAAGTAAACATTACTTATTAATTAGCTAATGTAATACATTGGATCAGGCAGTTTGAATGTCCGATTGCCGGTGTTGGTGCCCAAGAGATCGCTCCATTGATCGCCTATGTTTCCAATGATTCTGTATCCTTTCTTCTCAAGCTTTTTTCTTTCACTTGATTTGTACACCACTGCTGTTTCATCTGAATAAGATGATCCCCTGCAACCAATTTATTAAATGTTAGTTGACATATAAATAAATAAATAAATAAATATTAAAATAAACTGGACGAAAACATGCATCATTAATTACTTGAGGATGAGCTTCTCCCAAGTGTAGAATCCAGCACGCTTTAAATTAGTTGCTGTAGCATTTCTCTGATCTTCATGTCTTCCCGTGAGGAATACAATCTTAATTCCAAGCGATAATAATTTTTTGTAAAGCTTAAGACTCTCTGGCAACGGTGGTGCTTTTGCTGCGCTGACCCATTCATTAAACAAAGTACTGTTATACGGCTTCGACCTGAAAAAAAATAAAAAATAAAAAATAAAGAATCATAGCATATATATCTCAAGTCCAAATTATATAGGTAAAAGAGTGAAATTTATTTAATTTATGGTCACTCACGATACCGGAATCCATGCCTAGCATAATATGGCAAATTAGATAGTGAGGTTTCATCTATGTCGAAAACCCAAATGTCCTTGCCGTCGCCGGCGAGCTTGAGGCTCTGAGCATAGAGAATGGCCTCATTAGCAACGACTTCAGAGTCGTTCCGGTACTGCTGGCCTAACATGTAATGCCCCACGTAGCCTACACACTTTTCGGGAACAGTTGCCCATCCTATAATGTTATTAGTTTCCACTCCGAATCGCCAACTCAGGCAAGACAAGCCGGGAACATCGTTGTTCCGGGCACCGGCTTTCGGCCGGAGAAGATGAATCTGCTGGGTGATGTCCATGCAAAAGCCATGGGATGTTGCTGATATGGTAGCTAGAAAAAAGAAGAATAATGGCAGTGACACCCCCCCCATGCTCATTACAACTCTATTGTTTTTCCTCAAGATAAACAATTGTTGATGAAATTTAATTTATAAAGATCCACTCTTGTAAAATGACCTCATAGTTCTATCAAATTACAATGCATGTTTTTATTTTTATTTTTTAAAAGGAAAATTATAATGCATGTTAAGAAAATCCAATTCACACATTGTTATACTGATCACATGCCATAGCTAGCTTGATGTGAACCGAGAGAAATTCCAAAATTCTTTATTACCATCCTTTAAATTAAAGAAAATAAAGTTTGGCGTATTATTTGTCACTTTCTCCTTCTTGTTCATAGTGGGATTGATACCTTAATTAATCCCTCATAGAACTTACTTTTACTATTTCTTTTCCAGACATTTGTAAATATCTGCTACAAGGAAACTTTTACACATCAACTGTTCATGTTTTTTGTCACTATTTGAACACCAAGAATGAAATGGGGGGTTAAATGAGTATTAAACATCCATTATATGGAATAAAGTGGTAAAAATAAGTTTTAAGAGGGACGAAAGTATTACTTCTTAACAAGTTCGGTATATATTGAATGTGGATAATTTATAATCAATATAAGAGTACTGAACTTGAATAATTGAAATATATAATTGGGAAATTATCACTTCTATATCCTTAATTATTTCGTTATCAAATACACTACAACACTTTCAAAGTATATCAGTTATTCACCCTAAGTTAACAAAATGTACCTACCGTCTGCTAAACCGTTAGTTGCCATTTAAATGTAATGACGTCAGAGGGATAATCCGGTCTTTTCATATGAAAATAAGAGATACAAGTGATAATTTAAGGGTATATAAGTAATAATATGACAATTTAAGAGTATACAAGTGATAATTTTTCTTTATCTTAATTTGAGTTTTAAGGGCAAAATCGTCAATTTATTATAATTCCGTGAACTTTCAAACGGCAGCTAATAGTTTAGTAGACGATAAACATGTTTTGTCAATTTAGAATGAACTACTAATACATATTAAAAGTGTTATAGTACGTTTGGTAAAAGTGTATCTTAAAGGTATACTAGTGATAATTTTTCTATATGATTTATTTTAAGTGACATATTACTTATCATTAGTTTTCACGTACCTGTTAATTGATTTTATTATCTATCATTCCTATTAACGAGTGATGTGCCACATTAGTAATGATATAAACTATCCATCCCAACTATGCAAGAAATACTTCATTTGTAATTAGTTCATATTCGAAGCACCTAACAGTTTGTGCTCGTCTTTATTGTCCAATTCATGCAAGAAACTAATGTTGGGTATATATATGAATGACTAATTTGTACCCAATTAGACCTCACTTAAGCCACATGAATGAGATTGAAAATTATAACTAGGAAATTTAACAAAACATTAAAAGAGAACTAAATACATTTTTTTTTTTGAAAATTCGTATTTTACAATATATGGGAGCATACACATCGATCTTTGGTTGAATGGAATTCAACACCAAATTATGAAGCTAGTTGCTAAATGTTTTTAAACAGAAATTAGAGTTCCAATTACCATATGTATACTTTTTTTAATTTTAATGTTGCTCTCCATTAAGCACAACATATTGACCCATGTATACGTTGGTACGCTTTTGGTTCCCAAAAGTTAATTTAATTATTTGCTTATTTATTGGGATCCAAGGAACCAATTAAAGAGCACATGTAAACAACAATCCACATTTGATGGATTACATTGGTTTCGCAAAAAGCATAATTTGATCCGGATGTCATTTTCTGATAACTGTTTAAAAACATTTGAGCATCTAGCTTTTGCAAATCAAAGCCCAGCTTGATTACTTCTCTAAGCCAGCACGCGTGTCACTATTTCAATACTTGTGTTTAGGCAAGCTTCAATGCATTCTGATAAGTGCATCTAAATAAATATTTATTAACATCAAGCTGCAGAATTATGTGTGCGCGCGCGCTTTTACTTTCTTCGTCGGAGTCGTGGGACTAGATATTTTTTCAAAAAGAAATTATTATTTTATCACTTTTTTTTATCATATGTATATTTAATTATTATAAAATTTTAATATATATTTTACATTATTTTTATTTTTAAATTTGTATCAAGTAACCACTTTGATATTAAAAATAATCATTTTACCCTTAAATAAATTAAAAGACTATTTTACTCTACAAAATTTAAAAAAATAAAAATTTATAATTATAAGAATACCCTTAAATTTAATAAAACAAATAAATCACAAAATCTAAGATGTTAATTTTTTATAATTATAATTTATTTAAAAATTATCATATTAATTTATTTTTATTTTTTTGTACTTATAATTTTATTTAATTCTTGTAATTAAATTAAGTAAGGGAAGTTTACAAAAATTAACATGAAGAGAAAAGCTCCCTATAATTATTATAAACTTTTTTATAATTAAAATTAAGAAACTTCCCTATACAAATTAAATGAAATTATAATTATAAAAAATTAACATGATATTTTTAAATAAAATTATAATTATAAAAAGTTAACATCTTTGAATTTTGAGATTTATTTGTTTTATTAAATTTAAGAGTAATGTTGTAATTATAATCGTTTTATTTTTAAAAAATTTATAGAATAAATATCTTTTAATTTGTTTAGGGGTAAAATAATCATTTTATAGTGTGAGAGTGATTGATTGACACAAATTTAAAAATAAAGGTGGTGTAAAAAATATGTTAAAATTTGATAATAATTAAATATATATATAAAAAAAAGAAATATAGTGCAGCAATAATTTTTTTTTAAAATATTAGTGGAAGTTGATTTCGGAGCTAATCACGATAGACTTCTTAACTGTCGTATTATAATATAATTAAATGGTCAATGGAAATTAAAGAAAATCTTTCAAATAGATAATCTAATTAAATGCAAGCATGCATAGAGATAAATAATTCAAGACTGATTTTGTGTCTTGTATTGCAGCTATCATTTAACAACATGTACAAGACTGAATTGTTTATGAAAATAATAAATAATTCAATAAATGTGCCAGCATGAGGTAATAATGTGATTGAAACATTGATTTTAACAAGATCCGCTGATTTTGAAAACGACTTAACCTATAAAATGGTCCATTTCCATACTCTATAGAATCTAATTATTATGTATTGAAGGGACCCTTCATATACTAACAGTTAAAATTTAATCTGTTTAGTCGTGTCTCATATTATTGACTAATAAAGAAGAGACCTTTTTTTTTTTTTTTTAATGTTCCCAAGAAGACCTTATTATATGAAGATGAATGAAATTTTAAGTAATCCTCAAGTATTAACTTGACAAAAATATGAATTTATTTCTGACCACATATTTTTTCACAACTCTTTCTGCCAATTCTACACGTTTTCAATGTTGGGACAGTGCTCTTTAAAAAAAAAAAAAAAGATATGTCGGGACAGTGACCCATCTCCTTGGCCTATTTCACATTGGGCCCCGCCTTTGTGTTTTACTCGGCCAGATCCGGCCAAAAATGTAAATAAATGACAGGATAAAAAAGCTGAACAAAAAATAATTTTATAGGGGCGGGCTTATGTTACATTATCTGTAACAAACAGTCAATAAACTTTATTGAGTCGTTGATATGAATAATTTTTAAATCCAATGGATGGAAATAATTTTGACCAAAAACTAGGCACGGGTGCAATAACAATTTACAGAAAATTTTATTTTTAATCACATGTTTGCTTCTTTTTCAAATCAATCCTTATTGATTTCATATAACTAAATGGTTTTGTCATTCATCTCTCCGACATCTATTTTTAAGGCTTTTTAAAGTTTTACTATATTTTTATAAAAATCTAAATAATTATCATACTCATAAAGATATATAAATTCTAAATATATACTTTTACCTGCATCTATAATTTCTTGTCTCTTTTAAGACATAGACCATAATTTTTATATATATACACAAAATATAATTCCATCCTAAATACACACCATCAATACTTTCACATAGATTTTATAATTTAAATTCAGTATTCTGAATTATAAGAGATATTATATGTTATAAATATCTTATGAATCTAATGAATTATTAAAAAGATGGTACAATAAAGAAATTATCAGAATATCTAATAATTTCATAAAACTTTGAAACTAATGAGTTATCATTTTCTAACAATAGGCAAATAAGATTTTCTTATGGAAGATTTCAGCTCCTTGATTTGATTAATTATTCAAACATATGGGGAAATAATTTATTAAATTAAAATTTATTATATTTATTAAATAAATTAAGATTCCCAAATTTATCTATAAATGATACAGAAAGTACAAACGAAATATTAGAAATTAATAATTTCAATGAAGAAAGTATAAAATAAATTAAAAAGTTAGGAGATCAAATGAGTAAATAATTAATTGGTAAATTAAAGTTAAACATTTAATAAAAGACTTCAACATTGAAGATCAGGATGTATTAAAGTAAAATATCATTAATATAATAAACAAAAACTCAATAGATATAAGATTAACAAGTTAGAGATTTAATTAAATAAAATAAAAAAAATTACTGCAGTCTGGGGTTTAAAATAAACTTTCAAATTTATTAACCTTTTATGTAATTATTATCTTTTATAAGAATTTAAAAGTTTATTGGCTGTTTGTTACAGTTAATGTAACATAAGCTTTCCCATTTTATGGGTCCCTCTATTACGCTGTTTAAAAAATCCATCATCAACAGTGAGATTAATATACATCATTGGATGAAATTTATTATTTATAATAATTAAATTAAATTAAAAAATTAAAGTGTTTATCTTGTAGATAACTCTTTACCTATTAAATAACTTAGATTCGATAAAGAATAAATAAATTATATCAATTAAATAGGATAGAGAGGGGTTTACAACTTGAAAGGAAAGAAGAAACTAATTCAAACACAATAATCAAAGGCCACAAAATCTGATTATTTAATGCTTTATATGTATAAAATATAATTAATTATACTATTTATTTATGAACGATATAAAAATTACATTATGTAAATTCTTTCTTATATGTCACTTGCTGAATAAATTTCATTATTCATAAACAAATTGTATTTTTATCTTATATCTCTAAATTATAATTACATGACTTGATGATATAAATTTGTTCATGCATTACTGTTGATTTGATAATTTATATGTATAGTGAAAAGTCAAAAAAATAATAATCTTCATATATAATGATTTATCTTATAATTGATGAAAAACATAAACTCACGTAATTCATTTTAATAAGCAGAAATGCTCAATTTCTATAATGAATGAATTCTTATAAAAAATTCTATAATTAATGAATAAATAAAAATAAAAACGATACAATTGATATGCTATTTGGAAATTTGATTGATTAACAAAAATTGAGGCCATCTTTATATTTAATGACAGTCAATCTTTATATTGATTAATAAAGACAATGACAATCAATCATGCCCTCTATTATCATTTTATTCTTATCAAATCACAATAATGATTTTAAATTTTTTTTTAATCTTCTTAATGGACAATTACATAATTTTATCTCTATATTGATTAATAAAGACAATGGCAATCAATCGTGCTGTCTCTATTATTATTTTATTCTTATCAAATCACAATAATGATTTTAAATTTTTTTTATCTTCTTAATGGACAATTACATAATTTTCTGAAGATATTTATCATTACATAATTCTATGATTTCATTTTGTGTGATTTTATAATTTTTATTATATTTTATTAGTTTGTATTATATCATTCACCATATACTATGTATAACGTTATCAAAATAACTAACAAGAAAAACTATGTATTTATGGGCAGTACTAACAACTTTGTGATTCAATTCACAAACCATTTATTATAAGTTAATGAGATTTCTTTGAAGTGTATAATTCATATAAAATTTACGTATTAATATTTACATTTTCAAAACTAGTATTGTAAACAACAAAATGAAATGGTACATCTAAATAAAAATGTATATAAAATGAATCTAATTTGAAGTCTTTTTTCAAAAGAAAAGATCAAATTTTAAGTCTTATGAAATAATTTTATAAAGATTATGTTTACTATATATCTCCTTGTTTAAATAAGTCTACTTGTATTTTTATTTTTTTATATTTTACAAATTAAATTAAAGATAAATCAAGGGAAGAGGTGTTTCATTTTCAACCAAATAGTTCATACTAATCCCACTATTGATACTGTAATTATTTTAACAACATCATAGAGAAATCCTAATTTTATTATCTATCAGATCAAACCATATTTTTCATGCCATTTTTTTAAAATCAGCGGTAATTTTTTTTTAATAATTTCTTTCAGTGATATGAATTTTTTTCTATTTTTCTGTAAAGCTTTAGTTAATTTGTTAAAATTAACTATCAAATGAAAAATGATAATAATTATAATAATAAATGTTTTTGAGTTGCGATGAGTGTGGGTTGGGTTGGGTTGAAAAAATTAATAAGCCCACCAAAGCAAAATTTGGAGTAACCAACCCAACAAAAATCTAGTTGGGTTGGGCTAGGTTATGGAAGGCGTCCAAATAAATAATAAAAAAAAACATTTACTAACGACCAACTTAAAAAGTCGCTTGCTTTAAAGGGTGGCTGCATTGCAGCAGAATACTGTTTGAAATTGAAAAGGAAATAAGAAGACATGACTGTCGATTGGATTCCGTTGGTTCAGATTGTCTAAGCCAACCTAGCCCAAACTTATTCTAAACTGAATCCAACTGATTCAGTTTGGGTTTGGTTTGGGTCATGGGCTATTAGTTTTTTTTTTGCGCGCCCCCAAAATAGAGTAACGCCAGCTTCTTCAATCCTAGTTAACCAATTATACAATACTAGCAGTCAAATCAGTTCAAATATTCCTTCTAATTTCACAATACAAAGCTTGATATATTGACTGTTTTACACATAAGCACATCGTTTGCATTGTGTGAAGTGTGAACTCAGACAATATTTGAGGTGTAATTGCTTCCAATATGCAATCTCTGTAGATAAATACTACAACCACCATCATAATAGAACAAAACTCTGCTGCATATCACAGCAACAATTTATCCAACGACTCGGGGTTAATGAATGTGAATATAAAGGTGTCGTGTGAACAAGAAAAGCATCCAAGAACTGGTTTTTGACATGCCTCTTGCTGGACTAAGAGGGAAGCAGCATGCAAAACCCAACACAAAAATACCAAAAGAGATGGAGCTATTGCTGGGTTTGGCAAAAGTATCCAATTTCAGGCAGCTCGGGAAGAGAATTTTGGTCTGGGGGATCAAATTTAGATGTAACTGCCTTAATTTTTCTCAGCAAAATAAAAACTGTCAGGTAAGGCAGCTCAGGTACCTGCGGCAGCAACCGGATGAAGATGCAATCCCTGAATCCAACCTGTAATTGGATTCTGCCTGCGAGTTCTGACTTTCCTATGCGAACCACTCTGCAACCGTTCAAGCACTGCATATGTGATTGAATCAGGTGTTAATCCCTGTTGCTTAAGTTTTGCATAAAGATCTACAGCTTCGGCAGTTCTCCCACTTCTTTCAAGACAGTCAAGTAAGATATTGTATGTCACAATGTTAGGGGAGCATCCTTCAGCGAGCATCTTGTCAAACAATCGACATGCCATCTCAACTTTGTCCGTCTTGCCAAAGCACTCAATGAGCGTACTATATGTAACAACATCAGGATTTAACCCTTTCTCCTGCATCTCTTTAAACCTCATGTGAGCTTCATCAAGATTACCATTCTTCCCAAGACAATTGATCAATGAATTATACGAGATAATATCAGGTTTACAATTGCTATTCTCTAGTTCTTCAAAAATTTTAATGGCCTCATCAGCCTTTCCTGCCCTACCAAAGCTTGCAATCAGGATATTGTAGGTAAATACATCCGGGGAAGGCCCATCTTGCTTAATTTTTTGGTAAAGATCATGCAGATGTGATATTTGCTTCAACTTGCCAAGAGCTGAAAATACTGTGTTATACATGATTGTATTGGGGTCTATTCCTTTTTCATGAATTTTATCAAGCAGGTCCATAGCCTCTGCTGTCTTACCTTTGCTGCACAGGGTCTCTAACATAGACGTATAAGCATCCCTATCTCCTCTTTCATGAAAGCTCCACATATTGCAAAATAACCTGTGTGCTTCACTTGTGTGGCCCAATTTGCTTAGAGTCCTTACAAGGTATGCATATATTGATTTATTCATGTATTTCTTCGACAATTCCAGAATCTCATCTAGTTTACCAAGCTGCCCTTCTGCAGCCAGAACATTCAGGATAACACTATAAGTAAATTCATTAGGCCGACAATCTCTCTCTACCATTTTAGAGAAGAGAAGAATGACCTTGTCAACCATCCGGCCATTGGCAAGTGCCTGGATCATGGTATTATAAGCAATCAGATTAGGAGTGCAGTCCTTCGTTATCATCTCATCAAAAAGTATCAGTGATTCATCGGGTTTACCAATCTTTCCTGTCATTCTGATCATAATTGTATACGTGTACTCATCAGGTTCACAATGCTTTCGCTTCATGTCTTCAAAAACCTTGTAAGCTTGATCAACCTGTCAATATACTGCAGATCAGATAATAAGGATCCATGGGATTGATATGTGAAGTTAACAACCAGCTGAATAAGTAATTGGCTGAAAGAACTACAGCACAGCAATCTTTATCAAATATCGGGAAAAGTAAAAACATGGTTATTTTCTTTAAGGATTTTTTCATGAAAATATTTGCTCCATGGAAGTTTTATTGCTGATATATAATTCTTTCCAAATTTCTTGTCAGTTGTATAACCCATCAGCAATTCTATGCACCCATGCTACTTGTAAGTCTGTTCAATTTGTAGAAAGCACACAATTGATTTGGTCATTCCATATTATCACCAGCCAAGCTGTTTTTCTTAGTGATAACTACCCTCTGGCGCAATTGACTATTCTAATTTCCTTGGGGCTTCGAAGCGTGAATTTAGTGTATTATTTCACATGAAGTACCTCAAAACCAGGCTTGCAGTTAGTTTCTCATCATTGGATGAATTCCGATATAATTCCTTCAGTTACTTGTAAATTCTTCAGTCGTGCAATAAGTTTGATTCAAGAACCTAGAAAGTTACAGAAACGAACATGCTTGCCAAGTGCATTCTCACAAAGATAATTTACTATTCCCCAAAAAATATCTTCCACCTTTCTCACCACTAAAATAGTGTAATCGGAAAAATTTTGCCAACTTTATTCATCTAAGTTGTAAATTTAATACCAAACTGCAATGTTGACAACAACAGCACATTCCCCAACTGAACACTTTCATGGTTACGCCTAACTTTGTAGATGAACAATAATTCCCAAGCAAGCCCTGCAACATGTGCTCTCGCTTGAGCTTCTAGCACTACCAAGTTTCAAATCAACCAATACTTAATAAGGGTAGTTTCAAATCAACCAATACTTAATAAGGGTAGTTTCAAATCAACCAATACTTAATAAGGGTAGCACAAGAACACAATAGTGCTATCGATTGATCACAAGCAAGTTCTATTGACAAGTGTATAAAAATTTTTGATAATACAACACATCATATCCAGTAATGTCAAGACAATTACCCAAACATGTCCGTTATCCTATTTTCTAAAATTTGCCAAAAACTAATAATAGCAAAGACGCAGCACAACAACCATTAAAAGATTAACAATTGCAAGAATTATTCAAAAAATTAATAACTTGAGAAAAATGAAAGTCCCAAGAAGGAAAAGAAGAAACCTTTTCACTTTTGGCCAAAGCATCCAGCAACATATTGTAGCCAAAGATATCTAACTTGTACCCTTTCGCTCTCATTTCGCCATAAACCCTAAACGCCTCGTGCACGTCACGTGACCTCAAGTACGCTTGCAGCAAACACTTGTACGTGTAGCAGTTCATCTTTAAATCCCATTTCTTAACCAACCCCATACATCTCTTGAGGTCATCGGAACAGCCGAAGAATCCGATGAGTATATTGACGGTGGAGATCGTGCCACGTGTCACGGACCTCTCCATATCGGCGAGGAGGGTGCGGACGAGGTCGAACCTGTCCGGTAGGCTCGATTTGGAGAGGATTAGTATGAGGCGATTGTAAGTGTAGGCGTCGTGATGAAAGACGGGGGAGAACGAGGGGCAAAAGTGGAAGAAGTTGTAGGCGAGGCGAGGGCAGTTTAGGGATTTGAGGATCTCGGAGGCCTCGGCGGGAGTGAGGGGCGGGGAGAGAGCAGAGAAGAAGTCGGAGAGGGATGACGCGGAGGGGCGGGACTGGAGGAGGAGGTGGGTGGCTTTGCAGATGACGTGGCGGCGGGGGATAGGGTAGCCGCGCGTGTCGGAGGGGATTGGCTGTGGTGGGGTCACCTCGGCTGTGACGGAACGGCCTGTGGGGGATGTTGACGTGATCTTGGCTATGTACTTCGTCGCGTAATGGCGGCGCGTGATGGTGACGCGCAGGATGTTATTGCGGCGGCAATGGTGCATGGCTGCTCTCAGCTTTGCTAGATATTATTTTGTTGAAGTTGGAGGCATTAGACTTTTTGAAGACACATAAATACTACATATGAAAATGTTTTATTTTGTGAGTTTTTTTTTTCATAATTTTTTTATGCTTATTATGAAAGAAATTTTTATTAATTTTAAAGGTTGCGTTGAAAAATTGAAAAAGAAATAAAATCTTTTTATTAATAATATAAAAACTTAGGTGAAAATGATATTTTATTTTAAGATTTTTTTTTTCATTTTAAAACGTAGCTTGAAGGCCAAGTGGTAAAACCACTTACCTCACAAATCACATTTGTGAATTAAAATAAATTAATTTCAATAACAGTATAATTTATAATCCAATGTCCTCTCAGTAATATTTGTTGTATTCTCAAGGATATCTCAGTAACTCAAGCTTGAATCCATTTGAAATGGAAGTGATAACAATGAACTAATGATATAATTAACTTGTATTATTTAGTAATTGAATGAATAATGCTATAACATCCCAGATTTGTTATTGTATGACAAAATGTTAATGCCAAGGCTTTTATTAAACAAGTAATAATATACTGAACCATCTTAGAAAAAAAACTCATTCCGAAGCTCATTTTCCTTGGAAGAAACATGAAACATAGAAAGGCAAGAATGGCAAAATTTTTCATGACATGATCATGAAATGGACATGCAAGTATGCAACCATGTTCCAACTCCCATGTAAGCTAATAGGCAAAACAGAAAACAAATCCAAAAAGCTGTGCACGGATCATTTTCCTGGTAAATCCGAGCAAAAATTCCCTCATATTTTATTCTATTTAGCAGCTGTTAAGATGGAGAGGGCTGGAAATTGGAAAATTGCCAGGGCGATTGTGAAGGGATGGGCAACCACAAAGTTTGAATCGCAATGGAAGTAATCATTTTGCATGAAACTTGCTGCTAACAGATTCATAGCCCGGAACATTAACCACTGCCAAGAAAACAATATAAGTTTACAACAATCCAGAAGTAGTGAAAACTAAGAAAAGAGAGCAGCTGGAAAAGGTAGGACTGTACCATCGCCATAAGATGCCATTGTTAGAGGTGAAGAAATAATTTTCTGGGCAATGTTGGTAATGTCATCCAAAGTGATGTGTTGGAGAACGCTTAAGAACTGATCCACAGACTTCCTGGAAAATGAAAAACTCATGCTATGAGAAACAAAATTCATATTCATGCATCAAAGCAATATTATAAATGTTAGAAAGTACGTGTTTGGTAAAGTTTTTTGTTTGGAATTTTTTGTTTTCCAAACCAAAAAAAACACAAGAATATGCTTGGTAAGCTATTCTTTAATCATGAATAAAAAAATTTGAAGAACAAAAAGTTCTTATTCTCCCACTTTCCGTTCTCCACTTTTCTTCACAAGAGCCAAGATCAACCGGAAAAAAAAAAAGAGTGAAAAAGGTCATACTATGGCCCACCACATTTATTTATTTAATTATTATTTTATTTTATTACTAATTTATTTCTTTAATTTACTTTTACAATTATACTTTATCTACTTCACCGTAATAAATATAATTAGTAAATATTTTATACTCTTTTGCTCTTCATATTTTGAGTTGTAAAATATAATTAGCACAAATGAACTATTTAAATATCTATAATAAGGTAACGTTTACTTTTTCAATTAGAGTAGGAATCATGACGAGTGGAAATCCTGAGATTGAGAGTGTGGAGTAAGAGTGGGAATAAGTTGTTTACTTACACTAGAATGAAAGTGTGGAGTCGGAATCAGAATCCAATTACATGTTTACTTTGTCTTGGATTCAGAGTAAATTGTTTCAAATTACAGTTTTACCCTTATTTAAAGAATTGTAGTTTTTAATTATTAAATTAATAAAAAATATATTTGAATATAATAAAATAAATTAATAATAATTTTTAATATTCTTAATTATGTAAATCACAATTTTTATTAATTTTAATTTTAATTATGTAAATTAAAAATAAAGATACTATTATTATTAATTATTAATATTACATAAATATAATACTATTATTTTAAATATCTATAATAATATTATATTTTTAAATAAAGATAGTAAATAGTAATATTGTTAATTTCTATGAATATACTATTATTATTATTTTTTGAACTTAGTATTAATTTAAATTATTATTTTTAACTAAATATAACAATATTATATTTAAATAAATTTAATATTATTAATTTTAATAAATGTAATTTTATAAAAAAAATATAATAATATTATTTAAATAAATACAACATTATTTATTTTATTATATTAAATATTAATTATATTAAATTAATAAAAAAAAACAAAATGAAAAGAGGTGAGAGTGGATCCCTCCATGGGAGTCCCACTTATGGATGGTAATTGGATCTATCCATATTGGATATTATCTAGGATATCCATCCATATTGGATTGGATAATACCCATCCAAAATTATATGGATATGGATATGGATATGAACAAATCCATTATGGATAATAATGAATTTGCTCATGGATGGATAATATCCATATCAGACTAGATATTTGCCATCCCTACCACTCCCACTCCCCACTCCAAAAATGAGTGGGACCCACAGAGTGGGACTCTCACTCTCCTCCTATTTTAAGTAAGTAAATACTAGATTTCCACTCCCACTCCCCTCCACTCCACTCCAATCCACTCCAAAATGTAAACACACTATAAATATAATTGTAGTACAAACATTTATTTAATTATATGCTAATTAATTCTACATTTATTATTTTATTTTATTTTTTTAAACTTAATAAATTAAGATAAAGTTTTTTTGAAAATTATTATTGCTATATCAAAATTGATTTCATTTTGATTAAAATTATGATAATAAAAGATAAAATGTATAAATAAATTGAATAAAACTATTTTATAAAAAATTCTATATTTTCAGACAAACAACCAAACGCATTTTTACTGTTTTCATTTTCATATGTTGTTTTGAAAACAAACTACTAAATAAATTTTTATTTTAAAAAACATCACATCAAAAACATCATAGCCAAAAGCACTAATTAAAAAATGTTACCAAACACACAAGTTTTTCAAGTTTGGAGCTTAGTAGGAATATTTGCAGACAATACAGGAGGAATATACTCCAGACCTACCTCTCCCCATATGTCAAAATCTGCCTCCCTATATCTTCAGAAACAATCGCCTTCATATCAAAGCCACACAATAATTATGCTCATGATAGCAAAGCAAAAATGAAAAGCAAATAGTAATAAATGAAAGAACCACAATAATAGTAACGTATGGTGAGAGGGGATCATACTCTAGATTCCAGATTCATCAAAACTGCAGATTTTGTAGCCTCTTTGGCACGATTAAGCTGTAACTGGGTAACTGACAAACAAGAGTAAAATTTGCAAAATTAAGAAAGAAACTAATGTCAAGACTTGCTACACAAGAAATTTGTCTACCATGGAAACACAAAAACTGAGTAGCTGCAAACAAACCTTGTTTAGGCGTTGCAATTGAAATTAACTCTCGTACAGCTAAATCGACTGCTTTAGATACAAAATCTGAACCCTGAATCCACAAGTTTGATCATACTCGAGGTTAGTGTATCAGAACAGGAAACAAACAAACATTTCTTACAAATGTAAAGAGATGACATTATTTGCAAAATAATTAATTTACAATAATGATAGGGATACAAACTCTTGTAGAATTTTTGTGTCATCAAATCATTGGTTGGATGATTCTCATATGGGCCCACTTCATTAATTACATTGAATTTTTTTATTTTTATCAAACCAATAGTGCATTGACACATCAGTTTATACACAAAAAGTTTGCATCCCTATCACTAACTAATTTATGGCTGTAAATCAAATTGCAGAGTGAATATTGGTTTACTAGTCTACTTCATCATTAAATATTTGGCAACTATTCTTCAAATACAAACATGCAACTAAGAATTCCACTAAAATCATTAGATGTTTGGAATCCGCTTAAAACCAAAACAAAAAGGAAAAAGAAGCAATAGATGCATTACAGTGCATGCATAGATGCCAAATAATCCAGTATTGTTGAAGATGCTGTTGAATGCGGAGAAAGATTGAATCTGCTGATATTCATTTAAGACACGGAGATCTGCATTCAAAATGTAAGAAAAAGAACAATTCAAACTTAAGAAGAATTCAGCATCATATATACACACCAAAACCAGCAGAACTTATGAGGTAATTGGTATATGAAGTTTCATATACAAATAAAACCTATAACCATAACCAAAATAAAATCAAATAAAAAGAAAAGTGGTAAAAAAAAAGATACTAATGCACCAATAAAGCAAAACTTACAGAGACGTGTATGCATCCCTTTTCCAGGGCCTCCTGCTGAAAAGGAGCCACCTCCTCCCATAAGCATCTGCAGAACAATCAAATTGTTGTTTTTTAACACAGAACTAGTGAATTGTCATTTTGACACACAATAATTGGGTAAGATATGAAGCCAGAAAGACAAAGCCAGGTTAAAAAGTTAAACAACAGATGCAGAAAAGCAGCAGGAGACCAATCCTATAGTTCAAAATAGCACCACAAAATTAGAGGGGATGTATATGACTGCAAGTGCATTAAATTCTTTTAAGAAGAAAAGTTGATAATGCAGCACCTGAAGAACAGTCAAAATTATAGCTTCTTTATCTTTAAGCCAGCCACCAGGCACTCCAAAAGCAAGAGCAACATGTGTGTCCTAGAAGTAATAACAGAGTCAATAACCTACGAAGAACTGTAGCCGAAAAGAGATTAGCTTTTTCTTTCTTTCTTATTTTTTTTTTCTTTGTCCGAGGCAACGCAAACTCATTTCGTAAAGGCAACTAGTAATTCAAACCAGTGAATCAACTTGTTGACGATAATCCCCTCCAATGTAAACAGATTTTGGTTCTGGTGGAGGAGGTACTCTTGGAAGGTCTGAGAGAAGCGGCTCCGCAATTGGTAAAAGTTCATCGAGATCAACCCCAGATGCTGCCAACACCATACGAGGAGCAGTATAATTCTCCTGAAATTCTCACATCAACCCCCATTTGACAAAACAAAAACATAGCAGAGAGTCGAAACAAAGATTTAAATAAGAATTTTGGAAATCAAATTATATGTATGCACATGTATAGGTATATGTGCATTTTATGCCTCATGTATGTAATATATAAGCTACAATCAAAAGGTTTCTTGAACTTACAGCAACAAATTCCTCCAATATAATGCCATCCAATCTGTTCAGCGCTGATTCAGGAGCTAAAAGAGGATTGCCCAAAGCGCCAGCATAACCAGTAGAATGAATTGCCTCCAAAAGTAGACCTTGAGGATTGTTATGAAGTTCTGCAAGCTCGGATTTCAACTTGCACAGCTGTGCAAAGACATAGGGCACCAAAACATATCAGAACATTTGACATGGACTTCCTCAACAAGGATAAAAGGGTCATCACAAATGATAACCAATGAACACCAAAAATGAATTTTCCCTTTTTCACGGGCAAGCGTAAGGGATACAGAAAATAGCTAAACTATCACACACACCATTTAACTTTATTGAAGAACGGAAACAGATGTTAAGATTACCTCCTCATTGACTTCCCAATCCAAAAACACAGGATTCCTCACAGAGTCAACAAGCAACTCTACCATTTTAGGAACATAAGTCTTCAGAGCATCAAAGGAGTACCCCATCTGCTCCCGAGAGGCAGAAGCTAATATGCTACCTCCTATAGCCTCCACTTCCCTTACAATGCGCAAGTGGCTCCGATTCTTTGTGCTCTTGAATGCCATCTTTTCCAGCAAGCTAGAAGCTCCACATGACATTGGTGTCTCATAGACTGAACCACAATCCAGATATATCCCTATGGAGGCAGCTGGACTCTAACCAATTAGCCAAAATAATCCATTAGAGCAATTAACAACAACAATAGTGGATAACTTCCCCGTGGGAATTAGGAGTTCAAATAATAAAAAGCATAACACATACAGCTGAAGTTTCTGATGCTATTCTGACGCCATTTTCAAGAGTCGTGACCTTAACCTTGCCTTGTTCAACAAAATCAGGAAGTGAAGGTGGAAAAGAAACACCCTCAAGCGGTGTGTCCAAAGAAGGAAGAGAACTAGACTGTTCTCCAGTCAACCAGCTAAAGAATCCTGCCGAGGATGGCCTAACAGCAGCTGCACTTGAAGTTGCATACCGCATGGCTTGGAAATTGCCAAGACGGCCCTATTCACAGAAAAAGTTATAATGAGACCCTCACGTCAGAAGCTAAATTAACTTAAAAGACCATTATAACTTGAAAGACTTTAAAAGGTGACCAACAAATGATGCCCCACCCAGGAAACCAAAAAGGAAAAATGTAAGCTTGAAACTACAATACCAAGAGCTCAAGCTCCCGAAAAAAAAAATACATAATATATTTAAGCCACACAAACATGCATGACATTTATAATCCAAAAAAAAAAAAAAATACAGGCATAATAGAGAAAATGAAAAGCGCACATATAATCCAGTTCAATATCCTATGACCTAGATTGAACCCACGAAAATGCCAAAAAAGGGAAAATAAAATTATTTTCATCGTTTAATAAACTTAAATTAACATTTCATTTCCGTGAAACCCAGTTCATCAAAAGCAATAAATTTCGTTTTTTCCAGTTTCCAGCTCGTGCATTGTATGGAGAAACAAACAGAAAGTTAGGGTTTTTGCTTAAAGGGTTGAACCAATACTGACCTTCAGAGACCCAAGTCTTGAAACTGTGGCTCTGAACATGGTCACTGCTTCTCCAGTTTGATAAAGAAACCCTGACTATTGTTACTTTCTGTGCTATTTTCTGTTAATACGAGAGAGAGCTAAACAAAAAGATGGGCGCATGTCAATAAGCAAAGAACTGAAGGAAGGGGTAATAACATTTGGGGTCCCTAAGATTTTATGTTTTATCAAATAATAACATAGTTTTTCTATTTATTGCAATATGGACCCAAATGTGGGGACTGGGGGCGGACAGAGTCAAGAGTTTGTGTTAATTTGCTATCCCATTGATGAATAAAACAAAGAATAAAAAGATTATATGGAGGAGCTAACTGCGGATTTCTGGTATGTAACAATTTTATACTAAACTATTTTAAGTTTTTGTTTTGAAGTTGAATTTATTTTGATTATATTTGGTTTTTTATTTTTTATTTCCTAGTTTATTTTATTCGTCTGCTCACGGCTTCCATTTGTAGCAATCGCCACCGTCAAACGAAGAGCATTCCCATGAGATCTGGAGGCGCTCATGTCTACAACTTCATATGGGCTTATCAAAGTTTTTGAGGCCCATAGGCCACCGGCTATTGGATCTTACATTGATAAAGACCAATCAAAAGGACTTCCCTGCACCATGGACTGCAAGCATTTGACGGGCTTACAACTTAGTGGGGGACATGTTTCAAAGCCTTGCCCTAAAACAGCCATACTTAATAACACCCAATTATTCATTAATACAAAAAATTCACCAATGTAATTATGTAAAGGAGTGAGATTAACAATTAAATTAACGAGTTTATTAGCAATTATATTGTGCTATATAAAAAAACACGAGGGAGGTGGAGCTTTTATACATGACATTTTACAACCATAATTAATCCAAAGAGATCGCAATTTTGAAATTTAAAGAAATATTTATTGAACAACTTGAAAGAAATTGTAGAGAAGTGATTGTTTTATAATGTTAGAAATTATGAGGAAGGTGACTTAGCCCTTGTATTCTTTAACAATCTAAAATAACAAATCCCTTAATAATCAAGCTTTAGGCCGAACCACACATCGATGACATCACTTGTAAGCATAAATTAAATTTATTACTTGTCTAATAGTACAAATGAAGACAAATCAATCCATCATGCGTATAAGCAAGCATATTAGCAATAATTTTGTTTTTTAAATTCTACTTCAAAATTCATATGGCACGAAACATGAGTCATAAATCAGAAGCATGTCTTCTTTCTTATTCATCAGTTAGATTAAAATAAGGTTGGTACATGACTTCATCAATTTCTTAAAATTAATTTATAGGAAAGTCATTAAACAGTAAGCACACCACCTTGACAAACATAGATATGATTAATTAATTAATTAGACTTGATCACATACAAGAGATTTATGAGTACAAACAATCGTCAGTAATATATATGTATGCGTGTGTGTGTATATATGTATATATACACACACACCCCTCAAAATAATAGGGATTAAGGTCGGTCAGTGAGACATTAGGGGATAAGTTTCATCGTCAAGAGGGAAAACAGCTAAGGCCCCTAAATGACTGCTCAATGGTAAAAAGAAGAAGGTAGGGGTGCAGAGACAATCAGGATGTTTGTTAAAACTGGATTTTTTGAGACAATTATAGATCTTGGGAGATATTTTTTATTAGTAAAACAAAAATCGATTTTAATGCGATTTCTTTTTTCTTTTTTTATTAGTTTAGCCAATCTATCATGAAAAATTACAAAGTACCTTAAATTTAAACATCAGATCGTAATTACCCCAATTCTTTCATTCAAGAAAGATTAGTCAAGAGTGAGTGAGAGGAAGAATGAGCCCTTCTAGGACTTTGTACTATCCCACTAAAGGTTCATTAACCATTTAGTCAAAATGCACATCCTTAAGAGTCATTTCTTAAGAAGGGATAGTTGTTGGGGACTAGGAGCACGAGACCTTAAGGTCTTTAGTCAATTCTTGACCAGAGACCGGTCGAGCTTGGACTCTACGGGTGCCCTTTCCTTGTAGGCTACATCTCAGCTACCTACCTACACTACCTGCCAACCCTACTTGCCATACGTGTCTACACACACACACATATATATATATATATATATATATATATGATCCTCAACTTTATTAAAGTGAGAAAGCTATTAAACCATGTGATTTAATAGCATTATACGATTATATTATTAAATCTCACGGTTAAATAATTTTTTTTTACTTTAACAAAGTTTAGGATCTTAAACTGGACCATTTATATATATATATATATATCAACGTTTTAGATGCATTTAAGGGTGGACAAAATTGAACGAAACCTGAAAATTTATCGGTTCAATTCCCCTTTTTTTTTGTTTGATTCGGTATTTTTTCTTAGAAAAAATTAAATATTTCAGTTTGGTTTTCCTTTTAAAATTTTAAATCCAAAAACTGAATCGAAAAATTGAAAAATAATTTTTGAAAATAAAAAATACCACTTGACGTTTAGGGATTGGCCGGACTGGATCGACTTAGTTGATTTTTCGATTTTGATTCGATTTTTTTTATTTCTGTTCAATTTTTTCGATTTCGATTTGATTTTTTATTACTAAAAAAATCAAATTTATTAAAACTAAAATCGAATTGAATAAAAAATTTCAAATCGATTTTTTAAAATTCACAAACGGAGTAAAATTGAAAATTTTTATTTATTCTAAATTGAACCGAACCGATGCCCAGCCAGATGCATTCAATTTTGATGTACTGCTTATTCATATTATGAATTCAAATTTGATGTACTACTGTTCGAGCTACTAATAAGACTTTCAAGACTGAAAATCGCATTTAAAATGTGCTCCCACATCTCAACTAACATGACGCAATAATACGTCCAAAAATTTAAAATGAAAACGGTGCCGCATTTCGTCTCATAGGCATGCCGCATTGCGACTCAATGGTCAGCACAGCAGCCATCCAAAATTCCAAATATTGTGGACGCACACATGCGCGCCGACCCACTTAGTTTGGAACAAAATATTTTCCAAAGATTAAGGCATGGACTGTTACGTGATCTTTTTTTTTTTTTTAAATTTTATTTATTATTTTATGCTGTGCTATTATTATATTATATTAAAACTTTTCAGGAGAGTCTAAATTCTAATTCGGATCCGTTTCAAGGTTGGTGTGCCCCTTCAAAGTTTTGACTTTGATTTACTTGTCATAAGAAGAACTCATTTCAATTTGAGGTTTTATTTTTTTTTAAATAATTAACTGATAAAATAATAAAATTCTTTACACACATAAATATTATTGTATTCAACTTTAGCATGGTTCGATTAGCCGTAACTACTTGCTTCGAATAATAATAATAAAAAAAATTAATGTTTAGTAGGCGAATTTTTTTTATTAAAAATGAATATTTTTTAATCCTATTTACTAAAATAGAAAATGATTTCAAACTTTATGCGGACACTGTTACCCGAAACAAATTTAAAATTGTCATTCAAGTCCCTAATCGTAACCGCCAAGTCGGGTAGCCAAAGACCCAAGTAACCAACTCGCTTTCCTTTCTTCTTCATGCATCTTCCTTCTTCCCTCGTCATTCTAGAGACTCTTGGTACCCGCCACTGTGACCAATAACGAACAAATAATTAAAAATAAAAATAAAAATAAAAAAATTCCAAATTTTTTTTTCTTTTTTAATTTTCCAATTTTACATTGCTCTCTGATCAACAACGGCTACAAATATGCTGTGTCTCTCTCTCGGTTCCTCAACTCTCACCACTAACCCCACGCTCAATGGACTCCTCCTCCATTTCTAGCACTGCTGCTTCTCTCGTGACTCCCAAGTTCCGGTGCTTCGATCCTACGTACGCTTACTCTGCGACCCCCAATCACAGACGCTCTTTTGTTAGCTCGTCTCATACTTTCACTCCGCGTGCTAGAAACTCCAACGGCAGCATGGCGACTTCGGAGAATTCTGAACGCAAAATCATCACCGGAGAAGCTGGATATGTTCTTGAGGATGTTCCACATTTTTCGGATTATATTTCCGATCTTCCGGTACGTTTCCGCCTTTTTGGCTGCTGAGAAAATGAAAGAAAGAAAAACGAAGAAATGGAGAGAAATTGAAATTTGAAACTTTATTTTAGAAACCGTTTTCCTTAAAATCAGTTTATTCTGATTATGTTAGAGTTACTCATTAAGTGTTTTAAAGTTATTATTTGAAGTTTTGAACAGAGTGTCAAATTAAAAAAAAAAAGAAGTTATTATTTGAACAGCGAAATTTTGATTTATTGTGTCAAAAAAAAAAGTTGTTATTTGAACAGCAAAATTTTGATTTATTGTATAATTATTTTTTTACATTAATTTCTGTTTGGCGAATGTTTTCATTACCCCTGTTGGGTTACCATCAGCGTTTAATTATTTAGTTGAGAGCAAAAATCTTTAATAATAATAATAAAAACAACAAATTTTTAGAAAATTAAATAATACAATTAACTTTCTTAGTTTAGTTTTCTTCAATTTAATAACTTTCTTAGTTTAGTTTTCTTCAATTTAATCTTTTCCCGGTATTTATCATCATCGTTTTTTTTTTTTTTTGAGATTCTTGAAAGTTAAAAAGAAGGAAGAAAATTTGGGTTATTATATATATTTATTTATGTGTTTGTCAATGCGTGTGTGTCTTTCTTTACGCATGGCTGCCTAATCTCTGTGTGGATGCAATTAATTAAACCGAAACACAAAATATTGGAGAATAATTGTTGATAAATTAATCTGTTTGTTTATCTTTACGTTTTGGTGCAGACGTATCCTAATCCATTGCAAGACAATCCTTCGTATTCAGTTGTTAAGTAAGTTTTCCTTCACTTGAATCTGGAGTCTTGCTCATATTTGTTTGATCATAATGAATGTGCTTAGTGCTTATGAGTTATGATGATATTCAGAAAGCTAATGATCTGATTAAAATGGTTTGTTCTTTATTAACAGGCAGTATTTTGTTAACGTTGATGACTCTGTTGCCCACAAAGTAAGTTAAAATTTTTGCTTTTCTCCGTTTTCAATTATTTTGAATTGCCAAAATAGTTTGATTGAAAATTCCGTTGAAAACTAGTGGCATAAGGCTTTCATGATATAATTGCTTGCGCATTTGAAGGGGAGAAACGTTTGTTAGAATTTTTATGTTTGTTGACTGATGGCATAGAGAGACTGATCACTGCAGTTCCCATTCTTTTTTCCGTTCCTTTATGTAGATTGTTGTTCAGAAGGATAGTCCAAGAGGGAGACATTTTAGACGAGCTGGACCTCGACAGAAGGTTTGAACTCCCTTTCTGGATTCCACAATTTTCTTGTTTCGGCATATATGCTAATTACAAGTATAACATGCTTTCCTGTGTGGTGTTTCAGGTTTATTTTGAATCAGATGATGTGCATGCATGTATTGTAACATGTGGCGGTCTTTGCCCTGGTTTAAATACAGTGATTAGGGAAATAGTATGCGGCTTATATCATATGTATGGAGTCCATAAAGTTCTTGGAATAGAGGTAAGCACATTCTTGTTTCATGTATGTTCAGTCACAATTTATATGTTTGGTTCTGCGATTCCTGCTTATAAACAGTATATGTTGATATGGAGAATCAGTTGAAGAGGTCATTTTGTGCTTGCAGGGAGGATACAGAGGCTTTTATGCTAGAAATACAATTCCTTTGACACCAAAAATAGTGAATGGCATCCATAAGCGCGGCGGCACCATCCTTGGGACATCTCGTGGAGGTCATGATACTTCAAAGATTGTTGACAGCATACAGGACCGTGGCATTAATCAGGTGTATATTGCATGCCATTTGTAATTCATGTAATAGGATTTAATTAGTAGAATTTGCAGAGGTTCCTCTGCCTCAGCAACTAACTCTAGTAAATGGATTCAAGAATTCTAACATGTATGTATATCAGGTTTATATACTTGGAGGAGATGGAACTCAGAAAGGTGCTTCTGTGATTTTTGAGGTAATATATGTTACTTGATTGAGAAAGGGCTTCGCCTTTTGCAGAATGCATAATCTATGGAGTTAGCTATTTAATGTTTGTAGTTTATGTATGTTATCAATTTATTCATATGATTTTTCTTCTTTTCAGGAAATTAGAAGGCGCGGCCTCAAAGTTGCAGTAGCTGGAATTCCTAAGACCATTGATAATGACATTCCGGTATTACTCTTGTTATGTTCAACTTCTGGAGTTTTGAGTTTCACTTTTACTTCATCTTATGGTTCAAAACTAACATTTTACCATGTAATGACTTCTTGTAATGTAATTCTTTTACTGATTCAGGTTATAGACAAGTCCTTTGGTTTTGACACTGCTGTCGAAGAGGCTCAACGAGCTATTAGTGCAGCTCATGTTGAAGCAGAAAGCTTTGAGAACGGTATTGGTGTTGTCAAGTTAATGGGCCGCTACAGTGGTAAGTTGCGGGCATTTGCATTGTATTTTGAAGCTTTCCAGTTTTGAGTGTCATGCAAGACAACTAATCTATGAGATTGGTTTGCAAATTATCAGCTATCAATGTTATTGTACTTGAACTCACTCTACCAAATTCTTGTTAGAATCTAACACTATACACTCAACACAGGATTCATTGCAATGTATGCTACTATTGCCAGCCGAGATGTGGACTGCTGCTTGATTCCAGAATCACCATTTTATCTTGAAGGACCTGGTGGACTTTTTGAATATATTGAGAAAAGATTAAAGGAAAATGGACACATGGTCATTGTAATAGCTGAAGGTGCAGGGCAGGAGATTCTTTCTGAAATGATGCACACTATGGACCAGAAAGATGCTTCAGGAAACAAATTGCTTCAAGATGTTGGGTTGTGGATATCTCAAAAGATAAAGGTACGGATACTTGAATAAATTAGTTTATTTTGAGTTGCAGTGTTTCTCAGGTCTCACAAGCACTGGGTGCTGCTTCTAGAAATTTATGGTAGTTAGAGTCTCTTGCCCTCTCATTTAACCAGTTTAATTTTTGCTGTTGCAGGATCACTTCAGTAAAAAACGAAAGATGACTATAAATCTCAAATATATAGGTGAGTTGACTGAATTCTGCCTTCATATTTTCCGTTCCTCTGTTAAAAGTTTGTTTAACCATTTTAACGAAAATGTAGCCGACTAATAATTCTCTTGCCTGGCAGATCCCACCTACATGATCCGCGCTGTTCCAAGCAATGCGTCTGATAATGTGTACTGCACACTTCTTGCTCACAGTGCCATTCATGGTGCGATGGCAGGGTACACAGGCTTCACAGTTGGTCCTGTTAACGGGAGACATGCTTACATACCATTCTACGTAAGTTCTTCCCCCCGCCAGAAGCAATCATCTTATTTTCTTTTATACTATGTTGTTTACGCATAAAAAATCAAAACAAAGCAAATAGTCATGGTTCTACTGGCTTATATGCTATTCTTAGTATCTTATATAAACAAATATATAAAGTGATCCTGAAGTTGTGCTTCTAGCTTCATGCTATTATTCCACATTCTAAGATAACTGGAAAGTGGCCTTTGTGTCTTAATCTTTTCCTTCAGCAAATTGGTTTGATGAATTTGTTAAAAATACTGGTAGATGAATTTTATCTTGATGAGTTATTTCAGTAGGAAATCTATGCTTAGTGAGTTAGAGGTAGAACTCTTACTCGATTTTTCTATGTTTCTTAAATTGTTTGCAGCGAATTACTGAAAGACAGAACAGGGTTGTGATAACAGACAGGATGTGGGCAAGGCTTCTCTCTTCAACAAATCAACCTAGCTTCTTGGACCCGAAAAAGGTCAAGCAAAGCAAGGAGGAGGGAAAACCAGATACCCAATTGTTTAACCATGCACCAAAAATATTAACCAACCGATGAGACTGGCAGCTCAAAGCCTCAGCCTGAGCTGAGCAGCCCAAAATTTTGAATTTTTTTTTTTTTTTTGGTTGTAGTGTCTCTCTCTTTACTTGTTTTTGTGCGTGCTTCGTGATATCTTCTCCATCCAACGTGCTGTTTTAGTTCACGCGACAAGGTGGTTTTGTAAAGTATGCGATGAAAAGTATGCAGAATGCAGTGAAGCAATTAGTGGGAAGATTTAGGAATGTGTACTATGCTTCCACAAAATTAGAAATCATTACGATACATTCCGAATTAATATTGCAGCTGAGCTAACCACCAGTAAGTGAAAACAGAGAGATTCAGAGATGGCGTAATGATTGAAAATATTTTGAGAGCTTGAGAATGAGAGGGGGGCTTATTGATGAGACCGAGTTCTCAGAAATAAGTTGAGAGTGGATCATCTGTAACTAACATTAATTTGCCAGTAAACTGGGAAAACAAAAACTATTCATGAGACAAAACTACTCTCTGATTTCCATGTTTTGGTTTTGATTCCATCAACTTGAATGATCTGTTAAAAAATTGTGGCCTCAGGATAAACAATCCTAATTTTTTTTTTTATAATCACCAAACATGAGATTGGATTTTAAATTTATGAAAATAATCCAATCTAAGCATTTTATCCCTCACCTAAACACACTCTTAAAAGAAAAACAGCAAATGTGTATTTTTCACATTTTTAGTTGAGAAATAAGAATCCAATTCCAAAATTGATTTGCGTATGTCGAGATTGAATGATGTAAAGATACTGGACGTGTCCAGCTTCAAACCATCAATTACTTCAAAACATCTTGGTCATATTGGTCGCGTATTTAAGGATAGTGATCGACTTCGCGACCCAAAAGTTATTGATGATGTCAAATTCATATTAATTAGTCACAAAAGTTGGTGACTTCGGCGGTCGTAGATATTTAATTTATATTAAGGAAAATTAGATTAAATCAATCTTATATTAATTTTGATATTTATTGGGTATCCAAATCTTTTGTACTTTAGAATCTAACGCTATTGGCCGAGTGGTTTAATCAATCAGTAGTTTAAGTTTTTACAAAAATATTATGAAGATTAAGAGTTATTTTTTAATTATTACATATAATTAAGTAGAGATATTGAATTATAATCTGATTTATAACTCGTGTAAAAAAAAAAGTAAAAAAAGAATCTAATGCTATTGTGTGTTTTTTTAATTTTTTTCTCCTATTAGTATTTGATTTTCTAATCTTTTCTTCTCTAGAAATTACGTGAAAGTTTTTTATTCTTAAATGCGTGGGAGTGATTGTGATTTGTGAAAAGGTAGGTGGGGATTATTGACGTGTATCAAACTTTGAATTAATTTAAGTATGGAATATGAAAACGTGAGCCTCTTTTACGTGAAGTTTCCTTGTTCACACCCGTTCGAGTAAATGCATCTACGTGGCTTCATAGTTTGCGGTTAAATTTTGTATATTAGAAAAAAAAAAAAAGGGGGGGAAAAATGAAAATTGAAAAATTCTTCTGATTTTGAAGATGATTCTAAAAAATATTATTTTATAAGAGGCAAAATCATAAAAAGAAAAGGAAAATTAGTTGGGTTGAATCCGAACTCGAGACCTAAACCAGGTGTCAATATTCAATTGTTTGTTGCCCAGCAAAGATAGTTGGCAATGGAGATGAAAATATACAAAAGAAAAGGCGCATAATTAGGACTTCCATTATTTTCCAACTAAATTTTATCTTAATATCTAAAATTAAAAAAACTCTTTGATTATCTTAAAAAATGATTATAAAAACACATAAATCATCTTAAAAATGTGAAAATCTTAAAAATCCATAATCCATTTCTTCTTGGTCTTGACTTGGAATCAAAATCTTTATTAGACAAAATCCCATCTGCCCACTTAACATGACCTTGAGACAGAAGAAACCAACAACAACTAAGTGTCCGTCTTTGTCAATATTGTTTGAAGACTTCTTAATATATTGAACTTTGTCAGCTTGTCTTGTGTTTTTAAAAGAGACAAAAACATACACCCAGTTAAAAAATTACATTCCAAACTGTTACTGTTGCTGTTGCTGTTGCTGTTGCTGTTTTGTTTGATTCTCTATTTTAACACTATGTGTTTCGGAATCGATCCTAAGTGAGTGCTCTGTTTCTATGCCCCCGTCTTTATTAAAACTCGTGGGTTTCGCTTTTAATGCAGCTTTGGATTGATTTGATGTGGGTTATATGATTCTTATGATCTTGGTTGTTTCTTTGGCTTGTTTTTTAAAATGGGTATTGCTTAGTTTTTGTTTTTGGTGTTCCTGTTTATGGGCAAGTATGGATTACTTCCTTTATATGTAGTTAGCATAAAATGTTTTCCTTTCTTTATGATTTTGTGTTTGTTTTCCCTGTAATCAGCATAAGTTGATTTATTATTTATTTTGAATGTGCCTTTCTGATTTGCTCTGTGATGGATCATGCGAAATTTTGGGCATATGCCATAGCTATATTGATCATGTTAGTTTTGGTCTGTGGATGTGTAATTAATTTAATGTCTGGTTAATCATGTGTTGTTTAAGTTGGTAATATTCATCTAATTGTTTATTTTGTTGATACTGGCTGTGTAGATGGACGATGAAGAAGAAGAACTATGATGCCCCTCTTTATGTCTAGTGGTGATTAAGCTATAATTAGTGGTTTCAGAATGATGAAGCTGGGAGAGAGGAAAGACATGAAACCTTTTCTTGTGAAATTTGGGGTGGCTTTTGTTTTCTCTTTAGCAGGGATTTTCGTTGTTCGCCTTAGAAAGAAAGGAACTAAACCTTCCTTGCCTCCTCCGTCACCGGTTTTTTCTGGTTTGAGTTACCGCTTTGTTATTATCTTCTCTTGTTTACGAATTTGGCTTTATTTTTTTGGGTAATTGTATCAATATTTTTTTTTCAGATGATGGAAATGAATTTGAATTAGGAGCAAGAGCCCAGCATAAAGATGAAGTCCTTAACTTAAAGTCAGTGCCTAGTTCCTGCAGTGTTGTTTCAGTTGCTAGCCCAAGATATGTAAGTTTAGTCTGATTGCAATTTTTGTTCCTAACACGTTGAAGTTTTGTTCCTAACACATTGAAGTTTTATTCCAATTGAGATTGGTGTCAGTGACACACTTCAATGAGTTGAATGCTAGGCTGTATGCTCAAATGAATTTTGCAAATTGAATTGTGAATCGATTGACTGACATACCAGAGAGGTTTGAAAAATAAAAATATATAATTGGTTTAGAATCGAGAATGATGACGATTACTACTTGCTATCGTGCCCATTCTCATGAGCTTATTCTGGGAATTGCTTCAGCAAACCTATCATTTGTTGCTATCTTTATTGCAGGAAGAGTCTTACACGGAGAAGCTTGTTGTTGACAATTCCATGGTTGGTT
This sequence comes from Clausena lansium, assembly GCA_030449835.1. NCBI lineage: Eukaryota > Viridiplantae > Streptophyta > Magnoliopsida > Sapindales > Rutaceae > Clausena > Clausena lansium. The sequence continues at coordinate 5,653,687 of JASUUF010000369.1, forward strand.
TTTCACCAAGTAGTAGACATAGTGTAGATAATAACAGTGACCTCTTGCCGGAGTTTAATGAACTTGTGAAGGAAATCGACTTTGGTGGCACCAATATAGGGTATAATCCTAGGAAAGATGTTGTGACACCTAAGTCACATGTTGAAACTCCCCGACCATGCAGAGGTTCAGAGAAGGACGATTGTGAGCAAGAAGTCAAGAACCTGAAAAGCATGGTTCAAATGCTTCAGGACCGGGAGAAGAATCTTGAGGTCCAGTTACTTGAATATTACGGCCTTAAAGAGCAAGAAAGAGCTGTGATGGAGCTCCAAAACCGACTAAAACTAAACAATATGGAGGGTAAACTTCTTAATCTCAAGATTGAATCTTTACAGGCAGATAATCGCAGACTAGAAGCACAAGTGGCTGATCATGCAAAAACTGTTAGTGCGCTTGAAGCTGCAAAAACAAAAATTAAGCTGCTCAAGAAGAAATTGAGGACTGAAGCTGAGCAGAACAGGGAACAGATCTTAGCTGTTCAGAAAAGGGTCACAAAGTTGCAAGAACAAACACACAAAGCTGCTACAATAGATCCAGATATGCAATCAAGATTGCAGAGGCTAAAGGTTTTAGAGGCCGAAGCGGAAGATTTGAAGAATTCTAACATGAAATTGCAACTAGAAAATTCGGAATTGGCTCAGAGGTTGGAGTCCACCCAAATGCTTGAAATTTCCGTGGTGGAAGATGAAGAGGTAACACATCCATTTGTGGTAATTTCTTCATTTTCTTCTTTATACCACTACTTTTTCTTCAATTATTTTCCTCTTTTCCATACATTCTCTTGCAGACCGAAGCACTGAAGGAAATGAACCAACGTTTGAGAGAAGAAAATGCAAGTCTGTCTAAAGAAGTTGAGAAACTACATGCAGATAAATGTGCTGGTGTTGAGGAATTGGTTTATCTGAAGTGGATAAATGCTTGCTTACGGTATGAGCTGCGGAATTATCAGCCCCCAGCTGGTAAGACAGTTGCAAGAGACCTTAGCAAAACTTTGAGCCCCAAGTCTGAAGAGAAAGCCAAGCAGTTAATACTTGAATATGCACATACTGAAGGGCTTGGAAACATTATGAATATCGACTCTGATCACTGGTTGACCTCACAAGCATCATGTATCACAGACTCTGAAAATCACCATGATGACTCTTCTGCTGATAAATCATTTGCTACCAAGATCAGTTCTTCAAACAAAACCAAATTCTTCCATAAGTTTAGGAAACTTGTACGAGGGAAAGATATTAGTCCTCTTAAACGTAGTTCATCTGGGGATGGAATGGGATCCTTTGAAGATGGCGATTCACCGCGGTACAGTTCAGGTACTTTGACAGTAATGAATGCAGTTTCACCTCGGAGTTCATATAGACATTCTCTAGATATCCAAAGATTGAGGAGCGAAAATGAAGATGATACTAAGAATGTGAAAAGTACTCGGAGTAACAGTGATTTGGTATCTTCTTATGCAAACAAGACGTTTGCTTTGAGTAGAGAAAGCTCTATTGATTTCGGAAAACAACCTGATCAGGATGCTAATCTGTTGAAATTTGCAGAAGTTTTGAAGAGTACCCACTGCGCAAAAAAGGGGAAATTACGAAAGAACTCGTCTTCATTTACATTTGGCTGATTGTAAATACCCAGTTAGTATTGTTAGTGCATTGTAAAAAGTTTCAAGCGTTTGTTAAAAACATCAGTACAAATGTGGATCTGCAATGCAATCGTTACTCAAATGAATACACTTTTTAACTTTCATGAGTATTTGAACCCATTGCTTTAACTGTCTTTATTAAGTTTGTAATGTGATTGAGAGGCATGCAAGCTTGTTATTTTTTGTTCAGGGGTGGAAGCATTTTTATGTTCAGGGTGAAAAAGCAAAGCATTTATTGATGACTCGCGCGTATGTGTATCAGTGTAAGCAATGAAGTGTGAGTTGCCAGCGATTTTGATCAGAAAATACATGACGGTCATAAGATCTATATGTATATGACAAGTCATTTGAAGCCATTCCAAGTAGCCCATTTATCCTTTAGTTTTAGAATAGCAAGGCAAGTGCTTTGTTTATTATATGAGTAATGATTGGAATCTCAATATTTGAGTCATAATGTTATGTGTCATTTATTTATTAGATGATGAAATTTATAGTTTATAAAATTACTTAAGTACCTTCTAATAGATGAATGACACATTAGTTGAGGCTCAAAATAGAACTTAAATGTTGGGATACATATCATTACTCTTATTATATTTATATCTCTCAAGGACATGAATTACCAATAGGTTATGAGTTCATTGGCCTCTTAAAGTTTTGATTAAACCATATATAAAATGTACTTCATTTATTTCAAAATCTTCTAGAAATTTCACTTGAAAATTTTAGAATTTACCGTCAAAATTCCTAAAATTTATCAACAATGTTTATTAACCTTTATAAAATTTATCGGAAACATCACTCAGAAGATTCATGAGATATCATTTATGGAACTATATATAAATGAAATTGTTTTAATATTGTATATTCATGAGAAATCGTAAATACCAAGTTTTTATGTAAACAATACTTTAAAAATCTTTTCCTATTCTTTTTTTTTTAAGCTATTAAGCTATTTTTTATTTTGTTTTTTACATCTATTTTCTTCCTTCTAGATTCTGCTCCTTGAAAGATGTACAAGTATTTGTGTCAATTTAGTAACTTATCTTAAGATTTTGGGCATTCTTGTGTGTGAAAATGTAATGACAAACTTGAAAATTATTTGGGGTGTTCTAATAACAAATATGAAAAATGTAATGAAAAATTTAGTGTGACATATTGAAGCAAAAATTTCTTTTCTTACCTTATATTTATGATTCGAGAAATTAATGTAACATGTCACATTAAATTTAATAGAATAATTCAAAGTTTTTTTTTGAGAAGGAATAATTCAAAGTTGAAGTCTTTTTTCTTACCTAATATCTATGGCATCTCAGAATATTATGTCTTTTTGTGCATCACTGCATTGATATCTTTTTGATTGAGAGACAAATATTAAACCAAAACTTTGATTTATTTTGTTTTTATATGTACGAGTTTTGTTAATCCAAATTTGTTTTGGCCCCCTCGGGAATATTTAAAAGCAGTTGGAGGAGAAAATTAACAAATAGTGTTAGCAAGTCCTTTTGAAACTATTTTCGGAAAAAATAAAAAGTTCTATTGAAATTTGTCTTTTACTCCTTTTCGTTCATTTTTAGAATTATTCGTTATTTTCAGCCGTTCGATTAAATCCATCGATTTCTAATTCTATAATGTTTTTTATCCTATTATGTAAGGTAACAAAATCCTTTTTATTTTTACCCATACATTTGTGGTTGAAAAAAATAACCTTACTTTAGTACTATATTACTAGTAATTAACTTGATAATAATACATTTTCCTATCTTTATCTTCACTTGAATATCATGATATTTGCTAATAATTTGAGGTTTCTTTGACTTTCATCTAATTTATTTGTGGGGGTGGATATGTTCTCTATTACATCTATTGATGCCAAAATCTGGTCAAGTCAATGTATGGACTATTAACTAGATCCCAACGTCAGCATTTGAATTTATTTTCATAGCGAAGCGATTTAGCCTATGTTGCAGTCCAAGCAGAAATTGGCGACCATGAATTGAACCCTGGGGAGCACCTGCAATTACAAAAACGGTTAAAGGCATCGAAAGTTTTTCCAGCATTAACCCTTTGATAATCAATTCAGTATCACGGATTTACTAGAAAAAAATATAATGTCTAATTTTGAGTAAAAATGAATGAAGGGAAAAAAAAACATAACAAGAACCTTTCTCCTTTTAAATAAGAGGGAAAAAAAGAGAGAGATAAAGATGAAAAAAGAAGGAGAATTCAAATTAAATTAGATGGGATAATGTAGACAGTGAAGTGTATAAAAATCCCCAAAAGCCCCTTACTTATTAGACTCTTGGGAATTTATAGGGATTAAAATCTTCTCTCCCTTGAATCACAGCATAATAGGTTTAAGGATAAGGTTTGATCCCTGATTTTTGGAAAGGATAAGAGAAGTAGTTTTGCCTAAGTCTCATATCAGGTTGACTCAACTTAATCGTCTCCTCACCAAAATCTTGCTCACTAGCTATTTTTCGGTAGTGATATACTGCAAGGCAAGCACAGTCAAGTTTCGAGGAAAGCATGAGTGTGGTTGTCCTATTTTGTCATCCAAACATCATTCCCTTAGTTTCTAGTGTGAGAGTGTAATGAAGCAAGACTAGAAACTACAAACTATATGAAAAATCTCCCTTTAGCCGTTATCAACTACCAGGTCTGCTTGACATTCCTTAACTCTTTGTATGTTATCCCCCACATTCCTTTATTGGGTACCTTGCTAGCATACATATTAAGTTTTGCTCCCGCCTGTAACCTTATCTTGTTTGGATATTAGATAGTTTACACTTAGCTCTTGATCAGCTGGATACTAGTGGGTAGAGAGTATTTATTGGCTTGTACGTTTTATAACATTAGCAAGACGAACCTATTGTTCATAAGGTGAAGCATCTGGACCAGCTAAAGCGTAGCCTCAAAGAAACAAGTTGGTATTATTTCATGCAAACACAAAAGAAGAAACTCATAATTGATCTCCCGACTTCTGGTAGCAACTGAAAGAGCAATTTTTTCTTTGTTGGAGATTATTAGGATCAGGTGGCTCCAATTGACTCTGTTAATATTCATGTTCCCTTCTACTTTTGCACAGCAAGTGGTTTGCTATTCATGTTGCTTTTACTTTTCCTGGCAACTAACTCCTCTTCATCCTTGTTGTCTTTTCTGTTTTGTAGACTCTTGGGGCGTGGATCACTCTATTGACTATGATCTGTTCGAGAGGATTCAAATTGCTTTGACTAAGAAAGCCACATGTAGAGACTTGTTGTCCCTCTAGATTAATTAATTCTCGTCTGGTCACAATCGCTACAGGTATAAACCTTATCCCTTTCTAATTTGTTTGCCTTCTCTTATTTGCTTTTATTCGATTGTTCCTCTTAGGTACATAAATGGATACTGGCAAAGATATTTTGGGAATGCTGAAGAGGAAGTGAACTCGTTTTGAAACTTGAGGCTTAGACTATGTTTCCTCTCTACCTAAAGGCTTTGATACTTCTTCTTCTACGGTTTCCCCTTCTTTCATAATGATACAAGGATGGTTAAGAAGAAGGACATTGAAGATATGAAAGGCCATACTCTTACTGAATTTATGAATGCTTTCCAGCTCAGCTTCTACTAGCTGGGTTGTATCGCGACCAACTACAATGGACAGATTGTGAGGTATAACAATAAGATGAAGACTAAAATCCAAACATCGAAGAAGATGGCTGAAGCTAAGTTTAAGGTTGAAACTACCAAGTTTAAGGAGAAACTAAAAGACTTGAGGGCTCAACTTGGCAACCAGAAGTCTTCATTTGAGTAGAGGATGAAGTTTTTTGAATCTTAATCTCAGGAAACAACTACTAGTTTAAAAGACCGTATTGAAGCTCTGGAGAAAGAGACTACTGATAGTTGTAATGTTGGTCTCGAGTTGTTCTATATCTGTCCTCGGGAAGAGCCATCCTAAGCTAAAGATAGGCAATCTGGTTGGAGCTATTGCTACCTATATGAAGGTTCAAGAAGACAAAGGAGATCAAACTCAAGTTAAACCTATTGCTATTAGTGTTGATTACGCTAAAGATATCCTTCCTTCAACTATGGATAAGGTGGATCCTCTACCAAGCATCTAAGAATTTTATGTTTGATATTTTTTGTTTAAGGGTTTTTATTTGTACCCCAAAATATGAATACCTTGTATAAATCCAAACTTTTGTGTTTTGTATCTCATTTTTAGTTTTTTGGATTTTTTGCCTACCTTGAGCAGGTTTAAGATTTAGAATCTTTTTCTTACCTTAGATGGATTTCACACTTTTTGTTCTCCTGTTCACCTGTTTAAGGCTGAGTTAGTAGGTCTAAGCCCTTATCTTACCTTAATCAGGCTTTAGGATTAAAGCCTTTACTTACCTTGAAGATTATTCACTTATTTATGGCAAAGTTTTTAAGTTTTTGCCTATTCATAACAGAGTTTATTAGGTTTTCGCCTACCCATGATAGAGTTTATTAAGATCTTACGTACCCGCAACAGAGTTTATTAAGTTCTCGCCTAAATATGGTAGAGTTTATTGGGTTTCCGCCTAGCCGTGCCAGTTTTTATTGAGTTCCCGCTTATCTATGATAGAGTTTATTGAGTTCCCACTTACCCATGATTGAGTTTATTGAGTTTTTATTTGCTCGTGGTAGAGCTTATTGAGTTTTCACCTAGCCATGGCAGGGTTTATAGTTTATTGAGTTTCTATTTGCCTGTGGTAGAGCTTATTGATTTTCACCTAACCATGGCAAGTTTTATAGTTTATTGAGTTTTTGTCTATCCATAAGAGAGTTTATTAAGTTCTCACCTACCCATGATATTATTTATTGAGTTCCCATTTACCCATGGCAGAGTTTATTGAGTTCCCGCTTACCCGTAGCAGAGTTTATTGAGTTCCCACCTGCCTATGACTGAGTTTATTTAGTTTCTGCCTACCCATGGCGAAGTTTATTGAGTTTCCACCTACACCTGATAGAGTTTATTAAGTTTTCATCTACCTATGGTAGAGTTTATTAAGTTTTTCATCTGCTCATGGTAGAGTTTATTGAGTTTCTGCATACCCGTGGCAGAGTTTATTGAGTTCTTACATATCCTGGTGGAGTTTATTGAGTTCCCGCCTATCCATGACATAGTTTATTGAGTTTCTACCTATCCATAGCAAAGTTTATTGAGTTTCTGTCTACTCATGGTAGAATTTATTAAGTTCTCGTCTACCTATAGCAGAGTTTATTGAGTTTCCACCTACCTAAAATCTATCAGCCTTTTCTTGTAGATTAAGAGTAATTAAGGACCTTAAATGGAAAAATAAAAAGGCTGCTAACAAATATTAGGAGCTAAAACTTGTGGTTGAAATAATGGACAATGATAAGAAAAGAGCTTTGTTCTGTGTCAACATAATAGTTCACGAAATGATTAGGAGTAATTATTTATCTTCTAAAGGAGGACCCTAGCCACAGCCCACCACAACCTATCATGTTCCGAATTTTTCAAACGAAAGGGATTAACCCTTTTTTTTAGGGGCGATGGCCACCATACTTGTTCTTTAAGGCTTGAAGCTCTGAACCATATTATAGCTTCTGATTCACACTGCCCTACTAATTATATTAGCCAAATTTCTGTTGCCATGCACAACCTCTCCTCCAATGAAGGTTTAGATAGGTACTTGTTTCTATCTGTTGCATAATGAAAATTTGGGGGTTGCAGAAGGTTATATTGTTCAGCTGTTGGAGATCCAGATGCCTCAGCAATGTCTAATACTGAACATGCCCTACCTGATGTCTACTTAGGATTGAGGGACAAAAAATTTCTTAAAAATGAAGCACCTTATGCTGGTAGACAAGGTGTAAGTGATAGTGAGGTATCTCCCGTGCCAAAGTCGATTCTAAGTCTATATATTGGGAATGCATATATTGTCATAGCCATTTGGACACCTCATTTAAAGGAATTACGACCTTTAAGGTCTCTTCAGATTAAGAGACGAAAAAAATGAGTATGTCTACTTTCCTAGGAAGGTTTATAAGTGGAAAAAGAGGAATAAAAAGCTGACAGATGATATAATTGAGGAGAATAGGTATGTTTTGGAGGAGCTACGTTTGCTAATGCAAGAAACTAACTGCGGCGGGTTACACATTGGGTGGCCAACTGGACAAAAGGGAACATAGTTCAATCAATGCATTGCACTCAGTTTCTTGATAAAATGGAAGCAAATCCGTCATTCGTAGGGGTACAATTTTGTTTGGTCAATGAATTCATGTCGAGTGCACATTCGTGTAAGCTCTTGAAGAAATGCTTGAGGGATTTATTTTTTAGAGACTAAGGGCAGTAATTTAAATTAATGAAGGACGCACGTTTTACGATCAATTTAATAATGAACATTTAACTAAAGAAATTAGGATTCGGTTGATTAAGGCAACCAGAATTGACATGATGCCTGATGATATTGTCGCTGAGAGGAAGCAGATGCTGGATGCAAAGGAAAAAAATCTACCTATGCTAACTTAGTAATTAGTATTTACCCTGTCTCTCTCTTTTCTTATTATAGTTGACTTATATTGTATCTACATGCCAATGAAAATCTTTCATAGAAATATTAAACTTGGTACTATTATGCTTGATCAGTATCTAAATAAAAAAAAATCTCTGAAAAGAGGACCTTGTAGTGGACATCATCCAGTGGACCATGCAGTGGACATCATCTAGTGGACCATGTAGTGGACATGTGAGTATTTTACTTTTCTGTTTTTTTTAGTATTTCCAAATTATTCTAAAACTTGCAGTTGAAATGGTGGACAAAAATGAGAAAAGAGCTTTGTTTTGTCAACATAATAGCTTGTGAAATGATTAGGTGCAATCGTTTGTCTCCGAAAGGAGGACCTTGCAGTAAACATCATGCATATACAATTAAGGTGAGTATTTTACTTTTTTTTTTAATGTTGAGCTAGTATTTCTAATTTATTAAAGCTTTTTTATTTTTGATTGGCAAAATTAGTTGGTAAATTTCTAATTGTATTCCACTAACAGACCCTATCAGTAGGTTTTGTCTTTAGTTTGTTATAAATTAGTTTTTGGAAAATTATCTAGGGCTATTAACTTGTAAAGCAATCTTTAAATTATTATTTTTATTAATGAGAGTGTCTGTGTAGATGCTTGTTGAATCAATTCTTGATTCATTCTAGATTTAATCTTCTGATTCTTGAATTGATTTCAATATTTTTAAGCTTCTGATTATTGAACTGATTTTATTCTTTGTGTCACGACTCGTTGGAAAAATGCAGGGGATGCCATATGATAAATGAAGAAATGCTTTCTTGCATAAATACTGGTAAATTACATTTAAGATTTGTTAAAGTGTAAATTAATGTGTTGCATAGTTAAAATAATAGTAAAAATTCATTATTTATATTTTATTTTTTTAGTGTGCAACCCATGATTGCCGCTTTACTAGTTATATAAAGGTTGTAGATGATCCTATTGGGCGGCCTTTGAATCCATCGAACTGTTTGAAGAAGGATCCCGTCCCACTAGTCTACTTTAATATAATAATAATAATAATAATAATAATAATAATAATTATTATTATTATTATACAAACCTTCTAGGTATTTTCATAACTCTAGAGAGATTAAAATGCAAAAATGACATAACTTGATTGAGGGTATTTTGGAGATTATGAAAATTTATTGGGGGGAGAATGGAAACTCCTAGGAATGGGAGATTGATTGCCAATCCCCCGCCTCTCCCCCTCTTCGAGCCCGGAATTAATCTCCATTCTCCAATTCCCCATTCCCAAATTGGGGTGAGTCCCACAATTCTGATTCTAATTCCCACTTCTATTTTGCGAAGCAAACAATGTTAATGATTCCAATTCTAAATTTCGATTCCCCAATTTGAGAAGTAAACACACCATTAGATTAAAGGGAGAATGTGCCAACTAACCTACAACTAAACTAACTACAATTGATAGATGTTTTGGCTTTATAAAAGCGAACAACTTACCACTTTTAGTTAGATATTAAAAAATAAAAACAAACATATTATTCACATACATTCATACTCATTTAAACACATTCAAATTTCAGATTGAAAAACAAATACTACCTTAAATAGATCGACAAGGGGCATAATTTGGTGTGCCAATTTTGTACTATGTTTTAAGTTCGAAATTAACTTTCAGCAAAGACTGATTTTTCGGTCCTTCGATTGGGCTCGGCCGCTCCTGTGGATCTTCACTACAATAACCCAAGCCCAGAAAGGATTTAAAAAAGACTAGGTCTATTGACAACCCCTCAAAATTGTTTATAAATCTCTTATTAATTGAATTTATTTAAATAATTGAATTAATTCATTTCTTTTTTTAACTGAAAATTATAAGAGTTTTGTTTTAAATTATAAGAGTTTGGAATTATGAATATAGAATTTATGTAATAAAAAAGTATAAGATTTAAGATAAATTTAAATTTTTATAATTCGAATACAATTTAAAAAAATATTTTTTGGATAAATTTTTATGGAACGATGATTAATTTTAATATATGAATGTGTATTTTACCAATTAAATTAAAAGGAGTTTAGGAAATAACATTGAAAAAAGGTGTTATAATTTGGAGGGGTTAAAAGCTCCACTCTTTAAAGAAACAAAAGTACACGGGACGATTGTCAATTTCTCCCCTATTCCAATTAATATAAATCACTTACCTCGTACCGTTTTTCTAATAGTTAATAATCCCCTTGACAGCATATTTTACAATAGTATTCTTTATTTTTAAATAGACTTTTATTTATATTTATTATAAATCAAATAAATCATATGAATGGTAATTAAAAAAATAAAGTATTAAAAACAAGTAATTTATGTTTTAATGTGAATAAAAATTAATAATAAAAACATTTTTTTGCACTTTTTTTATTTTATAAATATTTTCTTCATATTTATTATAAATTAAATAAATCATATGAATGGAAATTAAAATAAAAAAAATGAACTACTAAAACAAGAAAAATATGTTTTGACGTGAATAAAAAATTAATAATAAAATATTTTTCTTGTACTTTTTTATGTTATAAACATTTTCTTCTAATAAATATATAAAATAAAAAAGTAAAAGAAAAATATTTTATTCACATCAAAACATATATTTCTTATTTTTAATACTTAATTTTTTTATTTAAATTTCTATTCATATGATTTATTTAATTTATAATAAATATGAATAAAAGTATATTTAAAAATAGAATAATATTGTAAAATTATGCTCCCGGAGAGTCATTAGCTATTATGAAAACAGTAAGGGAATAAATGGTATATATTAATTATAGAGAATAAATGTTATATGTACAAAGTTTTAGTTTCATTCAAATGGTTGATCTGTCCTTTTGTTTTTGTTTGTTCTTTCCCCTGCTTTTATGTTGTTAAGATCTTACATAAGATAATCTGTGAACGCCGCAATTGAGCCATTTTGAAAATTATCCATTGCAACCGTTTTGTTTCGCTAAGAATTATAATAAAGATGGGTAAAATAGTAGCAGTACACTTAAGCATATTAAAAGCAACAAAGGAAATATTGAAATAAAACATTAAAAAGTAGATAAATTGAGGTGCAGATACCTAGAGGATTAAGAAACTGAACTGAAATTTTGATCTTACTTATGGACTAGATATCCTCTTCAGATAAGGGCAAATCCTTGAACAACCATTTCATTGGCAATAACCTGATTAGCAGCCTGAGAAGGATGAACACCGTCCCAGAACACATACTGAGAGGCATTGGGGCATGCTCTAGCTGACTTTAGATTGCACAGAAATACAGTTCCATTTGTAGTTCCTGTTCCACAACAACTTCTTGTTGCTTCCGCGAAGCCTAGCAAAACACAGGAGGAATGAAATTAACATTAATTATAAGCAATGCCGGTAGCATGTTTTCAGTTGACCGGCTAAATGGGTTCCTCAGTTTGTGCAATACCAAATTTTGAAGGGGACCGGACAAGATCATAGAGTGGCTTGAAAATGTCGAAAATCACAATTTTCAGACCAGGAAGTTGCTTTTGGAGATTTGATGCTGACGCGTTGACCTTCTTGTTAAATTCTTGAGCAGCAGTATTGATTCTAGAGACACAGCCCCTCCCATGATTACCAAACAAAGTTCTCGCTGCGGGAAAGCAACCCAGTGGTGGCAATGAAGTGACTCCAAATTTCCTTGCCCCCAATCCATACATATTCTTCACAACAAGGCAGCGTTATCACTTTCACTTTTTCTAAGAAACTATAGCATTTTAATTTAGAAACAAACAAGTGAGAGAAACGGCAGTGAAGATGGCAAGTTACCTTGATAAAACTTGAGAAAGATTTGACAAGCATTGAGCTATACTGTTCAGGAGTATAGACTTTGTTAAGCAATGGTTTGGCATAGTAATTCTGAAGAAAGTCACCACTCCCAGCACCCACTATGTATATTGCATCCTTGATTATGGAAGCTGATTGTGCGCGACCAGCTACCTTTGCTAGCTTACTCTGGTACTCTCTATAGTACTGCAACTGCTGAGTCAACGAAATTGCATGCTGGAACACAAAGAACGGTTGTTTAGAGAAACGAAACTTTGCATTTAATAAGATCAATACATTTTTCTTACGTTTATGATGGATGTATTGGCATTATAACCAGCTCCAGCTGAAGCAAAGTTGGCTCCAATAAGGAGGTTTTTCCCAGTAGCCTGTGGGCTAAGATATGCAGGCGCATAAGTCTTAAAGCCTAGGGTATCAGCTGCAAAATGAAATTCAAACAAAGAAATAAGAGAAAAGGGTTTGGAAATGAAAAAGGAGACGCAGAGAATGAGAAGAAGAAAGGCTAGAAAAGTAAAGAAACGGAAAAAGGGACAATCAATAGGAGTATCGTTTGTGAGTTTCTTGGAGCTACCGATAAATATTTGTACAATCTGAGTTCAAGATGAGGTATGGATCAAGGAGTACAATCAAGTTAGGAATTGATACGAATGTTAATTATTTTGATGATTATAGGGCATGACGACTGAGTTCAAATAATGATTGTGTTCTTGATTGATAGCTGGTATTCGAGAGGTAAGTGAATTCATGCATTATGTTTATAATATTTTATGAGATTGAATACAATTTTTTTTTTTTTTTGAGAAAAGATTGAATACAATTGAGTTAAAAATATATTTTGTTTAAAGAAAACTTTTTCTTAAAATTATTTATTCTAACAAATCTTTCCAAAATTTATTATGATATTGTATCAATTTATATATGACATACGATTTAACGGCCAAAATATTTTAATGTCCAAGTAATCTAAATGTTCAACGTTTAAATGTTAGACGATACAAAGTTTAAACATTTTAATAAAATACTAAATGGCTGTGGTTAATGATTTTTTGTAATTGTTATAATATAACCGATTCTTATGCATGCGTTTACTTAACAGCTCACCTCGTCTCTTAACATTTTACAAATTGAGTTTATATATGAGATAGGTTTGTTAGATGATTTATTAGGCTATTGTGCTAAGACTCTTTGGAAGAGTGAGTTTCCATGTTGATGGTAAGTGTAGTCCTCTGTAGAGTTGGCGTTTTTTCACTTACCAGTGAAGTCGGTGACTAATTTCCCATCGCAAAATCTTCCAGTAGGTTGATGATTGATAAAACTTCTTCCATAAGGAGGATAATTAGCCTTGAAATAGGTGAGAAGATGATTGTTGTTGCCAACATCTACTGAAGAATCACCAAAACTTATGATTGCAGGAACAAGTGGTGCTGCATCTTGTGCATACCCTTTGCTTGCAAATGCAAATGCCAGCACCAAAAACACAACTGTTTTCCTGCTACACAGATCCATTTTCTTTAGAGTTGATTTTGTTTTCTGAGTCTTTCAGCTGTGCATTGAACCTTATAATAAAAAGGTCAATGAGTCGGTGACCCAATTATTTCACTCTTCAGATGTGCATTAAAGGAGGACTGGAGGGGGATGGCGGTTGAGTGTAGTTAAAGTCCCTGCAAATTATCGGCTCCTGCCGGGCTTGGGCTTTGTTTTTTGTCAGGCCTAGTTTAGCCAACTTAGATTGGGCTTTTTTCAAAATGGGACTAAAAGCCTGAATTTTATATTTACATTTTTTAAAAAAGATTTATTATATTTACAAATTTATAATTTATAAAAAAAATTTTATTGGATTAAGATTTAAAATTTGGATAAATAAGTATTTTAAACTTTAAATAGAAGGTTAAATAAACATTAAATTATGCATTTTAATTAAAATAAAATATATTTTTTAATTTTTTATATATTTATTGAACCTTCAAGCCGAGCCCATGTTTTTTAGGTGAAGCCCGAACTTGACTCGAGTGTTAAGAAAATATGCCAGAGTTGAACTTACACAAGCTTTGGTTAGGTCGGGCATTTATGTCATTCCTACTGTCTGATCACTGAGCCCTCAAAGATTTACGTCCCAGCTCCTTTGTGCTCAGACAACATATAGAATCCTTAATGACGATTTCTCTAGATGTAGGTGATGAGAGGAGCTTGATAGTTGAGACTTGAGATGAATAAATAGATGGTGACATTGTGAATTGGAGCCACGATAAGGTTGCGTGTATGTGCGTGAGGTAATATATAGTGTGTTTCTTTACTGAATAATGCTGTTAGAATGTGCATCGTCATCAATGATCGCATTTGGTTTTCAATTATTTTATAACTCCAAATTTGCAATCCAATCTCAGTTTCTACAAATCTTGCCGGTCAGAAATTGGGTCCAGAAAGTGAAAAAAACTCCTGAAAAAAGGGGTCCAATTTGTATATTTCTACCCTAATCTATTAGAAATGTGGTCTAAGGCTTTTCTATTCGGTCTATAGTTCTACAGTAAATAGAGTAGCTCAATTAGGCAGTGAATTATGGTTGGGTTCACGTGTCCACAATAAATGATTAGGATAAAGAAACATCATTAGATTGTGGGCCAAATTGAAAAGAACATGAAATCTGACCGAGTCCAAGCCTAGCTAGTTCGATCTCTTCACTGGTCGGCCTTGCTGAAGTTATGTGATCAGCTCTCCGGGGGAGGATAAACTTCAATGTCATATTAATCCTAATTAAATGTCACAATGGTATGATACAAGCTCCGAATTGACATTTTAATTTTTGTGCTTTCAAAATTAAGGCGAAGCACAGTAATTACAAATGGCCTTTATTCAAAAGAACAATTCCAAAGCTAAACGCATCAATCTTCTCTAGTTGCATTGCATGGCTTTTAATTTTGCTTGAAAATTTACAGGCACCTTTTTATCAATTTAAACAAAAACAAAACATCTACTAGAAGCCAAAAGAATTAAGAAAGGAAGAAAAGTTCTTGCATGTTTTCTTTAGCTTGTAAGGCTATGGCATGTATAAAAAGAGAAAACAAATGAGGATAATGTGGTGTCAGAGGGATCCTTCACTTGGGAAATGTGGTGTTGGTAATCTTTTGTGCCAAGCACTTGGCCTCTTCAGTTGAAGGCACTTACCTGCCCGGTTTGTTCTGCGAATTTGCAACCGTTCTCTCTTGCAAGGTAGCTGAAGAAGATAGCAAAAAGTAAGGGTTCGGATTTGTTCAGTTCGACTCAGAGGTATCAGCCATGACAGCTCGCAATGCTCATCATGATGCTTACTTTTGGGAAAGAAATTGTGAGTTGTTTTCTTCTATCAAAGTTTTTACCATTTATGTTGCTTTTGTTGATTCTCTGAGAGTTTATGGAAAAGGAGGAAAATGTCCACTAAAATGAAGTAAAATAGTCAAACTTACTATATTTTGTGGCTTGTTATTAATTGGTCATTTATTTGTGCACTTGCGCTAAATTTTACAAAGTGGAAGCTCTGCACGCTTCCTATATAATGTGTTTCATGTGCCTCCTCCACTCATTTCTCAGATAAGAAATGTGGTTCCAATACTATTTATATATTTATTGATTTACAATGGCCGATTGTTGTGCATGTTCAGTATCATCGTATAATATGTCACAGAACAAGTAGCTCTTACTATGATTTGCTTTGACTGTGAGATGAAAGATATTTTTATATGACTTACTTTCTGTAGAGGCACAGTGAAATGTCGCATGTACAAAGTTTTAGTTTCATCGTAAGGGTTGATATGTCGTTTTGTTTTTGTTTGTTGTTTCCCCTTCTTATATGTTATTAAGATCGATCTTAAACGACTATGCAGAAGCCACAGTTAAGCCATTGTGAAACTTTTTATGATTAGAACAAGCAGAATGAATTGAAATTTCTCTTGATAAACAATAAGCTCCTCATTTCTATCATTTTTAAGAGAAGCTTTTTGCTTCGCTAAGGATGATAATAGAGACGGTAAAATTGTAGCTGAACACTGTATGGCAAATATTAGAAGAAACACAGGAAAATGATGTATAAACAAGTAGATGAACTGAAGCACGGACACCAAGAAGATTAAGTAGCCTCAATAGAAATGTTGATCATATCCATGGATTCGATATCCTCTTCAGAGAAGGGCAAATCCTTGAACAATCACTGCATCGGCAATAACCTGATTAGCAGCCTGAGAAGGATGAACACTGTCCCAGAACACATACTGAGAGGCATTGGAGCATGTTCCAGGTGACTTTGGATTGCACAGAAAGACAGTTGTTTCTACAGTTCCTGTTCCACAGCAACCTCTTGTTGCTTCCACGAAGCCTAAAAAAACATGGAAAGTTTCAATTAACATTAATTATAAGGGCATAAGGGCTAAGGCAATGCTTGTATCATGTTTCAATTGACCAGCTAAATAGGTTCCTGAGTTTGTGCAATACCAGATTTTGAAGGGGACTGGACAAGGTCATAGATTGGCTTGAAAATGTCGAAAATCACAATTCTCAGATCAGGAAGTTGCTTTTGGAGATTTGTTGCTGCAGAGCTGACCTTCTTGTTAAATTGTTGAGCATCAGTATTGATTCTAGAGACACAGCCTCTCTCGTGATATCCAAATAAAGTTCTTGCTGCTGGAAGGCAACCCAATGGTGGCAGTGAAGTCACTCCAAATTTCCTTGCTCCCAATCCATGCATATTCTTTATAACAAAGTAGCCAAAATCCATTATCATTTTCAACTTTTTCTAAGAAGTCAGCAGTTTAACTTGGAAAAATTAACAGAAACAACAGTAAAGATGGCAAGACACCTTAATAAAACTTGAGAAAATATTGACAAGCATTGAGCTATACTGTTCAGGAGTGTAGACTTTGTTAAGCAAAGGGTTGACATAGTAATTCTGAAGAAAGTCACCACTCCCAGCACCCACTATGTATATTGCATCCTTGATTATGGAAGCTGATTGTTTGCTACCAGCTACCTTTGTTAGCTTACTCTGGTACTCTTTATAGTACTGCAACTGCTGAGTCAATGAAATTGCATGCTGCAACACAAAGAACAGTTGTTTAGAGGCAAGAAATTTTGTATTAAATAAGATCCATAATTGTTTCTTACATTTAAGTAGGATGTCCTGTCATCATAACCAGATCCAGCCGAAGCAAAGTTGGCTCCAATAAGGAGATTTTTTCCCGTAGCCTGTGGGCTAAGATATGCAGGCGCATAAGTCTTAAAGCCTAGGGTATCAGCTGCAAAAGGAAATTCAAACAAAGAAAACACAACTTACATATAACATTACTTGAGAATCCAGTATTCTTCAGAGTAGGCATTTTTACTTACCAGTGAAGTCAGTGGCTAATTTCCCATTGCAAAATCTTCCAGTAGGTTGATGATTGATAAAGTCCCTTCCATAAGGAGGGTAATTAGCCTTGAAAAAGGTGGGAAGATAGTTGTTGTTTCCAACATCTACAGCAGAATCACCAAATGTTATGATGGCAGGAACAAGTGGTGCTGCATCTTGTGCATACCCTTTGCTTGCAAGTGCAAATGCAAGCACCAAAAACAGAACTGTTTTACTGCAATACATATTCATTTTCGTTAAGCTGGTTTTGTTTTTGAGTCTTTTAGCTGTGAATTGGACCTTATAATAGAAAGGTCAATGACCCATTATTTAAGGTATGCCTTAAAGGAGGAGGATGGAAGTTGAGAGTGGAGTTAATAAATGAAAGTAGTTCAAGTCACTGCGTGAACATTGAAGGCTTGCATATGCATTTTGTGTGTAAATTTAACCAATATCCAAGCGTGTGCTCCGTATTTTGTATTGTTATTTTCATTTTCAGATTTTTTCATGCTCAGACAATGTATAGAAACCATATTAATGATTTCTCCTGGATGTAGGTGATTAGGGGGGCTTGGTAGTTGAGATGAATAAATAGATGGTGGTATTATGAGTTGGAGCCATGAAAAAGTTGCATGTGCTTCAGTCAATATACTGTTGCTACATTGCTTCAAACTTCTAACTAGTTGCTCAGATATAGTAGTCCTGTCCATATCGTTACTGAATAATGTTTTTAAAATGTGCATCCTCATCAATGTTTATATGTGATATTCAATATATTACAACTATAAATTTCCATTCCCACACCAGTTTCTGCAAATCTTGCAGGTCAGAAGTCAAGTCCAGAAACGGAAAATATACGATCAATTTGTTATGTGCAGATCTACATTTCTACTCTAATCTAGTAGTAATGTGGTCCAAGGCTTTTTCTAATCAATCTAGTGTTAATGCAAAAAATCGAATTGCTTAATTGACCTGTGTATTATAGTTGGGGTTTACTTTTCTACAATAAATGAATTTGCAAAGACTCAAAAAGTAGGAAAAAGAAACATTGTTTGGTTTATGGGCCAAATTGAAAAGGACTTGAAATCTGATTCAGTCAATGCTTAGCTTGCTCAGTTTCTATTTTCACTGGCCAGTCCTGTTAAGGTTGCTCACTATGCAGACCAAAAGAGTAAGAAGATTCAGCCGAAGGAGGATGCAGAGCAAGATGACAGCTGTACTGCCAGCTCAGCTAAAATTAGTTAAAGTTTGTTACAAGCACATCATGCATTGTGCTGAAGTTTAGTTCGATGAGTATTAGTTAACTCTTGATTAGTTACAATTAATCATGATTAAAGAATGTATATATAAACAGCTGTACTCATAACAAAGAATTAAGATGAATGAATGCTGAAAAGTCAATTCCAGAATATTCTCTGAAATTTTCTCAGAAACTTTCTCAGTAACCGAACATTTTCATTACTGTTTTCTTTCAAGTCCTGCAGAAGCACGCACAATAGGCTCGGTTATGCCATTTTATTTTGAGCCATTCAGTGTTGATTGGCTCTATTTCACCATTCTTGTGGTACTAATCTAGCCCATTTAATCCGAGAGAAATCATATTGATAATGCCCAATGTGAAAATTAGTACGAACTCCGAATTGATATTTATTTACCAAAAACTTTATCTGTTTTGCTTTCCAAATTTAGCAGAAGCAGAATATTTAAAAATGGCCTTTATTCAACCAAGAGAAAAGCTTCCAATGGGTAAATGCATTCACAAATTTTTACTTCTACCTTGCTTCAGGACCCATTTCTGTTTCAAGATCCACAGGACTTATGTCAACTGAACTGCTTAAACTCAGCATTTGGGTTTCTGTTCTCTGAGTTTGTTTATGAGCGGTTTCCATTTTCAGGCACTCTTTTAATTCTGTCACCACATGGCTCATAGTTGGCCTTTGGAGGGAAATTGATGGCACACATTTCATTGCAGTCTCAACAGCTTTCCATACGGAATTAGTGTCAAAATTTGCTTCCAGTCTCGGATCAATGATGCTTCTGACATCCCCTCTTTCAAGAAATGGACACACCCGAGGAACTAAATGAGTGTTATTATAGCCTCTTATTACAGCAGGCAGGCCAGTGATTAGTTCTAACAGAACAATTCCAAAGCTATACACATCACTTTTCTCGGTTAGCCAATTCGATGCATAGTACCTGCAGAGGATATCAAATTAAAAAAAATTTCACGTATGAAACTTTTGGCCGCATAACATGCAAGTTCAGCTTTTCGAAATTAGATAGACTTACTCTGGATCTAGGTAACCGACCGTGCCAACAACTGATGTCGATAGATGACTTTCACTTTCAATTGGGAAAATTTTCGAGAATCCAAAATCTCCTAATTTTGCCTGCATTTTTTCATTTAACAAAATGTTGGCAGTCTTTACATCTCTGTGAATTATAGGCGGCTTGCAGCCGTGATGCAAGTACTCTAGTCCTGTACATTTCATTGTAGAATATGTTAGCGTGGCTGTGACTGATGAAAATTAGAGAGATCAAATTTATTAATCGGTTAATCTGTTGTCTTCACCTTGTGCTGCATCAACTGCAATTTGAAGTCTCTCTTTCCAACTCAAGGCTTCTTTTGTTTTATCTGAAGGAGGAGGAAAAAAAATGTAAAATCATTTTAATGTGTTCTTTATAGTTTATACAAACATGAAGATTGACTAAAAAAATACCAAATAGATATTGCTTCAAGTTCCCATATGCCATGTACTCGTAGACGATTCCAAAGTTTCCACCATCATTGCAATATCCAACAAGAGAAGCTAAGTTTCTATGATGAACTCTCATCAAGAGCTGTGCCTGTATACATCAAAATGACACAACTATAAATGACCAAAATAAAATTATGCTGGGGATAAATTTTTATAGTAATCAATCAAATTGTACCTCAGTTCGGAATTGCTTTAGCCCTTGTGCTGATGATGCAGATAGCATTTTGATGGCAACTTCAGAACCATCAACCAAGTAGCCATGGTAAACTGTTCCAGACCCTCCCTTTCCAAGAATTCTCTGGAAGTTATTAGTGATATTCACAATCTCAGAGTATGTAAACTGTTGATTATCTGATTTTAAAGACCCTTCTTTCTTTGAGTGAGAATTATCGACATTCAGCCTTGCAGCTTGAATCAAAGTGCATCATATAGTTAGCATTTGGTCTACTAAGCAAAATTCCTGGAATTTAAAGCTTAAATTTTATATACCTCGTTTTCGTTTATAGGTCCAGAAAATAAGCAATGCAATTAAAATTACTAGCAATGAGACACTGGCTGCAACTACTGGCATCACAATGTTTCTCTTTTCCTTCTTGCATGGAGCTGACGAACAAAGATCTGGGTTTCTGCCAACGCTGTTATTGGATAAATTGTTCTTAGAGAAACACATTGAAGTTGGAGAAATGGGAAAGAAGCTGATTTTGTTAACAGGATATCAAAAGTATTATCATTCACCATGGCAAAATAAAATGCAAACCTCAATAAGAGTGTTCCATTATGTGACCTTGCCATGAGAGATGTGGGAACTGAACCGGAGAGTTTGTTTCCTTCCAAGTTCCTGTAAATACATACTCAATTCAGATGATCCTGTTTTCCATAAAATCAATATCAAGATATGCCATTAAAGCTCAATAACTTACAGAACTCTCAAGTGTGGTAGTTGTGAGAGAAATTCAGGAACTGATCCGGTCAAGCTGTTGTTCGATAAGTCCCTTGAGAAAAGCAATCGTCAGATTAGGACCTTTTGCAAATAATTTTGAAATTAGAAGATAAATGATCACATTGTGCTTGGCTTACGCTTACAGATTCTCAAGTGACTTTAGATTGGACAGTGAAGGAGATATCTTGCCTGTCAATCCTTGTGACGCTAGATTCCTGCAGATGATTCATAAATAAACTTTTATAAGTTTTTATAGCTAATCAAACTACATCTAGTCTTATATGTAATTTTTCAAATCACTAGGCACAAGCACCCACAAAGAGATAATTTTTGGGGGCTTGTAACCGTTGTAGCTGCAGTTCAGACCACCCCAAGGATATATTGGAGAACATGGATCTCCTTGCCAGCCTTCACCCACCTGATAGTTCAACTTGATGTCCATGATTGCATTGACTGATATTTTGAAAGAAAGATCGGTATCAAAATATAGCTTACACTTTAGCCTTTAAGCACAACAGAAACATAAAAGCATAGCAAGAACATACCATCATCTTGGTTCGTTGGTGCTTGTAAGGTATCTCTCATAATATATATTTCCATTGCGTTTAGAATAGGAGGGAGGGTGGAATTTGATGTTTTACACAAAGCAAATCTGAGCTTGCTTCCTCTCACCGGCTGTGTGGTAAGTATAGTTGTTGAACGTAGGTACTTAGGAACAACTGACTTCTCCCACAAGTTACCATTCAGTTTTATGCTGAATTCTCTATATTGGTTCCCTCGGAGGCTTTGAAGTTCAGCAAAGTGCATGTACACATAGAACTGTAACGTTGGATCGTCAGTTTCAAAGTCAAATTCCAATGAATCATTAACGTTCATTGGCTGAACAGCAGTATTCATAACAGTTGATGGCAGTCTATACTCAGATAAAACCAGGGAATCAATGGTGAATGAGGTATTGATTGATGCAGAACCAGGGTAAGGAAACCACATTCGATCATAGACGTCATCTTTATACCTGAGTAAAAGTATGTTACTTGGAACAGAACTTATGATATCTAATCAACCCAGATAAGCATATAAAATTTTTCTATCAGCCGAAATTTATCTAGTAGGCTCACATTTCGAAATAAAATCACTTGGTACCTGATTATCTGATTGGTTGTTGAACCAACATCAAGGCGCCGGTATAACACTAAGGCTCCGGATTGAGTTCTGTAAACGGTATTATGGAAATGCCTTAGCTCTAATGCTGAAATGAAAGGAGTTCCTTTACCGGTGTTGAGGAGACAAACGTTAATTTCATCCATTAAGGCTGAAAGTATAATCTCTTTAATTACAACATGAGATGCGTTGTCGAACTTTACACTGTCCCATTGGTTAACTCCAATGTATAGATCAAATTCAGGCAGCTTGTCTTCGTCATCATAATCCCCATACATGAAAGAAGCCCTGATGAAGTAGATTGTTTCTTTGCCTTCTGGAGGTCTAAGTGAGTAACAATTTCTATTTCCTTCGGGGAAACTTCTAACAGTTGCGTAGGAGTTTTGAAGATTTGCAGACATGAACTTTGAAGAAATGTTCTTATTCACTCCACTTCTGATAAATTCTACATCCGATTTGTAACATAAGAGCGTTTTTTCATCAGGGTACATGGAACCTGCCGGTATTCCACAGTCTATGCTTATAGAGCCTACAGTAAGTTACATAAACCAAAAAAATTATAAGAAAAATTAATCATCCAATTAATTTGTTATTGTCAAATTTGATTGTAATTACATTCACAAATTGCAAACATTGAAGTACTTACCTCCTATGTCATCTAGTTTCCTTCTAGCATGTTTGTGACCGACGAACTTCTCAGTCTTGCCAAAAGATGTAGCATCAGAAGCCAAAACTGTTGGTTTCTCAATACATGCACAAATGGCAAAGAATGATACGACTATAAACCTCATCATTGAATCATAAGCCTTACTGCCTCTACGTTTTGAACCCATTTCTTCCCTTTAAAGGTAGCCATTAATGGAGTCTTGTGCATTATTTATAAAGTGATTAAATAGAACAGCATACATGAGAGGGACTATACAACTTGTTTCAGTAGCTCTGTGCTTTATTATTTTCAGTCTTTCGTGGCATCTTTGAGGCCATGTTGTGATTGATAATATACATAGTCAATAAAGATGTGCCTTGGTGTTCAGAATTTGTAAACAAGTGTTCATCTTTAATGCTAGAGCTAGATTTTCTCCTCTGCGGTCCCAATGTTTGATCAAATAACCGTTTCCAATTAATATGACATTGTCTGAAATTGATGTCCCAATAGAGATGATTACAACATGATTTACACAATCCGTTATCAAATAGTGAGATATTTCAGTGGCTATGACATGAATTGCTTTTCTGACTTGAGCTGTATTTAAGTGAATAACAGGACTGTAATTGTTAACACATTCAAGCACATCAAATTATTCAAGTTAATAACAGGACAAAATATCATCATGAACAAGTATATACACATTATGGAGCGCCATTTTGAGACGGAGAATCAGCTGATGACATGGTGCAGCGGCAGGGGCAACATCCGCCTGGTGTCCGCAACGCACTCAATCTAGACGGTATTTGGGTCCCAATTTCCTAATATTAGGCAGTGATGTCGTAAAATATTAATTTTACTAATTATGAAATTCATTATCATTTAATGTCCTGTCGAATAATACCAAAAGTAGGTCTAAGACCCACATTTGGTGTCGATTGAGCCCAACAATGTCATTCAATTCAAGCATGCTAAAGGCGTTTAGCAATAGAAATGTTTTTCAAAATAAAGATAATTAATTAGCCCAAAGCCTTAAGACTAAAAGAGATTATTTTTTTTTACAACCGTCCTAGCCGTTACACAATTGATTAATTTCAGTGTGGAATTAACTGGACGAGAATACGAATAATATGCCAGCTCCTTCCTTTTACATCTCTCTCTTGAAACTCTTAGGACTATTGTTAAATTTTGAAATATTTCCAATCATAACATTAATTTTATTGTTAAATTTTTCATTTCTCAAAAAATCTTTTGTTTACAAAATACTTTGCATTGATCTTGAATTATTTAAAATAGACGTGTTTTAAACTAAGAGTACTGATCTTGTGCGTGATTGCACACATTGTCGGTGTTTATTGATGGAGTTATGGGCCCTACAACAAAGCTCCACCAATGATAAATCGCCACGCACGCAATAGAGCACTGAAATCTTTTAGGCTAAATTTTCTTAGGTCACACACACTCACAAGTATACATTGTCGACCAGTTCTTACACTAATTCTTCTAGTGACCCGCATCGCATTGCCAAAACTTTATTAATCATGTTTTCATATAATTTAGAGATATCCTGAAAATTACTATTTTACAAGGGGGTAATCGGAAATTTTTCCAAAATTTAATGCCAAAACTTTGTGCATCGACTCTGGGATATTGGATCATATAATTGATTAGGACAAATTTTTTTTTTAATTTCTTATTTTGTTGAACAAGTCAATTGGTTTACGTAAATAAATAATTACGAAATTTGTGCAAACAAATATAACACCACGATATCCCTGTGTCCTCTGAAAAGTTAATCTACGATGCCATTGATTCATTGATGAGCCTAACTTTGCATCTCACTGGAGTACTAAAAATTACATTCACGCTCAGATCAAATCATTTAGATCGATCAACACAGCGGATACAAATTAAGAACATGCATGGATTCATCTTATTGTACTCCAATAAATTAAAAATATACAAAGCATAACTCTTTATGCTTTCTTGTTCATCATGTGATCAAAACACCCAGTAAATATGTAAAATTTACTTAACTATGACGACCAATTTATTTATTGTAGTCGAATTAAATTATTTTCAGCAGCCGCACTTGCAACATTCACCCGGTGGTGCAGGTGCACAACAAATGCAATCCAGACAGTAGACTTTTGGTGGGAATGGCGGCAGCTTCTTTGCTCGCATCACTGCGCCGAGATCTGCATATATATGAAATAAACCTTAATATACATATATATATATATATATATAAATCAAAACGGAGGATAAGCGATTTTATTGAGGAAAGAAAATTTGAAGAGCATTAAAAGATTTTGGAAGAAACACTCGTACGTTAGATGGAATTTTTTTAATTAAAAATTTGAAAAAACTTTTAGAAAGAAAATCACCATTAGCGGCAGATTTAGAAGCTGCTTCGCAATGCAACATTGGAGACAACACAACGGCAAAGAGGAAGAGGGTAAGCAGCACGGATCTTGAACTGATTAATCGTGCCATAGTCTTTCAAATTGAAAGCATGCAATTAAAGAGAAATTAATGTACTAGCAGTAGTATTATAAATGCTCTGATTAATTATCACCGCAAATGGGTGACATATTTATAGTCACACGATGTGATTTCAATTCGCAAAGTCTTAATTCGAAAGGGTTGATTTTGCTCCTTTTCCGATTGAGTGCAGTCTGGTTACGTTTACGTTGAAACTTCCACAGCACCAACCTAATTACGTACTTCTCAAGTCGAAGACTTTTACAATTCAATTGAACATTGATTTCTAGGAGTTGATTCCACCACCTTTGTAAAACGTTGTACGTCGAATTTAAGGCTCGTTTTGGTTGAATGAATTGAATTAATTTATTTTGAATAAATAGGAAAATTAAGCAATAATAATCTGTCATAGGCAAGTTGGCATGCAAGTGGTTAATTTATATTCTTAAACCTTCATATATATCTGCTGGCAACATGCAAATTTTCTGCTTTGGATTATTTCGTTTTTATTAATTATTATTATTATTTATTATTCTGGAGAGGCACGTTGGTCTTTTTCATGTTAATTAATATAGGGGCAATATTTGACCAGTTCCTAAACATTTTCTAATATAAAGCACATAGCGTAGCACCTCCTAATTCCTTTTCCATGGGCACCAGGACCCCTTTGAAAAACAGTGAGTGACGAAATATTGTGGTCCGTATTATATATCCAGTAGGCTTGGATTTGTAATTAATTAATGGGGGGAAAATAATCATGAAACCTGATTTATGACAATAATAAAGGAACACAACCATAACAAAAAAAATTATCTTGTAATGATTATATAAAATTTTATTTAATGATTTTATTTTTTTAAAAGAATTCTCAAAATTCACTACGTGACAAATATTTTGTTATGATTATGTCAGTGTTTGATGTATTTATCATTGTTCTATAGTTGACCTTGACCAGTTCTTGGACATTTTCTCGGGGCCACATGGCATCTCTATTCCATGGACTCCGACAGTCCGAGTCAGTCACCTTGAAAAACTGAGGGTAGAAACCTTTGCAGTCCATAACACACTATCATATTTATTAAATATGGACGGGACTATTTAGTATTTACACAATTACACTTACTTTATATATTATTTTGAGTATTTTATTGTTTTATTAATTTATTTTTAAAATTTAAATAATTGAGTTTGATTCTAGATCCTGTTTAAAATATTAAAAAAATTCTCACTTAAATCTTTAGCTCATCTTCATTTACTATGCACACCTATAAGAATATTTAGGAGGCCTCCTTACATTCTACAGTTTCAGCACTCAAAAAAATATAAAATAACTCAAAATTTAATCAGTTTTTAATTATATTTGTAATATCAACAATCAACAATATAGTAAGAAATTTTAAAAAAGCATAGTCAAGAAGATATCTTTTTTTTACATCGTTTAAAATTATTATTTCAAGAAACTATTTTTTTTTTACTTTAAAAGTGAACCAATAAATATAATAATTTTCTTTATAAAGAAGAGCACAAAAAATTTTATAATGTTAAATAATTAAAGTTTTTTTAAACAAATAAATAATTTAATCTTTTTCTTGGGAAACTAATATTGGATTAACAGTTAAACAATACTATTAAATATAGCTCTTTAACATTAAGGTTATTAAATATAGAATATGTATAAAAATTCTTAATAATAAGATGATTATTAATTAAAGAGAAGCTTGAAAAATATGCTTTCTTATTATAAGTAACTTTAAAAATCTATTAATTTGAATATATCAAGGAAATAAAAAAAATCTTCCTAATATATAGAGCATAAGCGACTACAATGAGGCCTTTCTAACAAATAGGGCCCTAGGCAATTGCCTAATTTGCCCGTGCTTAAAGCCACTCCTGCTAGCTTATTGCACCTCACGGTTGTTTTGTCTTTTCTTTTTTCTTTTTTCCCCTTATATTGCTTTTTTTTTTGTTATTCCTTTTGTACTACAACAATTGATACTAATGCTGATTAAAAAGAAAAATAATAATTGAACCTAATGTTTTTTCTTTCTTTAAATCATACATACACTGCGAACGATTTCCAATTTAGACAAATGACTGTTTTATTAGACATGAAGAAGCAAGTTTTTGGGTTTAAAATAAAGATTAATTATAAATAAATGGGTGTCCAAAATAATAATCTTATGTTTAATTATACTAAATTGTCAATAAACGTATAATACATTATGGATAGTTTTGTAATTAAAAAATTTTTAAAATATAAGTGTTCAAACTATTTGGATGGGGCTATTTGAACCCACCAAAATATTCTTCAAACCCATTTTTACTTTAAAATATTTATTACTAAAATATCCATTAATGAATTTACTATTAAGGATAAAATTATGCAATTAAATGAAATAATTTACTCTATACACACATTTCTAAACTCTTTTTTAATTTATCATCCATCTTCATCCCTTAAAACATAAAATTATACAAACTTCTCTAATTCTTTTTATCAATGTCTCTACAAACAATTAAACTATGGAATTAAACCTAAACTCTCTCCGGTCTCTCACAGACGACAAAATCGAGAGGAAAGAATGCAACAGGGACAACGACGAGCCGGAGCCCAAAGCCAAGCCGAACGCGCTCTTCGTGAACCTTCGAGACAAGAAACCGAAAAACTGGCTCGACGAGGAGCTGGGAAGGAATTTTAGACTTGGATGATGGTTTAGAAAAGGACGAAATGGAGGCACATGACTCACTTGGCTCTTCAGGTTGGTCTGCAACGTCTGCTACATGAGAATATTATAAGGGGTGGCAAAACGAATAAACGAATCGAATTCGAATCGAATCGTAAATGAATTTGGTCAAAATTCTATGATTCGAATTCGATTCGTTTATTAAACTAATTGAAATCTCAGGATTCGGATTCGATTCGTTTATTAAACGAATATTCGGTTCGATTCGTTTAATTCGTTTACTATTCATTTACTGAATCCATAACGAAACGAATCGAATCGAATCTAGATTTGTTTACAATTCGTTTTGGAAAATATAATTAATAAATAAAATTAAGCAAATAAAATATAAAAAGGCAATAAATTTAACATCATACAAAATATAAATAATCCAAACAATATTCTACGATTAAATATGCAGTCATCCAAATACTAAATTACAAATTCTTAACAATTAAAAATAATTAAAATTCAAATTATAAACCGAGGTACTTTTTTTAATTCTTTTCATTTTGTCTTTGTCACCTTGAAAACAAGAATCCTACACCAAAAAATAAATAAAATGATATCAACTTGCCGCAACACTAAAAATAGTCACTGTAATATTTCAAATTATCAAATATATAGCAAACTTGTAAAATTGTTAAAGAAATAATAATTAAATCTACAAAGCCAATAAAAAATAAGCAAAATAAAACTTTACCAAACACACTCCCACATTAAATCATTTACAGGCACTTTTTTTTTTTTTACAAGAGTAACATTTAGCCCAAAACCCATAGCTCAAAAATAAAAATAAAAATAAAAAGAATCGCAGCATACCCCAGTGTTTGCAAACAATCAGCCTTTCCACTTTCGGAATAAATAAGTAGCACCTTTATTTTGTCAAATCTATTTTAATTTGTATGGCTTCTTGATGGAAGAATGAAGATGTGACTTGAGATAGCAGCCTAAGAGATAAAGAGAAGAAAGAAAGAGTGAAATGATGAAATGAAAAAATTAAGGCTTGCTGTCCTAATTCTTGATTCACCTATGGCTTGACTTATTATCGTCAAAAATTACTATATTAACCTTCAAGTTTTAAAAAATTTTCAAAGAAATTTAAGGACAAATAAGTAATTTAATTAAACGAATAAACCGTATTCGATTCGTTTATAACTCATTTATTAAACAAATCCTAAACGAATCAATGTCCTCAAACCCGAATTCGATTCTTTTAATTAGCGAATCGAATCGAATTCACCCATTTATTAAACGAATCAATTTTTTTAAACCCAAACCCATTTAATTCGCATCGAATCGAATCGAATAAACGAATCCTGACCCAAATTGCCACCCCTAATTTATAATGATGAAGAGTGGGAGATTAAGTCTAATATTGGCAGGCAAGCCAAAAAAAAAAGTCTAATATTGGCAGGGATTGTGCGCTTAATAACGAGGCAATTATAATTTCTCTTTTACTCTTTATAGATGTTATTTCTGTTCATATACACTTATTCATTTTAACTATCCAATTTATATAATAATGTAAAGTATTTAAAAAAATGATGATGTTAAAGCACTAGAGGTTGGAAAAGAACTGTTAACCCAATTTTGGTTGTGTTAGCCTTTGTCTTTTGATTTTTTCTATTATTTTACTACAAAACAGGAACAATAGAATGTTGAGATTTTTTTTTCCTTGTGTGCACAGTAGAGATTTTGATTACAAGAACAAGTGTTGCTGATGGCCATAAACCGATTCTTATTTTTGCCATAAAGCGATTCTTTTTTTTTTTTTAATTTAGTTAATGAACATAATGGGTTTAATGAGAAAAAATAACATTATAATAAAAATTGGGTTTAGTAAGTAAGGGTATATTCGGTACTTTAAGTAGGTTTATTGAGTAAATTTAAAATTTTAAAATTTGAAAGTGGGTTTATTTAGTAAATAGATTTAGTGAGTAGTTTAATGAGTTCAAATAACCCCACACAAAGTATTTTTTTAGATTGCAAATGGTCCCACACACATTCATTATTTAGAATGACATTTGGTTTACTTACAATATTTAGTTTGTCTAAAAACCTTATTCTGCAAAATGATTGAGAAACCCTTAAATTTTGCAAATCTTTCATCTTCTCAATAAATGAATAAATAAATCTTTCAAAATATTGAGTTGTTTAATTAATTAAATTCTAAAAACAAAAACAAAAAAACGTATAAAAGAAAAGCCATAATAGTCATAATAGATTCATAAATATGCCAAGGGAATTGTAAACTGATCCATATATTATTACAATAAATTAATAGACGCACTTTTATTCTCTTATTCATATATAGGACTGGGCTATATTACATATAATGTAACAACAACAAATCTATGCGTTGTCACTAATAACAACTCAATTATTTCACATGTTATATTTTTTTTTATCTTTAGTGACAACTCAAGCCTTATTATATGTTACGTTATATGTGTAACATAGCATGACCCTCGTATATATTATGTTTCAAAGCATCCTGATTGATATTCAGCAGCCGCACTTGCAACATCGACCTGGTGGTGGAGGCTCGCAACACTTAACACAATGCGGACACACAATTGTAGGTGCCAAAGGTGTTTTCTTCACTCCGCTAAGGCCTGCAATAATTGATAAACATTAATACCTGTCAAAATGAAGGATAATATATAGGCGTTTTAATTAATTTCTACTAAAAGGAATTAGAGAAATTTTATAGATTTTTACAGAAAGCGTTTTCTTTAAAAGTACTTTTATGAAATATATGTAAAAAGATGTCGTATATTTGTATATGAGATTACCATTAGCAGCTGTTAAACGAGCTGCTTCGCATGGCAACATTGGAGACAATACTATGACGAAGATGAAAAGAGTTAGCAGCATAGATCTTGGATTGTTGCCTGCCATATCTTAGTTATTGTAAGCTCAATTTTATTTTTTTAATAAAAAAATGTAATTATTATATGCTTCAATTAATATCGCTAATGAGACATATTTATAGTCAAAAGATGTGATCACATAGTCTAATTAATTAGATAAATTAAACTTCCAAGTTGGAACCTCATACTTTTGAAGTCTCTTAGATTTTTACCCCACAATTTCATATATATTTTCTTATTGTTGAAATTTTGAATTGACTCCAAGTCTACCACTTCAATTCCTTAAGAGTTGATTACACACCCACTATTGAACTTTCTTAGATATCTTCCTAAAAAGATTAAATTACTTGATTGTAGTATACAGTTTCGTGTTTGGAAATAAAAAGTTGTGACTTCTGAAGCATAGTCCACCATTTCCTAAACATTTTCTAGGAGCCAATATTTTCCTTTCCATGGTCTCCAAAAAATTGCTTTTGAGAAATAGAAAGTAGAAAGAAATATCGTGTTCCTCATTTTCTTTGCATCATAATGATACACCATGACCATTCATATCTTTGGGATCACTACTCATTATGTAGTCACTAATTAAGTGAAATGATTTATTCGTTTTAATAAATTTTTTTGTGTTATTTACAGTTAAATAAAAAACCTTGATTTGTAAACTGTTCCTATTTATTTAGTTTTTGTTTATTGATTTTTTTAAAAATTATCTATTACATCTCGAAGTCCACCATTATGATTTTAAAGTCCAAACTTTATTGTTGAAAAATAAATAGTAACTTTTGTATACACAACGTTTGTTCTTAGTTTTTAAAAAACACTCAGCATCGGGCCACAGGTTTATAATAGTAAAAGAACTCAAAAGAGATGTTATTTTGTTACAATTTTATAATATTAATGATGTAATAAATAATTTTTTGTTGTAAAATGAGAAATACTAAAAATGTTTTTATTACATAATTAATGTTACATTAATAGTTTTCCCTTCCGAGCTCGTAGTCTGTCGAGAAGACTGTCAATGCTGGAATTCTCTGAACCTGCACCGTTTTTGCCGCTACTCCACCTAACGGTGCGTTTTACTACAACAGGGCGAAATTCAGTCCAGTGTTCTGATTGGGCCTAATGTTCACTTCGGCCTGTCTAGGCACCAGGCCCAATTGTGTCTAGTTGTAACGAAAATGGAGCCGAAGATCGTTATAGTTTTTAAAATGTAACATGATCTAGTTAATATTGTAATTAAATTGTTTTTACTGTTAATTATCAGTTCAGGGGTGCCTTATAAAACTCTTAATTAAGTCAGCTGGTTTACACATAAAGCGACTCGGAGTCTCCGATAGTTGTGATACTTGTTTGTTACAAATAGACTTGATATGTATTTAATTGAAGACAAAAGACATGGATCGAATTCACATGACGATGAATCCATATTGAATTACAATAGAGTAGAAACTCGTTGTTTCTCTTATTAATTCATATCAGCCAGCTATATATATATATATATATATATGGGTCTCAAAAACACTTGGAACCGTATATATATTACTTCAGCATATGGAGACCTAACTTTGAACTGTGTTTTTCATTAGCAGCGGCAGGGGCAGCATTTGCCCGGTGGTGGTGGTGCGCAACACACGCATTGTGGACAGAACTGTACTGGTGGTGAAGGCCGTATTGGTGCACGAGTAGGCACCTTCTGCTGAGGTGCACCTGATAAATAAATGACAATAATTCAAAAAGCATTTTTATTTGAAAACAGCTTTTAAAAGAACATGCCAAATAAAAGATAAAAGTGGGAAATATACGAGTATGCAATTACCAGTAGGTTGAGCAGCTTCGAAAGGTAATATTGAGTAAAATACCATGGCAAAGATGAAGAGGGTCAGTAGCACAGAGCTTGAAATTTTGCCTGCCATTTCTTTTAAATTGTGAGAAAAAAATGTAGCTGTGATTGCTGAGATTTTTCAATGCATATGAGAAATTTAATGTTTCAAATTTAATGCACTGAAAGGGTTGTGGTAGTCTGGATTTTATTTAATGTTTCTCTTATGTTTTTAAAATTTGAATAAAAAGGACCTTGTGGTGAACGATGGATTCATCGAAAGCACAGCCAACAGGGAAAGTGTCACCTGTAAATGCAAATGAGATCAGTCGTCTGAATGGTAACAACAGGAGTATGCTGCTGTAGACATACACCTTCGGCTTAATTTCAAAGCACAACAAAGCACAGAGTTTGGTAAACGCCCACATTTACTCGACAGCTAATGTTTACCAATCATCTATTCATTTACACAGATTAAAATACAAAAGCACCTAATCAATCTCAAGCATACCCTATATGCATTTTCTTGCTAACAGTTATACTATCTAACAATACAAGCATGAAGCATTATTGTGCTATAATTTAAGAGAAAAATGATGGGGAAAAAAGTACCATGGATAAGGCCAGTCAAGTGAAGCCAATCTTCATCAGGATAGTCCTTTCTGATAGCTTCAGCAGTCTGCAACAAGTGCTCAATTTGAGGTTCATCCAGGTCTGGGTCACTCTCTTCCACCACTTCATTCAGAAGTTCACAGCATTCCCATATGCTCATTTCCACTCTGTTTAATTTGCCATACTCCTCCCTCATCTTCTTCACCTGCCCTTCAATTGAAAATTACGTGTTAAATTTATATAAATGTTCGGATTAATTTTTCGATTTAATGTACTATGTGACTGAGAAATTGATTGCTTACAAAGTCGTGTGTCTGATTAATGTGATTGATTCTGTAGAAATTCTCCACTCCTTCTCGCCTTTCACTTTCAGCATCACAATCTCTGTTCATAATACACATATGAACGTTAGATCAATCATAACTACAAAATTCAGCATAAATTAAAATTTAGAAAAACTAGAAGTCGATCATGAAAAGGGAGCGGCAGAGTTAAGATTTTGGTTCAATGGGACCTATAATTAAAAAGAAGAAAATAAATTTTTTAAAAAAAAAACTTTGATTTAGACTATAAAATTTAGTTTATACGGGTGTGGACGAAACCGAATGTTTGAAGTCAAACAAATATAACTATGCAACAAAAGTTAATAGTATATAGTAAATATAATTTTTAAATGATAATTTTATTAAAATTATTAAAGATATAATATATTTTTTATCATACAAAAAAAATTATATCAATATAGTTTTCGATCTACAGCAGCTAGTGTTTACCAAATACTTTAGTGCTATAGCTTTTAAGCTACAACTGTCTAACCTTAATCCCAAACGCACCCTGAGTCATCTTGAAAAGCTGAGCCCCGTAACATCTATCATATTTATTATGGATAGGACTATTTACACTTTATATATAATTTTAAATATTTTATTATTTTATTAATTTAACTTTAAATTTTAAATAATTGAATTTTATTTTGCATATTCTTTAAAATATTAAAAAAATTCTCATTTAAATTTTTAACTCACCTTTATTTGTTCTGCATGCCCATAAGAATATGTAGTACAACCTTAAATCTACATTGATAAACTCTTATTGTAATCATATTTTTCTTAGCTTATTGCACCTTACGGTTGTTTTGTCTTTTTTTATTTTCTTTTTCCTTTATACTGCTTCTTTTTTTTTCCTTTATATTGCTTCTTTTTTTTTCGCTATTCTTTTTGTACTACAACAATTGATCCTAATGCTGATTAAAAAGAAAAAAAAATAATTGAACATAATGTTTTTTCTTTCTTTAAATCATACATGCACTGCGAACAATTTCCAATTTAGACAAATAATTGTTTTATCAATAATATTAGGGATCCCAACATTTGAGTCTCAACTTGAGTCCCAATACTATATGTCACTCATCTATTGGATTATGGATTTCTTAGCTAATAAATTTACTTAACTACCATCCAGTAGATGAATATCACATCAGTTAGGACTCAAATTAGGACTTATTTATTGGGATACATAGCATTACTCTTGTTTTATTGGACATGAAGAAGCAAGTTTTGGGGTTTAAAATAAAGATTAATTATAAATAAATGAGTGTCCAAAATAATAATCTTATGTTTAATTATACTAAATTGTCAATAAATGTAAAATACATTATGGATATTTTTTAAAAGTTTTAAAATATAAGTGTTCAAAGTTTTTTTTTTTTCAGCAGGCAAACAGTCCCACACACATTTATTAATTAGAATGACAATTGGTTTACTTACGACATTTAGTTTGCCTATAAACCTTATTCTGAAAACCAAAGATGGTTGGTGTAAGTGGTTCGGCACTCTCACTCCTTAAAAGAGGTCAGGGGTTCAAGCCTCGCTCTCGTATGGAGTCACTACTTTAGCCAGCACTTTACCCTTTACGAGCCAATCCGGTGCGCGCGCGGATTAGTCTGGGTTGTGATACAGGTTTAAAAATACCTCCCATAATTGGGGCCCACCCAAGACCACCTCGTGATTCAAGCAAAAAAAAAACCTTGTTTTGAAAAATGATTGAGAAACCCTTAAATTTTGCACATCTTTCATCTTCTCAATAAATAAATAAATAAATCTTTCATAATATTGAGTTGCTTAATTAATTAAATTCTAAAAGCAAAAAAAAAACAAAAAAGGTATAAAAGGAAAGCCATAATCGTCATAATAGATTCACAAATATGCCATGGGAATCATACACTGATCCACAAATTATTACAATAAATAGACACACTTTTATGCTCTTATTTGTATATAGGACTGGACTTACATATAATGTAACAATAACAAATCTATGCATTGTCACTAATAACAACTCAATTGTTTTACACATTATATTTTTTTGATCTTTGTTGACAACTCAAGCCTTGTTATATGTTACATTATATATCTAACCTACCATGACCCTCGTAAATATTATGTTTCAAAGCATCGTGATTGATATTCAGCAGCCGCACTTGCAACATCGACCGGGTGGTGGAGGCTCGCAACACTTAACACAAAGTGGACACACGATTGTGGGTGCCAAAGGTGTTTTCTTCACTCCGCTAAGGCCTGCAATAATTGATAAACATTAATACCTGTCAAAATGAAGGATAATATATAGGCGTTTTAATTAATTTCTACTGAAAGGAATTAAAGAAATTTTATAGATTTTTACAGAAAGCGTTTTCTTTAAAAGTACTTTTATGAAATATATGTAAAAAGATGTCATATATTTGTGTATGAGATTACCATTAGCAGCTGTTAAACGAGCTGCTTCGCATGGCAACATTGGAGGCAATACTATGACGAAGATGAAAAGAGTTAGCAGCAGAGATAATCTTGGATTGTTGCCTGCCATAACTTAGTTATCTTAGTAATTGTTATATGCTTCAATTAATATCGCTAATGAGACATATTTATAGTCATCAGATGTGATCACATAGTCTAATTAATTAGATAAATTAAACTTCCAAGTTGGAACCTCATAGTACTTTTGAAGTCTCTTAGATTTTTACCCCACAATTTCATATATTTTTTTTTATTGTTGAAATTTTGAATTGACTCCAAGTCTACCACTTCAATTCCCTATGAGTTGATTACACACCTACTATTGAACTTTTGTAAATATCTTCCTAAAAACAGATTAAATTACTTGATGGTAGCTTACAATTCGTGTTCGGAAATAAAAAGTTGATGTTGATGATGGCTAGAAATAAAAAGTTGTGACTTTTGAGGCATAGTCGACCATTTCCTACACATTTTCTAGGAGCCAACATTTTCCTTTCCGTGGACTCCAAATTGCTTTTGAGAAATAGAAAGTAGAAAGAAATATCGTGCCCC
Organism: Clausena lansium; assembly: GCA_030449835.1. NCBI lineage: Eukaryota > Viridiplantae > Streptophyta > Magnoliopsida > Sapindales > Rutaceae > Clausena > Clausena lansium. The sequence goes on from JASUUF010000369.1 coordinate 5,690,425, forward strand.
TGATTTTCTTTGCATCATAATTATACACCATGACCAGTCGTATCTTAGGGATCACCACCCATTATGTGATCACTAATTAAGTGAAATGATTTATTTTATTCGTTTTAATAAATTTTTTTTTGTGTTGTTTAAAGTTAATTAAAAAAGATTGATTCGTAAACTATTCCTACTTATTTAGTTTTTGTTTATTGATTCTTTTAAAATTATCTATTACATCTCTAAGTCCATCATTATAATTTTAAAGTCCAAACTTTACTGTTAAAAAATAAATTAACATTTGTATACACAACGTTTGCTCTTAGTTTTTTTTTTGTTACAGTTTTATAACGTTAATGATGTAATAAATAATTTTTTAAGTTGTTAAAGCACATCGTTAATGTTCGATCAATAGTTCCCCCTCCGAGCTCTTTGTCTGTTGAGAAGACTGTCAATGCTGGAATTCTCCGAACCGTCACCGTTTTTGATGCTTGTCCGCCGAAGGGTGCGTTTTATTACAACAGAGGAAAATCCAGCCCGGTGCTCTGATTGGGCCCAATGTTAACTTCGGCCTGTCTAGATACCGGCCCAATTGTGTCTAGTTATAGTTTTTAAAATGTAACATGATTCTAGTTAATATTAATTTAAATCATTAATTTGTTTTTACCGTTAATTATCAGTTCAGTTCAGGGGTGCCATGTAAAACTCTTAATTAAGTCAGCTGGTTACACACAAAGCGTCTCGGAGTCTTCGATAGTTGTGATACTTGTCTGTTACAAACAGACTTGATGTGTATTTAATCGAAGACAAGAGGCGTGGATTGAATTCACACGATCATGGATTCTTATTGAATTACAATAGCGTAGAAACTCACTGTTTCTCTTATTAATTCATATCAGCCAGCTATATATATATATATATATAGGTCTCAGAAACACTTGGAACCGTGTACATATTACTTCAGCATATGGATTGGAGACCCAACTGTGAATTGTGTTTCATTAGCAGCGGCAGGGGCAGCATTTGCCTGGTGGTGCTGGTGCGCAGCAAACGCATTGTGGACAGAATCGTATTGGTGGTGAAGGCCTTATTGGTGCAGAAGGCACCCTCCGGAAAGGTGGACCTGATTAATAAATGACAAAAATTCTAAAATCGTTTTTATTTGAAAATAGCTTTTAAAAGGACATCCCAAATTAAAGATAAAAGTGAGAAATATATGAGTATGCAATTACCAGTGGGTTGAGCAGCTTCGAAAGGTAATATTGAGGAAACTACCATGGCAAAGAGAAAGAGGGTCAGCAGCACAGACCTTGAACTTTTGCCTGCCATTTCTTTTAAGCTATGAGAGAAACTGTAACTCTTTTTGCTCAGATTGCCAATGCAAACGATACATATTTATGCTTATAAGAAGTGATCACAGTGTGAATCAAAAAGGTCCAATTCTCACTATTCAAAATAATTGAAGTCCAAATTGTTTTAATTAGTTGAAACTTTCAAGTAGCCACCTCAGCATAATTGGACTTTTACCATGCAATTTTAAGATTCTTTGAATTTTTGAATGGATTGCCATGCCATTTTGCATCCACTTGTTTGATTACTTGTATAATGTACAAATTTTTTTTAAAAAAAAATCTTCCGGAAAATGCTTCGGCATAAACAATTTTACTTGATATGACAGTGAAAATGAAAGTTTGATGAGGTTTTATGGTTGACAAATTCCCGTGTCCTTGCACACTGTTTCAGAAAAAACGATATCATCATCAATTTTTTATCCCCAGCATTATCAATTTGTAATTATTTTAGGGCAATTTTTGTTTTATACTATTTGTGCTATTGTATTTTGTAACTATCCTTGAATCAGTCTTTATTTTACACATAGATCTTTTTTGTTTCAACTGGTCACATAAAAATTATTATTATCTTAATCGCACTGATCCTAAGATTTGTCTAAAAAAGAGATTGTTTGACTATTTTAAATTAAGGCAGTCTATACACACTTAAGCAAACATTAAGGATCTTCAATGCTTTTTTCCAAAGTCAAATGGCTGGTCAATGTGATGCGAAATGGGTTGGGCCTAGTGAAACCCAAATAAGCTGGAACTTTTACATAGGCCCCAAGGAGTGAGCCCAAAATACATTGTCTAAGTAATGTAGAATGGAAAATGCTTGTTGCCCCGAAAACGAATCCCCACTGAGCACCACCTAAGTGTAATTTATTTTATTTTATCTTTTTTATTTTTTCAATTTTTTTGCCTTTATTGCAGTTAATCGGAGTTTATTCTAGGGTTGTATATCACTGCTCATACACAGTAGAAAGGAGTCCCACGCAGAGTGGGATCTACATTCAACGCTGTGGGGGCAATCGATCCAAATCAAAAATAATTTTCCTTTAATTATTTTTATCTTTGAGAGGGACAATTTTATAAATAAAATTTGATATTATGATCAATTTTATAAATAAAATTTGATATTATGATCAATTTTATAAATTATTATTTTTTATTATAATGTTGTCCCTTGTTAATTAATTTTTTAGATCCGCCCTTCGTCCCCGAACAAGATTTGTAGGGGAATAATGCCTTAAAAAAACCCTAATATATCCCATATATATTATCAGGAAATAGGTGAGCAAGTAAACTTTGCTCAAAGTAAGATAATGAGTCAGCAAAATTTTTTTAATTTAGTTAAAGAATGGTTTATTGAACCAACAAGTGCATAGAGCAGCTAGTTTGGGACTGTTCTAGCTTAACTAAAGTCCTCGGTTCGAGGCTTAGGAATGCAGAGTTTTGCTGCCTTAGTGGTCCTACCCAACTCGAATCTTGACTAATCATCGGATACCAGATGGTTTAATACACCGAAAAAAAAAAGAACGGTTTATTGACAATATCTATATATATATATACACACACACACATATATAAGACTTTCATTTAGATTGATCAAATTAACTACGGTTATTTTTCCAATTTGAGGTTCGAATAGCTGAAGGCCAAAGCCAACAAGTGAAGCAAAGGATCTAGTTAAAAGTGGAGTAATGTCATGTATTCTGACATTTACAATTCTAAACAAGTTATATCATTTATCTATTGAATTGTAAGACGAAATAAAAATTATTACTAAAAAGTCTAGACTTAGCATTAGCTATTAAGTTTTTTTACTGTTTGGCTCATTTGTGGAGGAAAAATGGAAAGTGAAGACTGAGGACACTACAATATGATTGCAGGAGATTAACAAATAGAACTCTTTTATTAGAATTTAGAAACAAACAAATACCAAATGCATCTTACACAAACCATAAAATGCAACATTATTATTTTTCTTACAAGAACTTCAAACTAGATAGATTAGCTACTCAACAAAGCCACTATGATGACATCTCAAAAACTCATTCATCATCATACTCATTAGCTAACTTCTCTGTCTGCTAATCACACCATTACCCATATTGAGCCATTGACAGTTTCAGAACACTCTTGAGTCTCACCATTTTAGCTTCGCCGGGAAGTACTGCAACAAGAGAATTGTGTTAAGCTAAGCACATATGGATATTTATAGATGCATGTAAGCTAATTAAATAAAAATTTATTGACACTCACCTTTTCAATGAGGGAGAGATAGTAAGGCTTGACCTTTTTCACATCTATCCGGACTTTGCTCTTGCTGTATAGGTCATATTTGCTGACCGAACAAGAACGAAGAGTTAATTATTTGGAATTAAACTTATAACAAGAATGTTAAGCACAGCCACATCAAGTACTTGGACTTGCTAAAAGAGCTTTGAAGGCTCACCTGAATATTTGAAGCCACTTCAGATTTTCCACATCCTCCTCATTCATCAAGTGTTGGTATGCTTCTGATTTGTGCAGCGCTGCAACGTGAAAATTTCTTTCATTAGCGAAACTTTTACCTGAACAACAAACACATTCATGAGCACTACTTGCCAATGAAGTGCTGTCTACTTACCATAGAATGAGTGGTATCGAATGATGAAAAGAGCTGCTGAGGGCAGAGTTGTTTTGTTCTCCTTGGCCACCTGATTTGACGTTCTAGAGTTAATTCTGATCGATCTAAATTTAAGAAAATCAAAAAGTATAATTTTATAAAGGCTTGTAAAAATTTTACCAAGTACATGTAGTCATCGTGCCCCCACGACATCATTACATTGTCCAATCCACATCCTTCTGAGTAAACTCCGTATTCAGTGTTGTAAGCAGGGTTGTGGTAGTCTGGATTTTCTTTAAAATACTGCAACAACAAAGCAATAAGAGTGAAAATTTGCTCATGGCAAAAACTTAATGTTTCTCTTATGTTTTTAAAATTTGAATAAAAAGGACCTTGTGGTGAACGATGGATTCATCGAAAGCACAGCCAACAGGGAAAGTGTCACCTGTAAATACAAATGAGATCAGTCGTCTGAATGGTAACCACAGGAGTATTTTTCTCTAAATATCAACAACTATTTTGGACAAAAAGGGGGAAAAAAGGAAAAATAGCAACTCACCGACTACTGCCCATTGAGGAAGCCCTCCAAAGCTAGGAAGATTTAGCACCTTACCAAGATCTACATACAACCCATGAAACAACCAAGTTAACCAACGATGAAAAACTGAAGAGTTATCTTATACATTTTAGCTTATGCTGTTTATACATATATTTTAAGTGTTGCTTCGGCTTGATTTTAAAGCGCAACAAAGCACAGAGTTTGGCAAACGCCCACATTTACTCGACAGCTAATGTTTACGAATCATCCATTCATTTAAACAGATTAAAATACAAAAGCACCTGATCAATCTCAAGCATACCCTATATGCATTTTCTTGCCAACAGTTATACTATCTAACAGTGCAAGCATGAAGCATTATTGTGCTATAATTTAAGAGAAAAATGATGGGGAAAAAAGTACCATGGATAAGACCAGTCAGGTGAAGCCAATCTTCATCAGGATAGTCCTTTCTGATAGCTTCAGCAGTCTGCAACAAGTGCTCAATTTGAGGCTCATCCAGGTCTGGATCACTCTCATCCACCACATCATTCAGAAGTTCACAGCATTCCCATATGCTCATTTCCACTCTGTTTAATTTGCCATATTCCTCCCTCATCTTCTTCACCTGCAGGTCAATCCAAAATTACGTGTTAAAATTGTATAAATGTTCGGATCATTTTTTCGGTTTAATGTACTATGTGACTGAGAAATGGATTTCTTACAAAGTCGTGTGTCTGATTAATGTGATTGATTCTGTAGAAATTCTCCACTCCTTTTTGCCTTTCACTTTCAGCATCATAATCTCTGTTCATAATACACATATGAATGTTAGATCAATCATAACTACAAAATTCAGCATAAATTAAAATTTAGAAAAACTAGAAGCCGATCATGAAAAGGGAGCGGCAGAATTAAGATTTTGGTTCAACGGGACCTATAATTAAAAAATATGAAATTAGAGAGGCTATGGTATAATAATTATGAATATGAGGGGGTAAACAAAACATTTGCATGAAAATTAGTTAAACTAAAGCCCTTTTAGTATTGATATTTACAAGCTACATCATTTTTTTTTTAAGGTTATATTGCAATCCTAGAATTATTTCATGATTGACATTTCTGCACAATTATTTGTTTTTTGAGGTGGTGGTCGACAATACTACCCTCATCTTATTATTGGGAGGGATGAGTCCAACAATTGCTTGGACAGTTAAATTTAAGTTAAAATTGCGATTTTTTTGGAAAATATTCCGAGGCATCGATATAGTTTCGCTTATTCAAAAAGTCGCGCAACGGTTAATAGTTCACTATCACGAGGTCTAATGTTTAAACCGGTAAGAGACTCCTCTCTTCATGATAGATGAATAATTTAAAATTATCCATTATAACACGACTACTGCAAACAAGATCCTAATAAAATGGTGACAAAATGTTAGCCATTGCGGGGAAAAAATTAAAAGTCCATATTTTGGAAGACAATATTTTATCCACCTACAAAAAAATTAATTAGAAAAATTCTTGCTGAACTGGGACTTTACAACTTAATATATATGCTGTATATATCATGGAGTAGGTCAGAAATCCGTGAACATCGAGTCCAAAACGGTCCAATTGAAATTTCAAGATGAGTTTGGCAGTCAAATTGAAAGTTAATTAAGGGGTATATATAGAGCTTGTCCAGATCAAGGGAAATGGAGATTTAACCATGATAACTATTTCCAGATTCAATATCACTTCTGTTCTGTTCTTTCCATTAATTGTATTTACATTTAGCTTATGTTATGTAATTGAGAAAATTTTGGATATTAAACAGAATGATTAATCATATATATAGCAAAGAGCTACCTAAAGGTGTGGCCAAATGAGTTGGTCTGTGGCACCACAAATCCACCGTCTAACGACAGTTCTTTCTCATCAACAGGGACCTTCTTTTCCTGTACCTCAACTCCTGATTTAAACAAAAAAAAATTAAGCAAAAATAAATAAATAATTGCTTAAATGTCAACCATAGGAAAAAAAACGATCTTTTCTTAATACAGTTTTTCTAAGCAAATGAGTTAGTGAGAAAATGGAAAATATTAAAGAAAAAAAAGGAGCCAATAAAGTTTATAAATGGAAGTAAATTAAAGCAACAATCACAAAAGAAAAAGAAAATACCCTGAAACCCTAGTTTGGTTTATAAGGAAAGATATTAATTAGAAAACAGACAAGAGTCTAAATAAATAAATAAAAAACAGTGCATAAAGGTGTAAATAAATCAATACAGTTTTTTTTTCCTTCAGTTCCTTCGAGATTATAAGAAAAGCAAACTGGGAAACTATGATGAAACTTCAAAATCTGTGTACAGTTGATCAAACATTAATGAAAAAGGAAAAAAAAATAAACATGGTGAATAATTATGAGCAATTATTGAAGAAAAAGGAAGCTAAATAAGTAATTGCAGAAAATTAATATATTATTACCAAAGTGAGGCTGATCAATTAGGATGGTCATCCTGATTCAAAGTACAAGAAGCTCGCACTCTCAAGAAAGAAAAGCCAAAAACAAAATGCAAGAAATTTGGTGAAATAGAATTTGCATGGGGTTGCATTTTTGGTTTACAAAATGCAGGGTATTTATAAGTGGCCGGAGAGTCCTTCTCTGAGAATTCTTTGGTCCCGAGTCCTTCCATGAAAATCTCCAAACTTTCTTTGTTGTATTTTACTATATCCACAATTATAAAATGTTATAACTAATATTCATGATTAATATTCATTCACTCTTTGATTGATATTTTCATATTTATCTTTACTTGTATTATTTTATCACGAAATATAAAATAAAAAAGCAAAGTTATTTAAGGAAGACGAATGCCATGCAAGTCGCAACTACACGACTCTGTAAAAAAGAAGGCTACTTTTAGAAGTTTTATTTTGAATTATGATACTATCACAAATAATTGTACAAAATGAATTGAAAACAAAACGTAAAATAATAAAACTATAAAACTATACAGTTGTATACTGTTGATTGAAAATAAGTACTAATTTTTTACTTAACACTGTAACGCCTTATGTTTTGCAGCCAATGTATTAGATTTTTAGATTTAAATATCAGTACTCGAAAAGAGATTAGTGGGATTAAAAGAAAAAAAGAAGAAGGGGTCCACAGGATCCACATGATAATTTTATAAACTAATTTTACTTTTCAATTAATCATTTCCTAACTTACAATTATTTTATTTGTAACTATACTCTTACTATTTTTTTTTCTTCTGGGTCAGATTCCTGTGGTTTTTATAAATTTTATTTATAATGGAACTAAAACCGAAATGCAGATGGGGTTGGAGTTAATTTTACTATCTAATATTTGAAAGTAAATTTGACTTAATTTAAACTTGGATATTTGAATAGTGTCATCACAAAATTGTTCGAAAAGATTCAACTTTTGTTTTTTCGTAGCCAAGGTGAAAACACTTATACCTTATAGCTTTGACTGTGGATTGATGGGACTTGTCATTCATGTTATTCTTTTACAATTATGATTACGCATCACAAAATTGAGTCATTCATGTTATTCTTTTACAATTATGATTACGCATCACAAAACTTCATCCTATACCTTTTTCTTTTTTGTTGTAAATATCTATAAATTTATAATGTTATATAATTTTTTTAGGAAACAAAACTAAATTCCCTTTCTACACTGACTTTATGTTTACAAAATATATAAATTATACTTCAATTTGAGATTACGCCTATATAGGGCATATGATATTTATTCACAAAATCTTTAAAGTGGAAATTAAAGATCCCAATTCAAAGAGAAAACCAAGTTATCATTAATCTATAACTAAAAGAAACGTGTTTATGAGATATTTGTAACCATTAATTGAAAACAAAATGAAAATTTTGTGGGCTGCATCCCTAGCTGATGCAACGTACGTAGGTGATGATTTGAAACAACAAAGTCAACAACAACAGCAATAACAATGTTTATTAAAGAAAAGAAAAGAAAATTGAAATAAAGAAAATGTTTTGGATTTATCATATCGTGGGGTCATAGTTGTGATAGAGTTCTTGACTGATGTCATGGATTCGAGTCAGATTCCAGTTGGACACCACAATTCAAATACGCCCCGTGACCCAATTGCCGGGCCCTACTGACGTGGCATCTAGTCAATGACTGTTACTTTTCTCTCCATTGTTATCTGGCAATTTTGTTTTCATACGGCAGTTGCTAATTTCCTGTCTCGGTATCACCGCTCCCACGTTGACAAGAGCTGGATCTGTTGATCGGACGGCCCGAAATTGGCCAACTATGTTTCTTCCATAAGACTGATGGACCCGTTGTTTATTTGACACGTATGTTAACAGCGACATACGTGTTTCATTGTCCTCGTGTTGATTGTTGTGGGCCTGGTGGCCTTCAAGGGTTTACAGCTCATATTTTTTTGGCCGTGCAGGGGGGGAACACTTTCATGTACCTGACAGTACATTATATTATTATGAGTTTATTGTATTTATAGCAATAAAAGAAAATTAATGAAATATTTATTTTTTTATCACGAGGACGAAAGTCATAAATTATTTTGTATAAATTGATATAATATAAATAGATTGATTGTAAAGTGATAACAGTTATTTTTTTTAAATTATGTGAACTCATAAAAATTTTATATAATCAATCTATTTATGTCACATTAATTTATATAAAATAATTTATGGTTCTATCATTACTCAGAAGGAAATGAATAAAAAAAAAAATAAAGGCTAAAAATATCAGAGATTTTTATTGAAAAAACTCCTCTAACTATATACTTGAGACAGTTTAAGACAAAGCCAACGACCCAATAAATCTCTTTACAGCTATCCATCTGCGAATTAATCATTAAAGAAACAACATTAAGAGCATCTAGTCTGTTCGAGATAATTTCTAGATTAATTGGGCGTGAATCTTAAATTAAATATATAAAATCTATGCAACCCTCGACTCTTGTGTTAACTTTATAATTTGATTCATGTATGAGCAAGTGTATATTACCTCTTACGTATGAATAGGTCTGTATTACGTTACCACGTGCCAATAAGTAATTAAAAGATTAGCCTACATGTAACTTAGGTATAATATTACACATTGAATAAGGATGAATCTAAGGGTCCGTTTAATATTATTTTTAAAATTAAAAGTGATTTTAAAAAGTTGAAAGTTAATTTTGATATTTGATAATTTTTTTTAAAATATCACTTTTGATAAGTCACCTCATCCCACATTAAATTTAAAAAGTATTAAAAGCAAAAAAAAGAGTAGCATTTCAAAATTCGATTTTGAGAATTAGTCTTATACTTAATACAATCTTATACGTATCCTAATCTATATTATAAAAATATAAAATTATCCTTATTCAATTAGGAAATAAAAGCATTATTACTAATAATATTGAGATAAAAAAAAATATAACTAATATTACACATAAAATATTATTATATAAGCATATTTACAAATGCGTGTGTAAATAAATTTGATATATTTACATCTCTTTAAGTCATTTGCATTTTTATAACACTTAAAAAATGAGTTTTACTAAATGCATACGATAGTTTTTAAAATTCACTGCATTTTTAATAATAAAATTTATCAAATTTTTAATTGATTCTCTTCACAGCTGATTATTTCTACAGCACAACTAACCGTAATTATTTTAAAAATTACAGCATTACTAAATTGACTCTAAATAGATAAAACTTGAATAACCCAACTCTTGAATTAACTTTTAAATTGAGTTAGCGCACCGGCTTCTATATATTTCAACAGCCAACAAAGTAAAAAAACACCATTCACATCAAGTACTTGAAATATAAATTATGTGTTCTAACTATATATGCATAACATTATTTATATATATCTTTAAAAAAATTTGATTACAATTAAAGCACGGTAATTCATATTAAATATTTTCTTTTCCCGCTTTACATTAGATAAAAATTTCTTGGATTATGGGAGATATGCTTTCTTTTTAAGCAAATCTTTATTTCTAATTAAATTTTAATTATAATATCAATTTAAATTCAAGACATCGGTTGGTTCCACCGAAAAGATGGAGCACGTAATTTTCTAAATTTGAAGCCTTAATCTAGAGATTAGACAGAGTTGAACAAGTCTATCATTAATTTAGATTTACATAGAGATAATTACTTACATGGAAAGGGCAAAAAATACAAAAAAGAAATAAAAAAAAAAAAATCTGATGGAGGAAGCTTCGCAGAAGGGCTAAAAGTCCTTTTAGTTTTAGGAACTTCTTTAATCTATATAAATTGAGACGATAAGTTTCCAATGCATGATAAGTCAATTTGACTTTTGATAAACGAAAGTAACAAAAAATTGATAAGCTCATGTAGACCATTGAAACGATAACGAATGTCCGCCTACGATCTGATCGTACGTGATAAGAATTGAATGTGTGAAATTTGCTGACAAAATCTCCGCCTATTCCATATCTATATATTTTTCCGCCAGCGACAAAATATTAAAAATTCATAAAAGCAGAAAGCCAAACCAACGACCCAAAACGTGACACGTCGCCATCAAAAATGATTTTTATTACAAAATATCTCAAGTTGTTAGTTGACAACAAAAGCGTAATAATATAAAGTGGCATGATGTAGATTTATATTTATGTTTTGCTCACGATTTGTATGACTACATGTATTTTGGCGGTGGGTACGTACGTACGAAGCCTCCACCATTTAGTTTTATATTATTTGCTTAAAAGAAACCAAATTCCGTTAATATTTTATTTTGTTTTATTTTTTTTTTTTGTGGTAGGACGATTCAGTGCACAAAATATCTAGTCGTTTGCTGTGTAAAGATATGGACTTGTGAATCTCGAGGAATATATGGATGGTCCACAAAATTTGTTGTGATGAGTTGATTGATATTGGACGTACTTGCGGTACGAGATCGAGCATGTGGTCTAGATAAGCTCTACTAAACAGCATATGCTTCATGAGTTTCTTGAGATATGTGCTTCGGATTATTATGTCAAGATGTCGGCAGCAGGTCGAGTCCTTGTTAAATTAAAAACTATTTAAATATTTAATTTAATTTTTTATTACATATTTTAAATATATATTATTTTATCAAAAATTTAGCAAATAATGTATATAAAACCAACCAATTACTGGTATTATTAATTTTAATATAGTAATTATCAAATTAAATATATAAGTAATGGTTAATTAAATAAACAATTATTTTTAAAATTAATCCTAACTAAACCCATGTGTAAATTGGGATTGCTAATCTCATGATTTTAGGAGTAAATTTAAATTTAGTCCCATAATCTAATTTAGAATGAAACTTGCCAAACATAGGATAAATAATTGATCCTAAAATTAATCCAATCCTACACTTTATCTTTGCTCCCAATTTATGGTGTCTCGTAGATATACTTACGATATTTAAGAGAGTAGAAATACCAATTGCATATTATAATAAATTCTTAATGTAATATCAGTAATCTTTTTATTTTAATATATGCAGTTTAGAAGACGTTGACAAATAACAACCCTGTGATAAAGATTAGTAATTTAGTAAAGAGTCAAATTTAACGTGTAAGTGACAGTTGCATTACAAACTAACTCGTGCGGAAATTTATTGTTTATATCACATATGGGGCTATTTAAATTCACGAGTTAAATAATGAGACGAAAAATAAGAATTAATATTAGGTGGGTGTATACTGTGTATTTTGAATTTTATTGGTTGCAAAATTCTGGGGAGTTTTGTTTTTGTATCAGGATATTTTGGTAATAAAAAGAAAATTATTGGTTTGTACTTCGTAGAACATGAGTTTTAAAGGGTGCATATACAGCCTCCACTCCTTAACAAAATAATTGAAAGAATGTTTAGGAAGAATTCCTCATCCAGTGAAAAAGTCGCTCCTATCATGCCCACTTATTTTTATACTGCTCTTATCAAAAGGAGCAGCAGAGGCAGTTGTCTTTGAATATTTGGAGTTTTAGTGGACCTTGACAGTCGTCGGACTCCCTCCTTTTGGGTCTTTTGAGAAAAGCTAGCAGTCAGCAATTATGGAGTTGGAGAGAAGTCTCGTGGTTTAATTCTAAAATATAGAATATTCTTAGTGTGCCCATATATATATATATATATATATATATATATATATATATGTTTTCAGTTCAAAATTATAGAGTTTATTAAAATTCAAAAAAAATATTATACATGATTTAATAATATAATGATCAAATCAGTATACACACACACACGCTTAACTCATACTTAAAGTTAATCCAAGAGCTGAGGATACCCAAATTTTATGCAAGCATTATATCCAAAATTCATTTTCAGTTAATATGGGATATTTATCCCTAACATATATGAATATGTTTTGAAAAATGACATTGCTCATAACTATTTGCTGAAAGAGTATTGACTCTCTATTTTTTTTTTTAAAGAAATTTGAAAGTGTTTGGTTGGTCAGAAAAGCTATAAGAAGTAAGAGAATATTAAATAAGTGCATATTTTATTTTTGTCATTGCATTTTGTTACTATTTAAGGGTGCGTTTGGCACAATATATTGTATTAGCTATATTATACCATGATGTATTGTATTATAGTGTATTGCATTAAGTTGCAATGCAATACTATATTTGGTAGTTTGGATTGTTTTATATAAAATAATATTATTTTATAATAATGTTAAAATTAATTAATATTATTTAAAAAATATTAAATCATTAAGTTTTTTAAATTAAGCATTGAACAATTATTTATATATATTAATTTTGTGATATAAAAATGATTTACTAATATACTATTATTAAAAAAATAAAATATTACAATATTATGATATAATATTAATAATATTATATTATTATATAATTTATTTCTATATATTATTATTATAATATAGTACAATCATATGATAATGCAGTATAATTTAATATTATATTGTAAAAATATAATACTATATATATATTATTAAAAGATATAATTTAATTTTATATTATTAAATTATACATTATATTTATTTATTAATGTTGAATATAATTTAAATTTATTTTTAAATTTATTATTTTAGTAAATAATAAATGTTTTAATAAAAATTATTTTACATTTTTAAAGTAAAATAATTAAAATGATTATATTTAATCAAAGTAAAATAATGTATTATTATTTATTTATCAAATATCTAGGTTTATTGCTATCTTATATTATTATTAAATTAAATTTAGTTAATACATATTTCATTGTATTAGCCATCTTTTTAAGGTAATGCAACGCAATCAGAAATTATAGCCAAACATGGGTTAGCATAAGAACAATGTTTTAATACAATATAATACAATGTAACGCAACTTGCCAAATGCACTCCAAGTGCATTATTGGGGCTTTGGCCCAGTGGTAATGAACTTGTGTCTAGCTTCAAACTCTAAACTCTTAGCTTTTGTGTTGGGACTCAAATTTCTCCTCCCAGTACTAGTGAGAGTCTTGGCTATGCTATAATAAACTGATCTAGGCTAGTCTCAATAGATTTCTTATGATAAATATCAATAGACTTTTAAGTGTAAATATCATTATAAAAAAAAGTGCATATCTTGTTAGTTTCCTTTTCATATATTTATAATGTTCTATCTACCATCCATTCCCACCCAAATTTGTAGAAGATTAATAATAATATTAAGTACACTTGGAATAGAACTGTTGTCTTCAACATTATTGAAAACACTAGCTTACTACTGGGTAACAAGCCTTTGAAATTATAATTAGTCTAAGCCAGGCTCGAGAAAAATATGTCCGGGCTGGACCAACCGACCAAGGCCTTTTTTTTTTTTGGTCATTAAAATTTGAAAATTCTTTTGCTGATTCCGCCACTAGTTCACTGATCCTAACTCAATTACAAGCAGCAGGAAGTGTATATATAGGGTTAATTTCGAATAATTCCTCTCGACAATCTTCAAAATATCATTCAAATTATTATAAATTTCAATTTACCCTCTATTTTTGTAAAGAATACAAAAATATTTTCATTAATCTAATCCCATTTTTTTCTCATTTTTAAAAATAAAAACGAAGGTAAATTAAAACTTACAATAATTTTGAGAGTATTTTAAAAATTTTCATTCCACCAAGATGGTAATTTGAAATTTACCCAACGTGGAGCTTATTATGTACTTACGTTATAAATGCGTGAGTTTGATGTAGGCTCATCATAACCATGTTAGATTTTGGTATTCCTTTGGGTAAGCCGGATTCTATGGAATATGGACAGGCTTCAATAACTATCGGCTTCTGATTTTATATTACATGATACAAAGTTAACATAAATCTTGTCAGCTTCGGCTCAGGTTAATTAGTTGTGAGTTGAAGAAAATTTGTATCATATTGGAAAACTGCTAACAACCACTTTTGGATTAGACTTGATGGGCCTTTAAATTCGTTAGTAGGCCTAGTTCAGCATTACATTTGGGCTGGAGATCTATGAATGAGGAAACGTACAATCCACCCCCCACCCCACCCCCCCCCCCCCCCCACAAACGACACAAAAAGGAAAAACAAAAATCTAAAAAACAAAACAATCCAGGCATCCAGCTGCAACAGCCTCAGCCTACAGTTGATTAAGAGATCAAGGTGTAAAAAGCCGAGATGGCTTTATAAAAATGAGATTAGGTGTTGACCATTACCAAAATCTTTTATTATTTTACCTCCAATTTTATTTTATATCTCTATTTCAAACTTGGCTTTAAAAATTGTTCGTTTCCAACTTTCCATTCAGTCAATGCGGAAATCCTTAGATGGCTCGGTCCGGTTATCACCAAAACATAGCACATGCTATGCTACTATTTTTTCTAGTATGCCATGGTTGACCACGTTTACTTTGTATTTTATTCGGTAGAACCGTATGTTCATTACATCAAGAATCCTGCCATTATATATATATATATATATATATATATATATATATATATATATATATATATATATATATATATATATGTTCAAATATAAAATTTTAAAGTGCGAAAAAATTTAAAAAAACGCATAAACCGTGCTATTTTTACGCCTGTTTATGCGCTTTAAATTTTAAATCTATAAAACCCTACGATTTAATAGTTTTTTCGGACCTTTCTAGACTTTAAAATTTCGGACCAGATCGGGACTTTATATAATAATAATAATAATAATTCTCTAGTGAGAGCATTCTCATTTTAACAAAGTGATGATACCACTAACAGTTAAAAAAATACAATTTTCAATATATTGAAATCTGTGTTTTTTTTGTTTTTAGTGGACATCCTCACTTTCACAGATGCCTTCACTAGAGAAGAAATCTCTCTCTCTTTATATACATAATTTTTATCACTTACTTTTATTGTATATACTCGTTATTTTCTTGACCTCAAAATAAAAAGAGAGAAGGCCGATAACGAGATATTATGAAAATTTTAAGAGAGTAGTTAATCATACAAATAACATTCGTCGCTACTTTTATTGTATATACTCGTTATTTTCTTGACCTCAAAATAAAAAGAGAGAAGGCCGATAACGAGATATTATGAAAATTTTAAGAGAGTAGTTAATCATACAAATAACATTCGTCGCTTCAATCTCCTTTATATTATTACTAACTCTAGGACTGTAAGTGGCTTCGTTTGTTATGAGTTACGTTCTCTCGGAAATTCAATCGCTGACAGTTTGATGGAAGTCATAATTTTACATGAAGTTGTTGCCTATGATATATTCATTATCATAGTTTACTGAATTTTTTTGTGTAGGATTACTTTCTCATTAAGGTTTTTATTTTATTTTATTTTGGGATTAATCATTTTTGACGTCTATTAAAAAAATGTAAGAAAGAAGCAATAAAGTATGTTTTACCAGTTATTGCTTAAATTTTTTTTATAATAACTGATTAGTGTTGGATCCATGCTATCTTATCACGTGATAAGAACTAGTCGAAAAGACCTGCCTACACGTGATGGGGGGTGTTAAGAAAAGTATCACACATTGACAGAGTGTTGAACTTGGGTTAAATATATAAGACTAGGACAATCCTCAGCTCATGAGCTAACTTTTGGATTCAGTTAGACTCATAGGCTTCTATATGGTATCAGAGCTAAAACTCATGTACGAACGGACCCATACAACTTTATCACATGACAAGGCAATAGCTGCACGTGACGGGTGGTGTTGGACCCATACTACCTTACCGCATGACAAGGAACATTAAAAAAGACTGGATCCATACTAACTTACCGTGTGATGGTATTAAACTTGGTTTAAGTATATAAGACTTGAATAACCCTCAATTCTTGAGCTAACTTTTGGGTTGAGTTAGACACATAGGCTACTATTGTTAATAAAAAGTTAAAAGTATCAATCTTCCTATTAAATATTTTGACGTTGTTAAATTATGAGTAAAATCCCTGAATGTGAATGCCGCAAATTTGATAGCTAACTCGTTTCTCGCCATGATGAGCTTGAAAGGAGTGAATGACCTCGAATTCTGCATAAACCAATAAACACCAATTTTATATTGATATCTGACTTTGTGAAAAATGTAATAGAAAATCATCAACTGAAAGAATATTTGACGCAACCAAAATATATAGTTTAATTGGATTGAATACTTGTCTCGCATATAATTATCTGTCCACGTCTCCTTGGTTACCTGAAAACGAAATAAACAAAGACAGAGATTGGCTACTGATGGAGAAATTAAAGAGTTTTCGCTATGCATTGCTTTTTTGTTTAACTCTTGGAGTATTGATTCAAGCACAGGATCAATCTGGTTTGAACTTCCAATTCTCTTTTCATTTTGAAATTTTACTTATTATGTAACTAAGCGTTCTATTTAATTTCTTCTAAAATTGTACTTTTTCAGGATTCATTAGCTTAGATTGTGGGGTACCGGCTTCTTCTGGTTACAACGATGAGATTACAAGCATCAAGTACATTTCAGATGAAAGCTTCATCGATACAGGAATATCAAAGAGCATAGCACCTGAATTTCAGTCCAATGCGCTGGAACGACAATTTAATCGCATCCGAAGTTTTCCTGAAGGTACAAAAAACTGTTACACTCTAAATCCTGCCCAGGGACAAAACTACAAGTATTTGCTCAGAGCCCGTTTCATGTATGCAAATTATGATGGGCGAAATAATGTGCCACAATTTGATTTGTATGTCGGAGACATTATCTGGGATACAATAAAATTGGATAATGCTTCAAGTATTATGACCACAGAGATCATACACGTCCCTCCAACAAATAACATTTATGTTTGTCTCGTTAATACCGGCCTTGGAACACCTTTCATTTCATCACTTGAGCTCAGGCTATTGAAAAATTCTACTTATGAGACTCAATCTCTGGCTGAATCACTTTGGTTGCTCAGAAGATACGATTTCGGTTCCATAACTAATAAATCAGTCAGGTAATGATACGTTTTGTGTTTGATATATGAAATTAAAGATTAGTTTATTTACTTTGACCTTAATTTTTGTTGTCAATTTAATGTCTCAACAGGTACAAGGATGATATATATGATCGCTTGTGGATGCCTAAGAACTACCCTGGCTGGAAAAAATTAAGCACATCGCTTCCCACTGATGCTGAAAATCCCAATGCCTTTAGACCAGCACCAACTGTGATGAGTACAGCTGTCACATCGGAGAATGTTAGCGAGAATTTTCTGATCGTTTTCTGGGAGCCTACGGATCCCACTGCGCAATATTATGTATACATGCACTTCTGTGAAGTAGAGGTCTTATTAGCAAACCAGACGAGAGAATTCAACATCACTCAGAATGGCAAGTTCTACGTTGGACCAATTGTTCCTACTTACTTGTACACAACAACTGCCTTCAGCTCAGTGCCTGTGAGCGGCGCAAGAATCGAGTATATAATCAATGCAACTGAGAGATCAACTCTCCAACCCATTCTCAATGCCATTGAGATCTATATGGTCAAAAATTCCTCACAATTGCTAACGGATGAAGATGATGGTATGCTTATAAATTTATATATTGAACGTTTTTAAACATTTAATTTTTTTTGAGTGAACATATATATATAAATTTTGATTCTATTAGTTCCTTGCATGTATCATGTATTTGGGGATTGCAGCTGATGCTGTAAGGAATATAAAATCAACATACGGAGTTAAAAGAAATTGGCAAGGAGATCCATGCGTTCCAAAAAATTACTGGTGGGATGGTCTTAATTGCAGCTACGAGGATAACAATCCTTCTCGAATCATATCCTTGTATGTGTAAGCTTTCAATTTAGCACGCAATATTTTCAGTTTAATTTTATGAGCTAAGTCTTAATGAAATTTAAGTTGAAATTAGGAACTTGTCTTCAAGTGGACTGACCGGAGAGATATCTCCCTACTTTGCCAATCTCACAACAATACAGTTTGTGTAAGCATTCCGTCTCCGATTGACCATAAGCAACAATTGACCATCATACTAAGCGTTGACCACTTATGAACAATTTTTGATACAGGGATTTATCGAACAATAGCTTAAGCGGAACATTTCCTGAATTTTTATCTAAGCTTCCGTCTTTGAGAGCCCTGTAAGTTTACTTCCAAGCTAAGATTGTAATCGTAAAGGGCATCTAAACTTTGTAGAAATTGATGTGGAATTATATGATTGGAGAGGGAAAGGAATATAATTCATACAATTTTATTAGTTATATAGAACAGAATTGGGTCCTCCTGATATAAAGTCTCCTGAATTTTCTAAGATTTTGAGATGAATGCAAATATTGATGCCCATTTACTGTTTAAAAGTGCTATGGATTGAATGAAATTGTACAATTAATTAACGTGACAATTTGATCTAACTCTGCAAATTGCAGAAACTTAAAAGGAAACAAGCTTACAGGTTCTCTTCCAGGCGACCTCGTGGAAAGGTCAAACAACGGGTCGCTGACATTGAGGTTTAATTCCTTTTACTTTTCCTCTCAAAAAAAAGAAAAAAATTCTTTTACTTTTAAGCCACCTGCAATGATGTTACACATCATCATAAATTGTGTAGTGATATTTAAATATAAAAATTAAACCGAAGGAAGACAAAATTAATTATAATATCATACAGTATAAGATAAAACAAGATAAAATAATTAATTAATACTTTAATATCATATGGTGTAATAGCTCATTTGGTCTTCCCCCAATTTATTTTTATTTTTCTTATAAATTATTACTTCATGTGTTACTAATATTCTTATGAACATTTAAGTGTGGACGGCAATACAAGTACAGCTTGTTCAGCGGAATCATGCAAAAAGAAGAAGCACAAGTTTGTGGTTCCTGTAGTAGCATCTGTTGCTTCGCTTTCCACAGTCTTATTTGCATTGGCAATCTTTTGCGGTCTTAGAAGGAGAAACAAACGAGGTATATATGAATATATAGCAAGACCTTCCACAGATGAAAAAAATATGGTGTATAAAATGAAATGATATCAGTCACAATTGATTTTTTTTTTAACTAAATTCTACCAATTATTAAATTTGTGATACCTTCAATTATTAGCTGGCCGAAAGGTGGAAATGGAATTCGAAAACAGAAATGATTCTTTTGCACCCAAAAGTCGGCAATTTACGTATTCTGAAGTCCTGAAGATTACCAACAATTTTGAGAGGGTCCTTGGCAAAGGAGGATTTGGAGAAGTTTATCATGGCTATTTGGATGACAATCAACAAGTAGCTGTGAAGATGCTTTCTTCGTCGTCAGCGCAAGGTTACAAAGAGTTCCATGCAGAGGTATATAAAGATTTATTTATACAAAAAATAGTTGAGGTCAATTACATTTCTTAAAATGAGATGCTGTTTTCAATTGCTGCAGGTTAATCTTCTTATGAGAGTTCATCATAGAAACTTGACGGCCCTTGTTGGTTATTGCATTGAAGGCAACAATATGGGTCTCATTTATGAGTTCATGGCTAGTGGAACCCTGGATCAATATCTGAAAGGTCCTTTTGTCAAAATTCATGATTTAATATAATCTTCTAGAAGTGATTTCTTGTTAGTTACATTTTGCCATGATGTACAGGCAAGAAAGAACATATGTTGAGTTGGGTGGAGAGATTGCAAATAGCAGTTGATTCTGCACAAGGTAATCGACTAGAGAGCAATTAATTGCTCATCAATACATTGTTTTATCGTTTTCAAATGAGTTCTAAGTTTAAATTTTATATATTGAATTGTGTAACAGGATTGGAATATCTTCACTATGGTTGTAAGCCGCCCATAGTGCACAGAGATGTGAAGTCATCCAACATCTTATTGAATGAAAAATTACAGGCCAAGATAGCTGATTTTGGCCTTTCCCGGATTTTTTCAATTGAAAGCAGGGACCAGATATCTACAGCTGTTGCTGGAACCCCTGGTTACCTGGACCCAGAGTATGCCCTTGGCCATTGTGAATTTGAATATTAATTTTCCAAGCAAAGTTGGCAACAACATCAACTCTGTTTTCGTAATTTTGCTCATGTATGCAGGTACTACATAGTCAATTGGATAAATGAGAAAAGTGATGTGTACAGCTTTGGGGTTGTTCTTCTAGAAATAATCACAGGCCGCCGGCCTGTGATATCGAGGGCAGAGGATGACACTACGCACATAAGTCAATGGGTTAATTCCATGCTTGCTGAGGGAGATATCAGAAACATTGTTGATCCGAGTTTACGGGGCAATTTTGACAACAATTCTGCCTGGAGAGCTGTGGAACTAGCACTAGCTTGTGCGTCTCATACTTCCTCTGAAAGGCCAACAATGGCGGACGTTTTGATGGAATTAAAAGAGTGTTTGTCATTGGAAATTGTTCGGAATGAAGGGCATGAAAAAGATCCAAGAAGAATGGTCACACTTAATCTGGATACTGAGTCTTCTCCTTCAGCAAGATAGTATATTTTTTGTATATTAATTGGCAATGAATTCTTCTCTTGAATTCAAAATTTTCAAGCTGTATTATAAGCATTGTCAATACAATAACCTCAAAAATCAATAATATTAAGAAATCAGTAGATCATTCTGTCCAGTAATCACCTGAAAAGAATATGAAGTTCTTTAAATTTTCACAAGGGAATAAGATTTATATACTGTAGATAAGAGATGATTCAATTAGGAATATTATTATTTTGATTTATCTAACTAATGTTAGCAAACAACCATTTTTTTAAAAGAATCGTCCTTGAAGTTTCATTTTTTCATAATAATTTTTGAGATAAAAAAGTTGAAGGAAAAAAAAAAAAAACAAGGCCACAAGAGTACTCAAGAATGTTAGTGAAGGGAATATTGAAGTATGATCAAAAGTTGTGCAAGAGGTTAGAGACTAAGGTATCAGGTAAGAATGCCCAAAAAATTTTGTGAAGCCTATGATTGATCCATTTGGAGATACGATAGCAGTAATCAACAATGACAAAAAAGGCATATGAAAATTTAAATAGTTTTTTTGTTGTCCTTTTCAGTAATTTACTATAAGAAGTATTACAGGGTTTAACGAGAGAAGATAATGGTTTGAATCGCTCCACTTTTTTATCTCTGCTCGCACCTGGGGTCATATGTCAAGCCCATTTGTGAGAGGTTTGCTTGGGCCTCCATTCATATATCAAGTCCATTTAGTATCGGTCAGGCTTGTTAGACTTGGTTGTAAGAATTTAAGAGTATCATTAAAAGATTCTTTTAATTTTTTTTAAATATTTATTTATTTATTTATGTGACAAATAAAAATGTGAAAAAATAAGAAATAAAATTTCATTTGTAGAGTTTTTTGATAATACTCTAATAATGAGTCCACATTTAATCACTACCTTTTGCATCTCATACTTAATCCTATAGACCAACAATTTTTAAGAACTCAGGAGTTCATTGAAAATTGTTAGTTTTTAGTTTTGATATGCTTAAATGTTACGTCGTCCACATGATTTATTAGTTCAATAAAAACATTAAATCAAATGAAAATATCATTAGTTGAATAAAAATATTACATGATTCATTGTTTCTACTATTTTATATTTTCATTATTGAATCAATTATATTAGGCCGCATCAATTTTTTTAATTTTTTTTTGGTAAAATATTTAAGTAAATCATGCCGTACCTATGTGTAAGGCTAATGCCTGAAAGTCAAACTATACGTGTAAGGAAGTTTATTGGGCATCCAACGTGCTCCCCAGTCTCCACTATTACGAAGATCTCAAACTGGAATTCCTTGAATCATCATCAACTTGCAAAAGACAAAATGTATTCTATTAGATTATGTCTCATAACCAAAATCCTTAATTTTTTTTTTATAATAACTATTTTAACGTAACTTAAAAAATAAACTTATCGAAGAGAATTAATTAGTTCCACGAAACAGCTAAGCAGAATAATTTGGATGACTGTTTCATGCGTCGAGCATTTTCATATGAGCTACCTAGTAGTTAGTGAATATTGCTAATAATCAACAAGACTTTAGGGGTACTCAATTCTACTACGTAATTTGAATATTATCAGACTTTTACCTGACTAGATCGAGCTCAGTTTTTCAAAACATGCGAGTACTTTGATTATCAACTTGCAGCATTACCATATTTTGCCATCTTGATGTTAAGGGCCGGCTCTTTGGTTGAAGTTTGAAATTGAGTTACAGTTCTGCAAGTTTGTCATATACAGATATTTTATCTGGAACCCTAATGCTAATTCAAAAACAATCATATCTTGATCAGTATTAGAAACCAGGTTCATCAAGCATTGACATTCATTTTATAGGAGCTAATTTAAGGTCTACCTTATAGTTTGGTCGATTTGTCATTTTCCTCAAATCTTACAAATGAACTTAATGTCTTGTAAGAGCATCACGACAATAGAATAATTTATGTGAGGGAATGTTAGACTTTAATCTACCATTTGAATCCAATATTGTATATCAAATTAGTTGCTGCATCATTGACCAAGTTTGCCAAAATATAATACATTTCAAAATATTACTCTGGCAATATAAACTAGAAGATGATCATATGTAGGCCACTTCATTTCCTAGCAACTCAACTTTGCTAACCAAAGCAAAATTGCGGATGTTGATGAAAATGTTGAAAGTTTTCCTCTTTTCACTGCTTGGTAGTTTGGCACTTGCAAGTCTAGTTCATGCACAGGATCAAACAGGTTTCAGTATCTAATTTTTTGAATAACAACAATTTTAATTGTATTTTCACTGACAAAGCCTCTTTCTGCTTCATTTTCACAGGATTCATTAGTCTAGATTGTGGGTTGCCGAAAGATTCTAACTACACGGAAGCAACAACCGGCATAAATTACATTTCTGATGCTGCATTTGTCGACACTGGAATTGGTAAGAGTATATTACAGGAATTCCAAACTGGCCAGCAAAAGCAGATGTGGCGAGTCCGAAGCTTTCCTGATGGTATCAGAAACTGCTATAGATTCAATCTCACAAAAGGCAGTAGATATTTAATCAGGGCAAATTTTATGTATGGTAACTATGATGAGAAAAATTCAGTACCAGGATTTGATCTGTTTATCGGGCCTGATAAATGGTCATCAGTAACATTTGAGAATAATGCATCATATGTTGCAATACGGGAGATCATTCACATCTTACCATCAGATTATTTACACGTTTGTCTCGTGAATACGGGTTTAGGGACTCCTTTCGTTTCTGCATTAGAATTAAGGCCTTTGTTCGAAAATACCACTTATAAAGCTCAATCTGGATCTTTGAATCTCTTCACAAGATTGGATGTTGCTTCAACAACAAATTTGACAATCAGGTGAGCCCTTTTTTAGTTACCAATCCTGGCATGTATTTGCTCGCGTAAAAGCTTTAGATCATGATAAAATCCTGGTCCTTTGCTTCAGGTACAAAGATGATGTTCACGATCGCAGTTGGTTTCCATATAATTCAGCTAATTTGGCAAGGTTAACTACGTCGCTTACTGTGGATGCTGAAAGCCACAATAGTTATCAACCACCGGCTGTTGTCATGAATACTGCTGGAACGCCGAAAAATGCTAGCCAGTCCATGGATTTTTACCTGGAAACTGAGGATCCATCGATTCAATTTTATGTCTACATGCACTTTGCTGAAGTTCAGATTCTCCAAGCTAACCAGTCAAGACAATTCAACATTTCTTTGAACGGAGAGCATTGGTATGGACCTTTTAGTCCTAATTATTTGTTAACATCAACAGTGTTTAGTCCAACAGCCTTGATTGGGGGAAATTATTCGTTTTCGCTCTATAAAACGGGAAATTCTACTCTTCCTCCTATCATCAACGCCATTGAAGTTTACTCGGTGAAAGAATTCTTGCAGCTCCAAACAGAGCAAATAGATGGTACATTTTTTCTTCCTATCCCATAGTATGAAAGGAAATAACATCAATCTCTTGTTCTAATTTTCTGCTTATGCAATTACATTTTAGTTGATGCTATCACAAATATCAAAGCAACGTATCGATTGAAGAAAAATTGGCAAGGAGATCCATGTGCCCCTCTAGCTTACTTGTGGGATGGTCTTAATTGCAGCTATGATGACTCTAATTCACCAAGAATCACATACTTGTAAGTATATTTTAATTGAGTGAGCAAACTGACTGTTTAGCTTCTTATATATAACACAGTGTTTAAATTATATCGATCATTTAATATGATCATATCAGGAACTTATCCTCAAGTGGATTGAACGGGGACATAACTTCTTACTTAACTAATCTCACATCACTCCAGTTTTTGTAAGTATTTCAATGTCACTGTCACAAGAACCTCAGTAGTTTTAGTACTTATTAATCTTCTAATAATAATCACATCATTACAATTGTTTGTGTAAAATATCAGGGACTTGTCGAACAATAATTTGACGGGATCAGTGCCTGGCTTTCTATCTAAGCTACCATTGAGGACTCTGTAAGTTGCTAGTTGACAAATTTTCTTTTTCATTTAAATGTAAACAGACGATAATCTTTTTATTGTCCCTTTTCAGAAACTTGCAAGCAAACAAGCTGACCGGTTCAGTTCCAGTTGAATTACTCGAAAGATCAAAGAATGGATCACTTTCATTAAGGTGTGCTCTTTAATTTATTGAGCTTATACAATTAAATTGTCATTTTTCGCTTTCAAAATTCGCAGAAGATGAAAGGATTTGATTTAGCAACACACACACACACACATCAACACTTCAAGATTAATTTCATTTCCGGTGATCAATCCAGTGTTGGGGGAAATCCAGGCCTTTGTTCAAAGATTTCATGCAAAAAGAAGAAGAACAATGTTGTGGTTCCCGTGGTAGCATCAGTTGCTGGATCAGTTTTCCTCTTAGCGGCGGCATTAGCAATCTGTTTTGTCCTCAAAAGAAAGAGACAAGGTGTGTACATATTTAATTAGCTTTAGTCAAAAAAACAGAAATGCTTACAGCTCCCATGATCAAGATAAATTTAATTTGTGATGACTTTTCAGTTGGGAAGGTGGAGACAGAATCCAAAAATAAAATCGACTCATTTGAGGGTAAAAATCGACAATTCTCGTACCCCGACGTCCTGAAAATTACAAATAATTTCGAGAGGATTCTTGGGAAAGGAGGATTCGGAACAGTCTATCATGGCCGATTAGATGAAACTGATGTGGCTGTTAAGATGCTCTCTTCATCATCTGCTCAAGGGTTTCAGCAATTTCACGCTGAGGTACGTAATTAACTAATTAAACTCATTGAACAATTGAGCTCATCATTTTATCTTTCAATTTCCTGTGATATGCATGAACTTTGACTTTCTTTGTAGGTCAAACTCCTCATGAGAGTTCATCATAGAAATTTGACATCCCTTGTTGGGTACTGCAATGAGAGTAACCAAACGGCGCTCATTTATGAGTTCATGGCAAATGGAGATTTACGAGAATATTTATCAGGTTATCGTGCACTCAAAAGTTTTCCATGATCGGAAAATTATTAATGCACACGTTCACAATCATAATATATTCAATTTGTACAATATTGTAACTTAGAAAATTTTGTGTGATGTGAATTTAGATATTAGCAAAAACGTCTTGAGTTGGGAAGAGAGACTTCGAATAGTAGTGGAGTCAGCACAAGGTTAGATAGCTGGATTAGATGATTTGAATCATTCTCCTTTAATTTGTTAGTTAGTTAATTTAATATATAGATGTGAAGGGAAATAATTAATTAGTCATCCACTTGGAATTTAAAATTGTACAGGTTTGGAATATTTGCACAATGGTTGCAAGCCGCCAATAGTCCACAGAGATGTAAAGTCAACAAACATCTTATTAAATGAAAAGTTGCAGGCTAAATTAGCCGATTTTGGGCTGTCGAAGTCTTTTGCAACCGATGCTAACACTCATGTCTCCACCGTTGTTGCTGGCACTCCAGGTTACCTTGACCCCGAGTAAGTATATTGATAAATTAATCCTTTTTCTTTTAACAAACCACAAGCCAATATTAACTGCCAGAAAGTTTCATAATTATTCAGCAATAGTTGTGAAATAGTTTCATAATTTGGCATTGTGCAGGTATTATACATCAAACAGGTTGACGGAAAAGAGTGACGTATATAGCTTCGGGGTTGTTATTCTTGAGATAATAACTTGTAAACCAGCATTTTCAAGAATCAATGAAGAGGAGAAGATTCACGTCCGTCAATGGGTCAACTCCTTGATAGCCAAAGGTGATATCAAAAGCATTGTTGATCCAAGATTACAAGAGGACTTTGACGCCAGTTCTGTCTGGAAAGCTGTGGAATTAGCAATGGCTTGTTTATCTCCAACTGGTAATCAAAGGCCAGCCATGAGTCAAGTTGTAATGGAATTAAATGAGTGTTTGGCAGCGGAGATGGCTAGGGCAAATTCAGGCCGTGGCTTTGATTCAAAAGGCTCCATTGATCTTATGATGATGTCCATGAATCTTGGCACTGAATTAAATCCCCGAGCAAGATAAAATTATATGTGAAAATATCAGCGTTTTGGCCTTTCTGGGTGTGATCCTTTTCTGCTTTATTTGATAATAGAGCGTGTATTATACAAGTGTAATTACAATTCCACCAACTCCTTTTTTGTTTGCTAAAGACATCTTCCCGAGTCTTTCGGTAGCATTCAATGTACATGAGGGCCTAAATGGGTTTCAATTAATTATTTGATATAAATACTTCCATTAGTGTAATGCTATACACTTACAACTTATAATGGCCCAGTTGATCACCTCTTAATTATCCCTCGATAGATTAATTAATTTTCTAAACGTTGATATGCAATATAAATATTTTTATCACACAACGCGATGATATGCTTGATGCCTTGATTTTCATTATGCAATAATTGTATCGCAAGAGAAAAGGATATAGACTCTTAAAATTTGTTCAAATGTACAAATTTATCCATTAATGGATTTGGATTCATGTTAATATGATTTTTGTGCTTATTTTTTTACAAGTTCATTGTTAGTTATAAGGATGTATATGGTAATTAATTATATATCAAATGTGCACTATTGTGGCACAAGATTTTTAAACGATCAGTGCAACTCAAGGACGGTGCTAACTAAAATTATACTTAACCCAAAAATGACTTTA
Organism: Clausena lansium; assembly: GCA_030449835.1. Classification (NCBI taxonomy): domain Eukaryota; kingdom Viridiplantae; phylum Streptophyta; class Magnoliopsida; order Sapindales; family Rutaceae; genus Clausena; species Clausena lansium. The sequence continues at coordinate 5,718,469 of JASUUF010000369.1, forward strand.
ATTTTTATAATAACCAAAAATATAATATTAAAAAAATATCATAAATAAAAAAAAAACTTTTATTAAGCTATTTGGAATATTAACTAAAATTATTCTAATATTATTAATCTGCCACAAAAATTTTCTAAGGGTCTCTTTCCTTAAGAAATGTACTAACATATTGGTCCTAAAATTTATGGTGATAATAAATAAGGACCTAACTTTGAACATTTTTATGAGTTCGGACTCCTTAGATTACAATTATAATCAAAGAACTTATTTCTTTAGTTTTCACTTTTCAACACTATAAACTATTAAATATGCTGATTTTATTAATAGAAGAATCCTATAAGAGAGACACATGTATATTAAAAAAGAATCATGATATTCTCATGACCTAATCTTCTTCTGAGTAAAACTTATTTAATAATTAGTGGTTAATAAATAAAAAATAAAAATAATTAAATCCTAATTATACGATAACACTAAAAGTAAAGTAGACAAATGCAACCCATTTATTGTCTTCTCTGTCTGCAAGGTAAGCGATAAGGAGCCTTGTAGTTGTTAATAAGAACACACGCAATTCAGATATATGCAACCAAGAACATTCATGAGAGTGGATGTTATTGTCTTCTCTGTCTAAAATTTTCTTTATTGCCTTAATATTCAGACAATTAAAACATCCCGCAATAAGATCCAACAACAGGACATCTTGTTGTCCATTAAAGATGGAGATGGAAATAGAGGGATTATATTTTGGTTTGTATTTATTGGCTCTGAACAAGAGAAGCTCTCTGGGTCTTTTCTTGTGCTATTTTGGATTTCAGTCAATATAGTTTATTAAAGAATGTCACTATATTTTCAGTAGTCTATTTCTATGCTACGTAATTAAGCAAACTAAAAAGTTTTGCCATTTATTGTGCAAATTAAAAACAGAGCCTATGTGCTTCCAATCCAACAAAACAAGGTTAAGATCAATAGGTACATTAGATGAAGTGGTGGAACTGAGATTTTAGTTCATGGGTCATAATAAAGAAATTACAAATTTGAAGTGGCGTGGAAACAAAATCTATAAGATAAAGGGTTAAAACATAAAATTTTAAAAGAAATGGACAATTTTAACTAAGACCCTTATCTTACTATTTTTTTGGGTCCCTATGGGCCCGTCCCTCCAAGCCAGAACATATCGGCCTGGCCCTGATTATATGTCTACATGAGCCAACAATGATTGTGCTTATTGAGCTGCTCAAGAAAATTTTTTGTTGGGATATGAGCTAAAAACTGCCATAACTTACTGAACGTAATGCGATATAATTGAACCAAAAATGAACAATCATGAAGTTAGAGCCTAATTTATTAATGGCCAATTACATGTTCCTTGCGTTGACACAATATATATAAATTTACCTTTAATAGAAGGCAATGACTATGTTGGAGATATTCCACCGTAAAACACTCATTCTCAACCACACGATCAAAGTGATAAATAATAAAAAATATATTATAATTTTGATCGTGTGATTATGAAGGAGTGTTTTATGGTGGAGCATCTCCATCATAGCCGGATCCTTAATAAAATAATACATGGCTCTTGCCTCTCGGGATGAGTTCAGTCTGAAAATTAAATCAGATTACAACGAAATCAACTGAAATTTGTAATGACCGGCGGCTTGACATGAACAAATTATACATACAATTCAATTATTTGGAGATGAAATGTTCAAATGTTCACCTACCAAGAAGTGGCCTAGTGGCCAATGGAAGACATGTATAGAGTCTTCCGGCACCGAAGTCAATCTTACTGTATATATAATATCTTTGCTTACTTTTAGTTTTTTTTTTTTTTGATGGCTACTTTTAGTTATTTTTGAACAAGTTTAGTATCTAGCAGAAAAATCCACATTTGATGTGATGGTGGGGACGTGCCAGAGTACATGCTAACCTACTTAGTAATTAGTAATTAAATAATAAAATAAAAACTAGGGTGATTGATACTTTTTCTCATTTGAAATGTCTCGTAGAAAATGCCCGTATAATTAAAAAGAGTAATATTATTTGAACAGCAACAAGATATTAAGAAGACAGAAATATGAATATTGTTTAAACAATAGTATTATTGTAACATGCAAAATAATAGTATTGTTCATATTGCAATATTGTTATTTCTATCTTTCTTAATTTTTTGCTGCTGTTCAAATATCATTTTTCAATTAAGTGTATAAGAACGAATTTGATAGCTTATAAAAACTTACTATTTACTGGAAGTGCTGTCCAGTTTTGTTAAATTGGTCAAAGCCTTGGCTTCTTATCACCAATGTACTCGATTTAATTGGTTTGACATACAAAAATGTTAATAAATAAAGTTATTGGGGTGCAATACCAAGGAACTTACAGCTGAAAGCAATATTTGACTTTAATAAATTGGTCACCTCTGTTTTGTTGACATGCATGCTAATACCTACTACAATCGAAATGAATATATAATTGGCCAAGTTGTTATATTGTTTTCCATTTTGTAATTTAGTAGAAAAATTAGAAGATGTTCATGATGGAGATTCTTTAATTACCTTCTCAGGAAGATATTAACTGAAGGAGGTGATGGAGATCTTTGAGAATTTTCTCTTCGCATTACTTGGAGGTTTTGCTCTTTTATTAGCTCTGGTTCAAGCTCAGAATCAATCAGGTTTGAGTTTTTAACGTTTCAAATTTTCATGAATTAAATTAACTCTCATAGACCATATTAAGTAAAGTTGGGTTTGTGTTCATGATCAGGTTTCATTAGCATAGATTGTGGGGCTGAAAACACAACCTACACAGACACAAAAACAGGCATAAAGTACATTTCAGATAAAACTTTCGTAGATACCGGCATAAGCAAGAGTGTAGCCCTCACTTACCAACTAGATAGTCTTCATCAACCGCTATGGAATCTCAGAATCTTTCCTGAAGGAATAAGAAACTGTTACAATGTAAAACTTGCGAAAGACGTTAGGTATTTGATCAGAGCAAGCTTCTTGCATGGAGATTATGATGGTAAAGGTGAAGTACCGGAGTTTGATTTGCATCTTGGACCAAATAAATGGGAGTCTGTGATCTTGGGAAATGTTTCTACAATCATTTTTAAGGAAATTATTCATGTCACGTCTTCCAATAGTACACAAGTTTGTCTTGTCAATACTGGTTCCGGGACGCCTTTCATATCAGCATTAGAATTCAGGCCCCTGCATAATAACTCTTACATTACCCAGTCCGGATCACTCAACAACTTTGTAAGGTTGGATGTTCCTTCAATTACCAATCAGATAGTCAGGTGAGTCGATTTCATACCCACGCCTCAACTTTTTGTGTAAGTTCATATTAGAAGAGAATCTTAGTGAAAAAGAAAAATATTTCAGGTATCAGGATGATGTGTACGATCGAAGGTGGGTACCATATACTTACCCCAGGTGGGCACAAATAACTACCCCACATACCATTGATGCGGATAGGTACAATGACTATCAACCACCATCAATTGTCATGAGGAGTGCTGCTACGCCTAAAAATGAGAGTGAGCCTTTAATAATCGATTTGATCCCTGCGGATTCCACTTCAAAATTTTATATGTACATGCACTTTGCTGAACTTGAAGAGCTTCAAGCCAACCAGTCCAGGCAATTCAACATTTCTTTCAATGGAAACCACTTGTATGGACCTGTTGTTCCAAGTTATCTGCACACAACCACTGCCTACACTACGTCAGCCTTGACTGGAGAAAAGTTCCAATTTTCAATCCATAAAACCGAAAATTCAACCCTGCCGCCAATACTCAATGCAATTGAGTTTTATTTGGTGCACGATTTCTCACAATCAGAGACAGAGCAAGTAGATGGTAAGTTGTTTTTAATATTCATTTCACCGTCAATCTTCTTCCTCTTTATTTGGGATTTCATCATGTTTGAAAATGCCACACATGCATTATAGTTGATGCTATCATGAATATCAAGTCGTTGTATAAAAGAAAAGACTGGCAAGGAGATCCTTGTGCCCCTCAAGCATATTTGTGGAATGGCCTTGGTTGCAGCTATAATGATAATGATCCTCCTAGAATCACTTCCCTGTAAGTTCATGCCTTCAAGAATGTTAAATTATTATTTTTCCATTTTTTTATTCTACTCTTTGATCATTAAATCAATGAACCTGGAATCAGGAATTTATCCTCAAGGGGATTGACTGGGGGGTTTCCTCCTTTTTTATCCAAACTCACAATGATAGAACATCTGTAAGTATCTGAATCTCACATGAATGAATGCATTGTCATCTTAAGTTGACGATGAAGACTCAATATTGGGCTTAAATGTTTCAATCTAATTTGTTAGGGACTTATCAAACAATAGTTTGACTGGACCAGTGCCGGAGTTTCTATCTAAACTCCAATTCTTGAGGGTCTTGTAAGTTATTTGTGGATTTAAACTGAAATGACTGTTTCTTATTCTTTGTGCAAAAACTAAAATTTACATCAGTTGTGCCTTTGCAGGAACTTAACAGGAAATATGCTGACAGGCCCGGTACCAGCAGAACTTGTGGAGAGATCAAAAAATGGTTCATTATCCTTAAGGTATACTTTTTGTCTAAAAAAAAAAAAAATGAACCCCCATATCATTTAATACCTAACTTTCCTAAGAAACATGTGAAGTTTATCGTCAGAGCTTTGTTTTTTTTTTTTCCCTTCGTTGTTTTAAAATTACTGTAGTATATATCAAATCTCTCTGTATTCACCAGCCCTATATATAAGCGGTGTTTTGAACTCCAAACTTTTTTCTACCGATCAAATGGGTTCGTTTAATTTAATTTCTTGGAAACATAATAATAAATGGTCTTCAAGGGTGTTAAACTACAATATGGAGTTGTAGCAGCAATGCCATTCGTGAGATTACAAGCTATGGATTAAAATTCTAACTTTTGATGTTGTTTAAATTGGCTGCTTTAATTGAAGTGTGGATCTTTGCTCATCATATCCTTGCAAGAAGAATAATAAGAAGAAGAACAATTTTGTTGTCCCACTAGTAGCATCATTTGTTTCATAATTGGTCATCACGTTAGCTGTATTAGCTATCTATTGGAGACATAAAAGACTAAGAAAAGGTATGACCAACATTGCACATATTCTTGATATTTTGATTTATTCTCCATGTTATTTTACGAGAATATTTCTCAAGACTATAAATTTGCTTACACAGCCTCTTAATTTATGAGCAGGGAAAAAGGGTGATGATTCCAGCTTAATAGACGGATCATTGGAAGCAAAGAAGCGACGATTTACATATGCTGAAATTACAGAGATTACCAATGACTTTGAAACAATCCTCGGCGAGGGAAGTTTTGGAAAAGTTTACCATGGCTACTTGGATGAAAATACTGAAGTTGCTGTGAAAATGCACTCTCCATCTTCTCGTCAGGGGTACGAGCAGTTTGAAGCAGAGGTAATCTTAAACCTAACACAGACAAAAATTGGAGCCCCAATTTATGTCCAACTAAAAAGATTTTAATTTTACAGGTGATACTTCTTCTGACAGTTCATCACAAAAATTTGACGACGCTCTACGGCTATTGTAATGAAGGAAACCAAATTGGTCTCATCTACGAGTACATGGCCAATGGGAACTTAGAGGAGTATCTATCAGGTTTGATTTTGCTTGAATATTTTTTGCTTTTTAAATGTCAAAAATGAGAACGTTTACCAATCAAAACGAGACAAGAGAATGTTCAAACATTTTGTGTGGAGGCAGCACAAGGTTAACATGAATATATATGTGCATGCAGATAGCAATGCGGATGTCTTGAGTTGGGAAGGAAGACTTCGTATAGCAATGGAGGCAGCACAAGGTTAACATGAATTTATATGTGCTTAATTGGTTATAATTGAGCTTTCATATTTTGTTTGTGGCTATAAGTGAACTGATTTTGAGTGGATTTGCAATATAGGACTGGAGTATCTACATCTGGGCTGTAAGCCACCCCGAGTACATAGAGATATCAAGCCAGCGAATATCTTATTAAATGATCAATTCCAAGCCAGATTAGCTGATTTTGGGCTGTCAAAAACTTTTCCAATTGAAGGTGTCTCTTATCTATCAACAGGCGTTGCTGGGACTTTTGGGTACCTTGACCCTGAGTAAGTATATAACTACGTCCACATTTTCTTATAATCTGGACAGAGCTAGCTGCTAGCAATTGTTTCCACGGACAGAGCAATAATCACCTGTTTTGACTTGTAGGTATTGTCAAACATTTAGGTTAACTGAGAAAAGCGATGTGTACAGCTTTGGCGTCGTTCTTTTGGAGATAATCACGAGGCGGCCGGTGATTGCAAATACTGAAGAGCATAAACACATAAGTCAATGGGTAGGTTTCATGCTTGCACAAGGTGACATTAAAAACATTGTTGATCCAAGGTTACATGGGGATTTTGATGTCAATTCTGCCTGGAAAGCTGTTGAAATAGCAATGGGTTGTGTCTCTCATTCTTCCACTCGAAGGCCAAACATGAATCGGTTAGTGATGGAATTAAAGGAGTGCCTAGCAATGGAGACAGCTCGAAGGGAGGGCCATCGATTCGGTTCAGGAGATCAAAGTGGAATGATGATGACTCTAAATCTAACTTCTGAACTAGCTCCTTTGGCTAGGTAGTACTTTTGGCCGAAGAGATGGCCCCTGTGAAAAAAGAATAATGAATGGCCAAAGATCTTGTCTTGCTTTTATCCATTCATATATACGAATATGTGTGCAATCTATAGAAGAGATCTAAAGAGAGCCATTATAGGAAACATGTAATGGCATGGTTTGTGTTATTTCCTTTCCATCATTGAACATATTGTGTTTTTAAGCTTTTAGATGAAAAGTCGTCTTCAAGCATCCGTCATGTCAGCTGATCCAGAAACTGTCAAATAACATTGTCGGTCGTTCTATTTTTGAGATTATCTTCAACACACGCATATATAAATAATCCATGTTACTTGAATGTTTTACAATAACAATTGATGTACATAGCTTGGTGTCCATCTCGGTACTCACAAAACCAGATGACCATGACAATTGAGAAGGAGAAATTCTAGAATACATCGGAAGTACCATGTCAGCCATATAACAAGTAAATCATGCTATGACATGTGTGTAGTTATTTTGAAAAACTATCATGTAAGTGGTGGTTGTATTAAATTCAAATACACATGTCATACATACATTAAGTGGTTGTATTACCTTGATGTATTCTAGAATTTCTCCTTCTCTAGAATTTTTCATTGAGAAGGAGAAATTTTAGAATACATCGGAAGTAATATGTCAACCAGACAACAAGCAAATCATGCTATGACATGTGTGTAGTTATTTTGAAAAACTATCGTGTTGAAGCCTTTTCTCTTTGCATTGCTTCTCAATTTTGCTTTTACAATTTTTGTTCATGCCCTAGATGATCAATCAGGTTTGAATTAATAGCTTTAAATATTCATTGTCACTTATATAATCACTTGCATTTCACTAACCATATATAAGATTTTGATCTGTTTCTATGTTTCTATCACAGAATTCATTAGCTTAGACTGTGGCTCACCAATAGATTCTAACTACACCGATTCACTAACGGGCTTAAATTACACTTCGGATTCTCCATTGGTAATAAGTAAGAGCATTTCACCTGAATTCAAAACAGAGGACCTCAACCAACAGCTATGGAATGTCAGAAGCTTTCCTGAAGGAAAAAGAAACTGTTACAATGTGAAACTTCCAAGAGGCAAAAATAACAAGTACTTGATCAGAGCAAGATTTATGTATGGAAATTATGATGCCCGAAATGGAACACCGCAATTTGACTTGCATTTACAAGCTAATTTTTGGGTCTCAGTGAAGCTAGAAAATGCGGACAGCATCATATCAGAAGAAATCATACATGTTCCCTCACCCGATTATTTACAAGCCTGTCTTGTGAATACTGGCTTGGGGACTCCTTTCATATCATCATTAGAAATAAGGTCCTTGAATAATACCATTTACAAGACTAAGTCCGGTTCACTTCATCTCTTTTCGCGGCTTGATATTGCTTCAACAACAAAACAAATAGTCTGGTGAGACTTCTCACATTAATAATTAATTTGTACGAATTAATCATTTGCAAAGTCTTAACTCTTAATTCAACTTGCTTAAGTCATTTATGATATGAATCAGGTACCAAGATGATGCTTATTATGATCGTATCTGGATGCCTTTTAATTTGGAGAATTGGGACAAGTTAAGCACTTTATTAACAGTTGATGATGGTTTCTACATTGACCTTCGACCACCTGAAGTTGTCATGAGGACAGCTGCCACGCCGGCAAATGCTAGTGAGCCCTTAGAATTTTATTTCATAACTGACGACAATTCCACACTTGAATTTTATTTCTACTTTTACTTTGCCGAACTTTCAAAGCTCCAACCCAATGAGTCCAGAGAGTTCAACATTTCTTTCAATGGGAAGCATTTATACGGGGCCATTGTCACCTGAATACTTATAGTCATCAGCTATTTTCAGTGTGTTGCCAACGATGAGTGGAGGAGACAATCGTTTTTCTATTTACAAAACGAAAAATTCAACCCTTCATCCCATTCTCAACGCGATTGAGATTTATACTGCAAAGCAGTTCTTGCAGCACCATACTGATGAACAGGATGGTATGTTCTTTCAAGTAAATTCAAGCTTTTCATTTGGTGTTCTAACTTAGACTCTAATTATTAGTTTCTTGCATATCTATTATGCAAATATGCATACATATTAGTTGATCCTATCACAAGTATCAAGTCAAATTATGGAGTGAAGAAAAATTGGCAAGGAGATCCATGTGCTCCTCGTGCTTACGCGTGGAATGGTCTTAACTGCAGCTATGATGGTTTTGATCCTCCTAGAATCATGTCTTTGTCGGTTTGTTAATCGTTAACAACAATATGTATGCACACTATATTACATTAATTCTATAACAAATGCACTTAATTTTCTAATAAAATGTAATGATTTATTTTCCCTCTTTGATTTAATTTTAAAGTCCTTACACTTATTATAAAATTGTCGTGGGTAAATTTGACAAGACTCCATTATCTGTGGAATTAATGTATGTGAATAGTAAAAAGTTGACGTATTCATTAAGTTGATCGTGTTTGAATAATTTAAAATTTTCACGATATGAAATCGTGACAAATAGAACGCGAATTAATGGCCTTGTTGTCGGATTCAATTTTAATCTCGGGTCGGTATTAGATTTAATTGTGTTAAGTTAAAAAAAAAAGTCGTTTCTATAAGTTGAGAACGAGATGGAGAGATAAATGGAGGGAGAAGGAAAAGAGAAGAGAAAGCTACTGACCCATTTGACCTGACCCGATTTGAACGATCCGACCTGGTCAGATCTTGCTATACCGGATGCTTGGTACCAAATCGAAGCTTGTGAGCTGACCATCACATCCCCGCTGTCCACATCATCGAAAACCACCTGAAATGCCGCCGGTAAAAGCTTGAAAAGCTGAGGTTTTGCCGCCTCGATTTGCCGTGATTCTGCCAGATTTTGGCTGCGCCACTGGCTGGTTTTTGCTCCTCTCGTCGCCACCTTCCTTTTCTAACCAACCACTACCACCGGGGACGTCGTTTTGCCACCGATCGGCTACTTGAAGAATCACGGTTTTCTAGCTAGATTCCGCCTCCATCGCCGCTTGTGGGAGGTCACCGACGACACCATTGAACTCAGATCGCCAAAAGTGTCTAACCCGAACTTCCCGGTCGCCGTTGGTTGAATTTCGGTCACCGTTGACCGGCAGGGGCATTTTAGTAATTGCACGCTGAGGGTAATTTCGTAAATTCTGGCCTTGTGGTTATTTTTGTGTTGTCTAAAAATCTAACTACGCAAGTGTACTTATCGAACAAGTAATAAAGTGATGAGTGAGAGTGTCGAACCCACAGGGACTAATATTATCCTATCACTATTTATCAATTTATATCTCTCAAGTCTAATCCAAACAATTGAATAAAAAATCTTAACTAAAATTATAACGGTAAATTAAATGCAAACTAAATAAAAAGAGAATTAATGGATGATGAAACCTAGACTTGTAATTTTTTTAAGTAATCTCCTTATTAATCTTAGTCCAATTTTTTTAATTAACCTAATTTAATTATCACTCAGAACACTAAATTCTCTACAAGCCTCTTCCGACGGTCAAGTAGAAATATTATTCAAAATCAACCCATTATATTCATATGAGGATCAATTATAAGCAATTCATTAAGTTCAAGTTCCTTAACAAGTGTACATGCAATTTAAGTACATTTCTATCTTAGATTAACACATGTTATCATATTTAGGTCCATAGATGCATGACTCCTCCGATATCTATGCAACTACACATATGCTATTTAATTGGTGATCAAGCAATCAAATAGATTAAGTACAAAATATAATAAATAATCAATAGAAAGTAATTTTGAAGAATTGAGACATAAATTAATTAAGGTTCATACTAAATTTCATTACAAACTTAAATAAAAATATTTAATTCATAATAAAAAAAAATAATATCCATAATAAAATAAAATATCCTTATAATTAAAATAAGAGAAAAAGAATTTATGAGAAAAAACTCATGGATAAGATCTGCAGTCTTCTCTGTCAGCGCTGCTACTCCTCTTCTTTTTCTCTATTATTTCATGCGGCTCCTCTCCTCTATTTGGCTTCCGCTTCTTCTCTTTTTATTTTGTTTTGTTCGTGTGTGGCTGACCTCTTTTCCAAAGCCAATGCTTGGCTTTATATAGTGCGCGCTTGGCCGAATAGTTTCTAAGCAAATCCCACATGCATTTAATAAATAAAGGATTGGCTCAAATCCTTAACTAAAAAGGATTTCAAATCAAGCTAAAGCCAAGCCAAGCCGCCAATTATGCATGCATGTGAAGCCATTCAATTTGCCAACTCCCAAAAACACACATTCACGTGCATTGCTTTTTAAAGTCATGCAAGGAATATTTGGCTTCCTTAATTCTTATCTTTCAAGGATTCTAACACAAGCCAAACTGCATCTTTAATTCAAGCATGCAAAGAATTCTTCCAACACCACGTTTATGCATGTATGATGATTAATTAAATCAGATTTGTTGCAGTTAAATCTCTTTATTCGTTATCCTTTTTTATTCTTTCATGTAGATTTTTTCTCGAATATTCTGATTTAATTCTTCTTTTAGCTCTCTTTATTTAAATATTACCTACATAAATAAAAACATAAATTAAGATAATAAATAATATAATAAAAATAAAAACTAAGAATAAAATTAAGCTAAAAGATATTAAAAAAAATATATATATATATATATAATATAATATAAGTATATCATAAAATGAGCGCAGTTTGGTAATTTAAGATTGTGAGGGTAATTGGGTAATTTATGACTTTGGGGGCACCCATCAAATAAGTGGAAGATTCATTAAACTGTGAAGCGTTACCCAGTCATAACGTGATGTGTTTCCAATGCCAATAAAAAGTAACCCACCTAATGGTGAATCCACAAACCATTCTGACTGCCACTCAAAATTTCTTCGAATATGTCCTTGAATTTGTTCGAGACGTGAGCAAAACTCAGATTGGAGAAGACGTGTAAGGGTATTTTGGTAATTTCATGATTATGGGAATTGTGCATATGGATAAAATATTGTTTCGAGCTATATTGCATAATAATTGTTATATGCTGCAATTTATAGAAATTAATTGTGTCGTTTATTTGATTTAGGAGGGACCGCAAGTGACTATCAACCCGCCGATGTTGACGATATCAAGTTTGAACGTCGTCACTGTGAGTGGAATATTAAAACCTATTTTCATAAATTTTTTATGATAGTAGAGCATGTTTGTGAAATTAGTATTCTAAATGCTCGAATTTTCATGAATTTCTTGAAATGGATTTTGTACATGTATGGATGTTTTTATTAAAATGTGTATGCAAAAATTGTGTTTCGTATCAACCTTGAATGAGCATGATAGTATTTTAAGGATAACAAATGTGTGATTTAAAGTATGATTGAAATATATATATGTTTATATAAGTTGTGAAAATCATAAGGCAAGTACCCATCCCCTCCAGATATGAGATATGAGATATGAGATACAGATGATATGAGATGAGATGAGATGAGATGAGATAGTAGGCCTTTGGGGCCCATTTGAACACACATAGAGGCTTTGGGCCGTGTGTTTGGGCTCTTTCACCTTTTGGGGGCATATGCATGCAGTATGATGATAGTGAAACAGATACAAAGATACAATATGAGGCTTTTGGGGCCCATCTGAGTACACACAGAGGCTTTGGGCCATGTACTTGGGCGCATTTTGTCTTTTAGGGACTAGATTATGCATGCACAGATATTATGAGATATGAGATAACCCCTGTAGCTCCAGGGCATGATAGTGTCCAAATTATACGTCATTGCTTGTCCGTTGAGGTCTAGGTATGAGATATGATGAGATATATGAAATAACCCGTGCAGCTCTGGGGCAGGACAGTATTCAGATAGTATGTCATTGCTCGTCCGTTGAGGTCCGGGTATGAGATATGATGAGATATATGAGATGACACTTCCCTGTCTATCCATGTAGCTCTAGGGCATGACAGTACCCAGATAGTACGTCATTGCCTATCCGTAAAGGTTTGGGTACGACGATATTATTCCTCTGGGTACTTGGTTAGTGACAGTATCAGTGTTCAGTATATATATATATTTTATGTTAGTGCATGATTTGAAATTAAATGAGTTATTTATGTTCCTTATGATTATTTAGTGAAGTTACTTATTGAATTGATATCATTATTTTGAAGTAAAAATATTTTCGAAAACTATTATCCACTCGCTGAGATCACTGAGTTTTATATTCACCCCGTTTTTATTATATTTTTCCCTCCACAGGAGATTCGTAGGTACAACAATCGACCCAACAACGATAGATGTTTTAATTATGGCCATGTGATGGTGCTGGAAGTTGTAGATATTTTTTGGGATGTTCGAATTGTATAAATTTTTACTCTATTTTGGTGATTGAGAATAATGTGTTAACTATGATAATGGAGGTTTGGATGATATCTGGTAATTTGATTGAGGAGATTGGTTGTTGGAGTTGTTTGAATATCGAATTATTTTGGGAACGTTCGTTTTACAAATTTACAGGTTGGGAATGTTACATTTATAAGGGAGACTATACTGAATTTTTGGTAGAATCCTTACTAATTAGATTAGTATCAGTCATGATAGACAATATTAGATAGACTCGCCTTGGGGGTTCGGGGTGAGCCGTTACAAATTCCTACTTAATTTTAATCAAAATTTATAATCTTGCTATCAGAAATTTATCAGCAAGTGGATTGACAGGGGAAATAGCACCTTACTTTTCCAATCTCACACAGTTAAAATATCTGTAAGCATCTCAATCTCCAATAAAGTTTAATGTTCTCAACATATATATAGATTATGGCAAGTAAATTGATTTGACGTTTCTGTGTGTAATTTTAGGGACTTATCAAACAATAGTTTGACTGGACCAGTGCCCAATTTTCTTACTAAATTGCCTTTCTTGAGGATCTTGTAAGTTACTTCACTTTAGTGACCAGTATATTTTATACAAGGCTTTTGATGAGAAAAATAAAACAAAGGATTACATTTTCTTTTTATCCCTCTGCAGAAACTTAGAAGGAAACATGCTCAAAAGCTTAGTTCCAATTGAACTCATTGAAAGATCAAAGAAAGGATTGCTATCATTAAGGTTTACTTTTTGTGAACCTTAATTACTATGTTGACTATTAATGCGCAAATGTATATTAATTATGCTTTGCAAATTCAAACTAAGCCTAAGAGTATTAAATCATGTTATAGCTCATAAGGATAATAGAGATCTTTATTGCTCCTAAAAAAATGTTGAAATCAAATACAGATCATTATTAAGAATCCAATAGAAATTAACTATTTGTGTTCGATTCTAGTATTGGCGGAAATCCAGAACTTTGTTCATCAGATTCATACAAGAAGAAGAAGAGATTTGTTATTCTTGTAGTAGCATTAGCTGCTACATTGTTCATCCTTATAACTGCATTGGCTATCTTATGGATCCTAAAAAGGAGGAAACAACAAGGTATGACCCTTTTTGCATATAAAGCAGTGAAATTTGGTTATAAGCAACAAAAAAAAAAAAGTTCTAGATGCATATCATATCTAGCTGTGAACAAGCTTTCTTATTGCTTGAATTTAATCATCATGATGCGTTCAGTTGGGAAGGTGGACACATATGATTCATTGGAGTTGAAGAATCGTCTATTCACTCACTCCCAGATCCTAAGGCTTACCAACTACTTTGAGAAGGTTCTTGGAAAGGGAAGATCTGGAACTATATATCAAGGCTACTTAAATGCAACACCAGTGGCTATTAAGTAGGGGACTAAACAGTTTGAGGCATAGATATCCAAAAATTAACATTTAATTAGAAAGCCTGCACATTAAGATCATTTAAATATATAAATGTCACAACAAAGATATGGTTTTTTATTTTATTTTATAGGTCAAACTTCTTCCAAGAGTTTATCATAGAAACTTGACTGCACTAGTTGAGTATTGTAACGAAGGCACCAAGAAGGCGCTCATCTATGAGTACATGGCTAATGGAAACTTAGCTAACTGGTTTGGATCTTCTTGAATCTCATTTACTCTATTAAAAGCAAGGATATGCAATTGCTACAAACTTTTTTTTCTTATCTTTTTTGGTAAAATGTAGACAACTGCGAGAATATCTCGAGTTGGAAAGAAAGACTACAAATAGCAATTGAGGCAGCACAAGGTTAGAATTGAGCTTCAAATTATTGCATAATATTCATATGGCTTTTGGTAAAATTTCTAAATTTTGGAGTTTAAAATGTAGGATTGGTGTATTTGCATCATGGCTGTAAACCACCCATTATCCACAGAGATGTGAAGTTTAAAAACATCTTACTAGATGATGAGTTTCAAGCAAAGCTATCAGATTTTAGGCTGTCCAGAACTTTTCTCGTTGAAGGTGGTACTCATGTCTCTACAGCTCTTGCAGGAACCCTTGGATATCTTGACCCTGAGTAAGTTAATTGATTTGTTTACATCCATAAATACTTATTTGGAATTGTACATAACAATATATCAAACAAGCCCCTAAATTTATGATTATAATGAGTTGTATGTACATGTGTTTACTTGTGTACGTACATTATATCATACAGGCTCACTGAAAAAAGTGAGGTGTATAGCTTTGGAATTGTCCTCTTAGAGATAATTGTTGAAAAATCAGCACCCAAGCCAACTTAGCACATGCATGATAGCAATTTGATTTTTCAACTTACCACATGCATCTTGCTCTGATACTAATTGTTAAGCGGAAGCGCGGATTGAGTAATAACTAATTTATGGTGACTGTGACTTCTGGAGAATTATAAACGTGGTGCAAGTAAATGCAAAGAAAAAAGACACAATAATTTAAGTGGTTCGGCTTAAAGTCTACATCCACGGGCAAGGATTAGAAGATAATTTTACTATCAAATAAGAATTTACAAAATTAGGAAAAACTCTCAAAGCCCAAAACCCAAATACACCAAAATGGATGCTCCTAGCACTTAAGTGGAAGCTCTCACAAAACTCTCAAATTACTTCGCTTGCAATTGTTCTCAATTGTGGGATAATTTTAGAATGAACAAGGAGTTCAATTTATAGAGAAAATTATGGCACTATTGCACCAACTCTAAGCTAATTTGTCTTCAAATGTGGTGCCCACTATTATGAATATTGCATGCACCGATAAGACTTTTCAAGTTTTCATTGCATGCACCAGCCATGCACCAGCCAAGACTTTTCAAGTTTTCATTGCATGCATTAGCAAAGACTTTTCAACACATCATGCATGTGCTAAGTTGGCTTGAGATATCACTTTTGATGAAGCATTTATGCTAAAGGCTTTAAGTTCTCAGCAGGTGGAGAACAAGACTGAAGAGGTATTGCAGCGAGTAGAGTTTAATGCAACTCTTTATGTACCAGTTAGTTTTACATCAGAAAAGAATTCAACTTTGAAGGTGGCCTCAAGAGTTGAAGAAGAAGTTGTTTCTGTTGATGTCCCAAGAGAGGAAGAAACAAATAAAGATGTAGAAGATGGAAATGAGTCTATAGCAACAAAGAGACCAAAAAGAGCGATAAAGAAACCCGGATGGCTTACTAAAGATATGGTGGTAGCCTATGTACTTCAAGTTATTGATGATGGCATTCCCAACACTTTCGGTGAAACATTACAGATTAGTAAAAGTGGTCAGTGGAAGTTAGCCATAGAGGAAGAGATGAAGTCTCTTTATCAAAACCAGACTTGGGAACTTGTAGAGTTACCTAAGGGGAAAAGGGCTATTAACAGTAAATGGGTCTATACCAAAAAGCCAAGATTTCAAAATCGATCAACTCTTCGATACATGGCAAGATTTGTAGCAAAAGGTTATGCTAAGAAAGAAGGTATTGACTACAATGAAGTATTTTCTCCAATTATGAAACATACTTCCATTCGTATCTTGCTTTCCTTAGTAGCTGAATATGAGTTAGAGTTAGCTCAATTGGATGTTAAGACGACATTCTTACATGGAGATTTGGAGGAGAAAATTTATATGACTCAGCCTTGTGGTTTCAAAGTTTCTGGAAAGGAGAATCATGTGTGTAGATTGATTAAATCTTTGTACGGATTAAAATAGTCACCGGGGTAATGATACAAGAGATTTGATTAATTCATATAAGAGTAGAAATTTACCTGAGTCAATACGATCACTGTGTTTACTTTAAAAGACTACAAGATGGAGATTTCATCTATTTGTTTCTTTATGTAAACGATATGTTTGTAGCTTCGAAGAATAGAGATGAGATTCGAAAATTAAAAAAATAGCTGGCTTCTGAGTTTGAGGTGAAAGACTTGGGCGATGCACAGAGAATACTTAGGATGGTGATTCGTAGAGACAAGAAGAATGGGAGCGTGTGGTTGACTCAAAAATATTATTTGAAGAAGGTGCTAAAAAGGTTCGGTATAGATGAAAAAACTGTACTCCTCTAGCTCTTCATTTCAAATTAAGCTCTTCTTCATGTCCTTCTTCTCAAGAGGAGCATCACTACATGGCTCGTGTTCCATATGTTAGTACTGTGTGTAGTCTTATGTATGTTATGGTATGAATAAGGCCCGATATATCTCAAGCCGTCAGTATAGTTAGTTGATACATGCACAATCTAGGTAAAGATCGTTAGCTTGCTGTGAAATGAATTCTACTGTATATTCAGAAGACTGTGAAGGTTGGTTTACTGTTTGAATGAGATGACACACTTGGTCAAGGTGTGATTGGGTATGTTGATTTTGATTATGCTGGTGATTTGGACAAACGACGGTCAACCACTGGATATGTATTTACTTTTGCTAGAAGGCCAATCAGTTAGAAGTCTACACTACAGTCTACAGTTGCACTGTTGACCACAGAGGCCGAGTACATGACAATTATGGAGGCTATTAAAGAAGCTATTTGGTTACAAGGCTTGAAAACTTGGGATTGGTCCAGGAGCATGTTAAATTGTATTGTGACAGTCAAAGTGCTATTCACTTAGCAAATAAACAAGTTTATCATGCACGCATGAAGCATATCGACGTACGATTTCACTTGTGCTGGAAATTATTGATGATGGAACGATTCTTCTTCAGAAAATCAAGACTGCAGTGAATCCTGCAGATATGTTGACCAAAATGGTACGACAATCAAGTTTGAGCATTGTCTAAACTTGATCAATATTCTACAAGTTTGAAAATAGTCAGAGACGGCAGAGACTGGAAGGTGGTTTCTTGATAGTCGGCTAAGATTTAAAAATTTTCACCGAGGTGGAGAATTGTTGAAAAATCTGTACCCAAGCCAACTTAGCACATGCATGATGTGTTGAAAAGCCTTTGCCAATGCATGCATCGTTGAAAAGTCTTGGCCGGTGCATGGCTAGTGCATGCATTGAAAACTTGAAAAGTATTGTCGGTGCATGCAATATTCATAATCGTGGGCACTATATTTAAAGTGTAATATAGTGCCATAATTTTCCCTATAAATTGAAATCCTTGTTCATTCTAAAATTATCCCATAATTGAGAGCAATTGTAATTGAAGCAATTTGAGAGTTTTGTGAGAGCTTCTACTTGAGTGCTAGGAGGATCTATTTGGGTGTATTTGGGTTTTAGGTTTTGAGAGTTTTTTCCAATTTTGTAAATTCTCATTTGATAATAAAATTATCTTATAGTCTTTGCCTGTGGACGCAGGCTTTAAGCCGAACCACGTAAATTATTATGTCATTTTTCTTTGCATTTGTTTACACCACATTTATAATTCTCCAGAAGTCACAGTCACTATAAATTAGTTATTGCTCAACCTGCACTTCCGCACAACAATAATAACAGGCCAACCTGTGATTAAAGAAATAAGTGCGAATGAGAAGACTCACATAAGTCAATGGGTTGGCTTTATGCTTGCAAAAGGGGATGTTAATAATATTGCTGATCCAAGGTTAAAGAGTGATTTTGACTTTGACTCTGTCTTGAAAGCCATTGAAACAGCAATGGCTTGTATATCTCTAACTACTGCTGAAAGACCAACTAGGAATAAGGTGTCTATGAAATTGAACGAATGCTTAGTAATGGAGGTTGCTCGAACAAAGCACGCCCATCGGCAATATGACACTGAATGATAAGATTCTACTACAATGCTCCTTGTAAATTTGGTTACTGGTCACATTTATGCGGCAACAATGCAACACTTTAAAAAAAAGAAGGTGAATTCCCCTTAGATATATATCCGAGGTTAGTCACCGATTCTTCGTTGGTAAATAATCAATCTTTAATTAATCAATAATATGCTATACTTACATTATTGAAATATGTAGTTTAATTAATTTCTCAATGATAATGTAACACCCTATGCGAATCCCACATCCGCAAAGCACGAGAGAGATGCTAGGTTTATGTGAAACACTTACTAGTGATTGAATTTGCCTATAATAATAGTTATCATTCTAGTATTGGCATGGCTCCTTTTGAGGCTTTGTATGGAAGGAAGTATAGATCTTCAATTTGTTGGGAAGGGGTTGGTGAAAGGAGACTGTTGGGACCAGAACTAGTTCAAATAACAACTGATAAAATAAGATTAATCAAGGAGCGGCTTGCTGCAGCACAAAGTACGTAAAAGAGTTATGCTGACCATCGGAGGTGTGACTTGGAATTTCAAGTTGGTGATTTTGTGTTTCTGAAAGTTTGCCAATAGAAGAGTATATTTCGGTTCGGAAAGAAAGGCAAGCTAAGTCCAAGATTTATAGGACCTTTTGAGATTCTTGAGCGGATTGGAACTGTGGCTTATCGAGTAGCATTACCGCCTCAGTTGGCTAGGCTTCATAATGTGTTTCATGTATCGGTATTGAGAAAATACATTCCATATTCCTCCCATGTATTAGATTACCAACCTATCAATGTATCGGAAGATATGACTTATGAGGAGCAGCCTTTGGAAATAATTAACAAAAATGAGCAAGTATTGAGAAATAATGTTATTACCTTTGTGAAGGTGCGTTGGGAAAATCACTCACGAAGCAACATGGGAGAGACAGGTTGAAATGAAAGAGAAATATCCTCAATTTTTTAATTCCGAAGGTGAGATGAATATCAAGGATAAAATTTACTTTCAGGGGAGAGTAGTGGTGCCCGTTATTTATTTTATTTTTATTTTCAATATTTGAATTGAAAGTTCATTGGAATTGGAATTGGATGCTCTTTTTATTTTATCTCATCTTATTTTATTTTTCTCTTTGTGCTGGTGCTTACTTTGATGATGGATTTGGAGTTTGTGATAATTATTATTTTCGAGCTAGCTAGTATTCTATGGATATAAAAATATTTTATATATTATAAGAGTCTAAAGTTTAAGCTTATGGTCTAACAGAATTAATTACATTCATTTTGTAGACATGAAGAGAGCCTTTATGGATATAAAAAGAACTAGGAATAAAAGATGGACGGAAGTTGACATAATTGAACAGTGTGCCTTAGGTGGAGTTCTTGTTAAACATCTTAGAAGACTGCATAAACAACGAATGGATGATAGGCTAAGGTGGACTAGAATTGTTTACAAAGATACTTCTCAGGACCTAGAGCTTCAGAGAAGAAAATCAATGAGGCTATATGAGGACTACGTGTTTATGGCAAGGGAGCTAATAAGAATAAGCTTGTAGTACACCGCTTGTTTTGGACAAGATGTGTTTTGAGGTGTATGGGCACCCTAGAAACAAAACCGTGCAGGCCTTGTTAAGGTCCAAAGCGGACAATATCTTGCTAGATTTGGATTGGGTCATGATGGATGGTATTAGAGCGGCTTCTCATGTCCTCTTGAATGGTGGTGGGGCAAACCTCAACAAAGATGCTGAGTCCCTAAGGGGGGGTGTGTGTAACACCCTAGGCAAATCCCACATTGGCAAAGCACGGGAGAGATGCTAGGTTTATAAGGGGTGATCCACAGCTTAATTGGGAAGACGCGTTTTGGGGTGTATGGGCACCCCAGAAACAAAACCGTATAGGCCTTGTTAAGGCCCAAAGCGGACAATATCTTGTTAGGTCTAGGATTTTAAAGTACGGTAAAGTCCAGGAAAATGCATAAACCATGCCGTTTATGCACTTTAAGTTTTAAGCCTATTAAACCTAGCTTTTCCAGACTTTTCTAGACTTTAAAATTTCGGAAAAGATCGAGACTATATATATATATCATAATTATATATAAGTATAAGCATTACTTCTACATGATTTAAGAACAAATTTAAACCAATTCAATTTAAAAGAATATTATAAGGTACTAATTGTATTTAGCTAACTAATGTGGTTCTACTTTTGGATCGAAGAAGAAGGAAAACATAAACCAAGGTTCTAATTAAGTTCGAACAAAATTAGTCTGACTTTGTGTTGCATCCAACCGTTCTTAATTTGCTAGCTTTTTTAAATCTATTGATGATACGGTATGGCATTAAATTTAATTGTATTTATACATATTTTTTAGTCAATTTATTTTTACAGTTTAATTTAACTAATAACCACCACATACTTATTTGTATTTTGCTTGGGAGAGTTTCGAATCAAAACTCCAAGTCTTTATTTTTCAAAAACCAAAAATATTCCTTGTAATTTCTTAAATTTGGTCTCGCATCGATGGTTTACCTCTTCCTAATAGAATACTATTAGCAAATGATAGTGCTCCTACTAGCTAGATGCAACATTCTGACTTTTGTTCATTTAATTTTGGGGAAAAGACACTCATACTCTCAATATTTGTTTAAATGATCACACAAACTCCCTTAGTTTCATAAATGGTCACACATATCCCTTTTTGATTATTTTACCCTTGATTACAATAACTCAATGCAGTTGATTTTAAATAAATTTTTAGAATAAATATAGATATAAATTAAAATAATATAATATAATATAATATATAAAATAAAATTTATAAATTATTTTAAATATTAGAAAAGTTATTTTTAATATTATTAATCTATCATATTCTTCTAATAATAATAAAATATATTTGACATATTAATAATATTAAAAAAATTATACCTAACATTCAAATAATTTATAAAATTTATATTATTTTATTTACAATATATTTTTTAATTATGTCTACATTAGTATAAATCTTAAAGTCAATTTTTGGATTAATAGATTTTAGTATTAATAACTTAATAATAACTTAACTATTAAAAATAATAAATTAATATTAAAAATAATTTTCATTATATATGTTATTTTATTAATTATAGTTATTGTAATATTTTATTTGTATCATATAATATTTATTTATTATTTTTATCTTATTATTATATTTATATTTATTTGGGTTGTTATAATCAAAGGATACAATAGTTATTTATAAAATTAAGGGAGTTTATGTAACTATTCAAATAAATCTTGGGGGTGCAGGTGGCTTTTCCCTTTAATTTTGTTAAAAATCATTTTCATGAATTTAGATCTAGTTGATGTGATTTGCACTTTATTAATTTCAGGAATTCTTTTAACTTATTAAACCAAGTCATATTCACATTATATGTTGTATTTTTAAAAGCATTTTTCAATGACAATACCGGACAGGATTAGATAACTATAGATATAACATTGAGTCGCCCTATGTATAACAGTCTAAGTTCTTGGAAAATTTATTTTGATAGGTTTTATTATTGCTTCAAGCATTTTCGTTGCAGGTATATCCTCCTTAAGTCGTACCTAGTAGTTATGTAAAGTAGACACCTTTGACGCGAATGCTCAGATTCTGAATCTCTGATGATTGGATAATTTAATACAATTTTTTTTCGAACTCAATTTCGAGACATTTTGAATAATCAATTCCCAAACAAATGGAGAGATTGATTGAACAACTTTGATCCCGTTTAATATAGTACAATTTTTTGTTAATAAAAACAAATTAAAAACACAAGGGAAATGAAAAGTAATAATGATAGAGCTAAAAATATTTTGTACAAATAAATGCGTATAAATTGATTGGCATGAATAATTAGTTGAAAAGATATAACAGTTAATGAGAAAAATTATGTGTCCATTATGTGTGTCCATAATGATTTAAACCAACCAGTCTCTTTATATCACATCAGTTTATATATACTTATTTATACAAAATATTTGTAGTAGCTTAGTTCTATCCTTATTTTATAAAAAACAAACGTTTGATAAAACTAAAAATTTTGTCTTGAAAAACTGTTTTTAGTAGAATATTTTACTTTTTTTTTTTTTGAAATTTGTAGTTTCTTAATATTAGAAAATGAACTATCTTTTTAACCAATTTTAAGTTTTTTGTAGTTTCAATTAGTTGAGTTAGTAAATTCTCTTGTGTTGAAATCAAGAAATTTGAGATTTGATACCGCTCACATGGAAAACATATTGGGTTACCATTAGACTTAATAAAAAAGAAAAATAACAATTTTCTTTTTAATAACCATTTATTTTACTCCATATTTATCTCAATTCCCTTCTCTACGTATGTCATGTTGGGGCATCTAAAGATTTGAAGCATCACAGAGAATTGGTCAGATTATTTGAGGGATATTCTCTTACGTAATGGGATTGTTAGCATCGATTGTATATTTGTATTTATTCTTCTTGGGTTGGAATTTGCTAAATTTTGAGGCCCAACTCCTAAATAATTTTTTAATGTACATTCCTAGAGACATGCCTCTAGCAGTAGCCAGCAATATTATTATTATAATATTATTATTTGATAATACAACTTGTGTGCCGTTCAACAAATTAAGAAACTTTCATAATTTACTATTCATTTTTGAGGTTGACCTCGTAGTTAATTCAAATTTTCGAGTATTTTAAGTTTTAACCAGTACATATTTACAACCTCTCGAATAATACCAGCGACGAGCACAACAAGATTAAAAGTTATATTAATTTAACTCAGTTTATATTTCCTAACGAAAGTCAAGTTTGAGCGTCATCGTTGTGAATAGATTAAAGGAAAATTATCATTCATACATCCTAATGATGCACTTTTATCAAAAATATTATAACATTTTGAGGATGTATCATTCATCCACCTTAAATTATCAAAATATATCTACCGACCACTTTTTGATCAACTTCCGTTTGCAAGAGGTGATATCGTAGGGGTAATATTATCTTTTAAGATAGCAGAAACTTTGATTGAAAAAGACATGTCGTCCAACACTGGACGACAACGTCGTTTGACTCTAGATGAAACGACGTCGTTTCATGAGAAGTAAAAACATAATCTATACCTCCATCAAGAGAAAGCTTCCACAAGTAAGGAATTTACCAGCCTCCCAAACAGCCACTCCCAACCTTTTCAGCTGACTTTTCACCAAATATACTGCCTTTTTGGGAGATTAATCCTATCTTTGTCAAGGAGAATACATAGGGTTCAATATATGTTGCCACATTACCTCTAACATTTATCAGAAAAGGAACTAAAAGAAATAGGACCCTAACTACCCATAAAGAATTCTCTTATCCTTACATCCAATCTCCATTAAGCTTGTTTTAAGCGAATCAGAGGCTTTTTTGAGTTCAATTTCAAGCTCCATCATCGTCTTCGCTTCACTATTCCTAATAATAGCCGCCATAGCACGTATAGCTGCCACAGACTCAGCCAAATTCGGTTGCTTTCTCCAATTATTAAACTCATTGATCACACTAAACGCCCTCCCACTTTTCCCTCCAACTATTTCTTGCCCGCCCGTCGCTACTGCCGTCGTGGCAGCCTCTTGCGACTGCACCAGCCAGTCCCTGGTCATGACGCCGTGGTGCGCCGCCCGTGTTTGGTAGTAAGCCGACATAGACATGTTTCGGGCGGATAAACGGTGTCGTTTTGGTTTTTGTCTAGAATAAAAGATGTTGATCTGTGCCACATTTATACCATCAGTTTAGTTTTAGAAGTTATTATATGGTCTTGGTGGTGTGTTATGTAGGTGTCACTTTCCCTGAAAAAATATGTTCTTGGAAAGAAAATAAATGGGGTTCCAAGGGCAAATTGGTCATTTCGTTACAATTCTGTTAACTTACAAACGAAAGCTGACGGAAAAGTGGTTGGTAGATATATTTTGATAATTTAAGGTGGACGAATGATACACTCTCAAAGTGTTATAGTATTTTTGATAAAGATGCATCTTTAGGATATATAAAAGATAATTTCCCCAAATTAAACTAAACGTCTCTTTTATATTTTTATTACGATTTTAATTTGAGTAAGGTAAAGTTTGTTTACAAAGTAATGTTTGATGCTTCAATTCTATAAATAGATTTTACTTACATATTGGTATGTTTATTAAGGGATATGATGAATGATTTTTTTTTTATTGTAAGTACGTAAGAGTACTCTAATGAAAATGAATGTAGATTTAAAGCATGATTAAAATGCTTATGTACAAGTGTATAAAAGAATTTTTCAAAATCATTAGACATTATCTTTCCCCTCTAAATACAAAGATGAGTATTAGTGTTGGCAAAAGCCCGGCCTAGGCCCTTTAAAAGGCCATCCAAACTTGAACGGGCTGGGCTTGGGTTTCTATTAGTTTTTTAAATAAAATTTTAATAAAGCTATAAATAAAAAACTTAAATTAAATATGATTCTCCAATACAACTAATAGTCCAATACACAAAATATTAATAATACAACATAATAAATCACAAATGCCAATGTTGAAAACAAACTAGTCTAATAATAAAATTTTATTCAATAATTTATATAAACTATTAAATAATACTAAACATAAAAAAATTATTAATTGATTGATTACAATGTTGTTGTATATTATTTATTAAACTGAACAATTAGTAATATAATTTAAAGAACTATTTAAATAATTATTATTAATTAATTAAATTACGTTTAATATAATCCTATTCAATATTACACCAAATAAATGATAATATTATATGTAGTTCAATCAATTTAATATAATCTAATTCGACTTAATCTTAAAAATTAATCCAATTTAGTGTCAAAATACTATATATATATATATATATATAGACAAAAAAAAAATAGATTTCAATACACCATAGAACAAAATACACTGCATTGAAATCTGTTTTTTTTTCTTTTACCTCAGGAATCTCTGATTGGAACATATATACATATATATTAATTTATAAATTAAAGCCTGGGCTCGGGCCTGGGCTCGGGTTTCGGGTTTGGGCTTTTTACAAAAGCCCTTATCTAGGTCTGTTCATAGCGGGCTTCAAAATTTTGAGTCCATATCCAAGACTTTACCATGTTGGTCGGGCTTAAAGCCTGCGGACCTGGGCCGGGCTGCGCTAGGCTTGGGCCGGCCTGGGCATTTTTGCCAACTCTAATGAGTATAGAGATACAGTTACAAAGTTATAGTCAAAGATATTAAGTTACAAAGATATAGTATAGAGAAATAGTTAAGATAGAGGCCTTGGCCCGTCTGAGCACACACAAGGTTTTGGGCTACGTGTTTGGGTGCTTTTGCCTTTTGGGGGGCTATTTTACACATTTAAAATGTTGAGATATAATGAGATATATGAGATGACACATCATTGATCTACCTATTGTAGCTCTAGGCACAATAGTACATTTTCAGCTCTAGGCACGACAATTCTTGTTTTGTGACAATTTTAGAATCGTTCATATATGCTCTCTCTTGATATTATTTTCATGATTGTTATAAATAGCATCATGTATTTCTTCTAAATGCTAATTACTTGATTTAAAGTCAAAACATTTTACTTACATTTTTACATGTAGTTTGATGAAATTGTATATTGCAATAATATAATTATTCAAAGTAAGTTTATTTTCAAAACCTATTATTCACTTATTGAATTTTATACTCACCTCGTTTTATTATAATTTTCCCCCTCAAAAAAGGTTACATGTACACTAATCGATCCAATGACTATAGTTATTTTGAGTTTTGGCCATGTGATGGTGCTAGGAGATAGATGATATTCTTAGAGCTTTTTGATCACCTCATTTTAGATTGTATAATTATAATATGATTATTGTGGATGCTTAGTGTATATTCACATTACCAAAGTAAACTCTTTTGATACTATTAGAAACATTGGACGATATTTGGATGAGAGTATTTAAGTATATTATATTACAGTACTGATGTGTGATATTATGTTGGGGAGATTGATCAAGGAAGTTGATTGAATATTGAATTATTTTTTGGAGTGTTTATTTTATAGATTTGCAGGTTAGAAATATAAAAAATCTAGGGTATAATTTGTCGAATTTTCGGCAAGATCGTTGTTGATATTTTATTTAAGGGCAAATATCTAGTGGCCACCACTTATTAAGTGAAACTTCTGTAAACCACCAAATTTTAAGATTGTATCTGTAAACCACATACTTTTTAAAGAAATATCCCCCAACCACTTTTCTGTTAAAAAAAATTAATTGCCGTTAGTAGTTTTCTACGTAAAGATTATTTTACCCCTGTAATACAATAATTACAGTGGACCACTTTTGTATTGTTTTATTTTTTTTATTTATAAACAAAAACGATGTTGTTTATATAATTAAATATTTATTTTTTAAAAATAGAATATAAGTAATTAAATATTTATTTTTAACTAAATAACAATATTACGCTTATAATGGCATACTGACGTCATGTTTCCGTTAACTCCATTAACGGAAAGGTGGGTGGGAGATGTTTCTTTGAAAAGTAGGTGGTTTACAGATATAATCTTAAAATTTGGTGGTTTACAGAAATTTCACTTAATAAGTAGTGGTCACCAAATAATTATGTCCTTTATTTAATCACTTTGATGAAACTAGATAGATTCCTCGTTAGTTTTGTTTTTCCTTAGTGATAATTTACTTTTAGGGCTGGACTAAGTTGTAATATGTTTCAAAATAACTAGTTAACTGATAATTTATCCAACCATTTCAATTTAACGCGTTCTTAATGCCGTTTTGGTGAGAGGTTTCTTATTGATGCTCTGTCCGAATATCATCGTTAAGCCTTATATTGAATCAACCTTGGATGTGTTGACCCATGGATTAGGCTTGACGCAAGATGAAGAGCCATTGAATTATATGACAAAATATATAAAAATAAGTAAAATCTAAATATAACCTTGTATTAGCAGCCTTTCAAGGTTGTTTGCAAGCATGTAGATTGCTGAATTCGTCAAACTTGAAGTTTATAAATTAATTTAATTTGGTATATTCGCTGTTTCTTGGTAAATAAGCCCAACGACTAATTAAGGCTGCAGAGAAGTTGAATTACTCAAAGTATAAGTATTCTCCCCACCCCAACGCTGTTTGCCATTGTTCAACAAATTCAGCTACTTGATGCTGACTTTCTAGCTACATATACAATCCAATATCAGAAATTACAATACACTTCTTCTGGAAAGTAAAATTAATTAACTAATTAAGCAACAAAATATTATCATCAGCCAGTTGATTGAAACATTTGCCATGCGCTTTGCTGCTATCTAGCTACAAGAGCACATTTGACCACGTCACAAAACTATTTTCTATTTAATTTCCTCTTACACTTCTTCAACATTTTATTACACAGTATCAGATGATGCTTGTTCTACAGGTCTCTCCAGAGAAAAGAAGAATTAGAAACCTGACCATGGAAATGTTTCTGCGATTTGTCTTACTATGCCTTTGCCTTTTCCATCTTGCACCCCTTGTTAATGCTCAGGATCAAGCAGGTTTGCAGCTCTCAATTTTGGAACAGCAATTCTATTCATATTGTGTACTTTTTGTGACAGGGAATAGCTTAAGGCTAAATTACTTTTTCTGCGCATATTTATTTCTGTCAGGATTCATTAGCTTGGATTGTGGGTTACCAAAAGATTCTGGCTACACTGAAACTTCAACGAAACTAAAATATATTTCTGATGCAAATTACATAGAGACCGGCTTCCCAAAGAGTATATTACTTCAATACAGAAGAATGAAGCAACAGCAAGTGTGGAGTCTTAGAAGCTTTCCTGATGGGATAAGAAACTGTTACAGATTCAATCTTACTAGGGATACTAAATATTTAATCAGAGCCACTTTCATGTATGGAAATTATGATGAGCAAAATATTTTACCAGAATTTGATGTTCATTTGGGACCTAACTTGTGGTTTACAATAAAAATAGAAAATGTATCCGCTGATTATTCATTGGAGATCATACATGTACTCTCATCGGATTATTTATCCGTCTGTCTCGTGAATACCAACAAAGGGACTCCGTTCATATCAGCATTGGAATTAAGGCCTCTGAATAATAATACTTACATAACTCAAACTGGCTCGCTGGAACTGTCTCTGCGGCTGGATGTTGGTTCCACATCAAATGAGACATTCAGGTTAGACCTTTTTACGTTACTGTTGCACTTGAGATTTGGCTTCAAGTGAAGCAGCAATAGTGTTTGATTAAAATATTTGTTAAATTACTGTGCAATGCGCCTCAGGTATAAAGATGATCCTTATGATCGGGTCTGGTGGCCGTATGATTTGGATGGATGGGAATCGTTCAGTACTTCAGAAGCTGTTGATGCTGATGGTAGCAATAATTACAAACCAGCACCTCGTGCCATGAGCTCTGCTGTAAGACCTGTTAATGAGAGCAAGTCCTTGGATTTCTCCATAAACACTGACGATCCTACATCCCAATTATATGTCTACATGCATTTTGCTGAAATTGAAGAGCTGAAAGCAAACGAGTCCAGATTGTTCAACATTACTTGGAATGGCAATGTTTGGTATGGGCCTTTAAAACTGAATAATCTGTCCACCACCACGGTGTTCTCACCGTCTGCCATGCGTGGTGACCAATATAACTTTTCACTCATCAAAACCGGAAACTCAACTCATCCGCCCATCATTAATGCCATTGAAATCTATGAGGTAAAGGAATTTTTGCAGTCACAAACAGATGAGCAAGATGGTATGTCCTAATCACTTATGGCATTTATGGTTAATGTGATACCAATTTTATTCAAGGATTATTGTGTTAAATACTAATTTCTTTCATTTAATTTTTTTGGAACATTAGTTAATGCTATCATGAATTTCAAATCATTATATGGATTGAAGAAAAATTGGCAAGGAGATCCATGTGCTCCTCAAGATTACTTGTGGGAGGGTCTTAATTGCAGCTATCCCAATGATGATTCACCAAGAATCACTTCCCTGTATGTTTGAGTATTCTGGCTAGCAATAACATATTTTGTTTTTTGTAGTTTATTCTTTCAACTTTCTCTTACTGAAATTATTGAATTGCAATCAGAAATTTATCTACAAGTGGATTGACCGGGGGTTTTGCTCATGATCTTACCAATCTCACAATGCTTACATCTCTGTAAGTATCTGATCAAATCTGACAGTAGTTGTTAAGTATCCAACATATGAAATAATGTTGGAATGAAATTGGCTAACTGTTTTTTATTATTCTTTTAGGGACTTGTCAAACAATAATTTGACAGGACCGGTGCCTAAATTTCTATCTCAATTGTCATCCTTGAAATTCTTGTAAGTTACTTGAAGTAAAATTTTCAATTTTCTTGGTCAGAAAAACTGAAGAAACTCATATTTTTTATTTATCTCTTTGCAGAAACTTGGCAAGAAACAAGCTCACTGGTCCACTTCCAGTTGAACTCCTTGAAAAACAGAAAAACAATGCACTAGAACTGAGGCATGGATAAAACTTATTGTTGTACTCTCCTCACCCATTAAATTATTTGAGCTAGAATCTTACTTTATGACTTTTGTATGGATCGATTCCAGAGTTGATGGTAATCCAGATCTTTGTCGATCAGTTACATGCAATAAGGAAAAGAAGAAGTTTGTTGTCCCGGTAGTAGCATCAGTTGCTTCAGTTTTTGTCGTCTTAGCTGCATTAATTGGCTTATGGAGCCTTAAAAGAAGAAAGCAATTACCAGGTTGGACCAAATTATTGCTATATTATATGTCAATTGCCATACAAACTCGAAATCATTTTTCAAACCCACAAATTCTCATATAGCTTGTTAGAATATCTTCAGGGAGGAAGGTGGATGCTAATACCAACAGATCATACGAGTCCTTAGAGCTGAGCAATCGACAATTCACTTACTCTGAGGTCTTGAGGATGACCAACAACTTTGAGAGGGTTCTTGGTAAGGGAGGATTCGGAACAGTGTACCATGGCCTATTGGACAACACTGAAGTAGCCGTGAAGATGCTCTCTCCATCATCATCTCAAGGGTATAAGCAATTTCAGGCAGAGGTACTCATATGAAACTCATAAAAATTTTTCAGTCTATGATATGGACTTTTCTTGGATAACAATTGAGATATTGCTCTTAAATATAGGTCAAGCTTCTTTTGAGAGTTCACCACAGAAACTTAACAACCCTTGTTGGGTATTGTGATGAGGGCACCAACATGGCACTCATCTATGAGTACATGGCTAATGGAAACTTGGAAGAGCATCTTTCGGGTTTGAATCTATTTGAATTCTTTGATTATACAAAAGTATGCATGTATATACAGATTTCTCAGACCGTAAACTAATTTTTTCGATGATTCAGTGATATAATTTAATTTTGGTAACTTAGATAACTAAATAAGCAGTGAGATTTAAACTGTTTGATTTCATTTTTGATGTAGATAGTAGCAAAGTAATCTTGAACTGGGAAGAGAGGCTTCGAATAGCAGTGGAAGCAGCTCTAGGTTAGTAAGAAAATTTGATTTGCGTAATAACTTTGATTTTATTACAATGTTTTAAGTCATGGCTGTCAGTCAATTAATGTAATTCAAATGCAGGACTGGAATATCTTCACCAAGGTTGTAAACCACCAATTGTTCACAGAGATGTGAAGTCTACAAATATCTTATTGAACGAGAAATTCCAAGCAAAGTTAGCTGATTTTGGGCTGTCCAGAGTATTTCCAGTTGAAGGTGGCACTCATGTGTCGACTACCATTGCTGGCACCCCAGGATACCTTGACCCTGAGTAAGTGATTCATATGAAATTTACTCGTGAACAATTTTCCTAACCAAGAAAAGCTCACTACATGCTTTTTGCATTCTAATTACATCCATGTACATTATTCTGCTGATAAAAAATTTAATTTGTTCACCTTTAATAAAAAAAAAAGAAAAAGCTAACTGAAATAATATTATTTAACATAAATGAACTCAAATTGAAAACAATGAAACACAAACAAAGGAGTGAAGAGCAGATTGCTCTGTAATTTCAGAGTAATTAGCATTGTACAAAACAGAGAACCCTGTTTTACATATAACCAAATCCACTTACATTTTTACTGGGGCAGAAAAAACTTGAACAATTTCAAATGCTGCATCTTTTACTTGCAGGTATTATACATCAAATAGGTTGACTGAAAAAAGTGACGTGTATAGTTTCGGGGTCGTTCTACTGGAGATAATAACAGGACATCCTGTAATTTCAAAATCAGTTGAGAATGGAAACACTCACGTAAGTCAGTGGGTTAGTTCTATGCTTGACAAAGGAGATATAAGAAGCACTGTTGATCCAAGGTTAAAGGGAGATTTCGACATCAACTCTGTCTGGAAAGCTGTGGAAATAGCAATGGCCTGTGTTTCTTCGAATGCCAACAGAAGACCATTTATGAATCAAGTAGTGATGGAATTGAATGAGTGTTTAGCAATGGAAGCAGCTCGAAAGAAGGATAGCATCACCACGTTCGATTCGAATAATTCTGTTGAAATGATCACTGTGAATCTCCATAGTGAATTATCTCCGTTAGCAAGATAATGGTTGTGCAAGAGTGTCAATATTAGGACTTCAATTCAAGCAAACGAGAAGAAATAATTTTGTTTTGTAATTACATTACTCTGGGTTAAGACAGACCTTTGTATCTATGATGGTTCTGGTTCTTTTTTTACATTTTCTTTTTGGTAATCGGAAAAAAAAAAAACAATTCCATTGTATATATGTAATAACAAAGCCTTTTATTTTCTTGTAGTTACAACTGTAGTTCAACAGTAGTATACAAATTAAGTTGGAGTTGCATATAAAACGTACGTAACCTCTCGAATGATAAAATGAAAAGCTCATCTTGACTTGTCGTGTGAATGCAATGCAAGCGGTCCACTCTATTCCCGAGTGAATTTATTGATTGAATACAAAATCTTAGTACAAACTTGAGTTCTAAGACTATGTTGAGTTACCACTTGACCTAAACGTTGCAGTTCGAAGGTGAGTGCCCAATAATAATATTTAAGTTCGTTTAACAAACTAGAAGCGGGTTAAAAAGGCATCCTGTAGTGACAGATACATTTAGAAGTAGGACTTTTGCAGAACGTATTTTAACTATGATGATGGATGTCACCTTATTATCACCTACACTTAAACGCTGAAACGTTCGATAATCTTATGCACTTGAAATATATATTAATTAAAAATTGCATTATATTTAATTTTGAATATTCTGTTTTACTTTGACAAGATCAAATGGATTGAATCTGTAATATAATCACAGTAAGCAGTCATTCCAAGTATTTCTCTATTTCGAAGTAAGCAATTTGCCTGCAATTGTAGTTGCTGAGCTATCATTGACTTGGTCAATTGGACACTCAAGTTCCAAATTTTATATACATATTAATTGGTGGACTTTTCCTTGACGCTGTACTACTGATCTCTTAAATTAATTGTACATTACAGCGATAATGAGGTCGACTTCTGATCTCTCACACGAGGCTTTGAAATTTTATAAACCAGAAGACAAACTCCTTAGTGATACTTTTTCCATGGTTAAAGGTAAATTTTAATTCACTCCAGATGATACGACAATGCACCTTTGACTTTTAAATAATAAACGTATTTTATATTTAATAAATATTTTTTAAATCTCATCATCCGGAAAAGAGCATAGTCAAGAAAAGAGCCTGATAACTTTCTGGGTCAGAGTGAGTCCGAAGCTTGGGCATGACAGAGAAGAGCCTGTTCCTTCAATGGTGTTTGTTGGAGCTAGGGTAGATCAACCTTAATTTCAAGAATGGGAGGAACGTGGTTCATTTAACAGCCAATAATTAGAGAATTCTTGTGCCAGACTATATTATATTATAATAGCTTTCAAACTGCAGATGGGCTGACGCCACTACCGATTTGTTTTTGGAACTTGAGAAATTGGCTATTCAAAGTGCTGAGTGGTTGTCTAAATCATTCTATGTAAAGTATTTAAGAAATTTTACACGTATTATTGTAATTTAAAAGTAATGCATGATAGACATGAGAGTAATCAACTAAAGATCTCAAGTGGTCAGTTGATTTTATTATTTTTAATTTAATTTTATAATTTTTTTTTAAAATAATATCAAATGTGTGTAAAATATATAATTTAATGTTTAATTATGTAAAGACCAAACTACCCTTTTCATAATTAAATTGGTTTAACGGAAGTCGGGGGTACATTGATGTTTTCAATAAATTGGAGGATAGATTGAGGATTGTAATATAATTAGTTGGTCGTTGAGATGCACCTAATGTTTTAGTTTTTAATTTTTTTTCTTTTACTATTTTAATCCAAATTAATTTTTTAACTGATCAACTGCTGAACTTTGTGCAATTAGTGGCCAATTTAATTTAATTTAACTTTTTTTTTTTACCTTTAAGTCTGATTCCAAGGGTGAAATAATAAACAACATCAAAATAATTGAAAGTTAACAGAATCCTTTTAACAACAGAGGATTTTTGTTCGATTTTGAAACACAAAGGAGAAAGATTATTTTTGCTTGGTCAACAATGCATTATATAATATCTTGTCTTCACTTTCTTTAAAGACTAAAGATAAACTACACCGCGTGGTTTTACTCAATGAATATTTATTTCTAGTTTTATGCTAGCAGATATCAACTATATATTTTTGCTTGATGAAGTCTTTCTCTAAAAGAGTATGCAACATCAAGTTGGCCATAAATTTTTCTTTCTAACATGCTAAAAGTCTTTGACCAACATGCTCACATTTACTTTTCAAATGCATTTTGGAAAAAGGAATCTGCCAGTTTTCAGGTCTTCCTAATTACAGTACAAGATCGGAATATTTGATGAGTTGAATATTATATTCATCAATCATGCTACAAGAATTTCCATTATAAAATAATGTACTATTTGATTGTATCATAGACAAGAAGGGAGCAAAATGGCCATGGAGATGCTAAGGCATTTGCTCTTTGCGTACCTGTGCATAGTCTGCTTGGATTGTGGAATTTCAGAAGGTTCTGACTATACCGACCAGAAAACCAGCATAAATTACGTTTCAGATGAATCCTTCATTGAGACTGGTGTGAGAAAAAAGATGTCACCCGAATACGTCACTGAAACAAGTGAACAACAATTATTGAATCTGAGAAGCTTCCCTGAAGGAACAAAAAATTGTTACACCATAAAACTTTCTCGCAACTATGATAAGTTTTTTATCAGAGCCAGATTCTTGTATGGAAATTACGATGGTCAAAATAAGCCACCAAATTTTGATCTACTTCTTGAAGCTGATACGTGGGATTCAGTAGAATTCAAAGATGCATCGACCATTGTTACGAAGGAGATCATTCACGCACCCCAGAGAAACTATATATATGTCTGTCTTGTAAATACAGGCTCTGGGACACCTTTCATATCCACATTGGAGTTTAGGCCATTGAGAAATTTAACATATGAAGCTCAATCAGGATCACTACAGCTCTTCGGGAGGTTAGATGTTGGTTCCACAAGTAATGAAACAATCAGGTAATTAAGCATTTCGTATCACAAAAAATTTTTCGCACGCTGAATTTCAGTTACTAAGTACTAAAACTGGGTGACATTAATTATTTAGGTATGAAGATGACAACTATGATCGCATATGGTTTCCCTTCAGCTTCGACAACTGGGCACCAATAAATTCATCGCTCACTGTTGGCTACTCCAAAAGTGACTATCAATTGCCATCATCTGTCATGAGCACGGCAGTCATACCGGCAAATGATAGCAATTCCATAGAATTTTACTGGGAACCTGCTGATCCTAAGTCCCAATATTATATCTACTTGCACTTTGCTGAAATTGAGGACGTCCGTGCTAATAAGCAGACTAGAGAACTGAACATCTCTTTAAATGGAAATTTTTTGTATGGACCTTTTGTTCCAGATTACTTATACACAAGCACCATATTCAGTGTATTGCCCATAAGTGGAGATGTGATTCGGTTCTCAATTGCTAAAACTGTGAATTCAACCCTACCACCCATTCTCAATGCCCTTGAGATATATCAGATGAAAGAATTTATGCAACAATTAACGAAACAGCAAGATGGTATGATCTTCCAGACTTTTTTTTTTGGGTGGGGATTAAAGCGAGTGGCCATGATTCTGATAGTTGGTTCCTTATATATTGTAAATACATTAGTTGATGCCATAATGAACATCAAGTCAGATTATAATGTGAAGAGGAATTGGCATGGAGATCCATGTGCCCCTTCTGTTCACATGTGGCAAGGTCTTAATTGTTGGATAAAAATCGTATTTTTAATAAGGATTTCATATAATATATAAGAATTAAGTAATCTAGAAACTCGTACCTTGTTTAAATGAGAAGATGAATACTCAAAAGCTGTAGATCCACCACCAAACGATCTTCCAGGCTATGACTCAAAGTTGATCAACACTGGGCGTGTGGGCGTCCGTTTCACTACTCCCAATTGCAACTGGCGTTCCCTTTTTTTTTTTTTTTAAATGAAGATCTCTCTCTCTTTTATTTTTAGAAAAATCCTTATTTATAATAGCTTATGAAAAAACCCTAGCATGTGTTATATCTCATTAATTTAAAATATTAAAATATTTTAAATTAAACATTTATCTCTCCACTTACGTAAAAGTGGAGAGAATGTGTAACCAACTAGAAGTCTATCTTGTAAAATATCATAAGACCCCATTCATACTTGTTTATAACACATTAGGCCTTAACAAATATTATAATTGAGATTTTTACCTTATATGCCAGTTTTCTCGCATTTGGGTCCAGTAATGGTGTTGTCAATTAAATGAGCTAACCCGGGGATCATTTGGGAACATGCAATAGTGGCTACAATAATTAAGCTTGTATTTAAACAAAAATAATTATTTAATTCCAATTCTACTCCACTATAAGATTGGAACTGACCTCCATAATTGTATGCTCGAATAATAATTCGCCCAAGCCACATTGATTTCTTTACTGCACAATCCTTTGTACCACATCATTAATTAAATTGATATCTCAACTGTCCAATCAATTTAATTACATCTTATTCCTTGATTCTTACTGGTTTTCTCTAATGATCATTTTCAACATACTTATATATATATATATATATATATATATATATATATATATATATGTTGACATACTCTGGCCAGAGAATTCTATGATCAAGTACTGAAACCCATCAAGAGATGTGTCGTACAAATTCTATATTGTCAATCTATAAATTCAATACTTGTAATTGCTCCCACCAAGATATCGGGTAATCTTGACTACAAGTGTATGTCGTGCCCATTGGTAACTCAAATGGAATAACAATTACAATCAAGAAATTATAAGCGACTCAAGATTAAGATTACATTAAATCAATGCCTATGAGATTTAATAAGTCCGACGAGTTATTACAAAGTTAATTAAATCTCATATCGATCCGAGTTCAATGTAGTTACACTACATCAATAAATTCATACATGATTAAGACAAATCACTCAAAGAACTTATTACAGTCTATACCTAAATAAAGTGCCCAACTTTATTTATCAACTGCGAACTTAATTTATTTAATCATAAGATAACTTGTATTTATGTCTTCTGTGAATCCACATGGTGATCACATAAATACATATAATATGATTAAATGGACTTTACTCAAAATATTAATGCAATAGAAATGCTTGAATAAAATACCTCATTTATTTTATTAATCAGAAAATATTTATTACAATAAATAAACAAATATGCTTTAAAGAGCATATTTTTCCAATAATCTCCCACTAGCTCTCAAAGCATATTTGGCATCTCACGCATGCCCATGGACTCTAAGTGCAAGTCAAAAAGTTTCCCAGGTATGGCCTTAGTAAAGTGGGTGCGCAAGTTTTCTTTGTGACGCAATCTGAGTAACTTTTACATCACCTCTCTGCACTATATCCCTTATAAGATGATACTTCCTCTCAATATGTTTTTGTTTCTTGTGGTTCCTTGGTTCTTTTGATTGAGCTACTGCACCACTATTATCGCAAAATAATTTAAGTGGTGCAGTTGCATCAGGTACCACCTCAAGATCTTGAAGGAACTTACGGAGCCATACAGCTTCTTTTGCAGCTTCAGATGCAGCCACATATTCAGCTTCCGTTGTGGAGTCTGCGATACAAGATTGTTTCACACTCCTCCAACTAATAGCTCCACTTCCTAATGTAAACACATAGCCTGAAGTAGACTTTCTAGAATCCTTATCTGACATGAAGTCAGAATCAGCATAACCTACTAGAATAAGTTCATCACCAGAATACACAAGCATATAATGTTTAGTTCTTTTCAAATACTTCATTATATGCTTGACAGCAGTCCAGTGCTCAGGTCCAGGATTAGATTGATATCTACTAACCATTCCAACTGCAAAACAGATGTCTGGTCTAGTGCAAAGCATGGCATACATGAGACTCCCCACAGCTTCCGCATAGGAAACTCGTCTCATTTTCTCTATCTCATCAGATGTTTTAGGTGATTGATCCTTAGAGAATGCAATTCCATGTCTGAATGGTAACAAGCCAGTCTTGGAATTTTCTATGCTAAATCTAGCCAATATTTTATCGATATAGACCGCTTGAGATAAGGCTAAAGTTTTATTCTTCCGGTCTCGTAGTAACTTGATACCAAGAATATAACTAGCCTCTCCCAGGTCTTTCATATCAAATTGTTTTGCTAGCCAACTCTTTATTGTAGTCAATACTCCTATATCATTTCCAATAAGGAGAATATCATCTACATAAAGAATTAAAAAGGCTACAGTTTTTCCCTGAATTTTCTTATATACACATGGTTCATCAATATTCTGAATGAATCCAAACGATTTTATCGCTTGATCAAATCTAATGTTCCATGACCGGGATGCTTGCTTCAATCCATAGATGGATCTCTGCAACTTGCATACCATGTGTTCTTGGCCTTTTTGTATGAATCCATCCGGTTGCTTTGCATATAGATGTTTTCTTCAAGATGCCCATTTAGAAAGGCGGTCTTAACATCCATTTGCCAAATTTCATAATCTAGCACCGCAAAGAATGGAGAGCAGACTCGATGGACTTAAGCATAGCAACCGGAGAAAAAGTTTCCTCATAGTCGATTCCCTCTTTCTGAGTGAACCCTTTGGCTACTAATCTTGCTTTAAATGTTTCCACCCTTCCGTCTACTCCTATTTTTCTCTTGTAGATCCACTTACACCCAATAGGTTTTACCCCATTTGGTGCCTCTACAAGTTCCCAGACTTTATTGGAATACATAGATTCCATTTCTTGATTCATAGCCTTTTTCCAAAATTCAACATCTCTATCTATTAGAGCTTCATTGTAACTAATGGGATCTTGTACATGTTCATCTAAGATAGCCGTATAGGTTTCTCCCAACAACATGTATCTTGCTGGTAACCTAGCTACCCTCCCACTACGACGAGGTTCTAAAAGTGATGGTTGTTCAGGGCTAATCCTTTGCTGATCAAATTGTTGCTCTTCATCCTGTTCTAAAACAGATGTTGAAAGCTGAGTATCAATCTGATCACCTGATAGTTCTTCAATTACTACCTTACTCTTAGGTTTGAAGTTATTCATATAGTCTTCCTCAAGGGAAGTAAAGTGTGTGCTCACAATTACTTTCCTATCTTGAGGACTATAAAATAAACCTCCCCTTGTTCCTTTGGGATACCCCACAAACATGCAAACCTTAGAACGTGAATCCATTTTGTCTGCCTTTGGTTTCAGCACATGTGCTGGTGATCCCCAAATACGAACATGTCGTAAACTTGGTTTGCGACCTGACCATAATTCTATTGGGGTTTTAGGCACTGACTTAGATGGAACTAAGTTTAAAAGGTAAACTGCAGTTTCTAGTGCTAGTCCCCAAAAAGAGATAGGTAATGATGAATAACTGAGCATAGATCTAACCATATCCAAAAGAGTTCTATTTCTCCTTTCAGCTACCCCATTTTGTTGTGGTGTTCCTGGGGCAGTCAACTGAGAAATAATCCCATTTTCAACCAGATACTCTTTGAAATCTCCGGAGAGATATTCACCACCTCGATCAGATCGAAGTTTCTTTATGTTCTTATCTAATTGCTTTTCTGTCTCAGCCTTATACTCTTTAAATTTCTCAAGAGCTTCAGACTTGTGACGCATTAGATAAACATAACCATATCTAGAGTAATCATCAGTGAAAGTGATGAAGTACTCATAGCCCCCTCTTGCTTGTACATTAATTGGTCCACATACATCTGTATGTACCAATTCAAGTGGTATTGTAGCACGCACTCCTTTGGCCGAGAATGGCCTTTTTGTCATTTTTCCTTCTAAACAAGATTCACAGAGTGGCAATGATTCATTTTCTAATGGACCCAAGAGCCCATCTTTGATCATTCTCTGTATCCTATTTTGGTTTATATGACCCAAGCGTAAATGCCAGAGGTAGCACTGGTTGGAATAAAACTTTCTTTTCTTAGATAAATGTGTATGCTTATCATTATTAATCCTTTGTGTCATGCATAGAAAGGATCATAGGCCTTAAATGATATAAATTGTCTTCCAATGTGCCAGAACAAATAAATCTATTTTTATAAAAAATTGAAACAGAGGATCCAAAATTTACAGTGTACCCTTGTTTTGACAAACAAGCTACTGAAATTAAATTCCTCCTAATGTCTGGAACATAAAGACAATTATTCAAAGCCAAAGTCTTATTATTAAAAGATAATAAAACAGATCCAGTCTTCATCACGACACGAATCGTCTGTCTCAAGTCTGTGACCTAACGCTCCCTTCACTTAGTTTCCTGGTTTCCTGAAACCAAAAAAGTGAATTACAAATATGTTTAGTTGCTCCTGAATCCAACACCCATGTGTCAACTGGATTCTGAACTAAACAAGTCTCAATAACAAAAAGATTTCCTATACCTGATTTTGCAATCTTAGGGCAATCCTTTTTTCAATGACCCTTCTGTCCACACTTGAAGCACTTGCCTTTAGGCTTGCCATCTTGTTTCGTAGACAATTTCATTTTCCCAGGTTTCTTCTTCTTACCTTTGCCTTTTGGCTTAGGCCTAGATGAAGAATTTTTTTCAGCAATATTTATGCTTCCCGAGAGATTTCTCAAAGACGATAGATCTCTTTCACAGAATGGAGTTCGTTCATCAATTGCATAAGTTAAGGTCATGTTTCTTTTGTTCATGTTATAATTGACCTTAAACTATTTGAATGTATCTGGCGGAGATTCTAGCACCATGTCAATTTTTGAGTTATCATCAATTTGTGCGCCCTGAATCTCAGCCTCATTCAAATAGTCCATCATTTTGAGGACATGATCACGAACTCTTGTGCCCTTCCCCATTTTGCTATTCATAATACCCTTCAATGCTGGTTGTCTCGCAGAGCGAGTACTCTGCCCAAACATCTCTTGGAGACTATCCATTATTTCAGTGGCTGTCTCTAAATTCTGATGTTTGGTCTGCAGAATATTAGAAATTGAGGCTAAAATGTAGCATTTAGCCATTTCATTAGCTTTTTGCCATTTCTCATAAAGCCTCCTCTCATTTCTATGAGCATTGTCTAGTGGTTCTGGGGGGCATGCCTGGGTTAAGACATATTTATAATTTTCAGTGATCGGGACAATATATAGATTTCTTT
Source organism: Clausena lansium (assembly GCA_030449835.1). Taxonomy (NCBI): domain Eukaryota; kingdom Viridiplantae; phylum Streptophyta; class Magnoliopsida; order Sapindales; family Rutaceae; genus Clausena; species Clausena lansium. Next base: position 5,759,953 of record JASUUF010000369.1, read on the forward strand.
TCCAATCTATATAGTTCTCGCCAGTGAGTTTGTTTTGATTCAGGATAATAGTAAGTGGGCTTAAGGAAGACATTTCTGAAAAATAAAACATCCATGCATAAATATTTTGATATAACATTCTTCATCTAGGCCTAAGCCAAAAGGCAAAGGTAAGAAAAAGAAACCTGGGAAAATGAAATTGTCTACGAAACAAGATGGCAAGCCTAAAGGCAAGTGCTTCAAGTGTGGACAGAAGGGTCATTGAAAAAAGGATTGCCCTAAGATTGCAAAATCAGGTATAGGAAATCTTTTTGTTATTGAGACTTGTTTAGTTCAGAATCCAGTTGCCACATGAGGTATTTTATTAATCATTCAAGTGGTATTGTAGCACGCACTCCTTTGGCCGAGAATGGCCTTTTTGTCATTTTTCCTTGTAAACAAGATTCACAGAGTGGCAATGATTTATTTTCTAATGGACCCAAGAGCTCATCTTTGATCATTCTCTGTATCCTATTTTGGTTTATAAGATATAACATTCACAATAAATAATAAAAATGCAAAAAACCATAAATGCATTTTATTTTATTGTAACGATAATCTAGTACCGCTTTGACAAGCTATCCGTTGGGGAAGTCATGTCTACACTTACCAGATCCAATTATCCATTAGATTATTTACTTTCATGTCGAAACATGATAAATAACTATCGTTGTCTTTTTAGGCCTAAATTTGTTAACAGAGCTTCGATGGGAAGATTAATAACAAATTTTAGTTGAGTGTGTAACCATTGTTTCAATCTACGTATTCTCTATATCATGCAGCCACCGTTAGGGTGATCAACAGATTGAAAAATATTTCGATCTTATCTTTAAAGAAGTTCATCAAATAAAATATCTAATATATATACCCTCCGTAGGGAGCATCACCGTATCATGAAGTCGAGGTATATATATAATTTTATTATTGAACCAACAATGGAGCCCGTGGGAAAAATTATCTTGAATTTTCCCTCTCCCACTCAATATTTTAAAATTGGTTTTTCCTTTTAAAAACATACATATATTGTTAATATCATGCTTCCTATAATATTATCCAAGTGATATCTCATATTATCAAGCATTTAAATAATTCAAACAATATACATAAATTCATGTTAAATGAATGACATTTATCATTATGCATAGAGTGGCACTTCCTATTCTATATGACATGTTTTCATGGCATGTTAACATCCAAAACATAATCATATAAATAAATAATTAAATAATCTCAATTCATGATTTTCCTAAAATGAAAAATACATTAATCCTAAGCCTAATCTTCATTGGGCTTTTTGTCAATGTCCATCTTTCATTGGCTTATTTTTGTTAATGGACTTGGCTAATATGGGCTTTAAATTTATTATTGGTCCAATTCTAATTTTTAAAGAAAACAAAATTTTAAGTAAAAAATTTTGGACCAAATATAAACTTAATGTGTTAAACTATATCCATGCATTTTAATCCATTAAGCCCAAATTTTATTGGACCTAAAACTAGGATTTACCAAGCCTAAAACAAATCTTGGACTTAAATGCAAAATAGTAAAACAATTATGCCCAAACGAGAAAGTTACAGAACTATAGGGATTAGAGTGATAAAAACCACAAAACCCTAAATCTGTATTTTTCTCCTCAGCCGCCATCACCAAAACCAGCAACTGTTCATCATCTTCTCCGATGCATCCTCGAGGCTGTCCCGCCGGAAGATCTTCTTCACCCGACGCCGGCCACGATCACGGCAACTCATACCGGCAAATGATAGCAATTCCATAGAATTTTACTGGGAACCTGCTGATCCTAAGTCCCAATATTATATCTACTTGCACTTTGCTGAAATTGAGGACGTCCGTGCTAATAAGCAGACTAGAGAACTGAACATCTCTTTAAATGGAAATTTTTTGTATGGACCTTTTGTTCCAGATTACTTATACACAAGCACCATATTCAGTGTATTGCCCATAAGTGGAGATGTGATTCGGTTCTCAATTGCTAAAACTGTGAATTCAACCCTACCACCCATTCTCAATGCCCTTGAGATATATCAGATGAAAGAATTTATGCAACAATTAACGAAACAAAGAAGATGGTATGATCTTCCGGACTTTTTTTTTTTGGGTGGGGATTAAAGCGAGTGGCCATGATTCGATAGTTGGTTCCTTATATATTGTAAATACATTAGTTGATGCCATAATGAACATCAAGTCGATTATAATGTGAAGAGGAATTGGCATGGAGATCCATGTGCCCCTTCTGTTCACATGTGGCAAGGTCTTAATTGTTGGATAAAAATCGTATTTTTAATAAGGATTTCATATAATATATAAGAATTAAGTAATCTAGAAACTCGTACCTTGTTTAAATGAGAAGATGAATACTCAAAAGCTGTAGATCCACCACCAAACGATCTTCCAGGCTATGACTCAAAGTTGATCAACACTGGGCGTGTGGGCGTCCGTTTCACTACTCCCAATTGCAACTGGCGTTCCCTTTTTTTTTTTTTTTAAATGAAGATCTCTCTCTCTTTTATTTTTAGAAAAATCCTTATTTATAATAGCTTATGAAAAAACCCTAGCATGTGTTATATCTCATTAATTTAAAATATTAAAATATTTTAAATTAAACATTTATCTCTCCACTTACGTAAAAGTGGAGAGAATGTGTAACCAACTAGAAGTCTATCTTGTAAAATATCATAAGACCCCATTCACACTTGTTTATAACACATTAGGCCTTAACAAATATTATAATTGAGATTTTTACCTTATATGCCAGTTTTCTCGCATTTGGGTCCAGTAATGGTGTTGTCAATTAAATGAGCTAACCCGGGGATCATTTGGGAACATGCAATAGTGGCTACAATAATTAAGCTTGTATTTAAACAAAAATAATTATTTAATTCCAATTCTACTCCACTATAAGATTGGAACTGACCTCCATAATTGTATGCTCGAATAATAATTCGCCCAAGCCACATTGATTTCTTTACTGCACAATCCTTTGTACCACATCATTAATTAAATTGATATCTCAACTGTCCAATCAATTTAATTACATCTTATTCCTTGATTCTTACTGGTTTTCTCTAATGATCATTTTCAACATACTTATATATATATATATATATATATGTTGACACACTCTGGCCAGAGAATTCTATGATCAAGTACTGAAACCCATCAAGAGATGTGTCGTACAAATTCTATATTGTCAATCTATAAATTCAATACTTGTAATTGCTCCCACCAAGATACCGGGTAATCTTGACTACAAGTGTATGTCGTGCCCATTGGTAACTCAAATGGAATAACAATTACAATCAAGAAATTATAACTGACTCAAGATTAAGATTACATTAAATCAATGCCTATGAGATTTAATAAGTCGATGGATTATTACAAAGTTAATTAAATCTCATATCTGATCCAGTTCAATGTAGTTACACTACATCAATAAATTCATACATGATTAAGACAAATCACTCAAAGAACTTATTACAGTCTATACCTAAATAAAGTGCCCAACTTTATTTATCAACTGCGAACTTAATTTATTTAATCATAAGATAACTTGTATTTATGTCTTCTGTGAATCCACATGGTGATCACATAAATACATATAATATGATTAAATGGACTTTACTCAAAATATTAATGCAATAGAAATGCTTGAATAAAATACCTCATTTATTTTATTAATCAGAAAATATTTATTACAATAAATAAACAAATATGCTTTAAAGAGCATATTTTTCCAATATTAATTGCAGCTATAATGGTACTGAATCACCTAGGATCATATCCCTGTAAGTATAAATTAAAACTTGATTTCTGTTTGTCAACCTCTTAGTCTGTGCTTTGTTGACAAAATTGTTTGATAAGCGAGCAGGAACTTATCATCGAGTGGACTAACAGGGGAGATATCTGCTTACATATCCAATCTCACATCTATACGAATTCTGTAAGCCTCTCAATCTCACATACCTTTGAGTTGTCAACTTATGTTAATATGACAGCCAGGTTAGAAAAAATAAAATTCTGATCACCGTTTCAGGGACTTATCGAAAAACAATTTGACAGGACAAGTGCCTGAGTTTCTCTCGAAGCTACCATTCTTAAGAGTGCTGTAAGTTATTTCACCCTGATAATTAATGATGATTAATAAAAGCAATGTATCATATCAGCTGCTCTTTCACAGAAACTTGAAAGGAGACAAGCTCGAAGGTCCAATTCCTGCTGGACTCCTGATAAAAAAGAAGAATGGCCGACTATCATTAAGGTTTGCTTTCAGTCCAAATTGTTGCATATAAGGATCTTGCTAAGTTATATCATCTGTATCTTACGCCAACTCAAATTAATTTTTTTATATGAATCAATTATTGCTTGTCAAATAACTAGAGGTCATGGGAACGTAATTTGGGGCTTTTTTCTTTTTTCAAAGTAATATTTTTTCTCTATCATGAGTATGAGTTTTAAGCTCCATTATGAGCTCCATGATTAGGTTTATTTACTATTTTTTAACTATACGGATTAGCTTTTAGAATACTGCACACACTTTTATAATTGAACTTTTTGATTCTATAAAGTCATTGTCATAATTAATGATTGTGTTAATTAGCCTTTACATGGTTTTGTTCACATGTTAAATCTAGTGTGGATCCAGATCTTTGTTCTTCAGCCTCGTGCTCGAAACAACACAAACATATTGTTCCAATAATAGCGGCGTTTGGTTCATTGTCGGTTCTCTTAACTGTAATCGCTATTTTTTGGAGCCTAATAAAGAAAGGAAAACAAGGTACCAACTCCACCAAAACTTATGATTTCACACACAATCACAAGTATGTAAATTACCTTTCATTATATAATTCAGTAACGATAGCAAGCATGCCATATGTAGACTTTAAATAAATAAAAAATCAAATCGAGAGAGTTTCTATAATTCAATAATATATATTATATAATACACGCTATGAAGAAAGCGCACACAGCCACAGACTGGGGGTACGCGGAGCTATCAACATACTTACGTACGGCCCCCAGGCCAAAAACAATTTCAGGAAAAATATGGGCTTTAATTGAAATTTTATCAGTTTCTATTCACATTTCACATTTGACCATCTCAGACTCCAGACTCTCAGTTTATATGATTTGTATTACAGTACAACACACATTTCACATTTGACCCTCTATTATGGTCCTCATTTTTGGCCCACTCAGCATTACTAATTTTATGTTAAAACGTCCTTAAGTTTATAGTTTCTGTATTATGTCTCTTATTGAACCAAAATCCTATTTCCGCCGACAAAGCTTTTATCTCAATCAAGTGTCACTTATCAATGCTTCTCATGTGTTATGTAATAATTGCTTTTTTTTTCTATTATTAATTTGATAATGACACACCTCAAGATCAAATTAGTTAGGATTTGGGATATGATTTTTCAATAAATAATTTAGAGAAAATTTCAATAAAAATAAATTTTGGCCTAGTATATTAAATCTTTTCAACTAGGGAAAAATTTAGAAAATTCTAAAAATAAACTAATTTTTGTTAAAAAAAAACAATTGTTGTATTCTTATAATAAAACTAAGGGGTTGCTTGTTTTTTATCAAAAATATGAATCTTAAGTTTTTTTCAGATATTTACAGTTTTTATCTTGTTTGTTTTCTACCTCTTATGTCTGATTGTAAGATGTTTATGTCTGAATATAAAAAGTTAAATAGTCTGATTTTTATCTGAATGACAAAATATATGAATGGAACTTTAATATTATATGTCATTAATACCCCTATTAAATAAATTTATTTCCGATTATGTAAATTATCCTTTTATTATTTTTTCATTTATCCCTTTTTTTGGTTATATTCGTGTATTCAACTATTTATTTATTTATTTATTTTTGTGAGTGAGAATTTTAAACATAATTGAACTTTAGGTAAGTGTGTTTTATAATATGTCCATCTCTTTGTATTTATATTTACTATGTTTATAATAGATTTTTAACTTTATTTAATATGTTAATTTTAATTCAAATGATTAAACAATTCTTGATTGACTTATGTAATTAACAAGAAAAAATATCAATATAATATACTCAAACAACATTATAAGTATACGCGCCCAGACATTAGACCAATTGTGGCTGGCCTAATAGTTTCCAGAATGTCGTTGTCATGATGTTGATTTGGTTGTTGTGACTACAGCATCCGCGTAGCTCCGAATACCGCATTGGAGCTCTTCGCCCGATGTCCAGGGTCATATATTAATGTAAAAAAATACATGTGTTAGATATATATTTTATTTTTCATGCTTTGTTAAGGCAACTATTATCAATTTTTTTTACTAATCAAATAATTTATTTATAACTTGTCATGTATTTAACCAATAAATATAAGTATTGTTAATATTTATGAGGTTATATACGTCAATATATCATATTTCATATGTTTTCTTTTTGAAAAACAAACAATTTAACACTTATATTCAGATATTGAAAAAAAAAGACATATCATTCATATATATATATATATATATGAGGTTATATACGTCAATATATCATATTTCATATGTTTTCTTTTTGAAAAACAAATAATTTAACACTTATATTCAGATATTCAAAAAAAAAAAAGACATATCATTCATATATATATATATATATATATATAAACTTATTCAGACTCATTCAGATTTCAGACAAAAAAAAAAACAGCTACTTAATTCTTTCCAATAATTGGTCCCCAAAATAGTTTGTTATGTTTATCTAGAGAATAAGTCATAAACCACAAAAGTTAGATTCTTCTCCTGATTTCAATTAATCTATATTTTGAATACGTACTTGTTAATTATTCTCCATATACTGTAACTAAGATTCATTCATATGTTATTTATGTTTTATTTAATTGTAGTAATTGATGGGTTTAGAAGCTGATTTTCTTTTCAATTGCACAAGATAAGTGGTGGCTGTCAATATTGATCGTCATAGGAGTTGCTCTATTGATTCCCCTATTGTTCTACTTATGCTACTTGATATGGAGAAAACTCAAGGCAAAAGTTAATCAGTAATCAGTTGGAACAAAATTGAATGTGGTGTAATTAATTTCCAAAAACTGATACTCATTTCATTTTGTCAACATTAATTATTCTCCATGTATCATATTTAGTGGACATCATAATGAATCGGAAGAAGCTATTACGTGAGCTTGAAGATGATGTGTCATCTCTCACCACAACTGGCAAACGAGTAACACAAGAAAAAGACCAAAGCATGAAGCATGAATTGAAGATCTTTAACTTTCAGACCATTGTTGCTGCAACAAACAATTTCTCAACGACAAATGAGCTGGGAAAGGGGGGTTTTGGTCCAGTTTATAAGGTAAGATTTTTAAGAATTAGATTATATATATGCTGCATATATATTTGACAATTGCCAAAGAGCGTGGATGCCAATTAGTTTAATTGGTAAATTTCTTGGATTGAGATGGTACAAAATAGGTTTCGAGAAAGATGAAGGCCTAAATAATATTTGTACAAAATAATATTTATCCCATAATTTAACCGATATTATGTAATAACCCTCTTTGGTTTGTTGTTTCTATGCTATGGCCCACGTCGAAACAAAATACTAGTCCTGCTTGAATCCCTTACACTTGGATTGAGAGGATATTAATTGGTTTATATTTACATAATATTTGAAGGTATAAATGCTCGTTTAGTTCCTATATTTTGAATTAAATATTCGTTTAATCTTTATATTTCAAAAAAATATTTCAAGATACCCCTAATATTAAATGTGTGACTCTCTCGCCTTTATTTTGTTTTGCTTTTACAATAATAGTCTTGCAATAATATTGTTGGTGACATTAATGAAAAGAAAAAAAAGTTTAATTTATCAAATTAACACTAAAGTTAAAATTAAAATTAAAGTAGTTTTTTTATTATTATTAAAATAAAAGTAAACTTTAATTATTATTTAGGTTTAACTTGGTAACTTAAATTTTTTATAAGTAACTATTAACAAGACAACAAGGTATTAAATATAGCTTTAAGTTGGTTGATATTAATTTGTTTATAAACAATTATTAGAAAGATTGTGCATTGCAAGGGTATAAAAAAATATTAATTCTTGTGAATTGATCATTATTGGTTAATTTGCTAATTAATTTTTTTATGGATAAATTAATTAATGCTCTCAAGAATGTAGCATGGGTATTATTATTGTAACAACAAAGAAAACTATGGGCGAAAGTGTCACATATTTAACAGTAGGAGTGTCTTGTGGTAATTTTTAAAATATAAGAATTAAATTAATGGGCACTTAATTAAAAATATAGGGACTAAACGAGCATTACCCTATTTGAAGGAAACAAAGATAAAAAAATAATAGTTACTAAAGAGTCATTATTTCAGGGAAAATTGTTGGATGGGGAAGAAATAGCAATAAAAAGACTCTCGAAGAGTTCTGGACAGGGGGTTGAAGAGTTCAAGAATGAGGCTAAACTCATTGCAAAACTCCAGCACACTAACCTTGTGAGGCTTTTAGGATGTTCACTGCATGGAGAAGAAAGAACTTTGGTTTATGAGTACATGCCTAACAAAAGCTTGGATTTCTTTATATTCGGTAGGCCATTTCAATATCAGGATATATTTTGTTACAAAACTTTATCATTTATTGACTGGTAATTATTTCACATTTTTTGTTGGATTTGATATAGATTCTAACAGAAAGAGCCTATTAAACTGGAAGAAACGTTTCAATATAATTGAAGGGATTGCTCAAGGACTTCTTTATCTCCATAAGTACTCAAGATTGAGGGTGATTCACAGAGACTTGAAAGCCAGCAACATTTTACTTGATGACGAAATGAATCCAAAAATTTCTGATTTTGGCATGGCAAGAATATTTGGGGTGAATGAATCAGAAGCGAATACAAATAGAATTGTTGGGACATAGTAAGTATATTTATTTATTTGTAATTGTGTTTTTCTGCAGCTTAAATATGTTTTTTAACAAACATATATGACAAATAAACATAGACCATATCTATGCTTGTTAACATATGAATATAGATTATATGTGTTCGGACACTAATAAATAAATATGCATATCTTTCTTTTTTTTTTTTTTTTCAGTGGCTACATGTCCCCCGAGTATGCTATGAATGGCGTTGTCTCAATAAAAACTGACGTATTTAGCTTTGGAGTTCTAGTACTAGAAATTGTGAGCGGCAAGAAGAACAACAGTTCCTATCATATACAGCATCCACTCAATCTTGTAGGATATGTAAGTTTTCTTTCAAAATTTGATTTATGTGCACTAAAAGATGACGATTTAAACATTTTCATAGCATCTCAGCTCTAACTAGACTATGATTAATTTGGTGTTAAATTGTTTCAGGCATGGCAACTGATGAACGAAGGAAAAGGTTTAGAGCTAAAAGACCCTACAATGGATGAATCATGCTCTCCTAGTGAAGTACTGAGATGCATTCATGTGGGTCTCTTATGCGTACAAGATCAGGCAACCGATAGACCTACGATGTCCGATGTTGTTTCTATGCTTGCAAATGAAGCCATGACTCTACCTGCACCGAAACAACCAGCATTTTTTGTCAATGTTACTGCTGAAGAGCCAGAAATTTCCGGAAATAGGTTAGAAAGTTGTTCGGTCAATGATGTGACAATCTCAGCAATGGAAGCTAGATAACAAGAGCCGCTTAATTATCAGGCGTCTATGACAAAATACAAGCAAAAACATGAATCTGTAAAAAATTGTGTTTAATCGAATTCGCATACTGATTGAATATATTTTATATTTCAAATTATATTTTTCTCCATGAATTTACACTTTTTTATTTTTTTTCAGAAGTCCACTCATTGAATACTTGATAAAGAAATCTCTATTTTCTCCCGAACTTGTCAAAGAAAGGGGAATATATATATATTATTTTCCCTTACTTTGACAAGTTCATCTATATTAAATCTGTCATTTATTGATATGAAAATAAATATTTACCTAGGATTTCTTATAAATATATTTAACTACAAGGGGTGGTGACTTGTGCTCTATCAATAACTTAGGTCACTCCAATCTATATTTTTTGGTATAACAATGTCTTGTTAGACTTTGATGATTGCGAAAGTGATGCCGATGACGATCAACATACATATATACATTATTTAGTTTTAGTCATCACACATACATTATTTTATTTTTGTTTCTCGATCACGATATTTTTCTGTTAGATCATATGTTGAAAACTGAATTTAAAAAAAAGCCATCTTGTTAGAATTTTGTTGTTCATTTAAACTCAATATCAAGAATTATTAATGGTGTGTTTATTTATTGGATTGGAGTGGGAGTGGGAATATAATGTTTACTTACCTATTTAAGGAGGAGAGTGGGAGTCCCACTCCGTGGGCCCCACTCATTTTTGGAGGGGGGTGGGAGTGGGACTCCCATGGGGGATTCCCATCTCCCACCCTTTCTTGTTTTATCCTTCCCTTATTAAAAAATTAATAAATAAAATTATTTTAATAAATATAATTATATTTATTAAAATAAAATAATTTTACATTTATTTTAAAATAATATTAAATTTATTTAAATGTCATATTATTATATTTAGTTAAAAATAATAATTTACATTTAAATGTCCACTCCTCTCTCTTTCTTTTTTACCCCTTTTTAAAATTAAATTTAATAAAATAAAATAAATAATATCATATTTATTTAAATAAATATTATTATATTATTTTATAAAATCATATTTATTATTAATAATAATAATATTAAACTTATTTAAATATAATATTAGTATACTTAGTTGAAAATAATAATTTACATTGATTCTAAGTTAAATAATGATAATAATAATAATAATAATAATAATATATTCATAGATATATATTTATGTAAAAATAATAGTATTATATTTATTTAATATTAATAATTAATAAAAATTTGCTAATATTTATAAGAAAATATTAATTTTGTACTATATTATTAATAATAGTGTTTCATTTGTGCTGCTCTTATCAATAATTTCAATTTACATAAATAAAATTAAAATTAATAAAAAATTATGATTTACATAATTAAGAATATTAATAATTATTATTAATTTAAAAATATAATAAAATAAATATTTTATTTTTCAAATATATATTTTATTAATTTTATAATTAAAAACTACAATTATTTAAATAAGGGTAAAACTATAATTTGGAACTATTTACTCTCAATCCAACACAAAGTAAACATATTATTGGAGTCTGATTCCGATTCCATACTCCCATTCCAGTGTAAGTAAACAACCTACTCCCACTCCCACTCCACACTCCTAATCCCAGGATTCCCACTCTAATCCAAAAAGTAAACGCTACCTAAGTGTACAATTTAATTATATTAAAATTAGTGTACATTTAGTACCAAACAAACTCTCGGTTTCTAATCATGCTATCTTTTTAAAGATTAATGATAGAAATCATAAAATTTTATTCTAAATTTTATCCCAAATGAAAGTGATATGTGATGTGTTATTCATTGAGTGGTTGATGATTTTCATAAATTCTATATGAAATAATTATATTATCACCAACCAATAAATGAAATAGAATTTTGGGACTGTAGCACTACTGCTCTAGTGTTTTTATAATTAGAAGTCTATGGGGACCTATATTGATCAAAACAACTACAATAAGCACAATCCAAAAATCAGGTTCGAAATCAAAGAGATTTGATTTAAGTCCCGTTTGAGATTGAGGTTGAAACTCAATAAGCTGTTTATTTTATAATTTTTAACAAAAATTGTGTTGGTAAATTTTGTGAAAGCTATTTATTTCATATTTTTCTCCATTTTGACAACATCTTGTAAAAGTATGTAGATGACTGGTTTTTATAAGTAGCTTATTAAATAAGACATAATATCTCAGTTGTGTATTGATAACTCTATGAAATGAGAGTTATCATAGTATTTTTAAGCTAAAATTAGTATTGCTTAGAGAATCAATAATGAATTTTTAATTAATTTTTAGTTGCATTTTGCGTGAGTATCTAATTAAGTTTAGTTTTAATAATTTTATATATTTTAGATCATTATGTGCTCTAATTTTGTGCATTATTGTAGATAACCAAAAAAGGCTTAGCTGTGTCCTGTTAATAGCTGTGTCCTGTGATTCTTTGATTCAATTTGTTTTGTTATTTTATTGTTTTTGTGTAAAGCATCATATTGTTCATTCTAGGGTTCTTGTTAGCATATCAGATTATCTTGCAAGCATCTTGGTTGATCTTAATCATTGATATTGGGCAGAGGGTCTGGAAGTTTAGTGTTAATAAGCTTCTGATTCTCTACAATTGGTATTGGAGCAAGGTTGATTGGTTGGATCCAAGTATGGCTACCCCTAAAATAGATTTGGAGAAGTTTAATAGGAAGAATGATTTTAATATGTGGAAGGTGAAGATGGAGGCATTACTTATCAGTCAAGGATTAGGTGATGCTCTTGAATCAACCACAAAGAAAAAAGGAAAAGAGGTATCTTCTTCAAAGACCCCTGAGCAGGATGCTGAGATTGACAAGAAAGCAATAAGCACCATAATTCTGAGTCTCAGTGACTCTGTCATCAGAGAAGTGGCCAAGGAGAAAACAGTGGCAGAGTTATGGGCAAAGCTTGAAAGTTTGTAAATGACCAAGGCACTGGCTAATAGGCTGTATATCAATAAGAGGATGTTCACATTGAAGATGGTTGAGGGATCCTCACTTGAGGAGCATATCGATGAGTTCAACAAAGTTTGTGACACTTTGGAGACCATTGATGAAGGCCTGAATGATGAAGGCAGCTTAGGCAAGGCTCTGCTATTGGTCAGCTCACTGCCCCCATCATATTCCAACTTTGTGGATGCTTTCATGTATGGAAGGCAAACCTTATCTTTAAAAGAAGTTAAGGCTGCCTTGAATACTAGAGGGTTACAAAAGAAACAAGTGAATCTGGAAAATACAGAAGGGCTGATAGTGAAAGGGAAAGATGAAAAGCATGATGGAAAGAAGAAGCAAGGAAAGACAAAGAATATAACCAAGAACTTGAATGTTTCCAGTGTCACAAAGAGGGATATTTCAAAAGAGATTGCCCTAAGAAGAAATTAAAAAAGAAGGATCAGAATGGAGATGCTGCTATTATTGAAGATGAGGGGTATGAATCAGTAGAAGCTATGCAGTGGCAACAAAAGATATGCAGTGGGGTAAGTGGATTCTTGACTCTAGATGCACATTTCATATGAGTCCATATAAAAATTACTTTTCTGAATATCATGCATTTTATGGGGGAAAAGTTATGGTGGGAAATAATGCAATGTGTAAGGTGATTAGGATAGGAAATATAAGCCTTAAACTACCTGATGGAACAATTAGAGAACTAAGGCAGGCCAGGCATGTACCAGATCTTAAAAGGAATCTAATTTCCTTAGGAATACTTGATCAGGTGGGCTGTGGTATTAGGCTTGAATTTAAAGACTTGAAGATCTTTAATGGAACTACATTGATTATGAAAGGTGTTAGAAGGAATGAGGTTTATGTCTTGGATAGAGAAGCAGTTACAGGTGAGTTTAGTGTGTTTACCAAGTTCATATGGATGTCACTAAAATGCGGTATCTAAGGCTAGGACACATGAGTTTAAAGGGTCTTATGGAATTAGAGAAACATGGAGTTTCGGGGAGTGATAAGATTGGGGAACTGGTTTTTTTATGAAGATTGTGTTCTAGGGAAATCCACAAGGGCTAGTTTTAAGGCATCTCATCACAAGACCAATGACATTCTGGATTATGTCCACTCAGACCTGTGGGGGCTATCTCAGGTTCTTTCTTTTGGGGTTTCATATTCTTTATGTCCTTAATTGATGATTTTTCAAGGAGAGTCTGGGTATATGTTCTTAAGACTAAAGATCAAGTGTTTGGGAAGTTTAAGGAGTGGAAGACACTAGTTGAAAACCAAACAGGAAAGAAAATTAAAAAGTTAAGAATAGACAATGGACTTGAGTATTGTAATTAGATGTTTGATGATTTTTGTGCAAGTGAAGGAATTGGAAGACACAAGACTGTTAGATTAACTCCACAGCAAAATGGACTTGCTGAGAGGATGAACAGGACTTTAATAGATAAAGTCAGGTGTATGATTAACTCCACAGTTTGTAGTTTGTTGACAGCATGCTTGTTAGTGAATCTCAGTCCTTTAACAGCCATTGAGTTTAAAACTCCATATCAAAAATGGTCTGGTAAACCTACAAACTACAGCAGTCTTAAAGTATTTGGATGTGTTGCTTATGCACACCTAAGTCAAGGCAAATTGGCTCCAAGAGCTTTGAAGGGCCAGTTTATAGGATATCCAGATGGAGTAAAGGGGTACAAGTTGTGATATTTAGATTTAAATACACCCATGTGCATTATAAGTAGAGATGTGGTGTTTAATGAGGCAGTTGTGTTGAATGAAGAAAAACCAGAGAGTCATGCTGAACCTCAAGATAAGGCTACTGATAGCATTCAGTTTGAAGTGGAGCATCAAACTTAGAAATCCTCAAATGAAGCTGTAGATTCATATGAGGATGGTTCAATAGTGATCACAATGTAGAAAATCATCAACATCAAGACCAAACTCAGCTTGAAAATTATCATTTGGCTAAGGACATGGAAAGAAGCATTAAAAGACCTCCAAAGAGATATGGCATTGTAGATCTAATTGCATATCCACTTGCTGCTACACATGATATTGATGAAGAAGAACCTAAGAGCCATAAAGAGGTAGTTCAAGGTTCATTAAAAGCAAAATGGAAAATGGCCGTGGATGAGGAAATAACATCTCTCTATAAGAACAACACACGGGAGATAGTAAGAAAACCTGAAAATAGAAGACTTGTAGGATGCAAATGGATATACAAAGTCAAGGATGGCATGACAGCTGCTGAACCTAAGAGATTTAAAGCTAGGTTAGCAACCAAGGGATACACACAAAAAGAGGGGGCTGCTTATAAGGAAGTATTCTCACCTGTGGTAAGACATGCATCCATAAGATTGCTATTAGCTCTAACAGCAGTAAATGACATGGAGCTTGATCAACTTGATGTCAAAACTGCCTTCTTGCATGGCAATCTACAAAAAGAGATCTTTATGATTCAACCAGAGGGATATGTAGATCCTATGAAGCCTGACCATGTGTGTTTGCTGAAAAAACCACTGTATGGACTGAAACAGTCTCCTAAACAGTGGTATCTCAAGTTTGATAAGTTTATAACATCTTATGGATTCAACAAATGCAGCTTTGATTGTTGTGTATATTACAAGCTAGTTAAAACAGATCTTTGCATATACTTATTGCTTTATTTAGATGATATGTTAATAGCTTGAAAACAAAGGGAGGAAATAGATGCTATAAAACTATTGTTGGGTTCAGAGTTTGAAATGAAAGACTTAGGACATGTTAAGAGAATCTTAGGCATGGAAATAAGGAGACAGAGGAAGGAAGGAAAAATGTTTCTCTCACAAGAGAAGTACTTGAAGAAAGTTCTTGACATCTTTGCTATGGAGAATTACAAGTCTGTAATGACACCTCTAGCATCACATTTCAGACTTTCAAATCTTCAGTGTCCAAAAACTGTTGAAGAGAAAGCTGAGATGGATAAGATTCCATATGCTAATGCTGTGGGGTGTATGATGTATGCTATGGTCTTTACAAGGCCAGATATTGCACATGCTCTAAGCATTGTTAGCAGGTACCTAGCAACACCTGGTAAAGAGCATTGGAAGGCAGTGAAATGGATTTTGAGATACTTGAAAGGTACTCAAGGTTTTGGACTACAGTTTGGAAGATCAGATGGAAGAGGTAATGGATTGAGGGGTTATGTAGATGTTGATTTTGCTGAGGATTGTGACAGAAAAAGATCCTTGACTGGCTACATGTTTATGCTAGATGGGTGCCTTATTAACTGGAAATCAAGCCTCCAACATGTTGTTACCCTGTCAACAATAGAGGCTGAATACATAGCAGCCACTGAAGCAGTGAAAGAAGCATTGCGGCTAAAGGTATGTTATTTGAGATGGGAATAAAACAGGACTCTGTTGAGATATTATGGGACAGCTCAAATGCAATATACCTAAGCAAAAATCCTGCACACCATGAAAGAACCAAGCATATTGATGTAAAACTACACTTTATAAGGAATGAAGTGTCCAAAGGTATGATCAAAATGGTGAAGGTTTACACTGATAGTAACCCTGTAGACATGCTTACAAAGGTGGTGCCAACAGCCAAGTTCAAACTCTATCTGGACTTCATTGGGATGTGCAGTTCATAAACTCGCACAACAAAGGGGGGAAGATTCATCGGGTGTGATTTGCTTCAAGGTGGAGTTTTGTTGTGTATACAGTGAAGCAAATCAAGTGTATGAAATGACAAAAGAAATGATCTTTTTGGAAGCCTGACAGCTAAAGCAAAATGACATGAAGAGGTGCGTTTAAACCGGTGTTTAAATCACTAGCTTAAACGGCAAAGAGTTGCTGCCGTTTCATAATTAGTGACGCACAAGCTTAGCACATGACATTCTAAGGCTGTTAAGAAGCCGTTAACTCACATGTTCCTCACGTGAGCTTTTGGGAAACTTTCTTGGTTCGTTTTAAAGGCGGTTTGCACAGCTGATTCTGTTGTAACAAATAGAGAGATTAAAAGCATTCTAGAGAGAGAGAGAGCTTTCTTGTTCTTTGTAACTTGCTCTGTAAATCTCTGTGTGAAAAATACTTAAATCAATCAATAAAGCTGATGAATTGCCCGTGGATATAAGTCAATGTAAATTGACTGAACCACGTTAATAGCTGTGTCCTATGATTCTTTGATTCAATTTGTTTTGTTCTTTTATTGTTGTTGTGTAAAGCATCATATTGTTCATTCTAGGGTTCTTGTTAGCATCTCAGATGATCTTGCAAGCATCTTGGTTGATCTTAATCATTGATCTTGGGCAGAGGGTCTAGAAGTTTGGTGTTAATAAGCTTCTGATTCTCTATAATCTTTTTAAAGTTCCTATTATAACTTTAATATTTTAACAAAAAAGAAAATTATATCTTATTTTCCATAACCTTAATATATAGGCCATTAGATATTATATTATCACTACAATCAAATTATCCTAATAACAATTATATCACTGAACTACGGCATTGCACAATTATATAAGGAGACATGCACAACGTGATCCTCATTTTAACAACATTGAAAATGATCCTAATTTAATCTATGATGAAGAAATGGAAAGAGACAATGATACTCAAGAAGAGTATCACAGTACTAATAGCTCTGGATCACAAGAAATGAAAAATTTGAATAATATTATTACAACAAATTTAATGTGAATGTAATAAATATAATTTTATTTGAATAATGTATTAGTATGAATTTTTATTATATTTTATGTAAAAGATTATGAAGTTCAAGCCCAAAGTCTAAGAGAAGAGAGGTAAGAACCATTCAACCAAACAATGTTTAATTTGAATAACCTCAACCGTAATTAATTTTATTAGTTAAAAATTAAAAAAGAAAACTGGTCTACAATCACACAATTGGTTGGCAAGAAGCCTAAACTCTCAAACACAAACTATCACCAAGTAATGGGAAGCTATATATAATAACAAAATTGCTGTAAAAATGTATATAATTTAAATTTCCAAGACCTCGCTCTCGCCTTTCAGAAACATTAGTGGTAGTCAACAAATCGGCAACAATATCTCGCTAACTTATAGCCCTGGCTTGCTTGATGGATGAATTCTTCTTCACATTATACATTTGAAAATCAAATTTGTTAGGCACGGTCCTTGTCTATAACAAGCTCACATCTCTGTCTAATGAATTAATCCAAGTTGAAAATTCCGCAAGTGCATCACAATGATATTTTGAGATAAATATTAATACATGCTTTTGCAAATGCGTGCAGTTAACGGAAATGGAATGTTCTCTTTTAACTTTGGCCCTATAAATTGTACCATCATAACTGCTTCTTCTCTAATCTGAGCGAAAGAAATACCTAAATGGCTATGAAGTTAACGCGTTTAATCTTTCAATTTCTTGTCATACTGCAGGCTTTCACAGTTCTGGTTCGTGCCAAGAATGATCAATCAGGTTTCAATATCCCTATTTTATTAATTAAGCATCAATTCTCATTGTTATCAATATCAGCTAATTAATTAGATACCAAACCTGTTTTTCCTTTGTTTATTATTCTATCTCTTAGACTTTCTCAGCATTGATTGTGGAATGAAAGAAAATTCGAGCTACACCGACGACACTACTGGCATAGATTATATTTCAGATGCAGACTTCGTTGACACTGGGGAAAATAAAAATATATCTCCCGAATACAAAACTAACAACCTTAATCAACATTTACTAAACATGAGAAGCTTCCCTGAAGTTAAAAAAAATGGTTACACCATAAAACGCGATGGCAGATATGCTAAGGTTTTGATTAGAGCAACATTCATGTATGGAAATTACGATTCCCTAGGCCAACTACCAAGATTTATGCTCATGATTGGAGCTGATGAGTGGGATTCAGTGGAATCCAAAGATGCATCATCCGTTGTTACCATGGATATCATCCATATTCCGAAAAGTAATTTTATACATGTCTGTCTTGTAAACAGAGACTCTGGAACACCTTTCATATCAGCATTAGAGTTAAGGCCTCTACCGAATTCCATTTATGAAACTCAATACCAAGATCACTACTACTCTTCCAGCGGTTGGATACCGGTACAACAACAAATGAGATAGTCAGGTAATTCTTTTGTACTTTGATATTAATTTGTTATTGAAAATTGAAAATTTAATCTTTGCTACGATACTCTTTAAGTAACATGTAAAAGTTGCACTATTTAGGTACAAAGATGACGTTTTTGATCGCATGTGGTGGCCCTTCAGATCGGACAAATGGACACCAATTAATACTTCGCTGTCTATTAACTCCGAACATAACTTCTTCAAACCACCCTCAACAGTCATGAGGACTGCAGTTATACCAGCCAATGTAAACAATTCCTTCATGGGTTTTAACTGGACGCCCAGGTATAGCTCAGCAGGGTACTATTTATATTTTCACTTTGCTGAAGTCAATTCGAAGGGAACCAACCAGACAAGAGAACTAAACATCCATCAAAATGGAAGGCTGTGGACGCGTACTCGGCCTGTCGCTCCAAATTACCTATATGCCAACACTTTTTATAGCGTTGACCCCTGGGGAGAAGAAACAATCGATTTCTCAATCAACAAAACAGAGAATTCAACACTACCACCCCTCAATGCGATTGAGATATATCGGGCAAAAGTGATGTCTCAATTGTTAACATATCAACAAGATTGTAGGTTTCGCTGGACAAATTTTTTTTTAAATTATAATTTTTTGAGTGGTAGAATAATTTGAATAAATGGTTCTCAACTGTAGCTAATCCTTTTCTTATCGATATAAAACCTCAGACGAAGCCATCATGAATATCAAGTCAAAATATGGAGTGAAGAAAGAATGGAAAGGAGATCCATGTGCCCCTAAACTTGAAATGTGGCAAGGTCTTAATTGCAGCTATGATTCCTCTCAATCCCCAAGGATCACATTCCTGTAAGTAAGCTGAGAAAAAATTATGTACAAAGGAGGTATGCTTACAACCAGCAAATAGAATCAGACATGCGTTGTACACATGCTATGATTATGTTGGCTGGTATGAAGAAGATTTTCACCTTTATGCAGCATGCTGCATTGCTACTTGTTATATAGCCCTGACCTAAAATTATTGTTGACTTGCATGAGATCTGGAACTTATCATCAATTGGAATATCTGCAGAGATAATTCCTTACATACTCAGTCTCACATCTTAAAATCTTTGTAAGCTTGTCAACCCCTCTTTAATTTTTAAGTTTTAACCTATATATTATTATTGATGAGAACCAAGGAAGCTCAACCTTTTTGTCCCTCAATGATTCATCAGGGACTTGTCAAACAAAAATCTCACAGGGGCAGTGCCCAAGTTTCTATCAGAGCTGCAATTATTGACGGTTCTGTAAGTAACTTGGAATTACGGAAAATTACAAGGCTTTCTCATCGCTAATTAAATTAGAGAATAAAGGATCATGGATTACATGCTATTCCATTGCAGAAATTTGAATGGAAACAACCTCGAAGGTTCAATACCAGCTGAGCTCCTTGAAAGAAACAATAGTGGTTTGCTAAAATTAAAGTTTGTTTTCAATCCAAACTACTAGGTTTTATTTTTTCTGAGTAATTAACCATTGTAGTTTAGTCTCACATTGTTATTAATTATTAAATTTGTTGTTTCTAGTGTGTATGGAAATCCAAATCTCTGTCCTAAAGCTTCATGCCTTGAAAAAAGGGAAAAAAGGAACAAATTTGTTGTTCCAGTTGTAGCATCGGTTGTTTCATTTTCCATCCTCTTAACTGCAATTATTTTATGGAAAAATAAGAGGGGAAATCAAGGAAGTAGAGGGTCATTGGAGTCAAAAAATCGAAGGTTCTCATATTCTGATGTGGTGAGGATTACCAACATCTTTGAGAGAGTCATTGGAAGAAGAGGATTTGGAACAGTTTACCATGGTTAGACGACACACAAGTAGCTGCGAAGATTCTCTCTGAATCATCAGTGCAAGGGTATAAGCAGTTTCAAGCTGAGATATGTGATCCTTAATTACTTGACATATTTTGTAACTTTCTCCTTTTAGGTAGGGTAAGACTTTGGTTATCTCTAAAGGATAGTCTAGCTGGTTGGTCTCATGCGGTGAAAGCAAGAGGAAAAGGGTTCAAGTCTAAGGGAATACGTGTAATTTAAGGTTGGGTTCTTAAGTAATTTTAAAAAAGAAGACTGTGATTGTCTTTTCGCTCTTTTTTTTTTCCTGTCATTAAAAAATTTTCGGACAAAACACACAATATGTCAGTATAAAGTTATTCCTCTGAATACTTCTTATGAGAGCTCATCATAAATATATCTGTTTTCATTTACAGGTGGAGCTTCTTATGAGAGTTCATCATAAAAACTTGACATTCCTTGCTGGATATTGCCACGAGGGCAAGAGCATGGTACTGATCTATGAGATCATGGCTAATGGAAATTTAGATGTACATCTTTCAGGTTTGTATAGTCCTTTCACCATGGTTTTGTGGTTTAAACTATTTAAACCAATAAAATAGTCTTTTAACATCATATTTTACATATGCACATACAGCCCTTTTAGTTTTTACTATTGAGGTGCTGTGGCTTTATAGATATAGTTTCTGTTAGGAAAAAAAAATTATAGTTGTGGGATAAAAATTGATCTTATGGGATAAATTTGACTTTTGGATAATAACTTCAAACAAAATATTAAAGATATTATAAGTTTTTTATCATACAAGTCAGGATAAAATTAACATAGCTTCTAAACTATAGTGGCAATTATTTATCAAACACTTTAGAACTATAGTTTTTAAGCTATAGCTACCTGACCACAATACCAAACAGGCCTTTACTATTATTAAAAACAAAATCTAGAATTTGACTCTGCAAACTTTTATAATTCAGAAAAAGAAGCATACAGCCAACCAAGAAAAAAAAAAAAAATATATATATATATATATGTACACCTAATTGAGTAAACAGTATGAAAAAATATTCAATATCGAAGTTTGAATTAAATAATATTTAAATTAACTTTGGTAATATATGGACAGGAAAAGGCCCCAGTAGCTTAAGTTGGGATAGGAGACTTCAAATAGCAACAGATGAAGCAGAAGGTTAGAAATAATGTGATTGATGTTGTTCTCTTTTCAGTTTCTGAAATTGTAAGTGAAGTAATGTGCATTGAACTTAAAACATAGGATTGGAGTATCTTCACAGAGGCTGCAATCCACCTCTAGTTTACAGAGATGTGAAGTCCACGAACATCTTACTAAATGAATACTTTCAAGCCAAGTTAGCTGATTTCGGCCTTTCAAGAAGGTTTCCAGCTGAAGGTGGAACTCATGTGTCGACAAACGTCGTCGGCACCCTCGGATACCTTTACTCTGAGTAAGTACATTCCTGTTTTGACATATACATGTAGTAATGGTGTTTATATATTGCATGAAGGAAGCTCGGGTGCTAATTAGCTTTACTGGTAAAACCTGTTGGGTTGGTACAAGAGATTTGCAGTTCGACCTCCCTCATATGAGTGGATAGAGAATTGGGTTGCCATCAAGCTATAAGTTAAATTTAAAAAAAAGAAAATTTGCTTGATGGAAGCTCCGTTGCATAGTCTATGGAATTTGACATACTGGGTATTTTGGCATTGCAGGTACTACATATCAAACAGGTTAACAGAAAAAAGTGATGTGTAAAGCTTTGGAGTGGTTCTCTTAGAGATAATCACCGGTAAAACTGTGATTCTTGCTAACCATCAAAAGGTTCATATAAGTCAATGGGTGAGTTTCAAGCTTGCAACGGGAAATATAAAAGCTATTGTTTATCCAAGATTAGAAGGAGAATTTGACAACAACTCTGCCTGGAAAGCTCTAGAAATTGCTATGGCTTGTGTTTCTAAAACTTCCATCAAAAGGCCAACCATGACTGCGGTAGTGATGGAATTAAACAAGTCTTTGGCAACTGAGATGGCTCGTGTGATGGAGAGATCAAATGATGATATCTTATCGATCAATTTGAATCTGGGTACTGAATTATTTCCCCTTGTAAGGTAGTTCTTTCTAAAATATATGTGTTACACTTCAGCTTGTATGTCTGTATATTTGTTTGCCAGGTTTTTGTACTTCTGCTTCAGAGATTTTGTATTGAGGAGTTTAAAATTATATATTTATATAAATAATAAATGGAAAATACCACCCACCTACCATACTTTGGTGTACGCCACTGTTCGAACTTTAAATTTTATCAGCAAACTTTTCAATTGCTTTCCATTATCAAATAAGAAAGGAAATTATCTCCCAACTAAACCTTTGGTGTCAATACCAAGTAGTATAAAATCTTTTTTTTTTTTGGGCACTATTCAACTTTAGGAGTCATATCACAAAGATTTCCCCCCCCCGCCAAAAATGTTAATGAAAAGTTAGGAGTTCAAATTCTGTATCAAACTGTATCGTAGGTAACAAAAAATATATACTTTGGACTTGTTGATTGAATGTTATCATTTTTTTCTAAAAGAAATTTTTTATGCCCATCCAATAAAATTATTTTCCCCAGAAAAAAAAAAAAAACTGGAGAATCATTTTTATGGTATATGTAGCGTATAGCTGCATAGGTACTCTGATTTATGCCTTCAAAAAGAAAAAGAAAAAAAAATTGCTATTCTAATAATTTACGAAAGTTTTGAATTTGAAAGTTCTTTTAGGGAACAGAAAGGAGAATAGAGGTTATTCTGCAACTTGATTTTAATTTCCACTCTCAGAAGTCAATCCATATGTTTTTATGAAGCCAAATTTTTCAATAGGTAATGTTCAATCCATAAAATCTAGGGGTGGGTAAAAACGGATTCGGATCGGATTTGAATCAATCCGATCGGATTTCTGATTATTCGGATTGAGAAAAAACCATCCGAATGTAATCCAAACCTTAAATTCGATCCGAATCGGATTTGGATCGGATGATTATTTCGGATTCAAATCGGATTGATAATTTCGGATTAAATTCGGATTCTGTTGTAAATGAAAAAACCAGTTAAACAAAAAAATGCAAACACTTAGTACCAACTCTTAAAATGAAGGGGAAAAAAAAACACATAAGAAGAACTGAAGATGACAGGAGACAACAAGCAGGAAAGTGAATGCTAGGATTAAGTTATTTGTAGCAGAAGCAAGAGTAAGAGGGCTGTAGCTGACCCACAGTGAATATAAAGTTCTACATCAAAGTAATCCATACCATCGAATTATTCCTCTCAATAAAAGGAAAGCAAAATCCCATTTTTGATATGCAAAATTGAAAATACATACCGAATAAGGCTAAAGAGAAAAACTTTATTGAGGAAAGCAAAGTTCAGGAGAGGCGACTTTACAGAGGAAAGTAAGGGTCAAGGGAGGCCTAATTGAGGTCCTATATATGCAAAAAAGAAAGCAATTATGGGCTTTGTTTGTTGATTTTACCAACAGGTGCAGTGAGATTAAATAATCTGTTAGCTAACTCACATGTTAAGGAAGAAGACGGGAAGAGTATGAGAGAGCCAATAACATTTTCTTGATCTTAAGAGGCAGTACTTGCTGTCATCTTTGATTGGTTGCTGTCGCATGGGACTTCATCGGCGTTCGGAGGGGGCGTCGTCAGCATGCAGCTGGCTGACGGGCTTGAAAGTTGACGGCTGGACTGGACGGTTGGCTGGATTTGTGCCTTCGTGGGTGGCTGCAATTCGTTTCTGATTTGGGATTTAAGGTAGATTGGGTTTGCTTTTAATATTTTTACTTATTTATATTTAATTTTTTTTTGTGCAATCTGAATCCAATCCGATCGGATTGCAAACTTTCTATCCGATCAGATTTGGATGTCAATCCGAATCCGATACGAATGTATTTTAATTGGATTGGATCAGATCGGATTGATCCGAATCCGGTCCGATGACCACCCCTAATAAAAACTAACTAGCATTACATTATTTAACTTAAGACAGCTCAAATTTAAACTAATAAAGTACAAATAGAACAAACGAAGACAGTGTTCTCTAATTTCAGAGCATTTAGGATTGCACAAAACAGCAACCATATTTCGTAGCATTCAAAATCCACATGTTTAATTTGAAAGATTCTATTAAAATGATCACTTTGAATCTCTCTACAGCTATTTATGTTAATTATTTTACGGTGAATTAAAACATGTATCCATGATAGTTTCAGGGATTATATGATATTTAATGGCAATGTTTTCTCCCAATAAACAACTGCGTAAGGTTTTTCACACAAAATTATACATAAATGCATGTCTCTTATTGTACTTATTTCTGATTCCTAGATAATTATGTTGCTTGTCTATAACTATAGGCTTATCTACTTCCATCTCTGAGATTATTAAATCATTCATGGAACATTTTTCTAGCTTATTTCTGGGAATTTCAAGCACTTCAATTGTAACATTGATAAAAAAATGTCGGTTGTTTTGGTGTGGGTAATATTTGGGTGATAAAATGGGGCGACTAGAATCAGCCTTCCTTTGGAGCCTAATTCTGCTCTCCTCGCCATCTCAAACAACTTATAGGAGACAGGCGAGCAGGATTAGGCAAGGAGGTGGTTAAGCCGGGGACAAACCCGGTCAAAGCCACCTTCCCACCTCATCCGAAAATCTAGGGGTTGGATTCTATCCATAAAGCTTACAATTACGTGATCTTAGGCAGTAAGGAAAGCGGAATCTTGTCCAGCAACCCATAACCCTAGAATTGAGGGAGGATGAAGGGAAGTTTTATCTTAAAGAAAAAACCACTCCACTGAAATGGAAGGGAAGAGAATTTAAACTCATATAAAAACTCTAAAAATGATAGAGAAGGGGTTCCACAATTTTGAATACAGAAAAACCCTTATCCAACATTACAAAATTCAAAAGAAAGATCTCAAGGGTGATATGGTTTATCTGAGGGATTCATCATCCTTATTCATTATTATTTTTCTTATAAAGAAAAAAGCCTTTCTTCTTGCATAGTTTTCTTCTTTTTTAGAGTTCCTTCGATCCATTCTTGTACAAATTCATATATCCTATTACTCCGCGAAAATCCGTGATACTAACTTGTGTCGGAGGGTTAACGCCGGAAAAATTCCAACAGCTCTGACCGTTTTTCTGGTTGCAAGTACTCGCCAGGGTAGGATTGTGCTCGCCAAAGTTAACTTCCTGGTCCCTAAGTTCTGCTTAGATCATAGTATAAAAGTAGGAAAATGTTTCCTCACAAAAACAAATTTATTTGTTAGCGTTGGAATCTAGTAGGTAGCCCACACACCGACACGACCATATTTTGGCATCAACATTTTGGCGTCGTCTGTGGGGATGGAACTAAAAGCCATTCTACCAAAACAGCAACACTTGTGTGAGATCAACAAAAAAGACCAGAAAAGAAATAAATTAAGAGATGAATAGCAGTGACGATGAAACGAAAAGGAGAGGAGCTAGGGTGGATGAAAATACCACAATACGTGAAATCGCCTACGAAGCAAGAGATAGGGTGGTGAATAAAACAATAAAAAGAATGGAGAAGCAAATGGAAAATTTGGCAATGCTATTGCAGGAGCTGAGGGAAGGACAAAGAATGCTTAATGAAAGGAATTTTGCTAGGAGAATGGATGCACCAGAATCAAGCAGCAGGCGACGAGCACCAGCATGGCCTGCAGATGTTGTACTTATACCACCAGAAGTGCCAAATCTCTTTCAAAATAACCCAAATCCTGTGGCTGAAATGCGAAGGGAGGAGAATATCGAGGAAAGAGAATTGAGGCAGTGTTTATTGGATGTTGAACGTGAATAGGATCAAGTAACAGTGCAAGGTCATGGATGCACAAGAGAACTAGAAATTGAGGTGCGAAGGCTAGTACGAATCATCGAGGAGATGCAAGGTTGAGGGAGGACTCATGGTTGGAGAATAGTACTAGACAATGAATCTTCACTATCAGCAGAAATTATAAACATTGTGATTCCAAAGGACTTTTCCAGAACCTCCATTATTTCGGGAGAAGTGACCCATTGATGCACATCAAGCAGTTTATTGAGATGATGGAAGTACAAGGCTTGACATCACTACAAAGGTGCAGAGCATTCCTTTGACATTGGACGAGCGAGCGAGGGACTGGTATAGAAAATTACCTTGGGGAAGCATCATAACCTTTTGACCAATTGTGTAGGATTTTGTTGAGCAGTTTATGGGTGTTGTGACTCCTGAAGAAGACATGATGTAACTTATAAGCCTTAAGTAGGGCAAAGAAGAAAAACTCAGGGATTTTGTAAAAGGATATCACAAAGCAGTTTTGAATCTCAGTGCTTTCAACCATCCACAAGCGTTAAGGGGTTTAAAAGAGGGTTTAAAGATAAGCAGGCCGTGGCACAACTTGAGAACACTAGTAATCAATTCTTACTCAGCGGCTTATAAGCAAGTGAAGATTGATATCTAGATTGAAGAGGAGAAAGCAGCCAGAGTCAGAGGCGAGTAGTTGGAAAAAATAAGGAGATAGGAAAGGAGAGCTTAGAGGGGGAACCAACCAACCAACCAGAAATTATGATAGAATATCGGTGAACAGAAATAACCACATAAGACCAACACCATATGCGAGACCAAGTTTTAAAACCTAGGTCCTTCTATTCTGTCTTAACAGGAACTCACCGCGTGTCCCACCAAACCGAATCCAAATAAGATTCGATTATCAGCCA
This sequence comes from Clausena lansium, assembly GCA_030449835.1. Lineage (NCBI taxonomy): Eukaryota > Viridiplantae > Streptophyta > Magnoliopsida > Sapindales > Rutaceae > Clausena > Clausena lansium. The sequence continues at coordinate 5,787,349 of JASUUF010000369.1, forward strand.
AATCCCCCACCAAACCAAAACAACTTAGGATTACACCAAATGGTCACCTATAGCGCAAGACCAAACCAGATCTGCAACCTTCAGCCTCTGCTCGCCCGAGGTAATGTTTCTTGAGGGACAGAGCCATTCAACTGATCGAGCAGAGCACTGCATATGAGCAATACACGCCTTTGAAAGTCTCCATAAAGGAATTGTACCATTCTAACAGGAATAGGGGTTTGCTATACTTCCCGCTACCCCTCACAGGAAAAACTCATAAACGAGACAGTAGCAGATTTTGTGAATTTCATGCTACCTATGGACACACCAAGTCCCAGTGTCGTGATTTGAAAAACCAAATAGAAGATTTAGTAAGAAACCATTATTTGGATGAGTATGTTGATGGTTCTTTTCTTGTGGCAGATGAGCCATACATACCAAAGGAGATGGATGCAGGAGATATGGACAGAGAGGATCCGATGACTAAAGTTATCGCGGGAATAGCAATGCTGGCAGGGGATTCCGACAGAGCCTGCAAGAATTATGAAAAATATTCCATGACCGGCCATGAGGTTTTATTCAACCTACTATTCAAAAAGCGTTCAAAGAATAGGAAAGCTCCAATTATGTAGATAGAGGACGATGATGAGGGAGTGGCGCACCCTCACGAAGACGCACTAGTCATAAAAGCTACAGTGGCAAGTAGAGAGCACAACAGAATCTTGGTGGACTCAGGCAACTCGATTGACATCCTGTTCAAGACCACTTTGGATGGGATAGGAATAGTAGATTTGAAGCTGGAAGCTATCAATACCTCACTAAAAAAATTCAGAAGAGGAAAGTTAATGCTGATTGGAGTTGTAGAGCTACTGATTACCATTGGAGTGAAACCTTTTGAAAAAACTATGATGTTGGAGTTTGTGGTGATGGAGGAAGAAAGCCCTTATCCAACATTACAAAATCCAAAAGAAAGATCTTAGTGTGGATAAGGTTTATCTGGGTGATTCATTATCCTTATTCATTATTTTTTTCATATAAAGAAGAAAGCCTTTCTCTTTGCATATTTTTCTTCTTTTTTAGAGTTCCTTCTTTTAGATCAATTCTTAAACAAAATTCATATATCCTGTTACTTTGTCAAAATCCATAATACTGACTTGAGCTTCAGAGGGTTAACGCCGAAAAAACTTCCAACGCTCCTGATCATTTTTCTAGTTATAGGTGCTCGCTGAGGTAGGATTGTGCTCGCCTAAATTAAGTTCCTGGTCGTCAAGTTCTGCTCAGACCGTAGGATAAAAGTAGGAAAACGTTTCTCCACGAAAACAAATTTAAATACTAGCATTGGAATCTAGTAGGTAGAGTATTATCTATTAAGGCTTTCTTCCTCCACCACCATAAAGTCTAAAATCATAGTTTTTTCAAAAGGTTTAAATCATTAGAGTTTCTTAACACAATATAATTTAATGTAAAGCTTAACAAGTCTAGTTTGATAACATAGGAAATATTTCGCACAAATCTTTTGAAATTAAAAGATACTGGATACATAAACCACACTATCCATAGTATTAAAGCATCATCAAAAAAACATAATTTTATCACATTCATGACATAAAAAATCGTGATCAATCATACGATCAACAAAATGAAGTCCTAAAAATCAAAAGTCATGTATATAGAAGAAATTACCTAAAACGTTTGATCTTCCTCTTGCAAAAGCAAAGTAAAAGCCACCTTTCAAAAATAATGTGAAAGTCCAAAAAACTCTTCTTTCATTAATAATGTGAAAGCAAAGCAAAGTAAAAGCCACCTTTCAAAAATAATGTGAAAGTCCAAAAAACTCTTCTTTCATTAATAACGTTTGATCTTCCTCTTGCAAAAGCAAAGTAAAAGCCGCCTTTCAAAAATAATGTGAAAGTCCAAAAAACTCTTCTTTCATTAAATCATGGAACAAAACTATCTTCTTCTCTACGATATGCGAGCATTGTTTTCTCTCTTACCTTTCTCGTTTCCGTGGAGATTTTACAACATTTTAAAATTTTAAAATAAAACAAAGATAAGATATGATAATTGTTAGGACAATTATTTATGGAGTTGGCATCTTATGGCAAGTCTAGTTAAATTGAAAATTTATTTATTGCATATCTTGAAATAGGGATTGATTTATTAATTCCCTAATTTAGTGAGATTCCAATTTATTAGGAATATTTTGTTTTCTAGTTTAATTATGTGTCTAATTTAGCAAGTCAATTAATGGTGGGATTCTATAATTAGTGTGTAGGATTTATTTAGAGCAGTAGTTGGTTCAAACAGAAAATTTATGAATGCTCTAGATATTCCTTGGGAGACGAGCAAGACAAGAATAACTTCAAACAGGAAATTTATGAATGCTCTAGATATTCCTTGGGAGACAAGCAAGGCAAGAATATCAGATTTATTCCTATTCTGGTTCATAGGAATTATAAGAGTAAAGAATTTCTTATTTGGAAAGAATCCAAGTCTTTTAAGATTTTTTATTTTTTGTGAAACCCTAGTGCCTATATAAAGAGAGGTGATTTACAATTGAAGGGTTACGCACACAGAGCATAAGACACCGAATTTGGCGCATGAGGTTGTCTTGATTTATTTATATTGTCTTCTATATTTAAGTCTTGTAACGAGACTATTTTTGTTCATCTCTGCGGAGAGTCTATAAGGATCTTGGATCACTAGACATTGAAGAATTGAAGAATCGCTATTGATTACTTTGCGAAGTACCTTGAGGATCGTGGATCAAGAGGGGTAGCAGTTATTCAAGAGAGGCAGATTCAGTCTAAGGTTAAGTAAGCTGTATGATGATAAACTGTAAGTGAGAGTCTTAAGCTTGGTAAATCCATAGGTTGTAATATCTCAACTTAGTGAATTGCTTTTCATCTAGGTGTGGCCTCGTGGATGTAGGATTGATTAATCAGAACCACATAAAAATCTCCGTGTCTTTTAATTTCTGTAATTTATTGTTTTTGGCAAAATTAATATTTTTATGCTGATAAACAGTAATCTGTGAACAGTACTCGTGAACAGTGACGCGTAAACATTTATCATGAACAGTAACTTGAATAGTATTTTTCGAAAATTAATTTAGTTTAATTAATTTTGTGTTTTTAATATAATAAGGATAATTATACTGGCGATTTTTTTAGGCTTTGCTTTATTAAGAAAATTAATTAATTAAGTCATTAATTAATTAATTTTAAGATTTTAATACTGCCTACATCTATTTAAGATAAATCTAAATTCCTAACAATAATTATCTAGATATTCTTAAAAACATTATCTCTTTCTTTTTAAAGCACACATAATATCAAGAAAGATTTATACCTTAATTGATAATATAACCATACCAATGATACATGCTATAGCAGAAGGTTACAAGTGTTACACCTATAGTTAACAATTTTCTAAAGTTTAAGGGTACATACAGACATACAGACAACATCCAGACACTTCCCACAAATCCAAAGTCATAAAAGATTAATAAAAATCACAAAATTAAAACCGAACAGACCTTATTAACATATGATTTAACAAAATTTCAAGAATTACGAACCCAAAATTTATCATTTGAAAAAACTAAAAACTCAACAAAGAAATCACAATAAAATTTAACTCAAAAGAATTATAAGAAAACGATCACTTACCAAACTCAAAGAGTAAAGGGAATAAAAATTCTTAATTTAATTTCCTTAATTTAATTTAAAATAAAAGAAACGATATTGCCTCTCCAACATCGATCAATGACAGCCACTACTTCTCTTGTGTAATCAAGAAATTGACATTCCTAGACATTCTTATTTACAAATCTCATGAAAAAAATCATTAGGAGGATCACAGTATATATCATCAAAAATATTAAACAAGATTTTGTTTAAATTCCGCGCATAATGACAAGAGTAAATACTCGACTTCTAGTGGCGTTCCTTTACATTGTTTTCTCTTTCTAAAGCTCCATAAAGATAGCAGAAAGTTAAACACCTACTGGAACAATGAACTTGCTTTTTTCTATAGCTGTCCTTTTCCCTAGTTAAATTAAAACATGAACATGGGAAAAATGCAAACAAAACAAAGAAGAACAGAGTACTCTGCAATTATAGGAGCCTTTAGCCTTTAGCATTGCACAGAACAGAGGACCCTATTTCATGCACAGAACTACTTAACAATTTCAAACTCGTTTACTTGCCCTCATGTTCAATAGATCAAACAGGTTGAATGAAAACAAATGATCTGTAGTTGCGGTCGATCATATGGAGATAATAACTGGACAAGCTGTGATATCAAAATCAGTTGAGAATGGCTACAACACGCATAAGAGAACTGCGTTGTATTTGCTTTTGAATATTCACGTTTAACTCTTACTTTCACAAGTTCAAATGGATTAAAATCTGTTATATAATCAGCACAGCAACTTTCCTGAAATTTCTAAACTGAACAAGTGGAATAATTACCCCAAAAAAAAAAAAAAAAGCCTTCTCATAGATTTATCATTTATGAAAACCAAAAAGTACATCAGTAAGGTGACTGGACATATTTTAACAGACAATTATAAGATTTAGACAGCAAAGCTTTGACTTCTAAATCTTGCTCAAGCTGTAGATCCAATATCCTGATTCACAGAGATCATTTCACTTGAATAATCGGGTTCAGTGCCACAATTCCTTGTTTTTCGAGCCAACTCCATCATTAAGCACTCTTTCAGTTCTGTCACTACCTCATTCATGTTTGGCCTTTTGGAGGAAGTACGAGATGCACATTTTACTGCAAGTTCAACAGCTTTCCATGCAGACTCAATTTCAAAATCTCCCCCTAAACATGGATCAACTATGTTTTCGATATCTCCTTTGGCAATCATGTTATTGACAGTCTGAATTATGTGAATATTCTCATTCTCATTCCTCACAATCATAGCCTGACTTGTTATTATCTCCAGAAGCACAACCCCAAAGCTATACACATCACTTTTCTCGTTACGAAGTATCTGCATAATTTAAAAAAAAAAAAAGAAGGAAAAATGAAAAAAATCTCAAAATAAAAAAAAGCTAAATTAAGGAAAGAACATAGATACTTTCGGTCAATTTGATAAACATACAAGTGATGAAATACTTACCCAGGGTCAAGATAGCCAGGGGTGCCGGCAACAACTGTGGATACATGAGTGCCGCCTATAGGAAAAACTTTCGACAGGCCAAAATCAGCCAATTTGGCTTCAAGATTTTCAGTCAATAAGATGTTTTCTGCCTTGATATCTCTATGGACTATCGGTGGCTTACATCCTACGTACAGGTACTCCAATCCTTTACTTCACTCATTTCTCTAAAAGATAGTGAAAAACTGAAGGGTAATACTATGGTAGCTCTTGTTTTCAAGTATTTGATAACTAACCTTGGGCTGCATCCATGGCTATTTGCGATCTTCCTTCCCAACTCAAGGTACTTGCTTTTTCATCTATATTCATAAAGAAAATTTAATTTTTCCATTATGTGATTACAATAAGTTAGTGATAAAATTTAATTAAAGACCTGAAAGAAGCTGCTTTAAGTTTCCATTAGCCATGTATTCATATATGAGTCCCATATTGTTGTCTTCAATGAAATATCCTACGAGATTTGTCAGGTTTCTGTGATGAACTCTCATGAGAAGCTTGACCTGAAACTCATACCAAAAACTTCATTAATGTGTATTTAAGTGAAATACAAACTCTCTGCTTGATTTTATTTTCCATTACCCCACCTCTGCCTCAAATTCCTTAAATCCTTGACCTGAAGATGAAGAGAGCATCTTCACACCTACTTGTGTGCCATCATCCAAGTATCCATAATAGACTGTTCCAAATCCTCCTTTCCCATGCACCTTGTTGAAGTTGTCAGTAATCTTCAGGACCTCGGAATATGTGAAGTGTCGATTTTCGAACTCTAGGGAACCATGTGCATTGAGTATAGCAGCTGAAATGATGATCACAAGTTCGATGTGCATCAATTTTCATATCAATTATAAGTTAATTAAATTGGATTATTTTTTATTGACTAGCAAAACGCACCTTGATCTTTTCTTCTTTTAAGGCTCTATTAGATCATTGCTAGTACAGTTAAGAAGAGAAGCAATGAGACGGCTGATGCTACCAGTGGAATCATGAAAATATTTTTCTTCTCCTTTTTGCATGAATCTGATGACGATGAGCAAAGCTCTTCATTTTCACCCACACTGGCATGGCTATTGAAACTCGGAACTAAGAGTTAACTAAAGGATCCATTTGATTTGGCATTAGAAAAGGAAAACTATTTTGTTTTACTTCAAAAGTTTTGACGTTAGGGGCTAGCTAATGGAGTAAAGTATTAATAAAACTGTAAGGCTGTGAGAGATTCAATTCAAATACGGCAGGGAAGAGATTCATTTATTTATGAAATATATAGTAAATAGCAAACCTTAATTCAAGCGATCCATTCTTTGATTTTTCCATGAGTTCGACTGGAATTGGACCTGTGAACTTGTTTCCTTTTAAGTTTCTGCAATGTTTAAAGTTAATTAAATACCCATTAAACCATTTCTTTCCTTTGGTAATTACAACTCCCAACTCCCCATCATAAGTAGTAACTTACAGGACTTTCAAAAATTGCAATCGAGAGAGAAATTCTGGCACCTTTCCGCTTAAGCTATTGTTTGATAAATCCCTGAAATAATAAAATTTAATTTTATGATATTAATGGCGACAAAATAAACTCAAACCGATTTATACATCATAAACTATTTGTATAATAAAAAAGTTGACAAAAGACAAAAAATTCAACTCTACTTCATAACCATAATAAAGACTCACAAGGACTGGATCAATGTGAGATTGGTCCACTTGAGGACAAGTTCCTAAAAGAAAGTCAACTAGTTTAATTAACAAGAGACTGGTATTAATTAAGCTGAAAAAGTTTAACATTGTTATATGAACAAGCAAACATATACTCACAAGGATATGATTCTTGGGGGATCATTACCCTTGTAGCTGCAATTTAGACCGTCCCATGAGTAAGCCTTAGGTGCACATGGATCTCCTTGCCAATTTCTCTTCACTCCATACATTTTTTTCATGTTCGTGACGGCATGAACTAATATTTATGTTTCCAATTAGTTAAGCTCATATATAATGAAAATTATTTGGTGCAAACGTCCGTACCTTATGGGGATTGTCATGTATAATGGTAAATAAATATATTACTGAAAGCAAATGTTAAAAGATATATAATACCATCTGTCTGGACTGTTTCTGATTGTGAGAAATCCTTTTCCATACACACCTCAAGAGCATTAATGATGGGTGGAAGGGTTGATCTCTCTGTCTTATCAAGTGAAAATTCAATAATTGCTCCGCTATAAGGCTTCACTCTATAAGTAGAAAATGAGAATAAATACCCAGGAACAATAAATTCCATCAGGATTTGACCATCTTTAGAAATATTGAATTCTCTGAGCTGGTTGTCTTGGAGCACTTCAACTTCTGCAAAGTACATGTAAACATAATATTTTGCGTTGGGATCCTTGGGTTCCCAATAAAACTGCACAGCATGGCTGCCATTTATTGGCGTTATTGCAGTGCTCATAACGGCAGACGGTGGCAGGTAAGTGTCATCAGCTCCACTGCGGATGGGAAGTGATGTACTTAGCTTCTTGCCTTTAGGGAACTCGCGGGGTGTCCAGATGCGATCATATGCATCATCTTTGTACCTATGCATCACAATCATCAAATTATCAAGCGCAAATTTTTAACTTTCTTTTTAAATATATATCCTGATATGTAGCGTACAATGCTAATTACCTGACCGTTTGATTTGTTATTGAACCATAATCATATCTTTTGTAGAGTGCAATCGATTGAGACAGTTTCATACGAAGAATTTCTCAAAAGCCTAAGCTCTAACGCAGATATAAAAGGTGTTCCAAGGCCGGTGTTTACTAAACAAATAAGTATATGGTTTTCTGTTGGTATATGTATAATCTCCTTCATTTCAATAGCGGTTGCATTGTCCAATTTAATCGAATCCCAGAGATTAACTCCAAGATAGAGATCGAATTGGGGTGGTTTATTTGTAGCATCATAATTGCCATACATGAAACTAGCTCTGATCAAGTAGTTGCTGCCTTTTCCTTCTGTAGGATTTAAGGTGTAATAATTCCTCAGGCCTTCAGGAAAAGTTCTGACAGTATAGAATTGCTTTGGAAGGGTACTTATCTGGAATTCGGATGATATGTTCTTATTTATTCCGGATTCAACGAAGGTTGTATCTGAAATGTACTTCAAGTCTGTTGTCTCATCGTTGTAGCTGGAAGCTGCCGGTATTCCACAGTCAATACTAATGAAGCCTGGGAGAGAAAGAAACAAAATACATTGTAAGCAAATGACAGAAACATATCCATCATGATGACATTCTATTATTTACGAGTTACCTGATTGAGCCTGCGCCTGTACTAAAACTGCAAGAGCAAAGCCAGCAAGCAATATTGCATAAAAGAAAATGCAGTTGGACATCTTCATCTTACACTAATTAGTTTCTTCGCGCAATTGTCTGCTCGGCTTAACTGAGAAATCAACTTAATATATGCAAGACCATCGTATGATGTGACAAAGTCTCTGTGAACAACTTGGTCAATTGCCCTTCTAATTATCAAAATTAATGATAGCCTGTATGGGATTAATGGACATACTAATGTACATAGCTTATGAATATTAGCATGACTATTAAGATCAAGTTGGGACATAATTAAGCAATAATTTTTTTTCTTTCCAGGGCTTTATGAAACCCCCTGGCAGACGCAACCCAGAAGAAGCGCCACGCACTTGCATTTGATTTGATTATTTTTTTCCTATTATTCTTTTTTTTGGGCAAATATGAAATTCATAAAATCATATAATCGAGATTTTTTTTTTTTTTGGTGCATGTGATAAGGTGAGTGGACTTTGGTATATATTTTGGTAGGAAAGGAATTTAATTGATTGATCCTTTTGAAGATGGCATGCATATGATACTTTGACGGTGCTTTGTAAATTGTAGTCAACTTCTTTGTTCAATAGAACAGACTAATTTAAATCAACTTGAATTGTCTGATGCAGTTGACATTATAAATTTAAAGTCCGTCAATGTAATGATTAGTGACATAGCCTACAGCAAATTGCAAGATCTTCGTCTTAATAAAAAAAAAAAGGTTTACTAATAATTATCAATTTTAAGACACCAAATAACGATGCCTAACACATACGAACATTTTAACAAAAATAAGGTAGGTATATACGATCATAGCCACATGCCTCTCACAGTTTATCTCCATATATTATGTTGACTTTTGTGTTTTCATCACTCAACCACTTCATGACATGTCACTTTGTATATGATACCAGAGGCAGGACTGAATTACGGGACCAAATTGTGCAGATGGTAAAGTTAGAGAAGCCAAAGTTTAAAAAAGTTTAGAAAATGGGTATAAGTAAAATATTTTTAAACTCAAGGGGCTAAATGTAAATATCTAATATAAAAGCTCTTTCCCTGCATGATATATCTGGCTTATAATTTATAGAAAAATGATTGGGATCCCAACATTTGAGTCCCAACTTGAGTCATAATGCTATGTGTCACTCATTTATTGGATGATGAATTTTATAGCTTATAAAATTACTTAAGCACCCTCCAATAAATGAATGACACATCAGTTGAGACTCAAAGTGGAACTTAAATATTGGGATACCTATCATTATATGGGAACATTTCAAAAAGTCCTTATTAACACTCTTTTGAACTCTATTTCCTAAAATACCTTAGCATAATTTATAAAATATTAATTCAAAAGTTAAAATCAATCTTCTCATTAAATTTCACAAGTATTTCTTTTGAGCTTTTATTTATAAATGCATATAAATCCTCAAATCTTAAATTGTTTTCTTCTTGGTACATAATTTCTATAATCACAATTCTTAATTCTTAAAAATTTCTTAAAAAATATTTTTAATTGAAATTTAAAATATAAATATAAATTATAAAATGGGGTACGTGTAAAAAATTGTTAAAAGAATAATTCATTTAAGTGTTTAACTGAATTTTCATTCAAAACAAAAAATGAACTAATTTATCTTTAGTTATTTAGTAAATTTCAATTAGTTAGTTAGAATATTTTAATTTTTGTTGTTACTGATACAGCTGGAATTCAGCTCATTGTTGTATATAAACATCAAACTGAATCATAATTGATCGTGTGGTTGATATTCATAAAATCCATCTGTTCTTCTTCTTCCTGATTTTCTCTCAAAATCCAACAGTCTACTCTTGTATATATGTAGGGGCATAACTATGGACAGGCCCTCAGGCCTAGGATTGGCAAAAATGCTCAGCCGGGCACGTGAAAGGGCAGAATAAAAAAATAAGTTAGCTTTCATTGAACTTTACTCCTACAAATTAACCCACCTTTTGAATAATATAGAAGGAGATGCTAATCAACTCAATTAGGGAGTTATTGGTAAATGCACTATCAATACTAATGAAAAAATTATGAATTTAACTCAAATTTATGAATAAATAACCTAATATTTATAAATAATTACAGATTACGTACAAATACTACCCCACTTTAGATACTGAATTCGAACCTATAAGTCTCATCAAATGAATTAACAAACATAGTAGTTATGATTTAATGTAGTAATTAAATAGTAGAGATAACCTTTTACCATTCATATTTTGAATATGAAATTGTAAGTCAAGAATAAACAAGGGAGAGAAAACACAAAGAGATTGTCTACAGAACTTGAAGAAGTCTTTCGAAGAGTGTTTCAAATGCTCAGCCAATTTAACAATTACATTTCAGTTCTTATAGGCAAAAGCCCTTTTCTAATGTGCTTGACAGATTTTTAGAGCGAATAATAAATATATGTATTTAGACTCTCAGCAGATTTCATATCATACTGTATCGGTAGATGTAATAATTCAAATTAAAAAAAATTAATAAGCTCACATTTATACAAATACATTAGTTTAAAATTTTGCAAGTGCATTACGGTAATTATAAATTATAGGAACACTTGGCTTATAATAACATGAATATGATATCTCCAAGTCGGAACTTGTTTGCAGTTACAAGAAATTAACTTTTGACTTGCTTCTAAAACGTTCTGTTCATCATTGTACTTTGCACTATAAATTTTATGAAGGTAATTGTTCACAACGTAACCTGAACAAGACGAAACCTGAATCACCATAAAGATGCCGAGACAATTCATCTCTGTATTTCTTTGCTTAGTTGCTCTCATTGCTCTGGTTCGTGGTCAGAGTCAGTCAGGTTAATTTCAACACTAACTCAGTTTTTAAGTATCAATTTTAGTTGTTATTAGCCAACCATATCCTAAAATATTCTGCCTGTCTACTTTTTATGCCTCAGGCTTTATTAGCGTAGATTGCGGACTATCAGAAAACTCTGGCTATACTGACAAGCTAACAGGCTTAAATTACACTTCCGATGCAACCTTGATAGAGACTGGTGCTATCCATAATATATCATCTGTATACAACAGAGCCACCCTTGCACAACAATTCTTGAATGTGAGAAGCTTCCCTGAAGGAGCAAGAAATTGTTACACTCTCAAACCGGCACGTGGCAACACTAAATTTCTCATAAGAGCGAGCTTTATGTATGGCTAATTATGATGGCCGAGGTAAGCCACCAAGTTTTGATCTCATTCTGGAAGCTGATGTGTGGGATTCAGTTGAATTCGAAGATGCATCAACTATTGTCACCAAGGAGATCATCCATATTCCCCAGAAAAATTTTATCTATGTTTGTCTTGTAAACAAAGGCTCTGGAACACCTTTCATATCAGCATTAGAATTAAGGCCCATGAGAAATTCAACTTATACGACTGAATCAGGATCACTATCACTCTTTCGGCGCGAGGATGTAGGTTCAAGAACAATTGAAACATTCAGGTAGAACAATTGAAACATTCAGGTAAGACATTTATATCACAAAAATTCAGTAATTTGAGTATACTGATTGTGATTGTTGATTGGTTCAACTGCTAAACCTCTTGGGTGGTATCACGATCGAAAAGTTTGGCTTACATTTATGAAATATTTAAGAAACAAAAAAAAACTATACATTCTTGATTGATCACTTAGTAAAACTACATATTTTTTAGGTACCCAGATGATATTTATGATCGTATATGGTTGCCAAATAGTCTCCAAAATTCGCAACCAATTAATACAACGAGCGATGTCATCTCAAAGAATGATTAGCAAGGACCATCTGCTGTCATGCAGACTGCTGTCATACCAACAAATGGTAGCAATTCCTTGCAGTTCAGTTGGGAGCCTATTGATCCCAAATTCCTTTATTATGCCTACTTGTACTTCTCTGAATTTGAAAGTGTGCAAGCCAATAACCAGACGAGAAATAATCATCTATATAAATGGAATAGAATGGTTTGGACCTTTCTCTCCGTTGCACTTTGCCACAAACATTATATACAGCACATCGCCAATATTAACTGCAGAAAAAATCGAGTTCTCAATCAACACAACCGAAAGTTCAACCCTACCGCCCATCCTGAATGCCTATGAGATTTATCGGGCACAAGAATTCCCGCAATTGCTTACAAACCAACAAGATGGTATGTTCTTCTTCCAAAACATTAATTTTTTAAATATTAAGGGAATTGATGGTTAGATTCAATCATCATTAGTTTAGCACTTAATCAATTTTGCTTATAAAACAATTAAATGAGGCTATCATGAATATCAAGTCAAAATATGGTGTCAAACGAAATTGGCAAGGAGATCCATGTGGCCCTAAAGCTCACTTGTGGCAGGGACTTAAATGCAGCTACCCTGAATATGATCCACCTAGGAACACATCCCTGTGAGTTTATTCTTTTGAACAACTCCTATGCTCTTAACCTTGATACGCAGTATATTTTGTTAATAAAATTGACATGGAAGCAGGAATCTATCATCGAGTGGAATAGCTGGGGACATAGCTCCATATATATCTATTCTTACATCGATACAAATATTGTAAGCATCCCAATCTCAGAATAAACAAACTATGTGAAGCAACTGAAGTGATTAATTAGCTTAACATTTTCAAGCACCATTTCAGGGATTTATCAGACAATAGTTTGACAGGGCCTGTTCCTGATTTTCTATCACAACTACCATTCTTGACAGAGCTGTAAGTTGCATGAGATCGATTATAGTGAATAAGAATAATTCTTAGTTGTTTCTGGAAAAAATTATCTGAGTTGATATTCTTTTGCAGAAACTTGAAAGGAAACAAACTCAAGGTACAATTCCAAATGGACTCGTTGAAAAGCAGAAGAATGGTTTGCTGTCACTGAGGTATATGCTTAATTCTGGCAAAGTTCTAGATTAGTATGATTATACATAATTCATAGCTTAGAGTATTATCAGCAGTTTTACTTTGGGATTCGGACCTGAAAATATTAAAACAAAGGACGAAAACCACAGCCCAATTTAATATCAACAAGTCACCTCTCCTAAGCCCTAATGTGAGGGAATTTGAACCTGTAGCATAACTCTTAAAAGTTTCATCAAGAAGCAACTAAAACCACAGCGAATCTTATTCCAGGTGAACATAAGTAAATTTGTAGTGTAAAATTTGAGATTTTGACTTTTGTGATATTTCACATTGTTATTAATCATCATGATCTGTTAATTTTAGTGTGGAAGGAAATCCAGATCTATGCCCTGAAGCTTCCTGCACAGCTGATGACAGCAATGGTAGCAGAGACATTAAATTTGTTGTTCCAGTAGTAGCATCCGTTGTTTCCCTTTCCGTCCTTGTAACTGCAATGGCCATATTATGGAGCCTTAGAAGGAGAATGCAAGGTACCAACACCGTCCATATTTTAAGTTTTAGAACATACATTAAAATTTTATCAAATAAAAAAAATTGCATTTATATCGAACGGATTAATCATGCTTATGAAATTCTCTGAGCATCATTTACATATCAGTTGCGAAGAATAGATCATTCGAGGTGAAAAATCAAAGGTTCTATACTCCAATGTACTAAGAATTACCAATAACTTCGAGAGGGTGCTTGGGAATGGAGGATTTGGGACAGTTTACCATGGATACTTAGGCCATGTTCGGTTGCAAGAAAGGATGAGAAAGGAGAAGAGGGGAAAGGAGAGGAGGGGGAAGGAGAGGATGAGAAAAGAATGGGGAGTTCAATTTCTATTGTTCGGTTTGACGTAGAATTAATGGAGGAAAGGGATTTAATAATTTTTTATCTGGATAAATTTACCCTTTGTATTAGCTTTTTAATATTTATTATTAAATTAATTTAAAAACTATAAATATGTTTAACTATTTAAAAATTAGCCTAAGGTTAATGATTGGTTTGATATGAAATTTTACAAAATAGGAAATACATGATTTTTATTTAGACAAATTTACCCTCTCGTATTAAACTTTCAATATTTACTATTTGATATAATTTTAAATTAGAAATTAATTTAATCTGAAAAAGTAGTAAATAAATAAATTAGTTACAATTATATTTATAATTTAATTAAATATTATTTTGTAATTAATTTACTAAATGTAACTAGAAAATTTAAATTAATTTTTTTTTACTTAATTTGATTTGAAATATAACTTAATTCAAAAATTATTTAAATTCAAACTTTAAAATAACAACATTTTTAGGAGGATAAGCTTACAGCTTTACCGGTCTATATAAAGAACTGATAATTATTATTTGTCCAAAAATTGTTTGATCCTAAAAATTATATAAAATATTATTAAACACTGAAAAATATCAAATTTTTTATTTTATACCCGTCTTTGTAGAAGAGAGCATAACAAATTATTTCCGTTAATGTCAAAATCTACGTCCCTAAAAATTTGCGGATAGACTCCACCTAAGGGTAATTATGAAATTTCGCTAATGACACAAGACACGAAATTGAATTTACGACTCTCTAAACAAGAATTTGGTTTCTGGGTCTTAGAGGAAATCGGAACTTATTTGGAAATTGAATTCCTTATTGCATTGGCCAATCGAACGGTGGAAAGACTAATTGAAAGGAAATCAAATTCTTTTTCGGCGTTCTCTAACGCCAACCGAACAACACCTTAGATGATACTGAAGTTGCTGTGAAGATGCTTTCTCCATCATCAGTTCAAGGTTACAAGCAGTTCCAAGCGGAGGTATGCAGCCTAACTAGTACAAAAATATTAATTCCAAATGGACCAAAGACTAAGATTTGGTGTTTTATTTTATTATAGGTCGAGCTGTTGATGAGAGTTCATCATAAAAACTTGACAACGCTTGTTGGATATTGCGATGAGGGCACAAACAGGGAACTAATCTATGAGTTCATGGCCAATGGAAACTTACAAGCACATCTCTTAGGTTGGTTTGTTTATTGTCTAGTACAATAGCTTATCTAGCTCATTCAAATTTGACTTCCACATCCACAATGTTTACGGTACAGATGAAGAAGCGGATACCATGAGTTGGGAAGGGAGACTTCGGATAGCAATAGAAGCTGCACAGGGTAATTTGAAGCATATGTGTTTTGAATATTTTGTTTCTACAACTTCTACATCTATTTTCTCTTGAATAAAGCTAGTAAAACTAAGCGAACTAATATGCTCAGATATTTGAAACATAGGATTGGAGTATCTCCACGGTGGTTGTAAGCCACCCATAGTACACAGAGATGTGAAGTCCACAAACATTTTATTGAGTGCAAAATTCCAGGCAAAATAGCTGATTTTGGCCTTTCTAGAATTTTCCCAGTCGAAGGAAGTGGAACTCATGTAACAACAACTATTGTCGGAACCCCTGGATACCTTGACCCTGAGTAAGTAGCTAGCCCCATTATAGTTACCCCTATAAATATTTCTGTAATAATTATGAATTTCAGCTGAAGTTTTAATTTTATTTGACTCACACACACTTTCGGCATGGCAGGTACTACGTATCAAACAGATTAACCGAAAAAAGTGATGCGTATAGCTTCGGAGTTGTTCTCTTGGAGATAATCACAAGCAAACCTGTGATTGAGAGAAACCAGGAGAGGACTCATATAACTCAGTGGGTGAGTTTCATGCTGGGGAAGGGGGATATTAAAAATATTGTGGATCCAAGATTACATAAAGATTTTGATATCAACTCTGTCTGGAAAACGGTAGAAATAGCTATGGCTTGTGTTTCTCAAACTTCTACCAAAAGGCCAACCATGAATCAGGTAGTGATGGAATTGAACGAGTCTTTAGCAATTGAAATTGCTCGTTTGAAGGCTGCTGGCAACGAGTATGAATCAAAAGATTCTATCGAATCAATCAGTGTGAATCTGTGTAGTGAATCATCTCCCTTAGCTAGATAGTAATTTCTCAAAATTATGTTTGTATGTATGTGTGTTAAAGGTAAATTAATGTACGCCAGGTTTCAGTTCGATTTTTTTAACTTCGAGAGGGCAAAAATGGGAAGCAGCTGCAATGTGTCTACTTTAGTTGATGTACAGATATTTTGTGTAAATTTCGTTTTATATATGTGCTTAGAGTCATTTTCCAGAGAGAATTAAATTGCATCAATTTTTGTTATATGTATATTAATGTTTTCATAATTGATTTAGAGATACAAATGAAGCAGGAACTGGACTTATAGGACAGAATGCAAACTTGGGGTATCTAAGATTTATTTGTTATAATAAATCCTTATGTGAAAACCATCACATATAAAGTCAGGAACATTCATGTTAAATCACTAAGAATCAATAATAAAATATGCAGAAGCGTACCTGAATCCATAACGCTGAATCCCCTCTGGATCTGTGTGGTTGGCCTTCCAGATCAGCACGTATATCCTAGAGAGCCCTTTAATTCTCTCTGTGCACTCTATCTGATAATGGGATGTCAGAAAGAATAGAAAGATACGTGTGACCTGGGGACCATAACCACTTATATAGACAACTTATCCTGTTGTCACTAGGTATTCCTAATTCTGCCCATCATAGAATTAGAATATCATTAGGTCTCTACACATTAAAGGCCCACACCCTATTAGATACATTAAAGCCCATATTACTGAAAACCTTATTAGATCACTTTTAATTGGGCTTAACCTTATATGACAGTCCACAACACATAATTATTCACATATAAGCCCAACGTTGGATTAAGGATCTAACATTATTGGATTAAATAATCCAACAATCTCCCACTTGAGCTATATGTGTAACCTTATAATTATGTTTTGTAAAATTAACCGTATGAGCTCAACCTTACTGTCATTACCGAAATGTATCTACAACCAATCCCGTCCATCAATCATACTAACATAGGATCAAAGCGGCCTTCGTTACAACTGTCGTAACTCGACCCATCAATGGTCACAATGCCAATACAACTGAATGACATGGATCATAATGTGGATGTGTAGCATGGAAATTTCATGTAATGTGATCTTAACATGCCTATTTTCAATTGGTCCACCTTAAACCTTAGTGAGATCAAACTTTACAAAAATCAGAGTGTGTGAACAAACTAAAACCTTATTTCTGCAGAAAATAACCTTAAATAACCATAAACCGAAATAACCGAAAAATGTCTATATTACAAGAGCATCTAAAATTACAAACTCCCACTAAAACTGAATATCCTTTAACAACATGACACCCATACGAGCAGTGTGCTCATGAAACATTTTGGGTGGCAATCCCTTAGTAAGCGGATCCGCAATCATTGAGTTTATGCCAATGTGCTCTATAGACAACTGTCCACTCTGAACTCTTTCTTTAACAACTAGGAACTTGATGTCTATATGCTTCGACTTCGTCGAGCTCTTGTTGTTATTGGAATACATCACTGCTGACTTATTGTCACAAAATAATTTGAGTGGCCTATCAATGCCATCTACAATACGCAGCCCCGTGACAAAATTCCGCAGCCATGTTCCATGATTGGATACCTCATAACATGCTATGAACTCTGCTGCCATCGTAGAAGAGGCTATAAGAGACTATTTAGCACTCTTCCAAGAAACAGCACCCCCAGCTAGTAGATAGATATAGCCCGTCGTGGACTTCATACTATCTTGGCATCCAGCAAAATCAGAGTCAGTATACCCAATGATCTCAAACTGATCCGACCTCTGATATGTGAGCATGTAGTCTTTTGTTCTCTGTAAATACCGTAAGACTCTTTTGACAGCTCTCCAATGGTCTACTCCTGGATTACTCAAATATCTGCCCAACATCCCAGTCACGTACGCAATATCCGGTCGCGTACAAACCTGAGCATACATTAGGCTTCCTACTACTGACGCATAAGGAATCTTCTACATTTCCTTTTCCTCAAAATCATTCTCAAGGCACTGATCGAGACTAAACTTGTCTCCCTTAGCAACTGGGGTATCACATGGTTTACAATCTTGCATGCCATATCTTTTGAGAACCTTTTCGATATAGCTCTTTTGTGATAATCCAAGAATACGTCGAGAGCGATCCCGATGTATCTGTATGCCTAATACAAAAGAGGCGACACCAAGATCTTTCATCTCAAAATTCTTAGCTAGAAATCTCTTGGTCTCGTGCAATAAGCCTATATCGTTGCTGGCAAGCAAAATGTAGTCGACATATAAAACCAGAAAGATATACCTGCTCCCACAGAATTTATGGTATATGCAATCATCAACCAAATTCATCTCAAAACCGAACGAGACGATTACTTGATGAAACTTGAAATACCATTGTCGAGATGCTTGCTTGAGCCCATAGATGGATTTCTTAAGTTTGCAAACCATATTCTTTGGGTCTCCAGACACAAATTTTTCTGGCTGCATCATATAGATTGTCTCATCAATGTTACCATTGAGAAACGCTGTCTTCACGTCCATCTGATGTAACTCAAGATTCAAATGCGTCACCAATGCCATTATAATCCTGAAAGAGTCTTTCGAAGAAACCGGAGAGAAAGTCTCTTTATAATCAATGCCTTCTTTCTGTGTAAAGCCTTTTGCGACAAGACGTGCCTTGTACCTCTCCACATCGCCTTTCGAATCCATCTTGTTCTTAAATATCCATTTACAACCAATGGGTTTCGCACCTTCTGGCAATGAGACAAGTTCCCATACGTCATTGTCCTTCATTGACTTTATCTCCTCATTCATGGCATCAATCCACTTCTGAGAGTTAGAACTTTCCATGGCTTGACGGAAATTGATTGGATCATCTTCCATCACTCCAATGTCAACCTCATGTTCTTGGAGAAATACAATGTAGTCGTCTGGCACTGTACTTCTTCTTTCTCTAGTGGATCTCCTTAATGGCATAGGTTCTTGAGGTGGAAGAGTTCTTCTGGAATAATTTCGGATATAGGGGGTTCTTCATCATTGTCTTGATCTGTTGTGTTTCGAACAAAGCCAGGAATGAGACCCTGATCAATGCCAATAACACCTGTGGGAATATCAACATGTTCCTCTTCAAAGACAATGTCTCTAACTGTATCTCCCCCCGCAAACTCGATATCCTCAAAGAACCGTGCATTTCCCGACTCGAAAATAGACTTAGTCGAGGGATCATAAAACTTGTACCCCCTTGATCTTTCCAAGTATCCAATGAAGTAACAACTCACCGTCCTTGAGTCTAGTTTCTTTTCATTAGGCCTATAAGGCCTTGCCTCAACTGGACATCCCCAAACATGTAAGTGCTTTAGACTCGGCTTCTTGCCCGTCCAAAGTTCGTAAGGGGTTTTGGCAGTCGCTTTAGTTGGAACCCTGTTAAGGATATATGCTGCAGTCTTAAGCGCTTCGCCCCAGAGTGATTCTGGCAAAGTAGAATGACAAATCATACTCCTTACCATGTCTTTAAGCGTTCTATTTCGTCTTTCAGCAACACCATTCATAGTAGGCGAACCCGGCATAGTGTACTGTGGGACGATACCGCATTCCTCTAGGAACTTAGCAAACGGTCCTGGACGTTGTTCACCTGAACCATCATATCTACCATAGTACTCACCACCACGGTCAGATCTGACGCTTTTGATTCTTTTGCTGAGTTGATTCTCAACTTCAGCCTTAAAATTTTTGAACATATCCAAGGACTGTGACTTTTCATGAAGGAGATATATGTAGCCATATCTAGAAAAATCGTCTATGAACGTCATAAAATATTGTTGACCATTCCAAGAAGCCGTAGGGAATGGCCCACAAATATCCATATGTATGACTTCTAAGACGTCTAAAGTCCTGTTGGCTTCAAATCTCCTTTTGTTGGTTTGTTTCCCCTTAATACAATTAACACAAATATCAAAATTTATAAAATCTAAGGGGTCGAGAATTTCGTCTGACACAAGTCTCTCTATTCTCCGTTTGGAGATATGACCCAATCTCTTATGCCATAACGCAGCCGAATTCTCATTGGTTAATTTTCTTTTAACACCTCGTGTACATAATTGCAGGGATTCTCCAAATGAAGCAATTGTATCTAGCAAATAAAGATTATCATAATCTGATAAAGAACCGGAACCAACCAATTTTGAATCATGAAACAAACTGAATTTTCTATCCCCAAGTGAACAAGAAAAACCAGATTTGTCCAAAGCGGGAATAGAAATCAAGTTCCGTCTAAAAGATGGAACAACAAATGTTTGATCGAGATCCAAATAAAATCCAGTCTTTAATAATAATCTGAATTTTCCAATTGCTTCAACTTCAACTGTTTTGCCATCGCCCACATAGATGTATCTTTCATCATCATTAGGCTTTCGACAATCTATGCAACCCTGCATAGACACACTGATGTGAGTTGTTACTCCAGAATCTATCCACCATGTGTGTCTAGGCACCGAAGTTAAATTAACCTCAGAACAAACCAAACCGTGTCCTTTAACTCCACAAAAGAAACAACTAGTGTTTTCTGGATCATCCAGTTTCTTTTGTTGTTTCCTTTGAGGTTCTATATCTGCAGCTTCCTTATCCTGCTTCCTCATTTTGCCCTTATCCTTGCCCTTATTCCTCATTGAAATTAGATTTGTCAATAGCCTATCTGAATCTATTTTTTCGTTCTTGACAAACCTCTTTTCAATTTCTACAAGGAATTCCTTAGCTGTAGTTGCCTTTTCAGACATTAAGCCCCTGAATGCTTCCGGAATGGCCCTACTCATGATTGTAATACACATGCGATTTGATCTCTCCCACCTTTCTATTTCCCTTTTTATAATCAGGGGTATTTTCATCCGTAAGAGGTGAGGGAGATTCATTCCTTAACGCAAGGTTAAAATCCATGACTCCGAGAACTATTAAGAGGTTCCCTCGCCATGACTTGAAGTTAGAGCCATTTAGCATTGTAATTGAATTAATGTTGGTAGTAATATTTGCAGTAGACATAACTGAACAGAGAATAATTAACAATCAAAACATGCTCCTATAAGTCTCAAAACAACAATAATAAATTCAAATAAAGGTAAACTCCATCTCAAGATACCGGGCACTCCATTAATATTTCATCTTTGGACAAAATATTAACTTGTAAGTGATATCTTGGTGTAGCAATCAAACACTGATAATAAGAACATGTCAAACAATAAACCTTCCTTTGGGCCAATTTATTATTCACACGTAAAACCGAATAATCATCACTTTGTCTTTGGACAAAGTTGCACATGCAACTTTGTTAAATATGGACCTTCCTTTGGGCCGATCGATATTCACAGAAATTACATGTACAAAACCGTTTATATTTCAAATAAATTAATTTCCACAAGAGAGGTCACTTTGGCGACATGTTGCTTCAATTAATTTATCTTAAAATACATATAACCAAATACCAATATTTGAATTTAAAATTGTACAAAAAATTACCCAATTTTTTTTGGTCAAAGTCAATGGTCAACAGCTGACTATTGACCGGTCAACCGTTGACCGGGTCATTACTGTTCGGGTCGGTCAAACCTACTCGTATCCAAAGCTTAAATCTAAAAATTAATCATTAAAGCCGGGTTTGGGTTGGACCGGGTCAAACCGACCCGGATTCAAAAAACCAACCCACTCCTCATTCGGTTGGACCGGGTTCGGGCGAATCCGACTCGGATCCTACAACAACCCAAACCCTAATTTTTTTTTTTTTTATGCTTCTTCTTCCTTAGGCGGCGGCCATGGCTGCCGCTCCGACCCTTTCCTCATACGGTGGCCATGGCTACCGCTTCTCTCAACTGCCGCTGCTTTTCTTTCCCATCGCGGGTTGCAGTGCAGATCGAGCGCTTGGAGCGTGAATCACTCCAGCAGCGGCGCAGGTCGCGCGCCACTAGCCGTGCTCCAGCAGCTCGCGCACCAGCAGCCAAAATCGTGCAGCAGCAGCAGCATCAGTCGAGCACCAGTAGCAACAAAGAGGCAGCTCATGGATCGCGCGCGCTAGAGCAGCGCAGATCGCATGGCTTTCCCTCTGCCGCGCGGCCACAAGATACGCTGTAACAGCAGCGATCGCGCACCAGCAGCAGCCATTGCGCGGATCCCACGAACCAGCAGCGAGCGAACCACAGCCCGTGTACCAGCAGCAGCTGCAATCGACGCGGATCGCGTGCATCAGCAGCAGCAGCGCGGATTGTCCTTGTGCGGAACAGCAACGCGAATCTCGCGCCAGCCGCGCGTATCGCGTTAGTTTTGCTGCCGCGCATGCCTAACAGCCGCGCAATGGCCATGGATCCAAATTGCCGAATATTGAAAATTTCAAGAACAAGATTTCCAAATTTACAGAACAGTAATTTTCCTTAATTCCGAATTTTTTATGAAACTAAATTTGATTCTTAACAATTCAACATGAAGATGCTCTGATACCACTTGTTATAATAAATTCTTATGCGAAAACCATCACATATAAAGTCAGGAACATTCATGTTAAATCACTAAGAATCAATAATAAAATATGCGGAAGCGTACCTGAATCCATAACGTTGAATCCCCTCTGGATCTGTGTGGTTGGCCTTCCAGATCAGCACGTATATCCTAGAGAGCCCTTTAATTCTCTTTGTGCACTCTATCTGATAATGGGATGTCAGAAAGAATAGAAAGATACGTGTGACCTGGGGACCATAACCACTTATATAGACAACTTATCCTGTTGTCACTAGGTATTCTTAATTTTGTCCATCATAGAATTAGAATATCATTAGGTCTCTACACATTAAAGGCCCACACCCTATTAGATACATTAAAGCCCATATTACTAAAAACCTTATTAGATCACTTTTAATTGGGCTTAACCTTATATGACAGTCCACAACACATAATTATTCACATATAAGCCCAACGTTGGATTAAGGATCCAACATTATTGGATTAAATAATCCAACATTATTTTCCATTAAATTTCTTTTATTTGTTCTAATTAGAGAATAAATCCTAAGTTTTCTAATCGGATCAAGACTTAAAGCTCGATCAGAACACCCCAAGCTCTTGATTAACAACTACAAGATCAAATCAGTGCTGTTATAACAGTAGCTCTAGCAACAGCAATTCAGCACTAGCGCGCCGAAAATTAAGTACCCTAACAGTAGTTTGATTTCATTGACTCGAGTGAATCAAGTGCGTTGCACGTGATCACCTATGTCATTTCCAAAACGGCAAAACTCAATCGTTGGATTTTTATACCAATTTCATGTTTGAAGTTGTTTAATTTGCTCTCATAACGTTTAACAAGAGTGAAGTGAAGTGCTTGATTCATTTGATTACACAAGAGCTTGCAATACAAAAGGAAAGAATGGAACCAGGGGTTCCAGCAATAATACTTAGTTGTTACTTACGCAGAGAGACAAGGGTAATCAGAATGATCGGAACAAATCTAACGTACGATTGTAAGACTTGATTTTGTTGATTTTGATTGAATTAATAATAACCAATTAATCAAAGCGTAAATATCCCAATAGAGATTGAAAATCTCCTAATGAATTAAGGGATTCCTGGCAAAATCTGTCCCTACAGGAAGGCGGTGACTGAGTTACCAACTCTTTATTTAAACAAAGACTCGAAATTAGTCTTCTAATTAATTGCCTAAAGTATTCTAGACAAGCAGTTGTTGCTTCACAATTATTGGGATATATAATTTGCTTCTAAGCTATGCATTGACATTTTCTTTGCATTTGACTAGTTCATATATGGTTAAACTTGTTTAATTTGACGTTTAATAAGTAGAATCGCTTGAAATGACGTAATAGTTAACTACAACTTGTTGTTGATGAGCTATTAAAATATATAGCTTGGCGGTACTCTAATTCAATCATGTGTATTGTAATTTTGGTGGACTTTCTTCTTGCACAATTGCTTGTTTCTTAACAAAATTAACGAATTATGTATATAGTTATTATGACGAGAATGAGGCAGACATTTACCAAATTGCTGACTAAAACTGACCCGGTCTTTTAGACATGTAATAATCGGACGTGACATAATGTTCTATATTATCTGTTAATTTTCTGTATAGATATTTGAAATTAATAATGAGTTGACAATATTAATTTTCATTTTTTGGTCGTTTTTCACTAGCTAGTTGATAACCGAAAAAAGGTAAGAGATTGGGTAAAGTTTAAATTTATTTTTTAGTCCTTATCTCTCCAAAAGTTTAATTTGGGTGGACTATGCAAATAAAGTTGCTTGAAAACTATTTTGTCAAACCCCATAGAAGGATGGGGATGGCTAGCTAAATATAGATAATATACAAAAGTTTGATAAGCCCACAAATTTCTAGGTTGAAGTATAATTAATTTTGTAAAATTTCAGAAAGCCAATGGATTGGACCTATTATTTTCATAAATTTTAATTGATATGTAACCTAAGTCTCTTTATTATATAGATCAAGTTGGCGATTTAACTTTCCTTTCATAAAGACTAATTAAGGTCTTCTTTAACTTGGTCGTATTTACAGTAAAAAGACATTTGAGTTGAAATTTCGCAACTTTATCATAATAAATATGCATGATAGAAACATTTGAGTAAAAATATATATATGATGATTTTCTTATGGTATCATTCTCACGGTTACCAAAAAAATTGAATGAGTTCTAATTTAAATTACTTATTAGTTCATCTCACTATTCAATTAATGAATATTATTTTATCGCCTTACGTACAATCATGAATGCCATTTTATTTGAAATGAACAAATTTACCAAAAGACATAAAAGTTTAAGGCATTAATAGTTAAGGAACCAATAATTATATTAAAAATAAGTAACAGACCTCAATAAAATTCTAGTGATAGTATTAAAGACAAGTCTTAATGGACACTCAAAAGCTCATAAATGTGTCAAGGATTTGAAATTATTAAATTAAGTATGCATGGATTGGAGACTCAAGTTTAATACTATGTTAAAGAAACCAATTTACCCAAAAACCAAAAACTTATGCTGATGGGTCTAAACTTATATACTTAGCCCAAAAACTTATTCTCAACCAGCATAGGATTTTTTCCTGTCATGTGCAGGTGCATCCGTGCATGCTAGTCATTTTGGGATGAGGATCGTTTCCTAGTCTTTCAAATCTAGTGGAAAAATTGCTTAATTATAAATAAAATGAAAAAAGTTAAAATTCAAAATTCAATCTTAACTACTTATTTCACTAGGATAGACTAGGAGTGAAAAAAAATTAGGAGAGGATCCTAGTCCGTCATTTTGAACCTTATAATGGAAAAAGATAGTATGACCTTATAATGGAAAAAGATAGGATGAACTCTACTCATTGATGAGTTGGCTCTAATTCCATAAGCTAAATCATGAACTGAGGGTTGCTCCAAACTTATATAGTTAAGCGAGAACTATTCTCATTTAATAATATGAATTTTTCATCTTTAACAGGATAAGGCTTAGAAAGTATAATATTATAATAAAATGGTTCTGTTGATTATTATAATATATTGGCTGTATAAATTGAATGATGACTGCCTCTTCTAAACCCAGTTCGAGCAAGTAGAGAGTGAGATGGCTATGATGATGTTAAAATATATGCTACCTGCTTTTTTCGGTATCATTATGGTTCATGCTCAGAATCAATCAGGTTTTGAATAACGAAATTTTAAAAACCAATTTTCATATGATTAATCATATATTCACTAACTTTACAGTATAATGTTTTTTCTTCTCTGCTTATGCTTCAGGCTTTATTAGCATTGATTGTGGAATACCACAAGATTCTAGCTATACCGACAAGATAACAGACATAAATTACGTTTCAGATTCAACCTTCATAGAGACTGGTGTAATCAATAACATATCATCCGAATACAGCAGCAATAAGACCCTTGAGCGACAATTTTTAAATGTGAGAAGCTTCCCTGAAGGAACAAGAAATTGTTACACCCTAAAACCCTCAAGTGGCGATGTAAAGTTTTTTATCAGAGCAAGATTTATGTATGGTAATTATGATGGCCAAAACATAATACCAAGTTTCAGTCTTCTTCTTGAAGCTGATGTGTGGGGTTCAGTGAATTTGAAAGATGCATCGAGCATTGTTACTAAAGAGATCATCCATGCTCCAAAGAAAAATTATATCTACGTTTGTCTTCTAAACACAGGCTCTGGAACACCTTTCATATCAGCTTTAGAATTAAGGCCTCTGAAAAATTCTACTTACGAAACTCAGTCAGGATCATTGCTTCTGTATGGGAGGTGGGATCAAGGTTCAACGACCAGTGAAGCAATCAGGTAATTGTTACGTTAATTATATATCATCAACTAAGTTTGATTAAGATGAATCTTGGTTGCTAATTAACCGAAATTGTACATGTAATTCAGGTACCCAGATGATGTTTATGATCGCATATGGTCGCCCTATCGCTCCCCTAGATGGGAAAGTATAACTCGTCGCTCAGACAGTACTTTCTTTGAGGACGATTGGCAACTACCGTTCACAATCATGAGGACGGCCGTCAGGCCAGCAAACGCTAGCAGCAACTCTTTGAGTTTTTATTGGGAGACTAGTACTCCCGAATCTCAATATTATATCTTTTTGCACTTTGCTGAAGTTGAAGGGAGCCAAGAAAACCAGACTAGAGAAATGAGCATCTATTCAAATGGAAAGTTATGGTATGGACCTTTCGTTCCTTATAACTTTTTTACAACAACTCTTGTCAGCATTTATCCCTCGAGAGGATCAGAAAGAATTGATTTCTCAATCAACAAAACTAAGAACTCAACACTACCGCCCATTCTCAACGCTGTGGAGATATATCTGGCAAAGGAATTCCCACGTTTACTAACAAGCCAACAAGATGGTATATATATGGTTTTGTTCCTTGAACAGTTTTGGTACTAATTAAGATTTTTCAAAATACTTAATAAATGGTTTTTCAATATGTACGAGTTTTAGGATTCTCCGGATCGATCTTTTTAAGATAATCTTGGGTCATCTGTAGATTAATGAATGTGCATCAGTGCATGTAATTAAGATTTAGTTTGCATTTACATCTTATTTGATAACCACCAATATATACTCACCACTTTCTCTCAGAATTTTTGTCTTTTTACTAACAAAACTCTAACTCTTATTACTACCGCTTTATGCATGCATGTAAAAAAATTAAGTTGATGCTATCCTGAGTATTAAGAAAAAGTACGGAGTGAAGAAAAATTGGCAAGGAGATCCATGTGCCCCTAAAGTTTACTTGTGGCAAGGTCTTAATTGCAGCTATGATGGTTATGAACTCCCAAGGATCATATCACTGTAAGTTAAGTTTACATCTTTAAATAAGCTTCTTAACCGGCCTTGATCTAATTATTAATTCTGATACGAAGTTATTAATTGGGCATGCAAGCAGGAATTTATCATCGAGTGGCATTTCTGGCGAGATAATTACTCACATATTCAGTCTCACTTCCCTACAAGCTTTGTAAGCATCTCAATCTCACGTGATAAGCCTTTAAATTGTCAACACAAATTAATGACATGGAAACTAAGTGATACTTAAACATCACCATTTCAGGGACCTCTCAAACAATAGATTGACAGGTTCAGTGCCCGACTTTCTTTCAGAGCTACAGTTCCTGAGAGTGCTGTAAGTTATTCTTGGACTTATGATGAATAAGAGCAGTTTATCATGGCTCATTATGAAAACTAAGGCTATCTTTTTTCGCAGAAACTTGACTGGAAACAACCTCGAAGGTTCAGTCCCAGCTGGACTTCTTGAAAAAGCAAAGAATGGTTTGCTGTCATTAAGGTTACTTTTAAACCTAAAACCGCGCATGTTGAGGCTTCAAGAATGAAATTTTTTGTTTTCTCATTTCCACATATATTTCTTCCATTACTTGCGCGATAAAAAAATATGTACATTTATTATTATAAATTTATAAACATAATGCAAAAATTAAAAATTTAAAAATATAAGACATAAAATCTGGGCGTAAAAGGCTCCAATTAAAAGCCTAAGCCTGTTACTGGGCCAAGCCTGGCTGAGCATTCAAAAATCGTGCCCAAGCCCAACCTAGCATTTGAGATGGTAAGAGGGTTCAGTGAGTTTTTTTTTTTTTTTCTTTGAGAGAGGGTTCCGTGAGTTTAAAAATATCAGAAATTGTTAATTTTCTCAACAAGTGAGAGTCTCGGCGGAGTAGTCATTCTCCCGTATAAACTAAAAGAAATCAATAATAATAATAATATGTGTACAAAAAGTAATAGAAAAAATAGTACATTTTCACTACAAGATTAAAAAAAAAATTAATTAGAGAACAAAAAAAAATTTACGATAAAACAATAATTTTTTTATTTTTTGCGTTATTTTTGGTGCATATATCATTATTCAAAATAAATTAAAACTCGTTGAAATAATTGGTTCAAATAAATTAATAAATGATTTTTGCAATTTATTTTATTTTACTTGTGAGATTAATTTTTTTAACAAGTACGTAAATAATTATTCATTGAAAAGAATTAACAATGATATAGTAACTAGCTACTGCTCAGCCTCAGCTGTACTTGACAGTTGAAAATATATATATGTATATATATACATACACTTCAGCATATAAAAATTGTTGGTTAGGTTGTACTTTGAAAGTTAGGTTGAAGGCCAGAAGCACGATAGTTCCAAACATAGCCATCAATTAACCCAAAATGTAGTAGCACCACCAAGCAATTCATGATTATTGTTTAAAGAATCTCTTACCATTTTATCATTTGCCAATTCTAGTGTGGACGGGAACCCAAAACTATGCCATACGGCTTCATGCAACAAAAAGCAAAACAACAAGTCTATTGTTCCTGTTGTAGCATCCGTTGTTTCGCTTTCTGTCGTCCTAACTGCATTGGCAATTTTATGGAATCTGAAAAGGAGAAAGCAATGGAATCTGAAAACGAGAAAGCAAGGTATTCAAACCACTTCAAGATTATTCCTTGAAAAACCATACGTTAAAATCTTCCTATACTAAAGAATTCATGCTTATATTGAACTCTAATTGTAACCTACCCAGCCGAGAAGAAGGGCTCATGGGAGCTGAAAAATAGGAAATTCTCACACTCTGATGTGGCGAAGATTACAAATAACTTTGAGAAGGTTCTTGGGAAAGGAGGATTTGGAACAGTTTACCATGGTTACTTGGAATTTAATGGCACTCAAGTAGCTGTGAAGATGCTCTCTGCATCATCAGTTCAAGGGTATAAGCAATTTCAAGCCGAGGTACATAATATATACAAGCACACATTAAATAGCTTTGTACAATCGTTTTATACTATTCTACATATACATTTATAAAGAAATGCACTTTCTGACAGGTGGAACTTCTTATGAGAGTTCATCATAAAAACTTGACAACCCTTGTTGGGTATTGCGATGAGGACACAAACATGGGACTGATCTATGAGTTCATGGCGAATGGTAACTTAGAAGAGCTTCTCTCAGGTTATTTTTTATCCTCAAATCCTTTTCTACTATAATAGCGTTAACATTATTTGTTGTAGGACAATTCAAACAGAAGGAAATGATCAAAATACCATGCTGTTTGTGGAAATTAATCACTTCTCTGCTCATGTTTCAATATCCTCTTACCGTTAAAAGGATTCGGCTGAAGTTTCTGTAAAAAGATACAAAACTCAAAGTTAACATAATCCTTTTAACTCCAAGGGATTCTGATGAGCTTAAAATATTAGAGAAAAATTATTAATTTACTGAAACAACAAGGGTTTGTTATCAATTTCCCTCAAAATGGAGTTGTAGATTATCTTACTTTTTTTTTTTCCAACGACAATGCAACAAAAGGTGCAAATACATTGACGTGGGAATCAAGGCTTCGAATAGCAACAGAGGCAGCTCAAGGTAAGGAAAATAATAACATTTTAGCTTCTATAGTTTGTGATTTATTTTATTTTATTTTAAATGTCGATACATGGTATGATATACATTGAATAATGAATTGTAGGACTGGAGTATCTCCACAGTGGTTGCAAGCCACCCATAGTGCACAGAGATGTCAAATCAACAAACATCTTATTAAATGAAAATTTCCAAGCCAAATTAGCTGATTTTGGCCTCTCAAGAATTTTTCCGGTTGAAGGCGGAACTCACGTGTCAACAACAATTGTTGGAACCCCTGGATACCTTGACCCTGAGTAAATAGCCTTGTTCTTACCTATTTATTATCATCTATATGATTCAAAGCTAATTTCAAATAAAGCTTCAGGATCTGTTGGAAACCAATTACTTCAATGTCTAATGTTTTTAATCTCGTCTTTAATTTGGCCCTATAGGTACTATATTTCGAATCGATTAACCGAAAAAAGTGATGTGTACAGTTTCGGAATGGTTCTCCTGGAGATAATCACAAGCAAACCTGTGATTGAGAGAACCCATGAGAGGACTCATATAACTCAATGGGTGAGTTTCATGCTGGCAAAAGGGGATATTAAAAATATTATTGATCCAAGATTACATGGAGATTTCGATATCAACTCCGTCTGGAAAACTGTAGAAGTAGCTATGGCTTGTGTCTCTCCAACTTCTACTAAAAGGCCAACCATGACTCAGGTAGTGATGGAATTGAACGAGTCTTTGGCAATTGAGATTGCTCGTACGGAGGCTGGAAAGGATAATGATGAATCAGAAGTTCTAATAGAATTGATCGATGTGAATCTGCATAGTGAATTGTCTCCCCTAGCTAGATAGTAATTCTCAACTATCTATTTTAGCTTGTATGTATTTATATTTTATGTTTGTGTGCTCTAGGGTTTAGACGTTTTCCGGCTAGTTTCTGTTTACTCTTAAAAATTAATTAATACCACTGCATACCATAGAAATGTTCTAATCCTGGATCCTGGACTTTGTTAAAATCCGAAAAAGTTATTAAACCGCATGGTTTTCCTGCAATTGCTGACAAACCAAGAAGATGGTATGTTATTGCTCTTTCAGACATTCTTTTACTTTGTCTTTTTTCTCTTTTTTGTATAAGGTTTTGCTTTTAATCGTGATCAATTCCTATCTTTCTTTTCTGATTTATTTAGTTATCATAATTTTGTTGCTTTGCCTCTTTATGCATGTAAAAACATTAATTAGTGGATGCTATCACTAATATCAAATCAAAATATGAGGTGAAGAGAGATTGGCAAGGAGATCCATGTTCCCCTAGAGTTCACCTGTGGCAAGGTCTTAATTGCAGCTACCATGATGATCAACACCCAAGAATCATATCCCTGTGAGTTTTTTTATTTTTTTCCCTCAAACATGTTTAAATTACCGAAAATTATTTAGGTAAAATAGTCTAGCCACGCAGCCATGCATGAATACTGATATAGTGGGATATCTAACCATGTTTTGTCATTTAGAGGAGAATGAAAGTTTTGTTGATTTTAAAATGTTGAGTCTCGCCACTTAAAAATGATGGATGAGCTACATCAATGGATCTCAGATCACGAACAATGATCTAGTGCGCTGGTCCATGACTGTGCGCATGTCAGATTATCATTGGTGGGACTCTGCCACAGCACACCCAATGATAATTTCACGTACGCACAGTCGCACACCAAATTACCGCTCCTCAAATCACTATAAAAAAATTTTCTAACAACAAAAACTTTGATTTAACAGTCATTCGTCAAATAATCAATATTCGCAGCACCCAAAATTTTCTCCTCAGTCTTCCATAAAATCATAAATTCCAATTGGCCTCATAAATGCCAGTGCTAAGGCATTGAATTAGCTATAGTACATTGACAAAGCCATTAGGGGCTTGACCGAGTAGTTTTTAAATAATTTTTGTTTATAATTAAGCATTCAAGTTTGAATTCTAGAGACATAATGCATAAATGACACCATAATTAGCGTAACTTTTATGAAGACTCTTTAGTTCCCATTTAATATATATAGAGATGACAGTATAATAATTGCTTAACGAATTATAAATAGACAATGGTCCCTCCCTAATATAGTTTATAGTTTAATAAACTGAAAAGTAATGATACACTTACCCCAATCCATTTACAAGTATATATAAAATAAAATAGCATTTAAACCAATTATTTAGTATTAACTTCACTGTATTAATGTAGTAACTTCAAATTTGGAGTTATAACTGAAAAAAAAAATTTGTCGGATGTAATTAAAATATAAATACCGAAACCGCAAGAAAAATAAAAATTAATAAGAATTAAAAACTCTCTTTATTCCCTTAATCCTAAATAGAGTGTATATATGATGTGTGATATAGATAATCTGCACGCACTGACCTCCAATGCTCGTGCACTCAATTTATATCCTCGTATGCATTTCTTGATTTTTACTATTTTATCTATTACTCATTAATATCTGCCAAAAAAACTGGGAATGCAAGCAGAAACTTATCGTCAAGTGGAATCAGCGGGGATATAGTTTCTTACATATTCAGCCTTACATCCATAGAATCTTTGTAAGCCATCAGTCTCATATGAACCAACAACTTATCAGCTTATACTAATGAGGAAAACCAAGTTAGCTTAGCTGATATTCTAAATATCACCATTTCAAGGACTATTCAAACAATGGTTTGACCGGGCCAATGCCAGACTTTCTAGCAGAGCTAGAATCCCTGAGGGTGCTGTAACTTATTTGGACTTATGGTGAATATATAAGAGCAATTTCTCAAGGTTACAAAAAATTATTAAATGCCACCATTATTTTGCATGCAGAAACTTGAGTGGTAACAACCTCCAAGGTTCACTTCCAGCTAGACTCTTTGAAAAAGCGAAGAATGGTTCCCTGTCATTAAGGTTTAATTACTTTCATCCTAAAAAAATCTTTAGCTTCTGTAGAGATATATATGTATATATAAGAGCATTTTCTGTTTTTTCATTTCCATTGCTCCCATCACCAAAAAAATAAAAATAACAAATAATAATAAAGCGTCAAATATCTAAAGGCTACTAAATTAACTGCTAATTATTCTATTGCTAGAATTTTTTTATCATTGTTTCAAGACTTAACATTGGTCATCATTTATTGATTCTAGCGTTGAGAAGAATCCCAACCTCTGTCTTTCTAATTCCTGCAAAAAGGAGAACAATAAGTTTATTGTTCCCGTGCTCGCATCCGTTGTTACGTTTTTTGTTTTCTTAGCTGCATTGGCAATTTTACAGAACCTTAGAAGGAGAAAACAAGGTAAGCAACATCACCAAATAAATTTACTCTATATATATCTAAGATTAAGGTGCCGTGAATTTTAATCAACATCTACTGTGCTTTTACTGCGCTTTTAAAGTTAACCTGAAGCACAACAATCACAAATACACCTTTATTTGATATTTCTACACTTGCATTTAAAATTTTCCTGAAATTGAGAATTCAATATATTAAAAAATATTAAAAACTTTGTCCAGTTAATAAGAAGAACGATTCATTGGAGCTGAAAAATCAGAAACTCTCATACTTTGATGTGCTGAAGATTACCAATAACTTTGAGAGGGTTCTTGGGAAAGGAGGATTTGGGACTGTTTACCATGGTTACTTGGACGACAAGCAAGTAGCTGTGAAGATGCTTTCTCCATCATTAGTTCAAGGGTATAAGCAGTTTCAAGCTGAGGTACATTGACCTACATAAATATTATGTAACTTAATTAGTACAAACTTTTTCACCTATTTCATATATACAGGTCGAACTTCTTATGAGAGCTCATCATAAAAGTTGGGTATTGTGACGAGGGCACAAGCTGACAAGCATGGGACTGATCTATGAGTTCATGGCTAATGGAAACTTACAGGCACATTTCTTAGGTTTGTTTTTCTTTTCCTTCATTTTCATTTTATTGTTTATTCAACTTGGTATCACAAATGGCAATTTTGCCTACTGATACAGAAGATAAAGTGGATATTTTGAGTTGGGAAGGAAGACTTTAGATAGTAACAGAGTCTGCACAAGGTTCGGCATTAGACAATTTATTTTTATCTGATTGTTAAGACTTGTTTTTAATTGTAATGTTACCCCTTTAGTTTAAAATTTTGTGGTCTCTTTATACCCACATAGCCTTATATTTGAATGCACATTTTTTGCCCCTAGCCTATAATAATTTAAGCTCATTTCTAAAATTGCTTTCCTGTGCAATTAATACTTGAACTAAGATATATACATTAAAATTTTAATTGTAGGATTGGAATATCTTCATAGTGGTTGTAAGCCATCAATAGTCCACCAGGATGTGAAGTCCGCAAACATCTTATTGAATGAAAAATTCCAAGCCAAATTAGCTAATTTTGGCCTTTTCAGAATTTTTCCAGTTGAAGGAGGAACTCATGTGTCAACAATAGTAGTTGGAACCCCTGGATACCTTGACCTTGAGTAAGTGAGCTCATTCTTCTATCAACAGTGTAGGTGGGTATGCAGTAACATTAGCTCATAAGTTTCTAAAATGAAACAAAAGAACATGCTCTTATTACAAAAATACCTTAATCATGTATTTCGGCCTTGCAGGTACTATATATCAAACAGGTTAACAGAGAAAAGTGATGTTTACAACTTTTGAGTAGTTCTCTTAGAGTTAATCACAGGTCAACCTGTGATTCAAAAAACCCCTGAGAGAACTCACATAAGTCAGTGGGTGAGTTCTATGCTTGCCAAAGGGGATATTAAAAATATTGTTGACCAAAGGTTACAAGGAGATTTCGACACAAACAGTGTCTGGAAAGCTATAAAAATAGCTATGGCTTGTGTTCATTCCACTTCCACCACAAGGCCAGCAATGAATCAGTTGTGATTGAACTAAACGATTGTTTAGCAATGGAAATAGCTCGTACAAAGGTGCATGAGACTACACCAAATGGAACTTCTAATGAATTGATGATGGATTTGAATCTGCAAATTGAAGTATTTCCCTTAGTTAGATAGTAATTTGCTCAATATATAACCTGCTTCAGTATTTTTTTATTTGTATTCGATCATGTATGATGTTTGCGACCCTCTTATTTCTGTATTATAGTGTACCTCAAGAGTAGCAGTGATTTTAATTTTTAGTTTCATTAATCTACTTCTCATCAAAGAACGAATTATAATATTATGCCTGCATTGAAGGATCATTTTTTTATCATCAAATATATATCATGATGAGTGTTGTAAGACACATTAGTGTAAGAGGCAGAGCAATGACAACATACCGCTATATATATAAAAGTAAGAGTGGATAACATAAAAATTATTGTATTAGCCAAATTAAAAAAATTGCTATATATATATATATATATATATATATATTAGTCCCGATCTAGTTTGAGATTTTAAAGTCCGAAAAAACTCATAAACCATGGGGTTTAATAGGCTTAAAACTTAAAATGTTAAAATCGTATGATTTATGCATTTTCTCGGACTTTCTTGCATTTTAAAATTTCGGATTGGAACATTTCTAATATATATATCTATATAATTTTATAAAACAAATAACTATTGAAGATAATCACAAGCAAACCTATGATTGAGAGAACCCATGAGAGGACTCATATAACTCAATAGGTGAGTTTCATGCTGGCGAAGGGGGATATTAAAAATATTATTGATCTTAGATTATATTGAGATTTTGATATCAACTCTGTTTGGAAAATTGTAGGAATATTTATGGCTTGTGTCTCTCTAATTTCCATTAAAAGGCCAACCATGATTCAGGTAGTGATGGAATTGAACGAGTCTTTGGCAATTGAGATTGCTCGTACAGATGCTGGAAAGGATAATGATGAATCAAAAGTTTTAATAGAATTGATCGATGTGTATTTGCATAGTGAATTGTCTCCCCTAGCTAGATAGTAATTCTCAACTACTATCTATTTTAGTTTGTATGTGTTTATATTCTATGTATGTGTGCTCTAGGTTTTAGACCTTTTCTCTTTAGTTTCTGATTACAAGAGTATTAATACCACTGCATACCACACACACATATATATAGCCCTTCTCTCATACAGGCATCCTCATTTTTTTTTTCATATCGACACGCTATTAAACCACATGGTTTAATAAAGTGTCTGTATTCTAAAAAATGAGGGCACTGGCACTTGAGAATTTCTACACACACACACACACACACACACACACATACATACAAAGTTCTTACAAAAATTAAGGTGGTCTCAATTAGTGACCAATATTTATTATGTACGAATCGTTTAATCTATATTGTAATTAAACATGAATTATGTAAATGAAACATAAGACTTGTAAATGTAAAGTAAAACAAGTAAATTAACATGTGAGTGATAAATTAGTGTATTATTAGGAAACAAAATAAAAACTTACAGACGTAATATAAAACTTATAAATCAACATTAAGTGTAAAATAAAACATAAATTATGTAAATGGAACATAAGACTTATAAATAGAAGGTAATTAAACAAGTAAATCAACATAGGAGTGCAAAATCGATATATTATTAGTTAACAAAACAAAAACTTATAGATGTAATATAAAACTTGTAAATCAATATTAAGTGTAAAATAAAACATAAATTATGAAAATGAAATATAAGACTTGTAAATGAAAGGTAAAATAAATTAATTAATATATAACATAGAGTGGTAAATTAGTATATCAATGATAAACAAAACAAAAATTTACAAATATAATATAAAACTTGTAAAATAACAATCAGTGTTAGATAAAACATAAATTAAGTAAATGAAACATAAGGTCTATAAATGAAAGACAAAAGAAGTAAATTAGCATATAAATGGTAAATTGATGTATTATTGGTAAACAAAACAAAAATTTATAAATGTGACATAAAACTTGTAAATCAATATTAAGTGTAAAATAAAACATAAACTATGTAAATGAAACAAAAAACTTGTACATAGAGAGTAAAACAAGTAAGTTAATATAAGAGTTATTGAAAAAAATAAAATCTTAATAATTTAAAATAAAAACTCATGATAGTAATAATAACCTTATATATTTATTGATTTTGTTTCTTAATTAAAAAAATGATAGTTTTGGGTTTATGTAATACATGTGATTATATATGTGAAATTTTATTAAGAATTATGCTTATTATCAAAATCAAATTTTGAAAAACTATTCTTTCGTATTTTTCAAAGTTGTTTATAAAATAAGGTGATTTTGCATCCTTCTATAAATTCCCTCAACCCCAAATGACCTTCAAGTACAAGTAAGAAAAGTTTAAAACTACAAGAAGTATGAACAAACTAAAAATTAGGTCCAATTTCATTTATATATCATATATGTTTAGTAATATAAGAATATCTTTATATTTTGATTTGGCTTGATCTACATTTGGAAAAATAATTTTGCTTAATTAACTTATGTAGTAAACAAATATTGTGATAGAAAATGACAAAAAAAATTATAATTGTCCTAGAATATATATAGAATTTATAGTTAAACAAATTCAATAAAACTTATTCCAATTGTTTTCAATGCAATCTTTTTGTTTTCAACTGATTTGTGAATTTTTTCTTCGTTTAATTAAATTAAATTAATAAATAATTTTTTGTTTAATTAAAGGTTAATGTCAAATTTTTAAGTTTTATGTTATTTTTATAAGTGTTTGTTGTGTTTACAATTTTAAAATATTAATTTACCACTGTTATATTAATTTATTTGTTTTACCTTTCATAAACTAATCTTATGTGTAATTACAGAATTTATGTTTATCACGATATTGATACCGTAATTTTAATTATAGCATCATAGAATTGTCTGGAAGGGAGGTAATGATAAAATCACAAATAGTTGGACAAACATCTACTTTGTGCGATCTTAATTGGTTGCTTAATTATGTGACTTATAGAGAATGATTGGGTGAAAGCATTACACGGCCGCATAATATGATTTACAATGATTAATTGATGTAAATCTATAGTATTAAAAATATACATTTCTAATTATTTTTTTTTAGAATCATGTACAAAAATAATACCAATTATCCGGCCAAAAACTTCAAACATTTTCTACTATTAATATAAAACGCACAATTTGTAATTGTTACACAAGGCCTAAAATGTCGCCATAAAAATGACTCTTCCCAAAAAAAAAAAAAATGACTCTTCCACAGACATTAAAAAAATAAAAAATAAATTTAAAAAAATATATAAGACCTCTTCCACAGACTAGATTAACTTTCTCTTTTTAGAAGATGAATGCTTTGTGTAACACGATAGTATATGCAAAAGAGAAAAGATAGATTATAATTTGCATCAATATAAAAATAATAGAAATAGATTATAATTTACATCAACATAAAAATAATAAAAATTCTCTTTTGATCTGAATTTTTTTCAATTTTTAAGAATTATGTACTACACATATTAGTATCTAATTAAAATTTAACTACTCTTATTCAGTAATCACTAATCACCCATGTCTATTTTACTCAAGGCAAACGTATAACGAAATCATATGCATGTAAATCATTAAAGCCTAGACTCATAATAGATCTCGTAATAATTAGTCAAAGAGTCAACCCCTGCCCCATTATTTACTTTCTCAGAAGTCTTTCCCTAACGAACATGCCCACATGACACGTTTCACGCTCGAAGTTGAAAATTCTGCTCTCAGCAAAAATAATTAATTTCTACATGCATGGTATAATACGTTATAGCGCCGTTTTCCACAAGTAATTGTGGAAAATTTTACTACGTAGGGACACCATGTCCATGCAGTTACAAGGAAAATTTTAATAAATAATTCTGAGCATGCATGGATAGTATAAATTGTAGGATTATATCTTGCTTCATCTCTAGAACAGAAAGTAGAAACCAGTTAACAAGGCAAATGATTATGTTAACGACTTTCGTTTTTGCATTCCTGAGCATAATTGCTCTTACAGCTGTGGTTCATACTCAGAATCAATCAGGTTAATTGATGTCTCTAACTGAGTTTTTTAAGTACCAATTTTTCAATATTGTAAGAATATATCTTTGTAACTGTCCGTCATTTGTCTCTCTCAGGTTTTATCAGCATAGACTGCGGAATACCGGAAAATGCAAAGTATGCCGACAAGATAACGGGCATAAATTACGTTTCAGATGCAACCTACGTAAACACGGGGATAAGCCATAGCATATCTTCTGTATACAACAAAGAAACCGTTGAGCGACAATTCTCAAATTTGAGAAGCTTCCCGGAAGGGATAAGAAATTGTTACACACTAACACCCCCAAATGCGGATGTAAAGTTTCTGATCAGGGCGAGATTTATGTATGGTAATTATGATGGCCTTGATGAAGCACCCAGTTTTGATCTCATGCTCGGAGCTGATGCTTGGGATTCAGTGCAATTACAAGATTCAGAGAGTATTATCACCAAAGAGATCATCCATATGCCCAACAAAGACTATATACATGTCTGTCTTGTGAACACAGACTCTGGAACACCTTTCATATCAGCATTAGAGTTGAGGCCTCTAACAAATTCAATTTATCCGCCAGTTGATTCATCAAGACCAACTCCAACAGGATCATTGTCGCTTTTTCTGCGCTGGGATGTAGGTTCAAGTTCAACAACCAAAATAGTCAGGTAATTAATTAATTAATTCTCCGTTTGGTATTATTATCTAGCTGTTGTGGCTTAGAGTGTATTGTAATTACTTACAATTAATTTTTGTTTGGATGTTCAGGTGCTTCGACTGTTGTTTGATGAAAAACTAAACATTTAATTAGTGCTATTCATGTGGTTGTTGGTAACAGCCATTTTATCAAAGACTATAAACTTTTAATTCATAATTAGATCTTTCATTTCATAGAAACTATTGCTTCTCGGCCATATATATAATTCCCAATTAATGGAGCCTTAGACTACATTCATGTGACCGGAATTTGATAAGTTGGGTATCATCAAATATTGATTAATTGGTTATATATACTTGACAACTCTATGTATAGAATAATATGTATTTGATTTGTAGGTACCCCGCTGACATTTTTGATCGTATATGGTCGCCGGACAGCTTCAAAGACGTTGAACGGATTAATACCTCAAGCAACATCAATTCAACCACGTCCATTTTCCAACCGCCAGTCACAGTCATGCAATCTGCTATCATACCACCAAACGGTAGCAGTTCCTTTTGGTTCAGCTGGAAGT
Source organism: Clausena lansium (assembly GCA_030449835.1). NCBI lineage: Eukaryota > Viridiplantae > Streptophyta > Magnoliopsida > Sapindales > Rutaceae > Clausena > Clausena lansium. The sequence goes on from JASUUF010000369.1 coordinate 5,827,870, forward strand.
CTGTTAATCCCATATTCAAGTATTATACCCTCATGTACTTTTCGGAATTTTTTGAGAGTGAACAAGCTGAGAATCGATCTAGAGAAATGAACATCTATTTAAATGGAAGGTTCTGGTTTGAAAAGTCTTCTCCCGCGTACCTAAACACAAGTACTTATAGATTAACCGCAACGAATGCAAAAAAATATGTTATATCAATCGGCGAAACTGTAAATTCATCACTACCCCCCATCCTGAATGCCTTAGAGATATATCAGGAAAAAGAATTCCTGCAGTTGCTGACGAACCAACAAGATGGTATATTCTATCTGACAGTATCTTTATTATATTTTTATTTATTTTTTCCTCTTTCTTGTATTAGTTATAATGATTCTGCTTTTTGTTGTGATCTTCGTTTCTGATGGGTCAGATTTAGTTTATATCGTGATTCTATTCCTTGCCTCTTTATGCATGTAATACATCAGTGGATGCTATCATGAAGATCAGATCAAAATATGAAGTGAAGAGAGATTGGCAAGGGGATCCTTGTGCCCCTAAAGTTTACTTGTGGCAAGGTATCAATTGCAGCTACGATGCTAAACAACCCCCAAGGATCATATCCCTGTAAGTCTCCCCCCCCCCCCCCCCCCTTCATGATTCTATTCCTTCCCTTCATTTCATTTTTTTTTAAAACTCATTTCAAACATGTTAGTCATCAAGAAATACTTAGATAGGATAGCACTAAATTACTTAGCATATAATTATATACATCCATCTACCATTGAATTGCATGGAATCAATACCTTAAAATTGGTTTTTTCAATTTATTATGGTCCGTGGCACACGTTATTTCCCTGCATATTAGTTAAACATGATTATTATAGTTTAACTAATTGAAAAGGTTTTATACGTGAAATTAATTTTCTTGGATTTTCTTTTCTTTCTTCCTTCTCCTTAATGAGATTTGAACTAAGAACCTTGGCCCTAAGGAAGCAATGCCCTTATCACTTGAGCTAACCCTGTGCCTTTAATTCCTTAGATTGGTAAGTTATAATTGCATATATAAGAGATAGCATTTAAATCAATTTATTTAATACTTTATTTATACTCCGTATTAATGAGTTAACTTAACAATGGGAAAAATAACAATAATAAATAGTCAGATGTATAATTTAGAATATGTAACATTCAGTGCTTCATATACACTACAATTTTAGTGAAAAATTATTCTTTCTCCGATCTTATTCGCCGTGGATGTATTTTTGTGTATGGTTTTGTGATCTTTACTATTTTCTTTATCATCCTCGTTAATATTTGCCAAGTGGCATACATGCAGAAACTTATCATCAAGCAGAATTGCTGGGGTGATCGTTCCTTACATATTCAGCCTTACATCTATAGAATCATTGTAAACGTCTTATCAATCTCACATGATCCTGTAACTTGTCAGCTTATATTACTGAGGCCACTATATGCTTAACTAACCACCAATGTTTCAGGGACTTATCAAAAAATAGTTTGACGGGACCAGTGCCCGAGTTTCTAGCAGAGCTACAATCCCTGAGGGTGCTGTAAGTTATTTGGATTATTTATGGTGAATAAGAGCAATTTCTCAAGGTTATTTTAAATATATATATTAAATGCCAGTATTATTTTGCAGAAACTTGAGTGGTAACAATCTCCAAGGTTCACTTCCATCTGGACTCAGTGAAAAAGTGAAGAATGGTTCGCTGTTTTTAAGGTTAAATTACTTTCATCCTAGTCCTGGAACAATATTTAGACTTGTGTAGATAAAACGGGGGAAAATGTTGTGTTTTTCCAATTTCCAGAGCTTACATTGAAGAAAAAAAAAGAGCCTATGGAACATCTAAAGTCTATGTTTAGAATTTCGCTTAAATTGTTATCACTTTTTCAAGTGTTGACATTTTATCATCTCCTGTTGATTCAAGCGTGGATGGGAATCCCAACCTCTGTCTTTCATCTTCATGCAAAAAGAAGAGCAATAAGTTTATCGTTCCTTTGCTAGCATCCGTTGTCTCTTTCTGCGTTCTCTTAGCTGTATTGGCAATTTTGCAGAACCTTAGAAGGAGAAAACAAGGTACGCGAAATCATCACATATTGTAGTGTGGATCTAAGATTGAGGTGCCGTGAATTTTAATCTACACCTACCATGCTTTCAAAGTTAAGCTGAAGCAGAAAAACCTCAAAATATATCTGTGGTGAAAGTTTTAACAAATATATTTAAAATTTTCCTGTGATTGAGAATTCATGATAGTAAGAACTTTGTCCAGTTGGGAAGAAGAAGGGTTCATTGGAGCTGAAAAATAGGAAATTCTCATACTTTGATGTGCTGAAGATTACCAATAACTTTGAGAGGGTTCTTGGGAAAGGAGGATTCGGGACTGTTTACCATGGTTACTTGGACGACAAGCAAGTAGCTGTGAAGATGCTCTCTCCATCCTCAGTTCAAGGGTATAAGCAATTTCAGGCTGAGGTACATTCACCTACATAAATATAGTGTGACTTAATTAGTACAAACTTTTACACCTATTTCATATATACAGGTCGAACTTCTTATGAGAGCTCATCATAAAAACTTGACAATCCTTGTTGGATATTGTGAGGGCACAAACTTGGGACTGATCTATGAGTTCATGGCTAATGGAAACTTACAGGCACATCTCTTAGGTTTGTTGTTCTTTTACTTCATTTTCATTTTAACGTTTATCCAACTTGGTACCGCAATTGGCAATTTTGCCTACCGATGCAGAAGATAAAGTGGATATTTTGAGCTGGGAAGGAAGACTTCAGATAGCAACAGAGTCTGCCCAAGGTTCGGCACTAGACAATTTATATGATTGTTAAGACTTGTCTTTAATAGTAATGTTACCCCTTCAGTTTAAACTTTTGTGGCCTCTTTATATCCACATGGCCTTAAATTCGAATGCACACATTTTCACCCCTAACCTATATTAATTTTAGCTAACTTCTAAATTGCTTTCCTGTGCAATTAATACTTGAACTAAGATATATGCTTTAAATTTTTAAATGTAGGATTGGAATATCTTCATAGTGGTTGTAAGCCACCCATAGTCCACCGGGATGTGAAGTCTGCAAACATCTTACTGAATGAAAAATTCCAAGCCAAATTAGCTGATTTTGGCCTTTCCAAAATTTTTCCAATTGAAGGAGGAACTTATGTGTCAACAACAGTAATTGGAACCCCTGGATATCTTGACCCTGAGTAAGTGGGCTCATTCTTCTATCAATAATCACTTGTGTGGTAAATTTTAATCCACAGTGTGAGTGGGTATTCGATAACATTAGCTCCTAATTCTTTTTTTTTAAATGAAACAAAACAACATGTTCTTATTACAAACAAACCTGAATCATGTATTTTGGCCTTGCAGGTACTATATATCAAATAGGTTAACAGAGAAAAGTGATGTTTACAGCTTTGGAATAGTTCTCTTAGAGTTAATCACAGGTCAACCTGTGATACAAAAGACCCCTGAGAGAACTCTCATAAGTCAGTGGGTAAGTTCCATGCTTGCCAAAGGGGATATTAAAAATATTGTTGACCAAAGGTTACGAGGAAATTTCGACACAAACACTATTTGGAAAGCTGTAGAAATAGCTATGGCTTGTGTTCATTCCACTTCCACCAAAAGGCCAGCAATGAATCAGGTTGTGATTGAACTAAACGATTGTTTAGCAATGGAAATAGCTCGTACAAAGGCACATGAGACTGCACCAAATGGAACTTTTGATGAATTGATGATGGATTTGAATCTGCAAAGTGAATTATTTCCCTTAGCTAGATAGTAATTGGCTCAATATCTAACCTGCTTCAGTTTTTTTTTTGTATATTTGTATTCAATCGTGTCTAATATTTGTGACCCTCTTATTTATATATTATAGTGTACCTCAAGAGTAGCAGTGATTTTAATTTTAGTTTGGCTATTGTACTTCTCATTAAAGAATGAATTATAATATTATGCCTGTGTTGAAGGATCATTTCTTGATCATCAAATATATATCATGATGAGTGTTGTAAGACATATTAGTGTAAGAGGCAGAGCAATGACAACATAGCGCTACATAAAAGAGGGACTAGATAACATAAGATTATTGCATTAGCCAAATTAAAAATAAATAAATAAAAGATATATATATAATTTTATAAAAAAATAACTATTTTTCAGGGCAATAAAAAATTACCATTTATTTGAGCACCATAAAGATTCTGAATTCTGATGATTGGGCAGTCTAATTTTAGGGTCTTGCAGCCCAAACCACTAAAGTGGGCTCGAGAAAATCTCAGGAAGCCAGTGTAACGAAGTGGGCTTATTGTAGTTAAGATTGCATGATCCAAACAAGGACTTCTTCCCATATTAACCCAACTCATCAAAACAAAAAGAAGTTCCACCCGAAATGACTTTTTTTTTTTTTAATATTCAGAAATCTTTTATGTTTCTCTGGGCATTTCCCTTTCATCGATCTTGCATAGGTATGCGTATGGGAAATAGTCTACCTAAAAATCTATAGAACATGTGGTCCCAAAATGATAGCTGGGAAATCTCCAATAAAACAAAAGCACAAGTGACAAACCCATGAAGAAAGTAGCTGAAAATGGCACCTACAGAACTAGTTTGATCGACAATTGGTTGGTGCCCAAATCTTCATATCTCCCATCACTTCCCATTATCCGCAATAAATAAATAAATTATTTAATATTTAAATTTATAAAGTAAATGGGTATGCATAGCATAGGTGCATTGATATGGTACCAAATTATTTTTTTGGAGGGAAAGACCGTTAGGTTTGGAAGAGTAAGTTTCGAATGGTTGTTAGAATTTGAAAATAATAATAATAATAATAATAATAAGCAGGTTCAGCGTTAAAAATGGCGCGACCAACGGTTAACTTGTCATGGGGAAAATTCCAACCAACGGTCAACAGCCCACCAAATCATCATCATCTTCTTAATAGAAGTCTTAACTTCACGTCACTTCACTTCTCTGGCTTTCTAAACAAAGAGGAGGCTCCTCAGTCTATTCACTACACTTTCAAGTGTTCTTACACTCTCTCATTTCCCGAATTTCGCAATATTAGTAAGTTCAAAATTACATGATCAGTGCACTTGATTTGAAACATGTAAATTAATGTGCTGTTCTTTTAGCATGCAAGTGAGTTTTATACTTGAATTTGCAATTTTGCTTGTTGGGATCCATGTTCATTAGCACAAGCGGACAATAAATTACTTGTTTAGGATTTTAAGCAATGTGGCTTTTAATCCACAACTTCATAGTGAAATCAATTCATTAGCTTATATAGTGGGTATTTATGATTTTTTTTTTTGGAGGGAAATTCAGTTTATAATGATTGGCATTCAAGCCTGATTCTCACAAGAAGTATTTGATTTGAAGCCAGGTTGAGATTTTCAAGCTCCAATCATGCCTGGGGATCTTGAGAAACCATTGCTTGATCCTCAGAATTTCAACCGCGAAGGAATTGATTTGGTAATTTCTGTTCTGCAGAAAAGTTCAATACAGTTACCACCTTTTTTTTTTTCAAATATTATAGTATTAAACTGTCAAACTCTCTGCTTTCATAGGAACGGTTACCACTAGATGAAGTATTTGAAGAACTAAGAACAACCCGACAAGGACTTTCGTCTGAAGATGCTGAAGTGAGATTGAAGATTTTTGGTCCAAATAAGCTTGAGGAGAAGACTGTAAGAACCGCAGTTTTAAAATTTCTCTAAATTCATTATTAGTGTTCTACGGGTAGAAAGTTTCTTTGTTGTGAGACTCATAAGAGCTACCCTTTCTCAAAGATTACCATATGGAACAAAATGGTCTAATTCATTTCTTGAACTTTGCTTGATAAAATTTTCGAAATTTTATCAATGAAACTAGCTATTTTATGCTTGCTTCAAATTGTTCAGATCATTTGGCTTATTCATAAAACAGAATGTTTGTCAATATTCATGAAATTGGAGTACTTTAAACTTCAGGTGACACATCCTCATGATTATTCTGATGCAGGAGAACAAGTTCTTGAAATTTCTTAGCTTTATGTGGAATCCATTGTCATGGGTTATGGAAGCTGCAGCAGTGATGGCAATTGTCCTTGCTAATGGTGGAGTGAGTAAAATTATTTTTTGCATGAATTTCTACTTCTATGCAATGTCTTCTGCTATGGTTCCCCTTGGTTATTTGGAAAGCTATCCTGATTTCATTTCTGTGTTTCTTACCGAATCACTTTATTGGCAAAATGATATTTCAGGGGGAGGGTCCTGATTGGCAGGATTTTGTAGGGATTCTTTGTCTACTATTAATCAACTCAACTATCAGTTTTATAGAGGAAAATAATGCTGGAAATGCTGCAGCAGCGCTTATGGCTCGTTTAGCTCCAAAAACGAAGGTGAGGAATTATTATAAATTTTTTATTTTTTCATCTTCCTTTTTGAAAACAGAACCACATCTGCTGACCCTGTATACAGGTTCTCCGAGACGGGCAGTGGAAAGAGCAAGATGCATCTGTTTTAGTGCCAGGAGATATAATTAGCATAAAGCTCGGAGATATCATCCCTGCAGATGCTCGCCTTCTTGAAGGAGATCCACTAAAAATTGACCAGGCAAGTGTTACAAATGAAGGATCATGATTCTCTAATTGTATTGTACTCTCTTTAGTTCTATCAGTCACCTTCAGATAGTGATAACAATAAATTTTTTTTCATTTATTCTTAAGCAACTCATTGACAATTCATTTCATATGAAAACGTGTCAAATTTTTTGATGCAGTCAGCACTTACTGGCGAATCACTCCCTGTAACCAAGAGGACTGGTGACGAAGTTTTTTCTGGTTCAACGTGCAAGCATGGTGAGATTGAAGCTGTGGTGATTGCAACTGGAGTTCATTCTTTCTTTGGAAAAGCAGCACATTTAGTTGACTCTACTGAAGTTGTTGGACATTTTCAGCAGGTGAATCCAAAATTCCAAAATTTGTCTCCTCTAGATCTTATTGTATCTTATTTGATCATGTGAGGTCTATAATTCTTACAGCTTTCACATTTTGTGTGCATATGCCCTTACTTTTATGCACGGTATATATTTTTGTTATCTCTAGGCTTCAACATCATACATCTTATTGTTTTTGGATGCATGACAAGAAACAACATATTTGAAACGTCATCAAAACATTTATAACTCATTCAATGCAAACAAATATTTTAAGTTAAATAAACCTGGTTAGAGCATAATGTGATTTCGGAATGAATTTGCTGCAGGTGCTTACCTCCATAGGGAACTTCTGCATTTGCTCTATAGCTGTGGGAATGATTCTTGAAATCATTGTCATGTTCCCAATACAGCATCGATCATACAGGGATGGAATCAACAACCTTCTTGTTCTGTTAATTGGAGGAATTCCCATAGCAATGCCAACAGTGCTATCTGTTACACTGGCGATTGGCTCTCACCGGCTCTCTCAACAGGTACATCTCTCAATACCTACTGTCATACCATATGGTGAAGCTACAACATAAGTTTTTTACACATGCCGAAAGCTTTTGAAAATTTATATGCTTCTTGTTACCCTTATTTTCCAGGGTGCCATTACAAAAAGAATGACAGCAATTGAAGAAATGGCCGGAATGGATGTCCTCTGCAGTGACAAAACTGGAACTCTTACTTTGAATCGACTCACTGTTGACCGGAACCTTATAGAGGTATGTGAGTTGACTTCATGCCCATTCCATTATTAATTTGGAAGACACTACAGTCAAATTAATAACTTCTGCAGGTTTTTATCAGAAATATGGACAAAGACATGATAGTTCTGCTTGCGGCAAGAGCTGCAAGACTGGAAAATCAGGATGCTATTGACGCTGCCATTATTAATATGCTCGCTGATCCGAAGGAGGTAAATGTAGAACACATTTTTACTTTAATGCAGAAATTTTGTGCGTCATATTTTGTTTGCTGTATGTTTTTGCATAAACAACTAAAAGTACAGTTGTGACTGCAGGCACGCGCAAACATTAAAGAAGTGCATTTTTTGCCATTCAATCCTGTGGACAAGCGTACTGCAATCACATATATTGATTCTGATGGTAATTGGTATCGCGCCAGCAAAGGAGCCCCTGAACAGGTATCTATACTTGTAAAGGCAATTAACTCTGTACTTTCAGATTGCCTGACATTTGATGTTATAAATTTATACATTCATACATGTTCCTAAAAATACAGATCCTAAATATGTGCAAAGAGAAAGAAGAAATTGCCGCAAAAGTCCACATCATCATTGACAAATTTGCTGAAAGAGGCTTGCGATCTCTTGCGGTTGCTATTCAGGTAGAACATCCTTGGTATCTTACTGTTTTGTTTTCTTTTTCTTTTTTGCATTAAGCTGATGGCAGCACTTGTACTTTCTTTAAACACATTCATCAACTTTATATAATCATCCTGTACAGGAAGTTCCTGAAATGACTAAGGAGAGTCCTGGAGGGCCTTGGACATTTTGTGGGTTATTGCCCTTGTTTGATCCTCCAAGACACGACAGCAGTGACACCATCCGTAGAGCACTTAACCTTGGAGTTTGCGTTAAAATGATTACAGGTAAATGCTCTTCTAAGATATTACAGGTTTTGTAAATTTAGACGTCATACATTCCCAAAGCTGGTCCATGGAAGAGATGCCATTCTCTGTGTTGAATGCAATACTGAAGTAGCGTGCTATTTATGTGCTCATATAGGTGATCAGTTGGCAATTGCAAAGGAGACAGGCAGACGACTTGGTATGGGGACAAATATGTACCCCTCTTCATCATTGTTGGGTCGTGACAAAGATGAAAATGAAGCTCTTCCAGTGGATGAGCTCATTGAAAAGGCAGATGGCTTCGCTGGGGTTTTTCCTGGTGCGAATCAGATAATTTTTTCATTAAAAGAAAAATATATTTATTTACACAAAACTTCGGATGCTACCTGATTCATTTATTTTTAGTTCTTAATTACGAATGAATTTAGTATTGTCCAGATTAGATCCTGTACTACTATTTACTAAACATTTTCTCTACGACAGCTACAATTATGTAATCCATATTTATGGCTCTGTGTTCCCGTCCCCTGATAAGTAATCATTGCTATGCAACTTTCAGAACATAAGTATGAAATTGTAAAGATTTTACAAGAGAAAAAGCATGTGGTTGGAATGACTGGGGATGGTGTGAATGATGCACCGGCTCTGAAGAAAGCAGATATTGGAATAGCAGTAGCAGATGCTACAGATGCTGCAAGGGGTGCTGCTGACATAGTTTTAACCGAGCCTGGCTTAAGCGTGATAGTCAGTGCTGTGTTGACTAGCAGGGCTATATTCCAGAGAATGAAGAATTACACAGTTCAGTATCAACCTTTTTTTATTTTAAATATATTATCAGTCTTTTCTTCTTTACTCAAATTCAAAGAATTTGATCTGTAGTAAAATGGGGTTTGTGTGTGCATCCATGCTAGACAGCATCAAAATTTAGGCCACAGATAAGAGATGCTCCAACATTATAATTCATTAAAAAACCATTTTTATGAACAATCCAAGTTTCTCTTTTTCTTTTTCTTCTTCTTGAAGACAAAGCTGATTTGCTTTAATGAAATGCAGATATATGCTGTCTCCATAACCATACGTATAGTGGTAAGCAGAATTTCTCGAATGTCTAATGCTCTGTTCATTTTCGTGATCTTAATGTATTAGGTTATTTAATAATGATTTTATTTAGCTTTTAAAAATTTTTTAATCTGATCCTCATGCAGCTTGGTTTCGTCCTATTAGCTTTGATATGGGAATATGACTTCCCACCTTTCATGGTTCTGATAATAGCAATACTTAATGATGGTATTGTTTCAGCCTTTGATGCCTTTCTCCTTTTTTTCTAAATGATCTCATTCGTTTGATGACAGTTTATGGTCACCCGCTAGTGTCCAGCTTAAAATAGAAAATTAAACTAAGTTACTTTTCTTGAAATGTGTATTCAATGGTGTCTTTTGTGTATTTGCAATTAGGGACCATCATGACTATTTCCAAAGATCGAGTAAGGCCCTCTCCGGGGCCAGACAGTTGGAAGCTAAATGAGATATTTGCCACTGGCATTGTCATTGGCACCTATCTTGCTTTGGTCACTGTCCTGTTTTACTGGGTCGTAGTTGATACCGATTTCTTTGAGGTATCAAACTTATTAATCCTGAATGCTAATATTTTTTCTATAGATGCGGTAAAGATATACTGATCATGTTTTCTGCAATTGATACGTGCAGACACACTTTCATGTAAGGTCCTTATCCAGCAATGGTGAGGAAGTCTCGTCTGCTGTATATCTGCAAGTCAGCATCATAAGCCAAGCTCTCATTTTTGTTACGAGAAGTCAGAGTTGGTCGTTTTTAGAGAGGCCCGGAGCTCTGTTGATGTGTGCATTTGTGGTGGCTCAACTGGTACAACTTTCACAAGAGCAGCTTCTATTTTGAGATCAACTTGTTTTGTGTATTTGTAATTATTTTCTCATATTAATTTTCTTAACAACCAGGTGGCTACCTTAATTGCCGTCTATGCACATATTAGCTTTGCTGATATTAGTGGCATTGGATGGGGATGGGCCGGTGTCATATGGTTATACAGCTTCGTTTTTTATATACCATTGGATGTCATCAAGTTCTTTGTTCGCTATGCCTTAAGTGGAGAAGCCTGGAATCTCCTATTTGATAGAAAGGTCAGAGCACTGTTACATATACAGTTGGATTTATCATTTATCTCTGCATGGATCAAGCCAATACTTGAAATTTCTTTTCATGCTTCCTATTTATTTTCGGGTTTCAACAGACTGCATTTACTTCCAAGAAAGATTATGGGAAGGAAGATAGGGCGGCTCAGTGGATTCTGTCTCAGAGAAGTCTTCAGGGTTTAGAGGGTATAGATTTGGAGTTCAATGGCAGAAAATCACGTTCTTCGTTGATCGCTGAGCAAGCCAGGCGGCGTGCTGAAATTGCCAGGTACAATTGCATGAAATATTTATAAGCTTTAGGTTATTGCTTTGATATGAAAAGTTTTTAACATAAATCCTGCTGCTAACATGAACCTTGAATATTACAGGCTGGAAGAGATACACACATTGAGAGGACACGTAGAATCAGTCGTGAGGCTTAAAAATCTGGACTTGAATGTAATCCAAGCAGCTCACACAGTCTGAAGCAACATGTTATCAATGTTGTATTGTTTTATTTTTCAATGAAGGAGATTGATGAGGATGGTAGTGTATAGCAAGCGGGGTACCTTCCACAGGGCGTAACTTTGGCCCAGGTGTCTGTTTTCGGCGTATAATATACCGTTTCGAAGCTTGCGACAAGACAAATAAAATTCAGAAAGCTTGGCCTATTTTGGGCTGTGGTCGAGCCAGAAATTTCGTTTCTTTTGTGGTCATTTTTCAGTTTTAAGATTTTTTTCAATTTGTCCTGATTCTTATAGGATTTTTATCTTTTCTTCTAAATATTGGATTTGAATTCTATTTCTTTTGCTTGTCTTTTTTCAGATAGAAGAATTTTATTATAAAATAATATTCTAGATTTACCTATTTTAATAAATTCACGATATTTAAACTTGTTATAAAAGAGAATAAAAATCCTAATTTTTTTTAATAAAATTATCATTATTCAAAAACCTCTATTTCTTCTATTAACAACCCTTTTATGTTTCTATTTCATCAATTGGTATCAGAATAGTTCTATGCGAATCGCATAACTTTCTTGGTCACCATATCCATCCTCCACAAATCACCCAAATTCATCTATCACCGTTTATCCAAAAAAGAAAGAAAATCCCAAAATTAAAAACCCAAGTCGCAACAACCACTGCCCCACAGCGAATCCAGCCACTACCATTACTGTTCAACCAGCCGTTACCACCATCAAACTCGTCGACCTCCACTGTCCAAAAGCCGACCAACTTCATCCATTGATCGCTACCCACACCCAACGCGCGAACAACCCAAATCGTGAGACTCCACCGGCCGCCACCGCGAAACCAGCTACCCTTATCATCGACCGACATCACTACCACACTCCTCTCTAGCCACACATTTGAAACCGATCACCAATCGCCAGAAAACATTGGCCAAAAACAGTCACGAACCACCATAATCATCCGCCACTTGAGGTCAATTTTCCGACCAAACTACCATGAATCTGGCCAAACTACGGCCACCATCATTTTCCTCACCACTAACTCTATCATACCTAACCATCACTTTACCAAATCACGGCCACCGGCCACACCAAAACTGAAAGTTAAGGGTTATTTATAGTTTTGCCATTGGTTGTATTTTTAATTTGAGGAAAAAATAATGATACTGATAAAATATCAGATTCATATTGTCTCCTTAAGTTTGACGATATCCCAGATTTTGATGGTAATTCTGATGATATTTTTAACTGGATATGCTTTATGGATGATATCCTTCAACCTGTCTCATCGAAAGTTGCTATTTCTCATGCATCATTTAAGTTGGCAGGTGATGCTTTAGATTAGTGGGAACAACTACAAGAATCAAGGATTCGAAAAGAGCAAGAAGAAATCAAAAGATGGTTTGACATGAGGCAATTGATGGAAGACCATTTTCTTCATTGTAATAATGTCGAACCATCTCTTTTTACACCGTTGAAAGTAGAAGATAACAGAATTATTGATTTTTATGTGATTTTTAAAGAAGAAGTACATCCTACTCTTAATTTGAGCATTGAGCCCAATAGTAAAATCGACCTTATGCAGCAAAATCAAGTTGACAAGACCCCAACCATAATTGACATGATTATGCCTATCAACATGGAAGACAAGAAGGTTAGTCTCTGCGAAGATAAAATTAATTGGTGAGCACATTGAACGAGATTTGCCCAAAGACTTGAGAGGCTTGAAAATGATTCATTTGTACAAGACTTTATTTTCTCGAAGTGTTACTCATAAGTGCAAGAAAAAGATGAAGCATAGAGAATTTCGAGTTTCAAGTATAATTGATGAGCAAGGCTATAAGTTTAAGCTCCAAGATGCATTGATGCTCCACTACAAGTTCTATCTTCTAGATAAACTAGAGAACAATTTTTCTTTTAAGAGGGGGAGAATGATGTAGGACGTTATTTTAGGGTACTATAATTTTATTTTCTATTTTAATTAGAGTCAATTAAGGCACGTGTCTTAGTCTTTTATTTATATTATAGTCAATTAAGTAAGCTTACTCTATTATAAATAGAAATACCAAATTATTGTAACTTCAACCTTGATTAATTAATAAAAACCCCTCTTTTATAATTCCCTTTAGGATTATTTGTGAAAAGCTCTCTTGTAGTTTCGTTTGAATAAGAGCGTCATCTAATCTCTCTTTATGCATTATTAAAAATCCCATTAAGTCATTTGAATTAAAACGGATCTAATCTCGCTTTGTATCTAATCTCGCTTCATTTAGAGCGTAACATAATCGCATTGGCTTGGTCTGGTACTAGAACGATATCTAGTCCCTTTTTACATTTCCATTTCATCAATGATTCTGGCCCAAGTCAATAAAAAATGGTGTATGTAATTTATCAATTTTTTTGGGCTCTCAAAGTCAGGAATGCACGTAGAGATAGGCAACTTTGGCTAATAATTTTTGCCATTTCTTAGTTTGTCTTAAATTTTCTCTATATAAGAGGACTGTTTTGAGTGTGAAGATTTCTTTTTTCTTTTCTAACACAGTTCTTTATGTAAAATTTAGGCAAATTCCAAAGTAAATTTTTCTCCTTGAAATTTATTGATACAGTCATGACCCAATCTAGACCTGGCAAGATATTGTCCGCTTTGGGCCTTAACAAGGCATACACGATTTGTTTCTGGGGCGTCCACACATCCCAAAACGAATCTTGCCAATTAAGATATGGATAATTCCTCATAAACTTAGCATCTCTCCCTTGCTTTGTCGATGTGAGATTTGCCTAGGGTGTTACATACACCCCCCTTAGGGTCTCAGCGTCCTCGTTGAAGTTTGCCCCACCATCATTTAAGAGGACACGCGGAGCTGCTCTGATACCATTTGTCATGACCCAACCGAGACCTAGCAAGAGATTGTTTGCTTTTGGGTTAAATAAGGCCCGCACGGTTTTATTTCTAGGGAGCCCATAAACCCCAGCCAATGTGGATCACCTTTTATAAACTCAGCATCTCTTCAGTGCTTTGTCAATGTGGGATTTTTCTAGGGTGTTACATACATACACCCCCCTTAAGGGCTAAGTATTCTCGTTGAGGTTTGCCCCACCATCGTTCAAAAGGACATGCAAAGCCGCTCTGGTACCATCTGTCATGACCCAACCCAAACCTGCAAGATATTGTTCGCTTTGGACCTTAACAAGGCCTGTACAGTTTTATTTTTGGGGTGCCCATACACCACTTTTGCCACAATAGTATGTTGGGCAGTACTAGTACCACCCTAAGTCTGAGGACCAGTTACCCTATAAGCCACTCCACTCTCAAGTGGCTGAGTTCGACTGGTATCATTTCTAGGTGACATTATCCTATTGGTCATCAAGCATATACATACAAAAAAATTCAATAGACATTTCTTTCAGAATACAAATGAGATCATATACCTATACACATATAAATAAATCAATGACTTGAAAGTCAAACAATCTAACAAGAGTGAAACTATGAAACATTAAAATCATTCATACAAATCAATCAATGAAAACAAATATTATGGCATACCTACAACCAGCTCCCTATTTCACATATCATAAATCGCAATAATCCTAAAAATGTAAGATCTCTAGGGAATTTCAACCTTAAGCTACTGGTCATTTATGCAATAGGTGTCAGTATACAAGTGTACACAACAAGTAATAAAGTGACGAGCATTAAGATCGTCTCCACAGGGATTGATGTTATCAGAGTTGCTACAACAATCTTATCAGTGTAATTTTAAGGCTTTAATAAAACACAATTAAAATCAATTGAAGAACTTAAGAATATAATGAAATTAATGGAACAATAAACTAAAAGAAAACAAAGAAAAACATACATCAAACACAAAGATAAAATCAATGGCAAATGTGTAGTTGGGTGTCTAAACTCACTTAATGACTATTGACTTGTTTAACAAATTTCAGTTCAGTGTTGCTACAGCATCGACTACAGCACTGGGCAAATTCCTAATGTATCATCATCTGTTGCTTGCTGGATATCTTATATCTATATGCAACCTAACAGTAACTAGTTGTTAAGTCAACACTAGACATAACATTATACGCTCTTAGAATTTATTAACTCTACAAGGTGAATCCCTATGTCTAGTTCTTCATTAATTCTAGATCAAGCATGGCCCTATTCAAGTTGATAATAAATCAACTAAGGAAATCCGATCTAAAACCATGTATTGCTTTGATTTGTTCCACTAAGTAGTCCTTTTTTAGGATCTAACCTAGCTTGTATCCACTAAATGGGTAGTCAGCCGAAATAGAGAATTGAATTAAGCATAATCAAAACAAAATACTACAGCAGAGACAGAGCAACGATATTGTAGTCAATTCATCATTAAGTTTGTTTAAAACCTAACTACATTAAAATTTAGTTCATATTCAATAAAGAAATAAAAATCATAATCGGTTCAGCCATTGAAATCAACATAAAAAAAATAAAACAATAAATAGAAGAATGTAAGGGCAAAATTTGAATCCCAAGGAGTTGCTCTTGATTATGTTGTGATCTGCACTTTTTCTTCACTAAACTCCGCAGTTGCTCTTGATTAAGTTGTGATCTGTACTTTTTCTCCACTAAACTCCGCTGTTGCACTTTGAATTCTTCTTCTTCCTTGCTTTTCCTTATTGCGACAGGTTGTGTGTGTGCATGACGGCTCTCTCCCTTTCTTTCCTAAAAACTTGCTCTTTTATAATCATTGAATTAGAGTTTCCCAAAAAGGCAAGGAGATCTTCATATATCCTTAGGATTCTAGGAAATAATCTTTGACTATTATTAGGATTCTAAGAATATATACCCTTATCTTTTTTTAATTACGTAAGATCTTTTCCTTTAGATTAATGCATGCCACGTCTGTCCTATTTTGTCCACCAAATAATAATCAGCAGCAGAAAATTTAGTTGGTTAACCCGCACACATTTGCATCTGTCCTGTTTTTGCGTGCTACAAAAGTTGCTACAGCAATCGTTGCTACAGCAATGTCTATAACATATTCTCTGCTTCAGACTTAATTTATTTCTTCTACAATTAAGCTCTTTGTCATTCTCTGCAGCTCTGTTGTTGCAGCAACCATCTCCATAACCTAAGCCTTTTTTTGTTACCTACAATAATGCATAAAATTAGAGCATAAAATGACCTTAAATATAATAAATTATTATAACTAAACTTATATAAATACTTATGTAAAATATAACTAAAAATAGGATAAAAATACATCATTAACTCTCTAAGTAATACTAATTCAAGCCTAAAAGTGTCACGATAACTCTCATTTCATAGAGTTATCAGTCATTAACTTAAATGCCTACAAAATCTTATCACCTTTGCTTTGATACCATCTGTCATGACCTAACCCAAACGTTGCAAGATATTGTCCGCTCTAGGCCTTAACAAGGCCTACACAATTTTATTTCTAGGCGCTCATACACCCTGATAACTCTATGAAATAAGAGTTATCATACTATATTTAAACCCAAACTTGCATTACTTAGAGAGTAAATGGTGATGTTTTAGTGTATTTTTAATTCTGTTTTGCATATGCATGTATTTAATTTCAATTATAATAAAATGATGCGTAGAAGACCATTTCATGCCCTTTTTGTGCATAATTGTAGGTGACCTCAAGAGTTTATGACTTGAAAAGGGATGCTACAGAAAAAGGATCGCATGCTGCAGCAACGGGCTTGTAGAAAACGACAAAAGACTCAGCTGCAGATGACCAAAATCAAGTCTGAATCAGAGGAGATGCTGTAGCAATTACTGCAGCATTCCTGGAGCAAATACAGACAAGACAGCTCACATGCGGTACTGACGAGAATCTATTGCGTGATTAATTCTCATTGTCATTGTTTCAAGTGCGGACAAAACAGTGATAGACCTGCAGAAAGCAACAAAAGATCAACCTACACGTGAATGATATCAAGCTTTAATCAAAGAGAATGCTGGGGAATTACTGCAGCAATCCGAGAGCAAAACAGACAACCTGTCATGTGGCAGCAGCATAAAAAACTACAGCAGCTACTACTGTCACTTTCAGCAGTACAAATTATCATATGGTCCTTGAATTTCAAAGGTTGCCAAGTGTCCTCATTTCCTCAAAAGAGGTGCCCTAATTCCAAGATATAAAAAGGCATTTTAAGGAAGCCACCAACGACCATTCACACAACTATTCACACAACCATTCACACATCCATTCTCACCCATTATCATCACTCACAAGCCTCCACTTAATCTACCATCATCCACCACCACTCACAGCCGTCACTCACAAAAATCAATGGAATTTTCAGACCTATAATAGAAGACACACAAGAAGAAGAGAGGGTGCACATCAAGATTAAAGAGTGACATTTCATCCTTGTTGTATCTAAACTCTATCTTTGTATTTATTTGTTTTAATTCTCCTTGATGATGTATTCGATGACAAAGTCTTATGCTTTTACTGTTTTAAAGCTCATCATGAGCTAAACCTGTAAGTAGTTGGATTTTAAATGAACTTTATGGTTATTTGACTCATATATTGGGTTGCTGGGTGTATGCTGTAGCATTTTGCCTTGGTTGTATATGTTGTAATTCTCTATTTCGGCAAATCACCCATTTAATAGATACAACCTAGGAAAGAGCCTTAAAAAGGTCTGATCTAGTGGATCTAGCCAAGACAATACATGATTCTAGAGTGGGTTTTCCAAGTTGAGTTCATCTCGATTTGAATAAGGCCATGCCTAATCTAGAATTTGTAATGAACTAGACGTAGGTAGACACCTTGTAGGGTTAAGGGAACCTAGAACGAGTAATGCTATATCTAGATGTTGGCTTAGCAACTAATCATTGTTAGGTCGCTTTTTTATATAAGATATCCAACAAGCGACAGCTGAGGACGCATGAGGGATTCTGCCCAGTGCTGCAGTAGATGCTGTAGCAACCGAGCCTTAAGTGAAAAAGAGTCAAAACCATTAAGTGAGTTTAAGATCTAACTACCCATCTATTATTGAGTATATCCTTGTGTGTGACGTTGCTTTCTTTTATTGCATTTAGTTTATTACATCTTTTAATTACTTTAGGTCTTTATTCTTAAAAATTATTCGTCGTTTACTTTCTTAGCTAAAATTTACACCATAAGATTGCTGTAGCAAGTTGCAATAGATCAATCCTTGTGGAGACGATCTGATTACTCATCAATTTACTACTTGTTGTGTCCACTTGCACGTTAACATCGTTTAAAATTCCGCAACGTATCTTGCCAATTAAGATGTGGATTACCCCTTATAAACCCAGCATCTCTCTCATACTTTGTCAATATGGGATTTGCCTAGAGTGTTACATGTTGATTACTACTCAGGGTCACATACAAGAGGATTTGCAAAAGATTAAGGTTGAAAGTTGCCATGACCTAACCTATACCTAGCAAGATATTTTCGCTTTGGGCCTTAAATATCTTGTCGATGTGGGATTTACCTAGGGTTTTACATGTTGATTACTACTCAGGGTCACATACTAAAGAATTTGCAAAAGATTAGGATTGAAAGTTGCCATGACCTAACACAGAACTGGCAAGATTTTTCTGCTTTGTTTCTATTAAGAACCATTCGGTTTTGTTTCTGCGGAGCCCATGCACCCCAAAATGCATCTTGCTAATTGAGGTGTGGATTACCCCTTATAAATCCAGCATCTCTCCCGTGCTTGTCGATGTGGGATTTGCTTAGAGTGTTACATACACCCCATTTAGGAACTCAACGTCCTCACTGAGGTTTGCCCCCTTTAGGGACTCAACGTCCTCGCTGAGGTTTGCCCCACCATCGTTCAAGAAAACACGCGGAGCTGCTCTAATACCATTTGTCATGATCCAACCCAGACTGGTAAGATATTGGGCCTAAACAATGCAACAAGGCCCACACAGCTTTGAGGCAACAAGGCCCGCATGGCTTTGAGGTAACAAGGCCCACACGGTTTTGTTTCCGGGGCACCTATACTTCTCAAAATGCATCTTACCTTTAAAGTGTGGATCACCCCTTATGAACCCAACATCTCTGATGTGCTTTGTCGATGTAGAATTTGTCTATGGTGTATGCCCCCCTTAGGGACTCAACGTCCTCGCTGAGGTTTGCCCCACCATCGTTCAAGAAGATATGCGGAGCCGCTCTAATATTATTTGTCATGACCCAACCCAGACTTGGCAAGATATTGGGCCTAAACAAGGCAACAAGGCCTGCACGGTTTTGTTTCTAGGGCATCTATACACCTCAAAATGCGTCTTACCTTTAAAGTGTGGATCACCCCTAATGAACCCAACATCTCTGCTGTGCTTTGTCGATGTAGATTTTTTCAGACCTGGCAAAACATTGTCTGCTTTGGGCCTTAACAAGACCCGCACGATTTTATTTTTGGGGAGCCCATACATCCCAAAATGCGTCTTGCCAATTAAGGTATAGATCATCCCTTATAAACCCAGCATCTCTCCCGTACTTTATCGATGTGGAATTTGCCTAGGGTGTTACAGATGTCATGCAGTTTTGGAGCTGCACTTCGTTTGACTATGTAGCTAAAATGGATGGAGTTTTGAGATATGCATCACTCTGACTCATACTTGTCTCTGCTATCAAATAATCCTATTTCTAAAAATGGTTCAACTCTACCTTTAGACATCATCCATTACTTACCTCGCAATTCAAGGCCTGCAAAAAGCAGCTAAGTGCTCATATCCAAAAGAACAAATATCACGATCTTACAAGGCTTGAAAAACGAACATACATCCAGGAAATTTTAGCATGCTAGTGAGTTTTTAAACTTGAATGTATAGTATTACTTGTTGATATTGGATTCTCCATATATATTAGCTCATGTTTACTTGTTTAGGATTGAAACGTTTTGGCTTTTAGTCCACGACAGTGGTGAAATGGAATTATGTTGGAAAGTGACTATTCGGCTGTGATATTGTTTATGTAAGTCAACTCATCTAAATTAAGAAAATAAATAATACTAGACATCCCAAATTTTTTATCCAAAATTTCATTCTAAATGATATGTCATTCGTTATTGTAGCACTACTGTAAGAAAAAATATATGTGAATTTTTAATGGCAAGATTCCAGGAGCAGCAGATTTTCAGGGATCATTTCTTGACTTTGGGGCACACATTTGTGTTTTTGTTGACAACTTGCTCTAATTTTGTTTATATAATACCCAAGAGTAATGTCGTACGTACAAAGTTGCAATACAAATTATGCACCCCAACTTTGTATGCATATCATTACTCAACATACAAAACTTTGTATAGTCTTCATTTTGTTTGCCCTGCTATTCTTCCATTGAAAGCTGAATTACAAAGAATTCAAGTAATCATTAATCTTTTGTCGGTATTATACGTACTCTTAGTTCATGATATTTTTTATTTCGATTTTTGCAAATTCAGTTTATAACGATTGGCATTCAAGCTAATGTTTACAGGAAGTATTTGATTTTAAGGGTGCGTTTGGGATTGAGGTTGGGCAGTTATAGCTTAAAAGCTACAGCACTAAAATATTTGGTAAACACTAACTGCTGTAATTTAAAAGTTATATTGATATGATTTTTTACTTGTATGACAAAAAATATATTACATCTTTAATAATTTTATCAAAATTATTATTTAAAAATTATATTTGCTATATATTATTAATTTTTATTACGTAGTTACAGATTTTTTTCCACAGCCGTTGTAGCTTAAAAGCCACGGTAAAGGTCTGTTTGGGATTATTTTTGGGAGGCTTAAAAGTGATTTTGAGAATCTAAAAGGTAATTTTAGTGTTTGCTAAAAAAAATTTAAAATCACTTTTGTCAAAATCAGCCCCTGCTACAGCTGATTTTAAAAAGCAGGGAATGAATAACTTTTAGATTTTGATTTTAAGAATCAATTTATCATTTAATACAATTTCATATATATCCTTACAATTATTACCTAAACCCAAAACTATCCTTATTCAAATTAGAAATAAAATCAATATTTCAATAAATTTTTATTATAAAAAAATAAAATCAATAAAATTAATATAGTATAAATTTTTTTTTTAATTAAATTATTATAATACACAATTAAAAATATTTGATGTACATGTCTTTATATATGTAAGTAAATTTTATCCTAGATTATATCTATTAGTCATTAGTTTTTTTACAGCAATTTAACAGTAAGATTTATCATACATCCACAACTACTTTCAAAACTCACAGTATTTCTGAAAATAAAATTTATTAAATACTTAATTGATTCTCTTCATAATTAATTATTTCTACGTATAACTAACAATAATTATTTTAAAAATTACAGCATTATCGAACTGACCTAGGTCAGGTTGAGATATTTTGAAGTTTAAATCATGCACGAGGATTTGGAGCAACAGTTGCTTGCTCCTGAGAATTTCAACCTTGAGGGAATTAATTTGGTAAGTTCTGCAACAAATGCAACACAGTGTCGGCATTTGATATTATCAAATTTACTGTACAAAACTGTCAAACACACTGTTTTTCATAGGACCGGCTACCACTAAATGAAGTATTTGAACAATTAAGAACATCCCGACAAGGACTTTCATCTGAAGGTGCTGAAGTGAGATTGAAGATGTTTGGTTCAAAAAAGCTAGAGGAGAAGCCTGTAAGCGCCGCAGTTTTAAAATTCCTCTAAACTCGTTATTAGCGTTCTAAGGCAGTTAAGAATTTGATTTTGGGGAGGGAAACAGATTAGAGTTTGCTTATTTCTTGAAGTCTGCTTTCTCAAGTTGAACATCTTATGCATGAGACCAGCTATCATATGCTTGGGGTAATGGGATTTGATGTAGCATCAATCTTAAGCACTTCCCGGGTTGTCCAGATCATGGCTTATTACTACAGAAGAATGTTTGTCAATAAAGTAACACATCCTAAAAAATATTCTGATGCAGGAGAACAAGTTCTTGAAGTTTCTTAGTTTTATGTGGAATCCGCTGTCATGGGTCATGGAAGCTGCAGCTGTGATGGCTATTGTCCTTGCTAACGGTGGAGTGAGTAAATTCATTCTTGCATGAATTTATTCTTCTATGCAATGTCTTCTTTTCTGGCTTCCCTTGGCTATTTGAAAAACTATCCTGATTTTATCTTTATATTCTTACTGAATCAATTTTTCCGAAAATGATATTTCAGGGGCAGGGTCCTGACTGGCAGGACTTTGTAGGGATTGTTTGTCTACTGATAATCAACTCAACAATCAGTTTTATAGAGGAAAACAATGCTGAGAATGCTACAGCAGCGCTTATGGTCCGTTTAGCTTCAAAAACCAAGGTAAATCCCTCTCATAATAATTTTTTTTAAAAAAATTTCTTTTCTGAAGCAGTACCTATATGATGTGTTTATGCAGGTTCTGCGAGATGGGCAGTGGAAAGAGCAAGATGCAGCTGTTTTAGTGCCAGGAGATATAATTAGTATAAAGGTCGGGGATATCATCCCTGCAGATGCTCGTTTTCTTGAAGGATATCCGCTGAAAATTGACCAGGCAAGTATTACAAATGAAGGAACCTTCAGGTTTTTCTATCCATATCGGACTTTATGCACTTCTATCTATCACCTTTAGATAGTGTTTCATTCTAGGGCCTGTGCTATTCAGTGAATAACAACTAAATTTGTTTGCATTTATTCTGAAGCAACTAATGCAATTCCTATAATGATGAAAACCTTTCATAATTTTTGGTGCAGTCAGTACTCACCGGAGAATCCCTCCCTGTCACCAAGGAGACAGGTGACGAAGTTTTTTCTGGTTCAACGTGCAAGCATGGTGAGATTGAAGCTGTAGTGATTGCAACTGGAGTTCACTCTTTCTTTGGAAAAGCAGCACATCTATTTGACTCCACTGACGTTATTGGACATTTTCAACAGGTGACTCAGAAAATCTCCAACTTTTACCTTGGGTAGATTTTATTGCATCTGATTTGGTCGTGTGAGGTCAACAATTCTTATAATTTTTAACTTTTGAGTTGGCTTGGATGAATGAAAAGAATCAATGCATTTGAAAGTCATCAAAGTGTTAAGACAACATTGTATCCTAAAACTGAAGAAGGTTTTGAAAATTTTTCACGTATCAATTAACCTGAAATCAGGATAGAGCTTAATGTGATTTTCGGTATAAATTTGCTGCAGGTTCTCACCTCCTTAGGGAACTTCTGCATTTGCTCTATAGCTGTGGGAATGGTTCTTGAAATCATTGTCATATTCCCTATACAGCATCGATCATACAGGGATGGGATAAAAAATCTCCTTGTTCTGTTGATCGGAGGAATTCCCATAGCTATGCCAACAGTGTTATCTGTTACACTGGCAAATGGCTCTGACCGGCTCTCTCAACAGGTACAACTCCCAATTCCTACTGAGTCATACAATATGGTGAAGCTACAACTAAATTTATATATGCATGGCTACAATTTTTGAAAGTTTTTGTGCTTCTTGTTCTGCTCATTTTTCAGTGGTGCCATTACAAAAAGAATGACGGCAATTGAAGAAATGGCCAGAATGGATGTCCTCTGTATTGTCAAAACTGAAACTCTTACCTTGAATCGACTCACTGTTGACCGGAACCTTATAGAGGTATGCGAGTTGACTTCATGCCCATTGCATTATTAATCTGAAAAGAGCCTAATGTCAATTTAATAACTTGTGCAGGTTTTTAACAGAGATATGGACAAGGACATACTTGTTCTGCTTGCAGCTAGAGCATCAAGACTGGAGAACCAGGATGCCATTGGTGCTGCCATTATTATTAATATGCTCGCTGATCCAAAGGAGGTAAACCTAGAAAATATTTTAACTTCGATACTGAATATTTTTGGGTTTATTGTTTTGCTTTGCTCTATGCTTATGCATAAACAACTAAAAGTATATTTGTGACTGTAGGCACGAGCAAACATTAATGAGGTGCATTTTCTGCCCTTCAATCCTGTTGACAAGCGTACTGCAATCACATACACTGATTCTGAAGGTAATTGGTATCGAGCCAGCAAAGGAGCTCCTGAACAGGTGCTGTTAAAGACAATTGACCATGTAAATTTCAGATTCTCTGGTTCTTGATATTAATTCATAATTTTCTACATTCATGCGTTTTTCTTAAAAAGCAGATCCTAAATATGTGCCAAGAGAAAGAAGAAATTGCTGGAAAAGTCCACACAATCATCGACAAATTTGCTGAAAGAGGCTTGCGATCTCTTGCAGTTGCGGTTCAGGTATAACATCCTTGGTATCTTACTTTTCTTTTTCTTTTTCTTTTTGTCATTTGCCTGATGGTTGCATCAAGCTAAAAGGAACTGAAAAATAATAATAATAAGGTTGGACAAAGAGAGCAACAGCAAAAATGCAGTAGCTTGTTCATATTTTGAACTTTCTTTAAAACCATTCATCAACTTTATACAATCATCCTCTTTAGGAAGTTCCTGAAATGACTAAGGATAGTCCTGGGGGGCCTTGGTCATTTTGTGGTTTATTGCCCTTGTTTGATCCTCCAAGACATGATAGTTCTGACACCATCCATAGAGCAGTTAACCTTGGAATTTGTGTTAAAATGATTACACGTAAGTGCTCCTCTAAGATGTTACAGAGTATAGACATCATATATTCCCTAAACTGTTCCATGAAGAGTTGCCATCCTCTGTGTGGACTGCGATTCTGAAGAAGAGTTAATGAACTAAAAGACTAATGGGCTATTTTATGTGGTCATATAGGGGACCAGTTGGCAATTGCAAAGGAAACAGGAAGACAACTTGGCATGGGAACAAACATGTACCCCTCTTCATCATTGTTGGGTCATGACAAAAATGAAAATGAAGCTCTTCCAGTGGATGAGCTCATTGAAAAGACAGATGGCTTCACAGGTGTATTTCCCGGTACGTTCAACTCTCTCATGAATTGTTTTTATTTATATAGAGCTTTGGATGCTAATTTATCCATTTATTTTATATCTTAATTACAAATGAATTTAGTACTAATGAATAAATAGATTGTCTATTATAGCTATAAGTACATATATTCCATCTTTGTAGCTTTGTGTCCCCATCTTATAATGAGTAATCATTGCTGTGCATTTTTCAGAACATAAATATGAAATTGTAAAAATTTTGCAAGAGAAGTATGTGGTTGGAATGACCGGAGATGGTGTGAATGATGCACCTGCTCTGAAGAACGCAGATATTGGCATAGCAGTGGCAGATGCTACAGAAGCAGCAAGGGGTGCTGCTGACATAGTTTTAACCGAGCCAGGCTTAAGCGTGATTTGCAGTGCTGTGTTGACAAGCAGGATTGTGTTCCAAATAATGAAGAATTGCACGGTTCAGTGTCAATCTTTTCTTCTTAACTCAAATTCCTAGTGTTTGATCAGTAATAAACTAGGATCTGTGTGGTATGCATGCTAGACAGAAATGAAATTCTGGCCACAAATGAGAGATGCACCTACATTACAAGTTCATTGAAACCATTTATATGAGCTATCCAGGATTCTGTAAATGTGAAACACTTATATACTTCCCCCTTGGGAGAGATTATAGGTGCACTTAGTATCTGATGGCCAAGAAATATTTGCATGCCAGGTTGTATACAGAATTAATTACTTCAGTATTTGCATGCCAGGTTATTTACAGAATTAATTAAATGTTTCTTAATTTTGCTTTTCTTAATTAAAAAAAATGCAGATATATGCTGTCTCCATAACCATACATATTGTGGTAAGCAGTTCTTAAATGTTTAACTGTTTTCATACATATTGTGGTAAGCTGATTAAAACGTTTTTATTTAGCTTAAATGATTTTGAATCTGCTCCTCATGCAGCTTGGTTTCGTGCTTCTAGCTTTGATATGCGAATATGACTTCCCACCTTTCATGGTTCTGATAATAGCAGTACTTAATGATGGTAATGTGCCTTTGATGCCTTTCTTCTTTTTTCTGAATGATCTCCAAGTTTCATGACTGTATGGTCTCCTGTTAGTGTCCTGCTTAAAATAGACTATTAAACTGAGCAACTTTCTTTGAGGTTCTATGTGACTTCTCTTGGAATGTGTATTTTCAATGGTGTCTTTTTTGTATTTGCAATTAGGGACCATCATGACTATTTCCAAAGATCGAGTAAAGCCCTCTACGAGGCCAGACAGTTGGAAGCTCAATGAGATATTTGCCACTGGCATTGTCATTGGCACCTATCTTGCTTTGGTTACTATCCTGTTTTACTGGGTTGTAGTTGATACTGATTTCTTTGAGGTATCAGAATGATTAATCTTCACATCCTAAGTTTGTTTCTATAGATGGGGGTAGAATAGACTGATCTAGTTTTCTTTAATTGATACATTCGCAGACACACTTTCATGTAACGTCCTTATCCAGCAACACTTAGGAAATCTCATCTGCTGTATATCTGCAAGTCAGCATCATCAGTCAAGCACTCATATTTGTTACGCGAAGTCAGAGTTGGTCATTTTTAGAGAGGCCTGGAGCTCTGTTGATGTGTGCATTTGTGCTGGCTCAATTGGTACAACTTTTACAAGAGCAGCCTCTATTTTTTTGATAAACTTATTTTGTGCATTTGTAGTTATTTTCTCGCATTATTTTTCTTAACAACCAGGTGGCTACCTTAATTGCCATCTATGCACATATTAGCTTTGCTTATATTAGTGGCATTGGATGGGGATGGGCGGCCGTGATATGGTTATACAGTTTGGTTTTCTACATACCGTTGGATATCATCAAGTTCACAGTTCGCCATGCCTTAAGCAGAGAAGCCTGGAATCAATAATAGTCAGGAATGCTATCCAGAGGCGACTTAAGCTAATATTTCTCGCCATTTCTTAGTGATTTGTATCCCAAATTTTGTATATAGATTATAATTGTTGAGGTGTGATGTGAAGATTTTTATTTGTTGTTGGCCGAGTTCTTTATGTTATAATTTAAGCAAATTCCAAAATAATAAAGAAACAGTAAAACTATCTCCTTGAAATTTATTGATTTCACACGGTTTTGCTTGGTTTTGACTATGTAGCTAAGATGGATGGAGTTTTAAGTTATGTAGCACTCTGATTGATACTGGTCTCTGCTATTAAAATTAAATAATCCTGTTACTGAAAATTGTTCGGTGCGAACCTTTAGACATCACCCATAACTTATCATTCAAAAGCCTGAGAATAGCAGCTAATTGCTCATATCCAAAGGAACAAATATCACGTTCTTACTAGGCTTGAACAATGAACAAACATCGGGAAATTTTTCGTTATCCTTTCTCAGTTTCGCCTTGTTCTAACTTAGAAGTGGCAAAGGCCTTGCTTATGAAAATTTCTTTTCCGAATTTCGCTAACTGCGAGTGATAATGCTCTTGATAATTCATGATCAAATTTCACCAAGAAGAGGCTACAACTACCAATTGTAACTTGATTTCATAAGACTGGTACTTATTGTTGGGTCTCGTGTTATTAAGCTGTCAAATAATGGATTACTGATGTTTCCATGAGATTAAGCATTGCAAGAAAAAGGAAATAGAAACCTTTACATCAATTTCCATCATGTTTTCTTTCACAAGTAATTATTCTTGGTATGTATAAAATACTTTATTCAACCTCAGCAGGAAAACCAGGAATTACGAATTTCAAATTTGAACATCAAGATTTCTTCAGCAACAACACTCAAACACTACAATCTTCTAGTGGTGTGTAAAAGAACATTATGAGCAAAAATACAGAAACAAATAGTAAAAGCAGCATTCAAATAGGAAGACAATGCTACCTTATCATTCCGCATAGATGAAAGCATTCAAATCAACAACATTTGATTCCTGAGTTCCTGAGTGTGATCTTATTGTCTATATCTTACCAACATTATTTGCAAAAGAAGCTTTTAGAATGAGGACATCTGAATTGTGCGCTCCTTTCCAAGCCTCACAGAGTTGACGTAATCCGTGGGGCAATGCGCAGAAATACCAGGGAATGCCAATCCCATTATCCTGGCAAAGATGGAAAACCACCCTTCCTTATACTCTGGTCCATGGGTGTAGCCCATTGTCAAGCTTCGGATTAACTCCCATAAAGCATTCAGATGTTCTGGAATCAAGTTCCTTAGCCCAAAGAAATTTTTGTTTGGCTCCTCATCCACTTTCTTAAAAATGCATGCAATGGAAAATAAAATAAAATCATTACTGGAAAGAAAACAACTGTAAATCAGAAGAGCAAGCAAGCATAACATGATATTGAACACAAATGCATATGGACTCTTTTCCATAGCATCTTTCACAGCAAAAACTGAATCTCATATAATGCCCCTCAAGCATGTGTTTTCTTAGCTAATCTATCTCGATATCTGGTGACCAGAAATATGGCAAATTTTATCCAAACAAAAATCCTGACATAAGTAGACAGACTCTTAGTCTACCATCTCAAATAAAGGTAAGAAAAGTTGAAACAGAAAGCAAAATACGTACTTGCTCAATGTAGCAGCTGTTATAGAAGAGGCAAACCCCAAAATGCTTATACAAAAAAGTTCTGTCATCGTAGGGTAACCTAGGCACCATATCGTTGCAGTAAACCACCCTGAAGTACTTTTGTACTGGAGATTCCAAATGTGCTTCCATGAACCTTCCTATCTGTTCATTCCCAATCCTGGGTTGTCCAAATGTATACACACCCAACAAACTATGCATTATCTCCATTTCATCATGCAGCACCAGCACAGTTGGAAACAATATAGCAAGGGCTCCACCTAAGCTATGCCCAGTGACAGCAAATTTTGCATTTTTGTGCTCCTCAAGTAAGCTCTTCAGCTTATTTTTCACAGCATAGTATGCAGTCAATTCCAATTTTTCTGGTGCGATGCACTCATTGCCAGTACTAGGGAGTTCCTCAGAGTCAGAAGACCTATCCATAAACTTTGCTTCCTTCCTCAGGAGGTTATTTTGGAAGGTAACGGTATCAGCTCTGTTGCCCAAACCTAAGGCTTCCAAGAAACCCATGTGGACTTTTCCCAATTTTGGGATCTCATACCAAGAGTAATCAAAATCAGTACACCAATCATCAGCATCAAAAGGTTCCGTGCCCCTGAAGCTGATCAGTATCAATGTTGCATCTTTGGGCTTGTCAGTAAGTATAAATACTTGAGTGGACATTTCCTTTTCGAAATCTATGAAATCATATTCCATAGACGAAAGAAAAATAAAAAATGAAAGGATGAACTTATGGAAAGCTAATAAAATTTCCCATTTATTAGTGAAGCTAGAAAGTTATAACAGTCCTAAACAGACAAAAATTATATCCAAAATACTTACCGTTCCAACAGTTATAGAAGTCCACGAAATGCATCTGCTTTTGTTTAAAAATTTTAATTCCAAGATTAGGGAGGACAATGAACAAAAAAAGTAAGAAATGAAGCATGAACAACAAATAGAATAGCTTTACCTTCCAGTGATCAACTACTACATTTCTAACAACTTCAACATTCTCGTATGCTAACTTTGATGCCATGATACATAGGTCCATTAGAATCCTGTTTCCCAACTCCATTTCTATGCCTCTCTGCCCAACATCAGAATCACGTAGTTGCTCCACTAGGCACTGACCCTTGTACAAGTCTATCCGGCCATCCAGTTGCCCAATAATACTCAAAAATGTTTCCGTTCCTCTCCGTGGAATCACCACCTTGCCTATATCGACATAACATCACAGTAACTAAAAAGTTCGTGATTCTGTTATCTTGAAAGGTCCAAAGTGAACAAAATTTCATCAATGAAAATAAAGAGAAAGCAATCCAAACTTAATAACGATGCTAGTTTTCATCAAATAAGCAATGATCTAATTGGGTAAAACCTCCAATTTTATTTCACCAACTGCTTGAACCTCAGACATGTGATGAATTTTGTCTTTATCTATTTGTTATCAGTTAGCAAATATCCAAAAGATGAAGTGATCTTGGAAGAGTCAAATAATACAAGAACTAAAATAATTGAACCCTTCACAACAAATCAAGTGTTCCCACTAAGCGGGGTTATTGAGATATAAAAGCACTAAATATAATCATTTGGGGTTATTGAAACAAGAAAAATGGAGCAAGGCAATTGTGGGGTTACCATGAAGCAAGTTATAAAGCAAGCCAAAGATGTTTCCATTCTGAGAGAGAAGATTGAGAATGAAATCCACAACAAAGCCAGTGTACTCCATAGGCGTAGCAAAAAAGCCAATAATCTTACGTGCAATTATTGAAACAACAATAACCCATCTATGATCAGCAGCTTCCTCACCAACCAGCACTGCTTCTGCTTCCAAAAACTTCACACCACTGCTTATGTCCCCCAGCAACAAGTACTTCAATAAGTCCACTATTCCACCATTCTCCGGATTCACTATCAAATAACTGGAATCAAAATCATCAACGTTACTAGTAATAGCCATGAAGATAAGAGGCAGTGATATGTATGACTAAGAAGCTTGTCACTATTAACGATATTTGGATGTGTAAAGTTCTGAGTAGGTCTGTTCATTTATATTGGCTATATTCGGTGAGTTTTTAAGGTAAATGTCTAATGCGCAACAAGTGCAACTCTCGTACAAGGTTTCTTTGGACTGTTGTATAATAACAGATTGCCGTTCAGAGCTTCAATGCTTGTATATAATGTTCGTCATTGTGATCAGTTGTTATCTCCGTCTTTTTATTCATTTTTTATTCCTCTTTTAAGTTTTGAGAGTGGATTTTTTATCCACAACCTTATGTCATATGCGGGCCTCAGGCCCTTAACTGCCCACCGAAACAGAGCAATCCAGATTTTGTTTGGATCATGCCGCAGTCTATTTCACCAGGATGTGACACAATCATTCTTGTGGATTCAGCTAAATCATTCATGGATTTTTATCAATGTTCTGTAATATGTTTTTCATTTTTTGGCACTTATAAGTTTTAAGATATACTCCAATATTCAAATCAAAGTTTGATCATTTTATGTTGAAACATTTAGTATAATTGTGGCTATTGAAGAAGCAGCTAATAGAGGGTGGCAATATATACTCTGGTTAGAGAGTGACTCTACTGTTGCGTTGTCTTGTCTTCATAATTTTGGTTTTATTCCTCCATGGTGCATTCATAATAGATAGATTAACTGTTTTGGCTTGATTAAAAACATTGCTTTTAGATGTGCCATATTTCCTGAGAAAAAAATTCTGTAGCAAATGATTTGGTTAATTTGGGATTATCTTATTCTGTATGCATTTGGTGGGGTTCTCCGCCATTGATTATCTAAAAAAAAAAGTTATTTGAGGATATGCCTGGGACTATCTCAAGTGTCGTTTTTTAACTTGACCTCTTAAACATGATGTTTTTGTAACTCTTCTCTATTCAGTTTAATATATTTTAGATTTACATTAAAAAAAAAGCCATAATCTTTAATCTGGGTGTATTTTGTTTCTAGTTAATAGAGGTCAACATATATTAAGAGCCAATTTAGTAGCATTGTAGCTTTTAAAATAATTGTTGTTAAATATGCTATTGAAATAATTAGCTGTGAAGAGAATCAGTTAAATTTTTAGTAAATTTTTTTTTAAAAAGTGCTGTGAGTTTTAAAAGTAGTTGTACGTGTTTGGTAAATCTTACTATTAAACTGATGTAAGAATATAAATGACTGAATTGAATATAATGTTAAACAAAATTTATTTACACAATTATAAACATGTTTATAAAATATTTTTTTATTATGTATATATAATAATTGATAACTAAAATAAATATTTTATATTACTACTTTTATTTTTTATTTTGTTATCTCAATATTATTGGTAATAATAATAATTACATCTTTAAAGTTAATGATTTTATTTTCTAATTAATAAGGATAATTTTAGATTTTTATAGTTTATATGAGGATATATATGAAATTATATTAAGTATAAAACTGATTCTCAAAATCAGATTTTAAAAAGCTACTATTTCCTTATTTTTCAAAATCTAAAGTAGAATGGAGTGATTTTGTCAAAAGTGATTTTTGAAAAAAAATCTACCAAACACCAAAAGTGATTTTAAAATTAACTTTTACTTTTTTAAAATTACTTTTAAGCTATTTAAATAGATTATAATAGGGGTCTTATTGTAGTAAATGAGAACTAATGGGGTGGAAATTAAAAATAAGTTTTTCTTTTTTTTTGGTGGGTCATATGTACATAAAATTCAAAAATCTTTTATACCTAAGATTTAAAAAAAAAATTCTAATACCTTGAGAGCAGGGTCTCTGTCAACATAGGTGATAGGGATAGGACCACCACTCCGCGCAAGCACTCCTTGTATGCGTGTGACATTTTGACGTGTCCTGCAAATTTCCTTTTCTTCTTTGCAAGGGAATATAATCTCAAAGATTGACCGTCCGTTCAAAGCTAGCTAAGCTCCATGGCCTTTTCATCAACCACCCAAAAAGTGGAAAACAGAATTAACATATATGGTATAATAATCAACGAGTTTGGCCCATTGTATAAAAGTTGTGTTAGACTAATTGAGAAGTGCTGCAAACCTGATAGGAATTTTACCTCAAATGATCATATGCTACGATAGTATGAATGTATGATTGCTAAGCTTGTTGTAGAACCATATCCGAAAAAGGGCCTTCATCCGTGGTGGGGATGCGTGGACGTTTTCACTATTGTATATTCAAAAGATATGCAGAAAAAGGAAAGAGATCAAGTTTGTTTGAATGTTCACGTGCTCCGAAGAATAGAGCAATTCTCGAAATGATAAGAATTCAATGCTAAGCTGAGTTTTTATGTAGTACTGAATCAATAGTTGTTAGATAAAATAAATAAAAAAAGTTAAAATTTAAAATAGGGTAATTATCTGATGACCACTATTTATTAAGTAAAATTTCTGGAAACCACCTACTTTTTAAAGAAACATCTCTCGCCTACCTTTCCGTTACGGAAACATGATGTCAGCATGCCATCATAAGGGTAATATTGTCATTTAGTTAAAAAATAAATATTTATTTAATTATATTCTATTTTAAAAAATAAATATTTAATTATATAAACAACATCATTTTTGTTTATAAGTAAAAAAATAAACAATATAAAATCTTATATTTAATTAATTATAAATCATTTTCGTAATTATTGTATTACAGGGGTAAAATAATTTTTACACAGAAAACTACTAACGACAGTTAATTTTTTTAACGAAAAAGTGATTGGGAGATATTTCTTTGAAAATTAGGTAGTTTACAGATACGATTTTAAAATTTGGTGGTTTACAAAAATTTCACTTAATAAGTGATGACTACCAGTTGATTCAATATTCAACAAAAATTCAGCTCAATACAAAATCTTAATCCTTTTAAAAAATAGTAAGACTTCACCCAGTTTGATCAGTCATGGTTGAAATCTCACACAACACAGCCCAAAAGCCCATCCAGGCCCACCCAGGCTTGCCACAAGAAAGCCCAAGGAACGTGTTTGGGGGCCGCCCCACAAGCCCAGCAGAACACTCGATCTAGGCCGTATCCCTGGTGCATTTTAGCCCACAATCTGACATCCCCTGAAACTTGGAGAGTCCAACTCCGAGTCCGCTACCCACACAACCCAATTAC
Organism: Clausena lansium; assembly: GCA_030449835.1. Classification (NCBI taxonomy): domain Eukaryota; kingdom Viridiplantae; phylum Streptophyta; class Magnoliopsida; order Sapindales; family Rutaceae; genus Clausena; species Clausena lansium. Next base: position 5,861,673 of record JASUUF010000369.1, read on the forward strand.
GGTCGAGAGGTACCACGTCGGGTCTTTATGCTAATAACAAAATTGGCACTCGTTAACTATTCTATTATTTTTGTGATTACAATATAAGCACATCTTCGAATAGAATTGAGTATCAAAAATTAGTTAATTTTGTTGGCTAGGAAACCAAATTAAAAAATTGTATTCGCTATAGGAAACCAGAAAAGGTATAAAAAATTTTATCATATTTTGTTTATAAAATTGTCATCACTCGAGGATAATTTTTTTCTAAAATTAAAAAGAAAATAAAGTAAATTTATTTTTGAGTGGGTCAATTACTCCAAGACCCTTGAACGTAGATCCACCCATAGGTCTGTTAATGTTTCTAAGGTAATAACAGTTATTATAAAATAATTTTATATTAAAAACAATTCAGAGGCACGTGAATATCATCGCTCGAAGCAGAGGAGATTATGTTGTTCAATGTCAACCTCATTACGTGTTTCCTATTAGTGTTGTTTTCCTTTGAATGATAAAGATTCGATGCTCATCAAGGTTTGTTTAAAAATTATTTCATAATTATTCAAGTAGTCAACATCTTTTTTTTCGTCATTTTACACAACCTCACCCACTCCCACTGTCACACACGAATATAAATTAAAGTTAAAATTTATTCCACTTGTTTTCAGGGTAACATAAAAATCAATTGGACTATTTCCTGTTGGATATGTCATAGATTTTGTATTCTCAGTGGTCCGTCACATGCAAGCCAGACTGATTGTGTATGAAAATTGAGAAGATGTAATGGGAAGGAATTTGGGATGTATAAATATGTGAGGGACGGCAGAAATCCAGATGGGGACGGGCCCTCGAAGATTTTCTTATTTGAGAAGTGGACGATTTTATACCTAATTTTTTATTTGGAGAGGGGACGTGGACGATTTGTTACTCAATTTCTTTTTTGATGAAGGGATGAGGATGAGTTCGAATCTCCATCCCCATCCCCTCCCCAATTTCCCATTTCTCTGTTTTAATTTTTAATTTTAAGTATATTTTATAATTATTAATGAATAAATAATAAAATTTAAATTATAAAATATTAAATATTAGTATAAATAATAAATATCAAAATATTTATACAAATATAAGATGAAACTTTCGAGTCTAGTTAAAAATATTAATTTCAGTATCTACATCTATTTCATTTATTTTATTATTGATATGAAAGTAATTTTTGTATTTTTATTATAGGATTATGAAGATTGACAAAGATAATTATGCTAATGATTTATATTTTATAGTGTGACTTTTGTAATGGATTAGTGTTAATGTAAGATATATTGTCAAACCTTACTTTTATTTAAATTTTTTATATTTAATATGATTAAATCAAATTCAGAAACTAAAAACATGTCAGTTATTCGAGAATCGAGGTCCCTCAGGGATCTTCTGTTATTATTCGAGGAGGGGAGGGGATGAGGATCTCCTTAAGTAATTCTAACAAGGACGGGGAGGGGACGGAGACAATGCAGAATATTAGGGATGGGTACAGGGATGCTGGTCCCCTCCGCTCCCCTTCTCATTATCATCCCTAAAATATGTTCAATACTATAGATATCAATATTTACTCCCCAATGACGACTAAAAAGATTTTATTTATTTATTAAGAAGTTGAATCTTACGCAGATCAAAAAGATTAAAAAAAAACTCCCCTCAAGCTAGATTGAGAAACAGAACTTTATTGAGAAACATAGCTTCTTATGGCAAACGTTATTCATCGGCTTCTGCTTGCCAAGCCTGACAGAGTTAATTAATTTAATCCGTAAGACAATGTGCAGACAAAACCAGGGATTAACAACCCTACAAATCTTAACAACGTCCGAAACCACGACTTCTTATGGCTTACGCACTATCAAATTCGAATCACTCTTACCATTCCAGCCATTATAAAACCGCATGCATCTGGTTTAACCAATACACCGTGTAAAAGAAGACGTTCGTATATATTTGTTGTGGGAAATTCATATTATGCATAAGTGAAGCTATAGTTTTAAGAGAGAATGATTGTTTCGTCTCTTATAAAATTATTTTTACCATGCAATTCTCTTTTAAATATTAAATTTGTTCCCAGCTGTTACAAAAATATTATTAAAACGTCACATTTTCCCTTCAAATTAATTAAGTGTTTTATTATTATTATTATTAACATTTTAGCATCAGGGATGAAATGAGATACTACACACATATAAACTAAAGTGAAATGTTAAATGGACCGCATGAAGGGATGGCAACGGGGCAAAGTGGGGGTGGGGAGGCTTCCTCCATTCTCCACCACATTTAAAATTTGGCTCTCATTCCCCACCCCATTCCCAAATAAATTTAGTGAGGTAAGGACGAAAAATTTCCACATAGGGAACAGTTTATCCATTCTCACTCGTTCTCCATTTACCTATTTATAGCAAATCTATATATAAAATTTCGGTGAAACAAAAATTAAAATGACTCATTCGAGGTTTGAATGGTAAGCTCCCGCTCTGATAAGGCTTCCCTTTTGCCTATGGTAACCGACCGATTCACCAAGAAAGCTAAGTTTAAGGCTCAATGGGTTGATAGGGATAACCTCATGTCTCTATCATTTCGTGACATTTGTTTGGAAGTGCAAGAGAAAATAGGAACGGTGATTCTTAGCAGGACAGAGGATTGGGAATTGGAGGATGAGGATGTGACTTTCAGAGATGAGGACACCATGCCATACATTGCTTTTTCTAGTAGGATCCATGACCGTCTGGAGCAACCTTGGGCAAATTCGGTAGTAGTCAAGATGTTAGGGCGCAAATTGGGGTATCGCATTCTTTGTGCGCGTTTGAACAAAATATGGGGATCTACTAAGAGTCATTGACATGTCTAATGATTATTATTTGATATTTTTCAAGAACAAAGGGGATGTTGAGTATGCCCTAACTGAAGGCCCATGGACAGTAATGGGTCATTATCTCATAGTGCAGCGTTGAACTCTGTCTTTTGACACTTTTACCAACAAGACTAATAAAATTGTTGCATGGATTCATTTATCTGAGATGAACATTCATTTTTATCATAAGGCTATCATCAGGAGGTTAGGGCAAATCATTGGCCCCGTGGTTGAGATTGATTCTAATATAGTAGCTGCACAACGAGGGAAGTTCGCTCGTATTGCGTTGAGTTAGACCTCCAAAAGCCTCTTGTGTCCCAATTTAATTTTGAAGGACGTATTCAAAAGGTGGAGTATGAAAAATTGCCCCTGATTTGCTTTGGCTGTGGGATGTTTGGCCATTATAAGAATGCTTGCCCAGATGGTGATGACATTGATCCGATGGATAAGAACCTCCCCATTCCCTTCACAGAAGCTGAGAAACAGGCGATTACGAAGGCTGCGACAACTGATGGGAGTGAACTCAAGTTTAGGTCGTGGATGGTGGTGTCCCGAAAACCACGCCCACGTAAAGTCATAGAAAAGGAAAGCCCTAAGTTTCAGGTCCAAGTTCAGTAGGGCCCGCGATCCAGGGATCACGTTATGGGGTTTTAGAGGAAGTGGTGGAAGAGGATTATGTCCCTAAAATCACTGTTACAGATTCTTTGGTTCAGCATGATCTTGTTTTGTCTGTTTTCGATAACGCTCCAGCCCTAGCTTCTCGTGTTAAAAGCACGAAAAAAAAAAAGAAATTTTCCCAAGCAAACAGGAAAAATCTTACCCGCGTGGGATCTGCTTCTAAATTTCCCTTACATTCCATTATCGAGAGTATTACACCAAATACACAGGTCCCTACAAAAAATGATCACCTTATTGACCAACCTAATTCCATGCAATGTATACAAGCCAACCTTGCAGCTATTAAAAAGTCCACGTCATGCAATCTATATAATATTGCTTCTACGTCCACGCATGGTTTGCATGCAAGTTTTAACACCCTCATTTCCATTCCCCCAACAGAGGTTCCCACAACCTTTAATCCTCTACATCATAGTGCTGTCTCATTCCTTAAAATTCTTGCTCCTACTAAGCCTGTTAATGTTCCTTCCTCCTCTCAGTCCTTTCCAATCGACAGGCTTAACTTGTACCTGGCTGGGGACCCTCCTGATGAACGGGTCTCTATTGGTTCCCACAGTATGGTTGAAGATGTTGGAACCTTTGCTTATCCAACTACTAATGGTCATGATCTGTCGCATTCCGAAGATGATGATTTAGTTGTTGCTGAAACTGCAGTGGATGTTGTATCTGAAGCCTTGGAGCTGTCTCAGTAATTTGTGCTCCCACATCTCTTTTATTCTTTTTAATGTTTAGTACAACTATATTTTGGAATGCTCAAGGTGTTGCGTCACCGTCCTTTCATCGCTCTTTCTCTGCTTTGGTTGGAAGCTACAATCCTTCTATGGTCGTTTTAATGGAGCCTCGAATCAGTGGTTACAAGGCTGATAACTTCATTAAAAATAATGGCTTTGCCAAGTCCCGTTGTATAGAGGCTGAGGGTTTCTCGGGTGGTATTTGGGTGTTGTGGAAGGATGCTTTTGATGTTGATATTATTTAAAATAATTCTCAGTTTGTCCATTTAAGAACTTCTAAGAATAATAATCTGATCTCCTAGGTAACAGCCATATATGCCAGCCCTAATCCGAGTATTAGGAAGCATTTTTGGAGTGAGCTGGATCGTTTAGCTTCCTCTTCGCAAGGTCCTTGGATTTTGGGCGGGGATTTTAATATTATTTTGTATGACTCCGAGAAAAAAGGAGGCTTTCGTACTAGTATGGGGGCTTGCCGTCTCTTCCAATCTTGGTTTTATTCACATAGCATGCATGATCTTCATTTTCACCAACCCCGTTATATGTGGTCTCGTGTAAATCTCTTTAAACGGCTTGATAGGGTGATTTGTAACAGTGAGTGGACACATACTTTTGCTGATTCTACTATCCTGCACCTTCCAAAATTCATTTCTGATCATAGACCTGTTCCTGTTAAGAGTAACAATCAATCTCAGAGGTTTATGGGTACTCGTCCTTTTCGGTTTCAAGCCGCTTTGCTCACCAACGATGGCTTTAAGGATTTTGTTTCAGCTGCCTGGGATCAAAATTTACATTACTCTGAAGCTACTAAATAGTTTACCCTTCAAGTTGAGGATTGGAACAATAATTGCTTTGGAAACATTTTCTGGCGGAAAAAGCATATTTTGCCTCGTTTAGGAGGGATTTAGCGGGCCTTGGAAAATTATTCTTCTCAGGGTCTTATTGAGCTTGAAAACAAGTTAAAGGCTGAGCTTGAGGAAGTGCTTACTCAGGAAGAGATTATATGAGAAAGCGTAATGACATTACGGCCATCAAAGACAATTTGGGACACTGGCTTTATGAGAAAGAGGAAATTAAAACACATGCTATTCGATTTTACTCTTCATTATATACTTGTGAAAATCTTGACATTCGACCCTATCCTCACCGTAATTGCTTTCCCCAGATTGATGAGGCTTTGTTGCTTCCTATTTTGGAGAATATGGATGATGAGGAAATAAAAAGAACTGTGCTTGGATGGCTCTTCTCAAAGCTCCTAGCACTAACGGTCTTCATGCAAATTTTTACAAGACTCAATGGGGTACGGTTGGTCCTTCCTTTTGCAGTTTGGTTAAGGATGTCTTCAAAAACAACTATATTCCTAGAGATATTCCTAGAGATATTAATTCCACTCTACCAGTCCTCATCTCGAAAACAGACAACCTAATTTCTTTGAAGATGTATCGTCCCATTTCTCTTTGAAATGTGACGTATAAGACTATCACCAAATTAATTGCCAATAGACTCCAATCTTTACTTACTCTTTTGATTGGTCCACACCAAACAAGTTTTATGCCTAGTCGCCACATCTCCGAGAATATTGTAATTGCTCAAAAAGTAGTGCATATTATGCGGAAGAAGACAGGTCCTCGGGGTTTTATGGCAATTAAAGTCGACCTTGAAAAGGCCTATGATCGTTTGAACTGGGAATTTATTAATGAAACTCTTTGTGAAGCTCAGATTCCTCCTGATCTTATCCAAGTCATCATGGCCTGCATCACTTCGGCTACCATGAGGGTTTTGGGGAATAGGGAAGTTACTGATGAATTTTCTCCCGTTAGAGGGATCCAACAATGTGATGCTTTGTCCCCATACATCTTTGTCATATGCATCGAGTGTCTCAGTCATGGTATTCACAATGTGGTTAGCGCTAGAAAATGGCGCCTGATCACCTTAGCTCATAATGGTATACCCATTTCTCACCTATTTTTTGCTAATGATCTTCTTTTGTTAGCAAAAGCTTCGGTTGAGCAAGGCCAGGTTATTTCGGCTATTTTGGATTCCTTTTGTTTTAGTTATGAAGCCAAGGTGAATTCTAATAAGACTCTTTTGTACATCTCCAAAAATATGGGTGATAGTGATGTTGCCAGAATTTTTAGATTGTTTGGCTACTCAGTTACTTCTAACCTTGGGAGGTATCTCGGAGTTCCTTTGCATCATTCTCGGGTTTCTACCAGTATGTATCAGGGGATTATTGACATAGTTGAGAAGCGACTCTTAGGCTAGGCGGCCTCTCATCTTTCTCTAACTGGCCATATCACCCTGGCTTAATCAATCCTTCAAGCAATTCCTATCTATGTCATGCAAACAATCTCTCTTCTTCAAGGGATTATTGATAAGATTGATAGGGTTTGTAAACGTTTTATATAGAGTGGCTCTTCCTCTAAGCAGAAAATTAGCATGATAAGTTGGCATAATGTATGTAAACCTAAAGCTATTGGAGGTCTTGGCTTTAAATCCTTGTCTATGATGAACAAGGCCTTACATATAAAATTAGCTTGGGGTTTAATCTCTTCCCCTGAAAGTTTGTAGGTCCAAATCCTTACTACTAAATATGGGTTAATATTCATAATCTTCCCCATACTCTTCCAACCCGCTACGGTTCTCACTTGTGGAAGGCTCTTGGTAATGTTTAGAGTGAAGTTCTGGCTGGTAGACGTTGGAGCTTGGGTAATGGGCAATCTATCCTCTTTTGGTGGGATATTTGGGCTTCCAATGATATGCCTTTAGCAGCATATGCAACTAGCTTTATTCCGAGTGCAATTATAGATTGCAAGGTGGCAGATTTTATTGAGGTGGATGGGTCGTAGCGCTGGTATCTCTTTGAGCACCTTCTACCTCATCAGCTTATCCTAAAAATTGTAGCTCTTCATCCCCCTTCTCCTGCTAAAGGTCTGGATAATGTCTTTTGGGCTTATTCGAAGACGGGTCTTTTCACAACGAAATCTACTTATTTAGCTTTATCTGAGCTCATTTCAATTCCTGCAAATCGACTTTGGCGTATTGTGTTGAACTGGAAAGGTCCTAACAGTGTCAGAATTTTCCTTTGGCAGACATTTCATGATCGCTTGAAAACAAAGGCTGAACTGTCTCGGCGTCATCTTTCCATCTCAACGCATTGTGATCGTTGTGGGGCGTTGAATGAGAATGCCCTTCATGTCCTTCGCGACTGTATGCTAGCCAAATCGTTTTAGCAAAACATTATTCCCATGGCCAAAAGGCACACTTTCTTCAATTCGCGGCTACATAATTGGCTATCTATAAATGTTGAAGATACCAGTGGGTTGGGAAATATTTCTAATTGGTCAGTTTTCTTTGGCTTTGCAATCTGGAGACTTTGGTTTTGGAGGAACCAATTTATTTTCAATCACAAGGCAATGGAACCAGTTGCTTTGCTGCAGGATGTTAGCGTGCGTGTTGAAGAAATGAATAAACTTTTTAACCATCAGCTGATTACAAGTAACACAAGAGTTGACAAATGGATTAGTTGGAAACCTCCTGCGTGGCCTTGGTGTACCCTTAATACTGACTGTGACCACAAGAGTTCTGGGGTGTCTACTGCCGGTGGGTTGATTAGGGATCATACTAGGCGTTGGATTACTCGCTTTGGGATGATGATTGGCTCTTGTTCTGTTACGGTGGTGGAGCTCTGGGGTTTATACCAAGGGCTTCATCTTGCATGCCATTCTGGGATTCATCATCTTCTTGTTGAGACTGATAGTTTATGTGTCAAGCACTTTGTGGCAAGGCCGTTGGTCACTACAAATGAATATGCTCCTCTAGTACATGCTATTAAGGAATATCTTAGGATGGATTGGCATGTTACTATTTCCCATGTCTATAGAGAAGCTAACTTCACTGTTGATTTTACGGAGAACCTTGCTTTTCCTATTCTCACTGGTCTCATTGTTTATCCCAGCCCTCCTTTGGGTGTGAGATCTATCATTCTTCATGACTCTTATGGGATTGTCCATACTCGCTCTGTTGTTTTCTAGTCATTTTTGGAGCCTCAGTTAATAAAAAAAAAATTAAAATGACTCAAATATAACTATTACTAATATACTATAAAGTATTCAAATGATTAAAAATAGTTATTAAAATATAAAATATTTGAATAAATAATAACTTAAAAATTATAAATATTTGTATATTTGGAAATTGGGTGAGGATTACAAATCCAAACCCCATCCCATTAAAGATTCGAGGATTAACTTTTCTCTATTCCGTGCCTCATTTCTCCAAAAACTTATCAATATTTGGGGTCGGAGCCGTGAAGACCCAAACCGGTGGAGGCCATCCCTACGCACGATGATAAAACCTAACGGAAACAACGACAAAAACCACGTAGTTTTGTCTTGGTTTCTTTCAAGTGGCAAAACAACATCGTTTTGTCATTGTCTCCGTAAGTGTTCTATCACCGTGCTCTTGCTTAGCAGTTCTCTGAACTAAGCCATGTATAAAATGGAAAGACGTAGAGTATACACGTATAGCTAGCTGGCCTTCCAGTAATCTTCAACATTAATTTTTTCTAATGACTTGACAATTCTCATAAGCCAACTTAGATGCCATGATGCAGAGATCCACATGAGGGCTTGTGAAGTCCCCGCGGTGCCCTTTGAAGCACAATCCGCAATTTCTACCATTAAATCTTGAACCTTGTAGTATTCAGTCCGATCATCTAAATACCCAACACAATTTATAAAAGTCCCACTGCCTCTCTTAGGAAAATTCACTTCACCTACATTATCCCTCATGACCAATTAGTAATCATGTATACACACACAAACACACAAATTAAAGCATTAAAGAGAATAAATTATTAAGAGATATTTGGCACCATGGAAGAGGATGTGGAGTAAGCCAAAGATGCCGTTATTGTGAGAGAGCAAATTGAGAATATATTCCGAAACATACCCAGTGAACTCTAATGGCTTACCAAAAAATGGAATAATTTCTAAACATATAAAAGAAAAAGCTTCTTCTAACCAACCAGGTCTGTCTGCTTGCTCCCCACTTGGACTCAGTGGTCTCCAGGAAATTAAAAAATTTGAGTATCAGCAGAAAAAAGGGACTGCAAAAACTTCCCTATCCCTTGTTCTGTCTGGTCTCAGAATCATATATATAGCTATCATTTTCACCATTTTTAGGAGCCATTGTTATTTGTAATCAATCAATTGTAATTAACAGAATGTTTTTGCATGCATGCATATATGGACGATGACCAATCTAGGAAAAAAAAATGTACGTTGTTCTTATATATATAAGTAACTGAAGTGTTATGCGGTTTTGTAGCTAGTCAATTAATTAATTAGAAACTTTTTTAGTTTTGGTATTACCATTTCTTTTGGATCATATATGATCAGTTGTGGAGATCTTGACTAAACGTAAGGGCCGGAACCAAGTTATACATACATTCTAAATATAGTAATTAATTTGTTTAAATATCTTTAATTGTTGTAGTTCAATCATTCCGTAACATTAAGGCATTCGTATATGAGTAATGATATGTTCACATAGTGTAACTATTCAAAATAAATAATTGTGAAAAAAATTAAAATTAATGTATATTACATAAATGTATAAGAATGAATATTAGTTATCACTCTTTTGTAAATAACGTGATCATACAACAAAAATATTATATACTTTCTTGTGAGAATCATAGACACCCTCCTAATTTTATGCAGCTAGCAGATCACCTTATCATCATTATTGTAAAATCTTGATTAACTGAGTTCTTGTATATTATGTATATAGAAAAATAATTTAGTGAGTACGGAGGCACATGATACAATTTTATGATTCTCCATGAATAATATAGAAATTATAGATTAATTAAACAACACTACGAGACGTTTTTGCTCACTATAAGATGAAAATTATCAGTGTCCCACCGTATATACACACACATGGAAAGTAGCAATAGATAAGGGCAATATTTACCCCTTTATTAATTAATTTTATTTGATAACAAACCCAAAATCAAAAATTCAAAATGTAGTCCTCTAATGGTCTTCGTGTGAAAACTCGAAAAAATGCTAAGCGACACGTTTTGAGTCTTGACTGAGCCAAATTAAAGCCGCGGGGGCAGATTTCAGCTGTAAATTTATGCAACAGCTAAGCTTAATCTGTCAACGAAAATTTCTTCTTCCGGCTACCTAACGTATATAATATACCTGCCTTCGCCTTTCGGACATTAGAATGAACTGTGACCAAAGAAAAGCATTTATTAGAAGATTTGAATGAAGCATGGTAATTCTCCAAAAGTCAAATACTATATCCATTCTCCGGCTGTTTTATACATAATCAACTCAAATAAAATAATCCTAAGCTAGAATTTAAAGAGCATATAATGATATATATTATATAATCTTATAACTAATTCGGATAATCATACGAAGATCCCTGTATTCTACCAAATTGCAAAGAAGGACCCAATTTACATCTTTATGCATTTTCTTTTAAAAGCTTTTAAGCAAATAAGTTGGATAATTTTAGAAAGAATTATCTTTAGGGAAATTATCACTCCACCACTTTTCTTTTGCCACATGTACATCTAACTACTATTAAATTTTAATATATATTTTGCAACACCTTTGTTTTTAAACCTGTATCAAGCAACCACTTTGATGCTAAAAATAACTATTTTACCCTTAAATGAATTAAAAAATTATTTTACTTTACAAAATTTTAAACATTAAAAATTTATAAAAATGATCTTTACCACTTTTGACCATTAAAAATGATCTTTATTACTCCATTTTTTCCTTAAGGGTACGAAATATTACAATTTTTTTTTTTTATACAAAGCCAAGTTATGGATTATAGGAATCTAGGGATCTAACAAATACTCAAAATCTAACTAAAGGGCTAAAAATTATTTCAAGCTTCTTAATCAACGTGAAATTTTTCTGTAGCACCCTCCATCGCATACAGACTAGTTTATCTAACTAATTTTTATCACGTAGAGAGGTAGTATGAGCTTTATTATGGATAAGTTGTATTTTGGTACCATTAAAAAAAAAAACTCATGTGATAAACTCATATTTAAAAATTAACTAAACAATTTGAAAATTATCTCAAACTTATCGATACAACCTAAAATTCATTATCAATCAATGTGAAGTTTTCCTTTTAACTCAGGTGGTAAAAAAAAAAAAATGGTACGAGGAACTGGGAAGGTAGGAAGCAGCATTCTTCTTAATTTTTATAAAGCAATTTTAATAGAATCTGACAAAAATGGACTTTCGTGAAAATACAAACTGAGTCTTTACTTATAATTTTGTACAAAATTAGGGCTGATCCCACAATGAATTAATAAGAAGATAAAAGAAAGTCTAAAGGGCCAAAAGGGCCACCGATCACCGACAGAAGCAATTCCAAAGTTGGGAGGTAGCGATGTCTCTTGTCTGCTATTAAACGCCAAATGGCGCCGTGCAGCGCATACACCACCACACACCAACGCGTTACTCTCATTTGTCAAACCATTTTTTGCTCCAATTTTTCTAATGCACTAAAATCTAAATCATTCATAAAGCACTAATTAAATTACCATATGCTTTCGTTTTATAGTTCATGGTGTCATTGTCTTTTCAAAATTCCCAATAGCTAGGTAACACTTACTAGACACATGTCCATGCTTGTAAAGCCCCTTTCGCTATACACACACTTATATTCCCTTCAATTCTTGATTTTATTTTATATACCAATTACTTGTCTACATGGGTTATTTTATTTTTAAGTGATTAATTGCATTTTGATTCTATCAAATCTTGCCATCTCACATTATCTACAACAATCAATCACAGACCGACTAAATACAAATGAAATGATTATTATTGACGAGATCATTAATTAATTATTCAATTATGTATGTAGAGTGATTAAAGAGATCAATCACTAGACAACGATATTACAATTACATATAGTTCATCTAAATTTTCTCTCTCTCTGTCTCTCTCTCTCTCATAATGTATTGAGCTCTACTACTTAAAATTCGAGTTGAGTGAAGGTATTTTACTTGAATTAAAACACAAATTAATCTTACAATTTCACTTGTCGATTTGATGTAACCTATTAGTAAAATCTAAAATCAAAAGGTAATTAATAAAAAATTGTATCATTCCTCTTATTTTCAAGATTTCTGTTTAAAAGCCATGATCACTCGAAGTTGATTAGTCAACAATTAATTTCTTGTCCTTCTCCAAAGGTGATGAAAAAGCTTCCCATAATGGTTGAAACTTGAAACTTGTCGATTGTTTTTTGGATTCTGGCTTTCGTGTGTCCCACTCAATTAAACATTAAACAAGGACTTATTGGCAGCCACGAACTCTCTTTGGTTATAGATTTGTAAATAAATAAGAGGACCCCCTATCCTATGCATGTCATGAACAAGATGGTTGAACATAAATATAATGATTTTGCCACCAAATTCCTTATATTCTAAGTTGTAACCTCAATAATGCATCCTCAACTACCATGAGATAAGAGAAATGGAAAAAATTTTAAAAATTGATATCTGATTCAAACCCTTCAGTTTTAGTTATCTACCAACTTTGCAGTATTTTCCCCACTTTTTTTTCTTTGAGTGAAGCAAAAGTAAGAATAATGTGATGAGAAATATTCTTGTTTAGGGGTGGGCAAAGAAATTGAAAATCGAACTAAATCGTTTGACCTAACCTATTAGTCCAATTTAATTTTATCTTTAACAATTAATCGGTTTAGTTCAAATTTTAGACCAGCTTAAATCGAACCAAAACCTAACTAAAAATTACTCTTAAAAAATGAAAATTCAATTAGTCAAGTTTAATTCACCTTTTTACTATTATTTTTCTTTTTCCAATTTTTTTTTAAGTTAAAAATCATAAACTAATCGGTCTTCGATTTTATTCTATCTTAAGAAAAAGCAAACTGAACCAGATTTTTCTCACTTATTTTTGATAAAGTCTAAAATATTTTTGCAAATTACAATACCATTTTCTTGTCTTGCAATACAGTGTTACTTGTGTAAAAATTCAATAAAATCCTCACAAGTACACATTTTTTGTTATTTTTTTAAAAAATACTAAATAAATAACAATTGATGACAGGTTATACTACTTAACTGTAAATTCCCCATTAAAAAATACCAAACCATATCTCTTTGGCTCTGACATTTTGACTGTATGTATCTATCAGTCAGTCACTGTATCCAAAATGTCCAATCCTGTAATTTTGTAATCATGAATAATCAATCTTGCAGTCCCACATTCCCAAAATCTAAAAAAAATAAATAAATAAATAAATTTTCTACGAATAATAATCAATCTTGCAGTCCCATATTCCCAAAATCTTAAAAAAATAAATAAATAAATAAATTTCCAAAATCTGCCTAATTTACAGATGAAAAAGCATAATTAATTAGATAAACTACAATATCTTTCACTTCATTTATTTACTGCGAGAGTCCTGTGAATCCGTGACTGAGTGAGATTCTCGTTCTCCCGTGAAGTTAAGGCCAGTTAAGTAATTTTACTACTTTTACTCTTTTGAGTCATCAAATTTAATTAAATTTATCAATCATTGATTGAATCTTTAAAGGGAACTAATCTTTCACTGTCAATCTCTCCGCAATTCAGCATGTGTCATCATCATGATGTTGAAAGCTACCTCCCCCCTTAAACCATTTCTAAAACAAATCCTTTATTTAAATAACACAAAGCGTGTAATACTAGTGAAAATTACTTGTATTTATTTATTTATTTGTCATAAACAAGTTTTTAAAGGAAAGAAAAACATTAATAAAATATTGCACAATACATTGTTGACACACCGACTAAAGCTGTATTCCCTCTTCCATTTCTTTCCTTATTTCTCTCTTTAAAAGCAAAAATTAAAAAGAATAATAACTACGAGATCCCTCATGTTTTTTATTCTTCAAAATAGAGATATAGCTCATATATTTTTATCAAATAAGTCTTTTATCCCCATCAAAAGTATTGAATTCCCAGCATTGAATTTTGATTAATTTAGAAAATAACTATCGTTCTTAAATGTGAAAGAAAATTTAACTTTCATATGAAAACAAGTCTTTAAAAAATTCACGAGTCAACACAACATAATCATCCAAATAAGTTTGTTTCATTTTGTGGTGAGATCATGAGTTGTGTCAATTTTCGAGCTAACTTGGATCTGAGTATGTTCCTTAAATATCATACGTGTAGGGACTCGTTTAATACAAAAACAAAATATATGGTGGACCCGGTAAATTAGAGAAATTTAGGGACCGAATGTTGTTAACTATTTCAAGCAGCACCCAGTGATACAGTGTTAGAACAGAGCAATAAGAGTTGATAAAAAATCACAAAAGAGGTGTAAGCATTCCGTGGCTTTGGATTCTTCTGGCAAATCGTGCCTGCCAGCTTTCAGTAGAATGGCTAAATAGCGAGTTATATATTATTATTATTAAAATTCTTAATAAAAACAAATAAATATTAAAAAAAGTAATCAAATAATCAATCAAGGAAAAAAAAAAGGCTTTGGGTCACCAAAACCATTTTTGGCCATTCAAAAGAAAAAAAAAAAAAGCCATTTTTGGCTTTCTGCGTTTGTGAGAGTTTGAGAGAGAGAGAGAGTGTGTGTGACAGAGACGATGGTGGAGAACTGGAGAAGAGTGTATGTGTTGTTGGTGTTGTTCAAAGTTTGCATTTTGGGATGGAAGACCAGTTGGATCAATGCTGCCACAGATCCATCAGATGGTTAGTTGTTGCTCATTCTTCTACTTTTGTTTTGTTTTCTATGTGTGTGAAAGATTTGCATGTGTTAAAGCTTTAGCTAAATCTGCATTCTTCTGTAGCTTTTTAGTTTTTATCTGCTAATGTTTATAATTCCACTTGTGTTTAGTCAAGACTTTGTGATGCATTTGCAGATGTATTTTTTTTATTTTTTTGTGTACAAACTGCTTGTAATACTTTTAAACTCCTCTAAGATTGGAAGAGTTTTGTTTTTTTGTTCCTTTTTTCCCTGATTTAAGTGATTTAAAGAATTAAAGCTCTTTCTCCTCTCCAACACCAACACCCCCCCCCCCCGGGGGGCGGCTGTGTGGTCTATATTGAGTTCTGGGTATTGATGTCATCAGTTGTGTGTGCTTCTATTCTGATTAGTCCTACACTACCTTCTATTGGTTAAAAGAACCATTTTTTAAAAATTTAATTTTTAAGATAAACTACTTGGGGGAGGATTAAGCATGTTAGCATTTTGTGTGTTTGCTTTACGGGATATTAATTGTTGGGTCTCTGAGAGTAAGGGAGTGATTATCATGTGGGGTAAATTGAAGATTTTTTGGAGATATCTGTTCATTGTTTGGGAGAATGACTCAGAATTCAAGTAATGGGATTTGGACACGCTCTTTTATTGACTTGTAGACAACTGCAAGCAGTAATTGAGATTCCACATCTGCGGTATGAAGGAAATACTTCTTGCGATTTGCTGGCACATGATGAGCATAAACATCTTTCCTCTAGATTATATGTTGAATGAATTTCCTGTGGATGTGTCCCTTTCTTGTCAATGACATTTAAGTTGCTTTTCCATTTCTAATCCATTTATATAACCAAAAAGTGCCTCCTTGTTCTTTTGTCCCTTGTGGCTTTGCACCACAAGTATGTTAAAGAATTTCTCTTAAATTTCCAGGCAGAAAAATACAACTTTTGGATGGAATTACCGTATACTTTTATGTATAAAATTTTCTTCTGGTTATCTTTTGAGTAGAGTATAAAATTAATATCTAGAGAAGAGCAATTTTAATGCATTTGACATCTGTATTGTCTCACAGAGACTATTGTACTATAGCCTGTTGTCCATGGTCCGTGACAAGTTTAGAAACAGATATGGAAAAGCTTCAGACTAGTCTGTTAATTTGATTTTAAATTCTTATGGCGTTAAATGTAGTTATCCCATTTACTGTATGTTTGGTATGCAGCTTCTGCTCTGAAGGTCATGTACAGCAGTTTAAATTCACCATCTCAGCTATCCCAGTGGAGTGCAACTGGTGATGATCCATGTGGGCAGTCTTGGAAAGGGGTTGTTTGCTCAGGCCAGCGAGTCACAGAACTGTGATACTCTTACCCTTTTTTTAACTTAAATGTATTTTTATTTCAGATGTCATCATTGATTCTGAATTTGAGTATATTCTTCCATCCTTTTCTTTCAGAAAATTATCGGGTCTTGGACTCTCTGGATCAATGGGTTATCAACTCTCAAGTTTGACAGCGTTAACCAACCTGTATGATCAACAGTCTTTTACGTTTTCTTTTTTCTTCTTCAATAAGTGTGGTGAATTTCAATTGCAAATGATATAGGACTCCAACGTTTTTAGTTGTTTGGGGTAATTCTTTATTCTTGTATGTAGTAAATATGTAACTACAGTGTTGTACTTTGATTAAATCCTGCAGAGATTTGAGCAATAATAATCTTGGAGGCAACATTCCTTATAATCTTCCTCCAAACTTAGAGAGATTGTACGTATCCTATATGCAATAATATCCTGCTTTTTGTTGATCTTCTTTCTGATTTGTTTATGATTTACATTCGCTGTTCTTTTGTGTGCAGAAATCTTGCAAACAATCAATTTACTGAAAATGTCCCTTATTCCATTTCTCAGATGAAATCTCTTAAATACCTGTGAGTAGGTTTGGAGTTAATTGCTTTGCCACAACTAAATGGCACGCTCAACTTTAATCTTTTAATTTTGTTTATTTACTGTTTTTTTTTTTTTTGGGGGGGATGTAGAAACATTGGTCACAATCAGCTTCAAGGTCAACTGAGTGACATGTTTGGACAGCTTCCTTCTCTCGCTACATTGTGAGTTCTTCGTCTCTGTGTGTGTGTGTGTAATAATGCAGTCATCAAATTCTTTGAAGGTTCTTTTAACTGCTCATTTGAGACGTGCCATTTCTTTCTCATGTTTATAAATTAATAAGCCCCTGGTCGATACAGATCAAATATCTCTTCTTTCCAGAAGTGCTTCCCACCTCATCAATTTGGTCTTGCTGAAAGTCATTGTGATGATAATTTTATTCTGTGTTTCAGAGATCTCTCTTTCAATACCCTGTCAGGTAACCTCCCTCAGAGTTTTAGCTCCCTTTCAAGCTTGAGTTCTCTGTAAGTATTGAAGAGATTATCTTTTGTGGTGTAACTATTTAAGCATGTTGTTTTGTTCCCTCATTATATTATCCATCCTTGTGCAGGTATTTGCAGAACAACCAGTTTTCGGGTACTATTGATGTTCTTGCCAATGTACCCGTTGATAATCTGTGGGTAACCGGCATATCAATGAATAGTAGAGAAATTATATTTATTCTTTCCTGCCATGAAATCTAACTGTTGTGTTGTTTGTGTTTGTTTTTCGTAGGAACATTGCAAATAATCGTTTTACCGGCTGGGTTCCTGAACAGTTGAAAAACATTAATCTGCAGTAAGCATTGGAGAGTACTATAAATTAATATGGTGGTTGTGTCCTCAGAAAGATTAAATTCCTGATGATCTGAATCATCCCCGTTGCAGGAAGGATGGTAACAGTTGGAGCTCTGGGCCTGCCCCTCCACCTCCACCTGGTACGCCTCCAGCCAGGAAAAATAACCCAAAACACAAATCTGATAGTAATAACAGCCATTCAGAAAGTGAAGGTGGAAGCAAGAAATCAGGTATAGGTGGTGGCGGCATAGCTGGAATATTGATTTCCCTGTTTGTTGTTGGGGGAATTGTTGCATTCTTTTTGGTGAAAAGAAGAAGATCTAGAAGGTCATCCTCGGATATAGAAAAGCTTGACAATCAGCCATTTGCTCCTCTTGCTGCTTCTTCCAATGAAGTACAAGGTAACCGTATGTTATCCATTTCATTATTCTCTTAAAATTGACATCCAACAATTGGAAAAACTTCTTTGTATGCTTGTTTTTTAGCTTTCTTTATGGGTATCACTTTGCTATACTGCAAATGAAAGGAATGTCTCTGCAAATGAGAGGGGGAGAAGGAGGGAGAGATGAGGCTGGTGGTAGAGAGCAAAAAATGAACAGAGGGAAAGATGAGGCTCAGGGTAGAGGGTAAAAATGAACATCTTAATATGGCTAACGAATTGCTCAAGTACACAATTTAATAGACAGATGCTCAACTTTCTAGTTCAATACCCAAATTCAAGTTCGAATGACAATAAAATTGCCATCTTTATCTCTGAGATTCAATATTTTGTTATGACAAGAATTTTTAACAGTTGGCATTAGTGCTAATGTTTGCATTTTTGTAAATTATATTGCAGAATTGAAGTCGGTACAAAGTTCCTCTTCCATCGACACAAAGACATTTGACACCGCTGTCTCCATAAATCTACGACCCCCACCAATTGATCGTCATAAATCATTTGATGAAGAAGACTTTTCAAAGAAGCCTGTTGTCGTCAAGAAAGCTGTTAAAGCTCCCACGAATGTAACATCATATTCTATAGCCGACCTGCAGATGGCTACCTGCAGCTTCAATGTTGAAAACCTCCTAGGTGAGGGCACTTTTGGACGTGTTTATCGAGCACAATTTGATGATGGAAAGGTATACTTTTCTTAACTATTAAATCCACTTTCACATGTAACTTTCAGGGCATGACAATCATTTTTTGACTTGTCTTTTTCTTTTTTATTCATAGTCTAGTCTGAGTTCTTGTTTTTGTCTAATGATGAATTACCTACTTATTGACGATTATGGTGAATGTATTGCATCTATGAGGGGAGAATATAAAGAAACTGTGTATGAATGGATGGGAGTTAATATACATCATGTACATGTAATGTCATTGCCAATTTGACCCTACAAAATGTTGAATGAATTAAAGTGTTGACCTCCTCTTCAGTGTACTAACCTTAAGAGAAAGTCAATAAGTTGCTAGCTGCAGGAAGCTTTTTTTTTTCCTCATTTGGAAATCTCCAGTGCATTGAAAATTTTGGACTTAACCACGTGGTTTCTTTTTAAAATGTCCTAGGTTCTTGCAGTGAAGAAAATAGACTCGTCTGCTCTTCCCAGTGAAATGTGTGATGATTTTATTGAGATAGTTTCAAACATATCCCAGTTGCATCACCCGAATATAATGGAGCTAGTGGGTTATTGTTCAGAGTATGGACAGCACCTGCTAGTGTATGGGTTTCGTAAAAATGGTTCACTGCATGACTTCCTGCATCTGTCGGATGAAGACAACAAGCCTTTGATATGGAACTCCCGGGTTAAGATTGCTTTGGGGACTGCACGTGCACTGGAGTAAGTTGTTCCTGAATAATTGGTTTTCCTGTTCAAACAAAAGTTGGGGCTTCAAATTAACAAATCTTTTTCCTTAAACCTTATAATTGTTGTATGGCAAATATTTGGAGAACTTCCTTCCCCCTCCCTCTCCTTTTCAGCTATTGATCTTTTTATGTTTGTACAGATGGTGTAGTTTATGCTTCACCTGAATGAATATGGAAATAGGAACTACAAACCCATATCCTAATCCCATTAGCAGAAAGAATATCAACGCAAAAGTTAGCATCTGTTAATTGTACTCACAAAGTGACTTTTCAGGTACCTGCATGAAGTCTGCTCACCGTCGGTTGTTCACAAAAATATCAAGTCGGCCAACATATTACTGGATAATGAGCTCAATCCTCAACTTTCTGACTGTGGCCTGGCAAGCAATATGCCAAATGCAGATGAGGTGAATTTTGAAAATGATGCATACTATTGTTTATACTCCATCAAATATCCTACTTTTTTGTTTATCTTCTGAAAGGAAAATTGTTAATCTCGCCCACCGTACAATCATCTGGTTCAAAATTTGCTTGGTGTTAAATACTGCTAAATCAACCGGCATAGTTCTAGAAGTCTTAACATCTACCATTTCACCGCGTCATAAATTGTTTCTGCTTACTATCAATAACTCAAAAAAAAAATAAAGGGATGTCTACAGTCTATCCATATGCATTGTGTATGAGTTAACAGACCTCTGCCCTTGAGTTGGTTTTCTAGTGGCATACCAAACTTCAGAGCCTTTCATGTGCAGGCATTGAACAATGATGCTGGTTCTGGATATCGTGCGCCTGAGGTTGCCATGTCTGGTCAATATAATATAAAAAGTGATGTCTACAGTTTTGGGGTTGTTATGCTGGAGCTTCTTACTGGACGTAAACCATTTGATAGGTGAAGTATTGACACTTAAATAACATTATATTCAATAATTCCCAAGAATCTGGGAGAACCATGAGATATTTTGCCATTTTTTAATTAATATGTTAAATGCATATAATTGGCAGCTCAAGGCCAAGATTGGAGCAATCTTTGGTTCGATGGGCAACACCTCAGCTCCATGACATTGATGCCCTTGCTAAAATGGTTGATCCAGCACTCAAAGGGCTCTACCCAGTCAAATCTCTCTCCCGTTTTGCAGATGTCATTGCTCTTTGTGTCCAGGTAAGTTAATAGTCTTGGTTTCATTCCTGTTTTGCTTCCTGCAATGAGGTTCGGATCCCTTGACTCACTGGCTTGTGCAGCCGGAACCCGAGTTTCGACCACCAATGTCTGAAGTGGTTCAAGCATTGGTTCGGTTAGTTCAGCGAGCCAACATGAGCAAAAGGACGATTGGAAATGATCAAGGACCCACTACCCCTCGAGGAGGCAACCAAGATACACAAGACTACATGTAGTCTTGAATCTTCCAAGTTCTTGCTTTCTTGATTTGGTGATAAAGGCAGCCCAACTAAGCAGTTATCTGTGGTTTTTTATTTTCTTCTCAAGACCAAAATCGCAGAATTACTTTTTCTTGTCTGTGCCATAATATGATACCAATTTAGTTGTTTCCATATGTTAATATTACATAATTGAACCAGTTCTTTCATCATCCATTGTGCCGAACTTGAATTACAGGTTGATTCACACATCCCTTTTGCGATAAGTGTTGCCTTTCTTGGGTACAATTTTTACCTAACACCTTACAAATGAGTTAGTCCACCAGACTAAGTGGATAGATAGGGGCCTGCCTATGTTACCGAATCTGTAACGTACAGGGTGGGCAAATCCAATCTAACCCAATGGACTCAATTCAATTTAACTTAATTTAATTTTGATGGATTGGATTGATTATTGTAGGTTAATTGGATTAATTTTTTCGGCCCTAATTAATAATTTGGTTGGGTTGGGTTAATTTTAATGAACCCATCTAATCCAACATAATCCACGTAAGTAAGAATATTTATTTATTTTAAAATTGATTAAATATTTTAGTTGAGTCTGTGACTATTGATTGACGTGGTAGCATATGATTGTTTGGTAAATTTATTATCCTATAAGTTTGATTTTAAAAGTAAGAAACACTTACCAGTATATAATTATAAATCACTTTTATTTTATTACAAGACATGATGCTAGTTAATTATCTAAAAGATCATAATTTGTAATTCAAAAAAAAGATGTGGAAAATTAAGAATAAAATCTAGAAGTTTATTGTCAAAATTTTCTTAATTTTAAGATAATTTATTTTATATCTTTTTTTATCGAATACTAGATCGTGAATGAAATTTTCATATTATAATATATTTATATTTAATTTTAATAAATTTCATTTCAAATTTCATATCTTTTTTTTAATTTTATATTTAATTTTGATTTAATTTTTAAATTTTTAACCCGATTAACCCAATCTAATAATTTAAGGATTTGATTGAATTAGGTTAAACATATTTATTGAGTTGAGTTAGATTAATTTTATTTCAACCCATTTAATAGTGGGTTGAGTTGAATTCTCACAAACCCTACTCAATCTAACCCAACCCAATCATGCCCACTCCTAGTAACATACGCACCAATAAAATGGTGGGTGAATGGAGGATGGGTCCACCTGGACCCACCTCCCATCACTCCTTGTGGGTGTGCCTGCGTTACAGTAGGAAAAATGAAAGATATCAGCAGTTACACAATTGAGTTCAATGTCCACATTGTTTTTTAAATTATAAATTTATTTTCTCTCTATGAAAATAGGAAATGTCGGGAAGGGAAAAAGAACATTAGAAAAGAAGTGTTCATAAAATAATTTAATTGAATGCTTTAACAAACATTCGAAAATCCAGATAATTATGAAATCATACAAAATGGTTCTTTAGAGGGCAAAATGTTACACAAACACAGCAAGTTTAAACAACAGAGAATCAAATAGATGGAACAGCCTCTCAAAGGAACTACATAATCTTGGATAACCCTTTGAGGCAGAACAATTGCTTCCAAGCATCTCTCCAGAAAGAAAAACATCTCAATCAATTGTACACCATATATTTTGGCGTTGCACTAAACTTTTGATATCCCTTGATGACTTTGTTCACTGCATCAAGGAAGTCTTTCTCTGTCACTGTTTTTCTTCGTGCCCGGATGGCGTACATCCCAGCTTCTGTGCATACACTCCTTATGTCAGCTCCTGAAATAGCAAACCCATATCAGAAATCTCATAATGTCTCTAAATGAATGGTTAGTCGGTGCGTACTAATTAATGCTAAAGAGGTCCCAAGCATATCAATAAAACCCAATACATAAATCAATTTTGCAGCGAAGACTTATCCCTTTAAGGAACACAGCACAACAAAGTTTTGGAAAGGGGACACTTGCCGGTGGAATTGGGGCAAAGCCTAGACAAGAGCTCAAAGCGGATATCTCTTTCACAGTTCATTGTTCGCGTATGGATCTTAAATATCTGTGTCCGACTCTCCAAATCAGGAAGGCCAAACTCAACCTTACGATCTAATCGTCCCGGACGCAACAGGGCCGGATCAAGTGTGTCAGGCCTGAAAACCAAAACAACACAGAGTACAAATGTAAGCATTGTGAGTGAAACAAAACTTGTCGCTAGAGGCAAAATCAAGAATAACGCCATGATAAATAAATGGTGCAACTTCACATTTTTCCACCACTAACAAACAATAAAATTGCAGGACCCATCAGCCATCTTTTCTCATCCACTGACCCCCAAAACATTATGAACTTATGTATCTAGCATAACTGTGGAAAGGCAACAAATAGTAAATGAATCCATGCAGACCAAAAAGGGTCATATTATATGAATATTGCTAGGGTCGAGGATATGATTCAAGAGGAACTGCCTGCACTTCATAAGAGGATAAAAGACAAGGTTGACAAGTAAAAATGAGGTACAAACTTCATGCATAACAAGTGTCCTATGAACAGAAGCATCTTCACCTGTTTGTTGCCATTAGGACTTTAATATTTCCACGAGCATCAAACCCATCAAGCTGATTCACAATTTCAAGCATTGTGCGTTGGACCTCGTTGTCCCCACCAACACCATCATCAAAACGTGCACCTCCTATAGCATCAACTTCATCGAAGAAGACGATACAAGCCTTCTTTGAACGTGCCATCTGCAGCAGAAACATTACATAGTTAGGTTAAAAGGCAACATGCAAAGGAATCATCGTTCATGAAAAATTATGAAATACAATCAAGGCTTCAAACCTGAAATAGTTCGCGAACCATACGAGCTCCCTCACCAACATATTTCTGTACAAGCTCACTCCCAATCACACGAATAAAACAAGCATCAGTTCTGTTTGCTACAGCTCTGGCTAATAATGTTTTACCGGTGCCTGGAGGACCATAGCATAGAACACCCTTCGGAGGATCAATTCCAAGCTTTACAAATTTCTCAGGATGAAGCATAGGTAGCTCAACAACCTAAAAGAAACCAAATTCCCTAACATAAGTACCACTTGCCATTAAAATTGCATCATCTCTCTACTCAATTATACATTCATTATATGCTTATGTTGTTCAAGTAATGTATATTTATTGGATAACCAGAGAAACAAAATGATTAAAAGTAATAAACAAGAAAAAAACCATCTATACTAACTTCTCGCATCTTTTCAATCTGCTCCTTGCATCCACCAACATCATTATACGTAACATCTGGCTTCTCTTCCACAGTCATCATGGTCACACTTGGATCAATTTTTGGAGGCAAAGGAATTTGAATCTGATATTTATTTCTGTCAACCCTGCAATGACAAAACAATAGCAAACCCATCAAATCTACATAGTTTCACCATCCATTGAATAAGCTATTTACAACCTCAAGCCATATACCCAATTATTTCAAGAAATTGCTTCCCACCTTCAAACAAAATCAGCATTGACAGATATATCTCAAGCTAATAAAGCACATGCATTTGCGTTTCCCAATTTATCATACACATTGACTTGAGATACTATATCACTTAGAAAAAAGATATGACCATTTACTCAGCAGTAGAACTTATATTGATATCAACATGACTCATGAAAATATGGCATACTTGCCCAAATATATAAAATATGACTCATAAGAGTCTCATAAGAGTAAAATGAAATTAATTTGAGACAAAATACTGTCTAAATGCTCATCACGAGAATTATAAAACCACGTTAATTGAAAAGTAGGAAACTTACCCCACACGCATGCCCTCTTCTATATCGGTTGGGGAAACTTTGTCACCAAGTCCAACAACAAACTGAAGAAGAAGTTAAAAAAATACAAAAAGCTTCAATAAACAGAAGCAGATGAAATAGTTTCTTGAACTAGCGAATATTCATTCTTGAACCAAAACAAAAATAAAAGGAAAAACAGAAAGAAAAATATATGATTCATAGAGAAACCTACAATCACCATAAGAAGAGAAAAGGAAACCATAGAAAACAATGTATACCTTTGCAATCTGCTTAACATTTATAACGTATTTGGCATCTTCAGAGTTTGGATTGATTATCTTGGTGCATCTTGCTACCTACTCAAACAAAAGAAGCTAATGATTAAGAAACACTTAAAAAAAGTACAGTAATTTTCAACCTTATTCCAACAATAAAATACCTGAAGAGGCTGCTCCTCTTGCATCATCTGCTTATCCGACACAAGATCCCACTGGCTAGGTGCAGCTAATCCCGTATCAGACTCCTTAATACCTATTCAACAAAGAGCAGTAAACTAAAAAAAAAAAAAGTCTGCTGCAAGCAAACAACCAAGTTAAAATTTCATACCACACAGGTCATAAGTTAAAATTTCATACCACACAGGTCATTGACCTTCTTGGCCATATCCTTTATTTCTTTCTCCGCTTTCTTAATGCTAGTAGAATAAGGTCCTAAACCCTGTATAAAAAACAAACTTTCGCCATAAGAAACAAAGCCTCAGCTAATCCCTAATCAAATATTAATTCCAAGTACAAATTTATCAATTCCATTACATCCCCGCACTCAAAACAATCTCATTAGGTGCAAACTTCAATCTTTTCAACAAACCCACAAAAATTAACACAATTACCAAAACCCCATCTCAATAAAACACCAACACAAGAAAAATCTGCTATAATTACGTTCCCAAATAAAGTAAAAACGCTAATTTCACAACTAGATCAAAGAAAGACAACCAAAAAAGAAAAAAAAAGTTTTCGAAAGAAAAGAGACGGTACATAGGTTTTGAGGAGAGCGATATCGTCTTCATCGAGAGGCCTAGGATTTTTCTCGTCCTTGATCTCATCTTCCGGCTCCGGTGCCATTGCTTTGCTTCCCTTTGCTAGCTTGCAGGACTGACGATTTGAGATTGCTTGCAGAGAAATAAAAGTGTTTCTAATTTGTTTTTTCGGCTTCCTAGGCTGACATTTATAGAGTAATGATGTTTATTAAATTAATTCGTTTATGCTTGATATTGAGCGGCCCAAATTGAGATTGGTTTCAGGCCTTTGACGGTTTGGGATTAAGCCAATTTTGGGCTTTGAAGACTTAACAAAACTGACGTATTTGAAATTGGGCCTAAAAGACGCTTAAAAAACGCGTTTTCTTATCGGTTTCTTGGGTTTTATGAAATAAATACTGCCTACTCGTTCCCAACTACAGAAACGTTTTTATGCTTCACCTTCAGACTTCAGTTCAAAGTTCAACCCAATTCCCAATCCCCGCCCAAACTTTTTAGTTACTCCAATTAGCAGTGCTGCTCAAACCCAATTAATAAAATTGATTTTATAAAATTTGTTGACTTTGCGGGACTTAATTTGAAATCAGTATTGGCTCAAGAACACGTTGGCAAGAGAGAAGCTGGTGCATTGAAAATGATATTTGATTTGAGTACTCCTTTATTTATGCCTACTCATTTTGTTTGTTCGCACAGGCGCAAGCAGCATGATTCAACAACTGCTGCTATCTAATTGGTTTCATTTTTTTTCATAAAATCCGTGCCCACATTGCCAGTTGGCTATAAATGGAGGGTCTTGGTCAGCCAAAAAAGGTAAAATCTAAGAATTTTCCTGAGGTTGTTGAACTATGTCCATGGCTATGGCACTAAGAGTGGCTCAACTTGGGCAGTCCTTTGTGCCATAGCCATTGACACAGTGATCTACAATCTCCTGTTGAAACAGGCTGTTGTGTTTAAGTGTTTTCTTTGCACTGTCTTTCTCTCATCGACACTACTTTTTACCTGGCATCTCCATAGTCATGTTTTTGTACAAGGAATCGTTGTCTTGTTGGGAAACAAAAACATTTGTGTTGCTATTAATCTTTGTCCTGTTTTTATCAAAGGAATCAAGTCTGAATATCTGGTAAAGTTTATTTGTGATACTCCTCACTGCTCAGATGTCTCGTATTAGACCGCACAACCAAAACAAATGATTCTGGAATCTGCTATGGCGTCCTACTTGCAATAGAATTCATTCTCGTGACAACAATTTGTCAAGAGAATAAATAATGAAAAATGAAATCAATGCCATATATGTAAGGTTCTTTATTCCTGAATAAAAAAGAATAAGGATTCATAACTCCATCATTAATAAATACACCCACCAAAAGCACAAATACTTGACGTTTGTAAAGATTAATAAATAAAGACAAACAATGATTCTGACCATAATACTTGCCAACGAGAATCTGCATCAAATATGAAAACATTAAAAAAAAAATGGTTGAATATGCGTAGTTATTGAACACTCTTCAAAAAGGAATGAACAGAGAAAATATTTTCATCAAAATGTCGTCAAAGTAAATATGCAAGTTGCATTCTAGAATACAAAACATGTCGGCTAAGTAATTATGCAAGTTGCATTCTAGAATACAAAATAAATCCAACTACATTGAATCCCTATACTTTAAAACATCAATCGTGTTCAACCTATAGATCGTGCAGATATTTAAAATAGCACATTTACTGAGACCATCATCAATTTTGTCTCCACTGCGAATAAGTTCTTCGAGTTCTCCAGATGGGACCAATACCTATTGATAAACAAAATAAAAAAGCTAAAACCTCTGCAACTGTAAGAAGATAGAGAGCCATGGCTGATGGCACAAGCTAGCAGCCAGAAGTAAAGCATTACAAAATAAGTTAGTTGGAAGATATCAAAGAAACAAGCAGTGTTAAGTCACTGCTGGTAGACTTCTAGCAGAGAGAGGAATTTTAAAACAGCAAAGTTTTCAACCCAATCCTTCAAACATGGCCATGCCTAGGCATAAAGGAATATGTGAAACCACATGTACTAACTTTGGAATTCAAGAAAATTCCAAGTCTTATCGCTCCGTTAATTCCATATGATTCTTAGATTGAATCGTCATATCTGAAAAGAAATGCGGAAAGAATAACAAAGAGATCCAATTCACATGATAGAGTCAAAATGTAATTTTAGGGAACTTATACGGCATATACTGTTGGGAAAAAAAATCAAAGCAAAGGTTGATATCCTAAGAAAACTGAAATAAATTTTAGAATAAAGCTCGTCAGTCATCATAATTCATATCAAGCCATGAACAATAAAACAAAATATATTCCGCCAGAAGGTTCAAGTAAACAGAAATATTTTTGGAAAGAATCCACACAGAATTTTAGAACTTCAAAACATAAGCAACCACAATACACACTATGCCCTTAAACAAAGTAATTTTTGAGACATACAATAATATTACAATTTGTTATGTAAATTTCCAAAAGCACTTACCGATGCAGCACCTTGCAAATTGCTGGTTTCATGCTCAGAGTTATTATGCTCAGCTTCACTCCCCTTCACATTAGAAAAACCAAAGTTCTGAGTATGTGAATCATTTGAGACTAACTGAACCAGCTTCTCACTTCCCTGCAATGGTAAAGTAACTATCTAAAGGAAAAGAATAGATAAGAGAACCGGAATCATGCAATGCATAAAAGGCGCGGGACCCCAATATCAAAGTGAATAAATAATGAATAAATGTTATCATCTTATGTAGAAGCCAATTGGGAGCTACATATTTGTTATATAGTAGTAGATAAATACATCTAACTAAGTTTTAGTTGTGTTCAGAATGTCAAGCACACCTGGAGAGCTCGCCAATGTGAGTAAGTACGATACAAGACCCAAAAGAATGGCACGTTGGGCAGAGGCAAAACCTATATAACAAAGATAACAAGAATGTAGTAGAAAAAGCATTAATAATATGCACAATAAGATTGTGCGAAATTAAAAAATATAGCTTCATTCCTTTCACTCCCTCCACACTTTTTTTTTCTTTTGATAGGAAACATATTTCACTCCCTTCCGCTAATCTGTTTTCACAGTGATACGATCCCAAAATCTTGTGTAATATCACTTAGTTGTAATCAAAAGTTAAATTCAAAATCCAATATGTAAACAGAACTAATTGTATAAAATCTGAAACTAATATATACTTACAGAAAACACAAATGTCAATGGAAGCAAAGAAACAGAACCGTATAAGTATTTCTTGTGGAGAATGGTACCCCTGATAATGAGAAAGCACCGAGTCTGAGATAGATATTGCTGATTTGAATAAAGCTGATATAGTCTAAATAATCAATACCTAGAACCTTTCCCCCCCTCCCCCCCTTTTAAAATGGTAAGGGGGTGGACAAAGCCCAAATTCATTTTTTAGCCCCCTACCTCCCCCAAGATTCAAACCCGGGTGGCCAGCCAAATAAAGCTGCTTGAAAACCACTCAGCCATGCCCTTGGGGGCAATCAATACATAGAACTTCAAAGCTCTTAGCTTAAAGAAGTAAAACCACATGCTTCTAGTTGTAGAGATATCAATTAGGTAATTCATTGTTAAAACCTAAAGCTTTGCACTTGCTAATTGCCATATTTATCTGAATTTCTATTCTTTATGTTAATCCCATAAGGGGCACGTGTGCTCTCCGGAAAATTTCTCTCAGTAATGCTCAGTTATGCATCAGATACTACATTCTTTTGTCCTATTTACTCAAACTTAAGTTATTTCAGTCCAGAAGATGTACAATCTATTGAGAAAGTTCAAAAACTATCAAACATAGCCTACAGAACAAAACATAGCCCAGAGAACAACTTTTTAAAGTGTTGAAGGATTTAGGCATCATTAGATAATTTGGGCATTTGAGGCCACAGAAGATTATAGAATCATAATACCCTCTAACTATTGAAAATATGTCAAAAAATTAAAAAAAAGGGAAAAGAGATTACCTCACGGCAATATGTCGTAACCTTCGGCGCACCAGGCGTGCATTTAAACTGCGATGTTGTGAAAAATTCATATGAAGACACGAAAAGGAATTTAGAAAACAATTAGAATTCAAATCCTAGATCACATTCTTCATTCACATCCCTTCTTAGAGAAAGTAGCCATGTGGCAAATATGCCATCTTATTGGAATAAGGATGCACGCATCAGCCGAATACAATCAAAATTAGAAGAGAATAGCATTGTCCTAACCAGGAGAAAGACAAGAGGATTACCATGATATATTCAGCTAAATGATTGATGTCTGAACAGGAATATAAAAGAGCATAGTCGACAGAAATATGGTAAGAGAAAACAATAATATAATAATAAACCTTATAATAACAACGACCTAATAACTAATGCTACAACGGAGCCTATTAGATTGAATATTTTCATCTCATTTATGAAACCTCATTTTCACACTAAAGCAGCTGAAACAGAAAAAGAACCTTGAGGGATAAGTAACTTCAACTTGAGAAACCTCCTTGGATATGGATTTCAAGAACATCTCAGACGGCTTTACCCCTGACAATAACTTCAATCCCAATCTACAGCAACAACAAACCCAATTACAAGCACCACCAACCAAAAAAAATTTAAAATAAAAAAAAAGAACTTCGGAAAATACCCATGAATCTTATTCTTCATTGACCCGTGAGGCGCCTTCTCCAGGCCAATCCACGCGTTATTCATCTATTAAGAAACAAACCCAGAAGAGCATTTGAATCAAATGTACAAAATAAGAAACGAAGATTAAAACGTTCTGATGGAAACCTTATGAGAAACGAAATCTACAACAAGTTCGACATTGTTGGAGTTGTGTTGCTTGGAAGAAGTGAGGTTGTGCCATAGTTGTTTGAGAGTTGTCGGAGTGTTAGAGGACGACGCCGTTTCAGGTGATAATGGGTCCGTGGATCTGCTAAAGCACCAGATTCTGCCTTTGACTGGGAACACAACCAATCTCGCTCTCATCACTCCGTGTATTTTCTTGCACTCTTTTAAAATCCTTTTTATATGTTCCTGTTTTTTTGTATATGCTTTTTTTTAATTTGTGCGTATATTCTGAAACGAAATGAAAATGATCTTTTGACAAATGAAATAAAGTAAATAGGAGAGGAAGAACCTGAAGCGGCGGCCTTGTTATAAAAACTAAGATACCATCTTCTCCCACTAGTAATTTGTAAACTCTAAACCCTCCTTGAATCTTACCTCACTCCACTCCACAAGAGTAAAAATAAAAGTTAGTAATATTTTTAATGGACTTGCCTAAATCAAATAAAGCTTGAGATATGATTTTATTGGTTGAAATGAATATGTATGGCTTATTTATTATATTAACATCTAAAATATGAATATTACATCAAGATCCAAACTACTTAAATATTAAAATATTTACCATTACTCTTTTCTATTTTTATTTAACATTATTTTTTTTTTAATTTTTCACTTATATCTAAGTGAGGTATTAAAATACATCATAAATAATATAACTGACTAATAATTGTATCCACTGTGTATCACATTTCCTTAAAAAAATTAGCGTACAGCTACTGACTGTTGGGTGTGAGCTGACTCAGCCGAGTCATGTGGTGCATTTAGATTATGATTCAGCATTTCCCACTCATTCAGTTGCAACTGCGGACTAAATTAGCTACACTAAGTCGTGTTGTTGAAGTAATAATTATGTGTTACCAAGTAATTTACATTGTTTGATTTACAGAAAATAACGAGTTCAAGGGAGGCTACACATCAGGGATTTTCTGCTGAGTGTCGATGTGAAACTGTTATACGCCTGTATAAAACTTATTGTAACTTTTAGCAAATAATTATATTAATCCAAAGTAAAAATCGATTTCTAAATTAAGTATTTACCAATCACTTTAATTTTTTTAACATATTCTACAAATGCAGTCAATAAGAATCTGCTGATAGGGGCTAGTGGAAGCATCCGAGATGTTATCATCCACTAGCCCACCGGTCAGCAAATTGATGCACAGCAAAAGTGGTCAAATGTTCTAATTCATATTTTACAAGTGTAACAAATTAGATCCTTCCCAAAATCTTACAGACACCCCAAAATGAAAAAAAAAAAAAGGAAAAGAAACCAGCAAAGTTTTCTGCATTTGCTGCATCAATAATCATCATGGGTGGAAAATTAAAATCCAGAGATATTTATTTCCAAGAGATACAAAATAATGAGTTGAGTAAGAGACCAAATTCACAAGTACCGAGTGTGCAACACAAAAACCATTCTCTAAACACTGGCTGACAAATGAAATAATCTAAAAAATAGAAGTGACACTCTACATGACATTATCATACAATAAAATAAGTGAAACAAAATTTAAGACTAGGAAGCTATTATCATACACTACTACAATACATGTTACAAATTCCTGTGCCCATTGAACTTAAGATGCAGACAGAGAAAGCAGCTTAAATCACAGAATGTACTAATCTGTCAAATTCTGTACTTCTTCTTTATTCATTCTCCGCTTTAAAGTTTGGCTCTTCACCTTGGCAAAGGTACTCATCACATAAGGAAGTTGATCCCCAGTCCTTCCGTAGCCGCATGATATCCTCTGTGAAAGTAGATCCAGAAGCTCCAATGAACACATTAGACATGGCACAGATCGTCTTATCAAGCATAGCTTCCACCTTCAATTGAAAAATTCAAGGAATACATGTCAATACAAGTAAATCAAGCCAAAAAACTAGAAAGATTAATTGAGAAACTTGTCAAAACATAACTGCAATTTGCAAGTATCAAATTATTCGTTAAATTTTCAAAGGGATGGGCAAACCCATTGAAGATTTCTTGGACTTAATCCACATGTGGGAAAAATGAATGCTCAGCATTTAACTGAAAATAACAAAGTAATAAATCCCAAGGTACTGCCTAAAAATCTCTATGGAAAACCTACAATGCAACTCTTATTTCATAGAAAAAGGTGGCAAGGGGAGGAACCGCCAAAGCCAATCCCCACCTCAAGAATAACACTTTGCAGTAGAACAAATACAAGGTAAATAAACTCCATGTGTGTTCTTTTGACCAGATAAAAACTTTGGGAATATTTGTTAAAAAATAATTAAAAAGGAATTGAAAGTGAATTCAATCAGTAAGAATCCCCACACACAAGCCACTTAGAGAAAGTATGGCAGTATAGTTTCACCTGAGAGTCATCCTCAAGATGATGTCTGTACAATAAAGCATCCCACTTTTCAGCTGAATTACGAGGAGGTCGCTTAACAAGTGGTACAGTCTTCCCATTCAACACAACTAGCGACTGCAGCAAACTAGTTTCACTCTCTGCTGCGTCTGTGGAAAGATATATAACTGGAGCATTGGCCCTCTCAGCCAGCCGAGTGATGCAATCCGCAGCTTGAGGGATAGGGTAAAAGCAACTAGGCTTTTTAGCGTTGCTGTCAAAATAACCAACAATCAACATTTTAGCAGTTAACTAGAAACAACAGGGAACAAATAAAAAGGAAAAAAGAAAACATACCAGAACTTCAAAAAACCATGGCGTCTGAAATGAAGAGCAATGAAATTACTCCCCAAGAAGGTCTGGACAAAGCGCTGAGCAGTAACCATAATAAGCCTACTAGGTTCAATCAAAGTCTTACACTTGTGATTAATAGGGCCGCCCGGTTGCATAACCCAATCATGTTCAACATCAGCATAAAATAAATCTCCAACGGCAATGACATCATCATTGGACTTAAACTTTCCCTCAATATCTTGAACAGTCTTTTTACTGGGCTTCCTTGTATCCTCATTCTTCCAAACGGCTTCAGTTTTCCCCATAGATAAACCCAACTGTTTCAACTTTTTAATATGTTCATCATCAACAAAACATGGCTGAGGCAACCCGAAATAACATAGAAACCTATCAATGTGGGCATGATTCTTCTTCATTTCCATAAAATCTTCAAATGTCACCACTACTTTTCTACCCAAACAATCATTAATATGCTCAATATCTAACACTCTACTGTACTGATAATCGAACTTAGAACTTGGAATCACCAACACACGATTCAACAAAGCAGCTAAAAACATATGCTTTTCTAAGCAAATCAAATGATTCGACATTTGGCCAGACAAACAAATGGCAAACAAGAACTTATCCGATTTGGGTTTCCATTCAACTGTTTTCTTGTTCGGAACGACTGAATCAACCTTTCTACAGCCGTCGAGGCCCCAGACGGCGTCGTTCGGGGTAAAGTTTGAAACTTTATGCGAAGACAAGAGAATTTGCTCGATTTGCTTGTTCAATGAAATCTGATTAAGCAGCGCAGACTTAGCGTCTTGAAAGAATGGATTATTAGTGTTGTTGCCGTAGCTGTTATTAACAAACGAGTGGTTCCATAAAGAGAGGAGGTGCGATTGTTGCTGTTTAAGCAAAGACAAGGCGCGTAGCTCGGACTCGCGCATGCGGTCGGCGAGGGCGTCGAATCTGAAGTTGATGTAATTTCCGGAGAATAGACCACGTAGGTTGACGGAGAAGTAAAGGAGGATGATTAAGAGAGGGAGCGAGAGAGCGAAGAGATACCTTTTGTTGTTGAGTTTCTTGAAGTCGAAGGTGAAACGACGTCGGACTGGGGAGGAGTGAGGGAAGTCGTCAACGTGGAATGTGGAACGGCGTCCGCCGTGTTCTTCGTCGTCGTTGTTGTCGGAGGTTGGGAGTCGGTGGTTGCCGTGCTTGGCGTCGTTTTGATGGATCAAAGTCTCGCGATCGTCGTCGTCGTCCGATGAATCTCTCTCCATTTTGTTGATCTTTGTTGGAGACGGCTTCAATGCTGTACGGCGATATTTGTAATGTTCGGTATGCGGTGGTTGTTGGTTAGAAATTGGAATCGGAGATCTGAAGAGGTGGTTACTCACTGATTACTGAGTGAGAGAAAAGAGTGGAATTAAAAAAAAAATAAAAATGAACATCGGTCGGTGGATGATCCACTCGATAATGACCCGTTACCGGCTTACCGAACTCGGATTTGGCCCGACTTGACTGTTACCACCCACGTGGATCGCTGGGATTGGCCAGGTCATTAATGATAAATTCTCAGTGGTTAATAGCATCAGAGTCCCTATTCTTTAAAATTATTACAATGAAGGGCATAGTTTTGGTT
This sequence comes from Clausena lansium, assembly GCA_030449835.1. NCBI lineage: Eukaryota > Viridiplantae > Streptophyta > Magnoliopsida > Sapindales > Rutaceae > Clausena > Clausena lansium. Next base: position 5,896,648 of record JASUUF010000369.1, read on the forward strand.
TTACTTTATATAGATCCTTCTTATCAAATTGTATGTGAAAAACCCGTTAATTGTCTTTTGCGCAGGAAACTTTGAAACAAACGAGTCTCGACTCCTGCTAATTCCGGGCTGAACTTCATTCACAAGTTTGCGCAAGTGAAATCATATAAGAAAGACGCAATTCTTGACATCCCACAACTTTGTGAAACTGTAGCTAGTCTGACATTGAATGGGGAAACTAGATGTGATAGATACAACATTGGCTTACAAGCAATAGCAATGCTGCAAGTGTGCCAGTATTAACCAAAAGCTCTAACAATTACAGAAATTACATGAATAAAATCCTATGCTCTAAGATTGCTAGGGTCAAAACAACTGCCACCATGTTCACTCTGCTCAATGAGCTTAGATGAAAACGGAGCATCCAAGAGATTCATGGGGTTTTATAAACAGGCATACTTCACGCTCCTTCTGTCACTTCAACAAGCCTCCCACGTACCCACTTTTTAGTTACAGTTTCTGGCTTAGAAAGTTTCTCCACTTCAGTATTCTCAACTTCTGATCCATTGGGCTGAGGATTCTTTTCATATTCACTAGTTCCATTTAGTTCCAAATAGCCAAGATGAGTTGCTGAATCAGACTGCATCATTAGACTCTCCAAATTCAGTGTCTGCAAACTATATCCATTTGAATTCGTACAAAGAATTTCCTCACCATTCAGTTTACCGGGCATTGTGAAACTAGCAAAATTGAAATCCTCATCTTTACCGGGTGCTAGTGTTTGGTTTCCATTTACTCTTACTAGTAGGTCCACAGCTCCATTTTCTGTTTCTTCAGTTTCCTTCTCTTCCTGACTAACTAATTCAGCTGAGACAACAAAAGGAAAGCCATCATTTTCATTATTGGATGTGATCTGCCCAGTTTCTATGGATTCTATTGATTGAATTGCTTCAGCTATAAGCTTTCTGCTTTCAATTAAGGAAGCTCGAGCAATAGGGCTCTTCACTGCAGCAACCTCGAGGGCCTTTGCAGCCTTCTCAGCTTCAGCAATTAACAACCTGCAGCAGAATGTCATATAATATAAGCATTAATGATGAAAAGAATAACACCAAAACTTCAAACTCAAAGGTTAGAGCTTTGCATTTGAACAACAAAATAGTACAGGCACAGATCAATTAACTAACCTTGCTCGTTCAATGGCTTCAGTTTTCTTAGATTCTGCAGCTGCTCTATGTGCTCTAATGTTTTTTATCATCTCCAGCTTGGAACTTGCAGAAGGATCCTTATAAAAGGGCCTATTACTGCTCCGCAGCTTGAACTTCTCAATTTGTTTGTTAGGCTCATTCCTAGGAGAACAGTCTGTATCAGTTTCTTTTTTCCTTTTGAGCGTTTGTTTTGAGGGCTGTGTAATGGCTCTAGGCTTTCTCTTTGGCTTTCTTCCAACTCCAACCGGTACACCATGAAATTTAGACAGGCCAGCACAAACCCGTTCACGGTATTCCTAGGAGAGGAAAGGAAAAAAAAAAAAAAAAAACTCAAACTAAAACTGTTTACCCAATCAAAAAAAAATGAAAAATGCTTATTAATTTTTGCCAGCATGAACCAAAAACATAGCTGCGGTGTGAAGTGTATTTTCAGTCAGGTTCAAGACAGACTGCTAGAGAGCGCAAGTCATATTTATTATGTTCAAAACTATCCCATATTTGGGTGAATGTGTTGTTTTCACCATCTTTTCCAGACAAGATGATGTTGGACAAGTAAATCCTGAAAACTTCTCCTTCTCTATAGCTATTCAACATAATTGTTATGTTCACATACACCTTCAACTTAAGCCAGGTTTTCGAAATAAAATTTGACAAGAATAGGTTCCGTTTCGTATTCTTCAATGATTTTTGGTGAATTCCTTGTAATTACTATTTGAGGCTTTCTTAAATTGTGTTCACAGTTTGTTATTATGTCAACTCTTGCACGCTGGAAATGTGCTTATGCTGCAAAGGTACATGCACCAAAAATTTCCCCAGAGTAAAAAAAACATTGACCATGCACACTCTGAATACTGCAAGCACTTACAGGATCGGCCCATTTGGCAGCAATTGCTTCTGCAATCTTCTTTCTTTGTTCAGGGGACTTCGGAGCTCTCTTGCTACCTTTTGTCCTAGGCATTGATTTCCTCTGTTCAACAATCTCCAACCACTCCTTCTTAAGTTGTTCATCCAAGATGTTATAAGAATACCATTGCAACTCTTCCTCACCAGCAAGGCCCCTTCTAGCAGCTTCTGCAATCAAGTTCTGCCACTCGAAATAGCAACTTTCCTGCACCATCAGCTTTCCTCGGCGCCTTTCCCACCCCATACGCACCCCAACCCCAATTTTCTTCTTAGTCTCTTCACTGTAAGAACATTAAGAATAGAAGGAGCATATTTGTTCAAAGGTATGAAGAAAAAGTGCAAAATCAAAATTCAAAATCGCACAACTTAAATTGAACTCTTTGGAAACCCACGAACAAGCAGAATTTTAACTTATATCAGCATACTCAAAATGTAGCAAGGAAGATGGTAATTACTACCAACCTCTGAGCATGTCCAAGGTTAACTAATTTCATTCTGATCTGCACAGAAAAATTATATTGTAAGAATAGCCAAATTTATGCAATCAGAATCAATTACAAATATAAATCACGAAATCAAGAACACTGTTCAGTTTTATATAATTATTTTTATATAACAGCCACATAACAATTACATGGCATTGACATTTTATCCCTTGAAATTTGCTGAAAGAAAAACTTGAGCCCAAAATGGTCCATGAAGACAGGAGAATCATCTAAAATCACAACAGCACTGCATGTAGAAATATTGAATAAGTTCAGGTAGCAATATTATGTACCACTGAAACTGGCAATTCAAAAGCTGTGAACCTATAAGAGCCTGTGATTCAGGCAGATTATCTAGTTAATGCAATATCTCAGAGCAGCAAATGCAATGTTGACAAGTATACTTTATCAGAATGAAGCACTATTAAATTAAAAGTAATGACCTAGGTTTCATGAGCTCCTCCAATAACCTTCAGCCTCACATGGATGGTAATTCACAAGTTTATTGAACATGGATCAATTAAGTAACTAATTACAAAATAGGCCATTAAAAAAGGCATGGCCTAAATATTGAATAGTGGCTGGTTGATTTTACTCTAATAATTTATAAGGGCATACGAAGGAAAAACTTAAATTATTCTTACATGACATCACCTTAGGATTCTGCATGGCAAGCCTGGTTCTCTCTTTGATGCGCTGAAGTGTTTCTGAACACAAACAGATTACCAACAGTGAATGTTACATGGAAATGGAAAAAAAAAAGATTGACAACTGTTAAACTAAATGTAATAAGCATTTACTTACCAGCACTGTGCTTCCTTCCTTTGTTCCATGGTGTGTTTCCTTTATTAGCTTTAGAAATTCTCATTCGTCTCAACTTTTCTCTCTCATCCAATGCTTCAGTCTCTCCATCAGATGACTGAAACTGCATTGCCTGAAGACCTGAATCGACAACTAGTACTGCATTCTTTGCCCTATCTTCCTTACGAACGAGACACTCAGGTTCAATGGTAGCAACTGCAGTTATCAGGAGTTTACCTCTTCGTGTCTCAATTTGTCCAAGATTAATACTTGTTTTAGTCGTGAATTGGAATGGCTTCGACGCAAAGCACAACCTCTTGTCATCTCCCAAAGTAAATTTACTCGATAAAACTTTAGCATGAGTAAGGGTTTGAGCCCTTAGTGGACCCAAATGATTTTGCAAGGAAGGCTGAGCAGTAGCAATATCTGTCAACAAGTTCCAGACAAGCCAGTTAACTCTTAAGGCCTTAAAACCATAATATCAAAACAACCCAATGACAAAAACACGCGAGATTCGTCAAATCAAATTATTCAAAAGAACCAAGCTGAAATAATTCATAATACTATTAATTCAACAGAAGCTAAGAACTAAAGGGCATGCATATTTTGCTTCTGCTATTAATGAAACGAGGGGGGGAAAAATGTGAACTTTATGCAACCAACATCTTTAAGCAACTAATGAGTTAAAAGAGCCAAAATGGTTAATTTACTTCACACATAGCTATCAAAATTATAGCCCATGTTGATAATTTCAAAGTCTCTGCAAGAAAAAACAAATAACTAAAAGTTGACAGGGAACAAGAGAGAAGGTACCTAATAAAGGCATGGATAGGAGCTCATTCAGGTATACAAGAAATACAAATACAAAGCAACTAGCTGTCTTAGTTTCAGTGAAACAACGAATGATAATACAAAGATGATATTGATAAAAACGGTAATGAGAAAGATAACAGTGACAGTGCAAGAGAAGAATTCCAGATACACAGATTTGTTTGTGTTGGGAGTTTGGGGAATGGGAGGGAGAGAGAGCCACAGAAACTACAGAGATACTTTGCTCCCTTCTCGCCAGCCGCCTCTCAATATATCTACAGAAGCTGGATATTGGAATATTGGATAATGAATGTTTCAGCGCAGGAGCAAAGCCCAGTTTTCATTCAACCCAATGTATCATCTTGATGGGCTGGGCTTCAATATTGGCCCAGATATGAAAATATCAATATTCAATTGTTGACCCACATCTTAGTTGTATTTGGTATTGAAATTTTTGTCATCCTACTAAAAAATAAAAATTTCCCAGAAGAAGCCGAGGCTTGGAACAGTTTGAACTTTGAAATATGCATACAGTCTAATTGGTTGCTGTCATGATCAATTGATGGAAATTAAAAAAGAAAACTGACAAAGTCCTAGTCAAATAAGGTTAAGTGTTAATGTCATATGAAGAATCAACAGCCTGGAAATAAAATAATTAATTAATTGTTTACATATAAAACATTGGTCAAAAATTTTATCAAATTTGTTATCATCAAATATTTTCATCAAGAAACAATGCTAAAAGTTTGCTTCCATCTTCTTATAAATTAAAGGTAACAAATAATGCAACAATTCGGTCATTTTGCAGCAAAATGATCACCATGGCCATGCTTATAGCACTAATAGTACTCTACTACTCAATCCATTTGTGTTCCAAATGGATAGCACAATCAAATGATCACCACCATGGCCACAAAGAGAAGAGCAGCAGCAGCAGCCTGAGCCTCGACATCAATGCTGATTGTGCTGTGTGTCTCAGCAAGATCTCCTCAGCTGAACCACTTCAAGTGCTGCCAACATGTCACCATGGGTTCCATGCTCATTGCATTGATGCTTGGCTTGCTCTTCACTCAACTTGCCCTCTTTGTAGAGCCAATGTGCCCTTTTGCTCTCCTCAGCGAGCCGGTCGTGTCTCTTGCTACATGTGAGGTGTCTCTACTGTCAAATGGTAGAAAGTGCATGGAGATTTCTCTTGATGATGGTCAGCTTGTACTTCTTATTCTTCATGAACTTAATATATATTCAACATTCATTCTTTGAAAACTATTGGCTTTTTTTTTTCTTCTAATTCTCCAAAAATAGAGAAACTATAGTAGCCCAAAGGCAAAGAGGATGTGCCAAACTGACATGTTAATTGATAAATCATTATGCTTTATGAAACAAATTAATATAGTTACTTGTCGTGACAACGCACTGGCCCGGAGCACAAGCCAATCAAATATTATCCTTGAAGGTTCCAAAAGACTTGTTGTGATTTGGAGTGATGGGTAATAAAACCAAAGGCAACTTCTTTAGAGATCCAACTCCATATAACTTTTTCCTTGTGGATTTTAAATGAGAGCTCACCAAAGCATAAACTAGTAGCTGCAAATGACAGTACTTACAAAACCAGCTAGTGCAAAGCAAGGCTTATGCACCGAAGAAAGTAAGCACAGCTGATGGAAGCTCCAAGACAAAGTTGATTGTTACAAAGATCCAAAGTGCAACCTATAGACAAATTTAAATATATATAAAATAAAATTAAAAAAAAAAACAACAACAATGGTTATTTGATAATTGGATTCGTATTGAATTAGAAACTAGACAATGTATATATATATATATATAATTAGAAAAAAAATCTGGGGTACTTTCAGTGTATAATTTCATTATTACCTGTTAGATTATTGTCACGCGTGTATTTACTCTTACATAATTAATTGAGGGTCTCATGTATATACACTAAGAACAGACAAAATTTACACTGATATATAGCTATCTTTAGACTCTAGTGTTCACGTTTCCACTCCTGTCATGTCTCTCAATTTGCCATTGCTATTGTTTGCCCGACATCTGCACAATGGTGCTCAGTCTCAATAAGGCTTCCAATACCAAACAATTTAGCTGCCATATGTGTGTACCTATTTCTGTAGGCAAGGAGAGCAACATCCATCTCCTTCTAGTAACACACTAGTACTTTGTGGAAGCTTGAACAACGTATGGCTAATCTTTTGAAGAAGTACTAATTCAAGTTCAATTTGTCAAACCAAGTTGCTCTTAATTTTCTTTAGTAACTTTCGCGGGAGCTTCCACTGAAAGATGGGTGGGGTTGCATTATTAATTGGCAAATTACATATTATATAAAATTAACAGTGCAAAACAAACTTACTACAAAAACTCAACAATTACATATACAAATCAACTCCTGTACATACCGCTTGCTTTTTTCTTTTTTCTTGTCGTATTACTCAAGGCAGAGCCATGTAAGTGCACTTTCTAGGCCCAAGAACAAATATATTTTTACCCTTATATTTATACCTTTTTTAGGCTCCTCGTATTTTCAATGTGGGTCCCCAAAAATTCTCGCCATACCCCCACTAATCTTAGTGATTTGCCCCTTTGAATTTGAGTGATTTGTCCTTTGCCTCTTTTAAAACTAGATTTCTGGCTCAATCCTGAATACTTACTGGGAATTTCGGTGGTCTCTTATTCTTAATCTCCAATTTACCTTATTTAAAACTACTTTTGAGTGCATAATTGATGGGAAAGGAGCGGCTGATTGGCAAAACACAAGATTTTGTAACATGATCTTCATTACTTCTGGGAACTTTCTCAAAAAGGTAAAAGTATAATAATTGAATGTGCCTCTCATTCACGCTTGTGTGTTTGTGCTTTTACCACGAAATAGCATTAATTGCAATGATTAGGGTAAAAATCATTTCCACTTAATCATTCTGTCCAATAAGTATCTGACTATCCGAGTGCTGCAAAGCCCAGAATTACGGCGGCCAACAATTTATATTGTGAAATAAAGATTTGATTCATATGTTTATTGGCAAAAGTAGCTCAGGTTAGGGAAAACTTATTAGATGCCACCGATTTTTTTTCCCCCCACAATCTAATATATATATATATATATAAGTCTTGATCTGATACAAGATTCTAAATTTTATTAAAATTCAAGAAAATTATAAAATTATGCGGCTTAATAGCATAATATCATTACACTATTAAACCATGCAGTTTAATAGCTTTCACGATCATTACATTATTAAGCCACGCGATCTAATAACTTTCCTAAACTTTAACAAAATTTAGAACCTTATATACATATATAGGAGAATGATCAATAGATACTTAAAATTACACTTATTTTTACACCTATTTATTAGCCCTTAGATTTAAGTGAATCAATAGATGTGATGTATATATGGAACCCACCCAAAATATTTTTCCTCTTATATTTTCTCTCTCTTATTAATGAGTATAAAAATAAGTGTAATTTTAAGTGTCCGTTGATCCTCCCCAATATATATATATATATATATATGTGTGTGTGTGTGTGTGTGTGAAACTTTAAATGAATGGACATTTTAATAATGTGATGTGCTTGTCTCATATAATTCCCTTCAAGATCTTTTTTTTTTTATAGACAATTTTCTTCAATTCATTGGACATTGATGGTTTAACAAACAAGGTTTAAAATATCAACAGTTTGGGAAATGTTTGTATCCAATAAAAAAGTTGGCACATAAGTGAGAGAAATTAAGTCAAAATTAATTGACAGCAATGTCAAAAGTAGGTGGCCATTATCGGCGGTGTTATCGGCTGCCACCAATTCAGGAATCAAAGGGTTGTTTGTCTCAAAATTTGAATTAAGTACTGTATAATTAAAACTTTTAACTCCATGTGAAAATATGTTTGAGGCATGACCCCACTTTTTAGATCATAATCTTATATGCTTATGCTTTTTACTTTTCTTCTTCCTTTTGTTTTGCCCATTCTTAAATCTTGCTCAAGCTTTGAAGTGCATCAATTCTCACATATATTGCATCAACATTGACCTTTTAAGACTCTAATTTAACTGCTCAAATATATCACCATGGTTAAATAAAGTCTTTAGACTCAATTCAAAAGCTTTATCTTGGTAAGCAACCAAGCTCAATAAAGAGTTCAACATTAAATATTTAAATGCAATATTGATATGTCTTTCATTTCATACAAAGATGTGACCTAAATTAAAGGTCATGTGAATTTTGATAGAATGAAATAAAGGCTAAAAACGAGGTAGGTCAAAGAGGCTCGAAAATGAGAGAAGATTGGAAATATTAAATAATTTTGAGAAAAAAGAGAGCATCTGAAAAATCACATTCATGACATATATATATATATATATATATATATATATATATATATATATATATATATATATATATATATATATATATATATTAATGAGCTCTTAGGTATTAGCATACGTATGCTAATTTGAAATTGAATTGCGAGAGCTGAATTCTATCCAGTCATTTTAAGCAAAAAGTATTGGTAAATGTCATACGAAATTAGAAGGAATTTTCGAAGATATTTACAAGTCCAACAAATTCAAGTCAATGAGGCACAATTTTTGGTCAATCTTCTGCTGCTCTGCATGTCACCTCCAATACGCTGTATTTAGTAGATGGCTTCGGCAAGTTGCCACTTGCCAACAAGCTCTGTTCTTTTGACACGGTCAATAAATTGTAGATGCGATCGCTCGAGGGATTATAAGGATTTTTGAAATAAAAATTAATTAAAATAAAATGGCAATGATAACACTGTAAAAGCATGTTACTTGCAAATTAAAAACGTAACAAGTATTGATATGAATAGATTAACATTAAGCTGAAAAGGACCAATTCAATAACTTATTAGTTGTTTTTTTTTTTTTGTGGGTACGCAGCGTGTGCGGTAGATTAAAGATATATAAAAAAAAAAAATTTTGAACCAAGAATGATATATGATCAAATAATGTATGTAAGATTCTTTTAGCGTATGGATTAGGGTTATATTAGTTTCTTTTAGCGTATGGATTAGGGTTATATTAGTTTTGGTCTCAAATGCATTAATCTTAATTAAGGAGTTGGTTGTTTTTTTTTACTGGATGCTTAAAAGAATTTAATTTTAACATTCAGCTGTTTTATAGGTATTTATTTTTTAACTGAACACTCAAAAATAAGCAATTGTCGCTTAATTTAATTAAATAAAAAATTCTAACTTAATATTGAATTAAAAAAGCACTAAAAAGTTAATTTTTATTTTTTTCAATAATACCCTAACAATATTCAATTATTTCTCACAAATAAAACCCTATATTCTAACACCGTTATTTTCAGTTTGACGCCATCTTCTTCCACTTTTCTATTTTCTTTCAAGTTCTCATATTACTGAATATTTTGAGTCAATAATCAAGTTGTTAAAGGAAATTAATTCCAAATCAAGTATTCATGCAACAATTGCGAGATCAAATTGTAAATCAATTTTTTAATGGATTTAGTTGATTTTTTTTATTTATTAATTTTCAATTTATTTTTGTTATTAAATAATAACTCTAGTTTTCTTTTTTATTAAATATGATAGCTTATTTATTTTATCTTTGATTTTTTTCATTGAATTATTAATATATAAGTGTAATAATATGCATAATATTTAATAAGAGTATATATGTAAAATAACAGTTTTTAGAAATTTATGTTATAAAAAAAATAACTTAATACATTTATTCAGACATTCAAAAATAAAAAAACAAACATGTTATTCAACATTCAGCATTTAGCTCTATTCAGACTTAATTAAATTCATTGCTATTCTGTATTGAGTTAAAAAAAAAAAAAATAAACGCCACCTAAGTGAATATAGCACAAATTTGTCCGTTATAATATACTAAATTCTTATTTTGAAAAATTCAAAATTTTTTTTTATCATACATATAATTTTGAAGTTTTTCATTATTAATTTCTCAAACTGTTATTTTAAATAATTCTATATTGAACTTCCTCGACTATGAGAATAAAATAAAGAGGTACATGCTACTCAACCAATGAATGAATGGTTGACTACAAAATAACTAAACTTAAATAAGTTCAAAGACTATATCCTCTGTTAAATTTTTTTTTTCCCATGAAAAATTAATTACTTAAACATTTTACTTAGGACAAAGGTAAGAAAAGAACAAAAAATGAAATAAGCAACAAAAAAAAGAATTTCAAAATATTATTATCCCACACCTAAACCTACGCCAAAGCCATCACACAAGTCAAAATGTGGTAGCTCATCAAACATTAAAAAGAAAGAAACGTAACGGAGTAATTGATTAATAATGTGAAAATAGAAATCACATAATTCCCACAGAGTTTTGGACCAGAAAAGTGGCGTCATCTTCTTCTCTTCTTCCTCTCCCTCGGAAAAAAATTCCAAGTCTCCAGTCTTCATTCCTCTATGCAACGTTGAATCTTTCTTCATTTCTTCTTAAATGATCAGTGAATCACTTCCTCATTTATAAGCCTCCATATTTAAGAAACACAAGTCCAACTTTGCACCCTTATCAAAACTAAAAACTTCTTTCATTTCTTTTTATAAAGATTTTCTCTCATTCGGACACGAACACACAAAAATCCTCATCTGGGTTTGTTTTGTTTCTAACAAAAAATGAGTGGCTCCAATGGTGATGAAAATGTCTTGGGCAATTCCGCTTCTCTTGAAATAACGGGACAAATCATGGTGATAGCTATAATTGTTCTCTTTTGTGTAGTGGTCTTTATTCTGTTTCTTCACCTATACGCCAAGTGGTTCTGGTGGCGGATTGACCAGACACCTGAACCTTCTCCCAGTGGTCGCCGCCGCCGCCGCCGCCGTTTTGTCTTTGCTCCGGGGCAGGACCCTGCTGTCACTCTCCGTGCTGGGCTTAATCCTTCAATCCTCAGGAAAATCCCTGTGGTTGCATTCAACCAACAGGACTTTAAAGATGGACTTGAATGTGCAGTGTGCTTATGTGAGCTTGAAGATGGAGAGAAAGCTAGGCTGCTGCCGAAATGTAACCATGGGTTTCATGTTGAGTGCATTGACATGTGGTTTCAGTCTCACTCAACTTGCCCTCTCTGTAGGAACCCGGTCGATGTTGAACGCTCAAACAATGATAACGGTGAATCATCAGTGGAGATTGATATTCAGAGTTCACAAGAAGGTTTGGAATCTGGGTACTCAACAGATTCATCTCCGAATTTTCCTACTAATGTGTTGTTTTGGGGAAGTGAGAATCTGGTTAGCTCTGCTGGTGCTTGCTTGCAAGAGGGTGTTTCTTCTTCTTCTTCATCATCATCATCTTCTTCTTCTTCTTCTACTACTGAGATGAGTAATAGTCGGCGGGGTGCTGAAATGTTGGTGATTGATATTCCTGTAAGTAGTATGAGTGAGCATTTCTCATCATTGTCACCTGTTGAGGAATCAAAGTCGCCTATGACGACAAGATTGAGATCATTGAAGAGGCTTTTGAGTAGGGAGAAGAGGGTAAGTCCTTGTAGTACTACTGGTACTAGTAGTTCTTGTGATGTTGAAGACGTTAGTAGAGCATAGATTTCAATTTTCAAAAGCAGCTTTTTGTTGCCTGAAGATGTGATTGTATAGTATCTCGGCACATATTAGCCTAATTGTTTGAAGATTGATTCAACTCTGTGAACTTGGAGACCTTGTTGTTCTTCTCGGAGATGAATGCAGAGCCCATTGCTCTATTTTGCTCTATGAAGGGTTGTTCAATTGATTGTTGTAGAGAGGAAAAGGCTCCTCTGTTTCTGAGAAGCTGAAGCAATTAATTCTTAATTCTTCTTCTACTGAAGAAGCATTTTTTTAACACTATTGTTTTATTAGTAAAAGCTGTTACAAGCTGTATGATTTAACTTAATTATGCGAATTTGCTTCTTTTTACTTTATTTCTCTTTATGCGAATCAGGATTCAAGGGGAAGAAAAAACTCAAGCTGGAAACATTCCTTTTGAGTTTCGATTTGGTTCCAATTCTTTTTTCTGTTCATTCATTTTTCCTGTATTCCTTTTGACTGGAATTTAGTTCTCTTTTCTTTCCTCCAAGTTTCATGAGTAAAGAGTTGCAAAATTATAACGTAAGTTCTTGGAAATTTGACAAAAGTATAATGCGCTAAAGAATGCAAGAAAACTCAAAGATGTGGCTTCAAATTCAATAATTTTAAAGTTTCAAGCCTTTTTCTACAAATCATCCAATCCTAGACATCACTAGTCTCTTCAAAGGACCAAAATAGACTCTGCCGCCGAGATAAGGCAGATTCCCAATTTCAAAGCCAGAAGCCAGCGCTTCGAAAAAACACTCAAGTCACCAAATACACAGGACCGTAGGACTTAACATGATGGGGGTTGTTAAGCTGATCAAGACACATAAAAGGTATCTCATTCTCCACTTTCCTGCTGGGATTGAAAAAATAGGCAATTGGTCCGGATGTTGGACGCCGCTGCCTCATGCCATCTCCCTTGTTACTACTGCCATATATTGGACCAGAAACATGACCCTTCCTTGGCTTCGAAATGTGAGAAGTATTTGCAGCAGGTTCCATGTTAGGGTGCTTGCTGTTTTTCTCCATTTTCAACCATGAGAATAGAGACTTTTTCCATGACTTCTTGGTCTTTTTATCTTCTCCTAATTTCTTCTTACCAGTTTCTTCTGAATATATTGATGAGGCCTGAAACTTCACTTCCGTTGCATGTTGCCTTGCTTCTTCCAAGAACTGATCAAAGTTACAACCAAAAGATATCAGTATCGGAATTTTGTACCCATTTAAAAAGACTGAAGCGGATTCAACAGAACTGAAAGAGCAAACTGGTTTTACCTGTGAGAAATCAACCTGAGGATCAAATTCATGGACACCATAGTCACTTGTCTCATAGTTCATGTATATTGGAGAGTGCTTCATCATCCCCTGGAAACTAAAACCAATTCAAAAATACATATAAACAATCAGAAAAGGAGTATGAAACCAAAGAGTTAAAGCGTTCGTTCCTGAACTTGATAATGTAAATGCTCAAAGTTGAAAATATAAATACATGTGACAGTGTGAGAGTCACAGATGTCTCTACAGCTTCACTTTGCTTCTTTTGTATATTAAAAGCCTTTGAAATGAAAAGCAAATATTCTAAGTTGTAAACATTTGAAGGAATCCATCTACTAGACCAAAAAGGGCAAAGGCCTGCTTCCAAACTGAAACCCCATCAGATTCAAAAATAGAAATTGTAGAAATAGAAACCTGTTTGGTGGTTGATATGCAAGTGTAAAGCTTTTACTTGTATTATCTTTTGGAAAAGAAAGTGGGGGGGTACATAGTTAGTTTAGTTAGGTGATTTCATCTTGTTTGAACAAGTCATGATCTGTAAAATTAAAGCATACTATAAGTGATTCTAAAAATCAGCAGAAATGTAGACAAGAAATCAGAATTGCAAGAAAAGAATAAAGATTTAATGGAATATAATCATGAATCATGATGACTCACCTCTCTCAAATCAAACTTGATCATTAAGGCAGAGGCAAAGAGTTAACAAAAGACATTGAGTTTGCTAATATTTATCACACTTCATGTAACTTAAAGATGCATAAAGGAAAAGAGAAGATATTTCATTGTATGATAAAAACTAAGTGGATTAAATAATGACAATGAGAAGACAAGAGTATCTTATTATAATAATTTTTGTGTGAGCAAATGGAAATAAACTTAAAAAATTGATGCTTTATGGGGACTGGGGAGTGAATGCTTGCTTCATTTGCGGTACATGTTTGGGACACTTTGAGGCTTTCTTTATCGGGTGTTTGAGGGACTTGTGAGAACAAGAAGCAGGTGATTTTACTGGTAAATCATGCACCTGAAACTTGATAGGGTGGATGCATAATATTTGAGATGATGAAATAGCAATAGCTCCTGTAATAAAAGGCCAAAAAATAAATAAATAACTTCTACAAAACCTAACACTTTGTTTGAATACAATAACATTGACTTACCAAAAAGGCACACAACTCTTTTTGCAAAAAAATCATGATAAAGGTGTTGAGACAACAGAACATGGTCCATCAATGATAATGCCTTTGAGCCAAACTGAGAATTAACAAGTGTTTTTTTTTTTCACTTTTGAGAGTAAACTGAATCCTTTTGTACAAATATAATAAATAAATCTGTTGATGTGAGAAAAGAATTTACCAAAGAATTTTCTTTTCAAGTATACACACTTTTGAGGAGTGTGTGTGGCTGTGGTTATAGCCAACATATCTTTCAATTTAAGGACTACTGCATGACTGCATCTGCAAAATGTCAGATGCTCCATATTATGATTCAAAGTCCCACAAATGAATATATCAGCTTGTCTCATCTTCAACCAGAAGAGTAATAATATTAGCGTAAGGCAGCTGCTAGTCCCTATGCGTCTATATGATGCTATCAGCTTCGTATCTCAATGGACTTCAGATCACTAACAGCCGAGAAAACCATGCCTCTAATTCACATTTCTAATATAATTATAAAAACAATAATACTATATTAGTTTAGACACATAATCATTTTTTAACATGTGGTAAATGGTGGTTGACTTTATTTTCTATCATTAATATGAAAGTATTACACTATTTATGAAATGATGATCACACCTTATATGCCACATCACTTGGGATACAGACTATGTAGACCAACTATGTATGTGTAACACCACTCTTTTAAGAAAAAAATGCTAAAAGAGTTGCTTACCACATCACTCTCGCATCAGCAAAAACCATACCTCCAATTTGACATTATAGTTTTTTGGGATATTAATTAAGAGAAATTATTAGCCGTCTACCCTTCAATTTACAATGTGCTGTATGTTCTTGAAACTTCAGAGAATCTCATTAGCATTTCAAGTCTAGCAACTCAAAATAACCTTGACATAATCTTTACTATTGGAGCTTGCATTGTGATGGACAAGTTGGGGAAGGTTATGCTCAAAGGAATTGAGAAATCTGGTCCCTTTGAGATGAAATGAGTCAACAGAGTTAATACACAGAGAGACATGAAGCTGCATCTTCCTATAGTGCTATAGTTCATTATTTGCCTCATTGAAAGAGTTTGTTGATCCAGGTTCAAAGGCGTCCGTTAAGTTAGAGTCAAGTCCTTTAATTCAGTCTTGGGTCGAGTCTGAGTTAGTTCCAAAGAATGTTAGGCAATTAGATATCCTACATAGAAGAATGGGACATCCCAATGAACAAGCACTGATAAAGGTTTTGTCTAATTGTAATGAATTCAGGTGAATCAATAAAACAAACTCTTTACCCTTTTGTTCAACTTGTATGTATGAAGAAGGCCACAAAAAACATTTCTCAACAACTCTTACTAAAACCGACAGACCCTTTGAATTTATATACACCGATCTATGGGGACCAGCCCCTCAAATACTACATGAGTATTGTAGATAACTTTACCAGAAAGACTTGGATATTTCCTTTCTTAGACAAAGCACAAACCACCAACACCTTTATAAGACTTAAAAACTATGAAAACTACACTGATAACAGGATTAAGTGTGTACAAAGTGATTGGGGAGGTGAGTTCAGACTTCTTAAAGCTTACTTAGAAGCACAAGGTATTGCATTTAGACATCCTTGTCCATATAGTTCACATAAAAAAGGATGAATGGAAAGAAAGCATAGGCACATCATAGAAACTGCATTGACACTTTTAGCTCAAGCCAAAAATGCCTCTCAAATTTTTGTAGGAAGCATTTAAAACAAGAGTTTATCTAATACATAGACTGCCATCATCAGTTCTAAAAAATCAGACCCCATACTATAAATTACTCCATCAAGAACAAGCTTATAGCTTCCTTAAAACCTTTGGATGTGCTAGCTATCCTCACTTGAGACCATACAATAATCACAAACTTCAATTTAGGTTATCAAGTGTATTTTCATAGGTTATAGTATGATTCATAAACGGTATAAGTGTATGCAGAGCTTTGGTAGGGTGTATATAGCAAGAAATGTGATATTTGATGACGAAGAGTTTCCATTTGAGAGTGCTTCAATGTTTAGCAGAAAAAAAAAAAATTCATTCTCAAAGTAAGCACACACCGCAATTCTACATGCAGCTTCTTACCTTGCCCTGCGTGTCTTCGGACTATGACTCGTCAGCTCAAATAGATCAAGCTGTCAAAATCAGTCTCAAAGTCCAGCAGCAAGTGACAGTATTGATCACACCACAGACCAAACAAGCAACCTCCCACTCATATCCCCAAGCACACCAAACAGACAACACTCAACCATAAATGAAATCCCATAAATTGAACCCAAAAACTCAGAAGCCTCTGAAATACCAAATGACTCAAAAATCCTTACCATAAATGCCTATAGGACATCCAATGATCACAAGATCAAAGGCTGGATTTTTCAAGCCTAAGATTTATATTACAAAGTGGGAATAAAAAGATATTGAGTTAATGCTAAATAGTACTACCAATACTTTAAAGAACAAGAATTGGAAGAATTTCATAAATGAAGAGTTCAAGGCACTGCAAGTCAATAAAACTTGGGAACTGGTCAGACCTTAGAAGAAAATGAAAATAGTTGAGAACAAGTGGGTATGCAAGGTAAAATACAATCCAGATGGGCGTGCTTCAAGATGTAAAGCTAGGCTAGTAGCCAAAGCCATATCAAAGAGTAGGTGTGGACTATACAGAGACATTCAGTCCAGTTGCTAATAGTGTAATACCTGCGTATTTTGGTTTTGTATGTTATATAGTTTTAAAGTAATTTTTATTTTATTTTATTTTTGTAATACCTGCATATTTTGGTTTTGTATGTTATATAGTTTTAAAGTAATTTTTATTTTATTTTATTTTTAAAATTAAAATTTAATTGAGAAAGTCCAGTAACCTCCCATTATCTGATTTGAATTCAATTTTCCCCCACTTCCGTAACCACCGCTAACTTCTCTTTATAAACTAAAATTTTATTTTTCATTCATATTTTAAAACTCCCTTGAGAAGTTTGAGCATTTCCTACTTTTATTGATTCCAGTAAGTTCTTTTATTAGTTTTGAGTATGACATATGAACTATCTTTGTTGATGTTTGGATATCTAAGAAATTTCTAGTATTGTCTCTTTAACAATTTTGATTCTTTTACAATTAATGTATTTCGGGTTTGAAGTAAAATCTTTCGTATTAGACTATGGTTAATTTAATTCTCATAGATTTTAGTGATGAATAAGGAACTTAAATCTGAAAGAAGTTAGAAAGGAAATCTGTTTCTGGGCGTTGTTGTTCTTGACCCTTAAGCAATCGTACGTTTATAACTTGGTAGATATGAAGGATAAAAATCTGAATTTTGATATAGTTAAAACACATATGGATGAGTCTCTCTGTAAATTTTCATTATTTTTTGTGGCCTTTTGGATTGCTAAATTGTTGAGACAATCTGTGTTAAGTACTGAAGGATGATTCTGACAGAACTGACCTTTGAGCGTTTGAAAATTCATAACTCTGATTGTATGAGGAACAAAATTCTGAAATTTTGAGGTGTCGTGCTAGACATCTGTAGGTTTGATATGGTATAAAGTTTGGGAATTTTGAAGTTCATTTTGGCTTTCAAACATTTTGTGAAACTTGGCTCAGACACTGGTAGATTGAGAGTTGGAGATTGAGTTCATTACATTCGTAAAATCAGATCTTTTAATTTGTTAAGTAATAAATTCTGAAATTTGCGGATTAATTAGTTCACATGTGAAGACAAAATTCTGGAAAGTATTAGAATTATTTAATGTCTTAAAGTTTGTGAATTATATTTTGGTTTCTTGATTGTTGTTGTGCAGAATTTTGGTAATTCTTTTGTGATAAGGATTTTAGTTAAGGCTCTGATTTATTCTACATGGATTTAGTGATAAATCAGTATTTGTTTCAATTTTAGGATGTGTTGGTGATGTTTCGGATTAGTAAGTGAAAGGTTAATATTTGCTTTGGATTCAGGTAAGTAGACCCATCCATGACAAACTCTATTGTTTCCTTAATGTTTTTCCCAATTATTTTTCTGCAAATTATATGTTTTGCAAATCTGTGAATGTAATTGAAATAAATATTTAAATAATCTTTGCTCAAGTTTAAATTAAAAGTTTATATTTAAAGAGTGTAAGTTGTACGGGTGCCGCGAAGTGCCACGTGCAGGTTGCTATATAAGATTAAAATATGTTTTTTTATGAATTTGATTTAAATGTTTTGGCTCAATGTCGATAGTTGTTTCCTATATGATATGTTCTGTTCTGGCCGGGTCACCGGGAGAAACGGGTGACTTTCACTAGTGAAATTCTGTTCTGTTGCGCAAATTATTTATTCTGAATTATACCGGGTCACCGTGGGTGCAGGTGACACTATTTGACATGAGCCTCTTGGATGATATGTTATGATATGATTTATGTTCTGATTTGTTTTGATATGATATATGTTTTCCTATGTGTTTTGAATCGACAAATGATCCTAAATTTGAATTTAGCTCAATTTGATTCAATTGAAATTTATTTTAAGTAAAATAGTGTTCAGCTTAGTTTCCATATAAAATTTCTTGTGTTTGTTCTGAACTTAAAGCTTAACTGAATTATTGAAAATATTGAGCAAAGATACCTTTAAGTTTGTTATGAATGCCCCTACTTATTGAGTATGACATCTCACCCCTTGTCAATTTCATTTTTTTTTTCAGACGAAAGCGAGTAGAAGCTTACTTCTAGGAGTATGATGTGAAGTTCTATTTTTTTTTTCATTTATTGTGTAGTGATTGAAAATTTCTATGTTTAGTTATAATTGGTTAAAAAGATATGTATTAGTGGAGATGAACTCCTGTGTTATTATTTGTAAATTGCGTATCAGTGGTGATAAACTCCCGTATTAGTTTATTTGATGTAAGTTTAAGAAATCTTCCAAGTTTGGTTTTCTTTCCGCAGTGTGATTCGTCCGTAGTTATAGAAAATTCTAGGCTTATTAATTCTACAGGAAGATATTAATATCAAGAAACGAGATAATTAGATGATGAATTGCTCAGAATTAGTATGGGATGTTACAAATAGTGCTATAGTGAAGGTGTTAATTAGCTTGGCTAAGTCTAAAGGATGGGAAATAAAGCAAGTGAATGTTAACAATGCTTTCCTGAATGGGGATTTGAATGAGGAAGTGATCATGGAGCAACCATAGGGATATGTTGATCAGAAACAACCAGAGGCAGTATGAAGCTGAAAAAGGCTCTTTGTGGGTTGAAACAGGCACCCAGAGCATGGTATGAGAAGCTTAAGGGAGCTCTGATTCAGTGGGGGTTTAAAAATGCTATCTCAGATGCATCATTATTTATCATAAGAAAGGAAACATTTACTTACTACTTCTTGTGTCTGTCGATGACATTATCATAACTGGAGGTCAATTAAGTGATATGCAGACGGTTGTGCATATGCTGAGAAATGAATTTGCATTAAAGTAACTTGGATCGTTGAGCTATTTTCTGGGAATTGAGACAAAGAGAGATCACCAAACAGTTTATAATAATAACATAACACAGCATAATACAATACATCTGTATTAAATAATACATATTATACAATACAATATGTCAAATTCATCCTAAATTTATTCATCAATTGTTCCCAAATCGAATCTGGAAAACAAATAAAATATAAAAAAATCCTTATTGAATTTTGATTTGGATTTGTATGTAATCCGAATCCTAATCTTATATGACTTAGCATTCTACTTAACCGGTCTTGACGGGGCAGAATGACAACACAGGTTGCTGCATTGGAACACGTCGTGCAAAGTCTTCTCCGATTTTTTAACTGTGACTGAATCAATTTTTTGTCTACATTTTGTTTATTTTATACAGCTCATAAATTTACTATGGTTGATGTAAGGAGCATGAAGACCATAATTGATAACGCAGACAGGATATCTGCATTGCCAGAACCGTTATTGCAGCATATAATGTTATTCCTCCCTTTCAAAGACGCTGTTCGGACTAGGATATTGTCCAAGATATGGGAAAAAGCCTGGCGTACTTTCCCAGTCTTAAATTTTGATGAAATCTTGTTTGAGCGTGAGTTGCTGGAGATGATGGCTGCTCTTGATGATGTTCAGAAATTTAATCAGGCAAGGGGGAAGTTATTAAATTATTGGAAACAAGCTCTGGAAACCCACCGTCACCATTGCAGCAGTAATAAGTTAAGTGTAGAGAAGTTGACGTTTAAGGCGAGTTTTTTAGATGATTCCGAATTTGCAGACCAATGTGTTTGCTACGCTATCGAAAGTAATGTCAGAGAGCTGGAACTTGATATCATTCTTTGGGATGGTCGCTTGTACCATTTGACTCAAATGGTTTTCTGTTCAGAATCATTAAATGTGTTGGACCTGTTCGGCTGCAAATTATTGGAGTTTCCACGGAGTAATTCTGTGAAGTTACCTTCTCTGAGGAAATTGAAACTAGCTCAGGTTCATGCATCAGATCAAGTGATTGAGAATCTTGTTGCTGGATGTCCTTTGATTGAGGATCTGAGTTTTCAATTTTGCAAGGGGTTCAAAAGCATCAAGTTATTTGGTCATAGTAAACTGGCGGACATCAAGGTAAGCGATATTAGGGAACTTGAAGATGTGAATATCAATGCATTGAATGCCCGCTTGATATCTGTTCTGGGGCGAGTGAAGATTAATGTAGTCGCTTGCGAGAATCTGAAAGTCTTGTTTCTGTGTATGACTTCTGTGGTGGACGAGAGTCTTTCCGACCACATTACTAGACTTGCCGTACTTGAGTGCTTAGGCCTAGCTCACTGTTTCAAGTTGCAAAATATTAAGATTTCAAGTCCTTCTCTTAAACTTTTGGAGATCTATCAGTGTATGAATCTGGCTGCAGTCGAGATTGAGACTCCTAATTTAAGCAAGTATAAATATAACGGTGATATAGTACCCTTCTCCTCAAGTACTGCTTTGAAGCTGTTGGAAACTAATCTGAATTTGTACACCAGAAATTATGACCATCAATGGTATTTCAAGTTCATTGAACTTACTGCAAAGTTCCATCAGTGGTCCAAAGTGTTGAATTTGCTAAGTGACAGCGGTGAGAGTGTGATAATTCCGAAAGAACTGAGGCAAATTCTACCACCCCCGTTATCTGTTGTGAAGCATTTGAACTTTTCGATAACTCTTCCATGGAAGAGCTTTGCAATTGCACAAGTTCTGGATGGTTTGCTGTGGATGTCACCTCATGTAGACACCCTGACTATAGACTATGGACGTACCTTCAATAAGTTCTATTTTCAGATCTTATACAAGGATGAGGTTGTTAGTGGCGGAGGAGTAGAAACTGCTCAATGCTGCAAATCCGTTCCTGTCTTGTGTTGGGGGCATTGCATACAGAAAATTGAAGTTGAGATGACAAGTAAAGACATGGATTGTAATTCAGCTCGTATGGTGTTTGAGGATGAAGATATCTTGAAGAAGATTAATGGTCTTGGAGACTTGATGTTGAAAAACAAAACACCGCGCTGGATATATGAAGATTAGACTTTTGTGTGTTCTTCTTTATTTTTATTTTTGTTAATGTAACGCTCAACCAATTGCCCAATTTTAATTTCATGTAACTATAAAAAATACTACTATGATTTGTATCAAATTCCAGACCCCTTTTTGTATTGCATAAGTAAGTTTTAAGGTTTCATTTCGTTGTTCAATTTTAATTTCATGTAAATTTTGATACTAGTTTTTCCAGCAACTCCTATTTTTCATCATTTTCAATCAATCAATATTTACACAACACTGCACAGAAACCAGAGAGCATCTTCCCTGTAGAGAACTTCATGGCAACTCAATTTTGTTGCAAAAGAAGAAGGCATGCGTTTAGCCTACTGAATTCCATTCCGGCAGTCTAAGCAGAGCGGGAGAGAGATTACAGCCTTTACAGGTAGCAATCCACACAACAGAAACTTTGAGCAAAAATACGATAACATAACATCAGCAAACATGCAATGTTGGAACATCGACTAACTAACGACCAACATCAACATAAAAGAAGAAATGACAGCCCGCAGATCCAAATTTATCCCCCTTCGCATAAAACCCTATACATAATTATCTTTAAAGTATACCACAAAGCTAAGAAGCACATTAGGATTCCTTTAGACTTAAGACTAGCAAAAGCCTGTATGTCCACTACCCACTATAGACATTCCAATTTGTGGTCTAGGTTATATATCAAAGCTGAAGCAGAGGCAATGCCATTACAATGCCAAAGATAGAAACAAGCAGCACCATCATCCATGTTGGGAATGACTGTTTCCTGTTTTTTCCTGCTTCCTTCGGAGTATCTACAGTTTTCATGTCTTCACCCAAACCAACTTTCTCGACCTTCGGTCTAGAATTTTCTTCATTAGGTGATTCTGGTGACAGCTGCTCCGAAACACGTTGCTCAGCAAGCTGCTGCTCATTGTATTTCTCCACATACTCTGGAAACAATTTCCTGAATGCCGGGCTGACAGGAAAAAGAAGCATCACATTGAAGATAAGAAATTGAAAGTAAGTTGCATGTAAGAGAGGGACCTGAAATTAACAATCTCACATGCACGTATTTGGAGAAAATTTTACTATCAGTGCAACTATACCCTCTGAACGAAAAAGAAAAAGACCATAACCTTGGCGCAATATACTTACTTCTTACAATTGAAAGCAAGAGATGCTTTTGCCAGACGTTGCTTTTCCTCAGTGGTAGTGTTTACACTTCCAGTGGTGGGACTGGTGTCCATCTGAATAAAAAATAAATAAACAAAGCATCTGAGCGCAAAGAACCTTTACATAATCCAATGAACACATTACATAACATAAGCTTCAAAACAGGAAATATTAGAAAACTTTTATGAAAGGAACTTGAGTAATAGTCCAGTAAGATACAGTTGCTGAGGCTTCAATTTTCTAAAACAGAGCAGAAACAGATTCAAATCTTCGAAAGCCACCCAACCAAACCAAATTTATTAATCCAAACCAGAAAAGAGTAACCCATTTAGATGAAGCCCCAAGATCTGTTAGAATCAAACCCTATATAACTATTCAATTTCAAAGCATAAACATGACCTAAGGCTTTATGGATGAACTCACCACTAGAGAAGAGAAAAGTTTACAGCAGAATGCGAATAATAATTAATACAGCGAGAAGATGGGAAAACCACTAAAGAAATGGATTATAACTACAAGAATATACAGGTTGTTGCACAGAGAGAGACAGAGAGAGAGAGAGATCCCAATCCATCACAGCAACCCGAACAAACTGATAGAAAAAAGGAGCAAAAAGATGCAAATTCATATGGAACCAGCCTACAAAATAATTTTGGAACCAGAGAGCAACAATGAACTCACCATGAAAGACAGAAGCCCTGTAAGAATGCTGCATTCCAGTAAAGGAAGAATGTTAGTCAAATGGACTAAACCAGAAGCAGTTACATAAAACTGTTTAGTGTAACATAAGAACTTGTACATAAGAGAAAACAATAACACTGCCAGATAAAAAAAAGTGCCAAACAATTTGCTTTTTTAACCAAGAACTTATACACGGGCAGAAAAGATAACAGAAGCATGGAAAAAATAATAATAATAAATAACAAGAACTTACACTACAAGTCTTACCTTGACACAGACCACATAGGGTTCCAACTTTCAGGATGGACTACAAAATGACAAGATCACAGTAAACTCCAATGGATATTCATAGATTGCCAGATAATTCTATATCTATTATAATCCAATATACTTACAGTCACTCATAGATAAGCAGAGTTTCTTTTGTGTCATGAACCGTCCATTGGGAGTGATCATGCTACAAGAAGTAAAATATTCTAGTATTAAAATGAAATAATTAAAGGGGAAAAGAAAAACATACTCCAACAATAATATTTATAATTGTTAAAAAGTGAGGTAACAGCTGAGCACATACAGGATTCCGGGAGGTTTATATGGATACTCGGGAGGAAACTTGATCTTTCCATAGTAGTATCCACCTAATTGTAATAAACAACAGAGTTCCAGCATCAGAATCATCAAAACGATCTCAGAGACTAGATTGAGGCAAACAACCTTAAAAGAAAATTGCATTAAAAGCATACACAACTAACCTGCAAAAGGCGTCCCATTACTTCCCTCCAAAACATAATCTAAAACATCAAAAGCACAAGAATTAGACAAGTGTTAGACAACAGACACATCCTACCAAACCAAGAATATGAAATAGATGACACCACAAAAGAAGCAGAGGCATGTATGGAAAATCACTTTGAAAGATGCCATCTCAGTTTCCTATCTACTACTAAAAGACTAAAAGAAAATATAGAAACTAGTATCACAAACTCTGGCCCTCAAAATCACACATTAGTGCAACAGTAAGGTTGAAGCCCTTCATACTCATGAACAGAAATTCCAAGGTACAGATATTTACTTAAAGACAGAAGAAAACAGATAGAGAAAACAGCAAGAATCCGATTAATCTGTATATCTGCATTCTTAGTTGATTCCTAATACTTCAAAACCAACTGGTTAAAACACACATGAAATTCAAGTTCTATTCAGGATATAGAGGCAAAAATTACTAATGCATGCTGAGTAACATGTGCATGATGGAAAACAGTAGAGAAGAAACTAAGAAATGTTGCAGAAACTGTTTACACTAGATAACTAAAAAGCCTATCTAGATGGCAAAAATGAAAAAAATTAGAATAAACTTACGCCACTCAAGAATGTCATTAGGGGAAGGCCGAGCAACAACATGGGAAACTGGTTCCTGCAAGTTCACATGATAAAAGCAAC
This sequence comes from Clausena lansium, assembly GCA_030449835.1. NCBI lineage: Eukaryota > Viridiplantae > Streptophyta > Magnoliopsida > Sapindales > Rutaceae > Clausena > Clausena lansium. The sequence continues at coordinate 5,921,684 of JASUUF010000369.1, forward strand.
CACTGCCCATTAAAACAGAACAACTTTCCAGCAAAGTTAAATAAAACATCAGGTACTGTTAATAATAAAAAGAATTTTTGGAAGGTGGGGGATGCATACCTTACAAAGTGCTCTATATTCCTTTTGAAGACGCTTGACACATGCTTTCTCTGCCATCCCAATCCCAAATTAAAGTTAAAGCCTTAGCTGATCCTTTGTTGTGAGAACCTCGAAAATTACCAATCTATCAACTAGAAAAATACAACAGAAAGTGAATAGCTTAGACACTTGCCTGACAAGAAATACCTTAGAATATATATATAGAGAGAGCATCACACTTATTCTAACAATTATGAAGAGGTAAACTCCAATCCAGGCAAAGGAACGTGCAATGTAGCTTTCACATAAAAGTACAAGAAACCCAAGCAATTCAAGGAGAATTTGACGTACAACAGAATGTACAACTAACCACATACTAAAACGATTTTGTTTATATGCTTGAAGAAGATTATGCAGTAAAAGAATTATCACGATTGCATTGTACAAAAATTATAGAACAAAATCTATGTCACACTCTAAGTGTTACAAATGTTTTGCTACCACGCACCCCAATATAGATACTGCTCACGTTGGCTATGCTGCTCAACCTCACAACCAAAGGCATCATAATTCATCAAGGATTCAAGGATTCCAATGACCAAATGTCATAACAACAGGCCAAACCACATGCTAGTATTTAGGACTAATTCACACTGAAGTGTTCGAAATTATCCATGTTCTTGTTTATTTATCATTTCCTAGCAAAACAAATCAATATTAAACAATTTTATTTGAACTTGCAATAAATGAATTCCATTAGCCAATAAGGAAAAAAAAAAGAAAAAGAAAAGAAGACCCATTTGCACAAAATAAATTCAATAAAAATTAAACCCAAAAAGAAATTGAACTAGAACATATTTCCGATCAAGCTTGTTGTGGGCACAAATTAATTCAATTTGATGATCAAACAAGGCAATCAAGTCAAAGTCCCATGATCCACCAATAATAAAAAATACTAAAAAAGGAAATAAAAAAAAAACAGATAAAAGGGATCACATCTGAAACAACAAATTAAAACCCATCCGAAATCATCAAATAAATCAATCAAAAAAGGCTGAAAACGGAGATTATAAACGGGATAACGGAAGCTTACTCGAAGATGAGCGAATTGGGGTTTAATGGGGCTCCAAATTGAGAGAGGTCATAACGGAGAGGCGTTACAGAAGCTTTGTACGTAGCTTCGCGTTATACTCTGTGGGCGTTGGATATTGACTCCTGAATTCAGAGAAAATATTCTTTTATAAATTAAGATATTATTGGATAATAACGTATGAATCCCTGTTTTTCACTGTTTCCTGTGTACAGATATAGTCTTTTCGTTTATATCAAATAGATCCCCGCCCAACGTTTCTAAAACTCTAAACTGACCATACCATTAGCATCCTTTTAATATTGTATGTTTTTTATCATCGCAATCCAAGAGAATTGTGTTTGTAAATATAAGGCAACTATAACTGTGCAAGATATGGAACTTACAATGAAAGGGTATTTCAGTCATTTGAACAGTGGCGGGTGGGGCTTTCGATATAAATGGACAAACTATGTTCTCATATAATATATTTTAAGAAATGATGCGGTAGGATGTTATTACCCATATTAAATTATTATAATTCCTTTCAAAATAAATTATTATGATTTTAGCAGGAAATGACATTGATAGCCCCGCTTTTCTTGTTATGTCATTTCTTCTGACGAAGCTTCTGCTAGTTGAGGACAATCCATTTAGAAAATTAAATCGGTTTCCCCACTTACAAGTTACAAACGTTTATTTTATCAAATTTTGATTATTTGAGGAAGTCATTTTAAGTAAACATAAGGCGATCTATATGTAATATTAAACATGATTTACAATTATTACAAAAACAACAACAATAAGTAATGTTTAAGCTTATATGGTTTATGAATAATCATGTGGATTAAAGATAAGTTTATCGAGTTAATAGGCCATGTTGAGTTAATACTTTAAGAATCACTACACTACTCACTCGCAAGACAAACCGAACACGAAATTCTAATAGTGATTTGCATCTCCGTCGGACAAATAAATGAATGCCTACCTAATTATTAGTAAATTAGGTTTACATGCCAAAATATCCATACAAGTCAAACCCTACAAAATCTTACTAGGCATCCTTAAAAGATACAGGTATACCATCCACGTTGTCTTTACTTATTTTGGGCACAAATCATATATAAAAATGAGCAAATGTCATGGCACATGGTACTTGTAATTTCAGTGATGCTACTGCCAGCTTATGATGATGCTTTTTGAACCATCAACTTGTCAGCGGCCGAATAAAAGAGAGCATTAGACCAATGGAGCAGAAAAGCAGCCCAGTCATCATCACATGACAAAGCAATTTTTGACTTTGGCAAACAAACGTCCATCGTGTTCTTGATAAAGAGTCTCGATTCGAGTCTGAAACACCAGCTGTGTTTTTTCCAGACATTTTCTGGGCTTGGGATCCAACACTGGCCTTGGAACTCACCTTCCAAAATTGCATTATATTATTAACATTTTCAGTTCCCCAAAAGTATCAAAATTAAAATCACGTGCCTCATCAGTCATCACATGACACTCTCTAGAATAATATATATCATCACTTCTTGCGAAAATCTTACAGTCAAGAGTTGCCAACATGTACGTGACAGTCAAACACAGAGCACATGATCCCGCTGATTTCAGATCCCAGAACTGGATTTTTCAAGCTTATAAGTGTAACAAATCATCACTAAACCATAAACCCATTTCCATTTTTAATCGATACATCCGCTTGGAAAGCACTTTTTATTCGCTTAAGCAACAAGCACTTTTAAAGAAAACACTAGCGCAAGACACAAAGCACAACAATGAAGGCTTACTCAACAGCATTGGCAGTTGCTGTTTTTCTGCTTTCACTAGTTCTACCAACTTTGCTTAGCAGAGCTCAAGCAGAGGCTCGTCCAATAGCACAGGTACAATCAGCCATGGCTTCAACTTCTCAAGCTATCAAGGATCTGCATGGAGACAAGAAGCATCCTTTTAAGCATGTTGACTCGAGCTTCAGAAAAATTCCACCAAGCGGTCCGAATCCAACGCAGAACAAGTAACTTCTCACACCAGCAGTTTCATGCCTTTCAGCACTCAGCAGCTTTTCCATGATTGACTTTAGTTAGTATGTTTTCTTGTGCCAGGTTCAATCATCCACAGAAAAGGAAGAAGTAGAAACACCAACAGACAGTAACTAGCGTTTTACAGCATTCATTCTTCTTTTTTCAATCATTACTATATTGTTTCTTGATGTTCAGTAGATTCTATAATAGGAGGGTCACATTTAAAATGTATTGCAATAGGTATAATGCATTGTCAAGTTTTGCTACCACAAGCTGTTGAGTTTTGTTGTTAAATGTAAATGTATAAATTTTGAATGTATGGGAAAATGAACATTCCATCTGTGTTTGAAAGGTTTCACACATTCCAACCAAAACAAAATTTCAACATACCAGAACTAAACAAAATGTAACAACAAAACATCTCTCTTCTGCCGCTTAATGAAACTCTACGAATAAGTTACAGTTACAGCTTTATGCAGCTTCAGTCATGTCTTACTAACTCCCAAAGGACAAAATATCTTCACGGTTTCAACTTCTTCGAAGCCTTTGATGGCCTATTGTTTCTGTTCCGTTTCTTCACTGTTTTATCTGTAGAGAGGAAGGGTTTGGCTGCATTTTCTGCACTTTTACTAGATGGACCAGTGTACTCCGAAGCAGCTTGATTCTTTTTATTTTTCTTCTTGTTTTTTCCTTTTGAGATATCATCAGCCATGGCATGTTTGGCATATTTTTCACTACGATGTTCCTTTTTTTCCGAGCGGCGCTTCAAGCCTGACTTGTCCGATGATAGTGCAGCAGAATCAAGGCAATTATCAATCTCTTTCCTCATGTTTTTTATTCCTTGGGGGTTTGATGTCTGCTTGGATGTATCAGCAAGGAAGGAGTCCTTTCTGGATGATTTAGTATCATTAGAGGCAAATGTGGCATAAAATTCTTTGTAAGTTAATTGCTTTGCACTTTGCTTCAACCTCCATTGATCAGGTCGGGCAGCAAATCTGTCGGAAAAGCAAACGCAGCATGTAAAGATCGCAAACTACAATGGATCATTAGAACTGAACTCTCAAAAAGAGCTAAATATTGCATCCCAAGTAAAAAGTATTCCCACATGTCCGTGTGGAAATATGGGGATAGGCTAGAATTTCTATCATGAGATGTAGCACAATTTACCCACAGACAAAATGTTAAGAAAAAGCATTAACAGTTTATATAGAATAATATCTCACCCATCAATGTCTAGTTTCCTTATGAGATGAGGGCCTTGTTTTGTCTTCGATAGCTCATTTCGCACAGCTGATAACTCAGATGCTATGGTCTCTCTTAAAGACAGACTACTAGCAGTAAAGCACCTTTCCACAGTAAATGAGCCAGAAGGGTGTGTAGAAAGCTCTCCAAAGTGTCCTTTTAGCCTTTAGAAAAACCAAATAAAACAAAAAATTAGAAGTAAACCAGCATAAATTTGAATAAATAAATACTTCTAGAAAAGAAATCTATTCTGAATTCCAGAAGTGCGTGATATCTGAAATATCACGCCAGATTAAAGAACTGCTGATCATAATAAAGCACGCCAGATTAAAGAACTGCTGATCATAATAAAGCAACATATTATCAAGTATGAGTAAGGTGCTAAGTGGCAGATATTAGGGGTGCAAGTCTTCTCAGTTAATTTTATTTCACACAACATTTTGGGGAAAGAAGAAATGAGATTTACTGACATGATGGAACAAAGGAGTGCAGATATATTCTATTGAAGGCATCAGATCCTGTGTCTAGGACAACTTACTAAGTATATGAACGGATATTTCCCACTGATCCATGTCTTTGTTGAGGGTTACAGTGTGGGGGAAATGCTTCTGGCATGTCATATGACAGCCTAGGAGTTTAAAAGATTGCTATCACTGGTCAATAAATACCAAATCTTGTCGAATTGAATCCTCCCCAAATCACTTTATTAAGGAGCAATATAAGTGAGAACACGTATGTGGTCAAAAGAAGAGAAGCAAGAAAGCAAAATATATGTATTCAATTAGTTTTGACTTAAATCCTATTCAGTTCTTTGTATTGGACATGTACTCGACATCCAACTTTTCAAAACCAACCTATGGTGGCTACAGAAAGGGCAGGTAGGGTTAAAAACAACAATTGCTGAGAATAAAATATGTTAAGAACACCAGAAAAGTAGCTAATGTTACCTTCTACCCTACATGCATCTGGACATGCATAACTAGTTTACAACAGGTGGCAGTATGTTGTCTGATCAATTTGCAGTTTGATATTAAATAGTACCCAGTTTTCTAGCAGCCGAAGTCGTACTTTATACAATCTTCTTGATAAAGTGTGCTCAATAAGAATTTCATAAAAAATAAGCATATATTGAAATTTCTAAAGAAATTAAATGACCAAGTAAAGTAGCATGACATACTTCAGAACTACTCTGTGTTTCTGTTTTGCAGAAACTTTTGAACCTAGATAAGCTTCAATAACGCGTGCTCCTGCGGCGTCTTTTGCTGCTTCCAGGACATGGTCAGCTTCCATGGATGTAATACTGGTAACATACGGCTGTATGAATTCCTGGGTAATAGAATCACAAGATAGGAGGAATATTTAAGTCGATATGGATGATTTATATTTATAGCAACCAAATGCATACCGAGATGAAATCAAGCTACCACGAAAAGGGGGAAGAAGGGGAAACCATACACTTGGAAATCTAAAGACTGCCTGCAGAATCAGAGAACCAACGATTTGCATCTTTATGCCTTTAGGCCACTTCCAATTCGACTTATCTTCACAGCTAAAGTAACTCTCAAGAAACAGTATTCCTGGAACAATGCATCTTGGTGACTCATTCGTTGAAGATACTGCAGCAGCAAGAGCCTCACAACACTGCCAAACAAGTAAACGAAACTTAACCATTGTTATCGTGATTTGAGCTTACACCTACAGAAGGTCCATTGTGAGGTTAATACAGTTTCAAAGTTCTTCTTAACTGATGGATTCAAAAGATTAAGTCTATAGTCAAGTTGTACTATTTCAGAATTCTAACTAAATGGTAGTGCATGATAACAAACATGAAATGGTGGGTGTAAATAGTATACCTTATGCTCATGGGTGTGGAGCCTTTGACTTGCTGCAATAAGAGCAGCAACAACTCCTGACCTCCCCATTTCTAGAAGTTCCCTAAATTTTCCACCAAGTTCCTCCCAGATCAATGCCATCTAGTAGAAACAATGAAGAAAAGAAATTTTATAGGAATTCAGAAAACATGTTTTGGCAGGACATACACAATTAAAATTTCAAGGTGGCTGAAAATAGAAAAATGGCGGTAGAAATCATATGACAAGTTGAAGGAAATTTAATTTGAATAAAAATGAAAACCATATAGAACTACCAATGGTATATATCTTCATCATAGCAAGAGGCAAGAAATGCATGACTTTTTAAAGACATAAAAAGTACAAGCGTGTAAATAATATCATAGAGTACTTACTTGATCTCGATCTCTTGCATGGGAAACTAATGCTTGAACAACAAAGTTTGCACATTGATGTGATGACAGCTCAAACAATGAGTTTCTGAAGACTTTCGTGAACATTTCATCATACAAGCTTTGAGGAGCCACTTCCAAAATTACCTGCACATTTAATAAAATTTAACATAATTTAAAATGAGAAAAGCTACCGTAATTTACAAACATTTGATGGAATTGCATAGCTCATGAAGTATGAGTATCCAATCACTATAATATTTAAATAAACATTACCTAATCATTGAAGTCATCAAACCTGAAATAAGAAAACTTTGAAATATCTTTCTGACTGTAAAGAGTATTTATAAATAGGAGGAAGTTAAGTTTATTAAAATGGGAGTCCATACTTTACATGTTTAATTGAAGATTCATGTCTCTTAACAATTTAGGATATAGGAGAATCACTGTGCTTCATGTACCATTGTTGCATACTAATTTGGTCTTATGGTGTTCTTCTACTTAAAAAACGATGGGAATGATGAAGAATTTCCACCTATAAACATAAACCAATTCCCACATCACCGCGTGCCCCCTCAAAACATTGCCCCCAAACCAACCCCCAATGCACCCCAAAAAAAAAATGGAATAAAGAAAAAAGAAGGGGGGGGGGGGGAAGAGGAGAAGGGGTGTGTTGAAGAGGGCAGACAGACAGGAAAACAGCGGAAAAAATGGAATTCCCAAGCATATAGGCACATCCCATTAGCAAGTTGCTTACCTCCATTAAATGGCTATATGCAGTTTCTTTCATCAAATTTAGTACGTCATGTACTACAATCATTGGTATGAAGCTCCCTTCCACTACATTCTCTTCATTGGAGCCAAGAAGGATGGAAATTATCTGCAACAACTCTTGATCATTCCCCGCTAACAACCTCAAAGCCGTCTGCCAAGAGAAAGAATAGGCTAATCACATCAATACAGCTTCTCATGAATAATATACTAAGTTGAAATGAAGGAAACAAAGGCAACAAGTGGGTGATTCAAACATACCTGCAAAACTAAACTGCTGTACTGATCAGTTTGCAGGGTCCTCAAGTCTTTTTTGGAACATCCTAAGATCCCCGATATAAGGAACTTTGATAATTCCGAAAACACCGGGTGGTGATATGGTAAATTGTTTCTATTTGATTGAGATGCATTCAAATTCAACCGCTCTGCTAAAATTTGTGATGGCTTTGCCCGATGAAAATCTGAGGAATCCAAAGGTGCTCCTCTGCATAAACAAAGAAGACTCCGGAGAACATGAGATCCATAGCAATTACACATCACATCAACAGGATTGGCTACAATCACCTGACAAGAACCAAGAGCAAAAAGAAATAAATTTAATTAAATTAAAAAAAAAAAAAAAGAGAGAAAAACCTAAGCAGAGACGTACAATTTAAAATGCATAAAGTTAACTGACAGTAAAGATATCAATGACTTTTCCTTGCACATTACAACCCAAAGCTTATCTTGATAAGAAACGTGTCTAATACTTGATACCTTGCATATCGATTTTAGAGTCTCTTCAATTATGGAGTGGGCGTGTTCATCTTGAAGATGCATAGCTAAAGACTTGAGAGCTGTCTCAGCCACATGTGAACCAGATCTATCCATAGCAATAGCAGGAAAGACTTTTGCACAGCCTCGGAGGAAACTACAGAGGTGGTCCACATCACAACCTTCAAGTAGAGTTTGCAAAGTGTGACTTATGATGTAATCAGTTGCAAGTTCTAATTCTTTCCCTCTAGTTTCCTCAAGAGCATTACGACATAAAACAGATCGCTCTTCCAAGTCAACCTCATTACTTTCAAAAAGATTAGAAATTTCCGCAAAGTATTTTGCTAAATCAGGGTCAACCTGTTTCCTACAAAGCACATTAAAGTTGCATACATGCTTATATCAGTCACCACCCGAGATCGTTATTCACCATAATTTAAAAAGAAGGGGAAAAGAACACACGAATGAGCACATTGTTCATTCTCCAAACTTTAGTAATAATATGGGGAAAACTTATGATAAAATAAAATCTTAATCAATTGAAGTTAACAAATTGATGTACCTGACAACCGAAGTTTGTGGGTCTGATGCATTTTGATGTTTCCAAGATTTTCTTGCATTTGCACTCCCATCAGCCCCCCGACCAGATGAATTTTTATTCGAATTATCAGCATCAAAACCAAGACTTTCTTTCTTGGCCTTTCTGTTTAGGCCTTTTTTCTTTCTACCCGGTTTATATGATTTATCATCCGCACCCATCAAGCTATCCTCAACCATATCACAGAGTCTCTGCCTTCTAGATGGTAAACCTTTTAAGCCAACAGCAACCATGCGCACCCTCCCAAAAACACTTGCCCTCAATTAACCTACAAGAAGAAAATTCATCCACTATCACAACAAATATACGAAATGAAAAGTTAACCTAAGCAACGTAAGCATACTAATGAAAACAAATAGCAAAACCTTCATTTTTTTTCTCTTGAGGGCTGAATTCAAACTCAAAACAACATACAGAAACAACTTGAACTAATGATATACATAAAATATTTCAAGTAAGAATGTTTAAGTAAATAATCACCTTACAAAAGACCACCTCAACACTAAGAACTGGACGTGCTATTGAAATTAGATTACAAAAAAATATTTAATACAAACCCAAATGAAATTTTCATCAAATACAAACCTTGAAGCATAAAGTTCTCTCTCTCTCTCTCTCTCTCTCTCTCTCTCTCTGTTTTTTTTTTATTTATTACGAGCAGGCTTAAGTAACTGAACACTTTCAAAAGTTGCTACAGCAATAAATTTGATTGAAAAATCCAGATAGATTCTTTACTTAAATTTGTTGATAAAGCGGTAAAAATCAGAAGCAAAACAAGCGTACCTAGCTTTGCAGCAGCTTTAGTTCAGAAAACCTAAGCGCGAAAAGAAAGAGACAGACCAGAGAATTGCCGCTTGTGTTGCATCCAAATTAAACGACGACGTTTTACGTTGGGCCGCCTCTCTCGGCCTGGTTTTGTAGAATATGAAGCCCACAACTGAATTTATTAACGTACTCAGGCCCATTACTGCTCTGCAAGGAAATTTCAATTTTGATATTTCGATTAAAAAATTTGTCCTTTTCTTTGTCATTAAATTTGGTTATTGAAGCTTTGTTTCTTTTTTAGGCAGTCATCAGTTTTTGCTATTAACAGCATGAAGGGAACATATAAATAAAATAATAATAAAATAAAGAAAAGTGAAACATGGTAGAACCACTATTTAAGTCCACATTTTTTTTCGTTTGATTGCTTTTTTTTTATAATTAATTATAGGAAATTTATCATCCGTATACTCATAAGTAACACTTTTATCAATTTTCCTATAATACTTTTCACATGTATCAATGTATCTGGAGTCCACCTTTTCATTACGTGCCGTTAAAATATGCTGACGTCATAAGAGTAGTGTGGTCTTTTAATATAGGAGAAGCTGTGAAAAAAACGATATGTCGTTTTATTTAAGTGAAATTAATTTACGACATGTCGTTTAACTATTATACTAACGAACGACATGTCATTTTACTTTTATATTATTGGATGTCATGTCGTTTATATGAATGACACAAAAAATTCTTATTAACGGACGACATGTCGTTTCACTTTAATATCAATGGACGACATGGCATTTTATGATAATGTTATCGGATGATATGGTATTTATTTGGACGACACTAAAAAGAATAGTTAAACAAGAGGAAACACACACGACCGGACAGCTTTTTCCCTTCTTCTCTTTACACACACACGACAGAAAAGCAATGGGAAAGTTGGTAGCATATCACCATACTGAAAACACTCAAGATCGGAGATGGCGTGGTGGACGTAGAGGTAGCCCCTTAACTTATATGACTACGAATCTCTTTAAGGGAAATTACCGTACGTGTGTGAGCATGCTACGGGCTTTCCTGTTGCTTTTTTATTGTCTGTGTGAAGAGAAGTAGAGATCCGGTCTTGTGTGTTGCGCGTGTTTCTTCTTGTTTAATTTTTTTTTTTTTTAGTGTCGTCCGTATACATGACATGTCATCCGATAATATTAAAGTAAATTGGCATGTCGTCCAGTGATAGTAACTTTAAATGACATGTCGTCAGGTAATTTCACTTATATAATATTTTTTTGTGTCGTACATATAAACGACATGTCATCCAATAATATTAAAATTCAATGGCATTTCGTCCTGTAACATTAACGTCAAACGGCATGTCGTCCGTTAATTTCACTTATTTAACAATTTTTATTGTCGGCCATATAAACGACATGTCATCCGATAATATTAAAAGTCAAATGTCATGTCGTCCGTAAATATTAATTTAAAACGACATATCGTCCATTAATTTCACTTCAATAAGACGAAATGTCATTTGTTATCACAGTTCCTTTGTTTCAAAGGAAAAATCGTCATTTTGCCACATTTCCGTTAAAATTGTAACGGTACGTAACGGAAAGGTGGACTCTAGATACATTTTGACATCTTAGGATATACAAGTGATACATGTGAAAAGTGTTGTAGCAAAATTGATAAAAGTGTTACTTATGGGTATACGACTGATAATTTCCCTTAATTATGTCAAGTTTGCCTTCTTGTCATATGTGAATGTAGTACCAAGCAGGTCCAAAATTTACCAATTGTCTTAAACTTTTGGTGTGCTTGGGATTGAGGTTGGGCAGCTGTAGCTTAAAAGCAACAAGACTAAAGTGATTGGTAAACACCAGCTGTTGTAACTTGAAAGCTATGTTGATATAATTTTTCACTTGTATAATGAAAAATCTATTATATTATTAATAATTTTATAAAAATTATTATTTAAAAATTATATTTACTACATACTATTAATTTTTATTTCATAGTTACAGTTTTTTTTTTCACAACAGCTATAGCTTTTAAGCTATAGCACCTCAATCCCAAGCAGAACCTTTGTTAACCATAAATAAACAAGGCAATGGAAGAACATTACAATCAATTTTATCATGCCCTTTTTATTTTTTATGTTTATTTTTTTATGTTTATTAAATCAATTTGATTTAATAACATTTGAACCTCAGTAGCCAACTAAATAAAGCTGCTTAAAAAGCACTCGATTAAACCTATTAGGTAAATTAAATGAAACAAATTGATTTGCCCAAACCTAAAGTACTTATATATAGGGTAAATTATATGAAACAAATTGATTTGCCTAAACCTAAAGTATACAACTGAAGACAGCATAATAAATCACTCCACAGCCACTATGGAGATTCGAATCATCGACCTTAGAGTTAAAGGGAGGAGGTGCCGACCAACTCAACTCAAAAGTTGTTGGCTAATTAGGGAAATAATAAAATAGTAATTCTCTTTTTCTTTAATTTCCTAACCAAAGACTCCAAAGTGAGTCTTCTAATGTATAACTATAACCACCTTAATTTAATTTTCTTAATCCTCTATTGAGGAGTGCCCGTGCAATTATATATGAATACAACCCAACCAAATGTAAGCTATCTATTTGATGGGCGCTTAATTAGAGCAATGCTACTTGCACGCAGAAATACACACAAAATCAAACATGATGACTAAAGACAAGAAATATTTCACTAGAAAGTAAATTCATCCACACTATAAATTGTCTTTACATACAAGTGTCCTCATGCTATTTGTCATGCGCAATCTTGTGTGCTACTTTGTGTGCAAATAGCATTATTCACTTAATTAAACAAAACATAAATAATTAAGGACGTGAAACTAAGTGACATTCATTATTGATTTGCTTCAAAATTTTCAATTTAAATCTTGGTAAACAATTATATAAAAATTCAAGTTGTGATTAAACATTGTTTAAATTATATCATCCATTAAGTGTGTATGTGTGTGTGTATAAAGAGGAAGAAAGAAATAAGAAAGAAGCCTCTTATCTGGAAGTCATTGAAAGCATGTGAGTAGGTCCATCGAGAAATACTTAAAAGAATCGCTAGATTAAAGGCTATAATTCAATTCTTTTGAATAATCAAAAAACCGTGATTAACGGTTGAGGAAAATTAATATATACAGCTTTGAAGCACCCAACAATTATTGATGCTGTGTTGGAAGACGAAGATCAAATTTTAATTCACTGTATTATAAGTTTGGTGGCAATGGCTGCTCAGTTACTTTCGATTCGATAATATATGCATGCACGGTCTTCAAATTCTATACGCAATGAAGCTTTGAATATTTGAGAGTGGTGTGTGCATGGTGGGTCACGTTAATTATAATTTGCCTCCGATCGTTTGCATACAAATTAAGCCTTGCGTTGAATTTTCCTATATAATGCTTTTACGAACAAATCAAACGAATTAGGAGCAAATGTGCAGAGCCGGTTCACATTAATTAATAATGGGTATTTAACAATACCCATTATTATTAGGTCGGGCGTCTTAAACAAATTAATGATGTCAAAAAAGAAGCTGGAGGTGATTCTTGAAGTAAATTGAGGATATACTTTATATTTTAAACTCTTATATAATCAATTTGTTAATTTGATGTGTTGTCTCTCTTTCCACCTAGGTTTACTAAAAAAAAATTGTTAATTTGATGCATATTCTTCCCACTTCACTAATTAATTAGTAATAGGATTAAAAGCTTAAGTATTATATAAGTAAAATGTGAATATATAATTTGTGAACTTTATTTAGTCTATACAGGTGCTTCCGAAAGCAAGCAAACGATAGGGAATCCAGAATTACATGCTTTACTTGCAAAGATTAGCTGGAATGATGGATGCATATCAGGTCTATTACAAGAATTTAGGTCCACACACACTATATTGGCCATGACGCTGTTGGAAAGTGATAATTAAAAATCATATAATCAAAACTAAAGGGATGTCGAAACTTTTTCTTATTCTTTTATTTGTTTCTAACAATATTAGCTCTCGGTGGCAATAATATCTTTACAATCTGTGATGTAAAGTTCTTTGGTTTATTGCTCATCTGGATATCTGGATATATATGGGGGCACTTAGAGGCGGCTTCATTTGCTAACAAAAGCAAGTCACTATAATTTAGTTAAAACATGAGCTAATTAATTATCATCATTGTTCTTCTTTATTCATTGATTTTTTTCCCTTCTTTATGCTTCTAATAGTATTACTAAATGAAGATCATGGCATCTAGTCTTTACAAAACATGCATACTAAATATTTAGTTAAATCTTCTAATTGATGCTAAGCATATAATAAGAATATCTCTAGCTCTTGCCCATTTTAGCTATATAGATATGTATATATAGGAATCCAATGCTCGACGAAGAAAAAGTTTAAGATAAAGTAATCGACAAAACTTTACTTTAATTAGTCATGGTTAATAATTTATTTCTGTAATGGCAATCCCATTTGCTGATTAATTTGCTTTACAAAAGAGATGCAAACTTTCCTCAGCCGTTCAAAAATTGAAAAAGCACATGCCTGCTAAATGATATTATTATGTTAAATCCAGTAGATCTGTCAGATGATTAGCTCAACCTATAAGTTTAATTAAGCTAATCTAATGTAGTACTATGAGTGATAAAGCTAGAATTGTCTTTCCAGATTCATCGTGAAGTGAAATGTGGATGATGATTCGATTTCATTGGGGCAGAAGTTTTTTTTTTTTTTTTTTTGATGTTACAAGGACACTGATATTACAACTAAAAGTATACTGATATTACAATTAGAAATAAATCAAGACTTGCAATCTGATGATAGACCCACACTTGATATTGGAGGGATAAGCCCCTCGACTAGGGGAAGTAAACCCCTCTACTAAGGGAATTAAAGCGGAGACTTGAACCCATGACTCAGAAGATTCTCTGAGAGTCATGGGCTGCCAATGGGCTACACACCCATTGGCATTGGGGCAGAAGTTAACTGAGAGAAAAGAACAAGTGAGGGTTCAAAGCTCAAACACAGGAAACTTTGCTCACAATCACATATATATCTCTGTCTTAGTAATAATGTAGGTATGTGGATGACATCAATGGATAAATATCAAGTACGCAAGTGCTGAATAGTCAAAAGATGGCGAGTTGTGGGACAAAGACTTGAAAGAGGAGTCTCCATGCAATGTATTGATATCGTTTGCCAAAATGAACTTGAAGCCTTAAAAAGGAAATGATTGAAGAGGATAATGTTATGCATATATCCTTGATTGTTTTAATGGCATGCCAAAAGCAAGTGGCAGCATGTAATTGTCAGAGGATGCATCGTGCATATAGCTAGCTAGCTATATCGAATGATAACGTTAATTACACTATTATATATGTAGAGAGAGAAATGTTGAATCTTTAACTATATTAAAATTATGGATAAGTTAATAGATAAAAAAATAAAAACTTCAATGTAATATATTTTGTCTTGTAATGTATTAAAATCTGTATTTTTTATCTTTTAGCTAATACTTAACTTTAATATGGTCAAAAAACCTCGATTAAAACTCATTATATATATATATATATACAAAGAGTTAAACTAGCATGCATGGGAAACAAAACAATAATAAAAAATGATAGTAACGAAAGAATTCATGATAATTTTAAAGGCAAAACGACAAACATTCCTCCCCTTTTAATGTGCCCGCAATTGCAAGTTGTAACATGCGCCTTGAGGGTTGCATGCTAAAGGAACAAATCTGGCATATAAATCTAGTAAAAGTATATGACTATCTAATGTTATAACGAGTCTCTATAGAACAAATAAACAAATACCCAATTGCGATAAATTATGTCATAAAAAATAAATTTGAAAAAAAAAAAACAAAGGAAGAAAATTTGACAGTAAAATAAGAGTGACCAACATTCACGTGGGCCATTAGGTTCACATGCATGAAAGTAAGAGTAATGCTATGCTTCCTATTTTTGACATTTAATTGAGATATTTAATAATATAATATCTTAACTCTTAAGTGTCATTGATTAAGTGAATTATAAAAATAATAGGTTAATAATTAATTATAAAATTAATTAATATCATATACATAACATTAAATAATTGGCGACACATCACTGAGTTAAAATTTCAAGCTTAGTAAAACATATAACATTATTAATTTAAATCCAGCTTTCATTCTCTAATTAATTAATTAAAACGACAAAAGATTCCAACCTTTTTAATGTGTGCCCAATTGCAAGTTGTAACGTCCTCCTTGAAGGTTGCATAATAAAGGCACAAATTCACCAGATAAATTAGTAGTTAAGAGTACAAATGTAGATGACTATTTAATGTTACAACGGGTCTCTAAAGAACAAATAGAGACAAATACCTAAAATAGCATATTAGCAATAAATTGTGTTAATTATAATAAATTAGGTTAATTATGAAAAATAAATTTGAAAATTTTGACAATAAAAAACTTTACGAGTAACCTATATTAACGTGGGCTATTGTATTTTCATGCAATTCACTAATGAAAAACAAGAAATAAACCCTAAAAAATTAATCCTCCTGGCTGTAATTAATAATTAATTAATCAAGCCACCTCTCCCTTCACTCTCTATATAAGCACCCTCTTCATTCATTCGTTCATTGTCCAATCCACAATCTTATCTCTTATTTTCTCTTATAGGAAAAAAAAATGACCCACATAAAAGAATACTTCACAAAACTTTCCGAATCTTCTAGCAACCAAAACATTTCCAATATTCCCAAGAAAAAAAAGAAACTATTCTTAGCTCTTTTTGCAACCCTACTGGTTGTTGCTGCCGTAATCGGCATTGTCGCCGGAGTGAACTCAAGAAAAAACTCCGGCGACGACGACAACCAGCCTCATCATGCTATCCTCAAATCCTCTTGTAGCAGCACAAGGTACCCGGACTTATGCTTTTCGGCTATTGCTGCCATCCCTGAGGCCTCCAAAAAGGTGACGAGCCAAAAGGACGTCATTGAAATGTCCTTAAATATCACAACAACAGCCGTGGAACACAATTACTTCAGGATTCAGAAGCTCTTGAAGAGAAAGAATCTCACCAAACGCGAAAAGGTCGCTCTCCATGACTGTCTCGAGACGATCGATGAGACCCTTGATGAGTTACACAAAGCCGTCGAGGATCTTGAGGAGTACCCCAACAAGAAATCTTTAACACAGCACGCAGATGATCTCAAAACCCTAATGAGTGCCGCAATGACCAATCAGGAGACGTGTCTTGATGGGTTCTCGCACGACGATGCTGACAAGCACGTGCGGGATGCGTTGTTGGACGGCCAGGTTCATGTTGAGAAGATGTGTAGCAATGCACTTGCTATGATCAAGAACATGACCGACACCGACATGATGATCATGAGGACTACAAACAACAGGAAGCTGGTGGAGGAGACTAGTACCTCTGATGGGTGGCCGGCGTGGCTGTCCCCCGGCGATAGGAGGCTGTTGCAGTCGTCGTCGGTGACGCCGAACGTGGTGGTGGCGGCAGATGGTAGCGGGAACTTTAAGACGGTGGCTGCCGCGGTGGCAGCGGCTCCTCAGGGAAGCAGTAAGAGGTATATTATTAAGATTAAAGCAGGTGTTTATCGGGAAAATGTTGAGGTGACAAAGAAGCATAAAAATATAATGTTCATTGGTGATGGAAGAACAAGAACTATCATCACAGGAAGTAGAAATGTGGTTGATGGAAGCACAACTTTCAAATCTGCTACAGTTGGTAAGTTCACTTTTCATTAACTGTATTAATTGCGTTATTATTAATTTTTATTTTTTGAAAAAAGAAAACTAATCTGAAACACAACTGTTACAAACTGACCCTGAATCCTGATGATATAATTAAGATCATAACTAACGTGAGGTAAGTGTCAACACGTCTACATTTTCCTTTTGTAGTCAGGATGAATTAGTTGAGAAAACAACCATATTAATTACTCAAATTGATGAAGTTGGTGCTGCGTCAATATTCACTGAAGTTCAATATTCCATATTAAAAAAAAGAGAAAAAAATTTAGGTAATGAAACTTTTTTTTTTCTCTCTTTCATATTTCATAAAGTATGTTTGTAAACCAGACCAAAAATGGATGTTTGTATGTAGTTTGTGTTTTGGACTTCTATGCTCAAGTTTTTTAAGATTAATATCTTATTATTTTTAACCTTGATATATTATATTTCAGCTATATACTTAATCAATTTCCCCTTGGAACAAAAGTCTTCTAGTTTTAAAACTGTGGTGACATTTGTCCATTAATTCGCTTGTCATACCGTTGTTGGTCCTAGATTACACTCACAAAATCTGGGTGTCTTTGTCCACACAAAAATCAGAGGCGATGAATCAGGAGAGAATGACTCCAGAAAGGTCAAATTATATTGCCATCTATATTATAATAAAAGAACAAGAATCCCATTATTTATTTATGTTTATTTATTTTTGAAGCTAGCACATGGGTGACAAAGAGGTCTTGTCATCTGGACAAAGCCTCGATTATTTGGATTTTGAAATGAAATGAAAAACCAGCATATGCGAATTATGTCCATCTTTTGAATTCTCTGTAGTCTGTCCTTTTAAAAAAGGAAAAATTGGTGACCCAGAAGGCACTTGATTAATACCCAGTGGCTGCTAGTGCTAACTTATATATGCATGTGTGTATAAATTTCAACCGACCACAGGTTGGCTTTTCCTCCTGTGTGGATAAGTTGATGATGAGTAAAGACTGAAGAGTGTGGTTTACAGCTGAGCATACATTGCTTTATTCATCATAATAATTAATACATACACTTATTTTTTTGGAACATTATAGTAATTTGATTTTGACTTCTGGTACTTTGTTACGTAACCATTTTCACATGCTAGCTAGTAGCTTTCTTGAAGCTTCCTAAGTCTCTTTCCTTCAATTCAAAGTGTTTAATCACAGACAATTCACTAATCAATTCAATTTGTCTCTTTGTTCACATGCATTTTTATCTCATAAAACGCTTCACTTTCTTTTTTTTTTTTTTATGTAAATATGAAAATATATTAAATTAAAAACAAGAGTTACAAAAGCTTGATGTACAACAGCTTAAGTTATAAAATAATATTTGAGATAGTCCCAAGCATTCTCAAATAATTTTTTTCTCAATAATTATTGGTAGACAATCCCACCAAATATGCGTAGAATAAGATAATAATTTAAGCAATCTGCTATAGAATTTTTTTCTTCGAAGATACAAGAGCACTTGAAAATTATATTTTTAATCAAGCTACAACAATTAATCCAATATCTCATATGAATGCACTATGGAGGAGCAAAATTTCACTTTAACCTTATGTCATATATACTAACGTTCATTTTTCATGCAGCTGTTGTTGGCGAAGGATTCTTGGCCCGAGACATTACATTCCAAAACACAGCAGGCCCCTCAAAGCACCAAGCAGTGGCACTACGAGTGGGAGCCGACCTTTCAGCATTTTACAATTGCGATATGTTAGCTTACCAGGACACGCTCTACGTCCACTCAAATCGCCAGTTCTATATCAACTGCTTAATTGCCGGCACGGTTGATTTCATTTTTGGCAACGGTGCTGCCGTGTTACAAAACTGTGACATCCACGCACGTAGGCCCAATTCAGGACAAAAAAATATGGTCACAGCCCAAGGCAGGACCGACCCTAACCAGAACACTGGCATTGTCATTCAAAAATCTAGAATTGGTGCCACCTCCGATTTAAAACCGGTTCAGGGCAGTTTCCCGACGTACCTCGGCAGGCCCTGGAAGGAATACTCGAGGACGGTGGTTATGCAATCGTCCATTAGTGACGTGATCCACCCGGCCGGGTGGCACGAGTGGAATGGTAACTTCGCGTTGAGCACATTGTTTTACGGTGAGCATCAGAACACCGGAGCCGGTGCGGGAACTTCAGGGAGAGTGAAATGGAAGGGATTTAAGGTTATTACAAGTGCTACCGAGGCTCAAGCTTTTACTCCCGGAAGATTCATTGCTGGTAGTAGCTGGTTGGGCTCTACTGGTTTCCCATTCTCCCTTGGTTTGTAATATTTGTTAGGTGCTTCAATTAATTAATATGTCTTGTAGTCGATCCATCGATCTCGGGGTCTTTTAATTCGTAATATTTGATTGAGCGTGTCTTATTCGTGGCTGGCTTCCAGCTCATAATTAGTATTGTGTTTTGAGAGTATTGCCTAACCCATGAGAGATCGAATTACAAATAACAAGAGATTGCATTGCAATGTGGCCCGTGATTAAAAGGATGGTCTTTTTGAATTGAAAGATCGCAGTTTGGAAATAAATGGAAGGAGTAGTTGTAAAGAATTTAATGTGTCGGTGGAATCAAGGGCTCTTTGTATTGAGCTTTCACATCATCACATGGTGTGGTGCACGTTTATTGCATACGTGAACCAGTGTCCAATTGGAAAACGATAAATCAAATTCAAATCCATGATGTTCAAAGGGAATTGTTTCGTGATTTGGAAAAGTTGAGATTTTGTCCCCGTTATAATGTTAAGTGTCAACGCAAATAAATATTAACACTCATTAACATGAAACTTTTTGACTAAGACAAATTTGTGGTCACACTTCATCAAATCTAATTATTAACTCATAACTGACTATTCATGAAGTCCAGCTTCGACATATCAAAATATTTAAGGTAGAATGATACGTAATTCTTGCGTTAATTCCTCTTGAATGGTACATTAATTATACATCTGCTAATTTTAAAATTAGAAATATACTAAAATTTGTTAAATCAATTATGTAATGGCTTAATTTAGATATATATCTAGTTTCAGAAGATGCAAAATCTTCTTATAAATGTGCAGTATATATATGATATTTTTCCAAGTTGGTACATTCTAATGTTTAACAATATGAGGCTTATTGAGAGTCTGAATTCATATATTTATAATACAAACTAGAGGTCTACTATGCCTAATAAATTATATGTTAATTGGAAGCGATCCTCTACCCACCACACAGAAAGATATATCAATTCTCACGGTTCTTTAGATATATAAGTCCACCCAAATATACATATAGGAAGGACATCATAAAAATAAATTAAAATCCTCTTCTGATATGAATATTATTGATTTTTTAAAAATTTTGTACTACATATCTTTTAGTATTAATATATAATTATTTTTATTTTTTAATTTATTAATCATCAATTACGTAAATAAAATTTACTGAGAAGACCATGACATCACAAAAAAATTTCAATCCCATTAAGAAACTTCTTGGGCTCGAGCTCACCCAATAAGACAATAACAACCAGTCCAGCATTGTGCTGCAGGCGTTAGAAAAGTTCTTGTTATTGATTGTTTTAGTGGACCCACCTCTATATTCCCTTAAAAAGAAAAAACCAATTCCCACAAGATAAGTAAAACGAAAATAAGGACATGTTTGATTTCAGATTTTAATGATTGTTATTGATTGTTTGATAACAACCGATTCAGATTTCAGAAAAAACCAATTCCCCACAGTTATATCTCATTTCAAAAATAAAATAAAAAAACAAAGTTATACCTACGCGTAAAGTGGGATTATACAAATAAAAACGAAAACGACTCTTTAATTCCTAACTACAAATTAATACATATGTCTATATTTTACTTGTTCCAAACAAAAAAACAAGGCACAAGCGGGTTCAATCAGAAGATTGAAGTTGATTAACTTTTGGACATATATGGTGGTATTTGGGCACTTTTCATATACCATTTTAATTTCTTCTAGGATAATCATCTGATGACCACTATTTATTTAGTGAAATTTTTATAAACCATTAAATTTTAAGATTATATCTATAAACCACTCACTTTTAAAAAAAAAAATTCTCCAACCATATTTTCGTTAAAAAAATTAACTGCAGTTAGTGATTTTCTGCATAAAGACTATTTTACCCTTGTAATATGATAATTACGAAAATACCCCTATAATTCATAATTACAAAATCACTTTTGTATTGTTCGATTATTTTATTTATAAAAAAAACGATATTGTTTATATAATTAAATATTTATTTTTTAAAAATAGAATACAATTAATTAATTAATTATTTTTTAACTAAATGACAATATTACCCTTATGATGGCATGCTGACATCATGTTTCCGTTAACGGAGTTAACGGAAAGGTGGGTGATAGATGTTTTTTTAAAAAGTAGGTAGTTTACAGATACAATCTTAAAATTTAATAGTTTATAGAAGTTTCACTTAATAAGTAGTGATAAGTTTCACTTAACAAGTGTGATTTACCGATACAATCTTAAAAGTTTGCAATGCCAAATTGCAGAAAAAGCTGTACATAGAATTTTGTGGCAAGAATTTCTTAAAACTATGTGTGTAGGCCACAGCTGGATATATATATATTCTCCACTGACACTGACCCATAACAATCCATTTTCGCTACCGAGTAAGTGAGATTATATTTGTTGGGTGGCCAGACCCAGAGAGGGGCCTGAGGCCCAGAGCCAGGCCGTGTAATTACAGCTAGAAACTCGCTATCATATATCATGGTACCAAATGGCTTACTGAATAAGCAAATACTAATTATTAATTAAGTTGACATAGTGTGTAGAATTTGCCGCGTTAGATGTATTGAATTTTTATAGCAAGCGGTTAAATTTTTAACTAGAAGAAATTATGATGTGGCATGGCATATTGGCATGCATGCCATTGTTATTATACATTGATATGTTTGTTTATCTTCCGACGAGTGCCAATAATTAATTATGTCGTTTTATTGGTAAACGACATAGACACTGTCCATTCCAAACAAAAGGAAAAGAAGGAAAGGGCAAAAAAAAATGTTAAATCAGACGTATAATGGGGTAATAGCAGTGGACTCCCTTTCGTTTCAATAAAATCACAAACAAAGATATAGTTTGTTAATATTTTTAAATAAGTCACTTCCTTTTTGGGATGACAACGAGGCACACTAGGACATCCCAAGTTTAGCCTAAAAATTAAATTAAAAAAAAAATTAATAATGCTTGAATGGAATGGGTCAGTAGGCAATTCTATCATTCACATTCGTCATATTTTTTTTTATTGAAATAGAGTAGCCTTACTTATATTTTCTTTTTTAATTTAAAAATATAATAATCCCAACATGAATCGATAGTTCAGTTAGTAATGCTCGGACAATCTTCATTCTCACCATATGAAGTCATTAACGTGCCAACCTTGACATGTATGAGTTGTCAATAGGAGGTTAGGGCATGCAACCTAGTGTAGAAATTGGCACATGGAGCATATACCTTATTTGTCTAATCATTAATTAATTTATTCTCATATGAGGTTCGAGAAAATTTTTCTTTTCTCATTTATAGGGCACTTAATAAATATTTTACTATAATTCGTTAATAGTATCTATGGTTTAACAATTATATCTCCGAAAAAAAAAAATTAAAACAACATATCTTTAGGTTAGCTAATCTCAAGCTTTTAAGAGTTAAATCCTACATATAAATGGATTCTAATGAACGTAATGGCAAAGACTCGTATTTAAAAAAGAGAAAATTACAAACTATATCCTCGAGTATATTTTTTCTAAAAGTTAGAGATCTAGATGCTATTACTCTATTGCTTGATCAGGAACAGAATATAAAATGATGTTACATCCTGTCCTGGTTAGACGTTTAATGAAAGATTAACAAAGAAGCATCGAAGAAAGAGATTCTATCTTTGCTTCCCACGTATATAAAAAAGACATCCCACAGACAATCTCTTTTCCATAAAACATAGAAACGTACACTGAAGTGATCAACCATATCAAAAAATGGAAACAATCAGATCCTTTAAGGGCTATGGCAAAGTCGACGAGCTCGAGCAACGAGCATTCCGGCGAAAGACAAGTAAGCGTGTGATCATCTTAATCATCTCATCCATAGTTCTCGTGGCCGTGATCGTTGGTGCAGTCATTGGAGTCGTCGTAAACAAGAACAAAAGCGACTCATCTTCCGATAATACCCCCGCAACTCGGCTGACCCCAGCGGCTTCACTCAAAGCCGTATGCAGCGTGACTCGGTACCCAGATTCTTGCTTCTCCAGCATCTCCTCCATCGACGCATCAAACGCAACCAAGGACCCAGAAATCCTCTTCAAGCTCTCTTTACAAGTCGCCGTGAAAGAGCTGCAGAAATTACAAAACTATCCCTCGAAGCTGAAGCAGCAAACGAAGGATCCTCAGGTGATTAAAGCTCTTGATGTTTGTGAGACGCTCTTTGATGACGCGTTGGATCACGTCAACGAATCTTTATCTTCAATGCAAGTTGGTAACGGAGAGAAGCTTTTGTCTTCAGAAAAGATTCAAGATTTGAAGACATGGCTCAGCACATCGATCACTGACCAGGACACGTGCTTGGACGCCTTGCAAGAGCTAAACGCAACGCATTACGAACACTCAGATATTCTCAAAGATATACAATCCGCCATGCAAAACTCTACCAAGTTTGCTAGTAACAGTCTTGCAATCGGTTCAAAAATACTGGGGCTATTGGGAAAGGTTAATATTCCTGTTCACAGGAGGTTATTATCTGATCATTCGGATTCGGGTTTTCCGAATTGGGTCGGAGCGGGTGACCGGAGGCTTCTCCAGGAGGCTAACCAGAAGCAGGATGCAACGGTGGCGCAGGACGGCAGCGGGGATTACGAGACCATTCAGGCTGCCGTGGACGCGGTGCCAAAGAAAAGCCTTAAAAGATTTGTGATACATGTGAAGAAGGGAACTTACAAAGAGAATGTGATTTTGGATAAGAGCAAGTGGAATGTGATGATGTACGGTGACGGTGAGACTGTGACTGTAGTTTCCGGCAGCTTGAACTTTGTTGACGGCACTGCCACTTTTGCTACCGCCACCGTTGGTAAGTTTCCACATTTTTTACAAAATTACTTTCGGTAGATTTTTAATTACTGGTCACATGAATTTCACAAGTACAATAATTGAAATTGCATATAGGTGTCATTCAATCGGTCAATTATGTCATATATCACATTGTTACACACGTCCAAGTGCGTGCTATGTGAATTATGGTAATTAAACATTAGATTAAGAAAATCACATGGATTATGATTAAGTTATGAGCCCTCATGTAAATTCGATTTGATGCAGCTGCCTATAATTCCGCAGGTTGGTCCCCCACCCCCCCATTAAACTTTGCTTTGGACATAATTTAAAACAAGATTTGATTTTGTAACCCCACCATGTGCTCGTCTTGTTTCATATGGTCCCATTTTGTTGCATATATTTATTGAAGTCAATCAAAGCAATGGCCTGCAGTGGCTAAATAAAAAGCACGTCAATCGATCGATGATATCAAGCCGGTAGAGTTTAGCCTCGTGTAGTTGCATATCTATTCATGAATATGCCTTTGATGTTGCTTTCTTGGCTCATCCACTAGATTTTAGAACAGGTATAGGATTTTGTTATTTTAAATCTTAAGACAGTATTGCACATGACATGTTACTATCCACTTGTGTGTTGAGGGTTTTTTGTGGCCGCAAGAATCGCATTAGAACATGAATCCCCCACTTTATGTGTCTATCAGAGAAAGTGTCAAACATTAGAATATGCCATGGAATTAGATGTGAAATTAATGATATTGAATGACTAACTAACTAATAAAAATGATACGATCAGCTGTTGCTGGTAGAGGCTTCATTGCAAAGGACATGACATTCATCAACACGGCAGGGCCAGAGAAGCATCAAGCAGTGGCCTTCCGGTCGGGCTCCGACCGTTCAGTATTCTATCGGTGTTCGTTTAATGCCTATCAGGACACGCTCTATGCCCACTCCAATCGCCAGTTTTACCGCGACTGCAATGTTACGGGCACCATCGACTTCATTTTTGGCAATGCTGCAGTTGTTTTCCAAAACTGCAACATCATGCCTAGGCAACCTCTACCAAACCAATTCAACACCATCACAGCTCAAGGCAAAAAGGACCCTAATCAAAACACAGGCATTTCAATTCAGAAATGCACATTTTCTCCTCTTGCTGATACGCTCACAGCTCCTACGTTTCTCGGTAGGCCTTGGAAAGAATTTTCAACTACAGTGATCATGCAATCTTTGATTGGGCCATTTTTGAACGCATTGGGCTGGAAAGAATGGGTCAACGGTGTTGACCCACCCGAATCCATATTCTATGCTGAGTACCAAAACGTTGGACTGGGATCCAACACATCGGGGCGGGTAAAATGGGCCGGGTATAGGCCCACTCTCACACTAGACGAGGCAGCGAAATTTACGGTAGGGAATTTTATACAAGGCAATGACTGGTTGGCTGAGGCTAATGTGCAATATCAAGAATCCTTGTGATCTTAAAGTGGGTTCAGTACGGGGGATACATCAAGTGCCAAGAATCAAATACTGGTATAATGGTTTCTCTTATTTATTTATTTATTTTTTTCACACTAAATTTCTTTCTAGCAAGATTTGGTACACAGTGTGGGTTTGAGTATGCGTATGTCTGCTTGTTTTATTAATCCTTAATTAACAGTAATTTTGTAACATTTTTCCAAAATAGTGATTGGATTGAATAGAGTCGTTATATCCCTGTAAATTGTATGATTTCTTGAAAGTGGAATAAAAAAAGAAAAGAAAAGAAAACGAACCCTTTTGAAAAATCTAAAATCCATGATGATGAATGCAAACTTTACTGTGCAATGTGCATGAAGCCATTGACCAAATTCACCCAATAGCAATAGGCCAGTACTAATTCTTAGGCTAAAATTTTGACCAGTCAAGAAGGAAATAAGAAATATGCCTTACATCTTAAGATTTCAAATAAACAATCAATTAGCTCTAAGTACGCCTGCATAAAGACATTTTTAAAATGGGAAGAAAACACTAACATGTGGCTCTTTCGTGGAACTTTCTGCCAGTAATTCAAGACCATCTAGAAAATCCCATTTGTCTTTGACCCTCTCAGGGATAGCAATGGTTTGCCATTAATTTAAATTACCAAACTCATTTGCAACCTACTCTAAATTTTAATAATTACCAAACTCATAATTGTATTTGATAGAATTTTTTTTTATGGATTTTCACATTTAAAATCACAATTATTAAGAAATATTTTTAATAAAACCTAAATATTTAAATTATATAACTCAATATATAAATTTATAACAATAACCTAAAATTTCACATAAAATATTCAATTCTAAATTTAATTCATGTAAATAGAAAATATAATTTTACCATCAATCCAACACAAATTCTCAAATTAAAGTATAAAATACACACAAGTCCATCAAAACTTAAAAGTGCTTTCAGTTAAAAAAATTAAAAAATTAAAAAATCACAAACTAGTATCCAAAAGTAATACCACTACACAAGCAATAATTATCATTCATATTCTCATTCAACAAAAGCTTCAAGAGTTAAGATCTTTATTTTATTCACGACCATTAGCACCTATCCAACACAATTCCTTTAATAATAATTAAGAGTAATATTTTCTATACATTGATACTTTCTAAACATTAATCCGAATAACAAAACTATCATTTATTTACTATATATATATTATAGGTCTAAATATTTTTTAGTTAAAATTTTAGAAAAATAATTTAAGAAAAAAGTGTGGGTTAGTGGATACCCATAATATATCAAACCCGCGCCACAACCTAGTGCGAATTTTAATTTGTGATATTAAACCCACTCACAACTCATAAAATTACCCGCAGCAGACGGATTTTGGAGGGCGGGTTTGAATGAGTTTGTGGGTATGAGTGAGTTTGTGGGTACTATTTATTAATGCTAAAATATTAGGAGGCTAAAGGGAAAGAGCATTAATCAAAATCTATTCATATAAATAATTATGTAAAAATTGTTAATTTTAATATAAAGTCTCAAGTTGGTCGGTGAAGATCTCGAAATATTTAAGGTCTAATATGTTTTGGGAGAAAAAAAAAAAAGAGTATTCTAATATGTACACTGCTAATACCTTGATAAGTTGAGTAATAAATGAGCTATAACGACATAATTATGGCAATAAGAACAGTAATTAGGGAAAGAAAGTAAAAGAGGCATGATCTCATTCTAATTCTACTGTGGAAACATATTTAAATCGAACAAATCGTAAACGGTGGGCGCGGCAAGTGAGCTGATTTTGGACAAAACAGGAAGCCAAAACGAAACGGAACTAATGTTCGATTTCCGAAGAGGAGACCCAAGTGTCGGTCCAAAGTCCTAAATCCCTCTTAAAAGGACAGTTTTCATATAAAGGTGACGATGCGGAGATTCGTTATTGGCAGAGCCAGAAATTTCCTTAAACCCTCTCATCAAAAAAATCTTCTCTCTTCTTCTTCTTCGCATTATCAATCTCGTTTCTTGTCATCCACTCCTGTGATTGATTCCCCTTCTTCTTCTTCTTCTTCAATGGCTCCCACTTCGTCTCCTACTGTCACGGTCGATTCCCTTAACCCCAAGGTACCAACTTTCGATCAACTATCGTTTATTTGAGCTGTTTCTGCATCTGGGTTTCTTTCTTCTATAAGTCCATTCAATTCGTGTTTCGTTAATTTGGGTTGTTCCTGCATCTGTGTTTATTTTATTTTCTTTTCCTTTTGCCTTTTTTTGGTCTGTTTGATTTAACTTACAGCAATTGTTTTGGTTCACTGTTTCATCAATTTATGTTTTTATTTTCGTATTTTATTCATTTTTTATGTGTTTATGATTTTGGGTATGTATGTCTCATGTCTCGAGAGAATTTACTGGTCGAATAAGCGATCTGCTGCTTTACTCTCAAAAATTACTTTTTCTATGTGAATTTTTTGTTTGATTACCTTTTACCTTTTCGGGTCTTATACCTCCTGCTTTCTGATGTATCTTTTTATTTTATTTTAGATATTAAACTGTAAGACATGTTTGTAAATTGTACGTTTAACGAACTAGATTGCGTATTTCTCTTTGTTTGTTTATTCTTTGTTAACCTGAGCTCAAAGATTTAATTCTACTGCTTGTATGCTGTGTATATGTGCTTAATTCTGTTTATCTCTATTGTCATGCGACTTTGAATGGACCCTGTTTGATATGCCTTCAGCTATCAGTTTAACCATTTTGTTGCAGGATGCATTAGGCTGGTGGTTCTTCTGACTTCGTTTGTCTATGGAATTAGATTGCTGAATTACCTTAAGAGATTTTTTGAACTTAATGATAAACTAAGTTTTAACTGAAATTGTAGGATAGTTGTTTTAAGTTTTTTTATCGTAAGTTCTATTTTGTATAGTGAGACATTGTGATTATAGAGTACTGATGAAAAGACAATGTGTCTCCTTTTTGTTCTGTTTCTCATTGTTAAGTTTTCTTGATTGGGTGATTGTTGTGTCTTCTGTTCTTGTTTTGATCTCTCACCAAGTTTCTCTTTCCTGCAGGTTCTAAAATGCGAGTATGCTGTTCGTGGTGAGATCGTCACCATTGCCCAGGTAATACCAGCAATTACATAATAGAGAATATCCGTCTGCATGAGGATTTGGAAAATGAAATTCTTTGCAAGAATTTGAATTTGCTGTATGTAAACTATTGGTTTATTGAGAGTGGCTTAATCTTTTTCCTATCTCAGCGGTTGCAACAAGAGTTACAAACTAACCCGGGCTCTCATCCCTTTGATGAGGTACATCTTCTTTTCTTATGGAAAATTTATTTTATATCACTTCTGTTGCTGGAAGAAATTCCCCATTAAACTAATAGTCTATGTCAGAGTCAGAGGATCATTATCTATAAGGGTTGTAAAACAGTTAATAGAAATACATCCAAAATTCTGTCTATTGCAATTATTTTTCACTAAAGTTTCCCTTCAAGAGGGTTTATATTTGTTGACTGTTGAATACTAGTTAAGTTGCTTGGTACTGATTGTCAATCATCTTCTCAGATACTCTACTGCAATATTGGAAATCCTCAGTCTCTTGGTCAGCAGCCAATAACCTTTTTCCGAGAGGTTGGTTTATTTCTATTTCTTTGGAATAAGTACTCGGGAGTCAATTTTTTCGAAGCATATCTGATTGGGCTTATCTAAATTGTAGGTTCTTGCATTATGTGACCATCCATCCATTTTGGACAGAAGTGAAACACAAGGTTTGTTCAGGTAAGAAAAATGAAAGACCAGTTGTGATCTTATATTATGAACTGATGCCTCATTTTTGTTCCCAACAGAGATTTGAGCTTTTTGAACGAGAGATCTTAGAAAACGTTCAAAAACGTTGTTTACTTTTTCAACGGAAAACCGAAGAAAATATGAATGAGAAACCTAGGAGCCTGATGGCTCAAATCTATTCCTTTCTGATGCAACTTGCTTTTGATGTTTTGCAGTGCAGATTCTATAGAGCGAGCTTGGCAGATACTGGATCAAATTCCTGGACGAGCAACTGGGGCTTACAGTCATAGCCAGGTTATATTTGTGACCTTGGCTGGGAAATTTAAGTAAACTAATACACATGATGATATGAATGGGGCTCATAATTTTTTTCTTTCCACTTCAGGGTATCAAAGGACTGCGTGATGCAATTGCTGCTGGAATTGAGGCTCGTGATGGTTTTCCTGCTGATCCAAATGATATTTTCTTGACAGATGGTGCAAGTCCTGCTGTAAGTTTATTTCGACTTTCTCCTGGTTTGTATAGATGTCAATACTTTCCAAATGCTATGATCTAAAATTAAGGCACATGTAATAGATTTTTTTCCTCCACAGGTCCACATGATGATGCAGTTACTGATAAGATCAGAGAATGATGGAATTCTCTGTCCTATTCCTCAGTACCCTTTATACTCCGCTTCAATTGCTCTCCATGGTGGGACCCTGGTATGTTTGTTATGTATATTAAGTACTTATTTTGCACCCTAGAGAGAATTCAGTTAGTAAGCTTCCTTCAGGAGCTAAGCTTACCGTTAGCCGCCAACGAGTGGGTTGCCTTGAATCTTCTTTTTAACCGAATTTAGTAGACATAGATTTTTATAATTTCTCAGTGACTTTTTAATATTTTTCCAAGTAAAAATTTTGTCTGATCATGCAGGTGCCTTACTACCTAGATGAAGCAACAGGATGGGGACTGGAAACTTCAGAGCTTAAGAAGCAATTGGAGGCTGCCAAGGCCAAAGGTATTACTGTTAGGGCCTTGGTTGTAATAAATCCAGGCAATCCAACTGGACAGGTAATTATTAATTAGCTCTTTGGCAAAATTAAAAATCTTAGTAATAAGTACTTAATTTAATTTTCTCGAGCCTTGGCTTCCAGGTTCTTGCTGAAGAAAACCAGCGTGCAATTGTGGACTTCTGCAAAAAGGAGGGTCTTGTTCTTCTTGCAGATGAGGTGGGTGAATTTGTAAAGTTTTTACTTAGAGCACTTGTTTGCCTCTATTTGGAATTTTATTGATGGTTGATGTGCTCAGCTATGTTTGTCAGCTGATGGGGAGGCCTTTTAATATTGTTCCACGCATCTTATGCAGGTATACCAGGAAAATGTTTATGTGCCAGAGAAAAAATTCCATTCCTTTAAGAAGGTATCCCGATCCATGGGGTATGGTGAGAAGGATATATCCCTTGTATCATTTCAGTCAGTCTCTAAAGGTAGGTTTTTTCATCTTTTTTCAAGATGGTACAAGCAGAGGGAAAAGTTTTTGCGGGCATGTAATTTTGATGTAACAGGTGCATAAATCTTCTTGTTGTCTTCAGGTTACCATGGGGAGTGTGGAAAAAGAGGAGGTTACATGGAGGTCACTGGGTTCAGTCCTGAAATAAGGGAGCAAATATACAAAGTGGCATCTGTGAATCTTTGTTCTAATATCTCCGGCCAAATTCTGGCAAGCCTCGTCATGAATCCACCCAAGGTTACTTTTTCCACACTTAATTTTCACTTGGATCGGTCATAAAACTGAAATATTGTGCACTTGGCTTCAAACTAGGGAAAGTAATAATACTATGAAAAGGGGAAAAGTCACTTTTAATGGGTGACCAGTTTATTATCTCGTGTTAGAAATGCAACAATAACACCATAGTACTTAAGCTTGGGTTAGGGGAAAAGTCACTTATAATGGGTGACCAGTTTATTATATCGTGTTAGAAATGCAACATTAACACCATAGTACTTAAGCTTGGGTTAGGTTACTTATGCCATGATTCTGTGTTAAACTATATAATTCCATCTTTCATAGGGATCCTTTTGGGATTATGAAATATAAAATTCATAGTTACATGGGCTGGGTATAGGCTTGTGGAAACTGAGTAACTCTGCTATTTCATGTACTTAATGATCTAGTTGAAGTATGATATTTGGATGCCACATTCATTTCTCCTTGTTTAACTTTTAAAATATATGCAGGTTGGAGATGAATCTTATGAGTCCTATTGCGCTGAGAGGGATGGAATCCTCTCATCCTTAGCCAGGCGTGCAAAGGTTAGTTCAATTACATTGTTCTATGCATTGTTTTTCATCTTTTTAAATTGTTTTTTTTCCTATTTTTAATTTTTATAAACTTGTGATCATGATTGATGCAGACATTGGAAGATGCATTTAACAGTTTGGAAGGAATAACATGTAACAAAGCTGAAGGAGCAATGTATCTCTTTCCCCGTATTCAACTGCCTGAAAAGGCAATTAAAGCTGCTGAAGCTGAGAAAACAGTTCCAGATGCATTTTATTGTCGCCGCCTTCTCAATGCCACTGGAATTGTTTTTGTTCCTGGTTCGGGTTTTAAGCAGGTGAGTTTTAGGATTTGCTATCTCATTCGGCCACTTGAATTGTTAAATATATAGTGTCCCACCTCATTTGCCATCAGTTTGTGTTGCTAACTTCCCTTACCCTTTGTTTTTCGTGTAGGTCCCCGGCACTTGGCATTTTAGGTGCACCATATTGCCTCAAGAGGACAAGATTCCAGCAATTGTAACCCGCCTGACAGACTTCCATAAAAGTTTCATGGATGAGTTCCGTAACTGAAAGATCTTTTGCACAATAAGATGAGTTCAGAAAAATAATGTGTAGCCATTCATTTCAATTGACAAACGTTTACAAACTGAATGGAAAAAGTGTACTTGTTTCTTAACTTTTTTGGGTGACCGTCATAGGTCTTTGTTACGATGAAATATTAAAGGATTTTTGGTTTGATCCGACGAATTTTGTGGGGCTAGTAGTATGCTCTGAGAAAAGGTGCTACAGTTGACCAATGTACGATTCTAATCTAAATTATTAAAAATCACTTAACAGCTAAAGAAAGTGTAAATTTGAAGGCATTACACAACATACAAATAATTCCAACGCATACATAATGCAGATGATATGCCAGTGTAAATAAATTATCATAAGCTCGATGTAGCATCATGTGCTCAACTTAAAAACAAGATTTTAATCTAAATTTCCATTAGGTTCACATCATTCATACAACTGCAAAGTACTTCAGTTCAGCACGGACACAGATTTCGGGGGTATGATATGCAGCTCAAACTCAGCCCCAAAACAAAAAGGTTCAAATGGGTGCAATCCCAATCATAAACAAATATAATTGTTTCCCCTAACAA
Source organism: Clausena lansium (assembly GCA_030449835.1). Taxonomy (NCBI): domain Eukaryota; kingdom Viridiplantae; phylum Streptophyta; class Magnoliopsida; order Sapindales; family Rutaceae; genus Clausena; species Clausena lansium. Next base: position 5,954,814 of record JASUUF010000369.1, read on the forward strand.
ACAAACAACAAAGTGCACTTGCATTGCAAAGAACTGAAGAAGCACCACTGAAGATAGGGAAGATTTTTTCAAGACATGATTTTCTCCTAATACTCATAGGCGATTGATGACAGCCTCCACCTCAGAAGGGGTATAGAGATGGTATGTTGGAGCTACCCTTGCGATATCAACGTTATTTGGAGTGACCTGAAATCAGAATCAAACATTGTTCAAAGCAGTGAATTAATATAAATATAAATAACAAATAAACAAACTAAAGAGTACATAGACTAATATTAGCACCATATTATCATTCTTTACCTTTTCTTCCATAACTTGCTTCAAAATTGATAGAGCAATTGTCTCTGCCTCCTGAAGGGTTAAATCCTGCAAAAAGTTATCAAATGAATTCAGCACAATTCATGGTAAATCAGTAAAAATAAATAAATAAAGATCCTTTTGGCATAGATCGCAAATTCAGTGGTCGTGTATTGCCGAACAAGATAAATAATGACCAGTTGATAATTGGCACTTCAAACATGAGGTTTGAAGCTGCCAAGTCATTTGGTATTCCCAATGTAGTAATTCAAAATCACAAGGGCATACACCACACAAAACACACTTGGACTGGGGAAAAAGAGGGGGTGGGGGGGAGGAGAGAGAAACCTTGTTATATTGCTCTTGGAGAGAACTGTCAGCTCCTTCTGAACCTGAACCAATAGCCTTTGCATTGCATTGCCAGAATGTGCCAGATGGATCCGTATAGTACCTGCACAGCAAGTTCCATTTACGGTCAAAATTCCAGGATATTCACACTGTCAGCAGTAATAAACCAACAGCCAGAGATACCCCAAAAAAGCAAAATATGTGGCAAGATAACGCTTGGTACATCAGCACCATGAAAAAAATTGTCTCATAATGCCCGAAAACATAGTTGCAGCTTCACTAGGTTCTATGATTAGTACTGCTGCTTACATATTACTAAGTTGAAAATTTTAGATGAATGGAACTAAGAATACAAAGTGCCAGTTGTAGACTACTGAAACAGAAACAAAAAGGAAATCAAAATTGCAAGCTGGCTAACTACATCGTGCAGTTAGTCATAAACTCACACATGTAACTAGTGACTACAGTTATTTGTTACATTGGGTAGTGCTGATACAAGGTTCATAGTATCCAACTGAGAATACTGCCTACCAGCCTAATGTCAAAATTAAAGCACACCCATATGGATAATTTTCAATTAAAGCCTGTTATATATTTAGAGCGATTAAAGAAAATTTGCACTTACAGGCTAGGTCCATTCTCGTCAGATCCAGCAATGAGAAGGGATACTCCAAATGGTCGAGACTGCACAGAAGAAATTAATAGACATCAGAAGGCATTCAAAAAAGATACGTAACTGTCACATATCAATGATCTAATATTATCTGGCAAAAAGATGGCCAACGAAATATTTTATTAGAGTAAAGAATGCATTTTCCAACCGGAAAACTCCATTGTATAAACTTGCTTTCATCTCTCTCTAAACAATGAAAGAATCAAGCAGAATGAAGCTAATCTAAAAACATTGGTACTTGAAGTTTAAAAAAAAAAACTTGAACTACAACAACGAAGCAACATATCCAAAGAAAAGAGAAGGCGGGAAAAAAAATCCAATTGGATGCCGTCTAGGTAAGCAGTGATTACCATGGATTCTTCATCACCTTCACCAAAGCGTAGTGCCAGATCACAGAGTGCTTGTGTTGTAGATTCCACGGTCATTGGCTCACCATATGAGAATCTATGATTCTGTAAAAATTATTTCAAGATAATAATAAAAGATATATGTGATGTACAAGAATCATCGGATTTATAGCCAAGCTTGTTAAAAAGTAAACAAGCATCAGAAATCAAGAACACGGCACCTGAGTTTCAACTCTTGCATGTTCAACAAGTGTACGAGCATCAGCAATCAATCCACTCATAGCACATCCTATATGATCATCAATTTCCATAATCTTCTCCACACTGCTGGGCTCCTGAAACATAAAATTAGAAAAAGAAAAAAAAAACATCAAATAAATGATGACCAAAAGAAATTGCAACCTCTAGCTGCAAACATTGGCAAATGTCATCATATCATTTTATCTACATACAAAAGCTATTATCCATATTCCTTATTGTCATATCACAGAAGTGCAGGTTCCTTAGTACCCATAAAAAAATTACATAGATTTCATCCTTCTAAATTCTTTGGGCATGTGCTCTAATGTACTACAAAGAAAAAAAGATCAATCCCTTAGCAGGAGGGCAATAAAATGCATATAAAAGGATCATGATTCACACTAATCATTTGGATAGAAAAAGGGCAATGGTATTCAAAATAATCACACATGATTAAGAAAAATAGCTTTTAAAAGCCAAATAGCAACAAACCCAAAGGACAAGCCTAGGCATTGATATACTGAAACCAGATATTCTTCTATGACGATGGAAGCAAATTCCGCAGCCAAAACACATGTATCCCCACCATTCTTTATTTCTAATAAAAAGTAAAAAACAGCTACTCACCACAAATGCATAACTGCAATCCAATTGAAAACCCTATATCAAATTAGATTCCTGGACTCAGCCTATACAGAAATTCAAGCTATTGATCGTGTATGATAATGCTAGGTGATGGCTGACTAAAAACTCCTATACACATATCTCATAAATATGTAAACATCCCAGCCCAATTAAGACCTATGGTGGTGTATATATATACACCCACACACACACAAAAGACTGAGCATTTACAAGTAAAGAAAAAGCACAACAAGAATAAAACAAACCAGCAGTGGTGAAGTAATGCGTTTCTCAACAGCAAGCACAACCCCTTCTTTCGTCTTCAACCCGATTGCAGTAGAACCCAGCTGCACAATACATTCAATACCACCACTCTATTCAATAGAAATTTTAATATATTAAAAGAAAAAAAGTTGCTTTCACTAAGAGTATGTTTAGTGTTGAGGTTTTCCGGCTCTTAATCCAGAAGCATGGAATCACTAACAATAAAGTATAAATGGTTGGTAAACATTGGCAATCGAATAAAAGAAAACATTTACCAAACACATTATAAGTAGAAGTGTAAAAGTTGCCAACATGCCCCAAATCAACAAAGGTGGATATTATGAAGACTAATCAAGCACTAAATGAGGTTCTACATGGGTATGCTTAATTTAACCACTAGCCACAATTATACTAAAAAATTAAAATTTCCGGAAGCACGGAACAAAAAATAAGTAGTGGGTATTTACCTTAATGGCCTCAATAGCATATTCGACCTGAAACAATCTTCCTTCTGGAGAGAAAGTGTTCACTCCTCTATCATACTCGGTCCTATGACAATATTTGACGATTGTTATAAATTAAAACAAAAAAAAACGGAATTAAAAGAAAAAAACCCAGAAGAATATTTAAAAAACCAGAAAAATTACCTTGTTAGGAACATGTTTTGTCGCTGATTGGATCTGAAAACCTAAATAGAGACAGAGAAACATGAAAAAAACGTTAATGCAGCAGGAGGTTTATTGGAATTAAGTTACGTAAATAAGCACAAAAGAGCGAAAAGGAAGCAATTTTGCTTTACCTGAGATTAAGAGTTGATACTGGAACTGTGTTAGAGCGAGAGTTCAATTGAGAAAAGACGGCTTCAAGAGCCTTTTTTGTAGAGATCTTCTTGAGGGACAAGTTAAAGATCGAAACGTTTTTTTTCTTTTCCCGTGAATTGCCGACGAAACGTTTTGAGTTCTAGTTTCGGGTTCGTGTGTGGGCTCAGATTAAAATGAAGGTCCGTTTTGAGGGTTGCTTATGGCTTAGATTAAAATGTGTGGGCTTAGATTAATATGTTTTCTGATTTAGCCCATTTTCTAATGTACTTATCATTTTTTGGAGCCCTGATCATTAAATTTATCTCTTCAACCATTTAAAAGAAACTAATATAAACTTATAAAAGAAAACCGGTCTCCAAATCTTTTTAAAGTTATATTGCAATTTATTGATACAATAATAGTATTAGATATTTCTAATATTTGAGTCTTAACTTCAGTACTAATGCTATGCATAACTCATTTATTTATTGAATGATAAATTTTATTATTTATAAAATTATTTATTCATCTTATAATAGATAAATATCATTTCAATTAAAACTCAAATTAATACCTAAATATTGAAATCTCAGACATTACTTGGGAAGACTGAAGAGTGCTTTGCCACCTGCCGTTGGCTAGTTTAGCAACTCGTCCTCAACTTTAAGTAAGCGATATTCATACCAATATACACTACCAATGAGAGAACTTTACACATTGAAACATGCAGGTAGCCGCTCATCAGTCATTATATTTACTTAATAGGCACGAAATCTGTAACTTAAATCAATTTAGCCAAATTTTCTCATTCACACCGGAGACTGAAGCTCCTTCAGAGTTCAGACGGACTAAAAATACCAGGTAAGTTTTAATTGAAGAGAACAGAATCTATGCAGAAAACAATGGGCAGTAAAATCTTTATGTAAAACATGCACATGTTACATGTACATAAGCCAAGTAGAAAGAGGGGGTAACTATGGTCTCTCACTCTCTCTGAGCAACCAAGGCTTATGCGTAGCACAGACTTGGTCAAATGTGAAGTTTTCATTTAAGCGCACAATAAAAGACACCGCCAGATCACCAATATCTCAGACTTAGATACTATGGCAGAAATTGGCAGTGCATGGTGCATGCCAGGGGTCCTGGGGAAAAAGATGCATGGCTGATCCAGAAGAAAAGGCCAAAATAATAGATTAAAAAATCCAACAGTTTATGGAACACTTGCCTGCTCGGCGCTTGCTGCTAATCATGACAGCTAAAGCTAAAAAGCTACTGTAACTTTTGTGAAGCTTTAGTCTCCTGCACACGTTAACTTATATGGTTGTCTACTTTCTATAATTTTGGAAACCTACCTTCAGCTTGGACTTATATTAAAATTTAGAAGCTGCCTTTGGTTCTTTAAATTTTGCTCTGAAATTTGCTGTAAGCATTAAAAACAATACAGGAATCTTACAGCCACCATGGGTATTAACAACTTTGGTGTCCAAAGATAGTTCTTGTTCAAGTATTACCATTGATGTAGAGTGAATTTCTAACTAAAGATCTCCCATTATTAAAGTTAAAGATAAATTAAAATACAAAAAAAAAAAAAAAAACAAAAGAACAATATACACTATATTAGAGAACTTTTTTATGTTAATTCATTCTCGTAATTGAAAAATTATTCATTAATGTATCCAATTTTTACATATTTATAAGTTTCTTTCATCGACTAATCTTGCTTCTTCATTTACTTTTCTCAGGTATGCATTTGGACTCTTTGTAAAATGTTAAATATGACATTGACAGGGAGGTGAACTGTTTTTATCATTTTTTAAAGCTGTTGCTATGCTGAAAAGTGTGACAGAGCCTAAATCTAGTTCCCATGTGGGGTTCCAAATAGGTGAGGGCAGGCCAAGCCAACTGCAAGGGCAAAAATCAGGAAAGTTACAAAGAAAGCTGGACCGGCCACTCCCAATTGGTACAATCATGCCATGTTGCCACTACACCCCATGTCTCAAATTGACAATGCCACGGCCCTCTTTAAGTAGTGAAATGTAAAATGTAATCCTGGGATTTTTAGAAGTAAAGATACAGAATGAAGCTTTTTATTTCTTGCTCATTGATAGTTATTGCAGGGAAAGCAACCACAAGAGTTGTGCCCAGAAATATGAGTGTTATGTCTGTTTATAATCTTCTGTGCTTGTGCACTAGCCTTCTGAGTCTGCTCGACATGTTGTTGCTGTGCTGCTGCTCTCCATTCCTCAGCTCGTCTGTGAACAACTGCCATCCTCTTCATCAACTTCTCTTCTAAGTTTGATCTCATCCTTTGGATTTTCACCTAAGAAGTTCAGTTAAAAAATGACAGTCAACCGAAAAATCCCAATGGCAGAAATTCCAATTATCAATATTGCAAATCCAAAACCAGTCATTAGAGGACAAACAGGCAATAAGACAGAAAATTTCTTAAGTCAAAGTATATATCAGTCTCCAAACTAATAAGCTTGCATACTGTACCATGTATAATAAACAATTTGCCATGACAGAATGTAAGTGCAATGCATGCAGATACAAAGTAGAGTAGCAAATTGTGCTGCCTTAATCAATATTAAGGTGAAAATATTTTAATCAAAAGGCACTAAAAACTAGACTTCCAAGTTCAAATTAATATTCCAATTCCCCACAACATTTTCAATGTTAGACCTTCACATGGGTTTGCAAGTTACAACAAAAACCATGGGCTTAAATAAATATAAACATGAAGACTTCTAGCTTTTATATTCCCTATTTAAGAGTGAAGCATATACATAAATGAATATAGAATTGAGGAAGATCACTCCAACAAGAGGTGACCTAGTTAAGCAAATAAAAGGCAAGGGGTGTACAGTGCAGCGGGTGGCTCAAGGGTGACTAAATCAACAACAAACCCAACAAATGCTTGTGATCATATCCACATTATATCTTCACTTGTAAGATAAACATTGGTGAATTGCTAAATTATGCTTATCTTCAGTTTTCATTGGGCGAAAATGGCTTTGCTAAATGTCTCGCATATTTCCCAAATCATTAGTTTTTAATATCTCAGTCGCAATGTTTGACGACACCACTCTTAAATAATGGTAATCTATACCATTTGTTTCATGTTGTAGTAGTGGAAACATGGGACCATATTTTCCATTATAAAGCAAAAGAGGGAGAAGACTAATGCCAAGGCAACTTAAAAGTAATGACAATAGGCAAAGACAACTATTGAAGTTCAAGTTACACATTTGTGATGCTTGCATTTCCAATTGGAAAGAAAATGTCAATGATTAATGTAATGATAAGAAAAGTACCTCAAGTTTTTTTGATTGAGCTTCTGCTTTTGCACTTTGAAGGTTCACCCAAGCTTGAATTTTTGCTTCTTCTCTCTGATACCTGCAATCCAGTTCACAATTATCAACAACAGGCATACTTACTATCCAAAACAATGTTTCAAATTGATGAACAAACTTGTTACCTGAGGCAGCACTTAGTCTTTTCCTCTTCTTCCCAAGCAGAAGCTCTTGAATCTGAAGCACTCTTCTGGCATACACTGCCTGTTTCAAAATGTCTTAAACTCTTTGATATTTCCTCTTCCTCCTCTTCCCTTGAGCTCCAATTTGACGGCACTGAATCATATTGTGTACCAAGTTGTAGCTTAGCTAAATGACACTCCTGCAACTGGGAAATGTCAACAGTGCTATTGGTTTTGTTCAAATGTTCTAACGCCAATGGTCCTGACCTATTAGCAGGTGTATTATGTCTTGCAGGTGATGAGCTCGTGAATGGTGTGTGGCATCTGGAAACAGCAGAACTGCCTAAGGGAGTCATCTCTGTCCCAACATCTCTGTGCTGAACCTCATGAATTACTTCCGTACCCACATCTTTCATGGTTTCACCATTAGGATTTCTGAATAGAAACCCTTCTCTTGATGGCTCTGAGTATTTGAAATTTGTCAAAACTGATTGCACCTCGTCTGCAAACTTATCTACATTTGATTAACAAACCTCAGATAAGTCTTCTGAAGAAAATCCATAATCCATATTCAATAAGGAACATAATCTTGAATAAAACAATGACAGTCTTACTTAATACGCATTAAAATTATTACAATACGAACTTATTGATAAAAAAGCAATGGTTCTTTGCAGCTTTCATTTACTCAATTTTGGGCCAAAGCAAACAAAATCAATACTGAAATCATCCTAAATCAACATTGCAACCAAATTCAGTCTCAGTGAAGTACATTTTCCAGCAAGAAAATCCAGCTGGGTTTTTTTCCCAAGCAAGGGGCACAATCAAACGGTTGTCATAAATTTAGAACTTTATGAAGCTATTAAAAGACGAGGAAAAAAGGTCAATGATGGAAAGTGAAAGAAATGAAAAGGAAAAGTTCTTGAGAAGCAAAGCCAAAGGTTCAACTAAAGTTACAGTGAAATATAAATGCTACCTTTTAGAAGAACATCTGTTGAGGCTGAGACCCCATTAAAAGCACTGGCTGAATTATGGTGGTCCAAAATCACAGAACTTTGGAAGCTTGAGATAACCTTAGAAACCTTTTCCTCTATGACCCTGGACTTTTCTGAAAAGACCACCATTTGCTGCTTAAAATTATCAACTTGTTTCTGGTTCTTGGAAGATTCTGGTATTGGTATTGGTACTGGCTTGATTGGATGAGCAGGAGAGTCATGGCAAGATGTGCTGTTTAGCCATTTCTCAGCATCATCCCACTTTGAAGGAACATTTTTTCTTGAAAAATTGCCAACGCTGAAGCTAAAAACAGGCCTTCCGGGTGTGGGAGGTGCTTCTATCCTCCTTTGTATGACTGAGTTCACTCCCTCTCCCCTTCTCTGAGCTGAAATGCTATTGTCATTTACAGCCACAGGAAATGACTTGACAAACTCCGAAGTTTCTTTGAGATTGAGCCTGCAAAGTGGGTCACCAAATGCATCTGCAACTGCAAATGGGTTGCCTTTACTTTTCCCACAGAAGCTCGTGTTGCTGTCCATTGTTTGTTCCTGAATCACAAGAAAACAGAATGTGAGAATCAAATTAGAGACATGAAAAACAAAAACAAACAAAATGCAGAATGCATAATGCATACCCCAGTTGAAGGAAATGCAGATTGAGCTTGAAGGAACTTTGGACTTGGGAGATCCATAGCTGAGGTTAAATTTCTTATGATGGCTAATTTAATGCAAGAGGGATTCTTTTGTTTTGTGGGGCTCTTGTCACCTTTTGGACTACTGGTTTGTTTGTTTGTTGCAGCATATCATCATCATTTTGATATGTAACTTTGAGTCATAAGAAAGTGACTGAGAAGTGAGAAGCCAGTGGAACAGTGATTACTAAACTAGGAAAAAGCATTGACTACGAGAAAAAAGAAAAGAGGACCAAGGAAAACAGTTACAAAATATGACTCACATGGGATTGATCAGCCACAGCAAACCAAGCCAGTTCTGTCTTTCTTTCTCCCCTTTCAAAATGAAACAACAATGACAATTTTCACAGGAGTCGAAAGTGTACTTCATAAAAAGAAGAGTGAGGAGCTTTGGGAGGTGGGAATTAAAAAATAAACACAAAAACATGAAAAGCACTCTGCACTCATGACTCTTGTGGTCTTAACTCTCAGGATTAGAGAAATGATAAAATGTACAAAGTTTTTTTATTGTTTTAATTTTTATATTCTTTTTGAGAAGCTTCGTATTGGTTTTTATGCCCTCTATGAGTAAGTACTTCTTTGACTGATGAGGGCATTAGTTATACGTTCCAGGTAAAAGCACCAATATGTGCTGGATTTTGTACTTCCACATGCAACACAATGTATGCAATTGTTACTGGTTTTCTCAACAGTAGTATAGAGTGGGAGTGAGAGTATGAGTAAGTTGTTTATTTATATTGGAATAGTCCGAATGAAATGTGAATAATAATTAGAATTTTATTTATGTATTTACTTTATCTTGAATTAAGAGTAAATTATTTTAAATTATACTTTTAACCCTTATTTAAAGAATTGTAGTTTTTAATTACAATTATGAATAAAAATATATATTTGTAAAATAAATTATTAATTATTAATATTAAATAAATATAATATTATTATATTTTAAAATAAAGATAGTATATAATAATATTATTAATTCTTGATGAATAATAGTGTTATATTTAAATAATTTGAATATTATTTAAATAAATTTGATATTATTATTAAATAAATGTAATATTATTTTATTTTAATAAATATACTTATTTTATAATTAATAAGGAAAGGGTAAAAAAAGAAAGAGATGGGAGTATCTCTCCATGAGAGTGGGAATTCCACTCCTTACTAAAATAAATGAGAGGAACTCACACTCCCTTCCTTAAAATAGTAAGTAAACACTAGAGTGTGAGGAATTCACACTCCCCACTTATACTCTAATAAGTAAACAGAATTCATTATCACAATACAAAGCAACACAAAGGAAAATCTCAAGAGCTCTGCTCTGCAAATTGTGTAAATATTGAGTTTGTAACACCATGATTCACTAAAGGAGTCATGCAACAGATTCAATTCATCAACAAAAGGTCAAAAAATAAAAAGAAAAAAGGCTTGGAAACTATCAGGCCAGTTTGCTTTGTATGCTCCAAAAGCAGGCCTAAGGCCTCTATGAATGAGACTTCTTGGGCAAGGCCAGCTTGACCTGAGCCCACTTCCTGAAATCAGTTGATTCTGTTATTGTTTGTTACCGATAAAGCAGACACAAGTTAGTTTACTAAAATATTAAGGATTAGTTTAGGATTGAGGTTGCTGATTAAATAAGTTGTTTATGCTGTGTAGATGCAATAAGTTGTTGATTAAAAAAATAATTTGGTGTTTGGTAATCCATGTTGCTGCAGTTGCTGTGAGTTTGAAAAGCGGTGTACATGCGTTTGATAAATTTTATTGCAAACGTGTTGTTTTATTATATAATGATTAAAATAAACATAAGTTTAAATTACCTTTTATTTTTTAGAGCATATTTAATAATGTTTAGACATACCTTTTGCTTTTTAAAAGTAATTTTAAAACATATAAAATTACTTTTAAAACACATAAAAGTACGAAAGTGAAAAAAACTCAATTAAATAAAATCTATTGAACTTAATAATTTGTTACATAAAATATAATAAAAAAATTTATACTAATACATAATTTAAATAAAATAAAAAAGTAATACAATGCATATTAACATTCACATTAAACTTGTTGCAATAAACACTATAACTCCGTTTGGTACAGCTTATTGAATAGAGCTTATAGGAGTAGAACTTATAAGAGGAGCTTATATCAATAGAGCTTTTAACAAAAAGTTATTGGATGTTTGGTTGTCAATTAAAAAAACTCTTTTGAACCATTAGACTGTTTGGTTTTGCAAACCTAAAAGTATTTTTGTGTAATTAAATTATCAAAAAGGATATATAAAAAAATTTTGTTTCATAATTATATAACTTGTAACAAAATGCATCCAAGTTATCAATTAATAAGAAAAAATGGTTCAACCGTTTTTTCAATGTTCAAAATTAAAAACACATCAATACTATATATTTCCAAACAAATAATAATATCCAAATTAAAATGTTAATCAGTGGTGGCAATAATTTATATTGTTTATGATTTTGTATATAATAAGTAAATTAAAGTGGCTCTAATTTTATCAAAAAAAAAAAAATTGAAGTGACAACAATATGTTTTTATCAAATGGTGGAAATAATTTCTATTGTGTAGGTTTTGTATATAAATAAGGGTATTATATAATTAATGAAATATTTTTAGCGTATTTTTTATATTACATATATTTTGAAAAAGCTCTCTAACCCCTACTCACAAAAGTTTTAATTTTGAGCTTTTCATAATAGAGGTAAATTAGCTTACTTAAGCCTAAAAAACTCTACTAAAAAAAAAAAACCAAACACCAAAAAGAATTTTAAAAAGTGTTTATGGGATTAGATAAGCACTTATGGCCATTAGATAAGCCATAAAAAACAAACACTATGATTATAGAAAAAATATAAATAGATTGAACGTTAAAAGTAATGGTTATGAAATTAATTTTAAAACTCATGGTTAATTTTCATGTGAAATTTTTCATATTTAAAAAAAAAGTTACATAATCATATGCAACTCTTTTTTAATCTTATAATAGATATAAAAAATTTGAACTTACTAGATCAAAATTTTGGTACTGGAGAAAATATATAGTAATGGTGGTGGTAATTTGATTATGGTGGTAATATAATATCTAATGGCTTATATACTAGGGTGTATAGGAAAACGAGACATAATTATTTTTTAAAAATATTAAAGTTATAATAAGAACTTTAAAAAAGTGTAGTAGCTTATTTAATAAGTTACTTATGAAAAGCAACACCCTACATACATTTAAAAGCTATTGTCAAAATAAAAAAAAATTACGAAACAAGTGGATTTTACAAAATTTTCCAAAAATTATTTTTTTCACAAATTATAAAATAAACAACTTATTAAATTTTAACTTCAATCCTAAATAGGAACTAAGTTATATGTCATATAAGTTGGAATACAAAATTTACGTACATAATATTATTATAATAGATGATGAGGCACAAACTTTGTATACATAATATTATTATAGTAAATGATGAGGCTCGTATCTTCTCGTCGTGCAAGTAACTTGATCCCTGGTACGCACTTCAAAGGCCGTTGATATGACAAGTAACCTTATTAAAAATACCGGCAAAATATACTAATACATATGTGCTTGCATAAGCCTAGCCTAAGAGAGTACCAAAAGACTGCAGCATGTTTCCAAAGGCCGCATATTTATGATATTTTTAATACCTTAAATTCTTTGAAGAAGATTTCAAACCTAATGATGGAGTTTTACGACCTTAAGTTACAGGCATTAGTTAATTAATAATAAAACTGGTAGTAGTACAGATCAGGAAATGCTCTAGATGCAGAATTAATATAGTAATATGTTTTCAATATAAAAATATATACATAAATCAATTTGAAAAGAGATTGATTAATGTGTGAGAAGCAATTCTGCCCACAGGATGGTGAGGGAATCACATTTTGAGCTGTTGACTTTAACAATAAGAATCATTATCTTTAATGAGAGTTGATAATGACCGATAAGAAATTTTTATAGAAATAAGCAAATGTAGCTTGTATTAGAGAGAGTTGGTTGGTTGGTTGAAAGCTAGAGATGTATATATATAAGAAGATTATATTTGAAAAATAATTGCAATTAACACTAATATCCCTACACTAGTGATCAAGATACATGGAGGGCTTGTGTTTACTCCCAAAAGAAATAATGGAGACGGTCACAGGGATTGCTTAATATGAAAGTGTGAATAGACCCACTAACAAATTGTTCTGAAACAAATGGCGTATCAAACAACAAGGTGGCTTAAGTTTCACCAACATCAACAGGTAGAAGATAAGCCACATGGGGGCCACTACCTATTTTTAACAAAATATGATGCACTATGATAAGACAATGCACATCAATAATTCAATATTATATTCATTTCAAGTCACTGTGAACTTGCAACTACAAAGTCATTAATATATGATTCTCACCTCACCTGGCAAGCAATAAGAACAAATTTCTTTTTCTTCATTCTTCATCTTTTGGTAGCATGATATCAATGGCAACAGCATGTTCTTCATCTCCATATATCAGTATCCAAAACTCTGCTTTTGGTGCAAAACCTGTGCATAAACAAAGTCAATTAGTTCCATTCAAGAAAGCAGCTACAATTAAGCTCAAATCCTCCTTCAAAACCAAGGTCAACATTAATTACTTACTTTTCTCTTCTTGCTGATCATTAATTTCAATCAAAATCTTTTGCTTTCATGTTTCTTATCACTATGGCAAAGAATCATTGCCATTCAACACAACCCAATCGGCTCAACTTCAGTTCCAAAGTTTCCAAGTTATTAAAAGATCAAAAGGGTTGCTGAATTTACATGATGTTTTACATTTCTTGCTGGCTTTTGCAGGCTTTTGAGGATCACTTTGAAGGTATTATTTGTTATAGAGATGAAAATGGGGAGATGATTTGTGAAGGATATGATGAAGGCCCTCGTTTTCATCAACAGATTCCAAGAGCAACATTTCATCCAAGGTAGATTACTTGTCACAAGTTGCATAATATACCATATACTAAAAAGAGTTACTTTTTTCCTACTCACTGAATCTTGTCAAGCAGCTGATACTGCAATATATATATCAATTTTTTTGGTCCTGAATTTAGGGATGTTGAGATCATGAATATTCTTCTGCAAAGATGGCATGAAATTGTTAATGGTGGTGGTGGTGAGTCCAACAATACTGGCAAAGGTGGTGTTGCTGTGCAAGAAGACATCAACTGGAATGGCTTTAACACATTCTTTTAGTCATTGCTTAAAGCCATAAAACTGCTGAACCTTATAAACTGTATTTTAAATAACATGAAGCATCATGTAAATAGAGTTCCTTAAAACATAGAATATATGGAAAAACATAAAAAGCACTTGTTCTTCATTGAATTGAAGGCTTGAAGCACTTTCTACTTCCATTTTACAGGACAGGTACCGGTCTGAATTCAGTTCATTCATAATTTGTACCTTTCGAGTATTTCCTCTTACCCCTTTTGCTAGAATTAAATGGTGACAGTTGCTAGACTAATAATCCTGGAATATGAAAATAATGTAAAATTTAATTGGCTCAACTAAGTTCTTTAAAAATTTGCTGACATTAAATGTTCGCATAAAACTCAGATCAAATATTTCAGCAAATTAAATATGAACTTGTTGTTTTGCTAGAGAATATATCATTCAATTTTCATTTGGTCTTTGATTAAAACCTATGTGACAGCGTCATCTCTCAAGGATGATTTCAGTTGAAGCAAAATATATTTGGGTGAAAGTAACAGGATGGCTCTCCCATTACGTGCCAATAACAAGCACATCAAAGTCACTTTAAACCCAGAAGGGAACTACTGCTAGATCCTTCTGTGCTTGCATGCTTCAGCTGTGATCCTTGCAGAGATGAAGTCTATATATTCTAATAATCTATGCAAACGAAAATTTCTTTCTTAAAAAATCAGCCTAATTGAATAAAGCATATTCATCCCAGCATGTGGGTATTTATTATATTCAAATCACAAGCAGTGCTGCCAACTTTCCAATTAAAACCAGAAACATAAAAATATAAAAACCCAGAAAAACACCACCCTCGTACAGAGGGGGAAAAAAAGAGTAAGTAGAGATAATTTTGGCAATGAACATGAAAATCTAATATACTCCAATACAGGACAAGAATTCAGAAAATGTACATGTGGTGTTCAAATGCTACGTACAATAAATAAATATGTTGTACAAAAATTTCTTGTTTAAATAAACATACAGTTATTAAACCCCTGAGGCATTTATGTGGCTTTACTAGCCTTTATCTTCACATCCTACCAAATAATAACGAATTTTATTTTTTTAATAAACATACAAATGAATTCCTATAGATATAGAAAAGAAGAAAAGAAAAGAATTGGAAGATGAAAAAGAATAATATGAACGAGGAAGAAAAAAGGGGAGGGCTGATTACCCAACTACATACCAGAATGTACAAGCATATAGAGTCACTGTATTAATCTAACCAGTTCCCATTTGTGAGTCTTCGTAAAATTCAGCCTGCGACTTGCTTGGAACGGTAGACGGAGGGAACCATTGATCTGGAACCATCAAAAAGTAGGTAGTCATTGCTTTCCTGAATCTCTTTTTGTATTGCTTTGGTGAAATTACAGTTGGTGATGCATTCTTTGGCCCACCAAGGATACCCGACGCCTTCACCCATGTTTCAAGGTGCTTGTCCCACGTATATTGCCTCATAAAATCAATGATCCCAAGAACTAACTGATGATTCTCTTCGTCCACTCCAACCAGTAATGAATAATCCATTACATCAATTGACTGCAAAGCACAAGTTTGGGGAAAAAAAAAATTAAAATCAAAATAAATTGCAAGGACTCTCTCTCTCCCATTTCAAATCCCACAACATATGGATTGAAAACTTACCGCAAGAAAAGCAGTATCATTCCAGACAGCTCTCTCCAATAAGCGCTTTGCCTTGTTTCCCACAAAAATGGGAGAAGTTGGCATTGCTTCAATCAAATTCTGGTCTAGCAGAACCTTGTTGCTCCCACTTGAATCAGGATTATACCGCGAACGTGAAGATCCTTTCAGATCATAAAGCCGAGTCACATTCCTTGAAAACAGAAGATTCTCCATGACCAGAACGTCCATCTTTGATTCTTTCCCTCCTTTTAGATGCTTTGTTGTAACCTTTCAAACATGAAAAATAAGTTCCACAAAGCATGACACATTAAATGGTGATACTATTTGGAATTTGTTTTTGTTAAGAAGTTACAATAACAATGAAGCACTGGACCTAAGATTGTTAAAAATCCTTTGAATCACTACTGTACAGCTTTTCTAATTAAAATTAATTAGCAGGCATTAAGAATAAGTCCAGCTAAGACGATGAAATCCAGGCAAACAAAATATGCAGGAGCTTCCAAAGTTCAGTCACTTCTTTTTTGAAGATTCTTTTCTTCCCTATTTCTGACAATATCTTAGAACATTTACAAAAGAAGCAAACAAGATTTGGTTTGGAGTTAGCAACTTAATAAATTTCTATTGGGTTGAGTAGACATCAGTGTTACTCAAACAAAGAGGTATTCTTCAAATAGCATCAAATAGCATATGGGTCAATTCATGATTAAAACCATAACAGTAACATTACCATCTTTTCAACAGATAACTAGACTAAGCAATTTTTCAAGTTAATCTAGATGAATCTGAAAAATTAGCCTATGAAGCTTTTAAGGGCCAGAGGATTGGTACCTGATAGATCCCCAGAATCTTTGCCAGGCATGTTGGACTTCCTGTGCTAATAGATTCAGATAAATACTTGAAATATTCAGGGGCAAATTTTATAAATGACTCTAGCTCTGTCTTTGTGACTTGTTTAATGATAAACCGATCATCCAAGGTTTTGGCAAAGAAAACATTACTCTTGCCACCCTGGGCACCCCACTTCTTACACCGGCTAAGAGACCTCACATAATCCAGCTCTGATGGACAACATATCTTCCTTAATGCTTCAAACCGGCGTGCATAATAACAAGTTACAGAATATTTCACCTGACCAAGTGGACCATCATCTTTAAAAGACACTTTTGGATGGAAAGCTTTTGTATATGACAGTGGGTCCAAGATAAGAGAGCCACGAGATCCAGACAAGGATAAAATGCTTTCATCTGTTGAACCAAGACTTCTGTAAAGATCAAGAGTCGATTCATCAGCAGACAGGTGTGATTGCAGATTTACTGAATCAGATAAAGAAAAGGAAGACATAACATCTCCACCTTCTTTAGTTTTTTCCCCATCATCAACCATTAGTCCGACATGATATTCAGTTGAAACAAGCGCATATGCTATAATACTCGTAGGCTCATCGTCATAAACAGGAACCACAGTGTCATTAACACCCACGGGTAGAAGCAGTCTAGCACCCCCTTTCAGTTCTGAATCTCGAAAGGATGAGACATAAATTGGATTGTACTCACTCATTGTATCAAGCTTCTGAGAACTTGCCAAAAAGTTCTTGTTTAATGAACGGTAGAAGTTTAAGAAGGGCATTCGAAACCAGCCTACTGGCTCTTCCATATTATCGGGGCCCTTGGTGGACAGAGCAGGTGAAAGAGACTGGGCAACCTTGGCCTCGGTTCGGACTTCCTTGTGGTCCTCCAAATCCAATCCTTCAGTCATGACTGCCACGGTTGAAGAATCTACCAATGGTGAATCAGAAAGTCCATAAGTATTGTTTGCTTGGTAATTTTCACCTGTCCAAGCAGCCTCGAGGGTATCTGACAAATTAGCAATTACAGGCACCTGCCCCTCAGACAGGGTCCTGCGTACATTCACCTCGGATTTCAAAGAACCAGATTGTTCACAGAAGCTAATGCTAGCAGAAATATTACCTTGGTCATTTTCCAAAAAATTAGAATCCTGACCCATGATTGTTTCTTGGAGAAATCCATCTGACAAAGTAGTGCTGCTATCACCTCCTTCTTCCGGATCAGAGCGCTTATCAAGTTTTGCATCAGCAAGAAGAGAATCATAAAAAGATGAGCCCGTTTCAGGCATGGCAAGCACATTCATTTGACCAACCTTCTCACCACTTGTTGGGATTTTTTCATCTTGTTCTGATATTTCACTTTTCAAACCATTGCTGTTGATATCCAAATTGGCAGCATAAACTAGGCGGTGATCCCACATATAAGATTGGAAAAGCAACTGCCTTCGTAATCGATTGATCTCAAGAATGTCAATAACAGGCTGGCCCTTCATCACTTCCCTGCTCAAAGCTTTTTGGACTGATTCCTAAATAATTGTCAAGAGCAATCAGCCGAAAAAGTACTAAAAGCTGAAAATGAAGTACAATTTAATTTTCTCATCAATTATAGACATCTAGATTTAAAATTCAATTTTCTTTTGAGGGCCAAGGAACATATGACATATCTCTAGAAAAGACAGGATTTGTTGCAAGAAAATGATATTTTGTCAATCACATTGAAAAAATTTCATGCCAATTATTGTCCAGTCAAAAATTAGCATGTGATTTTTGTGGTCTACATAAAAGAAATGGTAATGCATGTAGACATAAAACAAAGATTGCTAGGACAACAAAATTTAACATCTAGAACCGGCCTCACCTCGAATTCTGCCTTCTCCCTTTGTAACATTCCTTCAAGTTCTAGAATTTGGTGTCTTGATTCAGGACCAACTCTTTTATCCAAAATTGGACTCAGATTATTGAGTACTTCAGAGAATAGAAGCTCTGCCCAGGAAACAACCTGTAAATGACCATAAAATTGAATCACTCAACTGCAGTGAATTGAAAATGGAATGTGAAAAGATAAAACGTGATCATTATACCTCATCTGCCTCTTTCCGTATCCACTCCTGATACTCGTAGATGAAATCAAGTTTGTGGGGAGGAAGATAGACAGAATGAACATCAATTGATGCATACCGAAAACAAGCAACCATTTTTCCGAATCTGTAAATGAAAAAGCAGTGAGGAAAAAGAGGGGGAGATGTTTACATATAAACATAAATTGAAAAGATGAACTTGATCCCTAATGATTCTCTTTCTTATCAGCTAGGTACCAATTTACATCCTTGTAATATCATGACAAGACAATAAAGTCTCCACTCAGGTCCCCAAACATTGGCTGACATTATCCAACCAGCACTCAACATTACCAAAAGGGTTAGTAACAAAATTAATTTCAACTCAAACCAACACCAGCACAACATTTAGAATGTGTCCTAAGATAACTGTTTGGATCAAGATGATTTATAAATTCCAAGCCTTTTTATATTCTTCCACGGGAGGAACCATCTGTTCTTAATACTCCAATTATATAAGAAATTATAATTACCCATAGAAACGAAGACAATCTCTATGCAGAGAGTGGCCACAGCTTGCCACTCTGCTAGCAGCTGCATGGTTTGAAAAGCTGAGCTCCAAAAATTTTCCAAAAGATAGGCCCCAAGCAGCATCAGACATTATTACTCTTCGAGTAGCCGGAGGGAAACCATTAATCCGTGGACATTGAAGGCATCTGTGCCACATCCAGATTTTTCCCTCCCTTTCACCTGGTAAGAGAATTTCTGGTAGTTTCTTAACAGATATAGTGAGGGTGCCCTGCCGATGAGTATAACAATGAACATGTGCTTCTGAAGGCATATCACAAGAACGGCATCGATAACTCTGACAAAATATTAGGCATTTCTCAGTTTCTGAATGTGTCACTGAAGCTTCTATAAACTGTTACATATACATATGTGAGAAAGAGTTAACTTACCTGATCGAATAAGTGGTCTCTCAGAAACCGTCCCAAGGGTTTATCAAAGCTACCATAGTATTTGATTCGAAAGAGATGGGATCTTTCACAGACAGTTCCTTTCCACACACATCGGGAAGATAAGGAAACCAAAATGCTCTGATGGTCTGAAGGTGATGGAGGAAACTCTTCTTTTAAAAGTTTTGGCTCCTCCGGATAATTATTACTATCCTGTTGGGTAGATGATACCTCTGAATCACCTGTCTGATTTGCAATTACAAAACCACTAGTATTCTGGGAATTATTCACAACAATGCCTTGGTCTAAAGCATCCAAGGGCCCAAAGCCATTAACACTATGATGATCATTCTTAGCAGCCTGGCCATTGTTGGCTGCAGAAGCATCTTTCGCCAAAGTTTCTCTGGAAGCTATTTCATTTTTATCCTTATGGCGAGACAAAGGCTCAGTGTGGAAAGAATCTGAAATAACTTTCCCTGATAAAGGAACAGGAGAGAAAGAAGCAGTTGAATTGGTTAAATCTGAAGTAGGTTCTGTGGACTGCAAGCTATCACCATTAGATAAAGAAGGCAGCGGTGACTTTTCCATTTTGACAATAGAACCAATGCCAGTTGATGAGGCCAGATCTGAAATTGGTACACTGTGAGATCTCTTGTGTTCAGGACTTGGTTGAGGTCCCGGAGAATTTTCATTGGCTGGGACAGTGAAACCAGGTACAGTTGATATAGATCTCTCAATGCTTGATGATTTATCTGGCACCACAATGCTTGGAGCAGGCATTGGCAGTTCAGGTAGAGAGGCTCCTTCATCAGCAAGAAAAGATGTCTCAACTGCCAAGTGGTAAGCTGCAAAAATCCCATATTGAACCACATGTTTCACTTTCTTCAGCTCGTCCCCGTTAGCACCTCTCAGTAAAATCTGAAACAGTAAAAACAATGGCTTTTAATAAAAACCTTGTGATAGTTTTCTCAAACCACTCATAAGGTATTCAAGTGACTGCTATGGTGTCTCAAAAAGCAAAGCAAACACACTCAGCATAAATACATCCAGTTGAGAGTTTTGCCTATGGGCTTACAAGGAATTTCTTGAATCATTCCCAAAAATTTCCAATTAATTTTCTTGCACAAGCCGCAAGGTCCCCAAGAGGTCACAGATTACCTGATAGATATCCTGTTTGGATTTCCATACAACTATTCTGTCCATGAGACATATAAGAGTTTGTAGAGTTTGTTTTAAAATGAATTTGAGTGTGACATTTATTTTTACCGTTTCTATTTCCTTGGGGGAGGAGGGAGGGGGTATTTAGAACGAGTGTTAGTTTGACAACTTACAGTACAGCCGAGTGGCTTTGGGCATCCTTCAAAGAACATCAACGTCTTCACCAATTTCTTCCCACCCTGCCCAGCAGAACCAAGATCTTCCAGACACCTCTCCACATGAAACTTCTCACAGTAACCCAGCTTTGGGGAAGAAATATGATCTATTGAAGGAACTATTTGGGCGCCTGTGCATCGAGCTATCCGTTCTAGAAGTGGCCTCCTAGTATTGAGTACAAGTGATATGTTTTTTGCAAGAAGGTACTCCTGTGCAAAACGCGATACTGATTTCTCCACCAGAAGAACATCAGGGTGGTGCGCTTCTATCTTTGCCACTGCCATCTTCAAATGGTCCATTTCCTAGACAAGGATTTAATACTATAAGAAGCAAAAAAAAAATAAGCAAAAAGCAGGAAAGAAAAACATATTTGCTCATGCTCGTGGAGAGAAACCAGTAAGCCACAGACAAATGAGAGAAAAAAACTAAATAGCACAACCTGCTGCAACAGAGTATCAAAACTTGATAATAGGTTAGAAACACGCTGGTACTCAAGGGCCCCTCCAAGGATCAACAGGCGAGGTTTCTCCATCTTTGATGCCATCCGTCGATGAGCAACATTTTTCTTACAAACAACTCCCTTGACCACCATACTAAAAGAAAGAATCAAAATATATATTAGAAAAAGATTCTTATGGGACTACAACAAAATAACATACATGTCTTCAGTCCAATGTTGTAGTTTAATAGGCATATTAAACCTGAACGAACTGGAAGAATGACTAGTTAGCTCTAACAAACAGTGGTGTATCTTCTATCAGAACATAAACACAAAGGACAAAATTCTTTAACAGGAAAAAAACCCTTGTCTTCTCCGGGACAGTTGTACAAACTTAGCAGATAAATCATAGCTTGTAAGAGAAATAAAAAGAAAATTACTTCTATTTCTGCTTTCTTATATAAGAGGGAGAAAGGTTCATGAATAGAAGCTGTTCAGAGTTGACAGTGCAAGAATTCACTTATTTTGAAATTTTAGCTCCCATGTAAATCTCATTGTGTTTCACTAAAAAGGGTAATTCTTCGACTATGATGCTCGTGACTATAGCCCCACAGGTGAAAAAACCATTAAAATACGGATCTAGAAATCATATAATTGGTTTTACAAACATTTTTATTCACATAATAAGTTATTTTTGCACAAAATTCTTAGGTTCTTCCATAAGTTAATACGATCAACTAACTAAAACTAACCAACAAGGAATTTAGCATCTAGCAACCATAAGGCTACAATTGTTCATAGGATTAACCTAAAAAAAGAAAGGTGCAAATATGGAACATTATATCATAAAAACAACACTGAACAGCATATACATCAGAATGTGGAACAAAGTGGCATATTCATAAATACAGAAATTTACTTTCTACCATTTACCTCTCACAACGACGTCCAGAAGCTATGCATTTTACTTTCACATAACCACCGGGGTCCATCCCTCCACCTTTGCTCATATCTGGTTTTAATAGTGTAGCAGCTTCCCAAGACAGCGATGTAATGATCTCCAACCAGCTCTCTTCATCATCTTCATCTCCAACGTAAAGGTTCTCAACCTGCAATAACTGAGCTACCAAAGCCCTAAAATGCCCGTCAACCACATTCTTCATGGCCTTCTTGTGCTCCTCACTTGACTTATCCTTGTTGCGGGTCTCCCCACTCCCAAAACTGCTTGAGGTACGCAAATATCCCCACTCTCCCGTAGCATCACCAACATCATCATCATCATCGTCATCAAAAAGACCAGCTTCCCTCTCATCTTCTTCATCTTCTGGTTCAGGAGGGAGCCAGAGAAGTCCATCATTCTCAAAATCCACAGGTCCAGCACTGACAGTCTCTACAGCATATAGAGAACAAGATGCTTCACATTCATCACCAATGTCCTGCTCATCCTTTTTTCCATGCTGCGAGATCCCTTCCAAGCCTTGAGCCTCAAAACTGCTTAGTAGAGGAGAGGTGCTTAAACATTTTGTGTCAGTATTATCTTGATCAAGATGAATTCTATGTGATCCATCATCATTGCTCATGTCATCAAACTCAAGTGGAACATAGAAATGCCTTGTTTCAGAATCAGACCGATATACACCATATTCCTCCTCCTCATCACTCCTGATGCGAAAATGAAGGCCAAAAAGAAAGAAGTAATTAAAATTGGCATGTTTTTGTTTATTTCTTCTTCTGCGGGATCTACCAACTAAACATATTGTAAAGGCCCTGATGTTGGTTAATTACAATCACAGGTTGTAAAGTAATCAAAATAATCAAAAGTTTTGCTCCTTCTACATATTTTGAGATATCTGAACATTCACAAAGCAATCCCAGAAACTAGCACAAAGAGTGTCAACTTTCCATCCCAAAATGCATGATTAACCATACACTTGAAGCTATCATTCTATAAATACATAACGTAAACGTTGTAAAAATGTTATTTATATTTTACCAAAATATAAAGAATGTTTTGGTAAATAAAAGTTCATGTCAAGGCTATGCACATTTATAATGTTCTACAAAGTGATTAAGAGCAGAGAAATATCCAACCTGTTCATTGAAAATCCAAATTGGTTTGGAGATGTTTCACCTATATCAGCAAGAAGGTCATTGCTCCTCGATGCTACCTCGCCTTGTCCATCCGAGTTTGTCTCCATTATTGATGATTGATGGGGGCTGACACCAGAATTACATTGAACTCGTTGATAAGGCCCAACAGAGTATGGCATCGAGCAAGGAGTAAAGCTGCTACAATTGGCAGTGACACTAGATTTAGTGCTAACAAAACTTTCTGCTGATGGTGAATTACAGATATCAAAGTTGGGAACCAGGGTTCCATTGTGAAGAGTAGCTATGCCCAGCCGCCATTGCTTGAAGCAATAATTACATACCCGTAGTTTCTCCCACTCCTCCCGGGCAGTCTTTGGGTCAACAGATGGGGCAGGAATTGAGTTTGATGTACACTGACCGCAGAAAACTCGACCACAGAGGCGGCAATGATGTCTACGGTTAAAAACTGTGAACTGGGAATCACATTCGTAGCATACCCTACAGCTCTGATCAGGCATCCAAAAATCTCTTGATAAATAAGAAGGCTCGGATCGCCAAGGAATCCATGATTTCAGTATACTGATTAGTTCAGAGAATGTCTTGTTGGAGGCATCCATTTACAAGCAGTCTCTACTGCCCCGTTCATTATTATATGCTCATCCAATACTGTTAACAAACCATGTCCTAACAAATTCACCTCAAAACAAAGAACACTTCCCCTCCCAGCAACACCGAGATCAAATTCTCAACCAGCACTAAAAACCTTCTTCTGCCAAACCATCCAGACCAAGATTTTATTGATCAACAGCCACCAAAGATCCTTGACACCACTAAGGCAGCTCTGGTTATCTGCCTCAATCCAAAAGACAAAATTGACTTCCTACACAACAACCTACAATAAAATTTACCTCCGAACTTGTATAATTCAGCTAGAAAAACTTTATAAAAATCGTTGAACAAAAAGACCAAAATCTCACAACTCTTCGGCTCTTCGGAAATGAAATGCAGCCTACAAATCTCAATACGCAGAAGTTCAAAACCTAAGAATCTGGTCGACCACTATTTTTCAAAAACCCCAAAGTGCATCAACATCCAACGAATCCATATTCATCAATTCCTCATTACAACAACAAAGATAATAATTAAAAAAAAAATCTCCCCTATAATGGAGCAAACAACAATCTGTAATTTATAGTTGGATACGTGTATGAATGTATGTATGTATACAATTCTCTGATCAATAATTTACCTCAGAAAGACAGCCAATAACAATACAACATGACAATCAAGATCTTCAGATTAGCGCCAACTATGCAACGAAACCGTGATCACATCGAAAAGCTATCATCATAAGAGAGAAAAACAAAAGGGTGGGTAAAAAAGAATTGAGAAAACTCCCCTACCCAGATAGCGATTCTTCAAGAATCAAATGACTCAAATCTCAAATTATCAACTTGATCCTCCCCAATATGAGGAAAAGACTCCATTTTCATTTTTTCTTCAATAAATGCTCATCATTGTTCCATCAGAAAGAACCTGCATTTCATTTCATTTCTTTATAAAAAAAATATATTTATATTCACACAAAAATGGAAACATTATTTTATGATCGGATATTATTGTTCTTCATTCAACCTCAATTTGACTAAAAATGAAGTCTTTTTCCATTTCTTTTTGTTTTTATTTTTATTTTTTGGTTTTTTCTTGTGGCACAGAAAGTGACATTGACTAACATGGGTGCATGACACGATTGGTGGGCACTCCTGTATAATGAAACGAATTATTGATCAAAACAACGCCGTTTTTAGGCTTTCTAACATGAACTAAAGTCCAAAACAAGTACAAATTTTTCTTGGTCGCGTACGTGAAACAAAGTTTGACTTTTGACAACTGTCGGCTTTTTAGTTTATTATGTTCCAATCAATGAATATGTTATTTGCTGTACAAAAACCGTGTACCATATCCCATTCTTTTGCTATTGCTGCTTTTAAGGGCAAGTCAATTTTCATTTTGTATTTTAGTAACAATTATTTGATATTTAATTTCAATACTATACCCATAATAAAAATATTGGATATGCTTTGAAAAAAGAACAAAGAAAATGATAAATTGATATTCAAAATTTATTCTAATGGATATTTAGATTTCTTTCATAAATAGATATTTAAGTCCTATTATTTCATAAATGAATATCAAAACCCTCTATGATGGACGAATTTTGCTTATTTAAGTGGAATAATTGGCGAGCGATACTCTTTTGAAGGTAATTATTTCTTGACAAACCTCCCGGCCATCTGCACATCCTTACATGCTTTATCATTGAGTGGTCATCTAAGTGATTTGGACTGTTTTCCTCTGGACGATGAAGTGTATCCCTCATTGTCTCACTTGCCAACCTTGACTCCATAATGCCAATTAGGAGTGGGCAAACGGTTCGGTTTTTGCCGAATCGAACTGAAATAATTCGGTTCGGTTCGGTTCTAGAGATAAAAATCGAACGGTTTGAATTTTTGAGAATCGATCGATTTGTATTCGGTTCTAACTCATTTTAATTAAAAAATATTTTTAATTTAAAATATATAAACCTAAATTCTAAAATCCCTCAAAATTTAAATCATTCCCAATTTCTAACCCTAAAATATTTTTAATTTAAAATAT
Source organism: Clausena lansium (assembly GCA_030449835.1). Taxonomy (NCBI): domain Eukaryota; kingdom Viridiplantae; phylum Streptophyta; class Magnoliopsida; order Sapindales; family Rutaceae; genus Clausena; species Clausena lansium. Next base: position 5,980,891 of record JASUUF010000369.1, read on the forward strand.
ATAACCCTAAATTCTAAAAAATATTTTTAATTTAAAACATATTGTTATAGAAATATGCTTTTACTTATTTCATAATATGTTATTATGCTTCTATAAAAAAAAATGTTATTATGTTATTATGCTTCTATAAAAAAAATGCTATTATGCTTTATTTATGAAATGGATCACCAATCACATAATTTTTTTTTATAATTTGTTGCTTATAATTTTTTTAACTTATTTTTTTATAATTTCTAATAAGATTTTAGGATAACTACAAAATTCATAAAATGTTAAAGAACCGAACCGAACCAATCCGAACTGAATTTGAGAACTAAACTAATTCGGTTCTGTTCGATTTTCAAATTCGATTCGTATTCGGTTTGTATTCCTAAGAACCGATCGGTTTCAGTTCGGTTCGGTTAGGCCCCTGAACCAAACCGAACCGGGGAATGCCCACCCCTATTGGCAATGTTCACTATCAAAAGTGGATCTAAAAATATTTTTATAAATTATAAAATTTTTATGGTCAATTTCTAAAATAGTAGGAGTTTACCTATTGATTGGGAGCATCATGTCTTTTTTTTTTCTACCTGAAAACACATGCAGATCTAATATAATTTAATTATCTTGAATCAATTGAAACTTGTTAATGTTCTTTATTTGGGTACGAAATGATAGAGCTTTATTTTTCTTTTCTTTTTGAAATCGAAAAGATAGATCTTAACTATTGGAAACATTCGAAAATTCTTTTATATGTTTCGTGTAAAAAAAGTCAAAAACATTTATTCTTGCACTTGATTATGTTTTTATTTGGGTATGTACAGTATGGATATAAACTGGAAGCTTGAAACTAAATGAAATGCCAAATAAGGAATGACTTGGTAATTAAGCAAATGTCTAAATGTGATCAATTCTTTATGGTTTCCAAACATGCATACAACTTATTATTATTATTTTTTTCAAAGATAATGCAAATGCAAGCTTAAAATGACACAAATTACAATTTATTATAAGATCGGTCTGCCAGCTAACCTTTACTATATTTTAGAGTTTATGTACTTACCGATTATCATAATCCATAGGGTACCGTAAAATCTCAACTCAAGATATAACATGAAAGGGTCAACTCCTCAAATTGTGTAAACTCACCCCACTTCAAAAAATAATTATAAAGAATTAACATTATTTTTAATAATTTCAAATAAAGAAAAATTTAAACAATTAACCAATTAAATCCTCGTTAATTGTTTAAACATATGGCACAAAAGCATATGTTTGGGCAACTTGGTAATTTTCATATTATAAGGATAAAACAATCAAACTAAAATTAGATTAAAATAACATTAATGAGCAACAATAGTCAAGAGACTTATATAAAGAAAAGGATATGATTAATTAATTGTTTCAATTTTTTTTTAATTTTATAAAATACTGTGAATTTTTTGTAAATAATTTGAAATTTAGTGGATTTACACAAATTATAGGGTGGAGGGTGGAAATATCCTCACCCAATATGAATTTGGGTTAATTTTGGTTACCCCTCGTAAAATGACAATCTTCAAAATACATCTCAAATTTTTGTAAATCTCATCTTATCCCCCACATTTGCTTAAAAAAAAAAAAAATCAATAGGTCAATAGCCTACCCCCATTATTTCCTTTTCTTTTAAACAAAATAGAAATAAGTTAAACAAAAATGAGATAACTTGAAGTTTACAGAAATTTATCCTTTGAAATAATAAACTAATCTAAAGTATCCAAGATTTAGTTTATATAATTTTATCAACTTACAGACCAAATTTCAATGGTTTTAGTGACAGAAAAAAATTATGTATGGAAAACAGAAGGCTTAGAGTTGGTTTATGAGATTTCCACTTCATTTGACCAGAATAAAGTTGAAAAAAATTGTTTTCTTTTTGGCTTACAATATGAAGTTTAATTCTTTATCATTTAATGTAATTGTTGGTCATTTTCCAACCTTATATGGAAATAGACATTTTTTTTTTATACACACATATTCATGCTGTGGAGTCCAGGTTTATGATGTTACGTCTATACACATAAATATATATGCCTTTAAAAAAAAAAGTACGCAGGTCTATGAGTGCCATTTATGGCAAATTTTTAAATGGAATTCCATGATTTATTAGTTAATCATGAACATATAATATGTCATAAACAATTTGAACCATATTTAAATATGCCATAAACCATTTGAATTGTATTTAATGTCCGAAATGTTGAGACTTGTCTTAGTATCATTAATATTGTTAGATACTATCACTTATTGGTTAACTCAAATTTTTGGATCTAATTGTTTCTCTAATACGGGAATCGAGCCAGTGTCAAGTATTTGATTCTCTTCTTTTATTTCTTTGCATAATTTTTTTTTTATATTTCAGTAATGCTATATATTCTAAATTTTTTGTCCCAAATAACTATTTAAAAATAGACATTCATTAATTGGTTATAATTAATTCACTTAGATTTTGTAAAGAATTATCAACCAATTAATGAATACTAAATCATTTAAGATAATTATTTTGGATAAAAAATTTAAGCTGTATAATATTACTCTTTATATTTATTCCTTGGCCTCTCTAAATTTAGTAGACCTTATAGTCAAATCTTCCAAATTTCACATAATGGGGGAGTTGTTAAGTAGACATATTTTTAGAGTGATACTATTGGCACCCTTCTAAAAGACTCTTAAAATTGTTTTTCTTATTTATCCCACCAAAATACTTAAAAATAATATAAAGATCTCTTTTAACACCTCCCTTAATGACAAAAATAACCTTAAAATAAAATAACTTCTCATGGAGCCCAGTATTTCAATTCAGTTTCCTATTGTTCAAATCCATTTTTAATGGACCATTCCTTGAAATTATGGAAATTGTTCAATGCTAGCCACCGACTCTTGTCTCTGGTCTTCTCCCATCATTGAATCCAATTGCCGAAGTACAGTAAATCTGATTATGAAGGAAAAAAGATGGGTCAGTCATGAGATTAGGAAAAAAAAAAATTTCCCTCTTGCTAACATGTTTTGGTTAAAAATCCTTTTAATTTTTCAATTTATGATTTTGAATTCCCAATTATTTTCTGCACATAAACAGATCATTTAAAAATTCGTTTGTCTAGTATGCCATTATATAACGTTATAAGATTCTTGCATACGATGATCATGTACTAAATATGGATGATGAAGCAACATTATGTTCTGAAGTGCATGCATGCTTCAGCAGATGCCTACATAAGCAAATCTAAACAAATCAAAAAAATGCAGAATGATGTGTTTGGTGTTTAATTATATGCATATCTATCTGCAATCTGAACTACATCAGAAATTTCAGAAGCTGTTGTGACTTAATCTCCACATTGCAATAGTAAAAGCCCCAGATGACATAAAGCCTCAGAGTCACCAAAACGATAAGGTCCAAATCTATCACCATAGACTAATGAAAATGTTATTATCCTGTGATTATTAAAGTCGTTGCTGATCAATCACAGCTGTCTTTTGTTTATTACTGAAGAGAAGAAGTCAAGAAACATAATGTACATAATTATCAAGTGGTTTAGTATTATAACTCAACTTTGAAGCCAACCATTGTCACTAATTTTAACTTCATTACATGAAATGTTACAATTTATATTCATCCTTTTTTTTTTCTCAGTTAATTAATAACCCCACTTGGCTAACAGCTACAATTTGTTAAAATAAAAAAGATGTCTTATTAGATTGATCATATTATATGTATGTTAAATTAATTGTCTCAGGTATGCCCTACTGTTCGAGCATTTAAAAGCGGCTTTGAAAGTGTTGTTGAATTAATCAACAAATTAACAAAATTCAACTTAACTGAATAATGGCTAAAAAAGTTCATCCCCATGGGCTACTTTCTTCTTCTTCAGCTCCATGCTACTTCACTTCAAAACAAGAGACCTTCACAATCTGGATGAAGTCTCTAGTCTTGAATGGCAAAGGCTGCACTGTTTTTGATTCTGACGGACACATCATGTATCGCGTCGATAATTACAACTCCAGGAGCAGCAATGAAGTTTATCTCATGGATTTTGATGGCACAGTCTTGTTCACCATCTTAAAAAAGGTACAATTAATTATTTTTATCATTATGTTATTTATATATACTTTTTTTACATGTAACAACCGAACCAAAAACTTTATATTATATTTTACATTAATTAATACTAACAAATATATTGCAGAGATATTTTAGGTTATTTGGGTGCTGGGAAGGTTACAGATCAACTGGAAAAGCTGAAACTAATCCTAGAAAGCCCGATTTCCAAGTTCGACAAAGCTTCAATATATTGAGGAGAAACTCAGATTGCGAGGTTATTTTGGGATTGGATAATAATCAACCATATGATTATGTGATGACGAGCTTGAGTAGTAAGTGTGCATGCAAGATTGTGGACAATTTTGGAAACATGGTTGCTGAGCTAAAGAGAAAAGAAGCAAGAAGTGGAGTTGTTTTTGGTAAAGATGTATTGACGATGGAGGTCAAGCCTTGTGTCGACCACTCTCTCATCACGGGTCTTCTTGTTGTTTACAGTCTCATCAACTCCATAATGTAAATTTTTGTATTATTATTTTTTTTTTTTGTTATTCACATGTATAAATATGTGAGACTTTTGGCTTGTACTTTGTTTATACTGTATTAAAATCTTTATAAATTTTGATATTATATATTGGTGCTAGTAATTAAGTTACTTTTCCTCACATTTCAAGAATTTATAATCAGGCAACAGATGTTTTATTTAGATGTGTTTTGTGTTGTTTGATTCTCTTGTAGAGGTGGAGGAGTTTCCTTTCCATTTATTATGTAATCTTTTAACATTTAGGCTTGTATTGGTTGTAAGAGGTTCAACGTTTTAATTTTTAATGGTACATAGAAGAGATTTGAGATCCTAACTATTTCATTCATTGCTCACAAAACTTTGTTAGTTACAATAAAAATATCGAAGTTTGTATTACATTATTGGTTTCATTCTTTCATTGGCTAAACTGTTAGGGATTGATGATTAGTGTTATGTAGATTCGATGAACAAACGGATGAAAATGCATGGAATGTTTCGACCAGCTCGTAAAATAGAAAACATGTCCAAGAAAAAGTTGCTCACTTTTTTAAATTTTATATCTATTTTTTTAATCATGATTATTTAAGTGGTTAAGATTTTTCTAGATCTTATGTTCGGGGGCTTTGGCATCGGATTTTTAAGTACCCAATCTAAAAGGCTAATTTTTTGGGTGGAGTGACTTATTCTTCTTAAGAAACTAAATATTTTGTTTTTACTAGCTAATATGGGACACAACTCAACAATCCCCTTTCGAACGAAACCACCGTCAGACTCTGGTCTTTTCGTCCAACACACCTGAGTTGTTTCACCACCACATTCTGGCCATTAAGGTCTAACTCTGATACCAATTGTTGGAAAGAGACTGTGCCTAAGATTTTAAGGTATCCAACCCAAAAGACTAGCCTTTTGAGTAGAGTGGCTTATCCTCCTTATAAACCCAAATATCTTCATTTTACTAGCCAATGTAAAACACAACTCAACAGCTTATTTATTAGCTAATTTTCCAAAATTCATCCCGTATGCTCTTAGTTAAATTACAAACACATTTGGGTGGATTCATCAAAATCTATCAATAAATTTTCCTAAATTTTTAAAATTCACTGAACACTTCATTTAATCCAACCATTCGACGTCGTTTCAGTTACCAGATACAAAAGCTTTATAAATAATGTAATGTAATAATAAAACAATACTAATCTTAATACAATCATTCGGCGTCGTTTAGTTAATCGATTAAAGAACATTAGTGAAGATATAAATACTAAATCCTGTAATTAACTTAAAAAAAAAAAAAATACCCCGAGTCCCACCGGAACAGCGAAATCACTCAAAAAATTTCTCTCTAAGCACAAAATTTTCCCGAGAAAGTGACGCACCACAATAACTTCTAAAATTAAACTGATATTATAAATGTGGCGTAGATCAGCATCTTTTATTCTAGACAAAAACCAAAACGACACCGTTTATCCGCCCGATTCCGTCACTCTATCTCCACCGCCACCCTCAATCTCCACGACCCAATACCCTAACCCTAATCTTAACCGAAACATGTCTATTTCGGCTTACTACGAGACGCGGGCGGCGCACCACGGCGTCGTGACCAGCGACTGGCTGGCGCAGTCGCAGGAGGCGGCCAGGACGGCAGTAGCCACTGGCGGGCAGGAGATAGTTGATGGAGGGAAAAGCGGGAGGGCGTTTAGTGTGATCGATGAGTTTAATAATTGGAGAAAGCAACCGGATTTGGCTGAGGCTGTGGCGGCTATACGTGCTCTGGCGGCTGTTATTAGGAATAGTGAAGCGAAGACGATGATGGAGCTTGAAATTGAGCTAAAAAAAGCCTCTGATTCGCTTAAAGTAAGTTCTATCATTAGGGTTTTAGGAAATGATCTGTTTGTGAATTTGATAAGAATGCTATTTAGCTTGAATTTGACGTTTAGACTAGCTGAAACATTAAACACCTGATTCAGGTTTGAACTTTGGCTAGGGTTTTGTTTATCCGCTCATTTGTTGCTATTTCATAGACTGGTAGACAAAGAATACTGTTAACTCTCAATGATGAAGACGCAATGGTTGATTTCAGTCATTCCTGTTATTTTGTGCAATGCAATGCAAGCTTGATGGAGTTTGAATGTAAGGAAAAGAGAATTCTTCGTGGGGCCAATTTATGGGTAGTTAGAGTCCTATTTCTTTTAGTTCCTTTTCTCATAAATGTTAGAGGTAATGTGGCAACATATATTGAACCTTCTGTAATCTCCCAAAAAGTCAGTGTCTGTATATAGTATATCTGCATAAACTCGTTTGGTAGAGTTAAGTTCTGGCCTAATCGTAGGAGTAGAGAAATAAGCGATTGAAAGCATTAAGGCTCCTACTTTAGAAGTTGTTGAACAAGGAATTTCTGTTTTATGTCTCCCTTTCTTCCAGTCAAAATGACTAACGTTTGCGTGTTTCCCAGTCTTGGGACACGACGTCTATTTCGTTGACAGCAGGCTGTGACCTGTTCATGCGATATGTTACCAGAACTTCAGCTTTAGAATATGAGGACTTTAATTCAGCTAGATCTCGATTGATTGAACGTGCGGAGAAGTTTGGAGAGATATCTTATAAGGTATTTTTATTAACTATGGCTACCGCCTTGTGTCAGTTGACACGACTTTCTTGCAAAGACTCATTAAAGAATTGGTGTATCTGGTACAGGCACGAAAGATCATTGCAATGCTTAGTCAAGATTTTATATTTGATGGTTGTACTATTTTGGTGCACGGCTTTTCCAGAGTTGTCATGGAAGTACTGAAGATGGCAGCACAAAATAAGAAACTCTTTCGAGTTCTCTGCACAGGTTCTTTCTTTACAGTTTACAACATTTTGTCGTCTTCATTGGACTATTCTTTGAGTGGATTAAATTAGCATTTAGTTGTATTGGAATGCCAGATCTAGTCATTTATTGGTATTTCGTTTACTACATCTTACCCTGCATTTTTTCTTTTCGATAAGAAACTGAAAATTGTATTAAAAAAGAAGGTGAAAAAACATATAGTGGACCAGCTGTCCACTCAAAAAACAAAGACTATCTCTAAATGTATTATACAAAAGTATACCCAATCACCCATATACAAGGTTAGAATTAGTTATAACTCCCTATCTCAAAACCCCATCCCAGTTAAATGTATAAAAAAAAAAGGATGAATCTTGAAACTCCTTAGAAACTGTCGCCCAAAGAGAAGCAAGAAAACGAATTCTATCCCACAGTTCTTCAGCATTATCTACACTTTTCCCCTAAAAAATGCGAGCATTTCTTTCCTCCCATATTACCCAAAACAATTCTGCCACTGCACATTTCCAAAGAGTTTTAGCCTTTCTTCCTTTACTAAAGGCAAAAAAATTCTCCATAAGAAGGGAAGCACAAGATCCCGGAATGACCCACACAAAATTAGCTTCTTTACACAACTTGTACCACAACTTTGAAGCCACAAAACAGTGAAGAAAAAGATGATTTGAAGTTTCTGCACTTCTCTTACACATCACACACCAAGAAGGAGATAGACAAAAATTAGAAAACCTTCTTTGCATTACTTCTCCAGTATTTAATTTTCCTTGAGCCAAGGCCCACAAGAAAATTTGAATTTTAGGGGAATGCTAGCCTTCCAAATTGTTTTGAAGGGTAAAAACTGTTCAGCAGAATCATCATTGCACAGCTTCTCAAAATATGACTTGCAAGTATATTGTCCAGAGGCTTCCAGCTTCCATTTCCTCTTATCTTCCTCCAATTCATCAATATTGATAGTATCAATGCTCGATATTATCGATGCAAGTTCCTCAACCTCTTTATCATTCAAATTTCTTTTAAAATCAAACTTCCAATTCCAATTCATAGTGGGTGGAGAGAAAGCCATGCTAGAGAAAATTGAGATATTCCTAGAAAGAGTTAACCTGTACAAGTGGGGGAATTTCTCACACAACAAACCATCCTCCCTCCATTTATCCTCCCAAAGACGAATGGCCTTCCCATTACCCACTTCTAAGGCCAAAAAACTAAGAAAAGTGGGATACTCTTTAGATATAGCTTTCCAGGGGCTTCTATTGGACCCATTCCTAACCATGTTTGCATCCCATCCGTTTGGATGAATTCCATACTTGCTGCGGATGACCAAATGCCAAAGAGAGGTCCTCTCCAAGGGAAACCTCCATAGCCATTTTGCTAAGAGAGCTCTATTTTTCTTTTCCACATTGCCAATACCTAAACAACCTCTAATTTTAGGCCTTGCAACCTTATCCCACTTCATAAGATGAGATCCATTACCATTTTCATAACCTTTCCACAAAAAGTCTCTCATCATCTTTTCAATTCTTTTCGCAATTCCGAACAGGATTTTGAAAAGAGAGAAAATAAGTAGGAATGGCTTACAGTATGGAGTGGATTAGAGTGAGTCTTCCACCTTTGGAAAGTTAGGCTTTTTTCCATCCCCCAAGCCTCTTTTCAATTTTTTCAACCACTGGGTCCCAAAAACTTTGAGTTCTAGGATTATTACCTGAGGGTAACCCTAGGTACTGCAAAGGCCACCTTCCCACTGTAAGCCCAAAATTATTAGCTAAGATTTTGACTTTATCCTCAACTGAATTAATTCCCACTATTATACTTTTGGCCATATTGACTTTGAGACCGGAAATCAAGCTGAAGCTGCCCACAACTTTTAAAAGGTTTGCAATTTTTTGTTCATCACCCATCGAAAAGAAAAGAGTATCATCTGCAAATTGAAGATGAGAGACCTCAACCTTGTCTTTGCCAACTGATATGCCCTTAACTAACCTGGCTTCAACAGCTCTAGTCATCCATCTGCTCAAACCATCAACCGCCAGAGTAAAAAGAAAGGGAGAGAGAGGATCCCCTTGTCTAATTCCTCTAGATGCACCAAACTTTCCTTTAGGCCTTCCGTTTATGAAGACTGAGAAGTTCACTGATTGTAGGCAGCCCTTTATCCATTGCCTCCACTTGAATCCAAATCCTTTTGCTTGAAAAACAAGATCAACATAATTCCAATCTAAGTGATCGTAATCTTTCTCAAAATCAATTTTGACAACCATCCCCTCTTTTTTCTTCTTCCTACAATCTTCTACAACTTCGTTAGCAACCAAAACAGCATAAAAAATCTGGCGCCCTTTAACAAATGCTGACTGGGATGAAGATAATGTTTCAGCTAACACCTCTTTCAATCTCAAAGAGAGAACCTTAGCTATTATCTTGTACAGACTTGTCACCAGACTGATAGGTCGAAAATCAGCGATCTTGATGGAATCTTTCTTCTTGGGGATTAGGCAGATGAAAGTAGCATTGGTGATTTTATTGATAACTCCTTTGTCGTAAAAATCTTCAAAAACTTTCTTCACATCTTCTTTGATTGTATCCCAACAACTCTGAAAAAAAGCCAATGAAAAACCGTCTGGACCTGGAGCCTTATCTGGGCAGCATTCAAACACTGCCTTCTTAATTTCATCTTCATCAAATCTCCTCTCCAACCAGTTTGCCTGCTCTTCTTTGATAGGAACCCAATTTAGCCCTTCAATAAAAGGCCTTGAAACTCCTCCATCTGAGTACAAAACAGAAAAATATCTGATTATTTCAGCTTCTATGCCAGCATCACCTTCAATAATGTTTCCTTCCAAAGATTCCAGCTTCTTTATCATATTTCTGTTTTTTCTTCCATTTCCAATGCTGTGGAACATTCTAGTATTGTTGTCCCCTTCTTTAGCCCATAATGCCTTGGATTTCTGTCTCCACATAACTTCTTCTTGAAATAACAATTCTTCCAAATTAATTTTGGCTTGACTTCTCTCACTACAAAGGCCAATGTACATCTTACCCTGCATTTCATGATAACACTTTCGATACTGGTTCTGAAATTATCAGAATTATTTTTCGTTATTAATTAGACACTAACATTGAACTAATTAGAACATTAGGCAGAATAACTGCAAGATGTCATTGACATGAGGATGTTGTTTTTATTGAATCTTTTCTGATTCTGCATTGTCATTGCACAATCTATCCCTTGGCATTCTGTTCTTGCAATAAGACTGTTTATTGACAGCCCTTCGTTTTCTTAAGATTAAGGGGCTTTCTTGCTAGGAAAGTCGGTGGGGGTGGACTGTATGTATAAACTAGGAAGTGAATCATGAGGGATAGGTGGAATGATTATTTAGCATGCTTTGGTTGCTATATAATCCACTTGGTGTACAAAAGTTCTTTTTTCCTCTATATTTGTAACAGAGGGAAGGCCAGACAGATCAGGACTAAGATTGGCCAATGAGCTGGCCAAACTTGATGTTCCAGTGAAGCTCCTAATAGATTCTGCAGTTGCATATACAATGGATGAGGTGGATATGGTATTTGTTGGAGCAGATGGAGTGGTCGAAAGTGGAGGCATCATTAACATGATGGGTACTTACCAGATTGCATTGGTTGCACACAGCATGAACAAACCAGTTTATGTGGCAGCTGAGAGCTACAAGGTATTTTAATATTTGTTCATGACTTGCACTTATGGTTACTTGCATTTATCACGTTTGATGATAACGTGAAATCTTATCAAAAGAATGTGAGTGTAAACTCACTATTTGCTTGCTTTGCAGTTTGCTCGTCTTTATCCATTGGACCAGAAAGACATGGGTCCTGCTTTACGGCCCATTGATTTCGGGGTACCCATACCATCCAAGGTTGAGGTTGAGACATCTGCTCGGGATTATACTCCTCCGCAATATCTTACCCTGCTATTTACAGATTTAGGTGTTCTTACTCCATCTGTAGTTAGTGATGAGCTTATTCAGCTTTACTTGTAGACGATATGCTTGAATGTAATTTTGTCTAAGAGAAAGTCTTCCCTGATTATGTTTTTTTGACAGTATATTGTGATGCCTAATGCTCAATGGCTCACTGTATATCAATCAATTGTCCTACTTTTTTGTTCTTGGTTTAATTCAGTTTCTGGAAAATTTGCACTGTTGATTTCATATCTATCTGCTACTTGGGTGCCTAACTGGTCAAGCTCTTTATTGAGGGTTTTCTTCCTTTTTTTTTTTTTTTTAAATGAGCTAGGGCCACAAAGTTAGCACCACAACTAAATGGTAAAATTCAAAACTTTGGGGGAAAAGACACTTAGAATACATTAGAGTACATTAGAGATACTATAATCAATTAATGAATGTATGATACGTGTAATTAAATTCATAATTTTTAAAAATAAATATACACATATCATTATATTATTTGTTTATTGTATATTTTAGAATTTCTCATTCATTGGAAATGCGTTGTGTAATGTAAGCAATATTCCAAATCTTTCTTACTTACGGACATTTGTCAATTTCACAAGGCATTTCCAATCAAATGCAAGCAATATTCCAAATCTTTCTTACTTACGGACATTTGTCAATTTCAAAACTTTCCGGTTAATAAAAAGAATTTTGGTATTAAAATGGGAACCAAAATCATCTTCAATTCTAATGCTACAAGAACTCTTATCTTATATAATTTGAAATGAAATTAAATTCTGTTCCAAATAAAACTATCCTTGTCCAAAGGAATCGTAAAAGTTTATAAAACATTCAAAATTCAAGAAAAGATTCTAATAAAAGAAAAGAATTTTGTTATTGCGCCATTGATAATCTCTATTAATGTTTGAGCATGAAAGCATAATTCACAAACAACATCAACTCATAGACAGTATTTAACAGACAGATTGAACAAGTATAAAATCATCATTATTTGATTGAACAGTTGAAGAAAAGACTGAGCATGAAACACAAAATACATATATCATCAAATCAAAGCGAGTAAAGTCGTCGAATTTTTAATTTTGGAAACTCTTCAAGAGTCAATTCTTCTTGATCTTGGGGAGCAATTGGTCTCTAAGGTCAGCAGCATCAATCTGATTAAACTGACTCTCCGGAATCCAGTTGCCGGTGTTAGGATCCCTCATCCAAAATTCTTCTTTCTTCACACCATAATCTGACTCTGCCCTCATATCCGTCATCTTCCTCATTACTGCCGTAGCCGCCGGCTGCTTCCCTCTCACATTCCCCGCGGCTACCGCATATGATCGCCTACAAAATCACAAAACAAATATTAAAGCATTATATATATATATATATAAAGAAACGAAAAGGATATTTGTTAGTCAATATTGTTGTTAAATCTTTGCATGGATGGAAAATAAGCACTTACCTGAGAAGCAGAAAGCTGTTTGAAAACTTGGATGCCATATTGACAAGAGAAAGCAAAAAGCAGATTAAGTTTTTAAGCACACCAAGGGTTTTATGAGGTAAGGAGATAACGATGATGGTTTTTTTATTTTTACGTGAGGACTAGTAATATCTAGTAGGGTTTATATAGAGATATTATAGACAGTTTAAGAATCTGTTTGAAAATTTTCTGGACAAAAAAGGGAAACGTGATTTGTGATGTGTCCTATGACAATTTGGTAACAACCAGGTGCTCTGAATTTGAATCCTTTAGGGAATATGATTTTTAGTTTCTTGCCTTTTGCTTTTAGGTTCATGGGATGGAAATTATCTAAGTAATAATAGAGGATAAGTATCTGCTAATTGTCTTGTCTTGTCAACACTTGAGCTAAAATGCTAAATATAGTTTAACTGGAAAAACCCCACAAACCAAATTTTACATTTTTTCTTCATCTCCAAATTTTACACGATAATTTTGTATCATTTATTTATTTTATTTGCGAATAAATTAATTAGGTGACTTATGCTAGTTAGTCTGGCTTTAAAAAAGAAAGAAAAAGTCACGGATCAATATGACTCCACAAACTTTTGTGTTCACTTTAAAATTTTAATTATACTCTCCAACTCTAGAATTGCCTAAAATTCGCAAAAAGGACCAAAGACAAGATCGATTCCCTCAGCTGGCAGATTCACAATGTTATGACTCGTGACTCATGCCTCGTGCAGAGAGTCAAATTTTCTTGCAAATTAAAACCAGCATATTTGATCATTCAATTACATCACAATGATTACATCAGCAACTCAAACATTAGGGGGCTGTTAAGTTACAATACATGTAACTTACTCTCTCTCACATGAACAGTACTCATGTATTGTTTATATACTGTTCATGTAAGAGAAGTAAGTTATATGTATTATAACTTAACATTTGTCCGAACATTATTATTCCTGGAATCAATGTATTAACTTTTATTTTATCATTCAAGAAAATAGACAATTGATTTTAGATTTTCAATTTTGTATATCTATTTCAATGCTTATGTTTTTATTCTTGGCATAATTAATAGTATTCCTCTTTATTATTTTATTTTTTTTATAGGAAAGTATAACTTTCATTGAGAAAACTAAAAGAATAAGTACAAAAAGTGGAGTGGGCAAGTCCCCAGCCATACACTAGGTTTATCAATCTTTGAAGCTAAACTAGCCAAAGTATGAGCAATGCTATTACAATTTCTAGGCGTGTGTTGAAATATGGCATGATTTAGTCTTTTAAGCCTTTGTTGAGCTTCTAAAATGGTCCAGCCGATTTCGATATTGCTGCTCTTCTTTCTAGTGATTAAGTTCACCACTTCTTGGCAATCTGATTCAACAATTAATGGACTATATGCTGCATTTTCTGTAATTTCTAGACCCCAATTTGCTGCTTCAGCTTCTGCAGCTGCTACACTGCCATAAAAATTGAATTTCTTGATAGCAGCAGCTACAAAATCTCCCGTGTGGTTCTTGATAGCAATTCCCCGCCCAACATAATGATCTTTTGCCTTGATTGCTGCATCTACATTCATTTTAAACCAACCTTCAGGGGGGGGGGGGGGTCTCCAGCTTGGTTGAAGAGAGGACATTACCTTTGAATTGTCTTGTCTCTGAGGAGCTTTAATTCTTCTATAGGACTCCAGTGTAGCTTCAGCTCTAGCCACTGCTATTTGAGCCTCTACCTTCTTTTTTTCAAAAACAAAAAGATTTATGGAATGCCAAATTGCCCAACATATTGCCACAATTACCTCCATGTCTCTTGAATTTCTTCTTTCTGTCAAAACATGCAGCATACTCAACATGTCTTGATTGGCAGGTGTTTGAAATCTTCTCTAAATTTGGTAGACTTCCACATTTTTTGCGATGCTTTGCACTCTATCAGTGCATGAAACACATTTTCCCCTTTGCTGCCACATTTTGGACACCATGGATTTTGCATAACTTTCTTCTTCCACAAATTCTCAACAGTTGGCAATAAATTATGAGCTGCTCTCCACACGAAAATCTTTATCTTCGCTAGAATTTCAAGCGTCCAAATCACATTCCACTCTGTTAGGCTGGTTGTTGAAGTGCTTGGGCAGTTCAGGAACTTGAGGCGAAGAGCTACCTAATAACCACTCTTAACAGAGTACATACCCTATTTGTCATGAGCCCACAGAAGTTGATCAGGTTCTGGCTGTCTTGGAAGACGAATTTGCAAAATTCTTTCAACATCCTCGGGGGCATAAAATGTTGTCTAATCATATTCTCATTCCACTTGTGTTCTTCATTTATCAACCAAGATACTGTAGCTTCTTCAGGCAAAGTTGGTTGGGATAAGATTTTAAATGTCACAGGCCTAGGAATCCATCTGGTATTATAAATCTGCACATTTTCCCCATTTCCAATTCTCCACCTCAAGCCTTTGTGAATCACCTGTCTGCCCCATAGGATACTTCTCCAAATGAAAAAAGGCTTATATCCCAACTTAGCATTTAGAAAATCTGAATTCTTATGGTATCTTGTTTGTAACACTCTAGCCAGCAGTGAATTTGGGAATTGGATTATCCTCCAGCTTTGCTTTGCCACTAAAGCTTGGTTAAAGCTTAACAGATCTTTGAAACATACCCCTTTTTCCTTTTGCACTGCATAATCTTTCCCATCTTGCCCAATGAATATGTCTCTGATCTCTTTTTGAGCCCCACCAAAAACCAGCAATAGCTTGTTGAATGTCTTCGCATAAACCCAAAGGAAGCTTGAAAACGCTTATAGCATACGCGGGGACTGCCTGAGCCACAGCTTTAATCAACACTTCCTTTCCCCCACTTGAAAATAACTTGCTATTCTCGCTTGATATCTTACTAAGCACCCTTAGCTTGATATTGTTGAAAAAGCTCATCTTCTTTCTTCCCACCATTGATGGTAATCCCAAGTACTTTTCATGTCTTGAGACCACATGGAGCTGAAAAATATTTTTAATTGTATCCATCTGACCGCCTGAGATATTCCCACTAAAGAACATTGAAGACTTCTCATAATTAAAAATCTGTCTTGAAGCTGCAGCGTAGCAATTGAAGACAGACTTTAAATTGGTACAATCCTCTGTTGTAGCTCTGGTGAATATAAGGCTATCGTCTGCGAAAAGAAGATGATTAATCGACAAGTCTCTGCTAAATCTTAGCCCATGAATTAATTGCTTGGATTCAGCCTACAGCAGCAAGTTAGAGAACACTTCTGCACATAATATAAACAAATATTAGGATAAATGACACCCTTGTCTCAATCCTCTTTGGGGATGGATCAAGCCCTTTGCCACACCATTTATCAGCACAGAAAATGATGAAGTTGTAATGCACCTCAAAATTAAATCAACCCATTTTTCAGAAAAGCCTAATCTTCTCATTGTGCTCTCTAAGAACTTCCATTCCACTCTATCGTAGGCTTTGCTTATATCCAGCTTTAGAGCAACTAAGCCTTTCTTCTTGCTTTTGTTTGTTCTGATTTTATGAAGACATTAATAGCCTATGATGATATTATCAGTGATTAGCCTATTGGGAACAAAAGCACTCCGAGTTGGTGCAATGATGAGATGCAAAATCTATTTAAGTCTAGTAGCTAAGGTTTTGGCTACAGTTCTGTATATTACATTACATAAGCTAATAGGCCTATATTCAGTCACTTTTTTAGGCTTTTCAACTTTAGGGATTAGAGCAATGTAAGTATGATTTAAAGGAGCAATACTAGCTCCATCATTGAGAATGTGCATACATGTTATCAATACTCCTTTGCTCACTGATCTCTAATGCTTCTGAAAAAAAGCTGCAGGAAATCCATCTGGACCTGGGGCCTTTGTTGGGCACATATGAGCTAAAGCAACTAAGATTTCATCTTCTGTGAATGGCTGGTCTAATACCTCCTTCATCTCCTCTGTTATTTTAACTGGAATCTCCTGTAGAGCAGCTTCCATTTGGCCTTGGGAAGGATTTGTTGATGTGTACAAAGTTGCAAAGTAGTCACAAAACATCCTTTCTACATCCTCTACTTCCTCCGTCCACTTTTCCTCTTCATCCAAAATTCCCCAAATCTTGTTCTTTCTTTTCCTTGATGAAGCCTTGGCATGAAAAAATTTCGTGTTTCGGTCACCTTCTTTTAACCAATCTGCTCTAGACCTCTACTTTTAGTAGATTTCTTCATCCATAAGTATGGCATCAAGCTGTTTCTCAATCCTCTTAATTCTGTCTCCATCTACATGTTGAAGATACTGCTGCTTTATAGTCTTCAATTCTTCCATCAACCTATATGCTTGCTTCTTTCTATCCCCAAGCTCATTCCTACTCCACAACTTTAGTTGTGCTAAAGATTCTTTACCTGTTTTTTTTAAAGTCTTTACAGCATTGTCTATACACCAGGTTCTATAATCCAACCATTCATTCTTCACTATTTCTTTGCATTTTTCATGACAGCTCTATAAATCCTCATAATGGATACGAGGAGTGGTTTTCTTATGATACCTAAAGCCCCTCCCTTTCTCCTCAATATTCATTAGGATAGGATTATGGTCTGATGTCCACGTTACTAAAGTCTTTGCTGTAGTTTCATGAAATATATTACCCCAAATCTTGTGGCACGAGAAGTGATCTAATCTTTCTTCAATCAAGTGAGGCCCATATCGTTGATTGGACCATGTGAAAGGCTGCCCCTTCCATCCCAAATCCATTAGTTCGCACTCTCTAATTGCATCTCTAAAATCGAACATCATCCACACATCTCTATCATTTCCCCCGAGCTTCTCAAATGGCATCAAAATTTCGCTAAAGTCCCCAAAACAAAGCCAAGGCAGGGAAGAAAGAGTAGCTAACCTTTTCATCAAGGTCCACGTATGATGCTTTTATCCTGTCTTTGGATGGCCATAAAATCTGGTACATCTCCAATAACTTCCATTTTCTGTATGCACCACTGTATCAATATGATGCTGACTATGTGACTTCACGTCCACCATTACATCTGTGTCCCACATCATTGCCAACCCACCTCCCAATCCATTTCTTCCTACTTCAAAAAAATTCTCGTAACCTAACTCTACACTTATTCTGTATTTGCTTAGACATCACCTTTGTTTCACAGAGAAACATAATCTGAGGCCTATGCAATTGGAGAATCTTTTTGGCTTCGCGGAACGTCGGGGCATTCCTCAATCCCTAAACTTTCCAACTTACGATTTTCACGGCTCACCAGCCCCGCCGATATTTCTTCCAAATTTTCCACTGCCATATCCATGCTATCAACATCTTACTTCTCTTCTAACTCCCACCTAAGCATCTGTTTTGCTTTTTGTGAGATAATGGGTATCACCATTGTTGGGCTACCCATTCTCTTCTTTTTGTTTCTGGGCTTGCCCAATTAACCTCACTGGCTAGCCTCTTTGTAGACGTAGGCACTTTTTTTAAATCCACTCCATGCTCCCCACTCTTTGCTTGTATCTTCCATTTTCTTTTCTTGGGCTTGATTTTATTTGCTTACTGCCCATTATCACTTTCCATAGCTTCAAATACAGCTTGGGTTATGCCATCTTTTTAGCCCAACAGTGTGGTTATCTTTTGAGGATCCCCTTGATCAACTCCAGCTTCCCTCTCTTTTTCTCCCGCCTTATTTTTTCCATTTTCCTCTTCCAGTTTGGCTCCAGCTTTCTGAGACTCCTTCCAATTTTCCACTTCATTTTGTTTTCCCGCTTCTAGCTTATGCTGCCTATGAATATTGACTACACTAGCTGTCTCCTTCTGATGCCTATAACTGTTTTTTCCAAAGTTTGGCCTGTCACCATCATTCATTAATTGCAGATCACTACCCATTTGTAATTGGGCAATGTTTGGCCCACTTTCTTAACCCGTTTGAAGCCCGACATCTTGCTGGAGCATTTTTGTGATAATTTGATTTTCTTGCCGTGGTTGAGATTCAAGACTTTGGTTCTCAGTAGCATTTTCTTTATTTCTTCTTCTGCTCTGGTTTAATCTTTCTGCCATAGTTGGTGCTTTAAGCCATGGGCCATATGCTAACTCTTCCTTTAGTTGATTCTTGTACATTGCACATTCTCTGTATTGATATCTTATGCACCCACAACAGTAACAAAAATCTGGCAGCCTTTCATATCTTATCAGAATTGGAATATTTTCTTCATCAGTTGTATCCTCTTGTTTAATCTCCAGAATCTTCATTAGAGGCTTTGTGATGTTGATAGACACCCTAAGTCTAATTACTTCTCCCATACAATCCCCATTTGCATCAGTTTCAACTTCCTCAACTTTGCCAAAAGCTTCACCAAGTTCTGATATTGTCTCTCTATCCATACACATAATGGGCACATTTTGAAGTTATACCCAAAATGATACATAAGTGAAAGACTACTTTGACATATTTCCGATTCCCTTTGATTCTGTAAATACAATAAGGGCCCTAGCAAAATGCCATGGCCCTCCTGTTAATGCCCTCTTTTTATCAATCTCTGCGCCAGATTTAAACATGAACACATTATCCCCCAAGCTTTCCACCTTCACGTCTCTTCTGTTTTGCCACGTCTGTTGTAGTGCTATCCTAAGCCCTTCCTTATTTACACTCTTGTTTGTCATCACCTTTCCCACTAGACAGCCAACTACAATCTGCTCCCCTTTGGACTTCATTTTGCTTTTGAACGTGGCTTTGCCTTCCTCTACTCTTGTTAACTTAATGGCTCTGCATCTTCGAATCAGCTCTTCTGTCTCCATGGTTTTATTTCGAACACCTTTAAAGCACAATTAATAAGTTCCACACCAAACTTTTAAAGAAAGAGCACTTGCCTAATTACTCTCAATATCTACAATTGTTTAATAGAACAATGTTAGGGCTGGAAATCCAAGAAAAAAGAAGCTTTTAACTGAACGCAACTGGTGGGTAACAATAGAAGGTCCTTATAACCCAATCTAACATCCATTCTAAGTTTTTAGAGAAAACTCGAGAAAGACTGTTTTCGTTTTAGTTTGCCACCCGTATTCCTCTTTTTTATTACTAATGGAAACTCGTTCATTTTCTTCTTTCAGTTTCGTTTCTGAAAGTTATATGGTGTTATCTCAAACTTGACATATATCTAAATAGCCAGGATTATATATATGTCAGTGTAGAGATAATGAATGAATTAATTAAAGCTTCCGAAAAAGAAAAATCCTAACTCCTAATACTACTAAATAAGAAAAATGAAATCAAATTTTGATTACTAATTTGATTAATCAATATATATACATATATACATACATACAAATTATACTTTAATTGGAACCCATAAAGCTATTGATTCTCAATGCAAAAGGTAAACTTTATATATGAAATGATCCCATATGTCGGATCAATAAATTATTAAGATGACACGTCGGCATTTAATAAACGTCAAGTTGAAACGAGAAGAAACTACCGAGTGGTTGATATATTATCATGAAATCAAGTAGAAAGAGACAAAAGTCTTCTTTAACATGTCTCTTCGGAATCATCTGCAAGTCAGCCAATATTAAACCAAGCTCCTCCCCTGTAAGACATCTCATTCCTATGAGATATTAAAAATAGTAGGTCATGTGAAACACCGACATCACCTAAATGACTCGGCAAGGAGCACCACGCCAACGAATGCATACAAGTGTTCGCTCGGAACACAAGATTTGTGCGATCTCGGCGTCGCCAGGACGCATCCTAAAAAATGTCACTAAGAAAGGTGTCTTCTCGACGTTTTGTTGAAATACATTTCAATGAGAATAACGATCACAGCCCAAATCCATTGCATATCAACGCTGAACCCAAGGCTAAAGATGGATAGTCGGACACAACGTTAGTTGGCGTAAGATCGAAGTACCAGGCTTAATGTCAAATAATGATTCAACGAGCGCATTGATACTTAACCAAGGCGAAACATGGGGAGTCTTGTGCAATGTTAGTTGGTGTAAGATAGAGGTATCAGACGTAACGTCAAGTAATGATTCAACAGGCGTAGCATTGCTTGGCATGAGATCAAAGTCCTAAGAAAGAGTGACAAGTGACTAATCAAAGCACATGTAAAAAGCAAGTCAATGTGGATATCCATGTATCAAAGATTCCAATAGTGAAACGACGCATGTACGAGGATCGTGGGACTAATGCCTAACTAACGCGTATACAAGGTAAGTTTGGTCACCTTCACCCTCTGCCTATATATAGAGGAAGAACTAAAGGTAAGAGGCGATTCTTTGAAGGAGGAGAAGAAAAAGATAATATACACTATTAGAAAAATGTGTTTTCTTGACGATTTTTTACCGTCATCCGACCCCTGGGATGTCAGTTTTCATATGTCAAAGATGCTCGTGTCAAGAAATTTTGAAATGACTGTTTTTTTTGTCATGTATTTATTCATAAATAGTTTGATAAATCATTGATTTTATGACATATTTATGTCATAAATATTTCGAAACATGATACTCTTCTGTCATAAACTAATAACATATTAATTTTAAATTTATTTATATTATTAATTAAAATGATTATTAATTTATTTATTTTAATAAATAATTAATTTGGCACGAAAAATATAATTAATTTTAAATTTTTTACTTGAAAATTTTAGCAAAAAATTATTAAAATTTTAGGCGGGAAAATAATATTTTTGCGGGAATTTTGATTTTTAGCGAGAAATTCATCATTTTGATTTTGGCGGGAATTTTATTTATATATTTTTTAATTGAAATTTTTTTATTTTGTATTGAAACAAATTATTTTTGCGCCAATATAATTAGCTAGAATTAAAAATTAAAAATGAAAATATATGTAATAAAAGAACAATAATTTAAATTAATTTATCACATAATTCAGCCTGAAAATCAATTACAATACAAATGACACCATCTTCCTGCAGAACTGTAATAGAATTAGAAATTCAGCTTGCTACATAATTACAACAAAATTCAGAACACTAATATGAACTACAACTACAACAAATTCAGAACAGTAATATCAACTACAACTACAATTACAACAAAATTCAGCTTGCTGCAGGATCCAATACCTTTACAAGCTTTTTGAGATCAGAAAAAAGTGGAACCCAACAGTAAAACGAACACTTGCAGAATGAAAAAAAAAATGAACATGTGAATTGTCAAGATGAAGCACTGTCAAGGCATCCAAGTTAAGTGGCAAAGCATGCTACGAAAAAGCCCAGAGGAATGCCTCAATTTCATATACTACAAAAATTGTTTTCCATAAAGAAGCAATTGATACTAATACACATAATTCTCAAATTACCAATTCTCTCCAAAACACAATTCATAATCCAAAATCAAGCAAACCCACAAAAAATAAACTCCCCAAAACCAAATCAAAGAATCTCTTCACTTTCAATGTAAAACATAAACCCAAGCATCTATTCCCATTTAACCAAAAGTCACAAACAAAACCCCAACATCTTTACTCGTTTGGAAAAGCCACTCATGACATGTTCGTTGCAAAATCTGGTATTACTAATGAATGCCACCTCAAGCGGCTGGTTGTAGCCCCTGATTTTCATCTAAGGGCCAGCCCTTGCTGGCAGTTAAGTAAAAGGCCAAAAAGAGGGGAGAAGGAACAAAAAGAGAATGAAGAAATATTTTACAGTAGACACATACACATGTATACTGTAATAAAAGAACAATCATTTAATTTAATTTATCACATAACACTATTTGAAAAATCGAGTATGTACTGAACTCAACTATATCATACTATCAAATAATGATTTATCAATCAACAATCATTTAAACTGAACTCAACTATATCATACTATCAAATAAGGATTAAGAAAATCGAGTATGTACCAAATATACAGTCTCCCTTGATATTTAAAATGCACTCTCACTGAATCTCTTGTCAAACCAGCCTCTGGACCCACCAGAACACGATCTTCTCGTAACAGAGCATTGTAAAAGGCATTAAAGCATGATATATAAAAGATTGTAATTATATTTTATGACCAGCCACATGCCACTTAATTAATTAAGATTACCACGTTCCCCACAAAGCAAAAGCAATAGTAGGATAGCTTAAGAATATTTTATGACCGACATAAATAAACTATATAAAGTAAGCTAAGATAATAGCCAAGATTAAAGTTAATGAGGAAATTCTTTCAAGCTTTATAAATAAATAAATAAACTACATTTGCACAAAATCATTACGAAGATATAAACCGGTTACAGCACTGCATGAATAGTCAAAGATGAAAACTGAAATAGATAAAGAAATGAAATCACTAATACTTAATAATGAGTAAAACTAATATAGGAAATAACTAAACAGTAATTTTATTGCCAAACTACTAATTGGCATAAGACTTATAGCTATTGAGAGTGCGAGACATTTTTCACCAATTGGGATATAGTCATTTTTAACCAATTGGGATATAGTCATGTAGATTAAAGTTTCCAAGTAGGCATCATAAAGCAAATAGATATTCCCATTCCATCTATCACAGACTCGTGAACACATATAAAAGAAAAATAATATTTTGACCATAGAAATATGCTGAGGCAAACCTCTTTAGCACTTCCTTCAATTGTTGGATTATACACTTTGCCAGTGCTTGCTGCACCTTTTGTCAGATCACCAAATTCAATAATAGAGCAGCCATGTTTTCCAGGTGACAACCCACTGAAGTTGGCTTCAATCCTAGCCAATTCCATATTTACTTGAGCCAAGCGAACCAAACCAAATACATCTGGACCTTTGAATTCAGCAACGGCAGCAGAGACTAAAAAATCTAGATAAATGCGCAAGAATAAATTACGTCAGAAACTGATAATATTTTATGTCAAGAAAACATAAAGACTAAGATAATACTATTATTGCTAAGAGTAAAATTAAAATGGAAAACCAATGACGATGGGAGAAACTTTTTTTTAAAAATATAAATCTTTTTCTTTTCTGGGCATTGTGATTCACAGGCTGTACAGAATTGCAAATAAGCCTCTTTCAGATTTCATTGGTGGCTTATGATTTCTACCTATCCATCTATTATCCAAGCCTATTACTATGGTTGCAACAGGAAGCTATTTTTGGCTCTACCAATTGATAGTACAATTTTTTGTATGGATTGATCTACAGCCTGTAGTTTTTCAGATCTGAAACTTGGAAAAAAAAAGCATCTTTAACACACAAAAATTAAAAAAAGGGAAAAAAAAACATAGATCTATATCTAAGTGGAGAAAAATCACCATAGCTCTAGATACATAGAGATGTATGTCTTCATATAAAAAAGATAGAAAATGAAAATGAAAAAACAAAAATTAAGAATAAAATATTCACTGGAGAGTGATTCTTATGCTGATAATCATTAAATTTAGATAACAATAATTATTAAATGAAAAACTAAAATATAAAATGAGACCCGCTCAAATCACACATAAATTCATTAAGAAAAAATAAAAGCATTTTTTTTAATAATTTTTTCTCTTTTCTCAGATAACACATAAATTTATTATCTTTTTGTATATATTTGACTAATTTAATTTAGGCAAAAAAATTAAAAGTATGAAGTCTCAACTCACTGTCTCAGGCGGCCGACGCCATGGCAAAGGCTGAACGCGGCTGCGACAGCAACAACTGAGACCGGATGGTGAGATGGTGACCAGAAACGGAGAGAGTGAGAGTGACTGAGGGAGCAGGAGAGAGAGGGGCTGTTGCTGCTGCGTGTGCGTGCCAAGAGAGAGCGAAAGCGAGCGATCTGCTGCTGCGTGTGGTGGTGCCATTCTGGGCTGCATGTGCCATTGTCGCCGTGCGTGCTGCTAAGGCTTGAGAAAGGAGCTGCCGCTGGTTAGTGCTTAGAGAGAGTTAGGGATTTAGGCATTTCAGAAATTTAGGGATTTGGATATTCATTAGTTTGTTTAAGAGGGAAGAAAAACAAACACAACACTTGGCAAAAAATTTGCCAAGTGTTGTTTGTAGAAACGATACCGTTTAGTTTTTTTTTTTTTAGATAATTAATTAAATTTACTTTTTTAATTTAAAAAAATAAATAAGGTAAAACGACCTCTATTCTAATAGCATTATTGTAATTAATTTTATTTTCAATAATTATTAAATAAATCAAAAAATAAAAATGATATTCAACTATCATAATTTCATGACATAAATGTATGTGTCACGAAACTAACATAAAATAATTACATACATATATGTGTCACGATCTATCATTATTTAATGACATTTTCGTGGCATATCAATTTGTGTCAAGAAAATTGTGTTAAGAAAACGTATTTTTCTATCTATCATTATTTAATGATATTTTCGTGGCATATCAATTTGTATCAAAAAAATTGTGTTAAGAAAACGCATTTTTCTAGTAGTGATATAAGCTCAATATCTTAGTATTGTCTTGAATTAGAAAAAGTTTCTCCCATTCTCTAACTTGGGCGTCGGAGGATTTTTGCCGGTGCACCCACAGCAGTCTTGACCCTTGTTTTGGTTTTTGTAGGTCACGTCATTGAGTTATAAAAGGGAAGTTAAAGAGAGTTTGAGGAAGACAAGATTCTTGGCGTCGTTTTTCTTTCTTTTCATGTTCTTCGTTATTCTCATTTAATGGTGTTTCATTTGCTTTTCTCTTAGTAGTTAATGAGTTGAGGTCTTAGTCTTTTGTCTAATCTTGGGTGCGATTTCGTTGTAAAACAAATCATGATTGTTGACCAAAGTTTACAAGTGTACGTCGAAATTTTTGGCATCAACACCATATTAGCCAATATTTCTCTCTATCTAGATTTTGCATTTTTATATTTTAATTATCAATTCTTTTACCTGGTATATTACCAGTTTAATATCTACAAATTAATGCATTGTGTACCTGGTATTAGGATATAGTTGGTTCAAATAAATTAAACATCTTCAGGAAAATAAAATTCTTAAACTTCTCCTGAACAAAATTCATGTGGGTGATTAGTGGTTAATGGATAAGAATGAAAAACGATAACTTAATTAGGAAACAATTGGCTTCATTAGCGAGAATAAGAGAAATTATGTAGAGTTTACTTTTTGGATTGGAGTGGGAATCTTGGGATTGGGAGTATGGAGTGAGAATGGGAGTATGGTGTTTACTTAATCTGTAATGAGAGTGTGTATTGTGAATCTGAATCCCAATTATTTGTTTATTTTGTCTTGGATTGCGAGTGAATTATTTTGAATTACAGTTTTACCCTTATGTAAAGAATATGTATTTTTTAATTAAAAATGAATAAGAAAATATATTTGTTCAATAACCTATTTATTATAATTTTAATTATAAAAATAAAAATAATTATTATTATTATTATTATTTTTATTTTTATTTTTATTTTTTAATTAGAAAATTACTAAGAAAATATATTTGTACAATAACCTATTTATTTTATTATTAATTTTAATGATAAAATAATATTTATTATTTGTTTTTAATGATAAAATTTAAAATTTAAATTGTTGGATTATATTATTATATATGATACAATTGTAATTTTTTAGATTCTTTAATGACATTTTCGGTATGTAAAAGAGTGCAAGTGGGTCTCCCACCTCCCATCCCCCCAAGGGAGTGGGAATTCCACTCCCCAACCCAAAAAATAGTAGATCCCACGGAGTGGAAATTCCGATCCCTTCTTAAAATTGTGAAGTAAATGTTGGAGTAGAAAGAATTTGGACTCTCACTCGCACTCCAACAAGTAAACATACCTTTAATGATAAGGATAGGACGAGGCTGTGGAGAACCCAAGACTACGCAGCCGAGAAGAATTGAAAAGGATTCAAATAACAAGCACATTAATGGTAACCATTCAAGAGACTGAACAAGACAAGTAGATATCACTATTAATGTGATTGATGGATTAGCAGAAATTCACATCAAATTGAGCAAGTATAAAGTCTTCAAATTAAAAATTTTGAAAATTGATTCTTCAAGAATCATTATTCTTCTTGGGGAGCAACTGCTCTCTAAGGTCAGCGGCATCAATCTGATTAAATTGACTCTCCGGGATCCAATTGCCGGTGCTGGGATCCTTCATCCAAAATTCTTCTTTCTTCACACCACAAACCTGTGCCCTAGAATCCGTCACCTTCCTCGTCAATGATGCAGCCGCCTCAGCTACCGGCTGCTCCGCTGCCACCGCATAAGATCGCCTGCTGCTTCATCACAAAACACAAACAAATTAAATATATAAACATGTATTTGATATCAAGATACAAAAAGAGTATTTACTAACTACTATTATTATATCATTGCACGCATGGATAAATCATAAAACTAAAAAATTTGCGCCTACCTTAGAAGAAGAAAGCTGTTTGAAAACTTAGAGGCCATAATCGACGAGAATAAGCAAAAGCAGGTAGATTTTTTACGTGAAGGTTTTATTTTTAGAGGAGATTAAGATGGTTTGACTATTTTAACGTGAAGAGAGTAGGGTTTTATAGAGATACAGACAGGTCGAAATTAAATCCTCGCAAGTTGTTTATGCAAAAAGATATGGAATTGGTGCTGTGTCCTTCAACAATTTGGTGTAATCCAACTAATTCGAATCCTATAGGGCATTGGATTTCAAGTTTGTCTTTTCTTTTTAGGTAATTGATGACATTTAATTACTAATTATATTAATCGACTAATAAATAGCACAGGTTAATCGAGACAACCATATGGTCATAACTTAGGTTAAAGTTTTGCCCTGGTCATGGGTTGTCTTGTCTACGATTAAATGAGTAAAAATTTAACATTAAACCAAATACATGTAAAATCTTTAAACCAAATACATGTAAATCTTATAGAAATGGTCTTAAAAATATAAGTTTAAGCAACATGTAGTACAATCTTTACAAGTTAAAAACTAACATGTTCTATAACGTTTGGGATCTCAACATTTGAGTCCCAATACTATGTATCACAATTTATTAGATAATAAATTTCATAGTTAATAAAATTTTTTAATTACCATCCAATAAATGAATACCGCATCAATTAAGACTCTAATTAGAACTTATATATCGAGAGACCTAGCATTCATCCATTGGATCGACAGACTTAAAGGTTTAACGCATGTCAATGAGTTGGTCATAAAGATTGTACAAGTTGTCAATTGGATATATGCCCACAAAAATTTAAAAATATTTTAAATTAATAGTTATACGTACATATTGAATAACTATTATTCATGACCTTGTAAAAATATCATAAAATCTCAGATAAACTTTTGCCTTTTTTTTTTTTAAAGCAAACAGCCAACTTAATGAGCATCTAATATATAATTAACTTCGCAAAAGCTACTGATTCTGATTTCTCAAAGCAAAACAGCCGACTTAATTAGCATCTAATATTATCTTTCCCAGGTTATATTTTTTCACTTTTTTTTTTAATTAATGGTATATTACTAGCTTAATATCAATAATTAATGCATTGTGTGACTATGGCAATTAATCCAGAAGCCAGAGCCAGACTTTATATATCCTGTGAAGTTGAAGCAAAGCATCTTTGCAATAGTCCGCTGAGTCGATCAGGATTACTACCCATTCGAGCTTAATTTCCATATCGAGAATAAAAATAATAATAATAAACTGAATCTTAGATGGCGTTTGTTTTTTTATCTGAAATCTAAATAGACCTGAATTAGTCTGAATTCTGAATAGAATTGAATGTCTGAATCCGAATGATATGTTTGTTTTTTTGTCTGAATTGTTGAAAATAAATATTAAATTGTTTGTTTTTTTAACTTAAAAAATCTAGTATCTTTACATTTATACCCTTACAAATTATAAATGTTAAATAAATAATAAACACCTCAAAGAACCTGAATAAGATAATATATTATTATAACATAAAATATTCAATTGAATACGACACTTTATATTCTAAATCAGTATATATTAATCAATTTTATTGTAGTATATGATGCTTTTATGTGAAAAATATTCATAAAAAATTATGAAGATAAATAATGCTATTTTAAAGAAAATAAAAAAAATAATAATCTATCACTATATTATCACAAGTTATAAAGATGGGTAATAATGCAATTATTAAATTTTATTTAGGTAATGATGAAAATTAATTAATTATATAAGGATATTTTAGAGAATATCTTTTAATAATATCATTAAGACTTTTTAGATTAAGCAAAAAGCTAAAAAGATTGGCTGAACAACTTAATGACTGAAATTTTTTATTAAGTTGAAAAAACAAACGAAGTTAATAACTTAACTGAATGAAATTAGGTCAATTAAGTTATTAAGTCAAAAAAACAAATGGTCCCTTAGTCTAGATCAATACTCATAAAGAGAGGAATGTTGATATTTGCCTCTCTTAATTCATCTCATTAGCCCCATTAATAAGTTTAAAACAACTTTTCGCTCTTAATATACCCCATATAATCCCCAATTTATCCCTTTTTTTTTTCAAATGAACCTCGGCTAAATTTATCCTTATTATCATTCATTTCTATACAAAATCCTCATCTCATATTATGAACCCTAATTTTTAATTTAAACTTAATTAAATTATCTGTTTCTTATTTTAGAATTATCTTGAAGTGATGAAGGAGAAAGCTTGCAGCTCATTGCAAAAGAGTTACGAATTCTTACATGTTTTCTAACGATAATTGCTTCCCTATGTTCATCTAGTAATCTAGTATAACATAATGAAGTGAAGAACCGACAGGCCACTGCTAATAAGGCAGTTAGGCAGGTGGTGGAGAAGGAGAGGAGGAAGACGGTGAGGATTAAACCACTGGCTAATACCACTCCTAAACCAATTCCAGTCAAGATTTTTGCACAACACCAGCATTCTTCTATTGCTATTTTATTTTTATTTTTTTAAGTATTTTGAAACCTTCACAAATTTTGTTTAATTATAAAAGTAGCAGTCAGTGAATTAAAAAGGATTAGTATTGAAAAAGAAATAATCGTTGTCATGCATAATTAAAGTTAAATAAATTACAGGTTTAAGTGTAAAAGTGTGGTGTAAGTAAAACTTAAGACCCACATAACCCATTTATCCTTTTTAATAATTTTAGCGTAAGGACAAAATAAAAATTAAGATAAAGTGATTAGTGAGAATTGGCCAAATAAATTGAGGGAGTGAGAGAGAAGAAGAAAAAAAAAAAAATCTCTAATGGAACCGATCAGCCCGAAGGAAAGCTGGCGAAGACCTTCAACCCAGACATTAATAGATAAGCCCAGCCTTTCCCATACACTAACAAACTGAAGAGCCCATTCACTACCGGGCCGAGAGCCCATAAGCCTTGGTCTCTTCAAATACTTTTCCTTGCCCATTTATTTTCAAAAAAAAAAAGTCTTGGATTATGTACGACTATTTTTAAAGAGTTAATCTCGGATTATCATAATAACAATCTTTAAAAAATTCTTTAAAATATTATAAATTTTAACTTACCTTCTATTTTCATAAAGAAGATAAAAAAATTTCATTAGTTCAAACCTATTTTTCCTTTATCTTTTTTAATGAAAATGAGGTTAAATTTAAATTTACAATAATTTAGAAGATATTTTGAAGATTGTCGTTTAACAAGGAGTAATATAAAATTTACCCATTTCTTAATCTGAAGAGGAGTCAATCTGATCATTTTTAAAAGTAAATTTTGAGGGTCTTTATGGCTTCTACCCATCCCAAAAAAAAACAATAACAAAAAATATGTACCAAATGAGATAAGACAGAAAATTTCCTTAAAAAATAACTCAGAATTGCCGTTTGATATTTTGTGCAGTAAAAGTTTTTTTTTTTTAAAACCTCCTATTACTACTAATCAAACTTGTGGGCACAAAGCACATTCCGATATTCATAACAAATAGAACTATGCCTATAAGGGGCAATATTCTTCTAATCTACTTCGCAGCAGATGTACGGCTAGGATCATTGAGCTTGATCAAGAAGACTTTGAATAACTTCGATCAAATTAAAAATGAAATTAATACCAGATGAGAATGTAATAGCTCTTCAACTATATATTTTATATATGTTATGTATCACCTGTTTCATCTTTCCCGTGTTACTGCGGATTCATTTACAAAATGCTTGAGAGCTAGAAGACACAGCATGCAACCCGTTTCAGGCTTTCGGCTTGGGTTTGATAGTAATATAATTATTTCTACTTTTAACCTTGCCCTTATTTAAATGAGTTAAATTATAGCTGCGTAGTTAGTTCCCTCTCTCTCTCTCTCTCTCTCTCTCTCTCTCTCTCTCTCTCTCTCTTTAAATAAAGAACATCTATCTTAAAACGAATAATGGGATAAAATTAAACAAGATGTGGATTAACTTGTAATATAATTTAAATTTAATGCTAATGAATAATCTCGATGACTTGATCGATCTCATCATTCGGCTCACAACAATAACCGACGCTTACATTTGTTGCTACCATAAAAACAACTATATGTGATGAGAACCAGACAGATTTAGATCCTCACATAAAAATTAAGAAAAATTGGATAAGATCTAAGTCATTAATTACACAAATTTTGCACGTTTATAGTGTTGATCAAAAACATAAATCCAAAATATATTAAAAAAAAATGTCTTTTTCTCGGTAGGGCCAAGACAAAACCAAAGGTGAAAAGTTCTCACCAAATTTTATTAAATAACTCATCAATCACAACCAAACGCGGCCTAAAACAGAAACCTGTGCAAAGTTGAATATTTAGCTCCACGTGCAGTCAAACAAAAACTAACGTGTTCACTTGAGAATTCATTATTATTTTATTCATTATGCTTGGCCCCAGAACTCGAAGAAGTTGATTTTTCGCTTCTTTTTATACCCACCCCATCAGTTCACTCCTAATTCACAGACCTTCGCTAACTCAACTCTCGTTACTCTTTCTTTCTCTCAGGAAAAAAAAAAAATGCTTCTGAAGTTCATAGTAAGTGCTTTTAAGATGGAAGAAGACACCAAAGAGAGCAAAACTAGGTACCCACATGAAAGCTCATCAAACAAGGGCACAGTGATTGCTGGCTTGAAAATTCTCGTTCAAATTTCACAGAGAAAATCTAACATTGTCATGAAATCAGCTTTGGGATCAGCAAGATCAGCTTCTCGACGACCGTCAGCAGCAAGTGATGATCAATGTTTTTGCTATCTCAAGTCATGTTACCTTTGCAACAAGAACTTGAGCTTAGACAAAGAAGTCTACATGTACAGGTACAAATTTTTTTTTTTCCCCTTCTATATATACTGAGAGTACTTTCCGTATAAATAAAATCATGACAAGTGAGTGACTTTTTATATGCAGGGGTGACCAAGGATTTTGCAGCATCGAATGCCGAGACAGGCAGATTTTTTTGGATGAAATGAAGGAGTTAGAAGCTTCTAGAAAGCAATTTCTAAAATCTAATAACAGGCATTGTAATATTGGAGCTGATCATCATCATCGGAGAGAGACTCGAGTCATTTTCGAGGAGCTCTCCCGAGAAACACGGCATAATAAGCCACCGTATTCCCAGAGAAATATACATTGGGCTATAATCTCATGATTATTTTAATTAGGTGCTTTTTTCTTTTCTTTTTTTAATCATATATATATATATTTTTTCGTCTATATATGTAATTGATTTGGATAATGTAAAAGTGGGGGAAAAATTGAGTAGCTAGCTAGCTAGCTGGGATATTTTGACATTGTTAACAAAACCCAAAAATAAATATAAGAAATCAATAACAGATAAAGATGATGATGATGTTTCAGTTGTTAGATACGTACAGCAATTTCTCATTCTTGGCTATCACTATCACTTCCTGTGTGTAACAGTAGAAGTCATTGTTGTTGACAGGCTGTCTTTGATGACTTATCACTAGATATTTCGATCAATTTTATTTAGAAGAAATTGTGGGTGGTGCTGCAGCATATTGCAAATATCTGTTGGATTCTTGTCATACATACTTTTTAATTAATTATGCAAAATTATGTACACCATGAAAATTAATTTAATAGATGAGACAGAGAATACACTTAGCCCATGTTTGATTGGAAGAAATAGTGGGAGAGGAGGGGAATGAAAATGAAATAGAAGAAGAGAAAATAAGTGAAAAAAATGATTAATCTTATTTTCATTATTTGGTTGGACATGAAATTCATCTTTTTTCCCTTATTTTTTTTCTCTTCTCTTCCTTTCCTCTCTTTTCCTCTCCTCTCCTTATATTTCTTCAAACCAAACATGCCATTAAAGACTTTTAAACTGGGTATATGCCATAACCTAACTTTTGATTCACTAAATTTTGATTAATAGGTATTTAATTTTGATACGAAAATAAATTTGAGATGAAGTGGTTCCCACTCGCGATATCATGACTATCTTATCATGTGATTAGATTCATAAACTTATAATCAAGAATTATTATTTTATCTGTTAGATTTAATAATCTGATGGTGGATGAATGTAAATTAACTAATATATTGTATGCGACTTGATGGAAATGGTCTCAATCACGAACAATTTCAAATGCAGGTTGGCTTAATTAGTTTAATTTAATTCATCATTTCATCAAAGGTGACATTTTTCATTAACATATGGAGCTATTAGATTATCTATAGTCTTAGCCTTTCCATTGTCAAATATATGTATAAGAGTAATTGAATTTTAGTCTAACTTTTTAGAGGTATGGATTTGAATTTGATATGGTTGTGGATCTACCTGGTCACAAATTCGTCGACAACTCTGAGTTTCTCTTCCAGTTTGATGGCAAGTAATAGTAATGTAGTTTATTTCCCTTTCGACAATTGTGGGTAGGGATAAATATTTACTTAGAATAAGAGTAGATGTCTCGTCGTTGATGGGATATCTATGCTTGATCAGTTGTTGGACAATTAAAGTAGATAAGTCGATTTGTTGTGAATAGATTTTCGAGTTATGTTCTCGCGATAGATTTTTGGGTTGTATTATAAGTGTATTGATTTAAATTTTTAATACACTTAATGGCCTGTTTACTAATAAAGAATAGGAGAATAAGAATCAAAGAGTTGTTACTTGCTAAAATTGATAAGGTAATGAGAATCAAATAAATGGGGCCCACAACAAAGGAAGATTGATTACTGATATTGGCATTCCGGGGGAGGTGTGGGAATCACAAACCGATTCCCCCCTGACAAAAATAACCTCACTTATTTTTTAATATGCCGAAAATACCCCTTTTACAATTGAAAAATATAAATTGAAAAACAAAGAGAGGCAAACGAAATCCCTAACTACAAGCCGACCATCTCCATCTCCCTCGTGCTCAAGCACTCGTCTCCATCTCTCTCGCACTCATCGCCGATTGCAACCGCTAAAAACACAAAGGCCCGTTGTAGCTTTCTCTCTCTTCTCTTCCTTGCCGGTTTCAGCTCACAATCTTCGGTTATTGTTTCTAAAAAACCATCTCCTTTAATGACAATAATGATGATGATGATAATGATTATTATTATTATTATTGTTATTGATGATGTAATTGTGGTGATGATAATGAAGATGAAGATGAAGATGAAGATGATGTAATTGTGGTGATGATGACGAAGATGAAATTGAATTTTGATGTTGATGAAGAAGAAGAAATGAAATTGACAGGAGGTGAAAAAGATATTTGTGATGAAGATGATGTTGATGAAGAAGACGAAATTGATGATGGAGAGGTATCGAAGAAATTGCATAAAAGAGAGAGAAAAGAGAGAAGAAGAAGACAAGGGAAAAAAAAAGAGAGATAAATAAAATTGAGGAAAAAATTATTATTATTAACAACAATTTTCTTAATAATAATAAGCATAATCATAGAATAAATAATAAAAATATTGATAATAATAAATTAAGGTCATGTTTGGTTTGAAGATAGGGGAGTAGGATAATAAAAAAGAGTGGAATGGAGAGGAAGGGAGAAGAAAGGAGAGTAGGATAATAGTGAATTTAAATTTTACTGTTTGGTTTGACATAAAATTTTATGGAGAAAGAAATTATAATATTTTTTTAGGATAAATTTACCCTTTATCTTAAATACTAAACTATCAATATTAGTAATTAAATATAATTTAATGTCTATATTAAATTTTTATCAACTTATAAACAATTTTTTTAATGTCAAATTGTCCTAAAAAAAATTCATGATTTATTATATATATATATATATATTTTTTTTTTTTTCAATTTTGTTTAATGTCAGAATGTCCTAAAAAAATTCATGATTTATTAGTATCCATATGTAAAACTTAATTAATAACATAACCTTGTAAATTTTATATGCTTCTAAATTTTGACAATTAAAAAAAAAATTCAAAAGAACAATATGCAGGAAATAAGTATATCAAAATAATAAATAGTCTAAAATGAGTTAAATATGTAGGAAATGAGGATCATAAATATTTTAGTTTTGATTGATACTGTCAAAAATCCTTTACAATAATTTAGACAACAAAATCAAATCAAATTAGATACTAGAAACATCAGGAAATGACAGTAAAACTATGAAATTTCAACAAAAGCTATGAAATTTCAATCTTCATGGCCTTGTTTTAGAAAATAACAGTAAAGAATACCAAATCTCAATTGAGGCAAAACAGAAACAGAGCTGTGGACAAATAAATCAATGACAAACTCCCAATTTATTACATCAAAGTCTCTAGACAATAAAACAAAATCTCCAAAGTCAGAAACAGGAAAATTACATCTACAATCCAGAAAATAGAATAAAAACAACATAACCAAAATTTTTTGAAGGAGTATTCACGTGCTCTGCCTACTTGCTCTCCATTGATTATACATCTCTAGGGCTAAATTTGTCATCCATGTATTCCACTTTTCTGAGGTTTCTATACTAGTTATCGTGCTACCTCCAAGTGATTCCACCTCATTTACAGCATCAAATGCTTCCTTAAAAGGATCACATGGCATCTCCCTCCTAATGAGATTGTGTAGTAAGCCACAAGCCATGATAAGATTAATAAGATTAAAAGTTGCAGGATATGCATAATAATTGCGAAAGTTTACTTACTGCGGAAAGAAATTAAAAAAGAGCACAGGAAATAAGTAAAAAATTAATTAGGGCTTGGTAATAGAAATAGGGAAGTGCAAACATCATCTGCAACACAACCAAATGGTATGAACAAAATCAAGTCAAATAAATCCTTTGTGGCATCCTACTTCCAGAAGATTTAGATTGGAGCTTGCTTTATTTTACTTATGAACCTTGTACTAACCACTAAATTTATTCCCACTTCAAAATTTCTGCCGAGATATCAACTACTTTTGAAATGCAACACATCAATCAAACATTTCCAAAATAATCATTCAACATCAGCAGCAGGTTGATTACAAAAGCCAAGTAACCATGGAATTACCAGAAAATTGTCAATCGATGAATTACCAGAAAATTATCAATCGATCACAAATTTCCGCATCATAAAGCGGCTAAGCAACAAAGTCATCATAATTACAAGTAAATTAATGCACTTATAATTTCTATACGTAAAAAATCCAATCTCAAAAGAATTACAGCAAGATAATTCAATCAATCTAGTTCTTTCAACATTAGATGGATCGCCAATTTAATTGGAATACTGTCTATATAAAATCTGCAAGGAAAATAATAGACATGGAGATTAATTAATCCCAAAACATCCTACCTTATTATCATTAACTTACAAAGTTACTATTTTCTGTTCTTTGCTAGTCTAACTACAGAAAAAATATAAATTAATTCAATCTAAAATTTCAACTGATCAACTTTACACTAACTCTACTCTGGGAATGTAAAAATAACAAATTAAATTAAAAGCATGGCTTCTAAATAATTGACTGACTAATTAAAAAAGATTTGGTGATAAAATATTCTTGTTTGATATCATATGTCCGAATGAAGAACAATTGCATGCTTTGTTATTGTCGGAGGAATTTTCCCTTTAGATAAAATTTCACTGACATAAATTTCTTCATAATTTTTCACGCTAATTTTACAACTTGTCAATTCTTAAACTTATCACAAGACTGTCCCCACGCTTTTTCCACTTACCTTTTTTTTCCTGTCTTTTTGTGCCATGACACCTTTTCTAGCAAAATTATAAACTAAATTGCAATTGGCTTCATGATTCAACGACCAATTTCATTGCAACATTAAAATACTTGCAATGAAAAACCAGAGCCTATAGCTGTTTCTTTTATAATCCCTCATCGTATTCTTTGCTAGTCTAACTACAGGAAAAATACAAAGGCCTTTTGGCTTCCTTTTATTAAAAGTTGATCTGAATGAAGATGAATGATTTGTTTTACCCTAAATCATCCCATGAGTGTCATAGTTATATAGATTCTCAAACCTCAAATAAAAAAAATTTACAATTTCATTCTTATTTACTTGTCCTATTTCTTTTCTCCACAAGGAAACAAGGAACATCTATATTTGGCTTTGGCTAATAGAGGTAAGAGTGGTTTTGATGAAACAGGGGATTGCAAGTATTGGAAATAAACAGAGCATTTGCTGCAAAATACAAACTACCAACTTCCTAAAAATAGAAACCTCCAGCTCCAAACATAAGCATCAGGCAACAACTCAGAATAAGTAAACAAAGGTCACATTCACTTTTAAAAAAAAAATCAGAGGAAATTGGTAAGGTTGATGCTTACATGATCTGGGAATCAGTCCATAACACAGATAATTCAAGATCTAATTTCATCATAGCAGCAGTAAAGCACAACCGATATCATCATTCCAAACATCCAAATCCAAACCATAAGAATCAAGTACAGAAGCCTTGCAACTATCAATAAAATCAGTCCAATTTAATTTTTGTAATTTAGAAAATCTATAAAATCATATCCAAAGAAACTGCCTCGATAACTAATTCAATTGACCAAATGTAATTAAATAAATCAAGCTACTTTGACCACAACAAACCAACATAAAAATCACGATGATGATACATGCATCAAACACAATAACGAAAATTGAACAAGAGCAAGAGAACGAACCATCGAACAAGAGTTAAAAAAAGAATTAACAAAATGAATAAATATGAGAAGCAGGCCTGAGGGAGGTGAATCGACGGCAGCGACTGATGAATCGATGACAGCAGCTTATGAATCGACGGAAGCGGCTGCGAAAAGGGGATGAAAATCGAAGAGGGGGCTGCTGGATCGAGAGAAATCGCGAGAGAGAGACGATATTCTAGAGTTTTAGCTTAAATTTTAATAAGAGTAAAATGGGAAATTTAAAATGTTGTAGGGTCATAAATGACAATATGGATTTTTTTAAGCTATGGAATCTGAATTCCCACCCTCACAATAAAGAATTTGAATTCCTTTCTACAGCTGATATTAAATTTCTATAGCGATTAATTTCTGGTTAATTTATTCTAACCAAACAAAAGAAATCATTACAGATTTTAAATTCAGCTTCTTTCCTTGATCTTCTCTTGCCAACCAAACATGGCCTAAGGATATTTATTATTAATTATTTTTATTTTTATTTATTAATATTATCATTATTAAAATGTAGTAGTAGTAGTAATAATAATAATAATAATAGGTTTATTAGCTTATTACTAATAATAATATATTATTATTTAAATGCCATTATTATTATTATTATTATTATTATTAAGGACAATATTTAACATAGGGCATTTTAGTAAATGATTATATTTTATTCCGATTCCAAGATAAAATAAACACATCAATGGAAATGAATCTCATTCCGATTCCGATTCCGATTCCGATTCCTATAGCTTAAATAAACAAGTTATTCTGATTTCGATTCCTGATTCCGATTCCAGCTCATTCCGATTACTAATTAGTAAACGCACCATAAGTGTATTGATTTAGATTCCCAATAGACTTAAGATTGTAATAATAAAAACTATTAACATAACCTTCTAATTCATCCATAAAAACACCCTTACAAATAGGTTATAGCTAAGTTTTCTATTATATCCGCAAACTAAATTACAAATTAAGTACCACTAATATAATAATTTGTCTCTTCATTTAAAATTATTATATTTTTTCATTTATAATTGTGGAAGAGACAAATTATTATATTAGTTTCCTCTAATATTTTAAAATTTTCATTTATATTTTTTTTCATTAAAAATTAATAAGATTATGGTTAGAAGAAAAAAAGTGTAATTAAGAATAATACATATACCTACAAGGTCATTAGCAAAACTCTGTATTTTATTTAAAAAAAAACCATAAATTCTACCGCCGTTTTTTTATCCGTAAAGTACTCCGGCGAAGTGGTTTAGGAGCACGATTGCGAGAGCTCTCGCCGATCGCAAGCCTTTTCAAAGGAAATACACAGGCTATATGATATTTTCAGCAATTAAACAACGAGATCATGATTAATAAGGTGATGATTTGAATTCAAATAAACGAAGCTCAAACAAGATTTAACTAACTCCAAACTGAATCAAAATTGAATTAAGTGAAGAGAAAATTAAAAAGGAAATCGATAGATCAATAAAGGAAAATACACAGGAAACAGAAAAATGAAAAATGAGAGCATATCACCGAAT
Organism: Clausena lansium; assembly: GCA_030449835.1. Lineage (NCBI taxonomy): Eukaryota > Viridiplantae > Streptophyta > Magnoliopsida > Sapindales > Rutaceae > Clausena > Clausena lansium. The sequence continues at coordinate 6,020,211 of JASUUF010000369.1, forward strand.
CATATAATCTATAATCACAAAAGCAAAAACGGAAACTGAATGAAATATGAAAATGAAAGAGAAGAACGATAAAGAAAATTAAATCAGGCTTACTCGGTTTCTTATGAGTGAGCTCATTTGGTCCTGCCATGCTCTCTTTCTTTAAGAACGATTTAAGAGAGAAATTTCTGAGAGAGAGAGAGAGTAGAATTTTGAAGTGAGGCTGTCTATTTATAGGCTGTTACACGCTGAAAATTGAATGGGTAATTTTTAGAAACCTCCCCTAAGGTTTGGCGTATTCTCAGTTTAATAGAAAGTATCCATGTATTATCAACCACCTCCCCTGCTGTTAGTATTTCGTTTCGTATATGTTAGGAAAATGAGGATAAGGCCGTAATTGAAAAAGTTAATGATAAAATCTAAAAAAATTTTGAGATTTTCACATTGGGTTCTGGACTCTGTTCATCTCTTTCATCCACCAAAACCAGAAGTACATCTCTCTTCTCCACCAAAATCGAAGCGCGGAATCTCAAAACCCATTTCATTTTCTCTGTGACGAATTGATCAAGCACTTTGGCCACAAACTAGAGACCATGACGACGAAGCTGATGACTCCAATATCGACGACGAATGATTCATGACTGTGAGATAAAAGAGTACAGACCACTGAGTTTTGCCGCCGAACGGCCCATCATCCGGCTTTTTTGGAGCTGCAAATGAGGTATGTTTCAGTTTCTTTTAGTGCATGTTATTTTCATTTCCTGAAATTAGAATTTTTGGTGAAAATTTGAAAATGGGTCTCAAAATTGTTTGAGAATGTATAGCTATTTCTCCTGATTTTTCCATCGACTCATGTTAGTTATATTTAAATGATTAATCCAAATCATGTTGAAGATAGAGCTAAGTCGAATATCTCTGTGGTCTTGTAATTGATTAAAAATGGGTCTTGAAAATTTTTTGAGATTTTTAGTTGGTGTACTTCTGATTTTTTTCCATAGAGTCATGATAGATGAAAATGCTTGTTGAAGATTAGCTTGAAGCGTATATAGATGGTATTTTGGGGTTTTTGATTTTTTTTTTCTTCGTGTTTTATATTGTGGTATTTACATGCCTTGGGGTGAGGAAAATGAAAATCATTCTTTTGTGTTGGATTAATGAGTTTAGGCCATACGAAATGGTTTGCTGCATTCATTTGAGTGTTTTATTTGTGTGATATGTCATGGGAAAAGCACGATATGATTCAATTGTTTCATATAACAATTTGGATGTGATTTGAAACCGGCAACTGCAAAGGCTAAAATTAATTTCTTATTATATTTTTAACTGAAGTTACTAGTGCCTTTTTTTAGTACTCATTATGCATTTTTTTCCCATCTTCTAATGGTGGTGCTACTACTCATTTTGAATTTTGATTGACATCTTCTACTGTACATGCATGTTTCTTGGATTTCAATTTTTGTTTCATATGATGAAGCTGATTAATTCCTTCTTTTTAATATCAATTGTGTTCATTGAGATTTGTGATTTTGGTCTTTCTCATTTGAAGGTAAACACATTTATGTCATCAAAATCTGCTGTAGGGACTATAAATTTTGTAGAACTTAACAGTGGCATGTTTCAATGTCTTTTATTTTAGAGTAGTATGCAAACTCTTTATTGAAGTATGAAATTGATAATATTTCTTTCATCACGTTAGCTTGAGTGGATGGTGGATGATGTTTGAGTAAAAGATTTAAGTTATTTGTGTTATTGAAGCTGTCTTATGTTTTGATTTGCAATTTCACCATTAAAATGGCTCTGTAACTGATTAGAAGCTACACGTGTAAAATGAAAGCAGTAGTAGCATTTCTGGGTAGAGTATAATGAGATGCTGTGAAGGGGATCCATGACTTGTAATTTTTATCGTTGCTATAGTTGGAATAGACTGAGGTAACCCAACTCTTCTTGTTCTAGACTTTTTTATTTTTTTTCTTTCTTTGTTCTACTTCCAATTTCATCTTCAGCATATTCAATAATTGGCAGGAGCAAATGGAAAGGAAAAGGGCAGAATATGCTAAAAATGGAAGAAAAAAAAGAAGACGAAAAAGATACCTTTACTTCACAAGTAAGTATAAGAGAAAAGGGCAATAATGATTGAAGTTTTGGACAAGAAATTCTTAATGCATGGGAGATGACGACAAAGTATCTTGCGACTTGGAGCAATTATAAAATGCTATTCGATTGCTTTTTAAATCAAATTGTCTTTTGTATAATTGTACCTGTTTATGTATATATATATTTGTGTTTGTAATTTTTATTTTACATTTTTTCAAGACATCTGTATATTATTTTTCCCCCTAAATCTCAATGTAATTAAAATATTAAAAGTCTTTGTACTTATTGCACTTTTGTCTGACGAATTATTTTTTAGTTGATGAATGTTCAATGTAAATTTTTTTTCCTCAAAGGCTTTATAAGTGTTTTTAACTTTTTATGTCTAATGTGATATTTGGTGCTAAGGCAGAAGGGTGTTTTAAGTCTTTTTGGGTGCCAAGGGTAATTTTGTCTTTATGTCAGTCAACAAACAGTCAATGGATGGAAATACTAACAGCAGGGGAAGTGGTTGATAATACATGGGTACTTCCTATCAAACTGAAAATACTCTAAACCTCAGGGGAGGTTTCTGAAAATTACCCAAAATTGAATAGAATTTTGAGATTCAAATTTAGTTTAAATTGGCGGGCAAAGAGAAATGCACGGGTGAGGATGAGCAATTTGACATCCATTTGACCGAACAGTAAATCAAAATGCGTATAAATAGTAACGTATGTCAAATTGCGTTGATTTACGACTCTTCGGTCAAATCGTCGTCAAATTTTTATATAGGTATAGGAATTATGTTTCCTTCTAATTCATCCACCCTTATAAATAGGTTATATCTAAGCCGCAAACTGAATTACAAATTAAGTACCGCTAATATATTGTCGAAGAGACAAATTATTATATTAGTTTCCTCTAATATTTTAAATTTTTTATTTATATTTGTTTTTCATTAAAAATTAATAAGATTATTATAATAAGAAAAAAAAATTAAGAATAATTCAAAATCGGAAAAGAGAGAGAGAAGTTTCTTTTGTAATCTTTCATACCTATAACATGCCAGTTTTATATATGTGACCAACTAATATTTGTAAAAATACAAAATAAAAAACCTAGACCATTTTTGTTGATCTTAAATCAAACTTACCTAATAATTAAATTTAACAAAAACGTTTGCAGCTATTCAGAAAAATGATAGTAGATTTTGAATAAAATGGGTCGTCACTCATCAGGGGCACATGCTGTAGCCAAAGATGAGCTAGCTATATGTGATTGTCAGATGTTGTGCGCTTCCGTGATGAGCTTCGTGCAAATTTCATAGTTTTAAGATGACTTCATGTAATTTTTGCATAATATTATTTTTTTTTTTATAAAAGTCTCATACGACTTTATTTTTAGGAATGCCAAAGACAAAGTTAATATGATTGGCTTCGTGATTGTGAATTCCAAATGATAGTTTATACAATCCATTAATTGCATAACAAATTTAAATTATTGCTAAATATAAAGAAACAAGAAACATTCTAATATTGAAACATTACTTCATACATACCTATATAAAAACCCGCACTTTTTAAGAGTCGAAATTCAGTAATATATTGATTATCCAAAAACCTAACTTCTGAAATATAATATATATATATTCCTTTGCATAGCAACATTATCCCATGTATGTTGTCTTAAAATAAATTAAATATAAAACAAAAATAACCCTAAATTAATAAATTCATACCCTACAAATCAAGATTTCGCAAAATTGCATCTTCATTCATACCCTCTAATAGGCAACAAAGATCATCAAACTCGGATCCAAAATCAACAGGGAGGTTATTATCAATATTGAATTGGTTCACGAAATTATTACTTGCCTGAGAAGCAGCAGCTAGTTCATCAACCTTTGATGTAACATTCTTCTTCAATTTTTCCAAAGACTTCAAATAAAGCTCAAGTTCATCCATCTCCATATCATCAATCGAATATTGATCCCACCAAAATACTCCATTAGCTTTGTCATTGCCTCGTTTCGTAGCAATCTCATCTCGCTTTTTCTCCTCTTCTTTCAATCGGTTCAGTAACTCCTTGTATTCTCGTTTAAGCCTCTCTAGCTTTTCATCATCTTCAACCGTCGTCGCAGTCAAAGAAGATTCAGCATCATCTCCGGTGAGAAAGCGATCAAGAACGTCATCGGGGTTGGGGTGCCCGAAAGTGAAGGCCCTCTTGTGAGGGGACATGATCATAATGGCAACTTCAGCACCACATAACACACAAAGCTCAGAAGCTTTGTTGAAAAGCCCTTTCTTGCGTTTTGAGAATGTGACTTGGCGAGCACTCTTGCGTTCAACTCTCTTGATTTCGATCTTTTGAAGACCTTTATTTTTCTGCTTTGATGCTTCCATATTTGGTGTTTGAAACTGTAGATTAACAAGAATTTTGTAATTAGGGTATTTGATGTAATAACGATCAATCTTAACGTATGTGTGTATTTACAGTAGCTAGTTAATTTGTTTCTTCCCTCTGCAAGATCAGACGGCTGTGATTAACTTGTGCTTGGTTATTTTCCAATATAAAAGTTAAAGTCATATCTCCAAAGATTTTGTATTCCTTAACAATATCCTAGAAATTTGCTTGTGTAAGATTTTTTCCTTTTCAAGAAATGACTCCCATAAGTCAATATAATTTTATTGTAAAAATTTACAAGATACGGATTGAGCTGAAAATTTTGATTAGTTTCTCATTGGTAGGAAGTTTCCATAAAAATTAACGGATTAATTTCTTAGAATTTCCTTTGTTTGTATAACTACTTATCTTGATTTCCCATTGAAACAAATCAATTTCGTATTAGTCTCAATCAAACCAAATCCTTAACCTTATCTTTGCCGATTTCATCCCCTATTCTTCTAAATCACATTCCTTATCTTATATAAGACAGGGTGTGGGATTTAATTAATTTAATTAATGTTGAGGTCCTCTTATTTAATAGCTTGTGTACATCAAGTTTTTTTAATTTGGAGCCCAAGCAACTGATATAGTGTGTGACACAATAAGCCCAAGCTCAGCTCTCACACATGGACAAACCCAGGGCCTTAGTTATTAATACACTTGGAAGTTCTATAGCCCAAAGGCTCGGGCTCTCACATGTGGTGCTGCAAATTGCAATGCACAAGTTGCAAGCTATATAAATGAAAATTTTAAAAACTATACTAATAAGAATTCAAGAGGTTTGATTTTAAACCAATAATTTTCCAGCCAGAAACAAAGCAAAGTATGCAACAATTTGCCCTGCCTATCATTTCATATCATATGCGCATTAATGCACCCACACACTGAACATTATTAACTCGACGACAAAGAAAGTTCATATTGAAAGACACACGTAAAGGAAACACGTGGGGCCTCACCATTGCTCTTAATTGATCCACATTGCAGGGTCGACTTTTCAATTGAGCTTTGACAGCACATGAATGTTGGATAATCCGGTGTCTCCCTCCCCAACTTATATCTTTGGGTCCATGTTTGATACTTATTCAAAGTTCTAGTCAATGCCTTATTGAGGGGGGAATTAATTGGTTTTCGTCTACTAAATTCAATTTTAAAAATGGAACTCTTTAAGTTAATATTTGATCATCATGATTACAGTCTAGATTATCTTAATTATCAGTCACTTAGCAGTTTAGATGGTATAATACTAAGCTAGAGATAATTATTATACTCTGTAAATTTAAGGTGCCCCACTGCTTTGTCTTAATGAACACCTAAATTATTAATGTTATAAATATATACTAATACTACCGGTGACCAGCTCAATTTTTGTAGTGTCCGAAAAAGAAAGAAGAGTTTGTAATAGACTAATAATATCGTTTGAGAAAACAGGATTCCACCCTACCATTTCAATAATATAACAACTGTTAGACAAAGTCTCTATTAATTGAGGCGAGGGGTTTTGAGTCCCACAAATGACTCTTTTTCCCTAAATCATTTGTAGAGGTAGATTCGTGTCCTATATATTAACACAGACTTGATTTAGGAGATTTTAGTGGATTTTTAATTGTAAATATCAATATATTTGCAATGTAATTAATATATATATATAATGCTTCTTGGTTTCAATACATATTTATCATTATCTTAATAATTAACTAATCGAGCTTTACTAGTAATTATCTAACAAATTTATAATCACAAGTCTGAATTCATACAATTATAGCATAGTTTAAGTTCCACCAATCGAGTATAATTTAAAAATGTTCGCTAAGTAAGACGAAATTTATCTTACCTTTATAAAAATATTTACAATGGAAGAATTACTGAATTAGAGTCCTCTATAGAAATTCATATTCATCTCCATAACGAGAAGAAAATTATTTTAGCATTTGGCCGAAAATCTAGGTATTTACAGTACTCCCTGTGATGGAATAATTTCTCACCCTTCCAATTCATAATTCATATGTCACTTCGCATTTCATTTTCGAAAACCCAGTGCTTGGCCAAATTAAAGTTTCCGAAGATTAGACGACAATAATTAAAGGACCAAAATTAGCATTAAGATAGATGAATATGAAAGAACATTCTTCAACGACTCTCCACTTTTCTCAATAATCGCGCTTAAAGTCATCTAAATAACAGTTTAAAGTTCCACGAAAGCTAATCACAGATGAGACCGTAAACTATAAAGAAAAAGAGTAATGATAGGTGCTCTAATATTTAAGTCCCAACTGATGTGTCATTCATCTATTTGAGGGTGTTTAAGTAATTTTATAAGTTATAAAATTCATCATCCAATAAATGAATGACACATAACATTGAGACTCAAGTTAGAACTCAAAGATTGGGATCCCAATCATTACTCAAAGAGAAAATAGAACATAAACAATTAAAGATTTGTCAAACATGCAAGTTTCCTGCTTTGATTCAAAATTACAAAACTCTTAACGTAAAGAGGGCCACGGAGGCCATTCTTTTCCTTTTTCTTTATAACCAGTAATAATAATGTGACTCCCAATAATTGCATGTGAACACTGTACGACAACCCCACCTTCTTTCTTGGTCCTCAGTCTCATGGGGCCTCTTTTGTTTTCTTTCCTACTTCCATTAAAAATATTTTTCCTTTAACTTTTCACTCACCAATCTTCTCAATGTCAAAGGAGGGAAATTTGTAGAGACATTGCTGGCCACCATGGAATATGGATATGGGGTCTCTTTCAAATTCAAAGTTAGAAATATTAAATCATCACAAATGCAATTGAATATACTTTGTCCTCTTTGTAGTAACGCAATTAAAGTCCCCCCACCATTGCCATGTTTGGTTGAGATTTTGCATCATTATGGTGAAAACTCAAAAGAACCAACATTTTATTTTTACCAAAGAGCTTTATTTCAAAGAAAATGATTATATATATTTTGCATACTTGGTCATGGACAACTGTCTTGCCCATGCGCAGTACATCATCTCATCAATCTTGGCCCCATATCCTTAATTTAAGAAATTTTTTGCCCAAATTATTTAATTTTCCATTTCATGTATGTTTGATATGATATAGTGGTCCTCACCTCACCAAATAGGCACTTTGTTATAATTGCCATAAACTCATACTAAATTCTCAACCTAGATTCTGAGAAAGTAGTGGCTAACTAGCTGCTAGCTCATTATGGAAATGAATATGGCATTATTAAGGTTTCAGCAGCTCACCGTATATATTCAGCTCAAATGTAGATCATAGGTGAGGCCAATTGAGTTGTGTTCTTTCCAGTCTCTGATAGCCAATAGTCAATGCCCTGCAACAATTACAAATGGGTGAAGATGATTGCCAGGAGCAGGGGCTAATTATGCAGAGACCTGGTGGGAGCCATGCCGAAAACAATTTTAGGAACAACAAGGGACTGAATTGAAATTCCTAATTCCAGTGCCACTGATCGAATAGAAGAATCCAAAAGTTGCTGAAAATTAAAACTGCAAAAGACAAGCTGGGTGCAACATGTGATGCTCCTTTAACTTTGAGCCATTAATATGTTTTCTCCCCCCCCCCCCCTCCTTTTTCCCCCAAATTCCATCATAACGTTTTTCGAATTCGAAGAAAACAGGCAAAAGCCAAAGGGTTTCACATTCAGGACAGTGCCCGTGCTACTGTAACTTCGGTTTTTTTTGGTTGCTTGACGTAACTAGAGGCGTAGAGTAAGCAGCCTATGGGTTGTTGGCACTCACTCAGTGGCCTGGCTACTGCCTGCTGGCTAGCTTTGTATTCAAAGAATTGGACTTATCTTCTTATTTAAAGTCTTCCAAAAATGACAATAGCAGGTTTACGCGTATTTTTGCTGTAGAATACAATTATAAAATTTTGTTAATGTGCGTCTTATTGGGCGCAGCCGCGGGCGTGTCGAGATTTGGAAGAGAGAAGAGTATTGTGGGGCTCACGGTTCTCTCTTCCATCTGCGGTGGCACGCTGTAAGATGCGCGATTGCATGCACCAAATCATCCTAAAATTATATGTTTTTCACTTTCATCACAATTGGTGGTGGACCATTGCCCTATTTTGATATAATTTTAACGAAAAACGTTAATTTCGGTAGATAGAATTTCGGATCAAATATTAGTGTTGTATACGTATCAGTAAAAATATCATCATCACGTAATTAAACTCGAAATGTTTGATTCGATCGTTATGGTTTTTATATAAATTCATACTTCATCGTTAAAAGTATCTAGACAAATTTTTACCTTGTGTCTGTCTGTGTTAAAGTTGAATGCCATATTGGTGGCACAATCAAACATACAATGGTATAAGACGTCAAAATTCGCAAAAGCAATATAAAGTTTACTGTATGTTTATAAATTATGATGCCCACTGGAAGCTTGATTGGAATATGATATTTTCACTGACTGCTTCAGTGCGAGTGCATCAGAAAAAGTGCAGTAAGAAACTGATGACCCAAGTTGTGTATGTGTATGGCCAATTGGTAATCAAGGCATTCAAGAGTTTTGAGTGCTTTGGTTCGAGTTTCAGTTATGAATTGGGACTCAAAATTTTCTCTATTAAGAATAATTGTGGAAATTAATTTATAAATAGTATTTCTCCATTATAAAATACGAGTGAAGATAATAAATCCCTTCAATGTAAGGATTAATTTGTCTGAGTAAATGTTTCATAAAATTAAATATAATATTATAGTCTCAGTGTATTTATCTATTAAAATAACAATTATATATAATTAATGTATGATCAATAACATAATATATAATCCGCCTAAAATTAGGTATGTGAATGTGTATGTGTATCAGTGTATCAGTGCTTGGTGGGTGGCACAACTGTCTTTGTTTGTGGGTGTACGAATCGCGTGCTGTAAGAATCAGGTAATGATATTAACAAAGCATGAAAAAGATCTTGACACGTGTGCATAAACCAAGATTATGACAAGTTCCCGACAGAATCAAAAGCATCACAATTATATTCTATTATTATATAATAACATTTTCATATTATCCCAAATTTCAACACATCATTGTCACGAACCAAAGGGTCCGCAAAATCAACTAGTGTAGTTGCCCCGAAAAAAATATACCATTAAAACAACAAGACCAATTAGTCAATCAATTAGAGTGTGTGAAGCTTCTTAACTGGCGAGATAGAATCAGAATTCAGACCCGTTTTGCGTTTTATTCTTCGATGACACATTGTGAATGTAGGTCGATGATGGTAAGCACTAACCAGCAGCATCTAGGGAGATGGTAAAATCCGAACCCGGATTAAAATTTTGAGATCTGTCGTCCGTATTCGGATCCACAAAAAAAAAAATAAATTTAGACGAGGGTAATATCCATGTGGATTGTGAATGGATTTTCAAGGTATTTGCATCCGCATAATAAATTCAAATATAATTTAAAATTTAATAAATTTATCTAACAAAATCAAAATAAAATCCAATTATAATTCAACAATCAACGATTCAATACATAGAATAACATACAACAAAACTATAAATCCATAAATAAAAATACCACAACATAATCTAAGTCCAACACCACCACAAATCCATATGGGTTTTAGTTTTTTCATTTAACTTATATATTTTTTAATTTAATTTTAATTTACTAAATAATTTAATTAAAAAATAATGTGGATTCGAATTTTTGATTTTCTAGAAGCACTTGCATCTAAATCCGAAGCCCACGGATCTTCAATTTTAGCATCTGTATTTACATTTTTTAATGAGCGGATCTGGATCTTTGCGGATTCTTACCGGACCCTAATTTTTTGGCCATCTCTAGGCCCGCATCCTCTAGTGGAACAGAGCTAACACTCACAAGCCTCTCAAAGTATTATCCTAATTAATCTTAAGTCATGGCTATGGTGGAGCAACTCTACCGTAGAGCATGAATCATAGCCACACAAGCAAAGTAATAAATTGTAAAAAATACGCTATAAATTTAATCATATAATTATAAAGGAGTGCTCTACTGTGGAGTAGTTTCAACATATCCGAACCCTTAATTTTATATCAGGTGACACGAAATATTAAAAAAAGCTTGTTATAAATAACCATCCAATAAATGAACTTTTCACTTGAAATGATTTTTTTTTAAATATCACAAAACAAATGTATAATTATCGATAGTATAAAAGATGGTCATTTACGGTTTATCTCAATTTTTCCTTAATAAAAATGATGATCGACGGTTAATAAATAAAAATATAAGAATAATTAAAATTTGAGTTGAGGGAGGAATTTAGAATACATGTATCATTGAATTTTATATAATTCTCACTTTCATATTACTTTTTTAAAATAAAAAAAATATATATATATTATAATATTATTTACTTATTATATAATTAATAAAATACTTAAAAGTTATTAAAAAATTTCTCCCACGAGAGGATATCCCATCAAGTTCAGTCAAGACGAGCAAACTGCAAAAGTATATTAGTTTTTATTTTATTTTATTTTATTTTTCCTTTTCCTGAAAGGTATTTTTGAATCCATCATTAAAATTTAACATTATCTAATAATACAATATTATTAGATTAATAAAATTGAAAAGAGCAAAGCTCACAGTCATCCTCCCAACTTGAAAATGGCACCCACACAAACACAGTGAAGTGAACCACTGACTCACACAGTCACACTCATATCTCTCCTTTTTAATGCTCTTCACTTCAAAGTTCAAACCAAAGCCCACTTCTCTTCCTCACTCTTACTCTCAACTCAACAAATGAACAAACCACAAGAAGCAATGTCTTCTCTTCTTCTTCTGTTCTTACTCATCTCACTCCTCTGCACTACTTCATCTTCATCTTCGTCTTCCTCAACTTCAACAAATAATAATGAAGCTGAAACCCCGAAAACATTCATTATCCAAGTCCAATACGACGCAAAGCCCTCCATTTTCCCAACCCACAAGCACTGGTACGAGTCCTCTCTCACTTCCGCCTCCGCCACTCTCCTCCACACTTACGACACCGTTTTCCACGGCTTCTCTGCTAAGCTCACCCCTTCTGAAGTCCAACGCCTCAAAACCTTACCCCACGTCATCGCCATTTTCCCCGAGCAGGTCCGCCACCTGCACACCACTCGCTCCCCTCAGTTTCTCGGCTTAAAATCCTCCTCCGACAGCGCCGGCCTCCTCTTGAAAGAATCCGACTTCGGCTCTGACCTCGTCATTGGCGTCATCGACACCGGCATCTGGCCCGAAAGACAAAGCTTCAACGACCGAGATCTCGCCCCTGTTCCCGCCAAATGGAAAGGCCAATGCGTTACCACCAACGACTTCCCCGCCTCCAGCTGTAATCGTAAACTCATTGGTGCCCGGTTCTTTTCCCAGGGTTATGAGTCTACTAATGGCAAAATGAACGAAACCACCGAGTTTCGGTCTCCCCGAGATTCGGACGGCCATGGTACTCACACGGCGTCTATCGCCGCCGGCAGGTACGTGTCTCCGGCCTCCACTTTGGGTTATGCAAGTGGGGTTGCTGCTGGTATGGCTCCTAAAGCGAGACTTGCTGTTTATAAAGTGTGTTGGAATGCTGGCTGTTACGATTCTGATATTTTAGCTGCTTTTGATAGTGCTGTTTCGGATGGTGTTGATGTTGTTTCGTTGAGCGTTGGTGGTGTTGTTGTTCCTTATTTCTTGGATGCTATAGCTATTGCCGCTTTTGGTGCTTCTGATCATGGTGTTTTTGTCTCTGCTTCTGCTGGTAATGGTGGTCCTGGTGGCTTGACTGTCACCAATGTTGCTCCTTGGGTCACCACTGTGGGAGCTGGTACTATTGATAGAGATTTCCCAGCTGATGTTCATTTGGGTAATGGGAAAATTATTCCTGGGGTTAGTGTTTATAGCGGGCCGAGTTTGAAGAAGGATCAGATGTACTCTCTGGTTTATGCTGGTAGTGAATCTGGTGATGGTTATTCAGCTTCTCTGTGTTTAGAAGGGTCATTGGATCCTGCTTTCGTAAGAGGGAAAATTGTTGTGTGCGATAGAGGGATTAATTCAAGACCTGCCAAAGGTGATGTAGTGAAGAAAGCTGGTGGAGTTGGGATGATTTTGGCTAATGGGGTATTTGATGGTGAAGGATTAGTGGCTGATTGTCATGTTTTGCCTGCTACCTCTGTTGGTGCAACTGGGGGTGATGAGATTAGGAAGTATATTTTGTCGGCTGAGAAGTCTAAGTCACCGGCTACAGCGACGATTGTTTTCAGGGGTACTCGAGTTAATGTGAGGCCGGCTCCGGTTGTAGCTTCTTTTTCGGCCAGGGGGCCTAATCCGGAGACTCCTGAGATTTTGAAACCTGATGTGATTGCTCCTGGCTTGAATATACTTGCAGCTTGGCCGGATAAAGTTGGGCCTTCTGGAATTCCCTCTGATAAGCGTAAAACTGAGTTTAATATACTTTCAGGAACTTCTATGGCTTGCCCACATGTTTCCGGGCTTGCTGCTCTGTTAAAGGCGGCACACCCTGAATGGAGCCCTGCAGCAATAAGGTCTGCATTGATGACAACTGCTTATACAGTTGATAATCAGGGTGAGACCATGGTTGATGAGTCTACTGGGAATACCTCCACAGTGTTAGATTTTGGAGCTGGTCATGTTCACCCCCAAAAGGCAATGAATCCTGGGCTGATTTATGATTTGACTTCATATGATTATGTGAATTTCTTGTGCAATTCAAATTACACGGTTAATAATATTCAAGTGATCACTAGGAGAAAAGCGGATTGCAACGGAGCAAAAAGAGCTGGTCATGTTGGGAATTTGAATTACCCTTCATTGTCTGCAGTGTTTCAACAATACGGCAAGCATAAGATGTCTACGCATTTTATTAGGACGGTGACTAATGTTGGAGATCCTAATTCGGAGTACAAAGTTACAATCAGGCCACCCAGGGGCATGACAGTGACAGTGCAGCCGGAGAAGCTTGTGTTTAGGCGGGTGGGACAGAAATTGAACTTTCTGGTTAGAGTTGAAGCAATGGCAGTTAAGCTCTCCCCTGGGAGCACAAGCATGAAGAGTGGTAAAATAGTATGGTCAGATGGGAAGCACAATGTCACTAGTCCCATAGTCGTGACAATGCAGCAACCTCTCTAGTTTTTGTATCGTAGGGTTTTCGGGGTTTTAGGAATTTTGCCTGCCTTTTTATATAGGATTATTATGAATTATCTCCTAATTATGGTCTATATAAATGTATAATGAGAATGTATTTGTGGGTGTTTTCTATTTCAGAAAGCTGCTGGTGGAGTGAAAAAAGAAGCTTGGGATGAAGATGTACTTTGTATCTTAATATATGTTGTTGTAAGGTGAAGAATCAAGAATGGTTTTGTAAAAAAGTCCTGGTGTGTTAAGACAATGTCAAGGGTAATGAAAAAAGGTCTCTCTTTTTCATATTTTAAAAACAGTGTGTTAAATTCTGCTTTGTTTAGTGCTTGTTGGTGGTGACAGGTGATAGCATGTGGGGAAGGTTGATATTCTAGCACAAGTATGTATGTGCTTACAAACTAAAGACAATTATTAAGACAAAAATCATGTGGGGTTAACTTGATTCACTGAATGCCTCTTTTTTTATTTTTCTTTTTTCACATTTTTATTTTGCGCATTTAATTAATGTTGTACTGGTATGCCCATGTGTTCCAAGAAAAAACAGAGGATTTTGGATTAACCTTGAAGCTAGATTAGAACATTAATGTAATGATTATGTATATATAAGCACGAATATAATATCCCGGTAATCGAGTTTTAGAAGATTCGGAACAAAGTTGAAAGCTTGATTATGTGTTATGGGATGTAGAGCTAGAATCTTATGTGTTTAGTACTGATTACAGGACAGTATCAATGGACATCATCAATATTAATTGTTGAGGAAGACAAATCACCCGTTAGTTAATTGAAAGCCAGTTTGCAGGAAAATTAAGCCCATTTTCTCAGCTATTGCTTGCTTTACAGCCAGGGGCCATGATTTTAAGCTGGCTTTGTCTGTTCCACTAGGCTCATAATCATGATGTCTCTCGTTTCTATCTTCTTTCATGTACATGGTTTTTATCGTGATTCATATACTTAAAGGGGGAAAAAAGAGGTTAAGAAAATAAGAAACTTGATCAGCCCTTTCCAAGGTTCAATAACAGACCAAGTAACGTTTCCACAATAGTCACATGACTCCAAGTTTACAGATTTCAAACTTTTGAACCAGAAGTCGATTTAGATTCAATTCTGAGTAAAGTTTTGTTAATCTATTTATAATATTGTAATTGGTAATAACTAGATAAAAAAAAAAGGAATAATTATCTGGTGGGCACCACTTATTAAGTGAAATTTCTATAAACTAACAAAATTTAAGATTATATATGTAAACCACCTACTTTTCAAAGAAACATCTCCCACCCACCTTTCCGTTCATGGAGTTAACGGAAACATGACATCAGCATACCATCATAAGGGTAATATCGTCAGTTAGTTAAAAAATAAATATTTAATTAATTATATTTTATTTTTAAAAAATAAATATTTAATTATGATTTTATAATTATGAATTATAGGGGTATTTTCATAATTATTGTATTAAATGGGTAAAATAGTATTTACATAGAAAACCACTAACGGCAGTTACCCTTTTTAACAAAAAAGTAATTGTGAGATATTTATTTGAAAAATAAGTGGTTTACAGATACAATCTTAAAATTTAGTAGTTTACAGAAATTTCACTATTTAATAAGTGATGGCCACCAGATAATTATCCTAAAAAAAAGTAATAATTTGTATAATAATATTATAAATAGATACGTGGTAATATATTATAAAAAAACTAATTATCGTTCCACTCAGCATTAAAATTAAATTCCATCGTACAAAATCATTTTTTAAATTTTCATGACCTAATCATGATAGCTTGTTGTTAATACATAAAAGAGGGGAGAAAGCCTTAGATAAGACAATTCTAACGTGCTCATTCAATTCAATAGAATCAGGTCGCGCATATTATATATTTTTTTTTCACTCACATGTACATAGTAAAGATTTTATCAGATATTTGCATGTCCGCATTTCTCCCAAAAAATTAAAAAAATAATAATAAATACAATTTTAAATTTATGGGCCTTTTACTACTGTCCAAAAACAAAATTAAATGGGCCTTCTGAAAAGATCCCATCGAAGACCAACAGTCGTTTCATGGGCCAAATGGCAAGGCAGGGCTAATGCAATTGTAATCACAGCCGCAAGGAAGAAGGCAGAAACTGCAAAAATAGTTCACAGTTTTGCTTGCCCGGTACTGTTGCTTTGCGCAACTTAAAATTTATTTTTGTATTGTGATCGACAGCTTTCTTTCTTTGCTACATTTGTCTCGGAACAATTTGCTCATGCAAGAGAGTCGCAAGAGTCTAGCTATATGTTCTGCATATTCTGAAAGCTTTTACATCAACATCTTATGATCTCGTGATATAAGAGTCCAGCTATAGCTAGGTGGTCCTGGTAATTGGGTTGTTACTTTCATTGTATACTACAGTGGATGTAGCCGATGGCTTCATTCATTTCCCTATTTCCTTTTCTGCATATGCATGATAATGACTTTTATATAATCCTTCCAAATGAGTAGCTAGATACAACTGCTTCACAAATAATTTCTTGGTATCTGTTGCCGCGGTTTTGACTGTTTTCTTGTTTTTGATGGCAGTATTATTGGAGCTTACTAATCTCCATGAAATTAGTCTATGCTTGTTGTTTCACGTACGGTAATTAATAAACTGATTAATTAAGCTCCAACAATACCGCCATAAAAAAAATGAAAACTTTCAAAACCACCATAGCCTATGCTTTGTTACTATATGAGATATAGTATTGTCCATTAGGTTTACAACTTGCACTTGTTTTTTACATGTGATTAGTTTTTAAATAAGGACTAATTTCAAATTACCCTCCTTGACAGACGACAATCTTCAAGATATCTCTAAATTATTGTAAACTTCAATTTACCCCAATATTATTTAAAAAAAAAAAAGCCAGATAAAATTTTTTTAATCAACCTACTCCCCGTTTTTTTTCATTATCTTTTCTTTTGAATAAAAATAGGCGGAAGTTAAACTTTACAATAGTTTGATAATATTTTAAAGATTTTTGTTTTACGAGGGGTTATCCGAAATTTATCTTATTATTATCTTTTTACACATGTAAAATATGAGTAAAGATATGACTATAAATTCTTGTACAAACTTATTTTATACAAATTATGATATAATTTAATTAATTGGATTAAATAACTCTTGATGATTAAACTATCTGTGCACCCATCAATATTGTCTCTCGGAGAATTTAGCAAGAGTATGATCTTACTTTTACTCACCACTTCAACGTTTGTTCAGACTATTTCAATATTTGAGTTCTTTTAAATATTGGTAAAATTTGGTCATATATGAAACCTTCAAATAAATAATAGGGTAATTATCTAGTGACCACCATTTATTAAGTGAAAATTTTATAAATCACCAAATTTGAAGATTGTATCTGTAAACCACCTACTTTTCAAAGAAATATTTCCCAACTACTTTTCCGTTAAAAAAGTTAACTGCTGTTAATAGTTTTCTGCGTAAAGACTATTTTACTACTATAATACAATAATTATTGAAGCTAGAAAAATAGGAATACAAATTTTTTTTAACTAAATGATATTGGCCGATAATTATTTTAAACGATGTTGTTTATATAATTAAATATTTAATTTTTTAAATTAAAATATAATTAATTAAATATTTATTTTTTAACTAAATGACAATATTACCCTTATGATGGCATGCTGACATCATGTTTTAGAGATGTTTATTTGAAAAGTAAGTAGTTTACAGATATAATCTTAAAATTTAGTGGTTTACAGAAATTTCACTTAATAAGTGATGGCCACTAAATAATTACCCTAAATAATAAAACAAAGCATTCCATATTTATATTCAACTTTGATTTTATTAATCTCTATCAATATTTCCTCCGTATTCAACTTGATGCCTTTTCTATTTCAACTGTGATATATACTTGATGCCTTCATTCATTTCCCCTTTTATATTTCAGCGTATGCATGATAATGACATAATCCTTCCTAATGAATTCTGCCATAAATTATTAATTTGTTGGCATATGCTGCCGTAGTTTTGAGAATATATATATATAATCTCTCCCTACTATAGGCGACCTCATTTCTTTTTCTTTTTTTTTTTTTTTCATACAAACATATTGTGAAGGCATGCGGTTTAATAGAGTCAATACATTAAAAAAAAAAAAAGGCCTACACCTAAGAATGATTATATTTATAGTTTCGATTTAGTCCGAAATTTTAAAGTTCGGAAAAGTTTTAAAACCGCGGCGTTTTAAAGGCTTAAAACTTAAAGTACTTAAATCGCACGCCACGGTTTTAAAGCTTTCTCAGACTTTATCGGACTTTAAAATCTCGGATTAGAACATTTATATATATATATGTATGTATGTATATAAGTATGCATATTTCATGGAGATTAATAAGCTCCAACAATACTACCATCAAAAACAAGAAAACATTCAAAACCACGGTAGCCTACGATTTGTAACTATATGAAATATAGTATGTCCATTAGGTTTACAACTTGCTCTTAATAGTTTATAATGATCATTTGCTGTACTAATCAAGTGATTACTTTGTAATAAAAAATTTTGACACACGTGTAAAATATTATATAATGAAATATCTTTCACTTTTGCATAATGGATAAGCATAATCTTGTACCTTCGTTGTTGGAGACCTGGAGCCCAAACAAAATTAAAAAGTCTATTCAAAAGAAAAATAAATTAGGAGTTTAACTTCCTGGTTAGCAGCAGCCCAAAAAACATAAAAGAAAAACTTGTACGAGAAAAGCATCTCATAGTATCGGTGCGCCGGCATCTAATATATATACTCATTTATTTTAAAACCAAGCAATTATAATAAAGTAAGAAAAATACTTTTAAACACGTGGCATATTTTTATAGGACCCAAAATGAAATATTGTCTCCTGAATTTTTATCTGACAAATAATTATATACCAGCATTATGATCATACTTTCACAAATCACATTAACATTTGTACAAATCATTTCATTATTTATCCCATGAGGCTTAACTGAATAACTTTTAAATAATTTTATTTGATTGGTTATTAAAATTAAAATTTTAGAAGAAATAGGGTTAAAAATTTAATTTGAACTTTCTTTATTACTCTATCTTTTAGATAGAAACCTATTACAATATTTTTTTTTTGGACTAACTAACTATTACAATATTTGAATTCTTAAATGTTGGCAAATTTAGGTCACAATACTTTTATTTTATTAATCTTTATCCTATTATATCTCCATTTTCCAACTTTTCATAATTATACTTCAACCTCCATGGGCATATAAAATATGTATAAATTATTTACAAGTCTTATATAAGAATTAAATTCAAAATTTTTCTTTTATTATGTATGTGTCAAATTTAATAAATTAAATTAAAAGATCTCGAAATTATGACCTTTCTTCACCCTTAGACAATCGACGGTCCACAAGAAAGATAGTGCACGTCTTTATTTTGGTTTAGAGTCCTGCTAGCCATCTAGAATGGCGCTAGAAGAATGAGAGAAACGGCAGCGCAAGCTGCCGTTTTCGCCCCCCAACTAGCGCCATTCTAGCTTTAAAAAAAATAATTAAAAATGTAATAAATAATTACTAACCAAACGCGCCATGAAGTATTCGCCAAACCACTCGCTAGACTCAACAGAAGCACAAAAAATTTTTTGACAAAGCGCCAATCACAAGAAAAAAGACAAGCAATTGTAATGGGCATTTTCTTCGCCACTTTCAGATCCAGATCCAACAAACAAGAGCCACTCACCATTTTGTTTGCCATTTTCTTCCCTCTCTCAACAGTAGCACACGATTTATGTTTTGGCTCATTTAGAATTTTTTTAAAATTTAATTTGCTGAATTAAATTTATGTTAGAGAAAAATATTGTAAAAATTTATAATAACTTATTGTTAAGTGAGTATTTTGGTCTAGTCTTGGCTGATTTATATTTTGCTGGATTTGGAAGTGCTGGATCTAGAAGTTTTGGCTTGTGTTCAAGCGTTTGAGTTTGCTGAGACGAAGATTTGCTTATGTTTAATCTGGAAGTTTTGGCTTGTGTTCGAGCGTTTGAGTTTGCTGAAACGGAGATTTATTTGTGTTTGAGTTTGCTATTTGTCTGTGGTATTATTTGTTAAAAGTGTTTTAGTTTGTTTGTCTCATAATTGTTTATTTTAATTTTTTTTAGTTGAAACGCGCGTGTGAATGGAGAGGCGAACAGCTGCTGTTTTTCTTGCCATTCTCGCGCTGTTCTCGCCATGAAGCATTTTCCTTTGGTTCATGATCAAGTGATCATGGACGTTCAATTCGATCAGTCAAAATCAGCCACCAATCGGTCAACACAAACTTTTTTTTTTTTTGGGTTTTTATGAAAGGGTCAACATAAATTGATTTGCTTTCGTAACAGACATTTGTATGAGCAAAGAGCAATAGCTATTTCACCAACTTGGCCACTTGATGTTCGAAAAATAATGGAACCCAGGAATTATCTCCACATAAAAACAAAAAATAATTATCAAATTTAATTTGATAAATTATGTCAATGTGAAGCGTGTACACCACGAGCCTTCCACCTTCTTCTACTTCTAGGGATCATCGTCATCACTCACGAGGTCAAATTAAAATTTTTACCAAAGACTTTGTAAGAAAGAACAAAGATATAAAAAGTCCACGTTGCTGATTAATTAATTATCAAAATCTTAATTATAGATAAAAGCACCAAATAGCATAATATGATTTGGAAGAAGAAAATATGACGGGGTTATGATATTTCATCAGAATTAATTAGTACAACTTGTTTGGTGGTGTGCTTAAACAAAGTGTGTTGAGCTATAACAACATTAAATATGTTAACAATTTTTAAAACTAAAAGTTAGGTTAATCGACACAAACATTGAACATTAAAAACGTTATAATAGCTGTGTTTCAACTTGGAATTTTATAACAAAAATAAAGCAGAAGTAGGGGGGAAAACATAGTGCATTCCTCATCAAAATTCGTATAATTAAAAATGAGTATCTTTGTCAATGTATAATTGTGTATCATGAATTTGGTAGCACCAATAATTGACAAATTAATGAACTTTTTCAACGAGAAACAATTTTTATTTTGCCTTGCAAAATCTTAAATGATATGAAATTAACCCACTTGTTTGTAAATTTATAGCAACCCAAATTTTCTATTATTGCAAATTACATTTGATCAAATGAAGAGAGTTTTTTTTTTTCTTTTTGCTTGGGGGGGATAAATTTTCAGAGTCATAAAAAGAAATGGCATTATTATCCTAACATAAAGACGAAAACAGTAGCTTATCCATTCCATAAAATTGAACCATCATTGATCACAAAACTGGAGAAAAGATAAGTAATAGTCAGATTGGTAAATGAATCTTCTTAGTAGATATATTTTCTAGTAATGAGATAAATTTTATCTTTAAAAGGTACAAACTTTTAAATATGTTTGGTAAATCTTTGAATTATATGCTATAAAGTTATAAAGTGTAAAGTTTTTTTTTTTTTTTAAAGTAACTAAATGCCCTCTCGCATAAGTGGTCAAATACTCTTTGATGATCACTATTTTAGTTTAAGAAAATAATCTACACTAAACTTATAAATAGAAAATAATCGTCATTTTTTTTAATTTATATTAAATTATTATTTAAATTATAACTCATATTTTTATTATTTATATTTATAATCAGATAATTATTAAGATTAATTTATATTAAATTTTATATAATACTGTCAGAAAATAATCATCATCTATATCTAAAAATATATAAATAAACAAATACAACATTGGCTGATTTATACTAAAATCCAGAAAGAGTTTTGAAACTTTTATTGCCAAAATTAAGCTGTGGAGTCCAGTAGAAGCATTATTTCCTCTAATAGATAAAGTACAGCCAGGTGCCCCGAAGCATCATGCAAGTTGGCAACTAAACAGAAACGTGTTTATCTTCCAAAGAAAAAATAATAATAATTAACAAATATCAATCAATCAAATAAAAAAAAATCTATAAAATACATGTTTTTGTTTCACAAAACAGCTTTGTCGTAAGCTACACAGCTCACTAGCTCAGGCCTCCGTGGGTCCATTTCCCTTTCATTTTTGCTTTTTTGAACTTTTTCTTTTCCTTTTTTTTTGTCGTTTTCACAACTCTCTCGATGTTCCTTGAATACGCCAGATTCTCATGCATGCATCTCTTTTTCACCTTTGTTTTTTTTATTTTATTTTATTTTTTTTTTGTCAAAAGAAGAATTTTCACCATTTACCTTTCTTCACATTCGCTCACTTTCTATTTCTATCTCTATCTCCACCATTTTTTGTTGGATTAATTCTTGGTAAGATATCACATCTCCTGGAAGATTCCAGTAAGTGCTGCTATTTATTTATTTATTTTCTCCTCCCATTATTGAAAAAAATTTAGAAGTGCGATAAAAAATAATTTATACTCTTAGAAATATTTAATAATATAAATCTCATCTTATCTTTAATAGTCGTAGATCTTTAAGTTATGTTATACTTGTATATTTAGACTTTTCAACAAGCTTGATTATGATAGTTGAAGCCAATTCTTTGGTAAAGAAAAGAAAAGAAAAGAAAGAATTGTTGGATGCCCAAACTTATGTGGTGGCATTAAGAAAGAAGATTATTTATAAACAATTTACTAATTACTATATTGATGTAATAATATATTAGTACCTAGACCCACGAAATCCTCGTTGTGAATCTGGGTTTTGAGTTCATGTTTTTGACCAGAGCCACACAAGTTACTGCTAGAAGCCTATTAGATGCTAGCTTAATCGACAACAGTTTATTAGTCTTGCATGAACCTGTCAACACGTTTAATAGCTTCTTCCTTAATTCGATGCTTTTAGAAGTTAATTCAAATGAAAATAAAATAAGGGGATTACTTTTCATAAGTCAAGAAAAATTCAAACATGTGTAATTTTTAATTTCTGTAATTTTTTAAATTAAATCTAAGACGTTTTAGATTACATTATAAAATAAACACAAATTTTAATACAAATTATTTTGTCATGTAGTATATTAAAATATATATATTTTTATTTTTTAATTTATTTCCGATTATCAAGAATCTATGTTTAGAAACCCACTGCATATATAAAGTACTATATTAATGCAATTTGTAGCCAAATATAACTAGATAACAGATTGACAATATGAAAATTTCACTCAACTTGAGTTGGCTAACAAATTAAAGTGAGAAATATTTGTAAATTGATGTTGTAATTTGACCAAAAAGAAAAAGACAAAAAAAAAAAAAAAGGAAAAAGAAAAAGGAAAAGAAATTGTTATTCTAATTGGAAGTAGACAATATTTTTAGTACGGTAAGCAACGAAACATAGTGAATTGAATACAGGTTAGGTGATTCTGCAGAAATTTGTGTGCAGTCAATTTAGCTCACCGCCTTCTGTACAAAATTAGGTAGCCACAAAGACAATCTACATGCTTTTAGTTTTAGAACTCGTAAAAGTGCTTTTCAGGAGACCAAACCATCAAGAATCACATGCGATTAAATTAAATATGACCAAAAACCCTAATTTCAAATCTCTTCAACCTAACCTTAGACCAAATTTTACGATCACTTGTTTATATAAGATTTCTTATGCATTGATAATGTTTTCGGATTTTAAACAGGCTGATTATACATCAGGTTATTAATCATACATTAGACATATACAACTGTTATTTCAATAGATAAATATTTTTTACAAATTAAGTTTTTCAATTATACTTAATTGAGAAAATTTTAAACCCCAATCATAACTAGAACTCGAACCAAAGTTTGAGTGCCTTATTTATCAATAGACTACAAGTCCATTGGCTAAACCACCACCAATTGGTAGCTCATATAAGTCGCCAAATAAATAACACCAATTGGCATGTATCATTATGTGAATTCCCAATTCAACAAATAACTATTTAGTGAAAAGGGGAAATTATAATTATTTACTTCTAAATTTTATTATTGTATTATTATTATTAACATAAATAACAAAATCTTCATTGGGAGGCCCATTACGGAAGGGAATTCAAAGATTGAAATCTGTACAAGTGTAGTCCATGCAGACTAGCAAAGAGCAAATACAGCAACTCCATCATAATGAACGACGTGACGCCATTCCCTCACTAGCCCCACACGGCTTCCACCCTCACCCACCCAACCCACCCCCACCCCAAATTGTAATTAGTCCCTTCTAATCGAGCCCAAAATTGTCAAAAAATGTTTCAGCCTAAATTCCCAACTTTACCCTCTTCATTTCAATTTCTTTTCACTTTTGCCATTTTACTGTATTCTATAGGTATTGTCCTTCTTCTCACCCACCAGTCCACCACCATATCAGGTCAGCCGAATCATCTTTTCTCTTGTTGAACAATTAATTAAATACTTTTTCCCAGGCAAAAAATTGAACACTTTTTCAATATTTTTAAGAATTAAGAATCTATCCATATCTCATATTCATTAAAGTAAGGAAATAAATTTTATAACTCAAGTAATCTTATATATGAGTAGTTATTTGCAAATCCCTTATACAAATTAAGACGCATATGATATTCAGCATGTTTTGTTTTTTTTTGTTAAATTTTTTATAATAATAATAATAATAATAGTAGTAGTATTAGTAATAATAAAATTACTTTTGTTACTGCATTTGTTTACACCGGATCATGTAACATTCTCATAAATGGGTTTTAAATACATGGACATTATAATGTCACACGATATGTAGCGGAATAAAAATTAAAAATTAAGTAATATTATTATTCTAAAATATCATTACCTTTAAACCACAATGCAATTTCTGTCGTCAATACATTAGCGACCGTTAAATAAGCATGTAATTCCTATCATCACTTAAGACAAGAGCAATATAAATAAGATTATTTATGTAAGTACAGTTTGTAAGCTTGGTTGTTTTTACATGTTCAAATCACATGATATTCAGTAAATAAATTTTAAATATATGAATGTTATGACAACAAATAATATTGTTAATTTATATAAATATTATAAAACCACATGATAATATCATTTTTTTAAGTACAGTACATTGTCTTATATAAGTCGCACTCACTCTATAATACTAAATATTAATAACTGAAATTAGAAGTCATCTCTTTTCAATAACATAAGTTTGCTACTAGATTATCAAGACTACATGATCAGAGAACTAAAAATTAAAAGGAAAAAAAAAATTTTGTGTTATCATTCGTGGCATTTGGTCGTTTTAGTTAGGTCATTAGGTGGAGCACTTGAACCATAATGTAATTACCGTATCAATCGAGGTTAGAATAGTCTAATTACATCTCTCTACAATATAAATACCGTCCCCTCACCACCAACCCCATGAACCTCGTCATTCTCTCACTCAAGAATCCAAAACTCTCTCAAGCCAACAAAAGCAAATTTTACATTTCACCCATTTTTTTTAAAAATCTCTTCACTTTAGTCCCTGAACAAACCAGAAGAAAAGATAAACCCTTAACCATGTGTGGAGGTGCTATCATTTCGGGCTACATCCCACCGACGGCCCCGGGCCGGTCAAAGAAGCTGACGGCGGAGTATCTCTGGCCGGAGCTGAAGAGATCATCCAACAAGAAGTACTCAAAGCCGATCATGGACGATGACTTCGAGGCTGATTTCCAAGGATTCAAGGACGATGAAGAAGAGTCTGATATTGATGATGACGTGCACGTTGATGCCAACTTGATGATGTCCGATGTTAAGCCTTTCACTTTCTCAGCTGGTCGCAAGTCTCATGGTAACCATTTTTTGAACATACCCAGTTCTAGGTTTTTTTTTTTTTGGTGTGTGTGTGTGTGTGTGTGTATATATATATATTTGGATTGTTAGGTTTTGAATGATAAAATGTGTTAGCTTGTGTGTGTAAGTATGTGTTTTTGTTTGTTGGTATGTGTTTTCAGTGCGTGGATGATGCTCATCTCTTTGTAGAGATGCTTTGGTTCGGAAAATTATTATTTCTATCAACGGACTTTTTTTTCCCCTTCTTTAAAGTGGGAATATTGTTGGTGTCATTTCTGATTGTTTGGTGGATTTTTTTTAACAAGTTATGGAATTTGAGTAAATGCTTTGATCTAATGGGATATATTGATCTTCATTTCCCCTTGTTAAAAATAAATTTTTATGACTTGCGCTGATTGTCATCTAAGTTCTGATTTTTGTTTAATTTAAAAGAAGCTTCTTGGTGGGTTGGAGTTTAAAGTCCTTGTTGGCTTTTGATCCTGGTTTGTGGATCATTTGTTCCCATCAAGCTTTTCTTTTATCCTTGAATTGACCTTTTTCTTTTTAATTTGTGCCGTTGGAAGTTATTGTCGGGTTAATTTTGTGATGCCGATATTGGATTGGTAATTCCGATGATCATATTCTAGACATGTTCTTTCTTGGAATTTTTTCTTCTTTGTTTAGATAGCTGGGATGTCCAGACTTGCATAGATCATTCACTAGTTTGCTTGGTCAGTCAAATCAAGCATCTATTGAAATGATTCATTATACTGGTTGGATTAGAGGTTTTCTACTTGATATCAAATAAGGATCGGTACTTATGGAATACATAATGGAAGCCTAAATTTTTCCTCTTTATTTCTTTCTATATTTTGTTTTATGCGAAATGGTTGAAATTTTCGGTTCTGGTATCTTAGATTAGATAAATTGTCACTTGATCTACATTTTTGTGTAACCATTTGGCAGTAATTTTGTCGGTTATCTTTTTGGCACTTGTTTGGTTTTTAGTGTCTTGTAGTTATAGATTGCACGAAAATTCATTTTTCTGATCTTGTAATGGAAAACAATGGATTTCTTGTTGTATATAGAGTTGCATGACTGCGTGTTGTTGATGATGGTTTATAAAGTTATCCAGTTTGGTTGTGTGTCTTCGTGTTCTATCATTAATGATAGGAGATCTTTATGAAATTTGCTTTTCTTTATGATGCCTTTATTTATTGGTTGTGCTTGTGTATGAAATAATTTTTTTTTTCAATTATTGAAGGATCTACAGCTGTGAAACACGTTGAACAAGTTAAAAAATCCACAGAAAGAAAGAGGAAGAATCAATATCGGGGAATTAGGCAGCGTCCATGGGGAAAATGGGCTGCTGAGATCCGTGACCCCACAAAAGGGGTTCGTGTCTGGCTAGGAACTTTCAATACTGCCGAAGAAGCCGCTAGAGCTTATGATGCAGAGGCACGGAGGATCCGTGGGAAGAAAGCTAAGGTTAACTTTCCAGATGAAACTCCTGCTGCTGCTCCGAAGTGCTCGGTTAAGGCAAACTCTCAGAAATCAATTCCCAAAGCTTGCCTAAGCCCTGTTCAGCCAAGTTTGAATCAGAACTTCAATTACTTGAACAACTCCGATCAGGATTACTACAACAATGTGAGTATTCTGGAGGAGAAACCACAAGTGAATCAGTATGGATATATGGGCTCCTTCCCGGCCAACGGAGACCTAGGATTCGAACCCTTTGTGCCAACAACCGATAATACTCCTCTGTACTTCAACTCTGACCAAGGCAGTAACTCCTTTGATTGTTCTGACCTTACCTGGGGAGAACAGGCATCAAAGACTCCCGAAATCTCATCTGTTTTGGAAGCTACCCCTGAAGTTGATGAATCTCAGTTTGTGGATGAGGTTGCAAACCCGATGAAGAAGCTGAAATCTAACTCTGAGATTGCTGTGCCTGTTCAGGATAACAATGGAAAGTCTCTTTCTGATGAGCTCTTGGCTTTTGACAATCAGATGAAGTTCTTGCAGATGCCTTATCTTGATGGAAGCTGGGATGCTTCCCTCGATGCCTTCCTCAATGGGGACAACACTCAGGATTGTGGAAACTCGATGAACCTTTGGAGCTTTGATGACTTCCCTTCTACCCTAGGGGGAGTGTATTGAGCAAACTTTCATGTGCTTGCTAGTTTTGTAAATAAGGCTACATGTTAGTGAGTTTTTCACTTTCTGATTCTTTCTGTCAGATTTTAGCTCTCTCAGTTCTGTTTTAATGTTTATTTACTCGTGTTTCTTGCTTTCTCATTCTTGCAGCTTTCAGGACTGGTTGTTTATCTGTGTTGGAGGTGCGGTGCAAAACTGTTGGGCATGCTTAAGCCAAGCCATGTGTGGAGATTGCTCTCAGGAGCTTTCAGTAGAATCTTAGTAGTATATAGGTATTTAGGTTCCTTTTAACCTATGAGACTTGAACTGTTTAAACATTTTGCATTCTAGTGACTGTATGGATGATTATGTGTGTGATTTGCGATCAAAAAACTGAACCAGATACTTGTAATCCTTGTTAATTTGTTTCTTTCATGGTCTTTGTGATTGTCTGACCACAGGCCTCTAATATGTTATTATCTTTCTTCTTCTGTGGATAGTCTTTGAGCCTGTCAGCTTGAAGATGGATACCGGATGAGCATTTTTTCTCCTTCCATATTTTTTCCTTTCGGGTAGCGCAAAGCATTTTGTTTTTTTATTGAATTATGTATTTAAAATGTGGAAGTTCTTTTGGCTTTTACTACGTCTACAATGAATGGGAATCGAAAGGGGACAATCTTTCATCACTTCTTTTTGCAGATATTCGTATTATAATTATGAAGACGTATATGCTTTACATATACTTAATAAAATATTAAAGCCGGTAGCACGTGAAGACATATGCTGTCACAACAAACCATGCAGGCATGGGTAGCTGTGTCAAGATGTCCCAATAATTCATCGTCAGCACATGTGAGACGGGACACTGGCTAAGACCACGTGCCAGCATGGTCAGGCTGACACGTGTAGTGGGCTTCCAATATATGGGTCAATTTTGGGTATCTTTTACAGGTTCTTGGGAGATGGCAACACCTAGGAAAATGAACCTCCTGTGCCTTTACCCTCCCGCAAGCCGGGCCGTAAATAATACTAAATTCAGGAGAAAAGACAAGAGAACAAGCAAATAGGTGAAGGTTTACTTTGCAGTTTGCATTGAGGGTCCTCCGGCTGTGGGGCTGCAATTCTTTAGCTAGTAGCAGAGGCCGCTTGCCTGTGGCATTGTGTGACAACTGACCAACCATGCTTGCATCACATGTATTTCTGGCCAAGCTTAGCATCAAGGCCTAGGAGGGGGGACCTTTCGATTCTTTCTTAATACTTGTTCTGTAGCCAAAAGTACCCATCACTAAGTTTTTTTACCACAGTAGAAAGGTATTGTTACTTCTGCCGTAACTAGTATTTTTATAGGGCCCCAGATTTGTGTTATCTGATAATTGGATTTGGAGAAAGAGGAAATTTCAAACTCTTAATAGGAGGAATATAATCCATGTAAAGAAAGAAGTCATTCCTTTCTGCAGAAAGTTGCATTGAAAGGCATCAATGCCGGGTTTAAGAAAGGAATAAAATAGACTACAGGGCAAAGGAAAACATCAAATTATTCCTGCTTCTTTCTGAAGCAGTTCCCTTAAATCAACTAAAAGATGTCATTAACAATTAAATTAGTACGGATAAAGCTCAAACATGAAGGGCATTCATGGGGGACACAATACACAATTCAGATAATTTATGTAGCCCAAAAATCGGCCATGCATATTCTTTCAAGAGCTGCAGTTTATTTCTTTTCATTTTCTTTCTTTTTGTTATCTCCATAGTGATATTGGCTACATCCATTGTCATTTTCATTGTGAAGGCTCAAAAGCCTGGTTTCTCCGTTGAAACTTTAAGAGTGGTTTCTTTTGATCTTAACGCACTTTCAAATTCAACCCTGTTTGTTTCATCTGTTGTCTCTTTAATCCTAAATGCTCAAAATCCTAACAAGTTTGGAATCAAATATAGTCCTGCAAGGCTCCATGTTTACATGGATGAACTTCTTGTTGGGGTAATAAGAGTACCAGGATTCAATCAACCAGCTCATAGTAAGAACATCAATGTGGCAACACGCGTTTTGATCCACTGCGTGAACGTTAACCAAATAATGTCTGGGGATTTATCAGAAGATGACTCGATGAAAAGTCTTGTTAAAGTCAAATTAGTGGGTGATATTGGAGTGAAGCTGCAGCTATTTCATATAACCATGCCGAAAATCAAGGTTGCTTTCCTCTTCATTCTTATTAGTAAAAGATACATGCCTGTGCTTCTTTTTAACTCTTTTAAATTGTTCTTAAATTGCAGGTTCTCCTGGAGTGTAACTCGAATATTGACAACCGACAACTTACATTCATAAGTGAAATTCACACCACAAGAGCAGCTCGAATTCATAATGTAAGTCCTGTTTCATTTCCCTTTCTTAATCTCTTGTTTTACAAAACTGCATGCCTACCTATGATCAAATCATAATTCAGAATTGCTTTTACTTTGCAGACATCTCTTCCAATTAATTCCAAATCCCTCTTCAACAAATGTGACTTAGCTGTCTACATATGAGCAGAGTGATTATGATTTATGGCACTCTTGTCTATTCAGCAAGGACTAATAATTTAAAGAGGAGCCAAAAAAAAATAAAGTAACTATTTTACTTTTTATAGATTGGTTTATTTTTTTGGCCAAATTAACCTGCTTGCCTAAACTTGTATGATCATTCATGAGTGCTGGCCTTTCATCACCATATGGCAGCAGCTGTGGTTAATTTGTCACTTTCATTCGCTTGATTTAACACCAGTGAATTTGAATGCAGTCCCATTTTCCTTTTTGCCCCACTACAATATGCTAACTCACCTAACAGTGACACCACAGCACAATGCTCTTTCTTCTTCCTCCACCGTCCTCTCTATTTTTACTGCAAATAAGGTAAGGAAAAGTCATAAATATGGACAATGGTACCAACACAACCTTTCAAATCAATATAATTCACAAAGGTTTTGCCAAAATAGCTGTCGTACTCAAGTTGAGGATCACGCTACAAATGCCTAATTAGTAATTACACAAGATAGTACAGCTCCTAGCAAATGCAATTTTCACCCTTAAAATCTTAAGGTTGAATCTTATGCAGCCCCCAAATACACAAATCATGTTATAGAACTTACTTTAATATATATGCTAATTTGATATGGCATATATGCTGCTAATGCTAAATTAATTTCGGAACCAACCAAGCAGAATCCTCACCAACACCTAAAAATTTTCCATAGCTAGGCAAAAGAACTTGTAATAAATTAACAACCCTTATGGCAAAGAATTTGATAAAAAGCAGAAAAATGAAAAGACTTAATGTGATGCACATCAATCATATTTAAAGTTTATGGTCTTTCTTTCCCATCTTTTACAAGCAGGGGCGGTGGTGATTATTGGTCTGAACACCTAATTGAATGTGACATGAAAAGAATTAGTCCTTATTCTTGACTCTTAGTAAGACTTGCTACCAAACAAAGCATAAAGCTAATATGTTTATACACACTCTTATTACTTCTTTGAAGACATAATTAAATCAATGTAAAATCTAACTCTCCAATATTGAATTAATTTGTGGCCATGTTTAATGCTTTCGCGGTAAGCATCACTAGCCGGCCTTTGCAACCAAGTACTATAAAATATAAATGATTCATTATGCATACAAATAAGAGCATTGCATTGGCAATCCTGTCACAGAGAGATCATTGTTTATTTTCCATTATATGACATGACAGTCAATTTATGTAGCACCTGTAAAGTTAATTTACCAAACGAGAGTCCCATATTAACGGATCTTCAGGTAAATTAATTGTATACCGATTAAAATATTAATATAGTTGAATACATGTCGATTAGGGTCATGTGGGGAACTTAAACTAATATGCATGGGATATTTTTGCATGTTAAATGAGTCAGTCCCCAGTTTGGTTTGTTTTATAAGAAAAATTAAAACCCTTTTGAACATGTCACTAAAACGATTCTTCTTATGCCTTTCTTGAGAAAATTAAGGAAAAAAAAGTTATAAAGTCATTCTTAGACTTTAATATTATATGCAAACTTTCCATCAATCAGCTTTTAAATTCAATCATACAGTTGTATATAATTACCCAAATGAAATATTTGTGCTGCTACAGAATTACTTTTTCTGCCTTGCTGCTTTCACATTTTGAATCAGCTTGCAGTTCTTCGGATTCCAGAACTTCCAGCCGAAATTTTTAAATTACTTTTCTTATATGTATATATAATGTTTGGCCATATCTTGACGAATGAAAATCTCCAGAAAATCCGTTTAAATCTGGCTACTTCATGTGATTGGACAAATTTTTGCAAGTGTTAATAATAAACTATATTTTTGATAATTTGCCAGCTCATTTTCCAGGGTCCTTCATCTCTTGGTCAGACATAATTTTAACACCTTGTTTAAGTATGAATAAAATACTTAGGTTCTACTTAGTATTGGGGTTGGACAAATAGTAATTGCTGTAATTTGAAAGTTAAGTTGATTTGATCCACCGCTTATCTGATTAAAAAAAAACCTATGATATTTTTTATTATTTTTGTTAAAATTATTTTTTAAAAACCATATTTACTAGACAACATTAACTTTTATTCCATAATTATAATATTTTCTCCTCATCAACTTTATGTTGAAAGTTACAGCACATTAATACCAAATAAGACCTTGATATTGTCGTATAAAAACTTAGTTAGTTATGTATACAGTTCAGTCATATTCAAAAAGGAAATAAAGACAAAGTTAGCACATAATATGGGGCCATTTGTGTATTGCACGTTGTGTTGTGTGTAATGTGAACATATTGCTGAAGAAATTAATTGAAACAGCAGTCATGGCAAGGCCAAGCTCTCTCTGCTCCTACTTCTTCACCACCGTAATCTTGCTTCTTGTAATTCTCATTTCAACTTGTGAAGCTGATCAATCCAAGCTGCCAAAGAAGAAACATGTAGCGAACTTGTTCATCTTTGGTGACTCAATTTTGGATGCAGGGAACAACAATTACATCAACACAACAACTCTTGACCAAGCAAACTTTTGGCCTTATGGAGAAACCTTCTTCAAGTACCCCACCGGAAGATTTTCCGATGGCCGCTTGGTATCGGACTTCATAAGTGAGATTTTGATTTTGCAAATCTTTTTGTTATGTCTTTATTTGTTGGTTGTACAAATCCATTTTTTGGTTAACCAACTAATATTCTGCCTGCTAAATATTAATAATGTAATGTAATCTTTCTTTTGTGTTATATCTTCTTGTCTTTTTTTGAAAAAATATTTTCAGCTGAATATGCTAACCTGCCATTGATCCCACCTTTTCTTCAACCGGGCATTATTAATCGTGGGTACTACTACAGTGGGGTGAATTTCGCATCAGCTGGAGCAGGTGCTCTTGTTGAGACTTTTCAAGGAGATGTAAGTCTCTGTGTACAGATGTATACTTTACATTTTGGAAATGAAATTACTATTACTATCATTTGCATACTCATTTGTACTCTAGCTTTCATACGAGGCATCTTGCAAGGGAATGTACACATTATGTGCATATCCACGGTAAAACTCATGCAAATTATTTGTTTGTTAACTCTTCGCAAAAAATATTGGGTGCTTCCAGTGCATACTTTCCCATCTATTAGATTTTTTTGACGTGTGTATTTATTTCTTTCATGATTTTTTGAGAGTCATGTGTGGTAAATTAATAATCTAATAGAAGATGGTATCTACTATCTACATTGATAGTACTTAAGACTTTCTTAAAAGCTTTACATAGATTTTACGAGAGGCATGAAACTTGACTTGCAAATTCGTTTTGGTTTATCAAATTTCTTTGTATTTTTTTTCAGTTTTAATTTTTTTTTTAAATTGAACTAGAATACACCATGAACTAATTCTTTAGGTTTAGGTTGAGTCAGTTCAATTAAAATGCACACGCCTAGACAAATTCTGGTGAATGATCAATAGAGCTTGGAATTCAATGTTTTAAGTTGAGAATTAGGCGATTAATATGAGATGAAATTTTTTTACTTATGGGATGTAGCGAGAAATCTATATCATCTTAGGATGGGAAAGTCAAATTATACGATAGCGATATAGGATAGTTTGGTCGAAAAAAATATCAGTGATTAATCATGAAATACAAGGCAGTAGCTTACATATTCCTTCAAAAGACTCAATTTAGGTGATGGTACAAAAGCAAACACTGAGAATCTCAAGGAACGAAAATAAAATTTTAAGAACAATGCTAGATATCCTAATATTTAGGTCTCAATTTGAGTCCCAATTGAGGTGACATTCATCTATTGAATGGTGATCAAATAATTTTACAAGTTATGAAATTTATCATCCAATAGATAAGTGACACATAATATTAAAATTTAAGTTGAGACTTAAATGTTGGAATCGCTGACATTATTGAATCTTTAATTCTCTAAGCTTCTTGTGATCTAGATAATGGCATGGCCGGCCAATACAATAATAGAGAAAAAAGTAAAATAAAAGGGCGGGACTTTTGTTGTATGCGTGGCAATTTTGTTGACCCAAATTCTGTGGGCTATATGTAAGCTTAGCTTGAGACATTGTTACTTTAGTTAGGCTGGACGTACCTAAAATCTGGGTCCACAACTACTAAACTTCATTCTTGCTTTAATTGATATGTCATACTTCAAGTGAGGCCCAAATTCTTAATGGCATTCTAATCCCCTTTTACATTTAATTTATCAAAAATTAAACATCAAGTGATTTTTTTTCTTTTTTTGGTTTAACTTTTTAACCAGGTGATTAGTCTCAAAACTCAAGTTAGCTACTATAAGAAAGTAGAGAGTTGGTTGAGAGAAATATTAGGCAATGATGAAGGCAAGATGAGAATTTCAAGAGGTGTCTATTTGTTTAGCATTGGAAGCAATGATTACTATGCTAAAATTCTCTTGACCAATGGTTTCACTATGCTAAACTCTTTCTCAGAGTGCAATCATGTTGGGATGGTGATTGGCAACCTAACAACAGTCATCAAAGTAAGTAATTTTGCTTCCGAATATATATTTTTAAAAAGACTAGATCTTTTTGACAGTGTAATTGGGTATGAAGTTCGATTAATGTTAAAACTTATGTGCGTTATTATTGATTTTCTCAGGAAATTTATAAGAGGGGTGGCAGGAAATTTGCATTCATGAATGTCCCGGACCTGGGTTGTCTACCAGTAATGAGAATAATGAATGCAGAAAAAAATGGTAGCTGCTTAGAAAAAGCCACAATGCTAGCAAAATTGCATAACAAAGCTCTTTCTAAGAAACTCCTTGATTTACAAAAACAATTAATAGGATTCAAGTATTCACTCTTTGACTTGAATAGCAGTCTAAGAAAAAGAATCAATCATCCCTCCAAATATGGTATGTCATTACTCTTTCATTTGTTTATTTTATGTTATTTTATTTATACTCTGTTTCTTAAATTATAGAATGATTAAAATTTTGCCAGTATTTGGTATAAAGCCCTCCATTCTGTTCCCCAACACCCCCCCGCCCAACCCAAGAAAAAAACCTCAAGTATTTTGTTGCCAACCGCCTAAGTTTTCGTTTCTTAACTTGCAACATATAATATATTATGTACAGTACATGAAAATTTGAGAGGTCAACAACATATGTAAAAAATTTAAAGTGTAACGTAAAATTTGAGGTTTTAGATTGAGAATTGGAGATATTGTACCAAATAGCCATTTATTGTAGAAATGCCAATGTTTTTATTTGAATGGAAACCATGATAATGAAGTTTTTTATTTGAATGGAAACTATGATAATGAAGGATTCAAGGAAGGAAAGGCAGCATGCTGTGGGACTGGACAATTTAGAGGAGTGCTTAGCTGTGGTGGGAAGAGGCCAGTGAAAGAATTTGAGCTATGTGAGAATCCAAATGAATATGTGTATTGGGACTCAATTCATCTCACTGAAATGGCTAACAGACAATTGGCAAAGGAAATGTGGAATGGAGCAAGCAATTCTCATGTTATTGGGCCTTATAATCTCAAGAAACTATTCCAAATTCGTTATGTATAGAGACTGTTTCACCTATATATAGGAAATCAAGTTGAATTTTACTCTGTTCTATTACATGACTTCTATTATTTAGAAGACAGAATCAAATTCAGTTGAAGCTGTTTGTTTGAACTGTTTTTATCCACCTGATGAGTGTATTCATTAGCATTTTATTGCTCATTCGTATTATCAGTAATTCTTATTTGTGAGGGCTCAATATATCCAATTGCTGTACACATGCAAATTTTTCCATTTTTTATAAGAGGTCTTGACCTGGCCGCCTGAGAAATTTACTTGCAGTCTATAATTTTCCTGACAAGAAAGTACCGAGTCTCTAACCTAACGCATACGGCATGAAAATCTCTGTTCTAAGTCAAGCAGTCATCCGTTTGACTAAAGCTGGGATTTGATTGACTACTTCAGAAATTCTTTCTTCTTAAACGGCAGTGTATAAATCAAGTAGATGTGAAAGCAAGCATTAAGAGAAACAAAATTAGTACCAGCAATATGACAAGATTAAGGTTCCTTCTGATCCGTTTCTTAAAAATTATATTCTCTTGCCTTCTCACTACCGGCCACACTCGCTCGTCGCCGCCGTTGCAGGAAAAACACGTGGCATTATTCATCGTCGGTGACTCACTATTTGATGCAGGAAATAATAACCACATAAATACCACTACCAATTTTCAGGCAAATTTCTTGCCTTATGGTGAAACCCTCTTCAAAAATCCTCCCGGCAGATTTTCTAATGGACAAATAATTCCAGATTTTATAGGTACGCACAAAATAATTCTAGATTATAGAGAGATTTAGGATTTTCAATTAGGAATTTTTAATTTCATTAAAGTCAGGGATAAGTTAAAAGATAAAAAAAAACACAAATTTCAATTATTATAGGACAAAATATAATGTATTGAAGTTCGTGTTTTTTTGTTTATCTCAAACTTTAATATAATCAAAGATTTCTGATTGGAACATATATATATATATATAAAATCAAATGCATCATTGTGACTTATTAGTAATTATTTTTTTTCAACTCCAACAATTCCAAGTGAGTTTGCAAATTTACCATTGATTCCAACATTTTTGCCATCCACAAACCAAGAATTTACATATGGGGTGAACTTTGCATCAACCGGAGCTGGTGCTCTGAGTGAAACTCATCAAGGATTGGTAAGTGATCTTGTTTGTTAAGCATAATTCAAAAAGTTAGTAGAATTTATTTATCATCTTTTCTTAATTTTCTTTTCTCTGCAATTTAATTGTAGGTGATGTTGGGGATATATTCTTGTGGGGAATGACAAATGTAGAGAATTACAGTAACAATGGTGGAACTTTATTATAGCAAATAATGTGTTTACAACTCTGCGTATAAAAAGAAAATAGTAATAATAACTACAGAAAAATAATGTGTACGTCAAGGCACGTTACGAATGTCGCTTTCATTAAGACGTTATTTGTCCCCACCAATTGAGTGATATACATGGGTTAAGCAAATACGCCTTCACGATACAATAAAGCACTTGTTTGTTTGTTTGTGTTGTGCATTGACGAAAGCAAACCTGAATACTCTTGAATATTGCAAGCAGAAAACAATATATTGGATGTTTTATGCATAAACTAGATGTAATATGATGAAACTCGTTTCAAGAAAGAGGGGTGAGAAAAGAGTGGTGTAGGATCATTATTTTCATGTCTTAATAGCCTAAATGTGGCATCTATTTATAGATATACTTATGCCCTTTCATTTGGGTTGTCATCTTTCATAATATCCCTTTATTCATGACCATTATATCAAGATTTGAATTTAAATCAATGGTCTAAATTGAACCATCACTATGTCAAATGAAAAGTTACCATGAAAGGATGCATTTTCAAATGAAATGTCACCATGAATGGATATGTCTTTAAGTGAAAAGGTACCTCACCATGAATGGATATATCTTTAAGTGAAAAGGTACCTCTTTTATAAGGCACAGATAATTGGACATATCTTTACATTAAGACACCATATTGGACATGTCTCTACAATAAACACTATTTATTTTGAAAATTTCCAACAATCCCCCACCATTTTCAAAATAAATGAATTTTGAAAATTATCTCGCACAGGCTTGGAAAACTTTTGCATACATGAAGGTGTCTTTTGGACTTGAACCTTCACTTAGTGACAACACATCAAAATTAATCAAGGTGGCATGGTAGACAAGCTTTGAACCAGCGACCTTATTCGACTAACCGGATATATCTCGCACAAAAATTTTCAAATTTTTAAGTATTCTTTAGCTAACACGTGGATTGGCCCTGTGTCTATATTTTGTTTTCATGAGCGCTTTAGTAACCAGCCAAGTTACATAGGAAGCAGCACCACCTCCTACACTCACATAGGTAGACTTATCTAGAATGTCCCTGTAACTAAAACATTTATAAGTCTATTAAAAGCTAAGTAGCTTAACCTTTCCCATATGTTGTAGGTATCAAGCACCCACCTTTGGGACGTGTTGCGGAAATTTAAAATGATGTCAACGTGCACGCGGACACAACAAGTAGTAAAGTGATGAGTAATCAGATCGTCTCCATAGGGATTGATCTATTGCAACTTGCTACAGCAATCTTACGGTGCAAATTTTAGCTAAGTAATTAAAAAAAAAAAGATTAAAGATCTAATGAAATTAAAAAGTGCAATAAAATAAATGCAATAGAAGAAAGCCACGTCACACACAAAGATATATTCAATGACAAAGGGGTAGTTGGATCCTAAACTCACTTAATGATTTTTACTCTTTCTCACTTTAGGCTCTGTTGCTACAACATCTACTGCAGCACTGGGCAGAATCCCTCATGCATCCTCAGCTGTCGCCTGTTGGACATCTTAATCTAAAAGCGACTTAACAATGATCAGTTGCTAAGCCAACATCTAGATATAGCATTACTCGTTTTAGGTTCTCTTAACCCTACAAGGTGACTACCTATATCTAGTTCATCACAAATTCTAGATTAGGCATGGCCCTATTCAAATCGAGTTAAACCCAACTTGGAAAACCCACTTTAGAATCATGTATTGTCTTGGTTAGATCCACTAGGTCAGATCTTTGTGAGGCTCTTTTCTAGCTTGTATCTACTAAATAGGTGATCAGCCGAAATAGAGAATTATAACACATACAACCAAGGCAAAATGCTACAGCATACATCCAGCAACACAATATATGAGTCAAATAACCATAAAGTTCATTTAAAATCCAACTACTTAAAGGTTTAGCTTATGATGAGCTTTAAAACAGTAAAAGCATAAGAGTTTGTCATCAAATACATAATCAAGGAGAACTAAAATAAATAAATACAAAGATAGAGTTTAGACACAACAAGGATGAAGTGTCACTCTTCAATCTTGATGTGCACCCTCTCTTCTTCTTGTGTGTCTTCTGTTATAACTATGAAAATTCCCTTGATTTTTGTGAGTGACGGCTGTGAGTGGTGGTGGATGATGGTGTGGTAAGGTGGCTGTTCATGGTTTATGAAAATAGATGAGAATGGTTGTGTCCATGGTTCGTGAATGGTTCAAGGTGGCTTCCTTAAAATGCCTTTTTATATCTTGGAATTAGGGCACCCTTTTTGAGGAAATGGGGACACTTGGAAACCTCTGAAATTTTAGGACCACATAATATTTTGTGCTGCTGCTGCCACATGGCAGGCTGTCTATTTTGCTCTCGAATTGCTGCAGCAACTTCTCCAGCATTTTTTTGATTTTTGCTTGATATTCTCTCTCGTGCAGGCTGATCTTTTGGTATCTTTCTGCAGGTCTGTTGCTGTTTTGTCTGCACCTGACAATGACAGCAGAATATTCTACTGCAGCAGATTTATCGGCTAGTATATAAGCTGTCTTATCAATCTTATCTACATTCACTCCTGAATTGCTGCAGCAATCGCTACAGCATCTCCTCTGATTCAGACTTGATTTTGTTCATCTGCAGATAAGTCATTTATCATTTTCTACAAGCTTGTTGCTGCAGCATGCAATCCTTCTTCTGTAGCATTCCTTGTCAAGTCATAAACTCTTGGGGTCACCTACAATTACGCACAAAATAAGGCCATGAAATGGTCTTCCACACATCATTTTATTATAATTGAAATTAAATACATGTACATGCAAAATGTAATTAAAAATACACTAAAACATCACCATTTACTCTCTAAGTAATGTAAGTTTAGGTCTAAATATAGCATAATAACTCTCATTTCATAGAGTTATCATGATGCATATAAAATATTATAGTGCTTGCTATCACAACATATGATGTACTTTGCTCATTGAACCCAAGATCTTTATGTTTCAAGTGTTGGGTTGAGTTTCCATCATTGGTGATAAGATGATGCTGGCTTCAATCCCATTCCCTTAGAAGTTTTTAATATAATGTCCCTTGCAAGGCCTTTAGTTAAGGGGTCCGCCAAATTTTGGCATGATCTCACAAACTCAATTGTGATTACTCCATCTATAATCAATTGTCTCACATAACTATGTCTTAGACCAATATGCCTAGACTTTCCATTATAGATTTGGCTATATGCCCTTGACAATGTTGCCTCACTATCACAGTGAATGGACACAGGAGGCATTGGTTTAGACCAAATAGGAATTCCTATAAGCAAATTCTGTAACCACTCAGCTTTTTTGCTACATGAAGCCAAAGCTACAAATTCTGCAGCCATGGTAGAATCTGCTATACAAGTTTACATTTTCGAGCCCCATGAAATAGCACCTC
The DNA here is from genome assembly GCA_030449835.1 of Clausena lansium. Classification (NCBI taxonomy): domain Eukaryota; kingdom Viridiplantae; phylum Streptophyta; class Magnoliopsida; order Sapindales; family Rutaceae; genus Clausena; species Clausena lansium. The sequence continues at coordinate 6,060,542 of JASUUF010000369.1, forward strand.
CACCGAGAGTAAATATCCAACCACTTGTGGATGTATGATCATCTCGATCAATAATCCAACTAGCATCCGAGAATCCTTCCAAAACTGTAGGATATCCTGGGTAGTATATACCATAATCTATCGTTTGTTTTAAATATTTTAGAATTCTATACATTGCTTGCCAATGTGCTTGGCTTGGATTACTAGTATATCTACTCAGCTTTCTAACAACGAAAGTAATGTCCAGCCTAGTACAAGTTATAGCATACATAAGACAACCAATAACACGAGCATATTATAATTGGGATACTGCTATTCTAGTGTTAGGGTACAGTCTTATGTTTGAATCAAAAGGTGTTGACACAGGCTTACAATCATAATAATTAAACTTCTTTAAAATTTTCTCAATATAATGTGATTGGGTCAACATTAGGCCATTATCATTTTTGATAATTTTAATTCCCAAAATCACATGAGCAAGCCCCATGTCTTTCATATCAAAATTAGATGACAACAATGATTTAGTGAGTTTAATGCTCTCACTATCAGTTTCAAAAATTAAAATGTTATCTACATATAAACAAATAATCACACCTCTATTTCCATTGAATCTGCTATATACACATTTATCAAATTCATGAATTTTAAATCCATTAGAAACAATCACTTTGTCAAACTTTTCATGCCATTGCTTTGGAGCTTGTTTAAGGCCATATAAAGATTTGACTAGTTTACAAACTTTGTGTTCTTGTCTTGGCATACAAACCCTTCTGGTTGTTTCATGTAAATTTCTTCATCTAATTCTCCATTTAGGAAAGCTATTTTTACATCCATTTGATGGATTTTAAAGTGATAAATTGAAGCCAAAGCAATCAAGACTCTAATAGTAGCAATTCTTGCAACAAGTGTATATATATCAAAATAATCAAGGCCTTCTTTTTGTGTAAAGCCTTTTGTTACTCGTCTTGCTTTAAACCTATCAATAGTTCCATCAACTTTCTTTTTCTTTTTGAAGATCTATTTACAACTTATAGGATTAGAGCCAGATGGTAAATCAACTAATTTCCAAGTCTTATTACCCGTAATAGAGTCCATTTCGTCATTAATGACCTCTTTCCAGAAGGCAGCATCTTGAGACTTCATTGTCTCATCATAGGTGAGGGGATCAGAATCTATATTAGATGTGATCATGGTCTGTTTAGATTGTGAGTCCCTTGTCCCTTCTACTAAATAGACAATAAAATCTGGTCGAAAGGATTTTTTAGTCTTTATTCTTTTGCTCCTTCTCAATAGATTTTGCTCATCATTAGAATCACGATTTTGACCAATTTCTATTGGTTTATCAACCTTTTGAGAATCAATATTTTTTGGTATAGTGGAAAATCTATTTTCATAGAATATGACATCTCTAGATTCTACTATAGTATTGATCTCGACAAAGCTATTAGGTTCTGTTACAAGAAACCTATAAGCTTTACTATGTTCACAATATCCCAAAAATATGCATTCAATACCCTTTTCTCCTAATTTCTTTATCTTAGGTTCAGGTAGTCCTACAATGGCTCGACAACCCCAAACTCTTAAATAAGAAAGATTAGGCTTTCTCTTTTTTCATAATTTGTAAGGGGTCTCTTTTGTTTTCTTATTGGGTGCTATATTCAAAACATGACATGCAGTCAAAAGTGCTTCACCATAAAAACCTTTACCAAGCCTAGAATTAAAAAGCATAGCATTTACCATTTCCATTAGTGTCTTATTTTTCCTTTCAGCTACACCATTTTGTTGTGGTATATATGCAGTGTTAGTTTCATGCACAATGCCATCAGATTCACAAAATTCAGGAAATGAATATTCACATCCTTTATCACTTCTAAGGCATTTAATTTTAATGTCACAAAAATTCTCAACTTTATTTTTATAAATTTTAAATTTATCTAAAACTTGATCTTTAGAATGTAATAAATATACATAACAATATTTTGAAAAATCATCAATGAAAGTAACAAAATATTTTTTACCTCCTTTAGTAGGATTACTATGCATATCACTTATATCATTATGAATTAAATGCAACAAGGAAGATGTTTTTTCAATTTTTGGAAAAAGGGGTTCTTGTGATTTTAGTCTGTGCACACACTTTACATTTTTCATGCATATCATTTTCATGCTTAGGAATTAATTCTAAATTAGCCATATCATGCAATCTGCTAATATTCATGTCCTAAACGATTATGCCACAAAGATAATGAGTCAATCATGTAAGTAAAAGAAACATTCTTTTTATTAATATTGAGTTTAAACATTCCCTTATACATATATCCTTTCCCAACAAAGGTACCACCCTTACACAATACAAATTTGTTTGACTCAAATACAAGTTTGAAACCAAACTTATTAAGAAGACTATCAGATACAAGATTTTTCCTAACTTCTGATACATGATAAACATCTGTAAGAGTTAGGGTTTTTCTAGAAGTAAACTCTAGTTGCACATTGCCTTTTCCTTTAATTGTTGCAGTGGAGGAATTTTCCATTTAAAGAACACTTCCATTATCCATTGCTTTGTAAGATGTGAAAAGGCTACGATCCTTGCACATATGCTTGGTTGCACCAAAATCTATCCACCATGCATTATCATCTTCGAGAACATTGATCTCGGATATCATGGCCATAAAATTTGTGTTCGAACCTTCTTTTTGTTTCTTAAGAAGTCGACAATCTCTTTTAAAATAGCTAGGCTTTCCGCAATGGTAGCATGTACCCTTCTTTTTCTTCTTATTGTTTTGATTCTCTTTGGAATAAAACTTTCTCTTTTGATTGTTCTTAGGGTGATTAGAATGTTTAAACTCCTTCCCCTCCTCCACAACATTAATCTTAGAGGATGGAGCAGCCTGTTCCTCAAGACTATTAAGCTTGAGTTCCTCTTCAATACGAAGACTTTGGCCTAAGCCTTCCAGGCTAATTTCCTCTTTACTATGACTTTTCTTATAGTCTTTCCAAGAGGGAGGAAGTTTATCAATAATTGAAGAAACAATAATAGACTCATTCATTTTCACGTTGTGTTGGTTGAATTGATCAAGAATATGCAAAATCTCATTAAATTGTTCAACCACAAGTCTATTATCTACCATTTTATAATTAAAAAATTTAGAAGTCAAGAATTTCTTACTTGTTGCATCTTCCATCATGTACTTAGCCTCCAATGAGTCCCATATTTCTGTTGCTGTGGGTTTGTTGTGGTATTGATCAAACAAAGTATCAGACATAGCATTGCAAATGTGTCCCTTGCACACATAGTCATCTTGCTCCCACTTCTGCCATGCTCTAATTTCTGCTAATGTCTCATCCTCACGTTCTTGAGGCTTTGGTGTTGTGAGAACATAAACTATATTAAGGCTTGTCAATAAGAAATGCAACTTTTTCTGCCAAAGTATAAAATTGCCACCATCAAATCTCTTTAATTTGACAAAATCTGCTGCGAATTGTCGAAGAGATGAACTTGGTGCCATTGTTGTAGAAATAACGTCTCAAGATTGTTGGGGATATATTCTTGTAGGGAACGACAAATGTAGAGTATTGTAGCAACAATGGTGGAACTTTATTATAGCAAGTAATGTGTTGACAACTCTATGTGTAAAAAGAAAATAGTAATAATAACTGCAGAAAAATAATGTGTACTTCAAGGCACGTTACGAATGTCGCTTTCCTTAAGACGTTATTTACCCCCACCAATTGAGTGATGTACATGGGTTAAACAAATACGCCTCTAGGATACAATGAAGCACTTGTTTGTTTGCTTGCGTTGTGCATTGACGAAAGCAAACCTGAATACTCTTGAATGTTGCAAGCAGAAAATAATATATTAGATGTTTTATGCATAAAATAGATGTAATATGATGAAACTCGTTTTAAGAAAGAGGGTTGAGAAAAGAGTGGTGTAGGATCATTATTTTCATGTCTTAATAGCCTAAATGTGGCCTCTATTTATAGATATACTTATGCCCTTTCATTTGGGTTGTCATCTTTCATATACTCCTTCATTCATGACCATTAGATCAAGATTTGAATTTAAATCAATAGTCTAAATTGAACCATCACCATTTCAAATGAAAAGTCACCATGAAAGGATGCATTTTCAAATGAAATGTCACCATGAATGGATATGTCTTTAAGTGAAAAGGTACCTTACCATGAATGGATATATCTTTAAGTGAAAAGGTACCTCTTCTATAAGGCACAAATAATTGGACATGTCTTTACATTAAGACACCATATTGGACATGTCTCTACAATAAGACACCATTTATTTTGAAAATTTCCAACAGGTGATAAACCTTAAAACACAGCTAAGTAATTTCAAGATAGTAGAGGAGCAGCTGAAGGAGAAACTAGGTGATGCAGCAGCCAAGACATTGGTATCAAATGCTGTTTATTTAATAAATGGTGGAGGCAACGATTACTTTGTCGCTTTAACCACAAACTCAAGCGTGCTTCAGTCATTATACTCCAAGATACAATATGTGGATATGGTCATAAGCAACCTAACGACCATAATCAAAGTAAGAAAACAAGCATATTTCTATATATATCGAGTCATCTTGAAGTGTGAACATCTGCATAGAATTTTGTGCAGAAGTGGAGTTGACAACACTATAAACTATATTTATGGTGTTGTAAACAGCGTTTTTAATGCTATGAACTACTATAAAGGATTTTTAAAGCAAAGGTATAGTATAATGATGTGAGAAATGCTGTGTTAAAAGTGCAAATAAATTATTCATAAAAAGGCTTTTGAAAGTAGAGAAATCATATGGTTGGGAGAAAACTAACAAAGACTAGGGCTAGACATTTTCGGGTTTAGGTCAACCTGATCAGATTTTGGGTCGATCGGGTTGCCCAAAAACTCACTCGAAAGTGCAATCCAATTCGATTTGATCGGAATTGATTCTGATCGGATTGGATCGGATCGAGTTGCATTTTCAAATTGATTTCGGATCAGATCGAGTTCAGATATGCTGGAGGTTTGGGTCGGGTAATTTCGAGTTGATTAAGGGTTAAGTAGGGTTGGTTCGGGTTATTTCGGATCGGATTAGCAGGTTGGTTCGGGTCGATTTCGAGTTGGAAGGATTTGGTGATTTTGAGTGGTGGAGGCAGCAAATCCGCAGCCAATGGCAGCTGATATGACTGTGGTGGGTGGCGGAGCAGCAGATCCGGTTGTCAAAAACGCAAAATGGGGCTGCTTGCTTGGTGCTCTTGGCTTCGGTCGTGGTGCTCGGCGATGTGTGCTGTGTGTCAAACTCCGGTCGTCGCGTGGTGCGCTGCGCTGTGGGCTGTGGCATTGTTGTTGATGTTGAGTTGAGAGTTGAACTAAGCTTGCGAGAGTGAGTGTGAGAGACGAGAGTGAAATCACAGATGTTGTTGAATGTTGATCGTGTGTGACTCTGTGTGTGTGTGGTGCTGTATGTGTGTTATGTGTCTATGTGATTGTTAACGTGTGTGTGTGTGTGTGGCGCTGATTGTTGATCGCGTGCATGTGTGTGGCGTGGCCTGTGTGTGAGTGCGCTAAGTGTTAACGTTTCAATTTTTTTTTTTAATTTTGCAGCCAACCCGATCGGGTTAGTCGGATCAGATCGGGTTGAGAAGTTATAATCTGGTCGGATTATAACACCCATTCGATCCGACCCTAACCCAAATTTGTTCGGGTCGGATCGGATCGGGTCGAGCTATTTGCCCAGCCCTAACAAAGACAATAAATAATATGGGGAAAAAATCAAATTTTTGGCCATAACTATTGAATAGACTATTAGATTTTTTACGGTAAAAAACAAATTAGTAAACAAGGCTAAAATTAACTTTAAACTACTAATTTATATGAATCAAATTTAAATTTAGAAGGACCTAGGTGAAGCATTTTAAAAATTCTAATATTTGATTTTCTTCTACAAACAACAAGGACTCAAATAAAAAAAATACCTCTTTGTTTGGGTGGGGTATTTCTACCTCACTTCCAAAAATATAATAATTCAAAAAGTTCACGTCATTTAAAAAAAAAAAACAAATCAACAAGTTTTTTTTAACAATTAAATAATTAAATCCTTCTTTTATTTTTTTCTTCTTTTTTGGCTTTTGACTTTTGACAATCTTTGACTATATAAGATTGCTTTAAGATAATTTTTTAGACTTATAACATAAATTGACTAAATTGCCTCAAGAATCATGTGTTATTGTAGCTAATAGTTTAGGTATGGCTATAATCTAACATTATAAATGAAATCCACTATAATTTCCAATATTCATATTTGTAAATGATATAAATTTGATAACCCAATAAATATCATGGATATACTGTAATGAATATATTTTATTAATTTAATTTGAAGATTAATAAGCATACTAAGGCAGCGTTTGTTTTTTCATCTAGAATTTGAATTGATTTGAAATTTTTCTAAAGTCTGAATAGGTCTAAATACAAATATCTGAATGACATATTTATTTATTTATTTTTAATTATATAAATGACATCTTGTTTGTTTTTATAAATAAAAAATATCTTGAACATTGTTATTGGACATTTATGTCCTTGCAAATAAAAAAAAAAGATGATTAAATTTTATAGTTTAGGAAAAATATATTTTATATAGATATTTTTGGAATATAATATTTACTTCTTATTCAAACTTTTTTTCATTCAAATAAAAATCACAAAAATTTACTTTTTTATTTAGATGTAAATATTTAAAAATTAGATATAAGTTACAAAAAACAAAGAAATAAATTTTAAATTTTAGAAAAGGACGTTTAAACAAATTAACAACCCTAAGTAGTAATGCTAATATATCATTTAGAAACAAAGAAATTTTCATAAAATAATAAATTATTGAAGTTGAAATAATTTTTTTTTAGGTAATTCGATACTTTTACTTATAAGGGTCAAATAGTCAAATGATTTTTCTTCAAACTAGAATAAATTACTAATTAAAATGAATTAAAATGATTATTTCTTCAAACTTCTCCTTTATTTGAATTTTCTTAAAATAATATGAATTTATTATAATTATTTTGTGGATGTGGGATGAGTTTACAAAAATAGTGATTGGAAATATCACTGCTTTTTTTTTGTCTGCAAGTTATTTAAATTATCAATAATTTGTTTTAATCTGTCAGGAAATATACATGAAAGGAGGAAGGAAATTTGGGATTGTAAACATGGTGTCTTTGGGTTGTGCTCCAACTATGAAAGCACTTATGCCAGGACTCCCAGGTTCCTGCCTGGAAGATGGTTTAGAGCTACCCAAATTACACAATGAAGCACTCTCTAAAGCCCTTCAGCTTCTGGAAAGCCAATTGAAAGGATTCGCATATGCTAATCACGATTTCTACAATTCTCTATTGAGCTGAAACAACAACCCTTCAAAATATAGTATCTCATATAAATCTAATCTACTTTGCTACCATTTTTTTTTCTTTTTATCAGCTCGTTGGCTACTTCAACTTAATTTAAAATGCACAAGATTTATATTTTGTATTATATTTATTTCTATTAAGCAGAACTTTTAGTTTATCTTAAAAGCCACATCATCTAAATCTCAAATGGAACATTCATACATTCAAAATTCCGTTTCTTTTATGATAGTATGAATTTTTAATTGATTTATTCTGATTGTAGGTTTTAACAAGGAGAGCATTGCATTTGTGGAAGTGGTCCGTTTAGAGGGTTATCGAGCTGTGGGGGGAAGAGAGGAATAAAAGGGTACGAATTATGTGACAATCCTGATGAATATCTCTTCTTTGACTATGTTCATCCTTCTGAAAAGGCTTTCAAGCAAATTGCAGAACTATTTTGGAATGGGAATCCAGGTATCACAGGGCCTTACAACCTAAAGACACTATTTGAGCTTATATAGCTCAATTAAGAATTTGAATTTTTGAATAAATGGTAGTGTCAAAACTCATATCAATACGCGATTTGGTTTCATGAATAAATTAATGTACAACTCTAACTTTGTAGATATCCAATAAAAATATAAGATCAATAGTAACAAAAAGGAATAATGACCATACCCGTTCTTATTTTCTAAATTATTCGTTCTGCAGCCTCTATCATCATAATTATAATGTTATACATTTTGATAGACTATTTTGGAGGTCATATTGGTTATTTTAATAATAGAAGAATATGATAGTTGAAAAGTTGATTAAAACATTAAGTTTTAAATAAAAACGTTGACAAACAGTCACCCTTCATAGCTGGCTGCTGTCGGTTGCCTGGTTCAAGAAGCAGAAGAAGCCGCCAGATTCTTCATTAGATTTAGCCAATAATGTGCTGGCATCATATGAATAATACACAAATGACCCACGTCCATAATTTTTCTGGCATATTCTCAAATGTTGAAAAGAAAAACAAAAATTCTATACCATCACTTTCCTTTTCTCCAAAGAATGCTATAAAAACGTAATCGTGCAACAAATTAAATAATTCAAAGAGAATATGATAAATTAAAAGCATAAAGTGAAATGAATTTTTTCAAATCTAAATTATAGTTGTTTATTATTTTCTTTGTTACTTCTTCAAGTAATCTTCTCATCATCTCAATCAACTGAAAAATGATCATTTATTATCGTTGCCCAAAGGACAAATAGTTGCTTTATTCATCTTAGGAGATTCACTCTTTGATGCTGGAAACAACAATTATATCAACACCACTGCCGAGTATCAGCCAAATTTTCTGGCCGTATGGTGAATCCTTCTTCGATTATCCAACTAGGAGATTTTCTGATGGCCGTCTGATTCCTGATTTTATTGGTATGCATCCATATGACATGGCTTACAAACAATTGACAAACGAAATATTGTGGAATGGAGCAAGCAATTCTCATGTTATTGGGCCTTATAATCTCAAGATACTATTCTAAATTCGTCAAGTATAGAGAGTATTTCACTTGTAGAAAATCAAGTTGAATTAATTAGCTCTCTTCTATTGCATGGCTTCTATTCTATAGAAAATAGAATCAAAACCAATTGAAGCTGTTGTTTGATCCCCCCCCCCCCCCCCCCCTTTTTTTCTTTTTATCGAGTGAATTAATTTTCTGAAACTTCTAGATCTTTTTATAGCTTATTATGAGTAGTTCTTAGGTGAGGGGGCTCAATAAATATCCAATTGCTATATACCTGTATTTTTGTATCATATGGACCATAGGACCATTTCGTTATTTATGATTGAAGAAAGCTAAATTCGGGAAAAAAAAAAGAAGAACATTAATGATATTTCCCTTTCAGTGTATTGTCCTATTTATATCGATGATTTGAATTAATGAAATCCTAGTTCTTAACTTAAATGGGATGATATTAAATGGTGTGGCAGTAAGCTTTTTATATGGAAATTGGATGGTGGCACTGAAGGCAAACATATGTATAATGCATATGCCCAATTAAAATTCAAAGAACAGCGTGAAATGTTGAAAATGTAAAATCTTTATAAACTATCTGGAAAAAAATTATTCTGAAATTAGAATTTCATTTTTTAAAAAATCTGTTATTATTATAAATATTACAATATAAGAGGTTTAAAATAAGTATTAATTCATATACTTTTATAGTACAACATAGAATTCTACCAAGCTTTACTAGAAAATATACGCTATTAGAGACGAGACCACTATTCACATCTAAAGAGATATATGTACTTCCATTAATATTTTTAAAGAGATATCTAAAAAATTTATTTTGAGTCCCTTATAAAAGGACTTTAATTAAGCTGGTGCCCTCAACTTGGAGGCACTGCCTCCGTTAGAAACTTATTTACAGTAGTCTATATTTTTTCAGACAAAAATGCATCATTAATGGCCATGGCTACCTTGGAGTTGCTCTACCTTAGAGTACTCTTTTAAAATCACACAATTAAAGTGATAAATAGTAAAAAACATATTATAACTTTGAGGGTCCGACTATGTTGGAGTTACTCCACCTTAGAACACTCCTTCATAATCACAAAATCAAAATTATAACGTGTTTTTTACTACTTATCACTTTGATTGTGTGGTTATAAAATAGTGCTCTAAGGTGTAACAATTTTAAAGTAGCCATGACCTTACTTTGATCGTACGGTTATAAAAAAATGCTTTAAGGTGGAGCAACTCTAATATAACGGACCCATCATTAATTATTCAAGTCTCTAACTCAACACATACGGAATGCAGATTGTAACTTGTAAGGCCAAAATCTCAAGCAGAATCCCAAGTCAACCAGCCATTTTTGTCCACTCAAAAGTTTGACAGCAGCTGGGATTTAGTTTGACTCTACAAAAATTTTCTTCTTCTTAAATAACAAAGAAAATCAAGTGGAGGAGAAAGCAAGCATTAACTGAGAAAAAATACCTGCAATATGACAAGATTAAGGTTCCATACGTTCTGTTTCTTGGTAATTATTTACTCATGCCTTCCCATAGCCGGCTCGTTGTCGTTGCCGGATAAACACGTGGCATTATTCATCTTTGGTGACTCACTATTTGATGCAGGAAATAATAACTACATAAATACCACTACCGATTATCAGGCAAATTTCTTGCCATATGGTCAAAACTTCTTCAAATATCCTACTGGCAGATTTTCTAATGGACGAATAATTCCAGATTTTATAGGTACGTGTAAAATTTTACGTTTATTATTTTATTTTATTATATCAAGGATTTGAAAAATGGCATCATAGGCACAAATTCAAAGTGATTGATGGCGACTAGTGGAGATGAACTCAGTCCCAACAGTATTTCTTCGTGTTCAGTTCTGTCAAAAGACTCATCGTTATATAATCAAATGAATCATTTTTGATTGATCAGTAATTATATTTTTAACTCTACTATTTCAGCCGAGTATGCAAATTTACCATTGATTCCAACATTTTTACCATCCACAAACCAAGAATTTACATCTGGGGTGAACTTTGCATCAGGCGGAGCCGGTGCTTTGACCGAAACTCATCAAGGATTGGCATGTGATCTTGTTGATTAAGGTTCAAGAAGTTATTAGGGTTTAATTATTATCTTTTCTTAATTTTTTTCTCTAATTGACTTGTAGGCGATAAACCTTAAAACACAAGTAAGTAATTTCAAGATAGTGGAGAAGCAACTGAAGCAAAAACTAGGTGATGCAGCAGCCAAAAATTTGGTATCAAATGCTGTTTATTTAATTGACGGTGGAGCGAATGATTGCATTGTCGCTTTAACCACAAACTCAAGCGTTCTTCGATCCATCTACTCTAAGAAACAGTACGTGGATATGGTCGTAGGCAACCTAACGACTGTAATCAAAGTGAGAAAATTAAGTATATCGTATATTATCGGGCGTGAGCATTCGTAACTTATAAAGTGAGAATATGAACTATGAACATTTTCTATGACTCTGAATAAGAAACTTAACATAATTCAAATCCGGACTTGTATACACACATATATAGTTATTGTAATAAAGTCATGACTAAATTGAAAGACAAAAAAATATATATTTTAATACAATGTACTCTATCGTGTAGTGTATATACCAGTTGAAACTTTTTTCTTTTTTATTTTAATAATTTGTTTTAATCTGTCAGGAAATATATAAGAAAGGAGGACGGAAATTTGGGATTGTAAATTTGGGGCCTATGGGTTGTTTTCCTGCCATGAAAGCACTTGTGCCAAGTTTTTCAGGTTCCAGCATAGAAGATGGTATAGAGCTGCCCAAATTACACAATAAAGCACTCTCTAAAGTTCTCGTGCAGCTGGAAAGCCAACTGAAAGGATTTGCTTATGCATATCACGATTCCTACAATTCTGTATTGAACAGAATCAACGACCCTTCAAAATATGGTATGTCATATGATCTTTTTGTTAGGAATCTTTGTTAATTTGTGAGCTTGTTTGTAACTATTGTGCTGCAGCTTAAAAAACAAAAGGTTCGGTAAACAAATGCAATTTAGAATTTTTTTATGTACTTTTCATTTTTTACGGTGAACTTAACAAAATGAGGGAAGCTGGCTGCTTACTCAAATAAAATGGGGGAAAAAAGGGTTATAAGAACGAGGTGAACCTTACTCCTAAGTAAACACAAAAAACTAGAGCAAGAAAATCTTATGAGGTTTAGAGATTTTATCAAATATGAAATTTATTTACATTAAGTAACGATTCTATCTGGCAGTTACCGCGGCTTAATTTTATTCAGAATTTGTAATTAAATCATTTATGATAATGTGACGGTAGGTTTTAAGGAGGCCACAGCATGTTGTGGCAGTGGTTCATTTAGAGGATTGTCGAGTTGTGGAGGGAAGAGAGGAATAAAAGAGTACGAAATTTGTGACGATCCGGACGAGTTTGTATTCTTTGACTCTCTGCATCTATCTGAAAAAGCTAACAAACAAATTGCAAAATTAATTTGGAGTGGGACTCCAAATGTCACAAGGCCTTATAATCTGAAGACACTATTTGAGCTTTATATGTATCTGAATAAAGAATCTGAATTGTTGAATAGATAGATGGTGGTAAGAATTGTGATGTCAAAACTCATATGAAAGAAATAGTGGTTTTGGTTTCATGAATAAATTCATTTGCAACATCTAATTTTAAGGAGTAGTTTCCAGCTTTTCGAAAAGGACTGTTGAGCTTTTTAAATAAAATAGCTAAAGTACCGTTTTCCATCCGCCATTTTTCGTTTTGCAAGAACATAAAATGAAAAATGCGTTTAGTTGTTGCTAAATTTCTAATTTTTGTGAGAATAAGAACAACCCATTTTCTGCTTTATCAAAGTCAATGCAATTTGACGTTTTGTTTGTGCTGCAGAAAAAGAAGGGCCCTAGTGCCCTACATTCAGACTTCCCTAACATATATATTATTTAATTATAATGTAATATCTGATTTTAAAATTTCTAACAATATGTTATTAATTATTATTCTTAATATATTTAAAAATAATATTAATTTTCTATCTATTTAATAATAATACTTGAAAATTATAAAAATTATCATAATTATGTATATTTATAAAATCTATCATCAATGATAAATTACTTTAAGTATAATAACTAAATAAGCTTTTAATGATATAGCATATACATGTTTATTTATGTAATTATGTATATTTATAAAATATAACAACTACTATAATTATGTATATTTATAAAATCTATCATCAATTATATATTACTTTGAATATAATAATTAAATAAGCTTTTAACGATATAACATATACATGTTTAAATATATTAATCGTATTGTGCTAAAAATAATTAATCAAAAAAAGAAATTGCATAAATTAATTTAAAGTTAATTTCGTTAAATAAATACATTTTAACTAAAGAATTACTTATGTATTATTATTATCTTAGCGGTCTCCACTGAAACTCCATCATTTTATGATACAATTTTTTTCTCACTTCTTTAAATATCACCATTTTTTCATGATAAACAACCAACTACTTTTTTTTTATAATTTTAAATACCGTTTTAAAAACAACATATCAAAAACATTTTCAAATTTAGTAAAAACTAATCATTTCTTTGTTACAAAACAAATATAAAAACACAATTTGAAAGACAATACCAAATGCACCCTTAGTTTTTAACTAATTACAGATTTCTTGATTCACTCCAATAATTTTGTCTAGCTTAATTAAGAATTTTTTATATGTATAGACAAATTAAGTTAAATCAATAATGGCAAAAAGGACAATTATTATAAGAAATTGCAGTTAATTACGGACAGTTTGATAATGTTGCTGTGCTGTGGAAATAATCAGTTGTGAAGAAAATTATTTAGACGTTTGATAAAATTAATTTTTAAAAATGCTATGAGTTTTAAAAGTAATCATTTGTATTTGGTAAATCTTACTGTTAAATTGCTGTAAGAATTTAAATGACTAAACTAGACATAATATTGAATAAAATTGATTTAAACATTTATAAACATATATATAAAATATTTTTCATTGTGTACATATAATAATTGATGACTAAAATAAATAATTTATATGATTAATTTTATTTTTTATTTAATGATCTCAATATAATTGGTAATAATAATAATCTCTTTAAAATTAATGATTTTATTTCCTAATTAATAAAGATAATTTTGGATTTTTATAATATATATGAGGATATATATATAATTATCTTAAGTATAAAAGAAATTCTCAAAATCAGATTTTAAAAAACTATTCCTTCCTACTTTTTAAAATCTACTGTAGGATGAGGTGATTTTGTTAAAAGTGATTTCGTCAAAAATGATTTTCGAAAAAAATTTATCAAATACCAATATTAATTTTTAACTTTTTAAAATTATATACTTTTAAACTTTTCAAAAACAATATTTAAGCCCTTAATACGAGAAAAATCAATGACAGTGTGTAACTATATTGAATTTGCATACATGTAGCTATATTGAATTTGCATCGAAGATAATGCTCATATTTTTGTTTCTTTTTTCTATTAAATCTCAGCCATATTAATGAATGAAGATAGCAATATTTTTTTACGAGCTATTTTAATATGTCAAATATGTTTTGAATAAAAAGCTACGTGTATATATATATATGGGTCCATCTAATTCTTATGCGATGCTCTATTTATTTATCATCAATGACACTTTTGAAGCCACTTATTTTTTTTAACCGAAACTTGAAAATAATCCCATTGGAGTGGACCAATTTATTTATTTTTTTATGAATTATATATATCAAATTCAATGGAGAAGAAAACATAAGAATAAATTATAGGGTCTATGATGCTGTGATTAAAATTATGGTATCAATACTGGAATTAAACATAAATTCTATAAACAAAACATAAGATATGTAGATGTAACATAAAATTTGTAAATCAACATTATATGTAAACAAAACATAAATTATGTAAATAGAACATAAGACTTATAAATTGAATGTAATATAATTAAAGCAATATAAGAGTAGTAAATTGGTGTATTATTGGTAAACAAAACAAAAACTAATAAATGTAACATAAAACTTGTAATTTACCATTAGGTATAAAATAAAACATAAATTGTGTAAATGGAACATAAGACTTGTAAATGGAATGTAATATAATTAAATCAATATAAGAGTAGTAAATTGATGTATTATTGGTAAAAAAATAAAAACATATAAATATAACATAAAACTTGTAAATCAACATTAAGTGTAAAACAAAATATAAATAATGTAAATGATGTAAAGGTGAAATAAGTAATTAATATGAGTGGTAAATTTATGTATGAGTAATGATATTTAACCCTCTCAATTTATCTCACCAACCCCCACTTCTCAATTAACTATATTAATTTACAAAATTATCTGTATTAAAAAATAAAAATTACAATTAAAATATTTTTTGTCTTTTTTTTTTCTCTCTCTATATTGTGATTTTTAGCCAATTACGCTATAAAGGGTTTTGAATATTGTCTTTAATTAAAATTTAGCAGAAACTTGCTTGAGCCCTTGTAGTTGTCTTGTTGATGCGGTAAATTTTTTTCGCTATGAAAATTAGAGAGTATTAAGAATTTTGGAGGACTGTTATGAATTGAAAGCATGCTTTAAATCAAGACGAAGTCTTGGTTCATTGACTAATTAAGGTTGATGATGGAGGAGCTGTGCTCAAGACTACAGACTAGATCTTAATTAGACAGATAAAAAATTCATCAAATTCCTCATCAAAATCGAAATAGAACTCAACTTCATAAACTCCAAATCAAGTATATTTCAATCTTTCATTATCAATGAAGACCCTTAAAAACCAAACTTTGACAACCCAAATAATAAACAAAAGTATATATATATAGAAAACAAGATTCAAGAAACCAACGGACCAGGTTCTTATGGCCAATCACATTCTTAAAGCCACTCTAGTGGGTATTTTCTGATTAAAATAGTTGAGATTTTTGGTTTTTGCAATGTAAAAGAGGGGAAAAAAAAATCTTTGAGGTCATGAAGATAAGCAGTGGTACGGTGGTGACATTTAGAGAGAGCAGTTTACAGAGAAAATAATTGAAAATTTAAAAATTTAATTTTTAATAAAGAATAAATTTCAGAATAAATGGGGTTAATTGAAAATTGCATGCTAGTGAAATAAATTGAAGGGTAAATTTCAATTCAACAGCAATTTTTGACTTCCCACCGGAAAACTGGACGGAACAAATTTCTGTTCACCCCATAAAATATCCATATGAGCCCGATTTATCAGTTTACACTATTATAAGACATTAGAAATTTAAGCCCGGTCTCAAGCCAAGTCCGGCCCCGACAAGATGAAGCTGAGCTTTTCAGGGCCTTGCTTCCCAATAAAGGGCATGGCCTGGCTGGCCGAACGCAGTTCATACCAGCCCAGCCCATTTTGCCAACTCTAGGCCGAGTTCCGTGTGCTTCGCAGATTTATGAACTCTGAACTTGTACTAACTTGAGGGGGCAGAAAAAAAAAAAAAAAAACTTGAAAATCCTTATTATTGTCCAAAACTTTCTGCCTAGTGACAAGAGTTCCACCTGGTGGTGTGATGCGAGAAATTTTCTTGCATCAACAGCCCCTTGACATGATAACATCAATCAGAATCATTCATCTAAAAGATAAAATCTTTTGATTGATGTGTATGTAGCATTGATACAACCTCCACGGATCAAATAAGGCTTCGTCAATTATTGCTCGAGCTCTTAATATTCTTTTGCAGATACAAACACACGCAATACTCAGTTGCTTCCATCGCTTAATAAGCTGGCAGCTGTCGTTTGCACGCACCATACTTCAAGAAGCAGAAGAAACCGCCAGCAACCAGCATGCTTCAAACTATGTGCTGGCAAGCATCATATCAATAATATGGCCCACCTCCAAACTATTTCTGGCATATTACCAGATTTCCCCCCACCCACAAAAAAAAGTTTGCCACTCCACTCATTCACTCAATTTGACTAGAATATGAAAATCCATATGAAAAAAAGTATTACCAGCATGCTTCGAACTATGTGCTGGCAAGCATCATATCAATAATAAAGAGCACAAATGGTCCACCTCCGTACTATTTCTGGCATATTCTCAGATTCCCCCCCACCACAAAAAAAGGTCCACTCATTCACTCAATTTAAATAGAATATGAAAATCCAATCCTAGCATATCTTGAATCTATGATAAATCAAAAACATCAAGTAAAATATGTATTTTTCCAAAGCAAAATTGAAGTTGTTTATCTTTTTCTTTCTTAATTCTTCAAGAAACCTTCTCATCATCTCAATCAACTGCCAAAATGATCATGTATTATCGTTGCCCAAAAGACAAGTTGCTTTATTCATCTTTGGAGATTCAATCTTTGATGCTGGAAATAACAATTATATCAACACCACTACCGAATATCAGGCAAATTTCTGGCCATATGGTGAATCCTTCTTCGATTATCCAACTGGGAGATTTTCTGATGGCCGTCTGATTCCTGATTTTGTTGGTATATATGCATGCTTATGATACGATCATGTATATATTTACTATTAGTTAATCAATTTATATGCTCTCTGAATAACTCTTCTCACTCTTTTTACAGCTGAGTATGCAAAGTTACCATTGATTCCAACATTTTTACCATACCACCACCATGATCAATTTACTTATGGGGTGAACTTTGCATCTGGAGGAGCTGGTGCTTTAGTCGAAACTCATCAAGGATTTGTATGCCACCCCTCTTCTAGCTCTTGCTAATTATGCTTGGGGCTTATTTCAATTTTTATGCTGACTAGTGACTACTGGATTCGTAGTTATTAGATAATAATATATGGGAATTGAGAGCTGATACTCTTCCCGAGTTAAGTCCCAAGTCAAACTCCGAAATGGGTTTTTTTTTTTTGCCATAATTTCTAAACTTTGTCAAAAGTTCGTAATCAACTTAGAGGCGTGCACCTTTAGACTTCTTTTGTAATATTTGTTAAATTTTTTATAATTTTTTGTTAATTTTGAATAATTGGATAGTTTATCCTTCTATCTCTTGAACTTCTATTTTTAAAGTTTTGCAAAGATTTAACAATAATTTTATATAAATTTATATGATTATCGTATTCATAAAGAACTATTGGTTTTAGATTAAGACCTGTATTAATAATTATTTGTCTCTCTTGTGATAGAGACCATATTTTTTCTTCTAACATATTTATATATATTTCTAGGCTATCATTCCAACTAAGATACATTCCATCCAAGCTTTCACATAAATATTGTAATCTAAATTCGGTATTTTGAATTAAAAAGTTCATATTATTGTTATTATTCATTATGGGCCATTTTGAGTCCTATTATTAGCTCTACACCTATCTTGAATTACTTCAAGATTTGTTAAAATAAATTCCATTAATGCTATCCTATTTTCTTCTTCAAAAGTATCAAATATATCATGTTCATCTTCGGCATTTATTCTAGTCATATTTCTATATTGAATTTTCTTGATATTTAAATGATCTTTAATCATAGTAATTGCATGAATAATTTGGTATTCTTGAGTAAAATCCAGATTATCTATAGCGTTTAAGAACTTAATAACAGATCGTTCCATGTTTTAAGAATTTTGAGCTACTTTTATCACTTCCAAAGCTTATATTATCCAAGAACACAACCAAGACCCAACTTGCTTCCGTTTGTTGCTAAAATTTAAGAAGATAATTCAGGACTACTAACCAGTGCACTATCTCTCGGAATTCTGAGACAGACTAGCTAATTGCCTCCAACCATAGAGAGGTCAATGGTTAGCACCGTCATAGCTCCGCATGTCCAGCAAGATCACCTCAGCGATTGTTCCACACGGCCTCACGCAACAAACTGCTCTACGGCCTAAAAGGATCTGTCTGAGTGCTTTCCTTGCAAACGTCTCTGGAAGAGTGCTTAGTAATAAGAAGTCTTCTTCGATTAGCACAAGTACTGGCATGTAAAGTACTTGATTTATTTCTAAGAATATATAAGGTAGAAGACGATAATTTCACTCAAAATATTTATTTATTTCATAACTAGAGATGATTACAGAGAAGAGAAATTACAGAAATTGAAGGAGAGGAGATCGCTATAGAGTCAATTATCTTTCCTTCTTACATCGTTTTATTTATATCTTTCAAAAGATAAGATCATACGACTAGATTTCATAACAAATGTTACATCCTCGTGAGATCTTGTGGATTCCCTTTAGATAAGGTGATCCCTCTCTCCTTATCTTGCTGACATTTGTCTTCTGTAGCAGACAGCTACTGTATTGCTAAGATAAGAATTCTGAGCTTTATCTTTTTGGCTTCTTTCTTCGAATTATTGAGCTTTGTTAAGCTGGCATCTTTTAATTTTGTTGTAGACCCGTCACATGCCAATTATGAATTCTTCATCTGTTGACATGTTTTCTTCACTGGACCCATCTTTAGATTTTCCGTAACAAAAGCCACAATCATTTTGGTGTTTTAACACTTTGCATATCTCGTGGTGTGTTGGCAAACTGGACTCCACGTAATTTTCATATATTACTTTTTTCTTTTTAACAATGGCCTGCTTAGCTAGAATATTGTCCTTTCTGCTCATTGAAAAGATTAAATGTTCTTTGGTGGTCTCATAGAGCCACATATTTTCTTTGCTTATCTTCTCGAGTTGTTCGTTGAGGACTTTCATCCCTATGGCCCGTTTGGTGGTGAGTGCTCTGGGCTCAAATAATTCTGGATCATAATCATTGTAGACCTGATCTAGATCAATTGTTGGGCTAACTTTTTTGCTGTTGACCCCAACTTGTATCATATGTTGTGCCGGATACCATATGTTATCATCATACTCATGGCAAGCAGAGAGGAATTTAACAAAAATAGCTTCTTTTGTTCTGCTTATCTTTTTTAGTTCAATGGCGGCTTCTTTGATCTTTTCAAAAAGAAATTCAAGTTCCCTGAAATTTTCATCTGTATAAATAAGATTAAGAAATCCATAGTCAAACATATCTTTGATCATTTTAGGATCACCTCCTAAGATGAAATTAATTCTTGGGTATAACCTTGAATGATCTGGCACAATAGCCTGGCTAGGACGAATCCCATAAGCTATTTTACCAATTCTTTTATATTCATAAGTGTAGTCATTTTCACATAGAATTTTGGCCATTGAAAGCGACTGTCCACTTTTAAAATATTGGGGCTTTAAACTCTATGAAGAGCTTTGAGAACCCTCTCCCTTCATATTCTGTTCTTTAAGATCATGGATTGAGAGGAACCTCTCTGGAATTGGGATCTTTGTATTCTGTGAAGAACACTAGGCGATCAAACCCTCATTTTGGTCCTTAAATAGCATTTTGCTAATAAATTCTTCTGAAGTTTGTATTTCTGGATTATTTTACAAACTTTTATCTGGGCAAAGTTTGCTCAATTCTTCTTGAGCAGCATCAATCATAGAAAGCCCATCATAAATCATTTCATTGCCCTTGAGAAGCAATTCTTGACCATCAGCGCACATCATTATGCCTTTCATTATTCTAGAAAGACTTTTATTCATTGTATTCTCTACTGAGAAAATCTGCAATACAATTATTAGATCTTTTAATATATTCGATTTCAAAATCATATTCGGCAAAGAATTGCTACCATCTAATTAATCTTTTATATTGAGGGAGATTAGGCAATTTATTAAATATAAATCCTTTAACTTGTGTATTGTCAGATCTGACTTTAAATTTCTTTGGAAATAAAAAGAAAGTAAATTTAGCAATTCCATTTTTAATAGCTAATAATTCCTTTTCATTACTATGATAATTCTTTCTACAGGCTTAAATGTTCCGCTAGTATATCTACAAATCTTTTCTAGATCAGTTTTTAATACAGCACCCCAGTGAGTATCAGAAGCATCAGTTTCAAGAATTAAATTATTACTGGTAGTAGGGAATCCTAATCTTGGTAGATTTTTACATTTTTCTTTTAATCTTTTAACTATTTGAATATAAGATTCTTCCCAAGATTTTGTATTATTCTTTTTCAATAATCCTTACAAAGGTTGTCTTTCTTTTGCTAAATTTTCTATGAATCCTTCAGCATAATTAAGACATCCTAAAAATCGTTGAATTTGTTCCTTAAATTCTAATTTATCGGGGAATAAATATATTTTTTCAGAAATATGAGATTGCATCTCAATCCCTGTTTCATCTATTATTAATCCTAAAAATTCAATCTTAGGTTTCATTATCTCAGCTTTCTTTTTAGAAAGTAATATCCCATGTTTCTTACTTTTTTTTTGCAAAAGAGACTAAATGAGTAATATGATCAACTTCATTATTAGAGAATATTAATATATCATCCACATAAACAATGCAAAATTCATGAAATTCTTTAACTCTTTATCCATTCTTCTTTGAAATATTTGTGGTGCATTTTTTAATCCAAATGGCATTATAATCCATTCATACTGCCCCTGAGGTATACTAAAGGCAGTAAGTGGTATACTATCTTCTTCCAGCTTAATTTGCCAAAAAGCCAGATTTACAATCAAATTTGCTATTCTTTTATTAATTACAGAGGTAATTAATGTATCTTTGTGAGGTAAAAAGTATCCATTAAATTTGGTATATTTATTTAATTCTTTGTAATTAATAACCATACGAGCTTTTCCTCGTTTAATTTCCGTATGATTCCTAACCATAAAGGCAGGGCTATTATGTGAACTTTTAGATTCTCGGATAAATTTGAGATCTAAGAGTTCTTTAATTTGTTTATCAAATTCTATTCTATCTTCTTGCCCATATCTCATAGGCTTAACTCTTATAATAACATTTGGGTCTTTTAATTCTATCTTGGCATAAGTTTTATCAATTTT
This sequence comes from Clausena lansium, assembly GCA_030449835.1. Lineage (NCBI taxonomy): Eukaryota > Viridiplantae > Streptophyta > Magnoliopsida > Sapindales > Rutaceae > Clausena > Clausena lansium. The sequence continues at coordinate 6,082,321 of JASUUF010000369.1, forward strand.
CTATAATTGAATTAGATTTTCACTAAAATTTTTATCAAGTTTTTCTAAAATTTTTTCATAATCAGATATAATTTGATGAATTTTTATATTGAAATCACCACGCTGGCTGCGGCGAAAATGAAATTTTCAGGTAGTGCGCTAGACGGGATTATAAATCCTTGATGTGTTAAGTGTATGATTACAAGGGGTTTTAAGAGTAATTGCTTCATTAGTCATTATATAAATGAATTGACGAAGGAAACTAACTCCTAAAAGGATATCGGCACCCATATAATCATATGACCATAATATTGGTATGCTTAGAATATAATCATTGATTTGTATTAAAGTTTTTATTCTACATATACTTAGAGAAATTTGTTCTCCATTAATTCCTTTTCTCGTTAAGGGTTTATAATCTTTCCAATATAACCGTGGATAAATTCTTGAATTAGCTAGGCTAACTCCTGAACCCGTATCAATTAAAGCATGAAACTATTCTGGTTTATGCTTATAATATGGTACTATCACTTTTATATATACTATAAAAGGATTAGACATATCTTGATAGGGTTTGTTTAATCCCTTCAATTGTTATTGATATTTCTCTATCTCCTATGCAGTAAGGAGAGAAATTTTCAAGGAAGTTCATTCCTAACAATAAAGGACTTATATCTGATTCATATTCTGGTTCTATAATAAAAGGAAAGATAAATTCTATTCATTTAATTTTTAATGGTATTTCACTGTAGTGGGTTAATGTTTTTCTTTCTTCATTATACCCTACATAAGTATGTGGTTCAATTAAAATCTTTCTATCTAAATATTTAATCATCTTAATATCTACATAAGATTTTGCAGCTCCCGTATCTAGAATAGCAAAAGTCTCATGCCATGACTTTCCATTATTATATTCAATTTTGATTTTTAGATTTTGATTATTTTTTCTTACTGTTGTTAATATTTCTTATGATGATGGTATCACAAGAGGGCTACATCTTGTAGAACTTTGCGTTCCACTTAAATTTCTTGGTACAGAGATTGATTCTCCACTTCGTATAATTATTCTTCCTTCCGGTGTATATTCTATAATCCTGAAGGTATTTTCTCTAATCCAAGTAGACTGATCCCTTAAATCCATGTCTCATTCCTCGGGTAGATCAATTTCTCTTAATAATTCAGGGGGTTGTATTTTTCCAACTTTATTAAAGAGTTTGTCTATTTCTATAAATTCTTTATCAGCGAACATTTCACTGTTAGCTGAATTTGTTAAAGCATATTCTATAGCATAGGTTATGCTATATGGATATGATCCATCATGCATTATATCAAAGTATTTGAAATCATGACATAAAGTTAAAGTTTTACTCATATTTCTATCTCTAAGACTTATAGAATATTTAGGATATATCTTAACTATTAATTTCTTATAATTAAGATTTCCTTGGATTACTCCAAGAAATGCATGTTTTCTATCTTTTATTTTATTATCTAGTACAGCAAGATTTACTGGACTATCAATGCCTTCTCTGAAATGAGATTTTATTATTATTTGGATTCCTCTAATATGAATATATCCAATTTTATGCCTATCTCTAGGTCTAATTTTATTGATTTTTTCTTCAATGTCAGATTTTAATAACAATGGTATATTTGTATTTCCTCTAGCATGCCTAATGTTAATTGGTTCTTCTCTTACAGTGGCACCAAAATACATTATATTTTTTCTTTTAACCATGTTAGCTATTCCTTGTGCTAACCTATTGACTGAAGTCATAGATATTTCTAATATTTTTTTATTAATCTTGAGATATTGTTTTTTATCAAAGATTAACTCTTTATTAAAAGAACCTTGTTCTTCTATTTCTTCATTCTGATATAAATCTTTATTATCTATTTCTTTAATACTCATTCTGCTTCTGAAGTACTTAAACTTACATTAGACAGATAGTATATGCTATCATTTTCACTAACATCCTCACTATCAGTGATTAATCATAATTCTTCAAAACCTTCAAACATTTTAATGTTTAATCTCTTTTTCTTAGGACACTCATTTGCATAATGTCTTTCTTCATTACATAACCAGCATTTATATTTTTTAGGCGTTTTTGCCTTAGATTTTCCATATTTGTTCCTTTTAAAGAACTTTCTTTTATATTTATTTTTCTTGTAATAATTTTATTAGTCTTGAAAGTTTTCTTCTTTTAAATCTTTTCCTATGTTTATAAACTTTTTCAGAACATCCAAATCTTGGAGGCTCTTCTAATCTAGAACAACATAATCCTCGATTTTGTTTTTTCATTAATCGTCTATCTCTTATTTCGGAACACCACTGATTTACTCTATTTCGAGCAAACCTAATTCTACTTCTAATGGCATCAGTATTGGTAGTATCATCATATTCTTGGCTATATTCTTCCATAATCTTTTTATCCCATGGGTCTGGTATTTTCATAAAATATAAACTATTGTAAAATATTTTTGTATTATCTTCTTCTCTAAATTCACATTTATAATATAGTTCTTCGAAGCTACATGTGTATGCTTCTAAGTAACATATATCACATATTTCAAGCCTAGTTAGCTTTCTCATATTTTCCATTCTTTTTCTTTCTAATTCTTGCTGATAATCGGCTTCCCAATCTTCTCCTAAGAATTCTAGTCTTATTTCACTTTCAAATCTTGTTAGGACTTGTTCTTGGGATTCATTTTCATTAGGGTTTTTCCCATATAATACATTATTTTTATTGTTTACACTTAATCTCATAAACTATTCCTACAAACGAAGTTTTAAGGAATTCAATGCTATTATGTCTATTTAGATTATAAAATGCTAATGCAATCTTCATGGATTTTACCCAAACAGTTATCATTTTATCTCTATCTTTAACACAATCTAAGTCTAACCATATATCGTCATGACTGATGGGTCTTTCTTGATATTCTCCTAGTGTTTTATATTCTCTCTTAAGTCTTCTACTTGGCCTAAAATATTGACTTTGTGATCTTTCATTTTCATATGTTGGTATTTCTTCTCTAGCATAGAAAGCTCTATTACTAGATTCACCTCGTTTTTTATTCATTCATTTTCAAATGTTCAATTCTTTTTTCAATATCTTCCAAATTTATGAAGACATTATCATCTTCTTCATCTATTTCAGATTCTTCATTATTATTAGATAGTTCTTTTAATCCATTATCGGTTTCTGTGCTTAACATTCTTAAACTTATTAATTTTTCATTTCTTTTTATTTTGTTAAATATTGGCCTTACCATAGGTTGGATTTCACTGCTTTTCTTTTCATTAAAATAAATAATTGTATCTTGTAAAATTTTATTCTGTTCTTGAATTATCATAAGTAATTCTTCCATATTATTATCAATTCTTTGTACTTTAATTTTCTTGTAATTTTCCATGTATGTTTATGACAAATTTATTACCAAGTTGTTCAATAATTTTTTTTATTTTATTTAGTTGGCATTCTATCTTATTCAATCTTAGTTCTATAGAATTCTTATTTATTATATCTATAATCTTTTGTTTCAATAATTCCAAATCTTCAATTTTTTATTCATTTATTATTTGTTTGATATGTTCAAATTCTTGACTCATTTGATTTCCTAATCTTTTGATTTGATCTATATTTTCATCATTAAAATTTTTTATCTCAAGTATTTCATTTGCACTTTCTATATCATGTATGCTTAAATTAGGGTTTCCTAATTTATTTATTAAATATAGAGAAATCCAATTTAACTGGTTATTTTCCCACATATCAGAATCATTTACCAAATCAAATGGTTGAAATCTTCCGTATGTATATTCTCTTTGTCTAAAACTAGAAGGTCGAAACCTACTAGCTTCTATATTCTGTGAAATTATTAATGGGTCAGGTAATTTATTCATTGTACCATCTACAGAGTATTTCATTACTTTCTATCAAATATTTGTGACATATGATGTCTTTTATTTCTTTTAGAATATAATTCTTCTCTAAACCTTTATTTATTAGGCAGAATTTATGCATAAATAAATTTTAATATCCTAGTAACATATTACTAGAAGGGTAATATTTACTTCTAATTCTTTTATTATTCTAATTATATTCTTCTCTTTGCTTAATAGACAAAAACATATTATAATCGATTATAAGATCTTTATGATAATTTTCAACAGAATTAATATTCTATTGTTTCCAAGAAAAATTATTTCTTGAAACTTCTATTCTTATCCTATCTAATAAGAGAGGATCTATATTTAAGCTTCTTCTATTTATTATTATTAATTCTTCAATTCTAAATTCTTGAGCTTTTGATTAGTATAATTGTATTAATTCTTTAATATCTAAATCTCTTCTTTCCTGTGAATAATATTGAATATGTTTACCAATATTATATTTTATAGCTCTACTATCTATTAATAAATTATATCCAGTAGGATTAATATTATAAATAATTATTTCATCATCCATTTTTAAATTATAAATACCATACTTGGCTCCGGTACCAGTTTTGCAGAATTAATTCAATTAATCAAATAAATCAATTAATTACTAAATATAGGGGTGTGAATGAATAAAATGTTTAAACTTAAAAATTTTTTAAATTAGGGATCTTCGGTATCCACTGTACTTCGGAGTGTTTAGCATTTTTCATGGGAAAATGTGCATTCTCCACTGTTATTCGATAATAAAATAAGGGTAAAATGTGCACTTTTAACTGTGCATTATTATAAATACACAAGATTAAAAAATTCTGAAAAAATAAGCACAAAAGAAATTAGCCCTGAATCTAAATTCGTTTTATAACTACTTATTTGATGAATACTGGCGTATTGGGTCCAGAAGAACAACCCAACGCACTTGCCACACATCTTATTTGAAAAAGGAAAAAACAAAAAAAAACAAAAAACAAAAAGAAAAGATAGAAATAGGACTTGCTGTATAGCTCTCCTGTTTGTAAGTTGTAACTCCTCTGTTTTTTTTTTTCAGAATCCTTAGTAAATACCTTATTTTACTTGAATACAAATTTGTATTTATTGTATAATTGCAGGCGATAGACCTTAAAACTCAGCTGCGTTATTTCAAGATTGTGGAGAAGCAGTTGAAGCAGAAACTAGGAGATGAAGAAGCAGAAACATTGTTATCGGAAGCTATTTACTTATTTAGCGTTGGAGGCAATGACTACTTTAACCTCTTCACCTCGAACTCAAGCGATCTTCACTTCTCAAAGAAAGAATTTGTGGGGATGGTGATCGGCAACCTGACAAATACAATCAAAGTAATAGCATCTCATGTTATATTATTTATTATAGCTATTTTTAATTATTTTTATTGATTTTTTTTTGCCTTCTCTTTCAGGAAATATATAAGAGAGGGGGAAGGAAATTTGGTTCGCAAATTTGTTGCCTCTGGGTTGTATACCTGGCATGAAAGTGCTTTTCCCCGGAAGCACTAGTTCCTGCGTAGAGGATGCTCAAGAGCTTGCACAATTACACAACAAAGCACTTTCTAAACTTCTTCAGGAGCTTGAAGACGAATTAAAAGGATTCAAATATGCAAATCACGATTTCTTCACTTCTTTCTCTCAAAGATTCAACAATCCTTCAAAATATGGTATGCCCTTTCGTCTTTAAGGTTTGAAGTTATTACCCAGTTATTTCTCCGTACTTTTCAAAATGACCCAAAACATCAATTTGGTTCTTTTATAGCGATTAAATCCAAATTTTCAAGGATAAATTTTTGAATAAATTCAATCAAATATGACCTACTGGGTAATTAGCTCAAATCTTAATATGAGGAGCATTTATCGATGATTTAGTATCGTTTTTGATTGAGAGATTAACACAATTTTATAATTTCTTTTTTGTTTGGTGAAGGTTTTAAGGAAGTCACTGCTTGTTGTGGCAGTGGTCCATATAGAGGCATATTAAGTTGTGGGGGTAAGAGAGCAATAAAAGAATATAAATTATGAGACAATCCAAGTGAATATTTGTTCTTCGACTCAAGCCATCCATCCGAAAATACCTACAAGCAAATTGCAGAATTAATGTGGAATGGAACTCCAAATGTCACGGGGCCATACAATTTGAAGATGCTATTTGAGCATAGCACATGAATATAGCTAGTACATGCCTCTAACGGATTTGGTTTGCTATGATTGCTAAGAAATTAAGCGGTGGATATGTTCAATCTCCTCCATTGATCAAATTTATATTAATAAACAAGCAGCTTGTTAGATTTAATATTAATTTTTAGTCAAACAAGTTACCTTTGTGAAGTTTGAATAGATGCTTTATTTTAGAGATCTAATATACACGAATTTTTCCGAGAAAAAGTGCATTTAATTACTTCTTCTTCAAGAAAAGAGCCCCCTTAAATAACAGTGAAAAACTGAAAATTAAGCTTTCGTATTACCGGCCACTGTCACCCGTCGTCATCGCCGGGAAAACATGTAGCATATTCTTCTTTGGTGATTCATTTTTTGATGCTGGAAACAATAACTACATTAATACCACTACCAACTATCAGGCAAATTTCCTGCCATATGGTGAAACCTTTTTTAAATATCCTACTGGGAGATTTTCTGATGGACGAATAGTTCCAGATTTTATAGGTATGCATAAAATAATTTTTTTGAAAGAATTACTTTAAATTACTAATCAGGATTTTTTTTTTTTTTTTGGGAAAAAATTCCAGCTGAGCATGCAAAGCTACCATTGATCCCAACGTTTTTACCATCCACACACCATGAATTTACATATGGGGTGAACTTTGCATCAGGCGGAGCCGGTGCTCTGGCTGAAACTTATCAAGGATTGGTATGTGATTTTGCAGATTAATTATCTTCAAAATTTGGTGGAATTTATCTATCTTTTCTTCGTAATTAATATTCTTTCCCCTCTCTAAATTGTAGGTGATAGGCCTTAAAACACAGCTAAGTCATTTCAAGATAGTGTGGGAGCAATTGAAGCAGAAACAAGGTGACGGAGCATCCAAAACATTGGTAGCCAATGCTGTTTATTTATTTAACATTGGAACCAACAATTACTTTGCCATTTTAACCACAAACTCAAGTGTGCTTTTGTCAGACCCCTCTAAGAGACAATATGTGGATATGGTGATAGGCAAACTAACGACTACAATCAAAGTGAACTAAGAACATATGCGAGCAGTGTATCTATTCTCTAATATTTACCACTGAAAAACTTGTTTTTTTTTATTAAGTTATTTAAAGTTATTATGCCATATACTTTAATAAAATTATCCAAAATTAATGTTCATATTGGATATCTTTTTCTGTTAAAATACTTGGGCATGTTCTTATTTTCTCCTGTTGCATGTGATTTATTTGAATTTTTAAGTTATATGAGATAAAAGTTTACTTAACACACGAAAAATTATATCCAACAATTATGGAAGTAACTATTGATGCAGAAATCTGGCCGAATTAGTCAGCGACCATACAACCATGTCAACATTTAAATTTGTTGTAGTTGGGGAGTCGGATATAATGCAACTTCTCACTCTTGCAAATGCTACCGACCACGATCACTTCCTACAAAATCACCTGCATTCACAAAGAATAATTAGGGAGACATTGGAGGTTTTTCCGACATGAACTCTTCGACACTCAAGTCAGTTATCGGAATTTTTTGGAAACACTTATGCCACAACTCACATAGCTTGATTACTATTGCCTTAAACAAAAAGCATGAAACAAAATCTAAAAGAAGAAAGTAAAAGTAAGAATTTCCGAGAAAGAGAGAGTGAGTGAGTTCGATGGTAAAAAGAGAGAGATTACTTACTTAATTTGAATTTTTTGGGGTATTTATAAACAACGGAAACTGACGTCCTTGGATGGTTGTATGACCGTTAGTGAATCGGCCTCATGTCCTAACTTTTCAGAGGGAATCCACAGGTTGATCTCTGATCAAGTCTTTAGGTTGACTTAGTCTAGGACTCTCCTCGCAAGTCCCTCAACCGACCACACTTATCCGATCATCTGCTCGCATCCCCGAGGAAGTTCTCTTGCATCTTAAGTTGAGAAGAGCATGATTTGCATGAAGGCGCATCTAATCATGCTCTTTCTTTTTACCCCTCAAACAGTTACGATAAAGATGTTTTGGATCATTTTTAAAAAATATAAGGACTAATTGAATAGTTTGACCAAATCCTAGGGACTATAGGGAGTTTACCCAAAATACACAAGCAAATTACATAATTAATGTGGAATGAGACTCCAGATATCGCGGGGCCTTACAGTATGAAGGCACTATTTAAGCTAAGATATACCCAAATAAGGAATTTGAATTGTTGAATAAATGGTGGTCCGAATTGTGATGTCAAAACTCATAGGAATGAATAAGTGGTTTTGGTTGCAGGAATAAATTCATGTGCAACATCTAAGGAGTAAGCCTAATAAAAGAATAAGATCACTAGTAATAAGATCACTACAAGTCCAGTACAATGGGGAAAATGCCCGTCTTCGCTCTTATTTTAAAGGGTGTTACAAGAATTTTTGAAGGCTCTTTTGAAATAGCCGAAGAGGATATCTATTAAATGGCTCGGACACGGTCACCCAGCCTAGAGCTCAGCGGAAATTACAGGTTTAACGATTCATCCGAATAATTTTCTTTATGAACCCCGCTGCTTATTCAATTCGATAGCCATTTTTGACTTCGCACCGAAAATAGCGGTGATATTTCACTTAATTTCGGTGATATATTCTTACGGTCCCCACTGTCTAATTTATTTCATTTATTTTTAAAATTATCCTCATTAAAAAAGTATTTATTTTTTTTAACTTTTTCTTTTCTCTCTCTTCTGAACAGTTTCTGTCTCTCTTTCAACACTCACCATTATATATCTCAGCAACCACCACTTCTTAATTAATTTAATATATTTCTAAAACAATCCTTATTAAAAATTAATTTTTTTCCACTTGTTTACACTGTTATTATTTTTTTTCTTTTAATTTTTGGAGTAACCAACTTTTCTCCGTTAATTAACCAAACTCAATATTTTTGATATCGTGATGAATAATTTTGTAAGTCAAATTTAAGAACAGAAGAAACATAAAAATGACCAAAAAAAGAATAAAAACAAGAAAATAAAAAATTAGGTCAAAAATGGATTTTCATAATTTTATTATTGGACTTTTTATGATAATGATGTGTTTCAAGACGTGAGAAATAATAGAGACCAATAATATGATAGCTTTTTATCTTTTTTCAATTTATTCAACATACGTCAAAATTTATACAATCAATAACAATAAAATTCTCCACTTTATTCTACAAGTGGTGATGGATTGATGGTGATGAAAATAAGTGGTGGGGATGATGGTGATGCTTGAGAAGAGAGTGCTGATGAGAGGAGAAAAAATAAAAATAAAATTATTAATTATCTATATTAAAAAAATATGGATAATTTTCGTAATTAATGTATTTAATTGTAGGGTATGGGTAGGGGATGCTGAGATATATAGTAGGGGTTAATTATCAATACTCCACCGAAACACTCAACAGAACAGACTTCTGTTCACCCTATAAAAAATCTTTATGTACCCGACTTATCAGTTTACACTCTTTCTAAGAAAATTGAAATCTGAGCCCGATCTCAAGCCAAGTCCGGCCCGGACATGATGAGGCTGAGCTTTTCAGGGCCTTGCTTCCCAAAAAAGGGCATGGCCTGGTTGGCCCGAACGCAGTTCATACTAGCCCAGCCCATTTTTCCGACCGAGTTCCTTGATATGTATTTAGCATTGATACAACCTCAATGGATCATGTAAGGCTTCATCAATTATTGCAGGAGCTCTTATATTCGTTGGCAGAAACAAACACACACAACACACAATACTTAGGTAGCGTTTACTTTTTGGATTAGAATGAGAATCTTGAAGAGTGAAAATCTTAGGGGTCCTGGGAGTGTGGAGTAGGAGTGAGAGTAGGTTGTTTACTTACACTAGAATGAGAGTGTGGAGTTGGAATCAAAATCCAATTATATGTTTACTTTGTTTTAGATTGGGAGTAAATAATTTCAAATTACAATTTTATCCTTATTTAAAGAATTATAATTTTTAATTATAAAATTAATAAAAAATATATTTCATTATAATAAAATAAATATTTTATTATATTTGTAAATTAATAATAATTTTTAATATTCTTAATTATGTAAATTCCATTTTTATTAATTTTAATTTTAATTATGTAAATTAAAAATAAAGATAGTATTATTATAAATTATTAATATTAAATAAATATAATACTCTTATTTTTAAATATCTATAATAATTTATATTTTTAAATAAAGATAGTATTATTATTATTATTAAATTTATAAAATAAAATTATTATATTATTATATTATTTAAATAAATATAATATTATTTATTTTATTTTATTAAATATTAATTATATTAAATTAATAAAAAAAAGTGGGGGCCAAAAGAGAAAGAGGTGAACTCCCACTCCCCCACTCCAAAATTGGGTGGGGTCCACAAAACGAGACTCTCACTCCTAAACATAAAATGTTAAATAACCCACTCCCACTCCAACAAGTAAACGCACCCTCAGTTGCTTCCATAGCTTTAATAAGGTGGCAGCTGTCGTTTGCATGCACCATACTTCAAGAAGCAGAATAAACCACCGGCAACCTGCATGCTCAAGCATCATAATAATACAGAGCACAAATGGCCCACCTCCATACTATTTCTGGCATATTCCCAGAGTTTTTTTCCCCTTTAAAAAAAAAATGATGCCACTCCACTCAGTCACTCAATTTGACTAGAATATGAAAATCCAACCCTAGCATATCTTGAATATCATAAATCAAAAACATCAAGTAAAATATGTATTTTTCCAAAGCAAAATTGAAGTTGTTTATCTTTTTCTTTGTTACTTCTTCAAGTAACCTTTTCATCATCTCACTCAACTGCCAAAATGATCGTATATTATCGTTGCCCAAAAGACAAGTTGCTTTATTCATCTTTGGAGATTCACTCTTTGACGCTGGGAATAACAATTATATCAACACCACTACCGAATATCAGGCAAATTTCTGGCCATATGGTGAATCCTTCTTCGATTATCCAACAGGGAGATTTTCTGATGGCCGTCTGATTCCTGATTTTATTGGTATATACGCATGCTTATGATACGATTATGTATATATTTACTATTAGTTAATCAATTTATATGCTCTCTGAATAACTCTTCTCACTCTTTTTACAGCTGAGTATGTAAAGTTACCATTGATTCCAACATTTTTACCATACCACCACCATGATCAATTTACTTATGGGGTGAACTTTGCATCAGGGGGAGCTGGTGCTTTAGTCGAAACTCATCAAGGATTTGTATGCCACCCCTCTTCTTGCTCTTGCTAATTATGTTTGGGGCTTATTTCAATTTTTATGCTGACTAGTGACTACTGGATTCGTAGTTATTAGATAATAGTATATGGGAACATGTGCATTCTCCACTGTTATTCGATGATAAAATATGGGTAAAATTTGCGCTTTTAACCGTGCCTTATTATAAATACACAAGATTAAAAAATTCTGAAAAGTAAGCACAAAAGAAATTAGCCCTGAATCTAAATTCGTTTGATAACTACTTATTTGATGAATGCTGGTGTATTGGGTCCAGAAGAACAACCCAACGCACTTCACACATATCTTGTTTGAAAAAGAAAAGAAATAGGACTTGCTGTAGCTCCCCTGTTTGTAAGTTGTAACTCCTCTGTTTTTTTTTTTAGAATCCTTAGTAAATGCCCTCTTTTACTCTTATACAAATTCGTATTTATTGTATAATTGCAGGCGATAGACCTTAAAACTCAGCTGAGTTATTTCAAGATTGTGGAGAAGCAGTTGAAGCAGAACCTAGGAGATGATGAAGCCGAAACATTGTTATCGGAAGCTGTTTACTTATTTAGCGTTGGAGGAAATGACTACTTTAACCTCTTCACCCCGAACTCAAGCGATCTTCACTTCTCAAAGAAAGAATTTGTGGGGATGGTGATTGGCAACCTGACAAATACAATCAAAGTAATAGCATCTCATGTTATATTATTTATCATAGCTATTTTTAATTATTTTTATTGATTTTTTTCCCTTCTTTGTCAGGAAATATATAAGAGAGGAGGAAGGAAATTTGCGTTTGCAAATTTGTGTCCTTTGGGTTGTATACCTGGCATGAAAGTGCTTTTCCCCGGAAGCACTAGTTCCTGCGTGGAGGATGCTCAAGAGCTTGCACAATTACACAACAAAGCACTTTCTAAACTTCTTCAGGAGCTTGAAGGCGAATTAAAAGGATTCAAATATGCAAATCACGATTTCTTCACTTCTTTATCTCAAAGATTCAACGATCCTTCAAAATATGGTATGCCCTTTAGTCTTTTGATGATTGAAGTTATTACCCAGTTATTGTTCCGTATTTTTCAAAATGACCCAAAACATCAATGTCGGTTCTTTTATAGCAATTAAATCCAAATTTTCAAGGATAAAACATTATTTTTGAATAAATTCAAACAAATGTGACCTATTGGGTAATTAGCTCAAATCTTAATATAAGGAGCATTTATCGATGATTTAGAATCCAAAAAGTGCACTTTTTGATTGAGAGATTAACACAATTTTATAATTTTTTTTTGTTTGGTGAAGGTTTTAAGGAAGTCACTGCTTGTTGTGGCAGTGGTCCATATAGAGGACTATTAAGTTGTGGGGGTAAGAGAGCAATAAAAGAATATGAATTATGTGACAATCCAAGTGAATATTTGTTCTTCGACTCAGATCATACCTCTGAAAAGGCCTACAACCAAATTGCAGAATTAATGTGGAATGGAACTCCAAATGTCACGGGGCCATACAATTTGAAGATGCTATTTGAGCATAGCACATGTATATAGATAGTACATGCCTCTAATGGATTTGGTTTGATGTGATTGCTAAGAAATTAAGCAGTGGATATGTTCAATCTCCTTCATTGATCAAATTTATATTAATAAACAAGCTGCTTGTTAGATTTAATATTAATTTTTAGTCAAACAAGTTATCTTTGTGAAGTTTGAATAGATGCTTTATTTTAGAGATCTAATATACACGAATTTTTCCGAGAAAAAGTGCATTTAATTACTTCTTCTTCAAGAAAAGAGCCCCCTTAAATAACAGTGAAAAACTGAAAATTAAGGAGAGGAGAAAGATCATTAATTGACCCTGTGGTTGTGAAAGAGTATACCAACATGACAACATTAGGGTCCCTCATCTGTTTTTTGGTTCTTACCTCAAGCTTTCGTATTACCGGCCACTGTCACCCGTCGTCATCGCCGGGAAAACATGTAGCATTATTCTTCTTTGGTGATTCATTTTTTGATGCTGGAAACAATAACTATATAAGTACCACTACCAACAATCAGGCAAATTTCTTGCCATATGGTGAAACCTTCTTCAAATACCCTACTGGGAGATTTTCTGATGGACGAATAGTTCCAGATTTTATAGGTACGCATAAAATAATTTTTTTGAAAGAATTACTTTAAATTACTAATCAGAATTTTTTTTTTTTTTTGGGAAAAAATTTCAGCTGAGCATGCAAAGCTACCATTGATCCCAACGTTTTTACCATCCACACATCATGAATTTACATATGGGGTGAACTTTGCATCAGGCGGAGCCGGTGCTCTGGCTGAAACTTATCAAGGATTGGTATGTGATTTTGTAGATTAATTATCTTCAAAATTTGGTGGAATTTATCTATCTTTTCTTCGTAATTAATATTCTTTCCCCTCTCTAAATTGTAGGTGATAGGCCTTAAAACACAGCTAAGTCATTTCAAGATAGTGTGGGAGCAATTGAAGCAGAAACTGGGTGACGCAGCAGCCAAAACATTGGTATCCAATGCTGTTTATTTATTTAACATTGGAACCAATGACTACTTTGCCACTTTAACCACAGACTCAAGTGAAATTTTGTCAGACTACTCTAAGAGACAATATGTGGATATGGTGATAGGCAACCTAACGACTACAGTCAAAGTAAACTAAGAACATATGCTTGTGGTGTATATATTCTGTAATATCTACCACTCAAGAAACTTTTTTTTTTTAAGTAAGTTATTTTAAGCTAATCAATAATTTGTTTTAATCTATCAGGAAATATACATGAAAGGAGGACGGAAATTTGGGTTTGTAAATTTGGGGCCTTTGGGTTGCTTTCCAGCTCTGAAAGCACTTATGCCAGGTTTTTCAGGTTCCTGCCTGGAAGATGGTTTAGAGCTATCCAAATTACACAATAAAGCACTCTCTAAAATCCTGCAGGAGCTGGAAAGCAAGTTGAAAGACTTCGCATATGCAAATCACGATTTGTACAATTCTTTGACGGAAAGAATCAACAACCCTTCAAAATATGGTATGTTATATGATCTACAGGCTCTATCATTCTTTCTTCATTTATTAATTATTATGGTCCGTTTGTAAGTATTGCACTTCATTCTTCATCTTAAATTCTAAACGTACTAAATAAACACTTTAGAGTTGTAACTTCAAGCCACAAATGCTCGACAACTGTACCAAACAAATACAAAGTAATAATCTTTCGACATAAAATTTGTTGCACCTAAATCCCAAAAATGGTAAATACATCAAAATTCAAATGTACTTCTTTTATAATTATAATTTTAAATTGATTATTTCCTATCGTAGGTTTTAAGGAGGCTATGGCATGTTGTCGCAGTGGTCCATTTAGGGGATTATCAAGCTGTGGGAGGAAGAGAGGAATAACAAAGTATGAATTATGTAACAATCCTGATGAATACCTGTTCTTTGACTATGTTCATCCTTCTGAAAAGGCTAACAAGCAAATTGCAGAACTAATGTGGAGCGGGACTGCAGCTGTCACAAGGCCTTACAATCTGAAGGCTTTAATTGAGCTCATTTAAGAATTTTGGTATATAGTCAAGTTTATATGATGAATAAATGGGTAAATATTCTTTTAATACATGGGATTTGTGTCAATTATCTTATTATGCCATATATTTGAATAAAATTATCCAAAATCAATGTTCATATTGTATATCTTTTTTTGTTAAAATTTACTTAAGCATGTTTTTATTTTCACCTGTTGCACGTGGTTTATTTGAATTTTTAAGTTATATTAGATAAAAGTATACTTGACCCATGAAAAATTATATCCAACAATTATGGAAGTAATTGTTGATGCAGAAATCTGGCCGAATTGAACAGTGACCATATGACCTCGTCAACACTTACATTTATAGTAGTTGGGGAGTCGGATATGGCTGACAACTTCTCACTCGAGCAAATCCTACCGACCACGATCACTTCCTACAGAGTCACCTGCATTCACAAAAAATAATTAGGGGGACGCTGGAGTTTTTTCCGACGTGAACTCTCCATCACTCAAGTCAGATATCGGGGTTTTTTAGAAAAACTTATGCCATAACTCACGTAGCTTGATTACTATTGCCTTAAACAAAAAGCTTAAAAGAAAATCTAAAAGAAGAAAGTAAAAGAAAGAATTTCGAGAGATAGAGAGTGAGTGAGTTCAATGGTAAAAAGAGAAAGAGATTACTTACCTTATTTGAATTTTCTAGGGTTTTTATAAACAGCCGAAACCGCCGTCCGTGGATGGCTATATGGCTAATAGTGGATCAGCCTCGTGTCCTAACTTTTCGGAGAGCATCCGCAGGTTGACCTCTGATCGAGTCTTTAGGTTGACTTAGTCCAAGCCTCTCCTCGCAAGTCCCTCAACCGACCACACTTATTCGGTCATCTGCTCGCATCCCTGAGGAAGTTGTCTCATATCTTAAGTCGAGGAGAGCACGATTTGCATGAAGGCGCATTTAATTGTGCTCTCTGTTTACCCCTCAAACAGTAACGATTAAGATGTTTTGGATAATTTTTAAAAAATATAAGGACTAATTGCATAGTTAGACCAAATCCTAGGGACTAAATGGAATTTACCTAAAATAAACTAGAATTAATGAGATGAGCTTAGCATTATCTAATGAAGTAATGATGTTGTATATGAAATATTAGAATGAATTGTGTGTGTCTGCAGTGTTCTCGTTCATTGAATCCTACAATAGAAAGTAACGACAATAACTATATTGTTATTAATTAAGATGAGAAATGTTTAATTATTACTTGTTCAAACCATGCATAAATGTACCTATATTGAATTTGAATTTGCATCGAGAATTAATATTGTTATTTTTTATATTTTTTTTCTATAAAATCTTTGACATTTTTGCGAAAGAAGATAGCAATGTTTGAAGCCACTTATTTTGACTGACATTTTAAAATGAGAACTGATAATTAGATTAATAGAGACGGTTAATAAAATAATTTACAAGATTGGAAAAGTGAGAAGATTCAAATTCATTGAGAGAGTAATGACATACTTATAATGTAGGGATACAATATTTTTATCCTATATGAAGCGGCACATGTCATCAATTCATTAGTACTTTGAATTATTAATTACATTAATAACGATATAAAAAGTCAATTATTACCTGACACACAGGAGAATAACTTATTGGTGACACCGACATATCATTTACCTTATAAATTTGTATATTAAGGTAAGTTGTGCTCACTTTTTTATAATCTTCTATTACATGTGCATTTATAATAATGCACGTTTAAGTTAAGTTGGTGACACCGACATGTCATTTACCTTATAAATTTGTATATTAAGTTAAGTTGTGCTCACTTTTTCATAATCTTCTATTACATGTGCATTTATAATAATGCACGTTTAAAATTTAATTACTTGTATAATCTTTCTAAAGGTCAACACAATTTTATCAATAAGCGCGTAGATCAATTGGTTAATGGACTGTTCTAACTTAATCAACGTTCTCGGTTCGAGGCTTGGGAATGCAGCTTGTAATTAAATACTTGTTGGGAGAGCTTTGCCGCCCTAATGGTCCTACCCGACTCGAATCTGGATTAGTCAGGGCCCAATGTGATCACTGGATACCAGATGGTTTAAACAAAAAAAAAAAAAACGATCAACACGCTTCTTTTGGTTATGTAATTAATAATTTAGATTACTAAAGTTGTACTTTGATCAATTCATTAGTAATCTAAATTCATTTTATATCCCAACTTTCTAACATATCATTACTGTTCATTAACGATAGCCAATTAAAGGGAGACAAAGAGTGCACGCTCGATTTGTATGTAATAATATATCACTTGCCCTAGTCAAAACCTATATTACGATTATCAACAATGTTAATAGTACAATTAATATAATATACAGAAGAAACAAAATAAGTTTCTATAAAAGCTTATAATGAATCTTAATTTGTCCACCCACAGATTTAAATCACTTGCGTAGAAATATTGTTACTATACAAGTCAAGAGCCTCCAAAAATAATAACATCTGAAAATCAGTGGTAGGCGAAGAAAGCATTTAAGTGAATAGAAGAATCCCAACATGACAAGTTTAGGGTTCCTTATTACCTGTTTCTTGCTTCTTGTCTCATGCATTTTAAATGCTGGCCACGGTCACCGGTCGTCGCCGGAAAAATTATTCATCTTTGGTGATTCACTCTTTGATGCAGAGAATAATAACTACATAAATACCACTATCTATTTTCAAGCAAATTACTTTCCGTACGGTGGAACCTTCGTCAAATATCCTACTGGGAGATTCTCAAATGGTCGATTAAACAGATTTTATATGTATGCATACAATAAAATTTTATTTTGTTGATCATTCAATGAATCATTGTGCCTCAGTTTATTTTAACGTTTATCTCCATATTGCAGCAGAATATGCAAAATTACCATTTATTCCAACATTTTTACCATCATCAGACCATGAACTTACATATGGGGTGAACTTTGCATCCGGCGGATCTGGCGCTCTAGTCGAAACTGGTCAAGGATCTGTATGTGATCTAGCTTTAATAGGTAGGCATGCATGATGGTAACTCAATTTCCTCTCTCACTCATGCATGTGAGTGGTGCTTGAACATATATCATGACTCTGGTACCACCACGAAAGATAGGTTCAATTTCCTCTCTTACACGGACCTCGCATGGAAATTATTCGTAATTTCTTTGCTTCATTGGAATTGAAAGGTAAATCCCAAGTGCCCCTCCTTGACAGAGGACATATTCTAATTCAGCTTGACTCAGAGGAAGATTATTCCCATTTATGGGTAAAGCAGACGTGGTACGTTTCAGGAAGCGCCATGCGGATTTTTAAATGGACCACCGACTTCCGGTGTTCAGAGGAATTTCCAATAGTCGCGGTTTAGATTTCTTTCCCTTACTTGCCTATTCCTTTCATACATTGTAAGGAAGCATTATACTCCATTGCCTCGGCTATTGGCAAGCCGATACAAATTGATCAGGCCACTGCATCTCTAACTCGCCCTTCAGTTGCGAGGGCGTTAGTTGAATTTGATGTAGCTCAGCCTCCGCTTTCATTGATCTGGATCAGTGTGGGTGATTCTGGATTTTGGCAGTGTGTTAACTTTGAGAAATTCCCACCCTACTGTGCTTCTTGTAAGCACCTCGGTCACGCTGCTGAGGCATGCTATGCGACCAATCCGAGACCTCGTCTCCAACGGCAAAGCGCGACACCTAACAAAGTGAAAGGAGTCCAGACTATTGCTGTAGTCCAGACTTCAGATCCATTAACGGAGCCTCCCATCGCCCCGAAATCTAAGGATGGAGGGTCTCCGCTTACTAGGGTATAACCGGATAACCTACGAGGATCCGATCTGATGATACGGGAGCCCTTGCTGCTGAGGATCTAACTCTGAACCACCTACCTGAGGTCCCGGTTGAGCATCCAAAGATCTGTGAGGATTCCGCAAGCACAACCATATTCAGATCTACTGTGGCAGATATCTCACAGATGTTCAAGCGCTTCAATACCCACAACACCGACATTCCTGTCTCCAATGAGGAGCTCAATCCTAACGGGAACCGGGACATTCAGCATGCCATGAGCAATAACTCTCATTCTGATGAGGAGGGATTCGCTCTTGTCACTCGCAAGTATCACAAGCTGCATTATAGGCGGTTCCATTAGTTGTTGTTTCTTTCTTTTTTATTAGGCTTTGCTTTATTGTATTTTTAGATGAATTTGTTCATGTTGAAAAAAAAGCATATTTGTATGCTATTTTGAGAGCACATTTTGAGTGGGACTAACTTAGTGAAAGTGAAAAATCTTAAGAGGTTCGGATTCTACCCTGTGAATAGTTCAAGATGGTATAATCATATACTCAAAATGATGCTTAGGTGAATGAGAAATTGACTCTCAAAGTGCACCCTTGAAGTTGGAAATTTGAAAGGTAATGGAGCTATCCCACATTAAAAAAATAAACTAAGGGATTTGTGTTTATTATGGATATAGGATCTCTCCATGCATGCATGAGCGGGGGGTGCAAATCCCAGTCTAATTTGGTTGAACTCGTGTGGTCCCGCACATCTTGCGTACAAGAATGTCGGCGCAAAATCACCCAGGCTTGCATGGCCATGTTTTTTATTTCTTTTTAAATTTTTCAGTAACAGTTTTACACAATTAAAATCAAAACAGCTTTTGATTTGTGAATAAATTTTTGGCTGTTACATAAGCAAATTAAATCAGCTAAATTGAATTCAAATATTAAATTGTTGCTGTTTAGAATTCAACTTTTTGAATTCAATTGTTACTGTTACATAAATTCAAAATATTGAATTAATGGACTGTTACAGAAGCTATTAATCAGTCATTATAGAAATTGAATTCAAATATTCAATTTTTTATTTGATTGGTTCAGCTGTTATACACCCTCACGACTATAAAAAGGCAGCTTCTTGTTCTGTTTTAGACACACAACAAACACATAGAGCACTCAAATATATTTTCTTTCTCTGATGTCGTTTCTGTTTTGATCGAGCTTCTGCACAGTTGCTATTCGCCAGCAATTATTCATTTGTGCTAAACAAATAATTGGTTCTCATTATATCTTGGGAAACAAATACCAACGTACCTAAAAGCTAGTAAATCTATTTTAAGGACTGTTTTTAATGGGCCTTGGGTTTCTTTGCTTCTGTTTTTTCTGTTGTTTATGTTGTTGCAGCTCTAACATTCTTCTGCATGTTGTTTTCTTTGTGTTCTGATTTTCTTTGTACTGTTATCTTACTGTAATTCTTGTGTTCGCTTTCTGTAATTCATATTATTAGTTATATTTCTGTTCTATGCCAATTCCTATGTATCCAAGATCATTGTGCTAAGCTACTTTCTCCTGTATTTTGTTTTAATTCAATTACTGACTCACTGTATTTTTTTCCTATAGTTCCTTTAATTTGGAGGTTTTGATCTATGTCCCTCTGCATATATATTTTATCTTTTATTGTTCTATATTACTGGTAGGGGTCCATGCCTAACCCCCCACCTCTCTGGCGGCTTTTAAAAAAAAAAAGCCTATGCAGGTTAGCTCGAAGAACTAATTTATTTGTTGTGTAAAAATTGTAGGTGATAGACCTTAAAACTCAGCTAAATTATTTCAAGATTGTAGAGAATAAGTTGAAGCAGAAACCAGGCGATGCAAGGACCAAAAAATTGTTATCAAAAGCTGTCAACCTATTTAGTACGGGGACCAATGATTACGGTATCTTGTTGACCACAAACTCAAGTGTGCTTCAGTCAGACTACGCTAAGAAAGAATATGTGGACATGGTGATTGGCAACTTAACTACTACGATCAAAGTAATTACACACACACACACACTCAATTCAAAAACATTTAATTTCTTTGTATGTATTTAATCTATCTATAACTTACTTTGTGTTTCAGGAAATATATAATAAAGGAGGAAAAAAATTTGGGTTCCTAAGTTTGGAGCCGGTGGGTTGTGTTCCAAGGATGAAACTACTTGTGCCAGGAAGCACAGGTTCCTGCCTGGAAGATGGTTTAGCGATAGCCAAACTGCACAATAAAGCACTTTCTAGAGCTCTCCAGGAGCTGGCAAGCCAACTGAAAGGATTTGCGTATGCATATCACGATTCCTACACTTCTTTTATGGAAAGACTAAGCAACCCTTTGAGATATGGTATGTGATCTTTTATAATCGTTTTAATTGTCATCATTCCTAATTCTCCATTTTGGATAACAGTTTTTCTTTAAATTGATTTTAGCACATCAGCTAATTAAATTGTTTAAACAAAAACGTGGAATCAAAATTTTTTAAAAGCTTCAGGTAGTTACTCATTAGTTATTAGGATTTGGGCCAATTACTTAATTATTGTCTATTTTTTTATTTGTTATATGTCAAATTTATTTAAATTTTAAGTTATATCAATCAACAATAATATTTATTCTAAAAAAGTTGGATCCAGTATTTATGAAAATAACTGCATGTTGGGAGTTTGGCCCCAAACTAGTGACCAAAGGTATAACCATTTTTTTTTTATTTCTCTAGTTATGTTACACATCACCCCTCCTTGCACCCGCAAATTAAAGGTATCCCTTGGACTTGAATCCTTGTCCTCTTGTTTCCATGGCAAGAGTTAAGCCAACTAAACTATCATTTGGGAAACCCTTAAGCCTTAATTCAAATGAGGTCCTATTTGGCTATTTCAAAACTCGAATGTTTTTTTTATTTTATATTTTTTAACAAATTTTTATTTACTATTCACGTATTTATTAATTGTAGGTTTTAAGGAGATCACGGCATCGTCGGCATGTTGTGGCCGCGGTCCGTTTAGAGGATTACCGAGCTGTGGCGGAAAGAGAGGTATACCAAAGTATGAATTATGCGACAATCCTGACGAATACTTTTTCTTTGACTGCGTTCATCCTTCTGAAAAGGCCAACAAGCAAATTACAGAACTATTTTGGAGTGGGACTCCAGATGTTACAGGGCCTTATAACTTGAAGGCCGTATTTGAGCTTGAGTAGATGAATAAAGAATTAGATTTGTTGAATAAACGGTGGTGTGAACTGGGTCCATTGGGATGTTATAAATAAGAGCTTAAATAGTTTATCATTCTCCAATCTTTCTTTTAAAGAAAAAATTAAAAAAATCCAAGATTGGACTCAAGCCGGACTCAACCAAAATAGTCTAATACTTTTCCCAGGTTTGAGCTTCTATAAAAACAAGGATTTAGGCTTGGGCTCAACTCATCTTTTCATTATCTTCTGACGTTTATACATTATCATCTGTCGTTTATACATTTATAATAAGGCAATGGCTACGGTAGATTTATTCTATAATAGACAACGAATTATAACCACACACACAAAATAATAAATAATAAAAAATAATTACGAATGATTGTTTTATTGTAGTGCAGTTTCAATATAATCAGACCCTTATAATAATATATATTGTTTCAATATAATCAGACCCTTATAATAATATATAGTTAAAATTTTATTACTTATATATTTTTATCCAATAATAATTAATGGCATCTTTTAAAAAAGTCAACACAAAAATCAACTCAAATTCATTTTATATTCCAATTTTCTAACATATCATTACTGTTCATAAAAAATAGCCAAGGGGAGACAGAGACTAAAAGAGTGCACGCTCGATTTGTAGTCATCACTCATCACTTGCGCTTGACCAGATCAAAATCTATATGACGATGATCAGCAAGGTTAATAGTACAATTAATATAATACAGAAGAAACTGGATAAATATCTCGATCTCCAATTTTCAAACTCAAATAGATGAGAAATGAAGAGTGTAAATCTATAAAATCCAATGAAAAATATTCTTAGTCAACAAGCCATCTTAATTTGTCCGCCCACAGATTTAAAATCACAATAAAGCACTTTCCAGAGCGCTCCAGGAGCTGAAAAGCCAACTGAAAGAATTTGCATATGCGTATCAGGATTCTTACAGAGTTACACTTCTTTTATGAAAAGACTAAACAACCCTTCAATACACAGTATGAGATCTTTATAATCGTTTTGCTACCATTCCTAATTCTCCATTTTGAGTAATTGTTTTTCTTTAAATTGATTTTTAAAAAAACATTAGCTAAACTGTTTAATAAACAAAATCGTGGATTCAAAGTTTGTACTAAATCTTAGCATTTGAGCTAATTACTCAATTTATTTATGTGATTTAGACAACAACCAAAATGTCCTTATTGTATATCTGTTTCCATTAAAATTTAGTTAACTATTCTCTACTTTTACTTGTTGCATGGCATATTTGTTTAAATTTTAAGTTAAATAAAACAAAAAAATTAGTTTACCATAAAAAAGTTAGGTTCAATAGTTATGGAAGTAACTATAGGGATGTTAGGAGTTATTTTTGAGAATATATGGACTAATTAGATAATTGGTTTAAATCTTCGTTTTCCCTTCAACACGTCCCGTGGGCATCCAACAGTATATACAGGCTCGCAGGATTTATTTACATAATGGCTTCGGTTAGTTATGAATGATCTATAGCTTTTATGGCACATTGTCATCTAACAATCTACGGAGCTTATATAGGGTCCGTTTGGGATTGAAGTGTTGTAGTTTTTAAGCTACAACCGTTGTAGAAAAAAAATTATAACTATGAAACAAAAGTTGATAGCATATAGTAAATATAATTTTTAAACAATAATTTTAATAAAATTATTAAAAATATAATAAATTTTTCATTATACAGGTGAAAAATTATATCAACATAGCTTCTAAGCTACAGCAGCTAGTATTTATCAAATACTTTAGTACTTAGCTTAAGTTATAGCTGCCCAACCTCAATCCCAAACGCACCCATAATATACAAATGGAGCCAACTTTCGCTAGCGCAGGAGCGGGTATTCTTCCTGCTAGAACGGTACATAGATGAAAACTAAGTACATTTAGCCCTAATGAGTATCTGCTTTTTGATGGTCATCACCCGACAGAGCATGGTTACTCTCAGTTTGCCAAACTATTGTGGGATGGCGGAGAAATGAATGTGACAGCACCCGAGATTATGAGTAAATAGCTTGAAGCAGCTATTTGAAATTGAGATTGAACCCGAGATTAAGAGCACTTCAGGAGATAATTTTAACGGTCAATTTAAATTGGATGAGTAAATTCGGAACGTGGAGAAATTCTCATCACACAATTGGAAATATATGTTCGATTATTGAATTTAAATAAGTTTTCGGAAGGTTGTTTGGTCCCAGACTTAATTAAGGATTATGATTTGTTAAATTTAGAGAGACGTGTGTTGGGTCCAGTCCAGGCCCAGCTCAGCTAAATTATAATTAAACCAACCTGTGCTATCATCACAACTTTGGGCTTGCCTAAATTAATTAATAGCCCAACTGAAAAGTACGAAGGAGGATAATAGACCAAAGCACCTGACTTGTATTTACAAACTAAAAAAACAGGTCTAGTGCATTGATTACATCACTATTACGTATATGCCAAAATTAGCATAAGAGCCAAAGTTGTGTTCATCCAAGTGAGTGAGTCACCCTACCTATATGGATAAGTGTAAAAGATTCCAACCCAGAAAGATGATTTAGAATTATTCTCCTCTTATTATATCACACATCAAGATGATACCACCAAACCAATAACCATGGAAGAAGGAAAAGTGAAAGCAACAACTAAGTAGATGGTACCGTGTGAGCAAAATCCTCAGAAAAAAAAGAAAAAATTAAATAAATAAATAGGAAAGGCTGTGAACAAACGACAAGATTTTCAAGCTAGTATTATTTCTCGACAATTATGATGATTGATGGGGCTTTGAAGTGATGCCATTTCCCCACGAGAAAGACCAATTTTGTTGCCATGCCTTTATGAAAGGAAGTGAGTCTTTATCCCATAAATGTGACGTGGAACCCAAAAATAATCAAATCAAATTTGATGAATTTAAAATACTAGAGTGAGCGAACATGGTTAATTGCCTTTCTTCAAACACCATAAAGGCTGGAACTGGAAGGTGAAAGATGCTGTAAGGCAGCTAGCTAGCTAGCTAGCTAGCTATATGTGGAGAATCCAATATAAAGAAATTTACCTAACATATGTATAAGTATAACATGATTAATACAGAATCATTAAAAAATTAAAAAAAAAAAAAAGACCTTTGTTTGACAAATTCTCGTTTACTTTGCGAACCCACGTTCTCAATTATTGGTGTTTGGTTTTATCCGTCAAAGGCTGGCTAATGGCTAGGCCTAGGCCGCCAAGTCTTCGTTTGTGGACAAATCACAAACCTGGAACTCTTTTCTGAGTCAGAGACTCAGCCTCACAGTGAGTAGATTCTCTCCATACTCGCTGCCACAAGTAGACGCCACGTCAGAGACATTGTCTCCATTTTGTTTATTGTTTTGTATCATCTCCATTCTCCTCTCCTGTTATACATCCAATTTTTACAAAAATACAAATTCATGTCTCAACTCTCAAGATTAGATAAATTTTTCACTTGCACCACTTCATTCATGTACATGCTTGAGGTGGATCGGAGTCCCTTTCATTATCTTAAATTTTTTAATATGAATAATAAAATTCATATTCTTTTTTTACTTTCATTCAAAAAAAATTATATATATATATATATATTGACTCGAATAAATATTAATACTCTCATTCAAGAAATCGCCAATTGAACCTATTAAATTATGTATTCACATTTTATAAAAATACAAAAAGTAAAATATACGTACGAATATCGACCTGGAAAAGAAAAGATTTACGTGCTTGAGATTAATTGGAGTTGCTATCATTATCATAAGTCTCTTTATAAAGAGAATAATGCAATGGATCTCAAAGTTTTATTCCCAAACGAATGTTAAATAATGCAGTATTTACCAAGTGAATGATAAGATAATGTAATTAACACACTACGTCACATCATTTGAGATAAAAATTTAGGATGATTATCGTATTATTCTTATAAAAATATTAAAATTTATATTATTTTTCTCCTTTTATATTTTTAAATTATTTGGCTTCAAAGAAAATTTATATTTGTTAATTTCTTGCCATCGCACATATTAATTGAACTTTAAAATAATAAAAAATGATGCAAATAGCATAAGAGTCAGTGATATTAACTTTAGAATTATAGAGTCCCTTTCAAAACAAAAAAAATAAAGAAAGAAAAAGAAAAAGATGGAGTCAATGCAATGATTAAATAAAATCATGTTTTGACCCATTCTTATGTGAGAAGAATTACTTGTATTAATGTTATTGGTCTAATTGTATTTAATTAAGTTATTTTGTCATCGGATGCAATATAAAACAAGTTTTATATACAATTAGTTGAACCACAATAAGTCACATGATACACAACACTATTTAAATAATAGCGTAGAGTCAATTTCTCCTTCCATTTCATAACTCTTTAACAATTATTACAAAAAAATTAAATAACATTTGTATTTTGTCCACACGAATCCGCGAGTAATACGCGCAGCCTCCAACAACTGCGAGTAAGCCGAAGAGAGAAAGCCCTCTCTCGGATCCTCTACGGATGCAAATTTGGATCCTACTGTTTTTGACCTATTAGAGAGGCAAGACACGTGGCGTCGCCGTCGGCACAAGGAAAAAGAAGATACAGTAGGTACCGCGCACATCTCACGTGGTTGAATGTTTCTACATTGATTAATGAAACGTCTACGTTTTGACACGTTCAATATGCCAGCTGTCTGCAGCTACCTGCATAATCTAATGCCACGCATGACAAAGTACTCTCTTTCTCTCCACCGAAACTTTGTCTCGATCTCAACTGTCGGACCGTGATCCAACGGCCGCGACGCAAAACTTTTGTTTCCCATTTGTAAAGGGAAACGATAGTAGAGTCCTTTAATTTCATGCACATCAAAGTCATTTCATCATCGTCATTATGATGATATTGCTGTTATTTTTAGTGGTGGGTTGGGTGTTTATGTGTCCATTTTTCCAAAGGTTTGATTTGCTCTTTATGTGACACATTAAAAACGGTTTTCGGTACCAAATCAATTTATTAATAGCACCCATGTAATTTCACATGTGTGTGCCTTTTTTTTTTTTTAATATTTTGTTAATATAAATAAATCTATGAATATATTCATATAATCAATAGCAAAATTATGTAGATGCTAAGGGATCTATACGCTCTCTAGATCGATAATTTATCCTTTTTATCAAAATTATTTTTTTACTACCTAAGTAAAATTTTAGTTCCACCACCATATGATCATGAAATACATCTTAGCTTTCATTAAAGAGATGTTTTCGAAGATATATGAGACTTATCTTAAAGCGTGTCTTTGAATAAAATTCACAATTTTTATATTCATGGAGTTTTCTTAGCATAAGCGCTGCTTAATGAACGAAATCAAGAACAAAAATACGAATGGAAAATATAGAGAAGTTTACCAATAATAAATACAAAATATTAATAATAATAAAGACAAATTTGTTTTTGTAGCACAAATTCATTGCATTAATTTTGTGGCAACACATATTTTTCATTTTAATTACAACATAATATATATATATATATATAGTGATTTTCTAATCAAGAATCTCTTACCATATTAAAGTCAGAAATAAGATAAAAGACAAAACAACACATATGTTAATATGTTTTATGACAAAATACACTGCATTGAAGTATATATTTTTTTATCTGTTAACTTTTACCTTACACTTCAAATCTAAGGACACTTCAAATCCAAGGTGGGCAAAAGCTCAGTCATTTTCCTACAAATATTTGTACATAGTGACGCGATGGACTTTTGGTAAATTGTTTGGTGACTCGCCATTTGAAAACTAATGCGAAAATGTGCACATTGATACCCCACCAATGAAATTATGAGAAGAAAATATTTCTCTAGTGTCCACACATTTAAGACCACCATGCCCACAATTATTTAATTCATATGTTTTAAGAGTCAACTAATAAGCTTCTTCAATCACTTTTCATCGCTTCATTTTCACTACACAATAGACATAGGGCTAAAAAAAGAGGAAGCATGCATGGTCCTCTTATCCTATGTGTGAATTAAAAAGAACCAATCATTGTAAATGCTCTTTTAAAGTGTGTTTGAGATTTATTTCTGTAAGCCGCAATGCCGCTATTCTTAAAGCTTTTGATTCCTGCTTTGTTATATTAATTGACGTTCCACGAATGATGCTACTCTTCTGTGTAAAACTTTTTTTGTTTTTAATACTTTTATATTTTCATATTTAGTAAAAGATGGAGCATGACACTGTGTCGTTTGCAAACTTCTAACACCTCATTTTGTCCATGATGTTAAAATACATTATTGACAAAGAACAAACAATATTGAGAGGTAAATATCATAATCTGACATAAAATTTGATATTATTTTAACATTTGGTACACGTAAAAACTAACCATAATCAAATTGTCTTTTAAAATCCCACACTCAATAATATATTTTTTTCTTGTTACATTTTTTATATTGTTGATACAAAAAATTTGTCCATTCAATGATAATTTATTTAAGGTTGAAATATACTGTGAGAGAGCTTAATATTCTCGGTTTCAGTAATTTATCTATTTATGCCATCGGTTTGAGTTAGGTAAAAACTTAAGTATAACAAATGTAATAGAAAAAATGAGCTATTAAAAATTTACTTTCAATTGATTAAAAAAAATCTACGAGGAATTAACTTGTCAATTCATAGAGGTTAGGCTAATAAAAAAAAATAATCACGCAAAGGAGAAATCGCATTGAAGTAAAATTTCCACAAGAAGATTATTAATATTAGATCATGTGAAATTTATTTATCAAAGTTTCTCTATGCACTTTTTACTTTTATCACGGAACATTCTAGATCAATGCCGCCCAAGAGTAATATTATGTAAACGCGATTGTATTATGTTATAATTTAATTATTAATTATTCAATTGTTGACTAATTGATGAGCAATACTATTCTATAAAATGTTAAATTAAGTTACAATTCATGTACGCAACGCAATTGCCCAAGTATAAAATTTCAATGATTCTAAAATTTCTAATTTTGAAAAAGAAAACAAAAAAGAATTCAAAATTCGAGCGTAGAAGTTTCCGTTTTTTCTGAATTTAAAAAAGGTTGTGGACCAAGTTGATCAAGAATGGTACAATAGTATATTCTCCAATCACTATGGGATCGACTCGATTATATATTCTTTTTTTATTTTAATTAATGTGTGTAATATTCAAATACTTTCCTTTTAGAAGAAAAGTGAATAATTTTTTCTTAAATTATTTAATCAAAATTTAAAATTAAAGTATAGTCCCCAAAGATAGTGGAAATATATTCTAATTAAAATCGACAAAATTTCCACAAAATTGAAATTTCATTTGTGTTGGTGAGATAAGGACAGCGAAGCCATGATTGTGCACTAAATTTACGAGTTGACTCGGATCTACTCAGTCACCCCATCTCTAAAAAATAAATAAATTATTTCCAATAATTGAATTAGGAGTGGATGTACATAACCAAAATAACTAGAAATTTATTAAAATTCAATCTCTTTTATTATTGGATTTCTTCGATTCGAATTAGAATTTAATTCAAACCCAATTTTTTTTTTTTTGAGAATAACTCAAACCCAATTACATTAAAATAAATTTAATTTAGTGAAACCAATCATTAAAGTACATTAAAATAATTAATGATTTTTTTAATTGATTAAAATAATTAATAATTAATTAAAATAATTTAATTAATTGATTTTTTTTCTTATTTTATTGTCTTCGGATGCATTAAAGTACGCAAATTTATTGTCGGCGTATTTTGAAGTGATAAAATTTAATTTAATTTATTAATTGTCTTGCAAATGCCGGTTTATCTTTACGTAGTGAAAATAATTTTTTATGTGAAATTCTTACGTAAAGATGCTTAAGAGTTTGCATAATGTATACAAGTTGATAATGCTTCGAGCTTACTCAAGCACAAGTTGATTGTATGTCTTTAAGTATTTTTTTTATCTTTCATAAAAAATTTATAATTTACTCAAAAGAAACCATTTCTTTTTTTTAATCTCTGTTATGAATTTAATATAAATTGTTGAAATATCAGATAATTCATCATCAAAGTTCAACATTTAGAAATAATTTTATTGATTTACTCATAATTGAACTAAATCTTAAAGGGATAATAATATACAGATCCCTAATATTTTCAAAATCATAAAGAAGGCATAACTAATAGTACATGATATAAAGATCCCTAATTCTATAATTCGGGAGAAGGGATGCCTCCTCACAAAGGGGGTCGCAGTGATCAAGCCCAGGCGATTGTTTACCAAAAACACAGGTCTCCGCAAAGTCGTAAGACCATGTATGGGGGCTAACGCCTGCCTAGTGCCGGAAGGTCAAGGAAGTTGGTGACCTGATGACAAGAGAGCCGGCGACCGAAGCCCCAGTGAACGACGGCTGTAACTATAACTGTCCTAAGGTAGCGAAATTCCTTGTCGGGTAAGTTCCGACCAACACGAAAGGCTTAACGATCTGGGCACTGTCTCGGAGAGAGGCTCGGTGAAATAGACATGTCTGTGAAGATGCAGACTAAGATCCCTAATTCTATACCTCGACTAAGTTAATAAAATCAAAAAAATTCAAGTTGTGTTCTTGAAATTAAGGGAGTTATTTGATTTAAAGTCTTTCAATAATACTCAACTTTTGAAGTAATGTCTTAAATACTTTATTTATATAATTTTTTTTATTTTAAATAATAGTGTTTTAATCGAATTTTCGCTAAGATCCGATTCGAACGGTCAAGTGGCGGTTGTCCTCACCGGATCTAGGTTAAATCCGATTAAAACAAGTAAAATTTGTTATTTGGAGGGGGAGAACGGGCTAAGTTTGGATTGTAGGTTTAAGTGTGTATTTATGCTATTTGGGGCAAGAGATATAGTTGAGGTGATTTGGGAGGTGAGCCACGGTGATTTAAGAGGTGAGCTGAGGAGATTTGGGAGGTTAGCTGCGTGATTTGGGAGGTGAACTGTGGTGTTTTGAGTTTAGAATAATATAAAGAACTCTATGGAGTTAATTTAGAGAGTTAATATGGGAAGCTCAAGAGAGCTCAGGCAACAACTCTGGTGAACTCGAGGATAGCTCCAGGAGCTTAGTCGGGACTCGTGGTATAATTCAGGTGAACTTATAAAGGAAATGCAATCTAGACACCAAAATCATCATAACAAATAGGAAATAAGCATAAACAATAAAAAAACACAAGATTTTATGTGGTTCGGCCCTTAGGCCTACATCTACGGGAGTAGCTCATCTCCAATCCATTATATAAATGAAGTATTACATTATTTGCTTTACAATATGAATAAAACCT
The DNA here is from genome assembly GCA_030449835.1 of Clausena lansium. Classification (NCBI taxonomy): domain Eukaryota; kingdom Viridiplantae; phylum Streptophyta; class Magnoliopsida; order Sapindales; family Rutaceae; genus Clausena; species Clausena lansium. Next base: position 6,113,571 of record JASUUF010000369.1, read on the forward strand.
AATTAAAGGTTGTTTATGGTGAATAATAACATGAGGGAGATGTGGGTCTTATGGATATAAAAGAGTTCTCAAAGTGAAGAACAGGGAAAAAGCTTCTTTGGGAGATGAGATGGTCAAGATCTTTCATGGAGGAAGAAGAAGAGTTTTCTGAATCATGAGTTTGTTCTTCCTTTTTTATGTAATGAATTGGTTGTCTTATTTGGAGAAAACCTTGACCTTTATATAAGAGTGTTCCCGAGGGTATTTTGGAAATTTTGAACACGTGGCACTTGATAATTGGCTGTCCTCCCTCAGGTGAGAATATTTGGGTAATTATGTTTGTGGTCCCAAAATGTTGACATTTATAGGCTTGGGAGGCAAGAAAACATCTAGCCACCCTTTTGCCTCAAATATAGCCATGTGGTAGCCTCTCTAGCAAGTGGTCTTGCTGCATTTTGTTGCTTTGCAGATGGTGGCTAACGTGGCGTCATTCTATTACTCAGCAGAGAATCTCTAAAGCTATTGGCTCATTGTATTTAACCAAAAGTGAGATATTTTTTATTTCTCTCTTATGATGGCATGCACTGTTCACATGCTGGCTCTAACCACTAAAATTTGAGTTCCGATAATACCCCTTGATATTGGGAATATTTACTGAAACTGTTGTTTTTATTCGAGAGCTTAGCTCTATGAGCTATTCTGCCATTCAGTTGAACTAATTGATCTCTTTTGGCTGACTTCCTTGCCACGTGTCACTGAACCATTGGCCCATATCAGAACCCAGATTTTCCCCCAAACAAATAGCATTTTCGTTCGAGGAGACAAGAAGTACAATCACATATTCCTAATAATCATACATGATTTACAAGGACCACAAGTATAATAAAATAATTGGTTAAATCATATAAGTCTCATTGACATCTGGGAAGACAAGATGTGTACGAGAGATATCTTTTTTATCAATATCTCCATTAACAAATAATATGAACAGAATAAAGTAAAGCTCCTATAAAAACTAAAGAGCTCCTCTTAAGCTCTTTTACACCATCCTCCATTAGAATGGTTGGCTCTTTCGTTTGATAAGGTGATGGGGTCTTCCACGGAACTTAATCTTCTATGCCATGAAATCCTTCATCTAATCCTTAGTTACTTAAATCTATAGAAAATCCATGTCATTACACAAAAAATTCATAAAAATTTTTAAAATTACTACAAATCTAAACATTAATGGAAAAAATTCACCATCCATATAGATAAACTGAGAGGAGAGAGAATATCAACTAATATGACATTTTAATTTAATAATTTAAAACATTATAGTTTAGTTATTTTATTAAACTATAATGTTTACGGCGGGAGAAACACAATGTAAATCGTGCTTATGTTGATTTTCGTAAAATACAAGGACTCAGATGTTATTACCTCGAATTCCGAAACAAATTTTTTTAAAAAAATATAATTCCTAAACAATTTAAAAATTAAAATAAAACTCGTCCGAGTCACGCAACTCGCACCCTACAAACAAGGGAGCATATCCGAGATAATTTCAAAACAGCTACGAATTCGCTAATTACAAGCACCATTATTAATTCATTAATCTTCCATTAATCATAATCACAATAATTAAAAAAACAAAAAATGTAAATATTACCTCTGACCCAAAAAATAATAATAATAATAAATAAATAAAAATGCCCGAGAAAAAAAAGAACAAAAGAGAAGACCAATGCCAGCACAAACACAAAACTCAAACGCGACCAGTTGTGTCTCTGGTCGGTCTCCTTCTTCTCCTCCTCCTTCTAAATCTCTGATCTCTCTCTCGAAAACGCCGCGTTTCAGCTATTTACTTTCACTCGTTCACGTACAAAACATCGTAGTTTAATCTTTTTTTATTTACGTCCAAGTTAGCGAGTCTCATTGTAACTTTATATGATTGCTGCGGAGCTGTCTGTTAATAATAACAATACTAATATTTGCAGATTCAGTGAAGAAGAAAGATTGTAGCTTTTTTGTTCTTGCTTTTTTTGTTTTTGCCTTTTTTTTTTGTTTTGTTTTCGTTGTCGTTTAAAGAGAGAGAGCCCCACCGAGCTGAAGCTCGGGATCCCAAGTGCAATGGCAACGGAGAAATGGATGGATTGTACCCACCAATATAATCCTTGTTTTCTTCAAAAGTTTACACTTTATGAAACTCGCTCGGTAATTTTTTCCTCTTTTAGAAACTTCTTTTATTTTCCTTTGACTTGATTTATATTATATGGTAATATGTTATGCTCTTTGTAGCAAAATTTGATCTTGTTATGATTCTTTTTTATTACTATTATTGTTATTATTTTTGCTGCTAATGAGAAAATATGATGTGGGTTTCTGTTTTTATGTTTATGTGTTGATGATTTTGCATTGGCTGCAACTAACATGATAGAAAATACAGATTTTGACTCAAATTTTTCTTAGAGTTTTAAGGAGTTATGATTTAGTTTTGTTGTTGTGTTTAATTGTTGCATAGTGTTGATGGGATTTTTTTTTTATAAATTTTTTGGAAGCAGAATTTTTATATATGTGGAAGGTACAAGAAAACAAACTTGTGGAGTGTGTTAAAGATTAATCGGTTAGAGCCATCGGAACTAAACATTGTTGAAGATTCTGCAACATATTCAGATTTTGAATACTTTGACTTGCTGAGACGGATACACGAAGGGAACAGATCGACTGGTGGACTTAAAAAATTAGTTACCAAATGTTTTGGCATAGTTGGTATGTTATATTTGGAATATTTTCTTATTAATTATTATATTTTTTTTCTTTTTTTGGTATTTATGGTGGTTTTTCAATTGATTCAGGGTTTATAAAATTTTTGGAACCTTATTACATGTTGCTGATCACGGGAAGGAAGAAGATTGGTGTAATTTGTGGCCATGCTGTATATGCCATCACGAAGAGCGAGATTTTTCCAATTCCACATTCATCTGTGCTGAGCAATTTGGCTTATTCTAAGAATGAAAAAAGGTCTTTTGTCAATTCTGCATGTAAATGTAATATGTACTTGGTACCCATGAAGAGACGTGAACTTAGCATGAATGTCGTACATTATTCATTGTATTTAGATGAGAATTTGTGTCGTTGTCTGATTGTTTTACTTTTGTCAATAAAACTCTATTGGACTAATTGTCTGTGTTTTGGCATTCTTAAGTAGACGAGTTACACACTGGTGGAGGTAATCTCTGTTTCTACTTTCATTAGTATACCCTTAATTGTTTAAGTATTGGTGCGAGCTTCTGCTCTCTGGTAATTGCAGTTCGTCAACTTTTTATGTGAGATGTGAATACCGTCTCCTTTAAAGTTTCAGATTACTATATTCAATGTTGTTGCATCCTTCTTAGTTAATATCATTTATAGAGGCTATTTCCATTTCATGTCCTGCAAATGTGCAGGAGCAAACAACATTGCAGTAGGTGATGTTATTAGTAATTGTTGATTGAGGCAAGGTATCATTGTGGTTTGTGGGGGCAACGGTTTCTTTCCTTTTTGTTTTAAATTTATAGCTTTTTTTTTTAATTCTTTCGACTTTGATCAATGTATTTTACATGTTTTAACGTGCTTTGCTTTTCTTTCCATCCGTCTTTTTCTTGTGATGTATAGATACAAGAAGCTCCTCAGCTCTGTGGATCTTACGAAGGACTTCTTTTTCAGCTACTCATACAATATCATGAATAGTCTTCAAAAGAACTTGTGTAATAATGGGACAGGACAATCACAGTATGAATCAATGTTCGTCTGGAATGATTTCTTGACTCGTGGAATTCGGAATACTCTCAAGAATTATCAATGGACTGTTGCATTAGTATATGGCTTCTTTAAGCAGGTATGGTATGTTTGACGGGTATTGTTTTTCAATTAATCTCATAAATGCTAGAAGCAAATAAGAAATTAATATTATGATATTTTTCTGAAGGTTATTGTTTCTTCATCTTTCTATGTTGTGGTTTACCTATGGAGTCAGAGTCTCATGGCTGAACTTGCAGGTTCAGGGTTTTATTTCTTTGCAAACTTATTTGAGTATTCATTTTAGTTGCCGTTAATTTTTTTTTTTTTATGTTCATCTTTCTATGTTGTGGTTTACCCATGGAGTCAGAGTCTCATGGCTGAACTTGCAGGTTCAGGGTTTTATTTCTTTGCAAACTTATTTGAGTATTCATTTTAGTTGCCGTTAATTTTTTTTTTTTTTGGGTGTCAGATTGCTTTTTGTCTTACCCTTAATACTTACTGTTTATTTACCATATATTACTCTTTATAGAGCTGCTGAAGTTAGGTTTTTTTGTATGCTGTTTGTCGATGGAATTCCTTTTTCAAGTGTTTGTAGGAGTTGGGATATTGACAGAATGCTTTTCGTTTGGTTGATCCGCTTTGCTTGGAAGATCGATTGAACTTTTCAATAATTTATATGCTTGGCTTTCTCTCCTTTCAGAATTTCTTTTCAAAAATGTTTTTCATTTAATTAACCAAAGAGATTTAAAGTTTGATATGATAGTTATGGTTTCATGCTTCATTATCCAGGAGAACTTTTCAGTAGCTGGGAGGGACTTCAAGTTCACTCTCATTGCAAGACGCTCACGGCATTATGCTGGCACAAGGTGTGATAATTTATTGTTAGCAAATAATTTGTGTAAAAGATCAAATCCACTCTTCCTGATTTTATGCCGACAGATTACTTGGAAGGATCAGTTAAACAGTCGATTCGATGTTTTCATTTTTATTTGATCCTCCTAGAAGACCTGGATTTCTATGTTACATTTATATTGAAGATGCAGATTCTATTCTATTTGCGATATTTTATCTTTTCTCTGCTTCTAGCTGAGCTTATGGCTAATAAGATTTTCACTTCGATTATCTCTTATTATATAGATATTTGAAACGTGGTGTCAATGAGAAGGGTAGAGTAGCTAATGATGTCGAGACAGAACAGATTGTGATTGAAGATGCTCCTGAAGGATGCCCAATGCAAATCAGTTCTGTTGTACAAATCCGTGGATCGATCCCACTTTTCTGGTCTCAGGAGACATCATGGATGAATATTAAACCTGACATTATATGTAAGCTTTTGGTACATTATCTCACTACCCTCGATTTGTAAATCTCATGAATTTTTGCTGATTTTTTCTTTTTGTTTACAGTATCAAAGAAGGATAAAAATTATGAGGCCACTAGACTTCATTTTGAAAATATTGCAAAGAGATATGGAAATCCTGTAATAGTTCTGAATTTGATTAAGGTAGGTTTTCTCCAGTAATTGCGGGACCCAACCATTTTGCTTTCCTATGAGCATACTGTCGCAGCTTTCTTCTATCTTAACTCAGTTCTGACCTGCTTTAACTTCATCATTTCCCTTTTGGCTGCTATGTTGGGTGACTTACAGACCAATGAGAAAAAGCCTAGAGAAACCATTCTTCGTGCAGAGTTTTCAAATGCTATTCGGTTCATTAATAAAGATTTGCCAAAGGAGAATCGCCTAAAATTCCTTAGTTATGATCTCCAGAAGCACTCTAAAAAGTACAATGGCTTCCCTTGATTATACAAATTATTTTAAATTTCCAGTTATTTGAATGGTTACTTACATGAATTGATCTTAATTGTTTTATCAGAGCAATAAATGCCCTGTCAATTCTAGGCAGAGCTGGAGCATATGCATTAAGCTTAACTGGCATCTTTTGTTGTCAAGTGGCACCAAAGCCTGAGGGATTGTTGAATTTATCTTGCGTTGAGTAAGTTCCAATCAGAATGCCATTGTTTAATTTGATTCTTTTGTCGTTTTCAAGCACTGGAGAGTAATGATCTTGACTTCTTGTGTCAACGTTGAATGATAATGTAATATTCCATCTTAGGTCAACCTTCATATTCTATTCCAAATGGTTATTTCTACCAACTTGCTTTAAACTTAATCAAAAATAATAATGATAATAATAAATGGTTGTGATTTCTTTGGGAATAACAGCCTGTTCGTTACCTTACTTAATAAGCATCCTTGTGTTTTTCTGCTTAACATTCTTTCTTATTTTGCAATGTCATGGCATCACCAACGTATACAGGAGAAGTGATGATGACCGCCCTCCTCAGACTCTCTCCCACAAAAATGAGGATGCTGAGACTGTAGACACAGATGTGAGCAGTGGCAGCAATGTGCCGAATGCAAATTTCTCTATCAAGGTACCAATCCTGCAAAAAGGTGTGCTAAGGACAAATTGCATAGATTGTTTAGATCGCACAAATGTGGCCCAATACGCATATGGGGTAGTGGCTCTTGGGCTTCAGCTACAAACTTTAGGACTTGTCAAATCCCCAAATATTGGTCTAGATGACCCTTTGGCTAAAGATTTAATGGGTATCTATGAGACTATGGGTGACACTCTAGCTCTACAATATGGTGGATCTGCTGCACATAACAAGGTAGTCCTTGTACATGTTGTTTTGGTTATGGAGAATATTGATAAATTGTTGCTTGTGTATATGTTAACAAGATTCTAACAAAATTCATCTGTTTTTCATTTCTCATTGATGATTCCAAACAGATATTTTGTGAACGGAGAGGTCAATGGAGAGCAGCGACTCAGTCTCAGGAGTTTTTAAGAACTCTTCAACGTTACTACAGTAACACCTATGTTGATGCTGAGAAGCAGAATGCAATTAATGTGTACGTTAAATGAAAGCATTCTTTTTGACATCAGTATTAGTGTCTATAACTGAAATTTAAGCAAATGTATTGCATCAATTGATACCAGTTGCATAGGCATGGGTGTAATATAACCTCTAATTAACCGCTTGGCTTGATATTTGAGCAGATTCCTTGGTCACTTTCAGCCACAACATGGTAAACCGGCCTTGTGGGAATTGGACTCGGACCAACATCACATTATTGGGATTCATGATCCTAATGTTATTGAGAGTGCAAAGTACCGGTCATCATTCTTAATACCAACATTGTGTTTTTAAGATCGACTAAGTTATTCTCATGGCCACTTTAAATTATGTGTAGGTCATTCTTCAAGAGGTCTCTTTCGGATGGTAATATTCTCAGTGAAAGTGACTCATGTCTGATGGCTTCAATTGTCGGACATAATCAACCTTTGTCTGAAAGGGAGCATAGAGGCACAAGGGGTCTTTCGGAGTCTACACCAGAGATCTCATCTTGTGAAAGTGATATATTGTTTCCCAGGTCTGCTTAAATATCCTTCCTATCCAAATTCGGAAATTAAGAAATGCTTGCAATGCATTCCACTGGACTGACTAAATGTTGTATGTCTGTTTAGGTATACACCCTCAATGCCTTGGCCGAAGCACTTTCAACACATAGAAGAGGACCAATACCTTGAGTTTGATCCCAACTGTTTTGATGAACATGGGGATGCGTGTAGCTTTACAAACTTTCTTGATTTAGATTGGCTTTCTTCATCAGGAAATTCTTGTGAAGAAGATATATGTGACAGGTAGCTCCAGTGGACCCTCATAAAAGCATGTAATCTCAAATTATGCATTTAATTTAAGCCAACATATTCGTTGATGTCTAGTCTAATATTTTTCAAATTATGCAGGTCAGTTGCAAGTGATTCAGGTTCCAGCCTAAAGGTCAGTATTTTAAACTTATTATTGCGAAAGTAATTCATTTTACAAACATTCCAGTTCATAAAAGTGAATTCCCGATGTTAATCCACTTTTTTCATATCCAGGGAAGGGAACCAACAGCAACTGAGCGTGCGAGCAACAATGTGTTGAAATATGATCAAAAGTTTGTGCAATGGGTAATGGATGGGGAGTTACTGTGTCATTGAAGTTCATTGCGGCAAGTGTTCATATAGAACTTTTCCCCTAACCTTCATCAGAGTCAACAACCCATCTGAAGGATGGTGATTGCGTACAGAAAATAAAGCCGGGGAGCAATTTTGGGTTTAATTCTGGGGATCATTGGTGACCCGTGACAGGTAGCATTATTTAACCATGGAATTTTGTAAGTGCAGCACAAGGGTAAATAGCTAATTCATTTATGAGCTCTCGTCCATAGTTTTTAACCTTGTAAATAGTTTACAATTCTGCAATTAGAGCTCCAATTAAGAGTACTCAGGTCATAGGTTCTAAATACTTGTCCACCATGTTTATATTTTCTTCTGGTTAAAACAGATTAATCTCAATGCTCAGTAATGAAGTATTGCAAACTAATCTCTTCCATCCTTGGATGTTACCATCAAATATTATCAATTCAAGAGAAGATGGCAATAACTCTCTTCTAGGATTTAGCTTCCTAAAAATCTCTATTAAGTAATTATAAATTTCAAGATGCAGAGCCCAATTGGTAACATTATGTAAGATGGCCCTGTTATCGGCTCCAAAATCTACGGTAATAATTTGCGATGAAAAATTTTCACACGACGATGAGGTGACACTTTATATGCATTATGTTTTATTAAAGGTGTGTTTGGGATTAAAGTTATGTCTGATTAAAGGTGTACTTGAAATTAAGGTTATGTCTGATTAAAAGTGTGTTTGAAATTAAAGTGCTGTAACTTTTAAGTTATAATTGTTGTTAAAAAAAAAAAATTGTCTATAATTATAAAATAAAAATTAATAGTATGCAGTAAATATAATTTTTAAATAAAAATTTTGACAAAATTATTAAAAATATAATATATTTTTTATTATACAAATAAAAAATTATATCAACATAATTTTCAGCATTTACCAAACACTTTAATATTATATCTTTTAAATTACAACATATCCTCAATAGCAAATGCACCCTAATTTAATCTTCAACACTAACTAGTTCACAAAAGTCTAAAGTTGCTCGCTTTGAATCGTGTAAGATTGTTTGCTGCTTGGGGAATTTTGAATTTGTAAAACCCCATATCAATCAATAAACTTATGTGCTTTTACTTGGCTTATTATCCACGTTATGAAGGGACTCTGATCGCGTAAAACAAAATCATTCTTCTGACTTTCGATAACATAATCCTAAATAAACTAGAAATTCTTATCCAGAATTATATGATGAGCTGACTAAATTTCAGAGAAGATGATCTTTGAAATCCCAGGCTCCAAGCATCAGACTCGCAAATACCAGTATTGAAAGATAAATTTAGGTGACTTGACAATTTTAACATAACAAAATATTAGGTACTCCAAGATACCATCATCATCAACAAAACCTAATTTCTCAATGTCTAGAACTAAACTGTGCCCCAAAAAAAAAAAAAACCAAAAAAACATAGTTCTTTGCTGAACATAAATAAGTTCAAAACTAACACATTGTTGTAGACAAAAAAGGCTTGAAATGGTCGAAACAATACTCTCTCAAAATAAGATTATTCCCAGCCAGTAGCTGGTGGAGCAGTAACATCAGTAGCTGTAACTGGTGCCATTGGTGGTGGAGGCACTGCATCCCATCCATCACCAGCCAAAGGAACTGCACCTGCAGCTGCCACAAGTGAAAATTCATAAGCATGCACACACTAACAAAGTAATAGCAACCAAGTACTGTAAGAATTTAGAATAGGAGGATCTAGATAACATCTGATTCCATGTAACAGCAAGGGTCAATATCTAACCTTCTGGGTAATAGGGAACAGGAGCAATGGGCTTCTGAACTTCACTACTGGGCCACTGAGCATCAGCTTGGGTAGGCCATTGATCACTGGTAAGATTCATGTTGTACTCAGTAGCCACATTTGGATAATCAATAGCAGCAGTTTCTTCTTCTTCAGCCTGCTTGGTTTCTTCTGGCTCCCTGTAGAAGAACAGATCAACCTGCACAAAGAAAACATAAAAGTCAAATGACAAAAGTAGGCAAACAGTTAATGATAGAGAAGAAGATCATTTAAATCATTTAAATTGCAACTTCAAAGAGATCAAGAAGATTCACAAATCTAAAAAGCAAATTGTTTTTTCGAAGACATTTAACATTTATTTACCATCACATCCCACTTGTGGCCAGGACGAATAGTGCCACGCATCTGGAGAACCATTCTAGCCAAAAGCCAGAAGAGACAGCCAATGCTGTGTTTGCCCTTGTTATTAGCAGGAATGCCAATATCAACATAACGCATAGGTGAGTCAGTGTCACAAAAGGCAATGGTGGGAATGTTTCCAAGAGCAGCTTCCTTAATTGGCTGCAAAAAGATTATAATACAATTCAATCATCAGTACAAACATGCACCACCAGCGCATGCAAGAAATGACCAATTAGCAAAAGACAGAACAGCTAAAATAATATAAAAACAAAAGAACTAGACATATAGAGGACAATGCTTACCTGATGGTCAGTTCGTGGATCCGTGAGAATGAGAAGACGGGGCTCATTGAATGATGTTTGCATTTGATTGGTAAATGTACCAGGAGTGTGCCTGCCAGCAATGGCATGGGCGTGAGTGTACTTTGCAAACTTCAACACAGCACGCTGACCATAGGGCCTAGCTGATTGAACAATAATGTCCCCGGGATTTTCAATAGATACAATAACCCTGGCCGCCATCTGTAGCTTCTCCCAGGTCTTGCCAAGATTGATAATATAAATTCCTAAGTACCAAAAACATGGAATCAGAAAACAGATTAAGAATTCAGTAATCCATCCAATAAATTCCAACAACTCTTAACCTAGCAGCCAATTTCCTTGCCATCCATATGATTTGCTTAGTTAATCATAATCGCACCAATCCATGAACCAAATTTAACATTTTAGACTGATATAAAATCAAAGTAATCCAAAACAGAACCATTGCAGTTTTAAATTTCAAAAATATGTATCACAGCAATTTAAACCTCAGAAATTTGTTTCTAGCTATCAATTGAATATGGCCATCACTCAAAATGAAAAACCATCATCTTCTTTCACAATCCTTAATTTCTAGGACTCCAAAATGAAAAGTAAACATAGAGTGATGACTACTAATCTTCCGTGTTTGGATCACACAAGCATAATTAACAGATCATCAGGACATAAACGAACATTACAATCCCTCATAGATCATCCATCGATTCTCGCACTTTCATACACAGCAAACATGCTGTTGCCAGTACAGTACAGAAAATCACAGAACCGAAATCATAAACCCTAGACAAACATTAGACACAAAAAAAAAATCTCAAGTTAATACAAAAATCTCCATATATTCAATGTATTACATACAACTCCAAATCCAAAACCATAACCAACCCCCAAAAAAAACACTTCACAAATATATAAACATACACATTACTACTAAAAATTTCAGCAGATCACAGAAAATAAACAACCCAGATGAAAAAAATAGAGTTATTAAGAAAACGAACCATCGTTTCGGCGCTTGAACACGTAGCGTTCCATTTGGAAGTCACAGTTCTTAGTACCCAAATGAACTTCAGCGGCCAACATCATCTGAATGTCAGCCTCTTTCTGAGAGAGCTGCCTGGGGGCCGTTGCCGTTCCAGTCGCCATCTTTGTTCCTTAAAACCTGCGAGAGAGAGCTGAGACTCGTAGTACCGCTGGAGACTTGGAGTTGGTCTGCTCGCTCGCTCGCTGTGATAAGAAGAAAGCGAAGTAACGCTGGCGTTCATTTTATATAGTTACTAGGGCAACAAAAACCCTAGTTTCCATTTGCCCCATTTTCTGGAAACGGGCGGGTAAACAAAACCCACCCAGCCAATTCAGCCCAACCCAGGTCTTAAAGGACTAATTAACATTTGAGTCCTTCCTTTTTGTTAAAATTATAAGTATCCCATGGTTTGCAAATTTTTTACACCGTCGTACAGTTGAATTTCGTTAAAATTTGTTAATAAAGTCCAATAATTTGATTGTTGTAACCCTAAAATCAATTTATCTAATGGATTAATTTGTTTCAAAATTGTAAGAGTATAACAGCGGAATGATTAGTTTTATTAAGAGGATTATAGAAATTTTTATTTATTATATAGTTTCTCATATCTTTAAATGGACCATTTTTTGTTGTGACTGTAACACAATAGGGACTCATTTAAAAATATTTCGCAAACCATACTCTTTTTAAATTGTTCTACTAAAAGTTAGGGATCTAAAACTTCTCTTAGCGATTGGCAAAGTGGTGAAATTATGTTAAAAGAAAATAAAAAATAGTAATACTATACTTCTCAAGTATTACATATTTGTTAAAAGTATTGATGTCCTATACAACTGGGTTTTAGTCTTTTAGATTAAATTATTGTATTAACAACTTTAACATACATTATTTAAAAAAAAAAAATCAACATGGTCTTCTTTTCTGGGCATAAGGCTATAAGAAGGATAATATCATCCATAAAATAAGTTTGGTTTTATTCCTTTGTTCAGATGGACTGTTTAGTTGTTTTTCATATGAAAGAAAGAAAAAAGGTTATTTTTCTTTTAATATATCATTTTTTTCCTTTTAATTGAAATACCACGCATATTTTTAAATAGTAGGAAAATGTGAACATATAAAAAGTATATCATTCTTTTGGTTACCATTAGTAGTAATAATTTGTTTGAAATATGTGTAAAAATTAACACAAATAATTCATGTTCTCTTTTTCATGGAACTTTAATTTATTCACAGGTTATAAATTTCTAAATACCACAAATTTGAGCGGCAATTTTATCCTCACTTAAATGTTATGTTTCCGATTTTCTAATGTATTATGGATGAAGAATAAAATTATACAATTTATATAGGTATATATATAATATCCCACCTCATCATTAATTTTATCATTGTTATTATTATTATTTACTTGGAGTCTTTTCAGAGTCTTATTCTTTGGTGAGAGTAAAATAATTAATGTATCTTGACAAAAATGTAAACAAATCATATTAAAATATTGGAGAAAATTAAATATACTTTCTTATTATTTATACGTCTGCTCAGGCTGTTGCTATTAACGAGAATGTCACATACACGGCCGCTATAAATAATAATGCTGTAGATTTCACATGCAGACAACCTCAAAAACTTGTCCAAAAAAGGCAATACAAAGTTTACCAATCTATTTTCATGGCGTGTAAGAAGGAGAAAATTTTTCTATTTGCATGGCGTCTAAGAAGAAGGAAAATTTGAAGAAATGGTTCAATGGACATGAATACGAGAAGGCCATTACAAAATAAAAGCAATAGAAAAACTTTAAGAATGTCTTCAAAAATTTATGTACCACAGTAGATAGACTTGTCCACTATCAAAAGCAGACTATTTGTTTGAGGTATACACTAAGATTACAAATCTATATCAATCATCAAACCACGTGGATGATGAATAAAAATTTGTTTGATGGTACGGTAGATTTACATTATACATATTTTTTTTATACTCATATTATAATCAAACTACCGCTGATATTACATTAGACTACTACGAATATTTACAATCAGGCTATTATTAAGGCTAGTTTATATTAAATAATATAAAGGCATTGCCAATATTTTTATCTTTACTAATATTCAATCGACGTTTACTTCACTTACATTTCGTAATAAAGAAGACCGTCTCCACTCAATTATGAAATTTCATAATTAAGAAAGGACTTAAGCCCCAAAAACCAAGCGGCTTGCATTTTACACATCTATTCATTGATATTTTATTGGAAATATCACGATCAAAGAAAGAGTTTAGGAAATTGACTGTGGCAGGTGTTTAGGAGGGAGGTCTATAACTTGTGAAACAGATAAAGTAAGTTTGTAAAGTATGAAGCGAAATTCATACTTTTGGTAGAGAAAGATGCAGTGTTTAAAATGTTAGCACAACCTAAAATTTCGTAAACGTATAAATATATAATTATTACGGGTTGTATACTCGTTACGACAACTAAATACTTTATAAAAAGACTCAAATATGAATTGGATTTACCAATGTTTTGATTATTTGATTGCAATCACTTGTGAATTAGTGATGGATGACCATCCAACTGAATATTTACTTATGAATTAGTGATAGAGGATCATCTCAATGATCCCAACAAGTACAAGAAGTACCAAATAAGCGTAAATCAAACATATCCCAAAATAGAACACTTGACTGCACTATTCTAAATAGGCTGCCACTCATAACTCATTAAACAATCAATCATTTACGATTAAAACAAAATGAAATTACAATCATAGTCATGTCATTAATCATCCTTATTTCTATTGAGGTTAATTTTGGATTACTCCTTGTGAATTGATTATTTTCAAATCACTTCTTTACTTTTGAAAACCTCAATTTATCCGCTATTTTTGTTAAGAAGATAAACACAATTTCATCAACCCATGCCCATTTTCTCCTTATCTTTTGAACAAAAATAGGGGTAATTTGAGGTTTTGAAAAGTAAAGGGTAATTTAAAGATAATCAATTTATGAGGAAGGCAATTTGAAATTTCTTTTATCACTATTATTATTTTATGAAAAGAAGAAAAATTGGGCCCATTTTGGATTTGCTTTTAAGAGACTCAAAAGTGATTTTTTAAGCTAAAAATTAATTTAGGCATTTGGTAAATTTTTTTAAAAAATCACTTTTGACAAAATCACCATATCCTATAACAGATTTTGAAAAACAGAGGAGGAGTATCTTTTAAAAATATAATTATGAGAATAAGTTTTATACTTAATATAATTTCATATATATCCTCAAATATATTAGAAAATTTTAAAATATCCTTATTCAATGGGAAAAAATCATCAAATTTAAAGAGATTAATATTAATACCAATTATATTGAGATAATAAAACAAAAAAATTAACAAAATAAAAATATTCATTTTAGTTATCAATTATTATATATACACAGTAAAAATATGTTATATATACATGTTTACAAGTGTATAAATAAATTTTATTTAATATCATGTCCATTTTTAATCATTAACATTTTTACATCAATTTTACTATAAGATTTTTCAAACACATACTACTGTTTTAAAAACTCAAAACACTTTTAAAAATAAATTTAACTAAATATTTAACTGATTTATTTAACACTGATTATTTATATAGCATAGTTAATAATAATTATTTTAAAAATTACAGTATTATTAAACCGGCCATCAATCTTCCTTATAACGTAGTGTACACTACCTTTGGGTTAGTGGGCCTTAGAACACGGGGCCAACCCAGCCCGCATACAGATTACTCCGGCAGCCCAGTTCGGTTGACACTAAAGAGACGTGGAAGTGGAACGCAGCCGTTTCCATACTCTTGACGAACAATTTTGGAACCCTAAACCTCTCTTTAAACCCTTTGTCTGTGCATCATCACCTCGACAGAAGCAAGAATGTCTGGTTCAAAACCTTCAAAAACCAAAAACAAAGAAGACGTAGAGCGCTTGAAATCGGACATAGCTTCCTTTGCTTCCTCTTTAGGTTTGTCTTCTGCTTCTGCTGCTTCCTCTGGCTTCAATGATTCTGATTTTCGCAAAACTGGCCCAATTAAACCCCAGAAAAAATTATCGAAAAGCAATGAAAAAGCTAACTCTCAACAAGACCCCAGTAATACCCAGAAGCCAAATACCACGAAATTCAATAAAAACAATAAAAAATCAAAGCCTGATAAAAATTTTGTTAAAGCCCAGAAGCATACTGATAATGAAAAAACTCATTTTGAGCAAGAGTTGGGGAAGAAAATGGAAAAATCCAACTCAAAACCAGTGCCAAAGGCGCCAGTTTTGACACTTGAGAGTGGTCCCAATCACGATAAGTACAAGAAAATGCCGAAGCTTCCATTGGTGAAAGCTGGCAATCTTGGGGTGTGGTATGTTGATGCTAAAGAATTGGAGGATAAAGTGCTTGGCAGTGAAGAGAAGAGTAATAGCAAAAGAGTGGTGGATTTGAAAGATGCGGAGAGGAAGAGAGAGTTGGGAGAGAGGCTGCTGTGGCAGTATGTGAGTGATTATGAAGGATCAAGAGGGCAAACTGGGGATATTAAGATGTTGTCTGCCACGCAGAGATCGGGGACTGCTGCTGATAAGGTGTCTGCGTTTAGTGTTATTGTTGGGGATAATCCAGTGGCCAATTTGAGGTCGCTTGATGCTCTTTTGGGTATGTTTTGTTATTTCACCACATTTTATTCACAGTTGTAAGGTTACAAAATTTAAGAAGCTTCTGGTCTGCTATCTCTATTGCCTGTTTAAAAATTGTTGGAGGTTCAAATCTATGAGCTGGGTTTTTCTATTGTTTGTACGTTGCAGGAATGGTTTCATCAAAAGTGGGAAAGCGACATGCATTAATGGGGTTTGAAGCATTGAAAGAACTTTTTGTTTCAAGGTCAGCCCTTCCCTCTCTTCTCTCTAAATTCAATATGGAACTTGGGAAATCAGTAAACAGTTATTGTTTTGTGGCATCCTGATAAGTGAGGGCTTTGTTATGTGAAATGTGCTCAAGATTAGTTCCTCTGATTGCCACTTGTGTTTCCCTTTCATATTGCTTTATTTTATAGCATCCCATGATTGAAAAGTGCAAAAGTGAATATTTGAGTTAGTGGACAGAACCAATTCTAATCATAAATGCTGCTTCTCCATTGACTGATGCTTGTGGCTTATTTACTAGTTAAATGCTTCGGTGCTGCATTTAATTGTGATTTATACTGTTTTTTTTCCAGTTTATTACCTGATCGTAAGTTGAAGACTCTTGTACAGCGGCCACTAGATAATCTCCCTGAGACAAAAGATGGTTATTCTCTTTTACTTTTTTGGTATTACGAGGAATGCGTAAAGAAGAGGTATTTTCGGCATCTCTTTCTTTCTTTTTGTGCTACTATCAAATTTTTATATTTTTTAACTTTGATAAAGAAATCAAATTTTACAGAACTAATCTTTTGAGTATTATTTTTATCTATCCCCGTTTACCATATTGCCTGGTTTGTTCTTAGACATAGATGCATAGGATCTATATGTTTAAATCAATTCTATGAACAACTGGCAAATGGGAATTGAATGACTGAAGCGTTATGTTGGATTTTCCTAAGGAGTTGAATGGAATAGGGGATTGATTTCTCTTGTTTATGCCTTCATGGTCATGAGGATTAATGAAGTTCATGTTGAGACATAGAAGTTTATGTTTCTATTGAGTTTCATTTGAATTATCTTTTATGAATATGATGATAATTAGTGCTGTTTGCTTTTAAAGAGGAATATAGTTCTAAGAAGATACTCAATTGGTTTTTAAGAATTTACCTGATTGCAGCCCACTTTGTGCCATATCAGAGCCCGTTCTTAGATTTTCTTTGCAAACTGTTGCCTGCATCATATGTACTAATCTAAGTTGGGCTCTACTCATTTTGCAGGTATGAACGCTTTGTTCTTGCACTTGAGGAGTCATCAAGAGATGTGCTACCTGTACTAAAAACAAAGGCCTTGAAGGTTAGCTACAGAACACATCTGTATATGTGTGTTTATCCGTATGTATGTACATATGTATTTCGACATGATAGCGTTTGGCTAAAATGTGTTGTGTACTGGTTTCGCTTTTAGACAGTTTATGCCCTCCTTACAAGCAAGCCAGAGCAAGAGCAAAGATTGCTTTCTGCTCTAGTTAATAAAGTAAGTTTCAATTGAATTTTTCCCTGTGTCTGAAAATATTAGTCACTTAGGCTAGTGCTTTTACTATAACCTCCTGGAACTGGTTTTATGCCTATTCTTATGTTCTGATTACTGACAGCTTGGAGATCCCCAAAATAAAGGTGCATCAAATGCTGACTTTCACTTATCAAACCTTTTGGCTGATCACCCAAATATGAAGGTATACCTAGATTGTGAATTCTTATTCTATGTCAATTGAAGTTTTTGACGCCAACGCAATTGTGTTTGTTTTGCCAATTGCTTTATCCCATCTGTTATAAGCTTGGACAAATAGAAACTTCATGTTAGTTGGAGAAGTTGATATTAAATTCCTAGTGGGTAGGATCAGTTTGCATTGGAGTTTTTATATCTTGAATCTAGCTAGATATCCCATATCAGAGCCAGCTTGCTTGGGCAGTAGGAATTTGACAGCTGAGAAGTTGTTTGCTGGCTGGTAAAGGTTAATTTGGAAATTTATAGAAATGCTTTTTGGTTCTAAAGGAGAATTCTATTAGTGGACTGTTTACCCTGCTTTCTGCTTTAACATTCGCATTGTAGAGAAGAAAGATGGAAACTAAGTTACACTTTTGTTTAATTTTGTATATATAACATAATATCTGCTTTCCTACCACATTTTCTTAGACATCTGAACAACATGCTTAATCTTTGTTATATTTTCTCATTCTTAAAAAAAAAAAAGCTTCCTCTTAGATTCAGTTTCTGGTAGATCATCTCTATTAGAAGTCTATCGTTATTTCAAATGGGCATCAAGCAATTTGCAAAACGGTGGTGAGTTTATACTGTATAGTCATAAATCATAATAATTAAGAACATCTTTTTTTGCAGGCTGTTGTAATAAATGAAGTGGATTCTTTTCTCTTCCGGCCTCATTTGGGATTACGAGCAAAGTACCATGCTGTAGGTTCAATCATTTATACTTAAAATAAATTAAGTGTCTGGTAAAATTTGGATTATGCTTGTTGATCCTACCACCTTTATATCCTGAGAGTGTATTTTTCCAATCTGTTGGCTTCAAACATTTTACTAGAATTTTGATTTATTTGATGTTCAAATTATCCTGTTGAGGACAATATTATTTTTGCATAATGGTTAAAATGGGCATCATGTCTATCAGAAGTCTTCGCTTCTCATGTGCTAAACTAATTATGATCATCTGGACTATAAATTAATTGATTTTTAGACTATTTCTGTTCTAGATTCTTGGTTTTTTGTTCCCCCTTTTTTTCTATGACTAGTATTGACTTTGTTTAACCTGCAATGATTGTTGATCTACTCACATATGCAGGTTAACTTCTTGAGCCAAATTCGTCTTAGCCATAAAGGAGATGGACCAAAGGTGGCAAAACGTTTGATAGATGTCTATTTTGCATTGTTTAAGGTATTTTTGGACTTTCAATGCATTTTGTATTTATGTGTTTTTCTGTCACCTTCTATTTTCTGATAAGCTTTGCGCTTCTCTTCTACATGCACCCTGTTCTGTTTAATTAATTTTATCAAATTATCTGAACATTCTATCTTTCATGAATGTAGGATCCTTTCTACTGAGGGTTTGCATAGTTACAAAATCAAAATCCATCTAACTAGATTAGATTGTCTGAGAAATTGAAGTAGTCACAAAATGATTTCAGGTATTAATCACTGAGGCAGGTGTGGGGGATAAGATGGGTAAGAACAGCAAAACCAGGAATAAACAAGTTTCTACTTTCTCAAAGAAGAGTCAACCAGAAATCTCACCAGAATCTCACATGGAACTGGATTCTAGGATTTTATCTGCTCTTCTGACGGTCAGTATAGATCAATTCCTTTCACTGCAGAGGTTACAGCATATATGACAGTAAAAGAATTGCTGAGCTTATTGGCTTTTCTAACATTACTTGGAGGTTTTCTGACTGCAACATCATCTGTACAGGGAGTTAACCGAGCATTTCCTTATGTTTCAAGTAATGAAGCTGACGACATTATTGAACAACAAACACCAATGCTCTTTAAACTGGTAAAAGCTCAAGGGCTTACTAGTTCATTATTTTTATTTTGCAACATAATTCTCTCTAGTGATGTGATAGGTCTGTTCATTGATTAGCATTATTGTTATCATGACACTAGATTTCAAAATAAATATATTATGCAGGTTCATTCAAAAAATTTTAATGTAGGAGTTCAAGCGTTGCTGCTTCTTGATAAAATTTCATCCAAGAATCACATTGTCAGTGATCGGTTTTACCGTGCCTTATACTCCAAACTTCTGCTTCCAGCTGCCATGAATTCTTCTAAGGCAAGTAAATTGGGTTCATGTACATTTTATGTTTGAGGACAATTGAGAGCTTGACCATGGAATGTAATTGGTGCCTTTTCCTTTTCTTAATCATGCACCATGCAATGCTATTGCCATTTTAAGAATTAATTAAATGCATGCTTCTATCTTTCAGGATGCAAGACTTTCTTTTACCCTTCAAACAATTGATTTCTGATTTTTTTACTTTTGGTGGCATTGAAATATTACTTCTCATTTATAGTATGTTATCTTGAATATCTTTTACTTCACTTGAGAGTCTTTGCAGGCTGTTTAAAGTTCTTTAATATGCTTGCCTACTTCGATTGTCATTAAAATCTAATGACCATCCACGTTTTGCCCACATTTTTCCCATATGTGCATTTCTATTGTTTTCGCTTTAGCTTTTAGAACTTCAATTAGAGGCGATGAAAGAGCCGAACCAAATGAACTTCTACCACTTCTTATCTCACAGGCCCAAGGGGGTACAATCTCTTGATGTAGCATTGCCTTTATGTTCACTGATTACCTTCAACATTTTCCAACCTGAATTCCTCATTACTCATTCACGATTTTTATTATCAGTTGATTTAGCAGAGAGTTCTAGTGAGCATGTCTGTTTTCAAAGGTTCCATTGCCTCTTTTTTAAGGCTATTTACATGGTATCTTTTTCAGGCAGAAATGTTTATTGGACTTCTTCTCAGAGCAATGAAGAATGATGTAAATTTGAAGCGAGCAGCCGCCTTCTCAAAGCGTCTATTGCAGGTTATTTATATCCTTCATTCTCTCTTTCTATGCCTCTTTCCTTTGAAGATGCTTAGATAGCTTTCCCAGAATTTTACCGTTTTTAATTTTGTTATTGGTGCTGCCTAACTGAATTTTGCACTGTTTGCTTCTTTGCCTTCTCGACAAAGTTAGGTTAACGTGTGCTAATTTAGGGTTCACACATTCCTTGTTTTTTTCGCTTCGCTTGGTTGCTATCAATTAATAAGGGTCTGCATTCCTTTTCATATAAATGAACTTGCACAAGGGATTTGCATATGAGAGAACTACAGCTTTTCAGTGTTCTGCACTTGAGCGGAGTTTGACTATTTAAATACTTGTGCAGGTTGTGCTCCAGCAACCACCTCAGTATGCTTGCGGATGCCTTTTCCTTCTCTCTGAAGTTCTTAAATCGAGACCCCCTTTGTGGTAAGGCTTGTTTTAATTTAGTTATTGTCTGTGCTAGGTTGTGGCAATGGGATGATGAAAATTTAATTGGTTTTTAATTAATAACTGTTCTTCTCACAGGAATATGGTGCTACAGAATGAGTCCGTTGATGAAGATCTTGAACATTTTGAAGATGTTGTAGAAGAAGCTGATAATGAACCAAATGATGCATCAAAGAAACAAGAAAATGATGTCAAATTAGCTAATGGCACTGATGATGCAAAGTCTGATGGTGGATCTTCAGAAGATGAAGAAGACATTCCCATCTCTGATTCTGAAGAAGATCTTTCAGATGAACCAGAGGAATTGATCATCAGAGGCAGTTCAAAAGACCTTCAGAAATCAAAAACACCATCTCATCATGCAACCCAACCTCCTACATCTTCAAAGTCTTTCCTGCCTGGAGGATACAATCCGCGACACAGAGAACCTGCTTACTGGTATATTTTGTTTCTTTGTGCTGCTTGCAATATATATAATAGTTTTTGCCACTAATAGATGTCGGATCATATATGAGGACGAGAAATTGAAGTGCCATAACACACCTCTTGTAATTCGCATCACCATCAGAAGCATGGTAGATAAACAATTGAACAGCTGAAATAACTGCTCCTATTGTTTTTTTTTTTTTTAAGAGAAGACTGCTCCTATTGTTATTCTTTCTGTTTGTAGGGTAGCTTAATAGAGTTTTAGCTTTTAGATGATACTCAGATACTGTTCATTTTCATGACTTATTCTTTTGTCAATGAACCAACAGCAATGCAGATCGTGTGAGCTGGTGGGAGCTGATGGTACTTGCTTCACATGCGCATCCATCTGTTTCAACCATGGCTGGGACTCTTCTTTCTGGGGCCAACATTGTATACAATGGGAATCCATTAAGTGATTTAACACTTACTGCTTTTCTAGACAAGTTCATGGAGAAAAAACCAAAGCCAAGTACATGGCATGGTGGTTCTCAAATTGAACCTGCCAAGAAGGTTAGCTTTTTAGAGTACCTACTTTAGCTCTTAAGATTATACATTTCCATCCACATAAATGGTGGCTGCCATTTTGTTCAAGTCTTTTTTGTTATGTTGCTGAAAATCACCTTTTCTTTTCTGCAGCTTGATATGAACCACCAGTTAATTGGCCAGGAGATTCTGTCTCTGGCTGAAGTGGATGTGCCCCCAGAAGATCTCGTCTTCCACAAGTTTTATATGAACAAAGTGAATACCGCTAAGAAACCAAAGAAGAAGAAAAAGAAGAAAGGGGCAGAGGATGAGGCGGCAGAAGAGTTGTTTGATGTGGACGGTGATGATTATGATGTGGAGGCTGGAGATGAGAGTGACAATGAAGAGATTGACAATATGTTAGATTCCACAGACCTTCCATTGGAAGGACATGGTGATTATGATTATGATGATTTGGACAAAGTTGCTGATGAAAATGATGACGACTTGGTTGGTGATGCAAGTGATGCAGAGATGGATGCCCCTTCTGATTCTGCAGAGGGAGAAGATTTTGATGCCATCACTAACCATTTCAGTCACAGCGACGATGATGATGATGATAATGTACAACTTAATATTGGGGATGAGGATGATGGTAGTGATGAGGACGGAAATTTTGATCAAAGAAAACGGAAGAGGAAATCCCGAGGAAAGGCCAGAGCAACACCATTTGCGAGCCTTGAAGACTACCAACACTTGCTAGACAACGATGATCCAAGTGAAAAGAAATCCGCTGAAGAGAAAAAACCAAAGTCAAAAAAGAAAAGGAAACCATCTAAGTAAATCCCACCTTAAGTACTTCTGGCTGAACCCTTCCCTGCCTGTCAAGAAGATATGTAGCGCGCATGAAGTGATACCTTTGTCTTATAATCTTATTAGAATTAGCCCATCTCGCAGAAGGGACACAAGTTTTGAAACGACCGAATGGGTTAACGTTTGTATCATCTAATTTTTTTTTCTTATAAATTTTCACCAATTGTACACTAGATTGAAAATCATTTATCAAGTTCAGAGTTCAATCCATTTTCCACATCAAGCAAATTTGTATTCCGTAACCAGGCCTGCATAAATGGTTCATTTCTTCCATCGTTCTGAAAAGTGAAAACAAAGAAAGAGCCATTCAACTTGGAGAACAATCTTTCATTACTAGGAGAGTAGAAGTACAAGCTACACGTTATTTCGTTTAACAATCCGAACTAGACAGGTATCGTACGTAACACCAAAATCTATTTAAACAAAAAAGGAGACACAGAATCAGAAACACAGGGGCTTGGACATCTGTGTCACTTTCCAATATCTACTTCAAGAAATGGCAACTTCCACAGTCTTAGGCTTTGGCGGAGGAGGTAGCTTCTCAACCACAACGGTTAAAACCCCATTTTCACATTTGGCTGAGATGGCTGACAAATTGGCATTTTCCGACAACCTGAACTTCCTCAACAGCTTCTGGGGTGCCCTCCTCTCAAGCCTGATGTACTTGCATCTTTCCTCTTTGCCATCTTCACGCTTTCTTTTCCCATTGCTCCGAATTACCAGTGCTTTCTCATCCTCAACCGTGACCTAAAAAATCCAACATCAATGAATAAAAAGTAAAAACAAACAATTGGCATTAATGAACATAGCACATAGTTGGGGAAATTGCAAGTTCACAATAACATATGATGAAAACGTGATTTATCATCACAAAAATTACCTGAATATCAGATTTGGAGAGACCGGGAACATCCATCAAGAAAATGTACTCCTTGGGAGAATCCAAAATATCAACAGGAATGCTACCAACTCCCTTGCTTTCATTTGTCTCTTGATGCTGAGGCCTTGAGGGCGTCTTGAACTTCTCCAGTGTCTCGGGTACACCAAACAAATGGTTCACTGCTGCCGCCACATCATCAGCTACTCGACTCATTTTCAACTCTCTCCCTCTCTGCAACTGCAAATGCCAGTGAGTTAAAATTGTTAGATACTTTCATTTCAACTGCAAGAAATGCTCTCAAGTAATTATAAGAGGATTCCTTTTGAGTAATAACACCCAGATCCCTGCTTTCAAAAATTATTCAAATAAGGAGAAATTGTTTTCATTTGTATCTAATTAGCCCTTAACCAATAACTGCTATTTAAATAACCAAATTACGCTCTTACCAATTAAGAACTAAATTGCACTTCAGTCATTTTAATATAAAAAAGAAAAACTAAAACCAACTCCCTGAGAAAACATGAAAAATCAGGGACCCAAATGTTATTTCCTTATCTTTATTTGAAAGGTTGAAGCTTTAACAGTAGGAATCATCAAACATCAAACGACTAGAAATGTTAAGTTCTTGGGAACTTGAAGAGCAATTTTGAATTGAAAACGAAGAGAAAACGAGAGTACGTACAACAGCCAATTACTTACCTTTGTTTGTAGCGTTATGAATTCGCGCGGGAAAGGAAATTCTGCTAGAAAAAGCGGGAAAGTGCGAGAAAAATTTGTAATTTAACGGGAATGAGTGTGTACGAACGACAATGAGCTTCGACTTCCAATCCTGCTTGGTTGAAGAGAAAAATTCAGTGGATATTTAAAAGCAAAGGAAAGAAAGTTCGGGAAAGATTCAGTATATAACGCATAACAGAGCTTGAACAATCTGGGAAAAACCACTCGCCTTGTGGAGGTGTCCTATCGTTACACGTGTACTTTTCGTTGTCTTTTATGTCTACGCGGCTTCATTACAAGCCCTTTCCTCTGATTAAATTCAAGCTTCTTGAAAAGTACGATGAAAAAATTAAATGATAAAAGAAATTTGAAATTCATTCTATTCAATTGTGTAAATTTAATTAATTAATTTTTTTTATTATTCTTTCTCGAAATTAAAAATGTATCCTAGCCTCTCAATGATTAATTAAATGCAATTCTTTTGATCATAGATAGATTCATAGCAATTAGACAATATAAATTCTTTAAGCATTTAAACTTTAATTATTCATTATGCGAAACAATTATTTGTTAATTATTTTCATATAAATCATAATTCTTTGAGAAATAATTTACCGCACACCTGTTTATTTGAATTTTTTTTAAAATACACAAATTTTTTTTTTTTTTAAACACCACCTAAAGTTATTATTTGGTTGCGATTTTCCACTTCCATCTTAACGCTGGTAGATTGTTACTGAAGTCGTAAGACCAAAAAGGTCATTTCATTCAAACCCAAAAATTACTTCATATAACGCTATTTATAAAAGGAAAAAAAAAGGGATAAAGATGTCGCTTAACCCGAATTAAAAAAAAAAAAAAAAAAACTCGACGTCGTTTGAAAAAGAAAAAACAGACAAACAAGATCGGGCTCAACTCCGGCGAGCAACGATCGGCTTCTCCAAATTCCAGCTAGCAACCACCTTCGCGTTTCACTCTCTTGCTTGACGACACTCAAATCCAGCCACTGTCAAGTAAGTTTCGTTGAATTTTGTAAAGCTTCAAGTAAGTTTCGATCATATATATCATAAGCTTCAAGTTGTTGGATTTGTTGAGGAGTGTGTCGGTGGTATCTCTTTTTCCTGGGAGGGTCGTCGACAGCGTCAAGGTCATCACCAGAAGCTCCATCCATATTATCACTTCCAGATTTGCTTTCGTGTTCCTGGAGATCTTCTCTGCTTCTTCTCCCAATTATCCCTTCAAAACACACACAATACCAGTCCGAGAGAGAGGTGAGTGATATATACGGGCAAGTAAGAGGCCAGGAGAATTTAACATGGGTTTGGAGAGAGGATGAAAGAAGTGGGCTGGGATGGATTGAAATGTGATTTGTTCTTTCTTTTTTCACGAGAATTGGATGTCGACTGATTTGTTCATTCTTTTTCCACAAGAATTGAATGTTATCCAAAAGATGCATGTTTACTGTAATTGATTTTGGTAAATAGACATCAAAGTTCATTAGTTTGAAGTCGAGAACTAGATGCAGCCGCTTTCATAAGTTTGAGCTCTCTTTTTTTCGCTTTTTATTTTGGGTAAAATTGTAATTTTACGATTAAAAGGGTAAAAACATCATGGAACAATGTATTAAAATAATAACTTCGGATGGTGCATTGAAAGAAAAAAAGTATTTGTATATTTTTAAAAATATCTAAATAAATAGGTGGACGTGCATAATTTTGCTGTTTCTTTTTAGCAGAACAGCACATGTAGATGCCAGTGTTTGACTGTATTTGACTTGATCACTACCCCCAACAAAGATCTTTTGTTCCTCATTATAGGCAGCATTGTATTATAAGGATCAAAATTGTTGATATTGTGTTTGATATGTGTCTGCTTTTGAAACTCTCGAAAGTTATATATGCTCTTTGCTTTTATTTATTAATTCCTATGCATGTAGAATATGCTTAGTTGATTAATTAAGAGAAAAGAATAATTAGTAATAATGATTAGAAGATGGTGATATCTCTCATGGCACAGGATATAAATCTTGAAAATCCACAATGATTGCAGTTGTTTGTTCTACGCTCATGATCTTCTTAATTGGGTTTTCCACAACCTGCAAGCCCACAAGCACAGCAAATCCTACTCGAGATCTTTTTGTTCATACCCATGAGAGTCTCTTGAAGGCATTACATTATAAAATACACTAATGAATATGTCTCCCACTAACTACAATAATTTAGGCGTATCTGTTAATGCATTCTAGACAAATTTTAAAATAAATCAAGAATGCTTGTCATTGTATTATTGGGTTGAAAAAATGAACTTAAACCCACTTAAATAATCTATTTCTTAGAAGAGATTGCAACTTTTCTGCCCAACTAACATTTTTTACTGCTACTGCTTATTTCTTATAATTTTCACATTACCCGGTTGCCCTTGTAAAGTGAAAACTTCAACAAAAATAAAAACTAGTTAATCTGTTCATAGTTGGGATGAGAATTTTTTTATTTATTTAAAATTTTGACATTAAATGGTAATATTGTTAGGGGGTAATAGTAGATGTTTTAACTAAATTTTGGACAAAGAGAGAAATCTAGCTACACACAAATTTTTAAATGACGGGGTTGTGGTGCCCAATGTAGCGGAGGTGTGTTGCTTGTTTGCACCTTCGTTGAAGCTTGAAGAAGAGTGGAAATGATGGGAGTTTGGATGAAGTTTGGATTTGGGGAGAGGTAATGTCGAGAGCTTATTTCATTCTACAAAAATGGAGAAAAGAGATTAGAGGTAGAGCCAACAGTGGTTGGCGACTATACTCCGACACTCAAGATAATTTTGTGGTTGTTTTTAGTATTAAGAGCTTGTTAGCTCTCAACAATGGCGTTGGCTCAAGGTTGAAGATGAGCCTTGGCCTGTTTGTGTGTGTAGTGATTAGAATGGTTTAGTTAGAAAGGGAAAACTAAACATTTTTATATGGAGTGCACTAGCACAATTTCATTGGGACTTTTCTCTCTCTACACAATGATATTCCTGTCCTTTGACATTTGTGACCATTTGGACCTTTGGAGCATGCTTGGAGAATAAGTTGGCACATCATTCACGCAATTTGTCCACACATACACGTGTTGGAATTTGTTGGATGGTCTAGCATGCCTCTGCAGAGACTGCCTTGCAATTCCTCACGTGTTAAATGAGGACAAATGGTCTCAACTGTTTTGGTAGGCTGTTTTTTACTTTTTGCAGGTATGACAACCTACTGCTCCCTTCTTTTCAACAAAATATCTCCTCATTGATTCCTCATTTTCAGCTAAGGAATCAATATTTTTTTGACGATAATGACAATTCACGTGCCTGACATTTTGGATATTTTCTCTAATTTTTTCTGCCCTTGACATGGTAAAATCCGCGTACTATTTTAATCCCTGGTGTACCCGGTATAAACCAACCTCCTCTTGGTGGTTTTTCATTATTAAATATTATTGACACGTGGTATTCTCCAATTAGCCTTCCATTTCTTCCCCAAATAATAGATAATGAAATTATAAAGGTAATTAGTAAAAGTTGTGAAATATTACGGGAAAAATGACAATTTTTTCCCCAAAAAAAAAAAAAACTAGTGTTAATAAACTCAAAAACCACTTGAAATCAGTTTACTCTTCAAAACGGGAAAAAAAAAAAAAGCATAGAACTTTTATATATATATATGCATCTTCGAACATTAATTAGTATTAAACTTGTCATCAGTATAACACTATATGTTATTGTTAATTAATTTAAAAACATCTCACCATAGCCATAGCTTGTAAATCAAAAGATACCACTGGGTCACTATTAGTAGTTGTGCCTGGCTAGCTGGCTATTACCCCAACAGCGCTGGTCGTCCTAAATTTGTTACCATAATGATTATTTGGACCACATTAAATACTTTAATTTACTCGAACTTCCTAACACTCTATTCGTGTATGCATTGCTTAAATAATTAGTGATATTATCATTAGCAATTCATGATTAGATAGATCATAGCTTCAAAGTGAATATACTATATGTATAAACAACAATGAAGCCTTAAACTCTTGCCAAATTGGAACAAGAAATTAAGAAACCGTTGACTTGCAGCAAAAGATAATTTAGTCTCCTGCACACCTGTAACTAACAGCCCCCTTGCGTGAACAGTGCCCAGCTGTGGGCCCCACGCCTGGGGCACTGTTCATGTGGGTGTGCTCAGTTACAGATGCTGTAACTTATGCTTCTATTATCATTATTGTTGGCTGTTGGGGGCTCCATGCATGAAACGACAGTAAAAGGGCGTTTGTTGGTAACCTAAATAGCTAAAAACGACACAACATGTAGTGACAAAATTGATCGAGTACTGACAAGTAGTAACGCATAAGAAGATGCTCGATGCTCAATTGGTACCAACGTGAAGCATTTTGTTTTGTATGGTAAGTTCCTTTTTTTAAATTGAAACAAAGAACCAGCTGGGGGATTGGGATTCTCTTCATGGGAACCAGTGATTGCTTACCAACAAACAGCTCTTGTTATGTTGCCCATGTTCATGCATGAACAAGATCAAACAAGAACCAAACCCAATACCCTCCTTTACTTTGATTCTTTTCACCAAAATGAATTATCATTGAAATTTTCAGCTTTAATTTGAATTCTCTTTTTTGACCACCATTTCGATTAAAACAAACAAGAATCTTTCATGTATGGCATAGTTAATCAAATTTCAGAACATTTAAATACAACTTAGTTTATAACATTTGTCTACTATTTATTTACATTTTATTATATGTGTTTCCTAAAATAAAACAATTCCTGTTAGTCATGAGTTCATAATTTTTCAACTTTTGTAAGTAATAATCTGCATTTTACAGTTGAAATAATCTATTATTTTACAACTTGAAAAGGTTATCGATATAAGCTCTGCTTTATAAAATATATATATATAGAGTCTCGATTTAGTCCGGAATTTTAAAGTGCAGAAAAGTGGAGAAAGTTTTAAAACCGCATGGTTTTAAAGGCTTAAAACTTAAAGTACTTAAACCGTGCGGTTTTAAAATTTTTTCAGACTTTTTCCCACTTTAAAATTCTGAATTTTAACAATCCTAATATATATATAAGGAGATTGCCAATTTTTCCCCTACTGTAATCAATATATACCACTTACCCCTTGCTGTTTTTATAATAGCCAATAACCCCCATGACGGCATAAGTTTACAATATTACCCTTATTTACAAATACATTTTTATTCATATTTATTATAAATTAAATAAATCATATGAATAGAAATTCAAATAAAAAATTAAGTATTAAAAAAAATTAATAATAAAAATATTTTTCTTGGACTTTTTTTTTATTTTATAAATATTTGATTATAATAAATATATAAGAAAATTATTATAAAATGATGAAAAAATTATTATAAGAAAACTTGAATGATAAATAAAACTTATTATGAAATAAATAATAAAATATTTTTCTTGTACTTTTTACATTTAATTTTAAAATATTGTAAAACATTTATTATAAGAAAATGTTTATAAAATAAAAAATACAAGAAAAATATTTTATTATTAATTTTTTGTTCACAATAAAACATATTTTTCTTGTTTTCAATACTTAATTTTTTATTTTAATTTCTATTCATATGATTTATTTAATTTATAATAAATATAAATAAAAGCGTATTTAAAAATAAGGGTAATATTGTAAACTTATGCTATTATGGGGGTTATTGGTTATTATAAAAACAGCAGTGGGGTAAGTGATATATATTGATTACAGTAGGGGAGAAATTGACAATCTCCTTCTCTCTCTCTATATATATATATATAAATATGTAATTAGGATTCTCTTATAATTTGAGTTCTTCTTCAAAGTTTGAAGAATTTTTAGAAATTTTTTTCTATATGCTTTTAATATTAATTTCTAATTAAGATTTATCAATTATACAAAAATTGACAGAATATTCTCTCTATTAATTAGTTTATATCTTATATATGCACACATCTCCATCATATGATTTTGGTCCGATTTATTCACGTGGGCATCACCTTCCATGACCCAAATGGAAAATTAGATACTAATCTTTATCATGTGGGTAACTCTTAAACGATCAACTCAATAAACAAACAAATAAATAAATAAAAGGGTCTAGGCTAATTATGTAAATTTACAACCACAAGTATCGTTTTCATTACGAAAATAACCAAAAGCACCCCACCACCAAAAGCCAAACTCAATAGCAACTAGTTTTTGCAACTTAAAAAATCATGTTCTTAGCTGGTTTATATCAAACCGTGGGCCATGTAAGTAATATATGCGTTTTCGTATATATATATATATGAACCTTCCTTCTATCCTCCTCATCAATTCACAAAAATCAAAATCCTCTCAATAATTTTCAATCTCTTTGTTTCTCTTAATCACTTTGTTCTGTAATAATTAGCTAGGCAATGGCCAAAGTTGGTAAGCTCACAAAGCTCAAGTCAGCCATGAAGAAATTGCCGTCTTTCACTAGGCTCTCACGCAGCACAAGCACAAACTGCCCTTTGATGTTCACGTCTGCTGCCACAGATTCTGATCATCATCACAAGAATGCCAATGGTGACAATAATATCAACTCAAAGGAGCTTCATGCAGTCTACGTAGGGAAGTCGCGGCGACAATACTACTTGAGCTCTAACGTCATTTGCCACCCTCTCTTTCAAGAGCTGATTGAAAGGTCAGGTGGGTTTGATGATGAAGGTGAAGTTGTGGTTGCTTGTGAAGTTGTGTTGTTTGAGCACTTGTTGTGGATGCTTGAGAGTAGCAGTGGGACTCAGCTTGGA
The DNA here is from genome assembly GCA_030449835.1 of Clausena lansium. Taxonomy (NCBI): domain Eukaryota; kingdom Viridiplantae; phylum Streptophyta; class Magnoliopsida; order Sapindales; family Rutaceae; genus Clausena; species Clausena lansium. Next base: position 6,144,791 of record JASUUF010000369.1, read on the forward strand.
TCCATGCAAGAGCTTGTTGATTTCTATACTTGTTGATTTTGAGTAATAATAAATAAATTAAGTTGTAATTAAAGAGAATGTTGCGTATTAGGGCTTATTGTTATTAATGCAAAGAAAAATAACGATGTGTGTTAGCTAGTGTTGTCTGTAACCCCCATCAACTTGGATGGTGAGAAATTAACCCATTTGTTGAAAGGGAATTAAGGTTGTTTCAGGAATGAGAATTGATTGATTAGGAATTGTCATTAATAAATCAATTAATTATCTTGTATGTTCTTGGAAATTTGTTCAACAATATTATTATTTGGCTTATATATGCTACGATTGATTGTAATTGCTAACTCTATTGCTTCTCTTTTACTCATGTTTGCTCTTCTGTTAGACACTTGATCACTAATGGAATTGCACGCCTAATCCTTCCATTAATTAATTAGTGCAAACTCTGAACAATGCATGTGGCATTGTGGGCTGTAATCACAAGGAAATCAAATGAAAGCCCTTCACAAGCACTTTCCACTCTCCACAATCTCTTTCATCACCTCAAAGATGTAAATTTTAATTTTTTTTTTTTTTTTTGGGATGAGAAAATCAAACCAAAAAGATATAATTACTTACCCATAAAAAACAGCTTGTGCAATAAAATCAAAACACATGTTTTTGATGAGGGTGTCGTGTTCAATTTGATTAAAATAAATTGAAAATCTTGTCTATATCTCAAGGCAATAAATCGGTCCCCCACTTTATGGTCCAACTCCTGGAACAGAACCGATCAAATCTTTGCTAGCTAGTCAAGTCACGCTCCCATTTTTTCAGCCTTTCAGCTGTTGCGTGGTTAAAGTTTACTTTATTAGCTACAGTTTTTATTTCACGTTCATGATCACAGTTCACAGAAACAAAACAATGCCGAATAGAACCTTAAACACTTCGTGAAAAAAAAACTGCATGCACTGGGTTAAAATCACCTTTACAGCTAGCCAGTGTATGTGTCTTCATCAATCATGTGCGTACATGTTTAGAAGTTATATTATAAGAATTGCTTTTGTTTAGATTAGTCCAAAAGAAAAAAGGATTAGTTTGGTCATTGCCTCGTTGGTGTAACCGACGCCAATTAAATTAAATTAGAGTTTCTTATAATTAATAATAATGTTAGGTTCATCACCAAACAACACTCAGAAAAAAGGCAGATAGACATATTTATAGTGGACTTTGAATGTGTAATATAAGCTTTGTTGGGAATGATTAAATTAAAGTGGCAGAGGGGGTTATAATAGAAAAATGTGGGTCATGTTATTAAATAAATAAATAAATTGAGTAAGCTGTACATTAAAGTTTGATTTTAGCATAAAGTCAAGGCTATGCATAATTTAATAACCGAATGATTGGGTGGTTAGGAATGCTCTGCTTTTGCAATACCCGTCTGTTAATCCTATTTTATATAAAAATTTGATATGTTTATTATTGTCTTTAACAAATAAATATTAGAGTGGGTAATTAAACTCTTTATATATAAATTAGCTTTTATTGCCGCTGAATTGATCATACACGTCGGTTAATTTCTTCAGCTCCTCAAATTACTCTCTTCCATTTTAATATCGAGGCACCAAACTTTAGTAGAGAAATTTGGCCTTCATAATAATTATACTAAATTAAATTTTGACCTTTGCTCATCAAAACTTATTGCCCACTTTGGTATGAAAATAACTTCTTAAGAATGTAAATTAATCTAAAAATTGTGCCCAATTGGGTATAATCACTAAGAAATTAAGCCACAAGAACTGGAACAAATCTTAAAATTATAAACTTGCAATCCCACAATCAGTAATTTAACTCTAAAATAAAAAGCTACCCAAGGATTGGCACTGAAACCAGCATACTCAAAGCTTCTTGCTTTCTGAGTTTCCTAAAATTTTCAAGCTGTCTGTCAACCTGGCATTGTTCATGTAAATGGAGATAGCACTTGAAAACCAAAAAAATAAAATAAAATAAAATAATAATATAATGAAAACATGCAAAGTATTATATGATTCTTTTTTTGGATGCTCAGAAACAATGTATTATATGATACTAAAGAGTAAATTTATCACTGCTAAAAACGAAAGTGTGACACAGTTGTAAATATTGTACTATACTGCTATTTTGTCGTCTGGTTTAGGAAGCAAGCCAAGGCTCCTGGGCCCTGTTTCATTAATGAAGGGACGGGTGAATTGGCAAGAGGAAGATGGGGTTCAAAGCACCAAGCAGGAGCCAAAACTGGTGGGGTATTTTGCACCATTTCGGCTACAATCGATGTGCTGTAAGGCTGTAACCATGGGCCAGACCACAGGAATTTTCAATCCATTCATTTTTTTTTTTTGGCAACATTTTAGCTTTGCCTGCCTTGTTGCCTTCTTATTGCCTCCAAATTGGCAACAACAACCCGAAATTTATAACATAAAAGGGTGAATATTGTTCGTTCTTTGTACCTTTCAACAAAATTTTTCTGTAATTCTTTAACCTGACAGCCAAGAACTTGCCTGCTGCAAGTTTTGTTGAATCATGCATATCCCCAATTCAGTATCCATTGCTCATATCTTTTAAGTATCTTGGTTCCATGTCCATTGCCTTGCATGCAAGTGAAATCAAGGCTGTCAGGCACAAATCTCTCAAATCAGTATTTTGAGATAAGTTATGACAGCTAATCAAATCCTAAACAAGAAAGAATCTCATCAATTTTACAGTGCTAATGAAGATAGTTACAAACTAAAGCACTACTATATTAATTTATTGAGAATATTTTATGCACACAATAATACAATAAAATGGCTAAAATGGTTTAACTTTAAACTCGGGTTTAGCTCTTCTAATCATCCAATCTTCAAACGCTTTAGCTTCACATGGGATCCTCAAAATTCCTTCATTATCGAAGCCATATTCCTCGGCTGATTTACAAAGAAACTGCAAGAAATCAGCATCGCCAAGTGCTGTTGTATGAACAATAAAAAGCCTTGTATCATTATTCAAACCAACACAAATCGGCACATAACCTTTCGGAGTAGTCATCAATTGAGCAGTGCTACTACCGCTACTAGTCCCTCTGAGTCTCTTATGATGAGCTCTTCCTCCTCCAATCAACCAGAATAATTTGCTTGAACTTACCCCCATTATTGGCCTCCGCCTCTCTTAACTCTAAGCAGCATCTAATCTCAATTTAAGGGCGTTAATTAGCAGTACACGGACGCGTAATTATTTCTCCAATTAGAGTTTTATTAATTGAAGATTTTTCTGCCATGTTGGTGATTGTGATGTGTTTCATAAAATTCTTCTGGGTAGGATGCCGTGACCGCAAAGTCGATTAATGTAGTCAGATTATGTTAATCATCTTCCATTAAATCTATATTATAAAAATGACAAACTTTCTCTATATATATATATATATATTAACCATAAGGTGATGAATCTATCTACATTCTACATTGTTGTTTCATACTCTCAAGTCTCGAGTCAATATTTCTTAATTCTTATAATAGTATTATCGGCCAAAATCATCAAGTGTACCGATTTTGTACCGTGATAATGCCTTGTTTGTACTAAGAACGCAAATTTGACCTCTGACGCAATGCAATTATTGGGACATTATTAGATTATTAGATTTCCAGTCTCTATCAATATAGTGTAAACAGCATTATATTATTTTGTGCATTGTCGGAGGTTTTTGTTCACGCATCAAAGACCAAGTCATAGACAATTGGACCATTCCCCGGGCCAGAGAGTCCCATGATAATTTGTTTCTCCTTTGTAACATTAAAGCTATGTGGTCAATCTTCCTTGTTATTGTTAGATGTAGATATTTATTTTTTAAAAAAAAAAAATTCTCAAACTTATTTTAATAACAATGATATAAGAAAGAAGTATAAATTTTTCAATGAGAGATGAATTGAAAAGTATTTTCTTATAAAAGTTTTGGATGCGACCAGAAGTTTCTTCATCCACCCTTTTTTCTTATTAATTATACAAACTCGAGTGATTGTATATGGTAAACGTAATCGCAACGAGTTAATTAATTATACAAACTAAGGGTAATATTGACAAAATGACTATTTTATTCTTAAAGGTTAAAAAATTATTTAAGTATAACTAAATGACATAAAAATAAATTTTATTTTGTAGCTGTTGGGAACATTAACGGCCACGAAAACCTGCAAATTTAAAGATATATGATCACTAAAATAAGTAGTTTATTCCCCATCATCTCACTGGTCGACCTTGACCCATATTATTTTGAGGTCATATCTAGTATTCAGAGTTTGTCACGATTTGGTACTGCTCTCGTGGCCCGCACTGAAACATTGCTTTAAAATCAGATGTCCAGTCAACTGCTGCATCTCAACACATTTCAGGGAGAATCAGCTAGCTCTGGGTTCGAGTGGCATTTCACTCCTAACCACAACTCATCCGCTGAATTTAAAGATATATAATCTCCAAAATAAGTACCTTAGCTAATTTATAGCTCATTTAAAACATAAATCAAGAATACCTGCTCATATAATCCATCCTAAATTATATACTTTTAACAAAAATAATAAATCTTCAACAATAATAAATTATAATAGTAATAGCAATAGTTATCTAATATACATTCACAATAACCATAAAACCAGTTGTGAGAAATTTTATCATTATAGTTTGTTTCCGTCAATAAAACAAGTAACAACATAAAATAAGTTATGAACAACTTAGAATTTATAATTTGTTCTCACTAATCTAAAATGACTACACTTTCTACAAATCTCTAAAATAACAATCAATAAATAAATTGTTTATATTTAGGAGTAAAATAGTGATTTTCTTAATATTATGTTAAGTCTTTTAATAGTGTTAATAAAAAAGTAAAAAATAATATATACTTTATAAATTTTAAGTAGAAAGTTATAAAAAAATTTATATGTACTTTTTATATATGCGAAATATTAGACAGCAGGTGGATATTTGACCAACCAAAAAACAGAACTACGAAAAAAATTCAAAGAAGATAGATAAATGGAAAAGGAAACGACGTCGTTTTGGGGGTCGAGTATCCAAAAAGAATTCATTTGTCTTTGAACCTTGTGTCATTGTATGTTGTATCGAAGGCCCACGGTGGCGGTGAATCGGTGACTGACACTGCTACTGCTTACTGACTTCCCATCAGCAGGGACGGCTTCAAAACACCGGTGAGTCTCTCTTTGCATCTTTTATCATCTTCAAATCACCTAAAAATCCCAACTTTCTACAGTTACTGAATCTGTTTATAGTTAAATATTCCGAATTAAAATATTAACTTCTCAGTGCTTTCATTACTTCTGGAGATTTTGAACAAATTTTTATAATGGGTGTTCAGAAAAACCAAGTGGGTAATTTTGATTTTTGGAAAAATGATTCCTTTAATTAGTTAAATATGTGTTTTATTTTTTATGTATTTTTTAAAATCATTTCTATGAGCTAAAGAGGTCTTAATTTTTCTTTATTATTATTATTTCTATTTTCTTATTCTGTGGGAGCTTTGTGAAGTGCTTAAGAGATATGTCAAGATTTCGTGGATTGTGGCAAGCTTCTTTGACTGCTACGAAGAGAGGTAGTAAAGATTGTTACCAGTTAATTTTTTTTTTTTTGCGTTATGTGAATGTTGCAAGATTAAATTTTGGGGTTCAAGTTAGTGGAAATATTTTTGTTAGAGAAAGATTACTGTTCTTGTGTGTGTTGTAATAAGTTTGGAAGGGATTCGGGTTCTCTTTTTGTTGAAGCATTATTTGATGATGTGTTAGATTAGAATGCTGGTTTGTTACTTTAAGTGCAGGTATATTATTTTAGTTTGTAATTATAGTTTAAAATACATAGTTTTGCATTGTTTAAGAAGATGATTATGACCAAGTGGGTCTCTTTCACATTCTTGGTGTAACATATGGTCTACACTTATGATTGTTAATTATTGTTTTCAAGTTACTTATTTGGCAATCTCAATTTGTAGCTCTTACATGGAATCTCGAAGAGTTGATGCCCCCTAGTGAGAGATATATTTTCAACTTCAATTCAAAGGAAGAGTTAAAGAAGTGGCATCTATATTCAGATTCTGAATATGGAGGTATGAATCCTCTCTATTTAATTGTCTGTTGTTGCATTTCTGTGTGAAAGGTAGACTCTCCGTCGAAGACTGTTCAGTTACTGTATTTTGGATGGTAGTGATTGATATATTGCAAAAGTTGAAGTATTGCATTGCAATGAAGCAAATGTAATTTCTTTTTTTTTTTTTTTTTACAATTATCTTTCAGGGTTGTCCTCGGCATCTTTGGAGATTACAGATTCTGGAAATGGAATGAATGGTACCAGTCAATTCATATATTGCATTGCAACATATTTAGATTGTTATTACAGTTTGTGAATTTCAGTTAAACCTCTTTACAAACTTCTGTATTACAGAAACAACTGTAACAAACTTGTATTGGGATGGCTTTTTTATTGGAATTATTTGAATTTTGAAAGAATTTATCGTCTCTTCGTTTTTATCCATAAGAACAATGCACATCGCTTTTAATCTGCTAAATGTTCCATTTTGAAAGATTTCTGCAGTTTTTGCTTGTTCATTTTAGATTTGTACTTCTCAAAATGATCACTTTGATTGCTAGGGATTTTCTCTGGGAACCTTTCCCTGGATCTAAGTGAGGGTTCAAAATGGAACATTAGTCGGAGTGGATTCTGTGGGATGCGGTCCAAGAAGGTAAGCAGCATTTCCAACCTCTTTTGGGATCTATAGCTCTTGTTTAGAGATGACTGTAGAGACTTCTCTTAATAAAACTTGGATAATTGATAATTCTTGTTAGCAGCACCTCAAAAAATCCATTGTTTAATTCCATGCAAAGATGCTCCCTAAATTTCTCTGGATTTAACTCAAGAGACTAGTATCTGTATAGTGACATTTTCTATGCTCGTTTGTGTCTTCTGCAGTTTGATGGTTTCATTGATTTAGATTCATATGATACAATAGCAATGAAGCTGAAAGGAGATGGAAGATGCTACATATCAACTGTGAGTTTTCTTTCCCTTTTTACGGAAAATGAGATGGAAGAGACTAGGGTTTGATTTTCACTTCTTGTGGCTCTTTTTCAATTCTTAGATTTTTTTTTCTCGTTGACGTGTAAGTTTCAGCTTTCAAGCTGAAGATTTTATTGATCTCACATGCAGATATATACAGAGAATTGGGTGAATTCACCTGGACAACAAGAAGATAATTCATGGCAATCTTTCGTTTTTGTACCCAAAGACAACTGGTACATTGCAAAGGTAAGTTCCTTTCTCCTCAAGCTGATATTCTCAGAGACTTGATATCATCAATTTGGCTCTCAGAACTATGTATCCCAAGTGCAGTAACTAATTCAAGAAACAATGCAAGAAGCATGAAGATTGATTTCATTGTTGTGTTAATGCATTGATTATAAGATATCAAGAAAAAGATTATGTATCAATAAATGTTTTATTCTTCAGCTTCTACTTGGAATGTTCTATGACAAATTATAGAGTCCGCTTAGTGAAGGAGTCATTACAGTGTGTTTGAATTGCCTTTTTATCACATTGCAACTTCTATTTTGGAATGCATTCACAACACTAGCTCCAAAAGGGCTTATTTATAAAGTTCCTTTACTCATCTCCTCCCCTCTCCCCCCCACCCGCCCCTCCCCTTCTTTTTTTTCCTTGTTATGTTTGCAAATTGCTTGGCTTTGTGCCCTAAATGTCATTGGCCTCCCAGATTCCTCTTGCGCGATATTTACCAACGTGGAGAGGAAATGTTATAGATGCAGAGATGGAGATGAACCCTTCTCGTGTTGTCGGCATGTCTCTATCGGTTAATGCAGAAGGTGGTGTCCCTGGTGCCAAATCTGGACCTGGAGATTTTAGAGTCGAGGTTGATTGGATCAAAGCCTTGAGATCAGAGTGAGTTTCCTGTACAATAATCACCAGAAAGTAGAAGTTGGTTGTTCAAAGCCTTGATTAACTGTTACTGTAATGACGTTAGTTCTGTTATGCTGATATGTAATATCAACAAGAATATGTAATATGAGTACAACTTGCCAGGGCAATTTTCCGATGTCCTGTTGCAGCTTTTTTGTGCGCATAAAATCACCGTGATGTATGATTTGACTTGACTTAATTTTTTAAGCATTCTTCAAAAAATATATTTAGTTACGAGCTAGTCACATTGCCAGACGAAGTGACGTGATATTTTGAAATCTCTCGTATTAGTCAAAAGATTCAACAAAACAAGGGCCACCACTGATGAGTGGTTTTAGGTACCGACGAATAAGACGGATTTTATATTTTTTAAGGGTTTTATTTTTTTAATAATATTTTATTAATAAAAATTTTTTTTTTAAATTACGTATTATAGGAAATAAGAAAGTTTATTAGATATTTATCTAATTAATAATTATCTATAATTAATAATAATTATTTTTTTTTATGAAAATCTATATTTGATAATCTTAATGTTAAAGAAATATATTTAATAATATTATCTAACCATTAATTCATTCATTATTAGTATTTCTAAAAAAAATAAATTATTTACTTTTTCAATTTAAAAGAAAATTAATTAATTAACTTTAGAATCTTTGATTTTTAGTATTTCTTTTAATTTCAATTAAAAACCTTACAATCTCAAAAATCAATAGGTGAAAAAAATTCTTGCTCTCTTCACTACAAAAAAAAATTATTATGTTCATTGGTTCATTTAAAAATAAAAAAATTAGTTTCTTGAAATACAAAGTCCATATCTATTATCTAATTATCAATTCATCATCTCAACTTTATATGTGCTATCATTTGAAATATTCTATTTAAAAATAATATTAGTCTTATTTATTTGTTTGTTTATTTTATAATAGTTTTAATGGAAGTAAAAAAGATTTCTTCTTTACATTTTTTTAGGTTTTGTTTTTGAAAATTTTTAGGATCTTTTTTATTATTATTGAAATTCAAGAGTTAAAGATAGAATGAATTTTGAGCCTTTTTATATTTCTTTGAGTATTGAAATTACAAAATAAAAAAAAAAGCCTCATAAAAAAAATTCGCCTAAAACCCCCAACACACTAAAGCCGACCCTGCCACCAACCCAAGTTGATACGGTTGGTGACTTTGAGAGACTTATGAGCTATGGCCTTCGGTGCAATCTTGATTGCTCTGTCTAGGGGCTGTTTGCTAATTAATAATTAAACGTGCTGAAATCAGGATAAATTGGAATGGAAACGAGATGAAATTAAAATAAAGAATCAGAGTCAACATAAAATGTTTACTTGAGCGGTCGGAATTAAAATCAAAATGAATTATATTATCATTGATGTGTTTTTTTTATAAATGAATTACTATAAATTATTAAAATGTCCTTAATTTTTTTTTTATTATTATTATTATTACTCAAAAATTTATATTTAAAAAAACTTATTGTTAACGGTAATAAAAATAATAGTAACAATGTCATAAAAAATAATCATCATCATCATCACAGGCGTTTGGCAGTTGCAGCGAGAGCACTAGCAACAAACGGCTGTTGGCAGTAGTAGCGACAACAGGCCGCAGCGGCAACAACAATGGCAAAATGAGAATTTTCTTTTTCAAATCTATAAAGAATGATAAAATGATATTTTAAAAGTTGAGTAGGGGTACTATGGTCAGCTCAGGGAGTGGAGTTTTCATTCTCAATTTCATAATTCATTTAAGTAAGTAAACATATTATTCATTTTTATTTTTTAATCTCCATTCCAATTGCGGGTTAATAAGCACACCATAAAAGAAAAACAACTTGGAATAAAATAAACTGAATTATTGTTTTTCAGCTTTTTGTTGGAAGTCCTGAAAAATCCCTTTTTCTTTACATTTTTAAAGATTTTTTTAAGACTAAAATCAGCAGCATTCTTGAAAATAATGTACAGTGATCAAATTTAGCAAGTTGGGTTAGCTGGTCGTTGGAATTGGAACCATCAATACATATGGGTACAGTTAATCAGATTTAAAAGAAGCTTTCTTTATCCACTCGGAGAGGGCTACCTCACAATTACTGTAAGGTGCAGCCCTCTTGTATGAACAGTAATCGGCCGTGGGCTTCATGCGGAACCTACAGCTGGCTTGTGAGAGAGCTTCACCTTACAGTCCACATTTTAGTCTGTAACCTGCAAATTGCAACCTGCAAATGGGTTCTTATTAATTGTTTCTTCATCTTCTTCTCCCTTGTCCATTCTTTTTCTTTTTCATTTAAGTTGAGTTCAACATTTTCCAAATTTAGGTAGGACCCAACATTTTTATAGCTGGAAAACAAGGACTAAGTCCTCTTTATGACACTGATAATCAGTCTTTTCATAAAAAAAATCTTGCTACTTGTACAAGTTGCATTATTTTATTCTCAAACCCATGACTTACACAGAATATACGAGCATGTGAAGCTTTGAATTTTCAGATTTGCATCATTTTGATTTTTGAGAGAGGATTTTTGGGGTTAATTAAGAAGACACTTGGGACATACCCATAAAGTTTCTGCTTTCTAAAGGTTGACTTGGACATTAATTCCATACATTACATGTTACATGTCTTATCTTTGAAGATCTGAAAATTCTGGACCAGCAGCGACGCTTTAAAAGAATATAAACTGTTTCCAGAAAACACTTGTAGCCGAATCGAAACAGTTGTTGTTTTGTGTCATGTGGGCATGTTGCCTGCCATGGCATATAATAATCGGACGCCTTGGTCTCATTTCGGTGTTGACTGATGAATAATTAATTAATAATTATCCCCTCTTCTTTTCAGCAAATTTATCTTCTCTTTTCTCTATTGCATAGATTAATTTGGATCCTACCATACCATTTTGCCATTTCCGTAATGGGGCATTTTCTTATTTTTCTATAATTGGATCCTCTCTGTGTGCATTTCAAATTGCAATAAACTAAATGCAAATAGGCCTTCCCTAATCCCTACTTGATAATCCACGTGGTCATTTCGAGCACCTTCGATCTCCAACATCCCAATTAGTTAATTATAAGCTCGTCAACATCTGGGTATTTCTTTCGTTTTTGGACCACAACCACAATGACAATCTTACATATTTTCTTCTTCAGGGCAATAATTCCACTCCCCCACTTCTTAGTGAATTTCGTACATAAATATACTATTTATTTATTTATTTATTTAAGCATAATATATATATATATATACACCGATACTAAGTAAGAGGTCCAGAGTTTATTATTGTCCATTTTTTAATTATAAAACCACACCATAAATAATCCGTCAAGTCGTCAACACCCAACAACCCTTTAATTGAATTGGCCTATTTTCCCCCTTAACTCTAAGATAAAGGGTTCAAGTCTCCCAGTGATGATAAGAATAATTTTTTACGCTAGATTTTAGTTGCGTACTTTCTACTTTTCAGTTTAGGCTTCTTTGGTACATTATAATTTTATTAGGAAAATTATCTGGTGGTCACCACTTATTAAGTGAAACTTCTGTAAACCATCAAATTTTAAGATTGTATTTGTAAACTACCTATTTTTCAAAGAAATATTTCCCACCAACTTTTTCGTTAAAAAAGTTAACCGAAATATGACGTCAACATGCCATCATAAGGGTAATATTGTCATTTAGTTAAAAATAAATATTTAATTAATTATGTTCTATTTTAAGAAAATAAATATTTAATTATATAAACAACATCATTTTTGTTTATAAATAAAAAAAATAAACAATACAAAAGTGCCATCATAAATATTTTCGTAATTATTGTATGATATGGGTAAAATAATTTTTACGTAGAGAACCACTAACGGCAGTTAATTTTTTTAATAAAAAAATGGTCGGAAATATTTTAAAGTAGATGATTTACTGATACAATCTTAAAAATTAATAATTGATAGAAATTTCACTTGTCAACGAGATAATTATTCATTTTATTATTATACATGAGTTATACTTGGCAGATACGTTGAAGCAAGCAATCACGTAAATAACGTAATGTCCTGTACTTTCTTCCGTCTTCTGGTATACTCGTCTTCTCCCTTTACTCAACCTATAGCTACACAAAAATTGTATTACTATTATATAAAGACCACAAAGGTAGTTTTGAAACTAATAAATCTTTGAATATTATTATGATCAGTCATAATGGTTTCAAAATTTATAATTTTGTTCCACCTTAGAGTAATTTTATTTTATTGAAAAAGGTCATAATGTTCTTTTTGAAAAGATTTTAATTTCAAGAGACATACCTGTATACAGTGGGAGTACCGTACGGAACTTATCATTTGTTAAGATTGACGAGTCTTCTGATAGGGCTTATAAATTTTTTTAATTTAAATAATAAATTTTATTTGTTGAATTCATCAGATGTGTTACTGTTAAATAACAAATTACGAATTAATGATAAATGATAAAAAATAATAATAATAAAAGCCATGAAATGGCAATTAGCATATGTTTGTTAGTGGGCTCCACAGAGTGGGACCCATCATCTGAAACCGCAAAGTGCCGTCAAAAGAGACTTGACCTTTAAAATCATAGGTCACACAGAAACTTCTGGATCAAAAATATCTACCACTTACATTCAATCTCCACCGTCCATCTTCCTCCAACCTTATCTATCTCACATATTATTCTTATTTTCAGTAATAAATATCTGAGTACCTTAATTTAGATGTAATCACAATTTAACCATCAGAACTTTCTTATTTTTGACACGGATCTATGCTGTCAAAATATGTTAAATAATATCCGATAATAATAGAACCAATGATTTAACTATATAATAATATTCCCTGCTGATATCATCTTATCAAGGATTTCTTTTTTCAAAAAATTACATAATTGGTCATAATTGGCATGTTAAAATTTTCGGAGATAGGATACCGTACGGACAGGGGACTCAGATAAAAGAAGTTTCCAGTTATGTCTTTAATCAAGGTTTATCAAAAATCAAGGACAGGAATATAATTACCCAACAGAATATTTTTACTGGTAATATTAAAAAGGAAAAAATACACAACAAGCCCAAAGAAAAAAGTTTGTATATAAATGGCCGGTTTCTGGAGAGTTCTTGAGCCTCAGTTTACAGCCCGGGGGGGAAGGGGGAAAAAAATTTAGAGAAAAGAAAGAGAGAGAAATTAATTTTCTTTTTCTTCCAATTTCATCCTTCTTCTCCTTTCGGACACATTACAGCTAATGCTAAGGTTCCGTGTAATGGTTTACAAAGATGTAGTATAAGTCTCAAAGCTAAGCCGAAGCTATAGACTTTGTATCTGTGTTATTTACCTATATAAAAGCATAGGTGGGTTTTTGGTTTTTTTTTTTTTTTTTTTGTGCTTTTGGTTTCTGGGTCGTGTTTAGTTTGATAATTTGTCGACAAGAAAAGGAAAAAGATTGTGTTTTTGGATCGTTTTGGTCTGGTTTATGATAAGAAGAATCAAGAATGGCTAATGGAGAAGAGAAAAGCAGTGACTTTTATGCAGTGTTGGGATTGAATAAGGAATGCACTGCAACAGAGCTCAGGAATGCTTATAAGAAACTTGCAATGGTTAGAGTCAACAGCCCCCCTCTTTCCCTTTCACCCTCTCAATCAACTGGGTGGTCTTGTTGTGATTTGGTCTTTGTTTTGAATTTGTCCATTTGATCTGGTTTTGGTGCATGCATGAGCTTGTTTATCAAGTTAAACAATGCAATGAAGTTCTGGGTCGGTGTTTTTCTTTCTTTTTAATGATGTTTGATCAATTAGGTTGTCTTTTAATTGAAGAACATATCTAAAATTCACTTTCTTGGGGGTGGAATCGGTCCTATATTTTTTTTTCCCCGGGAAAATTCTTTTTGTTGAATTAGTAGTGAAAAAGTTTTTTTTTTGTTTTTTAAATTTTTTGGAATATAGAGATGGCATCCAGATCGTTGTTCAGCTCCAGGAAATTCAAAGTTTGTGGAAGAAGCTAAGAGGAAATTTCAGGCCATTCAACACGCCTATTCTGGTATTAACCTTACTGGATTCCAAAATTTTAAAGTTTTTTCTTTAATTATTTATTTTGTATGTAATTTGCGGTGTATAATAAGAAATAAAAATTTATTCTTTTTTATAATGATGGATAATTATTGGATTCACGAGATGCTGTTTTCCTTTGTCTCTCTGCTTTTATGTACTAGTTCTGTCTGATGCCAACAAGAGGTTCCTGTACGATGTAGGAGTCTATGATAGTGATGACGACGACGACAATAATGTAAGCTCCAATTTTTATTTAATTTTTCAATTTCATCTTTAATTTTTTATTGTGCTTTTGCTGCTCTGAAGATACAGCAAAATTAACCTCCCCCCCAAACCAAAAAAAAAAAAAGGGATTTTATTATTTGAGACTTTTTTATTTTTAATATTTGCAACTGCATGCAGGGAATGGGAGATTTCTTGAATGAAATGGCTGTGATGATGAGCCAAACACAGACCAATGTAAGTCTTCTTCAATGCGTACTTATGCTTTCTACAGACTAATTTGAGAATTGGAGTTGGAAATTCCTAGGTATTATTTACCTTTTTCCAAGCTCTAGTTATGGCTTTTACTTTTGTTGGTGGGCAAAAGAATCATGGTATTTTGATTTCTTCTAATCAGATCGCAAATGGGTCACTTAGTCGCGAGGGCAACATGATTTAATCCTTTTTTTAAAAAAAAAATTAGCCCCAAGCCATTTGGCTTATGCCTTTATGGTGTAACATTATCCTCTGTGTGCTCATGCTCTGGGAAATAGTGGTTCAGGGGGCCCATTTTAGGTCTTGTCTAATGGCCAACAACCAACTACTTGTAAGTTCTATGTGGGGCCCTACAAAAGTTGTTCTTTGGAGGCATTGGATAATTGAATTATTCAAACTTGGCTTAAGATTCTAGCAATGTTATTGTTTGGTATTTATCTTTGTGTGCTTGGATTGTAAATTTGACAGGAAAATGGTGAGGAGACCTTTGAGGAATTGCAGAATTTGTTTGAAGAGATGTTTCAAGGAGACACCGACGCTTTCGGGTCTAGTTCTCAGGGTACTAGTTCATGTTCCACTTCATCATCTTCCTATGTGTCTTACACTGAGATTTCCAACTCCAACAAGCGCAATTCATGCGAAATGAGTTCCGCTAAGTCGAATGCAGAGGGTTCCTCTAGCTTCAACACTCACTTTCAGAGTTTCTGTGTAGGGGTAAGTTAATTTTATTCGCACATTGTCTTAACATGTCATGTATATGTCAGATTGTGGCTCATTCATTCTTTTTTGTGGATCATTATCGAAGTATTCATTATAATTTGTTATCTGTAAAACTGCCTGTCTTCATTTTATGGAACTATGCCTATTAATACATGATTCTTAAATCAAGAATTTGCATCTTCCTGCACTTTAAGCCACTGCTATGATCTGGTGATGTTCTTTAGTATTCCTTTATTGATCTTTTTATTTGATGTTATGAAGACAGGTGGAACACCAGCAAGACTTCACGAAAGGGGAGGGAGTAAGAGGCGGAACAGCCGGAGAGGCCAGAAGTAGTAGAAGGGAAGGCAGGAAACAAAAACTTTCAACCGGCCATGATGTTTCCTCTAATGACTTTCCAAGTATTTTCGCTTCATGATCCACTGCTTGAGTCATTCATTTAACATAGAAGCAACCCTAGCATTTTGGACAAACTACCTTATTAACCCATCTGTGCTGGAGAGTAGAATTGTAATATCTTGTCAATCCCTGAAAGTTGGAGAAATTTACGAATCATTACCTGGAGAGGAAACCACGACTACTGCAGTGCAGCCATCAGATGAAACTAAACCATCATCTTTTGTTAAGCTTATGCCATAAGATATCATGCTGTGCTCTGGCTTGTAGTTGGTGGTGTTCATTAATTGCAAATTTCTTGTTTTTTCACACTTCCCATGGTCTCTTTATTGCTACTTCTTTCTGTTGCAAGTTACATTCTCATCTTTCTCCTCCAAAATTATTAGAAGTGCACTGAGAGTTTCAGCGTGGATTTAATTGGTTTATAATTTGGGACAAAAGTTTTGTATGCTAATGTCATTTGCCTAGTGAAAAATAGGCTTCTGCAAAAGTAACCGAGGATCTTCAGTTGCTGTTGGTCGTTAAATTTTGATAGATGCTTGTGGCTATAAATATAGAACAAACAAAGCTGCTGATCAATGGATGTTCTTCAGTTGTCTATGGATCTAGTTCACTCAAGCTTCCTTAAATCAAATGAGGCATTGGTCATTCAATTTATGTTGAACTCAAATGGGGACCAATTTGCCTGAAGTGTGCAACATATGGATTGACAGAACATAACAGACTGGACCATCTGAGAGCTAACTAGAAATACAAGGGCAGAACCAATCAACCAAAACATATCAAGCAGAAAAACTTTTGTGTGGCAGGCACCCGCCACTGGGGGTGCGGGGGATCCACAAATTAAATGTTATGAGATCCAATCATTTAGATTAAGAAGTAAAAAATCTATGAGACTGAACCCCACAAGTGGATCAGGTGCACCAAGTGACCTGAAGCACGGAAATAGGGCTCATCGCACAAAGTGTAATTCGTCTGCTTTATGGTTTGATAGCGAGAGCCTGAGAGGGTAACCGAAAAATATAAGCTCCATCATAATATGCCCATTCCCCTTACCACTTTTTGGTTTGACGGTGAGAGATTTTTTTAGTGCGAAAGGTTATAGTTCCACCATATGCCTTATATGCAAGTTGCCAAAAAACTTCAATGCTTGAGTGGGGTAAAAAAAAAATTGTGGCCTTTTCTCCACTTATTTTCCATCACATTTTGTCCCACAATTTGGACAACTTGAGCTCATTATAGAAGAAGATTTTGGAGCTTAGACAACTCATTTAGTAGTATTTTATGCATATCTATGTCTATATCTAGTTGTGTCGGTGATGATTCTTTTTTGTCTAATGGGAACATTCATATTTCAGAAAGATCAAGGCGAATAAGATTTGTATTGGAAGTTGAATAGGATGCTATTAAGTTGTATCATCTGTAATTTATAGTAACCTAAAATTAATTTTTTGTATGAATTAATTGATAATTGTCAAACAATTAGAGGGTCATGTGAGATTACTTTTAAGTCATACAACTTAGCAGCTGCCGCATGGATAAATTTTGATTTTTTTAACAAATGAGAAATCTCACCCAGGCACCAACCCTTGCCCCATATTGTTGTTACTGGGACTCAAGTGACTACTAGCTGAGTTATGACCGGTGACTAATAATAATTTAGAAGAAATATCTTCCCCATCCATGTATATTATTATCTTTCAGCATATATGAGACATAAAGAATATGATCTGCCTTAAGGTATCACCTTAACATTCCAAATATATTTGTGGCTACAGAATATTATTTCTAAAGAAATTTATAAAATGCTTTAGAAACAGACAGCTTTATTCCAGAAATAACTCCTTCAAGAAATTTCATTCTATCATGATTTATCAACTTAAGCAAATCAACGTTATTATTTGTAAGGTTTAAAAAAATTTAAAATTATCAACTCATAATTTTTTAATATCAAGGGTTTACCGTCTTTAAAATAGTGTATGTTGTACTGATTCAGTACATTAGGATGTGTCCAGTACACTATATTGTATTATAGCATATTACATTATTTAATGCAGGGTTCATTATAGTATCAATATTGCATTACCATTGTATTATACTAATATTGTACAATGTTTAGTGTTATGTTGTATTAATTTTTAGTTATATTATGTTTGGTGCTATTCTGCACTACATTAATTTTTTGGATTAATTAATATTATATTTTTAGGAAAAAATTACTATTGGGATAAGATTTTAAATTAAAACAAGTTCCATAAAAATTAAATTACTTAAATTTTTAGATTAAAAATAAATATAAAAACAAACAGATTTAAATATCTTTTAATGATAACTTGCTCCCTCTTAAAAAAGTTAAATTTTTATCTTCATTTTGGTTCCACAAAATCAGAAACCAACATAAACAATGAACATACCAAGATTGAACTTTAAACAAAACTCAAAAAACAACTAGACTATTGCATCATCAAGTTCGAATAAAAAAGTTTGCTCTTCTTTTTCATCATCACATTCTTCCAGGGGATTGGTGCTTGATTTGGGTTCTCCATCGAGCAATTGGCATATAAGAACTAGTGATGAATTGGTGCTTCAAAAATACTTGTATCCCACCGGCGCGGCAATGGGGACGAACAGCTGTAGCACATGCAGAAGATGAAGTCGGTAGTGATAGGTCGTGTTTCGGTGCTCATGATGAAGATAAAAATTTAGGGGTGGTAAAACGAATAAACAAATTGTATTCGAATCGAATCGTAAACGAATTGAGTCCAAATTCTGCTGATTCGGATTCGATTCATTTATTAAATAAATTAAAATCTCAGGATTCGGATTCGGATTCGGATTCGATTCGTTTATTAAACCAATATTCGGTTTGATTCGTTTAATTCGTTTAGTATAATTAATAAACGAATCGAATCGAATCTGGATTCGTTTATCCTATAATGAATCTATAACGAATCGAATTGAATATGAATTCGTTTACAAAAAAAATTAATAAACAAAAATTAAGCAAAATAAAATATAAAAACACCATAAATTTAACATCCAACAAAATACAAACTTATTATTAATAATTACAATATTAGCCTTCAAACTTATAATTTTTTCATACTTATTTAAGGATAAATAAGTAATTTAATTAAACGAATGGATCGTATTCGATTCGTTTATGACCCATTTATTAAACGAATCAATGTTTTCAAACCCGGATTCGATTCATTTAATTAGCGAATCGAACCGAATTCACTCATTTATTAAACGAATCAATTATTTTAAACTCAAACCATTTAATTCGCATCGAATCAAATCGAATAAAATAAACGAATCCCAACCTAAATTGCCACCCCTAGATAAAATTGCAGATATGTGCAAAACCACTGATAATGGGTGCTGGCGATGCGATTGGGTGTTGATTTGGAAGTTGACGATGAATTTTATTTTGTTAGGATTGTGAGTTTTGTTTAATTTTAAAAAATCAAAATATCAGTTGAGATTTTTGTTTTGTTTTTGTACCCCACGTAAAACCATCCCTCCCTATAGGTTTGTTTTACGCGGGATTTGCTACATAACAACAATAAATTTATGCAACGCAATATCAGGTTAATTTGAAGCCAAACACGGGATGCCAAACATGCCCCTAGTTTTTTAAAAAATGGTTAATTTTGTATTACCCTCTTGTAAATTGATTATCTTTAAAATTCAAATTAATCATTATTTTTGAAAACCTCAATTTACCCTCAATTTTTGCTAAGAAAACAAAAAAAAAAAATTCAACGCACCCTCTTTTTTCCCTTATTTTTTGAATAACAATGAGGGTAATTTGTGGTTTTTAAAAGTAATAGGGTAATTTGAATATCGTCAATTTATGAGGAGAATAATCCAAATTTACTCTAATGAATTGACTATCTTTTACATTATCCCCAACTTTTGAAAACCTCAAGTTATCTTTATTTTTATTGAAAAGATACGGGAAAAATAGAGGTGGATTGATTTTTTTTTTCTTAACAAAAATAAGGAATAAATTGAGACTTTAAAAAATAAGGAAAGTAATTTAAAGTTAATCAATTCACGAAGAGTAATCCAAATTACCCTGTTAAAATTGAACATGTAAAACATTTTGGATATGATAAAGAGTGTGGTACCATTCTATACAAATTTTGCAATGATAGGAGTGTGATGTGTTCTTAAAAAAAAATCGTACTTATTAAATCTCTAAACTATTATAATGTTTTTGAGATAACAACAAAAAAATCCCACTACTAAAAGGAATTTTATCCAGAAGCAAGCATAGGATCTCCAATCCTTGCATCATGGGGATAAGAGAAATTTATAGAATTTGGTCACAATTACTAAGGGCTTAAATAATTAAAGATTGGTGTCGTATATGTTATTTGTTGGTTCATATCCTAACAGCAACTTAGCTAGCATGTTGCTCAGTGGACTGTTAAGTTACATCATTTATATTTTATGGTACAGTCTATATGAATTAGTCACTTTAAGGGCTCGTTTGGTATGCCGAATTGAATTGGATAATACTAGATTATATATAATACTATGCTGTGTTTGGTGTAATATTGGATTGGACTATAAATAATAATGTTTTATATTATAATATTACAATTTATAAGTTATTATTATTATTATTAACATTATTATAAACTAAAATTTTGTGTTATTAATTATACGAATCAACCTCAATGATATTAATGAAATCTAAATCATAATTTAAATATTTTTTATTTTTAAATATATTTATGATATTTATATTATTTTAATTCAATAATCTATTATTTATAAAAAAATTTATATTTTTGAATATTAATTTAATAATTAATTTATAATGTAAATTTAAAATTATAAAAATATTTAATAATTAAATAAATTAAAATAAAATTATAATTTAATGTGAAATTAATAATGATTATTAATATATTTATTATTTACATTATTAAAATCAATATTTTTATTACATTTATCACATATTATTATAATTTTAATATTTATAAATTATTATATTTAATTGAGTTATCATAAACTAACTAATCCCATGGCCCCCCCTTGGGATAACTTTCTTTGCAAAATTAAAGTTATCTTGTGGGCCCAGGATAACATAATCATAATACCCTCCCAGCACCAAATATGAGACTGAGATAAAATTTTAAAAAAGAGTCCAATCCCCCACTTTTAATCCTCCAACCAAACGAACCCTAAGAGTTAAGAATCTGCAAGCATTTAAGAATATTCCATCATACTCTCTTATTGAGTAACTAGTTTTGGGTTGTGTAAGATGATATAATTTAATAAGATCCACAAAGTTATGATGGTGATTAAGAGAACAAATTATAAAAAGTAAAAAAGAAAATGTCAAAGTGAACAAATGTGATGTAAAAAATTTAAGAGCATTATAAACAAGTAGGTACAAGTACATCCTTTGATTATTAATTGATATTAAAATAAACTAACAATTGAATGATTTTTCAAATTATAAAAATTGACCATCCAATGCGTCTAAGCATATGGGTAAATGGTACACACACAAACACACACAAGAGGAGACATGTTGCTATGGATATCTCATGATTCGTAATCATGGGCCAGATTTTAGCCCAGCTCAATTACAAATGACATGGCCTCCTATTTTATTTTTATTTTTTTCCTCCAATTGAATAAAACAGAAAAAAAGGGTTGTTTAGTGGAGTGGTAGTAGTTACACTCTTTTTCAATTGGGATCTTTTAAGTTCAAACTCAAATGGGTTTGTAGCTCTGAGCTTTCTAGTGATTATCAATATTCAATTACCATCATCAAATCAAATCACACTTCATGTCTAATATTAGAAAAATGAGACTTTTTTTTCTTCTTTTTTAGGTCTATTCTTTTTTTCCTGGAAATTTGCTCAAATTTCTCAAAAATTATAGCTTTTGTTGAATCTAAACTTAGCTAAGACACAGACAATCAATGTTTGTTTTTGTCAAATTCAAACATACGTCTTTTACAAGATGCCCAAAAAAAAAAAAGTAGTATACTTTTCATGTACATGTGTGATAATTTTACTTGCAACAACTTTATACAAACTAACATATAAATATTTCAATCCATAATTTTAAGGTGCGAGAAAGTTCAAGAAAATTTTAAAACTATACGGTTTAAGTGTTTTAAATTTTAAATCTTTAAAGTCATGCGATTTTAAAACTTTCCCAAATTTTCTTACACTTTAAAATTTCGAAACAGATCGGAACTACAAATTAACATTGCCTGAATCTTATTGACAAAGACATAGAATTCAATTACGTGTTGGTACCATTGGTGGTTTGTCTGCAATGGAACTAATTTAATTAGTTCAAATATGATAGGAAGTAGACTAAAAATGAATTGACTGTGATGAAACATCCTATCCTATTATTTTCCAAGAGAAAAAAAATGGAGTTTAATTCAACACGTTTGGACGGATGACAATAACTCGGAGCTATGATACGATCACCACATCCATATTTTCTCTATCCTGGCAAAACCAAGAAATATTGACTATATTAAATAGATGAAATTACATATATAGCATGCAGATTCAATAGAGAATCATTAACATTTTGTCCTTCGTTTAACTACAATTACAATGCTTGTTTGTAACCCATTCCTGGGTAAAAATTGGAAATTGTTGGAGCTTCGGGTGGCTTCTTGGTATGGAGAAAGGGAAGGATGAAAGAAAAAAGGAAAAATTAATTGTCCATTTGGGTAACTGTTGTTAGATAAAGGGGAAAGAAAATAACCAAAAAAGTTTCATATACTCTTGTCTCTTTGTTACAGGTATGCATTTGAGCAGAACAGGGATGTGTGCAGTACTGCATAATCAGAAGTTAAATTATTAATTGAAAATTTAAAGGGAATCTTATTCAGACCTAATCATGGATTACTTTTTTAATAAGAAAATTGCGAAGAAAATAGGTAGGAATTAAGTGGAACGAAACAAGATGATGTGACACACGAACCAACTCCAACTTTTCTATAAAGAAGAAATATCAATATTAATTATGTTAATTTGCTTTCACTATCATAGCTTACCTAACCAAACTGAATTATTTGATCAGGCACTTATGAATAAGGCCGCTGGCTTATTATATGGGGCATAAATCCATGCAGACCAGAAAGAAAGTCTTTGTGGGATCACTTTTACTGAATCTAAGGTGAATATTTTAGCAACAATTAATCAATTTTAGGGGACCATTGTTTTTATGTGTATGCAATACCCATTCAAAAACAGGAAGTACCTAAATTATTTTGTTTGTGGGGTTTTATATATGTGAAGTATATGCAAGTCAAGAATTGACTATAAATGGGGTTTAAGCCGAAGACTAATACAATTCTTTTCCAATTAGGGTTTCCCGTCTTTGTATATTTTTTCAATTTACAAGTCTAGCTGATCTTAGCCAAGACTAAGAATAGGCCTTTGGGACCAAGGTGTTCCAATATTTTGAACTTGTGACAATGACAAATGATTATAAAACTAATTATGAGGGTTTGTGTAGACCTTCAAGTGGCAGGATATTTTATCTTATTTCATATTAAAATAATAAATAAGAAATAATTATGTGATTCCCCATATCTTATATATATAGTTGGTGTATGTTCAACAAAAGTAAAATATCTGTTGAGTAATTAAAATTGGTAGAGATGTTTTATGTTTTTTTTTTATTTACTGATGTGTTACAATCAGAGGTACACTGATATTTATAACTAGAGATAAGTAAAGATTCTTTTGAATAATCTTATTACAGTACAGTTCGAAATCAACCCTCACTTATAATACCGAAAGGAGATTTTATCCCTACATAAAAGGAGAGTCGAGTCCCAATAATTACAGAGACTCGAATCCATTGAACGTATGGGTTTCCAATGGACTACAGGCGTGGAGATGTTTTATGTTTGATCTAAGTAAATGCATAAAGTCTAACTAAAACAAATTTTGGTCGGATGGAAATCTTATATCCTTATCCTAACTGCTTGTAACTTTAAAATACAAACCCTAAAAATATGACTATAGATGCAGCATCCTTGTCTCATGATCAAAACACTTAAAAAGTGTTGGTGGATCTAAAGTTTACTTGAATCTTATCCATTTGACGTGTAAATTAAAATAGATACAATAAATATGTTGGGAAGGGGACTTCATGTCTGCCCACTTGACCAAGTCCCTGCACTTCATACTTCTATCATAATTAATGTTTTGAAATTTTTATCCCATAATTTCGGGATTCGTTCGTTGCACTTTATGTTATCTATATCGGCCAGCTCTTTCATTAAAATTTGGCTGGCTTAAGGAGAAGAGCGTGCTATTTTTAATTCCATGGCAATGAAAATTAGATACGTGATAAGAGCTTCTACTTCTTAGCAATTGATAAATTAAAGTAAGCACGTATCGATTAAAGGACCGGTAAAAAATTAAGATATAGACTATCACCTACTTACAATATATTGTAATTAATGTAAGGAGCTAGTTAGTAACGTTACATCCTGAAAATTTAATTAATTTATGGTATATGATGTGTAGTGTATCAAATGAAATACAATTTAGAATGTTATATCTGCTCATATTGTATATATATTTTCAAGATTTTTTACACTTATTTTTGGACCGCACTCATCGCTGTGATTAAGGTTATTGTAAAAAAAATATTTCTATTTGTACTAAGTGGACTTATAATGTAAAGCTTTAATAAAAGTGTCTCTATACAAACACTCAAATTAAACATTTCTAAAGTATTTTTTTCTTTCTTAAATGCATTTTAAGTAATCTTTATAAAAATCTAAAGAAATTAAATTTTTACACACAAACCATGCTTCTCTGTTCTCTAACTTTTTCATGGCCTTTAATATTAAAACATAAGAATAACAATGATAAAAAAAATAACAATTAGTTAATTTCCAAAATTACCTAAGCTTTTGAACCTCAATACTAGCAGTATAATTAGTAAACAATATACATACAATCAAATTTAGTTGTCCAATGATTGATATTTTTCTCTTCAATTTTTTTGGTGGCTCAAAATGAAGCCATACTAGCCGGAGCCATTGCATTAACTTAGCCATCAATAATTCAACGCTCATATTTATCTTCTCTCTCAGAACTTTCTCTATAAAAACCCTAAAAGCTCCATTATTTCGCGACAAAATAAAAATAAAAAAAGAAGAAGATCACTCTCTTCACAATCCCCACATATCTATCTTCTCTCCATGTTTCGATCCCTTCTCTCTTAGTAACATTCGTTTTGGGTCACCAAACCCTGAAAAGAAAACAAAAAACCTTAAAAAAATATTAAGGCCTTTCACGGTTGTTACACAGAGAAGGATCATTAATTTTGATATTTGATTATATATTTCATATCATCATCATGGGGTTCCTCCACAAGCTATGGGACGAAACGCTTGCTGGGCCAACACCTGATTCAGGCCTTGGCAAATTAAGGAAGTATGATTCATTTTCTTCTTCATCATCATCAGCTTCACGACCTCGTCCGGTTGTGGCTGATCATGATCATGTCGTGATTTCTAGGAGTATTACTATTCTTAGAACCAATTCTAATTCTAACTTTAGAAACTTATCCGGTGATCCCGGTTCTGCCCTGGATTCTCCTTCCGGGTCTTGCAGCAGCCCTAGGACACCACCCACACGTAAGTTTTATTCTCGTCACTTGCTCGCTCTGCATCCTTAATTTATTTCTTTGAGTGAAAAAAGAGTTGCCTTTATTTTGACTTGTTTGTTTGGTTGCTAAGAAATGTATTTAAGCTTATTGCACGCCCACCACGAAACCAAGATTTTGATTCAATAAGAGCTATAAGCCTATAAAAGAATAATTTTTAGGAGTTTGAATTATAGATTACATATATTTAAGGGCCAAAACATAAATTTTAGCTAAGGTGCCTAAATTTCATTACCTCAATCTCAACATAGTTCTGCATTTGCTTATAGTCAAATGGGTTTAGTGCATGGTCGGTTGGATTCATTTTGATGATTAATGAATGTGAAATTAATTGGTTCGATTTTGCATGCAGCGGGGACACCACCTGGGGATTTCAAGAGATTCACGAGGAGAAAGTCATTGGCACAGGCAACAGAAGAACGCGCTGAGCCTAGAAGTCCGACTGTTTACGATTGGTTCTCTCTTTCGGTTCCTAATAAACATTAATTAACAAAATTATTTTGGTTATTTTAATTGGCTTTGATTAACAAAACTAATATCACTTGACTTCTCGAAAAAAATCTCAACCGCCAGCACCTTACTAATTTTCTTTAAATTACCAAACATATAACATGGCATGTTGCTAACAAGGCTTCAATTATGTGTACTGTTTTCAGGATCGTGATAAGTGCTTTGGATCGTTGAGGAGAGGAATAAGTGACGATTTTGTCTTAAGGAATCGGCTACCACACCACTTCTGTAAATAGACAACTTTTGCATGTGGAAATTTCATAATCTTCTAGCTTAATTAATCTAGCTAACCTATAATAATAACTATATATACACAGCCACACACACACACACACACAATAAGATGGTTCTAGATGGATGCGATTAGGGATCGCACAAGGAACCATTAAACGATGCTTCTTGGAGTTTCGGGGAGAGAGAGAATATAAAGCTTGTATCCTTAGCCGTTCGGTACTGTATATATATTTTGAGACTGTCTCCTATTACTTATCACATTGTTCAATCATTCGTGTGACAGTCTTGAATGAATGTAAATATTATGTTGAATTCGAAGTCTCGGATACAAATTTTGTAAGCGTAGTATTATTGCTTTGAGGAAAGATTAAGCAGGAGAACCGGCTGCCCATTCAAGCTATAGTTGAAGATTACTGCTTCATGGACCTTTTTTTTTTTTTTTTTTTTTTTTTTTTTTTCTTTGTGTTTCTCTGTACATACGGCTTTTTGTTTTTGCTCTTCTGTACATATCAACTTTGTATTCTGAATCCCTCTTCCAATGAAACTCAACAGAAGCTTTGCTGAGCAACTTTTATGAAATTTCCCGTTCATTGATTCGATCTTTCTCACAATTTTTTTTTTCTTTTTTTGGGTACATTTACAGAATATTGCAGACAACCCGGTATAAATTTACATTTTGCAAAATATTGAAAATTTGATAATTCAATAAATAAAATGCCCAAAAAGCTAAAATTTATTCAGATTGAATTCCACAGATCATAATATAGAAACTTGTACGAACAATAGTATTCACGTTACGTGCAAATGACTCAAATGAGATAAATTTCAAGTTAACCCTCATATTTTGAAGAATAATTTTTTGGGTTGAGCAGTGATACACATCCCAAAATTTTTATTTCAAGTAATGCGGTATTTATGAATTTATTAGTAAGACAATACAATTAATTCACTTAAATTTTGTAAATAATTATCAACTAATTAACCAATGCCATATGATTTGAAATAGATGTCTATCATTACTCTTTTTAGGCCTGGGCATAGGGATGGCAATTTTTTCCGTTGGGATGGGATCCCGTCCCGTTTGGAGAGATTGGAACATATTTTTACATCCCAAATTAAAATGGGATGGGATTGGGACAAAAATAAATCCTGCCTTTATTTTTGGAATGGGAGAAGGATCAATTATAAAATCTCCTCCCGTCCTGTATATCCCAATAATATTATAACTATTCTAAATTTTTAATAATTTTATAATTTTAACTTTTAAAGTTGAAATTAAAATTAAACAATAAATATAATAAAATTAGAAAGTGAAGTGTCAGCTAAAAATCACAATTAAAATTAATAATTTATAGTAGTAGTAACCCTACATAACTCAGTCACATTAATGATTAGTTATTATGTAATTATCAAAATATACTAGTCTTACTCTTACCTTTCTTTATTAATTCCTATAGGTTTATACAGAAATTTGAAAGTGCGGTTAGAAAATGAAGGTTTTTTGTCAAATGAAGTGGAAACTAGAATTGAAGTCAACTTTTGAAAGTTTTTGTTAATTTTCGATTTTTGCTTAAACTTTAGAACTCAGATTGATTCAGTTTAGTATTGAAACTTTGAAATTTTGATTTTTCTTTTGCTATTGGTTTGATTTTTCTTTTGCTATTGGTTTGATTTATTATTATATTATTGAATTATTAGATATTTTAACATGACTAAAGTTGTTATATTGAATTATGATGGTCCTTAAAAGAAAAAAAATAAATTTTATTTATTTATAATCGGAACGGTTCGAGAATAATGGGATGAGACGAGATATTTAACGGAACGGAATTAGGATAAATTTTTGTCCTAAAAAAATAACGAGATAAAAATAAGATATTTTTTTTATCTCACTTACATATACAGAACAGGACTGAAATTAACAAATTCCATCCCGTCCCATCCTATTGCCAACCCTACTTAGACATCATATTTTCAATTTTTCACACTTTGTATAATCGGAATAGAATCCTCTCCGGATGTGAGAGAATCCTATCCTGTATAATCTCCCGTTTCACAAGAAAAAGATATTATATCCTTCCGCTTCCACTTCCACTTCCACTTCAATTAATCATTTTTTATTTCACAAAGAAGGAATTAAATTTAACATGAAAAAATGAAATTACGCACAATATTTCGGAGATAAATCGGGATTCTAGCGATATTTCGGATTGCAGATTGAGGAGAGGGGAGCCTAAAATGCGCCGAGGGCGCTAGGTGCCCAATTTAGACGGTTCAGCTGTTTATCGATGGTTACAGATGTGATTGTTTGTCTTTGTTACTCGCTATCTCCCTAGATTGTTGCCACGTCATCAATGCCGGTGGCAACACTTCTCCATAAAACACTGGTTTGGAATTGGCCGGTGACAAGGTTCCGTTTCCGCCCATCGTTACCGACGGGTGCCGGTTACTCTTTGAGGCCTTCGATTCTAGCACCTGACGCTAGCCGTTGAAGAACCTTCCACTTGACACGTGATGACGTGGACACAACCAGAGTGGTTCCATAGAAGTAAAGTAACGTTTAGACCCGTCGATTTTTCCATCAGATTCAGCAATTATAAACTCCGGAAACAGTCCATTGTTGACTTCGCTTCGCCTGTCGTACTTGGTTTACTTCTACTCGTATAAAGACCGTTTTACCCCACTTGTGTTTCCAAATTAAAATATTTTGTTTCATTTATTTTTTTTTTTATTACAAATTGATTAATCAATATCTAATCAATCCAAATCCAATGCGGTGGACTCTAATACCTCCTTAAAATATACCAACAATATGATATAGCTTGTTCTTATGTTATATTAGGATATGTATTTTTTTCAGTTATCCTATACCAAAAATGCCGTTTTCCACTCCTGTCATCAACAAAGAAAACCACAATCTCAAGACGCCTAATTTTCCCACTACCAAAAGGGTAATTTGGGTACATCACCGGAAGGCAGCGGGAAAAAGTGCTACCAGTAAATCCAGCAAAACCCCATGGCGTTTTCCGTCAATTCACATTTTCAGATAAATACACGCTTCAGGTGCACCTACCCAGCCGGCAACAAGACATTCGCGCCGGTGACGGAGTTTTCCCCTCACCTACCAATTACATCCCTCCACGTAAACCCTCCTCTCTTAACTCCTCCCTCCACGTGTCCCGTCCTTCACCGAAAGCACGCCGTCACCCACCTTAAGGCTTAACCTCAAGTCCTCAATCCCCAATACGCACCAATTCCATAAAAATTAAAAATCACAAATTTATTTCAATTCTCGTTTGTTCGTTCCCAGAAAAAAAAAGCCTCTGTTTTGCGGGATCTGATGGAGGAAGAAGACGAGATCCTGTCACCTCCGCCGGCGAGCCCAACTGGGTCGCCGTCAAACGGGCGGATATCGGTGACGGTAGCGGCAGCACCGCCGGTACAACTCCCACCACAACAACAGCAACAAAACATAGCTTTGGCCCTGCCGTCGCAGAGAAACGGCGGCGGAGGCGGCAGAGAGGATTGCTGGAGCGAAGGGGCAACCGGGGTTTTAATAGATGCGTGGGGGGAAAGGTATTTGGAGCTGAGCAGAGGAAACTTGAAGCAGAAGCATTGGAAGGAAGTGGCTGACATAGTGAGTAGCAGGGAGGATTATATAAAGGCTCCGAAGACCGATATTCAATGCAAGAATCGGATTGATACTGTGAAGAAGAAGTATAAGTTGGAGAAGGCGAAGATTATTTCCGGTGGCGGAATTAGCAAGTGGGTTTTCTTTGAAAAGCTTGATCAGTTGATTGGTCCCACTGCGAAAATACCCGTATCTGCTGCTGCAACAGCATCAGCAGTGAGGGTGCCGATGGGGATTCCTGTTGGGATGAGAAATCCGGGTAAGAATCAGCAGGAAAGGAATGTTTTTGTTGGCGGGCAGAGGAGTAGTAGGATGGAGTTGAGGAAAAGGGTGGCTGTGGAGACAGAGGAAGAGGAGGAATCCGAAGAGGAGTCTAGGGATTCGATTGATAGTTTTCCTCCGGCAAAGAGGAAGAGTGTGGAAGGGGAGTCGAGTAAAGGGAAGGAGAAGGGTGGGTGGGGGGATTCAGTGAAGCTTTTGACTCAGGCTATATTGAAGTTTGGGGAGGCTTATGAGCAAGCAGAGAGCGCAAAGTTGCAGCAAGTGGTGGAAATGGAGAAGCAGAGGATGAAGTTTGCCAAGGAGATGGAGTTGCAGAGGATGCAGTTCTTTATGAAGACTCAGCTGGAGATTTCGCAATTGAAGCACGGAAGGAGAACTGGGAATGCTGGTAATCATCATAGGAGTAATGATAATGGAAATAATAATAATATTAGTGATTGTAGTAACGAATGATATTAGGCTTGTAGTTTTAGATTGAAATTTAGATCTGTCTGTGGTTTGTGGGTGAAGAAGACCCCATTGATGGTGATAAAAATTATGAGGTTTGTAATTGAATTGGTAGTCTGTTGAGTGTAATTGTTGGTTTTTTTTTTCCCTTCAAATATTTATCAGCATGTAACATTTGTCTAATATGCTGTAACACAGTGATTGAACACTGCAATAGACATTTT
Organism: Clausena lansium; assembly: GCA_030449835.1. NCBI lineage: Eukaryota > Viridiplantae > Streptophyta > Magnoliopsida > Sapindales > Rutaceae > Clausena > Clausena lansium. The sequence continues at coordinate 6,175,407 of JASUUF010000369.1, forward strand.
TCAGTTGCAGCCAAAGACATTTTGATTGTAGTGACTTATTAGAGAAACTCCGTTGGTTGATTGTTATATTCTAGTATGTGTTGGTTTCCCTTGGCATGTGCTAGCATCTTCTTATGCAGTGCCATGGAACCGGTATTGCTCAATATAATTTGCTGCTACAGCATATGGTTACTGTATCTCCCATGGCTGCAAAATAATTTAGTCAGTTAGAGAGTCCTAATGTGCAGTATTGCTCAAAAAGTTAGAATATCTCCAATGCTATTGCTATATAGCATACATTAAGGAATGTGCTTTAGTAGGATTACTGAAAAATTAAGATTGTGAAAGTCAGGTTCTTTTAGATGACAAAATCTGTCCCTTTAATCTTCCAGGTAGTACCTTAAGCTTTGACACCTTATGGTAAAAAGCTGCAGGCAAAAAATTCCGTACTAAAATACTTGAATATATGCTCAGATTCAAAGGAGATATGCAGGATAAGCATACACAGAAGCTACTATTATTGGTGTTGAATAGAACCTCTTCTAATTGAGTTCTCGGTAAATATTACCTGAGTCTGTAATTCCATGATTGGCAGGTTGCCAGAATCAAGCATATGAATAACTTGTTTGGGCTTCACATTAGGAAGCTCATTTGTTTAACTAGTCCAACAAACAAATCCAATCAGTTAAAATTTAGGCTGTGTCGCACAAAATGCAAGGTCAGCATGCGGCAAATGCCATTGAAACGCAAACACTCTTGACATCATTCCTACCCTGTCAGCCACACATATCAATTGGTTCCCAAATTGAATCTGGAAAACATATAAAAGCATAAAAAAGCCCTTCCTGGATTTTGATTTAGGTTTGTTTGTAGTCCGAATCCTAATCGTGTACGACTTAGCATAACAACACCAAACAGCCTGCTGCTTTAGAACCGACGTCTTTCAAAACATCCAGTATCTTTCATCGTTCTGTATTCTCCAAATAATTGTTGTTGATGTGATTTAGTTAACGCGTATTCAAAATATTATTAATGTCAGTCAATATTCCATGCTTAATTAGCTTACTTTAGTTAGAAGTCACTAACACTAATTTCAGGATTTAGCCGTGACATTAACATTATGGTTGATGAGAGCTTTGATATCATTAGCAAGAAGAGGAGATTTCTTGATAGGGTGGAACTGGACATGATATCTGCGTCTTAAAATTTGATGGATTTGCTGGGAATGAGGTTTTATCCTTGTTTTCATGTCAAGAAATATAATCAGATAAGAGGCAAGCTATTAAATTATTGGGAACAAGCTCTTAAGTGTAGAAAAGTTGACAATTAAGGTGAGACATTAGGTGATTCAGAATTTGCAGACCTATGTGTTCGCTATGCAATTGAAAGTAATATCAAATCGCTGAAACTTGACATCAGTCACCATTTGCCTGAAATGGTTTTCTGTTCAGGATCATTAAACGTGTTAGACCTATTCGAACGAGCAATGCTTTACCTTCTTTGAGAAAAGTGTGCATCAAATCAAGTTCTGGAGAATCCGGTTAATGGATGTCCTTCAACTGAGGATCTTGATATTGAATTCTGTGAAGCGTTCAAAAGTTTTTTGGTCATAGTAAGATAAAGGATGATTGGGGACTTGAAGAGGTGAACATCAATGCATGGAATGCCCATTTAATATCTGTTCTAGGGACAGTGCCATCGGGAAAGACTTCTGTGGTGGATGACTAACTGTTGCAAGTTGCAAAATATTCAGATTTCAAATCCTTTTCTTAAACGTTTGGCTGCAGTATAGATTAAGGGTTCGCTTGGGATTGAGGTTGGGCAGAGCTGCAGCACTGAAGTGATTGGTAAACACTACCTGCTATAGCTTGGAAGCTATGTTAATATGATTTTTCACTTGTATGATGAAAAATCTATTATATTATTAATAATTTTGTCAAAATTATTATTTAAAATTTATATTTACTACATACTATTAATTTTTATTTCATACTTATAGCTTTTTTTCTACAATAAGTGTAGCTTAAAAGTTACAGCACTTCAATCTCAATCAGGCCTTGAAACTCCTAAATCCTAATTTAAGTACATATACATGTAACGGTGAAAGAGTACCCTTCTCCTCAGGTATTGCTTTGAAGCTGTTGGAAACATTCATTCACGAACACTTCACATACCAAATTTCCAAAATCATATAATAGAAGAGATGCTAACTGGCATACAAGATGTTATCCGGTATACATTCAGTGTGTTATACCTACCCACTTGCCTCAACCTCAAAAACTGAAGCTTCCTCAACGTAAAAAACTGAAGCTTCGAAAACTTAAAAGAAGATCTTTTAGGGCTAGTTTGGTAATGTTGTAACTAAATAATTATTATTAGTTGTGTTGTAAAAATAATCGGCAGTAAAGAGAATCAGTTAAACGTTTAGTAAAATTTATTTTTAAAAGTGTTTTAAATTTTAAAAACAGTTATATGTGTTTGGTAAATATTACTGTTAAACTGTTATAAGAATATAAACGACTGAATTGAACATAATATTGAATAAAATTTATTTATACATCTATTTTTCAAAATTTATTGTACGATGAGTTAATTTTATCAAAAGTGTTTTTTTTTTTAAATTTCAAACACCAAAATTAATTTAAAATTTTTTAAATTTATTTTTAAATCTCCCATAAATAATTTTAAACAGACTCTTAATCAAGATGGGAGTAAAGATATATTAGAAATACTCGGTTGCATGATCGTTGTACAAAAACAAATAGTACTTAAATAGGACTCGCATAAGGTAGCTCTAAATGGCTTGCGCTCAGGCAACCGTTGAAAAAATTAAACTTATTATCTTTGTAATTAAGTTACAATTCTTATAATTTATATTCCATACAAAAATATATGACATCTATTGTCTTATTATAAATTTTTACATATTTTTTGAAGAGTTATAAGTTAGGAGAATTATAACTTAGTTAAATCCGCCAGCCAATTCTGATTTTGTCAGTCATATTTAAAAGAAAACAAATAACTTTTACAATTTGATAAGAGGCAACATGATCATTAACGAGATTGAAAATTTGTACTCTAGTTTAATAAGGTCCTTTTAAACTGTACTTTAGGCGTTGTTTAGGGTAAAAGACTGTAAGACAAGACAGCCTGTCTCCTTTGTTGAATCTGATGCTGTAATCCTTCTCTAAATTAGATGATTGCTTTACATTGGGAACAAATCCAAGCCAATCATAACAAAATATTACTCTCCAATGGTTAAATAGTCAAACATGGTCTAAATCATAAGAAAGAAGGGGGATTATGAATTCTTTTTCCTTGCTTTTCGACACTTTCACAATTCTATATCCCAACCAAACTCACTCATTCAAAGTACTTATAATACTCAAATTTCTTGCAGCCAAAGCATCGAAACATGCGGACATCGAAATCAAGAAAGTCTTAGAGTATGTTCTAGGATTGTTGTGCTTCTACTTAACTTCAAACCACACGACAACTAAAGTATTTGTTAAATAATTACTTTTACTTAGTAGGCGATAGTTAATATTATCGATTACTTTCTCACTTATATTGTAATACCTAATGATTCCGAAAGTAACTATGAAGTAACAGTTAACAACTATGAGGTAACAGTCATAATAACTTAATCTAAAACATACTCTAAATATCTCGCCAGACGATTATCAAAATAAATGGAGCACACGACTTGAATCAGATAGCTTCACCAATGACGACTTGGTATAACAAGACTATACTATTAAAATAATATTACACGAGTTTTTTCATCGCAAGTGACATGGCATTCATCATGTGGATTTGTGAGATAATATAACACTACTTAGGTAGTGTGCTAATCTCTTTATGCAAAATTTCAATCGGCAAAACAGAATTCAAAGTGGGTATAAATAAAAGTGCTATGCAAAGCACAAAAGTGGAATCAAATAACAAAATGGTCAAAGTGCAAGCCCTCAAAGTCCAAAGTTAATGATGCCAATGTCGGCAAGAAGCCTAATTATGATTCCTTCGTAACAATAAACGAAGTGCATTCACTTTTCAAGCAATTTTTATAATATGGCATTAACTTCATCGCTGACATAAAGCACAAAAAATTCAACAACTGTAGAATCAATAATTAAGGATGTGTCTGAAATTGAGATGCTGTAATTTTTAAACTACAGCTGTTATAAAAAAAATATAATTATTAAATAAAAATTAATAATATGTAGTAAATATAATTTTTAAATAATAATTTTGATAAAATTATTAAAGATATAATATATCTTTCATCACATAAGTGAAAAATCATATTAACATAATTTTTAAATTACAGTAACTAGTATTTACCAAACACTTTAGTACTGTAACTTTTAAACTACAGCTGTCTAACCCCAATCCCAAACACACTCTAAACACAGTTAACATAAATTTGGAAATTAGAAAAAGACAAATGGGAAAATAAAAATACTTACCTTCCTTATAATGATTGTTGTGAAAGCAAGAACAAAGTTAAAAATTGCAAAATAGAAATAGGAAAATGAACAGGCGGCCATTCTGAAATTCAGAGAGATTGTTTCTGTTCGCGCCCCGGTTGTTGGGTTTGTCTTGCATGAACCGGAATTGGAGTCCGTTTATAAACCCGGCCCATTTTATTTTATTTTATTTTTTATGAATTACATAAATTTGAGAAAATGTTATCGACCTCCCTCCAAGTTTATTCAAAATGCGAAAAGACCTCTTTGATTTGGTGTTCTTTTCATGATCTCTTTGTACACACTATTTTATATAAAAAAAATTAGTATGTCAAATATTGTTTTATAAAAATTTTTGACAAATTTCATTAAATTTCAATAGAAAATATTATGAATAATATTTAAAATTTTAAAGAGATTTACAAAATTTGTTGAGAGATCGCTTTAAAAAAAATTTGGGAGAGATATTTAATTTTTAAAAATATTAGACATAGAAACTCTTCTACGAATTCTATTTGTTATCTTGCATTAATTATAATAATGCTAGACATAAAAACTCTTGTACAATTTCTACTATTTGTACAAAACTGTAACATATAATATTATTATCACATTACGCATATGATTTATTTTCTTTTGTTCTTTTGAAAACATGAAACATGTGATATTATATAACACTGTTACATCAGGCATATCATTTTATTTTTTTTTTCTAGTACTTTGAAGATGTGGAACATGTGATAATGATATAACAATTTCATATTAACTTCTAATGGTGCGTTTACTTCATGGAATGGGAATGTGCTGGAAATGAAAATGGACTTGAATGAGAATAAGGAATGGAAATAAGATTCTAATGTTTTATTGGCAAAAATAAATAGGAATGGGAATGTGTTGGAATGTCATTAATGTGTTTACTTGGCAAAATAAATAAAAATGAGGAATGAGAATGTGAACCAATTTATTAAAATACCTATAGTATTAAATAATATAATTTTCATTAACTAGATACATGTATAAATATTATTATAAAAATGATATTAATTAAAAAAATAAAATTAATAATATTTAATAATAAATAAATAAAATAATAAAATTAATAATAATAATAATAAATGTTAAAAATGATAATATTAATAAAAATAATAATAACAATAATTAATAATAACTAAAATAATAATAATAATAATGAAATTTAAAATAATAAAATTAATAAATTTTGATAATAATAATAAAATTTTTGATTTTTTTAAGGGTAAAAATATCAATTCATTCCTCATTTTCATTCCTCTATTTTCATTTCAAACCCCCTCATTGGGAATGAGATTTTCATTCCTTATTCTCAAATTATGTGGAACCCATATATTTTATTCTCATTCCCAAATTACATTTTACCAAGTAAACATAAATTTCATTCCTATTCCTTTATTCTCATTCTCTAAATCCTCAAATAAATACACTATAAAAGTGTTTATTAAATATATATGAGATTAGTCTTTTTGTTTTTTCAAAATATTTCCAATTTTTCCTATAGTTTTAAAGTTTAAAGTTTAAACACACCTCATGTGGCTGTTGTAGTTACATGTGTAGCAAGCATGTAACAATCAATAACCGCTCATCATATCGCAGTGAAAAGTCAATATCATCCATGTGCTCACCGACTTCATCGAGTGGTGGGATCCACTTAATCATGCAATTTGGACCCTCCGATCTAAATGATTTCCCACGGCCCATCTCACAACAACAATTGATTGATCCTTCTTAGTGGGAGACACATAAGACACATTATATATAACAAATTAACAAGCGTCAAGTGAATGTGCCGACGATCTTGATGGAGCGGGACCCACAAGCAATGTGTATCACAACCGTCAGATTGATCGTCACGGCGAAGACGGATTATATACTCCATTGGGCCAACCTTATAATTTAACTTTACTAATCTTACTGTTTTTTTTTCTCGCTGTCTTCACTAATCATCCTTAAATAATGCATTAATCACATATTTGGTGAAATGAAAACTGTTCCATTCGAGAAAAAAAAAAAAAAACTGTGATTTTTTAAAATTTTCATGGACAAAATAGACTTATCAAAAATGCTATCTTCCGCTTGTCTATTTAAAACAATAAACAAAGCTCTAACTACAGTCTACGAAAATGAATTACGATCTTTATATTATCCAGTTAATCCATTATCTACAAATATTTGAGCATACAACATTTTAAAACTACGTACCAAAATTTGGGATCATGAAGTAACATATTAGACAATAAAAATAGTTAATATTTATCACAATAAGCTTTTGTATTTTTGGGTATTTTACCATGTTATAGTGATTGTATCGTGATTCGTATGACATTAGAGAAAGAGAAAAAAATGAATTTTAAAAATCATTATTAGAGAATAATTTATTATACATTTTTTTTCTTTTACCATACATATAAATGAACAAACTAATATATACAATTCAATTCGCATAAATAGGTGAAGGTACTTCAAGTGATGGTGGTTGAGATGGACTTTCTTGTCTTTCTATTTTATTTTTGCCTTTTTAATCAATGAAAGTGTTCACTCTATTAGAATCAAGATTTATTCAAAATTGATGATAAACACGACTAAAGGACAAATATGCACAAAAAAGTTTGAACTACACAATATAATTTAAAGAAACCTCATCAATTATTCCATTGCCGTGATTGGTTCTTTTAATTGGTACAATGATTGCTCGGATGTTGAAATCAATTTTATTATAAATATAAGGGTCGTCGAAGAGATTTCAACCTTGAAAACTCCATATCAAGAGAGCAGCAGCAGCAGCAGCAGCCACACCATAATGCAAAAAGAAAAGAATTTATTAAATTCATTTCTCGTGTGACATTGCTTTCATGGCTAGTGAAAATAGAAAAGATTTGCCATTCAGCATAAATGTACTTGTGGGATTGTCTTAACTCTTAAGAGGGAAACTGTCAAAACGCAAATTTCAATGATGGCTGCTAGCAAACAAGTGAAGCAGTAACTGGCGAGAGTAAAATGGGGAATGTGCCTTTTGCGAAATGCGATGCATTTTTGTCCCATTTAGTCAACTTACTAAGGTAGCATGTGATGATGATGAAAGAAATTTTCACCCATCTCACTATCAATTATAAGAATGGAAAAGAATTGATTGGATGAGATGCCCAACCTTTGTTTATTTATTTATTTATTTTTTTCACCGTAGTTCATGCACAAAATATGAGAAGGAAAAATGGATCAAAACATTCTATATGGAGAAAATATTCGTCATCCCCAATATTAGCTATGAGGTGATGAATTTAAAAAATAAACAAACAATTATATATATATATATATATAACCTTAATTTTAAAGTACGAGAAAGTTAAGTTCAGGAAAACTCATAAATAATATAGTTTAATAGGTTTAAAATTTAAAACACTTTCCCATATTTTAAAATTTTGAATTAAAACATATATATATATTAGTGAAATTATTGTTTGACTTATATTTAGTAGTGAAAAAAATCTTATATGATGGTATGAAATCTAATATCTCTTAATAGTGAAAATAAAAAATAAATTTCGACCTTTTTAAGTCGTCTAACAGGTTTTATTCTATTAAAAAATTGTGAATTTTATTATTCTTCTCAATTGCACGCTGGCGAGGTGATTAAAAAGGAAAAAAAATGAGTGTGACTATTGGCACTCCTCTAAATACCTCTTAACACCCCTTTTCTTTGTTAACCCCATTAAAATATTTAAAAATATTACAAAATTCTTTTAACACCTCCTTTAATGACAAGAATACCCTTAATTAAAACTTATTAGTATAAACCCTACTCTCTCTTTTTATTATTATTAAACCCCTTTTTTTATAGTAAGGAGAAACATGAATAATCACTTGAGAAAAAATGTTGTTCATATTTAGTATCCGAGATTTTTAGTGCAGCCAAGCCATAATATTGAATAATAAAATTTAAATAGAGAAATAACAAAATATCTTGAACTACAAAAAGCATCTAACTTAGGTTTGCAAAACCCCAAGTAATAGCCACTGTCTACAAATATCAACACTATAAATGCAAAATCGTCATCACAGAAAGGGATTAAGCACTAATATTTTGTGACTTGTTGAAGATCACACCTTCGTATTTGACCCCAAACTACTTCATTGCATCTTCCTTTGTGACACGGTGCTGAATCCCAACACGAGACTTGCACCTACAGCGGCGACCTACACGATAACCCGAGCGCTCCAAAACCACATAGAAATCCATACCATAAATTCCAGTAGAAGGATCATACTTGAATCCAAGATCAATATGCTATTGAAAAGCCGCATTGCCTTATCACCTCTAACAGTCACATGGCATGCAATCTTCTCATTACGTCTTATCCCAAAAGACCGAACAGTGTACCTGACTTTGGAGAAAACAAACGTCTAACCATTGAGTTGTTCCAGCACCTTAGCGACTCTTAAATGAAAATTGCCGTATAAAGAATCTTTAAGGGATAAAAATTATTTGACTTTAGAGTAGAGGTTTAATTAGAAATTGTCCTATTATATAATTTTAATAAAGATTAAAAGTGTAAAATAATTAAAGAGGTTTTAAGAGGTATTTAGAGGGTTCCAATAGTCCCACTCGAAAAAAATATGATTGGTGCTGACCCTAGAACGGGTGACGGCCGACGGGTGGCAAACAGCGAGTGGAGAGGAGCATATAGTATAGTGCGGTGGACTCTTGAAAGAGGAGAATAGGGTGAGGTCACAACTAACAACTTGAATTTGAAGATACATATCGCCATCTCTTCACGCACTCACTTTCAAAACTTTATTTATGGGACCGTTAAATTTTTTAGGATCTCTTGTTAACAACTTAAATTATGATCGAAACGTGGACATTTGACCAATATCCTTATTTCCTTTTTACCAAATTACCAAAACACCCTTGATTGAAATAGTGGTCCTTGATGACTTTATGTGCCCTAACGTTGATCGGACAATATTACCCTCTATGGGAGAAATTTGATTTCATTGCATATTGCAAATATAGGTTATATATAATAAGTTGGATTAAACTGAATTATATATAATATTATCTTTTAGTACAATATCGAACAAGACTACCTTAATTTAATTTAATAAAGCCATGTAACTATTTAAATAATATAATATTTTTAAATTATATTGATAATTATTGACTTTAATTTTTAATATTCAATATTATTGTAAAGAAATAATTGATTATTTTTATGTTTATATCCAATACTAGTTTAAATAAATCAGCGAATAAAATTTTGATATTCGATATAATGTAAAATTACAAGTTAAAAATATCATGAAATTAATTTCTATGTTTAATTTTTATTAAGATATTAGGTTAAATGAAAAACAAAAGAGTGATAACCAGGACACAAAATTTTCATTTAATTTGATCCCACCTAAACCCAAATAAAAATAAGGATTAATAATCCTATTAGTCTTGGACTAAAATTTAGTTTACTCTGTTAGTCCATGACAACCAAACATACTTTATATTATATTATTTTATTAGTCACAAAATCTAATCCAATCCCACAATTTATCTAAGCTCCCAAACATAGTCATATTTTCATATTAGGATTTCAAAGATTAATGTTTAGGTCTCTTTAAGTTGGTGATTAACGGAAAGTAATAAGGCGTTGCTTCTAAGTTGTAACCTCATTTGCAATTACTTCTTTTAATGATATCAATCCTTTGAAGTTTGGACAATGTGAACTTAATTAAGTTATCAGTGATTGTGATAACTGAGCACTATTATTTTATTATTAAGGACAATTCACTATGATTAAATAAAACATAGTTACTTTTAATCACATACTACTGTTTATTTAATTCAAATTAAAGTAAGTAACAATAGTGTTTTTTACTCACATTGTCTTTAATAGTAAATCAAATCATGAGTATTTTTATAATAAATTATTATATTAAAATAAGAGTATTAAAAATAATTTTTAGAATGTAAATAATTTCATCCTCAAATGAATTACATAATATTTGTCGCATAAGTTGATAATAATTTAATAAAATCCTCCGAGACAATAGAATCAAAGCCATAATTGTAAATCGTATCAAAAAGGAGTTTCCTAATTCCTAATTTGGAAGCCCATAATTGTAAATTCTCTTATTTTAAATTAAAAAGCAGTCACGTAATTTACAAAAAAAATTTCAGAAAACAAAACAAGAACTGTGTCTGAAACAAAACAAAACTCACAAACACACACACACACACACACTTTCTCTTTGTCTCTCTCTACTGTATCTTTAATAGATAGAGAGAGAGAGAGAGAGAGAGAGAGCAAAAACAAAACCAAAACCAAAACCAAAAGAAAAGGAAAAAGAAAAAGAAGCATACATTTGAGAAATGAGTAAAGCAAAAACAATCTTGTCATTGTTATAGGGTTAATTTTTTTTTTTTTTCATTTCTTAAAACTCAAAAATCAAAACCTACAAAACCCAATAGAAGAGGATAGTCTTTTAAGTAGCACATAAATATACACACACACCGAAAAAAAAAAAACACCAAATACCGGCTAAATGTTGAGATAGATCTCACTGATTTTCCACTCAGGTACGCTTTATCTGCAACGATCCATCCCACATTTGTCTAATTTTTTTGATAAAATTTGGATTATTTTTAACATGCAATATCTGTGTGCATGTGTCCATTTATTGCAAGTGGAAATGGGTTTTGGTTATTTTGTCAATTGTGTGTAGTTTTTTGTAATGTGAAAATGCAAGTGGGTTTTGGTTAATTTCGTATTTGGTTTTGGTTTTGAAGGATTCAGATCTGATTTATGTAGGAATAGTGTTGGTTTCTTTTTTAGTGCATTTTTCGATTTTGAGTTGAGTTTTGGTTTAAGATCCAATTTTTATTTTTGGTAAGTTTTTGGGTCTAATACTAGTAGTTATTGCCTATTGGTTATTTAGTTGTTGTTGTTTTATTTTTAATTTTTTAATTTTTTTTGGACTCTTGTTAGTGTAATTTATTTTCTTTTTATTGGAAATGTAGGTTAATGTAAAACTTGTTTCCTTATTTGGCTTGGGTATTGAGAATTTGATTCTTTGTTTAGTAAATTTCAGTATATTCTGTATTTCAGGTGCTTAGATAATTAATTGTAATTTCTTTTTCTGGAGAAAATGGAAATCTAGAATTTATTTGGTTTTTGTTTACTTTAGTTACCTGAGTTTGCTTTGGGGCTTTGCATTTATTTGATTGAGACTTTGGGGATCTGGGCTCAATTTTGTAGCGAACTACGCATGGATATATGACAGAGGTTAGAGAAGGGCTAGTGTAAATATAGTTGAAAGAAAATGAAAGCAGATACGCCGCTTGATTATGCAGTGTTCCAACTAACACCAAAGCGCTCAAGGTTTGGGAATTCTTTAATGGATATTTATTGAACTTACTGGCATATTACTCGTTACGGAACTTATAAGGTTTCTATTTGGGCAGATGTGAGTTGTTTGTATCAAGTGAGGGGTACACTGAGAAGCTTGCCTCAGGGTTAGTAAAGCCGTTTGTAACCCATTTGAAGGTTGCAGAAGAACAGGTTGCAAGAGCGGTTCAGTCCATTAAGCTTGAAGTTGGTAAACATGACAATGCTGATACTTGGTTCACAAAAGGAACAATTGAAAGGTTATATTTCATGCCGGCTGAGACATTTTTCGCCCTATATGGATGCATGGCTTGGATTCATCTATTGATTTGATTGGTACTTGTTGTGTCCAGGTTTGTGCGGTTTGTTAGTACTCCTGAGGTTTTGGAATTGGTCAATACATTTGATGCGGAGATGTCTCAGTTGGAAGCAGCTCGTAAAATATATTCACAGGTAGTGATTGCCATATCTTTTGTTTCAGATTACTTTTGAGATTCATGTGAACTTAAATTACTTCTAGTTTCACTGAATCTGGGAATTCTTCAAATTTCAGGGAACCAGGGATCAGCTTTCCGGTGCTATAGGTGTGTATCTTTTTATTTGGTTCCAACTAGCTTCTTTTATCTTCCATCTTGGATTAGTCTTATTCAGGAAGCTTAAATCTGTTGCCTTTGTCTAGCATGAAAGTTTTGTAAAATTGATGAATGAACTATGATAACTCAAAGTATTACGAGTTGTAATGGTCAAATGCCATGGTAACTAGCATTTAGTGTAGCTGAGGTGTCATGATGCAAGCAATCGAAAGATACTAAAACGTTTTTAGTAAAACATTCTGCTATGTGATTTGATATAATCATGTCACATCTGAATTGGAAACATCTTCTCGTCAAGGAGACAAGGAATACGCCATTACTATATTAGGTCATCTTAGTTACTGCCAGGAATTTGGGATGATGTAGCATTTAGTGTAGCTGAGGTGTCACTGCTTGGGATGATATAAGCAATCAAAAGATATTAAAACGTTTCTAAAATTACATTCTGTTATGTGATTTTATGTAATCATGCCACATTTCAATTGGAAATCTTCTTGTCAAGGAGAAGAGGAATATGTCATTATTTTTATTTTTATTCCTGAAGCTGAATAGGTCATTATTATATTAGGTTATTTTAGTTACTGCCAGGAATTTGGATGAATTTGTTCATCAGAAACAAAATGCAAATAAAGATAATTTTCAAACATGAATTTTATGGTACATCACGTGTTTTAAATGGCTTTCTAAAGTTTTCGTTGCTGTCTTATGGTTGTGCAATAAAAAGAAATATCCTATGTGGTATAATTGTAGTCGCTTCGCTAATGATTTACATATGTTAGCATATATCAAATTCATAATAATTAGGAGTGAGTGTGGCAAGATATGGATGAAAAATGAGGTGGCAAGATATGGATGAAAAATGAGGACTTTTTCTGCTTTGAAAAACACCACGCCTTTTGCTCTTGGAAGTGCAGTGCTCTCTGATGTGAGCGCGGTCTCTTTTTTTTTTTCATCCTCTTCATTTTTTCCTCTGGGGGAGTGGGAGTGGGATTGGGATGTGTTGGACAAGGAGGGTTAAGAAGCACCCATCTCGTCAGTGAGTAGTCTGGGATGGTGTGGTTCTAGGATATGGTTGCTGGTGGCTTTGCTCTTATAGTAACCTTGAGATATGCTGGCTATTGCACTGAAGCAATGTGGAAATACTGATCTGAGAACAGTGTAGTTCTCGATCTTTGCATGGATTAAGGCATGTGTATCAGGTGGTATAATGCTCAGACTTACGCTAGAGTGTGCTTTGTGAGTTGGCTTTAGAAGGTTCTGCTGACAGTTTGACTTTGAGTATTGTTGCATACATGGTTGGATCTATCCTGTTGTCTTTAAGGTGGATTACTAAAAATGATGACAGTATCTGGAGAATTGAGAAATATTTTAGTCATTTGGTGTGACCTGATCTTTGATACTTTGCAAAATCTGTTTATCCTTTCCTACATCAAGTTAGAATGAGGTGGTTTCTGGTTGTTTGAATTCCCCTGCTAGTGTATTTAGGTTGGTGTCTTTCTTCTCCTTTTCCAGGAATTATGAAGCATGGACTCTTGATTTGATTCTATCTGTGTTTGGGATGTGTAGATGCTTCGGGAGCCTCTTGATGGATAGAGAAATAACATAGGGATGTTAATGTGGTTTTTAATTTGGATGTAGTTGGGTATCTCTGATGTTAATTGAGCAACTGGGTATGGGTTAAATTGCCTTGATTACTAGAAAATTATCACTCTTTTAGGTGATTCCTTCCTAGAGCAAACAATTTAAACATTAGCTCATTAAATGATTTTTGACGGACTAAAACAATCTGCAAAGGAAAAGAACAGAAAAAGAAAGGTTTACTAATAGCCAAGTCAGCAAATTTAACTTTAAGATTGGAACTATAAATGAAAGATTATTAGGGCCCAAAAAGTTGAAATACTATTTTAATATGTCGAAGGTTAGCAGTTTAATTGGTTGATCTTTTGCTGCTTTTCTCATTCTATTGTTGCATAGCTCTTGTCTAAAGCTATTTGCCCGATTTTCCCAGAACCTCTTACTAGTTCTGTTCTCCTTCTGACATTGGAAATATTAAATTGCATAAAATACTCTGTATCCTTAAGTCTATATTCTGAATGAAATATGAGTTGCGAAAATGCTTACACAAAGTTTTGGCAATTTGCTGTAGGTGGGGATGGTACGGGAACCATGGCAGCAGCTGATGGAACAAAGTAAAAAGTTTTTACCTTTAACTTTCACCTAGCTGTGCTCTTTTTCATTTTTCATTTTAATCTTATTTGATTCTCCGTCTCCCCAACTCGCCCCAACACCCCCTGGCCGGCCCGCGAAAATATAATTTTTGTTTATTTTTTAGTTGTAGACTTTTTAGTTCTTTTGCAGCAAGAGTGGTTTTTGGTTGTTACTAACTTTACTATCATGTATTTTCAATGGTGATTCCTAAATTATGCGCTAGATAGAGGAAAAATAAAAACCGAAGTTGACTGCCTGTGCTAATTAATTTCAGTTGTTTTCTCAAAATTGCTTTGTAACTTTTCATTGTTTTTTCTATTCTCATCAGGAAGGAGCTTTTGAGGGCTATTGATGTGCGTCTTGTTGCGGTTAGACAGGACTTAACCACTGCTTATGCTCGTGCAGCCTCCGCTGGTTTTAACCCTGAAACTGTCTCTGAACTCCAAAACTTTGCAGATTGGTTTGGCGCACATCGCTTGAAGTAAGCACTCTGGGAAATCCTTCAATAAATCTTAGTAACTTCAATCTTACTTGTGTGTGTGCGCGCTAAATAAAATCAAAGCAGTATATAGAATTACCTAGATGGTAGTGCTTGAAGGTTATTATTTGAATTAATTTTAAGAATTACCCCCATGTTCTTAACATTCTTATTGGGCTTAGGGGCCCAAAATTACACATCACGCCAAAATTTAATTTAGATTTAAATTTTAACCTCTTAAATTATTGATACTGACTAAACAATTTAACTTGTCTATGAAAACTCATGACTTAGTATGAGATAACAAACTATTAAGTTCAGATTGAGGTTTTGTTATGAGTCAACTCTATTTCTTGACAAGTCAAATTAACTCAGTTAAGTTGCAAGTTAGTTGTGAGTTACTGAAATCTGAGTGAAACCACTTACTTTTTTCATCTATGGCATTTAGAATGAGTGCTCCACTCAGTCCTTTTTCCTGCTTTTTAGCCCATATACTTTGATTCAACAGCAATTTTCATGGTTTTATTAATAGCTGCATTTGCCACTAAGTAATCTGTTAGTTGGTGCCATGAGTAGTCAACATTGGAACTTCTCATTTTCGTGTGATTTTCAGGTGCCCCTGGTGAGTTGAATTTAAGCAACTAGTTAGACTTGTTAAGCATTTAGCTGTTTGAGATATTGATATATTGCATCCAGGGGCCCAACGGTGCCTTAAATATTACCATCTTATGCACCAACTACTGAGGTATTCAGAAAATGAGATTTTACCTTTTATTTTGGATAGGTTGGCTTGACAATGACTTATGAGCTGTCATAAGTTATTAAAATACTTAGTGGCAAATATGGACTCATTATGCAAATTCATTTGGTGTCCAGATATAATTGGCCGATGCTATGTTACGGTCCTTCTATAGATCGATGATAGGGGATTGATCATTCTCAAATATTTGCATTTATTTAATTTATCTTATTCTAGTTTATTTACCAGTTTTGGACACATGGGAAAATCCACTCAATATTAGTTTATGCAGTCCGGTGCTGCCCGATTTTGGCCAGTGAGGTGCATGTTGATTGGCCTCACTATTTATGACAAATGAACCTTATTTTGGAATATAAAAAGTTCTCCAACTGATATCCATTCCTGTTGGCATATTGGGTTAAAAATTGAATAAGCATATCTAATATTTTATATCTTTTGGGCCAAGAATATAAAGAGTTAATAGTATTCCCAACCTGTCACTATATGGCAGGTGTAACAGTTATAGGGGTGTTTTCCATCTTTAAAGATCCCAACTCTTTTGTTCTTGTCATCTTTTTGTTAATTTATTTAGATTGTTAATTATTTGTCAAGTTAAAGAAAGCAACGTTAATATGCATTTACTCTGTTGTGCAGTGAAGCTTGTACCAAATTCACCTCGGTGTGTGAGAGAAGACCCGATCTGATCTGCCTATGGAAGCCAGGTGTCAATGATCAAGTGGTTCGGTCCTCATGGGGATCTGACATGTCAATTGATGACCCCAAAGAAGACCAAAGTGGGCCCCACCAGATATCTCAGAATAAACCCCACAACCCATCCAGCCAAGACTCCCCTCAACAACAAAGCACAACACAAACTCAACACCCTAACCTATCAAAACCTTCCACGTGTCAACAACCCAAATCTATTTTCCCTGCACAGCAGTGTAATCAAGATGAAAACAGCAATGACGAGAAGAAGAAAGAGGAGGCTGTGACTGAGTCATCAACTAGTCAACCTGCAAGGCGACTCAGTGTACAAGACAGAATCAAGCTTTTTGAGAGTACTCAGAAGGAGAACTCATCAGGCTCTGGAGGCAAACCCATTGTTGTGGGAAAATCTGCAGAGCTAAGACGACTCTCCTCTGATGTATCGTCTTCATCTGCTACCACACCCACAGGCCCCATTGAGAAGGCTGTGTTGAGAAGATGGAGTGGCGTGAGTGATATGAGCATTGATTTGGGCAATGAAAGAAAGGAAAATAATAACACAGATAGTCCCTTGTGTACACCCTCTTCATCCTTTGTTTCTCAGTCCAAAAGTAATGTATTCTCTGGTTTTTCAGAGGATAACAAGGACCAAAAAGATAATAAATGGTTGAATGATACGGTAAGTTCAGTTAAAGTTGAGGTTAAGAGTGGTGGAAGCAGAGACGATGATTCTCGGATGAAAGATCATGAAGAGATAGGATTGAACAGGGGGAAGAATTGGAAGGATCAAGTGGGTTCACAGGTGAACCAACTGAGGTCTTTTACCGATAGGACGGAGCAGGTGGCTGCAAGTGATCAACGGGTTCCTCAGGATAAGTTGAAGGTTTCCTTGGGTGTTGGAGAAAAGAGTGATCGGTCTAAAGTTCAAGCAGGTTCTCAGGAGACCATTGGGGTCAAAAACCAGGTTGCTTTACAGACCCAGATTGCAAAATCTGTGGGTAGGGCTGTGGATTTTACTTCTGATTGTGAAACTGGGAGTAGAGTAGAAGATGTTGAACCAACAGATCAGGATCAAATAGTAGCTCAACCACGATTTAGGGGGCATAGTCATTTGCAGTCTATCTCAGGACAGTTTGAAGGTGGTATTGAAACAAAAGTGTGGGACCCTCGAGATAAAGGATCCGAGGGTTATCAGTCCACTTCTCAGCCGCAGTGGAGGTCTTTTATAGGAGAAGAAGAAACAGGGAAGGAGTTGGTGCCATCTGGAAAGGATTCAATCAAAGTGGAAGATTCTGGAAACCAGAGAATGAAGTTTCAGAAACCAGTCACTGCAGGTCCTGAACAGATTAAGAAGATGCAGGGTAGGAGAGATGAAAGCAGGTCTGTTTATGGAAATAACAAGCCACTTAATCCAGGTAAAAAGGTCGTGGATAGTGAAGAGAGTTTTGGTACAATCCCAGCACCACAGGCTGAGCAAGTTCAGAGGTCCAGGCAATTGAAAGGAAATCAGGAGCTCAATGATGAACTGAAAATGAAGGCGAATGAGCTGGAAAAGCTTTTTGCAGAGCACAAGCTTCGGGTTCCTGGGGATCAGTCCAATTCGACAAGGAGAAGCAAGCCTGCTGAACCACAGATTGAGCAGGCAGTAAGCTCACAGTACAGAAAACCAATGGGGTCAGATATATCTCCTGTGCAATTGCCTGACAAAAGCACTTTGACTGGGCCATCCGGGAGTTCAAGTAACATGGCAATATTCAGTACTCCACCTATGAAGATGGTTGATAACCAGGACTATGGTGATTCCCTGAGGCAAAATTTCTCTGAGTTTGGTCTTTCTGATGATTCCAGAGGAAAGTTTTATGAGAGATACATGCAGAAAAGAGATGCTAAACTGAGAGAAGAGTGGAGTTCCAAAGGGACAGAAAAGGAAGCCAAGCTGAAAGCCTTGCAGGATAGGCTTGAGCGAAGTAGAGCTGAGATGAAGGCCAAATTTTCTGGGTTTTCAGACAGTAATGATTCAGTCTCTAGTGCTCGTCGGCGTGCAGAGAAACTCAGATCCTTCAATTTTCGATCAAGTATGAAAATGGAGCAGGTATTTCATGTTCTAGTAATGCTTTTTTTTTAATTTAATTTTTATTTTATTTTAACAATTGTACAACTTATAATCCTCATGTTATATGTACCTAATTTTGGAAAAATGAATCTTTTTACAGCACCGAATAAGTTCCATTCACAGCGAAGAAGATGAAGATCTTTCTGAAGTTTTTGAGCTGAAATACTACGGACAAGATAGATCCTTTGTTGAGATGTCTTCAGGAGATAATTTTTCTAGAAGCTCCCAAGGCAAGAAATTTTTGTGTAATAGAAATTTATCTTCATGTACTCCTCGCACTGCAGCAGCACCAATTCCACGATCATCAGCCAAAATTCCCAATGCTGGTTCTGGAAAGCGAAGACTTCAATCAGAAAACCCTCTAGCACAGTCAGTTCCCAATTTTTCTGACTTAAGAAAAGAGAACACAAAGCCCTCTTCTGGAGTAGGCAAAGTGGCAACCCGTTCACAGGTGAGAAACTATGCCCGCAGCAAGAGTACCAGTGAAGAAGCGCCACATGTTAAGGAAGAAAAACCCAGGCGGTCAAATTCCTTGAAAAAAGGTTCTGGTGGTCCTCTGGAGTTTTCTGATATGCCCACTGTGAATTCCGATGGTGTTGTTTTGGCACCATTGAAATTTGATAAAGAGCAGAGTGAGCAGAGCCTCAATGACACGTACTTAAAAGTTGTGGAGTCAAAACCTTTTCTAAGAAGGGGTAATGGCATAAGTCCTGGTTCTGGAGCAAGTATTGCCAAGCTAAAAGCTTCGTCTTTCAGGAATGAAGATGACTATGATGATCTAGCATTTGAGGCTGAAGTTTCAGCAGATATGGCCAAGGAGGATGAAGAAGATGATCTTGAAACCATGGAAATTGAAGAATGTAATGACCTGGATAATGCGAAACCAAGACTGAGCCAGGAATCGGAGAAAGGAATTAATTCTGGATCTGAGAATGGTGATTCCTTGAGATCACTTTCTCAAGCTGACCCTGATTCAGTAGCTGAATTACCT
Source organism: Clausena lansium (assembly GCA_030449835.1). Classification (NCBI taxonomy): domain Eukaryota; kingdom Viridiplantae; phylum Streptophyta; class Magnoliopsida; order Sapindales; family Rutaceae; genus Clausena; species Clausena lansium. The sequence goes on from JASUUF010000369.1 coordinate 6,195,097, forward strand.
GCTGCTGTACCTTCGACATTCCATGCAGTTGGGTCTCTGCAAGACTCACCGGGGGAGAGTCCCATGTCATGGAACTCACACATGCATCATCCATTTTCTTACCCACATGAGACCTCTGATATTGATGCTTTAGTGGACTCTCCAATTGGAAGTCCTGCATCTTGGAATTCCCACTCTCTTAACCAAACAGAGGCTGATGCCGCTCGGATGAGGAAAAAATGGGGTAGTGCGCAGAAGCCTTTCCTTGCTTCTAATTCATCCTCTACACAGTCTCGGAAGGATATGACAAAAGGCTTCAAAAGGTTACTGAAGTTTGGAAGGAAAAGTCGTGGTACAGAGAGTTTGGTTGACTGGATTTCTGCCACAACTTCGGAAGGAGATGATGATACAGAGGATGGCAGAGATCCCGCCAGTCGGTCATCAGAAGACTTGAGAAAGTCCAGAATGGGGTTCTCGCAGAGTCATCCTTTGGATGATGGCTACAATGAAAGCGAATTGTTCAATGAGCAGGGTAACTTGTTTTTTAATAAATCGTTTGCGCTTACATGCCATGCGTGTTTACTGGCTTCATTTTTGCTTATATTATATCCAGTTTGAATAATAATAATTATTTTGAAAATTACTTCACCAACTGCTTACGGGGTGTGTGCGTGCAACATATCTTGAATTTAGATAATATTAATACTATAGAGATGAAAGTTCCCGAGTTTTCTTCGCATCTGAGAAAATATTATTTTCTTGCTGAGGGTTCATAGGTTTTTGCTTACAGTGCACGTGGTTTCAGGGATGTTGAGTTAGCTTTTATATGGTTTTTGCTCTTTAGATGCCTGTGTGGATCATGCAGAGTACTTTTGTAACTTCTCTTTTGTTTCCATTGATGTGAATCTTTTTAGTTTCTTCATGAATATAATGTTATGGACAGGCTCATTTGGACTTATGTATTTTTGTGCACACTATGAGTTCTATTTGGGCTAGATGCCTTCAAAAATGAAAATTGCATCAACTGAAAGTAGTTTTAGTTTTTATTTCAGGGCCTGCAGCGCTAGGATTTGAAGTATTTATTCTTTCTTGAATATAGTCTATCCAGAAGTCTTAGAAATCCCTATTGTGCAAACTTTATTTGATTTGAGAATGAAAGCACCTTGATGGTGGTTCTTTTATCTTGCAGTTCATGGCTTGCACAGTTCTATCCCAGCACCTCCAGCAAACTTCAAGCTGAGGGAGGATCACATGTCAGGAAGCTCCATAAAAGGTGATTAACTTACAAGTAACTTGTTTAACTTGGCTGTAATCTGCTAATGCATCAAAGTCCACTTGATTATGAAGCATTTCCCTTACATCAGTAATCATGGCTTGAGCTGACTCAATCAGTGTGATCCAAGTGACTTCCCGTTGCAGATACCGTAATCTTGAATCAAGATATACTTGAAAACTTTAATCATCAAATTCCCCTTAGTTTACTGGGGAGTCATCCTATGAAATACGAAGGAAAACATTTCCCGTTTTAGTGGTAAATTGTTTTTAATCTTTTTCACGATGATATACTCATGACTGCATTTCAAATTTTGCAGTGCCACGATCATTTTTTTCGCTCTCAACATTTAGAAGCAAGGGAAGTGACTCGAAGCCCCGATAAATTGTCCTCATAGTGTAGCCAAGTGGAAGTGCTTGGGATCATCTTAAAAAATAGGGTGTAAAGGATGATATAATATAAATACAAATGCTTGAGATAGGCATGATAAAGCCATCTACATATGTTGTATATTGTACTGAACAAAGAGAGCGCCTATTGGCGTATCGCCATTGTGATTTTGGTAGTCCAGGGTATTCTTTTTCAAGTCTTCATTTCTTCTAGCCTCATGTGATGTATATCAAACTCTTGTTAGAATCGAATGGTTGGCAGTTTAAGAAGAGTGATGTGATTATGCGGAGTAGCCTATTAAAATTTTACGGTTTCTTTTGTTTCATTCTTGTTCCTTTTCCTAATTGTCGATGTTGATGCTGTTTAAGATGAGGGGAACATCATTCAAATAGTAAGCAGATTGTAGGGTGAAGCGACTATTTTGGTACCATTACTCGTTGAGTCTATTTCAAAGATTGAATGTTGCTGGTGATATCTCTTACCTGTTATCATATCATCATAGGGACACATGCATTGTATTCAAATATACCATTTTTGTAGATTTGCGGATGGTTGTACTGTGCAGTACGCACGACAAATTGCTGGATGCACTTCATATGAAAACATAGTATGCTGAGAACATTTCTTAGGGATGACCGATGCAAAATAATAGCTCAAGTAACTCTAGGTTCTTCAGGATATGTGAAGTCCTTGGTTTTTATGTTCAACCTTACTACTTTGTAAGCTTCAGCGTCGAATATTGTTGGTCTCCTTTACCACTGGATAATGACTTATCCAGATACCCGGTAGTTGTTTACAGTTTGTGATTGTCTGGGATAACTCTTGTGTAATGTGAATCTTAAGAGCAATAAGATTTAATTTTTTGTTTTTCCGAAGCAGGGCAATAAGATTTCGTAGTTTTCTATTTCTTTGATGTGGTAAGACGGCAAGACAATCAAATATGTGAAAACAATCATAAAGCTTTAAATGGTTAAAAAAAAAAAAGTCTACACTCCTGCAGTTTTCTTATGAATAAACAATTGCGGTTATATTCCTCTCCAAGATTCAAACAGAACATGCCTTGTAATCGACGTCCTTGATGACAAATGGAGAACCTATGTGCCTTTGATGCTTTGGTGACAATGACATAATGATAAAGAGAAACACCAAGACAAAGCGACAATTTATCATTCGTTATTTCTTAGTTTGAACTTCCAGATTGTCCCTACAAAATCATAAAGATTCCAAAATTCTACAGGAGAAAACATCCACAAATGTCAGGATCATTTCTTAAACTTTCACTTCAATTATTTTAACATTTAAAATTTTTTACAAGGCCGGCCTTTCGGCCTTGAACGTTGTCCATGCACATTAGGTGGACAAGCCTGGTGACTTTTGTCTCTTTGAGAAGGTTGATTGTTTAAGCTTCTTTAGGTGTTGTAGCTTTCTCCCAAAAGTTGAAAATATATTGCCAGTTCTCTTATTCTTCACATACTTTCACCATCATTCATCACGCATTTCTCATTCATGGAGTCTTCCTTTGAAATTGATCACTCTTCCTCCCATACCTCTCACCCCCAACACCACACGACACCCATTATCTCACATTATGGGTCAAGTTCTCCCTCACCATTCAACTCTCACTACTTGTCATCCCACAACCCCACTCCACGTAGAGTTCGTCGCCGTTCTCCAGCTACCCCTTTTGCCACGGATGATGACATGTCATGGCAAGGTGAGGTTTCATGGCAATTTGAGCCCTCGGGTTGGCATGATAGCCGAAACTTGGGTGCAGCCTTAAGCCCTTGGGCTCCTACCCCATCAAACATTAATGTATTTAGGAGGTCCGCTAAGGATTTTTATCTTTCTCGCACTTCTGGTGGATTTAGAAGCTTTGCTAATCCATATTATGACCATCCAAGTTATAGTGGAGTGCCTTCTGGGAGGCTTGAGCTTCACAGCTATGCTGCTAGGGATAATGACAGTTTCTTGCGTAGCAAGGAAAACAAGTTGGGTGATCATAGGAAGTCCCATCAAGGGATATCTCCCATAGGAAAAATTAAGGGAACCAATAGACCAGTTAGTCCATTGGCCAATGAAGATGAACTTAGTATGATTGATTATGACATACTTGATAATGTTGAAAGGCAGGTACACTTGTCAGAGACTAATCATAATCGCCATAGTCATGATGATCCACGATGGTTTTCTGTATCTCGTGCTTACATGGAAGATGATGATGTTGTTAGCCATTTTCATAATTATCATGGTAGCTCAGATGGCAAACATAATAATAATGGTCATGGACTATCACAAAATGGACATGACCATGGTGGGCATCATCAAATGAGTTACAGAGTGGACAATCTTGATGATGAGTTCCTACATGGGCATCGTGGTCATGATGCTTGGCAATCAACTAGTCATCATTATGGTGGAGGTGATGGTCGTTACAACGACCCTGAGCTGGTTTCAGCTCACGATGAAGATGACGCTGAGGAGGAAGATGATGTCGAGGTTGCAAAACCAGTTGGATTGTTTAGTTTGTTCAAGTATTCAACAAAATTAGATATGGTTCTTGTAATATTGGGTTGCATAGGTGCTCTGATAAATGGAGGAGCTCTGCCTTGGTACTCTTTTTTCTTTGGAAATTTTGTGAATAAGATTGCTAATGAATCATCGGACTCTGACAAAACCCAAATGATGAAGGATGCAGAAAAGGTACAAGTAATTTTGGATGATTTACATTACCTGAAATTTTTTTGAATATCCACCACTAAAGATCATCTGATTTAATATGTTGATATGATAATAAAAGAAGATTTCTGATTTCTCTTCCATTTTTAATCTTCAGATATGTCTACTTATGACTGTATTGGCTGCAATAGTGATGATGGGAGCATACTTGGGTGAGAGAGAGATGTTCAATTTTGATAGAACTTTGTTCTTTCTGTTTATGTTTCAAGGCTCTATAACAATGTTTTTGTCATTAAAATGACAGAGATCACCTGCTGGAGGTTGGTAGGTGAACGATCAGCTCAGAGAATAAGAACCAAGTATCTTAGAGCAGTTCTACGGCAGGATATTGGCTTTTTCGACACTGAAGTCAGCACTAGTGATATTATGCATGGAATTTCAAGTGATGTTGCACAAATCCAAGAAGTTATGGGGGAGAAGGTAAATCCCTTATTTTCCTTTCTAATTTTACTTCCAAATCATCCCTAGAATTTGTGCCATAACTTGCAATGGCATGAAATGAATTATGTATGTACGAAGAGTCCTAGTTTGAGATTACGAAACAAAATACTTGCAACTGCAACTTGTACCGTATCACATATCATAGTTTAATTTTGTTTTATGCTATTTGGAATAAACAACTAGCATTTGATTTGCTCTGCAATTTTGAATCTTACAGATGGCTCATTTTGTGCACCACATATTTACCTTCATCTGCGGTTATACAGTCGGTTTCATACGGTCACCAAAAGTATCACTGGTAGTTCTCTCAGTCACCCCACTAATGATGTTCTGTGGCATAGCTTACAAGGCTGTTTATGTTGGTCTAACTTCAAAGGAAGAGGTGAGGAGTAGCAAAAACTGACATTTCGTCTATGCACATCATGCTAGACTGATTACTCTGTATGTTCTTACCTTCTCTTTTCACTTTGTTTTGTGACAATTAATTGAAGGCTTTATATCGAAGAGCTGGAAACGTGGCAGAGCAAGCAATTAGTTCAATCAGAACAGTATTTTCTTTTGTCGCAGAGGACCATTTCGCTGTGAGATACGCTGGTTTATTGGCAGATTCCATACCTTTTGGTGCAAAGCTTGGGTTTGCTAAAGGTGCAGGAATGGGAGTTATTTATTTGGTTACGTATGCAACATGGGCATTGGCTTTTTGGTATGGGTCTATTTTAGTTGCTCGGAAAGAATTATCCGGAGGTGCAGCCATCGCTTGTTTCTTTGGTGTCAATGTGGGGGGAAGGTAATGAGCTATTTGCTTTCCGTTGATTTGCATGCTTGAGCAATGAATTTTCATCATAAAATAGGCATCTGTAATGTTCATAGAGTTCCATTCTTGAGAGATCAATTTGAAATAAGTATTGGAAACTCTAGTATATTTTATCACAGACCATTTGAATCTTTCATAGCAGTTGTGAATTCTAAGACTGAACTTTTTTCCTGAACTTTTCAGGGGATTGGCGTTGTCACTGTCGTATTTTGCTCAATTTGCACAAGGCACAGTAGCAGCAACCCGAGTGTTTGAAATCATAGACAGAGTTCCGGAGATAGATCCCTACAACTCTGAAGGGAGGAAACTGTCAAGTGTTCGTGGAAAGATTGAGTTCAAAGGGGTTACTTTTGCATATCCATCCCGGCCGGAAACTGTAATTCTCCGGTCTCTCAATTTAGTAATACCTTCTTCAAAAACTCTTGCACTGGTTGGTGCTAGTGGCGGAGGAAAATCCACCATTTTTGCTCTAATAGAAAGGTTTTATGATCCTACCCAAGGTAAAGCTTCTTGTCTTCTTAATGTATTGATTTAACTTTCATAGACCAAGGCTTAACTCCACTGGTTAGGTCTAGGGTTCGAGTCTGCTGGTTAGGTCTTGAGTTCGAGTCTCCTGTGGTGTTCATGCGTGTTAAATTGGATTTTGAACAATTTGGCAGGACTGATCACTTTGGATGGCCATGATTTGAAGTCGCTACAAGTGAAATGGCTAAGAACGCAAATCGGTATGGTTGGCCAGGAACCAATTCTCTTTGCCACCAGCATAGTAGAAAATGTGTTGATGGGTAAGGAGAATGCCACCATGAACGAAGCAATTGCTGCTTGTAAAGCTGCCAGTGCCCATAGCTTCGTCTCTGAGCTCCCTCTGGGCTATGATACACAGGTGTGCAACAACAGCACATTCTCATCCACAAAGTGAAATATACGTAGTGCACACACTTGTATACACGAGAAATTCATTTTGAACCAAAAGAAAAATTCAGTCTGAACCAAAAGAAAAATTCAGTCTAACTTAACTTCAAATGGCAAGCAGGTGGGGGATAGAGGAACTCAACTGTCAGGGGGCCAAAAACAACGGATTGCACTAGCTCGAGCCATGATCAAAGACCCTAGAATCCTTCTCTTGGATGAGCCAACCAGTGCTTTAGACTCTGAGTCTGAGTCCATTGTCCAACAAGCCATTGACAAAATTTCCGTGGGCCGAACAACCATTGTTATTGCTCATAGGTTAGCAACAGTTAAGAATGTCAACACCATTGCTGTTCTTGATCAGGGCTCGGCTGTTGAGATTGGTAATCATCGTCAACTAATGGAAAGAGGCGGGGCCTATCATGATCTTGTTAAGCTTGCTTCTGAAGCAGTGTCACAACCTCAATCAAAACAAAAAGATACACAAAGAGGCATCGAGTTTTCCATGTCTGAGAAATCAGTTATTGAGGTATCAAGATCACGGTATGCAAATGAAGTTTCAAAATCAACGTACTTCAAGTCCATGCAGGCAGAGAACCAAGCAGTAGAGGAAGAGCAGCAAAAGCCAAGGCCTAGAAAGTTTCAGCTTTCAGAGATATGGAAACTACAGAGACCTGAGGTTGCCATGCTCATATTTGGGTTTATCTTAGGTATGCATGCAGGTGCCATTCTCTCAATATTTCCCTTGATTTTAGGCCAAGCCCTCCAAGTTTACTTTGATGATACCCCCTCAACGTTGAGAAGAGACGTTCACTACCTCTCTTTAGCACTTGTTGGCCTTGGTTTTGGGTGTATAATCTTCATGACTGGCCAGCAAGGTTTCTGTGGCTGGGCTGGAACAAAGCTCACAATGAGAGTTAGAGACCTCTTGTTTCAATCAATACTAAAGCAAGAACCTGGTTGGTTTGATTTTGAAGAGAATTCCACAGGAGTGCTTGTTTCCAGACTATCAATTGATAGTATCAGTTTCAGATCAGTCCTTGGTGATCGATTCTCAGTCTTGTTAATGGGTTTAAGCTCAGCTGCTGTTGGTCTTGGAGTATCATTTGTCCTTAATTGGAGACTAACACTTGTGGCTGCTGCTCTCACGCCTCTCACTCTTGGAGCAAGCTACCTGAGCTTGATCATAAATGTTGGGCCGAAAATTGATAATAGTTCATATGCCAAAGCTAGCAGCATTGCTTCGGGCGCAGTTTCCAATATAAGAACAGTAACAACATTTTCTGCTCAAGAACAGATAATTAAGTCCTTCGATAAAGCTTTATCAGAGCCAAAGAAAAAATCAGTCAAAAGGTCACAAATTCTAGGCCTAACACTTGGTTTCTCTCAAGGTGCTATGTATGCTGCATATACAATGACTCTTTGGTTTGGTGCCTACCTTGTGAAACAAGGTAATGCAAACTTTGGCGTGGTATATAAAATCTTTCTCATTCTTGTGCTAAGTTCATTTTCTGTTGGGCAACTAGCTGGTCTAGCACCAGATACTTCCATGGCAGCAACGGCAATTCCTGCCGTTCTTGACATCACTAAACGCAAACCATTGATTGATAATGTAAAAGGTAGGAAAGTCAAACGATCCAAACCATTGGAAATAGAGCTCAATATGGTAACATTTGCATACCCATCTAGGCCTGAGGTGACAGTGCTCAAAGATTTCTGTTTGAAGGTTAAAGGTGGTAGCATGGTGGCATTAGTAGGAGGAAGTGGTTCAGGAAAATCAACTGTAATATGGCTAATACAAAGGTTTTATGATCCAAATCAAGGGAAAGTGATGATGGGAGGAGTGGATTTGAGGGAGATTAATGTCAAGTGGCTGAGGAAGCAAACAGCTTTGGTTGGTCAAGAGCCTGCACTTTTTGCTGGGACTATAAGAGACAATATTGCACTTGGTAACCCAAAAGCTTCATGGGCTGAGATAGAAGAGGCTGCAGAAGAAGCTTATATACACAAGTTCATTAGTAGCCTTCCTCAAGGCTATGAAACTCAGGTATGCCTAATAATCTTTTTGCGCATTTCTTTTTTTGTGATCCATGATCTTGTTGATCAGTTTGAAGTCTATAGAGTAACATGATATTATTTCTGATATAGGTTGGTGAGAGTGGAGTCCAATTATCTGGTGGCCAGAAACAAAGGATTGCAATAGCAAGGGCTATTCTAAAGGGATCAAGAGTGCTGCTACTTGATGAAGCAAGTAGTGCACTGGACTTGGAATCAGAGAAGCATGTTCAAGATGCATTAAAGAAAGTCTCCAAGAGGGCCACCACCATTGTGGTGGCTCACCGTCTTTCTACGATCAGAGAAGCCAATATGATTGCTGTGGTAAGAGACGGCACAGTGGTGGAGTATGGCAGCCATGAGACACTCTTAGCTTCCCATCTTAATGGTGTTTATGCTAGCTTGGTCAAAGCTGAAACTGAAGCCAATGCATTTTCATGAGTAGCTGATTTTAGATCTAACCGTGTAATGAATCATATGAGTTAAATGTAAGCCTTATGAATACATAACACCATTTCCATAATTTTGATGGTGGGTCAGTTTGCAAATGGAAAAGACCAATAGATACAATTACTTCAACCCTTCATTTTCCCTGATAATTTGATCCTAATGATTGTAGTTGGTAAGTCAACCAAACTAGCGAATTTCATTGTACATACGTATAAATCTAGAGGCCAACGTACCTAAATCTGATCAATTTTACGAGCCACATTAGATTGATCTTTTCTGCATTCTTGCCAAATGATTTTTTCTAAAACCTTTTTGTTCATGCTAATAATTATATATATCTAAAGAATAAGCAATTGTATAAGCTAAGCATATAACTGAATATAGGTCCTATTGACAAAGACTTTAGAAATGGGATATTAAATGGCATGGTCCAACCTGTGAAATTTGGAATGTTGTGAAATTTGGTATGTTTTGAATCAAATCCTACCTACTGATATAAAACTGGATTGGGTATAGCAAAAGGAGTAGGTAAGCTTGCTATTTTCTGTTGAGTGTCCACAGGAAATTCTAAGCTTCTACTTTTTGAATGTATCTCCACTTATTAATTGTAAACTAAACAGCCATAATTAAGCACCAAAATTAAGTCTAATTCTACACATAAGAACTATACTTTCCGTTATCTCTTTTTCAATGAGGCACATGCAAAAATTTCGGTCAAGTTGGCCATTGAAATTTGAATGCAAGAATGGTACGTTTCGATATTCTCACCTTTCCTTAAAACTCCACTCCCTCTACCTTAAAAGGGAAATGCGACCAGGAAGTGACGCACATTACAAAGACCTAAACACCCTTTTGAATATAAGAATAATGCTCTAATTTCAATAATCTTAGACAAGGGCATATGTGTCTCTTCATGTCACATAAAGGTAGGCACAAATTTCTCTCAAGTAAACATTATCTCTTGGCTTTCAAGCTAAGAGAGGTTGATGATTACGTGCCTGGCATGCAAAGCTATAGAAGTTAATTCACTGCTTTACCAACCAGCCAGTGCATTTTGTTTGCTGAAGCTAGCTGTTAATTTTCCATTCTTCTCTTCACAGAAAAGCCTCCAATTTTTCTCTTGCAAAAATTCCATGAACTTTTGTTTCACCATTTTTATGTGTTTCCTTTCAGGATTACAAGAAATCTAGAGCTGGACAGTTGTGCATTAAGAAGAGAAGAAACAAAATGGCATCTCTTACGCCAGGAGTGCTTCTAAAGCTACTTCAGAGTATGGACTCTAATGTAAAGGTTCGCGGTGAATATAGATCAGTTCTGCTGCAAGTTATCAGCATTGTGCCTGCCTTATCAGGATCAGAACTGTGGCCTAACCAAGGCTTCTTTATAAAAGTATCAGACTCCTCACATTCCACATATGTTTCATTATCAACGGAAGACAATGAACTGATACTGAACAACAAGTTGCAACTTGGGCAGTTCTTTTATGTTGATAGGGTTGAGGCTGGAACACCGGTTCCTATTCTAGTTGGTGTTAGGCCTGTGCCAGGACGCCACACTTTTGTTGGTAATCCGAAGGACTTGATGCAGATTTTAGAGCCATCAGAGAGTCCAATGTCAGCTGATCATGAAGGAGTTAATGGCTCAAAATTGAAGGAGTTGTCAGAAGCCAAAGAGGAGAGTCCAAGAAAGCAGAAAATTATCATCAAAGAAGAGAAATCAGTTGTTTCATCTAGGTATATGCAGGGTATTTTGACAGGAATTTCCAAGATAAATGGCATCGATTCAAATAATAATGGAAGAATATGTACTGAGAATGAAAATGGTGGAGCTGGTAAGAAAGTTGGTTCACTGAAAGGAAAGCAGCAAGAGCTTAAATGTCAGGTATGATTCTTATCAAACATATATAACCTCAACAATTGTTTTATTTATTTTATAAAAGATCCTGCTTTGGATGAAAACATAGACTAGCTTGCTGATGATGATTGAAGCTAGAATTACAGGCTCGTCCAGTGACTCCTTCGCGTAGCCGACCTGATGCAGTTTCATTAAAGCCAGAGGTGGTTGTTTCTGATAACAAGGAGACTACGGTTTCCTCCAAGAACATGGCTTCAAAACGCATTGCAAGCAAACAGGAAAATATGAACTTGAATTGTTTGTCAAATAGCAGAGATAAAAGCAATTCTTCTGAGGCAATATCATGGGCCTCTTTGCCTGCCAATCTCATGAAGCAAGGAAAGGTATGTTTATATTCTCATAAATATATTTCTAATTATATGACTCAATAAGATGTTGTTACATGTTACCTTTCTTCCATGTTTTTGATCAATTTCAAGGGAATGCTTCGAAGGAGAAATTTAGCTTCTTTGGTGGCTGCAGAAGCTCAAAAGGAGGCATCTTCAGCTGCAACTCTAGTGCATTGTCTCAGGTAAGAACATATTTCATTGCACAATATGCCAAGCCAGTATAAATGACATTAATCAATACTTGCAGCATTGGTTCTCTAACTACTATGCTTTCTTTCAGAATGTTTGCTGATCTGTGCTCCTCTGCCTCACCAGAGGACCCTCACCTCTATCTCACCAAGTTTTTCACACTTCAACAGCTTATTGACCAACCAAATGCTACAATCCCATTAAAGGATAAATCACTTCAGTCATTGATACAACATTCAGCTCAAGAGACAGACAAGTTTAGCAAAAAGACAGGTCTAATTCATGGTAAGAGCACTATGAAACCTACAAAGTCTGCCGTAGAGTTAAGTGGTTCTGAGAAACTAGAATGGGCTAAAGGAAATGGTGGAAAGGAGATTAAAGAACTGAGAGATATCCTCTTAAATGAAACAAGAAGTTGGTTTTTGAAATTCTTGGAGGCAGCATTGGATACAGGTTTTCATGTGGGAAACCAGGAGAAGAAAGGAAAGTACACTGCAGGCCGACTAATGGAGGCAGATAATCAAATTGCCGTCGCATTATCACAACTGAAGCATGCTAATGGATGGTTGGATAAAGTCAGAAGCAACTTGAGCTCAGACAATAATGGTATAGTGGAGACTGTTGATCGATTGAAGCAAAAGGTTTATGCTTGTTTGCTTCTTCATGTGGACTCAGCTGCCTCAGCTCTAGAGAACCGATCTGATCGTGTTTGATCTACCTCAAGAATTGTGGTTGTATCATATCATTCTTGATCTAATGTTTATGAATAACTTATAATATTTAAGGTGATGTTGATTGCTAACGATAACTTATATTTAAAATGCATGAAGTTATCTGTGTATGAGATTAACAAGGCCATTGGAGGTCCAACTTTGCTACTAGTGTGACATTGATATTCATTCAATTATTGATCTTTAAATGTGCATTGTTTGAAAATTATTTAAGTTACAATATGAGTTACAAAGACTGAAAGACACTTACCTCTTTTAAGTTTAAGAACCTGCTGAAGGGCTCCAATCTTGTGCTTTTAAGGGAGAAAGTCCTGGCTGGAGAGCTAGAGCACATGCAAAACACCAAAAATCCTCACAACTGATGGATTTAGCATGTGCCCTGCTTCTCCAGCTTGGCTCATTCTCCCTCTTTCCTTTACAGTTGCAAGGGGGTTCCGATTTGTAGTCCTATGAGAGCAAACACAAAAAGGCTCAATTAACTATATAGAGTAGCATGGGTGGCTATTAGCTTATTTTAAAAAAAAAACAAATGCTAATAATTAATGGGATAGACATGAGAGTAATTCACTATAAGTATTTATATGTGGACAGAGTGCTCATATGTTGTAATGACCATGGGTGACCTGGATTCTACAAATTAGTTTGGCAGGCATTTTGTTGGTTGATGAGTTGTTGATCTAGCGGTTTTGCTTATAAAATAAGCATTTATGTTATATTGGTCTTTAAGCAAAAACATAATAGGAATGTTATGTTGGTCCAACAAGCTTTGGTTAAGTGACTGTTGATCAAGTTTGGTTGCCAAAAAGTGGCATAAGCGCTGGCCATTTCTGCCCACACAAAGTAGCCCTTCTCAAGCAATGGCAGACCACCCACCATGGCCTAGTTGGAGAACAGATATTACTCAACATAGGTCATCAAGTTAACATAGGTCATCAAGTAATTTTATCATTTGTCTTCTCTCATACTTCGGTATCATCTGCCACAAAAAGCCCCTTGAAGACAATACTGTTCAGAGGACCGTGTTCAGCTGATGGTCAGCAGATATAATACATTAAAGGTCAGTGGGTTGGAAATGATCATCCCAGATATGATAAAAGACTATCAAAGATCTAAGGTTCCATAAAAAGCAAGAATTAGCAGCATAGGAAATTTAACAAGACGAATCCAAATGGATGCTACCACCTGCTATTCAAGTCTTTGACTTTGTATTGATTTTCAAGACATAAGATCACCCATCTGGGGTTAAAGTTGTATGGCAGATGATCATACCTGTTTCTACTGTATGGTAAGGGTATTGATCAGCCTAGAAATTTCGTATAACAAAAATTGAAAAATTGCTTCCAATCAGAACTCAGAAATGATATTTCATTCATTTTATCTTCCTTGCAAAATATGATATTTATGTGTAAGTCTGCTAGCTTAAAAAGAAACACATTTCTTCTTTGAACTCCCTATTTTATCATTCACAACATGAGCAGAGGACGCTATCTATACAATCACTCAATACAGTTCTAAGCATATTAACAAAGTCTTTAATACTGCCTGAAAGTAAGATTCAGGCGGCCAGGACGGATACTTGTTTCTTCCAGCAGGGACTTAGGGGCAGTGTTGGGGATAATTTTTTCTACACCATGGAAAATACTTCTAGATTTCCCACCAAATATTAAAACATCACCAGATTCCAGGATATCTTTCTTTGCATTGGCCACATCCCTCAGATCACCGTATAAAAATTCTGCAGAATCTCCAATTGAAAAGGACACAACAGGTAAACCTTTATCAATACTTCCTTGACTTTCATCTTTATCCTGTATTGCAAGAAGACAGGGATGATATCAGCGGTCATTGATATTTATTTGAGATCCATCATAACATGCGCAGAGATTTTTTCGAGTTTTCTCATGAACCAGTCAGTTCAATGCCATTTCTTCAGGATAACATATAATGTTTATAAGCTAAAATAATATCAAAAGAGAATCTCACTACAAACCTGATGGAGGCCGAGTTTGCCAGTTGCCGAATAAAAATTTGCAATACAGATATCAGGTGACATACAAGGAAGTTCAGCTTCTATATCTCTTCTCCCCCAAGACTTTTCTTCTATGAGGGCACGGGAATCTTGGATTGCTTTCCCAACAAGCTGATAAAATTCAGCAGGTATAATTGGTGGTACAGCACCATCTGTTGGCCGGATATTGCCATACTGACTTGTCTCGGGGTCCCAATTTTTACCAAGGCACATCATTTTTAAATACAGGTTTGCGCCATCACGGTAACCAGGTTGGTAGAAACCTCCATGACCCAGCCCAAGGTCTCGGCATATCTTTACTATATTGACCTAAGAAGAATATTGGAGCATAAAATTGACATTATAATTGTAATAAAGGCTAAATATTTGGCAATAATATTTCTCAATTTTACTTGAAAGAGATAATTTTACAGTGATCTTCATTTTTTTTGTAGTGCTAGACGTTAGCGGGTTAGTATGACAAAAGTTTTGAACCCATGCCTATGATGCTATACCCATCCCACCTGAGTTGCCAGTAAACGTCACCATGCATCTAAATTCAATAGAACAGATGGAGCAGAGAAACATAAACAAGTTGAAAGCAAGCCTAATCACTGGAGAGGATACAAGAGAGCACTGAGAACAGAGTGGTACCTGATCACTGATGGATAAATACTTCTTTAGTAATACCATCCCAGGTCTCAATGTAGTTTGACTTTGCCCTTCTATGGCGAGCTTTAAGTCATTTCTTTTTTGTTTATTAGTCACAAGGAGGGAAGGATTCAGCATTACAGCTCCTCTCTTAGGTGGACAAAGATCAAAGGCCTTATCTATTGCCTGTTGTACAGAATGCTCTGAATCTCCAATGCTCAAAATATTCTTGGGAACCTCTTCTAGGGAAACCTGGTCTTTAGTATCAGCTTTGGCAGGTGGTGGTGACTCCTGCATGTGCCCAACTTTTACCTTGCCAGAGAAATCAAGTTTTGAAGTTGCGCCATCTTCTGCTTTCTTTTCTGGAGTTTCTCCAATCTGAATTCCAATCTCATCCACATGTATGTTCTTAGAATCAGAATTAGCAGAAAATGAGTGAATGTCATCTACACCGACCAAATCTGAAGCTACAATGCACTCGGGTAGTTTCATACAACTGACACCAGCCTCCAGAGAATTTGGACTAACATCAGGTAACTGTGTCTTCGAATCTGAAGCCACAATGCACTCAGGTTGTTTCATACGACTGCCACCAGCCTCTAGAGAATTTGGAATAACGACAGGTAACCGTGTCATCGGCCGATACACATAATTGGAGGTAGGTGTATCATTGAAGTGCTTTGAACGACTACCTGGGAATTTATGATGAGAATAATGGCCTCTACCCTGAGAGGTTCCATCCTTAGTCCTAAAAGAATCATGGGCAAAAGGCTTGCTTGCTCCAACCTACATGTTTTCAACCAAATGATATGTTTAGAGAACACCCTTTTATCAACTGTAAACTCACAGCCATATACACACAGTGTTGTACGAAACAAATAATTCCAATCTAAATTCTACTCACATCTGGATGCATGTTCTTAGAATCGGACTGAGTAGATGATGAATGAAGATCATAATCTCTATAGAAAGAGTCTGGAGCTTCAAAGCACTCTGGGTGCTTCACATTACTCCCTTCAGCCTCGAGAGAATTTGAAATAACAACAGGAGAAGTTGGTTTAGGTCGGTACTCATAATTGAAGGTGGGTTTATCTTTGAAATGCTTTGAACCATGGACATGGGATATATGATGAGGATGTTTCCCTCTGCCTTGCGACATTCTGTCCTCATTGGAAAAGGGCTTACTTGCTCCTCCAACCTACAATTTTTTCAAGTAATAAGATTTTAGAAAATATCCATAATCAATTGTAAACTCAAAGCTCTATACTTAATCCATCCAAATACAGGGCAAGGATATACAAAAAGAAAAGACGAATGTGCCAAAGAAAAAATCCAAAAATTCTGAATTAATTAGAGACTAAGAACTATGGCCAATGAGCATAAAACTGGCAGTAATGAAATTTGATAAGCATTTCCAGGGCATCACCCAAGTGATATTAGCAAAAGTAAATCTTGACAAAACATTTCCAAAGACAAAGAGTCAAACACAATGGCAACAACGCCCCCTCATCACCCATGTAAGCGACGGATTTGTACCGCAGACCTCTTGTACTTCTACTACAGTTGAACAACCTAGTACCCACAATATACAGTTTTTTTTTTTTTTAAGCTATACCAATAGAAAATCAAAATAGACACAGCCCATTTTTCTAGATCAAACATAAAACCAAGAATCATATAAACGAAAAAAATAGTAATAAACACAAAAAAAAATATGCACTGCTCAATCAAACAAACAAAAACCAAAAAAAAAAAAAAAAGGGAAAGCAGGTAACAGGATAAAGTTACATGTCTGTTACGATGAGAATAACGACCGTCAGGGCGCGGAGATCTCCCTGCAAAGCCTCCCCTGGTGCTGGTATTCTGATGACTCATAGACGCTAAGCAACGGATAAATATGGCGGGAAGGATTAGGGCTTAAGATTATTATTATTATTACTATTATTTGTTAATTCTTTAAAAAAAAAACTAAAATAATTTTTACAAGTGGGTAAATGTGGGTTTAGGGGATTTTTTTTATTTTATGGAGAGACGGCGGTGAGGACTGAAAGGAGCAAGCCAAGTGCGCTTTGAGTTTTGAGGCTTTTGGGATGGTAACTGCTAAATTTAATTAAATGGCTTTCCATTTTATTCTATTCTTCTCTAAACTTGTGCTTGAAGTATCCTCTGCTCTCTTTTTTAATGGTCTCCTTTTTGTGTTCCCAATTGATTCTTTTAACTGTAATTTCCTTCTTATAGCGAGAAAGGAAAATATTACCAAAAAAACAAAAAAAAAGTTGTCTATTCTTTTAAAAAGGAGTTGTTATTCTTGAAAATTCAGCTGCTATTAAATATTTATTGGAAGAATTTTATTATTTTAATAGTCTTATTTGATTCGAATTTAAATTAATCAAAGTCTAATATGGTCACTGAATATAAGATAATTTAGACAAAAAATTAATAATAATAATCTATCAATATGAAAGCGAATAATTTAGTGAAAAACATGATTCAAACGCATACGCATATGCATGCATACATATGCATGCATACCTACAGAGTATATTTTATATACGCAAAACTCATTTTTAAAGCAGATAGCAGCACTTCAATGAGTTAGTGTTATTAGTTACGTGAATTGTTAAATAGTTTTTGTTTTTTATTTCAAAAACCATGAGACAACAAGATTATATACTGCACCATTCAGACACAGGTCAAGTTGCAAGTCTGACATCAGAATAAATGAGTTACAAATTGAAGTGAGAACCAAACATTCCCGGTTATGCATTGTTATTAATTAATTTTCTTATTTATTTATTTTATTTTTTTTCATGATTCCATAAAAAATTAAGTAATTTATTTTTGACCCGTTTGGGATTGAGGTTGAAATTCAATAAGTTACTTATTTCGTAATTTTTGATAAAAATAATATTTGGTAAATTTTGAAAAATCTACTTATCTCATAATTTGTTTCATTTTAACAATAGTTTTTAAAAACAGACATGGAGTTATTTTTTATAAGCAACTTATTAAGGGCTAGCTTGGGATTGCGGAGACTGATGAAATAAGCTGCTTGTGCTGTGTGGTTGAAATAAGTTGCTGATGAAATAAGCAGTTTGGTATTTGATAAACTGTGCTGTTGTGGTTGCTGTGAGTTTGAAAAACAGTGTATAAGCGTTTGATAAATTTTATTACGAAAGTATTATTTTATTATATAATGGCCAAAATAGACATAAATTTAAATTATCTTTTATTTTTAGAGTATGTTTAATAAATTGTTTAGACATACTTTTTTCTAAATACGTAAAATTACATGATGTAAAAAAACTCAATTAAATAAAATATAAAGAACTTCATAATCTGTTACATAAGATATGATAAAAATTCATACTAGATTGTGGTGGTGATATGATATCTAATGATTTATATATTAGGGTTTATGGATAAGTAAGATATAATTATCTTTTTTTTTTAAATACTAAGGTTATAATATAAATTTTAAAAAGATGTGGTATCTTATTTAATAAGTTGTTTATGAAAAGTAACTCCCTACCTGCTTATAAAAACTGCTGACAAAATGGAGAAAAGTATGAAATAAGCTATTTTTACAAAATTTACCAAACACTATTTTATCAAAAATTATAAAATAAGTAGTTTATTGAATTTCAACTCAATCTCAAACGGGGCCTAAATAAACCACCACACATTTTTAAAGTTCTTATTATAACCTTAATATTTTAATAAAAAGCTAATTATGTCCTTTTTTTCATACATCTTAATATATAAGTCATTAGATATTATATTAAGTCATTAGATATTATATTAAGTCACTAGATATTATATTACTACTACAATCAAATTATCCCCACATTTACTGTACATTCTTTCTAGTATCAATATTTTGATCCAATAAGTTCATATTTTTTATATTTTACTTTTATTTTCTATTATAAGATTCAATAAAATTTGCATATGATTACGTAAATTTTTCTTGAACTATAAATAATTTCACATAAAAGTTAACCATGACTTTTTAAAATCAATTCCATAACTATGATTTCTAACGTACAATATATTTATATTTTTTCTATAGTCATGGTGTTTATTACAATAATTCTAATGTGAATGTAATGCATATTAATTTTTTATTTTATTAGGATTATGTATTAGTATTAATTTTTATCATATTTGATGTAACAAATTATTAAGTTCATTAGATTTTATTTAATTAAGGTTATTTTTTAACTTTATATAATTTTATGTGTTTTAAAAAGAAAAAGACACGTCCAAACATTATTATACATACTCCAAAAAATAAAAGGTAATTTAAATTTATGTATGTTTGGGTCATTATGTTATAAAACAATACTTTCTTAATAAAATTTACCAAACATATGTACACTGCTTTTCAAACTCACAACAACCACAACAACACATTTTATCAAATACCAACCTACTTTTTTAATCAGCAGCTTATTTCATCCGCACAACAGAAGGAGCTTATTGAATCAACCACCGCAATCCCAAACTGGCCCTTGTTTTATTTTTATTCATGATTCCATAAAAAATTAAGTAATTTAATTTTTTATTTTACCTATGACACCTTCTTTCATTTATTTATTTGTATTAATATTTATTGTTAAAATAATTAGTTAATAGTATATAATATGTAATAACAAAAATTATTATTAAGAAACATGCCATTTATTATTTGATTATTATGTAAAATATTTGATAAATAAATAATTTTATTTTTAATTGTTTTAATTATATTTTTTTAATAGGCATTAATATACATCATATATAAAAGCATATAATTTTAATAAATTTAATTGTTCTTGTTAAACACTATTTAACTTCACTTATATTTAATTTGATATAGTTTAATCTAATATCACACCAAATATAAGATAATACTACACATAATTTTGCGTAATCTATTCTTAGTAGTCAATTCATTTTAATCTTGCATACTAAACATAGGCTGAGATTAATGCAGTGGTGAAATAGTGATCCCTAGAAATCACTCATCACTTTCACTTGGGTTTATGCATTAAGGGCCAGTTTAGTAATGCTGTAGCTTTTAAAATAATTACCGTTAGCTGTGTTGTAGAAATAATCAGTTGTGAAGAGAATCGTTTAAGTGTTTGGTAAATTTTATTTTCAGAAGCACTGTGAGTTTTGAAAGTAGTTGTGGGTATTTGGTAAATCTTACTGTTAAACTACTGTAAAAAAGCTAATGACTAAAATAGACATAGTGTAAGATGAAATTTACTTACACATATAAAGACATGTACATAAAATATTTTTAATTGTGTATTATAATAATTTAATTAAAAATAAAATTTATACTATATTGATTTTATTGATTTTATTTTTTTATAATAAAAATTTATTAAAATATTAATTTTGTTTCCAATTTGAATAATGATAGTTTTGGGTTTAGGTAATAATTGTAAGGATACATATGGAATTGTATTGATTCTCAAAATCAGAATTTAAAAACTACTCCTTTCCTGCTTTTCAAAATCAGCTGTAGGAGGGACTGATTTTAACAAAAGTGATTTTGAATTTTATTTACCAAACACTAAAATTAACTTTTAAATTCTCAAAATCACTTTTAAACCTCCCAAAAGTAATCTCAAACGAGACATAATTAAAGTAGGTGGAGTTACTCTTGTAGTCTGCAAAGTTGGAAGGAAGGTGAGCCTGTAAGGAACTACGTTAACAAATTTATCTATTTATGACACTAATATAAATATTATTAAATCACATCATTTTAACACATTTACCCATTTATGAAATTATCGTGTCATAACATGATAAAAGTTGTCATATTTTATTATTAGAGTAATACTGTACTTTCTAAATTTTTTGTCCTAAATAACTATCCTAAATGATTTGACATTCATTAATTGGTTGATAGTTCTTTACAAATTTCATTAATTGTAACTAATTAATGAATGCTAAATTATTTAGAAAAGTATTTGAGATAAAAAATTTAGAATTTATAGCATTATTGATTTTATTAATGGTGTGATTTGAAAATATTGAAAGAAAATATCACTAGTTTATCCTTCGAAAGAGATGTAAAACTGTAACTAAAAACACTAACAATACGTTAAGGGTATGTTTACTCGCTGGAGTGGGAGTGAGGAGTGCGGATTCCTCTCACTCTAACGTTTACTTCACAATTTTGGGGAGGGAGTGGGATTCCCACTCCATGGGACCCACTGTTTTTTGGAGTGGGAAGTGGGATCCTTTACATGCCGAAAATGCTCTTAAGGAATCTCAAATATTACAATTGTATCATATATAATAATATAATCCAACAATTTAAATTTTAAATTTTATCATTAAAAATAAATAATAAATATTATTTTATCATTAAAATTAATAATAAATTAAATAAGTTATTATACAAATATATTTTCTTATTCATTTTCTAATTAAAAAATAAAAATAAAAATAGAAAATAATATTAATAATAATAATTTTTATAATTAAAATTATAATAAAATAAATAGGTTATTGTTCATTTTCTAATTGAAAAATACATATTCTTTATATAAAGATAAAACTGTAATTTAAAATAATTCACTCTCAATTCAAGACAAAGTAAATAAATAATTAAAATTCTAATTCACAATCCATACTCTCATTACAGACTAAATAAATACTCTACTCCCACTCCCAAAATTCTTACTGCACAGGACTTCCCTCTGATCTAAAGTAAAGACTACGTAATTCGGATTATTGAAGCTACTCGGTACTTACCCTGTACAAATACAATTAAAATTAAAATTCGAAAAAAATATTAAAAACAGTTTTCATCAAAATGACATGACATTGTGCGGGATAATAAAACCAATGCAACTTAAGGTTGTACCTTTCGAACTTCACCTCCAATTTCTCAACGTACAATCCATACCAGCTTTGATTATTGAAACCGTACATATTAATAAGTCCACCTTAATACATAAAATCCCTCATTTGATACAACTCTTTCTCTCTCTGTCGACCCTTGTCTTCTCTCCTCTTCAGATCGTTGAATTCACGTAGAAAATCCCAAATGCAAAAAGGGTACTTTTATTTATTTAAAAAGATTTGATTTTTTTATTGAATTTTCTGCTAATTTGCAATAATTACAGCTATAATGGAGCAATTGTGTGTGATTTATGTGATGGGTATTTTATAAGGCTTGTGATTGCTTGATTTCATTGGCTCAATGGGTTGCCCTTGATGGGTTTTTCGCTAGATCATGAGAATATTGTTTTGATGTGTGCGTTTCTTTGTTTAATCAATTAGTGTTGCGTGGAAAATCTTGAAATGTTTTTTTTACCCCCCGTCATCGATTATGCTAGTTAATGTGAAGGTTTCTGAAATTTGTTTGATGAAGAAAGAAAGTTGGGTCCTTTTTTGGGTATCAAACATTTGATTTGTAATTATGCATTTCGTGTGACAAATTTAGTTGCAATTGCAAAGATTAGACCAAATGATGTTTTTGTTTCTGTTCTAATTGAAATATTTTAGTGAGAATTGTGTTAAAGAAGTCGAAAAGTTTTCATTTAGCTTGATATGTTACTTTCTTTTGAGATTCTTTTTAAGGTTTAGGTTGAATTTCAGCTTTATTATCTTTTTGTGGATCTGGGTTTCTGGTGGCTTGACCTATCGCAATTGTAGTGATTTGGCGTAGCAGAGGAATTTTAAAGTGAGGCAAAGATGGTGAAGATGACGATGATTGCCCGTGTTACTGATGGTCTTCCTTTGGCGGAGGGACTGGATGATGGTCGTGATTTGAGAGATGCTGAGATGTACAAGCAACAAGTCAAGGCCTTGTTTAAGAATCTCTCGAGAGGCCAGAATGAGGCTTCAAGGATGTCAGTTGAGACGGGACCTTATGTTTTCCAGTATCCTTGTCTTTTGTTTGTTTATATTTCTATGTTATTGATTTGAATTGTGCCTTGTCATGCGTGTAGAGTTGATGTAAAATTTTGATGTTAATTATGTTGTGACAATGTTTCTTAGATTTTTTTTTTTAAAATAATCTGCTGTCTCTTTTTCCATTTTCTTCCTCATACATTGCTAAGTAGGATTCTTCTGAAGGAGTGTCATGCCATCTCATAATGGTATCTCATAAGAGATGATATCCCTCGATACATCTGGAACTTATCCCATGTATCAGTATCTGTGTCTTTTAACTATTCCCAAATCTTAATGTTTCCTTGACCCAAGTTCTAGTTATATCATTGAAGGACGTGTTTGTTACTTGACAATGTGTGACCGTGCGTATCCCAAAAAGCTGGCCTTTCAATACCTGGAAGACCTCAAGAATGAATTTGAGCGTGTTAATGGGGCTCAGATTGAAACTGCTGCCAGGCCTTATGCTTTCATTAAATTTGGTATATCTCACTTTTCTTTGTCCTTCCGTGACACGACGTATCTGTTGACATTGGGCTTGATTTTATTTAATTTCTCGCTCTCTCTTTCTCTGTGTTTGAAGATACATTCATACAGAAAACAAAGAAATTGTACCAGGATACACGTACCCAGCGGAATATTGCAAAGTTGAATGATGAACTTTATGAAGTCCACCAGATAATGACTCGGAATGTGCAGGAAGTTCTTGGTGTTGGTGAAAAGTTGGACCGTAAGATACTTTAATTTCTTATTTCACTTGATTCTGCTTACGTCATATGTTATGCTTTTCCTTGAATGAATTACCGATAAATGGATGCTAAGTTTATTTTATGGGCTAAGCAGTGCTAAAGAAAACTGGATTTAATTGCCTATTTGAAGATGATAAATGGTTTTTGTTTTGATATTGCATTTGCAAATTCCCTATTGATGGTTATGAATGTGTTATAACATATTTTCTGGATTAATTTACAATTCTGCATCCATTCACATTGCATATTCTGGTACGGCATCTATCTTCCACTGTTGATTATCTTTGCTGGTTGGTCAATAGACATTATAACATATTGGAAATCAAAGAATCAAAAAGAAGATGCATGCAACATGATTTTAATGTATCTGGGGACTATGAAATGCACCCAACCTATTGCATTCTTGGGTTCTTTCCAGGGCTAGACAATATGATTTCAAACTGTTATGGCAATTGAGGTCTATGGTTTACCATGTAATTTTTTTTCTTCATTAATAAACTTAAGTATCGAGATATTTACAAATATGTTTTCACTTTATTGTCTTGTTATTCTTTCTGTAGGTTATATTATGTTGTTTTCCTGGATTTTTCTTATTCCCAGAAACTTAACAAAACTGAAATTATATTGTTCTCTGCTCCACAGTCCACCCGTTAACTTCTTAATAAAATCCTCTTTCTCTCTCCCTCAGTTGATAGATTCCATTTGTACCCCATACATACTTGTACAGTATGTATTTTTTCTGTTTTTGGTATTAACTGCTTCTAATATCAATTTTCCAGAGGTCAGTGAAATGTCCAGTCGGTTGACGTCAGAGTCGCGCATTTATGCTGATAAGGCAAAAGATTTGAATCGACAGGTTAGTTTTATTAGTCTAGTAAACACACACAAGATGATGATTTGGCAGGCCATTTGTAGCTGGTATGTCAAAGCTGTTGTGACCGACTTGAAATTGTGGTTATTAAGTTGCACAAATTATTGTCAACAAAATTGAGTGGTAGATATGAATGTTTTAGAAATAAGTATGTTATTTTCTTTTAACTAGGATTCGTTGGAAATCAGAATTCTTGTTAAAAGCTACAGTTGAAATTCACTGCCTGCTTTTGTATTTTGTTTGTAGGCTTTAATTCGGAAATGGGCTCCTGTGGCCATTGTGTTGGGGGTGGTCTTCGTCGTCTTTTGGCTCAAAACAAAGCTATGGTGATTCAGTTGCCCTAATGCGGTTCTAATAGTTGCACATTTTGCCTGGGTTTCTCTACATCAATGTGGGTTGCTGGTGTTCATGGCTTGGTGTCAACACTTCGGAGGCGTCAGATTTCATCGACACTTGTTTCTGTTCATGACACTATTTGGTGCATAGTCCGGTTGGTACCTCATAGGAGTAGGGATAAATCTACCCTGTGGAATTGTGTAAGAGAGACCCCTTTTAGAATGTTCGATGCGCCAAAGTATATTATATACAAATATTAGAAAACTCTAGCCTCAGGGCTTTAACGAGGCTTTATTCATATGTTCTTTTGCACTACATTCAATACTTCGAGCTGCTTGATATTCTCAGAAACAATTTTTGGTTTTCAGTGATGTACTTTTCTAGTGACGCATGGTACATCACTTTTCTAGTGACGCATGGTATAGTCATGCTTTTAAAGAAGCTTAATTGTTTCTATGGTGCAACTGATCAACTTGAATTCATTCTGTAACATCTGCATCTTGGAAAGGCGTATGAGAAAGAAGAATTTTAGTGGTACCGGTAAACATGAGACTGGAGAAATTGATTTCTTGCCTTACTGATGCCTACTTAATTTTGTAATGTCTCATCATCTCATTGGTCTTCATTAGGCCTTGTGTGTGTATGTGAGTTGAATAAAGGCATATAAGCAGCTCATGACAAAGCTTTGGCTCATGTAAGACTGTGCAGCCAAGTAAAGGTCTGTCTTTATATATTCACAAACCGAGTAGAAACGGGAAGAGGAAGAAGAGGAGAATGAGAAGGCGGATTTCTACTCGTATTGTTGACACAAATTGTGATGTAAATCTGTTGATAAATGCTGCAAGTACATGTTTGCAAAGCAGACGCGTGCTAAATTACTTGAACGTTGAGCCTTATACATGAAATTCATTTGTGAACAGTGAATAATATAGATGAATTATGTCCACCAAAGCCGAATGAGTTGGACATTGCCACTTTAATGTCTAAACGTTCCTTCTTAGGGCCAACAAGCACTTTAGTGTCCTGAACCATTAAATTTTTAGCTTTCTGGTATAAAAGTGAAGACACCAACAGTAAAAGCAAAGATCTGTAGTAATTCGAATTCAAATGATATGGGAACATACCACATCTTTGTCAGGGTTTTCCAGATTGATGTTTGGATGTATCCATCCAGTCTGTATTGCCTATATGAGAGGAAAAAAAAAAAAAATTACTCAAATGAAACATGTCGGTTTTCCATTCCAGGATTCACTTGTTGCAAGCACCTCTAAGTAAGAGTATGCTCATATAGTAGTATTAGCTTCTGCATTGATTCAATTTCATTTGAGTGATTTTCTCCAAGGAAGAAAGCATAAGATATTTACCTTAACCGTTGCAATAGCTTCCACGGCACCTGCAGCTCCTAGTAGGTGGCCGGTCATGGATTTTGTAGAGTTCATTCTTAGCTGGCAAATAGAGGAATCAAACAAGCATAGCCAAGAAGAAGTTACCCTGATACCTAGTGGAAATGTGCTTTCACTTTACCTTGGGATTCTTTCTGAAGCAATGCATTACAGCTTTAAATTCTCTGGGGTCACAAACTCGTGTTGATGTAGCATGTGCATTTATGTAATTCACATCTTCTCTGGAAACCCCAGAATTAGTCAAAGCCTTCTCCATGCAAGCCACTGCACCCAGCATTGATGATTCTATGCAAGCAACCGCACCCACCCCTAATGATTTTTATCAATGTTGTGTAAAGTATGAGGTTCCAGAAACCAGAAAAGCAACACATCTCCTTATACTTGAAAATGTACAGTTCTGGCTGGCAATGCAGTTTCAGAAAGCTTAGTTACTAACCATCAAGGCGGGGCTCAGATTTGTGATAAGCATCATAAGTGAAGCTTCCTCCCAGAAACTCCGCATAAATATTTGCACGTCTTCTCTGCAAAATAATTAAGTGTGAATAAATGACTACATCAGAAGAAAATGAGACCTTGTAAAATACTCATAGAAGCTGAAAAATGATTCCAGCAAATAACCTTAGCATGTTCAAGCTCTTCCAAAAGCATAACTCCAGCTCCTTCTCCCATAACAAATCCATCGCGATCCTGCTCAAATCACAAAATATTTAGTATCAAAGTATGTGATTGAAATATTTGTATTGCCAAGTTGTAGTAGTAATAAGGAAAGAATTTAGAAGCATTACAGAATCCCAGGGCCTAGAAGCTTTGGTTGGATCACTATTTCTCCGAGAAAGACTATTGCATGCAATGAAACCTGCTATGCCTGAAGCTCCAATAAACAAAGCAAACAAAATGACAAGTTTATGAACTTGAAAATTCAAAATGTATGAGCTATTCGAAATGTGAAAGCTATATGATACCTTCAGGAATAATTACTCCATCAGAACCACCACATAGCATCATGTCCTGCCATTTTACAAATGTAATATCTTAAAGGGAATTTTAAAAAAAAGACAGCAAAAGATGAAGAGCTGCTTACCGCATCTCCTTTGATGATATGATTAGCTGCTGTAAGTATACAGCAGTTGCCTGTCGCACAGGCTGATGAAATCGCATAGTTTGGACCCATCCATTCCTGCTCCTGCAGTTTCAAAGCTCATTTACATGTTAAATAGTTTTCTAAAAGTCACAACACCTCAGTATGAATCCTTAAAGCTTACCAAATCCATTGCTATGACAGCAGAGGCCATATTGGTCAATGAATAAGGCACAGAGAAAGGACTCATCTTCTTGTACGAAATCTTTACTGCATCGATTCCATCCTTAAGAGCCTGTGGCACACTCTTGTTTCATAAGAACTGAAATGAACCCATTAATTTCTGAGGCTTAAAAGGGGCTATATTCAATGTGATATGTCTAGGTGCGCAAATTAAGCAGCTTCACTTACTTGCATGCCTCCCATTGCAGTGCCAATTAAAACCCCACATCTATTTTTATCTAACTCTCCACTAACTTGTTCAGTAATTCCAGCATCTGCCAAAGCTTTCTTGCTAGCAATGAGAGCATAAATCAAGTAGTTGTGCGCTCTCTTAGCATGTTTTGGTGAGACCAAACCATCTGTTGACAGAGTCTTGATTTCTCCGGCAA
This sequence comes from Clausena lansium, assembly GCA_030449835.1. NCBI lineage: Eukaryota > Viridiplantae > Streptophyta > Magnoliopsida > Sapindales > Rutaceae > Clausena > Clausena lansium. The sequence continues at coordinate 6,222,913 of JASUUF010000369.1, forward strand.
TTCTCTGTCAGAATTGAGAGTTAGCTTTCATAAATATTCAAAATATTCAATTAAACAACCCAGTTATTATAGTGAAATTGAGTCAGTACTTAATTTGAAAATTTTACCGTGGGAAGCTCTGAGCAATCAAAGCCTTCTATCTCGCTTATGCCACAAACACCTTCAAGAAGTTTGGTATAAAATAAATGTGCATCATCACCAAGTGGTGTTACTGCACCTAAACCTGTTACAACAACTCTTCTTTTCTCTTCAGGAGCTACCTTTTCAGATTGTGCAGACACAGCTATAGTTTTGCCTAAGAGCATGACAATTAATAGTACCCACAAGTGGAAATTAGCTACATTGACATAATTAAAGTGTAATTTAAATTTTATTAAAGAATAAAGGCTCTAGGAATTCTAATATTTAATTCTTAGCAGAGACATGACATTTATTTATTAGATAGTAAAATTAATAGCAGTAGCATATTATATAAATAATTAATATTAAAATTAAATAACACCTCATGTACATGATAATCAACGATGCTTGAAATTTCACTTGAAATATAGATATATAATGTGTATCCTAATTGATTACATACAATTATAGTATCATTCTTAAAACTTAAAGCAATAAAACCAATTGAAGCATAATACCGTCAGTAGCTGAATAAGCTGCTGCTTGATTTGCGTGGCTTTGTCTTCGTTTTTGGATAGCTGCTTTCGGCATGAACGAGTGAGAAAGCATTAATATAATTAAAGAAGGCCAAAGTGGACGGCCCTTTATTACAATAATATTGCTTACTCTAAAAGCCATTACAAATACCAAATCTAGTACTTTTACCTTTGTTGCAACTTGATGGCGATATGAGCTTCATGCGTCTGTTCGAAGACTGCAACAAACAGGGCTCTAAAGCATGGTCTAGCTCGAAAGCAGCAAGCCATGTACAAGGAAGACAAGAAGCTGCCATTGAAAGAAATTAAACAAAACCTGTCTTGAACAACTTGATAACTAGAATTGAAATAATAAGCAACAGAACCTCCGGAGGTTCTTGTTAATCAAGTAGATAATGACTTGACGACTCTTGAGGGCAATCACAAAATATTTGAGAAACGAAGTTGGCATGTGCATGCAAGTTTTAGAGGCTGAGACGTCTGGTTCTTTCGGCTTTTGAGTTAATTAGTTCACACGTAAATCAACAAATCCATGCTAATAAAGCGCCCAAAAAATAAAAATAAAAATAAAAATAATAATGCTTAGACATCCCAAATAAAATATCATGCCACGTGTTTAAATAGTGATAATATTATGATTAATTCATTTATAATTTTTATATTCTTATTTAATAGTTGCCAATTTCTCAATTAAATTTTGGTTAAGTGAGAAATTCATTTCAAGAGAGAATTAAGAGTTGAACTATGACCACCTCTACAAAATCATTGTAAAACCTTTTTTTCAATTAAACTCCACGTAATGTCAAAAGTACTTTTTTTTTAATTTTTTTTTCTAGCGATCACTCTTTTTATTTGTAAATCTTTTAATTTTCAGTAACTTTTCCACAGTTAAATTTTTTTTTTCAGTCTTGATATCTATGATATTCTCTTCAAACTTTCTCTCTCAATAAAACTAAAAAACACTAGCTTCCATTATTAGAAAAACGCATTTTTTTGAAGGTTTTTGATTGTCATCCGACCTCTGAGGTGACTGTTTTCATATGTTAAAGAAGCCGTGTCAAGAAATTTTAGAATGATGGTTTTTTTTTTCTGTCATGAATTTATGATATACGACTGTCATAAATAATTTGGTAAATCATTGATTTCATGAAATATTTATGTCATAAATATTTCGAAACATGACATTCCTCTGTCATAAACTAATACATATTTATTTAAAATTGATTTATATTATTAATTAAAATTATTATTAATTTATTTATTTTTATAAATAATTAATTTAGTACTAAAAATATAATTATTTTTTAAATTTTTTATTTTAAAATTTTAGTGGGAAATTATTAAAATTTAGCATAAAAATTTAAAATATATTAAAATTTTTGGCGGGAAATTCACCATTTTGATTTTTGCGGGAGTTTTATTTATATATATTTTTAATTGGAAATTATTTTTTATTTTGTATTGAAAAAAATTAGTTTTGTGCCAATATAATTAGCTAGAATTATAAATTAAAAATGGAAATATATGTAATAAAAGAACAATCATTGAAATTAATTTATCACATAACATCTTTTGAAAATCAATTATAGTACAAATGACACCATCTAGAAATTAATCAGTATGTGATAGTAGCTGTTACCATCAATAAACTGACATCATTAATTATGTCCCTCATATAGAGCATAACATAATATCCGCACTCATGTAGCTTATAACACTGTTTAGGTGGGTCAATAGAAGCTCTAACCTTGTTATTGTTGAAAATAACCCATCTACCATCCTTTAAGATATGAGCGACATAGTGGCCACATTGTGTAGAGGTTCCGATATGGCTCACTATTCCGAAAAGCCGATACTCTGCATAACAGATTTTAAGTTAAAACAACTAGTCTTACATAAAGAGTTAGCAGAAATATGATTTTGAGTAACCACTGTTACAATTTCTTCAACAAATGTAATATAATTAGGTTACATGGTACTGTAACTTAGAAAAAATGGCTATCAATTAAAGTGTTAACGCACTTTAATCAAGGACAAATCAGTTAAAAATGGCTATCAATTAAAGTGTTAACACACTTCAATCAAGGACAAATTAGCTAATCCATCAATGGTGGTTAAAATCATCATAATGAAATCTAACAGGCAGCCCTATGACAACTGACTTCAAAGCACTCTAGTCTTTAGAAGTAAGCAAAATAAATAAATAAAAATAAAAACAGAAAATGTGATAAAACAATCATGAAAAGCATACATTTTCATTCAAATAATTAACCTAAATATACTAAATATGCTTAATCTTAGTAAAGGTAACAGATGCACTTTCCGGTAAGGCAAGCATCTAACACAAAGTGAAGCTATGGCTAAACTTGTTAGTACATAGTCCAAAGTTTCACAACGAATGTATGCGAAACTTGTATGCAATACACAAAGTATATAAAGGTTAGGAATAAAATAAGCAAGAATCAGTTTAAGAAACTAACTCCCTCCTCCATCTGGAAGTCCAGCATCGGCTGGAGTTTGTCTTGTGCTTGATGTAGTAACATCTATATCTGATGAAGTAGAAGCACCATGATTGTTAAATATCCAATCTGTTGCTTTCTCAATGTCACCACCCTGTAAAACGGTAAGACAGATAAGAAACAGACTTTCCTCAACCACTGAAAACTATTTCATCAAATGGACTTTCGATTCATGAAAGGAAATGAGAAGCTAAAAAGATTTTACCGATGCCTTCAATGCCTTCATAGCAACCTCTTTTGGGAAACCAAATGAGAGCAAGGTCTCAACTTTTGATTGGTCAATTGCAGCACATTGTGTCTCTTCGAAAAGACGCATATCTATATCTAAAACATGAAGCACATTTCAATATCAATTACAATAGCAAAATCTAAGAAACTCTCACAGCCAGGTTATGCTAGAAAAAGACACTTTACTAAGGCCATGAAAGGGCTTGAATCAAAACACCTGGATCATCCATGTGAGAAAGTAAACAATTCATTGCCTTTTCCACTCCAGCATTTGAGGTATTCACAGCTGCTTTCTGGCAATGAAGATGGTTAAACCCCATGGACACAAGCTGGGAAACAATATCCTTGTTGGCAACAGTAGCACTAATGTCAGATTTAAGTGAAATTATTATTAAAACACAAGTGGGCAACAATATAATAATATCATCTACAATATTCAATACTTCTTAGGAAAAGAAATCTGAACATTTCTAAAAAAGAAACAACAGAACCCAGATCAAGTTAAATAGCAGCGCAACAACTGTAAATGGGTAAACAAAATAAAAAGTAAAATACACACCTGAAACTGATCAAATGGAGCAAGAACCACATTACCATTTCTAATAAAAAAAGTAATTTCACAACAAAACCAAACCTTTAAAAGTAAAAATTCAATTGTTTGGAGAATTTTTCTTTTAAGAGATTAAATTAAAATCAAGAAGTAACCAAGCGTAAAGAAGAAAAAGATTACTTAAATTTTTTACCCGGAGATGGCAAGAGCTCAGACACGGACCTTCTTATGATAACAAAAAAGACTTGAATTCAAAACCTAAACTAGAATTGTTAGGTTCACATTGAAGAATATCTTTTTAAACTGCGTAAGAACACCAAAACCATGAAGGCCCCATCTTCAAAACCCCCGGCCGAACCTGTGGTTGTTCTTAAGGATTCCATTAAACCTCAAGATTCGAATTTGGCTTGGGTACAATAGAAACCATCTCGAGATTTGTCGAATTCAGATTCTGATCATCAATTTATTAGTTTGCATAGCCAGCAACTAGAAAAAAGCAATTGTCACAAGACTTTTAACAAACACATGGAATGCAAAACCCAGATCCAACAAATGCTGCAATAAAATTTCAATATTGTCATTAAGCAAGAACTGAAACATCTTCCTATATCAGATTTACAATCAAGAGATCAAATACAAGAATTGATCAAACACAACGATAATACTGCAAAAAAACTTGAATCCACTAATTTTACCTTGATTTATACTAAAAGCTAAGACTTTTAACAAACACATGGAATGCAAAACCCAAATCCAACAAATTTAACGAAAAGATTCAAACATTCCATTAGATTCCAAAACAATTTTGCATACCTATTTCTTAGAAATTGAATGCCAAAACCCAAATCAGATGTAGATACAAATTAATCAATCTACTTAGCTCTCTTTCCTCTGATTCTCCTTGCAAGCAGAATATCTTTGGGCATAATAGTGACCCTCTTAGCATGAATGGCGCAGAGATTGGTATCTTTAAAGAGACCCACAAGATATGCCTCAATAGCTACTTGAAGAGTTGCAACGGCGCTGCTTTGGAACCTCAGATCGGTCTTGAAGTCCTGAGCAATTTCCCTCATGAGCCTCTGGAATGGAAGCTTCCTTATCAAAAGCTCAGTGCTCTTTTGGTACTTCCTAATCTCTCTTAAAGCCACGGTTCTTAGCCTGAAATGGTGAGGCTTCTTCATCGCTGGAGGAAGAGGTAGAATGTAAGGAACGAGGAACAGTAACAGAGAAAAAGAGAGGGATTGAGAAAGTTATATCTTTCAAAATTCAAAGAGAGAGTAAGTGGTGGTGTTGGGTTTCTTGGGGTTTGGTTGGAGATGGGTGATGGGGTTTTTAAAAGAGGGCGTGTGATGATGTGTGTGACGATGAGCGTGCTCAGCATTTAGTGTTGAGTTTTAAGTTTTGGACTTAGAGTATTTTTTGTCTTGTTTAGATTTTTAAACACACAGTTTTGTTTTACATATTTTTTTTTTAATTTCAAAAATCATTTCATAATCTAAACGCTGCGTTTAGATTTAAAAAAAATATTATTAATTATTTTATTTTTAATAATTATTAAACAAATCAGAAAATAAAAATGACATTCAATTATCATAATTTTATGACATAAACGTATGTATCACGAAACTGACATAAAATGATGACATACAAGTATGTGTCACGTATCTATCATTATTTAATAATATTTTCGTGACATATCAATATGTGTCAAAAAAACGCGTTTTTCTAGTAGTGTTCCCAAAAATAAAAATCATCAATATGAAAAAAGAAAGAAAAGTGAAAAAAAGATTAATGTTTTAAATTTAATATATTGTACAAGTAAAATAAATTGAAGTGAGAGAGTAAAAAATATAAATAGGGTTAAATAAAAAATATAAATAGGATTAATTTTATTTACATTTATCCGTACGTGGAATTATAATAGAATATGAGTTTTAATGTTTTATGAGATTAAAGAAAGAGTGTTAACAGTCGAACCCAAAAATTAATTTTTGATTTGCTAAATTTTATCCCAAATTTCACCATCATAGCTATGCCACCTTTGACTATTATTACCTATGGATTATCTTCGTCGTATAATCAATCGTATGGTAGTTCAGTTCAGTTGGATGATGAAACTAAAAAGATAAAAGACAAGTATCATTTAGGGTTGGCAAAAGTCTGGGTCCGGGCCGAGTTTAGGCCTGCCCGAATCACAAGAACAGCTGCCCGGACTCGGGACCATTGCTCGAAATTTGTACATGCGGGCTAGGTCAAGCCCAGCACCTCCCAGGCACTGGGTTTTTATCTGGGCTTTCCTGCCCGCATGTATTGCTTAGCTTAAATTTTTTTTTTGGCATCAATGTGTCACTACTCGGTGTTTGATGATTGTTTTGTGCGTGTGTGTGTAAAGTATTGGATATGCAGCAACTTGCTTCATTGAATCACTGTAGTTTCCTGCCAAAAAAAAAATTTAATACACATTGCAAATAAAAGTAAATCAATATATCTGAACTGAATTAAAAAGAAAAAAAGCCAACATACAAATTTAAAATCTCAACTAAACTATTTCATCCACTTTGCAAATTTTAAGTAAATAATACACAAAAATTATTTCAATTTACTATCTACTGCCTAAATTCATTCAATCTATAAAAAATTCAAAGCACAATAATCACCAAATAAATTTAAATAAATGTAACATCCAACATATCATAAGTTCATAACTATAATAGTACAATACCAATTACCAACATAACATATGAAAATCCCAAAACATCTAACAACAAAAATAATTCATAAAAGAGTCTAAAATACTCTAATGAAAAATAAGTAAATAAACAATTCGTGTCATGCTGTTCGATGATTGTGCCCCATCATCATCATCTGAAATTACCTCATCCTCAGCAAAAATCTCATCTTCCAGAACTCCACCTAACAACAAAAATAACACATTAAAATTCAAAAGCATTTTAAGCAAACAAATACTACTATAATATAATTCAAATAACTTTATACCTCGAGATGTAGAAGCCCAAATCTAATTTTGAGCACACATTAAGGATTCCAAAGTGTCAGGATGAAGTTTACTATGATGTGGACTCAAAAATCTACCTCTAGTACTAAAAGTCGACTCAGAGGCAACATTGGATACATGAATGGCTAAGATATCCTTGGACAACTCACCCAAAATAGGATATTTGGCTGTGTGCATCTTCTAAAAAGCTAAAATATCAAAGTTTGAAGTATCATCCAACAATTCCTCATTCAGAGTATCATCCGACAATTCCTCATCTAAATATCGATCCAATTCCGACTTAATCACCTTAACACGCTTAGTTTGGCTTCGAAATGTTTCAAACTCATCTACATCCCAATACTTATTCGGATTCGAAGAAGATTCCGAATGAACAATTTCTGATCCAACATCCTGCCCAGCATTCAAAACCATAGCCTTCAATTCATATTCCTACACTAAATCATAACAAAGATTACGTGCACGCTCAATATGCTCATCTGTTGTAATACCATATATCTTTGGGAAATAAAAATCAATCAACAATATCTTGTATCTTGGATCAAATAAAACAACCACAATTAAGATCAGATGAATTTCATTCTAATATTTTTTAAAATTTTTAGCCATTTTATCAGCCATGATACTAATATCAAGTTTATTAGCGGTGCGCCACCCATTAACTGACATTTTCATTTTACATATCAATGGAAAGAAAAAATTAGCAGTGGGGTATTTTGTACCCGAAAACATCTCCGTTAACATGTAAAATGATTTCAAATGCTTAACCATTATGGTCGCCAAATAGGGTTGGCAAAATCCGGGCCGGGTCCGGACATGCTTTTTGGCCACCCGGTCTGGGTTTAAAAAACCCGGCACCGGGCCGGGTTTTTTTATTCGGGTTTTGAAGCCCGGATTTTTATATTTTATACTATTATATATGTATTTTTTTAATTTAAAATTTTTAATTTATTTTAATGAAATTAGACATGAAAATATGAACATTAAATGGATTAAATAAATATTATTATTGAAAAATATATATATTATAATAATTTTATTTTATAAAATCCGGGTTCCGGGCCGGACTCGGGCTTTTCAAGTGATACCCGGGACCGGCCCACCCTCATCTCCGGTCCGGGTATTACCCGGCCCGCATTGCCCGGGTCCGGTCCGGGCGGGTATTTTTGCTACCCCTACCGCCAAATCCCACTCACTATCACTTGGCGAGTTCTTATATTGAGGCTCATGCTGTTGTAACCGAGAAAAAATAGTTCTATACATCAATGCTACTTCAAGCATAGCATAAGTAGAGTTCCAACGAGTTGGACAATCTAACTTTAATTTTTTTTTTACAATTAATTTGCAATTGCCTAGCAGTTAACTTAAAAGTTTCAACTCTTTTTGGTGTTTGTGTCCAGAAACTCACACTCTCCCTAATCTTTCCAACCCCATTTTCTATAACTTTCAACCCATCCCGTACAACCAAGTTCAATATATGAGCCGTGCATCTCATAAGAAAAAATATGCTATTAGAAATTAAGGTGCCAGTACCAAACCTTAATAGCAATCTCTCCACCATCGCATCATTAGTGGTACAATTATCCAATGTCACTGAAGATAGCTTTCTATCCACGTTCCAATCCAGCAGACATTGAACTAACTCATTAGAAAGGGCATCAGTAGTGTGGGGGCTCGGAACAAAGATAAACCTACCAAGTATTCAAGTGCCAGTATTAAATACACAAACTTAAAATATTATAACAATTTAAACTTGAAAAAAAATCAAATATAAGTAATAAAAAAAGTTAAAAGAGAAATTAAGCAGATAAAAAGTTATAGACAAATTACCTAAAGGTTCGACTATGTAATTTCCAGGAGTTGTCAATAAAATTTGCTGTGACAACCACATATCCCTTTTTCTGAGTACTAGCTGTCCATAAATCCGTAGTAATAGCCACTCTACCATGATTTTTCTTCAACAAATGCAAGGTCTTAACCTTCTTGATTTGATACAACTTCAAAATCTCATTGTTCAAAGTGTTTCTACTCATTGGCTTAACCATAGGGCTGGCATGTGCCATCGTTTCTCTAAAGCCTTTATATTCCACAAATCTAAGTGGAAGCTCATGCATTATCACCATTCTTGCGATCAAACTCCGCAAAACATTTTGATTGAAACTACTGTAGTCAATGTCACAAGTTCCATCCTCTTTTTTAATCACTCTGAGATTTCCTTTAAGTGCTTCATCTATATTCGGTTGATACTTTTTGAAAAAAGATTCCACGTGCGTATTCAAACTCGAAGTCCCTGATTGGTATTTGGCCTCTAAAATTGCATTACAGTGCATGCACTTTGCCTTTTGTTCTCCATTAATAATTACTTTTGTAAAGTGCTCCCAAGATTTAGAGATTTACTTCTTTTTTTGAGTGCTTTTCTCCACTTAATTTCCCTTCTTATCATTAACGGTTGACAACGAAATTTCCTCAACCTCAACGTCATTATCAGTGCCATCCTCAACATAATGGGATAAATTTGGAGCACTTGATGAATTGTACTACTGTTTATTACAGAAACAATAATAAATAATTATAAATAATCACACAAATTACATAATTATAAATATTTTGTAACAAATTAATTTAAAAGCAACCTAAATGCTAAATTCAGCTCCTATTGATAAAAAATAATCATACACATTACATAATTATAAATATTATATAAAAAATTAATTTAAAAGCAACCTAAATGCTAAATTCAGCTCCTATTGATAAAAAATAATCATACACATTACATAATCATAAATATTATGTAAAAAATAACTTAAAAGTAACCTAAATGCTAAATTCAAGTTCTATTAATAAAAAACAATCATACAAGATAACAAGAATAACATCCAAGAAAAACATAATAATAACAAGAATAACACATAATAATAACAATAATAATTTCATCATTTTTTGAAAAAGCTTATCGGTCAAGATGACTATGCATGAAGTAAGAACTTAAGGCAATTAAAGTTTGAAGCCAAAAGTCAATTGAAGTTCTACAAAAGCTTATTGGTCACATAGTAAAATGTTATTATTTGAACCAACTTTATGGGAACCAATTTGCAATGTTGTAAGACAAATAATTAAAACAAAGAAAGCAAGACGCGGTTTATGAATTGTTTTAGACTTTCGTGCTCAAATTTGACGAGTCTCTCCCCCCCACTCTCTCTCTGGGCTATAAGATGAGTAATAGCCCAGATCAATGTAGCATGTTAGAAAGTCAAATAACTAAAAAATGACGCCGCCCAGAATGGAAAAAAGTCAATACCTAGTGGCTGTGATGGCAGAGCTGATGCAGAGAAGGTGATGAAATGATGTAGATTGTGGCTGTGCTTTATGACAAATGAGAAGAGCTGACTGATCCCAACTGTGCTTGGAGTGTTGGTGGACTAGAGAATGGAGAGTTGAAGGAACCGGCAGAGGGCAACGGTTGTGCTTGCTGCTTCCACTTGTTTCAGTTTGTTGTGTTTAGTGATTAGGGATTGTGTGTGTGATTTACGATTTGGGGAAAATGGCTTTATATTTATATTTTCTGTTTCTTTTTTTTTTTAACTTGTTACGAAACCAAGCACGGTCCGGGTTCCGGGTTTTTGGTGCCATGTCCAGACCCCGCACCTGAAAAGACCAGTGTATTTAATTTCAATATTCGGGTCCGGTTTTTGTATGCATGCAATCTGGGTTTTTAAATTAAATACCTGGGTCTTTTCAGGAGATGGTCCGAATCCGGTCCGGACGGGTTGTTTTGCCACCCCTAGTATAATTTGACAGAAAAGGTAATGGCATTTGAAAAGTTTGTTAAATTTTTATCAAAATCTCAACTTTTATTTCTCATTTCACAACAATTGATCAACTCACGTGGCTTTTTAAACTGCATCATCATAATAATTAATATATATCAAATGTAGTAATCTTAGAACAATACCCAAATGTTATGCCAATATAAAATATTACTTGGATTTGGATTGATTAATATCCAAGTAAACGTGTCTACTCAGGGTTTTGTTTAGCCATAATCAATTTCCTTTATAAGAAGAGAATAAGATGGATGAGTTGTGTCCACCAAAGCCAAATGAATTGGACATTGCCACCTTTATGTCCAAACATTCCTTATTGGGGCCAACTACTACTTTTGGGTTTTGAATCAATGCATATATTCAGTTATACAATAGAGACATTTTGTAAAAAAGGCCGTAACTTATTTAAAAATATTTCCATTTCAAATTCAAATATTATGGAAGCATACCAGATCTTTGTCATGATTTTCCAGATTTAGGTTTGAATGTATCCATCTAGTTTGTATTGCCTGCAGGAAAGAAGAAAACCCAATTAAAAAAACAATCATGATATGTCTCCAGGCGCTTTGTTGAGTGATTTTCAAGTAACTTTTTTTTATTAATCCAATAATGATATTGTATTATGTAATTAGTATTTGTAGAACTTGGAGTGCGCAATGAAAAAATGTTAAACTGTAATGGAAAGCTATATTACGTTTTCAACGTATAGTAGAGGAGGATGTACTAATAGCGCCGCCATATTGTAGATATACCTCCTATCAATCTGTAATGCTTTAATTATTGCGGCCAGCACTCGAGGATGAGTATGCTCATTTTTTAATACTCAAGTGATCTACGCAATTACACCATGCACGTAGGGGAGAAAGCAGAAGCTATTCACCTTGATTGTGGCAACTGCTTCCGCAGCACCTGAAGCTCCAAGTAGATGCCCAATCAAGGATTTTGTAGAGTTCATTCTTAACAGCAAAATGTTGGAATCAAATAAAGCATAATAGCAACTAAGTAAGTGCATAATAATTAAATAAATTATAAGTGGCAATGTGCTTCAATTTTACCTAAGGATTCTTTCCAAAACAGTGGATTACAGCTTGATATTCTCTCAGATCACCAAGTCTTGTTGATGGAGCATGTGCATTAATGTAGTTCACATATTCTCTAGCACCCGCAGATTTAGCTAAAGCCTTCTCTATGCAAGATACCATACCCACCCCTGATTTCAAAAACATATATATTACTCCATCAAAAATAAACTCAAATAAATGTGGATAGCGGAAATTTTAGAAAGCCTATGACTAACCCTCAGGATGAGGTGCAGTTATGTGATAAGCATCACAAGTTAAGCATCCACCTAGAATCTCTACATAAATATTTGTCCCTCTTTTCTATCAAATTATTTGAGTGTAAATACACGAGTGCTTGAGTGGGAAAGAAGGCCTTATAGTTGATCATAAAAAGCCATGATTCTGCTAGTAATTAACCTTAGCATGTTTTAGCTCTTCCAAAAGCAAAACCCCAGCTCCATAACAAATCCATCGTGATCTTGCTCATCGTGTAATCAAAATATCTATTGCCAAAATATGTCTCATGGGCTTGCAGCTTTGGTTGGATCACTATTTCTTTGTGAAAGAGCATTGCATGCAATAAGACCAACTATGCCTGAGATTCCAATAATTAATTAGTACAAAAAAATTCATGATATATTTTTGAATTCTCTAAAATGCAATAGCTATATCAATTGTACCTGCTGGAATAATCATCTTATCTGAACCACCATAGTTCATAATGTCCTGCATATTTTTCAACAAATATAAAGTATGTTGTATCTTATAAATCAAATTAAGACTTCTCCAATGTAACATCTTAATGGATGTTCTTAGTTTTAAGTAATGTCAGCTTGAGATGAAGGCGAGTTGCTGTCAGTGTCACCTTTGATTATGTGATTAGTTGCATTAAGTATGCTGTAGTTGCTCGATGCATAAGCTATATTGATTGAATAACTTGGACCTGTCCATCCCTACACATTATTGGAAGCTTGTCATTTTAAAATTAATATAAGATTGCATAAATGGTTTTTTTACATGCCACAAAGCTATCTTATGAGCTTACCAAATCCATTGCTAAGACAGCTGAAGCCATATTGGTTAATGAATAAGGTATGTAAAAGGGACTCATCTTTTTATACGAAACTTTTATTGCTTCAAATCCATCATTAAGAACTTGTTCAAAAGCCAGAAAATCATTACAACATTCGAGTAAAGCTACATGCTCTTGTTTATAAGGAGGAGATCTGTTGAAAGCATAATACGTGCCACTCCTAATTATCTTTTGTTTTCAAAGCTCAAAGCTCACTTGCACGCAAGCCGCCCATGGCAGAGCCAATTATAACCCCACATATACTTTTATCCAACTCTTCGCTAACTTGTTCAGTAATTCCAGCATTTGCCAAAGCTTTTGTGCCAGCAATGAGAGCATAAATAAAGTATTTGTCTGCTTTCTTTGCAACTTTTGGTGAGATCCAACCATCTGTTGAGAGAGACTTGATTTCTGCTACAACTCTCTATCAAAAGATTTAAGACCAATATAATCCAACATCTTTGTAAACAGATCGAGTTATGATAATGAAATTTACACAATATTTATGCATACAGTGTGAAATTTTGAACAATCAAAGCCCTGTATATCACTAATCCCAGTAACACCTTCAAGAAGGCTGGTGTGAAATAAATGTGCATCATCACCAAGTGGTGTTACAATACCTAATCCAGTCACAACAATTCTCCTTTCTACAGGTTCTTTCTTCTTTGTTATGACGAGCTCCTTTTCAGATTGTGCAGCAGACACCGCTATTGCTTTTCCTACAAGCATAACAAATTAATCCCAATAAGAAATTGGGCTGATGAGACGAATAACACGACCATATGGGATAAAATTTCCTTACTCGAAAAACCATTTTTTATACAGAAAGTACTATCAATGTTGCAACTTGATATGAGTTTCTTGTGCCTTTTTGGAGACTGCAACATATATAGAGGACTTTAAAGCATGGTCATTTCGATGATTAGCTGTAGGGCTTGTACAAAGAGGAGATGCTAGAGAAGGGAGATGCTAGAGAAGAAGTTGCCATTTGAGAAAATAGAAACGAAACAAAAGCAAACAGGCCACATAGAGAGAGAGGGAGAGCGCTAGCGCGAAATGATCACCGAGGTGAAATAATATGATCGGAGCAGAAGTAACATAATAGTAATAATCATTAAAGTTAAATTAAGTTCATTGTATTATTGAGAACCACATATTGTATATTATTTGAGCTTATCATCAGTCATATCTTTACAACACGTTCAATCATAATTCCTTTAGCAATCGCTATTGACATTACTGCATACAAATTTTCTTATATTAATTAGCTTGTAGAAATGTTGGTTCTCGAGCAGACAACTATAGTCCATAATATTAGAGGAAAATCGTTGGAAATTTTTTAGATTCCATAATGAGAAATAATTCAATAATCTCTCTGTCTTTATCTTCTAATAATTTTTCTGTCACACCATATTTATAATTTGAGTGTCTAATTTATAATTATATTAAAGTTATTCACCATAACCACACAATTTCATTTACTGTGCACGCAATTACAAACCATTTACACGTCCACAAAAGTTGGCTTTATAAGTTCAATTTTCTACATGAAGTGACTGGTTGTCTGCTCGAGAACCAACATTCCCCCTGTAGCAGGGGTAATTCCCCTCCAAACACCAGGTGAGTGTCTGTTTTTAGCTGTGTCATACTAAAAAACTATCACAAAGAGTAAAAAAATTTCGATATAATTTTAGTTGTAATCGGATTACTCCTGTTTGTAATGCCAGTGTCATTTAATTGTAATCGGTACTAAATCAAACAAAAAATTTCAAATCCTCAACGACCATAGTTATTTTGTTTTTGGTCGAAGATTTCCTTCCATTTTGGCAATTCGATTTCAAAAAGCAAAAGCAAAAGGTAGTTGTTGCAGTTATTACCTAAAAAGTAGAAAAATGTGAATAAATAAAACCAGAAGAAAGCAAAAAAAGAGGCGCATCAATGGCAGCTTCTGAGTCTGAGCAAGTAATATTCAACGAGGAAGAAGACGACGCATACAGCACCGAAAGTGGAGGGTCCGACCTGGGTTATGATTCGGATTTAGACCTGAGTTACAGCACTGTTGAGGACACTCATGCCACCTTTTCAAAGCTCTCAATTGGGAAAAACTCCAAGTCTCGGTTAGCTTTTTATTTCAACGTTTCTTTTAAGTAAAAATATTTTTTTTCCTTGTTCTAATAATAGATTATTATTATTTTTCTCATGTCTAGTATTGGCAAAGATTTGGATATGGGTGTTGATGAAAATGAAGAAAAAGTAATCCAGAAGATCATTGAAGGTATATTTATTTGTTTGCTGCAAGTAAAAATCACAACCTTTGTAATGGGTCAGGATATTGCTTTAAGAAAAAATTGAATTTTGGAAAAATACATGGGTAGTTTAAATAAGATTCCATTGTTCATACATTATAAAACTGCAAACTTTAAAATGATCACTTGAATGGGTTTTTAGTGTTCTTGGTTGCTTTCAAATTGTGGTGGCAGCCGGGCAGCAAGAGAAATTGAAAGTGGAGCAATGTAAGGTTTATTTGAGGAAGAATGGATTGATATTGACTGGCAATAAACCCACGCTCATTCAGCGTATAAAGGCACATCTAGAGTAATTTCAACTTCTTTTGTGAACTAATGATTTCACTCAAGACTTATAACACTTTAATTTTTCTTTTTTTAATCTTCTAATACTTTTCGGAATCTCAAATGGTGGTGGGGAGAGAAGGTACCCAATCTCTAGCTTTGTACTGGATTGTAAAGGTACAAATTTGATTCATTGATTTACTAGATTTACAGGTCTGAAAATAATGCCTGTTCATTGTAACACTCTTTGGTTGGTTTGCTTATTATGCATTAGAATCCACACACATCTTCAAGCCTTCCACCATGATACTAAAATAGTGTAGTTCTAGTATTCCTACTTTTATTTTGTGTTTTTACTCATTACTCTAATACATACGGACTAAATGCAGGTGACGCATGCACAGGCGATGTTGTTATGTTTGAACAGAATGTTTACGAAATGTAAGCTATCGGTCTATGACTCTACGTTTATGTGCTGAAAATATAAGTTCAAAGAAACTGGCATTTAACCTCCAATATCTGCCTAAGAACATTCTGTCAATATATTATTTGATTTACAAATGCAACAATGACAGCAAATACTTTAGATTTGCTAGTGCCACTGTGCTCTTTTTTCAAAGTTGCACTAAGCTGTTGAGTGTTTTTGTTCTTATCTTATTTCTACATCATTAATTAGGTTCAACAAAGCAGCTCGTAGTGCATGTGGTCCTCCGTGTGGTAAATGGATTGTTGCTGGTCGCATTGTGAAAGAAAGCTATGGAGCAGCCAAGCAACAACATACATTTACAGTGAGTCATAAGCCTTATATAATTTAGACTTTGGGAGTTTCTTGGAAAGCCATTAATCATAGAAAATCTATGACTATTCTTGAAATGTCTTGTCTTAAAACTATTCAGTTATCTGAGTTTATGCATTGGGGTATTGACATTTCTTGATTTTGCGATATGATCTTTCCAAGTGAATTTGATTGACGGAATTTCTCTAGTTGCTTCATCTACAATTGAGATAATATTTCTAAGAGTAAATTTTGAACAGGCAGATGCTGTATTTTAAATTCGTCAAAATAATTATTGTGGTTAAAGTGCTTTTTTTCGCTAATCTTTCAGATCGAGGTACTTTGGAGCAAAGGGGAGAAGCCACTCCCTCCACTTCATCCTCTCCTAATTAAAGGTCGAAACCTTTATCGTCTAAAGACCTTGAGACAGGTTTGCACCTAGCTGACGTTTCTTTTCTTTATTATTTGTTGATCCTTAAATATTAAGCCAGCTTTGCCCATACTGTCACTGTCAGAGATGGGAAGACGAAGGGGAGAGACACAAGGTTTTGATGGACAAGCACTCAAGGGGTTTTATTGCAAGGTCTAATAGAGAAATACGGATCCATGGAAAGGAAAAGAGGAAATTGCTGGAAGCAAATAGGTATAACTTTGCATAAAAATGAAGAAACTCATCCATGTTATTTTATGATTTACTTGCTTATGTTGTTTGTTCTTCAGGATGTCCATGAATCAGGATCCAAAAAGTTACCAGTCTCAAATGAATTTAATTGCAACCGAAAAAGTGGAGATTCTGTCTCAACAACCAACCTTACATATGGACTCGAATAAAATGAAGAGTGGACCTCAGCAGCTATCAGTTCAACCTCAACAACCAAGCTTATCAGTCGATCGTAGGAAACTGGCAGCTCAACCTCAGCATTCTGCTGATTCCAAAAAACCAGCAGAAATTGAACTACAAGTAAAGCCGCTTTCACAATTGCTAGAACAGAAGTTGGCAGTAATGCTGAATAGTTGCCAGACACAAGTTCCTCAGAATCCTGTTGTTAAGCTTAGTGGCATTAGGGAAGCTCCGATCAATAGACAGCAATTGAAAAGCATTAACCAGCATCATCCAACAAGTCCACCTCAGGAACAGAACTGCATGAAACAACAGCTCTGCCCATATTATCCTAAAGGAAGATGCTATTTTGGAGACGGCTGCAAATTCTTGCATGAACAGAGAGACAAAGGTGATAAAAGACGCGAGTACAGGCGGCACCATGGGCGGCCCAGACAATTTGAAAGGCGTGGAAACTGAATTTGCAAAAACATATAGATCGGTTACACTGTTGAATGCTGTGATTCTTGCTCATCGTATGCGTTTTGTTTTGTTTTGTTTGGGCCATCCTATAGCAGGCCCAGTTCTTACTGTCTGGACTCTAGACATTAAGCCCAATGGCAATCAGTGTTCGTGTGAACATGACTGCCAGCTTCAACAAAAGAATTGATATCAAGATTTTTTGTTGAATTTCTAAATTTTGTAAAATAAAAATATTTTAAAATCAAAAGCTTTATTTATGGTAACTAGAATTAATCTTTACTCTTATTTTATTTTATTTTTGGCTAGGTATATATAAGGGGAAGGGAAGTGATAATACAATACAAGAAGAGAAAGTGGTAAAGTTGATAAGATTATAATTGAAAGAAACACGTCAAATGACAATTAACTAATACTAATCCTTTATATGCTTCTTGACTTTGACTCTGCCTCTGCCTCACTGCTGTAATTTGCTTCACAAGCTTCATCATTTGAAATTTTTAGTCATTCGGGTAAATTTCTTTACAAGATTCTATTGTATAAGTTTGATTAATAGGTATTCGAATTGGTATCTTTATTCTCTCTTTTTCAGGACTGTTTTTTTCGTGATGTCATGATTCATGGGCATGTTTTAATCATGATGAACTTGCTTGACTGGACTGGGAGCTTATTACGTGAAGTGCTATATTGGATCATCATGATCTTACTGATTTTGATAGATGTGAAGCATTATTTAGCTGCTATCATGTGCTATTATGTATGTATGTATGTATGTATCTTAGAGATTGTATGTATAATTGGATCTATAATTGGATCATTGACAGATAGGAAAGTGCTTAAATGGTACTTTATTGTATACGATATGTTTCTTGACGGTATGACAAGAACACTGTACACCGAAAATTTACACAAAGAAAACAATAGTTCTATTATAATTTTAAACAAGTGTTGTGTGTTATACAGTGATCTTGAGATTTTCTTTTTTTTTTTTGGTGGTGTGCAGTGTTGGCATCTGATTTGTTCACTTCAATGCCATATGTTGTTTACTCATGTAGTGAAGTATCACCTATTACAGGATATTCTTGCTACATCCAAATGTTGCTTTAAGTTTCTTGAAAGGAATTACTCAGATTTATGTATGCAGTATGTAGCATCTAAGATTGATTTACTTGAGAAGTTGATTAATGTTCACGTTTCCAGGTTCAAATGGCAGCTGAACCTGTTAATTTGAATGAGTTCCAAGAATTGGCAAGGCTGGCCCTTCCAAAAATGTATTATGATTTCTACGCTGGTGGAGCAGAAGATCAGCACACCCTGAAAGAGAATGTGGAAGCCTTTCGTAGAATCACGTAAGTCAAATTAGTTTCAATGAGTAATCTTAGAGATAGATTCAGAACTTTCAAATGACTTTTTATATTATCTCTCAGGTTTCGGCCAAGAATTCTGGTCGATGTCAACAGAATAGATTTATCGACTACTATACTTGGTTACAAAATCTCGGCTCCCATTATCATTGCTCCAACGGCTTTGCATAAGCTTGCAAACCCTGAAGGTCTTATTCCTTCTTCAAGTTGTTCATCATTAAGATTTTGTCCAAATTCTAACATTAACTGCTTGTATATATTCCAGGAGAGGTAGCCACAGCCAGAGCAGCAGCTTCATGTAACACCATAATGGTTTTATCCTTCACATCTAGCTGCACCATAGAGGAGGTTGCTGCCAGCTGCAACGCTGTTCGCTTCTATCAATTATATGTAGTTGGCTTGTCTTGAGCTTTTTTTTTTTTTTCCCTACCAGCAAACTGCTTATTTTTTGAGCAACGGCAATTTTCTTCTTTCTTGTAATGTTACTTAAGGATTTGAATACACTATGGCATCCTTTTTGTGAATAGGTATACAAGAAACGAGATATAGCAGCTACTCTAGTGCAGAGAGCTGAAAGGAATGGTTTTAAGGCTCTTGTCCTAACTGCTGATACTCCAAGACTTGGTAGAAGGGAGGCAGATATAAAAAACAGGTGAATTATCATCTCTTTTATCTTTGGTTCTACATATTCAAAGTACTACCACATATAATTGAATTTAAATTTTGGTTCAAAAACTTTTTAGGATGGTGATATGACACAAATCTTTGTATTGTGACATCATATGAAATATAGAGTGCCCTTTACCTTTTATTTGGGCACAGTAAACAATGTCTTTTGAATCTCACTCAAAAACTTCTGCAGAATGATTGCACCGCAGTTGAAGAATTTGGAAGGCCTCTTATCAACCAAAGCCATTTCTGTGAGTGTAACTGTTTTCATTTATTTATTTATTTATTGATATTTTTGGTTCTTAGCCTGCATTTACTTTTGCTGCTTGTTTAAACTCATAGACTATATCTATAATCCTTTACATTAACTTAATGGATTACACTTTTTGCAGGATACAGGTTCAAATATAGAAGCTTATGCCAAGGAGACCATGGATGCTTCTTTAAGTTGGAAGGTAGAGATCAGTGAAGTCTTCCTTTCACCTTTTATATGCTTCAACAGTATCTCTCATTTTAAAATTTGCTCAGCCTGTTTCTTTCCCTTGCTTGGAAAATATATCAAGAAAAAAGAAATGTCTATTATTCAGCTACTTAGAAGAAATAGATCAAGGATGTTATTTTGCTTGGTTAGTGTTCTTAACACTCCTTGTAAAGTTTGACTCTGAAGAATATCACATGCTTCTGCAGGATATAGAATGGCTAAGATCTATTACAAACTTACCAATTTTGATCAAGGGGGTACTTACTCGTGAAGATGGTAAGATCAAAGCTCCCTCTGATGATATGATCATATGAGTATCTCTTTGTTTTGTTTTCCATGTAACTCCAGACTAAAAGAGGATTCTTTTTAACTTTTGGCACTGTGAGTCTCTAATCTAGAGGTTCATTTATGCGGTGATTGAAAGTGCAATTAAAAATCTAGAATTAAAATTTGTAGAATTGAAGATGCCAGTCATCCAAATGAAAATATTCTTGTTAAATCTCCTCTCCTATCATGTCATTATCTATCTCTTTTATGAATTTCATCACAAATATTTTCTTTTTTTTTTTGTGACTTCCGAATTGAAGATTCTTTGTTAATTGCTTTGTTTCTAAAATTTTCAGCAATAAAAGCTGTGGAGGTAGGTGTTGCTGGGATTATTGTCTCCAATCATGGAGCTCGACAGTTAGATTATAGTCCTGCCACTATTTCTGCTCTGGAAGAGGTGACTATAAATTTCACATCACTATTAGCATTCTAATCTGCAGATAATATGATCTAGATTTGTACACAGATCTAAACTTACTTCACTTTAATAAGTACATAAACAATTGTGAGAATCGTATTGATTAAAAATACTTGTCAGTTTATTTTGATTAATGTTGATTAGTAGAATGCATTCTAAAATTTTTTTAAGGCTGCAAAAGGGAATCCAAATTGACAACATTGCTACTGCAATTTTTTTTTTGATATTTTGATACACTGATATATTTCAATTAGAACTCTATTAATATTTACAATTAGAAATCTATCGGGACTCTCTTTTAATAATTCTACTATGGCACAGCCCGAATTTCTACCCTCATATAATACCAGAGGGATATCTACTGCAATAGAATTTAACTTGAAAGGTTGAGAAATATCATATTATTAAGGATTACATAATTCTCCTAATTAATATCCTGAGTTTTAATTTAATGCATATGAAGAAACTTTAGGAAACAGAACATGCAAATCTGTCAGGTGCTCGTAACAATGCTAATGGATTTAGTTTTTACTAGTTTTCTGTTGGAACCTGCTGATTCCATGTATTAATGATATAGATCTTGTAACAATGCATTTTTTTTTATCTAACTAGCTATATGTAGAAATGACTAGCATTTTGGAGTAAGAATGTTATGTGTCCACTGACATCTTCGGGTTATACACTAGATTTTAACAGGCAAATCATAACCAATACAGTTTTTACTTGTGAACCCTGAGCCTGCAGGTGGTTCATGCCGTTAAAGGAAGAGTTCCGATTCTTATGGATGGAGGAGTGCGGCGAGGAACAGATGTTTTCAAGGCATTGTCCCTTGGTGCACGAGCTGTACTTGTAAGCTTTACACAACTTCACCCTTAAGTTTTTGAATTTCAATGTTCAGACCCTGGAGCCACCTTTCTTTCCTCTGTTGTTAATAGTTGATTCCAGGGACACAAAAGTAACATAAGAACTTATTTCAGCTGCAATAATACTTTTGTTCCGGCCCTTATTTGGTTACTAAACAAATGTATGTAATATGTTACTCCAGATTGGAAGGCCTGTAGTCTATGGCCTTGCTGCAAAAGGGGAATATGGGGTGAGACGCGTCATCGAAATGCTGAAGGATGAGTTTGAGTTGACCATGGCCCTTACTGGTTGTCCTAGTGTGAAACATATTACCAGGAACCATGTGAGAACTGAGCGTGAGAGAATCCATTCCATGCTGTAATATTATTTTCTGTTGCAGAAATGTTTAATGTGTGGATGAATCAAACCATGAGCAATCATATAAACTAATTAAATTTGAAGTATTTTTATGGTTTATAACATTCTTTTGTCGATTTATTTTGCGACTCTGTTACCGTGCACCATCTAGGACAAGTTAGCAAAAGGCTAAGGACCGAAGTGCCTAATATGCAAATGCATCAAACAAAGTGAAATTTTGCTCAACGTTTCAGTCTGAATTGATGGCTTCAACTCCTGCTCCCATATCCAAAATTATATGAGCATCAAAGAGAAATGAAGTTTAGTGGAGCCCTTCGTTGAACTTGTGTATATTCAATCGAATACAAAAGAGCCCACAGCGGAACAAGAAGCATTGATTGATGAATAAGATGAAAATAAAAGGACTCATCAGTTGCTACATAAAAATAAATTGTTTGGGTATATTGTACAAAGATAAAAGGTAACAGCATATCAATCACCCTAATGTGCTTCAACCTTCTATCTTCACTGTGAAAGACAGACATAAAAAGAGCAACAAAAATATTCCTAGTGGCTAGTTCCTGAAACCAAGTGACAGAACAAAGGGTCATGGCTTTAATCGGCTCTGTCCTCATCCTGCAACTGGTAACTTGGAATGATCCATTTCCTTTTCCTTGCAGAGCTTCAATAAGTGATTCAAGATTCAGCAATATCAAGGATGGTAAGGTAAGGATTGGAAGTCAATGTCCTGCATTGCCTGCTTTAAAAGGAATGTTAGACTACATATACAAATTCATTTCTTTAACAGCATGATGCCTTTTGACGAAAACTGAAGAAGAAAAAAATAACCTGACCTTTCTTTGAAGCAGACAATATCATACTATTCAAGATTTAACAATATCATACTTTCATTTTCTGAAAAACAAGTCACTTCAATTTGGGAAAAGCAACAAACTGTTTGCCACTACTTTGATTAGTTCCCAAAAATAAATTCTCCACCTTTTCAAGTTCTTCGTCTTTCGTATAGTCAGTGACTCAAGGGCTGCCAATTCTCCCAAACAAGGCAATTGCACTAAGTTCATGCACCAATCTAACGTCATAGACCGCAACTTAGTTAACAACATTATTCTTATGAGAGATATCCTGTTACCTCTCTAGTAAAGCATGTTTAAGCTCTCAAGATTTTGAGGCAATTGTAAGCCCTCAAGAATGTCTTCATCATCCTTTCTCTTCCCCCTCTTTCAGCATCCTTTTCGAAACTTATACTGCAAGGAGATTTTCCTTTTTCGAAAGTTGTGCTTTGCAAATCTCATCCTTATTCACGTTTCCCAGCTTTCTTATTCTAAGAGATCCCGGAAGATGGTTCGATCTTTTCAGACATTCAAATTTACTAGCTTTTTTATCATCAGTTCCACCACTGACAATGAATTCACTTAGTGACCGAAGACAACTCCATTTGAGTCAGTACCTAGAAGTCAGTTCTACATTCTGAAAATAAAAATAAACAGTCACAAATTACTGTTTTGTTCTTTCTATTTTCAAATGACAGATCACGACCTGAAATGAGATGGATAGCAGCTGCAGAAAATGAATTATCTTTCGGGAGTTGGATATAACATTTGAGTCCTCTCCTCTATGCTTCTTGTAGCCTGAAAAAAAAAGAAAACATTTAGCAAGCAAAGAATGATGACGACAATATTAGAAGATTACAGAATCATGATGTGTTGTAAAATGTTCAACATGGAATTCAGAAAATAGATTACAAATACATTTCACAAATAAAACTATAAAAAATGCAGAGAGAAACTCAATATGCAAATCATAGAGATCGGTTACTTTTCAAATGACAAATATCCCCGTGTTGCTACCACTATTTTTTATTTGGGTGGAGCTATTTATGTTTTAAAAATTACTCTGAACATTTTAGTTTTAATAAGGGTGGAGCTATTTGAAACCACTTAATTACTCATTAAATCTATTTACTTAATAAACACACTTCTAAAATTTAAAATGTACCATTTTACTTTACAAACCCATTTTAATCCCTAAAATACCTTTATTGAGCTAAATTATCGTAATTTCACTTATATTCCTTTTCACATCTTTTCTCCATTTCTTTGTTATTTTCTTCTTCAGTTTCTCCTCTTCATTTATGGACATTTACCCATCACTATTTTATAACAAATTTTTAACTTTTTATTTTTAATTTTTAGTAGCTATTTTTCGTTGATATTTCATGTGTTTGGAACAATACCCTTAAAAAATTTTAAATAAACAATTGATAATAAAATTACGTATACATTTATAATAAATAAAAAAGTGGTTGCAATAGTTCTTGCATTTATTTATTTTTTCATTTTCATATATAGAAGAAAGCTTACTAACTAGAAGAGAATTCATTTTCCTATTTAAAGAAATTGGAAATGATGAAATTAGATGGTGGAAGATTGGAAGTCAAGAGGAATTTTACTAGCACAATAAGTTTTGATCCAAATGTATTAAAAATTCGTGGAAACTTCGTTCCATTCACAAAAGTGTAAATAAGAAAAAACAAATTGAATTTGTGGGTGAAAAAATAAATCATAGAAACTTAGAAAGCGTGAATACAATACATTGAATAATAAAGAATATGGGAGAAAAGCTGTAATTTTTTCCTTAATTTGATTATATAGTCCTATGTATTATAGTAATTTTTTATGTGGACATTTTAGTAATAAAAAAATTATTAAATATTGTGTTTAATAAGTATTTTGGTAGTTCAAATAGTCCCACCATTTTAATAAAGATATTTATTACAAAAATATTCATCATATAATCATATAAATTACTATTAAGGATAATTTACTATAAGTCAATATTATATGGTTACTTTGAACAACCATCTAGCACACTCATTATTCAATTATAATTCTCGTATCTTAAACCCTAAAATTTTTATTTTCAACTTCTTAATTAATATTTAGATGAACAATGAGGAAATTAATTTTGAGAAAAAATTTGACTGCAAAATATATGTAATAGTTTTTATTTTTAAAAAATAAAATAAAACTAAAGCATTGTATAAGAACTTGTTTTTTTTTTTTTTTTGGGTTTTGGCTATTCTTCTTCATCTTCTTCTTTTCATTTTCTCTCTCTCTCTTAATTTATGGAACATTTTCTATTATTATGTTCTCATTGTAAGTTATTTTGGTGCAAAATTCAATATTGAACATAAACAAACAAAATATTAATAGTTAAAATTATGTTAAATAATTTATTTACAACTTGAGTTAATTATATTATTGTAAGTAAATGTTAAATCTCTTAAAAATAGTATGCTTAATAGTTTTATTAGTGTTTTAAATAAATAAAGTTAAGTAACTTAAATAGTTTAATTAAGGATAATTTTAAAGTTTCAAAGAGTGTACAAAGTAAGACTTAATTTTTTATAATTCAGCTATGAGTGTGCAAAGTAATAGAGTGTTCAAAGTAATATTTAGAGTGCAAATAGCCACAACCTATTTATTTTGGATCTTCCAACTGCAATGCAATTATTCTCGTTTTATTTTATTTTATTTTTGGCCAAAAATATATATATGCGAAGGCAAATGATAATAATAAATGATGTAACTATTTAGGCCCAACATCCAAATAGATATTATTCGTTTTGAGCATATAGTTCATTACAATTTTATTATTAGGTTCTACTACCCAAAACGTGTTTATTTAGGAGAGCCCATAGTTTATAAACTAGTTTAGAAAATCTTTTACTAGCGATATGTGATATTACACTCTTCTCCCCTTGAGGACTTCACGTCCTCATGAGGGTTATTGAAAACAAATAAGAATGAAACTATATCATAAATATATCCACCCATATATTAGGTCACGAGTCGGCTCTGATACCAATTATAATAGTTTAGGTCCAACAACCAAGTAGATATTGTCCACTTTGGGTACATAACCTGTCATAATTTTGTTATGAGTTGGACTATTGACACTCCTCTAATCTCCTCATAAACTTTACCCAGTTGTTTTTATTTAATTTCAAAACACTTTTTTTTAATTAAATTTTTTATTGTTAAAACTCAAAGTAATATTATGTTATTTTTCTTTTCTTTAGTAATCTTATTGTTATCCTACATGTAAATTAAAAAGATTTTTGGGTGATTGATTTTGAATGTCAGTCATTAAGTTAGATTACACATATTTTAAATTATAATTTGAAAGTAATCTTTGGTATAAAAATTCTTAATTAGTAAGAAATAAGAAAAGAAAAATAATTATTCTAATTTTTTGCAATTTATTTTAGATAGATATAAGTGATAGGTACAAAACAAAAAGGAAATTAATGAATTGATTATTAATGCAAGTAATTTGTTGGAAAAATTTTCAACTGCATTTAATTCTTATTTGTCCTTCAATGTAATTTTATTTAAAGTGGGGTTTTATAAGGATAAAGAAGGGGTGCCGATAGCTTCACTCTTTTGTTATTAGATTTTGTTACCCAAAGCGCGTCTACTTAATTAAGAGAGCCCATGGCTTATAAACTAGTCTAGGTTCTCGCTAATAATGTGGGATGTTACATACTTCCCCTTTTAAGGACCTCGCGTCCTCATGAGAGTTATTGGAAACATAATGAATGAAACCATATAAATGGAGTCGCGAGTTAGTTCTAATACCATTGTAACTGCTTAGGCTCAGCAACTAAGTAGATATTGTCTCATTTGGACACAAAATCTCAAAATGCGTCTACTTAATTAGGAGAACTAATAGCTTACAAACTAGTCTAAAAACTCTCTTATTAGGAATGTGGGATGTTAGGCAAGAAGTTAAAAAGAGAAAACGCAAGGAACTATGTTAATATGTAGTATAGCCTGTAACCATCATGCAATAACAAGAAAACGACGAAAGTCAAACAATAGTAAAAGTTGATAAGGTGTGTAAAATTGTAATAAAAAGAAATTCCAGATGAGGGGTACCCGTCAGAAGACAATAAACTAATTCCTTTATATGCTTCTTGGCTCAACCTGTGACTCTGCCTTACTGTAATTTGTTTCATAAGCCTCATTTGATATCTTTAGTTGTTCAAGTACAATTCTTTACAAGATTCTATTGTAATAAGTTGGGTTAATAGTTATCCAAATTGGTATCTTTATTCTCTCTTCTTTCCGGATTTCCATGGGCCTGTTTTAATCATGATGAACTTGCCTGACTGTACACTGTGAGCTTAAATACATGAAGTGCTTTGTTGGATCATCATACTCTTACTGGTTTTGATATGTGAAGCATTTTTTATTTAGTTTTTATCACAAGTTTGTATATACATGTATCTTTGAGTGTGTGTATAGAATTGAATCATTACCAGATAGGATAACGGTCAAAATAGTACTTTATGTATACCTAATAGCCATGCATGTATGTGTATAATATGTATGAATGTTATATGTAGCTATGTATTTTGGTAATAATTTTAAACAAGTGGTATGTTTTATTGTGATCTTGAAAAAACTTTCTTGGCTATGCAGCTTAGTCGACTCTAGTATCATATATTGTCTACTTATGATAGAAATGTAAAATTTATGAGTCCCCTAATGAATTATCACCGATTATCTAAAATTCTTTGCCAATACAATCCAAATATTGCTTTAAGTTTCTTGAATTTAATTATTCAGATCATGTAAGTATAGTCTAGGTTTGAATTACTTGAGCAATTTATTAATATCTAGGTTCTCAGGTTCAAATGGCAGCTGAACTCGTTAATTTAAATGAGTTCCAAGAACTAGCAAGGATAGCCCTTCCAAAAATGTATTATGATTTCTACTCAATGGAGCAGAAGATCAGCACGCCCTTAAAGAGAATGTGGAAGTTTCTCATAGAATTACATATGTCAAATAAGATTCACTATGTAATCTTATTAATTAGAAACAACACTTTGCCCATGAGTTTTTATGATTTCCCAGGTTTCAGACTAGAATTAAAACTTTTAAATGAATTTTTATATTGTCTTTCAGGTTTCGGCCAAGAATTCTTGTCGATGTCAGCAGAATAAAATTATCGACTTTTATGCATGGTTACAACATCTCGACTCCCATTATCATCACTCCAACAGCTATACATAAGCTCGAAAACCCTAAAAGTCTTATTCCTTCTTCAAGATTTCACCATTAAAAATTTGTCATAATTCTAAAATTATCTGTTTGTATGTATTTCAGGAGAGGTAGCTACAGCCAGAGCAACAGCTTCATATAACACCATAATTGTTTTATCCTTCACATCTAGCTGCACCGCAGAAGAGGTTGCTGCCAGCTGTAATGCTGTTCGCTTCTATCAATTATGTGTAATTGGCTTGTCTTGAGCTCATTGTTTTCATTTAGCAAACTGCTTTTTTTTTTTAGCAACAACAATTTTCTTCTCTCTTGTGAATAGGTATACAAGAAACGAGATATAGCAACTACTGTAGTACAGAGAGGTGAAATGAATGGTTTTAAGGCTCTTGTCTTAACTGCTAAACACTCCAAGACTTGGTATAAGAGAATATAGAGAACAAAATCATCTCTTTTTCTTGGTTCTATATATTCCAACTACTTAAATTATGATTGCATTTAAAGTTTGGTAAAATAATTTATAGGATGGAGATATGACACAAATCTTTGTATTGTAAGTTTGTAACATCATAAGAAAGATATAGTGCCCTTTATCTTTTATTTGGGCATAGTAAGCAATTTCTTTTGAATCTCAGTCAACAACTGCTGCAGAACGATTGCACCATAGTTAAAGAATTTGGAAGGTCTCTTATTAACCAAAGTCAGTTCTGAGTGTAACTGTTTCATTTACTCATTTTTGTATATTTTTAGTTCTTGACCTGCATTCAGTTTTGCTGCTTGTTTATACTTATAGACTATATCCCCTATTCTTTACATCAACTTTTGCAGGATACAGGTTCAAATCTGGAAGCTTGTGCCTAGGAGACAATGGATGCTTCTTTAAGTTGGAAGGTAGAAATCAGTGAAGTCTTCCTTTCAACTTTTAGATGCTTCTAGAATATCCCTTAAATTACAATTTGCTCAGGCTATTTCTTTTCCTCGCTCAGAAAATATAACAAGAAAAAGAAGTGTCAATTACACATCTATGTATGAACAAATAGATCATGGATACTATAGTGCTTAAAAAGTCATCTCAATACTCTTTCTAAAGTTTGAATCCGAAGATTATTACATGTTTCTGCATGATATAGAATGGCTAAGATCTATTATAAACTTACCGATTTTGATCAATGTGGCACTTGTAAAGATCGTAAGATCATAGCTCCCTCTAATGATAAGAGTATCTCTTTGGTTTGTTTTCCATGCAACAAAGACTAAAAGCAGATCTTTTCTACTTTTACAATGAAAGACTCTTAGCTAGTTCATCTATGTGGTGATGGGAGCATGGAATTAGAGATTTAGAATTAAAATTAGTATAATTAATTGGAGATGCCAGTCCAATTATTCTTAAGAAGACAACTTCAAATTCCATCCAATTATTTTCTTTTTCACGATCTCATCTCCTATCACATAATTATCTCTCTCTTCATTATGAATTTCATCACAAATATTTTCATTTTTTTGTTTTTGGTGTTCATAATTAAAGAATCTTTGTTAATTACTTGATTTCAAAAGTTTCAGCAATAAAAGTTGTCAAAGTAGTTGCTGCTGGGACTATTGTCTCCAATCTAAGAGCTCAAGTTAGATTAAAGTTCTACCACTATTTCTACTCTGGAAGAGGTGGCTATAAATTTCACACCACTATTAACACAATTGTTTACATACATGTAAAGCGAAGTAAGTTTAGATCTATAAACAATTAAAGAATCTTTGTTAATTACTTGATTTCAAAAGTTTCAGCAATAAAAGTTGTCAAAGTAGTTGCTGCTGGGACTATTGTCTCCAATCTAAGAGCTCAAGTTAGATTAAAGTTCTACCACTATTTCTACTCTGGAAGAGGTGGCTATAAATTTCACACCACTATTAACATTCTCATCTGCAGAGTGCAGATACAATGTTTTAGAATTGTTTATAGATCTAAACTTACTTCGCTTTACATGTATGTAAACAATTGTGAAAATCATAATGATTGACATTACATATCAACTTATTTTGACTTATGTTGATTAGTAGAAAGCATTCTAAACATTTTTTAAGGCTGTAAAAGTGTGTCCAAATAGACAACATAGCTACTGCAATTGAATATAACTGAAAGGGTTAAGAAAGATCATGTTATTAAGGATATTACAGAATTCTCCAAATTAAATGTCCGAGTTTTAATTTAATCCACGCGAAGAAACTTTGGGAAACAGTACATGAAAATCTGTCAGGTGCTCCTGAGAAATGCCAATGCATTTAGTTTTACTAGTTTTCTTACTTTCAGACGTTGGGACTTGTTGAGTTCATTTACTGATGATGGAGATCTTGTAATAATTTATTTTTATATAACTAGCTTGCTGTAGAAATGACCTAGCATTTTGGAGTAAGAATGGAGTCCACTGGCAACTTTGGGTTGTGCACTAAATTAAACTCTGAATGCTAGATATGACCTCAAAATAATAGGAGTCAAGGTTGGCCAGTGAGACCTCCACTGGCAACTTTGGGTTGTACACTAGATTTTTCAGAAGGAAATCATAACCAATACAGTTTATACTTGCAAACCCTGAGCTTGCAAGTGGTTCATGCCATTAAAGGAAGACTTTAGTTTTTATCGATGGAGGAGTGCAGAAAGGAATAGATGTTTTCAAGGCATTGGCCCTCGGTGCACAAGCCATACTTGTAAGCTTTACACAAATGTTGAGACTTGTGTAAGCAAACTTTTCACTATAATAGCTGATGTCTTATGATCAACAACCTCATTTTTTCTGACTAAACTCATATTAAAAAATATGTGAGCATCAAAACAAGTAAAGAAGGTGTGGTATATACACCTCGATGATTTGTAAAGATAAATTGACAACTTGAAGTCAATTGTAAATCTCATTTGTAAACCTCATTTCTTTCATATTGATTGAGTGTTGGGAAGCACTTAGGTTAATAAGGTGCTCTTTTTTTTTTTTTTTGATTTCATAGTTTGCTTGAAATGTGAAATTTATTTTTGTATTTTAGGACTACATAATTGATATATTCCTCACTTTATAAAGTCTTACAGGACAAGAAGCTACGTTAAACTATTCAAAGAGAGATCGATGGAGTTAGCTTTGAGTGGGCTAAACAACTTACTCTACATACAACGTATGATTGATAAATTCAAGGTTGGTCTATTTATATGCGATTTGGTACTTTAAAATTTTGTTTACTAATTATATTACTAAAATGATTTAATTATTATGACTCGTGGTGCATGAATTTATCTTTATTATTTGTAATAATGATGTAAGTTGCTATTGCTGGTAAGATATGTTTGCAAATGAAGACTTATGCAGTAGAGTGCACATTCTAATTTTGTTGGTTGCAGCTAACTATTATATGAAATATTTGTAAAATAACAATTGTAATACATTTAAAAGGAAATGACAATTGAAATAGCGGCTTGGTTATTATTTTTTTGGCAATTAATTATTTCAAAGATGACCGTTATTATGTAAAAACTGTCATTGTTCAATGCATACGATAATCTGTCATTAATAATGTACATACGATGACTGTTTTACTAGAACTGTCATTAAATGTAGTCATTATACACACTAAAAGATGATCATTTTATGTTAAAACTGTAATTAAAAGTCAATATCTAATTACTGTTCTTACAAAGAACAGGCATAGAAGGGATTTTTTTTAATTAATGATGGTTTTAAAAATAATCGTCATTAAAAATCCAAAACGATGACGGTTTATAAACCATCATAAAAAGCATTTAGAAAAGTCATTGTTTTTACTTTTTGTAGTAGTATAATCCAACATAACATTATCTAATATATTTCTGTATCTAAAATTTAGCCAATACTTTAATTCGCCTATTGAAATTTTTATGTACATGATTACATTAACAAATTCAAATTAATTTATTTGTCAAATTAAAGTTGAAAAAAATAAATAATACTCAAAGTAATTATTAATTCATACTTAAATTAGCATATTTTTTAGTTTTTGGTCAAATTAAAGCAATTGACTTTTTTTTTAACCTAATTCACATGTTTTTTTTAAAGGTATTACATTAAGTATAACCTTAAAATATGCACTCGTGAAAACAATAAGTATGCCTTAACTAATTAAGTTCAATATAATATTATCTAACATATTTCATATGATCTAATACAACTATGATTGAATTAAATCATTAGAATTTGTGTGTATATTTACATTAACAAATTTAAAGTGAAACATATCATTTATATATAAAACAAATAACAGAAAGATGCAACATTTGATGTAAACATGAAACATGAAATAAAACATCAAACTTCAAACATGCTGCATGTATTATAAAACATAAAACATGAAATTTACATGTTAAAAAAAACATGAGACATGCAATAATTGAAGTTAAACATGCAACGTTAAACATTAAATATGAGTCCGATCTAAACATGTAACAGAGTACTTCATACATGTGACAGACAATGTTAAGCATGCAACATGAATGCCAAACATAAAACGGGCTGGAAAATATTCTTTTTTGGCACCTTTTCAAACATGAAACACCAAACTTCAAACATGCAACATGTGATGTAAACATTAAGTGTGAAATTTATATGCAAACAAAAAAATAATATGAGACACGCAGCAATTAAAGTTAAACATGCTACATTAGACATTAAATATGAGTTTGATGTAAACATGCAATGGAGTATGTGATACATGTGATAGACGATGTTATACATTAAGCATAAACCTCAAACATAAGACAGGCAGGAAAAGAAAATTTTTCAGGTATGTTGAGACATGTAACAACATACATGAAAGTTTTAATGTTAAACATGAGACATCACATATAAAATAAGAAATAAAATTTTATTCTTTATTATATAATTTTTTTATTTTTTCTCTTAATTTTGGTAAGATTATATTTTTCTTTTATTTTCTATTTATTTATATTTTTTTACTATTAATATTATTTTTTATAATTTTTTAATTAATATATTTTTTATTTTAATAATTATAATTTTAAATTAAATTAAATTAGATAGAGCAACCGATTAAATAACCGGTTGCTCTAGGTCTTTAGCAGCCAAAGATAGCCAGTCTTTCTTTTTGAGAGCCTGGCACCATGTCGCTACAATGCCTCCTGGCATTGTAGCCACACCCTAAAATAGGAGTTTTATGAGATTAAAGAAAGAGTGCCCAAAAATTAATTTTGGTTTACTAAATTTTGTCCCAAATTTTTTATAACAAAAATTTCACCATCACAACTATGTTACCATTGACTATTATTACCTATGGATTACCTTCGTTGTATAATCAATCTTATGGTAGTTCAATTCAGTTGGATGTTGAAATTAAAAAGATAAAAGACAAATATCATTTGGCAGAAAAGGTAACAAATTTGAAAAGTATGTAAAATTTTATCAAAATCTCAATTTTTATTTCTTATTTCACAAGGATCGATCAACAAACGTGTCTTTTTAAACTGCAGGTAGCATTATAATAACATATCAAATGTAGTAGTCTTTGAACAATACCCAAATGTCAAGCTAATACAAAATTAAAGTCTTTACAGAGTACAATGCAGAGTTGCACAATGCATGAACTTGGATTTGGATGTTAATTAATTGCTGTAAATTAATTAACATCCAAGTACCCATGTCTGCTCAGGGGTTTGTTTAGCCATAATCAATTTCCTTTATAAGGTGCGAATAAGGGGGATGAGTTGTGTCCACCAAAGCCAAATGAGTTGGACATTGCCACTTTTATGTCCAAACGTTCCTTCTTGGGGCCGACTAGTACTTTTGTGTCCTGAATAAATGCAAATATTCTGTTTTAAAATAGAGATATTTTGATTAAAATACCAAAAAGTGGGACTTTCTGCCTACTGTATAAAACTTGTCAAGTAAAATGACATTTTGTAAGAAAAGTAGTAATTTATTTAAAAATACTTCCATTTTAAGTTAAAATATTATATAAGCATACTACATCTTTTTCAGGATTTTCCATATTTAGGTTTGGATGTATCCATCCAGTTTGTATGGCCTGTAGGAAAGAAGAAAACCCAATTCAAAAAACAATCATGATATGTCCGTAGGAGCTTTGTTAAGTGATTTTGAAGTAATTTTTTTTGTTGGCACCTACTTCTAATCCTATTAAAAACCTTGACATTGCACAATAAACATAAATGAAATTCTCTCATGAGAATGACTACCGTATAACACTCCACCCTAAATGACTACTATTGAAAAGCCTTATGTTTTCAAAATTTTTCTTTCTCTACTCCTTAAGTTTTCATTTCTGACCCAATAATATTTTTTTTTGAAAGAAACAATAATATTGTATTATGTAGTTTGTATTTGTAAAACTTGGAGTGTGTAACGAAAAAACGTTGAAACTGTAATGGAAAGCTATATTAAGTTTTCAACGAATAGTGGAGGATGTTGTGCATATTGTAGATATACGTTCTGTCAATTTGTAAGGCTTCAATTATTGTGGCTAGCAATCCAGGATGAGTATGCTCAATTTTTAATATTCTCATTTTTTTTAATATTCAAGTGATCTACGCAATCACACCATGTATGTAAGGGAGAAAGCAGAAGCTATTCACCTTGACTGTGTCAACTGCTTCCGTAGCACCTGAAGTTCCAAATAAATGGCCAATCAAAGATTTTGTAGAGTTCATTCTTAGTTGCAACATGTTAGAATCAAATGAGGCATAATAGCAACTAAGTATATAATAATTAACTAAGTGGCCATGTGCTTTAATTTTTACCTCAGGATTCTTTCTAAAACAATGCATTACAGCTTGATATTCTCTTAGATCACCAAGTCTTGTTGATGAAGCATGTGCATTAATGTAATTCCCATCTTCTTTGGCAACCCCAGATTGAGCTAAAGCCTTCTCTATGCAAGATATCATACCCACTCCTAATTTCAAAAACATATATTACTCAAAATTCAAATCAATTTGGATAATGGGAATTTTAGAAAGCCTATGTACTAACTCTTAGGATGAGGCGCAGTTATGTGATAAGCATCACAAATTAGGCCTCCACCTAGAATCTCTGCTTAAATATTTGCCCTCTTTTCTGTCAAATTATTTGAGTATAAATACATGAGTGCATGACTGGGAGATAAGGCTTTATGGTTACTTATATAAAGTCATGATTCTGCAAGTAATTAACCTTTGTATGTTCTAGCTCTTCTAAAAGCAAAACCCCAGCTTCTTCTCCCTTAACAAATCCATCGTGATCCTGCTCATTGTGTAATCAAAATATGTATTGCAAAATTGTTTATTATAGTGAAAAGTTACTCAACAAGCAGAAAGGGAAAAGGTGAACTAATTATAGTGTCTTATGGGTGCGTAGCTTTGGTTGGCTCACAATTTCTTCGCAAAAAAGCAGTGCATGCAACAAGACCAGCTATGCTTGAGGTTCAAATAAATAATTAGGAAAAATTGACGATAATTTTTTTGCACTACTTTGAAATGCAATAGCTATATTAATTGTACCTACTAGAATAATAATGCCATCTGAACCACCACAGAGCATAGTATCATGTATATTTTTCAACATATATGTAGGATGTTGTATCGTATAAATCAAATCAAGACTTCTCCAATGTAACATCTTAATGGATGTTCTTAGTTTTAAGTAATGTCAACTTGAGATGAAGACGAGTTGCTTACACTATCACCTTTGATTATGTGATTAGCTACATTAAGTATGTTGTAGTTGCTTGATTCAAAAGCTGTATTGATTAAATAACATGGACTTGTCCATCCCTGCACATAATTGGAAGCTTGACATTTTGAAATTAGTATAAGATTGCATAAATGGTTCTTTTACATGCCACAAAGCTATCTTATGAGCTTACCAAATCCATTGCTAAGGCAGCTGAAGCCATATTGGTTAACGAATAAGGTATGTAAACCAATAAGGTATGTAAAAGGGACTCATCTTCTTATATGAAACTTTGAATGCTTAAAATCCATCATTAAGAACCTGTTCAAAAGCCAAAAAATCTTTACAACATTCTAGTAATGCTACAAGCTCTTGTTTATAAGCATGATCTATTGAAATCATAATACTTGCCACTCCTAATTAACATTTGTTTTCAAAAATCAAAAATCAAAGATCACTTACACGCCAGTTGTTGTGCAAATTATATTGAACTTGCAAGTCCATGAATCTCTTGTAGTACAGATTAATGGTAATGAGTGTCGAACCCATGAGGAGGTGGATTTTAATTATGCGTAGGGTTAATTTTCTAATTGGAGAATTGGATTTGTGATGAAGGTATTGATATGATTTTATCCTAAATTTAAATTAAAATGGCGGGAATAAATTGGAGATTAAACTATGTAAATAAAGCGTTTGGGTCTCTGGATCCCTACTCAACGCTGTACCATGGGCTTAGTATTCCTTATCAGTGCCAATTAAATCATGAGGGGGGGTTTCACTCCTCATGATCCTCACACTAATAAATATGGTGCTAAATGCTTATCATGCCAAACAGTAATAACCTTGCACTAGAGAGACGGTAGTACCGGTGCAAAATCTAAACAAGATTATTACTATTTGTTGACGAAAAGTCAAAACAACCACGTAAATCAAAGGGGGAGAGAAAGTAAATTTATCAAATTAAGCCCATTGAACATGTTGAGACTTCACCGTTAACCCAAGCTTGAAAGAAAATTAGCTACTCATTATTTGAACTAAGGGTAAAATGGTCATTATACTAAAATATGTAGAAATACAAGAAGGAGAGGGAATTTTATAAAATAGAGCTCAAAATGGATTCAGGGTGTCAAATTAAGGGGAGAAGCCCCATTTTTATAGATACAATGAGTAAATCATGGCCATCGAATGAAATCAATTCGGACGCTTAGGATTGCGCTATATTCCAAGCAATCAAGCTCTGATTGCTTGGTACACATCATCAGCGACTGTGATTCAGTGTGTCGCATGTAACTTAAGCCAATTTTTTTATCCAATAATTTGCTGCCACGTAAGCAGTCAATGGCACATCAGTCGTCTAATTGAATACTACCACATCATTGGTCAACGACACATCATCGATCAATACCACATAGTCAGTCAATGCCACATCATTGATCCAATAGAATACTGCCACGTCATTGGTCAGCGCCACGTCATTTTGCCGTATATGTGAATAGTTTCGTACATGAACAGTAACATATACGTGAACAATACCTTATACATAAACAGTGCCATGTATTCTTTTATGCTCTTTCTAAGGTTTTCGACTGTCCTAAGTTCAAAAATGCTATTCGTTTTGCTATCTGATGTCTTGTTAATTATGAAATGACCAGAATGCCGCTGAAATGCATAACATACTTAAATTATAATAAAACACACACAATTAAAGTGCAAAGGACTTAAATACATAAAAGTAGGGATGTTAGTGAGATTCGAACGTGACGATTTTATCCTTTATAAATACACACTTTCTAGCACTCAACACTAGCCTCCAAAGGCAGAGCCAATGATAACACCACATCTACTTTTATCAAACCTCCGCTTACTTGTTCAGTAATTCCAGTATCTGCGAAGGCTTTTTTGCCAGCAGCGAGAGCATAAATCAAGTATTTGTCCATTTTCTTTGTAATTTTTGGGGAGATCCAACCATCCGCTGAGAGAGACTTGATTTCTGCTGCAATTCTCTATCAAACATTTGAGCTAATATAATCCAACATCTTTGTAAACAGATCTAGTTTTGATAATGAAATTTACAAAATTATGGGAAATTCTAAACAATCAAAGCCCAGCATATCACTTATCCTAGCAACACCTTCAAAAAGGCTGGTGTGAAATAAATATACATCATCACCAAGTGGACTTACTGCACCTAACCCAGTCATAACAATTCTCCTTTCGTGAGGTTCTTTCTTCCTTGTTATGATGAGATCCTTTTTAAGTTGTGCAACAGACACCATTGTTTTTCTTATACACATAGTATAATAATCCCAATAAGAAATTAGGCTGATGAGAAGAATAACATGACCAAATGGGATAAAATTTCCTTTCTTGAAAAACCATTCCAAATACAGAAAGTACTACCAATGTTGCATTTTGATATAAGTTTCTTGTGTCTTTTCGTAGATACAACATAAAGGACATTAAACCATGGTCATTCTAATGATTAACTGCAGGGCTTGTACAAAGAAGAGATTTTAGAGAAGAAGTTGCCATTTGAAGAAAACAATAACAAAACAAAAGTAAATAGGCCAGAAATAGAGAGAGTGAGACTTGCCATGAAATGATGACCAAGATGAAGTAATATAATCAGTGTTAAGCTAATGCAATATTAATGTTGTAAGGAGAATTGTGACAAGTCAAATAATAAGAGCATGTGAGCATGAGACCATGAGAGCATAGGAGCATGCAAGCTCAATAGGGAGCTTAATAAGTCAATTAAATACAACTACACGAGAGTATGAGAGCATGTGAGCATTAGAGCATGAGAGCATGCTAGCTCAGTGCAAAGCTTAATAAGTCAATTAAGCATAGCTAGGTGAGAGCGTGAGAGCATGCACACTTAGCAAGAGGATTAATAAGTCAATTAACTACAACTACACGAGAGTATGAGAGCTTGTGAGCATTAGAGTATGAGAGCATGCAAGCTCCGTACGAAGTTTAATAAGTCAATTAAGCACAACTACATGAGAGCATGAGAGCATGCACACTGAGCAAGAGGCTTAATAAGTCAATTAAGCACAACTACATGAGGGCATGAGACCATGAGAGCATGAAAGCATGCAAGTTCAAAAAGAAGCATAATAAGTCAATTAAGTACATGAAAGCATGAGAGTTTGAGAGCATATAATCTTAGTAGGAAGCTTAGGTCCAGTTTGGGATTGCGGTGGCTAATTAAATTAGTTGCTGCTATTGTACGGATGAAATAAGCCGTTGATTAAAAAAGCAGCTTGGTGTTTGGTAAATTGTGTTGTTGCGGTTGCTGTGAGTTTGAAAAGTAGAGTACATGTGCTTGGTAAATTTTATTACGAAAGTACTGTTTTATTATATAATGACCAGAATAGCTTCCACGGCACCTGCTTCTCCTAGCATGTGGCTAGTCATGGATTTTGTAGAGTTCATTCTCATCTACAAAATTGAGGAACCAAACAAGCATAGCTAAGAAGTTACCTTGATACCTAGTGGAAATGTGCTTTTAATTTACATCAGTATCCTAAAGCAATGCACAGGGTTGACTTTAGAGTTTTGGAGGCCTTAGACAAAATTTTTTTATGAGGCCTCCTTACGTTCAACAGTTTCAACATTTAAAGAAACATAAAAAGGCATATAGTTCAATCAATTTTTAATTATAACTTAAATATCAACAATCAACAAAATACTTAGAAATTTCAAAAAAGAAAAGTAGTTAAGAAGATATATTTTTTACTTCCTTCAGAACTATTATTTTAAGAAAATATATTTTTTCCACTTCAAAAGTAAGCTAATAAATGTAACAATTTTTTTATGGTGAAGAGCGTAAGAAATTTTATAATGTTAAATAATTAAGTTTTTTAAAAAAAAACTGATAGACAAAGGATTTAATATTTTTATTGAATGAATTAGAGATTAGACAATATTATTAGTTATAGCTCTTTAAATTTAAGGCTATCAAATATAGAATTTGTATAAAAATTCTTAATTGTAGGACAATTATTAATTAAAAAGAGGCTTGAAAAATATACTTTCCTACTGTAAGTAACATAAAAAATCTATTAATTGGAGAATATCAAGAAAATACCAGAAAATAAAAAAAAAGGTCTTTCTAATAAATGGAGCCTAGGCAACTACAATGTGGTCGTCCTAATATATGAGGCCTTAGGCGACGGCCTAGTTCGCCTATACTTAAAGCCTCCCTTGGCAATGTATTACAACTTTAAATAATGTGTTTAAATGTCAATTTTTTTTGTGAATAATTGTCAATTTTTTTGTGAATAATTCTTATGAACACGTTTTATGCTTACAAGTATAGGGTAGTAGCTCATGCCTTGCTTTTCAGGTACTTTGTCAAGGGAGGTACTGGAAGTAGTTTGTGTGCTATGCTTAGACAATGCTTTGGAGTATTTTGAGATATGTTATGTGCTTCATAGGTTCTCTTTTGTTACGATGTATTTTGGAACTCATGCTTAAAGTTCTAGCATGCTATTCTAGTAATATGATGCATATTTTTTTGTCAAGTTGTAAGAGCTAGATAGAGTTTGTATATGTATAGTATTTAGTTTTATATGTTTTAGCACACTTCTTGGATGAGGGTGTGACACATGACAGCACCTTTTCCTTAATGATAATGATGAGTGCAAGCCTCCATTGCTCAAGACATATAGTGGAAGATGATGATGAAAATTAATTTATGTAGGCGTGCACCCCTAACTCGCTTATTTACACTTTTTTTTTTGTAATTACAAAGCTTGAGAAATCTTTGTTTATGGGTTGCATTTACACGCTTTGATGAAATTAATCCAAAATAATTAAAGCAACACTATGTATTATTTGATTATTAAAATAAAAAATTTACAAATGACCAATTGAACTCAAAATTTTTGTTACGTGGTAATTTAAAATTGTCACTATAGTTAGTTTTTCTTGAAAAATTAAACAAATTACAAAATAATGAAACAAATAATAATTAATACGATGAATTATTACTTGGAGTATCAAATAGTAATGACTTGAACTATCAAATAACTTTAACACTAAGGCAACATTTCTATATTTGTTTTTTAATAGAATAGCTTAAGAAAACTTAATTAATATTAAAAAAGAATATGAAATAAAAATAATAATTTTAATTATAAATTATCACTTGAATTGTCAAGGAATTGATTGCTATAAATAAATTCAAAGATGGAGTTAAAGGACCTAGAGAATTGCAAGGAATTTTGAAATGCACTCTTATTTTGTATTTAGTTATGAAGAGCAGTGTTTGATATTGTTTACATTCATCAAACAATAATTCTTAAACACTTAAAATTACATAATTCTCAAATACTTAATATATTTAAATGAGTTACTTTGACTTATATTCACATATTTATAATTTTAATCTACTATTTAATTTTTTTTTAATCTACTAGTTATTTTTTTTTCTTTCAACATGGGCAACTTCCATCTCATCTACTAGTTAAATACAGATGAGTTAGTTAGCTATATTCCTACCTAAAATATTTGTAATACAAATTAAACAATTAATTTTATATAATTAATTACAATACATAATAAAAAGAACTATTGAAAAATATATCATATTCACTCGCATATGTATTCAATCAAAATGTATGAATGATATATGTAATGTGACTTTTATGGGTATTTTGTCAACTATAATATTAAAATTTGCTCTAAAGATACAATAGAACCGTATCTTGGCTTGAATCACTACTACAAAAAGTGAAAACGATTGCTCATACTTTATGATTGTTTTAAGAAAAAAACAGTCACCAAAAATTTTTAATGTCCTTTTTTTTAGAAAAAAACAGTCATTAAAATATTATAAAACAATGACAGTTGTTATAAATAATGGTCATTATTTCTCAATTAAAAAATTAAGTTGTTTTTTATGGTTGTTTTTATTATAACCGTCATTAAAATATTCTATAAACAATGACAGTTATTTATAATAAAAATTATTGAATCTCAATTAAAAAAAGGTAAAATAATTTTTAATATAGGTGTTATCACGGTTATTTTAAAAACCAACATTATATTTTATATCTAATTTTTAATTATTAAGATGACAGTTTTTAATTAGATTGGTCATGTTATATATAATTCGTACCTTTAAAATTTTCAATGTTTTAGATGACGGTTTATTATAACAAAATTCATTGTTCACATTTTTTTTAAGGCTCCACCCAATGTTACTGGGGTTTTTAATTAAATACCCCAAAATAGTTCAAAATTTTTTTGAATACCCCTCCATTTTTTGATTTTTATGGATACCCTAAGAAATGTGTGTGAAGTCTAAAATACCCTTAATGAGTGCATTAAATCTATTCCTTCTCATTCTCTTCTTGCACTCTACCGAAAACAACAACAAAATCTCCTAAAATCTCTTATAATCTCTTACACAAATACAACTATGTATTCACATATTTAAGACCTATACTTTTTTGAATTGAAAGGAGGTGCATTACTCATTAAACAACCCAATAAGGTATGTTAATATTGTTGGGTTTTAAGTTTTATATTTCTAGAAAAATTTAGATATTTTCCTCACATTATAATGTTCTTTTTTCAATATTTTTCACTACTTAATGTATGCAATGTTGGTTGTTTAATTATTTTTTTTTCAACAAGATATCTTGTTCAAGAACATGTGTTTATGGCAAAAATGTTTCGGGTCGTGTATTCTTTTTGACACCATGTACGTCAATGAGTCAGTTGTGTAGGTCATGTAAGTAATATAGTCATGTAGGTTATGTAAGAAATGTTGTCGTGTAGGTTGTGTAAGTTATGTAGGTCTTATAGTTAGTGCAAGTCATGTAGATCGTGTAGTTATTTATATATGAAATTTGATATTATTGTTTTTATTGTGTCAACAGATATGGTTTTGGTACGTCTGCCTATTCTCTTTAATTGTGTATGTATTAAACAAAATGACGAGTATAGGTTCAAAGGTTCTGAGGTTAAAGGGATAATGATACTACGATCGACAACATATACAGAATTGGTGGAGAAAGTCTCTCAAGTTATTGATATAGATACTTCATAATTTGAAATCACAATGAAGTTCAAGCTTAAGACATCTGATCCTATGCCACCAATTACAATTAAAATCAATGATGATGTAGAGTTTTTCTTAGAGGAAAGAGCTAGTAGAATCATCCTTAGAAACCCGGTTTGCGTAAC
The DNA here is from genome assembly GCA_030449835.1 of Clausena lansium. Lineage (NCBI taxonomy): Eukaryota > Viridiplantae > Streptophyta > Magnoliopsida > Sapindales > Rutaceae > Clausena > Clausena lansium. The sequence continues at coordinate 6,265,920 of JASUUF010000369.1, forward strand.
TTTTGAATGCAAATCAAGATCGACAGTTCCTATAGATGGTAACCTTCACCTCGTCCTTCATGGGAAGACAGACATGATTAATTTCCTGTGTAGTTTTTAGTTTGTTTCCTTTGGTGTCATGTTTCTATTCTTTGCATATTTTATATTCATTTTAATGTTTCATCCATGTAATTTACTTGTGGCTATGTTATTTATATGATAATAATATTGAATTACTTGTTTTATTTCTTCGCATAATTTGTTTTGCTTTGTTACTACAATAGTAGATGATGGGTGAGCTTCGAAATTAAGTGATTCACTCACTATACAAGTCATTTAAAAGAGTAAAATTTCTTTGATTGCCTAATTGTTTCCAATTGTTACACTAAAAAAAAAATAAAAAATCTGCAGAATGTGCTACTTAGTATGTACAATTCATCCATTTGTATGTTATTTAGTCTGTACAGACACCAGAAGCAAACTGCTTAAAGCTCCACCAAAACATTTTCATATCATCCTCTGACTTAGTTGCTTCAAATGTCCGACCTAGAGTTGTATTTGGTATTTGTGAACTTTGTGGAACTGCCTAACAAAACATCACATACACGAGTACCATCATCAACATCAAAGTGAGGTGCATAAAATTCTCCACAATTCAATCCAATAACTAGTGCAAACTTAAACATTAAAAACCGGCAAACTTTCTTCCACATCTTAAAATGCAATGCTTTTTCAGATAAATACACGTGCCTCAATACTAACTTGTACAATAACTGAGCAAAAAACTAAAACTCATTTACTCTAAAAAGTGCCCAAAACATGATTTGCAAAAAATCTCCACTTGTTCATCACTAAGTTGCCTATTTATTATTCTTATTGGCTCTAACGATGATAAATTAATAATTTTCACTTTCGGTTTGCTAGTTTTCTTTTTCTTTTTGACCAATTTTCGTTGACATTTTTTGCATAGTAATAAATATAAATTCTTAACAAAAATTAAGACTTCAAAGAAATAAATTATTGGTCATGAAGGTTGTGTAACACATAAAGGTCATGAAGGTCGTGTAATACATTAAGGTCATGAAGATCGTGTAATACATGAAGGTCATGAAGGTCGTGAAGGTCATGTAATCCATGAAGGTCGTGTAATACATAAAGGGCGAGTACTATATGACCTTCAGTCATGTAATTGAGGGTCGTATATTACGCGACCTTGAATTGTTTGTTACATGGCCTTGCACAACCGAATAATAATTTGCACAATCCATTAATTTTCCACCATTTTCATGAAGCAAAATAGTTGTAATGTTTGTTTTTAATAGTTATCAGAGGTCCGCAATCAACTTAATCTATTTTTTCAATAAAAAACCCTAAATTTTTTTATTTATCCCTAAACATCAAAACCCTATCATGGAAGAAGAAGCTACTTACCTAAAGAAGTCAGATTCCAATGACTTTGTAGTAACGGATCAGCTCCCATCGGCGATTGTGAAGTAACGAAGTAGTCTTCTCTTTCTCCAAACTCCAGCTCTTCCCCTTCTCCAAATCGGTTTAGTCATGTAAAATTGAATTTCCCTATCTCAGTTTGCTCATGTATGAGTCATGTTTGAGTCTACTGTAAGTAATTTTACTTGAGTATACTTTAGTGATTTTATATGACTATTAAGAGGGCATTCATTAAAATTTTGGAAAATTCAGTTTTTAGGGTATTTAGATAGTTTTATAAGCTTCTCCATGTATTTGCCGCGATTGCTTCCATTGTTCTGTTCTTTAGTCTTCAATACTTTGAAACATTAGGTTTTCTCTCTTCGACAGAGCTCGCTTAAACACTTACTTCAAATCTCTTGAGTCTCCTCGAAATCGCTCACTCATGGCGAGTTTCTTAGAAAACAAAGGCATAATAGATTCAACCAAGCCTACCAAGAAGTTGGATTTTCCTTAAAAGGATAGCTAATTCATACCTTTCTCAAGGAATTTGATTATTTGATAGAGATGCACTTGGACGGGTATACATCAATGGAGTAAATGTTTATTCAGTAGAAATCATCTGCGAGATCAAATGCCCTTGTAAGATCTCAAATAGGAATTAGGTGGCTTTTCATAACGAATAAGTGGCTTTGTAATAAGATTTATGAACTTCCCTTCCTTGAGTACTTGGCCTTAAATTATTGCAAGAAGTTAAAGACTATTAGGATTTCAAGTCCTAGTGTTAAGAAATTAGTCTTCGCAAGTAGTGAGAAATTGCTTTAATTCAAGCTTAACACTCCAAATTTAAGTATATTAAGATGTTAAGGTTATATTGTATTCTTCTCTTCGAATGCTTTGGCATTGATAGAAACATTACTCACCTTCTTCTCTCATATTCGAGTCTTGACAATTGATTAACACTAGAAACGGTGTATTTCATAAAGATTTAAATTATCATTTTATCATTTATAGTGTTAATTAATATGCTCATAACTTATATTTTATTTTAATGTTCTCTAATGTAATTTTATGTAAGTTATGTTTTATTATATTAATTTTTATCTTAATTAATATATGTTGTTATTGTAAGTATATTTCGGATAATGAAGAGGAATTAGAGCTGAAAGCGGGAGGTAGATTACATTAATATAAAATAATAAAATGAAATAAAAAATAATTAAAAAAAGAGAATAAGCCAAGATGAGTGAAGTGGCAGGCGGTTGCCACTTGACTTTTGCATTATTAAAAAAATAAATAAAATAATAATAAATAAGAATATAAAAAGAGGAAGAAGAAGCATTCGATGCCTATATAAAGAAGAGGGGGAGAGTGCAGGGGTAGGCGCATAGGCAGAGAAAGAAATGCTCTTATATTTACCGTTTGTTTTTATTTTTGTTTGTTCTAAAATTTTTTTTGTAAAATATTTCAGAAGACTATTAAATAAAACATGTTTTTTTTTTAATATGAGTAGTTAATTTATTAAGTTAAGGTGAAAGGTGAAGTTTAAGTATTTAAATTATGAAATTAATTATTTTTTTAAGTGAGTTTAAAATTTATTTAATTTATTATATGTCTATTATTTATATTTTTATTTATCGGTTACGTTTAAGTTATATTAATTTGTAAATTTAGATTTCTTTGGATGTACATGGTATTTTGACATTATATTGATACTCCAATATAATTGTATCACATCATGTACTTTATTGTCATAATTATCTATAAAAATAATTAGTTAAGAATTAAATATCATAATGATTAACTAATAAATAAAGTATAAAGTATAATTTAAATGTCAAGAGTGAATCCATAGTCATTACACTTTTTAGGCTATTAATTTCTTTTTTTATAATTAATTTTATTAAATTTTTTATTATTAAATTTATTAATTTTTTATAAATTAATTTTAAACTTACTGAATTATATTATAATTAAATATTTTAATATTTAAAAGTAAATAAATTATTTTTGAGTGGCACCAACAATAAATGCTATCCAAAATTGATTGAACTTCTGCAATCATTGTTCCAAAATTTTTAACCTGGAGGTTCCTTCCAGTCATTCTAATTTTTCTTTTTAATTTAACGTTTTCTTTGTTTCTAACTTTATTATTATTATTATTTAATGAAGGCATTAATTATACCTAGGGAATTGTGGAAAAATATGTCCCTCTTAATTATCAGGAGTCAACCTACCATGCATAGCTGTATCTCATACAGCGCATGCATGGTACCGGTGCAACCAGTTTTAACCAATTTATGTAGATAAAAATTACATTTTTATTTATTTTTAATGTGAAAATTTATGAAAAAAATAGAAAAAAAAAGATAAAATTGTAATTAAATGAGAAAAAATATTGTAATAATTTTAAGTTTATAAATTATACAAAAAATTATTAAAATTCTATAAATAAGTCAGAAAATAGTTGTATTTTTATTTATTTTGTTATATTTTAATATTTATAGTGTATTTTTCAAGTTTAATTTTCAAATTCTTATTTTCTGTAATGATTTATCTAAATTTTGGTAAGTTGTTTCAACTCATTTTCCCACCAGTTTTTGGTTCTATATTTTCACTCTTTTTATTAAATTCCAGCTTTTTAGGTAAATATTTCAAGTTTACATTTTATATTCATACATTCTGTTAGACTTTATCTAATTTTTTATTAATTGTACCAACTTATTTTTTTACATCTTTATGGTTCTATATTCCTACTTTTTTTTATTGAATTCCAGAATTTTGGGTAAATATATCAAGTTCAATTTATAGATCTCAACTTTTCGTTGAAATTTATCAAATTATTTATAAGTTATTTCAACTTTTGGGTTATGTTTTTCAACTCTTGTTCCCACCACTTTTTGGTTCTATATTCCTTTTCTTTTTATTAAATTCCAACATTTTGAGTTTATGTTTCAAGTTCAGTTTGTAGATTCCTACTTCTCGTTAAAATCTATCAATTTCTTGGTAAATTATTTCGACTTTTGGGTTAAGCTCTTTAACTCTTGTTTCCACCACTTTTTGATTTAATATTCTTATACTCTTTATTAAATTTCAATATTTTGTGTGGATGTTTCAAGTTCAATTTTTAGATCCCTACTTACTATTCAAATTTATCAGATTCTTGAAAAATTATTTCAACTTTTGGGTTAAGTTCTTTAACTCTTGTTTCCACCATTTTTTGGTTCAATAATCCTACACTTTTTATTGAATTCCAACATATTGCATTGATGTTTCAAGTGTAATTTTTAGATCCCTACTTTTCGTTAAAATTTATCAAATTATTAGTAAATTATTTCAACTTTTGGGTTAAGCTCTTTAACTCTTGTTTCTACCACTTTTTGATTCAATATTTCTACACTTTTTATTGAATTCCAACATTTTGGGTGGATATTTCAAGTTAAATTTTGGATTCCTACTTCATGTTGAAATTTATCAAATTCATGATAAATTATTTCAATTTTTGGGTTAACAATTGTTTCCACCACTTTTTGGTTTAATATTTCTATACTCTTTATTTAATTCCAACATTTTGTGTGGATGTTTCAAGTTCAATTTTTAGATCACTACTTTCCGTTGAAATTTATCAGATTCTTAGTAAATTATTTCAACTTTTGAGTTAAGTTCTTAAACTCTTGTTCCCACCACTTTTTGGTTTTATATTCCTTCTCTTTTTATTGAATTCCAACATTTTGTGTGGATGTTTCATGTTCAATTTTTAGATCCCTACTTCCTGTTGAAATTTATCAAATTCTTGATAAATTGTTTCAACTTTTGAGTTAAGCTCTTTAACTCTTATTCCCACCACTTTTTGATTCAATATTCCTACACTTTTTTATTGAATTCTAACATTTTAGGTGGATGTTTCAAGTTCCATTTTTAGATTCCTACTTCATGATGAAAATTATCAAACTCATGATAAATTATTCCAACTTTTGGATTAAGTTCTTTAACTCTTGTACCCACCATTTTTTGGTTCAATATTCCTATACATATTTATTGAATTCTAATATTTTACGTAGATATTTTAAGTGCAATTTTTAGATCCCTACTTTCCGTTGAAATTTAACAAATTCTTAGTAAATTATTCCAACTTTTGGGTTAAGTTCTTTAATTCTTGTTCCCACCACTTTTTGGTTCAATATTCCTACACTTTTTATTGAATTCCAACATTTTGTGTGGATGTTTCAAGTGCAATTTTTAGATCCTTACTTTCTGTTGAAATTTATCAAATTCTTAGTAAATTATTCCAATTTTTGGGTTAAATTTTTTAGCTCTTATTCCCACTACTTTTTATTACTGTATTCCTAGACTTTTTATTGAATTCCAACATTTTATGTAGATATTTCAAGTTCATTTTTAGATCTCTACTTATTATTGAAATTTATCAGATTCTTGGTTAGTCTTTCCAAATTTTTTGTTGAGCTCTTTAACTATTATTTCCACCACTTTTTGGATCTATATTCCTACTCTTTCTATTGAATTTCAATATTTTGGATGGATATTTCAAGTTTGTTTTTAAGATCCCTACTTCTCATTGAAATTTATCAAATTCGTTGTAAGTCATTCCAACTTTTAGGTTAACTTCTTTAACTATTTTTTTTTTCACCATATTTTGATTCTATATTCCTACTCTTTTTATTGAATTCCAACACTCCAAGTGCATGTTACATGTCATTTTTTTAATTAATAATAATATTACTTTTTTAAAATAACAATAATATCAATAAGGTGAATTATGTTTGACCCCTTACTATTTCAACAAATATCAATTTATCACATAATACTGAAATTTTTTTATTGCAACCCTTCATCATTTTCAACATTTTGGGTCCATAATGTAAGTCCATTTTTTTTTATCCTCATTACTTCATGAGATCGTTTGAACTTGATTGTATGTATAATTGAACTTTTAATTATTTAATTAATATTATTTAATTATATTCAAAATAAATTTATGCATTTAGTTTCATCTTTCTCTTTACTTTTCAAACTAATTGCTTTAATTTTTCATAACTTCACTAGTAATAAATAAATAACATGCAAGAATGATTGCAATTGCTATGCTTTAAAATAAATTTAAACTAAGCTATGACAATATAAGCTAAGTTACAAAAAATTTTAACTTACAAAATTTAAGCTTACGTAATCATTTTTTTTAAACATATACATTTTTTCTGTTGTTGGATAGCCTATTATATCATTTCAATTAATTCAAATTATTTATCTTTAAAATAAATTTAATCAAAAACACTTATTATGTATAAAATTTTCACCACTCTATTTTCTTTCAAAATAATTTCTTTAATTTCTCATCACTTCAATAAAAAATTCATGTTATTATCAGTAGTATTATTATTTTATTTGTACTGCTACTACTATTATTATTTATTTTTGATATAACTGCAGCTATTATTATTACTATCATGCCTCATAAGATTTATGGTTAAATATAATAAGAATATATATATGTTGTATCCTATTATTGCATTCTTGTTAGATTACTAAGATATTATTAACATTTTGATTATACATTTGATTTTTATAAGTTACAAAACTTAAGTGTTGAAATATCTTTTAACTTTTTCTATTTAAAACCATAATTCATTACTTGAGGAGATTTGGTCATGAATTTTATCATCTACTGTTGAGCTTTTGACCTTTGTTCATATTTCAGCTCATTTACCATAATCATAATTAGCTAACAACATATTTTTTTGGGTTATAATTTGTATCATTCTTGTTTAATTACGTATATCTCGAGGAAAAAAAAAAGTATGCACATAACTTTCCATTTACAAAATAAGTCTCCAAATTTTCAACAGTTAAATCATTTCTAAAAGCTATGCTATTTATCTTCATAAACTTATCGACTTCACAAATTTGAATCAAAATTTGCTATTTATCTTCATAAACTTATGACTTCACAAATTTGATTCAAAATTTAACAATATAAACAATCAGCACTTTCAATTGTTATTATTTATGAATTACAATAACATAGATTGACCTGTTCTCATTTTTCTCTGAAAGTAAATTCTAATTTGAAAAATAAAATTCTATTTCAAATTATAAAAAACTCTAAATTCAGGATTCAGACCAAGAAAAATATCAGCTACAACTAAAGAAAAATGAATCACATTGGTAAAAATACTCAATTAAACCGAATCTTCATTTACAAATGCCTGATCACTAATAGAATCACTGGAGTATAATTGAACATTTGGACATAAGAAAATAATATGAAAAATAGGAGTAGAATAATCCACAATCCCTAAGATTAGAGTTAAACCAAAAGGATATTGAAATTAAAAATAACAAGAGCTCAATCTCTATTTTGCTGCATTTACATTCCTGCTACAAATTATTGCTTCATGCCATATTTCCATTTACATCTGCAAATGAACAACACTGTAGCAAGCAAATCAAAATCCTCCAAATGAAAAATTAAAAATAGAAACTCAAGAAATAAAAGGCAAAAAAATGAAAAATTAGAGAGGTAAGAACAAAGTGACCAAAGAGGTGACTTGATTAAACTCTACACATTCTATCATTCGTGGAAGCGAACCAAATGTTCATGCTTAACAAATAAAAAATATTAAGGAACCAAAAAACAAAATCATCACGCAGCTAATCCAAACAAACAACACCATATCTCTATCCATATAAACCAACACATTTGCACAAGAGCACAATCCAAATGAATATTGAACAAACCCATCCGCCAGTTAATGAAAGACACAATCCACAAATACAATTTCAAAGCTAAAATGAGAAAGTCTATTATTCCAGTAGTGTTGAAATATACCAAAACAATATATCATACATTATAACATTGTAATTAGGGCTCACAGCCAAGAAAATTATCCAACCATTTCATGTCATTTTTATGCTTAACCGAGAAAAAAAGAAAAAGAAAAACATAGTTGAACAAATGGAAACATTAATTGAGTTCATAATTGACAAAATTGAAAGCTCATTTAATCTCAGATTTTCTCACAATTATTAATTTATTATGCTCAAACAACTCCTAGTCTCTAATTAGACTTCATTGGATCTACAAAGGCCTAAAAACTCTTGACTAATGAGATTGTTTATCTATAATATTTTCACGGTGAAAATAGAAGCAGCTCATCAATAAACAGAATAACAGAACAAGATTAATCCCAAAAGAATCAACTGAAAGAATCCATATCTTGCCCTTGTTAATGAAGCAAAAATTGTCAAAATTGTGAAAGGCATTTGCAACAACGCTGCAATATTTAAGGAAAGAAGAGATAGATCTATAAAATCCTTGCATTCTTACTCAAATACACATTAAAATTAAATCTCAGCTTTGTAATATCATAAATTAGTAATCAGTCTCATCTGAATTCTACATTATTCCTACTCTAGATCGATTTCTAGTAAGTTGTACATTTATGCTTGGCCTTAATAATTATCATGGTCTGTACAGAATAAGTGAAATAAAATAATTGAACTTAAAAGCACTTGTTAGAAAGAAATGGATGCTAAATTACTAATGCTGGCCAGCTGAGGCACTTATAAGACAGTCAGAACCCAAGGTCCATGGTCATGCTTTTTCCATATATATTAAGTTCAAAAAACTTCAAAATCATTTTTTTTTAAAAATAACACATCATCACTGATAAAACAAACCTCAACAACCAAGCCTTCATAAACAAGAATTTATGAAGATATAATTAATACAGAATTATTGATGAGTTTGATATATAGAAATCTCCTAAATGAATCACTTTTGGCTGTTTGTATGATAAAATAAGAATTTAGGCATTAAATCATTTGTAAATTAAGATGCAAAACATCAAGTGCACAATCAATATACTTCTTCTAACAAAAATAAAATATGTTAAATAATGCTTATACCTTGAAAAAGTTTTGTAGCATAATATTAAGTGGATGAACCAGCCTAGCCCTAAGTCATTTTAAAACATATTTCACTAGAAGCTAAAATTAAAGCAGTTGGCATATAGTAGCAATTAGACTACTGCAATACATATTGTATATGGCGAAATTTACCTATAACCAGAGTGAAAGAAGAATGGAAAAGGTTGAAATATATTTGCACTATCACACCCCATATTTCTATCAAAACAATTATCAACACCCTTCCATTAAATACTCAAATAACAAAAAGAAAAAAACCAAAAAATTTCGGCTTTGGTAATCTTTAAAACGATATGTTAGAGAGAAATTAAGTGTATGAGACTGACTCACTTGAAACAAGTAAAGTATCTACCGAACCAATAGAATCCGTTGAATATCCAATCAGATACAGCATCCACTTCCCATGAATGCATACTCACCAAACAAGAATCAGAGGATACAAAAAGGTTCCCTCTCCTCTAAACTCACACAAAACTTGTTTTCTATTCAACAAGGTAAAATATTACAAGATAAGATAAAAAAAAAAGGAAACAATAAATGAAGGAATATAAAAGACTACGTGAATCCTACACAAATCTAGGCTAAAATGGTACAAATGAAAATACGAATGGGAGGAAACATTTTAATTATTATTTTGGGAACCTGAAATCCTACACAAATCTGAGTGTGCAATCTTTTCTTTCTTTTCTTTTACCTTCCTTAACAACAACCAAAAGGACAGGAGTTAAAGATAAACAAAGAAAGAGAGAATAGAATAGAATCGCATCCCCCAGTTGGTTTGTCTGGAAAAAAATTTATATAATTTAGAGTGCCAAAATTCCATCTTGAAGGTGCAATTAAAGTGAACAACTCAAAACCAATTAAATCAAACTCTAAACTACTTAAACAAAAATTAAATCAAACTATAACCCTAATGTCAAAATCAAAGAGAAGAATTTCAATTCTTTATGTGAGTAATAGAGGAAACACCTAAATTCCAAGAATCAAAGTTGATGAAAGCTGAATGGTTCTATATGTTCTTTGTTCTTCGAGAATTAAAGATGAAATTAAAAAAATGAGAGTTGACAATTGAGAAAGAGTGCTGAATCACCAATTACAAGTTATTAATAAAAAGAAATTGATGAGATTCTTGTTCTTTACTGGTAGGAAAGAAAGAAAGCAACCTTTACCCTTTGATTCAGGTCGCTAGTCTAGGATTTGTGTGCAGAGAGAGTTCGTGGAGGAAACGGCGAGGGCCGGTAAGCTGGTGGTTGATACGCAGGATGGTGACGGTGACGGCGACGGCGACGGCGACGGTGACTGCGATCTAGTGCCGTTGGAATGGAGACGGTGCGACTACTAGGGTGGTGGCTGGAGTGTCATGCTTGAGCGTGGTTAAGGTGAGCGGCTAGGGTTTCTAAATTCTAACCATACCAGGGAAATTATACCAAAAAAAAGGCTATATAAAGTTTTCAATTTTATGAAGGAAAAGAATTTTTTAAAAAATTAAAATTTAATAAATCAGATTTTCATATTGGTGGTAGTTTAACCCGCCTAAATCGATCCTTAATTCATTTCATTCTAAATCTTTATTATAGTAATACAAATAAAAAATATCAACAAATTATCAATACAAATAAATTTAATAATATTATCCTTATATAATCGGATACATAATTTATATTTTCTCTGATGTTACACTTATTTTTAAATGTTTATATTTCAATGATACCTGATTTTATAATCTACCAATATTGTAATAATTTTGTAACACTAATAAATGAATTGCACAATATTTAGTATACAAATCATATAATGATATATAATATTGCAAAATACTCAAATAATTTAATTTAATTTAAAAATGTTATTCAATATTGGTAGTATTCAAATTGTAATTACCCAACGCTTTAATAAAAAGTGCATTGATCTACCATTTAATGAAACTATCGCATAGATCTTGTTTTGAACAATCATATATGTATGAAGTATCGGTGGGTCACTTTAATTAAAAGGCATAACTATCCAAAAAAAAGGTATACGCGACCATTTTTTTAAATAACAAGGGTTTTCGTGACAATTTCACAAACACGGACTTGTCGTTATTTTTTTTCCTAATGTTTACAATGCAATGTGAATAAGAATTGTAATTATAATTAACAATATTAGAGTGTTGAGCGGTTTCTATATTTAACTTGCTACCAAATTAAACTCATGAGGGATTGTACAAGTTAAAAAGTTGTACTTGGCTTATTCCAACCATATCCCTAAAATAATAATAATAAATTAACAATATTACTAAGAAAAAGAATGTCATAACTGAATTTAGTTAATTCAAATTAATATTGGAATATCAATAATCACAATAACACTAATAAAAATAGATTAAAAATTAACATTACAAATATAATTGTCCATTAGAAGTATTTATAGAAATTATTGCGACTTAAAAATAGCGAATAAATGTAATCATAAAAATAATACACAAGATAATGAATAAAGTAATTAATTTCACATAAATTTGTATGAATTATTTTACACAAGAGATTGTTTGTAATTATTATTCAAAAATATCAAACATTGGATATTTTATACTTGTCTAATATACAAATATTATAGGTCTAAATATTTATACTGCATTGCATTATAAAAAATTGATAAAATATTTCGAAATTTTTTTAATGTAATATTAAAAATTAATTTGATAAGTTTGTTAATATATATTTAAATATTATTCTAATTAGTATAGATGTCTCTACATTTTACGTATATTTCATTAGGGAAAAAAAATAAGTAGTATATTTTCAAGTTAAATTGTGGGGTTCTTTGGTAGTGTTCTAGTTTAAATCAATTAGTTTGATATTTATTTGAAATGAGGGTAGTTATATGATAATTGCCAATAATATTATCTGTTTCACAATTGATATCGATGCCGGTTACATCCGCTATATAAAAAAATAATAATGGCAATTGTAATATGGAGTTTGGTTTAATCAAATTAATAATGGCTAATAATTATCGTCATTAACTATATTAAAAAATTGTCTTATAATAAATCATTAATCGTGAAACAACTAATTGCTAAAGATAAAAAAATTAATACAATACAAAAGATTAAATAAAATAATTAATTTCATATAAATTTGTATGAATTAATTTGCCTAAGAGACTATTCATGAGTATTATTTAAAAAATATAAAATATTAGATGCTTTATATTTAACTAATATACAATTTTTTAGGGGCATCCATAAAACATATTAATATTAGTTGACATATATTTTTTTAAGTAAAATATCATTACATTTATGTAATATTATATATATATATATAATTATTCTCATTAGTATAGAAGTTATATTATTTTTAAAATTAAAATATCATAAAATTTTTAAAATATTATTAAGAAAAATATTTTTTTGATAAGTATTAAGAAAAATATTTAATTTATAATTTTTTATTTAATAATTTTTAAATATTATTCTAATTTGTATATATAATATATGAGTATATTTTCCGTGAAATAAAAAAGTAAAAAAATAAAATAAAAAAGTAAAAATAAAAAATAATTTTATGTGTAAAATTGAGGATGATTTAAATTTGAATTGAAAATTTTAATATTTACATAAAATTAGGTAGTTGTATGATAATTACCATTATTATTGATTGCTTTTAACTAACTAAAATAGAGATAACCGGTGGCCGGTTATAAATGAAATTAAAAAAATAATAAACATCTGCTGTATCTCATACAGCGCTGTGTTGCAAGCGTTCCCTAGTTATCAGAAGCATCTGTAATTTTTAATAAAAGCTGGAAATCTAAAATTTTCACTGGCAAAACTTGTGGATGCCTAGCTCTGGATTACTCCTCTTGCTAGGGTTGGCAAAACCCCGGGTCCGGTCCGGGTTTGGTGTTGCCCGGGACTGGCCCGGATGGCTAATACCTCTAACCGGACCCGGGTTTAAGCCCGAATTTTCTATGTGCGGGCCGGGCCAAGCCTGGCACCTCCCGGGCACGGATTTTTGAGCCGGGCTTCTCAGCCCACATGAAATTCAATTATTCAAGCTGTCAAATTTTTTTTCACATGCTAGTACCACTGTAACTAGTTGGGGGTGGGGGGAAACAAAAGAAAAATTTCATGCACAGGCATGTTATTCAAATTCAGCCATGTTCAATTAAAGTTTAAAGAAAAGACAAAACAAAATTAAGTGTAAGAAATTTAGAAACTAGCATACAAATCCAAGCATGTTATTCAAGACACTAACATTGAAACATTTGCATAATGTAGTTAAAGAGTGCCATATCATACAAAATTTTTTACACTTCTTTGGACTCAATCTTGCAAAAACATTGAGCTGCTGGAGATTTTCTACAATTTGAACACACCATTCTTCCATCAACATGCAGCATACTTGCATGTTTCTTCTGTATCACACTACAAGGCTTGATGAATCTCAAGCTTTGGAAAAGAAAATAGTCAAATACCAAACCTGCAACATACTATCAGTGCAAATTTGACGCAAATAATAAATAAAAACTGTTTCACGCTACTTTGTAATACCTAAATTCATCCAATCTCTAACCTAAATTCATTCAATCTATATCAAAAATTTAAATTCAAAACCACAATAATCACCAAATAAATCTAAATAATTGTAACATCCTACATATCATAAATTGTTCAACAACTCACAATATAGTGCAGCAACTCACAAATTATGAAAATCCCAAAATGTTCAACAACTCACAAATTATGAAAATCCCAAAATGTTCAACAACTCACAAAACAGTTCATAAAAGAGTATGAAAATACTCCCAAGCAAAATAAGTAAATAACAATTAACAAGTTCATGTCATGCTACTTGACCCTTGTGGCCAATCATCATCCGAAATTAACTCCTCCCCAGCAAAAATCTCATCTTCCGGAACTCCACCTAACAACAAAAATAACAAGCTAAAATTCAAAAACATTTTAAGCAAAGAAATGCTACTAAAATATAATTCAAATAACTTTATACCTCGAGAAGTAGAAGCCCAAATCCAATTTTGAGCACACATTAAGGCTTCCAAAGTGTCAGGAAGAAGTTTACTACGATGCGGACTAAAAAATCTACCCCCGGTACTAAAAGCTGACTCAGAGGCAACAGTGGATACAGGAATGGCTAAGATATCCTTGGCTAACTCAGCCAAAATAGGATATTGGCCTGTGTGCATCTTCCAAAAGGCTAAAATATCAAAGTTCGGAGTAGCATCCAACAATTCCTCATCTAAATACCTATCCAACTCCGACTTAGTCACCTTAGCACGCTTATTTTGGCTTCGAAATGTTTCAAACTCATCTACATCCCAATACTTATTCGGATTCGAAGAAGATTCAGAATGAACAATCTCCGATCCAACATTCTGCCCACTAGTCATAACCATTGCCTTCAATTCATATTCTTTCACTAAATCATAACAAAGCTTACGTGCACACTCAATATGCTCATCTACTGTATCACCATATATCTTTGGAAAATAAAAATCAATTAACAACATCTTATATCTTGGGTCAAGTACAACAGCCACAACTAACATTGGATGAATGTCATTCCAATATTTATCAAATTTGTCAGCCATTTTATCAGCCATAATCCTAATAGCAAGGTTATTAGAAGTGCGCCACCCACTAATTGACAATTTCATTTTACATATCAACGGAAAGAACAAATTAGCTGTAGGGTATTTTGTACCTGAAAACATCTCCGTTAACATGTAAAATGATTTCAAATGCTCCACCATTGTCACTGCCAAATCCCACTCCTCATCACTTGGCAAGCTCTTATATTGAGGCTCACGTTGTTGTAACCGAGAAAAAACACTTCTATATATCAATGCTACTTCAAGCATGGCATAAGTAGAATTCCAACGAGTAGGACAATCTAATTTCAAATTTTTTTTACAATTAATTTGTAATTGTCTAGCTGCTAGCTTAAAAGTTTCAAATCTTTTTGGTGTTTGTGTCCAGTAACTCACACTCTCTCTAATTTTTCCAACCCCATTTTCTATAACTTTCAACCCATCCCGCACAACCAAGTTCAATATATGAGCAGTACATCTCATATGAAAAAATTTACCACTAGAAATTAAGGTATTAGGATCAAACCTTAATAGCAATCTCTCCACCATTGCATCATTAGTGGTACAATTATCCAAAGTCACTGAAGATAACTTTCTATCCACGTTCCAATCCAACAAACATTGTATTAACTCATTCGAAAGGGCATCAGCAGTATGGGGGCTTGGAACATAGATAAACCTGTCAAGTATTCAAGTATCAATATTAAGTACACAAACCTAAAATATTATAACAATTTAAACTTGAAAAATAAATCTAATATAAGTAACAAAAAAATTACAAGAGAATTTAAGCAAATAAAAAGCTATAGACAAATTTGAAATTACCTTAAGATTCGACTATGCAATTTCCAGGAGTTGTCAATGAAATGGGCTGTCACAACCATATATCCCTTTTTCTGATTACTAGCTGTCCATAAATCCGTAGTAACAGCCACTCTACCATGATTTTTCTCCAATAAATGCAAAGTCTTAACCTTCTCGAGTTGATATAACTTCAAAATCTCGCTCTTCAAAGTGTTTCTGCTCATTGGCTTAACCACAGGGTTGGCGTGTGCCATCATTTCTCGAAAGCCTATATATTCTACAAACCTAAGTGGAAGCTCATGCATTATAACCATTCTTGGTATCAAACTCCATAAGACATTTTGATCAAAACTGCCATAGCTAATGCCACAAATTCCATCCTCTCTTTTAATCACTTTAAGACTTCCCTGAAGTGCTTCATCTATTTTTGGTTGATGCTTTGTAAACCAAGATTCCACGTGTCTATTCAAGCTTGAAGTCCCTGATTGGTATTTGGCTTTTAAAATTGCATTACAATGCATGCACTTTGCCTTTTGTTCTCCATTGACAATTATTTTTGTAAAGTGCTCCCAAGCATCAGAGACTTTCTTCTTCTTTCCGGTTTCTTGCTTTCTCTTCCTATCATTCACTGTTGAAACTGAAATTTCCTCAACCTCATTATCAGCGTTATCTTCGACATTACGGGATAAAACAGGAGCACTCGATGAATTGATTTCTACATTCTCTGACATTGTACTGCTCTGCTGTTACAATAGCAAAGAAATTAAGGAGGCCATTAGTTTCAGCATTTGCAAAAAACTTAGTTCAACTGAGTTTCCATATTTCTTACTATAATTTTTATTGCACAGTTAATGATTTTTCCCAATAAATTACCAATTGTTTAGGCTGTAGCTAAATTTTTGTGCCAATGAAATGTTGCACCTATAATCTATAACATGAAATCAGCTCATATTACTGTATTTATCAAAAATCAGCTCCTATTACTAATTAAATATGTTTATTATTAATAAAAAAAAATCGAGCATAGCATATTAGCATCCTTCAAATTATGAAGCATATATATAACAATATAACACCAAATAATAATAATAATTTCATCATTTTTTTAAATAAGCTGGAAAAATTATATGAAAGGCAAAATTAAGAAGTAAAAATTTAATACCTCGCGGTTGAGGTTGACTGGCTATGACGGCAGTGGTGGCGGTTAAGAAAGTGGCGATGAAGAGTGGAGACAATGGCTGTGACGGCAGATTCAGCTGCAGTGCTGCACGAACGTCGTTATAGGCTGTGACACAGTGACAGTGACGTTGGAGAGTGGAGATGGAGTGAAGCTGCGCCCGTGCCTGTGGCGGCGAGTCGCACTCGAGAAGAGATGATGCCGACAGTGAGTGGTAGCTGCTGCTGGCTCGGAGTGTTTGAGGGTGGAGGCGCGGTAGCGTTGCTGTTGAGACTTGAGTTGTGTTTCGCAGTTTTGATTTGGGTATTAGTCGATTAGGGTTCGTTTGGTTTGGGAGTTTGGGTTTTGTTTCTTTGGATTTTTTTTTTTAGCAAATTACAAACCGGGTCCGGGTTCCGGGTTTTCAGTACCGTGACCAAACCCGTGCCCGATACATCCGGGTATTGAATTTCAATACCCGGGCCCGGGTTTTCAGTGTGTCCGGTCCGGGTTTTGCCCGGACCGGATTTGGCTGGTCCGGGCAGGATCCGATCCGGGCGGATTTTTTTGACACCCTTACCTCTTGCAGAGCCTTATCAACTGAGTGTTGTCAATATAGTGATTACTACAAGTTCTATTTTCAGGTACAATAAATTTTTTGATTTCATAGAATTAAGGACTTAACCATATTTTGAAGTGATGATAGTTTGCTTATGAATCGTTGCATTCAAAATAAGCCTTTTTAAAATGGTGGTTGGTTCCTCTATCTGTGAATAATTAAGGTAAAATTAGAAGTCATTTATTTAATTTGTAACCACATAATCCTCTCTACACTCTTCTATTTTCTTGTTTTTTTATTCTTTAGCAAACCTGGAGTACATGTTTTCTCTATATAAACATTAATCAATTTAAGAAACATCAATATCCAACTTTTATGAATGTTGTGGTTTTATGTGTGTGAATTGGATCCGGCTACCTTGCAACAATTGCAAGGTACCACCATTTTTGTTTTTTTATGTGAATTTAATCTTTCACCATTGGATTTAATGAAAAAATAATTTCAATGGTAGAGATTTGTCTATTTATCTATTAACATTGTACTCCCTCATATTTATTGAAAACTCAAAAAAGTTAAAGAGTTAAAATTTTTAACATATAAGTCCAATTTTTTTTAAAATTTTTATTGTTTAATTAGTAGCGAGTCTTTAAAAAATATTATTTTTAATATTATTTATTTTATTAATATTAAAAATAAAGAAAGTTGGATCCATATTAAATATTATTTAATAATAAGCCTATGACTAAATAATATTTTATTTGTTTAATTTACTAAGTAATATTAAACAAATATTTTTAATACTATTTATTTTATTAAAAATAAATATCATTTAATATTATTTAGTCATAGGCATATTATTATATTTTTTCTTTTAAAGCTAAATAATATTAAAATAAAATAATGAGTAGTGAGTCTTAAAAAATAATATTTATTTTATTTACAAGAATAAATTTTTAATATTATCTATTTTATTAAAAAATATTATTTAATATTATTTATTTTATTTTATTTAATATTACTTAGTAATAGGCTTATTATTATATTTATTCTTTTAAAAAACTAAATATTATTAAATAAAATAAAATAAAATAATCAGTAGTGAGTCTACAAAAAATAATATTTAATTTTAATATTTTATTTAATATTATTATTCATAGGCCTATTATTATATTTATTCTTTTAAGAAGATAACTAATTTTAAATAAAAATAAAATAATCAATTGTGAGTATTAAAAAAATGTATTTAACACTATTTATTTTGTTTAAAAGAATAAATTTTTTAATATTATTTATTTCATTTTATTTAATATTACTTAGTCGTAGGCTTATTATTATATTTATTCTTTAAAAAAACTAAATAATATTAAATAAAATAAAATAATCACTAGCTAGTCTTAAAAAAATAATATTTATTTTTTAATATTATTTGTTTTATTAAAAATAAATATTATTTAAAATTGTATATTTTATATTATTTAATTTATTTAGTCATAAGCTTATTATCATATTTATTCTTTTAAAAAACTAAATGATAATAAATAAAATAAAATTATATTTTAGAAGGTTATCAGGCAAAGCAAATAAACTTATAAATAAATTGTAAATATAAAGGAAAGAAAATAATCTTATATAAAATAAAATTACATTTTAAATGGTCACAAGCTAAATAAAACACATAAATTTATAAATAAATTGTAAATAAAAAAGAAAACAAGGGGTTAAATGAAATTTAACCCCGTGAAACCTTGCAACTGTTGCAAGGTAGTTGGATCCGTGTGAATTAAAAAAATTTGTAGAAATTTATTTGAGGAAAAGTAAAACGCAAATGTACAAGAAGGCATCTGTAATGTGGCTAAGTGATTTATTGGTTGTACATTTGCATGATATAATAATAATGGTTAACTTGTTGCTGCTTTTTCAAATCAATATAAAAAATGCATCAGAGGTTAATGGTCTTGGTAGTGCATATTAATTAGTGGTCAAAAGGGGCACTTTTGCATAGGAATTACAGAATTTGGCGAAGCAATGAGAATATACCTTGCCCCATTTTGATTTTTTATTTTATTTTATTCTTAACGGATTACTTTGAATATAAGTGAATATTTTATTGCATTTGTCCATTCATGGTGTTATCCACAATCTAATTGGCTTAGAGTAATTTAGGGTAAGGACACAATTTTACTTCATTGAACATTGTAAGGCCATTCTTTAGATTTTTTTTTAATCTTAGCAGAATTTCTCACTTATGTTGATTTAGCTAAATGGATATTGATGTTAATGTATGCATGCAAGTGAAATTTTTAGGTATTGTTTTGCTGATGTTTTTGCAGCTAAAACACCACCTGAAATTTTTTGAGTGCTTTTTCACTGCTGTTTTGCAGTTGGAATGGCGCCTAGAAAGTTCTAGTGGCTATTTCGCTGCTCTTTGTGGCTGAAACAACAATTGGAAAGTTTCAGATGTTGTTTTGCTGCTCTTTGGCAGCTAAAACATCACCTAGAAGTTTCAAAGTGTTGTTTCATTGTTATTTTGCCTGCTAAAATAGCATATTTAAATTTTCCAGGTGTTCTTTTTTTTTTTTTTTTCCTTCGACTTTATAATTTGCTTGAAATGTGATATTTATTTTTGTATTTTAGAGCTACATAATTGATATATTCCTCACTTTATAAAGTTTTATTGATTAGTGTTAAAAATTATATGTTTACTAAGGGATTAAAATGTTATTTTATGCTTATATTATGTGTTTTTAATGGATTTTAGGTGAGTCAAGTGAAGGTGAAAAACCTACTAAAAACAATAAAATTTATTTTCGGGTTAAGGGGTACCTCAATTAGTTGTAGAGTATAAGCTGTTTTGGCTTTTTAATAGAGGTAAGTGGATGAAAGGTGGCTGTTAATGGAGGAAGTAGGGGTGGTCAACGGAACGGTTCGGTTCGATTTTTTTTATTATCGGTTCGGTTCGGATTGAATATTTAAAAAAACCGACAGTTATTTTTGGGATAAAAAACCGGACCGAAACCGATAGTTCGGTTCGGATCGGTTTCGGTTCGGTTTCGGTTTTTCGGTTCGGTTTTGGTTTTTTCGGTTTCGGTTTACTTAACGGTTCGGTTTAACAAATTAATTTCGGATTTCGGTTCGGATTTCGGTCCGGTCCGGTTCGGTTCGGACCGGTCTGATCCGATTCAATATGCAAGTTTATGAATTACAACTACATTTATCAAATTATACCATTAATTACTACTACTACCAAATCATTCATCATTACCACTAAATTAACTTAATATCATCCATAACACAAGTCCATAACAACATAAAAAATAAAACAATTCTAACAATCACACAAAATTAACTTAATATCATTATTCATTCATAACACAAGTCCACAAGGACCATAACAACATAAAAAATAAAACAAGTCTAACAATCACACAAAATTAACTTAATATCATCCATAATATGAGTCCATAACAACATGAAAAATAAAACAATTCTAACAATGACACAAAACAAATAAGAATTAGGAAATAGTCAAATATTCAAGCACCATGCAACATCCATAACCATAAGAAACTATTATAACATAAAAATTAAAAATCAACCATAAGAAATGCCATTACTTTGCTCTCCTTTCTCCCTCCATACACTTCCCAACTTAAATCTACAAAAATAAAGTTGAAATGAGTAAAATAAACATAAATATAACTATAAAAATAATATATCAAAATTCACATAAATGGTACCTTTTATTCTAAAACATCACTCAATTGCCAACTGGTCTTCTTTTGCTTGTGCTTGTTGTGCTAGCATTGGCCTCACAAATTCTACAAAGAATAAAATAAATGTATGAAAATCATTATTTATAATATTGAACACTACAAATTAATTATCCAAATTCCAAAGTTAACAAATCATGTTATTACCTGCTTCAACAACTTCATAAAATTCAGTATCTTCCTCGGTTGGCTCGATTATGTGATCTCCGAAAAGAGTTGATCAAGGCCAATTTTGACTGCAAATCAAGGCCTCAACTGTTTTAGGAGTCAAAGAACTCCTAAATGGGTCGAGAATGCGACCCCCAGTGCTAAATGCCGACTCCGAAGCAACGGTGGAAACTGGAATTGCCAATATGTCTTTGGCAATCTGAGACAAAATTGGATACCTATGCCAATTCAAACTCTACCAATTCAAAATATCAAAGTTGTCATTTGTCATCTCTGTTTTGTCCGACAAGTATCTTTCAACCTCATTTTGCACACCGTATCCATCTTGTGTACTTGCTTTCATTTTTTTATATTGTGCAAAAGGATTAAGAGAACTAGAGCCATCACTCTCACTAATCCCACTAGTTTGAACCATGCAACTTGTCTTAACAGCACTGTTTGGATCACCAGAATGGTAGCTTTGATAAAGCTTCATAAACAACTCTTTAAGGCCATTACACAACTCCTCAACCTTCTTGGTTTCATACAAACTACTAAAACACCATGCAACAAAATCCATTTTACATCGAGGATCAAGTTTTGCTGCTAATATCAACAACATGTTGACCTTCTCCAAATTATTACCCCAATATTTGACAAACTTTATTCTCATAGGCTTGGCCATGTAACTTAACAAAATATCATCACTATCATCAAGAGACTTCAAATGAATTTGAATTTTCCACATCTCATTCAAATAATTATTCGAAGTCACAAACTTAGAACTACTAAATTTCAAGGTCACATCATAAAAGATTGATAGAAATTTGACTAACCTTCTTGCATTGTCCCAATCTTCTTCCATCGGTGGCCCCACTTTGTTTTTCTCGTTCTCATTCTCATCCTCTCCATCAGCTTCGAACCAGTTAACATAATGCCCATCCTCATCTTTCAATCTATCAAATGCTTTTTCAAATTTCAATGCCGATCTCAACATCAAGAATGTCGAATTCCACCTTGTCGGCACATCTAACACCATGAACCCATTATATGAGATTTTTTCTGCATCAACACAAGTTTTGAATTTTTGTAACCTTGATGGTGAAGATCTAACATATTTCACTGCATTACGAATACTATCTATTGATGCCTTCACCACATCCAACCCATCCTTCACAATCAAATTTGTTATGTGTGCTGAACATCTCACATGTAAATACAAACCATTTAAAACCAATGAATCTCGACTCCAATTTCCTAACTTCTTCTTTAAATAATTGACTGCTTTTTCATTAGCACTTGCATTGTCCACAGTAATCGTGAACAAGCTTTCAATACCCCAATCAATCATATACTTCTCAATGATTTTCCCAATGGCCTCTCCTTTATGATTAGAAATAGGTGCAAAACTGAGTATTCTTTTATGCAACTTCCATTTTTTGTCAATAAAATGGGCTGTTATCACCATGTAATTACACATTTGAATTGATGTCCAAGTGTCTGTAGTGATACATACCCTTTGACGATTTGCACTGAACATACTTTTCAACATCTTCTTCTCATTCTCATATAATTGAAGAATATCCCTTGTAATTGTCCTCCGTGACGGCACATCAAACTTTGGACAACAAGTAGCCATAAACTCCAAAAAACCCTCAGCCTCCACAAATTTAAAAGGTAACTCATCTTTAACAATCATCTTTACAAGTGCTTTCCTACAAGCCTCTTTACTAAAACCTACAGGAACAAACTTAGCATTACTAACACCCTTTTCATGAGCTAAAGTACATTGATTTTCATCCACTTTAGGCTTCACTTTTTTGTACACCGGACACCTTTTTTCCAAATGAGTTCTTAAGCCAGAAGTTCCTTTAGCACTTTCACATACATACTCCTTCTTACAATAGTTACACTTCGCTTTTTTTTCCTCCAGGAAGCTTCGAAAACGATTCCCAAACATCTGATCTCAAACGCCTCCCTTTTTTTTTTCGTTCTCAACATCCTCCTCAAAATCTTCCTTCATAATCTCCTCTACATCATTGTTATTTTCTTCCATCCTGTACAAAGCCTACTATAATCAATATATAATAAACAAAAATAAAATAATTTATAAAGTGGGTATACAAATGACATAATCATACTGAGCAAATTATTTAAATAGTTGTATAATCAATTACATAATCATCTAATCTTTAGCAATTACATAAATTTGATTTTTTTTAATTACATATGCAAACAAAAATGGCGCAACACAGCAACGAAGCCTACCAAGCTCAGCAGACATAGACGATTATTAAAATTATTAAATAAAATTATTAAATATTTTAATTCAAATATTTCATACCCAAAATAAAATTATTAAATATTTTAATTCAAATATTTCATACCAAGTTACCAACTAATTTCTCACATTATTATTAAATGTATTAATTCAAAGTTCAAACAATTATTAAATGTTTTAAATATAACAAAAGCACAAAACTGAGGCATAAGTCATTTCCCATTTAAAAAAAAAGAACAACAAAACCGAGCAATAGCGGCAGTGATAAGCGGCAGTCATTTCCCATTTCCTATTTCACTCTCAAAAAGGAAAATTAAGAGTGAAATTACCTTGGCTGGCCTGGTGACAAACGAAAGGGTAACGGCAGCGGAGATGACGAGAAGAAGCAGAGATGTGATAGCGGTAGCGGCAGCGCAGACGACCAGAAGAAGCAAAGCTGCTGCAGTGAACCGCGGCAGTGATAAGCAAATAGAGCAGTTGGTGGTGTCGCACAAAGCTCGCAAGCTGCAGTACTGGTAGCGGCGGCAGCACTAGCAGCAGCGGCGGCAGCACGTGGGGTTTGGTTTAGTTTAAATTTTGGGGCTTAGGGTTGCAGCAGTTCTTTTGCGTGAACCGCAGCAGCGCAGACGACCAGAAGAAGCAAAGCTGCTGCAGTGACCTGCGGCAGTGATAAGCAAATAGAGCAGTTGGTGGTGTCCCACAAAGCTCGCAGGCTACAAGATCGGCAATGCGCGACAAAGACTAGCAGCAAAGACGGCGGCAAAGATGTGAGGTTTGGTTTAGTTTGAATTTTGGGGCTTAGGGTTACAGCAGTTCTTTTGCGTGAGGGGTTGAGGGCTGGTGTGCTGCGCCTGCTGGAGTTTATACTTTATATATATCATACATAATTACAAAATTGCCTTTAATTCGGTTCGGTTCGGATTTTATAATTAGTGAACCGAAATTTGAACCGAACCGAAAATTTGATTCGGTATTATATATTCGGTTTTTTTTTCTAAAAAAAACCGAACCGAAATCGAAAAAACCGAACTAAACCGATTTTTTTCGGATTTCGGTTCGGTTTTGCCCACCCCTAGGAGGAAGGCTGAGATTTTAAGGGGGAAGCTTTGAGGGGCACCTTAGACCTGCAAAACCAAGAGAATGAGGTTAGAGATGGAGCCGGCAGTGGCCGATGATCACACTCCGATGCTCAAGTCAGTAACTTAAGCTTTTTATAGAGTGGAGAGCTTGCAAGCTTTCTGAAAATGGAGAAGGAGATAGAAGAAGAAGGGCCTCAGCCTTTTGTGATATGTGTGTGTAATGGTGAAATCATCATGTGGAAGAATAAACTTGGTTGTCCTTTTATAATGCTGATGGGGTACCCCGCCATGTGTCACGTTTTCTAATGGTGATTTTGCTGTCAATTCCAGAATATTCCGTGTCCTTTTGTCATATTTTTACTTTTTTTGGCCATTAGAAATGAGCATGGGGAACAGTGCAGCAGTTATTGATAGATTTTGTCATTTGTACATGTGGCGTACGCTGGTTGGGCAGTGCTGAATATTTCTACAGAGGCTGTCTGGACAGCTGTAAGGGCAGCATCCAAGGACAGCTGTTTGTCCCCCCTTTATTGACAAGATATTCTCTATTTGATTTTGCCAAATCAAATATTATATTTTGGCGATAAGGACAACCACGTGGAGGATATTTTGGAAATCACTTGACCGTCCCATTTACGTACGGCAAACCCCTTAACTCCTTTGGTGTATCTGGGATATCCCACATAGGGTACCCGGGTACTCTTGATGGCAAAAGTAATACGAGCCAGATTGGGATACCCTGAGGGGTTACTGGGGTATCCTAGTTACCTTTGACAATCAGAATCACTTGGGATAGGTAGGGTACCCCGGGCATCCCAAACACCCCAGGTTCTCATTTTAAGTGAAAATCTTCTAAGTGGACAAGTGGCGCTCTATCATTGCTCTCTATATTTCTTTCCTAAACATTATGATTTACATTTGTAATTATGTAATATATTGTGAATTTCTAATTATGATTTTAAATATTTGATATTATGTATTTTTGTGTGTTTATTAGGTAAAAATAATAATTTCATGCAATTCAAGGCTCCAAACAATTAAATAGATGTCAAATTTGAATTCCAAAGATCCGAAAAGCTAAGTCATTGTAGAAGAGGATCCGAGACTTTTGTTGTAAAATTATTTTTACCATTTTACGTGTGGTAATTATAAAATTATAAGTTTTTACCATGTTAATTGTGGTAATTGTGAGTGGATATACTTGAGAGGATTGGATTAGGATTGTGTTTGGATTAGTGAGTCATTTATGTTTGATTAGTGGGACAAATATAAGGTTGTGGTTAAATAGGTTTTAATTAAGTGTGTGGTGTGGATTAAGTATGGATTAGTATAAATTAAGGGGGGGGGGGGGGCGCATATCTCTACACCTTTCTTCACTTCTTTTTTCCTAAATTCTTCTTCATCTCATCTCTGTAATATTTAATGAATTAATTTCAATTTAGTTTTATTTCAAATTTAGTTGTTTTTATTTATTTTAATTATGTTTAATTTAATTTCAAATATTGTTTTTATTTCAATTATACATAGCTAAATAATAATACTAGTTAGGGTAAAGTGAAACTCTTAATAGGAAAATATGATTTAATCAAATTCTATTTTTAATTCTATAAATTACATTATTTTCTAATACAAATTATCCATATTTTGTATTTGGAAATTTTGATTTGTTGTAGACAAACAAGGGAGGTTGGCACAATAAATTCTTAATATCCTAGTATAAAGTATGGTAAAATGGTATTTTAATTTACTGTAGACAAGTTAAATTTTGGCACACTAAATACTTAATCCATAATAAAATTAATGTGAAAATAATGGTAATTTATACAATTAATCTTTTGAGTAATAAAAAAATATGATAAAAAAGAATTTATTAAATTATATTTACTACTAAGAGTAGATCCATAACCCTAACTAATTTAATTCCATAGTTTTACCAAATTAATTTACATAGATTTAAAATCAATTTTCATATTTTAGATAAAAATTAAATAAACAAATTAAATCATTTTCTTGTGGTTCGACCCCAGATTCACTGAGTTATATTATAACTAGACACTCTTATACTTGGGAGTTATAAAACACTTTTGAGTCGTGTCACTTATAGGACAAGAAGCTACGTTAAACTATTGAAAGAGAGATCGACGGAGTTAGCTGTGAGTGGGCTACATATACAGCAACTAACTCTACATACAAGGCATGATTGATAAATTCGAGGTCGGTCTATTTATATGCAATTTGGTACTTTAAAATTTTGTTTTGTAATTATGTTACTAAATTGATTTAATTATTATGACTTGTGATGCATGAATTTAGTATCTTAATTTATCTTTATTATTTGTAATAATAATGCAGGTTCCTAATGGTGTGTGAGATATGTTTGCAAATGAAGACTTCATGAGAAATTAGATGCAATAGAGTACACATTCCAATTTTTTAAATAACAATTGCAATACATTTAATAGGAAATGACAATTTAAACAGCGGATTGATTATTATTATTTTGGCAATTAATTACTTCAAAGATGACCATTATTATGTAAAATCAGTCATTGTTCCAGCCCATATGATGACTGTTATAAAATAAAATATGTCATTATTAATGTACATATGATGACAGTTTTACTAGAACTGTCATTAAATGTAATCATAATACTTACTAAAAGATGACGGTTTTATGTTAAAACCGTCATTAAAAGGCAATATTTAATGACCGTTCTTACGAAGAATAGTCATAGAAAGGGACTTTTTTTCATAATTAATAATGATCTTTAAAATAACTGTTAGCCTAAAAGGCTATATGATCTTTGATTTTGATGAAAACAAACTACATGTAATAAGGGCAAAATAGTCATTTTGTATTATTTCGTTTCACAAGTTTTTAAATGGCAAAGTCTATACAAAGTGAAATCTTGATAAATGACTCTGCTCTTAAAAATCTCATTTAGGCTTTAATTTTATAAAACAAATGAACTCATTCAAAATAAATGATTTTATGTCTTGTGGATCACATTGAAAAGAATTGAATTTTTAAGCATAATTTTTAAAATTCTTAAAAGGGGTTTATTTGAAAGGTCTCTAAATGATTTGGGCCTTAATCAAATATTAGAAAATATTTTGGGACAGTTTTTCCATTTCAGAAAATTAAGCATACAAAACAGAGAGGTGGCGGTCAACCGTCTCCTATCAAGCGGCTAACCACTTGGTGTCTGAAATTGAAAAACAAGAAACAGAAACATTGCAGCTAACCGGATGAAAAGAAGCGGCCAGCCGAATGCTTAGATATTCTGAAGAATTCATTCCAGAGAGATAGCGACCAGCCAGATAAGATCAAGCGGCCAGCCGACTGAACCAGAAAATTTGAATTTGCATTCCAGAAAGGTAGCAGTCAGCCGGATGATATGAAGTGGCTCACCGCCTGGATCAAAAAATTTAAAATTTGCATTCCAGAAAGGTAACGGCTAGGCGACCAAAGTCAAGCAGCTAATTGGCTACGTTTAAAATTAAAAATTTCCTAAGCAACGGTAAATACAAGCGGGCAGCAGGCTGAAACGAGCGGCTAACTGGCAGTTTTCCAGAAAAGTCTCAAATGGCTAGTTTTGAAGTATGCACTATATAAACTCATTTCAATCTCGTTTTTCAAGTTCTTACATATCTCCATTGAGCTTAAGCAAGTGCATACTACTCATTTAAAAGCTTTTATTTCGGAAAAATCAAAATATTTTGTGCTATAATTTGTAACTCAACTTTAGAAAAGAGTATTAGGTACAAACTTAAATTCTTTATCAAATTTGTATAAGTTTAAGTGAGGGATACACTTGGGGTTAAGAGATTGGGTATAATCTCTTGTTGTAAAGGTTGATTGATACATTGAAAATCAATTATAAGAAGTTAAGGCCTTAGGAGGCCTAGTTAGCTTGGAAATCCTCAAGCGTGGTTAGCTTGGAGGTGTGGACGTAGGTGGGGTTTGTCGAACCACGTAAAAGTTCTCGAGTTTGTAATTCTCTATCCCTTACTCTTTTAATTTACTGCACTTTAATTTTGTTATTTTGATTTTGGCTGCATTATTCAAATTGTATTTAGTCTCAATAGCTTAATTTTTTAAATACCCAATTCACCCCCTCTTGGGTTGCTCTATAGAATTTCATTTGGTATAAGAGCGAGGTGCTCTTATTTTAGATTAATCATCGAAAGCTAAAGATCAATGGCAACCCAAAATTATTCTTCATTTAGAGAAGGGCAATCCACCTCTAGGCTACAATTTTTTTATGGTAACAATTATCCTTATTGGAAAAATAGAATGAGAGCTTTAAATTATGAAATTTGGGAAATTGTTAAGGATGGTCCATTTGTGCCTGTTACGAAAAATGAAAAAGGGGAAAATATCCCTAAATCATCTAGTTAATGTAGTGAGGAAGAGAAGACAAAGTTGTCTCTAAACTCTAAAGTTATGAATGCTTTATTTTGTGCACTTGATAAGCAAGAATATCATAGAGTGTCTAATTGTGAAAGTGCACATGAAATTTGGAGAAAACTTGAGGTAGTCTATAAAGGTACAAATCAGGTTAAAGAGCCTAAAATCAGTGGGTTACTAGGCAGTACGAGTTGTTTCAAATGGAGCAGAATGAGATGTTCACTCAATGTACACTAGATTTACGGTTATCCTAAACAATCTAGGAGCCCTAGGAAAGACTTTCTCAAACAGCAAGAAAGTAAAGAAAATCATTAGGTTACTGCCAAAAGAGTGGAGACCTAAGAGAACTACCATTGAGGAAGCCAAAGATTTGAATACTTTATCTATTGATGATTTAATTGGCTCACTTATTTCATATGAAGAGGATTTAGCTGCAAAAAAAGATAATGAAGAAAAGAAAAAGAAAAGCATTGCTTTAAAGGCCTTAAAACATTAGAGTGATGAAGAAAGCGAGCCCGATGATGAAGAGATGGCAATGATGGTAAGAAGATTTAGAAAATTCTTCAAGAAAACAAATGAATGGAGAAAATATAGAAATTACAAACATCAAAAGGAGAAGAAGAGCAAATCACATGTTATGAATGCAAAAAACCTAGACACATTCGATCGAAGTGTCCTTTTCTCAACAAGTACAAGATGAAAGCCATGGTGGCAACATGAGATGACAGCGAAGAGGAAACAAGTAATGATGAGGAGCATCAAGAAATGTCAAACTTAGCTTTCATAGCATTTGGGGAAGAATCAGCTGACCATTTTGATGAGGTAAGTGATCTTCCTAGTTATGATGAATTACATGATGCGTTTAAAGAGTTGCATGATGAATGAATGAAAATTGGTAAAAAGAATGCATCCCTTAAAAAGAAAATGATAGGACTTTCAAATGTGAATAATTCCCTAAATACAAAACTTACTTCCTTAGAATTAGAGAATAAAGAGTTGCATGATGAGCTTGTATGCTCTAAAGAAAGCATTGTTCTTGAGCATGATAATTCTATGGTTGATATTTTGAAAAATGAAAATGAATTACTTAAGAAGAAGAATGATGAACTTAGTATTTTTGTCTTAAAGTTCACTAATGGGCAAAAGATGTTAGATAACTTGCTTGGATCGCAAAAATGTGTGTTTGATAAGGGAGGTGTTGGCTATAAGCCAAATTTGAAACAAAATACTATAAGAATTATTTTGTGAAGAGTAAATACATTGATAATCAAGTTGCGTGCCGTTATTATAATCAAGATGGTCATATGAAAAATAGATGTCCTGTTAAGAGAAATGCTTATTATGGAATAAATTGTATTTGGGTTCTAAAAGGAACCATTGCTAACTTTCAAGGACCTAAAAAGGTTTGGGTACCTAAGACTCAAAGTTCTTTTTGCAAGGCTTGAAGAAAAAGAAAAACAAATGGTACTTGGACAGTGGATGTTCAAGACACATGACAAGAAATTATTCAAGGTTCTCAAGCTTTACCAAAATTGAAAATGGCGGAGATGTTTCCTTTGGAGACAATTCAAAAGGAAAGATTCTTGGAATTGGTACTGTCGATAAAGATTCCTCTACCCTTATTGAAAATGTGTGTTTGGTGGAAAATTTGAAGCATAACTTGATTAGTATAAGTCAACTATGCGATACGGGTTATAGAGTTGTTTTTGATAAACCTAGATGTGTTATTGAGAATGTATGTGATGGTGAAATGTTGTTTGTCGGAAATAGATGTGGTAATGTCTATACTATTGACATAAAATGTGCATCTATTAATGAAAAATGTTTTTCTGCATTGCATGATGATGGTTGATTATAGCATAGAAGACTAGGACGTGCAAATATGGATTTGATTTCAAAAATTTCCAAAAATAATTTACTAAAGGGTCTTCCTAAAATTACTTTTCAAAAAGATAGAGTTTGTGATGCATGCCAACTTGGAAGACAAGTTAAAACATCTTTCAAAGACAAAACTCATATTTCCACTTCTAAACCTCTTCAACTTCTTCATATGGATTTATTTGGACCATTTAGATATGCTAGTCTAAGTGGAAAATATTATGCTTTTGTAATTGTTGATGATTTTTCAAGATTTACTTGGGTATTATTTTTTGTTAATAAAGATGATGCTTTTGAGGTTTTTAAAACTTTCTGCAAAATAGTTCAAAATGAAAAAGGATATGTTATTTCTTGCATTAGAAGTGATCATGGTAGAGAATTTGAAAATCATGATTTTGAAAAATTCTGTAATGATCTTGGCACTGAACATCAATTTTCATCACCTAGAATTCCACAACAAAATGGGGTTGTTGAGAGAAAGAGTGGGACAATTCAGGAAATGGCTAAGACTATGCTCAATGAGAATTCTTTGCTAAAATATTTTTGGGCCGAAGCTGTTAACACTACATGTTATGTTTTGAATCGTGTGTTAATAAGGCCATCTTTCAACTAGACTCTCTATGAGCTTTGGAAAGATAGAAAACCTAAAATCGGTTATTTTAAAGTTTTTAGTTGTAAATGCTTTATTTAAACACAAAATAAAATTTAGGAAAATTTGACTCTAAATCCGATGTTGGTATCTTTCTTGGTTATTTAAACTCAAGCAAAGCTTATAGAGTTTACAACAAAAGAACATTAGTTGTAAAAGTATCTATGCATGTTACATTTGATGAATCTAATCCTTTTTCTATGGAGAAAGTTCTAGTTGATGATGATGCAGGAACTATAAAGGAGGATGAAGAACAGCAGCATGAAGAATCAGCTGCAGAAAATCACGAAAATCCTTTATGTGAGGGTCAAGAGGAACAACAAGGAGACAAAATAACACAGATCAAAACGCGGGTAATTCTCAAACACTCCCCAAGGAGTGGAGGTATGTTTCCTCTCATCCAAAAGATTTAATTTTTGGTGATCCTTCACGTGGCATAACCACTAGAACATCACTTTGGATTCCATGTGAGCATACTGCATTTATATCTCAAATTGAACCAAAATCCTTTTCGGATGCGGAAAATGATGAATCTTGGATTATGGCAATGCAAGAGGAGTTAAACCAATTTGAGAGAAACAATGTGTGGGAATTGGTTCCTGAATCGGAACATCAATCTGTCATAGGCACAAAATGGGTATTTAGAAACAAGATGGATGAATCTGGTGCGGTTGTAAGAAATAAAGCTAGATTAGTGGCTCAAGGTTACAACCAAGAAGAATGAATTGATTTTGATGAAACATTTGCACCTGTAGCTAGATTGGAATATATTAGGATGTTATTAGCTTTTGCATGTCATAAGGATTTCATTTTATATCAAATGGATGTCAAAAGTGCATTTCTAAATGGTTAGTTATGGAGGAAATTTATGTGAAGCAACCTCCTGGTTTTGAAAATAAAAAGTTTCCTAATCATGTTTATAAACTATCTAAAGCTTTATATGGATTAAAACAAGCACCTAGAGCATATAGATTTGAGTGGCCTTTGGTATCCTATTGAGTGGCACTATTGAACTTGGCCTTTGGTATCCTAGGGGAACGCATGTAGATTTGACTTGTTATTCGGATGTCGATTTTACCGATTATAAAGTCGACAGAAAGAGCACTAGTGGAACATGTCATTTATTAGGACACTCACTTGTTTCATGGTTTAGTAAAAAGCAAAACTCTGTTGCACTTTCAACTATAGAGGCTGAATATATTGTCGCTAGAAGTTGTTGTGCTTAGGCAATTTGGATGAAACAAACACTCAGAGATTACAAGATTAATCTTGATCATATTCCTATCAAGTGTGATAATACCAGTGGAATGAATTTGTCAAAGAATCCCATTCAGCACTCTAGAACCAAACACATTGAAATTAGACATCATTTCTTGCGTGATCATGTTCAAATGGGTGATATTGTATTAGAATTTGTTTCTACTGAAAAACAGTTTGTTGATATTTTTACAAAGCCTTTATGTGAAGAACAATTTTCCAAAATTCGACATGAGCTTGGAATGATGGTAATCTGTCACTAATATGATGATTGCAAATGTTATTATTTTATTTTCACTTAATTGTTCATTAAATCTTTGATTTTGTGATTTGAGTGTTTATCATGTTTCATGCATTAAAAATGGCATTTGAAAAATTTCGGAATCACTGAAATGATCTCAGAATTCCTCAAAACTATGCCAAAAAGCAATATTGTGCATAAAACAGGGGACCGACTAACCGCTTGAAATAAGAGATTAACCGCTTGTTATTAAGTGTGTAATATCTTAAGCAGAAACATACTGGCTAACCGGCTAAATACACGTGGGCAACCGCTATGTCTCTGGTTTTGTTTGCTTAAAAATCATAAAGGTAGCGGCTAGCCGCTAGATTCCAGTGGTCAGCCGGCTTTGTGATTTTTAAAACTATTCACCTTCTTCACTCGGTCATTTCACTCTTCTAACCGGCTCTCTCTCTAAAATCTCTCAACTCTCTCATCCTAATCCAGCCCTTTTCAAGCAGTTTTTCACTCAAATTGAACTGTTTAAACTCTTTTCCATCATCCTTAATACCTAAAATCACTGTCAAAAATCATTTTCACCATCTAAATCGAAAAACCCCAAATCTTAAACCTATGGTTTCCTCCATTTTTATTATCTTAAATTTGGTCAAAATGAGGACCAAGAACCATTCACGGAAGTAAAAGAAGCAAGAAGAGCATGATTCCTAATTCCTCCACACTCATTTCTCCATCCAAGTGTCGTAGAAACGCTACCTTGACAAATTCATGACCAGGTCTATGATTCCCACTTTCTATGTCTCTTTAAACTTTCTTAATAACTTGTCAATTTGTAGAAAACCTCTTAGAGCTATCTTAGATGCTAGTGGTTGGAAGAATGTGTTGACCATTAGGGATCCTGTCTATTCTAATCTAGTAAAGGTTTTCTATTCTAACATGCGTGTTGATGCCACAAATCCAAATAGACTTATCACTAGTGTGGCTGGAGTTGAAATTGCTTTTGATGTTGGCTTGTTGAATTGGATCCTTAGGACTTCGGATGAAGGATACCATGTGTTCATCACTAGGAATCCTATTGTCGAACTTTGGTACTCTGTTGTAGATGCTGTCCGTAATATTTGTCGGCGATCCGATTTGTCTGATTTTTCTGTAACGCTTCCTTTAAATCTCAAGCATTACCCTTTTAAGTTAGAGTCCTCCATAGCATAATTCAGCATATCATTAGCCATAGAGAAGGGCATTAGGATGAGGTTACCCGTCTAGATGTCGCCCTATTAGACAGTCTCTTAGTAGGTCGGAAACTCAATGTACGGTACATCATTCTTCAGCATATGCGAACTACACCGAGTATCGCCACTCGAAACCTTCCATTTGGCAGCATCATTACAAAAATCCTTAGGTACTTCTATGTTTCTATTTCTGAGCCTTCTAATAATGTGCCTAAAGGATTAGGACAAGAGATCGTTATTAGCCTAGGATTCACTTTTGATGAGCATTACAACGAGCGAGGGAAGGATCATCGCATAAAAAACAAACCCACTTCGATGGCACCTAGGGATGAGTTGTTCATTGATGATGTGACTCCTGCGGATCAGCTTCCCGATCTTCACATCTATCTTTAGGGTGCATCCCGCAGTTCACATGCTCCATCTCATGATCTCATTCCTCTTACGGAAGCTCTCTCATCTTCCTCTACTGAGGATCCTATGCAGCAGCTGGTCACTAGAGTTGATGGGCTTCAGTCTCAGGTTGCGACGATCCAAGACGACCTGCAGCGTGTTCTTGCACAGCAGCAGCGGATTCTTGATGATCAGCAGCTCTTATTTCGTCATTTTGGCATTTTTTCGGGCTCTTCATCCTCCTCCCAGCATCCTCCTAGTCCTCAGTGATTTTACTCTTATTTTTCAATTGGTTCCTTAATTATGTACTGACATTTTGCATTTTTTTTCTTTCAAACTATGTATTTGACATATTTATGGAATTGTTGGTTTATGGATTATCTTTATTGTGTTTTGATGAGACTGAATATGTTGCTGATATGTTTATTTTGTTCATTTGCTTGATGGAAATGTATTTGGAAATGTTTGAAAATGTTTGGATATGTTGTTGTCTTGAGTTACTTGTTGATGTTGAGCTTGTTTGGTGGTTGTTGTATTATATTATGATATTATGGAAGTGTAGATATGCATCGTTGATGGAATTAAGATGATGTTGGAGGGTAATTATTTTGGGAGTATTGTTTGTACTTCTCTGTTTTTGGGGAAATGTCCATTTTTCAAGGCAGGTTCTGCTGAAATTTTTTTTCTGCACCTTTAGGCAACCTCTGGTTTTCCCTTCCTATATCATTCACATATTTTCTTTTTGATGATGAAGTGGGAGAAGAGTGAGGGATTTTGTTTTTAAAATGTGATATTCGCTTTGGAGTATTTTTGGTATTTTCGAAATTTCTAAGGGGGAGTTTCTAATTTTAAAAAAGTTTTTAAATTGTATATGCCAATGCCATATATTTAGGGGGAGTATAAATACCAAAATACATGTGTTTGTCATCATCAAAAAGAGGGAGATTGTTAGCCTAAAAGGCTATATGATCTTTAATTTTGATGATAACAAACCACATGTAATAAGGGTAAAATAGTCATTTTATATTATTTCGTTTCACAAGTTTTCAAATGGCAAAGTCTATACAAAGTGAAATCTTGATAAATGACTGCTCTTCAATCTCATTTATTAAGGTTTTGATTTTATAAACCAAATGAACTTATTCAAAATAAATGATTTTATATCTTGTGGATCACATTGAAAAGAATTGAATTTTTAAGTATAATTTTTAAAATTCTTAAAAATTTGAAAGGTCTCTAAACAATTTGGGCCTTAATCAAATATTAGAAAATATTTTGGGACAGTTTTTCCATTTCAGAAAATTAAGCATACAAAATAGAGAGGTGGCGACTAATAGCCTCTTATCAAGCGGCAAACTGCCTGATGTCTAAAATTGAAAAGCAAGAAACAGAGACATAGCGGCTACCCAGATGAAAACAAGCGGCCAGCCGAATGCTCAAATATTTTAAAGAATTCATTCTAGAGAGATAACGGCTAGCCGGATGAAATCAAGCGGCCAGCCGACTAAACCAGAAAATTTGAATTTGCATTCCAAAAAGGTAGCGACCAGCCAGATGATATGAACTGGCTAACCGCCTGGATCAGAAAATTCAAAATGTGCATTCTAGAAAGGTAGCGGCTAGCCTGCCAAAGTCAAGCGGCTAACTGGCTGCGTTCAAAATTAAAAATTTCCTGAGCATCGGTAAACACAAGCGAGCAGCCGGTTGAAACGAGTGACTAACTAGCAATTTTCTAGAAAAGTCTCCAACGACTA
Source organism: Clausena lansium (assembly GCA_030449835.1). Taxonomy (NCBI): domain Eukaryota; kingdom Viridiplantae; phylum Streptophyta; class Magnoliopsida; order Sapindales; family Rutaceae; genus Clausena; species Clausena lansium. The sequence continues at coordinate 6,302,471 of JASUUF010000369.1, forward strand.
GTTTTGAAGTATGCACTATACAAGCTCATTTCAATCTCATTTTTCAAGTTCCTACACATCTCCATCGAGCTTAAGCAAGTGCATACTACTCTTTTAAAAGCTTTTATTTCGGAAAAACCAAAATATCATGTGCTACATTTTGTAAATCAACTCTAGAAGAGAGTATTGGGTATAAACTTAAATTCTTTATTAAAATTGTATAAGTTTAAGTGTGGAATATACTTAGGGTTAAGAGATTGGGTATAATCTCTTGTTGTAAAGGTTGATTGATACCTTGAAAATTATTTGTAAGAAGTTAAGGCCTTGGGAGGCTTGATAGTGAAATCCTCAAGCATGGTTAGCTTGGAGGAGTGGACGTAGGTGGGATTTGTCAAACCACGTAAATGTTCTCGAGTTTGCAATTCTCTATCCCTTACTCTTTTAATTTGCTGCACTTTAATTTTATTATTTTGATTTTGGCTACATTATTCAAATTGTATTTAGTCTCAATAGCTTAATTTTTTAAATACCCAATTCACCCCCCTCTTGGGTTGCTCTCTAGAATTTCAATAACCATCATTAAAAAGCCAAGACGATGACGGTTTATAAACCGTTATAAAAAGTATTTAGAACAGTCATTGTTTTCACATTTTGTAGTAGTGAATTCAGCGTAATATTATCTAACATATTTCTGTATTTAAAATTTAGCTATGTACATGATTACATTAACAAATTCAAATTAATTTATTTGTCAAATTAAAATTGAAAAAAATAAATAGTACTCAAATTAATCGATTAATACTTAAATGAACATATTTTTTAATTTTTGGTCAAATTAAAAAATTGACTCTTTTTTAACCTCATTCACATGTGGTTTTTTTAAATAGGTATTATATTATGTATAACCTTAAAATATGCACTCGTGAAAACAATACAAGTATGCCTTGACTAATTGAGTTCAATATAATATTATCTAACATATTTATATATGATCGTATTCAACTAATAGTTGTGTGTTTGTTTGTGTGTATATAATAGTTGAATTAGATCATTAGGATTTGTGTGTATATTTATATTAACAAATTTAAAGTGAAACATGTCATTTATATATGAAACAAATAACACAAAGATGCAACATTCGATGTAAACATGAAACATGAAATGAAACACCAAATTTCAAACTTGCAATATGTGATGTAAAACATCAAACATGAAATTTAATTGAACAAAATAACAAGAAACATGCAACAATTGAAGTTAAACATTAAATATGAGTCCAATGTAAACATGCAACAGAGTACTTCATACATGTGACAGACAATGTTAAACATAAACGCTAAACATGAAACGGGTGGGAAAATATTCTTTTTTGGTACTTTTTCAAACATGAAACACTAAACTTCAATCATGCAACATATGATGTAAAGATTAAATGTGAAATTTACATGTAAAAAAAAATATAACATGAGACATACAACAATTAAAGTTAAACATGCAGCGTTAGACATTAAATATGAGTTCGATGTAAACATTCAACGGAGTACGTGATGCACGTGATAGACGATGTTGTACAGGAAACATAAACCTGAAACATGAGATGGGCAAGAAAAGAAAATTTTGGGGGTATGTTGAGACAAGTAACAATATACATGAAAATTTTAATGTTAAACATGAGACATCACATATAAAATAAGAAACAAATTTTTGTTCTTTATTATATAAGCTTTTCTTTTCTCTTGATTTTGGTAAGATAATATTTTCTTTCATTTTCTATTTATTTATCTTTTTTTACTATTAGTATTATTCTTTCTAAATTTTTTTATTAATATATTTTTTATTTTAATATTTATGATTTAAATTTAAATTAAATAGAGCAACTGATTAAATAACCGGTTGCTCTAGGTCTTTAGCAGCCAAAGACGGTACCATGTCGTTACAATGCCTACTGGCATTATAGCCACACTCTAAAATAGAAGTTTTATGAGATTAAAGAAAGAGTGCCCAAAAATTAATTTTTGGTCTAATAAATTTTGTCCTAATTTTTCTATAACAAAAATTTCACCATCACAGTTATGTCATCTTGACTATTATTACCTATGGATTACTTCGTTGTATAATCAATCCTACGATGGTTCAATTCAGTTGAATGATGAAACTAAAAAGATAAAAGACAAATATCATTTGGCAGAAAAGGCAACGGATTTGAAAAGTATGTTAAATTTTATCAAAATTTCAATTTTTATTTCTTATTTTACAAGAATTGATCAACATCCATGTCTTTTTAAACTGCAACATTATAATAATTAATGCATATCAAACGTAGTTGTCTTATAACAATACCCAAATGTCATGCTCATGCAAAATTAAAGTCTTCACAAGAGCTCCACAATGCTTGTACTTGGATTTGGATGTTAATTAATTGCTATAAATTAATTAACATTCAAATACACGTGTCTGCTTAGGGTTTTGCTTAGCCATAATCAAATTACTTTGTAAGGGGCGAACAAGATGGATGAGTTGTGTCCACCAAGGCCAAATGAGTTAGACATTGCCACTTTTACGTCCAAACGTTCCTTCTTAGGGCCAACTAGTACTTTTGCATCTTGAATCAATGCAAATATTCCGTTTTAGAGCAGAGACATTTTGATTTAAATACCAATAAGTGGGACCTTTCTGCCTACTATATAAAACTTGTCGAGTAAAACAAAATTTTGTAAAAAAGTAGTAATTTATTTAAAAATATTTCCATTTTAAATTCAAATATTATGGAAGCATACCACATCGTTATCAGGATTTTCTAGATTTAGGTTTGGATGTATCCATCCAGTTTGTATTGCCTGTAAGAAAGAAGCAAACCCAATTAAAAAAACAATCGTGATATGTCCCCAGGCTCTTTATTTAGTGATTTTAAAGTAATACAAGACTACTGTATAACACTCCCACCCTAAATGACTACAATTGAAAAACATTGTGTTTTCAAAATTTTTCCTTCTCTACACCTTACGTTTTCATTTTTGACCAAACAATAACATTGTATTATGTAGCTAGTATTATTAAAACATGGAATGTGCAACGAAAAAATGTTAAAATTGTAATGGAAAGCTATATTAAGTTTTCAACGCATAGGCAAAGTCTTAGCTCAAATGATAAGAGCATTGCCTCCTTAAGGCTAAGGTCTTGAGTTTTATTAGAGGGGAATGGGGTGAAATCCAACATCCTATTTAACAAAAAAAAAAGTTTTCAATGTATAGTGAGGATGTTGTACAAATAGCGCCGCCATATTGTATTTATATCTTTTGTCAATTCGCAAGGCTTCAATTATTATGACTAGCACTCCAGGATGCGTATACTCATTTTTTAATATTCAAGTGACCTACAAAATTACACCATGTATGCAAGGTAGAAAGCATAAGCTATTCACCTTGACTGTGGCAACTGCTTCCGTAGCACCTGAAGCTCCAAGTAGATGGCCAATCAATGATTTTGTAGAGTTTATTCTTAGCTGCAACATGTTAGAATCAAATGAAACATAACAGAAACTAAGTATGTAATAATTAACTAAATTATAAATGGCATTGTGCTTTTACCTCAGGATTCTTTCCAAAACAATGGATTACAGCTTGATATTCTCTCAGATCCCAGAGTCTTGTTGATGGAGCATGTGCATTAATGTAGTTCACATCTTCCCTTGCAACCCCAGAATGAGCTAAGGCTTTCTCTATGCAAGATATCATACCCATCCCTAATTTTAAAAACATATATATTACTCCAACCGAAATAAACTCAAATAGATATGGATAGTGGGAATTTTACAAAGCCTATGTACTAACCCTTAGGATGAGGTGCAGTTATGTGATAAGCATCACAAGTTAGGCCTCCACCTAGAATCTCTGCATAAATATTTGCCCCCCTTTTCTGTCAAATTATTTGAGTGTAGATAAATGAGTGCATGAGTGGAAAATAAGGCTTTATAGTTAATCATAAAAAGTCATGATTCTGTTGGTGATTAACCTTTCCTTGTTCCAGCTCTTCTAAAAGCAAAACCCCAGCTCCTTCTCCCATAACAAATCCATCACGATCTTGCTCATTGTGTCATCAAAATATCTATAACCAAATTATTTATTATAATGAAAAGTTATTCAACAAGCAGAGAGGGAAAGTTGAACTGATTACAACGTCCCATGGGCGCGCAGCTTTGGTTGGCTCATTATTTCTTTATGAAAGAAGATTGCATGCAATAAGACCAGTTATGCCTGAGATTCTAATAATTGATCAGTAAAACAAAATTCATGATATTTTGTTTTTTGAACTACTTCGAAATGCAATAGCTATATTAATCGTACCTACTGGAATAATTGCCCCATCTGAACCACTACAGAGCATAACGTCCTGCATATTTATTTTCCACAAATATGAAGTATGTTGTATCTTATAAATCAAACTACGACTTCTCCAATGTAACATCTTAATGGATGCTCGTAATTTTAAGTAATGTTAGCTCGAGATGAAGGCGAGTCACTTACAGTGTCACCTTTGATTATGTGATTAGCAGCATTAAGTATGCTATAGTTGCTTGATGCACAAGCTGTATTGATTGAATAATTTGGACCTATCCATCCTTGCACATAATTACAAGCGTGTCATTTTAAAATTAGTATAAGACTGCATTAATGGTTCTTTTACATTCCACAAAGCTACCTTATGAGCTTACCAAATCCATTACTAAAACAGCTGAAGCCATATTGGTTAATGAATAAGGTATGTAAAAGGGACTCATCTTCTTATATGAAACTTTGATTGCTTCAAATCCATCATTAAGAACCTGTTCAAAAGCCAGAAAATCTTTACAACATTCTAGTAACGCTACATGCTCTTATTTATAAGCATTATTTGTTGAAACCATAATACTTGTCACTCCTAATTAACTTTTGTTTTCAAAGCTCAAAGTTGACTTACACGCAAGCCTCCTACGGCAGAGCCAATTATAACCCCACATCTACTTTTATCCAACTCTCTGTTAACTTGTTCAGTAATTCCAGCATCTACCAAGGCTTTTTTACCAGCAACGAGAGCATAAATCAAGTATTTGTCCGCTTTCTTTGCAATTTTTGGTGAGATCCAACCATTTGTTAAGAGAGACTTGATTTCTGCTGCAATTCTCTATCAAAGTTTTGAGACTAATATAATCCAACATCTTTGTAAATAGATCTAGTTATGATGATGAAATGTACATAATATTTATACATACAGTGGGAAATTTTGAACAATCAAAGCCTTGTATATCACTTATCCCAGTAACACCTTCAAGAAGGCTAGTGTGAAATAAATGTACATCATCACCAAGTGGTGTTATAGCACCTAACCCAGTCACAACAATTCTCCTTTCTTCAGGTTCTTTCTTTTTTGTTTTGATGAGATGCTTTTCAGATTGTACAGCAGATACCGCCACTATTTTTCCTATACACATAATACAATAATAACAATAAGCAATTGGGCTGACGTTAAGAATAACATGACCACATGGGATAAAATTTTCTTACTAAAAAAACCATTCCGAATACAGAAAGTACTACTAATGTTGCATCTTGATATAAGTTTCTTGTGTCTCTTCGAAGAGTGCAACATAGTAAACATTAAAGCATGGTCTTTTCGAAAATTAGCTGTAAGGCTTGTACAAAGAGGAGATTCTAGAGAAGAAGTTGCCACTTGAAAAAAACAATAACAAAAACAAAAGCAAATATGCCAGAGAGAGAGTGAGAGCTGCCATAAAATGATCACTAAGATGAAGTAATATAATCAGAGTTGAGTAACACAATAGTAATGTTCTAAGGAGAATTGCGACAAGTCAAATAACGAGAGCATGTGAGCATGGGACCATGAGAGCATAGAAGCATGTAAGCTCAATAGGGAGTTTAATAAGTCAATTAAGTACAGCTACATGAGAGTACGAGAGCATGTGAGCATTAGAGCATGACAGCATGCTAGCTCAATGCAAAGCTGAATAAGTCAATTAAACACATAAGAGCATGAGAGCATGCACACTTAGCAAGATGCTTAACAAGTCAATTAAGCACAGCTACATGAGAGCTTAAAAGCATGTAAGCTCGTAAGGAAGCATATTGAGTCAATTAAGTATAGTTACATAAAAGCATGGAAGTATGAGATTGTGTAACCTTAGTAGAAAGCTTATGGCCAGTTTGGGATTGCGGTGGCTGATTAAATTAGCTGCTTCTATAGTGCGATTGAAAGAAGCTACTGATTGAAAAAGCAGCTTGGCGTTTGGTAAATTGTGTTGTTGCAGTTACTGTGAGTTTGAAAAATAGAGTACATGCGTTTGAAAAATTTTATTACGAAAGTACTGTTTTATTATATAATGACCAGAATAGCTTCCACGGCACCTACTACTCCTAGCAAGTGACTGGTCATGGATTTTGTAGAGTTCATTCTCATCTACAAAATTGAGGAATCAAACAAGTATAGCCAAAAAGTTACCCTAATACCTAGTGGACATTTCTTTTCAATTTACATCAGAATCCTGAAACAATGCATTATAGCTTTAAATTCTCTAGGGTTACCAACTCGTGTGGATGTAGCATGTGCATTCATGTAATTCACTTCTTCTCTGGACACCCCATAATTAGATAGGCCTTCTCCATCTAAGCCCGCTCAGCCAGTCCCGATGATTCCATGCAGGCAACCACACCTAACCCTGACGATTTTTATCAAAGTTTTACAGAGTATGAAGTTCCATAATGATTTTCCAGTAACCAGAAAAGCAATATATCTTTGTATACTTAAAAATGTATAGTTCTGGCTGGGAATGCAGTTTCAGAAAGCTTAGTTACTAACCATCAAGATGGGGCTCGGATTTGTGATAAGCATCACAAGTTAAGCTTCCACCTCTTCTCTGTAAAATAATTGAGTGTAAATAAATGACCACATCAAAAGAAAATGAGACCTTGTAAAAAACTCATAGAAGCTAAAATATGATTCTAGTAAGTAACCTTAGCATGTTCAAGCTCTTCCAAAAGCATAACTCCGGCTCCTTCTCCATAATGAATCCATCGCACTCCTGCTCAAATCGCAAAATATATAGTATCAAATTATATTGAAAGGAATTTAGATTTATTTCAAATAGATGTAGGCAATATTAAAATCATAGAATCAATTAGTTAATGACTTAATTAATAGAGTAAAGCCTAAGAAAATTTCTAATATAATTAATCTAATTATATTAATAAAACCAAATTAATTAAACAAAATTAATTATCTTAAAATACTGTTCATAGTTACTGTTCATTGTTACTGTTCATCCGCATAAAAAATATTAATTTTGCCAAAAAAAATATATTACAGAAATTAAAAGATGCGGAGATTTTTATGTGGTTCGGATTAATTAATCCTACATCTACGAGGCCACGCCTAGATGAAAAGTAATTCACTAAGTTGAGATGTTACAACCTATGGATTTTCCAAACCTAAGACTCTCACTTACAGTTTATCACTATACAGCTTAACCTTAGATAGGATTTGCTTCTCTTGAATAACTACTACCCCTCTTGATCCACGATCCTCAAGCCACTTCATAAAGTGATCAATAGCAATTCTTTAATTCTTCAGTGCCTAGTGATCCATGATCCACATAAACTCTCTGCAGAGATGAACAAAAATAGTCTCGTTACAAGACTTTGAATATAGAGGACAATATAAATCAACAACTTCACGCACCAAATTCGGCTTCTTTGCTTTATGCTCTGAGTTGTGCAAACGTTCAATTGTGAATCACCTCTCTTTATATAGGCACCGAGGTTTCACAAAAATAGCAAGTCTTAAAGACTTGGATTCTTTCCAAATAAGAAATTCTTTCCTCTTATAATTCCTATGAACCAGAATAGGAATAAATCTGGTATTCTTGCCTTGCTTCTTTCCCAAGGAATATATAGAGCTTTAATAAATTTCCTGTTGAAGTTATTCTTGTCTTGTTTGTCTCCCAAGAAATATGTAGAGCATTAATAAATTTCCTGTTTGAACCAACTTCTGCTCTAGATAAATCTTACGTGCCAATTATAGAATCCTACCATTAATTGACTTGCTAAATTAGACATCTAATTAAACTAGGAAACAAATATTCCTAATAAATTGGAATCTTACTAAATTAGGGAATTAATAAATTAATCCCTATTAAAGGATATGCAATAAATAACATTCCAATTTAACTAGACTTGCCATAAGATGCCAACTCTATAAATAATGGACCTAACATATATGATTGAAATATTTCTATTGCCAATTTGCATGTAATAATAAGAAAAGAATTCAGAAGCATTACAAAATCCTAGGGCCTAAAAGCTTTGGTTGGATCACTATTTCTATGAGAAAGATTATTGCATGCAATGAAACCTGCTATGCCTGAAGCTCCAATAAACAAAAGGAAACAAAATGACAAGTTTACCGACTTGAAAATTTAGAATGTATGAGCTATTCAAAATGTGAAATTTATATGATACCTACATGTCTTGCCATTTTACAAATGTAATATCTTAAAGGGAAGTTTGAATAATGTCAACAACAAATGAATAGCTGCTTACCGCATCACCTTTGATGATATTATCAGCTGCTGCAAGTATACAGTAGTAGCCTGTTGAACAAGTTAATGAAATTGTATAATTTGGACCCATTCCTTCCTGTAGTTTCGAAGCTCATTAACATGTTAAATAATTTTCCTAAAAGTCACAACACATTAGCTTCAAGTGAATCCTTAAAGCTTACTAAATCTGTTGCTATGACGGCAGAAGCCATACTAGTTAATGAATAAGGCATAGAGAAAGGACTCATCTTCTTGTACGAAATCTTTACTGCATCGATTTCATCCTTAAGAGCTTGTGGCACATGCTTGTTTTAGAAGAACTGAAATGAACCTATTAATTTATGAGTTTAAAAGGGGCTATAATCAATGTGATATGTCTGGATGCACAAATTAAGCAACTTCACTTACTTGCATGCCCCCCATTGTAGTGCCAACTAAAATCCTACATCTATTTTTATTAGCTCTCCACTAAATTGTTCAGTAATTCCATCATCTGCCAATGCTTTCTTACTAGCAAAGAGAGCATAAATCAAGTAGTTGTCCGCTCTCTTAGCATGTTTTAGTAAGACCAAACCATCTGTTGAAAGAGTCTTGATTTCTCCAGCAATTCTTTATCAGAATTTAGAGTTAATTGGCATTTATAAATATTTAATTAAACAACCCAGTTATGATAGTGAAACTAAGCCAATAATTAATTTGAAGATTTTACCATGGGAAGCTCCAAGCAATCAACGCCTTCTACCTCACTTATGCCACTAACACCTTCAAGAAATTTGGTATAAAATAATTGTGCATCATCACCAAATGGTGTTACTGCACCTAAACCTGACACAATAACTCTACATTTCACTTAAGGAGCTACCTTTTCAGATTGTACAGACACAGCTACAGTTTTGCTTGCCTAAGAGCATGACAATTAATAATACCTACCAGAGGAAATTAGCTACATGACATATTTAAAATGTAATTCAATTAAAGAATAAAGGCATAAGGAATCTCAATATTTAAGTCTCAACATATGATATTTGGATGGTAAACATAATAACAGTAGCATATTATATAAATAATTAATAATAAAGAGGCCAAAGAGGGCGGCCATTCATTAAAATAATATTGCTTACTCAAAAAGCCAATACAAATACCAATTCTAGTACGATTACTGTTGTTGCAACTTGATGGTGATATGAGCTTCATGCATTCGTTCGAAGACTGCAACAAACTAGGCTAAGCATGGTCTAGCTCAAAAGCAGCAAGCCATATACAAGGAAGACAAGAAGCTGCCATTGAAAGAAATTAAATAAAACCTATCTTGAACAACTTGATAACTAGAATTGAAATAAAAGCAACAAAACCTCTGGAGGTTCTTGTTAACCAAGAAGATAATGACTTGACGACTCTAAAAGGCAATCACAAAATATCAGAGAAACGAATTTGGCATGTGCATGCAAGTTTGAGAGGCTGAGACGTCTAGTTCTTTCGACTTTGAGTTAATTAGTTCACACATAAATCAACAAATCCATGCTAATAAAGCGCTCGAAAAATCTATATATATATAAAGTTGGGACTAGAAGAGCTGATGTGGCATCACTATTCTTTATCTTTTTATATTCTCTGTTATCTAATATATTGGCTGAGATTAAAAGAATAATTACATTCCAAAAGATTAAATAGCATTAATGCATTAAAGTTGTATAGAGGCTTCAGATTCAACTTTTCATCATCTCTTAAGATCTGTAATTAATTTGACTGTTATTACACAATTAATACGTAACAGTTCATCAAAAGATCCATCATCTTCTCTAATTAAAACCTTCTTGATCATAAATTAAGTAATAATTTATAAACACTTTTAATCAGTCATTTCCTCTGCCTCACCTTAATTTATAAATAGCCACAAAAAATATGATAACCCACATAAACATAAACATAACACAATATAATATAAATTAGCAATAGCTCTAAAAAATGTGTTACTTATTTTGGCCCTCACTTGCCTGATCATGGCAAATATTACAAATGCAGCTGGAATGATCACCTCAACAACAATATGAAGCCAGGCTACAATCTTACAGCAAGACTCAAAGCCAGGCTACAATCTTGCAGCAAGACTCGAAGCCAGAGAAGGCCTAACAGAGTGTTGGAATGCATTAATGGAGCTAAAATCATGCTCAAGTGAGATTATTATATTCTTCCTTAATGGCCAGGCTGATATTTGCCCTGACTGTTGCAGCGAAATTGACATCATCACGCGTAATTACTGGCTTGCCATGCTCACCTCCCTCAGATTCACTGCTGAAAAAGGGAACATACTAAGAGGCTACTATGATGCATCTTCTGCTCCTTCTCTAGGTGGCCCCGCGATGACATATCAGCCTCAGGTTTCCAAGGTTTTGGTCTACACAAGGTGCATATTTGGCATTGCTAGATATGTCCATAGTGTTAATTTAGCTAATGCAATTTTAAATAATTAAAAGAGTCTTTTTTTTTTATTTTAGCTTTGCATTACATTTCACGTTTTTTTTCGAAAGTTTATGTGGTGTGGGTTAATCGTTGGAGCTAGTTGGAAAAAAAGAGATATAAAAGTTGTAACAGATTAGTAAGTTGAATATAATCAAGAAAACTATGACTATATTTTAGTTATTGTTTGATCATAAGAATTGATAGACAGTTTGACTTCACTAATCTTATTAGTTATTACCTAATTTTTAATTTTCGTTTTCAATGAATACATCCAATACTTTTTGAAGAAAAACCGTTAAAAGTACAATGAAAAAGGGTATAGCCCTTAGAGATTATTCAACGTATTCACAAGAAAAATTAATTAGAAAATATGTTCTAGGCAGCCTAAGCATCTTCTCATAGACGCAGTATATTAAACAACAGTACTTGGCAGTTAAAATAATTAATATGTAAAAGAAAAAATTAATGAAAATCACTCTAAATCCAATTGGAATGTAGAATGAACAAAATATCAAACAAAAGTTAACAAAATTCTTTTTTCAAAGCCGCGCGAAGCGCGGTTCTATTTCCTAGTAAAAAAAATAATGCTTAGACATCCCAAATAAAATATTATGCCAAGTGTTTAAATAGTGATAATATTAAGGTTAATTCATTTATAATTTTTATATTATTATTTAATAGTTGCCAATTTCTCTCTTAAATTTTAGTCAAGAGAAATTCATTGCAAGAGAGAATTAAGAGTTGAACTATGGCCACCTCTACAAAATCCTTGTAAACCTTTTTTTTCCATTAAACTCCATGTAATGTCAAAAATATTTATTTTTCTAGTAAACACTAGCGCTTTTTTCATTTGTAAAACTTTTAACTTTTTGTAATTTTCTCACACTTAAATTTTTACAATCTTGATATCTCTATTATTCTCTTCAAACTTTCTCAATCTCTCAATAAAACTAAAAAATATAAACTTCCCAAAAATAAAAATAATCAATATGAAAAAAGAAAGAAAAAGAAAAAAAGATTAATGTTTTAAGTTTGTGCAAAAATGAATTATATAGATTGAGGAGAGAGAAAAAATCATAATTTATTGTACAACAAAATAAATTGAAGTGAGAGAGTAAAAATATAAGTAAGGTTAATTCTATTTATATTTTTCCTCATATGTAATTGTAATAAAATAGGAGTTTTATGAGATTAAAGAAAGAGTGCTAATAGTCCAACCAAAAATTAATTTCTAGTTTATTAAATTTTATCCCAATTTTTTTATAACAAAAATTTCACCATCACAGCTATGCCACCTTTGACTGTTATTACTTGTGGATTACCTTGGTCATATAATCAATCTTATGGTGGCTCAATTCAGTTAGATGATGAAACTAAAAAGATAATATACAAATACCATTTGGTTTGAAAGATGCGTTAAATTTTATTAAAATGTCAACTTTTATTTCTCATTTCACAAGGATCGATCAACATACGTGTCTTTTTTAGCTACGGCACCGTAATAATTAATACATATCAAATGTAGTAGTTTAAGAACAATACCCAAATGTCATGCTAATACTAAATTAAAGTCTTCAAAGAGTTCCACAATGCATGTAATTGGATTTGGATCCTATTTAATTGTTGTAAATTGATTAACATCCAAGTACGCGCGTCTGCTCAGGGTTTTGTTTAGCCATAATCAATTTCCTTTTTAAAGAGTGAATAAGATGGATGAATTGTGTCAACCAAAGCCGAATGAGTTGGACATTGCCACTTTTATGTCCAAACATTCCTTCTTAGGGCCAACTGGTACTTCTGCATCTTGAATTAATGCAAATGTTCAATTTCACAATGGAGACATTTTGATTAAAATGCTAAAAAGGGGACCTTTTTGCCTATTATATAAAACTTGTTGAGTAAAATGACAGCCTGTAAAAAAGCAGTAACTTATCTAAAAATATTTCAATTTTAAGTTCAAATATTATAGAAGCATACCACATCTTTGTCAGGATTTTTTGGATTTATGCATCTAGTTTGTATTGCCTGCAAAAAAAGAAAGAAGCCTAATTAGAAAAAAACAATCATGATATGTCCCCAAATGTTTTGTTAAGTGATTTTTAAGTAATTTTTTTGGTTGGCCACCTACATCTATATCCTCTTAAAATCCCTGACATTTCATGAGATACATATATGAAATTCTCTCACGAGAATGACAACTGTATAACACTCCCACCTTGACTTTTATTGAATAACCTCGTGTTTTCAAAATTTTTCCTTCTCTACCCCCCTAAGTTTTCATTTTTGACCCAACAATAATATTGTATTATGTAGCTAGTATTTGTGAAACTTGGAGTGTGCAACGAAAACGTTAAAACTATAATGGAAAGCTATATTAAGTTTTCAACATATAGTGGAGGATGTCATGCATATTATTGTTATGGTTTCTGTCAATCCGTAAGGCTTCAATTATTGTGGCCAACACTCCATGATAAGTATGCTCATTTTTTAATATTCAAGTGATCTAAGCAATTGCACCATGTATGCATGGGAGAAAGCAGAAGCTATTCACCTTGATTATGGCAATAGCTACCACAGCACCTGAAGCTCCAAGTAGATGGCCAATCAAGGATTTTGTAGAGTTCATTCTTAGCTACAACATGTTAGAATCAAATGAAGCATGATAGCAGCTAAGTATTTAATAGTTAACTAAATTACAAATGGCAATGTGCTTCAATTTTTACCTCATGATTCTTCCTAAAACAACGGATTACAGTTTGATATTCTCTCAGATCACCAAGTCTTGTTGATGGAGCATGTGCATTAATATAGTTCACATCTTCTTTGGCAACCCCTGATTTATCTAAAGCCTTCTCTATGCATGATACCATTCGTGTTAAAATAAAGTCAATGATTTTGTTCATTAAAGAGAATCAATTACGACTAATATATTTAGCAATTGTATAGAGATCCTTTCGTATAATTTTGAATCCCTGTAATCATGAGAAATCTTCTGTAATCATAAGATTATTTTGTGTATATATATTCCTTTTGATATCAATTAAAATAATCACAAAAATATTCCTTCAAACATTGTTAATATGGTATCAGAGCATGGTTTCGTGTTCACTGTTTTTTCTCAGACATATGATACAATTTGTTCTGCTGTTTTTTGTTTCTTTTTTTCCTCATAAGGACTGAGTCACATACCAGTAGTTTAAAATCCTTGATAGGAAAAGAGAAGGTTGATCTTGTTGTCTTGCCTAATCATCATGTGCAAGAAATTTCCTCATTAATTACTCCTGAACGACTTGATGGAACTAATTACATTGAGTGGTCCTTAAACGTACGGAATAAAATTAGGGATAGAAAATGTTGAGGCTTCATTTCTGGTACTAAGAAGGCTTCACAAGACACAAATTCTGAGGAATATGAAGCTTGAGAAGACGAGAACTGTATGGTCAAGTCTTGGCTTCTTGATGCCATGACCAAAGACATCATGTCACTTTTCATTCGTTTGCCTTCGGTGGAGAAAGTAAAACAAACATACTCAGCCAACCAAGACGCATCAAAGGCATATCAGCTATATTGTGAGGTAATTTATGTCCACCAAAATGGAGGTTCTGTTATTTCTTATTTTGCCAAACTTCAAAAATTATGGCAGGAATTTGATGCTATTAAGCATTGTACTATGGAGTGTGCCAATGACATCGAGAAATATACCACAAAGGTTGATTCTCAACGTGTGTATGTTTTTTTGGCTGGTTTAGATCCTCATTTGGACGGGTTTCGTGGTCGTGTTCTTGCTACCATACCGCTTCCAAACCTACAGACTGCTTATATTATGGTTTGTGTTGAGGTGAATTGTCAAGAGGCCATGCTTGGTGGGACACCAAATGAGGGAGCTGTTATGGCTGCTAGGACTGGGCAAAATGGGTTCGGCTCAACCCGATCGGGTTGGTGAAAATTTCATCCGAACTCAACCCAAACCTTTAACCCGATCTGATCCGAACTTAATTTGGATCGGATCAGATCAAAATTTCGGGTTGAATTCGGTTTGGATTACAACATGCTTCAGCTTCACCACAGGACACCAAACATTTTATTTTTGTAAATTAATCATTTCTGGTTTCTTAATTTTGATACAATAATAATAATAACAACAACAACAAAATGTTAATTAAAAGCTTGACTAATTATCTTTTGTTGTAGAGAATCCTAAACCAAAACCAACTTAAGAACTTGCAATTGATCATATGGAAGCTAATAATAATAAAGAAGCAACCAAAAAAAAAAACATTAAGCATAAAAAATCATTGATTTTAAGTAATTAAAAATATTATCGAAAACTAAAATTAATTATTTAACATATACCATGAAACAAATCTGTACTGCAGCTGCTAGCCATGAAAAATGAAATAAATCTTCACCGCTGGTGCTTGCCAGCTGTTAGCTGGGCTTGGATCCAAGAAGGTGGCAGTCGGTCGACTTCGAGGCTACGAGATCGAAGTCAAACAATCTGCAACAGCGGTCGTAGTGGAGCAAACTGTAGTCGCGTCACGGTGGAGGAGAGGTCGCGTCACAGTGGAGTAGACATCGCGTCGTGGGGGTGAGATGGATGGGCAGGGATGGCCACCGCTGTGTGTGCTCATGTGTTGTGTGTGTGAGTTTAGTTTTAGATTTAGAGAATAGAGAGTGAGTTACTTAAAAAAAAAGATTTAGAGAGTGAGTGTGTGTGCGTGTAGTCGAGATTAGGTTTAGAATATATTTAAGTAAAAATAATTTTTCTTTTCAACTCGATCGGATTTTCGGATCGGATCGAGTTTAATCCGATCCGATCACGATCCGACGGGTTGACCATAACTTCATCTGATCGGATCACAACCTTTACCTACATCTGATTCGAACCCAAAAATTTCGGGTCGAGTCGGATCGAATCAGGTTGGTTGTTTTGCCCACCCCTTATGGCTACTAAAAAATTATTTTCTCATTCTTATTTAAAGAAAGATATTCATAAGTGTACCCACTGTAATGGTGATAATCATGAAGTTGATAAATGCTTTAAGCTTCATGGTTATCCCAATTGGCATCAAAAAAGTAAAATAGCATCTTTTCATGTCTTCTACTTCTAAGATAAAGGGTTCAAGTTCAAAGGGAAACTTAGTCACTACTGTTGGATTTGTTGCCAAGTTAGGTATGGCTAACTCTGCTCTTAGTCCTCCTATTTTTACTAGTGATAGTGATTGGATAATTGACATAGGTGCTACTGATTATATAACTTGTGATCGCTATAAATTTAGCCATTTATCCTTAAATTGTTCCAAATCAGTCATTACTAATGCTAATGGTGTGTCATCTCTAGTTATTGGTGTTGGCACTGTACCTTTACTACCCTCTTTATCTATCTCTAATGTTTTATTTGTCCAATCATTAAATTGTAATCTTCTCTCTATTAGCCAATTAACCAAGTCTCATCATAGTAATATCTTATTTTTTCTTACTCACTGTATTTTTCAAAACATCCATACCAATGAGAAGATTGGCAGTGGTAAACAAATTGAAGGACTATTCTATCTGGAGGATGGGTTTCAATGGTCTAATGAAGAGGTACTAGCTCATGTTATGAGTAAAAACATGTTAAATAAAAGAGAAGAGATTTGGCTATGGCATAGGCGACTCAGACATCCTTCATTTAGTTATCTTTGGAGATTATTTCCATCACTATTTCATGGTTGTAATCTTTTAGATTTTGTTTATGAAACCTGTGTCATCGCAAAAAGTCATCGTACTATTTTTGTTTTAAATGATAATAAAAATTATGCTCCATTTTCATTAGTTCATTCCGATGTTTGGGGTCCTGCTCCACTTCCTACACATAATGGAATGAATTGGTTTGTCACATTTGTGGATGATTATACTAGGATGACCTGGGTGTATTTGTTAAGAAAAAAGAGTGATGTATGTGCTGTGTTTTGTCTTTTTCATCAGATGGTGCTCACATAATTTGGCATTCATATCAAGGTTGTTCGCTCTGATAATGGGGGTGAGTATTTCAAGAAAGATTTGACTGAATTTATGAATTCAGCTGGCATTTTTCACCAGACATCTTGCCCTCATTCTCCTCAATAGAACGGAGTTGCTGAAAGAAACAACAAACACCTTTTAGAAGTTACACGGTCATTATTAATCGGTGGTCATGTTCCGTCTTACCTATGGGGTGAGGCTTTGAGTTCTGCTATGTACTTAATTAATCGTACACCATCTAGTGTTCTACACTTTCGAAGACCTTTTGATGTGATCTCTGACCATTGTAGACTTCCCTCAGTTATACATTTGGCACCTCATATATTCAGGTGTGTGGTATATGTTCACTTGCATCAACATTAACGTACCAAACTTGAACCACGAGCATTAAAATGTGTCTTTGTTGGATATAGCTCTACTCAAAAGGGCTATCGGTACTATCATCCTTCTTCAAAAAAGTTTTATGTTCCCATGGATGTCACATTTGATGTACATAAGCTCTTCTACACAACAGGAATCACTGATTCAACACTTCTAAGGGAGAATAGGGAAGCACTGCAGAATCATGATGATATAAGAGTCTTTGATATACTTAGGCTAAGGTCAGCCAATGTGATGATACCTTAAATGATCCAATGCCACTTATTGATAAGAACTCAATTGAAGAAGTTAATCCAAGGCCATCGAATGTTGAGAATTCAATAGAAGCTAATAATTCATCCTTCACTAAGTGCTCGGTTGAAGATCAAATCCATGATATTACAATATCTCCTAGTCCTACAATGAACCTACTGGCCCAATCTTCTCCGAATGACTTATTCGAGGTATCACCTGATTCTTTACCTTTTAATTCTAATATTAATAATGTTGATAATACAAATGGTCTTAATTTTGAAACGCTTCAATATCATCTTCCACCTCAACCTAACCGTGGCCAACCACCAATTAGATATGAGCCTGATCCTAAAGCTAAAGTGTAATATCCTGTAGGTAAAAGTGTGTCATCTCACAAGTTGTCCAAGTCATATGCATCTTATGTATCCCAATTATCATCTATCTTTATTCCTAGTAAAATATAGGAAACTTTAGTAGATTCGAGATGGACCGAAGCTATGGCAGAAGAAATGACAGCATTAGAAAAGAATGCCACTTGGGAACTTGTATCATTACCGAAAGGGAAAAAGACAGTGGGGTGCAGATGGCGATTTACAGTCAAGTACAAAGCTGATGGGACTATTGAGAGGTATAAAGGTCGACTAGTCATGAAAGGGTATACACAATCCCATAGATATGTGTAAAAACATGTTAAATGATCCAAACTCAATACCGTGAGAGTACTTTTGTCATTAGCAGCTAATCAAAATTGGCCACTTCTTCAGTTTGATGTGAAAAATGCTTGTTTACATGGGGAGCTTAATAAAGAAGTATATATGGAACCTCTTCTAGGTATACTAAAATTCTCATATATGACAAAGGTTTGTAAACTAAAAAAGGCCTTGTATGGATTGAAATAGTCCCTAAGAGCTTGGTTTGGTATATTTACCAAGTCTATAAAGAATTTTGGCTACAAGCAAAGTAACTCAGATCATACCTTGTTTTTAAAGCACAAAGAGGAAAAATCATGTCTTTAATTATATATGTCGATGATATGGTGGTGACTCGTGATGATCCTGATGAGATTTCTAATTTACAACAATATTTGGCTTCTGAATTTGAAATAAAACAGCTTAGAGACCTTAAATATTTCCTTGGGATTGAGGTAGCTTGATCAAAGCATGGTATTTTCTTATCTCAATAGAAGTATATCGTAGATTTATTACCCTTTATGGGAATGCTAGGGTGTAAGCCAATTGATACTCCAATTGAGCAAAATCACAAGCTATTTAAGTGTTTGAAGGCAAAGTCTACCGCTAAAGAGAGATACCATAGGCTTGTGGGAAAACTAATTTATTTATCTCATACCAGACCAGACATTGCGTATGCAGTAAGTGTAGTAAGTCAATTCATGCATGATCTACGTAAACCTCACATGGATGTTGTTGAGCACATACTGAGATATTTAAAGTCGGCTTCGGGTAAAGGTTTATTGTTCTCAAATCATGATCACTTGAATGTAGAAGGTTATATTAATGCTAACTGGCCATGTTCAGCTGACAATAGAAGATCTACCTTAGGATACTTCACCTTTGTAAGCAGAAACCTTGTGCGTGGAGGAGTAAGAAACAATCAATTGTTGCAAGATCAAGTGCTAAAGCTGAGTATAGAAGTATGGCATCTAGGGTATATGAGCTACTTTGGTTAAGAAATTTATTAAAGGACTTAGGTTTTAAACCAAAGGTTCCAATGAATCTATATTATGATAATACATCAGCCATAAAGATTGCTCATAATCATGTTCAACATGATCGGATGAAGCATCTGGGGTATGTGAGCTGCTTTGGTTAAGAAATTTATTAAAGGACTTAGGTTTTAAACCAAAGGTTCCAATAAATCTATATTGTGATAATGCATCAGCCATAGAGATTGCTCATAATCCTATTCAACATGATTGGACAGCATGTGGAGGTTGACAGACATTTTATTAAAGAAAAACTTGAAGCTGAAATCATTACATTCCCGTTTGTGAAATCTGAGAACCAACTAGCTGATGTCCTTACTAAAGCAGTAGCTAGCAGAGTGTTTCTTGACTCTCTTGACAAGTTGGGTATGTGTGATATCCACGGACCAACTTGAGGTGGGGTGTTAAAATAAAGTCGATGATTTTATAAATTAAGGATAATCAATTACGGGTAATATATTTAGCAATTGTATAGGAATCCTTGCTTATAATTTTGAATCAATGTAATCATGGGAAATCTTCTGTAATTATGGGATTATTTTATGTATATATATATTTTTTGATATCAATGAAAATAATCACAAAAATATTCCTTCAAACAATGTTAGTAATTCCCACCCCTGATTTCAACAACATATATATTACTCCAGCAGAAATAAACTCAAACAGATATGGATAGTGGGAATTTTTAGAAAGCCTATGTATTAACCCTCAGGATGAGGTGCAGTTATGTGATAAGCATCACAAGTCAAGCTTCCACCCAGAATCTCTGCATAAATATTTTTCCCCTTTTTCTGTCAAATTATTTGAGTGTAAATACATGAGTGCATGAGTAGGAAAGAAGACCTTATAGTTAATCATAGAAAGTCATGATTCTACTAGTAATTAACCTTAGCATGTTCGAACTCTTCCAAAAGCAAAACACCATTTCCTTCTCCCATAACAAATCCATCGCAATCATGCTCATTGTGTAATCAAAATATTATTTCCAAATCGTTTATTATAATGAAAAGCTAGTCAACAAGTACAGAGGGAAGATTTAAACTGATTACAACGTCCTATGAGCGAGCAGCTTCGATTGGATCACTATTATCACTATTTCTTTGTGAAAGAGCATTACATGCAATAAGCTAGGCTATGCCTGAGATTCCAATAATTAATCAGTAAAACAAAATTCATGATATATTTTTGAACTACTCTGAAATGCAATAGCTATTTGAATTGTACCTGCTAGAATAATCATCCCATCTGAACCACCACAGAGCATTATGTCTTATATTTTTCAACAAATATGAAGTATGTTGTATATTATAAATCAAATTAAGACTTCTTCGATGTAACATCTTAATGGATGTTCTTAGTTTTAAGTAATGTCAGCTCGAGATGAAGGTGAGTTGCTTACAGTGTCACCTTTGATTATGTGATTAGCTGCATTAAGTATGCTATAGTTGCTTAATGCACAAGCTATATCGATTGAATAACTTGGACCTATCCATCCTTGCACATAATTAGAAGCGTTTTATTCGAAAATTATTATAAGATTGCATAAATGGTTTTTGCACATGCCACCAAGCTATCTTATGAGCCTACTAAATCTAATGCTAAGATAGTTGAAGCCATATTGGTTAATGAATAAGGTATGTAAAAGGGACTCATCTTCTTATATGAAACTTTGATTGCTTCAAATCCATCATTAAGAACCTGTTCAAAAGCCAGAAAATCATTACAAAATTCGAGCAATGCTATGCTCTTGTTTATAAGCATGGGATTTGTTGAAACCATAAAACTTGCCACTCTTAATTAACTTTTGTTTTCAAAGCTCAAAGCTCACTTACACGCAAGCCTCCCATGGCAGAGCGAATTATAACCCCACATCACTTTTATCCAACTCTCCACTAACTTGTTCGGTAATTCCAGAATCTGCTAAGCCTTTTTTACTAGCAACAAGAGCATAAATCAAGTATTTGTCTGCTTTCTTTGCAACTTTTGGTGAGATCCAACCATCTATTGAGAGAGACTTGATTTCTGCTCCAACTCTCTATCAAAAGATTTAAGACTAATATAATCCAACATCTTTGTAAATAGATCTAGTTATGATAATGAAATTTACACAATATTTATCCATACAGTGGGAAATTCTGAACAATCAAAGCCCTGTATATCACTTATCCTGGTAACACCTTCAAGAAGGCTGTTTGAAATAAATGTGCATCGTCACCAAGTGGTGTTGCAGCACCTAACCCAATCACAACAATTCTCCTTTCATCAAGTTCTTTCTTCTTTGTTATGACAAGCTCCTTTTCAGATTGTGCAGCAGACACTGCCATTGTTCTTCCTATAAACATAACAAAATAATCCCAATAAGAAATTGGGCTGATGAGAAGAATAAGCTGACCACATGGGATAAAATTTCATTAGTCGAAAAACCATTCCGAATTCAGAAAGTACTACTAATGTTGCATCTTGATATGAGTTTCTTGTGTCTCTTCGGAGACTGCGACATAGAGCACTTTAAAGCATGGTCATTCTAATGATTAGCTGCAGGGTTTGTACAAAGAGGAGATGCTAAAGAAGAAGTTGCCATTTGAAGAAAACAAAAGCCAACTTTTGCAGACGTGTTTTGTAATTGCATGCATAGTAAATACAAATTGTGTGGTTATGGTGAAAGTGAAAGGTTTAGATTCGCAAGCCGATATAGAGGTTGTAAGTCTTTTCTTTAGTCTCTTTGACATAGCCATTTTAAAAAGCAAATTATCCCTAACCATTTGAATTGAAGAACTTAACAGTTTACTTGTTGACATGGCAAAGAGATTTTGTCTTGATAAATTAATTTTTAAAGTGTGTGTTAGAGTTTTCGCGTGTATTTAGATTTTAGATTTTAGATTTTGGAATTTCATGCACACTCAAATTTGTCTTCTTTCTAAATTATTTAAATAGAATTTGATGCATGTTATAATTAAATTATTTTATATCCACTAATTAGAATTTGAATTTAACATTTTATAATATTGTAAAAGACTTTGAAAATACAATACTATAAAATTCTTATACAATATTATTATAAAACATTGAATTCACATTTCAATAAGTAAGTTCGCACTAAAGAATAACTCTAATATACTTATATAATTTAGACCCTTATATTATAAATATGGTGCGACAAAATATTATGGGAAATTGTCATATATAGCCACTTTCCAAATTGCATTATCAAAATTAGCCATAGAGTAAATTTTGTTATAGTAGTAACCACAAACACTTATTTTGGACTAAATTACCCTTGCCCAAAACTCTTCTCTTATTTCAAAAACCATTTTACCTCAACAATTAAACACAAAATCCACAAAGCTTCTTCAAATAAGTTTGGGATATTTACAGCTTTGTTAATTTTTTTTACAACGTGGGTAGATATTTACTTGATTGTATCCAAAAATTAAGAAAAATCTAGTAAATTTTGTGTTTATGAAAAAACTCAGATCGTGGGCGAAGGTTGGCATCTCCAGGGCGATGGCTACCATTGCCCGCGAGAAGTGCGAACGAAGGCTGGCATCGCCCGGGCGATGGCGGGCGATGGAAAACATGGGCGGGCGATGGACTTGGGTGGGCGATGGCGCCATCGCCTGGAAACATGGGTGGGTACTGGAGATGGCTGTTGTGCGAGTGATGAGATTAGCATAGGTTTTAGTTGTAAACTGCTTGCAATTATGTTGTTAGCATAGTTATATCTATTAAAAACATAACCAAAGTAAAATTAGTTTATGAAGCAATTTATCAAACATCTAGTGTGCATTAAATGTTTGCAATTTTTTTTTGACAATTGGTTTTTCCAGATTAATCTTACAACTCCACCATTCGAAAACAAACTTTACAACTTCACACAGCCATCAAAATAACTCCCACAACAATTTAATCACAACTCCACCACAACACAACACAACTATCTAGTTCAATAAACAAAATATGTTCAAAAAGAGATTACAAACACTCTCTAAAAATCGAGTTTGAGATATGCTTGGTCACTAAGCTTGATGAGCCAAAACGCTTCTTTTGTCTTGCTAGAGAGCTTGATGTAGATGATGAAAATAACCTGGGAGGCGGGCGAAGCAAAATGCAAGGACTTGAATTGAAAATGCAAGAGTTTTCATCAGTGGTTAATGGTTTGATGCTTTTTGAGAAGCAACAGTATTGATGTCCAAAGTTATGTATTTAGTTATTAAAAGTATGAAAGTTATGAGTGTGACTATTTGAGTAATTGAAAAGTGGAAAGTGGTTATATTGGACAATTGCCCAAATATTATTGGAAGATAAAAGACAGAGATCAACGCTGTATTTAAATTCCAAACGATTTTCTTCTAATATCATGGAACCCCAATTACCATTGGCACAACCCCACAAGGCGGGATTCAGGCAGATTCGAACCGTGCCCGAGTATAGTTAGTAACGTCCCAAGTATTTATAAATAACTTGCAATATTTTAATTTTTTAATATTTCTCATTTTCTTGTCAAAATTATGTAATTAAAAGGAAAAAAAAAATCTAATCAATCAAAACAATCCGCCCAAACGATTTAATTATAAATTGATCCATTCTGCACAAGCTTCAAAATTTTAAATCGTCAACGACGACCGTCTTTATTTTATTTTTCGGTAGAAAATTTACTCCCATTTTGGCAATTCGATTTCAAAAAGCAAAAGCAAAAGCAAAAGCTGGTTGTTACAATTATTACCTTAAAAAGTTTCTGCAGAAGAGAAATATGAATAAATAAAACCAGAAGAAAGCAAAAAAGAAGCGCATCAATGGCGGCTTCTGAGTCTGAGCAAGTAATATTCAGCGAAGAAGAAGAAGAAGATGATGAATATAGCACCGAAAGTGGAGGGTCAGACCTGGGTTATGGTTCGGAGTTAGACCCGAGTTACAGCACTCTTGAGAACACTCATGCCACCTTTTCAAAGCTCTCAATTGGGAAAATGTCCAAGTCTCGGTTAGCTTTTTATTTCAACGATTTTTTTAAAGTAAAAATATTTTTTTCCTTTTTATATTGGCTTTGTTCTAATAATAGATTATCCATTATTTTCTCCTCATGTCTAGTATTGGCAAAGATTTGGATATGGGTGTTGATGAAAATGAAGAAAAAGTAATCCAGAAGATCATTGAAGGTATATTTATTTATTTATCTGTTGCAAGTAAAAATCACAACTTTTGTAATGGGTCAGGATATTGCTTTAAGAAAAATTTGAATTTTGGACAAATACATGGTTAGTTTAAATAGGATTCCATTGTTCATACATTATAAAACTGCAAACTTTAAAATGATCACTTAAGTGGGTTTTTAGAGTTTTTGTTTGCTTTCAAACTGTGATGGCAGCCGGGCAGCAAGATAAATTGAAAGTGGAGCAATGTAAAGTTTATTTGAGGAAGAATGGATTGAGATTGACCGGCAATAAACCCATGCTTATTCAGCGTATAAAGGAGCATCTAGAGTAATTTTAACTTCTTTTGTGAACTGTTGATTTCACTTAAGACTTATAACACTTTAATTTTCCTTTTTCAATACTTTTCAGAATCTCAAATGGTGGTGGGGAGAGAAGGTACCCAGTCTCTAGCTTTGTACTGGATTGTAAAGGTACAAATTTGATTAATTGATTTACTAGATTTACAAGTCTGAAAATATGCCAGTTCATTGGTTTGCTTATAATGCATTAGAATACACACACATCTTCAAGCCTTTGACCGTGATACTAGTATTAGTGTAGTTCTAGTAATCCTACTTTAATTTTGTGTTTGTACTCATTAATAGATTCGGACTAAATGCAGGTGACGCATGCACAGGCGATGTTGTTATGTTTGAACAGAATGTTTACGAAATGTAAGCTATCAGTCTACGACTCTATGTTTATGTGCTGAAAATATAAGTTCAATGAAACTGGCATTTAACCTCCAATATCTGCCTAAGAACATACTGGCATTTAACCTCCAATATCTGCCTAAGAACATTCTGCCAGATTATTTGATTTACAGATGCAACAATGACAACAAATACTTTAGATTTGCTAGAACCACTGTGCTCTTTTTTCGAAGTTGCTCCAGACTGTTGAGTGTTTTTGTTCTTATCTTATTTCTACATCATTAATTAGGTTTAACATAGCAGCTCGTAGTGCATGTGGTCCTCCGTGTGGTAAAAGGATTGTTGCTGGCCGCATTGTGAAAGAAAGCTATGGAGCAGCCAAGCAACAACATACATTTACAGTGAGTCATAAGCCTTATATAATGTAGACTTTGGGAATTTCTTGGAAAGCCATTAATCATAGAAAATCTATGACTATTCTTGAACTGTCATGTCTTAAAACTATTCAGTTATCTGGGTTTATGCATTAGGGTAATGATATTTCTTGATTTTGCGGTATGATCCTTTCAAGCGATTTTGATGGACGGAATTTCGCTAGCTGGTTCACCTACAATTGAGATAATATTTCTAGGAGTAAATTCTGAACAGGCAGATGCTGTATTTTAAATTCGTCAAAACAATTACTGTGGTTAAAGTGCTGTTTTTGGCTAATCTTTCAGATAGAGGTACTTTGGAGCAAAGGGGAGAAGCCACTCCCTCCACTTCATCCTCTCCTAATTAAAGGTCGAAATCTTTATCGTCTGAAGACCTTGAGACAGGTTTGCACCGAGCTGAAGTTTCTTTTTTCTATTATTTGTTGATCCTTAAATATTAAGCCAGCTTTGCCCATACTGTCACTGTCAGGGATGGGAAGACGAAGGGGAGAGACACAAGGTTTTGATGGAAAAGCACTCAAGGGGTTTTATTGCAAGGTCTAATAGAGAAATACGGATCCATGGAAAGGAAAAGAGGAAATTGCTGAAAGCAAATAGGTATAATTTCGCATAAAATTGAAGAAACTCATCCATTTTATTTTAGATTTACATGCTTATGTTGTTTGTTCTTCAGGATGTCTGTGAATCAGTATCCAAGAAGTTACCAGTCTCAAATGAATTTAATCGCAACTGAAAAAGTGGAGATTCTGTCTCAACAACAACCATCCTTACATATGGACTCTAATAAAATGAAGAGTGGACCTCAGCAGCTATCAGTTCAACCTCAACAACCAAGCTTATCAGTCGATCATAGGAAACTGGCAGCTGAACCTCAGCTTTCTGCTGATTCCAAAAAGGCGGCAGAAATTCAACCTCAACTAAAGAAGCTTTCACAATTTCTAGAACAGAATTTGGCAGTAGTGCAGAATAATTGCCAGACGCAAGGTCCTCAGAATCCTGTTGTTAAGCTTAGCGGCATTAGGGAAGCTCCTATCAATAGCATTAACCAGCATCATCCAACAAGTCCACCTCGGGAACAAAGCTGCATGAAACAACAGCTCTGCCCATATTATCCTAAAGGAAGATGCTATTTTGGAGACAACTGCAAATTCTTGCATGAACAGAGAGACAAAGGTGATCAAAGACGCGAGCACAGGTGGCACCATGGGCGGCCTAGACAGTTTGAAAGGCGTGGAAACTGAATATGCAAAAACATATAGATCGGTTACAATGTTGAATGCATTGATTCTTGCTCATCGTATGCGTTTTGTTTTGTTTGGGCCACCTTTAGTAGGCCCAATAGGATGGCCCAGTTCTTACTGTCTGGACTCTAGACATTAAGCCCAATGGCAATCAGTTTTCGTGCGAACATGACTGCCTGCTCCAACAAAAGAATTGATATCGAGATATTTTGTTAAATTTCTAAATTTTGTAAAATAAAAATATTTTAAAATCAAAAGCTTTATTTATGGTTACTAAAATTTATCTTTATTCTCATTTTGTTTTATTTTTGGCCAGGCATTTATAAGGAGAAGGCAAGTAATAATACAATACAAGAAGAGAGAGAAAAAATACAGTAAAAAAAATGTAAGGATTATACGGAGCTGTGTCCATCGTGCAAGAACAAGAAAACAACAAAAGTCTGAAAAAGTGGCAAAGTTGATAAGATTATAATTGAAGGAAACACGTCAAATGACAATTAACTAACAATAATCCTTTATATGCTTCTTGACTTTGACTCTGCCTCTGTCTCACTGCTGTAATTTGCTTCACAAGCTTCATCTTTCGGGTAAATTTCTTTACAAGATTCTATTGTATAAGTTTGATTAATAGGTATTCGAATTGGTATCTTTAGTCTCTCTTTTTCAGGAATTTTTTTTTTCCTGATGTCATGATTCATGGGCATGTTTTAATCATAATGAACTTGCTTGACTGGACTGTGAGCTTAAGTACGTGAAGTGCAATATTGGATCATCATGATCTTACTGATTTTGATAGATGTGAAGCATTATTTAGCTGTTATCATGTGCTAGTATGTATGTATGTATGTATGTATCTTAGAGAGTGTATGTATAATTGGATCTATAATTGGATCATTGACAGAAAGGAAAGTGCTTAAATGGTACTTTGTTGTATATGGAATGTTTCTTGACGGTATAACAAGAACACTGCACACCGAAAATTTACACAAGGAAAACAATATTTCTAATCTAATTTTAAACAAGTGTTGTGTGTTATACAGTGATCTTGAGTACTTTTTTTTTTTTTTCGGTGGTATGCAGTGTTGGCATATGATTTGTTCACTTCAATGCCATATGTTGTTTACTCATGTAGTGAAGTATCACCTATTACAGGATATTCTTGCTACATCCAAATGTTGCTTTAAGTTTCTTGAAAGGAATTACTCAGATTTATGTATGCAGTATGTAGCATCTAAGATTGATTTACTTGAGAAGTTGATTAATGTTCACGTTTCCAGGTTCAAATGGCAGCTGAACCTGTTAATTTGAATGAGTTCCAAGAATTGGCAAGGCTGGCCCTTCCAAAAATGTATTATGATTTCTACGCTGGTGGAGCAGAAGATCAGCACACCCTGAAAGAGAATGTGGAAGCCTTTCGTAGAATCACGTAAGTCAAATTAGTTTCAATGAGTAATCTTAGAGATAGATTCAGAACTTTCAAATGACTTTTTATATTATCTCTCAGGTTTCGGCCAAGAATTCTGGTCGATGTCAACAGAATAGATTTATCGACTACTATACTTGGTTACAAAATCTCGGCTCCCATTATCATTGCTCCAACGGCTTTGCATAAGCTTGCAAACCCTGAAGGTCTTATTCCTTCTTCAAGTTGTTCATCATTAAGATTTTGTCCAAATTCTAACATTAACTGCTTGTATATATTCCAGGAGAGGTAGCCACAGCCAGAGCAGCAGCTTCATGTAACACCATAATGGTTTTATCCTTCACATCTAGCTGCACCATAGAGGAGGTTGCTGCCAGCTGCAACGCTGTTCGCTTCTATCAATTATATGTAGTTGGCTTGTCTTGAGCTTTTTTTTTTTTTCCCTACTAGCAAACTGCTTATTTTTTGAGCAACGGCAATTTTCTTCTTTCTTGTAATGTTACTTAAGGATTTGAATACACTATGGCATCCTTTTTCTGAATAGGTATACAAGAAACGAGATATAGCAGCTACTCTAGTGCAGAGAGCTGAAAGGAATGGTTTTAAGGCTCTTGTCCTAACTGCTGATTCTCCAAGACTCGGTAGAAGGGAGGCAGATATTAAAAACAGGTAAATTATCTTCTCTTTTATCTTTGGTTCTACATATTCAAAGTACTACCACATATAATTGAATTTAAATTTTGGTTCAAAAACTTTTTAGGATGGTGATATGACACAAATCTTTGTATTGTGACATCATATGAAATATATAGTGCCCTTTACCTTTTATTTGGGCACAGTAAACAATGTCTTTTGAATCTCACTCAACAACTTCTGCAGAATGATTGCACCGCAGTTGAAGAATTTGGAAAGCCTCTTATCAACCAAAGTCAGCTTTGTGAGTGTAACTGTTTTCATTTATTTATTTATTGATATTTTCGGTTCTTAGCCTGCATTTACTTTTGCTGCTTGTTTAAACTCATAGACTATATCTATAATCCTTTACATTAACTTAATGGATTACACTTTTTGCAGGATACATGTTCAAATATAGAAGCTTATGCCAAGGAGACCAAGGATGCTTCTTTAAGTTGGAAGGTAGAGATCAGTGAAGTCTTCCTTTCACCTTTTATATGCTTCAACAGTATCTCTCAGCTTAAAATTTGCTCAGCCTGTTTCTTTCCCTTGCTCGGAAAATATATCAAGAAAAATGAAATGTCTATTATTCAGTTACATAGAAGAAATAGATCATGGATGTTATTTTGCTTGGTTAGTGATCTTAACACTCTTTGTAAAGTTTGAGTCTGAAGAATATCACATGCTTCTGCAGGATATTGAATGGCTAAGATCTATTACAAACTTACCAATTTTGATCAAGGGGTACTTACTCGTGGAGATGGTAAGGTCAAAGCTCCATCTGATGATATGATCATATGAGTATCTCTTTGTTTAGTTTTCCATGTAACTCCAGACTAAAAGAGGATTCTTTTCAACTTTTGACACTGTGAGTCTCTAAGCCAGAGGTTCATTTATGCGGTGATTGGAAGTGCAATTAGAGATCTAGAATTAAAATTTGTAGAATTGAAGATGCCAGTCATCCAAATGAAAATATTCTTGTTAAATCTCCTCTCCTATCATGTCATTATATATCTCTTTTATGAATTTCATCACAAATATTTTCATTTTTTTTTGTGAGTTCCGAATTGAAGATTCTTTGTTAATTGCTTTGTTTCTAAATTTTCAGCAATAAAAGCTGTGGAGGTAGGTGTTGCTGGGATTATTGTCTCCAATCACGGAGCTCGACAGTTAGATTATAGTCCTGCCGCTATTTCTGCCCTGGAAGAGGTGACTATAAACTTCACATCACTATTAGCATTCTAATCTGCAGATAATATGATCTAGATTTGTACACAGATCTAAACTTACTTCACTTTAGTAAGTACATAAACAATTGTGAGAATCGTATTGATTAAAAATACTTGTCAGTTTATTTTGATTAATGTTGATTAGTAGAATGCATTCTAAAATTTTTTTAAGGCTGCAAAAGGGAATCCACATTGACAACATTGCGACTGCAATTTTTTTTTTTTTGATACACTGATATATTACAATAAGAACTCTATTGATATTTACAATAAAAAACCTATCGGGACTCTCCTTTAATAATTTTACTATGGCACAGCCCGAATTTCTACCCTCACATAATACCGAAGGGATATCTACTGCAATTGAATTTAACTTGAAAGGTTGAGAAATATCATTTTATTAAGGATTACATAATTCTCCTAATTAATATTCTGAGTTTAAGTTAATGCATATGAAGAAACTTTAGGAAACAGAACATGCAAATCTGTCAGGTGCTCGTAACAATGCTAATGGATTTAGTTTTTACTAGTTTTCTGACATGTAGACGTTGGAACTTGCTGATTCCATGTATTAATGATATAGATCTTGTAACAATACAGTTTTTGATCTAACTAGCTTGATGTAGAAATGACTAGCATTTTGGAGTAAGAATGCTATGTGTCCACTGGCATCTTCGGGTTATACACTAGATTTTAACAGGGAAATCATAACCAATACAATTTATACTTGTGAACCCTGAGCCTGCAGGTGGTTCATGCCGTTAAAGGAAGAATTCCGATTCTTATGGATGGAGGAGTGCGGCGAGGAACAGATGTTTTCAAGGCACTGGCCCTCGGTGCGCAAGCTGTACTTGTAAGCTTTACACAACTTCACCCTTAAGTTTTTGAATTTCAATGTTCAGACCCTGGAGCCACCTTTCTTTTCTCTGTTGTTAACAGTTGATTCCAGGGACATAGTAACATAGGAACTTATTTCAGCTGCAATAATACTTTTGTTCCGGCCCTTACTTGGTTACTAAACAAATGTATGTAATATGTTACTCCAGATTGGAAGGCCTGTAATCTATGGCCTTGCTGCAAAAGGGGAATATGGGGTGAGACGTGTCATCGAAATGCTGAAGGATGAGTTTGAGCTGACCATGGCCCTTACTGGTTGTCCTAGTGTGAAACATATTACCAGGAACCATGTGAGAACTGAGCGTGAGAGAATCCATTCCATGCTGTAATATTATTTTCTGTTGCAGAAATGTCTAATGTATGGATGAATCAAACCATGAGCAATCATATAAACTAATTAAATTTGAAGTATTTTTATGGTTTATAACATTTTTTTGTCGATTTATTTTGCGACTCTGTTACTGTCCACCATCTGGGACAGGTTAGCAAAAGGCTACTGTGCACCATCTAGGACAGGTTAGCAAAAGGCTACCGATCTAAGTGCCTAATATGCAAATGCATCAAACAAAGTGAAATTTTGCTAAAATTTGGCTCAACGTTTCAGTCTGAATTGGTGGCTTCAACTCCTGCTCCCATGTCCAAAATTATATGAGCATCAAAGAAAAATGAAGTTTAGTGGAACCCTTCGTTGAACTTGTGTTTATTCAGTCGAATACAAAAGAGCCCACGGCGGAACAAGAAGCGTTGATTGATGAATAAGATGAAAATAAAAGGACTCATCAGTTGCTACATTAAAATAAATTGTTTGGGTATATTGTACAAAGATAAAAGGTAACAGCATATCAATCACCCTATTGTGCTTCAACCTTCTATCGTCACTGTGAAAGACAGACATAAAAAGAGCAACAAAAATATTCCTAGTGGCTAGTTCCTGAAACCAAGTGACAGAACAAAGTGTCATGGCTTTAATCGGCTCTGCCCTCGTCCTGCAACTGGTAACTTGGAATGATCCATTTCCTTTTCCTTGCAGAGCTTCAATAAGTGATTCAAGATTCAGAAATATCAAGGATGGTGAGGTAAGGATTAGAAGTCAATGTCCTGCATTGCCTTCTTTAAAAGGAATGTTAGACTACTTTCTTCCCTCCACAGCCTTTCGCACCCTCTCTGACTTCAATGCAATCTCCATTCTTTGAAACTTGTATTACATTCTGAGAAGCACCTCAAGATTGAAGAATGATGACTATGATAAAGGAGTTGAAACTGTAAAATACAAAGGAGAATATGACCATAAGCAAAAGTTTTAAGATCAGTTATTATGTACGAAAAACACTCATTTACCAGAACACATTTTCTCTCTGTTTCAAAAGGGAAGGTTCTGCCGCAGGCCCCATCTTTGAAGGCTTTGAAGTAATTGCTTTGGTCTGAAATATAATTTTACAATTCTATTGACTAGTTGCTGTGCCCAGCAGCCAGTTCTACATTCTGAAAATCAAGACCTGGAAGTGATAGATAGGAGTTGAAGAGATTAACTTACCAAATATTTGATATCTGAAATGGGTCACGAGATATAACATTTGAGACCTCTTCGTTGTACTTCTCACACCATTCTCATAGAAAACAAAACCAATAAGATCAAATTATCAAGTGATGTCATCCACAATTTCTTGGTTAAACGAACAATGCATTAAATTAACATATCTTTTACAATTTATGTAAATACATGAGTGCATGAGTGGGAAAGAAGGCTTTATAGTTAATCATAAAAAGTCATGATTCTCCTAGTAATTAATCTTAGCATATTCCAGCTCTTCCAAAAGCAAAACCCTAGTTCCTTCTCCCATAGCAAATCCATCGCGATCCTGCTCATTGTGTAATCAAAATATTATTTCCAAATCGTTTATTATAATGAAAAGCTATTCAACAAGTAGAGAAGAAAGAGTTGAACTGATTACAGCGTCCTATGCGCGAGCAGCTTTGGTTGGATCACTATTATCACTATTTCTTTCTGAAAGAGCATTGCATGCAATAAGCCAAGCTATGCCTGAGATTCCAATAATTAATCAGTAAAACAAAATTCATGATATATTTTTTAACCACTCCGAAATGCAATAGCTATTTTAATTGTACCTGTTGGAATAATCATCCCATCTGAACCACCACAGAGCATAATGTCCTGCATATTTTTCAACAAATATGAAGTATGTTGTATCTTATAAATCAAACTAAGACTTCTCCAATGTAACATCTTAATGGATGTTCTTAGTTTTAAGTAATGTCAGCTCGAGATGAAGTGTCACCTTTGATTATGTGATTAGATGCATTAAGTATGCTATGGTTGCTTGATGCACAATGAAACATCCCATGCTAATTTTGAGCAGTTCATCATCTAATTTTCCCTGATATTAATGTCTTCTGGAGAATTAGTTAAGCCTAGAATTTCTATAACTACAAATAAATCTCACAGTGGAAGGAAAACTATTCTTGGAAGATTCCTTAAACTTACATCTAATAAACTTATACAGGAGTTTATCTCCACCGATACACAACTTATAAATAACAACACAGGAGTTCATCTCCACTGATACACATCATTTTCACAAATTATAACTAAACATAGAAATTTTCAAACACTACACAATAAACGAAAATAGAGCTTCACATCATACTTCTAGAGTTAAGCTTTTACTCGCTTTCGTCTGAAAAAAAATGAAATTGACAAGGGATGAGATGTCATACTCAATAAGCAGAAACATGCATAACAAACATAAAAGTATCTTTACTCAATATTTTCAATAATTCAGTTTAGCTTTTAATTCAAAACAAACACAAGAAATTTTTTTTTATAAAAACTATGCTGAACACTATTTTACTTAAAATAAATTTCAATTGAAACAATCCGAACTAAATTCAAATTCAGAAACATTTGTCGATTCAAAACACGTTGGAAAACATATATCATGTCAAAACAAATCAGAACATATATCATATCACGATATATCATCTAGGAGGCTCATGTCAGATAGTGTCACCTACACCTATAGTGACTCGGTATAGTTCAGAACAAATAATTTGTGCAACAGAACATAATTTCACTAGTGAAAGTCATCTGTTTTTCTCGGTGACCTGGCCAGAACAGAACATATCATATCAAAAATAACTATCGACATTGAGCCAAAACATTTAAATCACATTCACAAAATACAAACATTAATCTCATATAGCAACCTGCACGTGGCACTTCGTGGCACATTGCCCCTCGAGAGGTGGCCCCCGTACAACTTACACTCTTTAAATGCAAACTTTTAATTCAAACTTGTTTAAACTTGAGCAAAGATTAATTAAATATTTATTTCAATTACATTCACATATTTGCAAAACATATAATTTATAGAAAATATAATCGGGAAGAAAACAAAAGAGTTTGTCATGGATGGGTCTACTTACCTGAATCCAAAGCAAATCTTAACCTTTCACTTACTAATTTGAAACATCACCAACACATTCTAAAATTGAAACATATACTAATTTATCACTAAATCCATATAGAATAAATCAGAACCTTAACTAAAATCCTTATCACAAAAGAATTACCAAAATTCTGCACAACAGTCAACAGCCAAAAATATAATTCACATGCTTAAAGGCCTTAAACAATTCTAATACTTTCAAGAATTTTGTCTTCACATGTGAACTAATTAATCCATAAATTTCAGAATTTATTACTCAATAAATTAAAAGATCTAATTCTAGGAATGTAATGAACTCAATCTCTAACTCTCAATCCATTAGTATATGAGCCAAATTTCACAAAATGTTTGAAAGCCAAAATGAACTTCAAAATTCACAAACTTTATACCATATCAAAGCTACAGATGTCTAGCACGATCCCCCAAAATTTCAGAATTTTTTTCCTCACATAATTAGAGTTATGAATTTTCAAACGCTCAAAGGTCAGTTCTATCAGAAACATCCTTCAGTATTTAACACAGATTGTCTCAACAATTTAGCAATCCAAAAGGCCACCAAAAATCATGAAAATTTACACAGAGACTCGTCCTTGTGTGAATTTAAGTATATCCAATATTCAGATTTCTATCCTTCATATCTGCAAAGTTATAAACGTACCATTGCATAAGGGTCAAGAACAACAACGCCCAGAAACAGATTTTCTTCCTAACTACTTTCAGATTCTAAGTTCCTTATTCAACATAAAATCTATGAGAATTAAATTAACCATAGTCTAATATGGAAGAATTTACTTCAAACCCGAAATACATTAATTATAAAAGAAATAAAATCAGTAAAGAGACAATACTCGAAATTTCTTAGACATCCAAACATCAATAAAGATCATAAGTTCATATTTCATACTCAAACTAATAAAAGAATTTACTTACCGTAATCAATGAAAGTAAGAAATGCCCAAACTTCTCATGGGAATTTTAAAAGTATGAAAGAAAAATAAAATTTTAACATATAAAGAGAAGTTAACTATGGTTACAGAAGTGGGGGAAGTTGAACACAAATAAGATAATGGGAGGTTATTGGACTTTCTCAAATAAATTTTAATTTTCAAAAATAAAATAACACAAAAATAAAAAAATAAAAATTGCTTTAAAACTATATAACATACAAAACTAAAATATGTGGGTAATTGAATAACTTGGACCTATCCATCCCTGCACATAATTGGAAGCTTTTCATTTGAAAATTATTATAAGATTACATAAATGGTTTTTGCACATGCCACAAAGCTGTCTTATGAACTTACCAAATCCAATGCTAAGACAGTTGAAGCCATATTGGCTAATGAATAAGGTATGTAAAAGGGACTCATCTTCTTATACGAAACTTTTATTGTTTCAAATCCATCATTAAAAACCTATTCAAAAGCCAGAAAATCATTACAAAATTCGAGTAATGCTACATGCTCTTGTTTATAAGCAGGGGATCTATTGAAACCATAAAACTTGCCACTCCTAATTAACTTTCATTTTCAAAGCTCAAAGCCCAGTTACACGCAAGCCTCCCACGGCACAGCCAATTATAACCCCACATCTACTTTTATCCAACTCTTTGCTAACTTGTTCAATAATTCCAGCATCTGCCAAGGCTTTTGTGCCAGCAACGAGAGCATAAATCAAGTATTTGTCTACTTTCTTTGCAACTTTTGGTGAGATCTAACCATCTGTTGAGAGGGACTTGATTTCTTCTAAAACTTTATCAAAAGATTTGAGACTAATATAATCGAACATCTTTGTAAACAGATCCAGTTATGATAATAAAATTTACATAATATTTATCCATACAGTGGGAAATTCTGAACAATCAAAGCCCTGTATATCACTTATCCTAGTAATACCTTCAAGAAGGCTGGTGTGAAATAAATGTGCAACATCACTAAGTGGTGTTGCAGCACCTAACCAAGTCACAACAATTCTCCTTTCGTCAGGTTCTTTCTTCTTTGTTATGACAATCTCCTTTTCAAATTGTGCAGCAGACACCGCCATTGTTCTTCCTATAAACATAACAAAATAATCCCAATAAGATATTGGGCTGATGAGAAGAATAACCTGACCACATGGGATAAAATTTCATTACTTAAAAAACCATTCCGAATTCAGAAAGTACTACCAATGTTGCACCTTGATATGAGTTTCATAGCCATTTTTAAAAGCAAATTATCCCTAACCATTTGAATTGAAGAACTTCACAGTTTAGTTGTTGACATGGCAAAGAGAGCTTGTCTTGAGAAATTAATTTTTGAATTGTGGGTGAGAGTTTTCGCGTGTATTTAGATTTTACATTCCAGAATTTCATGTACACTCAAATTTGTCGTCTTTCTAAATTACTTAAATAGAATTTTATGCATGTTATAATTAAATTATTTTACAACCACAAATTAGAATTAGAATTTAACATTTTATAATATTGTAAAAAATTTTAAAAATACATTACTGTAAAATTCTTGTGCAATATTATTATAAAACATTGAATTCACATTTCAATAAGTAAGTTCGCACTAAAGAATAACTCTAATATAATTATATAATTTAGACCCTCAAATTATAAACACGATGCGACAAAATATTATTAAAAGATAAAAGACAAAGGGATCAACACTGTATTTAAATCTCAAACGATTTTCTTCTAATATTATGGAACCCCAATGACCATAGGCACAACGCCACAAGGCGGGATTCAGGCACATTCGAACCCTGAGTTAGCAACGTCCCAAGTATTTATAAATAACTTGCAATATTTTAATTTTTTAATATTTCTCATTTTCTTGTCAAAATTTTGTTATGCAATATTTTTTTTAAATCGAAGTAGCATTGTTAATTAAATGGAAAAAAAAAATGTAATCAATCAAAACAATCCGCCAAAACGATTTAATTATAAATTGATCCATTCTGCACAAGCTTTAAAATTTCAAATCCTCAACGACCATATTTATTTTATTTTTTGGTCGAAAATTTCCTCCCATTTTGGCAATTCGATTTCAGAAAGCAAAAGCAAAAGCTATTTGTTACAGTTATTAACTTAAAAAGTTTCTGCAGAAGAAAAATATGAATAAATAAAACCAGAAGAAAGCAAAAAAGAAGCGCATCAGTGGCAGCTTCTGAGTCTGAGCAAGTAATATTCAACGAAGAAGAAGATGATGAATACAGCACCGAAAGTGGAGAGTCCGACCTGGGTTATGAATTTAGACCCGAGTTACATCACTCTTGAGAACACTCATGCCACCTTTTCAAAGCTCTCAGTTGGGAAAATGTCCAAGTCTCGGTTAGCTTTTTATTTCAACATTTTTTCCTTTTTTACCTTGGCTTTGTTCTAATAATAGATTATCCATTTTTTTCTCCTCATGTCTAGTATTGGCAAAGATTTGGATATGGGTGTTGATGAAAATGAAGAAAAAGAAATACAGAAGATCATTGAAGGTATATTTATTTGTTTATCTATTGCAAGTAAAAACCACAACTTTTGTAATGGGTCAGGATATTGCTTTAAGAAAAATTTGAATTTTGGACAAATACATGGTTAGTTTAAATAGGATTCCATTGTTCATACATTATAAAACTGCAAACTTTAAAATGATCACTTAAGTGGGTTTTTAGTGTTTTTGGTTGCTTTCAAATTGTGGTGGCAGCCGGGCAGCAAGAGAAATTGAAAGTGGAGCAATGTAAAGTTTATTTGAGGAAGAATGGATTGAGATTGACCGGCAATAAACCCACGCTTATTCAGCGTATAAAGGAGCATCTAGAGTAATTTCAACTTCTTTTGTGAACTATTGATTTCACTTAAGACTTATAACACTAATTTTTCCTTTTTTTAATCTTTTAATACTTTTCAGAATCTCTAATGATGGTGGGGAGAGAAGGTACCCAATCTCTAGCTCTGTACTGGATTGTAAAGGTATAAATTTGATTCATTGATTTACTAGATTTACAGGTCTGAAAATAATGCCAGTTCATTGTAACACTCTATCGTTGGTTTGATTATAATGCATTAGAATACACGCACATCTTCGGGCCTTCCACCGTGATACTAGTATAGTGCAGTTCTAGTAATCCTACTTTTATTTTGTGTTTGTACTCACTACACTAATACGTACGGACTAAATGCAGGTGACGCTTGCACAGGCGATGTTGTTATGTTTGAACAGAATGTTTAAGAATTGTAAGCTATCAGTCTATGACTCTATGTTTATGTGCTGAAAATATAAGTTCAATGAAACTGGCATTTAACCTCCAATATCTGCCTAAGAACATTCTGTCAATAGATTGTTTGACTTACAGATGCAACAATGACAACAAATACTTTAGATTTGCTAGTACCACCTTGCTCTTTTTTCGAAGTTGCTCCAGACTGTTAGGTGTTTTTGTTCTTACCTTATTTCTACATCATTAATTAGGTTTAACATAGCAGCTGGCCGCATTGTGAAAGAAAGCTGTGGAGCAGCCAAGCAACAACATACATTTACAGTGCGTCATAAGCCTTATATAATTTAGACTGGGAGTTTCTTGGAAAGCCATTAATCATAGAAAATCTATAACTATTCTTGAAATGTCATGTCTTAAAACTATTCAGTTATCTGGGTTTATGCATTAGGATAATGACATTTCTTGATTTTGCAGTATGATCCTTTCATGCGAATTTGATGGACGGAATTTCTCTAGTTGGTTCACCTACAATCAAGATAATATTTCTAGGAGTAAATTTTGAACAGGCAGATGCTGTATTTTAAATTCGTCAAAATAATTATTGTGATTAAAGTGCTGTTTTTGGCTAATATTTCAGATAGAGGTACTTTGGAGCAAAGGGGAGAAGCCACTTGCTCCACTTCATCCTCTCCTAATTAAAGGTCGAAACCTTTATCGTCTGAAGACCTTGAGACAGGTTTGCACCGAGCTTAAGTTTCTTTTTTCTATTAGCTGTTTATCCTTAAATATTAAGCCGGCTTTGTCCATACCGTCACTGTCAGAAATGGGGAGACGAAGGGGAGAGACACAAGGTTTTGATGGAGAAGCACTCAAGGGGTTTTATTGCAAGGTCTAATAGAGAAATACGGATCCATGGAAAGGAAAAGAGGAAATTGCTGAAAGCAAATAGGTATAATTTCGCATAAAATTGAAGAAACTCATCCATGTTATTTTATATTTACATGCTTATGTTGTTTGTTCTTCAGGATGTCCATGAATCAGTATCCAAGAAGTTACCAGTCTCAAATGAATTTAATCGCAACCGAAAAAGTGGAGATTCTGTCTCAACAACAACCAGTCTTTAATATGGACTCTAATAAAATGAAGAGTGGACCTCGGCAGCTATTAGTTCAACCTCTACGACCAAGCTTATCAGTCGATCATAGGAAACTGGCAGCTCAACCTCAGCTTTCTACTGATTCCAAAAAAGCAGCAGAAATTCAACCTCAACTAAAGCAGCTTTCACAATTGCTAGAACAGAAGTTGGCAGTAATGTAGAATAATTGCCAGACACAAGTTCCTCAGAATCCTGTTGTTAAGCTTATCGGCATTAGGGAAGCTCCTATCATAGACAGCAATTGAAAAGCATTAACCAGCATCATCCAACAAGTCCACCTCAGGAACAAAGCTGCATGAAACAACAGCTCTGCCCATATTATCCTAAAGGGAGATGCTACTTTGGAGACAACTGCAAATTCTTGCATGAACAGAGAGACAAAGGTGATCAAAGAAGTGAGTACAGTTGGCATCATGGGCGGCCTAGACAGTTTGAAAGGCTTGGAAACTGAATATGCAAAAAACATATAGATCGGTTACAATGTTGAACGCATTGATTTTGCTCCATTTTGTTCTGTTTGGGCCATCCTATAGCAGGCCCTGTTTTTTTCTGTCTGGACACTAGACATTAAGCCTAATGGCAGTCAGAGTTTCGCGTGAACATGACTGCCTGTTTCAACAAAAGAAATTTTTTTTTTAATATACTGATATATTACAATCTGAGTTCTACTGACATTTACAATCAAAGATCCGTCGAAATCTCTTTAATAATTTTATTATAGCACAGTCTGAAGGTCAACCCTCATTTAATACTGGAGGGAGATCTATCCTCACTTTAATAATAGAGGGAGATTTATTCTACCATAAATATGGGGAGACATATAGATCCCTATTTAATATCAAGATTTTCTATTAGATTTATAAATTTTGTAAAAAAGATATTTAAAAGCAAAAGCTTTATTTGTGGTATCTAAAATTAATCTTTATTCTCATTTTATTTTATTTTATTTTTGGCCAGGTATATATATAAGGAGAAGGCAAATGATAATACAATACAAGAAGAGAAAGAAAAAATAATAAAAATGTACGGAGCCTGTATCCATAATGTAAGAACAAGAAAACAACAAAAGTCTGAAAAATAGTAAAAGTTGATAAGATTATTGGGTTTTTTTTTTTATAAATATAGCCCCTAAATACCAAATCTATACCCTATTACATACATATGCCTCATGAAGGTAGGAAAAGTAAAAAATACCCTTAAAAAATCATGAATCGACACCATTTCTTCCTCTCTCACGGTTTCCTCCTCTCACCATTTCATCTCTTACCTCCAATACAAAGGTTTTTGATAAAAATAAACTCTTCAAAATGTGCATTGCCAAGTGGTGGATAAGGCATGTTTGAAATGCAACCATTTTGTATGCTTAGGTTTTGATTTGATTTCGTTACGAGTATATTTGCTAATGATTTATGAGATTTAATAGTACATTATTCAATTTTGACACAGACATTATTGTATAAAATGTAGAGATTTAAGACCTCAATTTAAGCTATTATATATATAAGTGATTGAAAAATCAGTCCAAGAAGAAGTCGAGTAAGTCGAATACTTAATCGTGTAAGAAGTGAAGTAAGGAAGATGAGTAAGTCAAGTATCTAATTGAGTAGGAAGTCAAGTAAGAGTCAAGTAATTTTTAAAAAAAGTCGAGTAAAAGTTGAGTAAGTTTTTTTCGAGTAGGAGTTGTGTAATTTTTTAAAGAAGTCGAGTAAGAAGTGAAGTAAGTGAGTTAAGTAAGTCGAGTATCTAGTGGAGTTGGAAGTCGAGTAAATCTATTGAATAAGTCGATTATTAAGTCGAGTAAGAGTCGAATAATTTTTAAAACAATTAGAGTAAAAGTCAGTTAAATTTTTTGAACAAGTCAAATAAGAGTTGAGTTTTAAATAAGTCGAGTAATACTCGAATAAGTTTTTTGAATAAATCAAATAAGAATCGAGTAATTTTTAAAACAAGCTGAGTAAAAGTTGAGTAAGTTTATTGAACAAGTTGAGTAAGAGCCGAATAATAAGGTCGAGTAAGTCATTTGAACAAGTTGAGTAAGTTAATTAAATAAGTTGAGTAAGTCTTTAGTGTAATTTTATTCAACTATTTCAATAATTTTTTGCTAAAATTTTGCTAGTTACGGCTAATGTATGTGCCCACAAAGTATACCTCCTTTAGAAAAGGGCGTCCAAAAAATAATAGAATACCATCTAAGGGTGAGGAAACATTGCCTCGTAAATGCAGTTAGTGTGGTGGTCGTGGACACAATCAACTCAAATGCATAAAGCCAATGCCATTAAATGAGGAGTGACTCCTTGTTTCAAATTTATATGCAATGCAAGTGACTTAATTCTTTGTATTCATTTCTGTTTTGCCATTAATTTGTGTCAAACATGTGCTAAATTTAACATTACGTGTCCATACAGTTGATCGAGGATCGTAGATGGTATGTCGTCTTTAAGGGGTGGCGTCGTGGATTTTTTAGGTAATGGCTTGAGTACTTGGAGCAACTGAAGGACTATCCTGAGTCATTATAAGGATTTATGTATTGAAATTGTATATCGATGAATTTGCTAGTTGTTATGAGATGACATTATATTTAATGTTTGTTGGATTATGGTTGTTGCTGATACTTTTTAATGGTTATTACATATTTTGGTAGGTGATTACATACTGATACAATCGAAGTTGAGTATACTTGACTTTTTACTTGATAATTAAAGAAGAATTTTTCATTTCGATTAAAGTCGAATATTCTTGATTAGTTACTCGACTTCCATGCAAAAGTCAAGAATTTTTGCTGAATGAATATTCAGCTAAGGTTACATTAAAGTCTAATATATTGAACTTTTTACTTGACTTACATGAAAAGGTCGAGAATTTTTGCTGAATGAATACTCGGGCTAGGTTACACTGAAGTCGAGTATTCTCAACTATTTACCCAAATTCGATGAAAGAAGTCGAGTATTCTCGGCTATTTACTCGACTTTGATGAGAGGATAATTTTTGTTAAATATTGGGCATTGTTCAGTTGAAGTCCAGTTCAGTTTTATGCTGATTTTTCTTGAGGATATTTTCGTACTTTTCCTAATTTTTTAAGTATATATGTGTAAAATCAAATAATGTAACAATTTCAGGTATATTTTGGATATTTTGGAGGGAATACACCCACGCAATTACCCTAAAATTATAAATTATAATTGAAGGAAACACGTCAAATGACGATTAACTAAGAGTATTAGAGCATCACCAAAAGACTCTTCAAATAAGATTTTATTACTTATTTGAAAAGCCATATCAACATTCATGACTCCAAAAGACACTCTAATTAGAATTTTTCAAATAAAAAATTGTTCTCTCTCTTCAATTTTGTAGAGTAGCTTTCTCCCTTTTCAATTTATATTCTATTACCTTTGATTGGAGAGAAAGAGATAAATGCTTTAATTACTATTTATTTTTCTTTTTAAATAATAGTTATTTGATTAAAATAATATTAATTTATTTTTATTTGAAGAGTCTTTTGGAGGATAACATATTTTTTCACTCTTCTATTTGCTACATAGGTAAGTAAATAGGTATTTGAAGAATGAAATTAGTAGAGTCTCTTGGAGATGCTCTCACCAAAAGGCTCTTCAAATAAAATTTTACTACTTATTTGAAGAGTCATATTAGCATTTAA
Source organism: Clausena lansium (assembly GCA_030449835.1). Classification (NCBI taxonomy): domain Eukaryota; kingdom Viridiplantae; phylum Streptophyta; class Magnoliopsida; order Sapindales; family Rutaceae; genus Clausena; species Clausena lansium. The sequence continues at coordinate 6,346,060 of JASUUF010000369.1, forward strand.
TATTCTAAAAGACACTCCAATTAAGATTTTTCAAATAAAAAATATTTCTTTCTCTTCAATTTTGTAGAGTAACTTACTCCCTTTTCAATTTATATTTTATTACTTTTTATTAGAGAGAAGTACTTTAATTACTATTTATTTTTCTTTTAAAAAAAGTTATTGATTAAAATATTATTAATTTATTTTTATTTGAAAAGTTTTTTAGAGAATAAAATATTTTTTTTACTCTTCTATTTGTCACATAAGTAAGTAAATAAATATTTGAAGAGTAAAATTAGCACAGTCTTTTAGGGATATTCTAATACTAATCCCTTATCTGCTTCTTGGCTTTGACTCTGACTCTGCCTCAGTGTTATAATTTGCTTTACAAGCTTCATCAGTTGAAATTTTTAGTCATTCGGGTACATTTCTTTACAATATTCTTTTGTATAAGTTTGATTAATAGTTATTCGAATTGGTATCTTTATTCTCTCTCTTTCAGGACCTATGTCATGATTCATGGGCATGTTTTTATCACGATGAACTTGCTTGACTGGACTATGAGTTTTAAGCACATGATAACAGCTAAATTGTATCATCATGATCTTACTGATTTTGGTAGATGTGAAGCATTATTTAGCTGTTATCATGTGCTAGTGTCTATATGTATAATTGAATCGTTGACAGATAGGAAAGTGTTTAAATGGTACTTTATGTATACGGTATATTTCTTAACGGTATGATAAGAACACTGAACACCGAAAATTTACACAATGAAAACAATATTTCTATTATAATTTTAAACAAGTGTTGTGTGTTATATAGTGATCTTGAGAAATTCATTTTTTTTTTTTGGTTTTGTTTTGGTGGTATGCAGTGTTGGCAAATGATTTGTTCACTTCAACGCCATATGATGTTTGATGTTTACTCATGATAGAGAAGCATCACCTATTACAGGATATTCTTGGTACATCCAAATGTTGCTTTAAGTTTCTTGAAATGAATTATTCAGATTTATGTTTGCAGTATGTAGCATCTAGGATTGATTTACTTGAAAAGTTGATTAATGTCCACCTTTCTAGGTTCAGATGGCAGCTGAACCTGTTAATTTGAATGAGTTCCAAGAATTGGCAAGGCTGGCCCTTCCAAAAATGTATTATGATTTCTACGCTGGTGGGTCAGAAGATCAGCACACCTTGAAAGAGAATGTGGAAGCCTTTCATAGAATTACGTGATTCAAACTAGTTTCAATGAGTAATCTTAGAAATAGATTCAGAACTTTCAAACAACTTTTTATATTATCTCTCAGGTTTCGGCCAAGAATTCTTGTAGATGTCAGCAGAATAGATTTATCGACTACTATTCTTGGTTACAAAATCTCAGCTCGCATTATCATTGCTCCAACGGCTAGGCATAAGCTGGCAAACCCTGAAGGTCTTATTCCATCTTCAAGTTGTTCATCTTTAAGATTTTGTCCAAATTCTAACATTTACTGTTTGTATATATTCCAGGAGAGGTAGCCACAGCCAGAGCAGCAGCTTCATTTAACACCATAATGGTTTTAGCCTTCACATCTAGCTGCACCATAGAGGAGGTTGCTGCCAGCTGCAATGCTATTCGCTTCTATCAATTATATGTAATTGGCCTTTTTTTCTTTGTTTAAAGTTGGCAAACTACTTCTTTCTTGTAATGCTATTTAAAGGGTTTGAACTACACTATGGTATCCTTTTTGTGAGTAGGTATACAAGAAACGAGATATAGCAGCTACTCTAGTGTAGAAAGCTGAAAGGAATGGATTTAAGGCTCTTGTCCTAACTGCTGATACTCCAAGAAAATGAATTAAAACCTATAAGTAATGTAGGAGTATTCTTAGACCTAGATTGTGGGATAAATCCACATAAAACTTTAATAGAATGGGGAGCAAATGAGATTATTTTTTCTGTATAATGGATCTAAAGATGATTGGAATGTAGAAACAGAAGATCAAAAAATAAACATATTTACAGAAGTCCTGATTGCAAGTTTTATAAATAATGTATATAGTTGGTGGGAAGGATTAACTAATAATGTAAAAGAAATAATAATAAATGCGGTTAAAACAGCTTTCCTTAGTAGTAATGAACAAGGCATAGAAACAATGATAGAATATATTGCTAATGAATTCTTAGGAGAAGATTGGGCAAAAAATAAAGACCAAGAAATAAAAAATGAAAAATTAAGTAATAGGATGAAATTAATTAATTTAAATATATGTAATATGTGTTATGTAAAAGAATATACATGTGAATTTAGTAAATATTATTATTATCAATTTTTTAGCAACGAGGATCAAAGCATATATATAAACTTATACTACTCAAAATTACCACCACCATGGAATACATATTTCACTAATGAGTATGAAAAATATAAAACTTTAAACAATGTACCAGAAACCTTAGGGTCTAGAATTAAATTTTTAAACCTTAGATTAAGCGAAATATGCATGCAGAGAAATTTAATAAAAAGAATTAGGACAATTGGAGATATATGTTGTCATAAAACTGAAATGCCAACACAATGGGGATGTCAATTACCATACAAAAAGCATAAGAAGTATAAAAAATTAGGCAAAAGAAAGTATAAAAAATATAAGCACTTCAAGAAAAAATATATAAAACCTAATAGAAAGTATTACAAAAGGAAATACAAGAAACAAAAAAGAGCTTTTGATAAAAATAAATGTAAATGTTGGAATTGTGAAGAAATAGAACATTTAAGTACAGAATGTAATAAAAAGAAAGTCAGAATTTTAAAAGAAGATTTTAATAAAATAAGAAATGATCTAGAATTAATAGACAATTTGTCTAATTATGAGGGAAAAGAGGTATATATGTCAGAATATGAGTCAGGACGTGATACAAGTCATGAATCAGAATAAAGAAAAAGATTTAGATAATACTAAAGAAGAAAACATTAAAGAGATATATGAAATAGAAAAAGAGGAAAATATAAAAGGATATAGCCTCGTAGTAACATTTAATAAAGAAAAATATAACAAACTTTTAAAAACAAAATTAGAAAAACCAGACTACGGAATTTTACATAGATTAAGAGATGCATTCAAAATAAAGAAAATAGTATTGCATGAATACTATGAACAAGAAAAGGCAATAACTATAACGCAAGCTGAAGGAAATATAAGATTGAGCCTGTTAAATAAGAAAACCATAGATTTGGCCCTTAGAAAGATAAAAAAGGAAACCGTAAGAGAAAAAATACAGTATGTCTATTTAGCAGAAATACAAATTTTGGTAAAATCATTATTTAAAGAAGGAATAGATAGTCCGATAATACTATCCTTACATGACCAGAGGTTCCATGATCCTATGATAGGACACTTAGGAACTATAGAAGGAAATTTATGTTACACCAAATTATTATTTACTTGTTACCCAAGATATTCTGTTCATATAAAAGATAAAAACATAGAAGAAACGTTAAGTCTTCATTTTAAACTATTAAAAGACAATTTAATGAAAGAAGGAAATAGATTAATGACTTTTCATTATTCAGCATTATATAGTTTTTGCAATTCTAATTATGGAGAAATATATAATAACAAACCATTAATAGAAATTAATAAAGAATGTGAAGAAATTGCAACACTCATAAAACCAATGACACAAGAACTTAAAATACCATCAAACTATAGGCTAAGTATTGATGATAAGAAAGAAATAATAAATTCAGAAAACAGGGAATCCTCAATAATTCCAATAAGTTTTAAGGGAAATACCCTAATAAGAGACAATTTAAAGAATCCTGTATATACTAGCCAATTGATTTCTAAACAATGTACCAAAGTAATGAAAATATTTGATCAATATTTTAATGGAATATATTATACTAGATACATGAGCTAGTCATAATCACATCAATCCTATTAAAAATAATGGATTAATAGTAAAGCAAAAAGAGATTGCTTATGAATACATAGATTTCAATGGACATAAACACGTATGTGAAAAGGAAGTAAAAATACCTATCATAATTGAAGGAATTAGGATTATAGTAACTTGTTTTATAGACTCTAATATGAACAATAATAACCATATATTAGTAGGAAGTAGTTTCTTAGAAGATCTAGAATACTATAAAATAGAAAAACATGGGATTACATTACAACTAGATGGACATGAAGTCTTTTATAGAAAATGGTAAATAAAGCATATCTTAAATATCCTATGTCTGTATATATCCAAATACATACGGTAGAAAAATCTATTCATACATGTGCCTTAATAGATACTGGTAGCGAAATTACCATAATGAAAACATTTTTATCTAACCAATGGAAGCCTGATGGCCATATTAAGATTACAGGAATTACTGGTGACAGACAACAAGTTACCCATCTAACCCTTAATTATGAAATCCTTTTAGGAAGTAAAAATATTACCATTAAAACCGTTTACCAATATAATAATATGGATTGTGATATACTTCTTGGTAATGATTTTTTACAACAATTTCAATATTATCAACAGACCTTATTCTTAGTAACTTTAAAAACACCCTGTAATCATATTCTTCGTATCCCTAGGGAATTTCGCCCTTTTCGAGTTCACCCAACCCAACGTGGTGATATATTATATTATGAAAAACATTATTTAATACAAAAAGGACAGATTTATAACATAAATTTAGAAACTATTAAACGACAATTAGAACAAGTATATAGTGAAAATTCTTTAGCATTATGAAAACCAGATCATCCTAGAGCAAAAATAGAATTAATAGAAGAAAAGATAATAAGAGTAAAACCTATGATGTATACATTAGAAGATAAAGAAGAATTTAAAATTCAAATAAAAGAATTATTAAATTTAAATCTTATACAATAGAGTAATAGCCCTCACAATAGTCCCGCTTTTATGGTAATGAAACGAGCTGAACAGGTAAGAGGAAAAGCTAGAATGGTTTTAAATTATAAAGAATTAAATAAATATACAAAATTTGATGGATACTTTTTACCAAATAAAGAAGTACTAATAAATCTTGTAAAAAGGAAAAGTTATTATTTGGAAAAATTATTATTCTAAGTTTGATTGTAAATCAGGATTTTGGTAAATAAAAATGGAAAAAGATAGTGTACCATATACTGCTTTTAGCAGGCCACAAGGACATTACGAATGGATAGTAATGCCTTTTGGATTAAAAAATACACCACAAATATTCCAAAAAAAATGGATAAAATACTTAAAGCCCAAAATCATATAGTAGTTTATGTAGATGATATATTAATAGCTTCTAATACATTAGAGGAACATAGAGAACATTTAAAAAATTTTGCAAATAGGTGTATAAAATAAGGAATTGTTTTATCAAAAAAGAAAGCAATAATAGAACATAAAAAGATAGAATTTTTAGGAATGATCTTGGACAGCAATGGAATAAAATTACAAAGTCATATAGCAAAGAAAATAATAGATTTTCCAGATAAGCTAGAAAATAAACAACATATACAAAAATTTTTAGGATGTTTAAATTATGCATAAGGTTTTTTAGAAAATTTATCTAAAAAGAGAAACATTCTTCAAAAAATATTAAGAAAAAATAATACAAGAGGATAGAGTGAAGAGCATACACAAGCGGTCAAAGAACTTAAAAGTCAATGTAAAATTTTACCTGAACTAAGATTGCCTGATGAAAAAGATAATTTAATAATACAAACAGATGCTTTTGATCTATATTGGGGAGCAATACTTAAAACTGATTTAATTGAAATTTGTAGATATAGTAGTGGAACATTTAACAAAGCCCAAATAAATTATCCAGTTCTTGAAAAAGAATTATTAGCCATTTATAAAGGAATAAAAAAGTTTTCGTTATTTTTACTGCAAAAAATGTTTATTATAGAAACCGATAATACCCAGGTCAGTTATTTAATATATAAAAATCTGTCCAAAGAACCATAATATAGAAAGTTACATAGATGGCAAGCATATTTGTCTTATTATAATTTTAAAATAGTACATATAAAAGGTGTAAATAATTTCTTGGCAGATTTTCTTAGCAGGAACATAGAGTTCGGGTCATGAATCTTGACAAAAATAAATATATATCCGCGATTTTCGTGGAAATAGATCGGCTTAAAGCTGAAGCATCTGATGTGCATGATGCAATAAACTATTTGAAGGAGACAATAGAATCCCACGAGAAGGGAATAAACATATTGGAATCTTATGTAAAGGATCTCATAAATGGGCTAGATATAAACCAAAGCCCAACAGCAGGTGAAAGCAGTAGTGGATCCATAAAACCACTCAGCGATCCAATAGACCAAAACCCAAGTTATGACCCAATAGAACAACCTCATACAAAGCCACCTACGCGGGTAATAAACATAACAGCTGAAACATAAAGTTTTTCTCTTAAGAAAACCTTTACCATAAACCAATTCTCCTCTGAAGATGATGAAAAACCTTTAAACCCAAAAGAAGAAGACTATAAATAGTTCACCACATGGGTATATTCCACAATACAACATAAAGAAACCATTCTCAAATCATCCGGAAAAAATATGTACCCCAGAATGATTGCAATAAAAGGGACAGATCCTTTAATAATAGGAAAATTAGCCCGATATAGATATTTAGACATGATTTATCCAGGAATAGAATTAGAAGAATTGGCAAGCTTTGATGACTTGTTAATAAAAGAAGTCTATAGGTTTGCTAGAAAAAAACCCAATATACTTAAAATTCTACACAATAAGCCCTGAATACACCAACGGGGTTGAACACCAAGCTTTTTACATGATTACAGTAGGGCATATCACAAGAAATGTACAAATGGAAGTGGCAACAGAATACACCACTGTTCCACACTTCAATAAAGCATGGATTAGGACCCAAAGAGGTCGGGGAATAAAAGCCATTTGGAGCGTTGCAAAAGACCTGTATAAAAGAAACTACATGACAATAGTACGATTTCAGAACTATATCCTACTCACAATAGAAGATGTAAGAACACTTTCCAAGCTATTATTGGATCTCATAAATGAGATAAGCACAATGAACTTTCCAGAAAGCCACGCAACCCTACAACAAGCAAGCCAGCTCATGGAAATAAAGTAACCATCAACAACAGATAAAGACAGAGGCACAACAATAATGTATCTTTACTTTTGAAAGTGTCGGTCATATAAGTCCAAATAGTATTGCTAATAATGTAATCTATTTTACTTTAATGTTGGCCACAATAGAGTGTCGACAACAATAATTTTACTTTAGCATATTAACTACAGGATAGAGGTCGGCATGTGATCTTATCTTGAAATAAAAATTACACAGATGTAAAGGGGAATAAGATCCCTTATCTTTGTAATGTGTATAAAAATCAATAGAGAAAAACGAGAAGGCAAAGCCTAATCGATAATTATCAAGAGCCTAGTCAGTCTTCATTTTACAAGAATTCTCTCAAATGAATTCTAAAAGCTAAACACATACTCTCCAAATCATAAAAGAAATCAGATACAATCAAACCCTGAGAATAAGAAAAGAAACCTTATAAAAATCAACTAGAATAAAGTGAATCTAAGTCCAGAAAGTCTCTATATCACACAGTGATCCCATTTTTGCAGAGCTCGTGTTTGCCGTTGTAGCCGGGGTAGGCGTTGAAAGGCAGTTGAGAGCATAGCAGTTGGGGAAAAGGTGACCAGCTAAGGAGAAGAAGGACTCAGATCTACTGAAGTTCCAAAAGATTTGAAGTAAGGTAATAATTCTTATCTTATATCTTTGGTGGAGATTGTTGATGAGAGTATTTTATTGAAGAAGAGATTTTTTATTCATGGAAAAAGCAAAACAATTGAAAATATAAATTTTGAAAACATAAACGAATTACAAATAATAGTTAATGAATTAGACAATAAGATTCAAGAAAACAGTATATATTTAGATCCAGAAATAACAAATCAAAGATTTGTAAACCAATTACAATTATTAGTAGAAAGAAGGATAATGAAATCAATAAAAGATTACTTAGAATTTATCATAAATAATAATAATGTTGATTGATTTGGTATATAGACAGGAAACCAGTAACATAAATTGGATAGCTGATTCCGAATGGACAGTAGTATCCTCTGCACCTCTGGGCTAACAAGTCACGTACCAAATAAAAAAGATAAATAAAATTCCATGGAAGAATATCATGAAAGCATATTAATCAACAATGGATATAGTAAAATAAAATATCTTGGAAAAAATATTAAATTAAGATATGGTGAGCAAGGAATGAGTATATCCTATGATTTAGGAAATTGGAGTTATATAAATTATATTTATAGTAACGATACCTTTAAAACTCGAGATAAAATAAGGACAGTACAAAGTCTAGAGGTACCACAAGAAATAAGAAATAAAATAAAAAATATTATGGAAAAAGAATTAATACATAAAATAATTAAATACCATATAGAACATGAGTTGCAGAAGACATTTACAATGGTGGAAGGATTAGAAGAAGTCCGTAATAGATATTATTAAATGATTAATTTATTATTTCTTTTTGGAATAATTTCAATATTTGTATGTTTAATCATTATTATATCTGTTCTATTATATAAGTTTTGTAAATAATTAAATTGAAAAACCTTCAAATACAAGCAATCCAATTTCTCTCCTAAACTCGAAACAAATACTAACAGAAATTAAACAATTTCTAAAAACCATAATCTTTTAGAATAAGTTGATTAAAATTGAAATTTGATAAAAAAATTCTGGCACCAGGGTGTATTGATTCTGGCAGAATATCAGTGCCCTTTTTTTTATGCTTAATTTAGTAAGAGAAATTACTCAAATACCAAGCTACTACTAGTATGCTTCTAACTAAAATCGTTCCATATGAATATTTTCAGTCTGGATGACATCAAATTGCTAAACTACCCTCAAAAATACTTTTCTTGACTAAAAAGTTAAAACATCACAGTAGTTATCGTTGGTATAGTATCATTGAGTGAACACCACGATTTTATGAAATAATTCTACACTTACATACACTCGATCTATAATTCTATATATAGCCAAATTACATGAACAAGGAATATATAAATGTTGAACTTTGCATTTTGATGCCAGGAGAAAGATTCATGTGATCTTTGTATTGTTTTTATTCTTTATTTTTAAGGAGGACATGCCACTTTCCTTCTTTATTTATGCTTTTAATATTAAATTTCATTTTTCTCTTTTTTATGTTAAACCAATAAATCAGAAGTTGCCATCCACCTTTGAAGTTTTAAATACAAAGTTTTGAATCTTTTCTTTGGGCTTTGGGGCACCCCGAAAAAAAAAAAAAAGAAATGGCAATCCATCTGAGGTATGAAGAAGAAGAATCAAAGAACATTTCAAAATGTTTACGCATAAATAAATTTGCAAAAATAAGCTCAATGGTCATTCTTGAACGTTTATGAAGAAATTATTCATTAAAGAAAGTTTTAAATCAAAATACTGTCAAACACACATAAAACAATTACCACCTTTGGCGTGTAAGTTGAATTCACTAGTAAAATCTCTCTTGTAATGGTATAAAGATCTACAGTTTCATACCCCACTCAAGTGAGTGAAAGGGAAGTCTTTAGCATTAAAGAAATCTGGAAATGTGAAAAAAAATGGAAATCTACTGTAAGAACCCCCGCATTTAGCTTGAATACAGTTAGAATCCCAAAATGTTTAATAACAATCTAATGATATTTAAGTCAATTAAACCAGACACTAGATTTTGCTAATAAATCTCTGACCTTTTGTACACTGAATACTGTAAGATTAAGAGTTTCTCAAAGTCTACCCCACAAGCTCTAGCATATCTAACAGCAACTTCATAATCAAGAGGAACCTTTGCCCAGAAGGCAAATAAATGGTCAAGTATTTATAATTTATACCTCCTTACGCTTGAACTTATTACGTTTTAGGAAAAGAAAAATAAATAAATAAAATCCTCTTAACGCTCCAGCTTTCATGCTGATCTAAAATGCTGGAGATTTCAATGCCATTTCTGGGCTCATTTTTGCAAACTGATAATGACCTCTGAAATGGAGCCGCTATTGTCCATAGGAACCCTTCAGAAAATATTTAAGCATTGCCAATAGAATTACTTTTGTTAACACCTTGCAGCTCCATAGGAGAATTAGTGATGCTACCAACTGAACCAAGGGTCTGAGAGCTTAACTGTGGGCTTACAGGACAAGGATCTGGATTACCACCAGCGCTCATGCCATGGATTGCCCCTGAACTCATTTGTGGGCTCATTGGAGTTCTTTGACTCAACTGCTGCTGTGGTTGCTGTGGCTGAGGTTGGTTCAATTGTGGAATTCCCATGGTTGACGGTGAGCCTACCTGTGAAGGGGAAACTACGGCCTGCTGTGGCGGCTGTAATTGCTGCTGCTGCTGTATTTGATGTTGTTGTAACTGCTGCTGTTGCTGCTGCTGCAGTTGTTGCTGTTGAAACTGCATCTGATGCTGCTGCTGCTGCTGTTGCTGTTGGTTCATGTACAGATTCGTCCCTGGCATCATCTTTGGTGGACCCATAGGCCCCACTGGCCCCATGGCTGTCCGTTGCATGGGGTTCATGTTTGCTCGGTTCAGATTTTGCCCCAGCATTGATAAAAGACCAGCTGAACTCGGAAGCATCTGTCTTGCTCCAGGGATTCCAGCCATGCCAGACGGAGGAGTCCCCATCATGCCAGCTCGCATTTTAATTCTGGATGCCATTAAAGCAGCTTGAGCTGGAGTTAATTTTCCAGATCGGAGCTGCTGGGATAGTGCATTGGTGAGATTTGAAGCCTGGCTCAGATTCAACGAGTTTTGACCCACATTACCCATATTAGATATAGGTGTCATAGGCGATGACATTCCTGTTCCTCCTATTCCCCGTGCACCTCCTTTCCCCATGGTATTGCCTAGGCCTCCAAGCCCAACCATGTTATTTCCCATGTTCCCCATACCAACTGCCTGTGTGAATTCTGGTTGATTGCATTCAAGTGTGAGAGTGAATTTGCACCAAGCATCATCGATAATCTCTGGAACTGCTGCTGCTGCTGCTGAACCTAAAGTGATGGTGATTGACAAGACTCAAAAGTGTATTACTCTCAAGTATAAGAGTGTTTTGTTATAATATAATCCGGTGAGTCACGGGTCAAACCACAGGGAAAGGATTTAAATTTATTTATTTTAATTTTTTTGAGAAAAGAAAAGAAAATTAAAATATATTTAAATTAATTTTAAGTGAAAATATAAAATTGAATTATTAGGATTTGGATCCACTCTTAGTATTAAATACAATCTAACAAATTCTTTTGATCATTTTTTTATTTGCTCAAAGGATTAATTATATAAATTATCATTATTTTTCAATTAATTTTATCATAGATTAAGTACTTAACGTGCCAAAATTCAATTTGTCTACAATAAGTCAAAATACAATTTTGCCATAATTTGTACTAAGATATTAAGAATTTATTGTGCCAAACTCCATTGTTTGTCTACAATAAATCAAAATTCCAAAATATAAAATATGGGTAGAATTAAATGGAAAATAATTTAATTAATATAATTAAAAATAGAATTTGATTAAATCATATTTATTTTATAAAAATTTCACCTTACCCTAACTATAATTATTTAGCTAGACATAATTGAAATAAAAGTAGTTATTAAAACTAGATTATACATACTTAAAAGAAATAAAAATAACTTAACTTGAAATAAAACTAAATTTATTTATGAAAATAATTATGAAAAATATTAAAAACACAATTGAAATTTATTAAAATAATATTACATAGAATTTAGGAGAAAATTGGAGAAGAAGGGATCTCCCAATACATGAAAATGAGGCTATATTTATAAGAAAATTCGTTCATAATCCAGTGCTTTGCGGTCCATTATAAGCTTTATGTATGCACTCCACATAACCATTAGATCAAGATCTGAAGGCTGAACAAACTTCAAAAGTCAACATGACACGTGGCATTATTTGAAGCGTCCGTTTTGGTCAAAGAACAGTTGAGATTTGGCGGGTTAATGGGCGGATCGGGTCAACCCAAATACAAAGGTTTGGATCCTCCAACCCAACTCACCAACCATAGCCACATGGCACGATCGTAGTCATTGAATTATGAACGGTTGAGATTTTGTCAAAGTTGACAACTATCCAGTGCACTTATATCTATCGTAAGCTCATTCTTTTTTATCCAATAGTATGCTGCCACATCATCAGTCAATGCCACGTCAATATACTGTATGTGTGAACGGTGTCGTATACATGAACAGTACCGTATTCATGAATAGTGCCGTATACATGAACAGTACATATGACCCTTTATGTCTCTTCTAAGGTTTTCAAACCTCCAAAATCCAAATTTGACGCCTGTTTATCTGCTTGGAGCCTCGAAATGCACCAAAGTATTATTTTACCTAATAAACACACAAAAATACATAATATCAAATATTTAAAATCAAAACTAGAAATTCATAACATATTACATAATTACAAATATAAATTATAACATAAGCACAAAATACCATTTAATCACTAGATAAACATACAATTTTTAACACTAATCAGTGATGGTTGCGAATCAACTTATTGTGGCCTTGCAGGTATTGAAACACCAGATATAAGTCCTTGAGACATATGTATGCCTTGAGGGTTTCCAGGGGGAAGCATTCTTGTGCCTGGTAGTAGATTCTGAGGTGAGTTTAAAGAAGGATTACTGCTATTGGCTGGCTTTGCAACCTCGCCGGATCTCTGACCAGGAACTGCTTCAGCATATTGCTACATCTCAACTCGCAAATTATTGAGAGGAGTTCCAAGAGGTTTTGGTTGAATGTTTGGGGCAACATTCATGCGTGTTGGTTTTGCTTGAATACGATCTTCAACGAGATATCCATCACATATCATCTGCATAAGCAATTAACATAGTTTAGACAAAGAGCAGAGATAACTTGTAACCTAAACCGTATTTATATATATATATATATATTGAATCTTTTTGGGTTTGTTCAAATAACTCATCACTTATGGTGGTCCAAATTTTCTTAGTGCAAGTTGATGTTTGTGAATCATCACCAATCAGCCTTATCCTCACCATCAACATCATGTGGATTCGTATCTTGTTACAAGAAAATTGGAAAAAATAACATATATCAAATATTAATGCAATTAAAGAAACTGCTTCTAAACATTTTATACATAGCTTAAATAACATACATAGCCATTTCAGCAACATGTCATAGATTAAAAATTGAAGATATCAAAATTAAATGTATTCTACTACAAATTGACCAATTCAAATTAAAACCAAGCTCTTGCCAAATTTCTTTTAACCCCTTTTTTCACAGCACAACAAAAAATTTATAATCAATGCTATTATATTATAATCAATTAAACAAATTGGTAAAATGGGTTTCTGTTTTTTGTTCTCACTTCCCCAAGCTAAAACTAGTTAAGCAATTTCCATCAAAGGCAAAGCTTTGAAATCTATATTCCTCATGTCAAAATTTTATTTTTTGTAGGCTTCTCAGCCACCGAGGACATGTGCCAAAGCTGAACCATTACTGATGTCATGTAATCATACATTCAAATAATAATAAAACAGAAGTACAAAGAAAGTGATGCAAATCAATTTAGTAAAAAACCTATTTCTTTCCATTCAATCTTAGAAGTTTTGAACAGCTTTAAACATGACTAACTGGACAGTATAACCATGCAAACAAAACAAAATGACATTTTTGGAGTGACAGGCAACAAACTCAAGATGTTCATAATCAACAAAATGGCATTTTCATAATCAACAAAATGGCATTTGCAATGAAACCACTGCCATGGCAATGACAGAGGCCCAAGACAACACAATCATATTTATGAAATAAATAATAATTACTAAAAATTTACTCAAATAAAAAAAAACCAGCAACTAAGACTAAGACGAGGCCGAGAGAGCAGCAGTAGAGACGGAGGATCAGCGATAACTGCGGAGACGGAGCAGCAGCCACAACCAAAATAAACAGAACAGCGGCAGATCGGGAGATGATGCAGCCGATTTGGGTACAACGAGAGAGAGTAGATCGGGAGAGATAAGCAGAGAGAGAGCTATGTTAGATGAAGAGATAATAGCGTAGATCGGGCGAGATAAGGAGAGAGGGAGAGACAGCGCTGTTGGGTGAGATGAAGAGATAAGGAAAGAATCGAGCCTTTAGGAGTTTGTTTTTTTAATTTATTTTTAAAGTTTTTTTTAAAGGAATGAAATTCACCGATAATGGCCAATAATACAACGTCATAAAAGTGTAAATATACATTCGTATTCAGTTTAAGTATTACATATAAAATAAGACCTAGGATTAAAGTCTAAGATAAATACAGTCTCAATTAATCATTACAAAATTAAAAAAAAAAAGAAAAAATTTCACTTATTAAAACTATTGAAGGACCGGAGGAATTTTATAGAATTCACTATCCCACCTTAGCTACTACAGGTAAAATCTTTCTCAATCCGATAATACAACACAACATAACACAATATTAAAAACAAAACACAAACAAATAACAATACAAATAACTAACAAAATTATCTTTCTTAGAGTAATCCTCAAAGCCTCTCAATGAACTCTTGTTTCAGTCCATCGTTTACTCGTCCCAAGCCATCGAAATCTCAATGCTCCAAATACTAGAGTCCCTTAACGATTCCAATACAGATATGTCATCTTGATACGAACATTAACACTATCCCGATAAGAAACTAAAACAACGCCATCTTCGGCACCTAAAGAATGTCAAGAGCGGCGGATACCAAACACAAATAACTAAAACGAAAAAACCAGAGGAAATTACGTAAAATAACAGCTAAAATAAAAACTAAACAAACTAAAATAACTAAAAAACACCGGTTTAATGTTAAGACTTGTAATCCGTAGAGGACATGTTAAATATGTTTTTAGTTTAATAATTATAAAAGTAAATCTGAATTTCTTATCATATATCTGTATTCTTAAAACGAAAATATAAACAAAGGCACAAGTATGGCTAAATTTCTAACGATTTTCCTCTAATATTATGGACCCTGTCACCCTAGGCAGTAGGCACAAGGCGGGATTCAGGCACATTCGAACTATGCCCGAGTGATGTTAGTAATGTCCCAAGTAATTAGAAAATAACTTGCGATACAATAAAAAGGATATTTTAATTTTTTTAATATTTCTCATTTTCTTGTCAAAATTTTGTAATGCAATTTTTTTTATAATCGAAGTAGCATTGTTAATTAAAAGAGGAAAAAAAATATAATCAATCAAAACAATCCGCCGCAACGATTTAATTATAAATTGATCCATTCTGCACAAGCTTCAAAATTTCAAATACTCAACGACCATATTTATTTTATTTTTGGTCGAAAATTTCCTCCCATTTTGGCAATTCGATTTCAAAAAGCAAAAGAAAAAGCAGGTTGTTAAAGTTTAAAAAGTTTCTGCAGAAGAAAAATATGAAAAAATAAAACCAGAAGAAAGCAAAAAAGAAGCGCATCAATGGCAGCTTCTGAGTCTGAGCAAGCAATATTCAACGAAGAAGAAGATGATGAATACAGCACCGAAAGTGGAGGGTCCGACCTGGGTTATGATTCGGATTTAGACCGGAGTTACAGCACTCTTGAGGACACTCATGCCACCTTTTCAAAGCTACCAATTGGGAAAAATTCCAAGTCTGGGTTAGCTTTTTATTTCAATCATTTTTTTAAGTAAAAATATTTTTTTTCCATTTTATCTTGGCTTTGTTCTAATGATAGATTATCCTTTTTTTTTTCCTCATGTCTAGTATTGGCGAAGATTTGGAAATGTGTGTTGATGAAAAAGAAGAAAAAATAATCCAGAAGATCATTGAGGGTATATTTATTTATTTGTTGCAAGTAAAAATCACAACTTCTGTAATGGGTCAGGATATTGCGTTAAGAAAAATTTGAATTTTGGACAAATACATGGTTTGTTTAAATAGGATTCCATTGTTCATACATCATAAAACTGCAAACTTTAAAATGATCACTTAAGTGGGTTTTCAGTGTTTTTGCTGCTTTCAAATTGTGGTGGCAGCCGGACTGCAAGAGAAATTGAAAGTGGAGCTTTGTGAAGTTTATTTGAGGAAGAATGGATTGAGATTGACTGACAATAAATCCACGCTTATTCAGCATATAAAGGAGCATCTAGAGTAATTTCAACTTCTTTTGTGAACTATTGATTTCACTTAAGACTTTTAACACTTTAATTTTCCTTTTTTTAATCTTTTAATACTTTTCAGAATCTCAAATGTTGGTGGGGAGAGAAGGTACCCAATCTCTAGCTTTGTACTGGATTGTTAAGGTACAAATTTGATTCATTGATTTACTAGATTTAAAGGTCTCTAAATAATGCCAGTTCATTGTAACACTCTTTCTTTGGTTTGCTTATAATGCATTAGAATACACACACATCTTCGAGCCTTTGACCGTGATACTAGTATAGTGTAGTTCTAGTAATCCTACTTTTTTTTTGGGTTTGTACACATTACTCTAATACATACGGACTAAATGCAGGTGACGCATGCACAGGCGACGTTGTTATGTTTGAACAGTACAGAATGTTTACGAAATGTAAGATATCAGTCTATGACTCTGTGTAACACCCCAAAATTTACCCATAAAAAACATAAGGGTAAAATTGAAATGAAACCTCGTATCATTTACTCTTATTAATAAACCTCAAAATAGGCAATCATTATTCATAACCCAATTAAATTCTTACATAAAACATCTGAAATAAAGTCTCCAAATAAAAGTCTCTAAACTAAATAAAAAGTCTAGCAAAAATTTATTCCTTAAAACAATTCCAAAGTTCTGCTAAAGTAATCTCTCCATCTAAGTACCCAAGCCATATCTCTAATCAATCTGTAAAATATTGGAGAAGAGGGGTGAGCCGTCAACTCGGTAAGCAAATCCATGCACAATATTTGAAAACCTTTGTCATTGTAACTTTGAAACAGTTTATATCATATAATATGGATTCATGTAAAAATATTAAAAATATTAAAACATTCATAAAACCATTAAAACATAAATATTGGTAGCTCATGCCTCGTAGTCATCATCATTCATCATTCATCATTCAAGGTACTATACCCCGCAGTATTCATAACATAACATCCTTGTGCACAAGATCATCATCATCATACCAGCAAGCTGGCCATAACATTGCATAACATCATAACATTAACATTGTATACATTTACTACGGACAATTAGCCAAAACATTTTTGAATCCATCATTACATTTTTTCATAAATAGTATTTAAAGACTTTTAAAACATTTAAGAACCTTTCTTTGATCATTTAATTCTTTTAGAAAATTATTTAAGAAAACATTTTATTTAAGAAAACTAATTTCTTAAGAAAATTCATTTTAAATGCATTTTTATAAATTCATTTGATAACCTTTAAAATCAGTTTTTCATAAATTCAATGTTAACATAATCATTATAACATAAACAACATTTTTCATAAAACATATCATGCATAAATCTACTTACCTCGACCCTTAGCAATCAACAGTAAATACCTTAAGGACAAACCAACGAGCTCACCCACGTCATATAATCATCATAAAAAATATCCTTATCAATATCATCTCTGACCATAAACATAATCCCAATCATTCTTAATATCACATGCACTTGTACTATCTCAACACTTAGATATATTCTAGAATAAACCTGAGCATCCTATACAAGCTGATTTTTGACAACCTATACACATGTCAAAAGCCATGAAAATTTACAGATGAACTGTGAACATACATAGCATTGCATACAAAAATTCATAAAAATAAGCACAAGTGAAAACCGGGTCAGAATATTGACCTTTCACCAAAGTAGCAAAACTGTCTAGAAAATTCCAGATTTGCAAACAGAAATCCAAAAATTCATATCTTTTATTTTACATGCCCAAAAATTGCGACTCCAGTTTCTAAAGACAGAGGAAAGATTGAAATTTCATTATAAAATCATAATATGGCATTTAGTGTTCATAAAATAGTCCAAACTGCTACATGTTTTCAGCTTCCGCAATTCTGAAAACAGTTTTCCAGATCTGCAGCAGCCGCATGTTATTTTAATAATTTAACCATGATGAATAAAATTATGAAATTAAATATGAGATCGAATGAGACATAGATCTGTTGATATAAAAATCACCTTAATTTTTAAAGATGTTTAACCTTGTGGAAAAATTTGCAGAATTCAAAACTACTGCTGAAAATTGGAATTTTCCAGCACCAGTAACCCAACTTCAAAAAAAATCATATCAATTTGCATATTCAGAGTTTTTCAACATAAAATATATCAATGAAAAGCTTCGGATGTCTATGAAAAATAATTCATGTGATTCTAATTAAATAAAACGATTTAAAGCATAGAATACAGACTATTCATATTATCGAAGCATAACAAACACATATATCTTAGCCAAGTCATGTTACAAGTAATTAAGGGCAATAAACAATCATATAATTTAAAGAAACACCTAATACCTTAAAAAAAACCCAGAAAAGAAGTTATAAAGCCTTCTTTTCTTTTTCTTCTCCAAAGACTTTATAAATTTTTTTTTTTAGAACGGTATAGAGAATAGACAATCTTTTCCTCTTAAAAATCCTTAACAACTAAGAGATTTCTTTATTAGAAATACTTTAAAAGAATTTTAATAAGTACGGAAAACCGTAGGATTAGATAATAACGATATTAAGTTTTTTTTTTTAAATAAAACTATTAATATACGTAACTTATTTAAAATAAATTTATGAGTTTTACTCAAACAAAAACACCCATTATTATCAACTTAAACAGAAATAAAAGAGGAAAATAAATAACGGTTGTTACACTATGTTTATGTGCTGAAAATATAAGTTCAATGAAACTGGCATTTAACCTCCAATATCTGCCTAAGAACATTCTGTCAACAGATTATTTGATTTACAGATGCAACAATGACGACAAATACTTTAGATTTGCTAGTACCACCGTGCCCTTTTTTCGAAGTTGCTCCAGACTGTTGAGTGTTTTGTTCTTATCTTATTTCTACATCATTAATTAGGTTTAACATAGCAGCTCGTAGTGCATGTGGTCCTCCGTGTGGTAGAAGGATTGTTGCTGACTGCATTGTGAAAGAAAGCTATGGAGCAGCCAAGCAACAACATACATTTTACAGTGAGTCATAAGCCCTGTATAATTTAGAATTTGGGAGTTTCTGGAAAGCCATTAATCATAGAAAATCTATGACTATTCTTGAACTGTCATGTCTTAAAACTATTCAGTTATCTGGGTTTATGCATTAGGGTAATGATATTTCTTGATTTTGCGGTATGATCCTTTCAAGCGATTTTGATGGACGGAATTTCGCTAGCTGGTTCACCTACAATTGAGATAATATTTCTAGGAGTAAATTCTGAACAGGCAGATGCTGTATTTTAAATTCGTCAAAACAATTACTGTGGTTAAAGTGCTGTTTTTGGCTAATCTTTCAGATAGAGGTACTTTGGAGCAAAGGGGAGAAGCCACTCCCTCCACTTCATCCTCTCCTAATTAAAGGTCGAAATCTTTATCGTCTGAAGACCTTGAGACAGGTTTGCACCGAGCTGAAGTTTCTTTTTTCTATTATTTGTTGATCCTTAAATATTAAGCCAGCTTTGCCCATACTGTCACTGTCAGGGATGGGAAGACGAAGGGGAGAGACACAAGGTTTTGATGGAAAAGCACTCAAGGGGTTTTATTGCAAGGTCTAATAGAGAAATACGGATCCATGGAAAGGAAAAGAGGAAATTGCTGAAAGCAAATAGGTATAATTTCGCATAAAATTGAAGAAACTCATCCATTTTATTTTAGATTTACATGCTTATGTTGTTTGTTCTTCAGGATGTCTGTGAATCAGTATCCAAGAAGTTACCAGTCTCAAATGAATTTAATCGCAACTGAAAAAGTGGAGATTCTGTCTCAACAACAACCATCCTTACATATGGACTCTAATAAAATGAAGAGTGGACCTCAGCAGCTATCAGTTCAACCTCAACAACCAAGCTTATCAGTCGATCATAGGAAACTGGCAGCTGAACCTCAGCTTTCTGCTGATTCCAAAAAGGCGGCAGAAATTCAACCTCAACTAAAGAAGCTTTCACAATTTCTAGAACAGAATTTGGCAGTAGTGCAGAATAATTGCCAGACGCAAGGTCCTCAGAATCCTGTTGTTAAGCTTAGCGGCATTAGGGAAGCTCCTATCAATAGCATTAACCAGCATCATCCAACAAGTCCACCTCGGGAACAAAGCTGCATGAAACAACAGCTCTGCCCATATTATCCTAAAGGAAGATGCTATTTTGGAGACAACTGCAAATTCTTGCATGAACAGAGAGACAAAGGTGATCAAAGACGCGAGCACAGGTGGCACCATGGGCGGCCTAGACAGTTTGAAAGGCGTGGAAACTGAATATGCAAAAACATATAGATCGGTTACAATGTTGAATGCATTGATTCTTGCTCATCGTATGCGTTTTGTTTTGTTTGGGCCACCTTTAGTAGGCCCAATAGGATGGCCCAGTTCTTACTGTCTGGACTCTAGACATTAAGCCCAATGGCAATCAGTTTTCGTGCGAACATGACTGCCTGCTCCAACAAAAGAATTGATATCGAGATATTTTGTTAAATTTCTAAATTTTGTAAAATAAAAATATTTTAAAATCAAAAGCTTTATTTATGGTTACTAAAATTTATCTTTATTCTCATTTTGTTTTATTTTTGGCCAGGCATTTATAAGGAGAAGGCAAGTAATAATACAATACAAGAAGAGAGAGAAAAAATACAGTAAAAAAAATGTAAGGATTATACGGAGCTGTGTCCATCGTGCAAGAACAAGAAAACAACAAAAGTCTGAAAAAGTGGCAAAGTTGATAAGATTATAATTGAAGGAAACACGTCAAATGACAATTAACTAACAATAATCCTTTATATGCTTCTTGACTTTGACTCTGCCTCTGTCTCACTGCTGTAATTTGCTTCACAAGCTTCATCTTTCGGGTAAATTTCTTTACAAGATTCTATTGTATAAGTTTGATTAATAGGTATTCGAATTGGTATCTTTAGTCTCTCTTTTTCAGGAATTTTTTTTTCCTGATGTCATGATTCATGGGCATGTTTTAATCATAATGAACTTGCTTGACTGGACTGTGAGCTTAAGTACGTGAAGTGCAATATTGGATCATCATGATCTTACTGATTTTGATAGATGTGAAGCATTATTTAGCTGTTATCATGTGCTAGTATGTATGTATGTATGTATCTTAGAGAGTGTATGTATAATTGGATCTATAATTGGATCATTGACAGAAAGGAAAGTGCTTAAATGGTACTTTGTTGTATATGGAATGTTTCTTGACGGTATAACAAGAACACTGCACACCGAAAATTTACACAAGGAAAACAATATTTCTAATCTAATTTTAAACAAGTGTTGTGTGTTATACAGTGATCTTGAGTACTTTTTTTTTTTTTTCGGTGGTATGCAGTGTTGGCATATGATTTGTTCACTTCAATGCCATATGTTGTTTACTCATGTAGTGAAGTATCACCTATTACAGGATATTCTTGCTACATCCAAATGTTGCTTTAAGTTTCTTGAAAGGAATTACTCAGATTTATGTATGCAGTATGTAGCATCTAAGATTGATTTACTTGAGAAGTTGATTAATGTTCACGTTTCCAGGTTCAAATGGCAGCTGAACCTGTTAATTTGAATGAGTTCCAAGAATTGGCAAGGCTGGCCCTTCCAAAAATGTATTATGATTTCTACGCTGGTGGAGCAGAAGATCAGCACACCCTGAAAGAGAATGTGGAAGCCTTTCGTAGAATCACGTAAGTCAAATTAGTTTCAATGAGTAATCTTAGAGATAGATTAAGAACTTTCAAATGACTTTTTATATTATCTCTCAGGTTTCGGCCAAGAATTCTGGTCGATGTCAACAGAATAGATTTATCGACTACTATACTTGGTTACAAAATCTCGGCTCCCATTATCATTGCTCCAACGGCTTTGCATAAGCTTGCAAACCCTGAAGGTCTTATTCCTTCTTCAAGTTGTTCATCATTAAGATTTTGTCCAAATTCTAACATTAACTGCTTGTATATATCCCAGGAGAGGTAGCCACAGCCAGAGCAGCAGCTTCATGTAACACCATAATGGTTTTATCCTTCACATCTAGCTGCACCATAGAGGAGGTTGCTGCCAGCTGCAACGCTGTTCGCTTCTATCAATTATATGTAGTTGGCTTGTCTTGAGCTTTTTTTTTTTTTCCCTACTAGCAAACTGCTTATTTTTTGAGCAACGGCAATTTTCTTCTTTCTTGTAATGTTACTTAAGGATTTGAATACACTATGGCATCCTTTTTCTGAATAGGTATACAAGAAACGAGATATAGCAGCTACTCTAGTGCAGAGAGCTGAAAGGAATGGTTTTAAGGCTCTTGTCCTAACTGCTGATTCTCCAAGACTCGGTAGAAGGGAGGCAGATATTAAAAACAGGTAAATTATCTTCTCTTTTATCTTTGGTTCTACATATTCAAAGTACTACCACATATAATTGAATTTAAATTTTGGTTCAAAAACTTTTTAGGATGGTGATATGACACAAATCTTTGTATTGTGACATCATATGAAATATATAGTGCCCTTTACCTTTTATTTGGGCACAGTAAACAATGTCTTTTGAATCTCACTCAACAACTTCTGCAGAATGATTGCACCGCAGTTGAAGAATTTGGAAAGCCTCTTATCAACCAAAGTCAGCTTTGTGAGTGTAACTGTTTTCATTTATTTATTTATTGATATTTTCGGTTCTTAGCCTGCATTTACTTTTGCTGCTTGTTTAAACTCATAGACTATATCTATAATCCTTTACATTAACTTAATGGATTACACTTTTTGCAGGATACATGTTCAAATATAGAAGCTTATGCCAAGGAGACCAAGGATGCTTCTTTAAGTTGGAAGGTAGAGATCAGTGAAGTCTTCCTTTCACCTTTTATATGCTTCAACAGTATCTCTCAGCTTAAAATTTGCTCAGCCTGTTTCTTTCCCTTGCTCGGAAAATATATCAAGAAAAATGAAATGTCTATTATTCAGTTACATAGAAGAAATAGATCATGGATGTTATTTTGCTTGGTTAGTGATCTTAACACTCTTTGTAAAGTTTGAGTCTGAAGAATATCACATGCTTCTGCAGGATATTGAATGGCTAAGATCTATTACAAACTTACCAATTTTGATCAAGGGGGTACTTACTCGTGGAGATGGTAAGGTCAAAGCTCCATCTGATGATATGATCATATGAGTATCTCTTTGTTTAGTTTTCCATGTAACTCCAGACTAAAAGAGGATTCTTTTCAACTTTTGACACTGTGAGTCTCTAAGCCAGAGGTTCATTTATGCGGTGATTGGAAGTGCAATTAGAGATCTAGAATTAAAATTTGTAGAATTGAAGATGCCAGTCATCCAAATGAAAATATTCTTGTTAAATCTCCTCTCCTATCATGTCATTATATATCTCTTTTATGAATTTCATCACAAATATTTTCATTTTTTTTTGTGAGTTCCGAATTGAAGATTCTTTGTTAATTGCTTTGTTTCTAAATTTTCAGCAATAAAAGCTGTGGAGGTAGGTGTTGCTGGGATTATTGTCTCCAATCACGGAGCTCGACAGTTAGATTATAGTCCTGCCGCTATTTCTGCCCTGGAAGAGGTGACTATAAACTTCACATCACTATTAGCATTCTAATCTGCAGATAATATGATCTAGATTTGTACACAGATCTAAACTTACTTCACTTTAGTAAGTACATAAACAATTGTGAGAATCGTATTGATTAAAAATACTTGTCAGTTTATTTTGATTAATGTTGATTAGTAGAATGCATTCTAAAATTTTTTTAAGGCTGCAAAAGGGAATCCACATTGACAACATTGCGACTGCAATTTTTTTTTTTTGATACACTGATATATTACAATAAGAACTCTATTGATATTTACAATAAAAAACCTATCGGGACTCTCCTTTAATAATTTTACTATGGCACAGCCCGAATTTCTACCCTCACATAATACCGAAGGGATATCTACTGCAATTGAATTTAACTTGAAAGGTTGAGAAATATCATTTTATTAAGGATTACATAATTCTCCTAATTAATATTCTGAGTTTAAGTTAATGCATATGAAGAAACTTTAGGAAACAGAACATGCAAATCTGTCAGGTGCTCGTAACAATGCTAATGGATTTAGTTTTTACTAGTTTTCTGACATGTAGACGTTGGAACTTGCTGATTCCATGTATTAATGATATAGATCTTGTAACAATACAGTTTTTGATCTAACTAGCTTGATGTAGAAATGACTAGCATTTTGGAGTAAGAATGCTATGTGTCCACTGGCATCTTCGGGTTATACACTAGATTTTAACAGGGAAATCATAACCAATACAATTTATACTTGTGAACCCTGAGCCTGCAGGTGGTTCATGCCGTTAAAGGAAGAATTCCGATTCTTATGGATGGAGGAGTGCGGCGAGGAACAGATGTTTTCAAGGCACTGGCCCTCGGTGCGCAAGCTGTACTTGTAAGCTTTACACAACTTCACCCTTAAGTTTTTGAATTTCAATGTTCAGACCCTGGAGCCACCTTTCTTTTCTCTGTTGTTAACAGTTGATTCCAGGGACATAGTAACATAGGAACTTATTTCAGCTGCAATAATACTTTTGTTCCGGCCCTTACTTGGTTACTAAACAAATGTATGTAATATGTTACTCCAGATTGGAAGGCCTGTAATCTATGGCCTTGCTGCAAAAGGGGAATATGGGGTGAGACGTGTCATCGAAATGCTGAAGGATGAGTTTGAGCTGACCATGGCCCTTACTGGTTGTCCTAGTGTGAAACATATTACCAGGAACCATGTGAGAACTGAGCGTGAGAGAATCCATTCCATGCTGTAATATTATTTTCTGTTGCAGAAATGTCTAATGTATGGATGAATCAAACCATGAGCAATCATATAAACTAATTAAATTTGAAGTATTTTTATGGTTTATAACATTTTTTTGTCGATTTATTTTGCGACTCTGTTACTGTCCACCATCTGGGACAGGTTAGCAATAGGCTACTGTGCACCATCTAGGACAGGTTAGCAAAAGGCTACCGATCTAAGTGCCTAATATGCAAATGCATCAAACAAAGTGAAATTTTGCTAAAATTTGGCTCAACGTTTCAGTCTGAATTGGTGGCTTCAACTCCTGCTCCCATGTCCAAAATTATATGAGCATCAAAGAAAAATGAAGTTTAGTGGAACCCTTCGTTGAACTTGTGTTTATTCAGTCGAATACAAAAGAGCCCACGGCGGAACAAGAAGCGTTGATTGATGAATAAGATGAAAATAAAAGGACTCATCAGTTGCTACATTAAAATAAATTGTTTGGGTATATTGTACAAAGATAAAAGGTAACAGCATATCAATCACCCTATTGTGCTTCAACCTTCTATCGTCACTGTGAAAGACAGACATAAAAAGAGCAACAAAAATATTCCTAGTGGCTAGTTCCTGAAACCAAGTGACAGAACAAAGTGTCATGGCTTTAATCGGCTCTGCCCTCGTCCTGCAACTGGTAACTTGGAATGATCCATTTCCTTTTCCTTGCAGAGCTTCAATAAGTGATTCAAGATTCAGAAATATCAAGGATGGTGAGGTAAGGATTAGAAGTCAATGTCCTGCATTGCCTTCTTTAAAAGGAATGTTAGACTACTTTCTTCCCTCCACAGCCTTTCGCACCCTCTCTGACTTCAATGCAATCTCCATTCTTTGAAACTTGTATTACATTCTGAGAAGCACCTCAAGATTGAAGAATGATGACTATGATAAAGGAGTTGAAACTGTAAAATACAAAGGAGAATATGACCATAAGCAAAAGTTTTAAGATCAGTTATTATGTACAAAAAACACTCATTTACCAGAACACATTTTCTCTCTGTTTCAAAAGGGAAGGTTCTGCCGCAGGCCCCATCTTTGAAGGCTTTGAAGTAATTGCTTTGGTCTGAAATATAATTTTACAATTCTATTGACTAGTTGCTGTGCCCAGCAGCCAGTTCTACATTCTGAAAATCAAGACCTGGAAGTGATAGATAGGAGTTGAAGAGATTAACTTACCAAATATTTGATATCTGAAATGGGTCACGAGATATAACATTTGAGACCTCTTCGTTGTACTTCTCACACCATTCTCATAGAAAACAAAACCAATAAGATCAAATTATCAAGTGATGTCATCCACAATTTCTTGGTTAAACGAACAATGCATTAAATTAACATATCTTTTACAATTTATGTAAATACATGAGTGCATGAGTGGGAAAGAAGGCTTTATAGTTAATCATAAAAAGTCATGATTCTCCTAGTAATTAATCTTAGCATATTCCAGCTCTTCCAAAAGCAAAACCCTAGTTCCTTCTCCCATAGCAAATCCATCGCGATCCTGCTCATTGTGTAATCAAAATATTATTTCCAAATCGTTTATTATAATGAAAAGCTATTCAACAAGTAGAGAAGAAAGAGTTGAACTGATAACAGCGTCCTATGCGCGAGCAGCTTTGGTTGGATCACTATTATCACTATTTCTTTCTGAAAGAGCATTGCATGCAATAAGCCAAGCTATGCCTGAGATTCCAATAATTAATCAGTAAAACAAAATTCATGATATATTTTTTAACCACTCCGAAATGCAATAGCTATTTTAATTGTACCTGTTGGAATAATCATCCCATCTGAACCACCACAGAGCATAATGTCCTGCATATTTTTCAACAAATATGAAGTATGTTGTATCTTATAAATCAAACTAAGACTTCTCCAATGTAACATCTTAATGGATGTTCTTAGTTTTAAGTAATGTCAGCTCGAGATGAAGTGTCACCTTTGATTATGTGATTAGATGCATTAAGTATGCTATGGTTGCTTGATGCACAATGAAACATCCCATGCTAATTTTGAGCAGTTCATCATCTAATTTTCCCTGATATTAATGTCTTCCTGGAGAATTAGTTAAGCCTAGAATTTCTATAACTACAAATAAATCTCACAGTGGAAGGAAAACTATTCTTGGAAGATTCCTTAAACTTACATCTAATAAACTTATACAGGAGTTTATCTCCACCGATACACAACTTATAAATAACAACACAGGAGTTCATCTCCACTGATACACATCATTTTCACAAATTATAACTAAACATAGAAATTTTCAAACACTACACAATAAACGAAAATAGAGCTTCACATCATACTTCTAGAGTTAAGCTTTTACTCGCTTTCGTCTGAAAAAAAATGAAATTGACAAGGGATGAGCTGTCATACTCAATAAGCAGAAACATGCATAACAAACATAAAAGTATCTTTACTCAATATTTTCAATAATTCAGTTTAGCTTTTAATTCAAAACAAACACAAGAAATTTTTTTTTATAAAAACTATGCTGAACACTATTTTACTTAAAATAAATTTCAATTGAAACAATCCGAACTAAATTCAAATTCAGAAACATTTGTCGATTCAAAACACGTTGGAAAACATATATCATGTCAAAACAAATCAGAACATATATCATATCACGATATATCATCTAGGAGGCTCATGTCAGATAGTGTCACCTACACCTATAGTGACTCGGTATAGTTCAGAACAAATAATTTGTGCAACAGAACATAATTTCACTAGTGAAAGTCATCTGTTTTTCTCGGTGACCTGGCCAAAACAGAACATATCATATCAAAAATAACTATCGACATTGAGCCAAAACATTTAAATCACATTCACAAAATACAAACATTAATCTCATATAGCAACCTGCACGTGGCACTTCGTGGCACATTGCCCCTCGAGAGGTGGCCCCCGTACAACTTACACTCTTTAAATGCAAACTTTTAATTCAAACTTGTTTAAACTTGAGCAAAGATTAATTAAATATTTATTTCAATTACATTCACATATTTGCAAAACATATAATTTATAGAAAATATAATCGGGAAGAAAACAAAAGAGTTTGTCATGGATGGGTCTACTTACCTGAATCCAAAGCAAATCTTAACCTTTCACTTACTAATTTGAAACATCACCAACACATTCTAAAATTGAAACATATACTAATTTATCACTAAATCCATATAGAATAAATCAGAACCTTAACTAAAATCCTTATCACAAAAGAATTACCAAAATTCTGCACAACAGTCAACAGCCAAAAATATAATTCACATGCTTAAAGGCCTTAAACAATTCTAATACTTTCAAGAATTTTGTCTTCACATGTGAACTAATTAATCCATAAATTTCAGAATTTATTACTTAATAAATTAAAAGATCTAATTCTAGGAATGTAATGAACTCAATCTCTAACTCTCAATCCATTAGTATATGAGCCAAATTTCACAAAATGTTTGAAAGCCAAAATGAACTTCAAAATTCACAAACTTTATACCATATCAAAGCTACAGATGTCTAGCACGATCCCCCAAAATTTCAGAATTTTTTTCCTCACATAATTAGAGTTATGAATTTTCAAACGCTCAAAGGTCAGTTCTATCAGAAACATCCTTCAGTATTTAACACAGATTGTCTCAACAATTTAGCAATCCAAAAGGCCACCAAAAATCATGAAAATTTACACAGAGACTCGTCCTTGTGTGAATTTAAGTATATCCAATATTCAGATTTCTATCCTTCATATCTGCAAAGTTATAAACGTACCATTGCATAAGGGTCAAGAACAACAACGCCCAGAAACAGATTTTCTTCCTAACTACTTTCAGATTCTAAGTTCCTTATTCAACATAAAATCTATGAGAATTAAATTAACCATAGTCTAATATGGAAGAATTTACTTCAAACCCGAAATACATTAATTATAAAAGAAATAAAATCAGTAAAGAGACAATACTCGAAATTTCTTAGACATCCAAACATCAATAAAGATCATAAGTTCATATTTCATACTCAAACTAATAAAAGAATTTACTTACCGTAATCAATGAAAGTAAGAAATGCCCAAACTTCTCATGGGAATTTTAAAAGTATGAAAGAAAAATAAAATTTTAACATATAAAGAGAAGTTAACTATGGTTACAGAAGTGGGGGAAGTTGAACACAAATAAGATAATGGGAGGTTATTGGACTTTCTCAAATAAATTTTAATTTTCAAAAATAAAATAACACAAAAATAAAAAAATAAAAATTGCTTTAAAACTATATAACATACAAAACTAAAATATGTGGGTAATTGAATAACTTGGACCTATCCATCCCTGCACATAATTGGAAGCTTTTCATTTGAAAATTATTATAAGATTACATAAATGGTTTTTGCACATGCCACAAAGCTGTCTTATGAACTTACCAAATCCAATGCTAAGACAGTTGAAGCCATATTGGCTAATGAATAAGGTATGTAAAAGGGACTCATCTTCTTATACGAAACTTTTATTGTTTCAAATCCATCATTAAAAACCTATTCAAAAGCCAGAAAATCATTACAAAATTCGAGTAATGCTACATGCTCTTGTTTATAAGCAGGGGATCTATTGAAACCATAAAACTTGCCACTCCTAATTAACTTTCATTTTCAAAGCTCAAAGCCCAGTTACACGCAAGACTCCCACGGCACAGCCAATTATAACCGCACATCAACTTTTATCCAACTCTTTGCTAACTTGTTCAGTAATTCCAGCATCTGCCAAGGCTTTTGTGCCAGCAACGAGAGCATAAATCAAGTATTTGTCTACTTTCTTTGCAACTTTTGGTGAGATCTAACCATCTGTTGAGAGGGACTTGATTTCTTCTAAAACTTTATCAAAAGATTTGAGACTAATATAATCCAACATCTTTGTAAACAGATCCAGTTATGATAATAAAATTTACATAATATTTATCCATACAGTCGTCATAGGAAACTGGCTGCTCAACCTCAGCTTTCTGCTGATTCCAAAAAAGCGGCGGAAATTCAACTTCGACTAAAGCAGCTTTCACAATTGCTAGAACAGAAGTTGGCAGTAATGCAGAATAATTGCCAGACACAAGTTCCTCAGAATCCTGTCGTTAAGCTTAGAGGCATTAGGGAAGCTCCGATCAATCGACAGCGATTGAAAAGCATTAACCATCATCATCCAGCAAGTCCACCTCAGGAACAAAGCTGCATGAAACAACAGCTCTGCCCATATTATCCTAAAGGAAGTTGCTATTTTGGAGACAACTGCAAATTCTTGCATGAACCGAGAGACAAAGGTGATCAAAGACGCGAGTACAGGTGGCATCATGGGCGGCCAAGACAGTTTAAAAGGTGTGGAAACTGAATATGCAAAAACGTATAGATCGGTTACAGTGTTGTGTGTTATACAGTGATCTTGAGAACTTTTTTTTTTTTGTGTCGTATGCAGTGTTGGCATATGATTTGTTCACTTCAATGCCATATATTGTTTACTCATGATAGAGAAGTATCACCTATTACAGGATATTCTGGCTACGTCCAAATGTTGCTTTAAGTTTCTTGAAATGAATTATTCAGATTTATGTATGCAGTATGTAGCATCTAGGATTGATATACTTGAGATGTTGATTAATGTCCACGTTTCCAGGTTCAAATGGCAGCTGAACCTGTTAATTTGAATGAGTTCCAAGAATTGCCTAGGCTGGCCCTTCCAAAAATGTACTATGGTTTCTACGCTGGTGGAGCAGAAGATCAGCACACCCTGAAAGAGAATGTGGAAGCCTTTCATAGAATTACATTAGTCAAATTAGTTTCAATGAGTAACCTTAGAAATAGATTCAGAACTTTCAAATGACTTTTTATATTATCTCTCAGGTTTGGGCCAAGAATTCTTGTCGATGTCAGCAGAATAGATTTTTCGACTACTATACTTGGTTACAAAATCTCAGCTCCCATTATCATTGCTCCAACGGGTTTGCATAAGCTTGCAAACCCTGAAGGTCTTATTTCTTCTTCAAGCTGTTCATCATTAAGATTTTGTCCAAATTCTAACATTAACTGTTTGTATATATTCCAGGAGAGGTAGCCACGGCCAGAGCAGCAGCTTCATGTAACACCATAATGGTTTTATCCTTCACATCTAGCTGCACCATAGAGGAGGTTGCCGCCAGCTGCAATGCTGTTCGCTTCTATCAATTATATGTAGTTGGCTTGTCTTGAGATCTTTTTTTAATTTTTTTTTCCTCTATTAGCAAACTGCTTCTTATTTGAGCAACAACAATTTTGTTCTTTCTTGTAATGTTATTTGAAGGGTTTGAGCTACACTATGGCGTCCTTTTTGTGAATAGGTATACAAGAAACGAGGTATAGCAGCTACTCTAGTGCAGAGAGCTGAAAGGAATAGATTTAAGGCTCTTGTCCTAACTGCTGATACTCCAAGACTTGGTAGAAGGGAGGCAGATATAAAGAACAAGTGAATTATCATCTCTTTTATCTTTGGTTCTATATATTCTAAGTACTGCCACATATAACTGAATTTAAATTTTGGTAAAACTTTTTAGGATGGTGATATGACACAAATCTTTGTATTGTGACATCATAAGAAATATACTCTGCCCTTTACCTTTATTTGGGCACAGTAAACAATGTCTTTTGAATCTCACTCAACAACTTCTGCAGAATGATTGCGCCGCAGCTGAAGAATTTGGAAGGCCTCTTATCAACCAAAGTCAGCTCTGCGAGTGTAACTGTTTTCATTTATTTATTTATTGATTTTTTTGGTTCTTAGCCTGCATTTATTTACTTTGCTGCTTGTTAAAACTCATAGACTATATCTGTAATCCTCATAGACTATATCTATCATCCTTCACATTAACTTAATGGATTACACTTTGTGCAGGATACAGGTTCAAATTTAGAAGCTTATGCCAAGGAGACCATGGATGCTTCTTTAAGTTGGAAGGTGGAGATCACTGAAGTCTTTCTTTCACCATCAATATGCTATAACGGTATCTCTCAGCTTAAAATTGGCTGTTTCTTTCCCTTGCCCGGAAAATATATCAAGAGAAAAGAAGTGTCTATTATTCAGCTACTTAGAACAAATAGATCATGGATGTTATTTTGCTTGGTTAGTGATCTCAAGACTCTTTGTAAAGTTTGAGTCTGAAGAATATCACATGCTTCTGCAGGATATAGAATGGCTAAGATCTAGTACAAACTTACTAGTTTTGATCAAGGGGGTACTTACTCGTGAAGATGGTAAGATCAAAACTCCATCTGATGATATGATCATATGATTATCTCTTTGTTTTGTTTTCCATGAAACTTTGGACTAAAAGAGGATTCTTTTCAACTTTTGACACTGACTCTTTAAGTGAGGTTCATTTATGCCGTGATTGGTAGAGCAATTAGAGATTTAGAATTAAAATTTGTAGAATAGAAGATGCCAGTGGTCCAAATGAAAATATTCTTGTTAAATCTCCTCTCGTATCATGTCATTATCTATCTCTTTTGTGAATTTAATCACAAATGTTTTCATTTTTTTAAGAGCTCCTAATTGAAGATTCTTTGTTAATTGTTGTTTCTAAAATTTTCAGCAATAAAAGCTGTGGAAGTAGGTGTTGCTGGGATTATTGTCTCCAATCACGGAGCTCGACAGTTAGATTATAGTCCTGCCACTATTTCTGCTCTGGAAGAGGTGACTATAAATTTCACACCACTATTAGCATTTTAATCTGCAGATAATATGATCTAGATTTTTATACATATCTAAACTTACTTCACTTTTATAAGTACATAAACAATTGTGAGAATCGTATTGATTAAAAATACTTGTCAGTTTATTTTGATCAATTTTGATCAGTAGAATGCATTCTAAAATTTTTTGAAGACAGTAAAAGGGAATCCAAACTGACAACATTGCTACTGCAATTGAATTTAACTTGAAACTTTAGGAAACAGAACATGCATATCTGTCAGGTGCTCGTAACAATGCTAATGCATTTAGTTTTTACTAGTTTTCTGACATGTAGACGTTGGAACTTGCTGATTCCATGTATTAATGATGGATATCTTGTAACAATACATTTTTCGATCTAACTAGCTTGATGTAGAAATGACAAGCATTCTGGAGTAAGATATGTTATTTGTCCACTGACAAATTCGGGTTATACACTAGATTTTAACAAGGAAATCATAAGCAACACAGTTTAGACTTGTGAACCCTGAGCTTGCAGGTGGTTCATGCTGTTAAAGGAAGAGTTCCGATTCTTATGGATGAAGGAGTGCGGCGAGGAACAGATGTTTTCAAGGCATTGGCCCTTTGTGCACAAGCTGTACTTGTGAGCTTTACTCAACTTCACCCTTAAGTTTTTGAATTTCAATGTTGAGACTCTGGAGCCACCTTTCTTTTCTCTGTTGTTAACAGTTGATTCCAGGGACACAAATGTAACACAAACTTATTTCAGCTTCAATAATACTTTTGTTCGGGCCCTTATTTGGTTACTAAACAAGTGTATGTAATATGTTACTCCAGATTGGAAGGCCTGTAATCTATGGCCTTGCTGCAAAAGGGGAATATGGGGTGAGACATGTCATCGAAATGGTGAAGGATGAGTTTGAGCTGACCATGGCCCTTACTGGTTGTCCTAGTGTGAAACATATTACCAGGAACCATGTGAGAACTGAGCGTGAGAAAATCCATTCCATGCTGTCATATTATTTTCTGTTGCAGAAATGTCTATGTATGGATAAATCAAACCATGAGCAACCATATAAACTAATTAAATTTGAAGTATTTTAATGGTTTATAACATTCTTTTGTCGATTTATTTTGTGACTCTCTTACTGTGCACCATCTAGGACAAGTTAGCAAAAGGCCACGGACCTAAGTGCCTAATATGCAAATGCATCAAACAAAGTGAAATTTTGCTAAAATTTGGCTCAACGTTTCAGTCTGAATTGGTGGCTTCAACTCCTGCTTCCATATCCAAAATTATGTGAGTATCAAAGAAAAATGAAGTTTAGTGGAACCCTTCGTTGAACTTGTTTATATTTAATCGAATACAAAAGAGGCCAGAGAGGAAGAAGAAGCATTGATTGCTGAATAAGATATAAAAGGACTCATCTGTTGCTACATTAAAATAAATTGTTTGCGTATATTGTACAAAGATAAAAAGGTAACAGCATATCAATCACCCTCTTGTGCTTCAGCCTTCTACCTTCACTGTGAAAGACAGACATAAAAAGAGCAACAAAAATATTCCTAGTGGCCAGTTCCTAAACCAAGTGACAGAACAAAGGGTCATGAATATCATTTAGAATCAGGCAATCCTGCAACTGCTCCCTGATGGCTTTAATCGGCTCTGCCCTCATCCTGCAACTGGTAACTTGGAATGATCCATTTCCTTTTCCTTGCAGAGCTTCAATAAGTGATTCAAGATTCGGAATTATCAGGGATGGTAAGGATTGGAAGTCAATGGCATTGCCTGCTTTAAAAGGAATGTTAGACTACATGTACAAATTCATTTCTTAAACAGTATGATGCCTTTTGATGAGAGCTGAAGAAGAAAAAAAATAACCTGACCTTTGTTTAAAGCAGACAATATCATACTCTTCAAGGTTTAACAATAGTCCATCCAACTTATTCCAAAGCGTCCTATCAACTTTCTTCCCTCCACAGCCTTTCGTACCCTATCTGACTTCAATGCAATCTCCATTCTTTGAAACTTGTATTACACTCTGAGAAGCACCTCAAGATTGAAGAATGATGATTATGATATAGTAAAGGTGTTGAAACTGTAAAATACAAAAGAGAATATAACTATAAGCAAAAGTATTAAGATTGATTATTAAGTACCAAAGCCACTCATTTACTAGATCACATTTTTCTCTCTGTTTCACAAGGGAAGGTTCAGCCTCAGACCCCATCTTTGAAGGCTTTGAAGTAATAGCTTTGCTCTGAGATACAATTTTACAATTCTACTGATTAGTTGCTATGCCTAGCAGCCAGTTCTACATTCCAAAAATCAAGACCTGGAATGTGATAGATAGGAGTTGAAGAGATTAACTTACCAAATATTTGATATCTGAAATGAGGCACAAAATATAACATTTGAGTCCTCTCCGGTATGCTTCTCACACCATTCTCCTGGACAACAAAACCAATAAGATCAAATTATCCAGTATTGTCATCCACAATTTCTTGGTAAAAAGAACAATGCATTAAATGAACATCTCTTTTACAAATGCAGGTGGTTGCATATCTATTTTAAGTATGACAGAAAATTATAGGATCATGAAGAACCAATAATGAATTCTAATAATGAATTCTACAAATTAAACTATATGAAAACGAGGAGAAGAGAATACTTGTGCGTCTGTTGCAGTTCAACTGCATAAGAAATTTTGATATGAGAGATCTTCTGCCTCTCTGTTGTTCCCTTTTTATAATAATTTTCCACCACAGGACGTGAAATGATCTTCAAGTATAGTGTTCAAGGATAGTAGTCATCCGGCAGTGTCTCTAATTAGGGGCAGAATCCAATTTTTAACAAATGAAGACTTGGCATGATTATATAATGATGCCCCTCCTTGTTTTGTAATTCCACTCTTTCCATACTTTCATTTCTGAAAAACAAGTCACCTCAATTTGGGAAAAACAAACGGTTTGCCATTACTTTGATCTGTTCCCAAAATTTCATTCCCGACCTTTTCCAAGTTCTTCATCTTTCGTATAGCCAGTGACTCAAGGGCTGCCAATTCTCCCAAACGAGGCAATTGCTTTAAGTTTATGCAGCGATCTAATGTCATAAACCGCAATTTAGTTAGTGAGAGATATACTGTTACCTCTATAGTAAAACATCTCCAAGGTCTCTAGATTTGAAGGCAACCGTAAGCCCTCAACAGCAGCTTCATCATCCTCATTCTTCCACCCTTTTTCATCATCCTTTTAGAAACTTATACTGCAAGGAGATTCTCCTTTTTTGAAAGTTCTGCTTTGCAAATCTCATCCTTATTCACGTTTCCCAGCTTTTTTATGCTAAGAGATCCCTGAAGATGGTTCGAGCTTTTCAGACATTCAAGTTTACTAGCTTTTTTATCATCAGTTCCACCACTGACAATGAATTCACTTAGTGTCCAAAGACAACTCCATCTTTCAACACCTTTTCGCGTGTAACTAAGTGGAGTCCCAACATTTTCTACATGCTTGAGCTGGATTAACTTCCCCGTCCCTTGAGCCAATTTTCTGAGATTGCTACACCAACTGAGCTCCAAGGTTTGTAAATTATACAACTCGCACAATGTCCTAGGCATTTCTTTTATCTTTTTGTTCTTGGACAAGTTAAGGTATCTCAAATGTATCAATCTTTTCATTTGTTTTGGAAACTCTTTAATCACTTTACACCAAACATTATCATGGTTACTCAATTCCAGTGTCCTCAAGCATGTCAACTGATCAAACACCTTCGATAGAACTATGCCATTCATGAAACCCCCTCCATGCTCAACCACAAGGCTGCGCAATTTCTTTTGAGTGTAAACTGAAATAGGAAAGAAGTCCTCACTTTCAAACATTATCATTAAATGCTGAATTTTTTTCATGAGAAAACTCTAATTGACACTTTTGATCAGAATCCTAAACCTCTGCATTGAAACTATCGCTTTCTGTAAGAAACTGAGCAAAATCATGCACTATGGAGTGCATCTGGCACCTTATTATTCTACCATCAAACTCATTTCTTAGAAAATCTCCGAATGAAGAGCGTGAGGCTAAGTTTCCAAAGTACTTTTCTCCTATTAACTCCGTATCTTCCCTGCCCTCTAACTTAAGATAACCCCGAGCCATCCATAACTTGACCAATCGATCTGTCTCTATCTCATAGGTTTTGGGAAAGATGGTACAGTACAAGAAGCATTTCCTCAATGCAAGTCATATTAGTTCAATAATAGAGGCCTAAAATGCTCATTTTCTACTCCATCAAGTTCCCATATCTCACCATCCAAGACACTTTTCCACTCTTCAATACTCGTCTTAAAACAAAAGAGGCTTCCTAGAATCTTTACAGCAAAAGGAAAGCCATTATACTTAACAACAACGTGTCTTCCAGCGTCTACTAATTTTTTAGCCATTATACTTAACAACAACGTGTCTTCCAATGTCTACTAATTTTTTATACTCATGAAGGACCCTTCCATAAAATGCTTCTTGGCAGACCAATTACCAACAATCCTCATCAGTCAGTCTAACTAGTGAAAGCATAGAGTTGGTTCCACTCTTATCTACAATGTTCTGCTCACTTGTGGTCAATAAAATTCTACTTCCTTTAGAACCAGATTTCAGAGAGTACTTCAATTGGTCCCAATATTTAGGACGTTCATTCCACCACAAATCACCAAGAGAAGAAGAACTTCTTTCCTTGATCTATTTCACTTACGTATTGCAACATAGTTTCCACTTCAACAAGACTTGACAACCTACTTTTCAAAAATTGAAGAATAAATTTTGCAACCCTTTTCTCATCCCTAGGGTAAGAAGCAGACACCCAAATTACAATTGGCTTTCACGCCACAATCATCAAAAACTTGCCTCGCTAGAGCTGTTTTCCTTATCCCTCCAATCCCCACAATCGAAATGGGAGGAAGGGTTGGCCTTGGCCCTTCACTACTTCTACTCAACAATAACTCCAATATCCTGTTCATTTCATCATCTCTTCCATGCAATCCTAATGGATCAGTAGTAGTAACCACTGACCTACTCATCACGATTCGTCTTTTTGTTTCTCCAGTGCCACTCATCAAGTTAAATTTGAACCTATCTTCTTTCCCAGCAATAGCGTCTACCCTTCTAGTCAGATTCTTTTAACTTGAAACCTAAGTCAAATCGCAGAGCAATACGCAAATGACAAATGAAGGAATGTACCTTTGAAGCTTTATGATCAGTTTCATTTGCCAGCAGCAGTTTCTGAATCGCTGTGTTCCACCCGCCCAATACATCATCAATAAATTGTTGGAAAAAAAAAAAAAAATTGGCCCAAGTAGAATTGAGGTGGGATCGTGGGGACATGGGTCACAATTAGCGTTAGCGTTGGTAAAAAATTTGGGCAGCCGGGGCCCTCTATACGAGGCCTAGATAACGAATTAAGAAAAAAAGTTCAGGCTACGTCCGATTCTTTATTTTTTAAAAAAATAAATTTATAA
The DNA here is from genome assembly GCA_030449835.1 of Clausena lansium. NCBI lineage: Eukaryota > Viridiplantae > Streptophyta > Magnoliopsida > Sapindales > Rutaceae > Clausena > Clausena lansium. Next base: position 6,384,344 of record JASUUF010000369.1, read on the forward strand.
ATCATAACAAATTAAAATCTAAAAAAATAAAAATTAAAAAAACTTAAATCCTTAAATAATAAATCAATCATAATTTAAAAAATTTAAAATTATAATACTAAACTCTTTCTTAAGTCTTAATTAATTAATAGGATGTTTGAATTTAGAGAATTTAATACTAAAAAATTAAATTTATAAGCTTTATTTGCTTTATTTTTTATTTTAGTTTGAAATAATAATTTTCTTGAATTTATTGTTGATTACAATAACTTGTTGATTATTAATTTATTTTAATTAATAAAATTTTACTTTTTATTTTATTAACTCAGTACAAGTTTACAATTATTAAAAAATAAGTGAAAGCTGAGGCCTAGCTTGGCCTAAGTCCGACCAGCAATAGACTCAGCCCTTATACTTCCCTTAACATAGGCTTGGCCCTGGCTTGGAAAAGCTTGACTGAGGCCTTGTCATTATTAGTGTCATGACCCGCTTAATCCATTACTGAACCATGCATCCTTAGACACCAAATCTCGCTCTCTTAGCCTTAAGTCAGCCTTTCTCACTCACAAGGTTGTTGGATTTGAAAATAAAAGAGAACACTCAATCAAACTCACTCAAGATGGAAAGAAAGAGCTTTATTGCTCAAAAGAAGCTTACAATGCTTTGTGTATACAATTTGTTGTGAGATTGTTGTGTGTGTTGGTCAAATGAGGCTCCTTATTTATAGAGTACATAGAAATGTCTAGATGGTGGCCTAAAACTATCTCATCCACCACTGAACTCATTAATTACATAAAACCATTTAATTACACTAAGTGAGTGTAGAGAGCCTCTATGGCTCTATAACCTTCATGAACAGTGGCATACACCAAGTGCATGCTGAAGTATGTGGGGCGTCACATTAGTCATAATCTGCAGTCATTGTAATAGTCATCTGGTCTTAGCCAGGCTTATAGATGCTTTAACGTATCTATTAGTAAATTTATAGTAAAGTATACGGTGATACTAATGTATATTAAAAAACAGAAAAAAAAATAGTATTAACATGCACACATTTTTACTAAACTCGATCCGATGATATAAATCAATTGATCTTGAGCTCAAGTACCCATATTCAACAACATATTTTAATTAAAACAGTATAAAACAATACATATTCTAATCTTCGTCAAACTCAAAGCTTACCAGATAGATAATACCTAACTTAATTATAGTTTTGATTATTGGAGCATAAATAGAGGGGATACAATATTTTCTAATCTTTATCTCACTCTCTTTTATCTCTCTTATTATTTATTTATTATCATGTCATTATCGATCTTTGATTTAAGTATCGAAAATTCAACGTCTGTAACACCCTATTATTTTGTAAGATTCCAATCAACGAGCCCTTCACTCTCAACAATAATAATCCCAAATATATAAACTCTCTCACAGTACATTTACAAAGTAAAACAACTCTTTCACAATTAGGGGTGTGCGCAGATAGGATTTTACGGATGGAACATCAATCCATACCCGATCCACGATTTTGAGGATCATAAATTTTCAATCCAATCTAATCCACGGATTGGTGAAGCTCAATCCAAATCCAATCCATACGTCTGCAGATCGGATGCGGATTTGACTCAATTCATATTCAATCTACCATTTTGTGGGTTAAAAATTTTTAATCATGTTCAATCCACGAACTAATTAAATAAAAAAACTTAATATAAAAATAATTTTGCTACCGATCAAATTTAAAATTAAATAAGATATAAATTAATTGTTAAATAAAGTTAGAATAATACATTCAAAGTTTTAAAATATAACACTAAAAAAAAAGATCTCAATTATTTAAATCAATATATAAAAATTAACTAAACTTATGAATATAAATCTATACAAAAGTTGAAATTTGAGAGTCAACATATCCACCTCCAATTTGTAATTCTTATTTTAACCTGAACAAAATAAACAATAAATAAATATAGTTTATTTAATAAAAATAATTAATAAATATTTTTTGTTTACTAATTGTTGGTCATGTATAATATGTGATAAAGTTTTGTTTAGTTAGTATTTTTTATTTTGTTTTGGATAATGACAGGTTTGTTTGGTACCTTTATAATTACAAGTTATATTTGTAAAAAGTAATTATTTAATTATTTTATATTATTATTGGATAAAATATACTATGGTGTTAATATAAGCATGTAATCATATTTTAACTTATTTATTTATTAGTAAATAGTAATATCATATTTACAAGTTTATATTTTAAATTAAATATTTTTTTTTACAGATTCGCGGATATTTACGAATTTACAAAAATAAATCCATATCCAATCCGCCAACTGCGAATTTCAAAATTTTCAATCCAATTCAATCTATTAATCCACAGATCGGATTTTTACGAATCTAATGTATTGGGCAGATCGGATTAGATTCGGCACACCCCTATTCACAACTTTTACTATATGGCCAAACTTTTGCTATCAATAATTGGTGGCACCTGTGGAGAACGGCCAAAAAGCCCGAAAAGCTCGACAATTATAGCTAGAGAGGAGCAGATGTACCTGGCGACATTGCATTTGCACTTCAAAATTATTGCCCGATGAATCAAATTTGAGTGTGGATCACTTTTACAAAACAAAGGCAATGTTGCCAGCTTATAAAGAAAAAGCAAAAGCAAAAGCAACACGATAGTAAAACGAATTTGACGATAAATAAAGAGGGACAAAGTTGATTGGGCAAAAACTTTTACCAAACCCTAGCCACCGTTTACGACAGCCATTCCACCGCCAATTTGATTTCCAGTGGTCTTCCTCAGCATCTCCAGTAACCGGCCAGTAAATGCCTCTTTCGCGGCCGCTGGAAACGACCAGAAACGGCCAAAAGAAGCCGCGATTTGCTCGCTTAATCTCAACTGCAAACCAACATGATTCGCCGGATTTCAAATATGCCACCACTTGGGTTTTACTTCTTTCGGAAATAACTCCGATTCCCGAACATCGACACTGCTTAATAGCCATCAGATTTGCCGCTGCCAGCCATTGTTCCTGGAAGTCAGTTCTACATTCTGAAAATAAAAATAAACAGTCAGAAATTGCTGTTTTGTTCTTTCAATAATCAAATGATAAATCGTGATCTGGAATAAGATAGATAGATAGATAGCAGCTGCAAAATATGACTTACGAAATCTTTGATCTTTATCTTTGGGGCGTTAGATTTAACATTTCTTGTAGCCTGAAAAGAAAAAGAAGCTGCAGATCCTACTCTCGAGACGGAAATACCCACATTAACGGCGGGTCTGATTCAGCATTGAATTGATCGCGGATAAGAATATTTTCCCGTTTAGTATACTCAAATCGAAATAGATTAGAATCAAAATAAAATAAAATTTTGTATACTCAAATCGAAATAGATTATAATCGAAATGAGATAGAATTAAAATGAGGTGCAAAAGAAGTGAGGAATTAGAATTAGGATTAGTTTAGTAATATTGTAGTTTTTAAAATAATTACTGTTAATTGTATTGTAGAAATAATCAGCTGTAAAAAGAATCAGTTAAGTGTTTGGTAAATTTTATTTTCTGAGTTTTGAAAGTTGTTTTGGGTATTTGATAAAATTTACTATTAAATTACTGAAAAAAAATAAATGACTAAAATAGACGTAATGTAGAATGAAATTTACTTACATATATAAAAAAAATTTACATATAATATTTTTAATTGTGTATTATAAAAAATTTAATTAAAAATAAAATTTATACTATATTGATTTTATTTCTTTTATTTTTTATAATAAAAATTTGTTAAAATATTATTTTGTTTCCAATTTGAATAACAATAGTTTTGGGTTTAAGTGATAATTGTAAGAATATTTATGGAATTATATTACAAGATAAAATTGATTCTCAAAATCAGAATCTAAAAGCTATTCCTTCTCTACTTTTCAAAATCAGCTGTAGGTGGAGCTAATTTTGACAAAAGTGATTTTGAATTTTTTTACCAAACACTAAAATTAGCTTTTAGATACTTAAAATCACTTTTAAGCTTTTCAAAAATTAAAATGAACTGTATTCTTATTGATGTGTTTACTTTTTCTTAGATTTGAAATGGACTACTATAAATTATTAAAATATTCTTTGGGTACATTTGGCACACTATATTGTATTATATTATTTTAATACATGTATAGTATATTATGATGTATTGCATTAGTATTGTATTATAATAATGTTGTACAACATTATGTACTACATTGTACTGTATTAAATTTCTTTGGTAATTAATTTAAATTATATATTTAGAAAATAATATTTATTAGTACTTAAAAAAATATTAAATATAAAAGTGTTAAATTTTAAAATTTTAACATTAATTTTTTAGTATAAAAGTTAAAAAAAAATCATAATTCTTCGTAAAGATCAAAGCTTATGGCCTTAAATTTTCAGCAACATAATATTTATTATTTCAGCATTTTCCAAATATATAACCTAGAAATAAAGATCGAATCAAATCATACAATCAAATAACCTCTAAATAATATCACAATACAAAAAATAGTTTTCATAATGGATAAAAAACATATAAAAATAATTTTAAACATATTATTTAAGGAATGTAAACAAACAAGGTTATTTCGATAAACAAAGACAAATAAAGTTTAAAAAAAGTATTTAAAAAGCATGAAAATTTGTGCATCAAATTTCACCGAGAAAACCTCCCATTAAATTCAGCCACACACTTCTCAAACACAACAAATTTTTAAATCATTTACAACACAATAATAATCACGCCATCTTATTAGATACAGACTCATTACAGGTAGATAAAGTTCACATCACTGAATTTGTATATGACAAAAGATCAAATTACTACAGAATTATTTCAACAGCAAGCAAATTTGAATTAGAGGACCCCCATCCGAAAATTATACCAGTTTCCAAACTGTGAGAACCACTTGAAACATCTCCAACATCAGTTCTCGGGCTGCTTGCCTGAAAAGGTTATCGACTTCATCTCTAACATCATATATCTTGCCAAAATCAAATAAATACGTTAAGCATCCTTTCTTCAGCTTGTTCAACTGATATACCTGGGCCTCTTGCAGCCTCTCAAGGACATTCCCTGAATTGATATCTTCCAAAAGGCTATCCTCGCAAGCATCTTTCAAGTCTGCAACGTCATACCTCTTTGCTGCCCCCAACAAAGCCAGCCTATGCTTCCAGAAATCTTCTTGTTTTATGGTTTCTGAAAACTCATTTTGAACCCATCTCCATAACACATCCTTACAAGTATACAACTTTGTATTGAAAAAAAATCTCTTGTTTCTAATATGAAATGAAAATTAAAAACAAACATCTCTACTATAACAAATCCTCTCCATAAACAAAACTAATGAAAATACATCCAAATAAGCTGACCATGTCTACAAAAGTTTGTTACAAGAAAGAAAAATGTTTAGCATCTATACACAGCTATTGAGGAAGGATAGGACCACCCATGCATACCATTTCTTTTTGCCTTTTAGTTCTTGAACCTTCTTATGCAAAATTTGTTTATTAGGAAACAAAAAGTGGTAACCGAATTGAGAGAAACAAAATTTACTAGAAATTTTGCTTATTAGCTTTCTATCAATTATATATGGATCATAACAAGGTTGGTTAGAATTTGATAGACACAAAGAAAGAGATTTTTGTAAGAACACACGACAACCGCTTTACAAAAGATCATTCGGCACTTGATTTATGTCTACTGCCCAGTGGTTTATTATTTAATTTCCAAATGGACTCTCCCAATTTCGAAGCAATCTTTTTCCCTTTTTCTTTCCCAGTGAAATCAGCCATGAATATCCCAAAAACTCAGGTTCTATTCCATGATAATTGATTGCCTCATCATAAGTTTTCCAAGATCTCAACATGTTTGAAAAATCCAAAATCAAGTTTATTGCAAAATTATTAAAGAAATATGTGGCAAAATTAACCCTGACCTGGAAACAGCCCCAAAAGCTGAGAGCTGAGTGAAGTTTCTCAAGTTCTTGTGCGCTGGATGATGGAGATGTTAACAGACCAATATCAACAATTGGAGTTCCATGAGCGGCAGAGAAGCATCAATATTTCCAGCATCAATTGGACTTAATAATTCAGATCTAACACAATTCAAATCAAACCATAACCTAAATCGATTTAAAACCAAATCAAACTCTAACATAAATCAATTTAAAAATCAAACCACACTAACTTGCTTGAAGATTTTTGTGGTGAAGAGAAGGCACGGTGGTGTTGGAGCAATTTTTATGATGTTGTGCAATTTGGAGCAATAGCTGTGAATGCGTGGCACAGAGATGGTGGTGCAGTAGCTGTGGTGTCCCGCCGAAGCACTTGACCGCACCGACTAGCAAATAATAATAAGAAGAGAAATTTTGTTTTGAGGCTAAGGATCGTGTTTGGAAGAAAGAAAATAATTTCTCTCACTTTTCTAATGCAATGACGCCTCATCACGACGTCCCATGTGAGTTTTTGTTGCGTTTAGTTAATTGGAATGAACCGGAACGAAAATGAGATATAATAAGAACGAGTTGGAATAGAAATGAGAAATGAGAATTAGAATATATTATTTAGTTAAGCTGTAAGAATCAGAATAAGAATAATTTAAAATCTCATTGACGTGTTTACTTTATATTAGAATTATAATCGGAATAAACTGAATTATTTTAAATTATTAAAATAACCTTAGTTAATTATAATAATAACTATTATTATTATTATTATTTTAAAATTGATATTAATTAAAATAATAAAATTAACAAAATTTAATAATATAATTTGAATAATAATAATTTAATAATGATAATATTAATAAAAATAATAATAACAATAATAAAAATAATAAAGTTAATATAATTTAATAATAATAATAATTAATGAAAATAACAATAATAAAAATAATATAGTTAATATAATTTAATAATAATAATAATTAATGAAAATAACAATAATAACAATAATATTATAAAAAAATCTGAGCGTATCCGGTTAGCCACCAGAAATAAGCTGGTTAGCCACTATCTTTCTAGAATTGAAAAACCAATTCTAGGCGCATTCGGTTAGCTGCCAGAAATAAGCGATTAGCCTTTATATTTCTGGAATAAAAAAACTAATTCTAGGCATAGGTGAGGTAGCTAACCGCTTTATGGGAAGCAGTTAGCCGCTAACTCACTGACTTTCATACACTATTTTCTATATCAATAGAATTTGGCCCCAAACATCTTTCTAAAATTATACTATGGCCTAATTCTTTAACATTAGTTTAAAAAAGGTCTATTTCAAACATTTGAAAAATAACGCTTATTGATTTCAAAACTCAAATCTTTTCAAAGTGGTCCATAAATCTTAGAAACACACATTTTGATAAAATCATTTGTCTTATAAATATAGAACCTTAGTTTATGAAAATTTGTGATTTGTTTAGAAATTATAAAAATCATCTTGAGTTTAAGATGCTAAATCATGTATACATCAATTTATACTAGCTTTACAATGATTATAAAACTATTCTAATCCTTATGAAAATGATTTGCCATTAATTATTTACAAGACCTAAAATTTATCTGATTATCCAATTTTAAAGACTTCAAAATTCTTAATTAATAACAGACATAGTTTGTTAATTAACCCATTTGCATATATAATTTCAAAATGGTGTCTAGTACAACATATGTTTGAGTAACACATAATACAAATATAAAGTTAAAAATACCCACATAATAGCTACAGATAATAGAAATAGAGAAACAAAATCCTAACATAGAGCAACACAAACAAGAACCAGAATATATCCCATAACAAAGCATTTGAAGAATATATCGCTTCTTATGGTGATTAGGCATAGCAAAGAATACATGTAGTAGATCATGCTTCATGGCCAACATGGTAGTCACATCATAGATCTCGTCCTCAGTTAAGCCTTCAATTGTCATCATCTCATCATACAACTTAACTTGTAAGTCAGCCACACCCTTATCTGCCGTAGAAAGCACATTAACCAACTCATCTACCTTAGGTATCATTGCTGCCACACTTTCAGCCATTGTCTCAATACATGAACACATACGGTCAATTGCTCTCTCTTTATTTTTTCTTTTCTTAGACCTATTGGTTGAGCTACTTGGAGCATTTTCTATTTCATGAGGAACAACATGTAATTGAGGTGTATAAGACATATCATCAACAAAATCATCCATTATAGGCTCATTAACTGAGTGACTTCCTACATTCACATCAACATTGTCCTCTTCACGTACCTCTTCCTCGTCGTCATCTACATTTCCCGCATTTGCTCTGGTCGCTCGATCTTCACCATATATCAAAGAAATTCGAAAATGGTTTGTTAAAAAAACCATTTGCATCCTTCCTTTTCTGTTAAAAAAAATGTTGTTAATAATATAAAATCAAGTCAAGAAATAAAATTAACACCATAAAATTCAAAGATTACCTTTGTAAACACATCGAAAACATTCTTTTCACATAAGATCATCATCTTGTCGTTATCAAAACTGAACCCACTCAGAGACAACATATCAGACATAATACACTACTTTTGTTTAAACCATTTCACTCTAGATTCTATGTGAGGAGACGCTTTCAAACCATAACCCGGCAATTTTGCTCCATCTTATTTTCCAATTGTTGCAATTACCCATTCCTGAATCCACAATCTAATCGCCACATAGGATTTTGACTCAACTCAAATAATGAGTCAATCAATGCATTATCTTCAGCTGTTGTCGAGTAATGTTTGTTCATACCTAGACTTCTAGGAGCTGGGGTTGGTATGTCACTTATTCTATATATTTAAATACAATAATAAAAATCAAATGTCAAATAATAAATATATAACAAATGTCAATCAACAATACAATATCCAAATGTCAACCAACAAATGTAATATCCAAAGACAATTAAGAAATAAAATATCAAAAGTCAAATAATATACAATATCCAAATGTCAGCCAACAAATACAATATCCAAAGTTGAATAACAATACAATAACAAACAGTGAAAACAAACTCCTCATGACTATCTGTTTGCTTGCCATGTGTTCTACATCTTTGAAGCTAAATTTTGTCTTCAAATAGTCCATTCATCTGAGGGCTCAACAGTATCAAGTACCTTCGAGTCGTAAGCAATATCGAGAGTTGGTTCATTATTAATTTTCACTTCTATATCATCGATAGGGATTTCCGTTCTAATGAAGTTATGCAGCATACAACAGACATATATTATACACCTTTGTGTTTTTATGTCATAAAAGGAAGGACTTCTTAGTATTGTCGATCGCTTCTTTAATAACCCAAAACATCATTCAATCACATTGCGAGCACTTGAGTGCTTTATATTTGTTGATAAATTAGAGGTAGTTGATTAGGATATGCTTGTTAGAGATTTGCATAAAATCCTAAGATTTAGGGATGAGATAAGTCAGCTCTTAATTATAAGATTAATCCTTTCCTATTTAAGTTGATTGTTTTCTCTAATTTTAATAAAGTGAATAAGAGAATTTTTCTTCTTTCTTCCTCTATAAAATCTACATGGAATCAGAGCCTAAGGCTCGATCATGAATTTTAAGGCTGCCATGGTTGGCTCCAGTTCAACCTCTTCGGATGCTAGCACCGGTGGGACTTCATTGAAGAGAGTTTCTCAGCCACTTCCGACTGTTTCTTTATTTTGAAAATTCTCTTCAAATTAGCATTCACAAATTGAATGGAAAGAATTATCTTGAATGGTCTCAGTCCGTGCGTCTGGTGATTGATGGAAAAGGGAAACTAGGGTACTTAAATGGCGAGGTAAAACCACCAGCCATTAATGATCCAAAACACAAGCAATGGCGTTTAGAGAATTCAATGGTTACTGCATCACTGATCAACTCAATGGATCCTATTGTCGGAAAACCTTTCATGTTTTTACAGACTGCTTGTGATGTTTGGGAAGCAGTTTGGGAAACCTACTCAGATTTGGACAATCATTCACAATTCTACGAAATAAACACTCGTATGTGGAAGACACAATAAGGTAATCGTGAGATAACAACTTATTATGATGATATGAAGGCTGTTTGGTAGGAAGTGGACATGTTTGAGGATGAGTAATGGGAAAATTCTAATGATAGTGCTTGGTACAAAAAGAAAGTTGAAAGAGGCCGGGTATTTATTTTCTTGGCTGGTTTGAACAAAGAACTTGACGAGGTTCGAGGATGTATACTAGGGAAAAAACTTTTGCCAACTATAAGAGAAGTTTTCTCAAAAGTGCGTAGAGAAGAAGCACGGCAGCAAGTGATGTTGAAGAATAACGATGAACCAAAAATATATTGTGAAGGATATGCTCTTGTGGCCCAAGGTACAGACTCAGGGGGAAAGTAGAAGCCCTAGTGTGACCATTGTTGAAAGCCGTGGCACACTCGATAAACTTACTGGAAGTTGCACGGGAAACAAAGAAAAAAAAAAAGCAACGACACCAAGTCAGGGGGAGATGTCCGCTCATTTCAAGCTAGCAACACAGATCCGTGGTAGCAATCATCCTCAGAGGCTCTTCTTTTCACCAAGGAACAGATAGAGCATCTATATAAAATGTTTCAGTCCCAATCTTTAGAAAAGTCTAACCCATCTTGTTCTCTAGCATAGTCAGGTAATTCTTTCATTGCAGCCCTAGCTTATACCAAGTCTCATGGCTCCTGGATATTAGATTCATGAGCTACTGATCATATGACTGACAATTTACAGCTCTTTTCCTCTTATACACCTTGTTCAGGAAAACAAACGATTAAAATTACAAATAGTTCCTTAGCTACTGCTGCTGGAAAAGGAACAGTTACTATTTCTCTTTCTCTAGTTCTTAAGAATGTTTTGCACATTCCACATTTGTCTTATAATCTTTTATCTATCAGTAAATTAACTTTTGATCATAACTATCAAGTTATTTTTCAATCTTTCTATTGTAAATTTTAGGATTTAACCTCGAGGAAGATGATTGGGGTGCTAAAATGGGTGGTGGACTCTACTTCTTTAGTAAGGAATCAACCTACAGAAGGCAAGATCTGCAGACTTGTTTTAATTGTATCTTTATTGTTAATGACAGTAAGATTATGTTATGGCATTATCGATTAGGACATACAAATTTTCAATATTTAAAGCATTTGTTACCTAAGTTATTCATGAATAAAAATCCTTATATTTTTCGCTGTGAATCTTGTGAATTAACTAAACATCATCGGGCTGTTTTCCAATCTCAAACATATAAAAAATCAAAACCATTTACCATGATTCATAGTGATGTCTAGGGTCTTTCTAGAGTGCCAACTTTTTTTGGAAAGCGCTGGTTTATTCTTTTTATTGATGATCATACTAGAGTCACTTGGGTCTTTCTTTTAAAAGAAAAATCTGATGTTGAAACTGAGTTTATAAATTTTTATAATATGGTTCATACATAATTTCAGACACAGATTAGAATTTTTCGAAGTGATAATGGAAACGAGTTTTTTAACAAAGTGTTATGGAATTTTTTTTGTTGAAAAAGGGATTGTTCACCAAAGTTCTTGTAATAATACACCTCAACAGAACAGGGTGGCTGAAAGAAAAAACAGACATGTCTTTGAAGTAGTTAGAGCTATTAGTTTTACGACTAAGGTTCCTAAATACCTTTGGGGAGAAGTAGTGTTAACAGCCACTTATTTGATTAATAGACTGCCTACGAGAATTTTGGACTTTAAAACATCAATTAAAGTTTTAAGTGAATGTTTTCCCACAACTCGACTAACAATTGACATTCCCTTTAAAATTTTTGAAAGTGTGGCTTTTGTTCATAATCATGATCCTAGACTTTCAAAACGTAATTCGAAGGCACATAAATGTATTTTTGTAGGCTATCCTACAAATCAAAGTGGTTATAAATGTTTTGATCCGATTTTGAAAAAAATGTTTGTGTCTGTGGATGTCACATTTTTTTAAGGACAACCATACTACAACAATTTCCATCTTCAGGGGGAGAGCACTAGTGAAGATGATTTTTTATATAATTCTGATTTAACTTTTGAGTTTATTCAAGATGATGAGGTTTCTCATAAACAGTCACTGAAAGAAAATGGGATGGGAAACACAAAATTTATGGAAACAAATGAACTAAATGTCGAAAATATTGAATCTACAACTGAACAACCTTTGGTAATTCCTTCTCAAAATTAGAATACTGAAACAACTAAGATGTGTGCAAAATGGTTTAAAGGTCTTGTATATTCAAATGAACATTTAGTACAAAAAAGAGAACCATCCCACAGCACCATCAAGAATCTAGAGGTTGGATCATGAAGTTCATGATGATTCTTTAGAAATCCCTGAAAATAATCCTTTAGGTAATTATGAGTCAAATTCTTCTAGTCAGCTTGAGCTTCCAATTGCTCTTAGGAAAGGTATTAGGTCTTGTACAAAATATCCTTTGTCAAATTTTATATCTTACAAAAATATTTCTTCATCATATTGTGTTTTTATTTCACAAATGTTCAGTGTGGTTTTTCCTAATAGTGTCCAGGAGGCTCTAAATGTTCTTGAGTGGAAAGAAGCTATTTTTGAGAGATGAGAGCCCTGAAGAAGAATGCTACTTGGGAGAAAGTGGATCTGCTAGATGGGAAGACAATTGTCGGCTGTAAATGGGTGTTTGCTGTGAAGTACAATTCAAATGGATCCTTGTAAAGGTGCAAGGCTAGACTCGTAGCTAAAGGATTCACTAAGACATATGAAGTAGACTTTTCTAAGACTTTCTCTCTAGTGGCAAAGCTAAATATAGTTCGAGTACTCTTGTCTGTTGCAGCTAATCTTGATTGGCCTCGGAATCAGCTGAATATGAAGAATGCTTTTTTTAATGGGGATTTAGAGGAGGAAGCCTATATGGAGCCTCCACTTGGTTTTATTGAGAAATTTGGAACCAAGGTATGTAAGCTAAAAAGGTCTTTTTACGGCCTTAAACAGTTTCCTAGAGCTTGGTTTGAGAGGTTCACAAAGTTTGTTAAAAGCCAAGGATATGATCAAGGACAATATGATCATGCTCTTTTCACAAAGAGATCTATTGAAGATAAAATTTATGTTCTTATTGTCTATGTAGATGATATAATTTTAACTGGAGATGATATAGTAGAAATGAGCAGATTGAAACAAAACCTAGCAAAGGAGTTTGAGATTAAATATTTAGGCCAACTAAAATACTTTCTTGGAATGAAAGTGGCAAGATCAAAGAGGGGCATTGTTATCTCACAACGAAAGTATATTCTTGATCTCCTGAAAGAAACTGGGATGAGTGGTTGCAAACCTTCTAATAGAAGCCAACTCTAAGCTTCGAGAAGTAAAAAATAGCGTTCCAATAGACAATGGGAGATATCAAAGACTAGTTGGAAGACTAATTTACTTGTCACATACTCGTCCAGACATTGTTTTCACTGTAAGCATGGTAAGCCAATTTATACATTCTCCATATGAAGAACATCTTGAAGCTATATACCGAATTCTTCGTTATCTGAAAAGTACACCAAGAAAGGGACTATTCTGAAAAAAAAAATAAGAAGAGGGGAATTGAAGTGTATACTGATGTTGATTGGGCAAGTTCAGTCACTGATAGAAGGTCAAATTCTGGGTACTGTACATTTCTATGGGGCAATTTAGTCACTTAGAAAGGCAAGAAGTAGAATGTTGTTGCTAAAAGTAGTGCTGAGGCTGAATTCAGATCAATGGTGCAAGGAGTATGTAAGATTCTTTGGCTAAAAAGGGTTCTAGAAGAGCTTAAGAGGCCAGTGAGTTTGCCTTATGAAGTTGTATTGTGAAAACAAGGCAGCTATCAGCATTGCTCATAATCCTGTTCTACATGACAGGATGAAACATGTTGAGATTGACATGCACTTTTTAAAAGAAAAGCTGGAAGAAGGAATAATTTGTACTCCATTTGTACCTACCGCGCAGCAAGTTGCAGATGTTTTAACTAAGGGCTTGCTAAGACAGCTGTTTGAACTTCAAGTTAGCAAGTTGGGCATAACAGATATATTTGCACCAACTTGAGGAGGAGTGTTGATAAATTAGAAGTAATTGATTAGGATCTATTGTAAAATCCTAAGATTTAGGGATGAGATAAGTCAGTTCCTAATTATAGGATTAAGCATTTCCTATTTAAGTTGATTGTTTTCTCTAATTTTAATGAAGTGAATAAGAGAATTTTTCTTCTTTCTTCCTCTGTAAAATCTACAGTATTAAAGAACTTTTCAGGCATAGTAGGTTAGTGTCCATCCTTAAAGTCACTTAATTGGTAACATTGTCCTCTGAATGGTGAAAGAAAACTCATCCTATTGGTGTAGCCACAATTAACCAAGTAATAATAATCTAATAACAAAAATAAAGTATCATCATATCAAAAGGCAAACATAAATTTTACAGTTTTGCATCTAAAGATAGTTTTAGCTAGCTGAATATTACCATGAGGAACTTTTAAACCATTTGTTTTAGACACAACATCTTTGAGCACGTACATATTGTGAGACGAACCTTCCCATCTCAGTAAGACATAAATAAATTGCATATCTTGTGAACAAACCCCTAAGACATTCGTTGCAATTTCATTTTTCCTAGTTCTATATTTTGGTTTATCGGCCTCTGTAACATGAAGCTTTATATATGTACCATCTAATGCTCCTAAGCAATTCTACATTATAAGAACAATATGAAAAAATTTGTAAGTCAATGTACACAATTGTATAAGTGAGCGATATGTATGGAAATGACATGACACGTACCTTAAACTATTTCCATGTTGGGTCGGTTGAACTCGCTATCACCGGCTTAGGTTTTTTCTAAAATTATTTTTGACATCTAATCATTGCCTTTAAACACTCATGGAAGCATTTACTAATTGTTCGCCCTAATCTTTTAAAATGAAAACCAACCACCTGATTTTTAAAATGGTTTGCTAAAATATATAGAAACATTACAAGCATCTCCTCAAGTGTCACATGTCTACTACCAACCAAACCCCTTTTCTCATGAAGAAGCTTCATAATTTGCTAAATGTTTGTCTATCAAATCTTAATTGCGACAAGCATTTAATATCAATTTCAAAAACCAAGTGATACAAAAAGCTCAACTATTGATAAAGTCTATAGTATGACTTGGGACTTTTCAATCTTCGTTCATAAGTCAAGCAAAGATAGGCACACATAGTAGCACACACAGCCATAATTATTTGCAACATCGTCAACAAACTTTGTATAACTACCAAGACTCTCTTCTTTCTTGCTAACAAATGAGTCATTCCTATATTTCAACATCGTAGATCAAGCCAATCAATAATAATGAACTCACAGTGTTAAAATGCAGTAATCTTGGAATCGAAAAAAGTGTTAAAAGAATAACTAGCTATGTATTATTTATTATTTATTCTTTTAATCTTTTTCACTTGGCTATAATAATTTATTAAATTTACATTTATATTGCAGCATATGCTAATGGTGGACTATAATCATGCTACAAACATAATCATTTTTCCCCATTCTTTTTGCACATGCATATCGTTTCTTGTTCAAAATATTGTTATTATTTTTAGTCATCACTCACATCTTATTAGAGTGAAATTAAAGCACCAATGTAATGTATGCAGTCATTGAATTCTAAACAAAATTGAACTAGACTCGAGACATTTGGCAATTGGTATATCCATTAATATTATAATGGGTCAGCAGAAAGTCAGAGGAACATAGTTTTTGGATCAAGCCAATTAAGCCAAGTCAACGGTTAAAACAAATTCTATGGAAAAAATTCAGCTGAAAAATCATATTGTGCTTTGTCCTTGCATCCATGAGTATGGTAAAATTCAAGAGATCACACAACAGACTGGATACTTATTTTATTCCAAAAACAAAAAACAAGTTTCAAGAACTTATCACAGCACACTAGCATCTCACAATAACGACAGCAGCAACAAGGTAACAATAACAACAACAGCAATAAGGTAAAGAAGCCGTCACACAAGCAACTAATCAAAAAATACATGCACAGACTAAACTATTTAAGGTTCAAATAGAACACAAACGTATAATAATTGAAGAAAAGAGTAATAAAAAAGAACAAGAAAAAAGATGAAAATTTTTATAAGATATGAAAAAAGGAAAAATGAATCATTTACTTGTCCGGAGATACAAGACCAACACCGGTACAGGCGAATAGTGACTGAGAAGTGGTGAGATCACCAGCGACTGGTGGAGAACAGCTGCAGTAGCATGTGAGTGTGGCCTTAGGGATTTCACGAGGACATGAGTTTTTCATTTTTTTGGAAGAATTTTGGGCTTTTTATATTTTGCATTAATTTAAGGGATAAAATTGGAATTATAAAAATTTATTATGGGCAATTTCGTCTCTTCAGTGTTAGGGGTTCTGATTCCCAAACCCCCTCAAGGGAATCAGAACCCCATTTTTCATTCCCAAATTGTTGTGGAATCCGTTAATCCCATTCCCATTCCCATTCCAGATGCTATTTTAAAAAGTAAACAAAGGAAGGAAACCGATTCCAATTCCTTGATTCCCATTGCTGTGAAATAAACACAACATTAATGTATTGCAATAGTAATATTATATAGTCTAATGCAAATCAATTTTTTGCCAAACATTGGATTGCATTAATTTAATACAATACAAAATTATAATATAGTAGAATGCTGGGTGCCAAACATACCCTTTGTTAATTATTGTCCTTAGTATGATTTGTATGTACGACACAGTGCAGAAGTGATACTAGATGTCATTCGAGCGTACGGTATTGAAATTCAAGAAAGAATAGTCAAAGGGAGAAAACGTCGAACTAACGACAAACATAAACCCAAAAGGAAATAATTTGAAATATTGTTGATGAAAAGCTTAGTATTAAAATAAAATAAGATAATAAGCCTATCTATATTAATAGCTAACTTTACCCTAATTCTTCTTAAATAAGAGAAATTATCTAAAATCCTAATAATACTGGAATTACAAATATGACTCAAATAAGCTTACTAAAATAAGACAAATTCTTAAAAAATACTAAATATTAAATTGATTCAAAATCTAGAATTCCTAATTTGTTCTACCCTATATGCTTCCTACATCAGTACATCAATACATAATAATAATAATAATAAGATAAAACTGAAGATGAAACTAAAATAATGATAAATCTGAAAATAATAATAATAATGTCAATAATATTAATTAAAATAATAATAATAATAATAATAATAATAATAATAACAGTAATTAATAATAATTAAAACAATGAAGCTAATAAACGTTAATAATAACAATGATGATGATGATGTTATTGCTGGTGTTGTTGTTGGTGTTGTTGTTGTTGTTGCTAAATAATAAAGGACCTAAGTGTAAATAATACAAAATTTCTAGGTATTTTCATAAATTTGTAGGGACCAAAATGTAAAAATGATTAAACTTGATTGAGGGTAATTTTGGGATTATAAAAATTTAATGGGGGTAAAATGGGTAGTTTTAGGAATCGAAATTTGATTTCCAACCTCCCCTTGGGAATGAAATCTATAGGAATGATTATCTAATTTGTGGCCTCGCACGATTCCGATTCCTATTCCCACTCTCACTTTTGTGAAGTAAATGTTGTTAATGATTCCAATTTCGGATTTCGATTCCCCAATCTAGGAAGTAAACACACCCTTAGCATGCGATGTCCTTAAATTAAGAATAAGCAAAGAATGATGATGACAACATTAGAAGATTACATAATCATGATATGTTGTAAAATGTTCAACAAGGAATTCAGAAAATAGATTACAAATACATTTCATAAATAAAACTATAAAAAATGCAGAGAGAAACTGAATATGCAAATCATATAGATCGATAACTTCTCAAATGACAAATATCCCTATGTGTTGCTGGCAAATACCACTATTTTTTATTTTGGATCTTCCAACCGCAATGCAATTTCGTGCACTGAAATGTTTGCTCAAATGTTTTGCTCTGTTTAGGCCGACCTTTAATTAGCCCAATTCTCCCACTCTAGACATTTGGCGCAAATGCAATTGGGCAAGGAATATACATGCAGAAGGCAAATGATAATAATAAAAGGCACAATTTTTTTGGCCAGGAATATATATGCAGAAGCAGAAGGCAAATGATAATAATAAAAGGCACAATTATTTTTGGCCAGGAATATATATGCAGAAGCATAAGGCAAATGATAATAATAAAATATGTAATTGTTCAGCCCAACATCTAAGTAGATATTGTTCGTTTTGGGTACATAGCTCATCATGATTTTGTTATTAGGTATTACTATCCAAAACATATCTACTTAGCTAAGAGAACTTATGGCTTATAAAATAGTTCAGAGCTAACGATGTGCAATGTTACACACTTCTCTTCTTGAGAACCTCACATCCTTTAAGGGTTATCGAAAATAGAACGGAATGAAACCATATTGTAAATATATCCATCCATACAGCGGTCACGAGTCGACTATTATACCAATTTTAATAATCCGTGTCCAACAACTAAGTAAATATTATCCACTTTGAGCACATAACCTGTCATAATTTTGCTATGAGTTGGACTATTGGCACCCCTCTAATCTTCTCATAAACCTTTTCCTAATAATTTTTATTTAATTCCAAAACATCCTTTTTTTCTTTTAAATACACTCTTTTATTTTTTTAATTTAATTTTTTTATTGTTAAAACTCAAAGTAGTATTATGTTAATTTTCTTATGTTATCCTACATATAAATTAAAAAATTTTCTGGGCAACTGATTTTTGAATGTCAGTCATTAAGTTAAATTACATATATTTTAAATTATAATTTGAAAGCAATCTTAAATTTTAAAGTTCTTAGTTAGCAAGGTTAGATAAAAGTGCCAAGTAGAAAACAAAAAGAAAAAAAATGAATTGATTATTAATGCAAGTAATTTATTGGAAAATTTTCAAGTGTGTTTAATTCTTATTTGCCCTTAAATGGAATTTTATTTAAAGTGGGGTTTTATAAGGATAATAAAAGAGTGCAACTCTTTTGTTATTGGATTTTACAACCCAAAACACATCTCATTAGGAGAGTCAATGGCTTATAAACTAGTCTAAGTTCTCACTAACAATGTGTAATGTTACTTACTTCCCCTTTTGAGGACCTTAAATTCTCGTGAGGGTCATCGGAAACAAAATGGAACGAAACCATATAAATGGGGTTGCGAGTCAATTCTGATACCAATTGTAACTGCCTAGACCCAACAACCAAGTATATATTATCTCCTTTGGGCACACAATCTCAAAATACATCTATTTAATTAGGACAACGCATAGCTTACAAACTAGTCCAAAAACTCTGTTATTAGGAACGTGGGATGTTAGACAAAAAGTTAAAATGAGAAAACACAATTAACCGTGTTATATGTAGTATAGCCTGTAACCATCATGCAATAACAAGATAACATCAAAAGTCAAACAATAGTAAAAGTTGATAAGGTCTGTAAAATCGTAATAAAAAGAAATTCTATATAAGGGGTTCAAGTCAAAAGACAATAAACTAATTCCTTTTATATGCTTCTTGGCTCTGCCTGTGTCTCTGCCTCACTGTAATTTGGTTCACAAGGCCCATTTGATATCCTTAGTTGTTCAGGTACAATTCTTCACAAGATTCTTTCGTAATAAGTTTGGTTAATATTTATTCAAAGTGGTATCTTTATTCTCTCTTCTTTCAGCATTTTTATGGGCATGTTTTCATCATGATGAACTTGCCTGATTGTACACTGTGAGCTTAAATACATGAAGTGTTATGTTGGATCATCATACTCTTACTGGTTTTGATAGATGTAAAGCATTTTTCTTTTAGTTTTTATCAGAAGTTTGTGTATACATGTACTTTGAGTGTATGTATAGAATTGAAACATTGACAAAAAGGATATATAATGGTCAAATTGTACTTTATGTATACCTTATACCCATGCATGTATGTGTATAATATGTATTCATGTTATATGTCGCTACATATTTTGGTAATAATTTTAAACAAGTGGTATGTTTTGTTGTGATCTTGAAAAAATTTTCTTGTGCTATCTAGCTTAGTCGACTCCAGTGTCATATATTGTCTATTTATGATAGAAATGTAAAATTTATGAGTCCCCTAATGAATTATCACCTATTATCTAAAATTATTTGCTAATACAATCCAAATATTGCTTTAAGTTTCTTGAATTTAGTTATTCATATCATATAAGTAGCATCTAGGTTTGAATTAATTGAAAAGTTTATTAATATCTACGTTCCCAAGTTCAAATGGCAGCTGAACTTGTTAATTTGAATGAGTTCCAAGAATTGGCAAGGCTAGCCCTTCTAAAAAGGTCTTATGATTTCTACTCCATTGAAGCAGAAGACCAACATACCTTGAAAGAGAATGTGGAAGTTTTTCATAGAATTACATATGTCAAATGAGATTCACTATGTAATCTTTGAATTATAAACAACACTTAGCCCATGAGTTTTTATGATTTCTTAGGTTTTAGCCAAGAATTCTTGTTGATTTTAGCAGAATAAAATTATCAACTATTATACTTGGTTACAACATCTCAACTCGACTATTATACTTGGTTACAACATCTCAACTCCCATTATCATTGCTGTAACGCCTATGCATAAACTTGCAAACCATAAAGGTCTTCTTTCTTCTTCAAGATTTCATCATTAAGAATTTGCCATAATTCTAAAATTACATGTTTGTATGTATTCCAAGAGAGCTAGCCACAGCCGGAGCAGCAGCTTCATATAACACTATAGTTGTTTTATCTTTTACCTCTAGCTGCACCATATAGGAGGTTGCTGCCAGCTGCAATGCTATTCGCTTCTATCAATTATATGTAATTGGCTTGTCTTGAGCTCTTTATTTTTAATTAGCAAACTGCTACATCTTTGAGCAATAACAATTTTCTTCTTTCTTGTTAGTAGGTATACAAGAAACGAGATATAGCAGCTACTCTAGTACAGAGAGCTTAAATGAATGGCTTTAAGGTTTCATTAGATACCCAAGACTTGGTAGAAGGGAATATAAAGAACACTATTGTCTCTTTTTCTTGGTTTATATATTCCAACTACCAAAAATATGATTGCATTTAAAGTTTGGTAAAATAATTAATAGGATGGAGATATGACACAAATCTTTGTATTGTAGCATCATAAGAAAGATACAGTGCCCTTTATCTTTTAATTAGGCACATTAAACAATTTCTTTTGAACCTCAGTCAACAACTGCTACAGAATAATTGCACCACAGTTGAAGAATTTGGAAGGTCTTTTATTAACCAAAGTCAGCTCTGTGAGTGTAACTGTTTCATTTACTCATTTTTGTGTATTTTAAGTTCTTAACCTGCATTCACTTTTGTTGCTTGTTTATATTTATAGACTATATCCATAGTCTTTTACATTAGCTTTTGCAGGATACAGGTTCAAATTTGGAAGCTTATACTAGGGAGACAATAGATGTTTCTTTGAGTCGGAAGGTAGAGATCAGTGAAGTCTTCCTTTCACCTTTTATATATGCTTCTAGAATATCTCTCAACTTAAAATTTGCTCAGGCTATTTCTTTTCCTTGCCCGAAAAATATAGCAAGAAAAAGAAATGTCAAGTATACATCTATGTATGAACAAATAGATCATGGAAACTATAGTGCTTAAAAAGTCATCTCAATACTCTTTCTAAAGTTTGAATCTAAAGATTATTACATGTTTTTACAGGATATAGAATGGCTAAGATCTATTATAAACTTACCAATTTTGATCATGGTGGCACTTGTGAAGATGGTAAGATCATAGCTCTATCTGATGATAAGAGTATCTCTTTGTTTTGTTTTCCTTGCAATAAAGATTGAAAGTGGATCTTTTCTACTTTTACAATGTAAGACTCTCTGCTAGTTCATCTATGTGGTGATTGGTAGCATGGAATTAGAGATTTAGAAATAAAATTAGTAAAGTTGGAGAGGCCAGTCCAATTATTCTTAAGAATTATTTTCTTTTCATGATATCCTCTCCTACCACATCATTATCTCTCTTTTTGTTATGAATTTCAACACAAATATTTTCATTTTTTTCATTTTGGTGTTCATATCAAAGATTCTTTGTTAATTGCTTGATTTCTAAAATTTTCAGCAATAAAAGCTGTGGAAGTAGTTGTTGCTGGGACTATTGTCTCCAATCTAAGAGCTCAATGTTAGATTATAATTCTGCCACTATTTCTGCTCTGGAAGATGTGGCTATAAATTTCACACCACTATTAACATTCTCATTGTGAGAATCTAATGATTGAAAATACATATCAGCTTAATTTGACTTATGTTGATTAGTAGAATGCATTCTAAACATTTTCTAAAGCTGTAAATGGATGTCCAAACAGACAACATGGCTACTGCAATTGAATTTAACTTGAAGGGTTAAAAAAATCATGTTATTAAGGATTACAAAATTCTCCAAATTAATATGTCTGAGTTTTAATTTAATTCGCATGGAGAAATTTTTGGAAACAGTACATGAAAATCTGTCAGGTGCTCCTGAAAAATGCTAATGCATTATTTTTACTTGCTTTCTTACATGCAGACATTGGAACTTGCAGAGTTCATGTACTGATGATGGAGATCTTGTAATAATTTATTTTTATATAACTAGCTTGCTGCAGAAATGATCTAGCATTTTCGAGTATGAATGGTGTCCACTGGCAAGTTTGGGTTGTACACTAGATTTTTCAGAAGGAAATCATACCCAATACAGTTTATACTTGTGAACCCTGGGCTTGCAGGTGGTTCATGCTATTAAAGAAAGAGTAAATGGAGGAGTGCAACGAGGAACAGCACGGATGTTTTCACTTTTCAAGGCATTGGCCCTCGATGCACAAGTTGTACTTGTAAGCTTTACACAACTTAACCTTTTAGACTTTAGTTATGTTGAGACGTTGGAGCAGCACCTTCTTTTTCTCTGTTGTTAGCAGTTGATGCCAAGATCATAAAAGTAACATAGAAACTTATGTTATCTTCAATTTCTTTGATGCAACACTGTGTTGACCTATATGGTCATACGGTATTTTGATTTTGATGATAATAAATTACATGTCATGGGTAAAATAGAAAATGCATATATTTCACAATCTCACTAGCTCTTGAAGGACAAGAATCATTCATGTGAGATCAAGTTCAATGTATAAAACTTATCAAATCAAGATCAAATGTCAAAGGTACTAGCTTAGGTGATTTCTTTTGTCATATCTCTTGTAAAGCTAGTATGATTAAATGTATGCATGATTAAGTATTTAAAAGCTCAAGTTATCTTTCATGACATTTTGAATTTTCCATTATTTTCATACTATAAAGGTTTTATATTTAAAGGAAAAGTGATTTTATGAAAATGAGTGTTTTTATGTCTTATGGATCACATTGAAAAGAGTTGAGTTTTGGAATCCATAAGTATGAATTTTAAATTCTGGAAATTGACCTATTTGAAAGGTTTTATAAAGTTTCTGGCCGTAATACAATTTCTAAAGGTTTTGGGTCAAAACTATAATTTTAAAAAGTTTTCACTGTAACGGTACTATAGCGATCACTATACCAAGCGACTAACCGCTTCCCATCAAGCGGCTAACCGACTGCATTCTGATTTTTGAAAATCAAGTCTAGAAAGATAGCAGCTAGCTGGTTGATTTTGAGCGGCTAACCGACTACGTGTAAATTTTGAATATTCTCTCTAACAGTAACTTAAGCGACTAACTGACTAAGGCAAGCGGCTAACCGGCTATTTGTCAGAAATGTCTCTAACTGCTAGTTTTCTTGTTTAAACTATATAAATTCAAACCAAACTCGTTTTTAAGAACTTCTTGAATCTTATTTGAGCTAAAACTAGTCAATACAACTTACCTTGAGCTTCCATTTTGCTAATCATCATATATTGAGTTATCATTGAGCTATATTTTGTATATCCTCTCTAAAAAGAGTTCTTTGTGTAATCCTTCAAATTCACTATCAAATTTGTTGGTGTATAAGTATGAGAAACACTTGGGTGAATAGATTGGGTGATAATCTCTTGTTATAAAGGTTTATGATACCTTGGAAGTCAATTGTAAGAACTTGAAGCCTTGGATAGTGAAATCTTCAAGCGTGGTTTGCTTGGAGGCGTGAACGTAGGCAAGGTTTGCCGAACCGCATAAAAATATCGTGTTTGTTTTCTCTATCCTTAACTCTTTACGTTTACTTGTTGTAAAAATTATTATTGTTATTGGTTGCGGTAGTGGTTGATATTGAATTGTGGTGTTGCTATTGAAGAAATTTTTAAATCCCAATTCGCCCTCTCTTGGGTTGCCTAGCTAGAATTTCAATATGTAATATGTTACTCCAGATTGGAAGGAATGTAATCTATGGCCTGGCTCCAAAAGTGGAATATAGGTAAAGATGCGTCATTGAATGCTGAAGGATGAGTTTGAGCTCACCATGGCTCTTACTGGCTGTCCTAGTGTGAAGCATATCGCTAGGAATCATGTGAAAACTGAGTGTGAGAGGCTCCATTCCACGTTCATATTATTTTTTGATGGAGACATAACCTATTATCCCATATGTTTGGGTGAATCAAACCATAAGCAATCATAACAACTAATAAAAGTTCGAAGTGTTGTTATGGTTCCTTATAGAATGCTTTTGTCCATATATATTTAGGGGATCAGTTTGGGAGTGCTTGCTTTCTTTCTTTCTTTCTTTCTAGACTGATTCAAAAAATAAAACAATTTGTGTTTGGCTTTCAATTTAAAGAGTACTTTTAAGGTGATTTTAGTTTTTTATTAGTAATCAAAATGTTGTATTTTTTTATTCTTCTGACTCTGTTACTATACTTACTAAATTGTCGAATAGCATTTAGGAGAAAAGCAGAGGGACTTGATATTAAAGACTCCAATCACTGGTTTTATTTTCTTTACACCTCTTATAACGGAGGAGAACAACTACGGATTTGCAAATTTTTCACTGTAATAGCTGATGTATTATTATCAACAACCTCATTTTTTTTACTAAACCCATATTCAAAATTATGTGAGAATCAAAACAAGTAAAGAAGTTGTGGAATATACACTTCGATGATTTGTATAGGTATTTTGACAAATCGAAGTTAATTGTAAAACTCATTTATTTCATATTGAGTGAGTGTTGGGAAGCACTTAGGTGAAGAAGTTGTGGTATATACACCTTGGATGATTTGTAACGTATATTGACAACTTGAGGACAATATTCATATTTTACAAGTTAACTAATAGAATAGTGAATGATACATTCTGATAGTTAAAACTTAAAAGTAGTAAAATATAATTTTTTTTTTGTTTAGTTAATAAGTGAAAATACTATACTTTAATAAATATTATAATCATTTTTTATTTCAACACGGTTTGAGTAGTAAAAGGACAATAACAATAAAAGAAAATCACAAGAGCGCATTTCATTAATCTTAACCAACAATAAGAAATGTCAATTTGGAAAAGGGAATAACTGATGAAGATGACGATGCGCCATCACTCTTTATTCCCAAAAAATTGTTACATATAAAAAGTGATTCATGGGACGGCAGGTTCGAAGAGGAGGCAAGTGCTCGCCATCATTGCCGTTTGGAATAGCTATTGAAAATGAACTTTTAAATAAAGCTTTTACTTGGAGGATATTTACCGAAAAATTTTAATTGTTTGCTGGTTAAGGGGAGTGTTTTACACATAGGATCTAACCTGTATGAAAATGAAAAGCTAACCACACAAGATATACGAAGAATTCTTTTACAGTCCCACAAATCAGGCGCAATCAGTTATTTCTTTTTCTGTGCTTTGAAATACATAATAGAGAAGATAATCAAACTTGTACTTCAACTAAGCTCCGATCAAATGTAGCAAAGTAGCTGCTAGTTGTATTAATAGCATACAGACTTAATGTGGAAGAAATTAGAGTACCTTGAATCCATTTTATTAATATGGTAGCTAAACTAGCCCTAAAACTATTTCACATACAGTTCATGGACTTGAGATATCTGGAACTGAACGGTCAGACCAAAATGAGCCATAAGAAGCCAGACATGAGTGAGAAGCTCTCCTCCTCCTTTCAGCTGCTGAGCATGCTGACTTCCTCTGGTCTGACTTGCAGCATAAGTTAACATTTCCAACCAAACATCTCTAATCATCTTCCATCTCTGTTTTGTATCTGAAATTTCATTCAACGCCGATGCAAGACTGCATGCATCAAACAACACAGATTTGCTTCTGTCTCCTTTCACTTTGATGGGCGGGACGTCAGTTTTCACTTTGAGTAACATTTTGCAAGCTTGAATTCTTCTTTCCCTTCTCTGATAATCAATTCTGGACATTCGTTCTTCAAAAATCCTCCTGGCTTCTTGACAAGTGTCTCGAAATCTGATATGGCCTATCCCAACCGGCAACAAGAAAGGATATAGAATTTGAAGATACATAATATATCGTGACAGAAGCTTGCTCAATCTTCGATTGATGTCATCTGAATTGCTGTCCCAAGTGGGAGAATAATAGCAAAGTTCAGTTGCAATGTGCCAGATGAGGATGATTTGGTCAAAATCGGCCTCCATACTCCATCCAATTCGAGAAGAGAGTTTATACTTGTCAAGAGCATGGCTTCCTCGGCTGTTCTTAAATTGAGCGTTGCTTTCTCTGCTGTTCTTACTGACTTGTTTGAAGATCGCCTTTTTCAAATATTCAGGCACTTCCTTGGAAGCTTTGTAACAGTGCTTTTCCCACAGTTCATCCATATGCAAGGGCTTCAGAATCATGAAGAGAGGTTTCTCCTCCAGGCAAAGAGATGTGAGAGTGTATTGGCCCATGGAATTTGACCATCTTGGTAACTTAGCCACTTTCCAAAAATCAGTGGCTTTTAATAAAATTTTAGTTTTCTCATGCTTTATGAGCCACACCCTGGACTGGTCTGAGAGAAGTAGCAGAAAAGCAGCATAAATTTCTAGAACAATTGCTACAAGCAGCAACAGGAAGGTTATCGAGAGGTTCACCTTGAGATATTTCTGCTTGTCAACAAATGAGAAAAAGACCAACACAAGGCAGGTGAGAGAGGTAGTGATAGCACGTCGAGCAAGACCCCAACGAGTATAAACCAATTTCGCCTTGGTGTATAGCAAATCATAACTGAATCCTAGTTCGATTGCAATGACATTAAAAGCATCTTCGTGAGACAATTTCTGGAATAAAGATTGACTAGCTTCACGTTCTTGGAAGCTGAGGATGAGATCTGCAAACAAACACTTGAATATCTGAAACATGGCCTGAGCTTTGACTATGTTGGCATCAGAAGTGGGGTCTGTTCCAGGTGTAGATACATCTATTTCAACCCGAGTTTCTTTCACCTCTTTTACCTCAACAATAAACCCCTCCGCATGTTTCAGACTATACTCACTCATGAATTTAGCATAGTTGGGACCAGGCTCAGGAGGAGTAAGCATATAGTTCCTAAGTTGATCTCTGCTGGCCAACCAAAGAGTCCATGTCCTCTCTCCATACTTAATACACCCAACCAAAATCATTGGCATGGTCAGAATAGAAATATGGGAGCCATTCCATGCCATGAGAAAGATGTACATTGTTGTCACTGTTTGGACAACTAGTTGCAAAGCATGCCTTAAGTATAACTCATTGTCTTCTAAAGAGTAGGCAGTAATAGTGTCGGGGCCACCCAAGTGCAACAGAAAAAATGGTGCCCAAAATGCAGCAAGCTCACTGTTGTCGCCAAGAGAACCTTTATCCTCGTAGACTTCTCCTAAATTATTTAAGAGTACGCCTAGAGCCATTGTAGCTACAGAATCTGCCAGCAAGTAGGCGGACCAGACTACACATTTAATCTTAAGACTGGACTTATACTTCCTGCGGTTGCCCAGAAAGATTAGAACTAATTGTGCAGTGAGGCTGAGGAAAATTAGTGCTCTCAGCTCCCATTCTTTCCACAATTCTCTTATGCTTTTAGGAACCAATTCCATCGTGAACCTCCTCCTTCGCATCAGAATCAAACCACTAACAACTGAACCAAGTGCACGACAAATATATAAAATTTGCTCAGTTGCATACATTTATTAAATTCACGTCAAGTCATACTTAAAGATTTGCCGAAAATTAATAACTATAATGGTCAATGCACGGTTTAAACCAGTTTCATACCTGTGCTTATCATTGGAGATATTTCAGTTCTAGTTATTCCGCATATGTTTTAAACCACACAGTCTTCAACGGAATCTACAAAACAATTAAAGGCTATTACCATAACCAATCAACACATCTTTTTATTCTATAATTAACAACTAACCGGTTATCTCTTTCTTTCTTTTTTTTTTTAAATTATTAACACAGAGTTTAATTTGTAAATCCATTCAAATTCATAAAAGGGAAAGAGAAAATTATTTCATCATAAAATTTATCTCTCATAATCAACATAGTTTGTAAAATATTCATCAACTCATAATACTTTCTCTTTTTGATCAGTGATCTCTCATCCATTAATCTATATTGGTACATTCACATCTTGGGCATGTTATATCTGCAAAACATTCACATATCTGCAAAAAACATCAATGAAGTTCTATATTTCGAAGGCTTAAAAATCCTGCTTCTTAATATGGTTATAAAAATGGAAAAATAACTTTGATGTCAACATCTTAGATTACATGCAATAGCTTGTTTTAATTATTTACACATACGTACTTATAAATGTACATAAATGTCTAAGGAAAGAGAAAGAAGTAATTAATAAAAAAGCTCACACTCAAGCATCGAACATGATGACAATTTCACCAACTTTCGGTCGCCTGCCGAAGGCATCTCTCCCACTCCCAGCGGTCTTGGAATGTGATGCAGAAGTAGAAGCAGAATCAGGAGCATGAATGTGTTGCATGAATACGATCAACTAAGTGGTCTCTGCAGACGCATATATACTTGGTACTAATTAAGGGTAAGGGTAATAAAGACAATTCTGGCAAGAATTGAGCTAATTTTGTAAGAATTTTATGGGAGAGTGAGTTATTCTTTAATTGTCAATTATTCATACATCCACCGACAGTCAAGCGGCCAAGGCATCATCAATATTATTAGTATTATTATTATTTTTAGATTTTATGGAACCGTATTCTTTGAGTTACCAATCAGTCCGTCAAAATGGAACATAGTTTCTTGGAATCGAAGTCTTGAATCTTTTGCTTCCCCGATAATTTAGGTATAATTCAATCTAACATCAACAGACATTGATATCATTTAGAACGAACCGATTTAAGTAATGTTTTTGGATTATCCATGAGACAGCCAACACCGTTAGATACTTAGATTGAATAGATCCAATGATTAAAAACAAAATGAGTTTTCGTTTATTCTTCAGTTCTGCTTCCTCAACATTAAAGTTGACATTTGTCACAGTTCCTGGTTATTATACTAAATTAAGAGAGCCTCCAACTTGGTTCAAGTTTTTCAAACATGCAAGGGTAAATGCCATCATCACCCTTTCTTGTCCGAGGATAAGTTAATTTCTCATCTCCTTTTGGCATGTAATTTACTGAAGTTACATAATTCAGCACATGACTTGGGTTGATTAGCTTTCCCATCCCTTTTGGTAAATTTTTTGGATCGGCGCACCAACTGAGGTATAGAGTTTGTAAATTATATACTTGGCAGTGTCGTTAGGGTACACCAAATTTAAAACCTTACTAATAATATAAATAAATAGTATAGAGCAAGTAAGAATCGATCCCACGAAGCTATGTTAGTTTTATTTATTATCAACTCTAAAACAAAGACTAAATAATAATGATAATAATAATAATACCAACTATAATAAAAGGGGGTTTAATGAATTTTTAACTAAATTGCAAGAAAAAAATAAATTATAACTACGAAAATAATAATTTAATAAAAACTCTAATTAAAGGAGAAATAAATAATAATAATGAAAACTTTGGTCAAAGGGCCATTCCCTACCACCAAACATGTTCATTATGTTAATTTTATCATCAATTTTCATTAAAACTATCAACCATAGACAACAATATGCTCTGTTAATCTCTATTTTTTCTTACTGAGTCGTTAGGCAAAACAAGCTCTTCACCTAATCTCTTACCATTAAATAATTTAAAACAAGCTCTCTAAATTTAAGATAATTGAAGCATTAAGCAGAGAAAGATATTAGATTGATATAAGCAATAAACACATAAGCTCAGATTATTTAATCTAGGTTATGTTCTCCAATTGAAATCATTGATTCCAATCAGCTACTAATTGATTAAAATATCAAGATAATTATGGATCAAGAATTTTAATCTAGCAATAGAATTTATTTAAACCCTATCTAATTGGCCACTCAAATAAAACAAGAGTAAAATTTTAAACATGAATAACAGAAGAACATAAACAATCTCAATTAAATAAATTAAATATTAATCATAGAATATGTTTGAAGTTTTGAATTCATCCTCAACCAAATAAAAAATTTAACCTAACATAATTGAATTAGGAATAAAAGAGTTGATAAAACCAGTCATAAGATTAGTCCAAACTGCTAGCTGCTTCTCCAAATTAATTATTTTCGGCTTCTCTCTTTTTATTTTCTTCCTGCAGCGGCTGCACCTTCTCTCGGGTTTGGGGTTGTGTGCGGCTCTTATTCGGCTCTTTTATATTAACAATGCTAGCCGAACTCTCCCTTTATTCCTAAGCCAACAAGAATTTTTTAAAGCAAAAGTCCATCACGTGCTTGCATGCCAATTAGGACTTCCATTTTTTTTTTTTTTTTGCTTGCATGCCAATTAGGATTTCCATCTTTTTTTTTTTTTTTGGTTTATTGCCATGCACATGCAATTTATTTCTTATATTGTAAGTCATGCATGCATATTCGGCCAATTCTAATTTGAAACAATTGATTTGCTTTCCATAATTGCCATGTCAAAATATTTGCTTCTTTAATTAATCATAATACGTGCCGAGCTTACCATATTTACTTGTCAATTAATTCTCTAATGCTCCCCACGTGATTGTATGCATGATAATTAAATCTTCCTTGATTTCTTTTCTTATTTCTTTTTCCTTCTGATTCTTTTGAGCAAATTTCTTTCTAAATGTTCCGATTTAATTTCTCTTTAATCCTAGAATATACTTAAAATAACAAAATATGAAAATTAAGATTAAAAATTAACATAATAAAATATAATTTAATAAAATAACTAAAGAAAGATTAACTAAAATAATTATAATATTTAATACCAAAACAAAAGAAAGATAGAGAATCAATAATAAAAATTTAGAGAAAATATGCGCTTATCAATACCTCACATAATGCCTCGGGTAATATTCCTATCTGTCGGGAAATACTAAAAGGGACAAATCAAAGTATGGGTGCGGTCCGGGCAAAACCCGGACTGTACATACTAAAAAATCGGGCCCAGGTATTGAAATTCAATACCCGAGTGTTTTCAGGTTCGGGTCTGGGCAAGGTACCAAAAACCCAGAATCCTGACCGTGCCCGGTTTATTAATAAGTTAAAAAAAAAACAAACAAAACCCAAACGAACCCTAATTCCTAAAGTGCCAAACACAACACACACACTCAACTCTCAACAATAGAAGTCACCGCAAAGCGCAAACACACACTCAACTCTCAACAGAAGCTGCCGCGCCTCCAACCCTCCATCACTCCAAGCCAACAGCAGCCACCACTCACCGTCGGGCGTCGACATCATCTCTCCTCAGTTGCTGACTCGTTGGCCTTGGTGCAACTTCGCTGAGTTCGCTCCACTCAGTTGCTGACTCGTCGGCATCACGCGGCTTTGCTCTCCATCACGCAGCGTCACTGTATCTACTCTCCATGACACAGCAGTCGCAGCATCATCTCCATCTTCGTCGCTGTATCCACTCTCCAGCGGGTGTTGTAAATGGTTGTGACATATTTAAAAAAATGATGAAATTATTATTATTATTTGGTGTTATATTGTTATATATATGCTTCGAATTTTTTTTTGGATGCTAATATGCTATGGCCGATTATTTTTTATAATAATAAATATATGTAATACAATAATTGGGGCTGATTTCTTTAATTGAATATGCAATGTATGCTACTGCCCAATGCCCCTTGTGCATGAAATTTTTCTTTTGTTTTTTTTTTCCCTCTTAACTAGTTGTTACAGAGTTACTTGTGTATGAACAAAATTGTGGCAGCTTTGAATCATGCGGGCTGGAAAGCCCGGCTCAAAAACTCGTGCCCGAGAGGTGCCGGGTTTGGTCCGGCCCGCTTGTAGAAAACCTGTGCTTAAACCCGGATCCAGGTAGTCATTTTAGGCAACCGAGCCGGTCCCGGATAGTACTAAACCCGGACCGAACCCGGGGTTTTGACATCCCTAAATCAAAGAATCTCAAAAGTATCATTTTTCCCTATCTCCAATGGGACGCACGCGTATGGCCCTTAAAGGATGTGAATTATGAATCGTTTCCAAAATCTTCCATCATCCATCAGACATCCTAAAATTAAGTCGATAAGATTGGTGATTTTTAGCATAGACACTCATAATTTTATTTCCAAAATCTAATTGTAAGTTGCAATTCTTTTTTTTTTAATTTAATAAATTTGTCTCTTATGAGGCCTATTCAAAATTTAAAAAAAAAAAAAGACTGAACGACCTGTTTAATTACATTTGAATAGCATTGTTCTTGTAATAATAAAATTACAAATACTTTGTGCTAATGTGATAAGAAGAATGTTGATTAGATAAAATTACCCCACCATGAAAATACACATAATTATTTTCTATGATCAAACCTTACGGAATTCTAGTGGCTTTTTTCCTTAATTTTTATTATAACATATTTCAAATTATGAAGAGGACAATATTTTCTCAAATTTTAAAAAAATAATTTTTAGAAAAAGAAAAAGAGTGAGATCTTATGTTCATTAACATCAATGAACGGGCTCTTCTGTAGATAAAGCTAGGGAAATTTCTTCCCCAATCTGAATTTTGCTCTCATCTCGAATGAATAACATATTCAAAGAAATTTGAGTGGCAATGGGGTATTTTAGTTTGTTACTTTTTTCTGGTAGAAGTATGAGATTAAAGATTTAAATTCATACAAATACATTAAATTTAAGGTGAGATGAGTGTGAGGCGCATGGTTAGTTTTAAAAAAAATGATGGAATTTAATTACAACTTACTGTTATTGTGTTGATGTTTGTGATCATATGACACTACTTAAAACTTCTTCTGGACTTTTAATTAACATAAGATAAAAGACAATGGGCACTAGTAGAGAAAGAATTATACATCATCTCGTGCAATGGAAAAGGAAAAGAAAAGAAAAATGTTATACCTATGTTTTTACTAAAGTCGAGCCTAAGGATTCACATTCAATAACGTGTCTAAATTTTAATAGGATAAAATAATACAAGTCCTAATTCTCGTTAAACTCGAATCCTATAAAATAAGAGAGAAGTTTTCCTAACTTAATTATACTTTTAATTCTCTCTCTTATATAATAGGTCATCACTTAAAGGTAAGGATATACAGCATAATACAAAATACATGATAAATAGGCATATTAGAGAAGGAAGTACAATATCCTCCAAGCCTTCTCTTACTCTATTTTCTCTCTCTTATTATTTATCTGTTATAGTGCTACTATCGATCTCTGAGTTAAGCATCGGAGGGCTTACGCCGATAACACCACCGGCGGTCCCTAATAGGTTATTGTTTTGCAGGATACCGAGCTTTTCATTCTTAACAATAGCAATCCTAAGGATATTAAGCTGTCTCAATTTCAAAAACATCAAGCTCTCTCATAGCTCATTTTCCAAGTAAAACAACTCTTCCTGATCTATTATCGTCGATCCAAATTTTGGTATCAACAAAAGTATAAGTGCCAGCAAATAACAAGATGGCGTGAAAAGATTTAGAAAGAAAATTACGTGCCAATGACATTCCAAATGAGCGAGACGCAAGCCTTTTAGTTCGTTTCACTCGTGATGTAAGCAGAGGAATGCTAATGGAAAAAACTTTATTTGACCTCACAAGTCTATAGGGTATTTTTTATATTTGATTATTCTTTTTGGGTGATGATATTTCCACCCCACTTTTTAAAAATATTTACAATAAGTTCATAATATTTTTAATAAGTAAAATTTAACAAAATAATTGTACAATTAATCAATTAAATCTTTCTTATAATTTTTTTTCTTACTTAAGTTTCTTTAACCATCTTTGACCATTAAGGTTGATTTTATATAAATTTTATTAACTATTTTACCCTTATGACATAAAATGATCCAATTGCCCCAAGAAATAAGTGCTCTTGTATTTAGTAGTTTAGATATTTAATTTTGTGATTTATAATCTAATTTTTTAAATGAAGTCTATTAATTTTCTATATTTTATATGTAAATAACATAAATATGATAGCTCGATATTTTACATAAGTATTATAACAAAAAGACGTTATGTTCATTTAGTCAATTATTAATATCATACTAATAAAGTAGAATTGACACATCATTTAGAAATAATGAAGTTTGTGTATAAAACAAAAAAGTTGTAGTAAATTTTTGGTACTCTTTACCTTATAAGGGTAAAACAATCAATTTAAATTTAGACTAGATCTAACTTATCATAGTACTCTTTGGCTCCATTAAACTCAAAAAAATTGACTTAGTGTTTTATAATAAAATGAAATATGATAATAAAATAAATCTAATAAACATATACATTTAAAATAATGTTAATATTTAAAAATATTTTAATATTTTACAATCTATTAGACATGCTTTATCATATCAAAGTAAATAAAAATATAATATTAAGATAAATAAAAATATAATATTAAGGTAAACATATAAAAACTAAATTATTTTAAAAATTATTTAAAATAATTTTAACATTATTAATATGTGAGATATATTTTATTCTGTAAAATTTATTTAACCCAATGATTTATCTAAATATTAAAATAAATATAATAATTTACAAATTGCATTTTTAAAATTATTTTAAATATAAAAATTTTTTAGTATTATTAGTCTACTAGATAGATTGAATTATTTATATAGTTTTTGCATTTATTAAAAAATTTTAAAGTTAATTCTTTAGTCATTATATTCAAAGAATATTATAGTTAAAAATAGGTCTTGGTGTCCTCTATTGAAAACCTAGAATCTACATAATTATTTTCTCAAACCTTGGGGTGTAGTTGTCCTTTTTTCATTTTTTTTTCAAGGATGAGGCTACATGACCATTTCTACAGAAATACTTACTACATCCATTTTTTCAATAAGCCCACTAAAATAAATTAAAATTTTGTGTTCTACTTTACAAACTTATTTTAATATCCAACATACCCTTATTTATATTAAATTTTAATGATTGCTGCAACTTCTACCTTCATGGGTTTTATAACCCTTTCTCCTTCTTTGTAACAATTCTTCCCAATGGCTCCATCTCTCTGTACCCTTTTATCTTCCATAGTTTCAAATGCAAATCTTCTTTTCAATTTTAGAAAATGGCTGATATGCTGACTAAGGTTGCACCTGTTACTAAGTTTAAACTTTGCTTCAACTTAGTTGGAATCTACAGAAATTAGTTTGTATATGAGAGCCAAGAGATGAAGACAAGGAGTAATTGATATGAGTTCAAGTTGGAGAATGTTGAAGAGTGAAGATCAGAAAATGGAGCTATGTACGAAAGTCAATTCTGTAATCAGAGGGTTTCTGTCTTGTCGTGTTATCATCACCGACATGTTGTTTGGAATCAATTATAAGCATTTATGAAATCAACTTAATGTCGTTTGGTGCAGTCAGTGAAGCACGTGATCAGTCACATGCATCAATTAATCACTTAGCTTAAACGACATGGGAAAGCTGCCGTTTTGGATAATGAAGCATATAGATGCATTACACGTGTGACCAAGTTGTTCAAATGGCTATTAAAGACGTTGAAAGTGGCGGGAAGATTCTGGGTTTGTTACAAAACGCAGAAACTGGTGCTGACAGCTGAGGATCTTTCTAGATTGATTTTTAATAGTATAAAAAGTCTCAAGAGTCTGTTCTTTGGGTCATTCAGTTCATTTACAATTTCTCTGAGCATTGTATCTTCTAAACTGAAAAATTAGTAAAAGCTCTCTTCAATTTTCAATGGATGTAGGCCAGGTCATGGCCGAACCACCACTACAAGAAATTTAACTTTTGAAAACCATTTTTTGACAAAATATCATCTTTTATGACAAAAAATATGGTAGCGAAATATAACTATAGGTGACATAATTATTTCGTAACTGAAAGAGTTATGTAAAATTAATCAAACTATTTATAACAAAAAAACATTAGTCTCCAAAGCTACTATAGTTTTGATTAATTTTAAGACCTTATTTTTTTGTCACAGATAATTACCTACGGTGACAAAACTAAAAAAAAGTAGTTTAACATTTTGTCTTAAGTAACATTGTATTTCATGACCATTTGTTTTCAGAGACACATGATTTAGTATCTAATTCATTCTTTTTTTGTGACAAACTTTACAACTCTAACAAAAAATAAGAATAATAATCGATAGTTTTCTTGATTATATTATATTTTGTGACCAACAACTTTTTGTTAACTATTTGATTAAATAGTTGATATTTTATCTTATTAAAGTGTGAAAACATATTTACCTCCATTTACTGTTAAGAAGATTAAAGAAAAAAAGTCATCACCATGCCCCCCGTCCCATTTTGCCATCATCTTCTGAAGGAAAATCAACATAAATTGAAGTTTTCATACTTTTAGGATAAAAATTGATGATTGTAATTCTAAGTAGAGAGTAAATTGAAGTTTATCCTAAAAAAATATTGAAGGACAATTCTGAAATTTTAAATAAAGACTTGAATTTGCTCGAATGAGAGCTTCCCTCAAATCAGTTAAATATCTTTTTCTTAAAATTAAAGTACCCACATTATTGTTTATTATTTAGCTTCATACAAATTTTGGTTACCTATGTTTGATTAATAAAAATTAAAATAATAACCTTAAAATAATTAACTTGGATTAATAAAAAATGATAATACACTTGGATTATTATTATTATTATTATTATATATATATATATATATTTATTTATTTATTTATTTATTTATTTATTTATATTAGATTAATATTAAAAAATAAAAAAAGAAAAACTAAACTTAAATAGAACCTATCTCACCTAAATTTCTCTAAATGAAATCGTGAATTGAAGCACAAATTAATCCTCTCCCACACCCTCCCTTGCCACTTTTGTGCTGCGTTTACTTATCAGTAATCGAAATGGGTTGGAATTGAAATGAGCTGGAATGGGAATGAGAAATGAGAATAAAAATAAGTTGTTTACTTAAGCTGTAGGAATCGGAATCGGAATGGAATTCCATTGATGTGTTTACTTTATTTTGAAATCGGAATCGGAATAAGCTGAATTATCTCAAGTTACTAAAATACCCTTAGTTTATAATAATAATAATAATAATAATAATAATGACATTTAAATAATTATAAATAATAAATAAAATAATAAAAATTAATAGATTTTAATAAAATAATATTAAAAATAATAATAATGACATTAATAGATTTTAATACAATAATATTAAAAATAATAATAATGACATTATTATTATTTTAATATTATTTGTGATTATTTCATTATTATAAAAATGATATTAATTAAAAAAATAAAATTAATAAAATTTAAAAAAATAATAAATAAATAAAATAATAAATGTCAATAATGATAATATTAATAAAAATAATAATAACAATAATTAATAATAATAATGACATTTAAATAATAATAAATCAATCAATAAAAATTAATAGATTTTAATAAAATAATATTAAAATAATAATAATGACATTATTATTATTTTAATATTATTTGTGATTATTTCATTATTATAAAAATGATATTAATTAAAAAAAATAAAATTAATAAAATTTAAAAAAATAATAATAAATAAATAAAATAATAAATTATTAATAATAAATTTAGCATTTAATATATGGGTCTCACGATTTTCCCAAATTATGTGGGTCTCACGATTCCAATTCCGATTCTCCCATTCATTTTGCGAAATAAACGCCGTCAATTATTCTAATTCTGAATTCCAATCCTCAAATCTGTTAAGCAAACACAGCCTTGTTGTAATCCAAACAAAACAAACAAATTCCCTCCCACTCCCACCCTGGCCACTTCACTTTGATTGCTTTTGAATTAAAAACTACCCATCTTTATCTTTTTTTCTTTTTCTTTGTCCTTACCAATTTGTCCGTGTGTGTGAATGATATATATCTTAACAGAGCAGAAAACGCGTGACTAGGGAGGCAACATCGTAACTCTACCTTAGCCGCCGAGCGGGCCTTATAATCACGCCCTTTGCCGCTGCCCAAAAGCACGCCACCCTCACCAGTCCACTCACTCATGCCAAAATAAGCCACTCAACAAAATTCACTCTCATCTCTCCCTCTGCTTCAAAATTGTGAGTATCATTTATAAACTCAGCCAATTTAATTTTGATTAGTTTAGTTGTGATTGGATTATGTGAAATTCATATTTTTTTGTGTTTGGTGAAATTAGGGATTGATAATCTTGGATCTATTATTTGAATATTTTTATGCTTATCAACTGTTTGATAAAATTCCTAAGAGAATCCAGTAAAAGAAAAACAGAAAATATATGCAAATAAATAAAGGAAAATGGAAGCAAAATTTAGCAGGTTTTGAGAAACTTTTGCAAAATTAGGATATTAAGATGAATTTGCTTTTCAATTTGGGCAGCGTTTAGGTGTGATGACATTTTTTTCCTTCTAATATTCCTTCGTAAGAACTTTAGAAAATTGGGATATTTCTATTGTTGTTCACTTCAACTTGGTATGTAATTATCTTTCTTTATTTTTTAAAGAAAATTGTCGCTAATATTAATATAATAAAAAGAGTTAATAAATTATTCAAGTCCAACCGATATAATTATAGAGTTATGTAATATTTAAGCTACAAAATTTTAACTATAAAACATTAGGTAGCTTTGATGTGTTGGTTCAAAGGATAGTCTTGAAGCTTGGGTTGCGTTGTTAGATTTGCTAGGAAGTGTACATGAAGTGACAATTTAAAGGTCAACAAGCCTTTTTTTTTGTGTGTTTAATGTGGTTGTTGTATGTTTAATCAAAATTAATGTATTTTTCTTCTTTTGTACTGGAATAACAAAAAAGCATGGAGAGTCTCCAGCATTACTTTGTTTCAAAAGGTGTATTGGAGCGAGCGAAAAAGGTTCAAGTAGTCTCCATACAAAATCTAAATGTGTAAGCTATCTTATAATTATTATTATTTTTACTTAATCTTTTATTTCTTTCAACTTTATATTTATTGTATTGTAAATATTGATTCATTGCCTGCTTAAAAATTTAATTTAGTTCAAATTTGACAGCAACTAATTAATAGATTAGCTTGAAAGTTTTGTATGCAAAATTTGTGCAAGTGAATCGAGATTGATTATGTGCTTGTAATCTTTTGATTATATTGTTAATCTGAAGTAATAATGAAAGCAAGTATGTGCTTGTAATCTCCTAGTCTTTCATTTACAATTTTTTTTTGGTTACATATTTTTATTGGATGAAAGAATTGATTTTTCTCAGAGCTTTCTTATTATTAATATTATTTTTTAATCATGTAGGGCCAATTGATAGATGGAGGAAAATGATGTACCAATAATAGATGATCAAGTTTGTGAAATACTTTTGCGAAAAATCTTTAATTTTATGAAGATTGAAGATGACAGGTACATTCAAAGTCATTAACTACTAAAACATTGTCTCGGCAAAACAAGGATCAAGAATTAAAATCAAGGAACAAGATAGCAAAGTTAAGGAAGTTGAAGTATTCATGAAACAATAACCGTTGTTTACTTAATTCTCCTTTTGTGTAATGTAACTTTTATTTTTCTTCTACAATGTATATTTAGATTTTAGATTTCTTTGTGAAGAATTATATTTACGTTAATAATATTTTTCACTTTGAAGTTCTTTTGTCATTAAATTTTGAATTCTATGACTACATGTTATTAAAATTTTTGTGAGACTGTATTAATTGTCTTTAAAACAAATTCAAGACTAAATTAATTATCAATTGTATTTGTAAAAATTGTCACAAATGACAACTACTTGAGACAATTATGTAACGCTGCGATATGTAAAGTTCAACAACAGAAAAATAGCGTTGCTAATTGTATTTTTGAACATTTAAATTGACAATTTTTAGTAAATATTGAGACTATATTTACGTACTTTTGAGACAAATATTATAGTTACTATAAATCATCTATTGAGACAAATATTAGTCACTATAAATCACTTATTGTGACATATCTGAAGTGTCATTGATTGCATTTTTTAATCTCTAATTTGACCATTTTGAATACCATTTGTGACTATTTTAACTTAATTTTAAGATAATGATTTTTGTCACAAAAACATAATTTTGACATGACAAAAATAATTTTGGTTGCTTGAACCTTTTAAGACGGTCTTTCCACAATTAACGTGTGACGATTTATTTTTCGTCATAAAAAATATGAAGTGACTAATTTGTTATTTTTAATGACTAAATTTTTTGTAATAAAATATCATTTTTCTTGTAGTGCACTATAAATCTCTTGAGCTGATCTTTTGATTCTTATTGATTATGTGTAGTTGATTCACATAGTATTGCTTAGAACATATTTTGATCACTCAGATTAGGGTAATTGGACTGGTTTTGGGAATTAATAGCATAGGATTGGATCTTGGGGAGTCTTGAATCAGATCCTTTGCTGGTTCAAGCTCAGCACTTACTTTGTCATTGTGGTACCTATCAGAAGACCCAATGCCAGTGCTTGGATAGCTAAAAGAACTGAAAATTCTTAGGCTTTACGCCCATTCTTACATGGGGGAAGAAATGGCTTGTGGCAATTGTGGAATTCCTAAACTTCGTGTATTAAAGTTATGGGCAGGGCACTGAATGAGCTGATAGAGTGGAGCATTGAGGAAGGAGCCATGCCTGCACTTAGAGAATTAGAGATCAATAGCAGCCAAAATTGAAGAAGCTTACTAGATTGCAAACGCTGAATACCTTGAAGGAATTGACCTTAACTGATACGAAAAAATGGTTTTGAAGATAAAATTAGAGG
Source organism: Clausena lansium (assembly GCA_030449835.1). Taxonomy (NCBI): domain Eukaryota; kingdom Viridiplantae; phylum Streptophyta; class Magnoliopsida; order Sapindales; family Rutaceae; genus Clausena; species Clausena lansium. Next base: position 6,425,585 of record JASUUF010000369.1, read on the forward strand.
AAGCGTGGCCAAGACCATAATTATTGAAATCAATCCTCCACGGGTGAGTTTTTATAGTTTCCCTTGTCTACCGGCAGCTCGTTGCATAATCTCATATAAAGGTGGCGAAAATAATGAATGAATCAAATTCGAATAGAATTTTAAACGAATTGGGTCAAACTCTGCTAATTTGAATTCGATTATTTTATTAAATGAATTGAAATCTCAAGACTCGGATTTGAGTCATTCCTTAAACGAATATTCGGTTCAATTCGTTTAATTCATTTAGTAGAATTAATAAACGAATCGAATCAAATCTAGATTCATTTACTATTTTTTTATCTCATAATAAACAAATCGATAACAAATCGAATTGAATATGAGTTTGTTTACAAAAATATAATTAACAAACAAAAATTGAACAAAATAAAATATAAAAAATCACAAATTTAACATCTTACAAAATACAAATATTTTTTTTATAGTCATGGTATTTATTGCAGCAAGTTTAATGTGAATATAATGCATATTATTTTTTTATTTTATTTGGACTATGTATTAGTATGAATTTTTATCATATTTTATGTAACAAATTATAAAGTTTATTAGATTTTATTTAATTGAGTTTTTTCACTTTATTTAATTTTATGTTTTTTTAAAAGACATGTCTAAACATTATTAAACATACTCCAAAAAATAAAAAGTAATTTAAATTTATGTCTATTTTGGTCATTATATAATAAAACAATGAGTTTGTAATAAAATTTATCAAACGCATATATACTACTTTTCAAACTCACATCAACCGCAATAACATAATTTACCAAACATCAAGATGTTTTTTTATTCATCAACTTATTGCACCCGTACAGTAGAAGCAAATTTTTTAATCAGCAACCGCAATCCCAAACAGGGCCATAAATATTGCAATACTTATTAATCTAGCAATTATTATTATTATTATTGTTGTTGTTGTTGTTGTTGTTGTTGAAGAAGAGATAATAATAATAGAATAAACTAAAATGGAGTTGTGTTAGTATTAAAATAAATATATTTTAAAGGAAATATAGAAGTTTAATAGACTATACTTGTTTAATTTTTTATTATTATTTAATCTTTAAAAGTTACATTTAATATATTAGATAGCTAGTAAGTTTAAATTTTAAATAATTGAAATTAAAATATTATTTTAACTAACCGTTAATTTTATGAACTGCTGATTAAATCTAATGGTATATATTTATGCCACTATTAATATTATAATTTTTATAACAACATTATAGAGTGACCTTTATTATTTATATATTTATCTATTTATTTGTCATGGAATCTTTACAGGCTATTGGGTTGGTTTTATAGTTAAACAAGCCCAAGTTGCAGTAGAAAACTTGAGCCCATTAAAAAATAGGTTTCCCCTGGTGTGAATCACAGGGGTGTACAGAATTCAATCCGATTCGCTTAATCTGTCTGATCCGTAAAAGTCTGATTTGTGGATTGGTGGATTGGATTCGATTGAAAATTTAAAAATCTGCAATCGGTGGATTGGATATGGATTTACTTCTATAAATCCGCAACAATCCGTGAATCCATAAATAATAAAAAAAAATTTATTTAATTAAAAAATAATATATATGAAGGATTACTACTTACTAATAAGTAAGTTAAAATATAATTACATAATTACATAGTTACATTTAGACCATAATATATCTTATCCATTATCCAATAATAATATAAAATAACAAATATTAAATAATTAAGTATAAAAATATAACTTGTAAAATTCTAAAACAAAATAAAAAATCCTAAGCCAAACTTATCACATAACGCTAAGTCACAAACGATTAGGAAACAAAAATCTTAGGTCATGCCCGCCGCACGCACAGAACCGTTAGCTTAGCAAAGAACCAAAAATTCTTACTAGTCTTAAACCTCTCCTCTAGTGATTCTTGCTCTCCTTGCAAGCGGTCACCTTTTTGTCCTTGCTCTAGCGATAATTGGCCGCCACGACATCCTTCAAATTGGCATTGGGAGTGTGGCGTGTGGGTGTCAGTTGCTGGTAGTTGACGAACTTGACGAAGGCCTTGACGCGTGACTTCTTCGCTATCTTCTTCGCCGAGTTCCATTGTTGAAACACTTCAAAATCATTGCCTTTCGGCTGAACAATTTCACTAATCATCATCATTGTATTTTGAAACTTTGAATGCATTATTCTAGCTTTATTTAAACAATTAATTTATATAAACCTTATTCAATTTTGAATTTGATTGGTAGTAAATTTATTTTTTTATTAGATTTTTTTTATTTTATTAGTTCCTGAATTTGACATAATTAAAAAATTTTAATCCGTAAAATGATGGATTGGATATGGATTAAGTCAAATCCACATCTGATCCGCAGATGTATGGATTGGATTTGGATTGAATTTAACCAATCCGTGGATTCGATTGGACTGAAAATTTATAATCTGCAAAATCGTGGATCGGATATGGATTGATGTCTAATCCGTAAAATCCAATCCGCGTACATCCCTAGTGAATCATATTACTTGGAATCATGCGAGAACTGAGAGTGAGAGAAACCATTCCATGCTCTAAAATTATTTACCGACGGAGAAATGTCCTATTAGGGAAAAAGCTTCTTCATTCCTAGGGTTTTATGTAATCCCATTTCATTCTTATTTTTTAAATAATAGATCATTTTATCATTACTTTTTAAACAATAGTCCAAAATACCCTTTTGTAAATTTACCTTTAATTTACTGAATAATTCTTTGTGTGCAGAATAGAATTTTTAATTAAATAAATACAATTATTTTAAAATAATACTCTCAAACATAATTAAATAATATCTAATTTTCAGTATAATTTTAAAATTTAAAAATAATTTAATGAATAAACAATAATAACACTAAATAATATTTGAAATATTTATTTATGACAAATTTAAAAAAAAAATAGATTTTACATATAGTAAGTTTTTTTTTCCTTTTTTGTCCTTTAACTTATCCCAGACTTTCATATAATTATTATAAATAAATAAATAGTCAATCTATATAGTTATTTTATCAAAAGTAAACACAGACTCCTTCATTTACTTAAAAAAAAACACATACTAAAAACATAAAAACACATATTTAAAATACTACAGAATAAAAGACACAGCGTTAGAGTATATGATGATTTATCTTTTAGCTTATTCCTTATTTTATTATGAAAAGTGATCCTTGATTGGAAAATTATTATTATTATATAAAAATTTTAGTTGACTTAATTAAATTTTTTTAAATTATATATATATATATATATATATATATATATATATTACATAATCTTTAGTGTTATTTTTGTTTTATTAAGAAGTTATCCTTAAATTTTAAATTTATTCAAAAAGTCAATTGTTATTTAATTGTTCTTGAGATTTATATTTTTAAGTTTGTATTTGTTTAATTAAAAATCTTATTTTACCCTCAAAGAATTATGCAATAAATTAAATGTAAATTTACATAATGGTGTTTTGGGCTATTGTTTAAAAAATAGGGATGAAATGAACTATTATTTAAACAACAAAGCTAAAATGGGCTATTGCATGAAACCATAGAGATAAAAAAAGTTTTTCCCTATCCTATTATCACACCATAAGCAATCATAACAACTAATAAAATTTTCAAGCGTTTTTATTGTTCATTATAGAATGCTTTGGTTGATATATTTAGGAGATCAGTTTTGGGAGTGCTTGCTTTCTTTCTTTCAATGCTTATTCAAAAAAACATTTTGTGTTTGGCTGTCAATTTTTAAAGTCATTTTTATTTTTTATTAGTTACCAAAAAGCTGAGCTTTTTTTTTTTTTTTTCAATTTTTGTCACTCTGTTTTTGTATTTGCTAGATTGCCATACACCATTTACGAGAAAAGCAGAGGGACCCAATATTAGAGAATTCATTCCATGTGAAAATTTGGATTGTTAAGGTTCTTTACGTTCAATCACTACTTTTATTTTACGTAAACCTCTCATAATGGAGGATAACAGCTACGGATTAGCAAATTATTCACTAATAGCTGCTGATCTCATTGTTTCAGACTCAATATGTGCTTCAAAACCCATATTCAAAATTATATGAGCATCAAAACAAGTAAAACAAAATTGAAGTTAAATAGGAACCCTTTTAATTGAGCTTGGTATATTCATTCGATTGAATACAAAAGAGACCAGAGATGCAAAAGAAGCAATGAGTACCGAGTTGAAACTAAAAGGACTCATTAGTGGCTACATTAGCAAGATCAGTTGGGTAAGCTGCACAAAGATCAAAGGTAACAGCAGCAAATCACCCTCTTGTGCTTTAACCTTCTACCTTCACCGTGAAAGAACAAAGGAATTCTCAGTTCCTGAAGCCAAGTGAGTGAAAAAAGAGTGATGAATATCATTTCATTTCAGGACATCCAACAATTGCTCCCTGCCAGCTTCAATCGGCTCTGCCCTCATACCACAACTGGTAACTATTTTCGTTTCCTTGGAATGGATAGCTTCATTGTCACTAATTGTTACAGCCAAGATTCAAGATATCAAGGATGGATAAATTCAGGATTGGATTTCAAAGACCTGCATTGCCTGGTTTAAAAGGATCGTTAGATTACATGTAAAAAATCATTTATTAAACAGTTATATGAGGCCTTTTGACCAGAACTCAAGAACAATAAATATCCTGACCTTTGTTTAGTGCGACAAATATCATACTATTTGACAAATAACCCCTCCAAAGCATCCTGTCTATCAACTCTAATTCTTCCACTACACCTTCTATTGCATTTTGCTGACTGTAATGTGTTAGGAAATATGTCTTATTTTTTCAATAAAGATTTTCTAAGATATTTTATTACTTAGTAGGATTCCTATTTAAGGAATAAATAATTTCCTCTTTAGAATTTGACATATTCAAGGAGGAATACTATTAGTATAGGAAAATGAAAACTTCTCCTATAAGTAATAAGCACTATATATAGGGAGGTTAGGTTTACTTATTTGCACACAGAAGAATAACACAACAATTAGGTTCTCTGCAAGTAGATAGTTTCTAATGTGAGAGAAACGGTAGATCTATTGAGAGATTGGGTGTTATTGGAGTTTGAGTGTGAGAAAATTATTAGAGTAATTGTAACAATTTTTTACATAGTGAATTTTTCTCTTATCGTCCTTAGCGGCCGTGGTTTTTCTCCGGTATCAGAGTTTTCCACGTAAATTCTTGTGTTGTGTGATTAGTTTTATTCTTCATCTATTTTCTATTTATTATTTGCTTATATTTTTTCTTGCAAGATCTAGGGTGGGATTCAAAATTCCCAAACAAGTGGTATCAAAGCTAATGATTATTCTACAAAGCAATTATGTCTGCAAACAAATTTTCAAATCCTGTGAGGATTGAGGTTGAAAAGTTTGATGGAAGAATCAATTTTGGCTTGTGGCAAATTCAGGTCAAGGATGTGCTGATTCAATATGGGCTACACAAGGCTTTGAAGGGCAAACCATCCACTGCTTCTAGCAGTGACTCTGGGAAATCTATTATGAGCGATGAAGATTGGGAAGAATTAGATGAAAGAGCTGCAAGTGCTATACAATTATGTCTAACAAAGAATGTTCTTGTGAATGTAGGAAAAATTCCTTCGGCAAAAGAACTTTGGGAGAGGCTAGAAAATTTGTATCAGACAAAGAGCATTTCTAATTGTTTGTACCTTAAGGAGCGGTTTCACATGCTGAGAATGATTGAAGGTACAAAAATTTCTTATCTTCTTAGTGTTCTCAATGGCATCGTGACAGAACTAGAAGCAATAGGAGTTAAATTGAAGACGAGGACAAGGCACTTATGTTATTGTGGTCTATTCCAACTTCCTACAAGCATTTTTTACCTACTTTAATGTATGGGAAGGAGACTGTGGATCTTGAAGAAGTTTTTAGTACTCTACTTTCAGAAGAAAGAAGGTTAAGTGGTGGGAGTAATGAAGCTTCTGATGATTCGGCATTAACAGTTGGTAATTGTAAGAAAAATAACTCCAAGAAGAAAGGAATCTGTTGGATGTGTGGACAATCAGGGCACCTTAAAAGAAATTGTCAGAAATTAAATGGAGCAAGTTCGGTAAGTTGCTCTAAGTCAGTATATAAAGATACTGAAAGTATCGCTAGCAGAAAGTCTCTCATCGTTGTGGGAGACGATGGTCCCCTATAATAAGTGACGAAGACATCCTCATGGCAAGCCGCTAGTGCCATGAAAGAGGATGTGTTACTGCTAGTGGGTCCACAAGATTTGCACACAAGACATGGTTTGGCATTGATGCAAGGTGTGTGATGGAGTTTTTTGTGTCGAAGGCTAAAAACTCTCAAAGAAGCCAAACATAAGAGTGGGTATTTTCAGCAAGTTGATCAACATGTGCCGAATATATATACTCAAGATAAGGTGGAGTATGATGATTCTTGGTGTAGAGAATTATGGCTGTTGGATAGAGGACAAGATTTTACCCATGGTGGAGTGATTCTCATAAGCCTTATGTGAGTGTATTTTTGATGGAGTAAATAAGGTGGAGACAACATGGTTGTGCGGATACACGGTGGATCATGTTTTGTCGCTTAATTGAAAAACTCGCCAAGGTGGAGATTATTAGGAAATATGTCTTATTTTTTTAATAAAGATTTCCTATGATACTTTTTTATTTAGTAGGAGTCCTATTTAACAAATAAATAATTTTCTCTTTAGGATTTGACATATTCAAGGAGGAATACTATTAGTATAAGAAAATGAATACTTGTAATAAGCACTATATATAAGGAGGTTGGGTTCACTTATTTGCACACAGAAGAATAACACAACAATTAGGTTCTCTGCAAGCAGACAGTTTCTAAGGTGAGAGAAACGGTAGGTCTATTGAGGGATTGGGTGTTATTGGAGTTTGGGTGTGAGAAAATTATTAGAGTAATTGTAACAATTTTTCACATAGTTGATTTTTCTCTTATCGTCCTTAGCGGCCGTGGTTTTTCTCCTGTATAGGAGTTTTACATATAAATTCTTGTGTTGTATGATTGGTTTTATTATCCATCTAATTTCTGTTTATTATTCGCTTATATTTTTTGTTGCAAGATCTGGGGTGGGATTCAAAATTCCCTAACATAATGCAATCTCTCATTTTTGCTTTAAAACCTGAGTTGCGCTCTGGTAAACACCTTAAGATTGAAGATTGAAATTATGATAGAGTACAGAAGTTGAAACTGTAAAATGAAAAAGAGAATCAGTATTAGCAACAGTGTTTTTAGCTCAGTTATTTTTAACCAAAAACGTACTCATTTACTAGATCTAGTTTTCTCTCCGTTTTAAAAGGGAAGGTTCTGCCTCAGGCCCCATCTTCAATGGCTTCAAATAATTTCTCTGTTCTGAGATAGAATTTTAAAATTCTGTGACTTCTGTCGGTTAGCTACTGTTCCTACAAATCAGTTTTCAAGGTAATTTCACTTTAATGTGCTTCCTATATTCAAATGATTAATCATGGTCTAGAATGAGGTAGATAGATAGCAGCTGCAGAAAATGACTTACCAAATATTTGCTCTTATTTTTGGGAATTAGATATAACATCTGAGTCCTCTCCAGTTTGCTTCTTGTAGCCTGAAAAGAAAAGAAAACATTTAGCATGAGATCTCTTTAATTTAAGAATAAGCAAAGACTGATGATGACATTATATTTGAAGATTACATAATCATGATATGTTGTTAAGTGTTCAACATGGAATTCAGAAAATAGAGTACAAATAAATTTTAAAAATAAAACTATATAAAACACAGACAGAACTAATTACCTCTGCATCTGTTGAAGATTAATCATGAGAAAATTTGATTTGGAGGAACATTTTCCCCTCTGATGTTCTCTCTTTGTAAAGTTTTTCCAGCTTGGAGCATGAAATGATCTTCAAGTCCAGTGTCGTAGGAAAGTAGTCATCAGGCAGCATCTCTAATTCGTTGCAGTATCCAATTGTCAAGGAACGAAGACATGGCATGATTATATAACTCTGGTCTCTCCTTGTTTTATATTTCCACTGCTTCCATGCTTTCATTTTCAGAAGTACAAGTGACTTCAATTTGGGAAATGCAATAACTGTTTCACCAGTGCGACTACTTAGATTTGTTTGCAAAAATTCATTCCCAACTCTTTCTATCCTCTTCATATTTCGTAAAGTGAGTGACTCAAGGGCTGGCAATTCTCCCAAACAAGGCAATTTCTTTAAGTTCATGCAGCGATCTAATGTCATAAACCGCAACTCCTTTTGTGGCTTTATCCTCGTGAGAGATATATTGTTACCTCTATAGTAAAACATCTCCAAGATCTCTAGATTTGAAGGCAACTGTAAGCCCTCAACAACAGCTTCATCATCCTCATTCTTCCTCCCTTCTTCATCATCCGTTTCGAAACTTATACACAGAGCAAGGAGATTTTTCTTTTCCGAAAGTTCTGCTTTGCAAATCTCATCCTTATGCACGTTTCCCAGCTTTTTTATACTAAGAGATCCCTGAAGATGGTTCAAGCTTTTCAGACATTCAAGTTTACTAGCTTTTTTATCATCAGTTCCACCACTGACAACGAATTCACTTAGTGTCCGAAGACAACTCCATCTTTCTATTCCTTTTGGCATGTAACTAAGTGGATTCCCAACATTTACTACATGCCTCAGGTTGATTAACTTCCCCATCCCTTGAGGCAAATTTCTGAGATTGCTACACCAACTGAGCTCCAAGGTTTGTAAATTATACAGCTCGCATAATGTCTTAGGCAATCTTTTTATCTTTTTGTTCTTGGACAAGTTAAGGTACCTCAAATGTATCAATCTTTTTATTTGTTTTGGAACCTCTTTAATCACTTTACACCAAACATTATCATGGTTACTCAATTCCAGTGTCCTCAAACATGTCAACTGATCAAACACCTTCGATAGAACTATGCCATTCATGAAACCCCCCCCACGCTCAACCACAAGGCTGCGCAATTTCTTTTGATTGTAAGCTGAATTGGGAAAGGCGCCCTGATTACTTTCAAACATTATCATTAAATGCCGAATTTTTTCATGAGAATGCTTTAATTGACACTCGTGGTCAGGGCCCTTAACCTCTGCAGTAAGAAACTGGGCAAAATCATGCACTATGGGGTGCATCTGCCACATTATTATATCATCAAATTCATTTTTTTGAAAATCCTGGAATAAAGAGCGTGAAGCTAAGTTCCCAAAGTACTCTTCTCCAATTAACTCCATATCTTCCCCAATTAACTCCGTATCTTCCCCAATTAACTCCATATCTTCCCTTCCCTGTAACTTAAGATAACCCTGAGCCATCCATAACTTGATCAATCGATCTTTCTCTATCTCATAGTTTTTCGGAAACATGGAACAGTACAAGAAGCATTTTTTCAATGCAGGGGACAAGTCATAGTAGCTCAATAATAGAGGGCTAAAATACTCTTTTGCTGCTCCGTCATGTTTCCATATCTCACTATCCAAGACACTTTGCCACTCTTCAATACTCATCTTAAAACGCAAGAGGCTTCCTAGAATCTTCACGGCAAACGGCAAGCCCTTACACTTATCAACAATCTGTCGTCCAATGTGTTGTATTTGACGGTCATCACTGCTCTTTAATGCTACTTGACAGAACAGTGACCAACAATCCTCCTCGGACAGTTTCCCTAGTCGGATTTCCATCATGCTGGTTCCAATTTTTTCCTCACTTGTGGTCACTAAAATTCTACTTCCTTCAGAACCAGACTTAAGGGAGCACACCAGTTGTTCCCAATAAGTAGGACATGCATTCCACCACACATCATCCAAGACAAGCAGAACCTTCTTTCCTTGAACAAATTCATTTATGTACTGCAGCACAGTTTCCATTTCAACTTCACTTGACACACTACTTTTCAAAGATTCAAGAATAGCTTTTGCAACCCTGATCACATCCCTAGGGTAAGAAGCAGACACCCAAATTCTTTTGTCAAAATTGGCTTTCACGCTACTATCATCATAAACTTGCCTGGCTAGAGCTGTTTTCCCTATCCCTCCATCCCCCAGAATCCAAACGACAGGAAGGGTTGGTTTTGGTTCTTCACTACTCTCACATGTTAAAAGCTCCAGTATCCTTTTCTTTTCATCTTTTCTTCCATGAAAACTACTCTGACCTGTCAAAAGCGCCAATATCCTTTTCTTTTCATCATCTCTTCCAACCGCAGAGCTACTCGTCATGATTCGTCTTTCGCCAGAGCCACTCATCAATTTAAATTCGAAACCACCTTTTTTCCCAGCAATAGCATCTACCCTTTTACTCAGATTCTTTAACTTGAAACCTATGTGAAATCGCAGAGCTATACGCAAATGACAAGTGAAGGAACGTACCTTTGAAGCTTTATGATCAGTTTCATTTGCCAGCAGCAGTTTCTGAATCGCTGTGTTGCACTCATCCAATGCATCATCAATGGCATAAGTAGTGTCTTCCAGTTCCCTTAGCCAATCTTCCACAGCTTTCTCCTTCACTTGCCTTTTCTCTGCATCGTCAAGCACTTTTTGAATGTCCTCGAATTGATTGCAGAGCTTTTGGACATCAACACCACCCACAACAAGTCTTGCTTCATTTATCCGTAGAAGATCTAAGACGGTGGAAACAGTCATTTGTTCAGCCATGATCAATGAACGATGAGAAATTGGCTATCTTTGGTTGGTGATTTTGTGTTTGCAGAACACAACGAAAAACGACCAAGATGCGCCTTTGTATGCGCAACCTTTATGTCACCATTAAACGCTTGGGTAACTGTAATAAAGGGATATAATTGTCTAAAAAGTATTCTCCGTCACAATTTTAACCAAATTATACGAGGGTGGTTGTCCTCTTCCAAGAAAATTCTTGGATGTTGTTGTAATACTGTTCCTTCTCTCTTTTCCCAAAAAAAATTGAATTACCTTAAAAAAAAAATATATATATATATATATATATGGGTGTCTTTTATTTGAACCCTTGATTTTACTCTCTAAATCTAAGAATAAATGAATTTTTTAATTACTCTACGCACCTCGTAAAATCTGAAAAATCACCTCAACTGTTTTCTATTTTTTTCCTTTCTGCACCCGTCATTAACTTCTCTATTCTCTGCAAAATCGTTCTCACTCTGAAAAAATAATTCTCATTCTATTTACGAATCTCAATTGTTATGAAAATTAAAGAAATCGAAGTTTAAATAGTGGCACACTATACGTTCATTTCTTTTTTCCTGGGCATACATGAAAAGAGAGTTACAATCCTTGTGGACCATAGAGAAACCATTATTAATTTTTGGTTTTTAATCATTACAATCTGTAGCAATTGAGGATGCAAAGGAGCTGCCAAAATCATTGAATTAACTTAATCACAGCGGCACAGCGCTGGCCGCTAGGCATGCTACCTAGAGAAAATCTAAGAGATAGGATGTGGCTTTTTCACTTTGGTTTTCAAAAAAAAAAATTTTTTTCCTATCACTTTTGTTGGATTTTTATCTGTTTCTTTATTAAAATATTTTCCATTGCGTATTTTTATCTATTTCTTTATTAAAATATTTTCCATTGTGTTCAAATTAGCCTTTTTAAATTAACCTCACATCAAAGGCTAGTTTATGCTATAGCTTTTAAAGCAGTTAGTGTTGGGTGTACTGTAAAAACAATCAGCTTTAAAGTGAATCAGTTAAATGTTTGTTAAAATTTATTTTTAAAAAGTGTTAGGAGTTTTAAAAGCAGTAATAAGTATTTGGTAAATCTATTTGTTAAACTATTGTAAGAATATAAATGACCAAATTGAATATAATATTGAATGAAATTTATTAAATATTTATTAACATGTATGTAACATATTTTTTATTGTATACATATAATAATTTATAACTAAAATAGTTATTTTATATTATTAATTTTTTTTTTAAATTTTGTTACATCTATATAATTGGTAATAATAATAATCTCTTTAAAGTTAATGGTTTTATTTCCAAATTAATAAAGATAATTTTGGATTTTTATAATATATATGAAGATATATATGAAATTGTATTAAGTATAAAAGTGATTATCAAAATTAAATTTTAAAAAATTACGCCTTCTTTGCTTTTCAAAACTGTTGTAGGATAGGGCGATCTTGTCAAAAGTGATTTCTAAAAAATATACTGAAATCACTTTTGAACTTCTTAAAAGCAATACAATCAGGCCCTAAGAATATCTGGAGGTTGATGACGTTATAACTTGAAGCAAATTAAAATTTGGTGGATTTGAAAACATGGAAAGAAAATTGTTAATTTTGCACATTTGCCCCTTCTAATGACATTATTGTTGTTAACATCGATTTTCTATCGTATGCAGCGGCTGAATCGGGATTTTAGCTTGATGTGCAGGTTAGAATGACCAAACTACAAACTTCAATAGGGTAGAAATTCGGTGGGTGTTTGTATCACAGGAGACAAAACATCCTTTGGCAAAATTAACTATTTCTCCTCTCCCTTATATTTTAAAACTCACCAAAATTTGTGAGAGCTAGGATATAATTTTGACAGTTGCGACAAAAGCCCAAATGCTCCTTGTTTTATCTCGAATTATTTAGTTAACTTCATGCACGTTTGCAATGTCCTTTCACTGCTGTGTGAGAAATTAAAGTGAAATAAAATTGTATTATTACAAAGTTTGAATTTTATTTGATAAATTTTGTCAAAATTATGTCACGATACACTAGAATCCTCCGACATTATAATATTTCTTTCATTTTGTTCAACTATTGGTTTTGTCGATCATAAGAAGACTGAATTCAGTTAAAAAATCGTATCGAGCTTTTCTAATATTGTACTATGGAGCAAGTTTGGAGGATTTTAAAACACGAGGAGGAAATAATCAATTTCACACATTTTCCCAATTGTATAATACACTAATAGTCTACTACTGCTGCCGTGGACAATGTGTAGCATAAAGTGGCGGAACAAGGACTTTGGTTCATCAGGATCAGAATAAAGAAACTCTAAATTTTAATAGGCTAGAATAACGGATGCTTCCAAACTGATGGCTTTCTCTATACTTAATGAACAAAACGATTCGTGTCTTGCTCATTGGGAAATTTTTGTTGCCTTCTATGCTTTTACTAAAGCTTTCATGCCAGCTTGTTATTTATGGCATATATACTTTTTCTTTTCTTTTGTCTTTCTCCTTTTCTTTTTCTTCTATCTCTTCTTACTCTTTCTTCTGAATTTTTTTTTTCTCATATTAGCTCTAGATGCTTTGGCACGTTGAAGGGGGACAAAAATGGGGAACGGTTTCAAAATGATGTCTAAAATTATTCTTGTCTCTCCATGCCCACTTGTCTTGTAACTTTTTTGAGAATCCTAAAACCAGAGATGGCCAATGGGCTGGACGCACGTGGCACGGTACAAGACAAGCATGTTTTGATAGGGCACGCGGCACAACACAACACGCATGTGGATTGAGCCAGGCTGAGAATTTTAGGTACGTGAGCTTTAAAAGCACGGCATGATTTGAAATGGACTAAAGCACGGCACGTGAAAATGCCTGCAATAAACACGTTTGATATTTTATTGAAATTAAACTTATAATTTTATAATTTTATAAATAACTTGTTATTGAATCTTTTAATATATTTTATGGGTCTCTCTATGATGCTGTATTTTTTTTTTTACACTATCAATAATGTAAAAAACATATACCATTAGATTTATTCTAAGGGTGCACATTATTTTTATTAATTAAAATTTTTAATTATTTTTAAAATAGTGTAACCGGTTGGTTAAAAAAGTTATTTTAAATTTTAAAAAATAAGTAAAATGAGATACAATGAAATATAATTTCAAATTCTTTTATTTAAAATTGAATTCTTCACATAATAAAACACTTCTTTGCTAATCTGATTTGCTGTTATTATTGTAATCAAATTGAAAGTGAATCTTCATTGATCTTTGATTAGATATGAATTGTGTTTCGTTGCGGATGAGATATTATTTTGTTGCTGGTGGTTAACATGTTCATAATTCTTTTTCTTTTTGAATTCAACGTGTTTAGAATTCTTAGAATTTCCAAACCGTCCGCATCGTGTAGTTAATTGGCTTAAGTCCGAGAAATTTTAGTGGCCACCCCTATAATTTCAAATATTCTCACAATTCCACTTGGTTAACATATTTTGTTTATTTACACAAAATTCATAGCAATGTTTAATTATACTTTAAAGTTTATTTTACTATGTGTCCTACACTATTCATTATCGGCTTTTCATAATTTATTAAGTAGTAATTTCAAGCCAAATAGGATAGAGTTTCAATATTTAATTAATTTGAAGACTCAATGCGAAACTCAAAATTACAAAAATAGTAGTACTTAAATCATCTCCTTAATATTACAAGATAATTCAATTATCAGGAAATCAAACTAATTTCAAAATCTATTTTGTAAGCATGCAAACGGATATAGTCTCTGCTATGAGATTATTTTATTCTAATCTATGGCTATGGAAGAGTACCAGAAGATATATAATTCTCCAGCGGTGAAATATAAATAATTGCCTTCAATTTCTTATGTAATCAAACTAATTTCAAAATCTATTTTGAAAGCATGCAAACGGATATAGTCTCTGCTATGAGATTATTTTATTCTAATCTATGGCTATGGAAGAGTACCAGAAGATATATAATTCTCCAGTGATGAAATATAAATAATTGCCTTAAATTTCTCATGTGGTATATTTTATTAGCTTATTAGCTTATAAAACTACATGCAAATGTTGAAAATTAGACTACAATATGAAATATCATGTCATATATCTCATTTGACCTTAAATTAGTGTATCAAACGCCCATAAAATATGGTTTCCTTTATTAGTCTACAAATTACTTTTTAATCATATTTATATTTCATATATCAATTCATAATATATTGGGGCAATTACGACTTTCATTTCTCCCTATTAATAGAACTACTCAATACGTGTGTGCATGTGCGCGGGCGTGTGTCTATGTGTGTATTACTTCATATGTTTTAATAACTACAAGAAAAATCACCTCTACTAACTTTTTTCCATACCATTTTTATTGCATTTTATCAATTGTTTTTCTATAATAGTATTTGGTAAAAGAAAGCTAAAATTAACTATTAAAAATGTCTTCATATTTTTTATTACATTTTAAATTAAAGTTGTAGTACATTATAAATGCAAAGTTTATTTTTTATTTAATCACATAACATTTAAACAAAATTAACATCTTAAGTGCGATGTATGCTATAGAATGTTTAAATGTGCTACAAAATTAATAGGAAAAAGACTATTCACACCTCTAAATTTTGCACAAATGATCATACAAAATCCCTTAAAATTAAAAAAATACAATATATAAAATAAGATAAAATTTATAAAATATTTTGAATATTAAAAAATTTATTTTTGTTATTAATTTCTCATATTCTTTTAATAATATTAAAATGTGTTTGACATACTAATAATATTAAATAATTATACCTATCTTTCATGTTAATTTATAAAATTTATATTATTTTTTACAATATCTTATTTAATTATGTCTACATTAATATCAATCTTAAAATCATTTTTGGATTAATAGACTTTAATAAATCTGTTGAGATAGACTAATAATAACTTAACATTAACAAAATTTTCATTGTACAAGTTATTTTATTAATTATACCACTGGTAACATTTTATTTGTATCATACGATATAATAACTTAACATTAACAAAATTTTCATTGTACACGTTATTTTATTAATTATACTAATTGTAACATTTTATTTGTATCATATGATATTTATTTATTATTTTTATCCTATATTCCTATTACTATTCTTATATTTATTTAGATTATTTTAATCACAATGTATGATAACCATTTAATTTAATTAAGGATCTATATGACTATTTAAGCAAACTTTAGGAGTGTGGATATTTTTTCCTAAATTAATATTAATCTCAAATTAAAAAATTAATATTTACTTGCAACCTGTAAGTTACTTGTTTTATTTTAATTAATTATTTAATTATACATTATATTAAGTGAATGATTCATATTAAAACTCTTTCAATGGTCCACATTAATCCCACTATCAATGCTATAAAAACATATACAGCATCACAGAGAAATCCATATTTTATTTGCATAAGTTCTTAAATTCATTTAATTCTTAGTTTAAAAAAATACTCTAATTGTTTTATATTTATAATTTATTAAATAAATAATTGATATCATGATTTTAATACATAAAATTATAAATATTATGATTTTATAAAATGTATGTATTAATATTATTATGGACTATAATCTATGACTCTATGTAATCCAACTTAACAATTAAGTTAACCCTTAAGAAAAAATTATTATTGTTGTTGTTGTTATTGTTAAGCATTTAAAAAGAATTTAAATACCGTAGGATCTGACTTAGTAATTACTATTACACTCTCTTATTATTATTAAATATAGACTTGAGTTTTAAATTTTTTAATTATATTGATTTTGACTAAAGGCACATGGATAAAAAAAAAATACATAAGCTTGAAAAAAAATACGCCAACAACTTGGCATGCCCTTAAAAAAAAAAAAACCTTTATCATGCGTTTTTCTTAGGCATTACCCACCGCACGTGTGCCGGGCCAGACCTAAGCAAAAAAAATTAGGCATGACACGACACAGCAGGGCACGAGCACTGTAACAACCCACCCTGAACTCAACAGGCGAATCTTACTAAAACTCACATATATACTTAAAACAAAAAAATAAATCTCCTTACAATCAATAGCAATTCAAGCCTCAAATACAACATTAAACTGCAGCAGAAAAACTTAAAAATCTTGCCAAACCATCTACAGTCTTCAATTCTTGTCATTCTCGTTACTCATCATGAATCAATCTTGATTTCTGGGAACTGAATCACAATAAACTATAATGAGTACAAATAGGCTTGGCAAAATCCGAGTCCTGACCCAAGTATTTTTTAGGCACCCGGGCCGAGCTTAAAAAACCAGACACAGGTCCGGATTTTTTAATCCCTCCTTATGTCTGCATTTTTTTATTTTATAATAATTATATATGTATATTTTTTTTGGGTAATTTCATATTTTTTAAATTTATTTTAATAAAATTGAACATAAAAAATATGAACTTTAAATGTTTAAAATTTTAAATATATGCAATAGATAGGTCAAATAAATATAATTATTTAAAATAATACATATTTTATAATATTTTTTAATAAAATTCGGGTTCCGAGCTGGGCTCCGGGCTTATCAAGTGATGCCCCGGATAGGCCCGACCTCATTCTCGGACTGAGTATTATCCGGTCCACATCTTCTGGGTCCGGTCCGAGTCCGAGACTGGCGGGTATTTTTGCCACCCCTAAGTACAAAACTTAGTAAGCAAACTAATTTTTCATATACCAAAATACATAGATACTTATATATATTGCAAATTGATGACGTCTCACGATTTTTTGAAACATCATAAAATAAGTCATTTTCATTAAATATTCATTTAAGAAATCATTTATCAATAAAACCTTTCATTTGTTCAATTATTCATGTCACATATCACTTGTAATCCGGGTGACTCGCCCAATAATTCAATATGTCATATGTCATCCCAGTGACCCAACCAATAGTTCAATCAAGATACTTTATCCCGCAATAATCGTCAATAAGTGCGCACAATACAGTAACAGTAACTACGGACAATGAGCTAAAACCTTAAATACATTTTTCAATATTTCAACATTAATCATTTCGTTAAAATCCACTTTCTCATTTCATAGAAAACGTCAAAAATAAAGTATTTTTGTGTTTATGCTAATGAACATTCGCATATACGCATGCCCATGTACACAATCGCAATTAACACATAACAATACATCACATAAACAAATGAGCAAAATCATATGAATCAATATCCGTAAATATCAAAATAAACTTTTCAAACATGTCAAATATATAATATTATTTATTATGATTCGTTTTAAAAGTCTAGTTCACTTACCTCTACGCATCCACATGTAACATATACATATTGATATTGTCAGTGTAAAATCAATAATAAAACCCTCATAAGATAAAATCGAATCATAATCATAAACTCTAATATCTTTAAATTCATCCATTTAAACATCTTCCGAACTTAATCTCAATTTAAATCATAAACTATCAAAATACCCTCAAAATTATAAATTATCGAAATATATCCGAAATCATAATTAACTGAATTATCCTCAAAATTTCAAAATCATAAATTATCAAATTATCCTCTAATTCTATTATTACTAAAATATCCATAATTTCAAAAATTACAAATTTACCCTCAACATTCAAAAATTATTGAAATGTCCTTTCATCAGTAAATTACTAAAATACCCCCAAAATCATCAATTTATCCACAAGATCATAAATCACCAAATTTGTCCATAATTCAGATTACATAATCATCCACAAATTTTGAAATTACGAAATTATCCTCGGGGTACGAAATTACCAAATTGCCCTTGCTGGTCAACGGCGACTGGAATTCACCCAACGGTGATCGGGAAGCTCGGTTAGACACTACTGGCCGAGCTGAGTCCAATGGTGGTAGCCGTGACCTCCGACACGCGGTGGTGGTGCCGGATCCAGCTCGACAGCGGTGCTTCCTTCAACGGTTGATCAGCGGATCGAGGAGGAAAAGTCGTGGTTTCTCGAGTTAGATCGTCGGCATTCCCTGCGTCTTTTGGCGGTGACGAAAGCGGGAATAGATTGGCCGGCTCACAAGCTTTCCATTGGTACCTTCCATGACCGATGAAGTGGCCGGAATCGGGAGATCCGATCGGGTCGTGTTGCGGGCGTGGGTCCGGTATTGGTTTCAAGGCCAATCTCATATGGGCCTTCCTGCTGGCTCGGCCCATTGGTTATGTCTACCTAAAACCTTGAAATTAAAACGACGACAAAGTCTTAAATTGTGCATGATCACCACCAAAATTTAGCCCTTTAGTTTTTCAAAAATTTTTTTATGTGGTGAAATTTTATTAGGTGGTAGTGTGTTGGCATGAAGCATGATGATACTAACGCTAAGCGAAAGACTTCCTCCGAAGTGTGATGTCCTGAGTGAGGATTTTGACCACATAAAATAAGAAAATTTTAAAACCTTCGTATTTTATAATGCTTTCCAAATAATTGATAAGGACAAATTTAGAGATGTGGTGAGATACAACATCACGATGTTACATGGATTTAATGATATAGGAAACATATAAGGTAGAATAAATTAGAAATTCTAGATTTTGAGTCAATTTAGTATTTAATATTTTATTAGGATTTACCTTGCTTTATTAAGCTAATTTGAGTTGTATGTGTAATTCTAGTCTAATTAGAATTTTAGATTATTTCTCTTATTTGAGAAGAATTAGGATTAAGTTAACTAATAGTATATAAAGGCTTATTATTCATAGTTTATTGCAACACCTACAAGTTTTTCATCAATAATATTCTGTATTTTTCTCAAGAACATATGCTAAAACAGCATCTAGTATCGCTTCCGCGAAATATGAAAATCCTTCCTCAATTTGCTAATCATGTGATGGGTAACTTTAGATTCCCATCGAGCTACAGAGAATCCCTCTACGGGGGCGTCATGATAATCATCTTTGTCAGCTATATTGACTAGAGTCGTAGAGGAAGGAGAAATTGATGAGGAGCAGCGCGTTAGACCTCTAGTGACGCGTCTATATGACCCCCTATTTTTACTTGATTCGCTGTGTTCAACTCCCGACGAATCCATGAAGGGTGCAAAATGAAGTAAAGTAAGGGAAAAAAAGAGAAAGGAGAGAAGCATACATGGGTTAGATGCAAGAATGAAGACCCAAACGCCGTAAGAAGAGAAAGAAGATAAGCAGAGATTAGGAACAATGCGTATCTCAAGGATAGTGTTTAATTTTGAATTTTAAATCTAGATAAGAGCCTATTAACTACTTAGTTCATAATAAGAGATTTTTAAATTTCAAAAACTATTATCATGAAATGGGGGTTTGTGTTGATATGGAATTCAGTCACTTAAATCGCCTTGAAGGGGTTAGGGCTTCCAAGATGGAAAAATCAAGTCCTTCAAAGGTAGGAATAAAGATTGTTAGGTGGGAATTGATGACCTTTCGAGGTGGGAAGTAAGGAACTCTCGACTGAGACCTTTAATTGGTCAAAGACATCGACCAAGTAGAGCAGAAATGTTGGGATAATGTTTATCAACAATAAAGAATCATGGGAATACAAGGAAAGTGGATAAAGAAGTTGGTTACAGGGCAATCACGTACCCAAAAAAGCGGCACAACCCCCATTCCTAAAAACATGGACCATTTTCATCAAATTAAAGGTATTTTAATAAAGAGAGAGCACCAAAAGAAAGGTAAGTGACTCTATTGAAAAGAATTTAAATCTATTTTGAGTAGATGTTAGCAATATTAAAACCTTATAATCAATTAATTAACGATTTAATTAATTAAATTCCTTAATAGAGCGAAGCCTAAGAAAATCTCCAATATAATTAATTTTATTGTATTAAAAACACAATATTAATTAAACTAAATTAATTTTCCAAAACATTGTTAATAGTATTGTTCACGACTATTGTTCACAAGTTCACTGTTCACGATTTACTGTTCATCCGCATCCAAAACATTAATTTTCCCAAAAACAATAAATTGCAGAAATTAAAAGACACAAAAATTTTACGTGGTTCAGATTAATCAATCCAATATCTACGAGGCCATGCCTAGATGAAAAGTAATTCATTAAGTTGAGATGTTACAACCTATGGATTTACCAAACTTAAAACTCTCACGTACAGTTTATCACCATACAGCTTACTTAACCTTAGACTGAATTTGCTTCTCTTGATGCCCCTCTTGATCCACGATCCTCAAAGTACTTTGCAAAGCGATCAATAGCAATTCTTCAATTCTTCAATTCTTCAATGTCTAATGATCCAAGATCTACATAGACTCTCCGCAGATAAGAACAAAAATAGTCTCGTTACAAGACTTTGAATATAGAAGACAATATAAATAAATCAACACAACTTCATATGCCAATTCGGCTTTTCTACTTTATGCTCTATGTTGTGCGTCTTCAATTGTGAAACACCTCTCTTTTATATAGGCAGTAGGGTTCCACAAAATCACAAGTCTTAAATGATTTGGATTTCTTCCAAATGAGAGTTTCTTTCCTAACTCCTATGAATATGAATAGGAATAAATATGATTTTCTTGTCTTGATTATCTCCCAAAGAATATCTAGATCATTACTAAACTTCCTATTTGAACCAACTTCTTGCTCTAAATATATCCTATGCTCCAATTATGGAATCCCGTCATTAATTGACTTGCTAAATTAGACACCTAATTAAATTAGGAAACAAATATTCCTAATAAATTAGAATTTCACTAAATTTGGGAAATAATAAATTAATCTCTATTACAAGATATGCAATATATAAAATTTTAATTTAACTAGACTTGCCATAAGACGCCAACTCTATAAATAATGGACTTAACATCTATGAACAAAAACTCTCTTAATACAACTGAAAAAGCATACTTCTTACTTAAGCATCGAAGTGGGCACACCATAAACCACCATTTCCGGCCCCATTTCACATTTTCTTTGTTTGTTACTGTATGTGCATGTTACCTCCATCTGTTGAGCTTGGTTCAACTCTAGGTGAGAAAAAATTACGTATCAACAATAGGATGGCAGGTTGGAAGAGCAGGCAAATGCTCACCATTACTGCCCTCCGTTTGGATAGTTATTGAACTTGAATTTTTAAATAGAGTTTTTGTTAGTAAAATTTTTACTGAAAAATTTTAGCTGTTTGCTGGTTAATGGGAGTGTTCTACACATAGGATCTAACCAACATGAAATTGATATACGAAGACTGCTTTTACAGTCCGCAAATCAGCCACAATCTGTTATTTCTCATTCTCTGCTTTGAAATATATAATAGACGATAATCAGACTTGTACTTCAACTAAGCTCAGATCAAATGTAGCGAAGTAACTGCTAGTTGTATTAATAGCATACAGACTTAATATGGAAGAAATGGAGAACCTTGAATCCATTTTGTTAATATGGTAGCTAAACTAGTCCTAAAACTATTTCACATGCAGTTTTGCCCTCGCATGGCCTTGAGATATCTGGAACTGACCGGTCAGACCAAAATGAGCCATTAGAAGCCAGACATGAGTGAGAAGCTCTCCTCCTCTTTTCAGCTGCTGAGCATGCTGACTTCCTCTGCCCTGACTTGCAGCATAAGTTAACATTTCCAACCAAACATCTCTAACCATCTTCCATCTCTGCTTTGTGTCTGAAATTTCATTCAATGCCGATGCAAGACTGCATGCATCAAACAACACAGATTTGCTTCTGTCTCCTTTCACTTTGATGGACGGGAAGTCAGTTTTCTCTTTGAGTAACATTTTGCAAGCTTGAATTCTTCTTTCCCTTCTCTGAGAATCAATTCTGGACATTGGTTTTTCAAAAAACCTCCTTGCATCTTGACAAGTGTCTCGAAATCTGACAAGGCCTATCCCAACCGGCAACAAGAAAGGATATAGAATTTGAAGATACATCATATATCGTGACAGGAGCTTGCTCAATCTTCGATTGATGTCATCTGAATTGTTGTCCCAAGTGGGAGAGTAATAGCAAAGTTCAGTTGCAATGTGCCAGATAAGGATGCTTTGGTCAAAATCGCCCTTCATACTCCAACCAATTCGAGAAGAGAGTTTGTACTTGTCAAGAGCGTGGCTTCCTCTGCTGTTCTCCTTAAATTGAGCGTCGCTTCCTCTGCTCTTCTTACTGACATGTTTGAAGATCATCTTTTTCAAATATTCAGGCATTTCCTTGGAAGTTTTGTAACAGTACTTTTCCCACAGGTCATCCATATACAAGAGCTTCAGAATCATGCAGCGAGGTTTCTCTTCAAGGAAAAGAGATGTGAAACTGTATTGGCCCATGGAATTTGACCATCTTGGTAATTTAGCCACATTCAAAAAATTAGTGGTTTTAAATAAAATTTTAGTTTTCTCATGCTTTATGAACCACACACTAGACTGGTCTGAGAGAAGTAGCAGAAAAGCAGAATAAATTTCTAGAACAATTGCTATAAGCAGCAACAAGAAGGTTATCAATAGGTTCACCTTGAGATATTTCTGCTTGTCAACAAATGAGAAAAAGACCAACACAAAGCAGGTGAGAGAGGTAGTGATAGCACGTCGAGCAAGACCCCAACGAGTATAAACCAATTTCGCCTTGGTGTATAGCATATCATACATGAATCCTAGTTCGATTGCAATGACATTAAAAGCATCTTCGTGAGACAATTTCTGGAATAAATATTGACTAGCTTCACGTTCTTGGAAGCTGAGGATGAGATCTGCAAACAAACACTTGAATATCTGAAACATGGCATGAGCTTTGACTATGTTGGCATCAGAAGTGGAGTCTGTTCCAGGTGTAGATACATCTATTTCAACCCGAGTTTCTTTCACCTCTTTTACCTCAACAATAAACCCCTCCGCATGTTTCAGACTATACTCACTCATGAATTTGGCATAGTTGGGACCAGGCTCAGGAGGAGTAAGCATATAGTTCCTAAGTTGATCTCTGCTGGCCAACCAAAGAGTCCATGTCCTCTCTCCATACTTAATACACCCAACCAAAATCATTGGCATGGTCAGAATAGAAATATGGGAGCCATTCCATGCCATGAGAAAGATGTACATTGTTGTCACTGTTTGGACAACTAGTTGCAAAGCATGCCTTAAGTATAACTCATTGTCTTCTAAAGAGTAGGCAGTAATAGTGTCAGGGCCACCCAAGTGCAACAGAAAAAATGGTGCCCAAAATGCAGCAAGCTCACTGTTGTCGCCAAGAGAACCTTTATCCTCGTAGACTTCTCCTAAATTATTTAAGAGTACGCCTAGAGCCATTGTAGCTACAGAATCTGCCAGCAAGTAGGCGGACCAGACTACACATTTAATCTTAAGACTGGACTTATACTTCCTGCGGTTGCCCAGAAAGATTAGAACTAATTGTGCAGTGAGGCTGAGGAAAATTAGTGCTCTCAGCTCCCATTCTTTCCACAATTCTCTTATGCTTTTAGGAACCAATTCCATCGTGAACCTCCTCCGTCCCATCCAAATCACACCACTAGCAACTGAACCAAGTGCACCACAAATTTATAATATTTGCTCAGTGGCATACATTTATTAAATTCATGTCAAGTCACACTTAAAGATTTGCAAAAAAATAATAAATATAATGGTGAATGCACGGTTTAAACCAGTTTCATACCTGTGAGTATCATTGGAGATATTTTCAGTTCTAGTTATTCCGCATACGTTCTAAACCACAGTCTTCAGCAGAATCTACAAAACAAAGGCCATTACCCTAACCAATCAACACATCTTCATAAAATGGAAAGAGAAAATTTTTTCATCATAAAATTTATCACTCATAATTATCATAGTTTGCAAAATATTCATCAACTAATAATACTTTCTCTCTTTGATCAGTAATCTCTCATCCATTAATCTATATTAGTACATTCACATTTTCGGTATGTTATATCTGCAAAACATTCACATATCTGCAAAAAACATCAATGAAGTTCTTATATTTCAAAGGCTTAAAAATCCTGCTTCTTAATATGGTTGTAAAAATGGAAAAACAACTTTGATGTCAACATCTTAGATTACATGCAATAGCTTGTTTTAATTATTTAAACATACGTACTTATAAATGTATATAACTGTACAAGGAAAGAGAAAGAAGAAATTAAGAAAAATGCTGATACTCAAGCATCGCACATGATGACAATTTCATCAACGTTCAGTCGCCTGCCGAAGGCATCTCTCCCAGCGGTCTTGGAATGTGAAGCAGAAGCAGAAGCAGAATCAGGAGCATGAATGTGTTGCATGAATATGATCAACTAAGTGGTCTCTGAAGACGCATATATACTAAGGCTAAGGGTAATAAAGACAATTCTAGCAAGTATTGGGCTAAGTTTCTAAGAATTTTATGGGAGAGTGAGTCATTCTTTAGTTGTCAATTACCCATAAATCCACCGACAGTGAAGCAGCCAAGGCATTATTATTATTATTATTATTTTGAAAATTTATGGAACCGTATTCTTTGAGTTACCAATCAGCCCGTCAAAATGAAACATCGTTTCTTGGAATCGAAGTGTTGAATCTTTTGCTTCCACGATAATTGAGCTATAATTCAAATTTTATCTAACATCAGCAGACATATATATCATTTTGAATTTCACAATCCCAATTTCTATATTCCAATTGAAATCTTTAACTTGTTTAAGACATTGTGTTGAATTACCTATGGATGGTGGTGGTCTTGTGCTTGTGTGTTGTAAATTGGTATAAAATTATGCAACCCACTTTTATTCAGATGTACATGTATTGTGAAGTAGGATTTGCAGGTGGTCTCAGCATTTAGGTTATTGTATTGATAGTTTTTTGTTTAAAATATTGATTACATGAGATATTTATAATTAATATTTTAGTATATAAATATACTGAAATTATAATATTATATTAAATTTTATAAAATATTTATTTAGATAAATAATTCTCAAAAAAATGTATTGATTCTTTTTGTATTTTGTAAGAAAAAAAGGTTATATACAAATTAATTTTACTTAATTATACTTAATTAAAAAAATTATATACAAATTAATTTTACTCAATCATACTTAATTAAAGAAATTTTGAATCTCAATTATATCTAAAAAAAACAAAAGTCAAAACAGTAAAACCTGTTTGGTTTCATCAACTCCAGCAAGTTACGATTGCCATTTTTTCTCCAAACTCCAGCAGCTAAGATCGCATTTCACTCTCTTGCTTGAGGACCCTCAAGTACAGCCAATTTATCTTCAATTTCCTTTCATTTTCTTTCACTCACTTGCCTCAGCATCAAGGGTTTTGTTCATTCGAAGAGGTGTAGACGAAATCGATGAATTGTTACAAGGGTGGACGTTTCGATTTAGGGGGTTCCAGGCCTCAATGTTTTATTGACTGTTGTTAATCGTTGTTGTTGGAAACCCTAGAATTTAGAGTAACTTGATTTGCCAAAAGTTTTGGGGGTAATGATAAATTGGGGAGTAATAGGTGGCTTCGGATGCTATTGTGGAGTGACAGAGCAACGAGGAGCTCTTCCAATATCTGGGATAAGGTGTTACTTTATTTTGAGAAATGACGAAATTTATTATTTTTCCATAAATTTTTTACAACTTTTTGTAATTTTTTCTTTGGTTACGGTCAATATTTGAAATGATGAAATGATACCCAGAACACGGGACAAACGATTTGGGGTATTTATTGCTTGTGATGAGACATGGAAAATTTATTATTTTTCGATAATATTACATTTGTTGATATGGCTTGTTGTTGTAGCTGCTGCTACTTATCGTTATAATTAATTTTTGCATCAATTTGATAACGAGCAGGATGAGGCTTTGAAGGATTGGGTGAGCCGACTACCAGATGATATTCTTGTTAATATTATATCCCGGTCAACGCTTAAGGAGGCTGCAAGAACCAGTGTTCTTTCGAATAGAGGGAAGTATTTGTGGACTTATGCCTCTTAGCTTAACTTTGATGCTTCAAAGTTGCTCGTGAATGTTTATGAAGAGACTATAGAAGAAAGGTTGAGGTACATGTGCTGGGTGTATAAAGTCTTAGAATCGCATAAAGGTTTTAAGTGTTAATGAATTTATAATCGTTTTTTATTTGGATGATTCTCATGAAAGCAACATTAGTTGCTGTGTTTACACAGTAATATCAAAGAGAGTTCAAAAGTTTGAATTGAACTTGTTTCCTGCTCTTTGTTGGCCACCTGCTTCTGGGATTTTTTTTTTTTTTTCACAAGGCTGTTATCACTATTTCAAAAAGTCCCTGTGGTTTATATAGTGTTAGGTCTCTGAGATTTCTCTATTTAGATACAGTGAATGTGACAGAAGAGATTTCCCTTTGGCTTCGGATGCTTCAATTTGGGGCAAATGAATGGTATATATATAGAAGAAATTGTTTGAGCTGGTTTTGATTATATATATTCTGTGTTTCTTGCTGTTTCTGTGTTTATATATAGCCAAAATTATAGCCACAATTTTTAATCTTATTTTTTTGTCTATTATTTTGGGCAAAATTGTAATTTTACGTCTGAGGGGATAAAAAGGTTATTTTAATAATATTATGTTAAATCAATTAACTGAGATGAGACGGAAGTAAAATATTGTAATAAAATGCTAATTTCAGGTGGCGCGTGAATAAAAAAGATTATTTGTGTATTTTTGAAAAAGTCCAAACAAACAAATGCACGGTGGATAATTTTCCTATCTAAAAAATATTATTTATGACCATTTTAACCAAATTATCAGAGGGTAGTTGTCTTGGAAAATTGATGTTACTGTTCCTCTCTTTTTCCTAAAAAGATTGAATTACCTTCTAAAAATATGGGTGTATTTTATTTGACCATTGATTTTACTCTCCAAATCTAAGAATAAATGAAATTTTTAATTACCTATGGACCTCGTAAAATCTGAAAAATCACCTCAACTAAAATTTTTATTTTTTACTTCCCACGCCCGTCATTAACTTCTTTATTCTCTGCAAAAGCATTCTCGCTCTGAAAAAATAATTCTCATTCTGAGTAGTGAGTACGAATCTAAGTTGTTATGAAAATTAAATAAATCAAAGTTTAAATAGTGGCACACTATTCATTCATTTTTTTTTTCTGGGGCATAACATGAAAAGAAAGATACAATACTCGTGGACCATAGAGAAACTATTCTTAATTTGGTTTTTTATTATTATAATCTATGGCAATTTAGGATGCAAATGAGCTGCCAAAATCATTAAATTATCTTAATACAGCAGCACAGCGCTAGGCATGCTATCTGGAGAAAAATCTAAGAGACAGGATGTGGCTTTTTTTACTTTGGTTTTCAAAAAATAAATTTTTTTCTATCATTTTTGTTGGATTTTTATCTGTTTCTTTTTTAAAATATTTTTTGTTGCATTCAAATTATAATGCTTTAACTTTTAAAGTAGTTACTGTTAGTTTTGTTGTAAAAATAACTAAGGAGAAAACGTTAGGTAAAATTTATTTTTAAAAGTATTGTGAGTTTTAAAAATAGTCTTATGTGTTTAATAAATCTTACTGTTAAACCACTGTAAGAATATAAGTGACTGAATTGAACATAATGTTGAATGAAATTTATTTAAAAATTTATAAATATGTATATACAATATTTTTTATTGTATACGTATAATAATTGATAACTAAAATAAATATTTTATTTTATTAATTTTATTTTTTATTTTGTTATCTTAATATAATAATAATAATCTCTTTAAAGCTAATGACTTTATTCCTAATTAATAAGAATAATCTTGGATTTTTATAACATATATGAGAATATAGATAAAATTATATTAAGTGCAAAAGTGATTATCACAATCAGATTTGAAAAATTATGCCTTCCCTGATTTTCAAAATCTACTGCAGGATGAAGTGATTTTGCCAAAAATAATTTTTAAAATAATTTATCAAATGCCAATATTAGTTTTTAGTTTTTTAGAACTGTTTTTTAACCTTGCAAAAGCAATCCCAAACTAGCTCTAAAAATTCATTACATTATAACTTGAAGCAAATTACAATTTGGTGGATTTTAAAACATGGAGAGAAAATTGTTAATTTTGCACATTTGCCCCTTCTAATGACAGTATTGTTGTTACATCGATTTTTATATCGTATGCAGCGGCTGAATCGGGATTTTGGCTTGATGTGAAGGTTAGAATGGCCAGACTACAAACTTCGGTAGGGTAGAAATTCGGTGGGTGTTTGTATCACAAGAGACAAAACATCCTTTGGCAAAATTAACTATTTCTCCTCTCCCTTATATTTTAAAACTCGCCAAAATTTGTGAGAACTAGGATATAATTTTGACAGTTGCGAAAAAATCCCAAATGCTCCTTGTTTTTTCTTGAGTTATTTAGTCAACTTCATGCACATTTGCAATGTCCTTTCACTGCAGTGTGAGAAATTAAAGCGAAATAAAATTGTATTATTACAAATTTTGAATTTTATTTGATAAATTTTGTCACAATACTAGATTCCTCCGACATTATAATATTTCTTTCATTTTTTTTAACTATTGGTTTAGTCGATCATAAGAAGACTGAATAATCATTAAAAAAAAAAAAAACGTATCGAGCTTTTCTAATATTGTACTATGGAGCAAATTTGGAGGATTTAAAACATGGGGAGGAAAAAGTTAATTTCACACATTTTCCCAATTGTATGATACACTACTACTGCTACAGTCGACAATATGTTGTATAAACCGAAGGAACAAGAAATTTGGTTCATCAGGATCAGAACAAAGAACCTATAAATTTTAATAGGTTAGAATAAATGATGCTTAGAAACTGATGGCTTTTTCTATACTTAATGAACAAAACGATTCGTGTCTTGCTCATTGGAAAATTTTGTTGCCTTCTATGCTTTTTCTAAAGCTTTCATGCCAGCTTGTTATTTATTGGCATATATACTTTTTCTTATCTTTTGTTTCTTTCTTTTTCTTTTTCTTCAATCTCTTCTTACTCTTTATTCTATGTTCTCTTTTCTCATATTAGCTCTAGATGCTTTGGCGCATTAAAGGGGAAAAAAAGGGAAGAAGGGTGGGTCGGAGGAGGGGGGTTGTGGGGCCAATTTCATAATGATGTCTAAAATTATTCTTGTCTCCGAAACGCACCTAAAATGACGCCGTGCGCGATTTTTTTTTTTTTTTGTTTTGTTTTAATTCCCTCTAAAACGACGCCGTTTGCTGAAGATGAAGCTTCTCATTTCCGAACGAACTGATTTCTCCCAACTGCAGAACTTGAGATTTGTAATAGAAGATACGTTGACGTATATGTTGAACTAAGTTACGCTCTAATCGAAACCTGATTAGATCCGTTCTAATCCAAACGACTCAATGAGATTTTTTTAATAATGCGTTAAACGAGATTAGATGACACTTTAATCCAAACGACTTTAAAGAGAGATTTTGATAGATAATTCCAAAGGGAATTATAAAAGAGGGGGTTTATTAATTGATTAAGGTTGATGTTACAATAATAAGACCCCTCTATTTATAATAGAGTAAACCCACTTCCCTAAGTTAACTTAAAAAGGAAAACTAAGGGTCAGTTTGAGATTGCAGAGGCTGATGAAATAAATTGCTTGTACTGTGCAGATGAAATAAGCTGCTGATTAAAAAAACAGCTTGGTGTTTGGTGAATTGTGCTGTTACGGTTGCTGTGAATTTGAAAAGTAGTGTATATGCGTTTGGTAAATTTTATTACAAAAGTATTGTTTTATTATATAATGATCAAAATAAACATAAATTTAAATTATCTTTTATTTTTAAAGTATGTTTAATAAATTATTTAGACATACCTTTTTTCTAAATACGTAAAATTACATAAAATACAAAAAAAAACTCAATTAAATAAGATATAAAGAACTTCATAATTCGTTACATAAAATATGATAAAAATTCGTACTAAATTGTGGTGGTAATATAATATCTAATGATTTATATATTAGGGTTTATGGATAAGTAAGATATAATTATCTTTTTCTTAAAATAATAAGGTTATAATAAGCTGTTTATGAAAATCAACCCCCTACCTGCTTTTAAAAGCTGCTGTCAAAATGGAGAAAATTATAAAATAAGCTACTTTTACAAAATTTACAAAACACTATTTTTTAAAAAAATTATGAAATAAGAAGTTTATTTAATTTCAACCGCAACTTCAAATGGAATTATAATATAAATAAAAGACTAAAGATACATACCATAATAGACTTTAATTAAAATAGAACATCCTAAAAAAATTTGACTCTAATTAAAATAGAACATCATAAAATAACGTCTTACATCATTTTCTTTTTCTTAAAATCATTTTGTAAGATACATATTTTGACAAATCTCAAAGTACCCGTCATACACTTTCCCACTATACGAGTGGTATCTTCCAAAAATTGAGTAAAACATTGTCCTCCTACATAATCTTGGATTAGAATTTATTTAAAAATATGTTGGTTTAAATTGGTCTTCAATGGGTACTCCGGTGTACATGTTAATTAAAATCAAGGAGAAAAAACACTTTTTAATTGATAAAATAACAAGTTATTAATCTGTAGAGGTCCCGTCAAATACATTTGCCTGTAGAAATGTGACATTTATTAATAGTTTAATTTTTTTGATGTATGAGGTGTAAAAATCTATTATTAAAGATTAAAGTGATAAAAATTAGTTCTAAGATGGGCTACCTAAAATATTTTGTTTGGTTGTTCTTTTGGAGGTTGTTCTATTAGCCATAGATAGTGTCGCCTTAATGTCTAGATCGGAAGGATATGCTTATATTGAAGTCATTGGTTGACTCTAATTTTTGGTACATCGAGGTTCTAATGCTTGGGGGCCGGGGCTCATGGAGAAGCTATTTGATGAATCGCCTCATACAGGAGGCTTGTTAGTGAGTTTTGTGGTTTATATTTTTTCTTTGTTTGTGTTTTGTTGTTACAATTGTTGCTTTGTTTTGTATTATTAGACATTATGATTGATTTTTTTTTTCCTACTTGGAAGAGGATTTTCATATGCAATAGTTGAGGTGGGTAGACTAGACCAATCCCATAAAATTTCTCCAAGTGCCTAATTAGATCTTAATGTTGTACCTAGTTGTTCTTATTTTGATTAT
Source organism: Clausena lansium (assembly GCA_030449835.1). Taxonomy (NCBI): domain Eukaryota; kingdom Viridiplantae; phylum Streptophyta; class Magnoliopsida; order Sapindales; family Rutaceae; genus Clausena; species Clausena lansium. The sequence goes on from JASUUF010000369.1 coordinate 6,457,415, forward strand.
TAGAAATTGGGAAAAAACCACCTACACCCCCAAGATTTGTTTAAATGGTCACACAAACCCCCTTAATTTCATAAATAACTATTATATCTTTTTATTATAACAACCCAAATAAATATAAATATAATAATAAGATAAAAATAATAAATAAATATCATATGATACAAATAAAATATTACAATAATTATAATTAATAAAATAACATATATAATGAAAATTATTTTTAATATTAATTTATTATTTTTAATAGTAAAGTTATTATTAAGTTATTAATACTAAAATCTATTAATCTAAAAATTGACTTTAAGATTTATAGTAATGTAGACATAATTAAAAAATATATTGTAAATAAAATGATATAAATTTTATAAATTATTTGAATGTTAAGTATAATTTTTTTAATATTATTAATATGTCAAATATTTTTTTTTATTATTAGAAGAATATGATAGATTAATAATATTAAAAATAAATTTTCTAAAATAATTTATAAATTTTATTTTATATATTATATTATATTATATTATTTTAATTTATATTTATATTTATTCTAGAAGTTTATTTAAAATCAATTGCATTGAGTTATTATAATCAAGGAAAAATAGTCAAAAAGGGGTCTGTGTGATCATTTATAAAATTAAGGGAGTTTGTGTAACCATTTAAGCAAACTTTGGGAGTGTGGGTGTCTTTTTCCCTTAGAAATTTGTAGTCTACATAGTTGTATAGTGTCGTAAGGCATCGACTTGACTTAGGCTTGAGTCTTAAGTATTAGAGTTAAGTCTTATTTAGTCTTGTATTTGCACATAATGTTGCAATGTATTAGTAGCCATTATTGGTCATATGTGATAATGATTTTCAACATATGCCATTCATTTATCGACAATCTTCATCACATATTATTAAAATGAGTGATACTATATTTACTCAATTGGGATACTTAGTTTGCATCCCAATTAATGTGTCACTAATAGAATTTCACCATTAAGATAAGAAATGATAAAGCTTAATATTTAACTATCACTTGAGCTAATCAAATAGTAACCACATCATTTGTCACATTATAACGAGATATATTCTTAACCTATAACAATCCGATCCAAGCATCAAGATTAAACTTAGAATTTTGGGGTCTGAATTTTATAAAATAAATCATCCAGGCATACACATTATATATATTCGCCTTTGTCTGAATTTATACTTCATTAATTAGCACTATGTGACTGAATTTAATAATTCATACAAATTCATAACAAACACACTCACCATAGGTTAATATATTAACCTTTGTTTGATCAATTACAATACAAGAGAGCATATATAATCATCCAGTGGTATATAAATATATATATATTATCTTGAAGAAAGAAACCCAAACCAGAAATCACCACTCCTAATATTAGCCAGCCTTTGTCTTCTCGCTGTCACTGCACCATGAAATCAAATATCCATTCCTGTAACATAAGTAATAAACACGTGAAATAACATATATAGAAGATTATATAATTAATTAAGAGGCCTCTGGCCAATACCATTTATAGTTCATGATCCCCACATCATCAGAAGAACAAGAATTGCTCGAAAGATCAAATAATGGCATGATATATTATATAGTGAACAAATTAAAGCCTCTTTGTTTAAGCAGCTAGTTAGGTTCTCAAGATCAGACTTGGTAAAAGTTTGCTTCCTAATTACTACGTCTACACTGCAATAATGATCCAACCAAATTAGTTTAGTAATTAGCAGTAGGTACCACTTGGCTAAAAGTTACAGATACCAACTAATTGCAAATGAGAAGAAATTACCTGTCCGATACTTCAATATTTCTGGATCCTTAATTTTCACGTATGCAAAATTAATCATGATGTTGGGGACGCTCCAGATTTTCTGCCAGTCCTTACCTCCTGTCCTCCTATCGTAATGCATCTTTAGAAGCGGACACCAATTGATCTTCAATTCCTTTACCTGATGGAGAATGTTGTCTGGCAGGGCCTTTAATTTGGGACAGTACACAAATGACAAGAAACAAAGACGTGGCATGACAGCAACCATCCCACATTGCCAATCTTCCCATTCTTCCATGTTGACAAACTTGAGAGATTTCAATTTTGGGAAGGAAGTAACAGATGAAGATGATGCGCCATCACTTTTTATTCCCAAAAATTCATTACCCACTCTTCTCACACTCCCCATACTAAATAACGAAAGTGATTCAAGAGATGGCAGACTCCCGAGAGGAGGAAATTGCTCACAGTTTGTCCAATCTTTGAGACTTAAAATTCTCAGCTTACTTAATAACACAATCCAACTTGGGATAGTGTTGCCTCTGTAGTCTCTGATCTCTAACCTCACTAAATATTTGGGCGGCTCCGCAGCTTGAAGAACATTTTCATCTTCCTTCATCCTTTCCACTTCCGCATCATTGTTAAAATTTAGATATAACCCGAGGAGATTTACCTTGTTCTTTAGATTCGCTTCTACAACCTCACTCACATCAGTCACATTTCCCAAATTTTTTATATTAAGAGACCCCTGAAGTTCGTCCAACCTTTTCAAACATTCAAGGGTGCCACCAGTACTGCTCACACTGAATTCACTTAATGTACAAAGACGAGTCAATCTTTCAATTTCTTTTGGCATGGAAGCCAGTGAAGTTCCAACATTTAACAAATGCCTCAGGTTGATTAAATTTCCCATCCCTTGAGGTAACATTTTGAGATTGGTACACCAGTTGAGCACTAAAGTTTGTAAACTCCATAACCCACACAATTCTTCAGGCAATTCAGCTATATTCAGTAATGACAAATTAAGGTATCTCAAAACTACCAAGTTTCCTATCTCCGTTGGAATCTTTATAATCACATTCTCATACCATAATTGTCCACTCAGATCTAATGCCCTTAAAGTCGTCCTTGATTGATCCAATAATTTCGGTAGTACCTCACTAATTGACGAACAATTTGTAGCCCCATATTGAATCCGGAGGCTTCTTAAGTTTTTCACTTCACTCGCGGAAACAGGAAACGAAATCCCTTCACTGACCCTCAAGAATAAGTGGAGAAGCTTAACTTGCCTTGGTTTTTCAAAATTACCATCAACTTCAATTGAAGCACAATAATTCTTTGCAAGAAATTGGACAAAATCATGCACAAGAATAGGCATCTTACATCTTAAAATACGACCATCATCGTCATCTTCTTCAAACTCAAACTTCTGGAACCAAGAACGCGCAACCATTTGGTCAAAACACTTTTGACCAGTTGCCTCCTTGTGGAGATAACCTTGAGCCATCCATAATTTAATTAGTTCATCTTTATTAATTGGATAGTCTTTCGGAAAGATGGCGCAATACAAAAAGCACATTCTTACCACAAGTGGCATGTCAATGTAACTCAGCCACAGATGTCTCTTAATATCTTGTACTTGCCACATTCTGCTGTCTAATATACTTTGCCACTCTTCTTCAGTTCTTTTAAAGTGCAAAGTACTTCCGATAATCTTTATAACAAGAGGCAAGCCGTTGCACTTTTGTACAATCTTCCTCCCAATATGTTCTAAATGTTCACACTCCTTTGGGGATCTATTCAAAAATGCAAAGGACGTAAACAACGACCAAGACGCCTCATCAGACACTCGCCTAAGGTTCTCCGTAGATCCAATCTTGTCAGCAATTGACTGATCATTTGTGGTAATCAAAATTTTACTTCCAGGCAGACCATTTTGTAGAGACTGAAGCAATGATTCCCATGTATCGTCTACCCACACATCATCTATCACAAGAATAAATTTATTTCTCGCAATAAATTTTCTAATATATTTCAGATAAGGATCTAATTCCTCTCCCTGAGGAGAAAAGGCTGAAGCCGAAGCACCTAGAGCTTCAGCAATGGATTTGGCAATGCTCAACACATCAGAGGCGGCAGATCCATCAGCCCAAATTCTGATGTCAAAATGCCCTATCACCTCATAACTATTGTAGGCCAACGTAGCAAGTGTTGTTTTCCCCGTTCCTTCGGTCCCTGAAACAGAGATGATGGGAAGGACTTTTTGACCACTACTACTAATCTCCGTCGACGACAACAACTTGCTTACTAAATTATTCTTCTCCTCATCTAGACCGCAAATCTCAGATCTAGAGCAGGTTTGCAGAAAGCTGGTGGGGACAAAACCACAACGACTCTCTTCAGATCGGTTTTGGAAATCGTCCCGACTTCGACGATCTAATTGAAACCATTGTTTCGGTAATCTGAGAATTGGACGCAAAACATCATTTAAGTCTTTGATCTTGTTAATAAAATCTTGACAAGGGAATTTTGCATCTGATTGATTGCGGTGCTGCTTCCATTTGAGGAATTCAGTGCTCAATTCATCCACCAAATCTTCCGATTTGTTGGCCACGACTTTCACCAAATCTAACCAGTCTCTCACCGTAGTCATCACGCCACGAATTACCGTACGTGGTTCTGTTTCCTTCAATTGCCTTTCCTCTCCATCTTCAACCATTTCTTCAATGATTCCAAGTCTCAGCAAAAAAACTTGCAGTGAACTGATCAATTCTGGTGGAATGCACTGAAATTACGAATATATATATATATATTATCATCAATCAGTTGCATATCTTCATAAATGGCATATGTTCACGTCCATCAATTTATGTCTATATCTATATACATAGTTATTTTATGATACAGTAATAAAAAACAAATATATAAAAAAGTGGGGTTATTTGCATTTTGCACTAAAAATGATTCTGATCACTCTAATTTTAATAAAAATATGTATTTCAACATATGAAATCTATTAAGGATAATTTATCATAAGTCAATATTATATAATTAGTTTGAATACTCATATAATACACTCAATATTCAATTTATAATTCTCATACATTAAACCCTAAACTTTTATTTCCAACATCTTAATTATTATTTAGATGACTAAAGAGGAAATCAATTTTGAGAAAAAAATTGATAATAAAGTATTTGTGATTAAAAAATTAAAAGGAAATAAAAGTAATGTAAAGTTTTTTTTTTTTGGTTGCTTTGGCCCTTTTTCTTCATCTTCTTTATCTCTTGGTCGTCTTCTTCTCCTCTTTTTTTTTTTTATAGTATTTAAGGAAAACTTTTTATTATTATGTTCTCATTGTAAGTTATTTTGGGTGCAAAATTTAATATTGAACATAAATAAACAAAAAAAATTAATAACTAAAATCATGTTAAATAATTTCTCTAGAACTTAACTTAATTATATTGTTGTAAATATATGTTAAATCACCTAACCTTTGTGTGCTAAATAATTTTATTAGTGTTTTAAGTAAATAAAGTTAAGTAACTTAGATAGTTTAAGTAAGAATATTTTTAGAATTTCAAATAGTGTAAAAAGTAAAACTTAATTTTAGTGTATGAGTATTCAAAATAATATTTAGAGTGTAAATAGTCATATCCTTCATAAAAGTTAGGAGGCAGATAGGATATAACATTCTGATATCAATTATTTAAAGTTTGAACATGTTTTTTTAAAGATTAAATAATAAAAAAGAAAAAAAAATAGTCTATCTAAACTTCTGCATTTTCAAGGGAAAAAGATCCACACCCTCAAGGTTTGGGAAAATGATCATATAGATCCCCAATTAAGACCCTCTTTTGACTATAATACTCTTTGTAGATAGTAATTAAAAAATTTGACTTTAAAATTTTTTAACAGTTTAATTTGTCTAGTAGATTAATAATATTAGAATTTTTTTAATATTTAAAATAATTTTTAAAATGTAATTGTTATAATTGTTTTAATAATATATTTGTATTTATTATAAAAATTTTATATAAATCTTTGGGTTAAATGGATTTTACAATTAATAAAATATATCTCATGTATTAATAATACTAAAAATATTTTATATAATATTGAAAATAATTTAAATTTTCATATATTTATGGAATATTATATTTCTATTTATTATAAAATTTAGTTTAATATAATATAAGATTGTAAAGTATTCAAATATTGAAATTATTTTAGAATGTATATATATTGTTAAATTTATTTTATTATTAATTTTTATTTATTATAAAATATTGAAGTTAATTTGTATGAGTTAATAGATCCAAAGGGTATTATCGTGAAAAGAAAGTTTTGATATCCCTTATTAAAAACTTAGTGTCTACATGACCATTTACCCAAATCTTTAAGATGTATGTGCCCTTTTCCCTTTTTTTTTTCAATGAATAAGAATAAGGGTGAGCACCAACCCATCCAACCCGTGAAACTGACGACCCACATGATTTTTTATTGTTTGGTTGGATTAGTAAAATATACGGGTTGGGTTAGGTTGTATTCCCAACCTATATATATATGGGTAAGGGTGGGCAAACGGTTCGGTTCTATAGATAAAAACCGAATGGTTTGAATTTTTGAGAACTGATTGGTTTGTGTTCGGTTCGGTTTAGAACCGAACCGACAAACAGATCTGTTTAACCCATTTAAATTAAAAAATATTTTTAATTTAAAATATATAAACCTAAATTCTAAAATCCCTCAAAATTTAAATCCATTCCCAATTTCTAACCCTAAAATATTTTTAATTTAAAATATATAACCCAAAATTCTAAAAAATATTTTTAATTTAAAATATATTGTTATAGAAATATGCTTTAACTTATTTTATAATATGTTATTATGCTTCTATAAAAAAAATGTTATTTTGCTTTCTTTATGAAATGGATCACCAATCACATAATTTTTTTATAATTTGTTGCTTATAATTTTTTTAACTTATTTTTTTATAATTTCTAATAAGATTTTGGGATAAAACTCATAAAATGTTAAAGAACCGAACCAATCCGAACCGAATTTGAGAACCGAATCGAACTGAAATAATTCGGTTTGGTTCGGTTTGTATTCCTAAGAACCAATCAATTTTGGTTCGGTTTGGTTCGGCCCTGAACCGAACCAAACCGGGAAATGCCCACCCCTAAATTATGGGGAAGAATTAATGCCTCTTAAAATTACATTTATTTTTACACTATTTTTTTACCCTTAGATAAATGAGTAATCAATAGTTAGGATTAGACGTAATTAATTGCATTGACTATATTTACAAATAATTAATAATATAGATTTTTGGGCCTATATTTTCTCTCTCCAATTTACTCATTCCTCAATCCTTTTTCTTTAATGTCTCTGCCATCTTCTTCACGGTTTCACAGCATAACAAAAACTTGTTGAAGAGAAAAATAGAAAAACTGCAGAATGCTTTGAAAAGCAATAGTCGTTTATGCCTTTTTTTGGGAAAAAAATATTTATTTTCAATCTCTATTATTGTAAAATTAAAACACAATGAAACTTTAGAAGATAAAAGCTTCATTTCGTATGCTAGCTTGTAAAAAGTAAATCGCAAATGTTATGTAAGCTTAAGCAGCCATTATTGATCTATAATTTTAATTGTGAGTGGAATTAATATTGGCTTAAATAAAAATCAATCATTTTTGTTGAAATAATTGTTTCGCATAAGTACATTTTGAAGATCGATCATTGCATATGTGGTTCAGAAAAATGTAAAGTTCTTCAACTTCATGTTAGCTGATTTAACTGGAGTTCCATTACAAATGCATGAAAAATATTGTCAATAGATTGGAAGTGAAAGAATTAATGAGAGGATGAAACAAAACAGAGTAAGAGATAAGTGAAAAAATAAAATAAAATCGATGGAGAGGGAAGCAAATAAGTAGGAGAGAGAAATGTTAATTAAGAATTACTAATTATATACTGTTAATAAATTATTAATAAAAATCTATGTTATTAAATTGATCTAATCTTAGCCATCTGTTAGTTATAAATCTGAGAGCTAATAAATGATGTAAAAATAAGTATAATTTTAAGGGGTCATCGATCCTTCTCCTATAAATATATATAAAATATAAATTATTATTATAACATAAATTTTGATATTTTATATAAAAAAAAACAAAAAAATAAGTTTAAAAGGATAATAAAATCCTCTCAATTAAACAAAATCCTGCCGGCTGCTATTGTTTATACTAAAGTGTTTTGTGTTAAATAGACTTTGAATTTCTAGACTTTTTTTTTTCATTAACTATGAATTAATAATTTGATTGTTGGACTTCGAAATGCTAGATTTGTTGTAAGGATTTCAATATTTGTGTATTTTTTTAATTAATTAATTAATTTATTTATTTTTTATCCAATAGTAAATTAGATGATGAAACTGGGTCATTTTTAAAACCCAATCAACCCAATCAGAACTGCAGATGGGTTAATACATATAACCAGTTAGGTTAGGTTAGATTTTTTTAACTTGCATTATATGCGAATTAGGTTGGGTTGAATTAGGTTATGTACCAACTCGACTCATGCCACCCCTTTATTAAATATAATCTAAATCACCAAAAAATTAAAAACTGAATATGCAAAATATGAATTATTTATTAATCTTCAACAACACTTGTTAATGGAGATCCTTTTTGTTATTATAATAGGAACAATATAATTTTGAATTATTAGATTTATTATTTATCAATTAATTAAAAAAATTATATCCATAAACCTGCATCACTATTATCAGCCATCAGCAACTTGAACATTACTTATTAATTATTAAGTAATTAGTTATGTATCTACACACGTACCTAGCCCAATTCAGGAGTACATTTTACAACGTAATGTCGATATTTAATTTGAAATATACCGGATTATTTTCATATCATATCAACACATTTTGCTAAGGGAATTGAGGTGATGAGCAACTTACCCCAACACTTTCCCGCGTCAGTCCGAAGTTTACATCGTCATCAGGCAGCCAACCTTCCGCGTCGTTGGCCGTGCAGTTCGCCACTTTGTTTTTCGCTTCATCGAACAAATTTCTCACAAGCGAAAATTTTGCAGTAAGTCCTTTACCAGAATACAATTGTCTGTATGGACGACTATAACAAACCAGTAACTCCAACATTTCAATCACTTTTTCCACGACAATGGAAACCATTGCATGTGCCGCCATGTTATATATTGTTACAATCACAACTCACAAACAAATGAGGAGCTTCAATTTTCTTTTTAACTAAGAATAATTTTAGGTTGATGTCCCAGTCTATATAATGTCTTTGAATTGAATTATAACAAATATTATATTTTAAAAAATGATTTGCCAAAAATGCCCTTACTGCGACAACCAATTCTTCATTCTTGGCCCCGTAAAGTTTTTCTTCTCTCTCCAATACTAAGGTTACCTTACAGCTCTAATTTTCTATGATGCCATCAAATTATTTGATTATATTCTTCTTGCTCGTGTACTTCGTGAAGTGAAGGTGCCGTGAATTTCAAGTGATGCTGGAAAATATATGAAAAAGAAAGGGAGAAAAAGAAATCCCATCAACAACGTAAGAGACATATATATAATCATCTAAAGTGCGGCCTCGTCATTCTTTAGATTGCAGATTCGAAGTTTTAGTAAACTATTGAAAGATCATTTTATGGTGCTGTAAAACTTTAAATCTACATTTTAAAAAATGTGGACATTCGAACATCACAGCCTCCAAAATGAGAGCTGGCATGACGCGCGTGCAAAACCCTCGCCTGATCATGTTTATATATATATATATATATATATATATATATAGACACGCGCGCGCACAATGTTGGAGTCGTACAAATACTGTTGATTGGATGAATGAGGGAATAAAATTTTACGATACTTTGACAGAAATGAGAGGATAGAATTTGGGCACACGAAAAAGAAAAAGCCAATATCTTAATCGTCACTTATTCAGTTAGCCTCATGTACATTTTCGACTTTTCGCTGTTATGTAAGAAAGTGATATTAATTTTAATTTTAATAAATTTTGCGAAAATTATGTGGACATTGTTCTTGTCAAAAGAACATTTTATATATTTTAAAATACTGATACACTGGAATCCTATTATTCCTTTCATTTTTCATCCGTCTGTTTTGCCTGTTATATAAGTTTTGTCAAAAAACTGAACTAAATTCCGAAAATGTATCAGAGCTGTTAACTATTGTACAATGGAACAAAGTTTGGTGCATTTTAAAAAACAGGGAGAAAACACTGAATTTAGAACATTCTCTCTATTGTATAACACTATTGTTGCTACCGTCAACTTTAAATTGCACATAGTGGCCGAATGAGAACTTTGGTATGTCAGGACATAATTAGGGATGTCAAAAATATACATCTGGCCCAGGCTCGGACCGGACATGGGTGATGCGGGCTGGGTATTAGGATGAGGTCGAGTCAGACCCAAGCTTCACTTGATAATCTTGGGATCCAGCCCAAAACTCGAATTTTATTAAAAAAATATTATATAGTATATATTATTTTAAATAATTATATTTATTTTGCCCATTTATTACGTATATTTAAAATTTTAAACATTTAAAGTTCATATTTTCAAGCCTAATTTCATTAAAATAAAATTATAAAATAAATTTAAAAACATACATATATAATATTTTAAAATATAAAATGAGGACTTTTTAAGCTTGGATAAAAATGCATGGCTCAGTGCCGGGCTTAAAATGCTCGGGTGATAAAAATAATATGTCCAAGCCGAATCTGGGCATTGTCATACCTGGGCCCAATCTAGGATTTTGCCATACCTAGATAGAATGAAAAAATTATAGTACACTAGAAAAAAATCTATAAACTATTGGGAACAAATATGTGAAAAAAATATATAAAATTTTAATTAAAATTTATTTTCTTGTAAATTTTTTCTAATTTGGGATTGAAGACCTTCCACGACCACAACAAAGTTTTGCCCTTGTCTCGAAACATAGTTTCGCTCGCTCTCATTTTATTAAATTCTAGGGTCCCTCTATGATGATATAATTTTTTTTTACAGCATCAATAACATAAGAAATATGTACCGTTGGATATAATCAATGGTACACATTATTTCTATTAATAAAAAATTTTAATTATTTTAAAATAATATAGCCTATTAACAAACCGATTAAAAGGGTGAATTTAAATTTAAAAATAAAAAGAAAAGATATATGATAAAATACAATATCTCAAGTTCTTTTATTTGAAATTGAATTATTGACACATTAATCTTCATTACATAATGATTTTCTTTTAATTAATTAATTAATTAATTATCACTCTATTAAATTATATTAAATAAATAACTGAGATTAAAACACTTAATGGGTTCACAATAATCCCACCATGAATACTGTAAAAATACATATAGCATCGTATAGAAATCCTAAATTCTAATACTAAATCTAAAAGAAAATTTTGTAGATATCAAAATGCCCTTCAGATTTGTCAAGTCAAAAGCACAAAAGGGGCAAAAAAAAAAAAAAAAAGAGAGAAAAAGAATGAGAGATTGATGTTTCTAAACTGCAGGCTTTTCCACTTGAATGAACAAAACGATTCTTATCTTGCTCATTGGAAAATGTTTGACGGCTTGTATGTTTTTCCTAAAGTTTCCACGCCAGCTTGTTATTTAACAGCGTATATGTACTTTTATTTTCTTTCACTTTTTCTTTTTTTTTTTTTGAATTTTGTTAAAGTCCGGAAAACTATTAAATCGCATGGTTTAATAGTGTAAATGTTATTACACTATTAAACTATGTGATTTAATAGCTTTCCTGGACTTTAACAAAGTCTAGGATCCTGAATTGGAATACACACACACATATATTAAAGTCTGAAAAAACTATTAAATCGTGCCGCTTAATATCTTTTATTATCGTTACATTATTAAGCCGTATGGTTTAATAACTTTTTTGGACTTTAACAAAATCTACGATCCTATATTGAAACATCTCTCTCTCTCTCTATATATATATATAATGCAATTAACCTCACTCATATGGGTGGCTGTTAAATACAAATGGATGAGCTAATTAATTAACATTACCTCCAAATGCAAACGGATGCTGATCTAATTAAAAAGTATTTGCTCCAAATGCAAATGGTTGCTCTAATTAAAAAGCATTACTCATACGGGGAATGATTTAATGGCACTTAAATATATATTTTTCTTTAAGGGGGAGGTGGGCAAAAACTAAATCAAATTTTTAGTCTTTAGATATGAATTTGGGTGGGCAACAAGGATGAGGATCCTAACCTGATTTGAGCTCTTCTAAGTTTTTAAAGATCTTGTGTTATGTGTCTTTTAATTATAGTGTATGGGTAGGATTTAATTTCTTTATTTTTTTAATTTATTAACCATCCACTGCCACTTAAATTTTTGTGACTTTTCAGTAATTAAAACTATATTTTTTAATCCAAAATCCTTGAGTTAGTGCATGTGAGGAATTGCGGAGGATTCTCAAATAATCATTAATTTGAGAATTTACTCTGTTTGATTATTATTTATTTGATAATTTTTAGACTACTTCGTCAAAAAGAACAATTCAAATCATCTATATTTGATAATAAAATTCAAAATCCTGGCTAGCTAGTCAACCCACGGGTGAATTAGTTTCTTCAAAATTTCTCCAACAATTACCAACATAAAATAACAACAACCGCAATAACTAAACTAAAAGACAAGGGTAAAGAGAAAACAAATATTTAAATTTTTGCATGATTCAGCCATGCCTATATCCACACCTCCAAGTCATCCGACACTTCAAGGTGTTAATATACCTTTACAAATCTAAGGTGCATATCTCTCTCTTTCTTTACTCGAATATTTCTCAATACTCGCTCAATTTGAAATAAACGAATTTTATAAACAATAAACTCCTCAATTCTCACAAGCGTAGATTCACAAATATAAGCATAGTGCATATGATTAAGAATGAAAGCAAGTGAGAGTTCAAGAGTATTTTAAAGTTGAGATAATATATAAATTTTCATGCTCAAAGATGGTTCCAACCATTAGAAAATGGGTTTATTTAGATTTAAGTGAAAATTGGTCATTAGACCCAAAATTCGAAATTCTGGGTAATCGGATTAGCTTGTAATGCGCAGCAGGTTTGTTTTTTAGGTTCTGAAAAAATTTTCCTCAAAGAGCTGTCATAATCGGTTGTCTGGTTATGCTAATCAGTGCGCTGATTACATTCTCTTGCATTTTAGTTTGTCCAAAATTTTACTAAATTACATAATGACCCCAAATCTAAGAGACATTTACAAATAAGTCCATATGCTTAAAAGAATATATTTTTGATAAAAGAAATTGAATTTCAATTTTCTATTTGTGAGGCGCATTTTTCACCAAACCATAATGTAATAAAAGATTTAATAATTTTAATAAAATGTAATGCATAAAAAACTTTTGAGCTCACACATGCTAACCATACATAAATATAGATAAACTTATTTTAAAAAGAAAACTATTTTTGTCAAGAATGAAGCAGGGATGCGTCAGGATTATCACCAGATGGGATTTTGGAATAAATTATGGATGATGCAAACACTATGACTCATAATTTAATTTCATTTGCAGTTTGTGAGTGCTACTGCTACAGAGTAAAGATACAAGTTTTGCAGTTAAACGTTCGATTCCACCAAAGGTAAATTTCAAATAATACAAATAAATTCATTAGGAAAAAGAAAAATGGCATTGAAGTAGCAACCACGGATGCCAACATGGTCGACGCCAGATTCCCTGCCAAATGGAATATCATGCTCCCTGAAAGTGCTTCCACAGCAAAAGAATTAATAAGCCAAAAGGGAAACTGAAGATTGTGAACCTAGCAAGCAGACTAGCAAAACTGTTAGTTAAAACTCACCCGTACTGGAGGATTGATTACAACATTTACATTCCCTGCCAAGCTTCGTTTAACTTCATCTTCAAAACTTTTTTCCATATCGGTTAAGGTCAGTTCCTTCAAGCCAGTCAACTTTGTCGATTCAAAAGGATTCTTCAGTTTTTGGCAACGTCTGATTTCTAACTCTCGCAGTACAGGCATGGTTTTTTCCTCAATAGACCACTTTTTAAGCTCCTTCAGCACCCATAACTTCAAGACAAGGAGTTGAGGAAACCCATCTTTCTGACAAGTCATTTGTTTGCCAATGTAAGAATGAGCGAAAAGCCTAAGGATCTTCAGTTCCTTCAGCTGTCCTAGCACTGGCATTGGGTCTTCAGATAGATGTGACAATGACAAAGTAAAAACTGTGAGTTTTTTAGGAAGCGGGTTGTTTAAGTCTATTGCTCTCGGTAGCTTTCCAATCAAATACAAATCTATCAGCTTCTCGGGCTTATTCAGGGTTCCAAAATCGAGGTCTGACGGTTCCAGAAAATCATTTACTGATCTCAACCTCAAAGACTCGAGATGTACAAGATTTTCAATCCATTTTGATTTAGTTATCTCCCCAAGTGATGCAATATGGCATGTAAGACCCAATTTCCTAAGACCTTTCAAGTTTTCCAACCAATTCAATGGAGGACTCTTTTTGCCGATTAATAAGCCCCACAGTGTCTGAAGTTTAGTCAAAGAAGATTTGACAAATGGCTTCCGAACTGACAATTGCAAACGAATATCATTCATGTAGAGATGCCTAAGAGTCGTTGAGTTCCAGATGGACTCTGGCAATGTGGCTATATTAGTGTGCTTCACATCGAAAGTCTCGAGGGAAGGAAGATCACCTAGTGACTTTGGAATTGAATCAAGAAAAGTCCATCTCAGACCCACATGCCTTAGAAGCTGCAGCTTTCCTATTGTTTCAGGTAGCACTGGTTTGTATACACGCTCAAGATCAAGCACTCTGAGCAATCTGTAGCCTCTTTTAGTGATTGTCTTGTTTAGCAAATTGCCTACTTCATCCGCAGGTTTATCTCCCTTCCTATGGTCAAAAGATAGATAAGAATGCAGACGTTCGAAGTGTTTATTTGGAGCATTACTTTTGTTCTGTTTGACTAAATGCTCTGCAAGTCTGCGGACACATAAGGCATTTGATCTGCTACCGTGATGAACTCGAAAAACTACCCCGCTCTTAGCGTCTGGAAATAAGTTATCAGATAGAGAACTTGGCACACGGCACGTTTTAGGCCTTCCATCTGACCTCAGATTTACTACTTCAATCATGTTCATAAGCACAAGTTGATGAAAATCTTCATTTGCCTGATCTTCAGGAGCGATATCTTTCCCCTCAGTTGGTGTCACGAGTCGTTCAGCAAGCCATAACTGAAGCAGCCTCCTGACAGAGATCTCATATGATTTGGGAAAGAGACGGAAATAATGAAGACACGCCTTTAGATGTGGTGATAGAGACTTGTTGGCGAAGACCCAGATTGAAGAAATATCCCAGAGAGATAACTGATCCAAAGTATCAGAAGCTGCCTGCTCCTTTCCTGCCCTGATCTTCTCAATCTCCCCTGACCAATCAGAATCAGGTATGGTAGACAAGAAACCTCCCACCACTCTTATTGCAAGAGGAAGACCACCGCATATCTTATGGATTTTTTGCAATAACTCTGGACTTATTTCCTTCCTTCCAACCTTCTTTAGGAACAATTTGCCACTTTCCTCTTCATTCAGTGGACGAAGCTGGTGAAGAAAAATTGATGGACTGAAACTGCGAGCTACATAAGCCTCTCGGGTAACTAGGATCACTCTGCTACCAATTGGTGATGCTTTAGGTGAAAAGATCCGTTTGAGAACGTACCAAGCACCAGGTGAATGGACATTATCCAAGACTATTAGATACCTCTTCTGATATAAAATCTCAGTAATCTCACTTTCTAAATCATCGAGGGGCAATTCATCATCAACCTCATCCCGTGAGAGCTGTTTCAATATGTCAGCCAAGACACTTCTCATATCAAAATCTTGAGAAACATCAACATCAACCCAAGCACGACAAGGAAAATTCTTTTTTGTGTATGAACTGTCGTAAATTGTTTTCACCAGAGCTGTCTTGCCAGAGCCTGCTGCACCCGCCACCGAGATGAGAAAATTCTTATCGCCGCCATTGAGAGTTAATTTAGCTAACTTCAATATGTCATTCTCCATACTAACAACAGCCGTTACCTCCTCCGATATCTCTGCATCTGAAACTTGTGGTGGGAGAGTGCTAACATCATCTTCGCTTGCAACATGTGCTAAATATTTTGGGTTATATGACGACTCTTCTCCAAAGAAACTGATATTCCGACACCTTGCTGCATCAGCTTCTTGAAAACTTAAAATCACCCGGCTACCGTTGGATGAATTTGGAAAAAGACACTTGAGGATGTCCCAAATATCAGGTGTCCGGACATTAATCAACACTACTAGATACCTCTTCTCAATCAACAAGCTGCGTAGTTCTTCCCGCGGATCCAACTGCTTTTCCACCTCAGATCCTCTGACTTGTTTCAATATGTCAATGACAAATTCTCTCTTTTCAAGCTCTTCAGGAACTGGGACCCAAGCACGGCATTGAAAACGTTCCTTGATAGTTTCACACTCGTACAATTTCCACAAGTCAGTTGTCATTACTGATCCTGCAACATCCACCAGCGAAATGTTGAAAAGCGACGACTGGGTATGGATTAAAAGGTCGGCTAACTTCTTGACTTCCTTGTTGGAATCCAAAATGCCCGTTTCCTTAGCAGAATCAGCGTCCTCAGCACTACCGATCTTCTCCGAATTCTTACCAGAATGTTCAGCATTATCAACAGTACGACTTCTCTTTGATGCTACTTCCTCAACCATCTTTTCTGATTTTGCTCGAATATCACTCACTAATTTCTTCATCTTATCTGTGAAACGAGCTTGGATAATCAAAGACCTCAAATGGATGACACCTGGGAAAACTCTACCGAACGCCTTGTGTGGGTAAACCCTTTTCCAATTTTCAATTCGGAATATGTCTGCGGTGTCCTCTGCTTGGGAAACAGCTTTAAGAAGCTCGAGACTTACGTCCTTAATTTCCTTTTCTTTCAGGGACTTCCTAACATCTTCTAGTACTTCACTGGAATTTTTCAGTTGAGTAACCAATCTTGGATATTTAAACTTCTCTCGAGACAGCTCTTTTAGTATCCCTACCACAGGCACAATGGTTGCCTCCACAGCCATGGATTCTCAAACACCTTTGTAAGCCCAGCTAGCTAAAACTGATGCTCATGTTAAACAAAGAAATGATCAAAATTAATGGATACAACTGCAGCTGCGCATGTTATCTATCTCATAATTAAAACATAAATAAATAAGCACCGCATCCACGCATAGAAAGTAAGAAATATAAAATTTGTATTCTATCAGATGTACGTGGTGGAACCAAATCAATATAAAATCATCATGATTTCGAAAAAAACATTAATAAATTGTTTAACAAATGTTTGATAAATTAAACAAACACAAATTACATGGTTAATTTACTCACAAGTATTGAATTAACCTTTGAGCAGCTTTCTCATCAGACACATTGCCCCTCTGAAAAAGAAAAACGAGACATAACGAAAGCATTTGTTTAAACACTCAAACACAAGTCTCCGCACTTCAACCTTTTGTAACTTTTTTATGCTTAATTTGTGAAGGAAATTACTCAAATGAGCCGGTTCTGCCAAGCTACTAGTATTGCTGCTAAAAATGTTTTTTATGAATATGTGCAATCAGGATAACTTGAAATTGCTGAACTATCCTCAAAAATACTTTTCTTGACTAAAAAGTTAGACATCCCAAAACTTTTTTTTATTTTTTTAAGTATTTCCAAATAAGTTATCCATGATATAACATCGATGAGTGAACACACCACGATTTTATGAAATAATTTCTACATTTACTGATTTACATACACTCGATCTATAATTCTGTATATAACCAAATTACAAGGAATATATGCCAAGAGGAAGATTCATGTAATATTTATTTTGTTTTTATTTTTTATTTTTAAGGAGGACATGGCACTTTGATTACCTTCTTTATTTATTCTTTTAATGTTGAATTTTTTATTTATTTATTTTTTTTTTTGTTTTGGTTAAACCAATAAATCAGGAGTTGCCAATCACCTTTGAAATATAAAGTTTTCAATTGGGGCCAAAAATATAAATAAATAAATAAAAGGAAATCTCGATCCGAGGACTGAAGAGGAAGAATCAAAGAAACATTTCAATTTGTTATGCATAAATAAATTGCAAATATAAGCTCAATGGTCATTCTTAAATGTATTGGAAGAAATTATCCATTAAAGAAAGTTTTTAAGCAAAATACTCTCAAATACTCATAAAACAATTATCACCTTCTTGCGTGTACGTTGAATTCACTAGTAAACTCTCTTGTAATGGTATAAAGATCTAGAGTTTCCTAACCCACTCAAGTGAGCGAAAGGGAAGTGTTTAGCATCAAAGAAACCTACAAAAGAGAAAAAAAAAATGGAAATCTACTGTTCTCCCCTCGCATTTAGCTTGAATACACTTAGAATCCCAAAATGTTTAATAAAAATCTAATGATATTTAAGTTAATTAAACCAAACACTAGATTTTGCTAATAAATCTCTGACCTTCTGTACACTGAATCCTGTAAGATTAAGAGTTTCTCAAAGTCTACTCCACAAGCTCTAGCATATCTAACAGCGACTTCATAATCAAGACGAACCTTTGCCCAAGGCAAATAAATGGTCCAAGTATTTATAATTTATACCTCCTTACGCTTGAACTTATTACATTCTAGAAAAAGAAAAATAAATAAATAAAATCCTATTAACACTTCAGCTTTCATGCTGATCTAAAATGCTGAAGAATTCAATGCCATTTCTGGGCTCATTTTTGCAGACTGAGAATGCCTCTGAAATGGAGCCGCTATTGTTTATAGGAACCCTTCAGAAAATATCTAAGCATTGCCAATAGAGTTACTTTTGTTAACACCTTGCAGCTCCATAGGAGAATTAGTGATGCTACCAACTGAACCAAGGGTCTGAGAGCTTAACTGTGGGCTTGCAGGACAAGGATCTGGATTACCACCAGCACTCATGCCATGGATTGCCCCTGAACTCATTTGTGGGCTCATTGGAGTTCTCTGACTCAACTGTTGAGGACTCAACTGCTGCTGTGGTTGCTGTGGCTGAGGTTGGTTCAATTGTGGAATTCCCATGGTTGATGGTGAGCCTACCTGTGAAGGGGAAACTACGGCCTGTAGTGGTGAGGTTGTTTCTTGCTGGTGCTGTGGCGAATGTAATTGCTGCTGCTGCTGCTGCTGCTGTATTTGATGTTGTTGTAACTGCTGCTGTTGTTGCTGCTGCAGTTGTTGCTGTTGAAACTGCATCTGCTGCTGCTGCTGCTGCTGCTGTTGCTGTTGGTTCATGTACAGATTCGTCCCTGGCATCATCTTTGGTGGACCCATAGGCCCCACTGGCCCCATGGCTGTCCGTTGCATGGGGTTCATGTTTGCTCGGTTCAGATTTTGCCCCAGCATTGATGAAAGACCAGCTGAACTCGGAAGCATCTGTCTTGCTCCAGGGATTCCAGCCATGCCAGACGGAGGAGTCCCCATCATGCCAGCTCGCATTTTAATTCTGGATGCCATTAAAGCAGCTTGAGCTGGAGTTAATTTTCCAGATCGGAGCTGCTGGGATAGTGCATTGGTGAGATTTGAAGCCTGGCTCAGATTCAACGAGTTTTGACCCACATTACCCATATTAGATATAGGTGTCATAGGCGATGACATTCCTGTTCCTCCTATTCCCCGTGCACCTCCTATGCCTAGGCCTCCAAGCCCAACCACGTTATTTCCCATGCTCCCCATACCCACTGTATTTCCAAGCCCCATCATCACTTTTCTTGGCATTTGTGTCTGCTGCTGTGGTTGCTGCTGCTGCTGCTGCGGTTGCAACATCTGAAGTTGGAGAGAGGAAGGCTTATTGACCATGGGATTACCCAACTGCATGTTTGAATTCTGGCTGATTGCATTCAAGTGTGAGAGTGAATTTGCACCAAGCATCATCGATGATCTCTGGAACTGCTGCTGCTGCTGCTGAATCAAGGAGTGTTGATTTTGTGGCTGCTGCTGTTGCTGTGATTGCTGTGGCTGCTGCTGAACCTGAAGTGATGGTGATGGTTGTGGATCAACCTGTTGTGCCCTTGCAGGCACAGAAACACCAGACAAAAGTCCTTGAGACATATGTATGCCTTGCGGGTTTCCAGGGGGAAGCATTCTTGTGCCTGGTAGTAGATTCTGAGGTGAGTTTAAAGGTGGATTACTGCTATTGGCTGGCTTTGCAACCTCGCCAGATGTCTGGCCAGGAACTGCTTCAGCAAATTGCTGCATCTCAACTCCCAAATTATTCGGAGGAGTTCCAGCAGTATTTGGTTGAATGCTTGGGGCAATATTCATGCGTGTTGGTTTTGCTTGAATACGATCTTCAACGAGATATCCATCACGTATCATCTGCATAAGCAATTAACATAGTTTAGACAAAGAGCAGAGATAACTTGTAATCTAAACCCTATATATATATATATATATGGGGGAGGATCAATGGACACTTAAAATTACACTTATTTTTTCACTCATTTATTAGCCCTTAGATTTGAGTGAATCAATGGATGTGATATACATATGGACCTCACCCAAAATATTTTCCCTCTTATATTTTCTCTACTATTAATGAGTGTAAAAATAACTGTAATTTTAAGTGTCCATTGATCCTTCCCCTCTATATATATATATATATATATATCCACACTGCAGAACATACCAGTGAGCAAAACTCGGCCGCAAGCAAATCTGCCAAGTGCTGTTACAGAATTTAGTCAAATTCAGAAGTCAGGATATCACAAAAGCTAACTTGAGGATAAGTAGACTTAAAATAAGAGAATCCAATCTACAGAAAATTACTTAAGGAAAAAATGCTGATAAGACACTTTAGCCTATTCACCTTAACTATGCACTGAACAGACACCACATTCACAAACTTTATGGGAATAATAGTGTCTACCCAGCCACAAGACAACCTTGTTTGGTAGACTAAAGTACAGTGCCTAGTATAGTCGACCACCCAAAAGATTCTGGATCAATGTTCTGTGATCTCTGAAGTAATTATGCAGTAAAGAGGGTGAGGTGATTGTCAGGAAGATGAGAACAATTAATTTAACACCATAGGCCATGATCTTATACACGAAAAGGTTTGAAAAAGGACCAGAAGAGCTGATGCCTAAATATATTCAACAATGCAAGTATAAGCTACAATGATGGAAGAGAATCGAGACAGGGTTTGTATGCACAAGATTCCACAATTCAGTATTCTGAACGATATGTTGATTTGCCCCATTTAACAGGGGACAGGCAATTTCTAATCAATTCAACCAATAGAAAGAGGGTTGTAGCTCTGCAAACAGATTTTAAGTAGCAAACTTACAGTATTGGGTAACGTAGGAAGATAATCCTCTGCAGACAGAATATCACCATCATCTACAACATCTCCATAATAAAATGCTACGGTACCATCATTTGGCTTCTCCAACATTATCATTCTACTTCGCAACCGAGGTATAATAGATACAACATTTCCTGTGGAAGGAAAAAAGGGAGTTTTAGAAGAAAGGGGAGAATTATTGGATACTAGAAAGGACCAGAAATTAACTGCCAATTAAAAAACCACACCTTGAAGCATTCTCTCTGGTTGTGCAAAATTTAATAATCTTGTCTTGCAGTTATTCATGCTACCATTGACAATTGACTTTGACAATGGTCTTGCCTCATCTTTAAAATCCTCATTATTGAAAGCATTGGAGAGACAATGCATTAGATTTTGAGCTGAATGTGCACCGGGTTTTCTCACAGGGTAGTCATCAACCTTTTTCTTATTGGAATTTAGTTGATATCTGAAATTACAACCAAAGAAAATACAGTAACATCAAGAAAAATTAAATACATTGTACTGATATTAAATGTAAAAACTTAGCAAATTGACAAGACATGATATATAAATAATTTTGTGCCAACTCGCCTCCCAAACTAATATTTGTATATTCACATATATACAGTACATAAATTATTAATTATTTGTGCCATCTCGCCTCCCTCGACTAATATTTGTATACCAGTTCCAGTTTCTTGAACCTTTAGTGTCTCAGGTGGGCAAAGAAAAACTAAACATAATATCTGCACCATAGTCAACTGACAAATAGACATTACCATGACTGAAACAACTAGTCTCTCTGATGGTCAACAGTCTATGCATTCAGAATATAATTAGAATCAAAAGCTGAATATATATAAAAAGGAAACCATGAAATTTTTATACAACGGTAGTCTAATCAAGCATAATACCTCATGGTCACCATTTCAATCTTTGAGAATCTTTCAAGCATGGATTGATCAGCCAAAGGTGGGGTTCCAACAGAAGGACTATTTGCATTCAGTGGAAGACTCATATTACTAACACTAGCAGGAGACCCAACTCCACTGATTGCTGGGGTTTTTGGAAGGGAATTCGATCTGCGCTTTGCTGCAACCTGAGCCTGGTGCTGCCGTTGCATGGAGTCATTAGCACTAGAAGTCAAAGACTGGGTCCCACCACCAGCAGGAACTGAGGTGACTGCTGACTTCTCCTTCTGAGATGTTCCAAGTGTTGTAGATGCAGTAATAGCTCCAAAGTGTGGGCCAACAGAACCACTTGAAATTTCTCCAGATTTTGATGATAATGGAGATTGAGGCAAAGCCCCAGCAGATACCCTTGGACTTTGTGCTGATTTCCTTTTGAACTGATCCTCCTTTCTCAAGTCTTTCTCGATATGCTGACCCATATTATTCCAGTGAGACTGAGGACCAGGTCTAAATGCCTGATATGATAATCTATGTTGAAGCCGTGGTTGCTGTGTTTCCATATGGTTTAATTCTGTTCCCAGCATATGGATATCCATTTTACCCTGACTAAGCTCAGTTCCGTCCAACCTGTCTGATTCAAATGGCTCTTGCTTGGGAACAATTCTCATATTCTGATGGCCAGCAGAAAATGGCATAGCCCCAGCCTCCTGATTTGGCACCCCATCGAAAGCCTGCTGGGGATATTTCTGAATGCCCGCATTTGCATACTGCATTCCCCTTGCCATTGCTTGTTGCTGTAACTTCCAACTCAAATCACCATGGAGGCTATCTATTGATGGTCCTATTTGTTGCTGTTGAATTCCATCAGAACCCACTGGGGTCTGTCTGGCTCTCTTATTAAGACTAGATAAGGGAGACATTGGACCATCTTGGCTATCCCTTTTGCCATGAAAAGAAGCAGTGGAGTTCAGATTGTCAGTATATGATATCATCATCTCTGACACAGCAGGAGATCCATGATCCTGCATAATTCTTGGCATTCCAACCCCCATCTGATACCTTGCTTGTTGAGAAATCAAAGGTACTGAAGGAATGGAGGCATCTGGTACAAAACTTTTAGCTCTCAAAGCCAACATGTTGTTTGGAGCTAAATTTTGAGTAGTCATATTCTCATTGACATGCTGAGGCATCAGATTGCCAGGAATGATTCCCGAGTCTCCAAACCTGCTGTTAGAGCTTTCCAAGACTCTATCTACACAAGCCTTCTTCCCATGGACCTTATTATTTGACGTGACAGTTACTTCTGGCATCTGCCTCAATCTCTTCCTCCGCAGATTGCGCATAGACAAATTAAGCTGCAAGTCCAGGTACCAGAGTTAAAAATATAAAAAATCAGTTCCTCATCCAATAACTATTAATCCATTCTCCTAATTCATCACCTTTACAGGAACTGGATTAGTAGAGAGCCTATCCAAATTCGGAGTAGGATCTAGGTAAAGTTGTGGTTTCAATGCTTTCAATATCCGAGACTCCACTTCCTACAGTTGAAAGCAAACATATTATCAAAACCCCATGACATAAGGAGATTATATCTCAAGGATGGGAGAACTAAATAATACCTACCATCAGATCACCATAAGTCCAAGAATTATCTGAGATCACAGGAATATCCTTCACTACATTCTCCAAAGACATCCTAAGGCAAATTTTATTAACAATAGGGGATCCATCCACAGGCAGAGCAGTAGATCCTTCTTCAGAACTGAAGTTTCTATAATCTCGCACCTGCAAGAACATATTGGCAATCCCCAAAATTCACAACATAAGTAACATGGTACAATTCTGGCTATGAAACAAAAACACAGTATTAAAAACAGAGGTAAACAAAGGGGACAACATCCCAAAAACAAACAGTCTCAAAAACATTACAAGGGGGGGGGGGGGGGGAGAGAGGAAAAAAATAATAAACTTAATAAAAGCATAGCTCATCTGGAAAAAAATAAATAAATAGACAAAAGATTGATCATACAGAAAATCTATCCCACCAAAAAATAAAATAAAGGCCGTCTCATCGCATGAGAATTCAATTGAGATACATCTAATCTGGGCTAGCTTCAACAATCACAATCTCCATACGGAGATGCATGCATATGTTAATGTCTTCTAACGGTTTACTACCATACGTGGAATTCAAATTATTTATACACTGGTAGAGATAAATTCTAATATTCTATAATAGATAATTACCTCACACACAATTGTTCCATCAACAAATTTGCAAGGAATATCATCCAGAAGATCTCCAGGTAACCGCCCTGACTCAATAGCCTACAAATACATTCACTCACGATGAAGAATAAGTGTTAGAATTCATTAAATTAAAAAAATAAAAACAGAGAGGGAGAATTCGAAAATGAAACAAAAGGCTGACTTAATGCCTTACAAAATGATAAGCATTTAAATGGATGAAATTCAGCCATAAAAAGATCAAACTTATGAATTTTGTTATTAACTGATCTTCTTTACTGTAATAATTCTTTGTGTTTGGTTGAAAGGTTGATCTATATAGCAGGGGGATGAACCAGGCAACGAGTGATCCAATCTATATACCAATCTCCAAGCTAGTGGAA
Source organism: Clausena lansium (assembly GCA_030449835.1). NCBI lineage: Eukaryota > Viridiplantae > Streptophyta > Magnoliopsida > Sapindales > Rutaceae > Clausena > Clausena lansium. Next base: position 6,482,222 of record JASUUF010000369.1, read on the forward strand.
AGATTTGATCTTCTTCTATTAATTGAACCAACTGAATGCAGAAATTATTTCTCCACTACCCTATAAGTAAGTTCTAAAATGCGCATGCAGAGTATTTGCTTCTATATGTCTAAAAAAATGCAATAATTTAATTTTTGGAAAAACACTGAGATCAATAACCCAAGAAACGAATAAAAAGGAAACAACATAATACTTACCGAGAATAGAGTTTCAGAAGCCCTATCATATGGATGTAGCAACTTTGGAACATCTTGAAGTGTACCCTGACTTGCACCCTCTTTCTGACGATTCAAAAGTTACAAGACCTTAAAAACCAACTCATAAGATATAATCTGTTCATCTATTTAATTTATTCAATTCCTCTATAAAGTTAATTTTATTTTCAACACACCTCCGAGGGTTTTTCAATAGAATATCCATCTGGGTAGACATTCAATGTGAAGGAAACTTCATGACCTGTCAAAGAAGAAAGAAGCAACACACTCAAGATCAAAACATTAAAGGAGATATTTGAATCAATCTAACCATGACTCACCTGCAGATATGCCGTGTCCTTCATCAGGAGGACAGAACCCAGCAGCATCCACTACCTATGTCAAAGTTCCATATCAAAATAGGTGAAAACAAAGATAACTTACAGGTTCTGAATCAAATAACGAAATGACCTCTAATAATTGCAGCAAAACCAAAGTTTAAACCGTTTCCTATGCAGCAGAAAATATAAGAGATGCATAATTCTCAGAAGACCGTGGAAATAAATTAATAATTGATTTTCTAATATTGTGATCTCAGTTTATCTAGTCCCTAAAAAGGAAACTTTCCAAAAGAGCAAACTAGTTGCATTTTGTTAAGATTGGCCACAAGCAGCGACTTTTGGTTCCTTAAATGCCAAAGAACACGAATTGCAAGATTCAAAGTTCTCATTTTTTGAATTCTCCAATTTATCAATCAGATGAAGCATAATCAACATATCACTAATGAAACGACATCAATGCTTTAAGCAGCAGTTCATCACACGATCAAATACCACCTGCTAAAGGCTCCAGATAGAGCAGCCGAAATTATTTTAAAACCACATAATCTAACCATTCAAAAAATATCAATCTTTGTGCCAAAAGAATAAAACAATCTAAAATGACACCATGCATTAAACTACTGAAAAAAAAAATCAAAATTCAGAATTTTGCAACCATGAATTAAAATTAAGCAAGGGAAAACATTAAACAAAGTTCTCAATAAAAAATTTCAAGTAATTAAGTTTGGAAAGCTAAAACTCAAAATCACTTGAGCCAAATACTTTAAATTCAGCTAAATATGAAAGCTTGTACTTTCATAAACCCCGTGTATCAAAAAAAAAAAAGGAAAAAAAGGGGTAAATTTCAAACTCTTCCAGCAACAACAATAACCGAAAATCCAGGGTAAAAAAGTTCATTAGGTCATTTATGGCTTAAAGTACATACACATACATGCAGATAACAGGATGTATAAGTGAATAGTTTTCCTATATTGAATCAAAAACAAAAAGACGAAAAAAAACAACACCCGTCATTTCTTTTCATCGCAATTTCTTTTCCTAAAATTTTCATTATAGAAATCAGAAAGACTGATTCAGTTTCAAAATTTTACCTCCCGTTTTTTATTTTGAGAGATTTCCTTTGAACTCTCCGATGCTTCATTTGTAGAAGTGTCTTCAAGCAGAGAAGGTTTTGGAACAAACCTTTTACCAGTTTTCGAAACCTTAAAAGAAACACCCATATTATCTTTCCCGGAGTTTAAAAATTTTCTCTCGCTTGGATCATGAGAAAGTGATGGAAAATAAGACCATATAACTTAATTCTAAAAAAAACTAAACACCCGCGTGAACTGTTGCAATTATATGAGGTTTTCGGGCCCAAATTTTGAGATTTACCAGTGTTTGGATGCTAAGGAAAATCACAGAAAGTTGGTATAATAAAAAGAGACCCGATGAATGTCAATTGGAGGTTTCTGGAGCTCCAATGGGATTAACCCACATGGGCTTTTTGAAGAATTGAAGCTATGTGATGGTTTTTGGATAGTGAGAAAATGAAGGAAAATGAAGGGAAAAAAATGGAGTTAAAAAGAAACTAAAACAAAAATAATGTCCTTCTCAAAAAAAAAACAAAAATAATGTCAATAGGGTTTTGAGCGCTGAAGTACAATATACCGAGAAGAGGATTCTGTGGAAACTGAGGTTAATGAGATTTGAGTGAGAGAGGGAGAGGGAGACAAGTAAAGACCTGTCAAAGCTGTTGTGTTTAGTTTGGTCCTGAACTCCGTGTTAATACGTCTCCCTTCTGTTTTAAGGTCTGTTTGGAAATGGGGACTCCTCAATAAGTGCTTTTGAAAGAATTTCTCGCTTTATCCCAAATAAAGCAAATCCTATTCTTCACTAATCAGATAATTATTCCACGGCGAAGCCGAAAATGTACAATTAACTTGACTTGGTTAAACGCATCTTTGCAACATCCTCGAGTTTGAATTTTTCCATTGATGTAAGAATTTATTTATTTATCATTTTTTTTTAGTTTCTAAAATAAACTTTATTGTATCTAAGTCAGGTCCCAATAATTATATTAAGCTTTATTTATCCACAATTTTAATAGAAAAAGAAAAAATTGTCTTTCAGAATAATAGATTTATTCACAGATAGTTCATCTCGCCTTTATTCCGCTTAGACTAGACAATGTTTAGTAAATTACTAATTGTTGTTACATTAAATGACAATAATGACTGGTGATTGAATTGAGCCTTGAAAAGAGGCCGTAGGTTTTAATACGATCTCATAAAATAATTTCACCAAATCCAGATTTCAAATATACCTTAATAAAAGAAAGAAAAGTATTGCTGAAAAGGGAAAATAAGAGGAAGAAAGAATAAAATAGAAAAATATATCTCTGAAATGGGAAAAGAAAAATACATTTTTGTGAATTCATCCATTTACAACTTTCGAACAAAAACAACCAAAAAAATGGAGAAGAAAATTTGCACTTTGCAGCTCTTCGTTGATTTGCCAACGGTGCGCAGACATTAAAAGATCAACAGGAAGATTCCTCCTCAGGCTCCATTTTGCATATTGCATATTCTCTCTCAAACAATAAGAACTCCTGAGAATTGAGACAGAAAGCAGAACAATGTCAGCTGAATCTAACTTTCAGTGAAGGACAAGTCAATCATGCATCTTGATGGTCGTGCAAGAGCAGAATTCGTTAAGGATGATACTCATATCCTAGTTTAATGGTTTGATGATTCATCACTATCAGGATAAAATAATTTGATAAGTACATAAAAAATAAAGGAATGATCTCATAAGTCAATTCGAGTTCATTTTCAAGATGCAAGGAGCAACAGTATTGCTATTCCCAAAGAATCACCAACATAAAGCAGGAAGATAGCAAATCAGTATTATCCAACAAAGTTGTGAAAGAATGAAAACTATTAGCCCCACACAAAGTTTGTGAATAAGTGATTGTCTGATAATGAGCAAGGAACCAGATAACAAGGGAGAAATCTGTAGAGGAATTTCTATGACAGTCAAAATTCAAAAATTTCAAGCTAGGGAGTCAATTTTTTTCTGGTGTGCACATAATAATAAAGAAACTAATGATGATTCAATTTTTTTCTGCTGTGCAGATAATAATGAAGAAACTAATGATGATTTGGAAGCTAGCCTTCCAAAGATCGTTTTGAGAAACTGTGCAATGATGATTCTGCTGGAGAGTTTTTACCCTTCAACATGATTTGGAAGGCTAGCATCCCTAAAATTCAAGTCTTTCTTGTGGGCCTTGGCACAAGGAAAATTAATTAAATTCTGGAGAAGTGATGCAAAGTTTCCTAATTTTTCCCTCTCCTTCTTAGTGTGTGATGTGTAAGACAAGTACAGAAACTTCAAATCATCTTTTTCTTCACTGTTTTGTGGCTTCAAAGTTGTGGTATAAGTTGTGCAAAGAAGCTATTTTTTGTGGGTCATTCTTCTTGTGGAGTATTCCTTTACTTTTGTTAGAAGCAAAAAGGCTAAAACTATTTGGAAATATGCAGTGGCAGCACTATTTTGGGTAATATAGGAGGAAAGAAATGTTTGTATTTTTTTAGGGGAATAGTTCAAATAATGCTAAAGAACAGTAGGATAGAGTTCGTCTTCTTACTGCAATTTGGGCTTCAGTTTTTAAGGAGTTTCAAGATTCATCATTTTTCTTCATACATCTAAACTGGGATGGGGTTTTGAGATATGGAGTTATAACTGATTCTAGCCTTGTATAGGGGTGATTGGATATACTTTTGTAAAGCATAAATAGTGCTAGTCTTTGTTTACTTAATGGACTGCCGGTCCACTATCTGTTTTTAAATCTTCTTCATTAATACATTTTTTGAGTTTCTTATCCCAAAAAAAAAAAAGCTTACAACAAGTTTACCTGCAATTGCTGCTGACTGAACAAATGCAGAAACCCAGTCTCAGAGCAGGCCACTAGTTCAATCAACTCATCATGGTTTTCAATTTGATTGCCCAACTCCACAAGTGAAATGGATACCTATGAGAGAATCAAGAAATTGTAATGCTGACATAGTAACAACTCCAAGAACATCCTATTTAGGAGAGAGTAGCTTTAATATTTAATCATGGTCAAATAAAATGGGTTTTTTATAATTAAGAAGCCTACCTGCATACACCGAAGGATGAGTTCTGGAAGACAGCACCTACGACAAAGTCCCCGCACAATGAATGTTGCTGGGCCTTCCAAAGAACCTTCTTTACTCGAATACCAAGCATCTAATCGGCATATCTCCATTGTAACTCCCGCTTGAAATCGGGTAAGCTCACCTTCATAAAATAATCACAAATTCTGTTAGTAATGCTGGAATAGTGCCATCAGAGATAGCTGTTCACTTATGTTACGCACTAAATACTTCGTTTTCCTTTATACCTCTCAAGAGAACTCTCTCATTTCCTTGGCCAACTTGTACTTCATTAACATACTAGCATTGTATTTTATTTAACATATTTCTTCCCAAGAACACTGGCAACACAAGTGAAAGTGATACGAAGTTACGACGCTCCAAGCGAACTCACAAGGCTAACAGCAAGTATGAAGGGTTTGCATGGAGCCATGCAGGATGTCCATAGTATCATGCATGGCGTGCATGAGGTTGGTCAAGTGCAAGAAGGATGGGTTCGTTGATGGAGCTGACTTCTTCAAGGGGGGAGAAATCTTTGGCTGATTTGGAGAAGATATTTAGCACGAAATATTTCATTTAGTTTTCAGAATAATTATTGAGTTGTTAAATAGATATTAACTACTTGATTTGCAAATCTTGTTAAGCCTGGATTCACGGCTTCAACAAGCAATAGTTTGTTTTGTATTCAAATTATAAATAAGCTCCATTATCTAATAAAATTATTATGAGAATTTTATCCAACTTATTAGCAAAATTACGGCAATTCTCCCCCTAAGAAGAATGCAACTAATTTAATTGTTATTCACGCATAGCATCTGGGACCTATCATTGGTATCAGAAATGGCAACCAACAGGGAACGTATCGAACGGGTGGAAACCGAGCTCGGGGAGATACAGGACAGAATGCAACGCATGGAAACAGGGATTAATGACAAATTGGCCCATATTGAATTAACATTGAGTAAGCTGGCGGACTCAATCAATGTTCCCAAGGGCACACCAGGCATCAATAATAACGGGAACACAACCAGCATTAATAACAACGCTGCTTCTTCATGCCCCGGTCGAGAGAACAATGAAGGAAGGCGCCAACGCTTCCAGTCCGGTGTGGCAAAGTTAGAGTTTCCTCGCTACTCCGGCGATGACCCTACAGAATGGTTCAGCCGTGCCAATCAATTCTTCGAATATCAAGAGACTACCGAAGAACAGAAAGTGGCCTTGGCTTCATTTCACTTGGAGGGTGAAGCCAATCAATGGTGGCAGTGGCTTAGGAAGGCTTATCGAGAAGAGGAAAAGGTCGTGACTTGGGAGGTGTTCGTGGAAGAGTTTTGGGCAAGGTTTGGGCCAACAGATTGCGAGGATTTCGATGAGGCACTATCACGAGTTAAACAAACTGGAACTCTTCGGGATTATCAGAAAAATTTTGAACGGCTGGGCAATCGAGTACAAGGATGGACTCATAAAGCACTTGTCGGGACATTCATGGGGGGACTAAAACCTGAGATATCGGAAGAAATTCGATTATTCATACCTAAGACCCTGAAGGAAGCTATCAGTTTGGCAAGGATGAAGGTTGATCAACTGAATCGACAGAATAGGCTAGTAAAATCTCCAATTCCAAATCGATCCTCACCCATGCAGGTTACTAATTACCGTGCATCACCAACGGTACCATTTAAAAGGCTTTCTTGGGGAGAGATGCAAAAACGGCGGGCCCAGGGCTTGTGTTTCAGTTGTAATGAGAAATTTACTGCAGGGCACAAGTGTTCGAAAGCACAGCTATTACTCCTTGAAGCAGGCAGCGAGGACAGTGCACAGGAGGAATTTTCACAAGCCATTCAATACGAGACTGAGACGGAAGAACACGCCAACCCTAAGATTACATTTTATGCTTTGACAGGTTGGGCTGCTCCACAGACCATGCGGGTAAAAGCTAGCATTGGACCTCATGAAATTGTGGTATTAGTAGACAGTGGCTCTACTCATAATTTTATCGACTCAAAATTGGCCGATGCGCTTCGGCTTCAAATCCAGCCAACACCAGCATTCTCAGTAAGGGTGGCTAATGGAGAGAACGTGCTATGCCAAGGAAAGCATGAGAAGGTACATGTCTTGATCCAAGGCATTTCTTTTGAACTCACGCTTTACTCACTGCCAATTACAGGATTAGATATGGTACTCGGGATCCAATGGCTTGAAAGTTTGGGATCAGTGGCTTGCAACTGGAGGAATTTGACCATGGATTTTGACTGGAATAATAGTAAACACCGGCTGCAAGGAATCAGATCACAGTCAATTCAAGCTATGTCCTTGGCGGGGGTTACGAAAGACATACGACAAAGGCACTCCATATTTGCAATCTGCCTTCATATATCCACAGAAGATTCTTATACTATTGCACCAGCCAGCATGAGGGAATTATTGGAAGAATATGCAGACCTCTTTCAAGAGCCCAAACAATTACCACCAACTCGAGAGGTTGATCATCGCATCATTCTCAAGGAAGGGGCGGAACCAATAAACGTGAGGCCGTATCGCTATGCTTATTTCCAAAAGGAAGAGATTGAAAAGCAAGTGCACGAGATGCTCACTGCAGGACTTATTTGGCCAAGCACCAGCCCTTTTTCATCTCCCGTCCTCTTGGTTAAAAAGAAGGATGGCAGTTGGCGGTCTTGTACAGATTATCGGGCACTCAACGACGTCACAGTAAAAGACCGATTCCCAATCCCTACAGTAGATGACATGTTAGATGAATTACACGGGGCAGCATTCCTCACCAAACTGGATCCCGCGGCGGGTTACCACCAGGTTCAGGTTAGTACATCGGATATTCATAAAACGGCTTTTCGCACACACAACGGCCATTTTGAATATTTGATAATGCCATTTGGTCTTTGCAACGCTCCCTCGACTTTTCAGGCTCTCATGAATGCCATCTTTCGGCCTCATCTACGATAATTTATTCTAGTGTTTTTTGATGACATTTTGATCTACTGTCCGTCATGGGACCGTCACCTTGCACATGTTCAACAAGCCTTAGAAATCTCGCGACAACAACAATTTTTTGTTAAGGCCAGCAAGTGTAATTTCGGTCAACAGGAGCTTGAATACTTGGGGCATATTGTCACAAGCCGTGGGGTGAAAGTTGATGGAAGGAAAATTGCAGCAATGGTTTCATGGCCACAGCCGCAGAACATCTCGGAGCTACGGGGATTTTTGGGCCTCACAGGTTACTACCGTAAATTTGTACAAGGATATGGGTTGATAGCCAAGCCTTTAACTAACCTTCTCAAGAAAGGTCAATTTCGTTGGAGTGAGGAAGCAGAAATAGCATTTAAGAATCTCAAAGAAGCCATGACCACAACTCCAGTTCTTTCTATGCCAAACTTCAAGGATGTGTTTATCATTGAAACTGATGCTTCAGGGGATGGTATCATTGAAACTGATGCTTCAGGGGATGGAATAGGGGCTGTGTTACAACAAAACGGCAAGCCAATAGCATTCATGAGTCGCGCGCTTGGGGTTGCTAAGAAGGCATGGTCGACATATGCAAAGGAAATGTTGGCAGTAGTGGAAGCTGTCCGAATGTGGAGGCCGTATTTATTGGGGCAACGGTTTGTTATCCAAACTGATCAACGAAGTCTCAAATACCTCCTGGAGCAGAAAATTGCCACGCTGGAACAACAACAATGGATGGTGAAATTAATGGGCTATGACTACGAAATTCGATACCGACCAGGCAAAGAAAATGCAGCGGCAGATGCCCTTTCTCGAAGGAATGCTAGCCCCACTCTCAATCATCTTTTCATACCACAAATTCAATTGTGGGAGGAAATTAAATTGGCCTCCCGTGATGATGAATATTTGAAGACAATTATGCAACATATAGCCACAAATCCTAACAGCCCGTATACTAGGAAAAATGGATTGTTATTCTTTAAAGGCCGAGTAGTTATTCCAAGAAAATTACGAGAGTTATTATTATTCGAGGCTCATGGCACCAAAGTTGGAGGGCATTCTGGGGTTTTTTGAACCTACAAAAGATTGGCGCAGCAATTCTACTGGCCTTTAATGTTCAAATCTGTTCAGGAGTATATTAGCAAGTGTGAAAGCTGCCAGAGGACTGAAACACTGCTCCCTGGAGGACTTCTTCAGCCGCTGCCTATACCTTGCCAAGTGTGGGAGGATATTTCATTAGACTTTGTTGAAGGACTAGAATTCGTAGGGCCGTGATACAATTTTTGTGGTTGTTGATAGGTTAAGTAAATACGCCCATTTTATGTCTCTTTCCCATCCGTTTACTGCCAAATCAGTTGCTGAAAAATTTATCGAGGGAGTTGTGAAGCTACACGGCATGCCAAATACAATTGTCAGTGATCGAGATCCTATATTTATCAGCAAGTTTTGGCAAGAGTTTTTCACATTATCGGGTACCCAGTTGAAGATGAGCTCAACCTATCACCCACAAACGGACGGTCAAACGGAGGTTGTCAATCGATGCTTGGAACAATACTTGCGTAGTTTTGTTCATCAGTGGCCAAAAAAATGGAATTCATATCTACCATGGGCCGAATTCTGGTATAATACGACTTTTCATTTGTCTAAGGGCATGACTCCTTTTCAAGCTTTATATGGTCGACCACCACCTACGTTCCGATGTATTTCGTGGGATCGACACCAGTTCATGAAGTTGACAAAGCGTTGCAAAATCGGGATGAATTATTGGCACAATTGAAGACAAACCTTGCTGCAGCTGCCAATCGAATGAAGCAGACGGCGGACAAAAAGAGAAGGCATGTGGAATTTCAGGAAGGCGACATGGTATATCTAAAATTGCAACCTTACAAACAGACCTCCATTTTCAAGCGTGCCCATCAAAAGTTAGCTAGCAAATACTTCGGGCCGTATTGAATCATTCAGAAAATTGGACATGTTGCTTATACACTTCAATTGCCAGAAGGTGCTAAAATTCACCCAACTTTTCACGTTTCACTACTCAAGAAGGCCAATGGGGATCCAGCGCATTGCAGCACGGAGGTGCCTCCAATAGATGAGGAGGGGTTGCTAGTCTTAGAACCTAAGTCGATTCTAGACACACATTGGCTAAAAGGGGGTGGCAAACTCATTGAACAAAGCTTGGTCCAGTAGCACAAACTACCTATGGAGGAAGCCACATGGGAAGATTCTGCTGTTATCTTCCAACAATTTCCTTCCCTAACCCTTGAGGACAAGGGTTTACTTCGACAGGGGGGTGATGATACGAAGTTACGACGCGCCAAGCGAACTCACAAGGCTAACAGCAAGTATGAAGGGTTTGCATGGAGCCATGCAGGACGTCCATAGTATCATGCATGGCGTGCATGAGGTTGGTCACGTGCAAGAAGGATGGGTTTGTTGATGGAGCTGACTTCTTCAAGGGGGGAGAAATCTTTGGCTGATTTGGAGAAGATATTTAGCACGAAATATTTCATTTAGTTTTCAGAATGATTATTGAGTTGTTAAATAGATATTAACTACTTGATTTGCTAATCTTGTTAAGCCTGGATTCACGGCTTCAACAAGCAATAGTTTGTTTTGTATTCAAATTATAAATAAGCTCCAGTATCTAATAAAATTATTATGAGAATTTTATCCAACTTATTAGCAAAATTGCGGCAGTTCTCGCCCTAAGAAGAACGCAACTAATTTAATTGTTATTCACGCATAGCATCTGGGACCTATCAGAAAGCATGCAAAAATTGAAGCTTAATAGTGTTTCATACCTTTAAAGCCAGCAGCCATAACAGTACCAAGAACACCACCATCATTCATATTGTGTATCCCAAGTCCGTCTCCCTCTACTGCCAAACAGCGAAGCACAACCTCGATGCAGTAATTGTTGCTTGATGAAATGGAGACATTCACCTGCCGAACAAAATTGGGGTCATGATCAAAGGTGAATATAACAGAGGGAAGACTACTGGAAAGGATGATGCATGAAAAAATATCAAGTATTGTACATCTCTCGCACTCTTATCTCCATGTCTGAGTTTTCTTATTAAACTAATTTTTTTACGAAAAATGAAAACTATTTGCATTCTTGTCCCTTAACTATTTAAAAGAGATACAGTTGCACACTTCCACTAAATAAGATCACTCCATATAGGGTATGTGGCCCTTCAATATGTAAGCAATTCCTTTTAGCCCCTTTGTTAATTAATATTGACTGAAAAGGGAAAACTCTTGGTATAATTGTCCCTTAGTCACTAGCAGAAGATTCAGTTTCCACTAAATAAGATCGCTCCGTATATGATGTGCAAACCGTCAATATGTAAGCAATTCCTTTTGAGTCCTTGTCCCCTGTTACTTTGATATACAAGCAGTGATTTATAATAGTAAAAGCTATAAATTCGTAAAATAAACATCCTTCTAGATAAGTATAGATCATCCAATTTTTAGAGTTGCCTAAAGGTCATGTAACTAATAAATCAATTATCACCATTCAACTAGATAGCATTAGTCAAGGAAATATTTGTGCACACAGATGTCCAAACCATTATACCTTTTTTCTTTCTGTTTCTGAATTTTTACACATAAAAAAATGAATAAACATACCATTAATTGGCGATTCAATACAACGTCCTCGCTCAATGTTGAATAAAGGGCGCTCATCAATGCAGCGCACATGGAAGCATCTGGATACAGACATTCACCCGAAGGCAGGCACAGAATTGCAGTGGCATGCAATTCAAGATATACAGGTTCAACTGACTCATATATAGGATCTTCAAGGGAAACCAACCAAGGATTTTCTTTTCCTATATTAAGCATTTAAATAACATTAAATGCAAAACCACTGGTTAAACACCCCAAAAAAAAAAACGACACACATCAAGTAATAAAATCAACATTATTATGTTACATACTTGCCAATTTATCTTCTTCCTCAGTCTGACTGTGTGTTTGTTGAGTTTACATAAAAAGACATGGTCAGTGTACTTACTCTGAAGCAATATCAAAGACATATTCAGTGTCTCCTGGGCTGCAGCAATGGCTCTCTGTTTTTCTTCCAATGAGAGTTCAAGGACAGGGACATTCGCATTTTCTAATTCAAATTTGAGCCACTTGCGATACGTTGCATCACAGGAGTAGTACTCACTCTATTTAAGTTATTAATACATATAAGTACGCAGAAATAAAACCATCAGGCACAATTTCAATCCAAAGTTAGAAAGACAAATAATAGACATACAAAATGAAGCATACCCAGTCCTGGAACTCTTTTAGATTCTCAGAAACATGGTCCTCGAGGGTATCAGGATTTTCTGACAGCTGCTTCAAAGGTTCAGCAAGGAAACTAAGTAATTCATGTGCACCTATGGGCATTGCTGGCACTCTCCACATAGAAATAAGAGCGAACTCCCTGAACAAAATGTTGCTGTAGGAAAACAAAAAAAAGGGGGCAATGGTCAATATTCGCAAAAGGGCAATGGTCAACATTCGCAGGTGAAGAAATTAAGTAACAGAATGGTCAAGAAAAAGAATTAAAAATGCACCAATCATGTATTCGTAATAATATTTTCATGAATTCATCATCAAATTGCATGAGAGAGAGAGAACCACACTTCTAAACCCCGGGGGGAGGGTGGTGTTGGGAGGGTAAAATTAAAAAATATCACATTAATATCAGTGTTCAGATTTAAAGCCATAATAACAAAAATCATTTCCCAACCAGCAGGCATTGCCGAGACCTATTCTTTGGAAATCATCATATATTGTATCATTGTACAAGTTATCAGATTTTTAGTCATTTATGCAAATCCACTGTACAGCTAGAAGACATTGGACTTGAATTACCTGTGAATCAATGCTCTCAGCAGAAGTTTGGCACTAACATCTTTAACATCAGCAATAGTGGATGGAGGTGTGAAGCAAAGCCATTGTATCACCATAGCTTTTTGAAGACTCTGCAGCCGGTGCTGCTCTGCAACATCGGTTGACTTATCATATTTTCCAAGTTTGATTTCCCGGGATCTTGATAGGACCCTGTTAAGAGCATATCATAATTAGCATATACCAATATTACATTAAAACTCTCATGACTAGCATTGTTACCGCTCACTGGCCCAGCATACCAGAAATTATGCTTTAGAAAACATATAACTACCTCTCAATTCCTCTCAAAAAAAAAAAGAGAAAAGAAAAAACCTACCTGTCAATAATGTCTTCAAAACTGCCTTTCAAATCATCTCCAGAAGAAAATGGCAGGTACTCCATGGCAGAAAGGAATATTTTATATTTCACATGCACGCTATTATCAGGGAAAATATCAAAAGTGAGTCAACATAAAAGAACTATGAAGAAGCAAATCAACATAAAAAGAGATTGCAGGTTCTGACTTAAATACAAACATTATAGATCATAGATTCTGATTGTCTAAAAATAATTGCAGAAATCCTATTTATTTTGTGATATCATGAGTTAATTATTCAGTCATTTCCTTTAGAATCTGACATGCATCTTACTCCAGGATTATTGCCAAGCAATCAAGGAATGCCTGGAATCGTAGAGTAAATATTATATGTCTATGTGAAGCATACAATAAAAAGGAACAAAGGTAAATCGAAAACAAAGAACTTCTATATGCATTCTCATTCTACTAAAGCATATGCATGTTCAAAAAGTAACGATATAATCACTCCATTTGGATGGGAGAAATAAATGGAAGAAGAAAACACATTGGAAATAAATGGACGACCATGTATTGTAACTCCAGCAGTCATGGTCTCATGTCAATTTGCATAAGTGTGTTATCAAAATGTAAATTTCACATGTGATTTAGTTCACACTACAAGAGAGAGGTCATTCACTGAAATCAATTGTGGATTGCGGAGAACTGTCCACACAAATCTTCTGGAAGGCTAACAATATCATATAATATAAAGAAAAAAATTGAAATAAATGGAAGCCATCTATTTTCAGTTTTCAACAGCAAAGATTCTTCAGCCTGCCACATTCAGTGAATTTTAAATAAAACTGCTTTCACCTCATTGCTCATAAGTGCCCTACCATAGGTATCCACTGATCTAATATTTACAGTCACAGAGGAATATGTCACATGTACCAACTGTAGCATTGATTCTATAATAACCCAAAAAAAATAATAATAATGAAGGAGAAAACACCGTGCCAATACAATAAAAAATAAAAAAATGAATTATATAACTGGCACTATTAAGCCTTAGTTCCATCCTGTGCACAAAGAGGTCAATAATATAATTTTAAAAAATAAACAGTAAATTATATAAATGGCACCTGCTATTAAGCCTTAGTTCCATCATGTGCACAAAGAGGTCAATACAACGGTGGCGTGCAAGCTGGGAAGCATAAACCCCAACCAATTCCTCGTGGTGCTCTGAAAATAGGAACATCGCATACCTGTCACCAGATTTTCCAATCAATAGAATTGGCATGGAATCTTGGACTTATACTAGAAAGATATCCTATCATTTTATCACAAAGTATAAAAAGACAAAATCATATGGACCCTAGAGAAATGAGGGTTACAACAGCCACAAACATTGGACACGTACAAAACCCAAGACATTCTTGACATGGTCTGTGTCTTTCCAAAATTAAAACAAAACCTTGTGAATTAAGAGCACAATTTGGTCAAAAGAGGAACATGCATCTAGCACAGCTCAGGTTGTGATTACATACATGTGTATAATGAGATCACCAGCATCCATAAGATCCTTCCTAAAAGGATCCTTCAATTCATCAGTAAGTAAATATCTAAGCACAAGCACTAGATGTGCACCAAATCGAATCATCTGAGGATCACCATGAGGCCTGAGAGAAACCACAATACATTTGGTCAACAAAATGATTCTTCTTAAAGGAGGAAAATATTTTTTGCAAATATAATTGTTTTGAAAAGAATTATACTTTTGCAGATGTATATTAATTGCACTTCATGACATTTATCCATCCAATTCTGGTAATGCCCTAAGCTTTTCTAAGGTACTAACTACCCCTCAATGAGAGTATTTTTTTATTTACCAAGTTGCACGAGGCCTATGCACTTTTATATCCAATTCTGGATGTCAAGGAGCAGAGTGGGTGAGGTGGTTTTGAGGGGAATAAAGAAAAAAAGGTCTGTCTTATGTCTGATATTTTGCAACTAAGGAGAGATGTGGCTTTCGAGTAATAGTAATCAGTCAATCTACAAGCTTACCTCTGTGTATCATAATATAAAGTGCCAAATAGCTGTGAAGGTCTAAATTTATATAAAGCTATGCACAAAATTGAAAAGCACAAGATGCAGCTTGTTCGTGGATATGAAATTCTAGCCTTACAGACAATTAACCAAAGATCACCTGAAGACATTTTGGTCATCTTCTGAAGGTGCTATCCATGACCATATAAGTTGCAGAAGATGTGGTATATTTCCTAACATAAGCTTCATCTGTCAAGCAATGTGCAGTTAGAGAGGAGCAACCAGCAAGTTTCAATAAAGTGAGAAAAAATCCATCTTATTAAGCAAATGAAACATATCTGGAAATACTAACATCATGCCACACTTTTAGAATAAGTTAGAAAGAAAAGCATAAAATATAACTACTAAGTAGAATATACAAATTAGTTGAACTCAAAGATCCTAGAGTTAAAATGATTTGAGTTTTATGTTTCATAAGCTAGGTGAATAAAGGAAAAAATTATAACCAAATCTAAATTCTTTTTTTTTTCCATTTTTTTTTTAAATACTTCCACAGGCAAGTGATGTCAGAACATGTCCTGTAGAAGTATCAGAGTACCCTTCAGTTGCAAGGTAACCAATCACTGTTTAAACCAAATGAAACCTTTCACTTCACCAAGGTTTCTCAGATGGTATCTAATTCACTTTAAGGTAGAAGCATAATCAATATGTCCAATTCCAAAGCCTTACTAAGTTGTTCCATTGAAACATAAAAGAAATCTTATTGTGAGTCAAACAATTTCGGTAAGGAAATCTTTCAAATTAATAACATTTTCCTCTAAATCTTTGTAATCCTTAGTAACATTTTCCTCTAAATCTTTGTAATCCATTCCAGGTTTGCAAGTGTCCAAGACTCGTCTTCATTTAAACGACACAGCAGCATTTTTTGATAATTAACCATCAATAGAAAGTGATTCTTAGCAATGAAAAATGAAAACCAGAAAGAAACCTCAATTTGCCGTTGCTGCTCCTTGCACGCTCGATTAACAGCTTCATGTACCATTTCTCTAAATCAGGTAGAGAAGTTAAAGATATCAGTTTTTAGTAGTGTGAGAGGAGAACCATGATATTGAAGAGGAATGGGCACTGTAAACACACCCTGAATGAAGTTTCTGAAGAAGAGCAGAAAGGTCTCGAGGTTGCTGGTTCAGAACTTGCACTGGCCAACTTTCTGGTCCAAGTAAGGGCTGAGAGGTTCCGTTCATTTGTCCTGGACTTCCTTCAATCTCATCTCCAAAACTTTTTAACTGTTCCATTCGTCCTGGTTGTGAACGAGCTAGTTCTAGATCCACCTGAACATCAAGCCATGATTTGGCCATAGCCCAGCACACTGACTGGAGACATAGAAGCATAAGGTCTCAGCATAGTCATTAAGAGTGATGAACAGTTATGAGATTAGATCACAGGTAAAAACGCCAAAGAGTCAGCTATGTTAGTTATCTCAAGTTCTAATGCTACAAGCTATTCAACTAAATCATTAGAAAAGATTAAAAAGAGAAAAAAGAAAAAAGATCACTGAAACACAACATGTTGAATTTAGTTTGTTAATGTATTCTTTACCAGTTTTAGTAGCATACCAGCCAATCCCATGAAATAAACTAAGAAGTACCTCAAGAATAATGCAAGAAAAAACAAATGTAACCAAACACTTAAACAAAGCCACAACCTATCATGATATACATTATCAGGTCACAGTAAGTTCCATAGATGTGCATGGGGAAAAAGACCCAGACCAAATTCTATTTATTTTGCAGAATCCACTCTGCTAAAAGAATTTGAACTAAAAGGGAGGGTAAACATTTGAATTGACATGTCTAAAGAAGAGACTTGATATCTTCAGAAAGACTAATTAGACAGCCAACCGTGTAAACAGTCCCAAACATGATACCACTGTTGAACAACATTTCAGGTCTCATCAACATTCTTTAGTTAAAATTCATTACAAGGTCCTGGTAGAGGCCACAAGTATACTTCATTATTTTCAAAGAATGAGGCCTAATAGAATTTTTTTAATGAATATCTATGATCATTACAAAAATTAAAAGCCAAAAAACAGGGAAAAAAAAAAAAACAATCCCCAGAGTCAAAACAATCATGAAACCACCAAAGAAAAAACTCTATCTCTACCCTAGAATTATAACCTAACAAAAAACCAACTAATTAATGAATCTTGTAGGATAAATGTTGTAAACGCACATGCAAAGTAATAAGAGCAAATTTTGGCTAGGTTTAGCATGTAAACAACAATTTTCACGGATGTAGCATGTAAAGAAAATGAGTGGATATAACAGCATAAAAGGAAAAGCCTTTACAAGAACATTGCATCAATTTGAGAAACATACCTCCCAGTTTGTACAGATAGGGAGCACATGCTTTAAGTTGCTACATTGGGCTGCATATACTGCTGCTTCAAATTTACTACCACCCTGTTCAAAAATTTTCTTGAAAACAAAAGCGAAAAAATTATTTTAGATCCTAAAAAATGGAAAGAATCTTTATAATGGCAAAGCATCTGGTATGAAAACAAAGATGCTACACGTCCTTATTGGCCACCAGAGCCAAATGAACAAAATTAATTCCCAAATCATTATAGAATAATTTAGAAATGTCACTAGTACAAGAAAATAGAGCCATGAAGAACACAATAGTAACAGAAAGAGGACAGCATATTTGACTCACCTCTGATGTACAATAGGAAGCCCATTTCCAAAGACGCCATTGGTGACCAATGCCACTTTCCAGTTCAATGGCTTGAAGAGTTCTATTTCTTCCATTCTTTATCAGCGCTTCAACAGAAGGAGAGAGGTCAATTCCTCCAAATGGACATAAAGTTGCAGCTCTCCAAGGCTGCCAAAACGGAAGTACACGTGAGACTTGAAAGAAAATAAAACAAGTATTCCACAAATCAAAATCTAAAACTTTGAATTACCTGTCCAGCAGATCGGCATAGGTCACATGCCTCTTCCAGTCTTCCAGCCCGTAATAGAGTCCAGACATCTTCTAGAAGAGATTCATCTTGTTTCTGTTAAGGTAAAATAGTTATTCTCGCTTAGAGATAGATATTGCAGTGGAAGAAAACAATATGTAACATAACATTCAGAACAAGTTTAACAGATTCGCCAGCCCCAACCCCCCCACCCCCCCGGCAAAAGGTAAGCTTAATAGAATTTGCAAGACAGTTTTGTAAGTACTTTATCATCAGGTAATTGATGAGCATGTTCACGTGTTGGAGCATCAAAATCCAGGTGGTGAACAGTATTTGCATCAGAGACACCTTTCTTGAGATACCGTTGAGTATGGTGCCAAACTCCAGAATTGGGAAGATAAGTACCAACATGAGATCCTCGCACCTGAAAATATTAACAAATGAACATGTCAAATTAAGTTAATAACAGGATATTCAAAGCAAAATCTCCTATCCTAGGAAGAGCAGCAACTACAGAGCATAATCCATTGATACTGACCAATACACTGGAAATTAATCAGACTACAACAAGAATTATAAGTTCTTTGCTATCATAAATTATTGACCAACAAGTAATGAACAGCTATGCCTATTCAGCAACAAAAACAACAAAGTGAAAGGGTAATATATCCAAGCAAAGGTCTAATACCAAATACCAGATGAGAGCTAACAGTTCTCCAGTGAAAAAACTCTCAAATTCCATAAGACAGTAATTGTAATGGAAAACAGCAAGCCATCTAAAAGGTATGACACATCCAAAAGTAAAGATTTTGACAGAAAGCTCACCTTGCTTTCCAAATCAAGAGATTTAGATGCTAATCCTTCCAGCCATTGAACAATCCGGAGGCATAACTGTGCTGTATGGTCATTCACAACAAACTGGCAAGCCTCTATATGTGATGTGGATGGGGACTGTTGCAATTGAACAGATGTAGATGGACGTAAACTCTTCAAAAGTTTATTGGAAATTAAAATGGTTAAAGTTAACAGAATCTCCAAAATTAAACAAACGATTCTTGGATATGTGACACGGAAAAGGAAATATATGCATTACCAGGATAAGCTCTACAGGGGGTTCTTCAGTCCCTGGAACAAGAACAAAAATTTTCAAACTTAAAATCCAAAGCTCAATACACAAGATTAGAACAAGACAGTCCTAAAGAGAGGAAGATGACCCAGCAACTGACACCTACATGCAAGAACCCAAAAATAGAAATCATGTCCGTGATATCCAAGGAGGAAATATCTAGAAACAAATGCGACAAATAAATTCGCCTATCAAGAAGAAAACAAAAAAATACTGAATTTGCATAATGGTAGATGCACAGGGCATATCCAACGCGACTAGCACAATTAAAAATGATGCCAATACAAAAGGTATTACTCTTTCCTAATATTTTACTCGTTCACTGAAAAAAACTTGCATTTGAAGACATCAATTGTAGCAGAAAAAATTTTAAAGGTTACAGATTTATTTCCTTTCCCATAAAGGTACCACATAAGTGACCAGGTGGCTGCCTCATCAAGCAGGAGCTGAGCTTTCTGCCTCATTAATTTGTCCTCAACAACCCGAAGCCGCATGTTGGATCCATACCTGTAGAAACAACAAATGATATTGAAGTCAAATAATCTCCCAAGACGATGATGTTAACTAAAAACAAACAGTTTTGAACATTATAGTTGTCTATAACATTTACTGATGTTTACACCACTTAGAAGCAAACATACCTAATTGACTCAGAAACATTCCGGCAGGATCGTTCAAATCTTAAAATAAGATCAGGTATGGACATTAACCCTGCAGAGCACAAATAACAATAAATAAACAATACCGGTCATGTAAATGTTACTTTAAGCTTATGGGAGGATGACGCTTCAATAAATATAAAATAAGAGTATAAACAGTATATTCCGAAATAATATGGAATTTCGAGTTTAGGAAAAGCCTCTGTATCAATAACTGTCTTACACTGTATCCAATGGGCCAGCATCAAATTAGTGATAGGAGAACTAAGGATCTTATAAGTATAAAACAAAATTAGATAGCTCAATTCATAAGGCCACTCAAACAAGTGCCAGAAAACTTAGTATGCCATTATGACAATATTAATTTAACAAAAAGGAAAAATAGATCCCAAGTATAGCTCTATACACACAATTTTGCTTCAAGCACCTTGAAGAGCAGAATCAAGAAGAGATGCAAACAGAGCAAAGGTTGTCTCTCCACTATCTGTCAACGAGTCGTCTTCAATCTTGCAAGCTTTTAGTGACTGACTTCCAAATCTATGGATTGAATCAACACCAACATCGGGGTCCAAGATCCCAGGACCACCAACTGATGACCTCCTTTTAGAAGCAGATTGCATTTTATATGGTGTTCCTTCATAGTCAATGTTTCCAACCTCTTGTTTGATATTTTCAAGAATTAATGCTGTATTAGTTGGGCTGTGGATACTTGATCCATCATAGAACAGCCTGGGCTCATTTAACTTTGAAACTGAACTTTCTTGATGTGGGGATATGCTTGAAATTGAGTGCCTTTTCCTGCACGTGTTGAATGATTGAGAGATAGTACGTTGAGTTAAACACAAGAGTATAAGTTCTAACCACTTCTCAACCCATGAATTACAAGAGAGAGTAAGAGAAAAAGAGAGTAGGAAAAAGAGAAACCTCCTGAAAATAGAACACAAAAAAAAGGGGGGGAAGGAACAACGAAATATCGTGAATATAAAATATAGAATATTAATTAGGATCCGAGAATCAGCAAAACCAATGTTATATTAAATCTCCCTAAATTACGAACAACTGCAAAAGGTCCTTAGTTAATCTTAACTTTTTGTTTCCTTTTTCTTTTCTGGTAAGAAACTAAAACAATAGTTTCATGTTTTTCCTTACACTACACCCTATTTTAACCTATTACATTATCTCTTCTGATCACTCACTTGACCTTTTAGTGTTTGTTATTTGTTTCTTTTCTTTTATGATTCACCTTCTGTTGTTTAAAAGGCAATGATGAGTTTATACCACAATACTGAGCATTCCACTTGTTACCATTTCACACTAACAGATTCACACGATTGATCAACTTGTAACGAACGAAATGTCCAACTCTTGCCTTCTTTCTATCAAAAGAAAGAAGATGGAAAAGACTAGTGCCTGGTTAATTTGGTGAAATAAGCTCTCCTGTGCATCAAATCAAAATTATAGATCCATATCCATATCAAACTAACTTTCCCATTAATCAAACTCCTCCGATCACCAAAAGATCTCAAAGAAAAAACTAGAAACCGCATTAGAAAGATAACACATTCAGTAAAACCCCAACCAATCAATCTGTCTCTTTTCTCAATAATTCTTCATCACCAACCACACAGTATCTTACTATCACATATTTTCTCAAATTGGTTTTGCTTCTAGTATTGAACTACCTTAAATTTCATAAATTCACCTTACTAACTTAAATTTAACTACCAAAAATGCATAAGCAAATTACCAAACGAGCCAAAAGCAAACAAGTTCAGTTCATTTTCTTTAACGCGACCAATGAAAATATTTTTAAAAAAAAAAAATTAATAACTGAAATATACTCTTTGCATTATATCAGCTACTATATACATTACATTTACCATCTAATTACGGGGATAAAAATTAAATTATTGTTACCCGTAACGACGATACTGCTCTCTGATGGAAAGTTCTTCAGGGTCGAGGAAGCTAGACGAGGTATCCATTTCAGCTTCCATTCTTTTGTGATCGCAAAACACGGCGCCTTGGAGTTTTCGATTCGAATAAACCCTGTATGTAATTTCAACTTAAACCCTAGACACTAATAGCATAAGAGCTTGGCGGGGTTTTTATTTTATTTGGAATTTTTTTTACAAAATTATCAATAATTTTGTCAATTGTCCGTTGTCACACTGTTTCTGAAATATTAACACTGTTGCTTAATATTTGTAATACTAAACCAGAAACAGTCGTGCGGTGACTAAAATGACTCTTAAAAAGCTTTATAAATTTTTTATGTACAATAGATAAATTTGATTGTATATCTAAATAAAAAAGTAGGGCCGGGCAAATCAACCGACCCGATTCAATTCGATTCGAATATTTCGGATTTGTATCGGATGCTAGTGGTAAGTCAAAAACGATCGGATTGGTTTGTTTGACCCAAATACAATCCGATTGGATTAAACAAAAAAAAAAAGGAAAATAATTAAAAAATATAAAACTTAAAACATAATCTCTCTAATCTTTATACCCACCACACGCACACAAACAAAACCTAAAATCTCTAATCTCTAAGCCGCCACAACCAAAACTCCAAAACCAACATCACGGAACCACTCACCACCATCAAGCCACCACTATCCATTGCAAATTCAAACCAGCAAACCGCACCATCACTGACCACTTACCAAGCCGTCAACCTTTGTTTCGATTACGCCAGCCGCCACCAACACCAAGCACGGTAGATCCACGGTCGTGCCAGTCGCCACCAACACCAAGCACAGTAGATCCATGGTCGCGCCAGCCGCCACCAAGCAAAACAGATCCATGGTCACGCCAGCCCGCAGCCGCCACCAAGCACAACAGATCTGTGGTCGTGCCAAGCAGCCAAGTCAGCAGCCTCTCTTTACTGCTGAAATTGTATTTTCCCGTGAAGCTCTTTACAGTTGATGCTAGTGATATTGAGTTGTGGAAGTCTGTCAATTTTTTTTAGGCTTGTGATTGTTTTGTTGACATGAGAGATGCTGTGAAGGTGTTTGATTTGGCGAAAGGTGTGGGAAGTTGGATGAATTGTGAATTTTATTGTGATTTTGATTTATTGGAATGATATATAATTATGCATTCAGCACTGGATTGTTAAATTTTGTGTGTTGAAATTGAATCTTAGAAATAAAAGTTCCCGTGATTATAATTCAATTTGTAGCCTATTATCTGATTGATTCCAACTTCAGTAATCAAATTCTAAATTATGATATGGTGATTGAAAAAAGAAACAAATTCTCTCTACAGCCCTGGTAAAAACAATATCAACCGAATCCAATCCGATCCAAACTAAATCCGAACATGTGATCCAATCTGAACATGTTCGAATCGGATTATAGGTTTTGGTTTAGTTCGGATGACTTTCTTCTCAATCCAATCCGATCCAAACCCAATTTTGCCCACCCCTCTAAAAAAAAATAGTGTTTCGGTCCATTTCATTTTAAAAAGTCATTAGTCCACCTCATTCATTAGCTTTTTTTTTTAAAAAAAAAATAACTTAATAAAACTACAATTGTACCCTTAATTTAGATGGTTAGATGACCAAAATACTCGCTATAACTTCAAACGATTAAAATATCCATCAAAATAACTTAAATTTTTTATTTTAATTTTATTAAGTTAAAAAATAATTACTTTATAAAATTGGTTTATTTAATATAATTAAATAAGATGATTATCGCTCGGTGAAATTAGTTAACAGAATTAGTTTGGAAAAGTGTATGTTTTTTGTCGAAGTAATTAATTTGACCGAAAACAAACAATTGAATTACATGATTATGGGCAATTTGTCAGTGCGCTTTTAAAATAATTGTTACTAATTGTACTGTAAAAATAATAAGTTGTGAAGAGAATTAATTAAATATTTAATAAAAATTCTTTTAAAAAATATTATGAGTTTTAAAAACAGCTATATTTTTTTAGGGCTAATTATCCATGAGTGACACATTTTTTGACAAATTTAAAAAACGGTGACACATTTTTTAAAAGGGTTTTTTCCGCCTTGCCCCCAGATGTTTCGACAATTTCCGCCGCACTCCTAAATGTTTTGACTTGTTGCACCGTGCACCCAAATCCGTTAAATTGACCGTTTATTCTAACGGTCAAAGGACAATTTCGGAATTTCATGCCTTAAATATTATTTGATAGTGAAAAATTAAATTTATTTGATAATTTAATTGATGGGATTATTGTGTAATTAATTTTAATTGAGGATTTTTAACTTAAATATCAATTGATGGACTAGGAATTTATGTCATTTAATTTTTTTTTAATACAAGACAAGGGACATTTTTGACATTTAACCAAATTTCAAAACAATTCTGTTAAAATTAACAGACAAATTAACGGAAATGGGGTGCAACAAAAATTATCGAAACTTTAGGGTGCGCGGTGAAAATTATCAAAATATTAGGGGTATGACAGAAATAACCCTTTATAAAAATAGGCGAGGGGTGACAAATTTGTTAACTGTAATGGGAACAGTAACGGAAACAGTAACTTTAATAGAAAATAATATTTTTGCCCCTAGAGTTAATTCTAAAATAACGTTTCTACCCCTGTGATAGTTACAAAATGACATTTCTATCTCTATAATTAGTTACAAAATATGTTTCTACCCCTACTCAATTATTTTTAATTTTTTAAATAAAAAATTATTAAAAAATTACATCTAAGTCTAATTAACAGGCTTTTTTTGTTAAATCAAACAAATTTTTTTTAAAAAAAATTTCTTAATGAATCAAATTTTGCTGTTAACTTTAATAAGAAAATTTTTGTTTGATTCAATAAGAATTTAAAAAAATTGTTTGATTTAACAAAAAAAAGCACGTTAATTAGACTTATATGTAATTTTTTTATAATTTTTTCTATTTAAAAAATTAAAAATAATTGAGTAGGAGCAGAAACATATTTTGTATGGGTGGCCACCAACCCGCCCAACCCGTATGATTTTTTGCTGTTTGGGTTGGGTTCGTAAAATAAACGGGTTGGGTTGGGTTGGGTTGGGTTGGTAAATTCCCAACCTGCACTGTTTGCGGGTCAACCCACGTCCATATATATAATTATATAAAAATTATTATTATAATATAAATTTTGATATTTTATATTACAAATATAAATATAAAATGATAATAAAATATTCTTAATTAATTAAATTCCTAATTACTGCTGTTGTTTTGATTTTACTGTGTTGTCTTAAACAAGACTTTGAATTTTTGGTTTTTTTTCATTTACTATGAACTAATAATTTAATTGTTAGACTTTAAAATGTTGAATTGGTTGTAAGGATTTTAATATTTGTGTTCCTTTAATTTTTTTCGATTAATTCATTTACTTTTGAAAATTTTTTAATTTTTATACAGTGTTAAATTAACTATAAAAATGAGCTTTGTTCAAAAGCCCAACCTGCTCAACCCAACCCGTCATAACCCGTAATTTTATGGGTTGGGTTGGGTTAGGTTGAGATACACAATGGGTTGGGTTGGGTTGGGTTAAATTTTTTCAACACTCCTAATATTTTGTAAATAATTGTAGGGATAGAAATGTTATTTTGTAACTATTGTAGGGGTAAAAACGTTATTTTATAATTAACTCTAGGGACAAAAATGTCATTTTCTATTAAAGTTACTGTTCCCGTTAACTTAACGGATTTGTCATCCCCTCACTTATTTTTAAAAAATGTGTTACCTTTTTTAAATTTGTAAAAAATGTATCACCCAGGAGTAATTAATCCTTTTTTTTATAAATCTTATTATTGAATTGCTTTAAGAGTGCGAATAACTAAAATGAACATAATGTGAATAAAATATATTTACACATTTATAAACATACATATATAATATTCTTTATTGTATATATAAATAATTGATAATTAAAATAAATTTTTTTATCTCAATATGATTGGTAATATAATAACAATCTCTCTAAATTTAATAATTTTATTTCTTAATTAAATAAAGAAATTTTTTAGATTTTTATAATAGATATGAAATTGTATTAAATATAAAATTGATTATTAAAATCAGATTTTGAAAAGCTATATAAAATTGATTATTAAAATAAGATTTTGAAAAGCTATTGCTTCCCTCCTTTTCAAAATATACTACAACATGGAATGATTTTGTTAAAAGTAATTTTTTTTAAAAATTACTAAACATCAAAATTAGCTTTTACTTTTTCAAAATCATTTTTGAGTCTCTAAAAAGCAATCTCAAACATGTCCTATATCATGTATCTTTTATCAAAGTGTTTGGTGATTGGTTTATCAAAGATTAAGGCCTTGTTTGGTATTTGAGATGTTGTGAAAAAATATTGTAACTATTAAATAAAAGCTAATAATACGTAGTAAATATGACTTTTAAATAATAATTTTGACAAAAATATTAAAAATATTATAACTTTTTCATCACACAACCAGTGGATTAGTATTTATCAAATATTTCAATGTTATAGCTATCCAACCTCAATACCAAACAAGTCCTAGATCGTCCACAATACGCATAGCTAGCGATTTGATTATCACAAAGAGCTGTTATTGGCTGGGGATAAGGGAAAACCAAAATCATATAATAAAAACTTGAGCCACCGAAGTTCATGCGATCAAATAAAATTAACAAGGTGAGGACCCACACCTACTAGTATATAATTTGGCAACAGCAGTTAACTTTACAGGGAAATGATGAAGAGGGTCATTTGGCAATGAGGCCGGCAATTTCTCTCGGTTCCGAAACCTGATGGTGATCGGTTAAGCCGAAAAAGGCCATGAGAAGCCATACGTGCGTGAGAAATTGTCCACCACGCCTCAGCTGTTGACCATGCTCCCTCCCTTTACACTTTCTTGCTGCATACGCCAACAGTTCCAACCAAGTGCATCCCAATGTGTTCCATTTCTCTACCAAAGCCTGTCATATACAATTAAATTAACACACAGCTGCGATCAGCAAGGACTTTGGTTGCTAATGAAATATTATTTGGTGTTATTATTAGTTTCGACGAACACGTTTATTAATCAAAGGAAAAAATTTTAAAAATAAGTAAATAACGTACCATTTCTCCATCAACTTTTACATTTTTTGCAGTCACAAATCCTTCCGCGAACAGTTTTAAACTATAATCAAATGGTCTCTCAGCCAATATTATTTCAGATGCTTTAATTGATGCTCTCTTAGATGCCTCAATTTCTGCTTCAATTTTGGCTTGAATTTTTTCTTCGAATTTTTCTTCAAATTTCTGTTCATATTTTGCATCAAATCTTGCTTGAAATCCCGCTTCGATTTTTGCTTGAAGTTTTGTTTCAAATTCTGCTTTATTTTTCGCTTTGAATTTTGGTTCATATTCTGCTTCAAACTTGGCTTTAAATTTAAATTTTGTTTCGGCTTCATCAAGAATTTCGTCCATAACTTCCGCTCTGATTATTGTCAGAACTTCCGATCTCATTTCTTCTACAACTTCCGACCTCATTTCTTCTTGAACTTCCATCCTCGTTTCTTCTTGAACTTCCATTCTTATTTCTTGTTCAATTTCCAGTCTTACATCATAACGACCTAACTGATATCGATACATGTCAACTGTTTTCTGAAAGCTCATTGGATCAATTCCATCAACTGGCAACATAGAAGGATGCAGGAGCAGCAGATACAACATGTATCTAGAAATTTGCATGATTAATCCACAGTACTGTAAAACATCGGTGCCACCTAGCTTTTCAATGTCCCTTCGATCTATGCAGTAAGAAGCTTCTGTAAAACAGTGCCAGAAGAAAATGCTGTTTCCAAAGTATTCTTGAAAATTCGGAGCTACATGAAAATACTTGTCGCTAAATGCTTCTCCTTTGGCAGTAGGAAACATAATGAAGGACCTGCTACCACAACTCCTGCTGCTTTCTCTGAACTTTGCTGACTTTTCTTCTGCGACTTTCTCCTTGAAGTAGCGGAATATCAATTTTTTCAAATCTTTGGAGACTTGATGATCGTAAGATAAATACCATTGTTTTTCCAGACTTTTATAGTCAGTGTTTAACAGCTTTAGGATATCAAGGAAAGGAAGGGGTTTCTCATTGAAGAACAAGGTTTGCAGACTCAACTGATGCATCCTATGCGACCACCTAGGCCCCTGAAATAATGAATTAATAAAGGAATTAGTAGGGCCTAATTGCAACAAGGTGGTGGAACTGGAAGTTATTTGAATTTCCCTCTTGTACATACTCAACCAAATTATTAATCGATCGGAGGAAAGGAGTAGCAAAGCGGAGTATATCTCCAGAATAACAGCTGCAACTAACAGTATCCATGTTGTTGAACTATCAACAGTTGAGTACTTGTTTCTGTCAACTACTAAAGTAAAGAGGGCCAATGATAAACAAGTAAAAAGGGAAGTGACGAGGCGCAGTCCAACTCCCCAATTACTATTGAGTAGCGAAGCCTTGGTATAAAAAAAATCGTATATAAACCCCAGACCCATTTCGATAACTTGGAAGGCATTTTCAGAAGACATATTCCTAAAGACTGTTCGGGTGGTATCTCTATCTTTGGAGGTGAGTACTGAATCTACAAAAAGACGCTTCGTCAGTTCTAGTAACCCATAGGCTGTAAGCAATTTATCTTCCTCAGAAAGGTCAGAATGCTCGTTGATGATTGAGAGATCAATTGGTAACGGAACCTCAATGAACCTGTCCTCTCCTACAATGTATCCCTCTTCAGACCTGCGAACCAATTCACTCTTGAAATCATCACTGAACTGGGATTCAGAAACTCGATCAACGAACGTGGACTCTCTAAGTTTGTCACTACTTGCTGATCGAAGCGCCCACGTCCGTTCTCCATACTTTATAAACCCTGCCACAATCATTAGAATGGATAGGATTGAAAGCTGGGAACCTGTCCAAGCCATTAAGAAGACATAAAGTGCAATCACTGTCTGAATAATCAGTCCAAGAAGGTGCCTCAACCACAGCTCATTATCTTCCAAGGCATAAGCAGTAATGGTGTCCGGGCCGCCCATGTGAAGAAGAAGAAATGGTGCCCAGAATGCCATTAGTTCAGTGTTTGGATACTGAGATTCAGCCTTGTCATCATATAAATCTGTGAGGTTATTTGAAAGTGTACCAAGGGCAAAAGTTGCTACGGCATCTGCAGCTAAGTAGGCAGACCATACAACAATTCTGATCAAAAGCTTGGGATTGTGCTTTCTGCGAGGACCCAGAATAATTAGTAGTATCTGGAGGGTGAGGCTAAGTAGAACCGCCACTCGAATATCCCAATCTATCCATAGTTTCCTGAGCTTCGGAGGAACTACCTCTCTTACTGCCCTCTGATACTTGGAATACATCAAACCGCTAACTACTGACCAATTTGATATATAAATGTACACATTAGAAATGAAAAACAAGGGGTTTAGCTAGCTAGGCACCCAAAAATAAAATTAAAAAAAAAAAAGGAAATCTCAAAGTAGTGCTGAAAGCACTTTATGAATAGAAAGATGCCAATGTTGCAGTTGAAAATTGGATATATGGAAAGATAGACAAAAAGCATTCAAACGTTTCATGTTAGATAAAAGATGTAAAGATTCAGTTCAAAATTTTCTTGTAATCTTATGTCATGTTAAACAATTTTATTTACCCAACACTTCAATGACTAGATAACTGCAAAACAATTTCTTCAAACTTACAAGATTAGACCAGAGAAGCCAAATCAATAACCAAATTATGAGGTACAACGTACACAATGCCAATTGCAGCAACAGAAATAATGGCAATCACATAGAAATTATCAACCTATTCTTTTCCCGTTGACTCACTCTTGTAGACTCTATGAGTTTTTCTTGCAGTGTTATCAAGAATAAAGAAAGAAAGAAGTAGATACATACTTGTGGGAATCATTGATGATATTGCCTCCAGAGATATCCAGTATGCATCCCCCTCTTAACCAAGTTGCAACACCTAATAGTGAGAGAACGAGAGCAGAGGTATTTTGGATTTTCTTTCTTCGGAGTGAGAAAAAAATTGAATCGTCATTTTTATTGTTTACATGAGTTATCGCTATTGAGCATGCAAAAATATTTTATTCAGTATTGTCGCCGTTGTGAGAGAAATTAATTCGTTACTTTGTATCCACCTCCACCACTAAAAACAAAAGTGTCGGCCACTTTCAGAGTCCCGTGACGTTTACTATTTAGATTTGGGTGAAAATATTGAAGAGTGGTAATTTTAAAAGTAGGAGTGTGCAGTCAGGGTGATATTAGGGTGTTTATTTATATTGAAATAAGAGTATAAATTATTAATAAAAATCTCAATTATTTATTTATTTTGTCTTGTATTAAAAGTGAATAATTACAGATTATAATTTTATCATTAGGTAAAGAATATGTAGTTTTTAATTAGAAAATGAATAAGAATATATAAGTGTACAATAACTTATTAATGATGTAAAATAAAATAAGAATTTTATTTTAATTATTTAAAACTAAAAATTATGGGTATTTTTAAAAACAAAAGGAGTGGGAGGGGGAATTTCACTCCTCACTCAAAAAGGAAGAGAGACTCCCACTCCCACCCTTAAATATGCAAGCAAACACTGGAGTGAGTCCTCACTCTTACTCTAAAAAATAAACATTACGTAACAGTAATTCAAAAGAACGAAAAATAAGGGTGTGTTTAATAATATTTTTTAATTAGTGTTTTTTGTTATTATTTTAGAGAAGGAGAATGATGTTTTTGATGTGATGTTTTTTAAAATAAAAATTTATTTAGTAGTTTGTTTTCAAAACAACATATGAAAATGAAAACAGTAAAAACGCGTTTGGTTATTTGTCTGAAAATATGAAAAATAATAAAAGTATATTTAGTTGTTTGTCTAAAAATATATAATTTTTTATAAAATAGTTTTATTCAATTTTTTATGCATTTTATCTTTTATTATTATAATTTCAATCAAAATGAAATCAAATTTCATACAGCAATAATAATTTTCAAAAAAATATTCTCGTAATTTATTAAGCTTAAAAAATTAAAATAAAATAAAAAAATAAATGTAGAATTAGGTAGTATATAACAAAATAAAAGTTTATACTACAATTATATTTATTACAGACATTTAAGTTATTTATTTATACTAATTATATTTTACAACTCAAAAATATAAAGATTAAAAAAATACAAAATATTTACTAATTATATTTATTACAGTGAAGTAGATAAATTATAATTGTAAAAATAAATTGAAGGAATAAAATAATCATAAAATAAAAATAACATTTAAATGAATAAAGGTCGTGGGCCATGGCACGGCCTTCTTCTCTTCTCTTTTTCTATTGTTGTCGGCTTTTGCGAAGAAAGTGGAGAACGCCAAAAGTGGGAGAACACTTCATAAGTTTTTTTTATTCATCGTTAAATACGGCTTACCGACTACTAAGAATATCCTCGTTCTGTTTTGCCCTAATTTTTATTAGGCTCCAAATGCATCAAAAAAAAAGGTTACCAAACGCGTCCTAAAACTCTTCACCAGGAAAATATATCTTCTTCTGTATTCATTTATGCATGAGATTATCAATTTTCTTCCCTGAAGTACAGCTTAAAACACTGCATTTATTTTATTTTATTTTATTGATTGGCCTGGTTCTAATCCATGGATGCTGAAGCTTCAGTGTCCCTTCTGATAGTGAAACTTAAAACTCTATTCCCTACTGCAGACGACGGAGCAACGATTAGTTCGTGGACTCAAAAGCGAGTGAAGAAAGCTATTGAAAGTCTCCAATCGGTGATCAAGAACAAGAAGCCATGCTTGGATTCCTCTGCAGGAGGAGCGGCCGCTGATGATGACGAAGCCCGTTTTATGCAAGCATTTTATTCTGCACAGGATGCCATCAACAGCTTGGCCATAAGAGAGGAAGTGTGCCAGATGTGGAGAACGGATCCTGTCTGGATAGCCATTCTTACGGTCACTACATTTCCTTCCTCAAGCCTTGAGAATTTGCGTTTACGGTTTTCATTCTCCTTTCGGATGAACAAATTCAAGCATGAACTCGAAATCAGGGGCTCCTCCTCCTCTTATGAGCATCAGCAGCAACTGGTCGAGGTCAACGATATCGGCCCAAGTTTGAGCTCTCACCAAGGAGGCTACAGTACCCATAGACGTCAGCAGCAGCAGAGATGGGCAAGAATTTCAGATTTTTTTTGTTCAGAAGAGGAGAAAGAAGTTGTAGGTCTGGAACGACAAGTGAAGGAGTTGCTACATGTGTTAATTCCAGAACAACACGGCATTAATGATGCTGATGTGTCCATCCAACAGATCATGGATGGATACGAATATGCTGGATCCAGCAGTGAAGAGATTACAGAGCTGCCAATCCCTAAACAAGCGGGCGGCGGTGATGCTCTGTCCAATGAAGAAGAAGAGAGCGGTCAGCATCAGTCTTCTAGTACTACTCAAGTTATTGCACTGATTGGCAAGGCAGGCTCAGGAAAAACAACTCTAGCAAGAATTGTCTACAATAGAGTTGATGTGAAGCGCCATTTCACCAAACGAGCCTGGGTTCATATTCCCATCATGAGTAAGGTGGAAGCTAGAGATGTCTTGGCTGACATACTAAAACAAATTGATGAATCCTTGTTGAAGGTGGAAGCAACACTTTCGGCAGAGGAATTGATATGGAGAATCACTCAAGCTTTAGACGATTCAACGTTTCTAATTGTGATGGAGAATGCTCAGAACCAGAAATCCCAACTTTGGGATTCTTTCCTAGGCAAACTTTGTTCCTCCACTCACCGTGGCAAAATAATCATAACTACTAGTTCCACAGAAGATTTTGTTGAACAACTTGGAGCCGCATTTTCAACTCTTCATGTTCCTGGATTAGGCAACAATGAGAGCTGGGAATTGTTTTTGAAGAAAGCACGTATAGCGGAAGATGTCTTGCAATCCAGATCTTCAGAGCTGATTAAACTCGAGAAGCAAATCCTGAACATTTGTGATGGTTTACCATTACGAATAGTCCTGCTGGCTGGTCTGTTATCTACCAAACAACCAAGTTACGAAGAGTGGTCAAAAGTCATTGAGCAGGCAACTGGAGACACCTTAGCAGCCTTATGCTATCAAGACCTTCCTGCACAGGTGAAGCCATGTATCCTTTACATGGGGCTATTCCCCAGAGAATATGAAATTCCTGTGAGGAGGTTGATTCATCTTTGGTGTGCTGAAGGATTTGCGCCACCGAATTTGGATTTGATCGCCTCCGAAGAAGATTTGGCTGAGATGTACCTTGAAGAACTTGTCACTAGAAACATGATTCAAGTAATAAGATGCAGATTAGATGGAAGCCCGAAGACATGTCGCATGCCTGGAGTTCTATATGATATCATCTGTCCAAAAGCAGAGAATATAGGATTCTTCTATCGTCTTCATCATCAACAACAACTCAATTCGTCTGCCAAGGGTTTACCGAAGTTTGCTGTTCGGCGGCTTGCAGCCAACCTAGGCAGCAACCACTTCCCTTCTTCATCTCTTGTCAGTTGGCGCCTCCATTCTTACATAGTTTTTGACAGCCGATTACGCGGCACTCCTGCGAAACAAATTGGTATAATACTTCGTAAGTTTTTCTCCATAAGAAGATTTGGAATGCTGAAGGTGCTTGATCTTGAAGGCGTATACAAACCTATGTTGACCAAAAGTAATGCACTAAGACGACTGCCATTCTTAGAGTACCTAGGCCTGAGGTCAACTTTTATAGATTCACTTCCACTTTCTACGCCCATATTATTCTGTTTAGCGACATTGGATGTGAGTCACACCAAGGTACAGCGTTTGCCCTATGCCTTCTGGCCCGCGAGACATCTCTATTTGAACTGGATTTTTTTTGCAGCCAATGTGTTCAAACACCCTCAGTTTGTAAAGTGGGAAACTAGCCTGCAAACCTTGTGGGGGTTATGCATCAAAGCAGACGAAGTTCAATCATTAGACTACTTCCGAAAATTGACATGTCTTCGTAAGCTGGGGTTGAAATGCAGCTCAACAACATCTACATCCCTGAAAAAGGAATTAATTGGTTCTGTTCTTCAGCTGACTGAGCTTCATTCCTTGAAGTTGATATGTGAAACTTCTTCTTCGTACCTCCCATTATTGGAAATGGTAGAGCATTGCAAGCTACAAAAGCTGTATTTGTCAGGAAATTTACCTCCAAGTTCAGTAATCGGTGATCGTTCCTTTCCTCCAAACCTGGTGACACTAACTCTGTCGCAGTTAAAGCTAGAGTATGATCTAATGCCAGTACTAGGACGGTTGAGACAGCTGAAAATCCTGAGGCTTTTCGGTGGGTCTTACATTGGTGAAGAAATGTCGTGTTCCTCTGGAGAATTTCCTAAACTCCTAGTTTTGAAACTGTGGAAGCTGAATGGGCTGCGCCAATGGACGGTTAAAGAAGGAGCCATGCCTTGCATTAGACAATTAGAAATCAGAAGCTGTCGCTATCTTGTGCTTCCAACAGGGTTGAAACACGTTACCAGCTCTTTGAGAGAATTCTTGTTGACAAATATGCCGTCGACCTTTGGATCCGTTGCGGATATTGAACGAGTCCTAGGTATAAATGTTTGTGTAAGAATGAATCAATGGTCTGCCTCTTCACAGGTACGCATGATAATAATAATAATAATTAAAGATTCTAGATTTTTTTTTTTAATTTCTAGTTAAAGTAACAGTTTGTCTTTGAATGCAGGAGGATCAATAAATTATTTGTGCAGCTTGCTTCCTCAGATGTTTGTTCTTGCTGCAAGTGGGGAAGGGAACTAACAAAGCCAATGGATCATTCCTTCTGCCTCAGTAATCATTTCTGGCAGTCAAATTAGGATAATGATACTCATCTGTAACAGTTTTGTTTGTTTTGTACTAAAGTCTTCAATTATGTTAGTAACTGAAATTCGCCTTGTTAATTTCAAGTTTGCTCTATGCGTTTTTTATCGTTCTTGGCTGAACATTATGCGTTTTACGAAAATAAAGAAACAGAAAATGCATTTGACAGGCCCATTTCCCAGCTATTGGATTGCTTCCATATTTCAACTTTTATTAACAAATGCACTTGCCGTCACGAAGCTTCTTCTTCTTCCTGCAGGCCGCCTGGTCCTTCACATCTCGCAGCCACCCCTGCTCGTTCGCACCCGCCGGTGCTTGTTGCCCGTCGCCCAGTTGCCTCACAGCTGTCAAAGTCACCACCAAAAGCAATTCACATGGCTGATGTGCTAACATTTGTAATGAATGTTCCCTTGTTTTTATTTTTTTTAATACTTGTAATCACAATGCCGCAAATTATAATTTAAAGAAAGTTGCTAAATTTTGTAATTTTAGCATCTTCAAAGGACCAAAATGAGTTTTATATGCTATAGGATATGCTGAAGAACAGATGTATTATTTTGTTGTTATTCAGGCACCAACTCAATAATAAAATGGGTAAACTTCCCTTTACCCCGTTAGAATTATAAATTATAATTTATCCTCTAAAAATATAAAAATTTTAATTTATCTCTCAAATTGAGTTATTTTTAACAGTTGATTGACGTTGATTTAATAAGATATTAAGTACACAAATAATTCTTTCTTACAAAATACATTAACTAACAGTTGAGCAAGGATATTTCCACCTAATTATTTTTGTAAATCCACCCCACTTTTAGAAAATAATTATAGTAAGTTTACAATATTTTTTAAAAAATACAAATCAATAAAAATTTTGTACAATTAATCAATTAAATCCTTCTATTAATTTTTTCTTAGGTTTCTTTGACCATAAACTTTAATATAAGTTTTATTTTACTATTTTATTATTATGATATAAAATGACCAAATTGTCCCAGTAAACATAAGTTATTGTATCTAATAATTTAGGTATTTAATTTTGTGACATAATCTAATATTTTTAAATAAAATATAATTATTATTTTCACCACCCTTATACGTAAATTACATAAATTTAACAGTCTAATAATTTACATGAGTATTATGCCATAAAGACACTATGTTAGTTTAATCAAAGTTTAATAACCATACTAATAAAGTAATATTAGAAAAAATGAATTTGATATAAAATTAGAAAAAATATTGAAGTTAAAGTAAATTTTTGCTAGTTTTACCTTATAAGGGTAAAACAGTCAATTTAAACTAATGACAAGGCAATTTTTTAATCAAGTATAATAAAAAAATAAATTAAGATAGATTTTATTAATTTATTCTCCAAATTCTTCTTTATTTAAAATTTTTTAAAAATAATATACACTTTTTGTAATTATTTCCTGAAAATAGGGTGTTACAAAAGCTTTGGGAGTGGAGATATCATCACCCATAAAAGTTTTACAGGGTTAAGAAGGATAATTTTATTTCGCCCCTTAAAACCTACATATTTTAAGTTAGATGATAAAAATAAATTTATTAATGAAAAAAGCCCAGAAAAAAATAGTAATAGACCTTTAAAAAAATTAAATTAATTTTTATTATATTTTGATTCATAAAACAAATATAATAATCACGAACTTTATTCACAAAATTACAGCAGTGAAAATTTAAAAAAATTTATTTTTACCATTATCCTGATGTTAGCATTGAATCAAAATATTTTAAGAATATAAATTATAAATTAATTAATTGACTTTTACCATCCAAAATATAATTTTACCCCTCAAAGTCTCTGAAAGACAAATTAACTCATAAAATTTATTTACATTCTATTACCAAGTTACTAAAGTAATTCAGTGGATTAAAAATTAAAAATTAAAAATATAAAATTTAGGGAAACTAAAAAACGAAAGCCTTACCCCTAATCCTAATTAGGGATGGCAATAGAGAGGGGAGGGAACTGACATTCCTGTACCCATTCTTGATGTTCTGCATATATCCTTGTCCCTGTCAGAATTGCTTGAGGGGATCCCCGTTCCCTCCCCAAATAATAACAGGGAATCCCCAAAGGTCCCCGATCCTCGAATAACTGATATTTTTTTAGTTTTCGAACTTAATTTAATCATATTAACCAAAAAAATATATAAAATAAAATGAGAATAATCATGAATGAGTCTTATTTCATTCTACTCCATCAAACTTTTGGTATATATAATATTCAAAAAATTATTTTCAAAACAAAATTCAAATAATGTGATTTTTATACAATATTGACGTGACCGTTGTCCATGAGCAATGATGCCTCTTGGCCACTGACTATGGCACGATGAACACCACGAGCAGGGCTGCCGGTTGACGTCGCGAGCAGGGCTACTGGTTGACATCGCGATGAGCTAGGCTGCTCGACCACCGACAATGTTATGTGCTACTGGGCTATGATGAGATAAGGATGAACTGGGTACTGGTTACGATGCGAGTAATTTGGAAATGATGAGTGAGACTAGGGTTGGCAAAATTTGGGTCCGGTCCGGGTACGGACTTGTTTTTTGGCCACCCGATCCAGGCTTAAAAAGCCTGACATCGGGTTGGGTTTTTTTTTAATATTTTATAACATTATTTATGAATAATTTTTAATTAATTTTATAATTTTTTTATTTTTTAATTTATTTTAATGAAATTAGACATGAAAATAAGAACTTTAAATGCTTAAATTTTTAAATATATAATAAATTAATTAAATAAATATAATTATTGAAAATAATATATATTTTATAATAATTGAAAATAATATATATTTTATAATAATTGAAAATAATATATATTTTATAATAATTTTCTTTTATAAAATCCAGGGTCCAGGCCGGACCCGGGCTTTACCCGGGCTTTTCAAGTGATGCTCGGGACCGGCCCGTCCTCATCTTCTGTCCGGATATTACCCGGCTCGCATTGGCTGGGTCCAGTCCGACTGGGTATTTTTGCCACCCTTAAGTGAAACTGTGAGAAAGTGGCTTACAATTTGATTTATGGATTGTGGGCCGGTGGGTTTGTGGGCTTTGGATTGTGGTTAAGCCTAAATTACATTAAAGTCATTATATTAACTAATATTTATATTATTTGTATAAACATGTTGACATTTGTTATTTACATCAATATTTAATGATTTACAATTTAAAATTTGTTATTTATTCACAAATAATTTTAAAAATAAAATTAAAAATTAAAAATGGGAAAACGGGGAGGGGATGGGGATTCCGCTTTATCCCCGTCCCTTTCCTGAATAAGAAATTGGATAAAAAAATCGTCTCGTCCCTTCCATAAATAAGAAATTGGGTGTAAAATTGTTCTCTTACCCTCCCCAACTTGGAAAAATCCCCCTGGACCCGTCCCATAGAGATTTTTACCATCCCTAATTCTAATCCCAAATTTTTATTGATTTCATTTTGATTAATATTTCATTTGTTATAAATATTAATCTTACTTATTTTTTATTAAAAGCCAATTTTAGTATATTTTTCTTCCAAACATGAAGCTAAAGGGTAAATTAGTAAAATAATTAATAATTTACAAATATTTAAGTGCATCCAATATTTATCATTTTTTATTCATTAATCTTTATAAATCTTGAACAATAACCCCTTTAATTTATGACTAAAATATTAAAAAATGAAAGTTATAACATTGGAAAATAAAATTTTGAAATGACTCCTGATTTAGACTTTTGAATATAATAAACTACCAAGCATGCCATCCGCTATAGTTTATCCTTATTTTTATTTTAATATTATTGTTCAATTTCTTTTATTTTTTTCCCTTTTTTTATTCTTTGTCGTC
This sequence comes from Clausena lansium, assembly GCA_030449835.1. NCBI lineage: Eukaryota > Viridiplantae > Streptophyta > Magnoliopsida > Sapindales > Rutaceae > Clausena > Clausena lansium. The sequence continues at coordinate 6,520,584 of JASUUF010000369.1, forward strand.
AGTTTTTCTATTTCTTTTTTTGTTTTTTTTTTCTCTTGTTTTGTCTTCTTTTTCCTTTTCCTTTTCTTTTATTCGTCGTCGTCAATTTTTCTATTTTTTTTGTTTTTTTCTCTTGTTTTATCTTCTTTTTCCTTTTCTTCTTCTTTCGTCATCTTCTACTCTATTTTTTTCCTGTTATTTTCATCATTATTTCTTTATCTTATTCTGTCCTTCTACTTCTTTCTTTCTCTTCTCTACCACTGAAATATTCATAATCATAATACATTATTTTATAATTTTCGTCAAAAATAATAAAATAGAAAATATAAATTTTATTAGTAATAAAATAAAAAAATACTAAAAAAGAAAAGTATTTTCTTAAAAACTAGGGATATAGTGGTGAATATGCTGGTCAAACATAGTCAACAAATATTTTTATAGAAAATTCAGCGTTTAGGGGGTGTTTATGCTTTTTTGCCAAACTTTGAGGGTTGTATGTATCTTCTATCCTTAAACCTATAATTTTATCACGTCAAAAAATATGGGTGGTAATATTTCCAATCCACAAATTTAGTAAACCCATCCTACTTTTAGAAAATTATTACTACAAGTTCTCATTATTCTTAAAAAATTAAAATTAAGAAGAAATTTAAAAATTAATCATTTAAATCCATATTCATTTATTTATTTTTATGACTTTTTTTACTATATTTTATCAATAAAGTTGCTTTAACATAAATTAATATTACTATTTTACCCACATAAGGTAAAAGTACCAAAATATCTAAAAATTTGCTTTAACTTTAATAATTTTTTATACAATTTTTTTATAACTTAATGATGTATAACTAGTAATTTATTTGATATTCATTTTCTAGACTATGTTTTTTTTTATTATATTTGATCAATAAGGTTGCTTTAACATAAACTAATATGACTATTTTACCCTTATAAGTTAAAAGTACCAAAATATCTAAAAACCTACTTTAACAATTTTTTATACAATTTTTTTTTATTTTAACGATGTATAAGTAGTAATTTATTATTAATATTCCACTAAACTGGCATAATATAATTAGGACATGTGGAGTATTGAAAATTATTAAATTTTATATAAAGCATATTAGGCTATAAAACATAAAACTAAATGTCTAAATAATTAGTTAACATAATACATATATTTCTTGGAGTAATTTAGTTATTTTATATTATAAGGGTAAAAAAATCAAATTAATCTTATCTTAAAGCAACCTTAAATAGTTAAAGATTTGTTACAAGACTAAGTCAAAAAAGAAAAAAAAAACAATAGAATGATTTAATGAATTAATTGTTCAAACTTATTATTAATTTGTAATTTTATAAAATAACGTGAACTTGTTGTGATTATTTTATGGAGGTGGGTGGGTTTATAAAAATAGTGGGGTGGAAATATCCACACCCAAAAATAAAATTGATGGAAAATATGATCATTTATAATGTAAATTAACGCCCCAAAAAAAAAAACCAATTAGAAAAATAAAAATTAGTAATTTGGGTGTAAAGTGAAATTTATTAAAACAGTTGGGTATCTGCAATAATTTGTTAAAATATTTGGGTGTAGTAGAAAATTAAAAATTAAAAATCAACCTATACTTTTGAAGAGTAAATTAAAGTTTATCATTTTAACTAGAGGTAAATTAAAATTTACCCTAATAAAATCAATGATATAACTAATATAACTTGAAAACAAGTGTCTAGAATCTGGATAAACTTTCTTGTAGGAGTAACAATTAATTTATTGATTATCTTAATGAATATTAGGCTGAATCCGATAATGCAGCAATAAAGATGAAATAATTTCTAAAAGGATCAAGGCTCGACTTATTCGAGCCTACTTTTGTGTCCTAAAAAATTAATAAGATAGGAATGGATCTTTTTTTTTTTTTTTTTAATTAAATCTTTGGTCTAAGCTTGAGAATGACAATTATCAACTCGTTGCTATTACCTGTAAGTATATGTTTAAACTGCAAACCATGTGTATATATATATCTTGAAATCAATTAAATTAAAAATGAAACATGTTTTTATGCGCCCTAAAATCAATTAGGCCGGGATCAAACTTTACACATTTTTTCCATTTATTTTTTGTGCCAAGCTTGGGGATGACAGTCCCTAGCGTTGCCATAATGCCATCCCTTTGTGCTATATCAAGTTAATTGTACAATGGGTATTGTTCATCTACTGAGTAGTAGCATTTTCTTGTTTGTACATGGAGGTCTTGTTGAATAATTTCTTGATATGTAGCAATAGCCAATAGGTGCTTGGCTGGAGTAAATTTGTTATACAAAGATCATTGCTTCAATATCTGATGCTGTGTGTGGTGGTTAGGTTGTGGAGTTCTGATGCCTGATATTTTGTTTTCTAATTTTATCTTTTTTAATTGCTAGTCTCATGCCCTTTAGAACTGTGTTAATTGCTAGTCTTATTATATCGTGTACATAATATTGGTATTCAAGGGTTTAGTTACCTGACATAATAAGATAACAAATATCTTATATTTCAAATATAAAATTCTAACGGCTGTAGAAATATAAAATAACAATTGTGAAAAATTGAGAATACTTGTTAAATCTATAATGTTTGTTATCTTGTAATATAAGATAATAAAGGCCTTTTAGAACTTAAATATTAGAATCTCACTTATTATATAATATTGAAAAAAAAAAAGCCTAAATGGCATGAATGTAATTTACTAGAAATTGAAGCGTAATAAAATATAAACGTTTTCCATATAAAAAATTCAGACCAAAGCCCATGGTAACGTTTTATCCAGCAAGCCAATGGCCGTGATGCTACGTTGTTCGTCCATCCTCACCCGCCCAAATTCCGTGCGATCTCCACCGTCCGATCATTTCTCCGACAAAACCCACGTCAGCGGTTAGCACCCTTCTACATTTACACGCTTTGTTCTTTCAATACTTAAAAGATATGCACCTTTTATCTTATAATTTTAGCTTAATAGTTCCTCAAAGCTTCCAACTTTTATTTGTTAACTCAAATTGTTCATAATGTACATGCTTCTTTTTAGTAAATTTTTTTTAATGGGAATTAAAAGTTAATACTTGCTGATTAATTTTGTAAAAAGTTATATGCTTTTGCTGCTGGGATTGAGATTAGATAGTGCCGTTGTTACTTCAGTTTAGTTTATTATATTTAATGTGAAAATGTTTTATTTTTGCCTAACTAGTAAAAGGGAATGGCTAAAATTGAAACTTTCGATTTCGTTGTAGCAATAAACGAGGTTTTCTAAATGTGATTTTCCTCCACCCCCCTTTTATCTGAAGATATGTTGGAAAAAATTTAATACCAAAGGTAAAAATGCACGATCATTGAGTAGTTGTTCATATATTAGGATTTCTTAGTATGGGCTCATATAATAGATGAAGAGTACTCAGAGAGGGAAAATTTTGGATTAAATTTGTTCGCCATCTTGTTACATTTTAACCAGCTCCAATTGAAGTTAGCTCTTTTACTGAACCAGGGAAGATGGCTTCTCTTCTTCATAAAGTGGAAAAGTATGCATCATCTTTTGGAAATGCTTCTAGTGGCAGCAGAGCCACTCATCTGAGGTTCAGTAGTTGCCTCAAGTCAGAAGGAAGTCGCGGTATCAGCAAAATGCAACAACTTTGTGACATTCTTTTGGAAGAGTTATCAGCACATCAGGTAGGATGGTGAGTTCCCCAGGGTAAGCTTCCAAGTAATTGTTTTGTTTCTTCAACATAAACTTTCTTCTTGTTTGGTTGTCTACTCAAATGATCATAACTCATTTAGAAAACGAAATAAATAAAAAATTGTTATTGTAAAATCTTCAGAATAGCTAATAAACAATTCTCTAAATGCTGTTGCTCACTTAAGTTTGGAAACTATTCATTATCTAGAATGTGGAACCTTTTGGTTCGAAACTCCATTTGTTGCTTCAAAGCATTGTATGTCTATAAATCTATGATCAGATCCCTGACTTAGATGCATTCTATGTAGTGATTTTTTGTTGAATTGTAAACCACACCTGCATGGCTACATGCGGTGGCGGACCCAGATTATAAAATTTGGGGGGGCTTAATTCAAAAAAATTTAATTTAATTTGGGGTACCTATTATTTTTTTAATTGTTCATTTCAATATATTTAAAGTCTCAAAAACTTAAATTCTATTATTTTCTCTTAAATTTAAAAAATAATAGTAATAAATTATTTTATTTTAAATGTTAGACCTCATTGTTGTCACATTTGTGAAAGTATTCTTTTTTCTAAGTAATCTTTATCAATTATCTAAAACAACCCATTTGTGAAAGTATACTTTTTCTAAGTAATCTCCACTAAATATCTAAAAAAAATAAAATTATGTGGCTATTGGGATTTGAACCAAGTCTCCAAAATTACTAAAAAGAACTCTTACCACTAAACTACAAGTATTTTATTTTATTTTATTTTTTTGAAGAATACAAGTATTTTATAATATAAATAATGTATTTAGATTCTTTTTATTTAATTTTTTCAGAAGGGGCATGGGGTACATCTAGAAGAAAAAATAACGGCCCAGGAGGGGCTGAAGGTCCGCCCATGGCTACATGTATGAGCAGGGGAAGGGATGTAAAAGAAAATAATTTTTCCATTTCTGAACTTCTAGTAGAATGCTTATAGTCTGGGCTACAAGATTCTTTGGCTCCTGCACTCTACAATTGTTTTTATTTCATTTTTACTGCAACTTGCCGTCTGATTGATCTGACTATTGCTGCAGCAAGGTAAAGTGCAATTGAGATCAACAACAATGACATTCCTTGTGGTAAATGCCTTAATGCTGACTACACCTTTTAAGGCTTTAGCTGAAACGTGTGAGGCTGGTAACTCATTTTTCAACATGCCTCTACTGCTATTTGTGGCCCTTATAGGGGCTACTGTTGGAGGTAAGGTATTATCAACCCCTATGGTTACTTCCAATTGTTTTTTGCTAAATTTGAAAGCTTTGTGCATGAATTTGCTTGATATTTAATGCTTACAGTCAAGTGTCAATTACTCAAGTTACTTGATCTGCGTAATAGTTAAATGCATTTTATCAATTTTTGAGTACCTTAAAAAGGGGAAGAAGAAGAGTGAATATCGATGTGTGATGCCACCAGTGTGTCACTCACATAGTCACATGCAAAAGTATATCTGGGAGCACAAATTATGGGGCAGCATATTGCAATGCCAAAGTCATAATTGCACGCACAATTTCAAATTTTCTCTTCCTTACCCCATGATTGAAATTCTAGTTTGAAATGGATGTGTAAGCCTCAGGAGAAAGAAGCCTTCATTTCAATTAATCTCGTATCCCTTATTTTGTTGATGCCTTTTACATCTCCACTTGGAAAAGATGTTCACTCATACCCATGTGAAGTGTAGATTAGAGCACAGTTCATTTTCTGTGTTAATGAGCTTTTGTTTTACAGGGTTGGTCGCACGACAAAGGAAAGGCGAATTACAGCGATTGAATGAACAGCTGCGCCAGATCAATGCAGCTCTTAGAAGGCAAGCTAAGATTGAGTCATATGCCCCCAGCTTGAGTTATGCTCCTGTTGGTAGTAGAATACCAGAGAATGAAGTAATTGTTGATCCGAAAAAAGAAGAGCTGCTTTCTCGATTGAAAACTGGGAAGAATTTCTTGAGGAATCAAGATTTAGAAAAGGCATTTACAGAGTTTAAAGAAGCTCTCGAGCTTGCTCAAAAGGTAAAGGATCCTATTGAGGAGAAGAAGGCTGCACGAGGTTTAGGTTCGTTTCTATCCATTTGTCAATCATTGCTTTTACATCCATCTATTAAATAATGATTGTGGCTTGCACAAAACCAAACAACAAAACAAAAACAAAGGTTACTTCTTTATCATTGCTGCTGCAGTGATGATGATTATTTGGCTGTCAATTAGGTTGTTTTTGTTAATGCGATATATATAATCCATGTGGCATGTACTTGCCCTTGCCCTTGTTCTTCTTGCAGTCTTACTTATGAACTCCACACATTTAATCCAAATCCTTCTTGATTTCATTTTTCCTTCATTTAGGAGCCTCACTGCAAAGGCAAGGCAAGTACCGGGAGGCCATTAAATACCACTCTATGGTTCTACAAATCTCGGAGCGAGAAGGGGAAGACTCTGGAAGCACTGAAGCTTATGGAGCAATTGCTGATTGTTATACCGAGCTTGGAGATCTTGAACGGGCGGGCAAATTCTATGACAAGTATATTTCTAGGTTGGAATCTGACTGATCCATCCCCAGGATCAGAATTCAGGTGCTCCTTTCTGCATCGGTAAGTTAGTGCGGCTGGAGTACTAGTAGAAGAATTCTGATGGTCCTCTCTACATCGGTAAGTTAGTGCGGCTGGAGTACTAGTAGAAGAATTCTGATGGTCCTCTCTACATCGGTAAGTTAGTGCGGCTGGAGTGCTAGTAGAAGTGGTAGACCGCATTCTGTTCATTTCTCATGTTCTTTATCTATGTTAAAAATTACCAATGTGGAGTATCAATTTGGACGAGTCTTGTTTGCATCCATTTCCTCCGTGCTATTATATTTGTATCTTTGTGGATTGGACTTATCTTTAGCTCTCTTACCTCACGATGACAAAGTTGTTCCATGAACTGAAAATAGATATCATGAATCAGAGCATGATCATCTCATAGCCTTAAAACAAATGGAAGTGATCGTCCAACCCACTTCTCCTCATTTCCGAAGAGACGAATATTTTAATACTTGCAGTAGAATACAGACTCGGGTAGTTAAAAAACCAAATAGTAGCGAAAAGGATTTAATAAATTATATTCGTTTGACTAGGTTCTGCGATCATTATCCATTAACTGACGCCAATACATGACATTTATCTGGCTATTCAAACAACAATGTAAACCATCTCCATTATTAACACAGTACCACAAAACCCGGTGGACTTGAGAGCAATATGCAAAGAGAGAGCGCTTACACAACGCAAACCAAACTATTTTTTAATAAACTGAGGAAAATCAACATTGATTTAACTCATTGTCCAAAGTGCTGAAGGGCAGAAAATCAGCATTGTATTCAACTTGGTATTATTTTTTAATACCTCTTCCGAACACTAGATATCAATAAAAGGGATATGAGGTGGGGGCGGGTAGAGGAAAAAAAAAAGAGTACATTCAACAACCCCAAAGCTACATAGCCCCAAATAAATTTTGATAAAATACTCACATTACAACTGTCAAAATACTCAAACCTTTAAGACAAGCTACTGTCAACACTAAACCCAGTTTGCTCTCATAATCATAATCACCCTTTCGCTCCCTAGCAGAGAACAAGAAAACATACATGATACCTTTAACTCCATACAACTGGCAAAGCATATGGTATAGAAAAGTGGCTAACAACCTCACCACTCGATAAGATTAAAGAAAAAAGAAAAGGAAAAAAACATACATAGCTTCCTAGGGATTTGGAACTCAAATAAAACCTGCAAAGGCAGGAAATAGGGATATTACCACATAAAAACTCTAATTATTACTGATAGTACATGAGCTGTTGGGCAGCAGCAACGTTCTGAAACCCACCATCATATATTGCCTGGCTTGCTCCAGCAGAACCCACTCCCATTGCTGCCTGCTTAAGTGGGTGTTGTGCCTGTGGGTGCATCAGTGCATGGACACCACCCATCTTGCTCATCGCTATTTGTCGCTCATAGGCTAAAAGGTCAGCAGCTGAAAGGCCCGGGATAGGTGCAGCTGCAGGTGGGGGAAGTGGATTTGAACTTGTCCCCGGTGGGGTAGGCTTGCTGCCCCAAGAACACTTCACAAAAAATTAGAAAAGTTTAAGCAGTCAACTTCGAATTCATGTAAATAAAAAATAAAAGGTACATAATATAATTACCTAAGAGTCGCATAGCGTATTACACATGGCATAATGCCAAGAAAAATACACGAGCAAACTATTTATAATCTTCCTCACCAGGGAGTTCCAACAAATTTTACCATTCTTTTGTTACAGTGGCATAAAATGCTTAAAAGAAGCCTAAATTCACACCTTCATCTGCTTGCCAAAGAGATATGATGACTGGGTGGTGTTGCCCATCTGGATAGCCAGAGCTGCCTCAGCATGAGTACTGTATCTTACAAAACCAAAGCCTTTATCCCGCTGGACTCGGACCTCTTCAATCACTCCGGCACCAAGAGAATGGAAGTGGCGATGGAGATCGAGCTGAGTGACCTGCAAATAAACATACAGCGACATCCTATAAATTTCCATGATTATTACTAAGAGTTCAGCAAATCAGCTAAATCATTTTACCCATTCTCAAAGAAAAGTGAAGACTATTTGAGAAGGTTTAAACGGGGAAGCAGGAGAGTCCACCTCTCTGCCTTTCCTTAATGCCTCAGCCTGAACAAGTTTCTAGTATCCATTTAACAACATATAAGGGTACAAATTCACAAACATCCTTACGTGCATATGCAAGGACACATATCGGTTTGTACACGTGCATAACCCAAAAAAAAAAAAAAAAATTAAAAAGCCAGTAGGTGGGGAGTATGGTCACTTGCCTCCGGAGCCAGATTGCCCACATAAACTGTAGTATATTGGGGATTGTTCTCAGGGGCCTCAGTATTTGTGGTCTCTTTACCATCTTCTGCTCACAAGCAAAGTAGCAAATGTCAATTTATTTTTCAAGCTCAAAAAGCTTCATCCACGCATCAAAAAGACAGAGGCAACATGAAAATTTATAGGCCTCGCAAACCAATCTCTCTTCCTTCCCCTTTACCCTCCAGGCAAAAGGACAGGGCACAAATATAATAACAACATAGAATAGCCACTCAAAAACAACTATCTTTATCATTAAAAACAAGGTACAACTACTTATAATAAGCTAAAAGCAATCCACTTCAATTAACACACCTGAAGAGCCATTTGTCAGTTCTACCACACTTTTAGCATCAGAGCTTTGTTTGTCCTCATTGTTTCCAGCACCTTTTGTCGCCCAGTTACATCGTATCTGTCTACTGCCAAGCCACTTTCCTGAAGATAAACAATTTCAAATTACTAGTAAACACTAGAATATAATATAACTGAAGAATCCTGATAAAATTAAACCACTATGTGCTCCTCCAAAAACCCACCCACTCACCCACACACTCAGGATTATGACAATGAAGATCAATCAAATGTATCAGAATAAAGTGAAAGTCAAAAATAGGTTTAACATAGTGAGGATAAGTTAATACGAAGCAAAGTGCACCATTCTTACCAGTTAGGTCGTTTATTGCACTTTGGGCATCCTACAGAAGAGGAGAAAATATCACCATCATGATAAGAAACAATGTTAAAAGAAAAAAGATTTGCAGATAGTAAGATAATGACAAGCCTGCTGGTTCCGGAAAGAAACAAAGCCAAAGCCTCTAGAACGCCCAGTCTTCTGATCCCACATAACTCTTGCATCCCTGAAACCATCCAAAGAAAAGTGTATATAGACTGCTAAGAGGCAATTACTAACCAAGGTTTTCAATTATAAGCACATACAAAGAAATGGTCATCAATGCATAAATATAAACAAAATGAAAGGGAAGACACTTACGAACAACTGGGATAAACAGAAAAGCACGCAAACAAAGTAGCATCGGTGACTTCTGGGCTCAGATCACCAACAAAAATGTTGAAATGACCTGCATGTCATTAATCATGGTATCATTCACAATCCAATCTAATAATTTCCAGCACACTATAAATTTCTGATATGGCATCACAAACACAAACACAAACCAACCTGATGTATCTTCCCTCTGACCACTGGCATACGCCCAATTAACTTTGATAGGCTGCCCAAATCTGCAAATTAGATAAGATTATGTAAATGTGAGCATAAAGGAAAACAAAAAATCACTGTCTCAATGAGAATTCTACTTACAGATGCCTTCCATTAAGAGAAAGTATAGCCATAGCAGCCGATCTACGATCAAAGTAGTGAATAAATCCGTATGATGACTGCATAAACAAATAAAATAGATATGTCAGAGATATGACAGTACTACAGAAAATAAAGGAGAACAAATTGCAAAAGACAGAACTCCGCAAATCTCAATGGCAATGCCAGATAGAATTAAAAAACCTTGTCCTTCCTAATAAGCTTGCAGCCTTCAACCGGACCAGTACTTGAAAAGACCTCCTGGAGAAGAGGTTCTGTCACCTGTGAATGGATGTTTCCAACATACCTGAATTTTATCAAAAATATAGAAACGAGATGTTTTAGAAACGAAACAAAAAATAAAACTATATGTAACACCCTCAGTTGTTAAAAATGGCAAGGTAAGAAAGTAGACATCACAAAAAAGAAATACTAGCAATTTCTAAAACTCAATACAATCACCATTTTTAAATGCTTTTTATAAAATTTAAAAGATTTAAAAAAAAAAAAAGACACAAATCAATGGAAATAAGGATAAGGGTGAAAGTTGCATAAGCAAGCAAGAAACAACGAACCAAAAAAATGAAAAAAAAAAAAACAGGAGAAACAAACATAAGAAGAAAAATGTCTAGGCAAACACTCACACACTGCGGCAAGTACTTGGATCAAAACCAGGAGGCAGATTTCCACTTGGGATTGGTTCAATCTGCAAAATAAAAAAGTGAAAAAGAAAAAAAATAAAAGGAAAAAGAAAAGACTAAATAAAGAAGAATCCTTCCTAAACTTTCAGTATCTAGAGAACTCCAACTCTTAAAAGGCCCAAAAAAAAAGTATCAGAAGCTACTTATGACTCCACCTAGTATACAAACAAGAAGACAACAGTTAGGAAAACTCAGACCCAAGTCAAGCGAAGGGTACCACACTCGATGTGATTTCTCGCATTATCGACCACTAACACTTGCCATTTCTGCCTAAATGTTCATCTTGTCTTATGGAACCTTCTTCATAGCATTCTGAATAAACTAGAAAAGTTTTGAAAATAGATGCAATACAATTTAGTCTGTTGTTCTTTTAATTCATGATAAATCAATACAGGCACTTATATTTCTTTAGGTGCCAATATTAATAAACCAATATTGCTAACACAAAACATGACCAACATAGTCAGAAACAAGCCACTGATGGACACAATTCCAGGCACTCTCACAAGAGTATTATTTGAAAACTTCAAAACAAAAACTAATTTCAAATTTTCTATATTTGATCAGATAAACAAAAATCTGGGCCCCCTTACAAATTTTTATACACAAAGACAGACATATGCACACGGCCACACATGCATACACACACACATAGAGACAACAAAATGCCAAAGCCATATGCAAGTGCACCCAAGCAGTCATCAACTTAAATAATAAATATCTTTCAATACCCATTAAATTAACAGATTAAATAGCTTGAAAAACAATAAATCATGGAGGAACACAATTTTATAATCAACAAGCAGGCAAAGTTCCACTTCACCAAGCACTAGCTAAAACTTCCTAATAAAACAAGTACCTGAAGAAAGAATTCCAACAAAGTGGAGAATAATCCACCATCAACAACCCAAACATTTTCCATTTTTCTAGTCCGATTCGAAAAAAAAAATTAAAACATAATTTTGATTCATAGATATGCCTTGTGGTGCATAGATTACAAAAAACCAGAAATTTGAACAATTTTTACAAAACAAGAATCATCAAAACCTAACTCTAGCGCAAAGCTCGAAAATTCAAAACCAAAACAAACAAGAACATCGAAATCACATAAGCTAACCCTAAATAGCACGAAAAAACCAAAGCTTGAAATCGTGAAAACACAATCGTAATCGCGGCATCATTGATTCACACAACCAACGAGAAACAACGCGCGAACGAGAAATTGAAGAGATGAGAAATTAGACCTGAGGAGCGGCTAAGAGGCCGGGATGGTAGAGAGACTGTTGTTGGAGAAGCGCTTGCTGCATCAGTGCTTGTTGTTGCTGCTGCTGCTGCTTCAGCCTCTGGTGCTGCATTTTCCTTCAGAATCGGAGGATGTGTAAACTGCTTGGTTCCCGAGAAAATTTCGTTAGGGTTTCTCGAGAGAATGAGGGAAAAGAAGAAAAAACCAAAAAAAAAAAAAAAAGAGTGACAGAGGGACAAACAGGTATCGAGTGTATGCAAGTAGAGTATTTATATAATGATTTTTTGTTGAGACAGAGATGATAGAGTTACGGACGCGGTGAGGAATTGGAGGTAGTAACAGCAAACAAGAAAATGCCACGTCAGATTATTGTTAGTGTACCAGTTGTCGATTGGTTGTTCATAGGAAAGGGTGAAACCACTTTGTCGTTCCCATAAAGTGAAATTCTACGAGTCTACGACAAACCACTTCTGTATTCTATGAATAAAACGACATGCAATTTTTTATTTAAACACCTATACGACAAGTCATCTATTTTTTTAATGAAAGAGGGTAAATATCATTGCACTACACAATCTTTGTTCTAATACCAAGAGGCACTGATATTCTTTCAAAAGTATCAAATAACTACAACCACGTTTCAAAGCGCTCTGCGTAGCCAGGTTCGAGTTTCCAATATTCAACTTTTGACAGAATGAATGAATCGTCCATTTTTCATTGTGCCCTTCAATGCAGTATGTTCTATTGCACTGAATTCTCTGCATTTAAGAGAACTTTCAAAGTGTGTGTTTTTTGTATTTATTTCTTCATTTATATTGATTTTCATATTTAAAAATAATAATTTGCGAAACGTAGATTGAGGGTAGGTTTGGGATAGAGGTTGCACTGGAGTGATTGGTAAACACTAACTGCTATAATTTAAAAATTATGTTGATATAATTTTTCACTTGTACCATAAAAAATCAATTATATTATTAATAATATTATCAAAATTATTATTTAAAAATAAAAAATGTTATTTTTCCCGGGTTAAACCCCGGGTCAAGCCCCAAAGCAGCGACGCCGTTTCACCTAAAGGCGAAAACGCGCCCGTTTCACTCACTTATTCCTTTGAAGCTGTCCCCCCTTCCTTCGTCGTTCGCCTTTCGTTTCACTCTTGCCATTCACAGAGCACTGACTAAAGCCACCATCACGCACGCGACTAAAGCCACCATCATCCACAGAGCACGAATCCATCACGCGATCTATTCTGACAGAGAATTTGGTTGAGAATTTTGTGGTGTTAAGAGATGTCAATTTATGGGAAGGAAGGTTTTGATGGAGAGTGTTTTTGATTTTTGGAGTGCTGGTTGCAGAGGGTGTTTCATCATGATGATTGTTTTTTATTTTCAATTTCTTTGTTCTTGTTATTAAGACGGCTGTTCTGGTAACTCCACTCTCAACTTGGATAAAGGGAGAGGGATTTAGAAAGAATGAAGTAATGAAAGAGGAGAGCTCATAGCAAAAGCGAATAATAGAGGAATCACTCACTGGTGCTGGTTTTTTTTTTTTATAAAGAAATTTTTTTTGTTTGTTTCCCTCATCTCAAGTATATTGCCTTTGTCTGCTCTTCATTCCTCAGACTGAAAATTCCTTTTCAGTGATAAAGGAATTTCATTCCTTTAGCAAGTTATTGAATTATATTTGAAAATTGGGATTTAATTTATGTTTATTGAATTAAAGGAAGACAAACGAACCCAAATCAATCGCGAAACATCATCATCGGCTCTTAAGAGATAAACACGCCACTGACTTAAGAGACAAAAACGCCACTGCTCTGTTACGAATGCCAGATTCAGTGCAACGAATGACAGATCCCTGAGGTTAGGGAAAAAAAGAAGAAGACCAAAACGACGTCGGTTTGTTAGGTTATAATGAAAAAAAAATCCAAGATACGGTGCCGTTTTACTGTGTTTCGGGATTTGACCGGGCAAATAGCAGAACTCTTTAAAAATTATATTTACTACGTATTATTAATTTTTATTTCATATTTATAGCTTTTTTTTTACAGTAGCTTAAAAGTTGTAGCACCTCAATCCCAATCCCAAGCAGAGCCTGACTCTTCATTATGAGCGTGTTCTTCATCAGGTAATTGCTCAGTATTGTTTGGCTGGTGAGAATATGCAGGAAAGCAAGAGAGAAAATGGTTATATTTGAAACTTACATGTTCTTATCATCTGGGTATAAGAGTATGAAATGTGGTCAAATTTGTCATTCTAGTACCTTTTTGTTTTCTGTTTTGTGTAATTTATAAGTAGAATTGCTAAATTGTTCTCTTGACATTATTAGTTGTGTTGTATGGAGCTGCAGCAATTGCAATTCCATTATTTTTTCATTTTTCGTAGACTGTATGGTTCAGATATGTTTTATTCATAGAAGTTTTATGTTTCTTCTGTTTCAACGGAAGGATATGTAGGGTGACAATGTGTAACATGAGTGTAGAATTTGTAACCTGAATCTTGATCAATGTGGAAAGCGGTAGCCATGTTTTCGTACTACACTCTAGCTTTAAAATGTCCAGTTCAACGTAAGTCTTTGAGCAATGGAAGTGTGAGAGGAGAAAATAATAGCTATGATAAAGCCCGATCGTTTCTCTGGGAACTATACTGATGATGTCAAAATGGTGATGCTTGAGTCTGGCGACCTCACATGCAGAGCACTCTCCAAGGGACTCCTTTCTGATCAGATACATGACAAGGTATGTTTTACTCCTCTAGTTTTTATGTGTAACAGCTTCTTTATGACTGATGTTGATTAAATTGAACTCACGGTATTGCCTTTGCACTATAAAGCCTTAATCAGTCACTCTTTAGATCTTCCTGATGACTAGTTGTTTATCTACACTAATTAATACAAACACATCTATCCGTGTTTTTTGTTGCTTAGACATTGGTTCAACTCCCTGAAGGTGGTGCCGATGCTTGATTTATAAGTACACATCAAGGTATCACCATCCTCCAGATTATTGGTCCATTCTGGCAAATCCAAATTCACCCGCTTTCATAAGCGATTCTTGTTTTTGAAAAGTTATCTGAAAGACCATTGTTGTTGGACCTAACTAGTTGTAGCATTGTTTTGCATTTGATTTATGTTGGGAATTGAAAGTAGTATATGATGCTGGTTAATTGCCATGTTGCCTTGCTTTTTATATAGCTCTGAATCTGAATACGGACTTCTGAATGCACTTGTTTTTGCATATTTAGGTAGCATCTAAGATGCCGTAGTTCATTGTTTGCTGCAAATGGCCAAATATTGTAGCTGCTCTCTCAGTCTCTCTTCACTCTTCTTCTATTAGATAGAAAAGCGTTAGTTATGGTTTTGAAACAGGAAACGCTCTTCTTGATTGGTATGTATTAATTGGGTCTACTGATGCCGTAAGGCTATAATTACTCATCCCCACAGGTTATTTTTGCTCCTATTTTGTGATCTTATTCATCTTGGTTTATAGGTTGTTTATAGGTCCACTGTCTTGTGAGATTTGGTGATTGGCTACTTCTGGAATGCCTATCAATATCAACCATAGGTGACTCTAATGGTTAATGACATGATTTCCTCTTGAATTTTTTTCCCATCTAAATGTCTCCAGCATTAGAGAAAAGCATTAGTCAGATAAGGTAATGATATTGTTCATGGTTCAGGCTCTCCTCAATTAGCCTGAGAGAAATGACGCATTTTCTCCTTGGAAGTGATATCTACAGTTTAATGCCGATTCTACTTTCAGTTGATGTGATGAAATGATATATAGTATACACACGTGTAAGATCAGCCAAGGGCCCAAGGCCTATGCTGTAGAAACAAGTGAATAAGTGATTATTAGGAAACTAGTTCTGTGACTCTTTGCCTAATTATAAAAATCAGGTTGGCATCATCAAATGAGGTCTAAATATACTGTATATGTCCACAAAATCTATTATGCTGTGTCATCATACTAGTTATCCATTTTGTGCATCTACACTGGTTACAGTCAATAACTTCACCTTATATTCCTTGTTGCATTTTGCTTTTTATTTGAGAGTTGAAGGAATTAGCATTATTTGGATAGGTTCGTGCTGCATCTATTCTTCTCCAATAATGAAGATCAATGGATTGCAAGACTGCTTGAAAAGGCTTGGAAATTGAGAGTTTTGTGATGATGTGAAGCTGCTGGCTCATCAATATGTGTTGAGTGTGCTCCAAGAATCAGCTATGAAGAGAAATAAGAAAGATTTGGAACTGATATTTGTGGTGTGTTGGGCATTTGGTACTCCAGGAATCTTTTTGTCTTTGAAGGCAAGCAAGAAGATTTCCAATTATTAGTTGCAAGAGCAGTGGCCATTGTGGGGTCTTTGAGGAGAATTAAAACTCCAACCGATCAAGCTATTTAAAGGCATCATAGAAGTAGGCAACATACATGGACTCCACCTCCAAATGTTTGGTACAAAGTGAATGTAGATGCTGCTATCAAAACTTCAGATCAGAAGGCGGGTTTGGGGGGCAGTGATTAGAAACTCCAGTGGCAAGATTGTTGCTGCAGCAGTTCAGAGAGTTTCCTAGCTAGGAAAATGTGGCGTGTATGGAGGCTGTGAAGTGTGGTATTCAAACTGCTCAACAGGCAGAATGTGTGCCAATGATAATTGAATCAGACTCAACAGAATTGGTGGATCTCTGTTTAAACAGGAAGGGTAGCAAGACTGAAATCTCTTGGACAATTGCAGAAATTCAGGCAAGCTTGAAGGGTCAGAATTGGTCCTCAATTCAATACGTTCCAAGAGGCTGTAATACTATTACTCGCTATTACTCATTCTCTGGGTGAAGTAGCTTTAGATTTTGAAAATCCTGTTTTATGGCTGGAAAATTTTCCAGCTCAAATTATGTTGTTATTCTCTAAGTTTATTTAATAGAAAGCTTTACTCTCTCCTGAAAAAAAATCATGAAGATCATAGAGTAGGCAATCAAGAAGAAACTTTCCTAAGTGAAATGACACAGAAGATTTGATTGAGCAGAGATGGAGTAAATACTTGGAAGTGATACAAATAGACGATAAGCTCACATTTCCAACTTATGCATGCTGCTCTAAATATCTTATATGTTTGCCTTTGTTGACATGAAATAAAGGAACAGGGCAATATTCAACTCCATGATTCTTGACGTAATAACTTGCATAGGAGAAATAACAAAGGCACGATGTTTTTTTTATACAAATTAACTTCAGCGATCTGCATGGCATCCGGATATTAACAAAAAATTTCGGATAAAATTAGAATTGTTCGGCCAAGCAGAGATGGACTAACAAACTGGGTAACTGAACAAGAAATGGAAGCATTGACTTCATAATTGATTTTACATGAGTGAATATCATTAGCTCAAAATGTTATATACTAAACATCACTTCTTGTATTTTTTTTTTTTTTTTAACTGATGATATTGTTACAACACGTGAAGAATTGAAATTATTTTTCAGCAAATGGAGCTTGAATACGGTGCGTGTATCCAGAGATAATATTTAATGTAAAGATTTTTTAATAAAAATTGAGTTCAATTTCGGAAGCTTCAGAGACTTTGCCTTTTTATATTTGTTTATTGAAAACGTGTTTCTAATCAAACAGGTACACGATAACCCGAGCCCACACGGTTTTTGGGCAGATGCCCCCAAGTCCATACTAATTATTATGCACGCACAACACACTTCTCAAAATAAAAATAATTAAATCACACCATTGATACACTTTTGACGATGTTGATATTGATCTTGGGTCTTGTTAAGGATTCGACGAGATCGAAGGAGGTTGCTGGAGAAACCTCAATTTGGTGAAATGACAAACACCATTCACTTCACTGCATCAAAAAGAACTTCTCTTCAACGTAGGAAACAAAAAATACAGAATGTTTAAAAAATGAAAAGAATGGTTTAACCCTCTCAAAAAAAATGTTTTAACAAGAGAATAATAACAAAATTTTAATGTAAAATAAAACAAAAGACCATTGTAAATTATGTATCTGTTATTGACAAAAGACCATTGTAAATTATGTATCTGTTATTGACAAAAGACCTTTGTAAATTATGTATCTGTTATTGAAACTTTAACACTTACGGAAGAACATGATGTATGTTAATGCTGCTTGAAAACTAATAGTAATAGTAATTACAAAATCTGTATGAATCAAAAGTAGAAAAGACATAACAAGTACAGCTGACAAGGAAATCAATTCCAAGTAAAGCCTACGGCACTATAAGTTGAATAAGACGGTGAACAGTTCAACTATAAGTTCAGATCAAGCTGTTTTGAAGATTGACCTTCAAGCTCCAGGCCTGGATACTTGCTTTGATCTTCTGACTTTGAAGGTCCAGCAGTCATCGAAGAAGGATTCTTTACTTGGTATGGTGCTCTTGCTGCAGCCCTGAAAATTGCAAGGCCACGCAAGCATTAATATTGATCATTCCAAAAAAAAAAAAAATTTACTCATTTCATAATCAAGAACCCGAGAAAGGAAAAAAGGAAACAGATAGATACCAACTTGTTACCTGTCCTTTCTTTTCTCAAAGAAACGCTGAAGAGAAGCTCTTTGGAACTGAAGTGGGGTTGCATCATTGTTGTTGTTGCGAAAAGCGGAAACCATGTTCAAGTCTGGGATAGCGTTAGAGCTTCCTGCTTTGGCGGCTAAGGCCATGATTTCCTTTGCCTTTTCTGCAGGAAAGTCATTGAAAACAAACACTTTTCCACCGTAGAATATTGTCATTTGAGAGGTTCCTTGCTCCGGTGTGGCTTCATTTTTCACGTTGGATGCTGCAAAACTTGGGATATTTGCATAGAAATCATTGGCTTTTACATCTTGCCTTGAAATCTCAGCAGAATTTTCCAGGTTTGGCAACAAGTTCATTGTTGTTGCCTGCTGCCTTGAAGCTGATTCAACACCTGAAAAACAAAATCATAAAAAACACACAAATTTTTGCTCAGATTTCATCTCTGAAACTCCATGCAAACTCAACCAAAAACAACTGAAAACCACCCCATGTGAATGAAATATGGGGAAAAAAAAAACAACAAATTAGTACCTTGATCAGCTTCAGGTTTTGAAGCAAATCTTCCATTTTCCTTGAAGTAGTGGCTCAAGAGATTGTATGTTTGAGCAACACTCGGTGATTTCTGGCCCGAACTCGACATGCTTGTAGCTTTCTAGAACAAGAATTGAGAAAGACGGAGAAACTTTCAGTGAATCAACTTTTGGTGAAGGATCAAATATACATTCTTTGCTTTATATGTATAATAATAATAAATGGTGGCCTCGGAAAGTACGTTCTTTCAACTTGACTGGGTATGAGTTGTCTTTGCTGTTTTGCTTTCTTTTTATCTATCAATAAATGTCTTCAAACGTCAAATTTCAAGCACGTTTTAATTGTTTCCACAATTTTATTTGGCGCCAGAGGCGGGGCAACTGGCTAAAGCAAACAAAAATTAATTGCTTTTTAATTTAAAGGTGGGTGATGGAGAAAGTAGCGGTTGGTAGAGAGAGAGAGAGAGAGGAGATTAGAAGAATTTTTATTTATTTATTTATTTATTATTTTAAAATTGAAGGTTAGGGCTAAGGGAGATGGTTCTGAATTGTGATTGGGTTTTCTTTCTTTGAATGTTTTAGTGTCGTTAATTATCTGAAACAATTTTCGATTAATATAAATGTAATGTGTGTGCTCTTTGGTTGCAAATCCATGTGCAAAATTGGAGTTGGTGACACGTGTTGCCTCTTAATTTGTTGACATATTTAATTACTTTGAATTTTAAATTAATTTGCATAATGTTTGTTATTCATTTATTAGTTTAACCGATCAAATCAGATAAAGTGTTACATAAAGATTTTAAGTTTGAATCCGCTCACATCATAGATAAGAAATTAAATTGTTATTAAGCAAAAATTTAAAAAGAACAAAAAATACACTGCGCGTGCTTCAAAACCCGAAAAAAGCAAGCTTTTATCACTCAAACCCACATATTTTCTGTAATTTAAATTTTTCGATTTTGGGCTTGAGGCCTTGAGGTAGACCCAAACCCAACAGATTTTTTCCTTCATAACAAGAAAATTTTTACCTTTTTGGAATTTGAAATATCTTACCTTCCCGAGTGGAGTGCTAGTAGTTTTTTATTCGGATTTAAATTAAGTGTTAAGTTAAAAATTTATTAAATCTTAATCATATATTACTATACATGCATATCTAATAAAAAATTATAAAAAATTAAACGCGTGTCAGCTTAGCACTATATCAAAATTTAATTCTAAGACTCCAATTTCTATATTTTCAATAAAAACTATCCTTTTTTTTTTTATAATCTTTTATTACTTCATATTTATAATAAAACATCGTGAAGCTTTAATTATTCATATATTTTAATTCAATAATTATCAAAGCACAAAAATCAAAATAACAATGAATAATATTTTGATACAAACTTCGGCCATCTGCATCGCATGCTGATGCATTAATTAAGGAACTAAACAGGAAATGGATGCACCAAATTTGATGACTTTAATTTCAGCAAATATGATTAGTTTAAAACGATCTTTACTAATTAACATCACTTATTACACAACACACACGGAGAACTGGGAATCGGTAAGCCTTCGTATTAAAGTATGCCAACCATTAAATACAGGATTTTTTATTTTTTTTTTAGAAAATGGTATTATGGACTAAGGATTCTTTTTCATGAGATAATATTTCATATAATAATAATAATAATCTTAAATAAAAAGTTGAGCTGAAATTAAGAAGCTTCAAAGACTTTTCGTGGTTCACACTTCACGGTCACACATCACATGTTTTGTTAACTGTAAAATGAATTTCAAATCAATCAAATACACGACAATATTAAGAGCCCACACGGTTGTCTGAGTCCATGTACCAGTCCCATCTGAATTATTTAGTACTGCATTCACACATTTTTTATAATAAAAATAAATAAATTTTTTTTAATATTAATTACGTAAGAGTATAATATTATATTAAATTTTATAAAATATTTATTTAAATAAATAATTTTCATAAATATTAGAGAAATATATTGATTCTACCCACATTTCGTAAAGAAAAAAAATTATATATAAATTAATTCCATTCAATTATATTTAATTAAAAAAATTTTAAACCCCAATCATAATTGAGACGTATAATCAAAATACTCAAAAAAATTTTAGTATCTTAATTATCAATTTTTTTTTAGTGCCTTAATTATTAATGAGTTAAAAAACCTTCATTATCAATTTTTCTTAAACACTTTAGCTATTAATAAATTAGTTACCAATTAATTAAAAGTCCACTCGCAGGTAAATAAAATTCTTTATTGATGGTTTTGGATCTTGTTGTTAATAGATCGGAAGAGATTGCTTCAATTGATGAATCACAGACACCACTGTCACTTCACTTCATTATCAGTCAATAAGAATCTCTGTTCAACTTCAATTCTGATTTAACAGAGTTACTTAGTTCTCCAGCTACTCACAAGGAGAATATTTAAAAAACTTTGTAAAGTACGTATCTGTTATTGAATGAAATTTGGCAGAAAACATTAATGAAGGATGAACTACTAGAAATATATATATATATATATATATATATATTAATAACAATAGCAACAAAATCTGTAAGGATAATCAAAGGTACAAAAGACGTAAGAAGAATTAATATGGTTAAAATTTCAATTAATAGAGCCTAGGGCAGTAGTTGAATAAGACGGTGAACCCATCGCACTACAAGTTGAGATCAAGCTGTTTTGATGGTGCTTGGCCTTCAAGTTGCAGCCATGAGAACTTGCTTTGATCTTTTGGCTTAGGAGGAGGAGCAGCAGGAACCATTGGTGATGAAGGACAATTATTCACTTGGTACGGAGCTCTTGCTATAACCCTGTCCTTTCTTTTCTCAAAGAAACGATGAAGTGAAGCTCTTCTTGCTATTGGCACAGTTTGAGAGGAGTTGTTGTTGTCAGAAGTACTTGAAGCTACGTTCAGGTCTGGAGTAACAACAACGTTAGAGCTTGCTGCTTTCGTGGCTAAGGCCATGATTTCTTTTGCCTTCTCCGCAGAAGTGTCATTGAAGACGAACACTTTCCCGGCATAGATTATTGTCATTTGCGAGCTTCCACGCTCCATTCCGGCTTCATTTATGGAATTGTTGGAAGCCAAACTTGGCATATTTACAAAGAAATCACTGGCTTTCACATTCTGTACTCTTGAAATCTCTGCAGAATTTTCCAGGTTCGGCAACAAGTTCAGTGTTTCAACACCTGAATTATCATCAAAAAGAGAAAGAAAAAAAAAAACATAAAATCAGTAAAAGTTTTTGCCAAAAAATAAAAAACCCAAAAGAAAGACAAATTAAAATAACAAGCTTGTACCTTTATTTGCAAATCTTCCATTTTCCTTGAAGTACTGACTCAAAAGATTGCATGTCTGAGCAACACTGGATTTTTGGCCTGAGCTTGACATGATCGCTTGCATTTTTTGCTTTCTGTAAGAACTGAGAAGACAGAGAAAACTGCTATTGATTAATTTTGAGTGCACGAGAAAAATCTAATCTTTCTGTGGTGGCCTTTGGAGAGACGAGAGAATATAAAGGGTAGTGGGTTTTTTTCAAAGCATGTTCCATCAACTTGACTGGCTATTCGTTGTCTTTTTGTTTGTTTGCTTTCTTCTTTTTCTTAAAATGATTAAATAAGTGTTTTTAAAACAATTATTTAAATCACGTTTTTATTGTTTGTATTTGGAACAAGAGAGGCAATTGGCAAGGCAAAGGAAAGCTGGATGATGGAGTAGTCAAGGTGTGAGAAATGAATAATAAAAAAAAGGTGGCGTGTGCTTTTCTTCGAAATTCTTATTTCTTATCGTGCCCTTTCACGGTGGACCGAGTCCTTGATATAGGGGAGATTCCGTATTTCTTGAATTATATATATTATTATAAATATGTTTGTATTTATAATTAGAAATATACGTAATTTTTTTTAAATTATTTATGTGACGGCACAGTCTCAAAAGTCTAACCAACAGTTTTTAAATAATTTTCAATAACCAATTACCTGAGTTCGAATCCTATCCAAGATTAGGGACCAAAAAATTAATTTAGACTTTGCCCACCTCTCCTCAAAAAAAAAACAAAAATTATGATAGCATAATTTTGATGCATAAATTTAACAAAAGTTTAAATTTATATATAAACTTTAATGAGAAAACCAAACTTACTAATGTATTAGTGGACTTGAACATAGATAGAAGATATGATTTATCATGATTCCCCCATGTCGTAAGAGTATAAATTATTCTTATGATCCGTTTAGGATTATTTTTTGGAGGCTCGAAAGTAATTTTAAAAAGTTAAGAGTTAATTTTTGTGTTTGGTAAACTTTTTTAAAAATCAATTTTTAGCAAAATCACCTCATTCTACACCATATTTTGAAAAGTATGGAAGGAATAGTTTTTTAAAATTTGCTTTTGAAAATCACTTTTAAATTTAAAACAATTCCACATATATCCTCATATATATTATAAAATTATCATTATTTATTAGGAAATAAAATTATTAACTTTAATATAAATTACTATTATTACCAATTATATTGAGACAATAAAATAAAAAAATAAAATTAATAATATAAAATATTTATTTTAATTATCAATTATTATATGCATGTAATAAACAAATATATAAATGTTTTATATATTTGTTTATAAATATTTAAATAAATTTTATTCAATATGATGTCTAATTCAGTCATTTATATTATTACAGTAATTTAACAGTAAGATTTACCAAACAAATATGATTGTTTTTAAAACTCAAAATACTTTTAAAAATAAATTTTATTAAACGTTTATCTAATTCTTTTCACAGCTGATTATTTCTACAGCATAGTTAACAGTAATTATTTTAAAAGGTACAGCATTACTGAACTGACCCTTAATTTAGAAACAAGTTGCTCCATTTTTTTTATTTATAGATTTATGTGCTGAATTTTGAATTATAAAAGCTTGAAACCTATCTACTTAAGTAAAGTTACACTTTCAACAAGAATACATAATTAATCTCAAGTGATGTGACATTTATTCATTAAACAGTAAAATAGAATAATAAGTCATTTTAAAGTTATTTAAATTATCTAATACATGAGTACCACCTTAACACTTATGAAAATACTTAAATATTATTCGAGAAATCCGGTAGTATCCTTCTATTTATAATAACAAAGTTAAAATTTAATATCATTTTAAGCATCATAAATTTTTTAAACATTAACTTTTCATTTTAAATAGATGAGTCAAATCTCAAATGATGTAGCCTAATTTAAAAAACTAATTTTGAAATTGTTTACCCTAATTTTGAAGGTGCAACAGTCACAACGAGAATCCGGCGTGGGTAATTCGGTCATTTAGACTTCAGTAACGGAGTTAAGAGCTCCGTTACCGTAAGGTTAGGTAAGGCCGTCTCAATGGGTCTGGCTGGCTAGTGGCTAGTCTCTCACGGCTTTTATTACGAGACTACACCGACCGACAGCAGGTGGGACCCACTTGCGTACAATTTTTAAAAATCGTGGAAGAGACGTCTCCATCGCGTCGTCACGTTATTCGCTTGACTTTTGAAACTAAAAGAGCACGTGTTAAACAATTTTGAGTGGGTGCAGGAATCAACACGTGGCAGGACCTCACGGCTATTTGCTTAGGAGACGTTTGGACCTAGTCACAGAGAATTGCTTTGAGATAATTTGCTTCTAGTCAAAAGTTAAAACTACATTATTGTCAATTCAAATGTAGATATATTAAAAGATCTTGCTGCGGCCCTCCTACCAAAATTATCAAGAAAATAGGCCAATTATTAAAGTTAACAATGATATTGACAAAGATAAGATTGTGGAAACTTTTGATATTTTCCATTTTGATCCCATAAAAACCATGTGAAAAATCATTATTAGGAATCTTAAGTTGTTTCTGGCCTAACATTTAGATTGGGAGCAAAAATTCAAGAACCGACAAGGGCCACATGATTATATTTTGAATAGCAAGACTTAATTGTCTTTGACTGTCGCCATTTTCTCTTACATAGAGTTTTAATATACCATGAATTATCAAATATGTGGGTATTAAAAAAGTAGTTTTTAGGTTGGTAATAATAAGACCAGGAATTCGTATGTGTCAAATTAATAAGTAAATTATTAAAATAAAGATTTAATAAAGTTTAAAAAACTATCGATATTTTTTGACCAGGAAAAACCTTCATTGCATGCACTCTGAACTTATCTTATTATATGTAGATTAATTTATCGACTCTTGTACACAGTATTAATTTCTTGTAGGCGGAAACGAAAACGACCATTTATAAAACGTTGGTGTCCATTTTTTGTGTTGCATATTTATAGGTAGCCTTGTGGGAGAGGACTTGATGAGTACGACTCGAGAGAGAATCAACCCTTCACGAAAATGTCAAACGAAAGAGTCATCATCACATGTTTATTAAATTTAGGTTCACGCCATTATTGGTTCCATTAATTGATTAGCTCTTTTCTTTTGGTCACCAGCCGGTCAAGATAGTGATGCTATTTTTTAAATTTATCTAAATCTTTGCGTTGACCTTTAGGTTTCATATATTAAAGAAATGGAATTAGGTATCTAATTTATTTGCACGAAAAACCACTCGGCCTGCCAAAAGGTTGAGCGGCTAGAATCGAGTTCTCATAAAAGTATTGTAGAACATTCATTATTTAATTATAGAAAATAATTGAGTGAAGATAATTTTTTTTTATTACATATAAGTGGAGTGGATATTCCTCGAATATTTGAGAAAATAAAAAATATAGACAATACTATATACAATTTAATATAAATTAGTCTTAATAATTATCTGATTATAAATATCAATTGTAATGTCAGTTGTAAATCTAAATAATAGTCTCATATAAATAAAACAAAAAATTATCTGCACGAGAGAGAGTGACAATTTTGTGATGACTTGTAACATCTTTGGTATAATATTAATTACAAATTATTATAAATAATGGTTTTTATGTTATTGATTTTGTGATTTACATTATTATTATAATTGAATTTTTTTTTTTTTTTTTTTGCCCCCCAAAAACATAACAATTACCTCGTGCTAGGAGTTTTGACTATTGTAGCACATTATTGAGGCATGCATTGACTGCACACCTATTCGCTAAGAAAATTCTTAAGCAAAGACTTGGTCTTGTTCATAAATTTCCTTGTTTCTAGTAGCTGTCTCTATTGTTTATTTATAACGCGTCCAAAAAACAGATTAGGCGATTAATTACTTTTTGAATAGTCTTCCTATTGATTTTTCACCGTGTGACGTACATTTAACGTTGATCCCCTTTTGAAACTTCTGTATATCTGGATATGATAAAGTTGATCGGAAGGGAAACCCACCACAACTTCCAATAAATATTATAAAAGTGAAAGTAGAAGAAATCTTAAAATTGAATCATTTATGTCAAGTGTAACGTGGAAATTTGATTAGATTTGACGTTGAAAATATAAAATAACGTTGAAAATTCAAAAAAGCTATAAATCGTTGGAACTAACTTACACTTGCCTTCTAGAAAAAGAATATGAATTTCATGTAAATTTTAAGCAAATTTTAGATTACGAGAGAGAAAATAAATTCTCAAGTATGTTGGTTAATTTAGATTTAACATGACAACATGAGTTACTGAGACTGACAAGATTCTAATGCTAAAAACAAAACCATCATTATACACGGGGAAAAAAAAAAATTTGCAGTTTAAAATGTGTAAAATGGGGCTCATAAACATTAAACATGTCACTTTTTTCATCACCGACAGCCAGAGATTTTTGTTCTTTTATTAATATTTGTTTTATTTGCATATGTTAATACGTATCAGTGATGATTCTCTAACATTCCTTTCAAATCTTTATGAAACCCCTTATGTAATTATGTTTGTTTTAATACTAAGATAATATATCTGTAAAGAAAGAAAAAGAAAAGGAAATTATTTTAATAGAATAATTGGGTAGATGAAGAGTTACAAGCATAACAAATAAAAAATAAAATGACATGTTGATGTATTAAAAGTGCTTGCAGATAAAACTAACAATCAACAATGCTAATTTGACCAAAAAAATAAATAAATAAAATAAAAGGATTACAAAATTTTTAATTAAAGATATAGAAAGAGGCTTCATTTACGGTGCCCCTTGGGCACCTTATCCCCTCTATTCGTCCTGAAGTGAAGTTGTCGTTGGATGAAAAGAAGCAGCTATGAAGTGGCCATGCTGCAAATGAAGTAAAATGGGAGTGTGGATTAGTAGATAGGAAATGTTGACGTTGCTATTATTTTGTTTAAGAAAAAAAAAGAAAATGTTGGTGTACATAACAACAAACATAGCCGCACGAATATTTGTAAAAGCAAGTAGTTATTGAGGAATAACATTATGTAGGTTATTAATAGTTTTGTTGTTGTAGGAACCATATAATATTGGCTACTGTAGCCAAGCAAATCGAATGAGATAGAGTGATGTTAATGAAACTTAAAATAAACTAACAATGAAATGATAGGAAGGAACAAAAAAATGTTGGTGTACATAACAATAAATATGTTAGGTGGAACAAATATATATAGAAGTAAGTAGTAAGTGAGGGACAATATGATGTAGGTTATTAACGTTTTTGGTGTTGCAGGAGGCATAAAATATTGGCTACTGTAGTAGTTAAAAAATTGAACGAGATGAACTGATGTTAATGAAAGTTAAAATGAATTAATAATGAAAGGATAGGAAGTAGGCGTGGGAATTTAGTGGTGTTCAGAATGCAGTCGAAGCCACTAAATTCGACAGCTCCGCATAAATTGAAGAGAAAAATATTTGAGTATGTGGATTGATGAAGTGGATAGATTGTTGAATGGGTGGAATAAAATTAAGGGTTTACATAATCCTAAAACTAAGTTGGTACCTAAAACGGGTTTGGATAATTGCCCACTTCACGTCATTGTACACTTTTAAAAACTAACTGTTGGATTAAAGTAATTATAACCTAGCGGTTGGATTGGATAATAACAAAGAATGGGGTATCGTGCCCAAGGGGTAGTGTAGCTGGACCCATAAAAAGATTAAAATATCAAAATAGTAAACAACTTATTTTGTATTAAGATATTATAGTTTTTTTTTATACTTTATATCAAAATTTTATAACCCATTTTTTTTGTCAAAGCTATATTTTGTACAATCGAATGCGTGAGTTTGTTATAAGGATTTGAAGGGAAAGGAACAGTAATTGAGTTTAATTAAAATTTCCTGATTGCCCTTTAAATATAATTAAACAAGGAAAGGGGTGTTATGAGGATAACGACGGAGTATTAATAGAATTCTCATATTATATATATGGGGGTGGGTTAAGTTGGATTTTGTGGGTCAACCCAACCCAAAATCATGATGGGCCATAAGAACCTAACCCAGTGTTAATCAAAAGTGTAATTTAGCTTTAGGTTGAATTGGCTTATTTAGGTTACTCATGATCTTAAATTCTTAATTTGGCACAGAAAAAAAAAGAGTAGTGATATTTGACCCTTTAATTATATTATATGTCATCAGTCCTCATTTTTTAGTCGGCTCCATTTAAAATTTTAAACTAATCTTTACCTCACAACATACCCCACCTAATCCTTAATTTACTGTTATTATAATATTAATCTTTTTTTCTACGCACCCATTGTATAAAACTTATAAAATCTATTTTTTTTTTAAATCTCACAATTACTATATATAATCTCTTTCTTTATTTTTAAAGATTTTATCGATTATTACTATAACCATAAAAAAAGATTTGATAATTTCACCAAAAATTGGATCACCATGGACGTGATAATTCCATATTAAATCAAATATTAGAGCTGTTATTTTGCTATCCGGAGAGCATTGCATCTGTGTGTAGTGGCTATAGTTATGATCTCGTCCGGTTAGCATTTCCAGCAAGTGCAGCCGTGGTTTTATTTTTTACAATTGCAATTTGTAGGTTCATTTATGGTATGTCAATATTGATAAGTGCTCTCTATAACCTTCTTCAGCACGGAGTCGTTGTATGATGTTTACAAAACTGAGAAATTATGGATTGAGGCATAGTTGTAAACAATCTTCCAAGTGTTTGTTATTTTTCTAGAATGAATAAAATTATTTACTTTGAAACATCAAAGTTGTACTATTTGGTTAATATTGTAGTATGAAATTGTTATGGATTGAGGTGTAGTTGTAAACAATATTCCAAGTGTTTGTTACTTACACCGAATGAATAAAACAATTTGCCTTGATGTTTCAAAGCTGTTCAATTTGATATTGTAGTATGAAATTTTATATTATTCTTCAATATTTTCAATAGAATGATTTATATAGTTTTTATTGGTTCTCTATTCCCTCTTAATTTTAATAATTAGTAACAGTTTTTCTGAATGAATGACATATTAGTAGGAATTCAAAGTGGGACTTAAATATTGAAATACTTATTATTATTCTTTTGAATAATGTATACGCTAAAATGTAGGTACACTTAAAAGTTATTTACCCTTTTAAGTCATTTCATATAAAAATAAAATATATATTAATATAAAAATAATTAGTGGATGCAGGTTAAATACAACGAAGAGGGTCAAACATCGCCACTTTAAAGTAAAAAAAACAAGTTACATAGAAGTGTGAAAATTCCACCAAAGCGGGTGGAGATCCCATCTCGACAAACTAAAGATTGTATAGTGGCTTAGTATTAAATTACTTAATTATTTCACTATTTTTGATAAAATTAACATAATAAAAAGCCCAAAGTATTTGTTAAAAAATTTCGCTACAATAGATCAACAATTTTCTAACGAAGTAAGAACAATCCAAAATAAAAGTTGCATTTTTTTTGAAATGTGTGATCCTGATTATAACTTAAAATTTCTTTCAAGAAATGAGAAATCGAGAGAAAACTTTAAAAAACGAAAGTTTTTATTTTTTTTGGAATATTAAATTGGACACTAAAGATTTATTAAATAAATAAATAAAATATAGTCTTCTCATTTTTTTAGCCAAAAAAAGGGTTAGAATCAGACGGTTGAGATTCAATCTTTGCTGTGCCAGATTATGAACATGAACCACAATAACCACTCTATTCTCTGCTGTACTGGAACCTTTCCCTCACCTCAGACGATAATTTTCACTAGACTAAAAATGCCCCTGGCATTCAGTTTATTCACTCCGCCACGGCACAGACACCCGCAACTCTCCTGCAAGGGCATAATAGTAAAAGGAAAATAACTGTTTTAACGGTTTCTTGATGCTGACCATTTCAAAGCAAAATATAACCATCACTCTCTAATTTTAAGGCTCTCTTGCAGTAACCAAAATAATAATAATAATAATAATACACACACATGAACAACAAAAATATGCTCAACAAATCATCACAGATAATTACAAAAAAAAAAAAACCTAAAATTTAGCATTGCAACAAATTTCCCACAAATAATATTCAGTGATTACATTTGTCTAAAATTGCCTTGGGGCCTCAAGAATCCGGCTTAGCTAATGGCCGTGGCATGGCTTTCGCTTCTCCGTCCAATCTTCCTCTTTTCCATCACATTTCCGGTAACGTTTTCCATGTCAGAATCGGAGGCTTTGTTAAAGCTGAAGAGTTCATTCACTAATGCAAAAGCACTTGATTCTTGGATGCCCAGCACGGTACCTTGCAGAGGAGAGGAAGAACAATGGAGCGGAGTAGCGTGTTTCAAAGGCGTTGTCACGGGTTTATATGTCGATAATATGGGATTATCAGGAAAGATTGATGTTGATGCATTGCTAGAACTCACCGGTTTGCGTACATTTAGTGTTGCTAATAATTCTTTTTCGGGTAAGATACCTGATTTCAGTCGTTTAGGTGGTATGAGGGCTATTTACTTGGACAAGAATCAATTCTCCGGTGAGATTCCACCTGGTTATTTTGATGAAATGGGTGCCTTGAGGAAGCTTTGGCTTTCGAATAACAAGTTCGGAGGGCGATTGCCTCCATCACTGTTTAAATTGCCTCATCTAACGGAGTTACATCTCGAGAGCAATCAGTTTAATGGGACAATTCCATCTTTTGATCAACCTACATTGGTGCAATTAAATTTGTCAAACAATAAATTGGAAGGGGAGATTCCGGCTAGCTTATTGAGATTCAATGCAAGTTCTTTTTCAGGAAATGCAGGGCTTTGTGGAAAGAATTTGGGTGTTGAATGTCACAAGGCGAAGGCAACAGTAGCAAACAAAAACATTCATCCTCCTCCTCCTCCTCGTCCTGCTGCCGAAAAGGTTGATGACTCCAAAAGGGTTATTGCCGCAGGAATAGCACTAAGTGTGATGCTGCTTTCAATTGCAGTTGTGGTTATAATAAGAATTAGGCGAAAAAGAAAGGCATTTAAAGTGCTAGAGAAGGAGAGTGTTCAGGCGGTGGAAGTCCGGGTTTCGGCACCAAATAAAAGTAGGGAAGTTGATGTGGGCAGAAAGGCAAGTTCAAGCAGGAGGGGGTCGTCTCATCATGGAAGGAGCAATGGGGTTGGGGAACTAGTTCTGGTGAATGGCCAAAAGGGTGTTTTCGGGTTGCCTGATTTGATGAAGGCAGCAGCAGAAGTGCTTGGGAACGGGGCATTGGGGTCTTCGTATAAGGCCATGATGGCTGATGGGGTAACCGTGGTGGTAAAGAGAATGAGGGAGTGCAATGCAATGGCAAGAGACGGGTTTGATAAGGAGGTTAGAAGGCTCGGGGGGCTAAAGCACAGTAATGTTTTAACACCATTGGCGTATCATTACAGGATAGATGAGAAACTTTTGGTTTATGAATACATTCCCGGAGGCAGCTTGCTTTATCTATTGCATGGTAACAAAGTTCCTTGTTTGTTAAGTTTCATCAACATTTAAGTTGTTTTCAATAATGACTGAAATGTTTTGATTTCTATAGGTGATCGAGGGCCATCACACGATGAATTCACGTGGCCTGTCAGGTTAAAGATTGTTCAAGGAATTGCCAGAGGGATAGGGTATCTGCATACAGAACTTGCTCACCTAGACTTGCCTCATGGCAATCTCAAATCAAGCAATATTCTTATTAGTGCTGAGAATGAGCCATTGATTTCAGAATTCGGATTCTGTACAATGATTAACAGTGCCAATCTTGCACAAGCATTATTTGCCTATAAGGCCCCCGAAGCTATTCAGTCCGGGAAAGTGACACCAAAATGTGATGTATACTGTCTGGGAATAATCATTCTTGAAATCCTGACAGGAAAATTTCCTTCCCAATATCTTAGCAACGGTAAAGGTGGGATCGATGTAGTTGAATGGGTAGCATCGGCTTTTTCGGAAGGAAGAGTGACCGATTTGCTTGATCCTGAGATTGCAAGCTCAACAAATTCACTAGGTGAGATGGAACAACTACTCGAAATTGGCAGAGCCTGTACTCAAAGTGATCCTCAGCAACGATTAGAAATGAGAGAAGCCGTTAGACGCATAGTAGAGATACAACAATCAGATGGAAACATAGAAGCTAGAACACTTAATCATGGCTATGCAGCAGATAGTCAGGATTCCGGGAAAAGCCATGGATCAGTATTAGACAACTTCGATGACAGGATATCAGGGCGTTAAATTAAGATGATGATGGCGATGATTTTTTCTTTCTTTCTTTCTTTTTGGGTTTTTTTTACATTTAATTTCTCCATTATCCTAACCAAACTAATGACATGCGCCGATTCTGCATGAGTTTGAAGTTGCATTGTGGCCAATGTGTGTTACAAGTTTTGCGCGAGGCAAGGCCAGGGAGGTGAATATAGAGAACAAATATGTATAAAATATTGTTGTAGCAGGTTGATTTTCTTTTTCAAACTTCAAATAGGTTGGTAATATTAATTAGTTGCTTTTTTTAAGAATGTGTTCCAAATGATTTCTATAGTCCCGCCCAAAAAAAAAAAGGCATATTTCAAGTTAGAGGGAGAAAATAATTAAATCTCAATTAATTGGAGAGGCAAAAGAGAATTAAAGAAAGCTCTCAGATTTTGAAACTTGCAAGTTCCAACTCATTGACAGATTTAAAACATTTTGTTAAGTCAACATGTATGTACGTTCATAGCTCACTACAGCTGGAGATTTCATTGAATGAATATATAAATGGCTCAAATTTCGTTATCTTCTAATCTGGCATACAACAATGAACCACCATTGACATGCAAATGCAAGTCCCTTAAAATACAAAATTGCAGACTCTTTCAAATAATTTATGTTTCATTTTAAAATTTTTTTTCCCCAGAATCCACTACTTTCACATTGAACGAGGACTGCATGCTTGTTAAAATCTTGAGCCCCATGTAAAAACATTTTTAATTCTACGTGTGCTCATCGAAATTACTTTCAAATGTTGACATTAAAATTACTTTCTCAAATATTGAAATTAATCTCTTTCTAAATCACAACTTGCACCACTCGTGCAACTCCTAATTTAAAAATAATTTATATATTTTTCTAGATTGTAGTAAATTAATCATAAATCATCTCTCAAAGATCGATGCCCGAAAATCTCAAAAACTCATAAAAGAAAGGAATTCTGCACTGTACAAGTACAGCCTCATTTGATTTACAGCTTTAATTATTATTGAAATTTCAAATTAAATTTTAATCAATGTGATAACGCATAATTATTCTCTCTAGCATTAGCAATTTAGCATGCATGCACGTGCATGTCATCCTGATTTAGCAGAAGATTAGTTGACTTCATTAATGGATCGATTTTTTTTTTCTAATAATTTAATTTTGTTTTTGTATGCGGCCGAGGCAGCAGAGGTAAACTGGAATATATGCTAATTTAGATGTTAGAGACAGCACATACACATTCAGCTGTTGCTTGGCTGTTTTTAGTTTGCATAAAAAGAATCTTAGGTAATTATTTACGTTAAAGTGCATTTGCATAAAATGTAATGCATTTGTCTCTTCTTTATATTCATTTTCTTGATATATATTACCATTTCCCTTAAACTTTCATCTCACACCATCTTCCCCTTTTGTTTGCTTTTCAAGCTAAACCAACAACATGTAATTCTTCAAATCTACTTCCAAATATTAAAAAAAAAAAGAAATCTTTTTTATTCATGCACAAACAATTAACCATATCAGGTTGGTTCGATTCAGGATCGTTTCAAAAAATTATGAACCGATTGGTTCAGAATCAGCTCGAGTCTTCTAAAAATAATTCTGAAGGGAACCCAAAATGTTCCATCTCTTATCCCAACCATAAACTTTTTTTTTTGATACACTGATATATTACAATCAAAATTCTACTGATATTTATAATTAAATATCTATCGAGACTTTCTTTTAATAATTCTGTAATTCTATTATAGTACAACCCGAATTTCTATTCTCACATAATACCGGAGGGATATTTATTCTATTCCGAATTACGAAAAGATAATTCTATCCTTACCTAATTTATTGGGAGAGAAAGTTGAGTCCTAACCATTGCTCGGACTCAAACCCATGCTCTCGGGGTGGATCCCAGCCAGAACCTACCGATTTAGCAATTCTATCAGTTTATCA
The DNA here is from genome assembly GCA_030449835.1 of Clausena lansium. Classification (NCBI taxonomy): domain Eukaryota; kingdom Viridiplantae; phylum Streptophyta; class Magnoliopsida; order Sapindales; family Rutaceae; genus Clausena; species Clausena lansium. The sequence continues at coordinate 6,555,052 of JASUUF010000369.1, forward strand.
CTCCAATTCAACTTAGCAAAAACAGGACCAGCTAAGAACTTGCCTGGCCCAATTATAGTACCTCTATTACATTATTGAATATTGATGCCAGTTAGTATGGGCCAAGAAAGTTTGGGCTAATTACTGAAATCTATGTACTCAAATAATTGAGGAAGATTCACCAGAAAATTCAGAAAAGTAACGGAAAATCAAAATCTTCTATAACCCGGAACTTTGTCGCAGCTTCTGCCAAAATTTTACCAGAATATACCACAAAAGATACCCCCACCGTAACGGAATGAGATAATTGAGAGAGTTTTTATACAAGTCAAAAATGTTGCATTTTAGTCCCTTCCCTTTCCTTTCCTTTCTTCTCTTCCGCATGAAACAGTTTGCAGGTTTTTAACTCCAATCTAAAATCTTTTTGTCAAAATTTCTGCATACTGACAAAAATATTTCCACAGACCACAGCTGCCTTACTAGACTAGAGACCAAAGCCAGAGCCACCTTATCAAAAGAATAAAACTCCAAAAAACAAAAAATTAAAAAATCAATGAATTAAATCATTCAATCATCGAAGAATCTCACTCTAAAAAATTTCTCCTTTCTTCATCATAAATCCCACCACCTTTTCTAGATTTTATTCATTCTTTAGCCTATCTGTATTGATCAAATATTACCCTTTACTCTAACCCAGCTGAAAAGGATTTTTTTTTTTCCTTTTTGGGCATCAACAAGCAACAACAGCATCAAACGAAACAGAAAGATCACTTTTTTGGTTCTTTTTTTTTGGTTTTAATTTAAAGCCATGGAGCCACCAGAAAATTATGTTCGTGAGAGGAGCTTTGAATCAGCAGAGAAGATAATACGGCGGTGGGACTCAACAGCATCGGAGGAAGCAAGAGAGAAGATGATCTTTGAAGGTGATCGATGTGAAGTGGATCGATATTTGCAAGCGGTTGATGAAATCCAACGCTCAATTTCGTCCACAAACATCTCTGGTGACAGCGAGTCAAAAGTCAACTCTGCTATCCAGATCGCCATGGCAAGGCTTGAGGATGAGTTCAGGAGCATTCTGCTTGTTCACATTCATGCTTTTGATGTCGACTCACTTGCTGCTGATCCCAGTTCATCTTCTTCCTCAAGAACTGAAAGTGGCGGTGATCAGTTTGATGATGATGATGAGGACCATCAGCAGCTGGAACAAGAGCAAGAAAAAGACCATCGTGATTCAACAACTGGTAGTACTACTTATGATGTTTTGAAACATTGTGAATCTAGCACTAGTGTTGCTTCTAGTTATAGGTCAACTAGTTGTATTCGAGAGATCGAGTTGATACCTGAAGAGACCATTGAGGATCTTAAGAATATAGCTCAGAGGATGATTGCTGCTGGGTATTTGAGAGAGTGTACTCAGGTTTATGGAAGTGTGAGGAAGTCAGCAATTGATGCAAGTTTTAAGAGACTGGGTGTTGAGAAGTTGAGTATTGGGGATATTCAAAGGCTTGAGTGGGATGCACTTGAGACTAAGATTAGGAGATGGATTAGAGCTGCCAAAGTTTGTGTGAGGATCTTGTTTGCAAGTGAGAAGAGATTGTGTGAGCAAATCTTTGATGGGGTTGGTACAGCTATTGATGATGCTTGTTTTATGGAGACTGTTAAAGGGCCAGCTATTCAGTTGTTTAATTTTGCTGAGGCAATTAGTATTAGCAGGAGATCACCTGAGAAGCTGTTTAAGATTTTGGATTTACATGATGCCTTGGTGGAATTGATGCCCGATATTGAGGTTGTTTTTGATTCGAAGTCGTCCGATTCGATTCGAGTACAGGCTGCGGAGATTCTATCAAGATTGGCTGAAGCTGCAAGAGGAATTTTATCTGAGTTTGAGAATGCTGTTTTGAAGGAGCCATCGAGGGTTCCGGTGCCTGGAGGGACAATTCATCCATTGACTAGGTATGTGATGAATTATATCAGTTTGATTTCTGATTACAAACAGACATTGATTGAGCTTATAATGTCAAAACCATCAACTGGGTCTAGATATTCGGGTGATCCATCAACCCCAGATATGGATTTTGCTGACTTAGAAGGGAAGACACCATTAGCCCTTCATTTGATATGGATAATTGTAATTTTGCAATTCAATTTGGATGGCAAGTCCAAGCACTACAAAGATGCATCTTTAGTACATTTGTTTATGATGAACAATGTTCACTATATTGTTCAAAAAGTGAAAGGTTCACCTGAATTGAGAGAAATGATTGGTGATGATTATTTGAGGAAAATGACTGGGAAATTTAGGCAGGCTGCGACTAATTACCAGAGAGCAACTTGGGTGAAGGTGTTGTATTGCTTGAGAGATGAGGGATTGCATATAAGTGGGGGGTTTTCTTCTGGGGTGTCAAAAAGTGCTTTGAGAGAGAGATTTAAGTCCTTCAATGCAATGTTTGAGGAGGTTCATAGGACTCAAGCAACATGGTTGATACCAGATTCTCAGCTTAGGGAAGAGCTAAGGATATCCATATCAGAGAAGTTGATTCCAGCTTACAGATCATTTCTTGGGAGATTCAGGAGCCATATAGAGAGCGGAAAACATCCAGAGAATTACATCAAGTACTCGGTTGAGGATTTGGAGACCTCAGTCTTGGATTTCTTCGAGGGGTACCCTGTATCCCAGCACCCGAGGAGGAGATCTCAGTGAAAGTATTAAGTGAGTTTTGCCAAATTAGAACCTAGGACACATTCTTTAAATTTTTTATGGGGTGTTTGGGCGATGCGGTGCTGGTTAATCTGGGTACCATGTACTCTCCAACTGTTTCAAGCATCATTGGCTTAATTTCCATGAATAAGTTGTAGCTCTCCAGATAGCCAGGTGCCTCCGCCCGAATTCTTCTGCATTGCAAGCACTATGATTGTTTTGTTACGACATTTTAGATTTTTGTTCCATTTGTTCATATGGTTATTGTTGAATTTGGAAGTGTGTACTCTGTATTTTATATGCTATCTATGATATCAGGAACAGTATTTCTTTTCTTTGAAATACCCCGTACATCTTTTGACTTGTTATGTTTATCACCTTGATCAAGTGTATATGGAAAATGGAATTTGTTATTTAGCTTCGATATGAACAAAGCATAAGTATAGATGTTGTTATGAAATAACCTTTTTTTTTTTTTTTATGGAATAACCTGATGATGGGTTAAGCAAGTATGATGTTTGCTTTCTAAGAGTTTTAAACCGACATCAAAATTTATTTGAATATGAATTTTTCCTTCAGATTTCTTTTCTCTTAAAGATCTATAGCAGTTTCTTCATGGAGATATGATGTTTGTGAATGTACATATTGTAGCAAGATTCAAAGAAGAATAGGCAATTCAAAACAGGATTTGGTTTATGAGTATCCTCCGTCAGCTTTCAGAATCAGGAATATGGATAATCCTGATGAAACTTAAAAATTAGGATAACCAACTCTATGGTCCAAATAAGAGTATGGTGTTGGAAAATGCTGTAAACTTTTATGTAGTTTCAATTCTAATGTGAGTAGTTATGTGTATTCTTGATTGATTCTGCTAACAGATTTATGCTCAGAGCAGACGCCTGGTTATTTGGATGGACTGATATCTCACCAGCAGGGATTCTACCTAGTATTTAATCTTGGGTAGATTTTCTCTAAAATCGTCTATTGCATTCATGGTGTTATTGGATCACTTCTCTGTTTCTTGTCACAAGAGATTTTTGGGGGGCTTCACCTTTTTATCTTTTTGGCCATTTCTTGAATGAATGAATGCATATTGCAGATGGGAAATACATGTTGTTGATGGGATTACTTGCCTGCCTTGATTGGTCTTTAGGCAAAATATACAACCTTTAGGCCTAGCCAACTTGCTTGAGTGGTAATCCCAAATGTGGGAAAAATCCATAAAACCCCACCATTGTGGTTAATAAATTAGCTGGAATCTGGAGAGCCAAATGATTTTTCGGTTTACTTTCTTTTATTGGTTGTGTATATTAAAAGCAAAATGAGTCAAAAAGCATAAGACCACCAATTGGTTTACCTTTTGCTTATTGGCCTGCAGCATTAAATTCTGGAATCACTGCTTTAGTGCTGGTGGATAAAATGCATGCGGATGCGTCAAATTCCATATTAAATGCTTAGCACCTTGTCAATCCAATGAAGTGAACGAACCAATGGGAATGGTGTGTTTGAAGAAAATTAATTAACTCAAATTTCACTTGGGCTAAAATTAATTATCCAGTGACATTTTATCCAAAGATCATTGCTTTTCATCAACATCGAAAGACCCTTTCTGTAGAGACATAAGACAGCAGCAGGTAACAATCTATATTTGTATTGAAAAAAGATAACAAATCTTTGTTCCAAAAAAAATTAAAAAGAAAATGTAACAGGTACAGGTGAAAATTAAACAGAAGTACGAACAAATTGACTTTATAAGGGGGTGAAGGAAAGAAAGACAAGTGGACTTTAGCTTCTCATGATCTCTACCCTGGTTTTCAATTCTAAGTGTAGATTCTGAAGACAGGCAGTGGGTTTACTACAATTTCAAGGCCAAATAGTTTAGAGAATCAAATGATTCGACCCACACTAAACACCATGGCTGCAATTTACTTTACTCTCTCTTGTCTTCTTCCAGATCACCATTTAATGCTCCATTGTTGCTTTGCACTGGTCTAGGTTCGGGCATGCTTCTCACATCCTTTGAAGCCATTGGGGATGGTTTTATGAGAGTCAATGAAGTTTCATCCTTGTCAAACTCTTCATTTGCGTCTTCAGAATAAGCATACCTGCCGAAGAGCCAAAATATTGAACATTGATAATTAAGAGCTCGGTATTTCAGAAAATTAGAAGTACATTCTGTGAAGTAGGAACCCGCTGAATAAATATTTCAAGAGCAATTACAGTTCATATTAGCAACATCAAAAGACTTAGTGCACTCCTTTTGGCATCTTGATTTTATGCTGAAAATAACCAACAAGGCTATCAATCCCATCTGCCACCTCACCATCAAACACCCAGCTACCCCACATGTCAGTCCACCATAGAACTGAATGCATTCGGCATTTCACAAGTAGCTCGATATTATCTTTCTATGCACTGTGATTTCTTAGGGGGGATAGCTGGGTTATGCCTTATTTCAGTTATTACAGGATGCATAGAAGAGTGGATTTCCGAAGAAACTCCAGAAAAAATATAACCAATTGATGCAACCATATAAAATGGAAAAAGAAAAGGGAAAAGAAGAATAGAGGAAACAAAGAATTGGAGTAAGAGTCCGGTCTCATACCGCATTGAGTTCTGAGAAGGTGCCCAAAGAACACAGATAACACATAAGAGAGAGAATGACAGGACTTGCCAAAAAGAAGGGATGATCCAAGCATTCTGCCACTTCTCATTGTAAACATCATTTGACTTGAAATAGAGCTGCAATTAGAAAGTATAAAATTTGTAACAACTCGATGTGAATTACAGAGCAGGCAAGAATCGGATAGATCTAAATTGGTCTACGTTACATTCTTTATAGCTATTTTTGCCAAAATTTAAAAATCTAATCATTATATAAAATGTAGCCACCTCTCCCGCTTTCATTTGCTCATAATCAAATGGTTGTGCATGGTTCATGTGTTTACTGGAAATTTATAGTTAAACTTTGAAGCCTACTGATAAAAAAGAGAAATGACATAGGAGATAAATTAGCCTTGAAGTTTGTAGTAATATGATCAGTATTTGATCCATAATACCTCATAGCATATCCAACCAACAGACACAATAACAGCTACTGCCAAAGCATTTGTGAACTTCCGGTAAATATCCAGCTTAGTCATCATCCTCCTAGCCTGTCACATCATATTAGTAGTTAAGTGAAACACCTAACTTTATCCTTTAGAACAACAACAAAATGAATGAGGTAGCTGAAGTACACATCCTGGAGAGTGCAGCTAGTACCTGAAGTTTATTTAAAGTTGAAGAGAGAGAGGTAAAAATCCACAAAATGAAGAAAGCATCCAAGATGGCCACAGGAAGAACCAGAAACAATCTGGCCTTTCCTGAAAGATCGCTGACTGCACCAACATTCTCTACCAATTCTAGCACTTCAGATGCCAAAAAGAAGGTCCCTCCAAGCATGATCACCTTTGACGTAAGACCACCTAAGGTGGGTCTCACAACACCATAGCCCATGGCAACCATCAGGATGATAATACGAGCAACTGTACGTTTAACAGTACCAAAGGTGACTGCCCATGCAGTGATTCCCATTGGTCTGACTCCAGTCTCATTGAATTCAGCATACTCAAAATACCATAGAGCCATCTCAAACATGCCTAGTGTTATGACCAATGTTATGCAGTTCTGCAGATGAAGAACTTCTCTCCAAAATCTTGCATACTGGGAGAACCAGAATAACCCAAGTATCACAAAAGCAAGGGACATAAACCCATAGAAATTCATCAGTGGTGCCATTCTACCAGGCAAATAGCCAGTAGGATTTTTCCAAATAGTTTTGCCCTCTACAACCAAGTCTTTCAGATTCAAATCACAGTGAATGAAGTACAAGTTATACATCCCTGTTTTAGTAATTTGTATTGAATTCAATGGCAATGTTGCCTCTACCTCATCTACTTCAAATTTGATGCCAAACATCTGAGGCCAGCTAGGATCCTTTATGGAAGGCCGGTGGATGACTTCTCCTTGCGTACAAACACCCAATTTTGAAAGATCTGCAGTGCAACAGACAGCTCTTTGACCTCCATAGGCCGAACCCCCAATTGTCTCTCTATCTTCAACCTCAAAAACAAGGGCTTGGATCAACCCTGAGCTGAAATTGGAATTGTCGATGGATCTCCGAAATGTAATCTTCCCGAAACTAGTTTCATATTACCATATAAGAAGAGAGTCAATAAGAACAAATCATGTTCAGTGTTAACTACTGAATAAATAACAAAAGATGAAAAAGTTAACACATGAAACAAATCCAAACCCAACTAACGGCTTTGAAACAGAAGTCAGATGCAGCCCTCATGGCTTATATTGTATAGTTGTGCTGATAAGATCACAAACAAAATAACTCACATTTCACTAGTTCTGACTAACTTCATCAATGCAAAAGGGATTTTCAATTATGTTTATTAGAGGTGTAAAGAAAATGCACATCTAGTTCTCTTATTCATATTTATACACTTGAATTACAACAAAAAAATAAAAATAAAAAAATAAAAGAATGAGCTAACAAGTGTCACTATGTGCATTTAAATGACATTATTTCCCTAACAGATGCTTGCATCAATATAGATGACAATCAATTTGAACAAAAATTCAATGATTTACTCTCTCTGCAGTCAATCATTTCCTCCCTTTACAATTCCCCAGTCTTATCAAACACTTTCAGCTCATAACCAAATGACCACCATCAAACCCACTAAAAAAAAAAATATTAACAACAAAAATCACAATTTATTCCGCTAAAAGCCCCATTAAATATAGTAAGAAATCAAGATTCAGATGAAAAAGAGTCTGAAACTTAATTTACCGAATATAAGAATCTCCATTGTTAGCAGCAGTCTCATTGAGATTAGCACCAGAGAAAGAAGAGTAAATCCCTTCACTGCCGCCGTGCACAACAAAAGCATTCCCTTTGCTGACAAATTTATCTCCTTTATACTCATGCACTGAAGCTTCACTTACACACACCAGCATTAAACCCAAAAATAACACCGCCACAACCACTGATTGATTCATCTTCACAAGCATTGTGGTCACCAGACCAGAGTGAGGGAGTTTATGATTGTGGGTAAGTGTCTGCATTGCTGGATCTGCTCTGCTCAGAAGCTGATGTGAATGAAGTATGAACTGTGAGAGGAGAAACAGGTGAGATCTCGCTTTTGAGTGTTGAAGTCAGAGAGTGAGCGACGAAGCTATCAACTTCACCGTCGGTATGACTTCTGTTAAAACTTAAAAAGCAGCTTGTATATTGGTTAATATTCAAAATTTACCTTTTAATTTGCCAAGCCAGCAAATAGGTCCATGATTCTACCACTTGTCGTTTCTTTTTTCTTTTTTTTTTTTAAAGAAAAATAAGGTTTGAATGGTTTCATCACACCCAAATGTGAGGGCAGCAGTTCGAACCCCCATAAATAAATTATGGGAATAATGTTCTCCTTAATTATAATTGAGTGGAGTCAGTCTTCTCTCTTACGAAATGTGAGGAGTAGACATCACTCGAATATTAGTGAGGGTTAAAATTTAGACAGTACTTAATAATAATTAATGTAAATTAGTCTTAGTTATAGTCTGATTTGTAAATATCAGTTATAGTCTTATATTATATAAGTTATAATTATGAGGAATCCTCTTATGTAATAAAAAAAAAAAAAGAATGGTTTCATCACTAAATATCAATCTTTATTCTTTATTATTATTCGAACTCAATTGATTGCGTGTGCAAATTACATTCACGACCAACTGAGCTAATGCCGAAGAACACTACTAATATTTTTAAATTTATTGATTCCTCTACTAAAAATGAATAATTTATTAAGGGTGACATTTATTTTTGTCGAACTGTGCTGAATTGTTTAGATTTGAGAATCGGTGTAAGATCAATTTCATTTTGAGGAAAGGTTTTCAAAAAATGGATCAAAATTTCAAGAGGATGTTTGAACCCATCAAAGTACTATTTGTACCTATTTTTTAAAAAGTATTTTAGTTATTAATATATCCCAAATTAAATTACGATTTTAGTCATTAGACAAGGCAATAAAACTAAAGAAAATAATTTAATCCATTTGCTCTTCTTTGAACAGCCGCCTATACCGTGGCCGTGGCTTCAATCTCGAGTAATGAAGCCAAATATTATTCAAGATTAGGTTAGGCAGTTTGAGACAAGCTTCAATATATGCGAAGAAGAATTAAGCGCCAAGTAGATTACGAATTGAAGCTTATCTGGAGAATGAACATTCCACCAAGACAAGATGACGTCTGGTTCCAAAGTATATGAAATGAACAAAAAATATTTCCAACAAAGATTTTTTTATTAATTATGATATTTTTACTTTACAGGTTTTTAATTTTGATTTTGGTGTTGATTTGTTATGAACGCAAACAAATTGACAGTGAATAGAGGCAATTTATTTAAACACGACTGGATGTATTGTAAATGAAAAATTCAAGCAAAATTTTCAAACGAATTTGTTAATTTATGAGAATAATTCCAATTAAAACCTGTTTAAATGATTGATACTGATCCATAATATAATTCCAATTAAATACCTGTTTAAATGATTGATATTGACCCATTATATTTGTATATTAATAAATTGGTTTGTATTTGAAAGAAATCAATAGGTGTATTAGTTAGTAGATTTATGTGTTTAAAATAATCTGAGGGCATGTTTAGTATGAAGATGGGTGAATATAGTAAAATCTTAATTTTTATATTTTAGTCGTGAGTTTTTTAAGTAAATGAGTTTATAGAGAATATTTTAGTAGGTTTAAGTAGCCTCACCCCAACAAAAAATACAAAGAAAATTGAGAAAATGACATTTTGCCCACTGCCAATTTATTATGATCATATACGGATCCGAAAAAATGTTTTAAAATAGCGAATGACATAAAGTTATTTGCTAGCTTCAACTATTGTTCTCAGGGGCATAAAATTAAATTAAATTAAATTAAAAGCATGCAGCTTGTTATTATTATTATTATTATTATTTTGTTAATACTTAATAGAATTAGATGACACCCTGGCATAGGGATGGACTTGAGATGAATGGGTAAGTTTTTGAACTTATTTACTACTGTTTCAAATTATAGGTACTTCTTAATTTTCGTCTAACTTAATATACACAACACGAGAAATGCGTTCGTTTGTGGCATGGGCCGTGGTGCTGCTGTGTGCGAGTTCGCAGAAAGAGAAAACTAACAGCTGTACCAACAACGCGCATGGGTGATGGATGTAACAAACAATCAAAAGATGATTTGGTGCCAATTACAGTTGATGATATTTTACAGACCAGGGCCCAAGGCCCATTTCTGTGGCATGCTGGGCCAAACTGCTGTGAGCCCACGTGGTTCGGGTTAAAAGCATAAAATTAAAGATGAAAGACTGCAAATCCGATGCTAGAAATTTCAAAGTACCTTGCATCAACATCCGAATGATCCCATAGTTTCATTTGTGATATTTGGTTTTTCAGAATACATTCACAAGAAGCAGACTTGATTAAAGGACGTTCGTTAATAAGTTTTCGAATGATTCGATTATGAAAAAGCAAATGTTTTTAAGATTGTAATAGCTGGGAATTGATGTCATCTTGTGTATGCTTTCACTGCCTTCACTGCATAAAATTCTCAGAATTCAGAAAGAATGTGGATAAAGTGAACCTAATTTGAGAGTATCAAGCAATGAAATCAGTACCAACTGCAAATTGCAAAATCATACATAGTACGAGCATTCTTGACTTATAATATTACAAAGATTTCACAGGGAGCATCCAATGCTAATCAATTCTCCTGCACCACCAACCACCTAATATCTTGCGAAACATTGGATGCACGACATATGCTAGTCCAGATCCAGAAACTCCATTCTTTTCCGCATTGAACCTTTAAGATCTGATGCCTCCCTCTCTGCTTTCTGAGCCTGAAGAAGTTACAGTGCCAGCAGTTAATAGAAAGTATATGTCAAGACAATAAGGTTCGAAGCATACGCCTTCTCTTCGCCATCACTGGAAGTAAACAGTGTCACCGACATTTTCTTCTATTGCTCTTCTGCGAGCTAACACTTTAAAAACGAAGATTAACAAATATGTTTACAAGTATTTGTTGTGTGTGACTCACATTTTCATGGGTACCAGTACTGGGTTTTGTTAGTAAGATCTCTAAGGATGGTACAAGAGATTTGGGGTTTCAAATCCCTTTCACGTCAAGAGTATTTACAGGGTTTAGTTTTTGTTAATGCAAATATCAGTGTGAATTCACAAAATCACATACATAGAGCCATATCCCACTGCATAATTCTGTGGAATCACCATGTCACAAACTCATGTCTATGTCAAATGTCACACAAATGGCTGTTAAAAAGTGCAATCAATCAAACTGCTATTTAAAATTATCAAAATATGTTAATTATGTGAAGCAACAAGAATTGATGGGCTATTGACTGACCTATTATCTCATATCTCATAGTCAACAGACAACACCGCTTATGCAATTGGGGGGGGGAGGGGGGAAAGAGGGCACTTACTCTCTTAATTTCTGCAACTGAAACATGAGTCAGATGTGGAGGAAGCTCATCCCTCTCCAAGTCCTAAAACAATGCATGTAAATCTTAAGAGGTTACAAGGGAGTGCGTATCGAAGAAAATATTCAAATTGATTGGGCAAACCAACAAAAAGTCATACCAGCTCACCAATTAAAACAACATTCTCCCCACGAATTACATATAGGCCTAAAGGAATGTCACAATAAAGGTCACCAACAATAACTCTCTCACATGCACCCTCAAGGACAGCATTGGCTGCAGAGAACAAAGATAAAAATGTCAAACACTCTGAGGGAACATTAGTTTGTGAAATCCTAAAAGCTGAAATGCATTAGTGAAAGGAAAGAGAAAAATTGTACCAAATTGATCAAAGGAACAAAGTGTCCCCATGAGCTTTCGTCCATCGCGAAGCAGTACAAGTAATTTTTCTGCAGAATCACAAGTGTAAGAAAGAAAACAAGGTGCTCCAACCCACAATTGGAGAGTACAACAAAATACAAGAGCTACACCAACAAAATAAACACAATTCACAGTTCAACACATTTATGTACTGATAACCTTGGAAGGAATGATGACTAAACTGTTTACACAGTAAACAACTATTAACAACAATGCATAGCACTATCATATATTACAGAATAAGTACACAAAATTGAAACAGGGGAAAACTACTGTACTTTCCTTCTTTTCCCTCCTAACTCATACATCCATAAATTGAAAAGTTCAACACCAAATTATGGAATGTTTGGAAAGGATTATAGACCAAAACCCAGAATTTTCAGGCACAAGCAATCTACAAGCACACACAAACATATGTCCATATAAAGGTGATGGGGGGCATGAACCTAAACAACACAATTGAAACAAAGCTAGATGCTATACTATACATAAAAACCAATAATTCCATAACCCGAATACATAACAGACACATACAATCACTAAGAACCCTCCAAAGTTGAGACTTGTGAGCAATTCAAATTTATTTGAACACGCATGAGAGACTATGAGAGCTTACTGTCTAAATAACTGGCAAGAGAAGTAGAGAGGTAGACATCATCTGGCCCTGCCCAAGACATTGGTTTCTTTTATGAGCTCTAACTTTATTTTCGGTATCTCAAAAACAACCGAAAATCTTCCAAAGCACCAGTACAAAAATTGCATTGGCTGCTCAAAATTCTCTCTTTTTTTCCCACCGCCACCACACTTACTCCTTTCTATATTCAATCAAAAAAACTTCCCAAGTTTTCTTTTTTTTTTTATAAGAACTCAAATGATAATTAGCACTGACCCGAAAAATTACTATTTTATATTAGAAAAAGATCTGAACCCCAATTATTCGACAGCGTCAAAAATAATAACTTTAGCTGGAAATCTTCGAATTTGCTACAATTTGATCAAACCCAAAACAAGAATTCCAAATTAAAACAAAACTTGATAGCTAAATACTCGAAAGAAGCACACTTCATCAAGAAATTTTCCAAATTGAAGGACCGCAAAACCCTAGAATCTGATTTTTTTAAAAAAATAAATAAATAAATTTGTTGGTCTCTTCCGGATTGAAGGAGCAAAGCGCGGAAGAATATAAAACTTAGATCCAATCGGAACCGGAAGAGAGAGGAGACAAGGGAGGGATTGAAAATTGAGACGTGTGTGTGATGCGAGTGCAAGCTGAGAGCTAGTGTGGGAAAATCATTCAGGGGCAAAGTGGGGATTTGGCGGGATTCATTTTTGCAAGTATTTTAGAGCTTTATTAGGGAAGTGGATTATGATGTGATCAAGAATTTATTAGTATGATCAATAATTAAGATACACATTAAATAATATAATATTATTTTATCATGTAAATTAATTTAGATAAGCTGGCTTAATAAATAATAAATCATTTCAGCTCAGCAGCTCATCGACCTATTTTGGGTGCCATTGCTTGCATGCTATGTGTTGGATATAAATTGTGCATGTAGATTGTGAAAATATATGTGTGTGTATATATATAACAAAACACTGTGCTATTTTTTATAATTTATGGATTTAACTTTTAATTATTACCGATTATCATCTGCATTTAGTCGTAAGAGAAGGTCATCACATGATACTATCAAGGCCCTAAAATTGATTATTGAACAACATTATCATTATCTATCAAAATTTTTATTTTAACGTTAATCATCATTCATCAACCACACAAATATGTGATTCATGTTCAACAAACAAATGTTAAACTTTGAGAAACATTAAATTTTATTCCTCACAATTTCAATATTGGAACAATGAAATGATGCAATTTACTTATTTAAAAAAAAAATCGATTCATTTTAGTCCCTGTTAATAAATAATAATGCTTACGCATAATATCACTAGCAAAACATCTTCACAATTTGATGAAGTCCAATCCAATCAACAAGTATATAAAATTTATTCATCTGAAACTATTCTTACAAAAGACTGCCGCTTAGCAAAAAAGTGTACAAATTAAAGGACAGGAATTTTTTTTTCCCTTAAAAAAAGGAAAAAAAAAAAAAGAGGGGGATTATCTAGAGACAATTAATGTCTAGCTATATAATAGTTTGACGACATTTCAGAACATGAGTTGCACTGTGTACATATCATTCACAGATACAACCATGAAAAAAAGAAAAAATAAAAAAAAAAGGAAAAAGCACCGTCAACAAAATAGAACTTCAGTAGCAGATTAATTTACATCAGAATCCCGGCAATAAATCTGCAAAGACATCATTTAATTATTGTGTAAGTTACTGAAATTAATTCAAAAATATATCAGAACGTACGTAAGATTAATAATTACCCTTTTTGTAAGTAAAATGATGTTGGAAGAGATGAAAGGGACAGATTTTATATCTCCAGAACAATATCTGCAATTGTACAATAATTTAATAAATTAATTATCAGATTAGTGAAACCATATATGCTAATAAAATTTAGTTAATGAAAACCGCCAAAACAGTAAACTTACATTCTGAATCTGTCTTCACCCACTTACATCCTTGTTTATTTTTATCCTGTAATTTTTCTCTGTCATCTTCAATTCCCTTCTTTTTGTTAGACGCTGGCTTGGTGTCCTCCAAATATTTCTTCATTGATGGTGCTCTTGACGCATTCTGTGCATTCATTTTCTTGTGCAGCATTATCCTCAAGAACTGCAAGATAATTCATGATAAAAGAGAAGATATATACATTAGCTATATATATATATATATATATCGCAATTCACAAAAGTTGGGTATTAGATGTTTGTTTACTTACTCTTTCCATTCTTGATTCTTGAAGCGTATCTCTCAAACTTGGCTGAGGTGCAAATCCACTTCTACAAACAAACATTTTCTTGAGAAGAAAAGAAATGGATTTTTTCCCGATGGCTTTTTTGCTACTATCAGCTCGAATGTCTTTGCATCTACCAAGTATAACACTAATCGTTCGATCAATATCTTCATCTTTAATATCTTGATTATCGTGATCTTTGTTGTGATGATCATCTGATATTTCACTGCAAATTGCATTGCTAATTCTCCTGTCAACTTCCAAGCTTGAAGGGCAATTGAGGAATCTATCCAACGGAAGGCTTGCAATTTCTTTTTCTTTATCCGAATTCGGTTTCCTCCTCAGGAGTTTAGTCAATTCTTTCTCAAATTTCCCAATTTCTTCAGGAGTGAAATCTTGTAAATCCATTGATGAAGACGTTTCTTCCTGATCATCTTGAATATTTTGGATCTCTGAATTGTTGTTGTCTTTATTATTGTTTATTTCAGGATTGTTACCAAATGTTCCAATTGCTAGCAATCCATGAGGCCAGTCATTGAATTCTTCGCGTGGCTCTTGTTTCTTAGGATCTACAACACAAGTTAACGCACAAAAAAATATGCACATATATATGAGCAATATAATCAAAAAAGAAGTACATGCTTCACTTCACTATATATATCATGAAACAAAATGAAAAGATCAAAAGAACCCACCAAAGTACTGCTTTTGGTAAGTGCATAATTAAATTGTTTTGACACAAGAGATAGAAGAGAATGCTTACAAGAAGCTGGAGCTGCATTTGGTTTTTTGTAGCTCACTTGTTTGCCGCTGAGCTTATTTTGCATCCACCCAAAGAGCTGACATCAAACAAATTATTAATCAAAAACTCTCACAAATTAAAAGGCTAGATAATGCATGCAAATTAACGAATGATCTCTCTCACTTGCTAACACACAGTGAAAAACACTTACCTTCATTTTGAGAGAGAGAAAGAATGAGATTGTTAGCTTCTTTTTTGGGTCTCAAATCGAAAGGAGCTTTTTGATGATAAATACCAAAATGTGGTGGGAAAGTGCTTGCAAAAAGCAAGGTGATAAAAAGCAAAAGCTTAATATAGCCAAAGAAAAGTGAAGCTTCGAAGTTATAAAACAAAGAAATGGATATCAGACAGCATTGATGAATTTCATGGCCGTATTCTTAAGATTTTTCTTCAGAGAGAAAGCTGGTTCAAGTTCCCAAACACGGCCTTAAGCATGAACCCTAGCTAATTTCAGCACTTATATGTATCTTTGTGTATATACATATAGACATTCAACCTTTATTCTTCTCTTTTATACAAGTGATATATCTACCCCAAATCCCACTAAACAAAAAGACATTCTTTTTATAATTTTATGATGTCCATAAAATAAACACATGGGTCTCGTGACACTGTTAGATCTTTGAATCCAAATGCTGAATTCAAGACAAAATTAGCTAATAAAATCAATCTCTATACATATGCTGTATCATATCGAATGGTTATAGAGGTGACACATGTTGCTCCAAAGACAGCTTGGTCTCCACTTGCTATATAATATCTCCTTGTGCAACGCAGCTAGCTAGCTTTTTAATTTCCCTGCTAATCCCTTAAGCTTCCTCTACATCAAAAGTCATAACTTGCTAGCTTGTTTTTACCATATAGGTTCATCTTTTGTACTATAGGATTTGCTTCAATTACGCATTAGGTTAAGCATGCATGTGTGTTGTCATTGGTGCTAATTAGTACAGTTAGTAAAATTTCTTAGATTGAAAACAAGATGTTTAAAATTCAAATCTTGTTCATACGGGTGAGGAGAAGGATTAATTTAATTACCATTAGGCTTTAAAAAAAAAAGAGTATATGTTGCATACTGTTAATTATTTGTGCAATTAAATTCATTTTTGGAGCATATATTGTATTACCCTTTTATTTTGAATGTTATTTTAAGAGATATAGAGAGAGCATCAAGAAGAATACAAACACAAAAGTAGCAAAAATGAGACTAGCTAGGCAGCATGGAGTGGCATATTAAAGAAATGAATTAATAGTGGATGAATTGGGTCATAATATATATATGTATTGGAGTACAGAAGGAGAGATAACGAAGAATATATCTTATTTTTCACCGACCAAATCAGCTTTGTTCTTTAAGATCTAAAGAGCAACTCTTTACAAGCATATGCGTACATCTAACAACAGGTGTAAGAAAAATCAGAATAATAAAATCCCATAAGTTTAATAATTAATTATCAATAACGACTATGAATTAAGAAGTTCATGCGCTTAATTAACTCATATTAAGAAATTAGTTTACAAATTTTCTTAGTCCAAGAGCTAGTCATAAGCTGATATCAGAGTATCTCCCTAACAAAAACTATATCAAAATTCTTGCTTTTCATTTTTACATATATTTAGACATATTTCCTTGTAATTTTTTTTTTTTATATATTTGATGGGGGAAGATATATGGGATCTCATTCCAAGAGATTGCCAACTGTCTTTAATTCATAAGCACCAAGAAATAAAGTACTGGGAAGCTAAGAAAAAATATATATATATATATAGATATCGGATATGAAAGCACTGAGAAGTAGAGAAATTAAATTAAATTAAATGTTGTTGGAATATACATATGGTCAAAACAAATCTCTCTTGGCTACAGAAACAGGAAATTCAGCAAGCTTGCTGCAAATCCCCTGCGTTGAGGATTTTGATGTCGTCATCATCATCATCTTTCATCAATTATGTTAAACAGTTTTGCAGCAGTGATTAAATTTGAGTTAAATTGTAATATTAATTAATTAGTTCTGATAACGTGCATCAATAATACAATAAGATTTAAATTGAAGTTATAAAAGTGTACTTCATAATTAAATTGTAACACTGCAAGAAATGTATTGGTCCTTCAGTCTCATCTTAGATCATGGCAGTTGGCTACGTGTCAAGACAAAAATAGATCCCATCATCTTCTGTCGGTCCAACACGTGTCCCAAAGGGGTCGGGTTGACTTCTTAGCTCTTCTTCTATGCATGCGTAAATTAACATATTGATAATTAATTAACAAACCAATAATCACGAACTCGATCGAAGTTGTTTAATATTCATCTTAATTATAAGCTCCAAAGGTTCTATTTGTCTTGCTAATTTCTAGATCTCCCTCTCCTATCAGCTTACTATATAATCCAAAGTATCTTATCGATCTTAAGCAAAGCCATGGTAATTATAATATATATAATTATTTTTCATTCTCTATATATAATATAAGCGTGCACGGTTTACCTGGGCTAATAAGTGCTACCTCCTGTCACTCTCAGATTGCACCATTCAAATTTAATAATTAAAAGTCTCATTAAATCTTAAGATTATGAACTACAAAAGATGATGATTAATTAAAATTAAATAGGTTTGGGTTTGGACCACCGTACGTGAACCAACGTGTGAGTGAGCTGCCAACACCTCCATGCATGCATAGTGTTTGGAGGCTTTAATTATATGAGAATTTCGTACGCGTTATTTTATTATGTGGTTTGTAAAGTTTTACGTTGCTTAATTTCTGTGATTAAGCATGCATGCACGTCAATAACAGTACTATTAATGAATAATGAACTAAGATGTTCTTTGATACTCGTACACACACACACATATATATATATATATATATAAACGGTACGAAAATTAAGTTAATTAATTACCATCAACCAACAATTTCCCTGTTCCCGGATGATGAAATGATAAACTTGTAAAGCTTCCAACCTTAAATATTTTGAATTTTATTTGAATAAAACACCAATAAGCAATTACTACAATAAAAATGAAATTATTGTTTCTTGTTAACAAAGAAAATTGCATAATTTCAATCGAGTTTATTTTGACATAAAGCTCATGAATAGTTGAATATTATAATTAAGCCGAATCAACCTGAATTTCTTTTACGTGAAAAGCAAAAGCAAAATAATCATATGTTCTCAACTGAAACTTCCGATGTATGCATGAGTGGTTATTTGTGTTCAAAATTAGGAATCGAATCCCTCGTTATTAAAAGAAAAAGAAGAAAATTACCCCAATTATATATATAAATATCTTACATATTAAATACCAAACGATTAGAAATATCTTATATCTAAAAACGTCACAAAGTTCGTCATAGCAATGTACATGATAAATTTTTTTAACAGTTTATTTATTAAAGAAAAAAAAAATCTCGAGATGCATGTGAACAGAAATGAAATGTAATTAAAAGGGGAGTCAAGAATACACAAATTCACACCCACCAAGATAAAAAAGAAAAGAAAAAGTCATGTGGGTTATCGCATCTACTAGATGTCTAGGGCTAGTGAATGAAGCTTAATATTGCATGGCTTACTATATTTGGAATGTGCTTCACTTTGGCCAAGACCCTTAAACTAAGCATTTGCGTGACGTGGAAGAAGGTGGTGGCTATTAATTACTATTAGCTCGACTTTTATTGTACCTTCTTTAATTTGTTGACTAGTAATTGATTATTAAAGGACGATGTTTTGCATTAAGATCAAGCAAATGTTTACTACACATCATGCATTAGATTAGTTGCGTATGTTAGTTAAGACTTACTTCTATGTAATGTTGTTGATGAATTTTTGCCTATTCATTTTAAGCTTTTGGGTTAAGTCATTTTTCTTTTGTTCGATTTTTCCATGTGCAAGTGCAAGTGCAAGTACTTTTTGTATAATTTTATAATTTCTATTTGGTAAATGCTCGTTTATCCCTTATATTTTGATTAAAGTGTCAGATTAATTCTTATATTTAAAAAAAAATACATCAAAACAATCATGTAGTTAAGTATATTATATTTTTACCCTTTTTTTAACAATGATACCATTCCAATAACATTCTTGATATTAATTAATTTATCTTTAATTAACAAATTAACCATTAATTATTTATTAGCAAATTAACTTATAAACATCAGTGTGAAAGCACTAATATTTTTTTGTACATGTGCTATAATCTTACTACTAATAACTATTTATAAATAAATTAATATTAGCCAACTAATTATAGAAATATTTAATATCCTTACAACAAAATTACGAATAACTAGTTTATAAAAAATTAATTTACTAAATTAATCCTAAAAGTAAAATAATTATGTAAAAGTTTGTATAAATTTTTATGTTATTTTTAAGGTTAATTTGATAAATTATCATTTTTTTTCTTTTTATTAATATCCGTAAAAATATTATTGCAAATGTATTATTATAAAATGAAAGAAAAAGTAAGGGTATGAATGTAACATGTTTTACATGAGAAATTTTTTAAAGTTTTTTTTAAAGACTAAATAGATACTTAACTCAAAATATAGGGTCTAAACGAACATTTACCCTTTCAATTTCAATTTCTCAACTCACTTTTAATCTCTCGTCCTCATATCTATGTAGGAGCACTTGTCTCAATCTATATTTCACATGATATAGCCTAATCTACATTTTACACAACAACAACAACAACAACGACAATAATAATAAGACCTATTTTAAATATTATCGTGGGCCCTTGTAAATCACTGACTCGAGATATTGTTAAAGGAATTTTTTTTTCATAATACTTTCTCCAAAAATTATAGTTAAGGACTCAAGTTGATTGAGCTGCCGAGTCCACACTCCACACAACAAATGAAAGATTTTTTTTTTAAATTTAAAACCACCCAAGGGTGGGGGGTTAGGCGGGACCCCCTTACCTGTAGATTAATAAAAGAATAATAGAAAATGCATATAGAGGGGGGACATAGACCAAAACCTCTAAGTATGAAAAGCAGCAACAACCAACAAATTGTCATCAAAATGCAGAAAGAACTAAAGGAAAAAAAACTAATGCATTCACCCATAAGTTTTTTTACGATATTTGCTACCAGTAGTTAACTTGAAACCTTTCTTAGACCCCGATGAATGTGGTCCAGCAACACTAAAATCATGATCCAAACCAAGCCCCCCACTACCCTCGGGCATGCAAAATAATCATTCGCTACTAAATCTCTAGAGCTAAACCCCTCATCAGAAGGAATATCTATAAAATGAGAGTTAAACCCGACATTCATGGTGTGAATATCAACAGTATCTCGGAAAAAAGTAGAACCAGCAGAAATCCTCCGAGCTCCCCGTTTAGGATCAGAAAATCCCTAACATCTCGCCGACTGGGATCCAGTAAACCTGGAGCATCATATTTGACCTGAAGCAGAGCCATCGTCTGCATTTACCTCGCCAACAGCCTCATCATCTGCATCATCGACATCAACCCTAACAACCGGAACATGAGGCACATCTAAACAAACATCCATACTCCCATCAGGCCTCGGAGGACAAACATCCTCATCTACAGGTTGAGGAATTATACCAGAAACAGGCTCCGAGGGCCGACTATCAAAAACCACAACGTATTGAATGACAGGACCTTTACTAGGCTGTACCTCCGCAGAGGACATATGAGCAACCCTTGGCTACACATCTGCTGGAAACACAGGCTTCTTGCCCTTGTCAGGAACATCACGCTGAACAGGATCCTTAGACTGTTGGTCCTTGCGAAGATCAGGATTAGACACAATACAAACCTCGGCAGAGTGTCCCAAGTGCTTACATGCAGAACAATAAGCAAGAACCTTCTCAAACACCACATCCTGCCAAAACCCAGAATCTCCCTCACCAATCCAAATACGAGGCAACAAAGGCCGCGGAACATCATATTCAACTAAAATCCTAGCAACCTATGGCCTATTAACCGAGGGCGTAGCGTGATCGACACGCAAAGGAGTACCAATAGCCGCACAATAGAAAATAATGCAGACTTGCAATGAATAAAATGAACAGGTAAATAAGGCAGACTTACCCAGACAGGCACAATGGGAGACTCCGCAGAGCACTGAAAATCCGTACTCCATTTGAAAATACGCATACCCCGGCCATTGACATACCACGTTTGGCGAACCCAAATACGCGAATAATCCTCCTCCATAGATAGCTTGATCAACACATGCCGGTTATCAAGCAAGGAAACTTGAGCAAACCCTTTCAACCCAAGAGAAACGAAGAACTTCCGAATAATATCCATGGCTCAGCCATATGTTGCACTTCCTCAGTAGAGAACAAAACAGCGAGCTCACCGCAATGCAATATAACCGGTTTAACGGGAACCGAGTTAGAATCTTGGCCTGTGACAGCATCTAGAAACGATTTTTGTGGCCT
This sequence comes from Clausena lansium, assembly GCA_030449835.1. Classification (NCBI taxonomy): domain Eukaryota; kingdom Viridiplantae; phylum Streptophyta; class Magnoliopsida; order Sapindales; family Rutaceae; genus Clausena; species Clausena lansium. Next base: position 6,576,798 of record JASUUF010000369.1, read on the forward strand.
AAGGGGAGCAGAGGGGTTGAGGATGGAGGCTAGTTTCCAGTAGATACAATTGCAGCCGACGGCTTGCTTGGTAAGGTTGAGGGGGCATGGTTTTGATTATAAAAGATTACTTGATCTACATTTTTCAGTTTTGAGTTTGAATATAATGGTAGAGATTTAGACCTTTGTATAAATTCATTTGATATGAAAATTTTAAAAAAAAATTCTGTACAATCAGTTTATGAACAATAATTTGTACATAAAAGTTTATATCCCTAGTGTTAGACCAATTTAAAAAAAAAATCTTTGGTTGTCATTGAAGTAATCACACAAACATTGAAGATTTAAATAATTGTAAACAACCTAAAACTATGTAAATTTTTTATTTGATTAATTTTTAGTTCTAACACTATTTATGAGTATTATAAAATCGGTTCACTTGTATAATTGTGCACTACACAATTGGTTAAGTTGACAACTCCTATTATTACAAAAAGGATGGTAATATTGCTACCCCTCAAATTGTGTAAACCCACCTCTTTAAAAAATAATTATAAAAAACTCACATTATTTTTAATAATTTCTAATAAAAATAAATTTAAATAGTTAATCAATTAAATCCTCATTAATTATTTAAACTTTGGGCACAAGAACATGTTTTGAATAATTTAGTTATTTTATGTTCTAAGGGTAAAATAATCAAATTAAAATTATGTTAAAGCAACATTAGGGATTAACAATGGCCAAGAGACCAGTGTAAAGAGATTAAGAAATGGCTCTAATTAATTAATTGTTTAAATTTTTTCTTTATTTTAAATTTTTAAAAAATAACGAGAATTTTTTAAATGGAATAGATTTACAAAAATTGTAGGCTATTCTATATGGTGTGTAGATTCTCTAATTCCTCCAAAACTGTTGTAAGGTTCATGTTTTTGATTTGCACCACTGACCCATCTCTAAACTAATTGATAAAAATCCAAATTGTCACATGCCTCGACATATAAACAAGCGCATCAAATTTCCACAATAATCACCTTTTGACCCTTGTTAACACTTAACAGTCACGCTTAGACATGGCAAAATCCTCTATGGGTGTGGGGCTCCATGAACCCCACTCCAAATAGGGAGAAATTTGAATAAATTTTAAGAAATTAGAAAAAATAATCCTCAAATTCTTAATGAGGTAGGGTTTGGTTTTGTACTCCCCACCCCACCCCTATTCAAACCTTAAATCCTATTTTATGTAAATATTTTTTAATTTTTATTTAATAATTTTTGTTTTATCAATTACAATGTTGGTTAATAAATTTTCTTTTTATTTTTACTTAACGTAAATAGACTATAACTAAAAGAAAAACCCATAATATAATTTTTATTCAATCCCAAAATATTATTATGTTTCATTTTCTCTCTTACGGTGCCACTCTCTTTAAATATTTTACAATTTTGATATCATTTCAAGATATTATTTCGAACTTTGGAGATTTTTTAAATAATTTAAATACTTTAAGATATAGTGATAATTTTATTTAAGTTTATAATTTTTAATTTACTGAAATTAAACATTTATACTTATTATAAAATAAGTAAATGGGGAATGGAGAATGAAGTGGGGATGAGGAAATCATTCCCCACATGAGAATTCCCCATCCTTACTCCATTAAATTTATTAAGGAATAGGGTAGGGCGTGAGGGCGAAATTTTTAATGGAATAGGGAATGGGGTGGGGTGGGGGTGGCCATTGCCATCCCTAGTCACACTCACCTGCATTGATCTAATGATCTTAACATATACAGACGACAGATCGGTTTTATTATGAGTTTGGATGCAACTTGCAAGTCATTTTTATCAAAATGGCGAGTCGTTTACAGCTAACAATACCAAACGTCATGACGCCCAGTATCAATTCATTGTTTGAACAATTTTCTCTGATTAAAAAATTTTGCTACCAAAAGCATAAATGGCAACATTTAGGAGAAATTTGATGCGTTTCTTCGGTCTGGCACTTTGATTTCAAAACCTTATAGAATTTAGTATCAAAATAAAATAATGCATTGAAGTTGAGTTTATAAATGTAGTTTGAAAATATGGAGCTATGACTATGAAGCTTGTGAAAAAAATTATAATTTAACGATACATTATTCTATATCATATTACTCACTAATCACTATACAAAGATGCCAAAAATGTATCTCCCATTTGTTTCATTCCCCTTTTGGGTAATGCTTAGAGAAGTTCTAAACCCTTAAATAAGGTAAGTAAAAGGAATACTACATCCCCAAAATTGATATTCTAACAACTTGTAAAGTTTTTGAGTTGAAATCTAGGAACATGCATTGAAAGCTGTGTAATAGATGGAAAAACACTACATTGTGTATGCAAAACATAGCTACATACATGAACAAATGCATGAATTTATGGACTGCCAAATAACGATAATCCGGGGTAAGTAAAACATAAACTTAACAATAAACAACTCCTTTCAGAAAATCAATCTTGCTAACCTGACATAACCCAATCAAACGGTCATGAGCAGATCACTTATTCCCGTGAAGATCACGATCTAAACTCTCAGTACTGTATCTTGCAAGTTGCATATGTGCAATAGCAGAATATGGGTCATCAAAGATGAGAAAGTTGATGCTGTTGAATCTCATTCAAAAGAGAAGTGGTGGAAATAAAACCATTTTCTATATCTCTACTGACTTGCACTGACACAGAAGGTAGCATCGTATATGAGAATAAAATCAGGCTCACAGTAGAGCTTAAGGTAATTTCCCATGACCAAGAATTGTGTGTGTACAACCAAAATTGATTTTTGAAAGACAGACAAATCAAAGAAAATGAAGATATGTTAAATGCATAAAACTAGAAATTTATAGTCCGAGTACTATAAATGAATCAACCTTCCAATTTTGTCCATCCTATAGAGTTGTGAGAGAAACTGGTGAAAGAAATTGTAGAAACCGTGTAGCTTCTTAAGTTATTAACAACTACAGTTCATCGTGTCTTGTAACCTCATCTGTCCAAAGGAAACACAATGAAATATGTTAGTGTGATAATTTCAACCTACTGACAGGCATTGCAATGGGATTGAAAAAAAAAAAGACGAGAAAATAGTTTTGCTGACATATAAGTTTGGAAGTAGTGGCCATGGTTTCTGTTTTGGTTCCCCACTTTGTAACAAGTTCATCTTGAATTAAATTTCTAATTAAGAGAGTTTATTTTCTTATAATTCTTCCTATTCTTTTAAGAAGATATTCGTGAGAAAAGTTACAGTTAATGCACATGGGTTAGGGGTTAAATTTTGCAAGCATATATCTAGACCTCATCAATGATAGTGTCACCTTTATTTGTATACATAGGCTAAAGGTCACAAAATAAAGGTACCACAATCATCGTTTCTTTCGTAAATTATTGGACTGAACAAATTTTGCATATATTTAATTTGCAATATCAACTGAAAAGAGAATAGGGTTTAACCTGAAGACATCTCTTTAAAGAAAAATGACATCTCTCTTTGGGCAGATTCAGGAGAGTCAGAACCATGAACACAATTCTTTTCTGAATCCAGGCCGCACATTGCCCTAATGCTGGAAATATTCAAGGGAAAACGGAAAAGAAATCACCAATAAAGAAATTTGAAAAAAAAAATATATATTCTACAGTGACAAAGGTGAGTCAATCTCACAAACTGTATATATAAGAACCAAGCACAAATTTATCAAAATGGGTGCACGTATAACCTGTGTGGATGAGAAACTTTAGCCTTGCGTGCATCAGTTGGTCCAATCAAAGCACGCCAGTCAGTAATAGCATTTTCCTTCTCCAAAACCATAGCTAAAACTGGACCACTGATAAAACAAAGTCAAGAGAGAGAGAAAAGCACTAGATACATAGCATTACAATGATGAACGATGACAGCAAAGACTTTATGATTTAATGTTCAGTCAGAACATTAAATCATCGAGTCATTTGTTTCATTTGTTTTCACGCAAGGAAAACCAGAATACTTGTGTTCATATTAATAGATGAAAAATATAAATAAGCAATTTGGAATTCACAAAAAAAATCCAGGGCCATTTTCAAAAATTCTCTTATCCAATATAATCCAAACTTAAACATTTAGGAAATCATTAGGCATAATAACTACAACCGAGTCAAACATACCTCGTCATGTACTTGATAAGACTAGAAAAGAAGCTCCTTGAAGAGTGCTCCGCGTAAAATGTTGTAGCCCCATCCTCATCAAGTTGAACCACTCTTTCCCTCAAAATACTGAAACCAGACCCCAGAATCACCTTTTTGATTTCATCAGTGTAGTTACCAGACAATCCATCAGGCTTTATCATGGCTAGTGTTTTCTCTTTTTCCACACTTCCATTGCTAAAAGACCTACATTGATCGAAACACTTAAGAGTTAAGACCATTGATTACAAAACTACAAAAATGCTTCCTAGAACTGAAATATCAAATCCCCACATAGATAAAGAGTCTGGTTATCAAATCCAAATCTGTGTTCATGCTAAACATCGTGATCATACATTACTATGACATCAAATGAACCCATACAATTGAGTAATTTAGAAAATTTATTCACCATTTCTACAGTTCCAACTGGTAAACCTAATCATGCCAATCAAATATAGTCCATCAATTTCACTTCCAAACATCACAAATTACATCAAAATATAAACTGAAAGACTGAAGCACGCTTAAGTCACTAAACTCACGCATTATTCTCAGGTACCCAGATGATGAAATCATGAAAAATTCAAACTTTAAGCAGTTTCTTTCTCATTTTCCTGCATATTCTCACCAACCAAACAAAACTTATGAAATTACCTGGTGGAAGAAGAGATGCAGACCAAAATGAAGAACCCAACAACACGAAGAATCATTTCAAAAGCTCTTCAAACTGTTGAAAACTTTATACAGAACTACAGAAGCAATGAAGAAATAAATAAATATGAAAAACAAATTTTGAAGAACTATGCCGTCAGCGCCGAAGAGAGAATGCTGACTGCTTAGGGGGTAATATGTATAATATTGAAAAAAATTTGGGCTTATGTGTCAATTTAACAGTTATGTGGACTAAATTGTATTTATATCAAACTTTAAGTTCAAGGGGAAATGCAATTACCCTTTAAATGGTTAGACACGTGATTCGCGTCGTGTCGTAGAGTTTTATTATGTGCGAACGACTTGTGGATTTTGGTTTGGGAAAAAAAACATAATTTTTTCCCCGGAAATGACAAGTCGTCCTCGTCATCTTTATATGAGAATGTAGAACAAATTTTTTATTGAACAAAACATACTTGTCCTTGGCTCCAATATGAATGTATATCTCTGCCAGTATGGATTATGAGGAAAAGCCAAAATAACTAAGCAAGAAATAAGAAGGATTTAAATCCTTCATATATCCAAGCACTTACCATAGCATAAAAATCACTTCATAAGTAGTAGGATTTTCTACAGGCCAAGCATATGGGAAGAAATGTAAAGAATGAGAATTATATTGCTTATTGGAAGTATCAATCGGCCATAATAAACATTAGCAGCTACAATCTTGTAAGTTTCTTCCTCTAGACCAAATCTGTAACTTTCCTTGGGAGATTCATTTTCTGTGGTTTCCGTGATGAAGTAACCATGCATAGGGAGCCGCCAAACACACCAGCTACCCCTTGGTCCTAACATGTGGAATGAATGCACAAGGATGCTGTGCTCAGCTTGGAATACAATCACGAAGTTGAACGTACCAGAATCCCTAGGTTTGCTGATTGAATGCAGCAAGTTATCTTTGTGACCTTAAAGGAATAAAAAAAACAAGGGAAGTGAAGTTCATTACATAGCAGTAATGAGATAACTGTAACTTCAACTACCAAAATAGGGATGTGACTGATAGTTAGACATACTCTTCTCAAGTATTAGTTCATATTGTTGTAAAATTATTGCATGGATGAAAGCCAGCTGCAAGAACGAAAATAATGAGACCAAAAGCAAATAGAAAAGGGCATACCATATAATATGAGACAGACTGTGATTGGCCTAAGTAATCGTTTGGAATTCAGTAATTGGGTGGCATTCTGCAACTCAAACAAAGTTGTGCAAATAAAATGGAACTTATGATAGATGATCGATCTAAATTTAGTGAATCAGAGAATCAAAGTATGCAGATTAAACAAGCATTCTGCATAAACGAGAGAATCAGAAATGAAAACAGATTACACAGGGGTTAAGTTGTAAAATAGGCTACCCACATATTTTATAAGCTCTATGTTCGTGCCGAAATTTGGTTCATGTTTTCGTGCAAAGTAGAGACCAGACGCTAACGCCAACACTTAAATTTGTATTGGTGGGGCAGACAATTTTGTCCAGTAGCTTCCCACTTGTGCAGACACAGTCGACCGCGAACACTCCTCCAGAAAAACACCTGCGTTCACAAGGAACAATTAGGGGATGCTAGAAATTTTTCCAGCGTTAACAGTCTGATGCTCAAGTTAGTTCATTGGATTTACTGGAAAAACACGTATCAAGATATTGAGCCTTGATAACAACAAGTTTAATAGAAAAGGCTTTGCAAATGAAAAGAAGAAAAAACTCTCATCAGTGCTGTTTTATGAGAGAGGGAGTTTTGAGGTAGAGAAAGAAAGTGATACTTACCTGATTTGAACTTTTAATGAGCTTTTTTAGGTGTCAGAATCCTTAGCTCCTTAGACCGTGGGATAGCCGTTGAGAAGATAAGGCTCAAGGCCTAATTTTTCGGAGGGAATCCGCGGGCTTACTCTAACCAAGTCAAGCCTTTGAGTTGGCTCGGTCTGAGCATCTCCTCGCAAAAGCCCTGCCGGAGTTTCTCACTCGAGAAGTTGTTTGCTCGCATCTTCATAGCTTGGGAAAACCTCCTTACGGGTACACGTTGGTTTTACTTCGACGACACTTCCTGCTACTTTGTCTTATTTAATATCGAGGGGAGTACGATTGGGTGTTCCTCTATCTCCCTCCTCTATAATGTTGATACATATAACATCTTTACCCATTCATAAGCACATTCCACTGAATCATATCCAACAAAGGCATTTCCTCAAACAACTTCCGTGCATCACTCAAATATTTACACTCACTGTACAATATCAAAACCCCAGTTTGCGAATGATTATCCCACAGAAAATCTGCAGTTTTTTAAAACTCCCAATTATGAATGGGCTTCAGATGCTTCATGTTGCGGCGTCTCCATGCTTGGGCATTAAAGTTGGACGCTTAACTCATGTCTGTATGTGTAAAATTGTAACTGAAGAAGAAGGATTTAGAGGTCGTTGGTTTTGGCGCCAACTGAAGATGGTGGTTGACATTTCACAAAGTTGTTGTCTCGAGAGGTTGTCGTTCGCTTCTTCAAATATATGACGACATGACGTCTGTACATTAATAAATTTAGAGGACGTCTCGCACAATTTTTACTCTTTAGAGTAAAATTCGTACGCTTGTCGTTTTCTTCTTGACACTTGTAGACAATTTGTCGTTCCAGGACTTTATATATCAGATGACATGTTGTTTATTGGTATACGATTTGTCGTCTATGTGATGTGAAACTACAAATTGAAGTTGGTGTTGGACGCCTTCATTTCTGTTATAACAATCACTTAAAAACAATGAACAAAATTTGTTTAAGAAATACAGAATCCATTCATCCAAGCAAAGGAAATTATATCAGACAAGTTGCTTAGCACAAAGCAATGGATCCGGCAATGGCAGTTCTGCCAAAAACATTATTTATTTGAACACAACGCATACATACAGGATTGTACAAACTTTAGTTAGCTCTTTACTTAGATTACAAGCATTCACAAAGCTCGAAACAGCAATTGAAGCACTCAAAGCAAGCAAGGGCAGTGCAAATTTGTGCTAGCACAATTGAGCACTGGTTATTCATAGATGAACAAGTCTGAATGAAGCACCTGCAACAGATGCGATCAAGCAGCCTGCTGCAACAGTTGGAAGCAGCATTTACCAACATTTCTGTGGCATCTGATGGCTTTGTTTCCTCGGTTCCTGGAGGAATATTCTCAGCTGTTGCTTTTAAGTTCCCAAACCCAACACCTAGACTTCCGAGGAGAATGTACTTTTGGCTTGTTGAGTCCACCCTCTTTAGTAGGTCAACTTTGTTCAATAACTGGTTTTGATGAATTTTGAAGAACAGGTGAATAAATAGTACAAGCGGAACAAACAATTTTACCGTCAATTAAGAGTGCTCACAAATACTTAAGAGCAATGGAGAGATTTACCTTTGAATTCCAATTTTAATCTGAAGATTTTGCACAAACTCTATACATTTAAAAGATTGAAAAGAAAACATCTCAACATATAGTATATACGAGGAAATATTGCATGAGCCAAAATGTAAATGAGCAGTCCTTCAAGGTCTGTCAATTACGATATGCCATATATCATATATGAAAAAATTCCTAAGAAATAAATTTGAGAGTAGGAATATAAGAGTATCAGCCAGTCACCGACATGAATCTAAACTGTAAAATCATGGCCATAATTAACAAAGAATGTAACTTGCAACATTTCCACAAAATCATAGCAGAAATCATGCATACCTCCTTTAAAAAGAGTGGCTCAGATGCTTTACTGCCACTTGGAAGTAAAATCATGCATGTATACTCAGATGGAACCCCAGTTTGTATGCTCATTTTTGCAACCTACACAAAAGCGTCAATTGTTTTAGAAGTTATAATTAATATAGAACGTTACCTTTCAACACTAACATTATTTAGCATTTAGAAGGGAGTAACGCAGTTAAAGCAGTCAAACTGGTTCAGCTATGTTCAGTTATCATGTTTAACCGGGCGTAAGTAGCATACCTTCTCTTCAAGCTCTTTACTTTCTGAGAACCATGCTTGAGCAGTGAGTATTTCTATTTGTCTCCTAGCAAGAAGCTGCAGAGAAACATATTAATCAGAGAAGAAAATGTACATCGCCTAAATTTCAAGCAATAGTAAGTTTTGGGACATTACTCTATCAAGCGGTATATCTTTGGCCTTCTGTGCTTTCAAGTCTATGATGAAATTGCTCATATCTGCCATTGTGCCACTAACTTGAACAGAGTCGCCGAAGTTTCCACTGTATCTGCCTGATACAATCAATGGACATTCCAAACAGAAGTCTGGAATATGAGATGGAAATAGCTGCAAGGAACGTAGAGAGTACAACTTGTCAGAGATGGAAGCAGAGAGATTAAGCCAGACAAATCCTATGTACTGAGTGAACGACTACACAATAATTTATCCTAAGGTACAGGTAATTCATTTTCAATGTAGATGAATGTGGAAAATCTTTTCTCTCAGGACCAGTATACCTCAAGTGAATTGAGATGTTTGCTAGTCTTCAAGGTCATGTTCGTTAAAAACACAGATGAAGCAGCTGTGAATAATCTTCGTATTCGATAGTCAACAGAACCTAGCCAAATCAAAGCAACACAGTTGTTAAAATGTGAGAGAGTTGGTCACTTGCTGTTAAATAGCAGATGCTATCAGAATTTTTTACAAATGAAGCATCATCTTGGACCAGGAGGAAATGAGGGGCGAATGTACCCAAAAAAAAAAATAAGGAACTTACCTGGATCATAGGCACTATCATAGTAACCCCTCCCAATCTGTGCTAGCATTTGCAAGAAGTAGTGATTGCAATATAAACCTGAGAATTATTTCCAATTTTCCACACAGTAAATGAATGGAACTAGTTTTAGTAGTTTCAACAATTCAAGATTGCATAACATAATCAGATTTAGACATGTTCAGATATGCGAGAGTCTCTTGAACCACAGTAGTTCTGACTTTGCTGATCAACATTAAAACCATAAAGAATTCTTAAAAACCAGAAAGTCAAATTTCAACACCAAAACCTTACCGACGCCAAAAGTGCATATGCGAGGAGAAATTGATCTTGTACTTGTGAGATAGCTTTTAATTTCATTGCAAATCCCTCTTTCATCTCCCACAGTGCCATCAGTAATTAGGAAAATCAGGGGAATCGATTCACTAGTGTCAGACAACAACTTTATTGCCTAAACAGATCAAAAAATGAAATCTTCAGCATTGCAGACAAAAAAAAAAGTATTATATATTTCAGAAATAAGAGAAGTAAAAGGGATAATGTCAATAATGCAACAGTAATGACATTAGTGATTCTGTTCTGCAAAATCCACAAACCTGTTTAAGGGGAAGCAAAATGTTTGTTCCACCTCCTGCAACTAAACTACTAAGCCATTGAGTAGCATTTGTGATGGTTCCCTGAGAAGCCAGCTTCATTGATGATGAGAATAAGCGAGTCTCCCCATTGAAAGCAATAATGTTAAAGGAATCCTGAGGATTGAGCTTAGAAAGAGATGCAGATAGTGCATTTTTAGTCTGATCAAGAAGAACCCCTTGCATGCTTCCACTTACATCGACTAGAAATACGACATCCTTCCTGAAAACCTATCAGATGCAACAAATTAATGAATTAACTCTATCCAAAAGAAAAAAAAAATTGATGAATTAACTTTAAAATGCATTTATCAAAGACTAGTTTCTACATTTTTTCATCAAAAACATCAAACTTAAAAAGGAACATTTTTCGAGATATTGCAACATGAACAAGAATCTACTCCCATAAGAAGTCATATGCCAGAATCACAACAAACCTTCCTACTCTGGATCTTTCCAGGGAAGAGATAGAGGCAGAATATTTGTCTTTGATCAAAATCATGCAAAGTTGGAGATTGCAACAGAACACCACCAAATAAATCAGTTGAAGCAACCTGTATGTAAACACAGAACTCAAACAGGATTACTTGATTGTCCCTCCATATCTGGACCAAAATTAATATCTTTTACATTGATGATCATGCGTTACAACATAAATCTCTTTTGAAATGGAAAAATTATTAGTCAAAGGACTTACAGTGTACGAAAATTTGAAGTCAGAATTGGACCATCTTTTCACTTCTGCTTCATATGAGAAACTTAATTTTCCTACCTCGTGACTTAACTCCTGGAAAATCACAATAATCATATGAAATCCAATGCATAATGAAGCTGACTGGAAACCATGAGTTGCGAAAATGACCATACCTTTAAAGGATGGCTAGAACATTTGCCAACAATTTGTTCACTAACACCGGAGTTAACATTCAAAATTATCTTTTCACTCTTAGGAATCTTCCTCCCCACTGGAACAACATACGCTGGAAAAGTAAAAGGTGCGCTGAGGCAGAATTGACCCTCTTCATATGTCAATTTCTGAGACCAATTGACCTTAATTGATAGAGTGGAACCTCCATCAACCTAATTAAATCCCCGCACATCAACATAAGTAACACCTTATTAATTCAAAAACTAAAATACTACTGCTATGTGAGCAATTACCTGTGGAATTTTCAAAGTATATATTTGGCCTTTCAAATAGCGACCATCGCCTTTACTTTTGCCTACATTTTCTTTGTATTCTGCATCATCTATTGAAACCAACTTGCTCTGATATGATCTCCCACCAATCTCAACCTCAACACCTAGAAGTGAACCCTGTTAGCCAAATCATTTTTTCGTTTTTAACATCTCCCAAAAAGAAACTTAAAAGAAATTAAATATAAAAATCCATCGATCATAATTAATTAAAGTACCTGCTCTCCAAGAGGAACTGCAATTCTGCAATCACACTGCCTGCCGGCCATGATACAATGAACACGCCATGATCCATTGAAGGCCACGAAGGCAGTGTCCAAACAGCAATCAACTTCCATTTCAACTCCATGCATATGCAGGGGAATCAACGCTGGCGGCTGGCATTTGCCATGCACGTACGGCTGGTAGCTCGGCACGTCGGGATTGTCCACAATCTGCGGATCACCCACCACCGCACACACCATCACCGCCTCCGGCAAGTAACTCTCCGGCTGCCTCGTCATCCCCGGCGGTACCACCACTCGTCCTGAACCACCCAGTTCTTTTCCATAGTATATCCTCTTCGAAAGACTCAGTCCATAGTCTACACAGCTCTCGAACTCACTTGCCATCTAGCCGGGTAAAGCTTCCGGCAACTGGAATAGCAAGTTAGACTAGCCGGGTCAGCGTTTCAAATGAAGTTTAACGTGGAAAGAAGAAGATCGACCACACTTAACATATTAATACACGAATAATATATGTATGTAATTATCAATTAATAACTATATTGTGTCAAAGTTTTTGTTGAGAAAAAAGATAAACAAAGAGAAGACAAAATGAGTAAACAGGCATAAATCATGAATATGTTTCATGATAAAATTAAATATGTAAGGGATAGAGAGAGTCGTTGGCCGGTGAAGACGTTAATAATTAATTTTGTCATAATATGAAAAATAAATTTCTTTTTTCTGAATGTTAAATAATTCTAAAAGGCTCATTATCGAACAACTCGATTACACGAATCGACAAGAATCTCAGTTGGCCATTAATAATTCTACAAATCTCGGTTGTGCTGTGGGTGAGGTAATCTTGCTTTTCTTCATCGACACTGTTATACTTATAATGGTAACATGATTATTTAAAAAAGAGTATTACACGATTTGAATTTTTGTTTTAAAGGGAACTAATTTGGTTTTATTGTAACGCAATTGCAATGTTTGAGCCAGTAGCTTAGATTAGTTCTCACTATAGAGAATTTCAAATGTTTGGATAAAATATTTTAGTCCATTTTGGATCATCCTCTTTAGAGTAAAATTTACTTTCATTTAAAACCAAACAATGATCTAATCTTTCGGATTTATTCATTTTAGTGTCGAATAATTCTTAAGCGATATTGATAGTGTATAATTTTTTTTTTTTTTTTTTTACTCAAATCAATGCATTGATATATATACATATTTTTTAATTTTAAAAAGCTTAAATGGCTTTCTAACAGACAACGACCCTACTAATCAACGTATGAGATATTGCTTTAGTGAAAATATTAATTAATAATTGAAAAGCAAGCAGTTTCGGAGTGGAGCAGCAGAATGCAGTGGAAAATCAACAGTGAAAGACCAGGCAGCCAATAAGAGATTGCCGCGTGGCGCAAGTGAGATGACTGAGCAGATGAAGTACTTTTTCGAGTGCAGCTCTCGTGCGGTGAAATGGAGAATTGTTTTCCGAGTCCATCCATAAAATCTTGCCACGTCAATGAATCTTTGATCGCACGCGGATTGTACGCCGCAATCATGTTTTGCATCAGCCAAAATTTGATTTGACTTCGGTTTTTGATTATATAAAAGCAAAATAAAATATATTTTAAAATTCGAGATTAACTTCAAAAATATAAAAATAAACTATATTTCAAATGTAGTATTATTATTGGTCGATGTCATGGTAATCCGATGGGAGCATGTACACTTGAGTATCACCCCAGTAAAGCAAGTTGACCCCATTGATTTAACTAGCATAATTTAACATTTTTGCAGACAGTAACCAGCTAATCACTGTCTGCCACGCTTTGAGTAATTAATCGTAAGAAACAAATAACTGCAAAAATAAATCTACGATACAGTATACTCAGGACCATCATTAGCGGTCCCCCTTGATGATCATGATATCTACCGAACAAGCGAGTGGCCAAAACCTGACAAAAACCTTGGTCATGGACCCACAGCAATATCTACCCTTGATCTAACTTGGGATTCTTTGATGGAGGACAGACATGAATAGAAATTGTGCAACCTGTTACTTTGTTCGGGCTTGACTTTTTGTTCTCGTTTAGGGTTTTTATTATTATTTATTTTTTACACTGATATACTGCGATCAAATATACATTTATTAAAATAAAAAATTATATTAATTATATGAGATACTGTTTATATTTTTAATCATCATTAATATTCAAAAAGTGCATAATTTACTGATAAAAAAGAGAATTAAAACTTCAGTTCTAACCACTCGTCTGCAAGCGCAATTGTTTAGGGTTACCCTTAAATTGTAAGGCATGGGTCGTAATGTGTGTTGTTCCACATCTGACAAGTGTTTTTTTGGTTTCTATGAATCAACGTTAACAATGTGAACATTTAATTAAAGTTTGGTCCACAGATCTTCCGTCAATTATTGTAGCGAAAAGCTGTTGTGCTCGAAAATAATGCCCAAAATTGTGTCCAATCTGTGCTTTGCTTGGCACAAACAATTTTTGACACTATGTTTGAACATTGTGGCACTGCTGATTATTGTACTTGATTTTTTTTTAAAAGGCACTGAATAAGTAATTTTTTTAAAAAAAAGTGCTAGTAAATTTTTTTTCAAAAAAGTGCTAGTAGATTGTTTTTTTTTAAGTTTAGAGGGACTTATTTTTTATTTAATAGTACGTAGTAAAAATATGCATAAAAATACTTTTAATTATGTAGAAGTGTTGAGAGTGCTCCGACATCAACACTCATTGTGAGATATAGAATACTTAAAAAGTACTTCGAACGAGTATCTTTTAAATTTTATACATGAAATAAATAAAAAAAATGGGATCAATCACATTTATCATTCTCTAAATTTATAATCCTCTTAGAGAATGATAAATTTGAATAAAATGATCAAAGAATATTCTAAACTTTAGATAATATAAAGAGATGATGAAAGGAATCCCAAGTAAAGCCAAGAAGTAAATTTAGATTAGCTTACTATAATTGGCAAATAATATGCTTACCTTGGAATTTAGACAAGCACAAGGTACACGAAAGTTTTGATAAGAAAGGGATAAAACTTGAAAAAAATAAAATAAAATAAAAAAACAATTTAATAATGTTAGTATGTCTATGTCTATATCGAGAGAGAGAGAGAGAGAGAGATCAAGTGAGAGCTTGATGAGCAACGCTTCAAGTGACAGTTTCTTACTGAGTTAGATGTGTAATAAAACTCTTTGCTCGTCTAATGAAAGTGAGTGATGACACCCACCTGATCAGACCCTTATAATATATAAATGAAAAATACAAGAGCTGTCTATAATTGTGTGCAAGTCAAAATGAAAGGAAGGCAGTACAACTTAATTGAGGCCAAACACGTCGATAAATAAATAAATGTTCATAAACAATGTATGATAAGACGTCAAGCAACTTGATGATGAGACACTAGCAATTAGGTGTCTCATTGCAAGAGCAATTTGTAATTGAGCTCCTAAAACTAAAACTGAAAGTCTTATTATGAAGTTTTAAAAAATTTGAAAGGGATTTTTTAATAAGAGGAAAGGCTAAATCCAAATGTGAAAGAGTGAAAATTGTACTGAAAATGCAATTTTTTTTTATTACCGGATTGGTTCTTGAATCTTGGCAAAAGCGAAGCTTTTTGGGGGCAAAGATGGGCCAAATTCCAGCCAAAATTTAGCAAAATATTTTTTTTTTTGGGTTTATCTTTTTGATGTTATTAACCACTTAAATATATATCATAATATGAGGGGTGATTATGTTGATAGATAGTTTTTGTCATGTTAATATGAATAGGATTAAGGGTTAAATGAGACCATATATATCATAATATGAGGGGTGATTATGTTGATAGATAGTTTTTGTCATGTTAATATGAATAGGATTAAGGGTTAAATGAGACCAAACATATTGATAAAAACTAAGTGTTCACAAACATTGTCATGATAAGTCATCAAACAACTCGGTGATTAAACTCTAATAATTAGATGTCTCATTACAACATCAATCTATAATTGTGTTGCTAAAATTTAAGGTCTTTTAAGAAAAGAGAAGTCTTTATGTGATGTGTTTTTCCAATCGAACGTGGCAATGTTTTTAAATATTTTTTTCTCCCATTTTGTTAGTGGTATGTTTCAATACAATACAATACAATACAATACATACGTACTACAAGTGTTAAAAAAAATAGTGACATCATGCGCTCGTCCTTTCCCTTGTGAACTTGGGCTCTTTATTTGTGGGCTCATTTAGTACTTATTTTTGGGTCCATAGCACTCACCACATTTTAGCCCAATACCCAGTGCAAATTCCTGGGATCCTCCGGTTTTCGTTTTCGGCTTGGTCATATTCCGTATATATCGCCGTGCGAAGTAAGAATTGATCCAATTAGTGGAACTGCGTGAAGAAGAAAACTGAAAGAGAGGAATCACAGTAGCGATTGCGAATAATCAACAATGAGTAGAGGAAGTGGAGGAGGATACGATCGCCATATTACAATTTTTTCGCCTGAAGGTCGTCTCTTTCAAGTGGGTATGTTCAACGTATCTTCAATCTCCTTTGATTTATTCAATATCTTGCTATATTATCTAAAAAACTTACATCTTTTGGAGGAATAGGGTTCTGTTTATGTGATTTAATCTGCTATTGTTTGAGGAATCAAAAGTTTAAAGCTTTAGAACTCAATTTGTTTATTCAAGTAATATTAAGCTCACTTGTCTACAGTTATACATATATATGTATATCGAAAGTGAATCTTTTGGATTATTTGGTTGAATTATAGTTCTTGGTATGTGCTATTGGTTGATTTTAGTTTCAATAAGTGTGGGGAATCAGAAGTTAAGACTTTATAATTTGGAGTTGATGATTCAAGTACTTTTTAGCTCAGTTGTGTTGAACAATGTAGTCTACCTCATTATGAGGATTTGAGTTGACCTGTTGTTGGTTTCTGAGAAAATTAGAGGAAAGCAAGATAAATATGTTTTTGGTTCTCATTTTATCATGGAAATCATTAGACATTTACCGGAGTTGAATGGTACGAACTGAGGATTGTTCCTCTTTTGTTTGGTGGAACCTATTGTGAAAAGTTAAAGATAATTAAAATTCATTAGGCTGATTGATTAGCCTGTGACCTCTCTGTTCTTGAATTATTTGAGTAAAACTTATTCCCCCTTTTATTCACTAGGTGCTTGGAATAAATAGCCAAAGATTACAACATTCAAGAGCTGAAAAATAGCTAAAGAGTTGCCACTAACCTTCTGCAACTTCTACTCCTACGATAAAATAGCAACAGTTTGCATTAGACTTGGACTACATGATATCCACTAACGGCAGCCAATTATCTAAAAAAAAAACAATAAGACCATATGCATATTCGTGCCCCTAACATTGAAGTTCTGGGTATGTGATATCATCTAGTTTCTGATTTATTAGTTGATACTAGTATATGTAATTTTAATAGCAATCAATGTTGAAAGCTTTAGAACTCATTTTCATGATTTAAGTTTCTGTAGCTGTTTGCATCTTGTTATAGTGAAAGCATGAGTTCTGGTTTTTAGAAACTATTTTGGGATTTAAGTTGACCTGCTGTTGGGTTGCTGAGAATTGGTGAGAAGAGAGGAAAATATGATCTTATTAATTGTATTCATCGGACCACATCAGTTGTAATTAACCATGTCTTCTGCCATGTGTATCAGTCAGACTTCTTGGTGATAACTACTTGATAGAAGCAACTGACACAGATTAGCTGGTCACGTCACTTTATGTAGTATGTACATTTCCCAGCTAATAGACGGAGTGCTAGGTCTATGATGTAGCCTTTCAAGAGTCGTACTTACATGCTGGACTGGTCATGATCGACCATAATCTAATGATGTTTTGAATTATTTGAATAGAGTATGCTTTCAAAGCTGTTAAGGCTGCTGGGGTTACCTCTATCGGTGTTCGAGGAAAGGATTCAGTTTGTGTTGTGACTCAGAAGAAGGTCCCGGTGAGTATTATTGACATTGTAATTGATCCTTGTTTTGCTTACTGGTTGAAACATTTACGAGTTTTGTATTTTTAAAATTAATGCAGGACAAGCTTTTGGATCATACAAGTGTCACACACCTTTTCCCCATCACAAAGTACCTTGGATTGCTGGCAACTGGAATGACAGGTTTCTTTTTTGTGCTATTTAGCTTGAGGATATGAAAGTTATATGAAAATATGTGGCCAAAAACATCTAGATAAGACTCAGAGAGTTCAAGGCAAATTCAGTTGGGTCAGCCGTCTGACTAAATCCTTTTTTTATGGTATTAGTCCCACTTTAGTTGTGATAAAAGTTCGAATGATAGCATTGCATTCAGTAAATGACAGAATTAATGATAAAAAAAGATGCGAGTGTGTTTCGTTGACTATGGATATGAGAATCCTATAATCATATGAATGCTATATTACCTGTATCTTGAGCATGCTCAATGTGTTTTCATGTAAGAGAAATCAAGTAATTATTTTTAGAAACAAAGATTCATGTCAAAATAATCTAGGTTGTTTTAATAATTTCAAAAAAAAAAAAACTACATTATTTTAATGTGTAATACAATCACACAAAAGGATTCCTTTGTTTATTATTATTTTTTTCTCCAGAGTATTTTTTCAATCCTCATTGTTTTTGGTCCAGAGTTCCCATTTCCATCATTCTTTTTGGTTAAATATAAAAACTGTGCTTCTGTATAGATTTTGATAAAAAGATGTGGAGCTTAGATGTCTTTGACATGTCTTTTGCCAGCTGATGCGAGGACATTGGTTCAGCAGGCAAGAAATGAAGCCGCTGAGTTTCGCTTCAAATATGGATATGAAATGCCTGTGGATGTGTTAGCTAAATGGTATGTTTTTGTATCCTTTTAAATTGAATTCTAGTTCGCTTGTTTAGTATTCGATATTTTCTGCAAACTGTTGACTGAACATTGCCTTTTTTCCTTACACATTTTTTTTCATTTTTACTGCTTAAGCTTTGTTAAATGTTGCAATACTACTACTATCTCACGAACATTTATGTTAATTTCCTTTTATGTACAGGATTGCTGACAAATCACAAGTATATACTCAACATGCTTATATGAGACCACTTGGTGTAGGTATGTTTCTAATAGATATTTCTATTCCTTCAGAGTCGTGAAAGATGCTAATATTACATGATCATGCAACTATGTGCACTAGTATTGGTGTTTAGTTTTTTCTCCCTTTTTAAACCATTAATTTTTTTTGCCCTTGTTACTGATGTCATCCTTGCCCTGTTCTCTTATGCTTGCTTTTGAAGTTGCTATGGTTTTGGGTATTGACGAAGAATATGGACCTCGCCTCTTTAAGTGTGACCCTGCTGGCCATTTCTTTGGCCACAAGGTAGGTGGTTTTTTTTTTTTAAATTAAAATTCCATTTATGGCACCATTTGTTTGCTTAGTGCAATATGGATTTATAATGCAATTATTGTGTACACATATTGCACTGAATTCAAGTTTTCTTAGTTTCCTACATTTTACTATTTGTATAAATCTGTTAGGGTGAATTGATTTGTAATATGGTTTAGGCAACAAGTGCTGGATTGAAGGAGCAAGAGGCAATTAATTTCTTGGAGAAGAAAATGAAGAATGATCCTGCGTTTACCTTTCAAGAAACAGTGCAGGTAGATATTGCTTTCTTTTTGTAAGGATCATGTGTTTTTATCACTAATTGATGTGGTGTTACTTCTGGGGCATCTTCTTATATGCTTGTTTTTTTGTATTCTCTTTTGGTGACCAATTGTGTACCAACGATACTGGGGTTATGAATTGTTAATTTAGTTGTGTTACAGTCAATCAACAGGTTGATGTAAACATGACTTTCTTGCTTATAAAAGCAAGCATGTTGATGGGCTTTGGGGACGAACCCCCTTCAAATGATTTGCAAACTTGGTAAAACATGCTATCTCTTGATGATGATTAGACTCAATTTCCTTTTAGACCATGTTCTTCATGGGCCATGAGTCTCTGTTCATGATTGTTTTACATTGTGGCACTGGCATGTTTGTTTGTTATAGACGATTCTGTTTCTAGAGTCTGATATTCTTATTCGTCTTTCACATATAGACTGCAATTTCCACCCTGCAATCAGTTCTGCAAGAGGATTTTAAGGCCAGTGAGATTGAGGTATTGAAAATTCCCTTTTTTGACTTCAGTTGCTTGCTATAAATCTAACATGATAAGGAGGTGCTAGTGATCAGTGAGCATTGTTAAATATGATCAAGGTGCTGCCAATTGATGGTGTTTCCTCTTTTTTTTTTTTTTTTTTTTTTCAATTATATGCTATGGCTGCGTCACTTTATAGAACATTATAAACTCTTGCTTATTTTAGTAGTTCATGCTGTAAGAGAGCATATAAGATTAATATTATGAGGTCTTGATAAGGGTTTTCCAAGTTTACTGTAATGTGTGATAATTTCTTGCTTGCTTCATCTTTTACAGGTTGGTGTGGTGAGCAAGGAGAATCCAGAATTCAGAGTGTTGTCCATCGAGGAGATCGATGAGCACTTGACTGCTATCAGCGAGCGAGATTAGTAGCTGGTTTCATGCCCCATCATAAATGCTGAAACCGAAAAACAAAAAATGCTTTTTTCCCCTGTATCTTGAATTTATAATTTTAAGTGCATTTGATAATGCACACAGCCATTGCCCTCCAAAGCAGAAAACAAAAACATTGAAAAACAAGTTATGTGATTATGCGGTGCCAGCCAAGGGGAAGTGCTTTGTGTTCGCTGTTGACTTTTACTACTATATTGGCTTGATAATGACTATTGACTAGTGCCTTTCATTTCAGGGCCATTGTTAAGGCTATGATGAATGGCAATTTTAGTAATTTCCTGCCTTGTATGGTACGTTTGAAGATGGCCATTTTTTTAATGAAATTTCAAACATGGGTTTCATTTTCATTTTATTTACAATTTGGGTGACGTGTTAGTGGATTCTTCTTAATAAATTTAAATTTTGTTTAAAAATTAAAACCAAAATAGTCAATTGCATAATTAATTGTATTTGTTCGAAAGCAGCTAAACAAATGGATTAAAAGAACCGCTAAGAAAACGAAAATCGAAGCGCGGCGTGTCCATTGTCAGTCAACGCGTCGCGTCTAGAATACTTTGTTAGTTGCAGTCGGTGCTGTCAAATACTTTCACGAGCTCGCACAATCACCGGCCCAATACGTTCTTGCCGCGTGGCGCCTGCAATTCCAAGAAGGAAATATTTGTTAAATTTAATTTAATTATTAAGTTTTCGTTACTTATAACTAAGAATTTAATCTTTTTAGTTTTCTTTCTTATTTGTTTTAAAAAGTTTTAAAAAAAAAAAAAAAACACAAACAAAAAAAAAATTGTTTACAGAGTACATGCGCAAGTTAATTTGATTCCTTAAGAACTACGTTTAATTTACGAATTTTCAGTAAACAATCGAGCTGCGTTACTCTTCAGGTTTGGAAGGTTATTTTCAACAATGCTTTTGCCATTTTTTAGGGTTTATATTTTTTTCGATGTTATTAAGGTTACGATTTGCTTCTATTCATTTGATTCTTTTCGTTTAATTATTTATTTATTTTGGTCCGGGTGTTTATAAATTTTTATTTTTTGTCATTTTTAAGGTCAAAGTTTATTGCTTTTGGATTTATTGTTCTGTTTGGGTGCCGAGAAAGTCTAGGAAAAGCGAATATTAATTATTGTTTGTAAATTTTCGATTTCCTCAGCTTCCAATACAAAGTTCATGTTTTAATTATTGTTTGTGAGAGCAAATATTAAACCCTTGCATTGTTGATACCAAAATTTGGTTTTTTTTAAGCTTTACAATTCGTTGAAGATTGAATCAGTTAATTATCAAATTGTCATTTTTTGTGTTGTTAAAATGCATCTTTGGTAGATTAGGGAGTCAGAGAATCATTCCTTAACTCTTATTGTTTTTTTTTTTAATTTTCTAATTAGGGATAAATTCATGGCCACTGCAACAATGGCTACTGCAGCTGGGGCTGCTGCTCTTTTGTACTACACATTGAATCGTAAATTGATGTCAAGTTCTTCAAAAGGTGATGATGATGATGATGATGCAAACGGTGATGTTTCAACCAGTCATACTTCTTTAGGAATTGACCGTGTTTCTCATAGACTAATTCAAGCGCCAGCTACATGGTTAGAGACGATATCTACATTATCTGAGACTCTTAGATTCACTTATTCTGAGACCCTAGGAAAGTGGCCCATTGGGGATTTGGCATTTGGGATCAATTTTCTATTGAAGAGGCAGGTAAGCATTCTTGATATTTGAAGAATATGATATGCATGGAATGATGTGTGGTTGTTAGGCTGATTTGAGGAATGAAATAGTTTTGTGGATAAAATGACTATATTCATATTTGCTTGTAATAATGGAGACACTGAAATACAATTGTTGGTTTGCATTTTCTTAGAAACTATTTAAAAACAATGTGCTGCATGGCTAGACACTTAGACTGCATAAGTATCCATTTCATCACCTTCGCTGGTGTGGTGTAAATCTTAGTGGGATAACGAGGATCGAGTACTGTAGCTGTGCCTTACTGTTATGTTGTTTTAAAATTATTTGCTACCTTTTAAGTATTTTCCCATGGGGTATATTGCTATTACTTTTAGGAAATGGCTATCTATATTTTTCTTCTCTCTCTCTCTCTCTCTTTTTTAAGGGAGTCAATGCGTTTTTTGGTTCATAGATATGCCCATATGAAATATCAATTTAAAATAACACGATGCCTCCAATCACCAGATAACTTCATGTTATGAGTGGAGTGATGATTTGTTGTGAATGAGGTTTATTATTTTGTTAGGCATGATTCTGACCATATAACTATGATCTTCAGGGGAATTTACATGTTGACAGCATTTTTGGTGGGAAAGACAGTGTACGGCTTCAAGGACCTGAGATTATTGCTGAATTTAGATATATGTTAAATTTGTTGACTCTGTGTTGGCATTTTTCAAAAAAAACATTCCCTTTATTTTTGGAGGAGACTGGCTATGCCAAAGAACATGTCCTTCTACAGGAACCTAAAGCAGGAGTACGTTACTTTTTAACTTGAATTGCACATCTGTATGTTTATATATTTGTTAATAACTCTAATTAGAGCTGGTTTGTACCATTTTTAATACTTGCAGATATTGAAGCCAGCTTTTACAATTTTAGTTGATCACAAAACTGAGTGTTTTCTCTTATTGATTCGTGGAACACATAGTATAAAGGATACTCTAACAGCTGCTACTGGAGCCGTGGTACCTTTCCATCACACTGTTGTGCGTGAGGGAGGAGTCAGCAATTTAGTTTTAGGTTATGCACATTGTGGGATGGTTGCAGCTGCTAGGTGGATTGCTAAACTTTCCACTCCTTGTCTGATTGAAGCACTTGACAAATATCCTGGCTATAAACTTAAGGTAAACATGTAACAAAATTTTCCTCTGCGTATCCTTTAGTTCTTATTATATAATTAGCTGTGAGTGTTTTCTTTAACAATCCTCATGATGTTAAATAAATGATTATTTAAGTTTCACATGGTGCTGCCCTAATGTAGCACATATTTGCGCCTATGTAAGTACATTCTCTTGCTGCTATTGTGTGAATATTTCCCTATTAACTCAGGTGTAACTGAACTCTCTTCCAGCTTCTTTTTCCATTTAAACTTGTCCTGTCTATTTTTTTAAAATTTTCTGCTTTAAATTTCTAGGTCTTCCATGCTGTCTTTTGTTCTTGCTTTTATTTGTGCGCCCATTATGCTGCACCAAGTTGGCAAGACTTTTTAATTGATTGCTGCTTAGTTGAAATAAGCTATTATTTCTTGCAACCTTATCATAATTTTAGAAGCAACAGAAATGGCCAACAATAGCACTTTGACATCTCTCTATTTCAAGTTTGATATCATCGGCTGCCTATCATTGTTATTAAGCTGAATAAATTTTAAGTAAACTTTTTTGGCTTTAACAGATTGTTGGGCACTCATTGGGTGGAGGGACTGCGGCGCTTTTAACATATGTATTGAGGGAGCGGAAGGAATTGGCAACAGCTACCTGTGTTACATTTGCTCCAGGTTTGTCTTCCTTTAGGAAAGCCGGATTGTGTTCATGTTAAATCTTTTCCTAAGACTCTGTTCATGTCAAGTCACTATGAAGTGACCCTCTCCATTGTAGTTTCAGATCTCAAGTTTGTTTGTCTTTTTTAGTTGGGTCTGGTTGGTGAGTATGTTTTTATGTTGCTCATATTTGTAGATCTGACTTTATGTATCTGGCAGGTGCTTGTATGACCTGGGAACTGGCAGAGTCAGGGGATGATTTCATTACGTCTGTCATAAATGGAGCTGATTTAGTGCCAACTTTTTCTGCAGCTTCGGTGGATGATTTGCGTGCTGAGGTTATGTTCCTGACTGTACTTTAGGATATGATTACTGCCTATATAACAAAGGGCGTAAGACTAAAGATCCCTTGATAAATTTCTGTTATACATTTTCTATTATGAGTATGAAGTCATTTGGTGTCATTTAATCTCATTGAAACTTTTTCCTCATTTTTCTTCACCTTCATTTTCTTTTTTTCCCAATTGTAGTACAAAGCTGAATTTCTAATAAAATAGACTAGGAGTTGATTTCCATTAATACATTTTTGAGTTTCATATAAAAAAATAAAATAGACTCAAGAGTGGATGCCCCATCCCTTTGTGGTCTCCTTGCTTGCTTGTATTTTTCACTTTTTGGCTAAGAAATACTGATCTGCTATTCTTCTGGTGGATGCAGAATTCATCATGATTTGTGTCCTTGCAAGAAACAGAATGTTATTTCATTAACAAGAACTTGGATATTAGTATGACAGGGCCCAGTTTTTTCACACATCCAAATAACAACAATTGCTTGACATAATTGACATTTGTTGACACAGTGGTCATACCTGTTGTTCCAACTGCTTTCAAACTATATTTTTGTGTATCTCACAAAAGGGACTTATTTCAGGTGACAGCATCTGCTTGGTTGAATGATCTGAGGAATCAGATTGAGCGTACAAGAATTCTAAGTACGGTCTATCGTTCTGCTTCAGCATTGGGTTCCCGTCTTCCGTCCATTGCCAGTGCTAGAGCAAAAGTTGCTGGTGCTGGGGCGATTTTGCGCCCTGTTTCAAATGGTACACAGGTAGAGTCATTTCTGGTACATAGTAAACTGTATGCATCATCTAGTTTCCACCTTTCTGTAATTCTGTTGATGTCTTTTCCATTACGTTGTGCAAATTATCACCTGCTGAGTCGTGGGAGACTGACTAAAAGTTTTGACAACAATAGTCTTAAATCTGTTCTTTTTTCCTCCCAACTGTTGGCTTATCATAAACTCGGTACTGCTTTTCCATTCCCTCTGTAAGCAGAGAAAAATTTAAGCACGTCTGAAGGCATTGATTTAATTTAATCCTTCATTTAAAAAGAAAAAGGCTGAATGCTGTAGCTTTTACACAAATGAGTTTGAAGTGCAGATCTAATGTTTGCTGTTGATTCTGGTCGATTATGCTTTGGTTTTATTGAGCCATTTTGATTGCCCACAGGTTGTGATGAGAAGAGCCCAGAGCATGGCTCAGGCGGCATGGAGTCCTGCACTTCATTTATCCTCATGGTCATGCATGGGACCCCGTCATCGTGGTTCAATATCTAAAGATGAGGGAGTTTCCTCTGAATCTTCCTGCAAAACAGAAAATTGTGAACCTCTTATTTCATCCCCAACGAAAACCACAACTTTAATTGAAGACATGCAGCTTCCTGTATCATCTTCTTTAGAAATGGAATGGACTACAGAAATTGAGTCATGTTCAGATGAAGTGCACCCTAACTCAGATGATGTTGTTGATCTTGATGATGGTGAGGACCACATGAGCCATAGTTCACGTGAAGACCGCATGACTGAGGTTGAGTTATGGCAACAACTTGAACACGAGCTTTATGAGAGAACAGAGGGTGAGGGTGGTGATGTAACGAAGGAAATAAGGGAAGAAGAAGCAGCAGCCATCGCTGAGGTAGGTGAGGCCCAGCCAGATAGCTCTGCATCCGAAATAAAGGAAGCACACAGGTTTTTCCCTCCGGGAAAGATCATGCATATCGTCACCCTTCACTTGGACAGCGATTCTGAAAGTAGTGAAAGTGATTCCCCTACCTCAAGCAACTCTGGCAGTAGTCAGCCCCCAGCAGAGGACAAGGTTCAGGTTTTCCTAACCCCAAGATCACTGTATAGTAAGCTACGGCTGTCGCAGACCATGGTAAGTGATCATTTTATGCCAGTTTATAGAAGACAGATAGAAAGGCTAATAAAAAATCTTGAGAAGGAACAAGCTTCTGATGACTATAATTGCCGTGAACATACTAAAGAGGTTGTGTTATAGGAGAAGCGATCGTCAAAATGATAATTATGAGATAGCATAAATCATCATAGGAAAAGGGTTGAGTCATTCCGGCATTGTTTTTGAACCCGGAATCCTAGGAACTCCATGCTTGCCCTGTCCCTGACTAGGCTGCAATGGTGGAACACGTCGTCAATGCAGCTACTGGATAATGTTATATTTTGGCTTTTCAACAGGGACTCATTAACACAGTTTTGCTCACTCTGAAAATCGATTTTGCTTTCAGAGAATACATAGGATGAAGGTTATCCCTCGCGGGCATCACCATATGCATACAGTTTTCGGATACTGAATATTTTGTAAATTACCATTTTGTTTTCTTTTACCTGATGATTATAATGTATGATGTCGTTTTGATCATTCAATAAACTCTTTTAGTAGGATTAAATTCTAAGACCATTTGGCATTCGCAGAAATGCAGCCGATTATTATTTAACATCATTAGAAAAAATGCTTTGATAACAAATATGATAATGAAACTGTGTGATTTGTGAAAACAGAAAAGATTATTTTGTGATCACATCAATCCAAGTAGTTGGTCCACCTCATTAATAATGATAAAACTCTCTCCGTGATATTATATTAATTAATCAAATAGCCCCAATATTTTTTCTTTTATGACAGCTCCTTCTTTACATAATAATAATAATAAATCTGTTCATGTGCTCATTTTGATAGGCGATTTCATAAGAGATATTTTGAATGTGTGAAGGTATTGTAATATATTATTAATGTTGTGTATGACTCAAGGCAAGAGTGATAAATTGGTAATCAATTAATGAAGCAACAATAAAATATAATATCTTTGCCTTTTTCTTTCCCTTAGAGGTAAAGTTTACACTCTTTCTTCAAGAGTTAAAAAACACTTTGAAACATCCAGAAGGATCAAATCAAAGCTTTGCAGCAAGGAGGAGATCACAAATTTGTAATTTCTTGCGTTATGAGTTTCACGTGGAGATTTGTAATTTCCTGCATTATAAGTTTTGCGTTTCATGTTATCAGTGTTAAAATTGTATAAATATAAAGAAAAGACAAGAGGCTAGAGCTTAATTATTCAAAATCGAGCAAATGGATAAATAAGATTTGTGTAGAAATGGGATGGTGTCACATTATAAATCATCAGATAAATCCAAGTTGCTTCAGCCATTGAAAAATTCAATTAAGTAAAATTGTTATGTCATGTCAGTTCACATCACAAAATATGTGGGTACTAATTATTAATTTGATGTCTGATTTTTGTTGATATTAACAGGTCTGGCTGCCCAGGTCCACAACCAAAAAACCCAATTATCTGGTTAGTAATTACAATACAATGCATGTAGATCTGCTATCCAAATCTAATCTAGTCAATAAATTAATTACTAATTAATCAAGACATACATATTCATGATTTGGACTAGCTGACAGTAACTTCCAGCAACTGGGGTTAATTATTTATTACCTTATTATTACAAATACTTACTTGAGTAAGAATGTTTCTTAATTATTATAAATAAATTGTTTATTAAATTAATCTTTCTATGTATCAATAAACCTACAATTTCATTTTCTTTGATTTAATGGGTACATCTAGATTAGCTCAAAATATGTATGTATCAAGTGCACAAAATAGTAGACTTTACTAACATAAACATACAATTTCCTTGCTTCAAAATCATGGGGAACTGTATATAAATTTGTAAGAAACATTTTTAACTTCGTTTCATTACTGTAACAATCAAAATTAAATTTAATATAAAGAGTAGAGAGTTAACAATATAAATTTAAATTTTAGCTTAATCCTTCATCCTTCCTGATTTTTTTTTTTTAAAAATAAAAAAGAAAGAAAATTAAGATTGTGTTAATCTTTTATTGGAAACACATCAACACTTGCTTTTTGACACAATGACAATGGCTCTTTATTAAAAGGATCACCATGTCTGTTTGTGGCTATAAGCAAAGTTTTCTCGAGAACTTTAGGAAAATTTAGCCACCAAACAAATATGCTTTTTGCTACTTGTCATCTCCAATCGCCCATTAATTGCTTATCAAATACCAATCACTTTTTTTTTTTTTTTTAACACTTTTCGAGATTTTATGTTTATTCCTTTTAATCCTCCTTATCGTCATCAAGATCTATATAAATTAAATACATTGTTTAATGTTTAAGATTGGATGCAATCAAAGGCATATACCAAATCATAACATAAACTATTATTATAAGACCACTTGGTTAACTATTTTCGATATTAGTGTGTGACACGTCGGTTTTGAATCTATGCCATGTCAGAAATAATTTTAAATATTATGTAGCTTTGATTGACCTCAAATGATGGGTTATGGGTATGCCCACTTGAATATACACACACGTAACAATGCGAACTTAAAGAAATTATTAGAGTTTTTTATTTGTTCACACTAAAATTTAAGGATTTTATATTAAACTTTCCTTCTTTTCTGGTAAAACATTGAAAAATAGAAAAAAGAAAAAAATTGACAGGTAAATATTTTTTTTATGAAAATTATATAACTCTTATAATAAAAAGAATAGAACCCTCTACTTAAAAGATAAAGAAAAGAGGTGTCCGATCACCAATTCAATGAGTTGTTAGTCACATAAACATTATTATTTATATGTAATCAAGATTTGTTTTTCCTATATATACAAAGTGACACCTTAGATTTATAAATTTTTTTTTTTTAAACACGAGCATCGATTTGAAAAAAAAAATCGATCTCAAATAATTAGACCGATATTTTAATTCTAGACATGTTGTGTTGCCCTAGTTGTCGAGCCATTGTTATAAGCTATTAGAAACAAAGAATTAAAGCATGTTCATTCTTACTTCTTAATCATGTATATGTATGATGACCGAAATATGTCCTCCTAATAGTACAACATTGATAATAAAATGACCTAAACATGCATGCGTGTGTCACATGCATAAGTGTAACATATATATGAACTCCTTTGCCATGTGAATATTCATACATTTGTTCCCACTTTCATTAATGCATTCAGACAAGCCAAAACAAAAACCCTAGTTTTCGCCCTTTGAATTTGATGACATGTAAAATGTGTTTCATATCTAAAGATAGGAACAAAGATTGGTGGGTTGCCCGTTGTCTAATGATAGGTATAAAAATGGTGCAAGTCAATTTCACAATTGATGCCAAAACAATAATAATTATAATATTCATAACAATAATTTCCACTTCGTCATGCTTTTGCTTTTTAACTTGGCAACGTTTGGTCCATGTATTAATTTGTTAAATAATTTATTAATTTAAATTGATTTTATTTGACTGTGACTGGATGGTTTTATTTTGTGATTGCCAATTGGGATCGTGAGGAATCGCCAAGAAGGTATATCCTCATGCTTATTAAAATTATTCAAAGTGGGGCAACTGGAAATTTAAATGTGTTGCGTAAATTGCAATTTTATAAACTATCAAAATTTGAACTTGGTAATTGTGTGGGATTGCGCCTAGGATTTTTAGGTATCTATTTCAAAAGATTAGTCTATTGAGTGGAAGAACCTATCGTACTTATGTCTATTTTTTTTCATCTAATATGTATTTAAGTTGTTCCACCACCACATTCTGACTGTTAGGATATGGCTCTGAAATCATTTGTTAGGAGGCTAAGCTTAGGATTTTTAATTATCAAAACTAAAAGATTAGCTTATTAGGTGAATGGACTTATCCTACTTATAAATACAAGTAGCTCCCTTAAACTAGCCAATGTAGCACAACACAACAGTAATTATGTGTTCTCAGAGACTTGGTCAAGTGATTTTAAGTTGTTTTATTTAACTTATCATCTGAATTCAAATTTTGAAAATATGGGAGTTGAAATCATATTTTGCCCATCACCCCCTACCTTTAAGGAAAAAATAAATATAAAAAAAACTTACTAATTACTATTTGTCCGTCCTTGCACCACGTAATCATGAATTATATTTTGCCACAGATGTAAAAAATTTATGTTATTGAGATTGGATAAATTTTCTCTCTCATATATTTTGGTAGTATATATAAATTACTTTTACTGAGCATAAATTTTCAAAATATTCTATCCTCGTATTAATATAAACTCTTACACCTTTAACTTAACTCGAGCCTATATTTGATATATCCTCAAATAATTTGAGAGTATATTAACTTTTATTGGACGCAAATTTTGAACTAAGTTATTATCTTATCGATCTAGACTTTCGAGTTTCGATGGACCCATGCGATGCTTACCATTTATGGTAATGTTTTGAAAACCTAAAATGTCATGTGTAGCCATGGCCGAGTTAGGCCACAAGCTTGATCAGAAACAAGTGCAGGTTGATGTATTAACGTTTCATATTCTCTTTAAAAATGAAAACGGAATCGGCTTGTTTTCAGTCTTTGTAGTGAGTAAGTGATGATCACCGACCACTTGTCCAAAGTGGAGTTATTAATATCATCATATATATAATCTTTTTATTATCTTATCAAATTCAAGTGAGATATAATAAAAATTAAATGTTTGCAACAAATTAATGAATTTTGATAATCATGCCTTCACGCTTTCTTATTTAGGATATGATAAAATATAAAGTGAAATTCAGCTCATAATGTTGTTTAAATAAGGAATTATAAATTGCTACTTTAATAAAAACTAATTAAAGTAAACTCCAAATTTATAAAATATTATGCTTAAATAATGGGAAATGTTAACAACTTTTTTTTTAACAAAAATATAATTAACTATGAATATTATTATAACTTTGACGTTATATATTAATAAAAGAAATTATTATGACAGTATTGTAGTGACTCTGTGAATGAATAAAACATAGTATTATCAATTGAATTTGAATATTTTTCAATCAAGTATGTTATGCCGGTGCCTCATTATAATATTATCGTGCTTTACGGACATGTACAGTTTTTAGCTAATTACCGCTAGCTAGCTAGAAAATAAATGACAAAATATAGTAAAACCAATGATAATTTTTTTTTCATTTTTATATGTTGTTAGTTATTGAAAATTAATTGAAATTTTTATTTTATAAAAAAAATAGTACTACACAATTCAAATATTTTTTTATTTTAAACTTTATCTTAAAATATATGTTATTCGTTAAACGGATGGATGATAATTTATTTTATAAAAATTAAATTAAATTAATTAATTATACTATCTTATGAATTAGTACCAACTGATAGATGAAATGGGCAGTGAAAGACTGAAATTGAAATGTACCACTCGTACGGGGATTAAAATTTTAAAATGATGAAATCAATCTAGGATTTGATTTTAAGAAGAACGGAAGAAATCTTCAAAGCTGTGCCACACACGTCTTTGTCGAACGCGTGGCAGGAACCCATTTGTCCATACAGTGGCAAATTAAAGAAACTTACAAAACAGAACAGGGAAAGTTCAGTTTTCACGTACAACTTGATAAATGCTCAGCTGGTAATCTGAGAATCAACGGTCAGAAATCCACTGACAGCGTATAACATCAGCACATTGCATTACATGGATTATAATTTCTTTTACTATTAGTCCACTTATTCTTTAAGCTTCAATGATTGGGGGTGTGCTTCTGCTTCTCTTCTCCTTGTTATAAAAGTGCTTTTTCTGTCTTAAAAGCCTTTACTTCTACACACACACACACTAATAATCATACAAAATAACAAAGAAAGTGCTTTTGGGAAGAATTGGTTTTTTGGAGGCTGTGAAGAAAGTTTTAAGAAACAACAAACAAAAGCAAGTTCTTGGTTTTTGTTGTGTGTGTTCATGCAAGATTTGGGTTCTTTTGTTTGTTATTTAGACAAGTGATCTTGCTATATTTTTGAGTCCTTTAAATAATAAAAAGAGAGCTTCTTATAATGGTTTTGATGTGTGAGTTCATTTTTGCTGAAGAAGAGAAGCTTGAAGAAGGAGAGTGGGAGACTGAAAGATAATAATCAAAGAGCCAAAAGCACTAGCAGAAGTAGAGACAGGAGGCTAAGAGATACAAGGAATCAATCAAGCTTTGTTTTGATCTGCTTTTGCTGGTAAATTTTATCAAGACTCACTTGTTTCTGTTTGTTGTTATGGTCGGTTATGGAGTCCTTGATCGTTTGGTGTGAAAAGATTTGTGCTTTTGTACTAAAGATTTGATTTTTGTTGATGTTAGTGATCAAAGGTTAAGAAAACTTGATGGGCATGTTTGGTTTTTTTGATTTGATTCATATGTTATTATGTTTGTAGTATAAATGAAATCAGCTTTCAGAAACAGAAACAAATATGTTTGTGTTCATTGATGATTGATAGTTATGGTATTATTGATTGATTTGCAGGGTAATTTGGCAAATGTCTGCAACAATTGTGAGTGATCCTATGGTGGTATCAACCCCAGAAACAGCACCAGCAGCAACAACAAAACTCATAACACAAACTGAAATCGAGTTTGTGAAGTGTGATTGCTGTGGCCTAACCGAAGAATGCACACAAGCATACATTGAAACGGTTCGCGAGAGGTATCAAGGCAAATGGATTTGTGGGCTGTGTGCAGAGGTTATCAAAGATGAGATTGTAAGGACTGAGAGACTTATTAGCACAGAAGAAGCGATGACTAAGCATATGAACTATTGCAAAACAATTAGGACCCCAGGGCCTCCCCCGGATGCTGCTGCTATACATTTGATATCTGCAATGAAACAGATTCTTAGAAGAAGCTTGGATTCTCCTAGAGCTTTAAGATCAACTCCAAGTAGTCCTACTAACAAGGTAGGAGAAATTTGCGGCCCTGGGCTTGAAAGGTCTGGCAGCTGCTTCCCTAGCTTGTCAGGCTGATGAAGGGTTTTGGGCCAATGGAATTTGGAATAAAATAAAAGTACAAAACTGGGATTGATGCAAAAATAAAAGAAAGCCAGAAAGAGTTTTAAGGTTTAGAGATGTTGATCAACGTGGTCGTTATTAATATGAAAATATAAAACTTTCTTTTATGTTATTAGACATATCTTGTTTGTTTCTTGTGAAAATTCTGGTCTTAATTTCTCAAACTCTCAATCTATCTTTTGCCCTTTTTTGTATGAATCACAAAAAAAAAAAAAAAAAAAAAATTTGACTAGTCCATAAAGGGTATCAAATCTGGCAGATACTCAACAAAGTTGGCAATCTTGATGAGCCAGCACACCCACCAACTGAATGTCTTCTTTTTTCTGAATAATTAGTGTGAAAGATAGCTTCAACCTAAAAAAAAAATTGATTCTTTGGTGGGCTGAGGTGTGCCACTAGTGGCATTCTTTTTCATTATGAGATTCTTCTTCATACAAAGGGAAAGAGCATGTCATTTCACAGGCACAGGATTGACAAAGCAACTATTTCATTGACAAAAATGACAACATTATATGAGTTTTCGAGCTGTATTTAATACTTTAGGCTTAAATCTCATGAATTTTGCTCACTCCTGTTACTGTACAATTCTTTCCAGATCTTTGCACTGCCCTGCTTCAGCCATTGTAAAATGCTTATGGTATTTTCTGCAATCCAAATGTTTTTATTTTACAGTCTAGTTTTTGATAATTTTGTTTTCGGATCACAAATAGAATTGTTCAAAGTGTTTATATAAGAAACAGAACTTCATGTTTTCAACATTTAATTTATCAAAGAAGATAAGTTTGTGAATATGTGATCATCTCCTTTTTGTCTCAGAGATAAACCATTTTTTTTTAATGAAAAACTATAATTTTTGGGGCCACAGAATGATGAAAAGAATTCGAACCTCAAAATTCCAACGAATTATATATCCTTAAACTTAACTCAAGCATATCCAAATTTGAGATGATCCAAAACTAATGCCAACAATTAAAAGTGTAAAATTTAGTCAATTTTCTTTATCGAAACAATGACAAGATAATTACCTTGAAAAGCACAAATGGTGGCTAAATTATGACATTCTCCTGTAAATTACATAATCTTCTGTAAACTAAGAATGGTAGAAGCAGGCGTGGCCGCCAAAAATGGATTAAAATTAAAAAAAAATGGTACAAAGTGATAAGATAGGGCCATAAGGGAGTGTCAAGTATGCTCAATAATTGATCAGAAGTAAGATTTGGACAGGTGCCTACAGGAACTTTGTGATATGAAATTTTTTTTCATTGGATCTTAGATCTCAATGTAAATGCACGCATTGGGTTGACAAAGATTGACAACTAAGAATGCAACATCAAAATCAAAGGCAGACACAATTACAGTAATGCTTGCTGCTGCTGCCAATGAATTTGGCAGAGAGAAGGTTCCGGAGAATGGAGATACGGGATCATGCATTTGTATACATGCATGGTTGGTGTGATGTGTTTATATGTAACAGCTTGGACAGGCTGATGTTCTTCAGTCAGTGACAGGTCATTTTATTCATGTTTGGATTTTCTTGAGTCTTTTAACCCCACTTACCCTCTTTCAATTATGTGCCACTCATTTATAATTATTTATAAATAAGTACTATAATACAACCGTTGTCAGTTACGGTCACTCTCACCATTCGATGAGGTTATTACCAAAAATTTAGAGTTTGCAACGAGAATGAAAAGTGTGAGCGCTTGTAATTGACAATAATTGTATAGACCTTGACCTATATCCCAAAATTAAAAATACTTTAGGTAAAAGAATCTTATTTCGATGTGTGCCTTTAAAGAACACGTTTAACACAACTCTTTTTACATTTATTAAAACTTATTGTATAGTTTGTTCATTGTTGACTAGATGTACAAGACATATGTTATCTTTTTAGTAGGAACATATTTTTTTTGATATTTTACCTTGTCCAAAATCATCTTGTTGTACAAGGGGGAAAAAAATTATAACAGTCATAGTCCTTGATAATGGTGGTAAGCTTCCTGAAATAAACAGCATCTAAAGATTCTCCACATATCCATTTTCCGCCAATAATGAAGCTCGTATTTCTTGCCCAGGGTGGTAAGTTGTTTACCTAATCTTCATATCTAATACCAATTTCACATTTGCCTTGCCCAATCATCATATTCAATCATTAATTCATTTGGACTTTCAAGCCACATGATTCAATCTTCTTTGTCTTTTATTTTGACGTCTTTTTCATTTTTCTTCAGGAGTTAGATATCCAACTGGGTTTGGAGTTTGATCAATTATTGATGAAACTTCTTTCAGAACAAGTTATGCTAATGCGGTATTATTAATAATAAATTACTTTGAGATTGAGGTCAAGAGAAGTTATAAGGAATATAATTGTGAAGTTGTTTTCTTATTTACATAACTGATCATAGAAAAAGAAATTTAAAGAATTAAGTGGTTGACCAAACCAGGGGAGGAAAAAGGTGTGCTCTTTCTATTTTTCTATTTTCTATTTTCTAATTTTATATTGTAATAGGTCCACTCAATCCTGGAAATTGAATTAGAATTACAGGGTGTCCTGTTACTCTCTTGCACGCTATTAAGTTTCATAAATAAGAGATTACGGTCAAAAGAGTTGTTTTTTCCCTTAATGATATGATTGTTAATTGTTTTTGAAGTTCTTTGATATGATTCTTCATTCTTGTAAGTAACACATGCAATAAGATAGAATCAACCTATTGCAATTCCGAGTTATAGAGAAGAGGTAAGGTCAATCTCAAGTCTCAACATAATAAAAAAATATGAAGGAACAGGTGCTTTTCATATAATACCTTAGAAAGAACACAAAGGAGTTTCTGAGTGTAAAACTTTGCATTGGAGCAAAGTTTATTACATAATGCAACTTTGTGGGTGTAAAGAGGAATTTGATGAATTGAAATCATACTTTCCCTCTGTGCTTTTATTTGTAGGCAACTTTTATTGACAACCCCCAGCTTTAAAACACAGCAAGTCCCTGGCCAAAGCCCTCTCGCGAAAAAATGTAATCCATAGCATAAACATTTTGCTGAGGATGAAGGATAGCTCTGGACCCTACAATCAAGAAACGTAAGTTTGAACCATAAAGGTTGAAACAAATATTATTTTAAAACTTTTTTTTTTAAAATTTTTCAATCAAACCAGAAAACGTTAATATACTTGACCAAAATGTGTCTCCACTTATCCGAAATTGATTCCTTGGGCCAGAGGCAATTCATTTCCATAGTTGATTGTGCTGCAAGGATATTCAGTTGATCGATCAGTAGAAATGTTGAAGGTAGAAAGAGAATTAAGAGAGATTTTTAAAAAGAAAGAGGCAAATCCCAAGTAGTGTGTGCGCCTATAAGGTTACCAAGTTGAGCGTCGCATGTATTGCTTCCAAGAATCGCTTCCTGCTTCACGGCCTCCCCCTGTAGCCTTTTCACCACCAAAAGCACCACCAATTTCAGCCCCATTTGTAGGTATATTTACATTCACAATACCAGTGTCACTTCCATGTGGCCTGCGTTTCATGTAACCAAGAGAGAGGTTTACAAATCTAAGTAATACTTCAAATGGAGACAGTCTACAATAAACCAATATGTAACTCTTAAAACTACAAATATGTCGTAAAGTTTCATCAAGATTAATTGACAACTAAGAGGCATCAAAATGGAAAACATAGCATAATGCCACACATGGAAGTGAAATACTTTACTTCTGGAAGTCAAACACATAATAAGGATTTTAACAATACACATACAGGACATGTGACCACAAAAAAACCTCTGAAGTCATAAAAAGTACTTACCCTAGCCACTTGAAAATATTTTCAGGATTGCGGGTGAAAATAGAACTACTTAATCCCTGGGGTACTGAATTATTGATCTTAACTGCTTCTTTGAAAGTCTGTACAAAAAGTTCATATTTTAAAGTAAGGTACATGCGTAACGCTAAGACATAACACCAAATAAATAAGTCTCTTATATTGGAAACTTTCTGTCTGCTTCAGGACCCAGCAGAGAAATTGAACTTCCAAGGAAGAATTTACCTGAAATTTCATAACATAAAGGACAGGAGCAAACAACTCTTCTTTAACAATGTCAGCTGTTGGACTAATCTCAACTATTGTGGGCTGCACAAAGTTCCCCTCGGACTCTATAACAGAACCACCTGTAAGGATCTTCCCTCCCTGCAAAATATTATTCTTAATAATATCAAATTTTGAGTCAAGGATTGGATAAACCAGAAATCAAATAAAAAAAGAAATATCTGATGACTGAATCAGCTTCTGAATCAACAGCAGCAAATAAAATTCAAGTACTACCAGCGAGGATATAAACTTAAGTTCTGTGGTTAGTTTGTTAATGGCATATATGAAATATTCAGTCCATAAGACATGTATAATCAGGTCCCATAATTTTCAAAATATCTTGAAGAAACATAGGCTCTTCTCCCCCCCCCCCCAAAAAAAAAATTGTTTGTAAATTGTAAGCTTCCAATTCTTTTGCAATATAGTAAATTTTAAACTGTACAGGATAAGTAAAGCTTTATAGTAAAAATATTGGTCAATACAAGGGCGAAAAACAGAACATGCCTGAGATTTGATGTTCTCAATTCCTTTCTCGAAATTCTTCCTTGATTCAGGAGTATGCAATGGCCCGAGCAAGGTACCTTTTTCTAATGGATCTCCTATCTTAACTTGTTTGTACACATCAACTAGTTGATCAAGCACTGTCTGGTATATGCTTTCGTGAATAAGCTTCAACAGCAGCAAACAGAGAGTTCAATCGTAAGTTTCTATTTTACTATTATCACTAAAAGTAGAAAAAGAAACAGAAAATCTGGTTCTCAATGTACCAGTCTACGGCAAGTCGTGCAGCGCTGACCAGCTGTACCGACAGCAGCAAATACAACAGAACGAACCGCTAGTTTGATGTCGGCGTCATCCATAATAATAATAGCATTGTTTCCACTTAATTCAAGCAAACATTTACCAAATCTCTGATGCACTGTTTGTTGCACCATTAAACCCACCTACAGTTGGCCACATACAAGATAGCTTCATTAAATTTCTTGTGAAATTATGAACTTGGAGCTAAATTAAATTGAACATCATCTGGAAATTCAAATTAAGTGTACATTCAAGGGATTCTGAGAACAAACTGTTCTCAATAATATGAAAAAATTTTACTACAAGAATTTCAATATTTGCGGAACAGGTAATAACTGCATAATTTACACAAAATGGAGGGACAGAACTTCTACCCCAAGAAATTGCATTTAATCACACAAATTGTTATATAGACATCCAGAACAAGCTTTCATATAGAGAAGCTGTAGTATGTTTTGCAATTTCAAATTTGAAGAATTAATCTGTTAGGGATGTAAAAGGGTGAAACAGTACTAAAGAAGCTACACAGTAGTGTATATTGCACAAAAAAAGGTCAGCATGGAATCAATTTTGTAAATGGGAACAAGATGGAAGTACCTTCGTACTCCCGGTAAATGAAACCAGAGAAATACGTGGATCTTTCGCTATTGCTTGACCTATCTCAGCCCCACCACAAAAGGAGGTAAAAATTGCACCAGGTAACTTGTTCCTCTCGAAAACCTCAGACACCAGCTTTGTTATTGCTATGGTGATCAAAGGAGTAGTTGGAGCACCTTTCCTTTATAACCAAACACAGAATTCAAGCACCAAAATTGGAATTCATTGTATGCACAAATAATTAAATCTTATTACAAAAATTTGTAATGTGGAAAGTAAGTCATATCGTAAAATCACGTATGCTCTCTTCTAGGTTGACATTGCACTTACCAAACAACACAGTTGCCGCAAACTAGTGCAATGCAAGCATTCCATCCTACATAATCATATTGAGTGTTAATTACGGCATAAAATCATGGAAGCTATCCAGCATGAAAAAATATGGCAAGACAGAACATCTGCTGTCAAAGGTTCATAGTACATACATTTCATAAGCAAGCCAAAGTCAAAGTGTCAAACTATCACATGATTTAGTATATTAAAGGATCTCTAGCTATTAGATAAAGGGGGAGAGCTCACCAAGAACAGCACATGGGAAGTTAAATGCTGTAATGACACCAACTACCCCAAGAGGATTCCATGTCTGAATAGTAAAGGGCAAAATGTTAACTGTGGCAATAGATCATAAGCATTAATCCAACTGCAAAAAAGTACGGATGTGCAGCAAACCTCTAACATCATATGATTTGGACCTGTTGACAAAGAAAGTAACCATCATTAGTTCAGGACTAACTTCCATTAAAATTCGGAGGGAAATAAGGAATTCTAATCTCAATGGTTGATGATTCGTTAAACATAAAAAATAAAGAAGGTGAAACAAAATCTGCCCAAAAATTATGAAACCTATATTTGGAGAAATCATGACTGCTAAATGTTTGAGCTTACGTTCTGAAGGTATTACTGATCCATTAAGTTGCCGGCTTAAACCCACAGCAAAATCACACATGTCAATAACTTCCTGCAAATATTAAACAACAGGAATTAGTCAGTACTCTACATCATAAGAAATTGAAGCATTGCAACTAATCAAGATGGTTTATTCCAGGAAAAAAAAAATGAGTCCATATGCTCATCAAATGAAAAAGCTTATTTGTGTGCTTAATGATAGCCAGTTGAGAAAACATACTTGAACTTCCCCAATTCCTTCTGCAAGAATTTTTCCCATCTCAATTGAAAGAAGACGCCCAAGATGATGCAGTTTTTCTCTCAATGCTTCACCTATTTGTCTAACAACTTCCCCTCTCTTAGGAGCTGGAAGCTGCCACAATATATGAACCAATTAGCAACACAAAGAGAAGTCATTCTGAGCTGGAGACAACAATTACATGTTTGCATATAAGAGAACTCTAAGATGCAGATAATATCAATAGCTAAAAATATTATTTGAATTTCATATCATTGCAAATAATAAACTCACTTCCATCCATATCTTAGACGCTTCACTGCAAGCTTTAATGCCTTCCTCATAATCCTCAAGTGAAGCCTCCACAACAGTAGCAATTTTCTGAATCAACAACATGAAAATATTATCAACTTAATAATTAATGGATGCAAACATTGTTACAATTTCTATAAGCACCAATCAAGTGCCTGTCATTTTGTCTCTTTTGTAGTTGTTCCATACAACTCGGAGTATTATTTGGAGCAGGTTTCAGAAGATTCAAACTTAAATTCAGATGCATCAACAAATTAATGTGCTCTGCTGCAAGCTTTTGATACATTGCACAGTATGCATTAAAAAATTTGGGAACATTGTTTGCTACAGTATATATTATCACTTCTTGCTTGGGGCTTGTTCATCTGTTACTCCTACATATCAATAAATAATTCTCATTACAGTTAGAAATTAATATGCATGTATCCAAATTCTGATTTATAAATTTTATAAAAAAAAATCCACCTTTTTAGCAGAATCTCTAGCTGCAGAAAGAAAGAATATAATAAATCATAAACAAATCCGTTAAATGAATGGAAAAGTCACTTCCATCAAATTAATGTCATGATCATCACAATTAGATAATTAAACAGTATACAAACAAACAAATTAAAAATATAGATAAAGAAGAAAATATAACCTGATTGTTAGCAGGATTGATAGAGGAGACAGTAGGACCATGTGCCTCCCACTTGCCATTCACAAAACATCCAGGGGTTTCTGGACTTAAGCCGATCTCACTCAGAAACTCGTACTCTTGCTTTGCAAATTCCATCTCTGCAAATCACACCCCATATTGATTTTTTTTGTTTAAATTAAAAAAATATAAAAAACAGAAATCAAATCCTACCCATTAAAAAAAAAAATAGGAAACTAACACAGACTCTATAAAAAAAATTTTGACTATAAAAAAAATTTGATCTTTACTATCAATTAAGCTCCTTTCCCGAATTATCTCGGCTAACAAACAGAACCCAGAAAAAAAAAATTATTATTTTACATGAAACAAAATCATAAACACATGAATGCACTTACGTGGATTTGAAATGTAAAAAGAAACAACGAGAACTTTGAGAATAAAAAAAGATAAGTTATGCAAGACAACGTGACATGAAAGTGTGTTAGAATGAACAAGAGGTTTTGGTATTTGTTAAATAAGATGAGAGAGAGCCAAAAGGCAAATAATGGCAAGGACGTGTACTTACTTACGGTAAACGGAAGTGTAAAGGATTAATGATTTTGATTAGGATTACGATGATGATGATGATGACGACGATGATAGAGTGATGGACGTCGATTTTGGCAGTTTCCTAATTCCTATTATTTTGTATGGACGGAGACGACACCAGGATGTGATTGCCTACGTGCTATGCGTCGCCTTAGCATCCGCATTGGACATGAGAAAATTTCTTTTCTTGATTTTTAAATGCTTTTTTTTAAATTTATTTTAGTTGTTAATTCTTGATCCTAAAATTGTGTTCTAATAATTTTTAAGATTAAATTATATTAGACTGGATTATATATAATTTTATCTTTTGTTTGGTATAATATTGAATAGTTCTATGTTAATTTAATTTAATAAAATTAAATAACTATTTAAATAATATAAATATTTTTAAATTTTATTGATAATATTTACTTTAATATTTAATATTCAATATTATTGTAAAGAAATAGTTGATTATTTTATGTTTAATATTCAATGCTAGTTTAAATAAAGTAACGAATAAAATTTTGATATTCTATATATTATATAAAATTATGAAATTAACTTCTATGTTTAATTTTTATTAAAATATTATGTTAAATGAAAAAGACAAGAGTGATAAAGAGTACTCAAACTTTTCATCTAACTTTATCTCACCTAAACCCATATAAAAATGAGGATTAATAATCCCATTAATTTTGGATTAAATTTTAATCTACTCTATTGGTCTATGACAACCAAACATGCTTTGGATTAAATT
This sequence comes from Clausena lansium, assembly GCA_030449835.1. Classification (NCBI taxonomy): domain Eukaryota; kingdom Viridiplantae; phylum Streptophyta; class Magnoliopsida; order Sapindales; family Rutaceae; genus Clausena; species Clausena lansium. Next base: position 6,618,665 of record JASUUF010000369.1, read on the forward strand.
ATTTTGTTAGTCCCAAATTCTAATCCAATCCCATAATTTATCCTGGCTCCAAACATAACCTAAGTGACATGTCTGTCAGTCTCCGTGTGTTCCTAAGTTGCTCAATCAACTAATTAAATAATTTGCAATGGGTTTCGTTTGTGTATCTGGTTCTAAATTATGGACTTTATTAAAATTGGAGAAAATTATTAAACAGTATGGTTTAATAGTATTATGTTATTATACTATTAAACTGTATGACTTAATAATTTTTACAAACATAATACTATTAAATCTCACTGCTTAATAATTTCTTCGGACTTTAATAAATTCAGATCCTAGACCAAAATATATATATATATATATATATGAAAAGATTTTGATCTTATTAAGCAAGCCCAACAATGGCGGATACCATCCCACGGCACAAGATGAGCCTCTGTTTTGGGCCCAATTGGGTTGTTTCAATTTTCAAATACTCCTTTTAATGACTATCACCTTTGTATGCATTTTTGCTCCCCTATATCAACAGGGCCATCACCATACCCTATGTTTGTGTATGATTTTTAAATTTAGGGAGGTAACACTTGCACTTTCATTCTTCTTAAAAATTATTTTTAACAATTTATGGTGAGATCTTCATAAATTGTTTACATCAAGAAAAACATTAATTTTAGTGATAAAATATTAATACAAGAAAAACATTATTCTAAAGTAAATATGGCATTTTTAAATATAAATTAACTACATAAAACCTCTATAAATTGAAATTAGTTAATTTATTTGGCAAAGATATCACTTTCACTCTTCAATAATAACTAAAAATTATTTAACTTGTACTGAATGTATGATGCTTAAAAGTGGTGGACGGGTAGTGAAAATTATCTGAACATATTAGTAAAATGATGACACATATGATTAACAATAATAATAAAACTACAAATAATTTTGCATAAATTGATATAGTGCGAAAAAATTGACAGAAAAATGATATTAGTTATTTTTTCAATTATGTAAGCCCATGATAAAAATGAATAATTAATTATGAACAAACATATTTATCATTATTATTTTAAATAGAATTTAAAAATAGGATTATTTCCACCCTGCCCCCAAATGTTTAGACATTTTCCGACGTGCACCAACTTGTTTTGACATTTTTCGCCGCGCACCCATTTCCGTTAATTTGGCTGTTAGTTTTAACAGAATTGTTTGAAATTTGGTTAAATATCAAAAATACCCTTTGTCTTGAATTTAAAAAAAATGATATAAAATCCTAATCAATTAATTGATATTTAAGTTAAAAATCCTTAATTAAAAATAATTACACAATAATCCTATCAATTAAATTATCAAATAAATTTATTTTTTTACAATTAAATAATAATTAAGGTATGAAATTCTGAATTTACCCTTTAACTGTTAGAATAAACAGTCAAATTAACGGATTTGTGTGCCTGATGCCACAAATCAAAATAATTAGGGGTACGGCAAAAAAATATTGAAACATTTGGGGGCAGGGCGGAAATAACCCTTAAAAACACTACGAAATTTAGAAAATTAGTTTAAAAAGAAAAATGGGTCCATCTTAACTGACTTTCCAAACAGCCGTAATCAAAGCAAAGCACACGCGTCCAACGAACCCGAACAAGAGATCCGAACACAAGAAGAAGTAACTAAGAAATTGCTTCTTCGTTAAGCAGAGCAGACAATCAAACCTTCAAAATCCATTACAATTCTTGAAGACCCTAATTCTGAATCTGCAAAAAGAAAAACGGAAAAAGTAAAACCCTTCAATCCCAGCAAATTTCTCCGGTAAGTCATCCAATTATTGGGCTCTTTCGTGTTCTGTTATCGGTAGTGTCTAGGGTTTTGTTTTCTGTTCAAGAAATGAAACCCTAGGCTCGTTTAATTTCTGGGTTTCAATTTTTTTTTTTTGGGGGGGAGAATTATTGGTAAATATATTAGAGATGAGTGTTTTTAATGGCTTGTACAGTTCAAGAAGCCCCAAATTTCATGGGCTTTTTAGTGGATTTTGTAGCGTCATACTGTTTTGCTTATTTTATAACCAAGTTGATGTTACGAGAAACCCAATTGTAAGGCAATCTTCATTGTTTGGTGATCATAGTTTGAATAAAGATCTCATGTTGGATAATGGGTCAAGTCAGTTTACTGTAAATCATCGAAAGATGATTGAACTTGATGGCAACTCGTTGAGTTTAGCTAATAATTTGACTGCGGACAATCCTGGTATGTGTAGTGGATTGCTTCATCACTTGGGTTATGCTAACCAATGTGAGTACTTGAAAGCTAACCCGGAATGTTCATCAGGCGGGTTCTTTGATTACATTAGGTTCTTCTATTGTGCTTGTGGAGGATTTAGTCTGTTGGGTTATGCAGTATTGGCTATTTGGTTGGCTGCATTGTTTTATCTATTGGGTAACACTGCTGCGGATTACTTTTGTTGTTCATTGGAGAAGCTCTCCAGTCTTTTGAGACTGCCTCCAACTGTTGCTGGTGTTACGCTTCTTCCACTAGGGAATGGAGCACCGGATGTGTTTGCTAGTATAGCAGCTTTTATGGGGACTAACACTGGTGAAGTTGGACTTAATAGTGTGCTGGGTGGAGCGGTGTTTGTAACTTGTGTTGTTGTTGGGACTGTTTCGTTGTGTGTTGCAGAGAAAAGAGTTCAGATTGATAGGAAATGCTTCATTAGGGATGTTTTTTTCTTCCTCTTTACTCTTTTGTGCTTGTTGATAATTTTGGTGATTGGGAAGGTGAATGTCGGGGTGGCTATTGCATTTGTGTCAATCTACGTGGTTTATGCATTTTCTGTGGCTGCCAATGAGATCTTGAGGGAGCATGCAAGGAGGCTGAAATTGGATGTTGTTACACCGATGCTTCCTGTCCGAGGAAGTGTATTTTCTCAAGGAAGCGATGAGGATGTTTCGGTTTATAGTCCCCTGCTTGACCTCGACCCTGAGGATAATCCGCCAAAACTCCCTCCATCCTTGCCTCAATGGATGTGGGCTTCACACGTAGCAATATATTCAAATCATCCTTCAAAAGGGAGCGAATCAGATGAAAGGCCTCCATGGGGATGGACTGATGAGACTACTCAAAATAGTGATGCATCCTTTTCGAAATCTAAATTAATTTCACTGTTGGAGCTGCCACTAACAGTGCCTAGACGGTTAACAATTCCGTCAGTTGAGGATGACATGTGGTCAAAGAGATATGCTGTAGCCAGTGCTTTATTGGCACCCATTCTCTTGGCATTTCTGTGGAGTAGCCAAGATGATGTAAGTTATACAAGCAGCTTGGTAGCATATTTTGTTGGTATTGTTCTGGGTTGCACACTCGGTTTTCTTGCTTATCGCTTCACTGTAGCTGATCATCCACCTCAGAAGTTCTTAATTCTCTGGGTTTTAGGTGGATTTTTCATGAGCATCATATGGTTTTACATGATTGCTAATGAGCTTGTTGCGTTGTTGGTGGCTTTTGGTATGATCTTTGGGATTAATCCCTCCATCCTTGGGTTAACCGTATTAGCCTGGGGTAACTCAATGGGTGATCTGGTGTCAAATATTGCACTGGCAGTGAATGGTGGGGACGGTGTGCAGATTGCCATGTCCGGATGCTATGCAGGTCCCATGTTTAACACATTAGTTGGTTTGGGCATGTCAATGCTGCTCGGTGCCTGGTCAAGAAGACCAGCTTCATATTTAATTCCAAAGGACCACAGCTTGTTCTACACCATGGGATTTCTAATGACAGGACTGATCTGGGCCCTTGTTGTTTTACCTCGGAACGACATGCGTCCTAGCAAATTGTTAGGGGTAGGCCTTATTTCCCTTTATCTAATATTTCTTTCCCTGAGGTTAAGCACTGCTGTGGGATTGTTAGCATTGAGTGATTAAGTTGAAGTTCTCCGTGGTCTATTAGATGGACATTTGGAGAACCATAAGCTGTATAGAAAGGGTTCCGGTTTACACAATTCCTATCAGCTTGCATTGCTCGCAGAACAAGAGTTGTATTTGTTTGTATTTGTATCAGCAGAGGAAGAAATCTGTGTATTTTAGACGAAATATGTACGTACTTAGTAATCTTTTTTAGGACAGTATCTCTGCCTATCTATTTTTTCACAGTAAAATATATATTGAATTGAACTACTTATTCTGTAAATTTATCTACACTTATTTGTCAAAGTAATGCAAGTGTGTATTATTGCGTTGCATTGCATTTATTTGCAAAATTCAGTCTCATTTTGTGTTCATATTCATCACCAGCGCACGTTTGCTCTGGAGTTGGAAGTGGGTGGATATAAAACAAACGAAATAATTACGCAAGCGCATTCATCGCTCGAACTGTCATTGTCGTTTGTAAATTTTTCCAGGGAAATGACGCACAGTCCAACGTTTTCTTTATTTATAAGAAGCGCACTGTCAATTGTCAAATTGATTTCTTAGAAGTCTTAAACCAACCAACAGTTACTAGCCAGCTAGTTGCTAGTAAGGAGTAACTAGTAAGTGATAATTAGTTGCTTAGTAAATTGGACAAAGACAAACAGTATCAAACGTGACAGGCACGTGCGGTCTGTGCACTGTGACACTGTCTGTGTCTGGGTGTTGTGTTTGTACTTTTCAGCTTCTCTGGCTTCTGCCAACTTCGTAAACCAACAAAGTTTCAGTTCTCAGTTCAGTTCTCAGTCCTCACTAACACCCAAGCAAACTCAGCCTTCATTTCAAAATTTCAACAACTACTGTTCTTTTTTCTCTCTTTTTTGTTAATTAATTAAAGCATGTACTTCTTCTCCACGTACAAAACAAAAAGCTCCCTTCTTTCTCTTCTTGTTATTATTATTATTCAATGGAACTCAACAGAAGAGGCCATTGCATGAGCTCTCCTTTGTCTTAGAAACAAAACGAGATCGTGTTGCGCGCCTCGTGTGTTATAGCTAGCTTAAGGAAAGGTGATGGATAATGCATGCAGGTTATCATTGGTGGAGCCACCAATGAGCCCAAGGTCACCGCCTGCTGCTGCTCTTGATTTGTACGGTAAGCGAAGGCAGATGGTCAAAGTTCAGGTTTTGGAAAGAGAGATCGGTTTGCTTCAGGTCTGTTGTTTCTTAATTTTGAGCCTGTTAAGTTGTTTAACTTTCTTATTACAGTTAGAATTGTAGAACTTGAAGCTACATCGATATATGTGCAAAAGCAAAGTTTGTTTTCCTTTTCCATATTTGTTTCTTCATTTCTTCTATGCAAATAACGACCTGATGAACTTTTTTTGCCCATCTGGGAAAGAGTCTAATACTGGATTCTAATATAATTAACTAATTAATTTAAGAATGGAAACTGCAAGATTGTTCAATTAATGGACTAGAACAGTATCTGCATGGATTGCGCTAGGACTGATGTGCTTGATTTTGGATTTCTTTGAATCTAATTGTAAAATGTGGTAATTTAGCTTGCATGTTTCATTATTATTGTCCAACTTCTGTACGGTTCCTAGGCTAAATGGTTCCAAATTAATTCCTTATTGTGCCATTGGATAATGGTAACAGGCACACAATGAATGTTGAATGGTGTTTCTAGCCTTTGAATTACTTGACACATTCAATTAGTGATGTTTGTTGTTCACGTCCTCTATCATGCATACTTTCTGTTGGTGAACGCTTACTTACATTTTAAATTATGAAAAAATTGGTTACACATGCCATACACTATGCATCATGCTCTTATGGGTGAAATTAGTTTACATAGGAGGAGTCTAGGAGTGGGGAAGGAGCTGTTGTATTCCCCTGCTATTGTTGAATTACACGTTAGCTTCATTTTATCTGATGTTGTATTCACCATTCTACGATGAACAGCCACTGTTGTGATAAAAGATAAATACAAATGCATATACTTATAAAAAAGATTTGTTCAAGCAGGAAGAGTTGAAATCTGTTGAAGACGTTCAGCCAGCTTCTAGATGCTGCAAAGAGTACGTGTGGCTGCCTTACTGCATTGTGTAACATATAGTTGATTTGATCAAATTATTATAAAATTGCCCTTTTATCCATCTTTAGCCAGCTTTGCTGAAATGTTCTTTTATGATTCCTTTTGAGCCTTAACTTTTCATTTACAGGGTTGATGACTTTGTAGGGGCCAAAACAGATCCTCTTGTCGCTATGTATGACTATTGAACTTAAGCCTGTTACTTTTTGTATATTTGCTCCTTTATAATGAAAATTTTACATTACTAACACTGAGAATCTTTTTCTTCCGAGCAGAAAACAGGAGAGTCATAAACCCAATCCCTTCTGGAAGAGACTCTGGTACTTCATTTGGTCCCTCCTTTTGGTTAATTTGTGGATTCCTGCTGGATCTTTCCTTGTTTAATTTTTAATTTCCATTGTTTTTAGATCAAAATGTTTGATTTGATAAGCATTTTTGTTTCATTTGTTGAACATTTATGAACTTCAATGTTACTCTGGTAGTACCAAATAGAGAAATTCTATTAATACAAAATCAATGTAGAGGCGCAACTGCTAGACTAGTTGCATAAGAACAACACTATAATCCACTCTTTTTGTGGCTCTACCTGCATTGCTTGCTAGAAGAATTTGTAATCATGACGATAAAATTCTAGTCTGAGTACTGAGTTTAATTTTGAAGTTGCAATTCGCAGAAGCCATTGCCATCAATCTTTGAGTTAGAAATAAGACCTCCTCACTTAAGACTTTGGTGCCTTATTTTCAACTGCCATGCTATGACCCAGGCTGCACTTTAATAATAAAATTTCTTCTTGCTGTGAATAAGTTGCATACTTGCTATAAGAATTTGTAATCATTGATGATAAAATTCTGTTTACACAGCTATTTAGGATCTGATATATTTCAAACTCTTCCATTTGGTTTACAAGTTGGTGAAAGAAATGTTACTGAGTTTTGTGTCTCTGAAAAATTGCATGTTTGAATGAAATCAATGAGTTATAAATGAATTGATAATATGCATTAATTCTTACCAGGGGAAAGTTTTGCTCCAGTCTTATGTGGGTTTGTTGCTCTAGTCATTGCCTGCATCATCTACAAATTCTAAACTGCTGTACATGCTATGTGTCATGTCACCCCCAATGTCACATTTGCATTTGCTCTGAAAAGTTCACTGGTCAAGACTGTGGCAAATGCATGGGACTTTCATGCCTGCACAATGCATGTTGCTGTTTCAAGTCTGGGCACAATTGTACAAAGGTGAATCTTTGTTCTAATTTAGCAAAATGCTGCAGTAATACTTCTTGTTGTCTATAGTTATCTAAGAACTCATATTCCATGCTGCCTTCATCAAGCTTTTATATAAATAGTTGTAGTCAGCAGAAGATTCTCTAATAAATTATGTAAACTGATTCTCCTGTTGACCAAATTTCAATAAAGTGCCTCTACCAAGATGATGAAAGCTTTCTCATTGACTTAGCTTTATTATATTATGTTGTTAACTTGTTCCTCCAATAACATGCACCGTGATTAAAGTTTAATCAATGTTGAACCATGGTGTGTCATAGAGTAGCGTGAGGTAGGGCTTCCATAGATTGGATTCCTGCACATGCTAGTTGCTAGATCAGATCTTATCAATGAAAATGCACAGAATAATTTGTGTGTCCTCTCAAAATAGTAGATTGTGCATCTTAATTTTATTTGGATGAAATATCCTGGCACTGTGGCACTAAAAAGTGTTGCCATTAGTTGTATGGTATGGAGGAAACATGAGGGAAAGAAAAAGGGTTAAGAGAATCGGATTGAAAAGGAAGTGGGAAGTGATTCCATCATTCAGTTAAAAGACTTCATGTTCTTGTCGATCCATTTATTCGATTCTCATGGAACTGTTTTTGTTAGGAAAATGTTAAACATGTTGAGCTTCCTCGTTTATTTGATGGGAAAGAATGATATAACATGGTCGAACAATATGCTTATCTTTGTGATTGTATGTCCAAGTAGGAATATTTTATAGAAATCTTTACATCATTTAGAAGAGGGACAAGAACTGCTTATCTCCTTGTGATTATTATATATCCTTTGCCTTGAATTATTCAAAAGTCTGCATCACATGAGATGAATTTCTTTCATTATTAATTAAAAGTGGATCCATAAGCAAGAATGGAGTTTTCTCTTACTTATTTATTAGCTTAGTTTTGATGATCCTTGAGGATTCTGAATTGGTAACCTCTCTCGCATGGGTGATGGCTCTGGGATCTGTTCATTGGTCTCATTAAAGGAATGGGGCCTGTAAAGTGCTGCAGTCTTTGTTATTAGAAAAAGCCCTCTTGGTCCCATAACAACATTAATAATTTGAATTTTGGCATGAAAAAGTTGAAAAGTTTGTATGTTAGTCACTGGGGTCTGTAGCCTGTTCTGTCCTTTTGGCAAAAATGATTGTAAATATGTACATTAATAAATCCCATCATTGAATTTAAACCACTATTCTCATCCTTTCATGGATGGTGGACCACATAATTAAACCACCATCCTCAAACCATTTTTTTTTGTTTTTTTTTTATGACACCATCCTCAAACTTTAATCACCAAAATGTCAGGCCAACAAAGGTCCATGTAATTTTTTTTTTTTAACTTTTGGGGTAAACTTGGTTACTCCTAATCCAATTAGTTCAAACTAATTGACTTGTAACCCATTAGTATCCAACTAAAGTGAAAGTTTAAAAATTTTTTTAATTAAATATAATAGAGTAAAATTAATTTGTTAATAATCTCTCTCTCTTATGAAAACGAATGAAGATAATATATCTCTTTAATATTTGTGAGAATTATTTATTTGTCTGGACAAAAGTATTTTATAAAATTTAATATAATATTGTAGTTTCAGTATATTTGTAGCAGTTATTAGCCACTCACGCAACTGCTTTCATAATTCAAGAGTTCGAATTTCTATAAAAGTATTATAGAAATTAAGTCTTATCTTAATTATATTGTGTAATTGAGTTAATATAGTTTACTCTCTTTTAAAATGTAAGTAGAATAGACGTCTTTTAAATTTTAGTGAGATCTGATTTTTAAATATCAATAATAATTTTATATAATATGAGTTATAATTTAATTATAATATCAATAAAAAAAATTATTAGCAACTATTAGCGAATAATAAAAATTTCAAATTTTTGAATAATTGATGTGGGACCTACACCTGGATGGTACCTACCTCAAGGTCCTGTTCATTTCCAAATAAGTCCGAATTTTGCAAGTCGTTTTTGAAATGACAGAGAAAAAGAAACAAATTCAAAGCTCACTTGGATCACGAATCTTACAAGAATCCCAGGCACGTACATCTTCATTCCTCAGCTTTTCTACTAGAGCAGGAAACATGTGCATCTGAGGTGGTGCCAACAACCACTATTTAATTAATCAAGCAAATTACCAGTTTATGTGCTTAGCCGATTAAGCGTAGTATTATTTAAATCTACTAATTTTATTTCTGCGCTCATTTTTTAAAAAATAAAATAATTATTAAATTATAAATACTATTTTAATTTAAAAATTCACAAAAAAAAAATCATAGAATTGTCCTTCTTGGTCACTTTCTTCCAAAATTTCACTATTACTAACTGTCTCTCTCAATCTCTATGTCGTAACATATTTTTTTTGTTTTCGAGACTGATTATACATTAGCTTATTGATCATACATCAGACATATATAATTATTATTTCAACATATACAACTATTATTTCAACATATACAACTGTTATTTCAGCAGACAAATATACTGTGACTATAATATTATATTTAATTCTATGAAACACTTGCTCAGACGAATTAACCCTTACATCGAAGGGACTTATTGTCTCTACTCACATTTTACGAGGGAGAAAGACTATTTACAAGTTAATTTCTTCAATCATACTTAATTGAAGAAATTTTAAACCACAGCCATAGCTGAGACTCAAACCAAGACACTTAAAAAATCTTGAGTGTCTTAGTTACCAATGGGCCCATGGTAATATGTTTTAAAGACTCTTTCTTTCAATCTTTTTTTCCTTTTCAACTAAAGTATGAATTTTGATTGTTATCATCTTTGAATTTGTGTTTCAAAGAATTTACTTAAATATTTCTTATAGGTTCTAAGTCCTATGAGATTTAAAGTGACACAGAGTATCTAATTTTTAATTTTATATGATGGGTATCATTTTTTTTTCACTATGTAATAGGTTTGAATAGGGCTTAATTTATTAATTTATGTAAGAATTTCATTTATTAATTGTAATAGTTATTTTATATAAGAAAAATTTTAGTTAGAGAAGAAGAATGTGGGCAACAAGTTGAAGATTGATAATTATTTTTTTATTTTATTATTTAAAATTAATGGACCTGTTTTCAGTACCAATTTTGCATTGATTATGTTGTTTCATCTTTGTATACAGTATATGTCTTGAAAATCCTTTTGAGTGAGTGAATTTCATCACTGCCTAACAAAAAATAAAGACCTGATGGTACTGATGATAAAAAAAATCCTTTTAGTTGAATTGTTAAAGATGCCTTAGATCGTACTAATTCATCAATTAGAAAAAAAAAAAATCGTACCAATTCAAAAGCCATACTGGCATTGAAAGAAAAATCTCCTCAAATTAATTTATAGATGGTTATTAAAATAAATTATTTCTTAATGTCAATAACTAATTGGCTAACAAAAGGTAAAATGAACAAAAATTATGACAGCCACTGTATAAAAAACTAAAATTTGAACAATAACAGCCACCGATGTTTTATCTTCTTCATATAAAAAAACAAAAAATCTTTTTTTTCACTACCCAAAATCAATCTTGAAGGTGGCCAATATCATCTTCATCGCAAAATAACCCGACCTTTCCGAATTGATAGATCATTTGTCTAATATTAGGAAAATTCTATAATATCGTGATTAAAATTACGATATCACATAAACTAATAAATGAAAGATAAAATAAACAAAGTAATATAAGAGTGATAAATTAGTGTTTTAAAATTACAAACAAAATTAACACTTATAAAAATAATAAAAAACTTGTAAATCAACATTAAACTTTAATTTAAAAAACAGTTTATTTATTTAAGCAAAGGAAAAAATTACTCATCAATTCAAAACAAAAAATTTGTATTGAAAACAATTGGAATAAGTTTTATTAAATTAGTTTAACCATAAATTCTATATTCATGTTAGGACATTTATAAAAAAAATTTAATATTCTATTATAGTATTTGTTTATTATACAAGTTAATTAAGCAGAATTATTTTTTCCTGATGTGGATCAAGCTAAAACAAAATAAAAAGACATTTTTATATTACTAGACATACATGAAATATCAATAAAATTATATATAACTTTTAGTTTTATACATATTTCATGTAGTTTCAAACTTTACTTTTTACTTATACTAAAAAATCATTTGGAGTTGTTGTTGAGGAGGTTCAGAATGATGCAAAATCACTTATCTCACAAATAATTTTGAAAAATATAAAAAAAAAGTTTTTCAAAATTTGATTTTAATAATAAGTTTTATCCTTAATGAAAATTTCACATATATCATCACATGTATTATATAAACAAAAAATTATCATTATTTAATTTAGAAATAAAAACAATAAATATATAAGGTAATCAATATTATAATGAGTTTTTATTTTTTTTCAACTCTTATAATATTTATTTGTTTTACATTTTATTTTCATAATTTATATGTTATTGTACACTTAATGTTAATTTACAAGTTTTATGTTGTATCTATAAGCTTATGTTTTGTTTATCAATAGTACATCATTTTACTACTCCTATATTAATTTACTTATTTTGCCTTCTATTTACAAGTCTTATGTTTTATTTGCTTAACTTATGTTTTATTTTACACTGAATGTTGATTTATAAATTTTATTTTACATCTGTAAATTTATATTTTGTTGATTTACAAATTTTATTTTACATCTGTAAATTTATGTTTAGTTTATCAATAACACATCATTTTATCATTTATATGTTAATTTACTTATTTTATTTTTTATTTACAAATATTATGTTCTATTTATATAATTTATTTTTTATTTTTTATTTAATATTAATTTATAAATTTTATGTTAAATTTATATATATTATATTTTATTTATATTATTTATATTTAATAAATAATATTAAATATAAATAATTAATATTTAATATTTATTACTGCATCGTAGAATCACCACATTATTATTAGCCTAGATGAAATGATCACCAGTTCGCCACCAATCAAAAATTTAATTGTCTTGTGCTGACGTGGACGTATATGGTTGCCTTTTGCCTTGCTTTATCCCTTGATTGCCTGTCCAATTTCACAGGAACCAAACGGACAAACCTATCTCTCTATGGCAATTTCCTCTGTAATCTGTCCCTTCCTCTTCCTCTTCTTCTTCCTCTTTCTCACCCCAACAATCCCCTCCTCTGCACTATCAGACGGCCCACAAACGTTCATCATCTACGTGTCAAGATCCCACAAGCCAGCACTCTTCTCCTTCCACCACGAATGGTACAGCTCCATCATCCAATCCCTGCCCCCATCACCTGATCACCCCCACCCATCCAAGCTCCTCTATACGTACAGCAAAGCCATCAACGGCTTCTCTGCTCACCTGACGCCATTCCAGGCCGAGATCCTACGTCGGCACCCCGGGATCCTCTCCGTAATCCCCGACCAGCCCCGTCACCTCCACACAACCCGCACCCCGCACTTCCTAGGCCTCTCCGACAGCTTCGGCCTCTGGCCCAACTCCGAATACGCCGATGACGTCATCATCGGCGTTCTGGACACCGGCATATGGCCCGAACGCCTCAGCTTCTCAGACTCTACCTTGTCCGACGCTCCCCTAAGATTCAAAGGCATTTGCGAGACATCAAAAGACTTCCCGGCTTCAGCCTGTAACAAAAAGATCATTGGCGCCAGAGCTTTTTACAAAGGCTACGAATCTTATTTGTTACGCCCTATTGACGAAACTGAAGAATCGAAGTCTCCACGAGATACTGAGGGCCACGGCACGCATACGGCTTCGACTGCGGCTGGTTCTTTGGTTTCTAACGCGAGCCTTTTTCATTATGCTAGTGGGGAAGCTCGCGGCATGGCTGTAAAAGCTCGGATAGCTGTGTACAAGATTTGTTGGAGTCTTGGTTGCTTTGACTCTGACATTCTTGCAGCTATGGACCAAGCTATTGCTGATGGGGTTGATGTCATTTCTTTATCCGTTGGTGCCACCGGTTATGCTCCTCAGTACGATCGAGATTCTATTGCTATTGGATCTTTTGGGGCGGCTCGGCATGGTGTTGTTGTGTCTTGTTCTGCTGGTAATTCTGGTCCTGGTCCCTACACTGCTACAAATATTGCGCCCTGGATTTTGACTGTTGGTGCTTCAACGATTGACCGAGAGTTTCCTGCTGATGTGATTCTCGGAGACGGGAGGATTTTCGGTGGTGTCTCGTTGTATGCTGGTGAGTCTTTGCCTGATTTTAAGGTTCGTTTGGTTTATGGTGCCGATTGTGGGGATAGATTTTGTTATATGGGGAGGTTATCGCCATCGAAAGTGCAGGGCAAAATCGTTGTGTGTGATAGAGGAGGTAATGCTAGAGTTGAAAAAGGTGCTGCTGTGAAATTAGCTGGTGGGTTAGGCATGATAATGGCTAATACTGATGAGAATGGTGAGGAATTGCTTGCGGATTCACATCTTATACCAGCAACAATGGTCGGTGCTATTGCAGGGGATAAAATTAGAGAATATATCAAATTGAGTGAGTATCCTACGGCTACTATAGTGTTTCGTGGCACGGTGATTAGTCCTTCACCGCCTGCTCCCAAAGTTGCTTCCTTTTCCAGCCGGGGACCCAATTCTTTGACGCCAGAGATTCTCAAACCGGATGTTATTGCTCCTGGTGTCAACATCTTGGCTGCTTGGACCGGTTCCACTGGACCAACGAGTTTAGAAATTGATCCTAGAAGAGTTGATTTCAATATAATTTCGGGCACATCAATGTCTTGCCCACATGTTAGTGGCCTGGCTGCTCTGCTTCGAAAAGCATATCCAGATTGGTCCCCTGCTGCAATCAAATCTGCTCTGATGACTACAGCTTACAATTTGGACAATTCAGGGGAAAACATTAAGGATCTTGCTAGTGGTGAAGAATCAACACCATTCATTCATGGAGCGGGACATGTTGATCCTAATAGAGCATTTAACCCGGGATTGGTTTATGACATTGATGTTAGTGAGTATGTTGCATTTCTCTGCTCAATTGGGTATGATGTTAAGAGGATTTCGGTTTTTGTTCGAGAGCCTGCTAGCTCGGATATATGTACTAGGGCATTGGCTACTCCAGGAAATCTTAACTATCCATCATTCTCTGTTGTATTGAATTCAAACAATGACATTGTGAAGTATAAGAGAGTGGTGAAGAATGTTGGGAGCTCGGTTGATGCAGAATACGAGGTTAAAGTGAATGCTCCACCCAATGTTGCCATCAATGTGTGGCCTAGTAAGCTAGCGTTTAGTGCTGACAAAAAGGCATTGGCATATGAGATTACATTCTCAAGTGTTGGATTGGATGGACTTGGTGCTAGGCCACAGCAATTTGGGTCAATTGAATGGAGTGATGGGGTTCATCTTGTTACGAGTCCTATTGCTGTTAGGTGGATTCAAGGATCAATGAGTTCCATGTAATCTGCAACTGGGAATGCTGTCATATTCACTCCAATGCAGGATTGAGAGCAGTAGTTCCTTTTCGATTCATCTACTCATTAGTGTTAAATGTGCAACTTCTCAGTTTCTTGTACAGAGTAGAAAATCTTTATGTAGGCTTTTCATTTCCCCAACATTTTTAAGTTTGGTACTTCAGGATAATTTATTTCAAAGCAATAAAATTTATGTACTAGTGAGACTTCACATTTTGACTCTTAAAATGTATCGGCTATGCTCTTGAACTCCAATTATGGCTAATGTGGAAGTGATGAACATTGCTAAAGATCATCATAATTCATAATGAGCTTGTAGTAGTTTTCACTTTTCAGGACAAAATTTACTAATTTAATTGCTTTGTATTTTGGTTTGTCAAGAATATGATACCCTCACCTGATATAATGATGAGAAGACCTGGCACTTCAACAACGACGCTTTGGCCGAGTGGTTAAGGCGTGTGCCTGCTAAGTACATGGGGTTTCCCCGCGAGAGTTCGAATCTCTCAGGCGTCGTTCCTTTTTCAGATATGACCACTTATCTTTTGGCAATTCATGATTATGGCCCACTTTGTTTTAATGATTTTCATCCAAGTCCGCCGCCCGCCGCGGGGTGGGGGGGGGGGGGAAAGAATTATGGATGAGATTAAAGCTTACAAGACTTGTTAATTTGAGAACATGAATGTTTCATGAACTCTTCTTACTCATAATATTGGTTGCTATAATCCGAGAATCAAACAAACAATAACATAATAGAACTGTGCAAATAATTCTTAAAAATTCATTCATTAATCAACTAGCAAAAATTTGCAAACTGGGTGATATGCCTATTCTTGAAATTTGATCATATTCTAGTAGTGGGGTAAATTGCTAAAAATTAGAAAATAAAAAACGAAAAAATACGTAGTAAATTTGTCAAAAGACTGATGAGAAATTGATCCAACGGCTGCTGCTCCACTTGTTGCTTCTGCAGATTATATAACTCTAGTGCCCATACTTTTGGAATTCCCACACACTGTTATCTGCAACAAAGAAGAAATTACCCAGTTGAGTGATTGATGAATTAATTTGAGTGAAATAATGCAAGAAATAATAAAGATTAATTGTTATCAGTGTTGTAAAACAAACCTAAAGGGCACACTTGGCGAGTCTTGAGCCATCGGCTGATGCAGTGGAAGTGAAAGGCATGATTGCACAAACCTGACCAAACACATATACTTCGCTAAGCCAAAAGCACTTTCATAATACAGAATAGATAAATGAATAAAGAGCACAATGATCAAAGACAAGAAAGACCATAATAACTGAAATTTAAAAAGAAGGGAAAACACAAAAGGGTTTTGGTTCATAAGTATTATATACCCCAAGCAGCTGTGCAGTCCTGGCTGGTAACACTGGCTTGATTCGCTTGACACTCTATGCCTATAACAACAACAAGAAGAAGAAAGATTATTTATCATTCATTAGTAAGTCAAAAATTAATCCCAATAAATAAACATAAATTCAATTAATTCATACAATAAATTAATGATCAAGTTACTTACAAAGATCCATGATGTGGTTCCTACAAATAGCACAAGTGTCCACAACAATATCTGCACATCAAATTAACAGCATCAAGGTTAATAAGGGTCTATGAAGATCACATTCATGCATGAAAACTAACTTGAAGAACAACAAACTTGAGAGAAAAAAGGAAAAAAAAGAATGGTTACATACCCCACTGCCAGAAAGCAACCGGATTCCACTTCTTGATTTCGAAAGGCTTGTGTTTCTTGGTTGAATTTGAAGGGCATGGACAAGCATTGTTATGGCTCGACATTATGGCTGATGCTTATTTGACGAATCGAAAGAAAAAACCAACACTTTCTGTTGCGTTGTGTGCGTTATTTAAGGAGTTTGTGTGTGTTTGCTTTTTTCTTAATCGTTCATGATTCGGAATATGTATAATTAATTAATTAATTAATTAATTAATACCAGGTTTTTAAATTTTTAGGAATAAATATATTTAATAGAAATATTTTTATATTTTTAGGATATATAGTATTACTTTCTATTAATTTTTTTTTCATTAAGATAAAAGTAAAAAAAAAATTATTTTTTCTATTTAGATATAAATATTAAAAAATGAGACATAAATTACAAACAAAAAAATTTTAAAAATATATGAAATTAAAAAAATTTCGAATTTCTGACAATTAACAAATAAGTTCTTGCTCAAGAATATAAACATAAAAGAATAATTAATTAGATGTTTCTTTTTCTTTTTTCATTTTTCCGGTGGGGCCAATCAAAGTCCTTTTGTGACAGTCATTGCATATATCCTTATAATGACAACATTTTGTACAGTTGTGACAACATTTTCTAGATTTTTTTTTTTTGAACTTTCCCAAGAATCTTTTTTATACGCAAATTTTTAATAAAAATAGTTAAGATATATATAGCTATTAAGTACTAAATACGAAAGATGGGAGAGAGTCTTCATGAGATTTGAACTTGTGCCTTCAACTTCGCTAGTTTAGTAATGTTGCTGTTTTCAAAGTAATTATTGTTAATTATGCTATAAAAATAATCAGTTATAAAAAAAATTGATTAAATATTTGATAAATTTATTTTTAAAAGTACTGTAAATTTTAAAATCAATTATATGTATTTGATAAATCTTAATATTAAATAATTGTAAGAATATAAATAACTGAAATAAATATAATATTAAACAAAATTTACTTGCAGATTTATATACATGTATATATAATATTATTTTTATTGTGTATATGCAATAACTGCTAACTAAAAAAATATTTATATGTTATTAATTTTATTTCTTGTATTTCGTTATCTTATAATAGATGGTAATAACAGTATTCTCTTTAAATTTAATGGTTTTTATTTCCTATTTAAATGAGGATAATTTTTGGTTTCTATAATATATGTGAGGATATATATAAAATTTTATTAAGTATAAAATTGGTTCTCAAAATAAGATTTTGAAAAACTACTCATTTTTTTTTAATATGTTGTAGAATAGGTTGATTTTGTCAAATGTAATTTTTTTAAAAATTTACCAAACATTTAAATTAACTTTTATTTTTTAAAAATTATTTATAAACCACTTAAAAACAATCACAAACAAGCCCTAAGCTGTAGATACGAGCCCACTGCTAGACCAAAGTTTTAATAAACTTAATTACGTCCAATTATACTCACCATTTTATATTTTTAATGTTAAATTATAAGTATCGTATATGAATTAATTAATACCTACACCATAACAAATTTCATTCACCCAAAAAATCTAAGTAATTCGTTTATAAAGTACCTCGCATGGCTAGCTAGCATCATAAGGGTGGCTTTGTGGTCAAGTACAATAACCTCTTCCAATAATTAATTAAAAAAATTAAATTTATTAATTGAACAATTAATGATATCTTTTTAAGCCACGTTTCATGCCTTAAAATTGATGTCACTGTATACGTCATACACATTATACTGAAACTAATAAATTGTATACATAGGCCACCTTTTTCTTGAAAAATTGTCTCTAATCGATACTCTTTGTTATATATTTTCTGATCAACAAACAAAAAATTGAATATGGTTTTTCTCCAATTATTACAAGGAATTCTATATGAAAATCTGTGTATGATCTTTATATTTTAATGCCCAAAACAAAAACTAAAAAATATATACAAAGTAGTCTGTGAACACACAATCCCATATGATTAAGGGGCGCAAATCAAAAGATGCTCTTGTCCATATACGGTCAACTCTTTAATAATTTATAATTTACTCTCTTATATTTATTTATTTATATATAATCCCCCCCTCCGTTTAATTTCTTCTCAACATAACCCTCCTAAAATGGCCACTCCCATGGCACTTGACTCCCCAACCAGCACCATAAACCCAAATCAAACTCACTTGGCCGCCCTTATTCGACGGCCGAGCAACCGGAGACTCCTCCTAAGGCGGCGTAAACCACCCGTAATTCGGCTTGGGGGCAAAAAGCCGCGGCGGGGGATCTTCCTAGTGAGGATTCTAAGGAGAATTAGACTAAGGTGCCTAAAGTTACATTATGCATGCATGCTGAGGAAGCTTAAGAAATATTATAGCCAGTTGGTTAAGGATATTAGGAATGCAAGTGCAACTTTAGAGAGCTTTCAACAAAGGCTTTTCATGGAAACAACTTTTGGGGTTCCCGTTGTAAGTGTTTGTTCTTTATCTAGCTTCCCTCCTGTGGATCGGCCTAGATCCTCTATGTTCATGTAAAAGTTTTTAGTAATTTCATTTTTCTCTTATAATTTGTTTTTTTTAACTTTTTGTTTTCTGTTAATGAATCTTTAAGAAAGTTTTTAGAATTTTAGTGATATGCATGTAATTCGTAATGTTATATTTTAATTTCTCAAAGATTTATGTAAAAAAGTGAAAGAAATTGTACAATGTAATTTCAGCCAGTGGTGTGAACATTTCTGTTTTGTTTTATATTTCTTATTTGATTGTTAGATATTTGAAAACATAACTAGAGTCACTAAAAAACCTTTAACTTAACGGAAGAATACTATTTAAATTCTCATAAAAATAATTATAAGAGTTTAATTCTTTTTTTAAATTATTTAATTGAAGTGGCGACAGCTAGATTTTTTACAAAGATATTCTAATATTTTATGCCTTTCAGTGTGGATAAATACAAAAGAATTAGGTGACATGTGCACTTGGGACAGGATTAATTTTTTTCGTGAAATGGAAGTTAGCAGGTCATATTCATGGATGATTCGTATATTAAATTAGTTTTATGTAAAAACCGATGACTGCCAAACAAAATTAAATATTTGTGAAAGAAAAATGCTCGGTGTCTTGAAGCCAATGAGAAATGACCTATGTTGTTGTTGAGAGAAAAATATTCGGGTATTATTCGGTTTAGTTCGGTTTAAGATTAAATAATTTAAAAATTTATGAACTAAATACGAATTAAATTATAGAACCGAACTGAATTGAAATAAATTAATTTTGTTCGGTTCAATTCGATTAGATAATTTAGTTCGATTTTCTCTTATATGTTCAATTATTCATTCTTCAGTAAAGAAAAAATATAATACTAATATTGAGTCTATAAATCTACAGACAATAAACCACATAATAAAATCTAACAATAATAAATTAACATAATAAAATTTAATAATAATATAAAAATACACAAATAATAAACAACATAAAATTTAATAAAAGTAAATTAGCATAACAAAGTCTAATATTAATATAGAAATCCACTACATATTACAAATTAAACTTTTTATTTTTTTAACCATTTGGTTTGATTTAAAACTGAACTAAATAAAAACCAAATGGTTTTATTGAACCATTTAGTTCAATTTTAAACCGAACTAAATAAAAAACCAAATGGTTCAGAATTTTTGAACCATTTGATTTTTATGTCCCGAACCCAACCAAATGCCCACCTCCACTTGAAAGTGACAAAAATTGTGGATTGCTCGTGACAAAAACTGTGGGGTGGGAATCACGCATGTATCAGTCTTCCTTATTTAATTTTTTTTGAAATCATCACAATCTTCTACTCAGTACTCTCTAAGTTTTCTTTACTCACTTTTTCTCCAATACTTACTCATCTTCGCTCACGAGAGAGGGAGAAAGTAGTGCTGAGAGAGGGAAAGCAATGAGGACAATCTGTAATTGTGAGAGAGTAAGGATAAGAGAAGCTCGAGCAGTACAGGGAGGGAGAGAGTGCTGTGCTGAGAGAGGGAGAGAGCAGTTAGAGGGAGAGAGGGGAGAGATCGGCCTTTTTGTTATTTTTTTTCTTTTTTTTTATAATCTTGCCTTTTTTATTTTTTATTAAATTTAACGCGGAGAAAGACGAGACCAAAACAATTGTGATAAATAATTTTTATTTTTGTGCTGTTGTTTCTCTTAATATTCTCTCAGCGTTGTAGCCCAATAGCACTATTATTTGTGATTTTAATTAGCAGTTGCGGTTCATCATGTTAATGGTAATGTTAACAAAGGTTGCCAGGCCAGCATGTGACATATGATTTTGTTATCTTGGAATTGAAAATCATGCTAATAACTCCAATTTCAGATGCCTGTGCCCTAGTGGCAGTGGCCAGTGGGTGTGGGCTTCACAATCACATCAATGATGTAAGACACCAATAGCTGGCTATGGCTGAGACAATAATATATGTATTAATAATTAAATTAATTTTTTAATTGAATACAATTAACTTTGCTGACAATCACATGATGTCCGTGAACAATTATGAATAGCTTGGACTGACTGTATTTCATTAATTCTGATCTATTAATGAAGATGGTAGAACATCACATATTATTAAACACTTATATTGGGCCGAAAAATTGGCTCAAAATTATATTTTACTATTAAAAAAAAAGAAGAGGAGATAAGAAACGTTACTAAAATCAAATTAGTTTTGTTTAATAATATTTGGATAACTTGGAAATATAATGGTTTTTATTTTAATTTATCTTTTTTCAGGAAGGCATTATGTATATTCCACTCAATGAAAATAATGAATACTAAGAATTTATCAACATTTTAATGGATTTTTTTTAGTTTACTATTTATTATTAAGAGATATATTAGGCATCTTAATATTTAAGTCTTAATTTGAGTCTCAATTAATATGGTATACATTAATTAGATGATAGTTAGGTAATTTTGATAAATTATAAAATTTATTATTTAATAGATAAATGATACGTAATATTAAAAATTAAATTAAAATTCAAATATTGAGATGCCTAAAATTATTGTTATTAGAAGGTTGGAAATGATATTTGGTGTTTTTATGACGGCCCTCTGCCCCCACGTACTGGTATATTTTTCAAAATATTCGAAGACCCCTTGTCGTTCCAAATATTCTGTTAATTAGTCAAATTTTTGCATATTTAACGGTTTTATCCTTTGAATCATTGTAGACATTCGGGTCCCGCCAGAATGAGTGGGCCCAATCTGAATCCTCATTGCTATGATGCCTTTCAAAAATAAAATAAAAATGGCGATGAAAGCACAATTCCAACATTCCAAAAATTAGTAACGATTTAAAGGGATGTGTTATAATTAATTTTTTAAATATTATTACAACTCAATTAAAAAGCTTGAGTGTCTTCGGGGTTTGCCTCAATGGAAATATAAGAAAAAGATTTTATTTTCACCTCATATAGGAAGATTCAAACTCTCAATTTCAATGATAAAATGAAGGGATGACAATTATTAGACCCAAAAAAAAAAAAAAAGAGTTCAGAATATATTATTTCTCTTTCGGGTTAGATTGGTCTTATTAATAAGATTGGAACACAAAGATTGCAAAATAAATAATAATTTTATTGGAAAGAAAATTGATTTCTATGACACGGAAGAAGATTGGAATTATTAACTTCAACAAAAAGACAAGAAGATAGCGATCACATTTTTTTTAAAAATATTACAATACAATTTTACACAACTCTTATCATTATTATAATCTGAAATTTGTTGATATTTAAAAAGAGTGATTCCTCTTTATGAAATTGTTGAAAAAAACGAACTCTTAAATCCAATACAAGAGCGTGCACAATTTATTAGATGAAACAAAACGTTTTGCTGGCAATGAAAAGAACATCAATTGATAAAGAAGTGTGAATTGATAATTTGGAAATATTTTCCCTCCGATTCATAGTTTCCATCTACAACACATTTAAGTTGGACGGTGGTTGTACGATCGGACTTTGGAAGATGATCATCAAAAATTCAAAATCAATCCCCAGTGGCCCTTACAATCACTGCGGATAGGATACCTACCACA
This sequence comes from Clausena lansium, assembly GCA_030449835.1. NCBI lineage: Eukaryota > Viridiplantae > Streptophyta > Magnoliopsida > Sapindales > Rutaceae > Clausena > Clausena lansium. The sequence goes on from JASUUF010000369.1 coordinate 6,641,166, forward strand.
GCCCACTGGCCCATCGTTCGTCCGACAGGCTACGGTACATTTATCGGACCTGTCCTGCCCACGTAATGTATGTGATGTATGGTGTGTTCGACACACTGTATTACGTTATAATATATTATATTATTTAAAACATGATACATTATATTAATACTTTATTATTTTAATATTGTGTAATGTTTGGTGTTAGATTATATAATATTATTTTATATTAAATTAAATTTTTTATAATTATTTATATATTAACGGTTTTCATTTTTTTTTCTTAAATCTATTATTTTAATTTTTTAAATTAAAATATAATTATCCATCGGCGGCCGCACCAAACCACCATCTCCGATCACATTTTGGCATCTATCGATATCATTTTTTGTACTATTAGAATTTTTATTGCTAAATCTATGCAATATATACATATATCACTAAAAACAGAGCTTCCGTCAATCGTAAATATGCATCGCTAATTGTAAATTATATCGACAGTGATGAGTTGTTATGATCGACGGTGGTTATTATGGTTGTCGTTCAAATTTACTAATTTATTAACTAATTATAAATAAATTAAATAAGTTTAATTGATTAATAAATTTTATTTTCAAAGCTATTGCCATGCGGTTTAATTCTGAGGGGGTATGGGTTTCAATAATGCGGTAAAAGCGGCACCGAGCCTTCAAGTAACCAAGTGTAATGCGCTCCATTTATTTTGCCAAACACTAGATTCGGTTCAATAAATGTATGGCCCACGAATGATCCTGTGCAATGCGGGGTGTCAAACAACGCCTAAAATGTCTACTGGAAGGGCCGGAGGATATTTTGTGGGCAACTTTATTAAATGTTGATAATTTATTTTCTTCTTGTTATTTTACTTTTCTTGTTGATAATTTATTTTGATGGTCGGTGTGAAAATTTATGTTCGGTACTGTTTGTGGTCAACAAACTATCGAATGTGGTCTTCTTCTTCAAAATAGACCTGAAGGCTGTATGAATCAAGATTGTGAATCAATCGTGTGGTGTTGTTTTTCCTACTAATAGAAGAAATTTAAAATTCTGAAATTTTTATATGATAAAAAGTTATGGGTAACTAATTTGTTTTCCTAATTAATTAATATATCCTCATTTAACTTATACTTTAAAAGTTTTGGAATATTTTTGGTGTATTTATCTTTTTTTAAAAAAAAAAAAAATTCATGTCACGTTTACCTTTTTTATTTTTTTCAATTCAATAAAAAAGAGTGTATATATCATACACAAAAAGTATATGAAATGTTTTCCACCATTAATTGCATTGGAATATATATATATACCTAAACAATAAATATGATCAGGTGAGCACTGTCGCGTATGATATTGTGTGTGATGAGCCAAGCTGTGAAGTGTTAATTAATGATTAAGTGATATGTAGCCTGTCGTGCATAATAATATGCCCGATGACGCACACTTATTCAAGACTCTCTTAAATGAAACAAGTTTGTGGAAGGTCGATTATTGTGGGATCCAATATTCAATCTTCCAAATCTTATTACAACCACAATTTTGATACCGCAATATGAGTGAGTTAGGATCCCAAATAGTTTATATCCACTTCAGGAGATTTTATGGATTTAGCTAATTAGCTCCAGTAAAATTTATCTATTTTAACTGAGAATTAACTGGTTACTAGTTAGAGAGCCTAACCACATTTTTTTTTGCCTGATAATTCTCACATCCTCGTCTCAGTTGATTCTCCTTGTAAGATTATGAGACTTGGTAGATTAGAGGAGGGCAAGTCTCAGCGGATTTTTGATCGACAGATGGATGCATGCCACAAAGCATTTAACATTATTGACGACGTAATTACGAAATCACCCTCGATAATAGACATATGTACTGCAGGACTCGTTTGCTTTTTCTTATGTTTATAATATGCCTAATTATACTTGTTTTTTGTAAGTTTGACAATTGACACATACGATTAAGTGATGCCTGCATTTTGATTAGACCAGAGAGGAAATTTTGTCAAATTATTTGAATATGATCGATCGATTCTTTGCCTTTTCTTTGGTCAGAGTTCAATGGGGGTAAAAGCTGCTGGTGCTGGTCAATTGCTAGCTATGACACTCAATGTGTACTTATTAAGTTATAAATATGGCAAAAGTCTATATTGAATATAGGAAGAGTCATATTTAATATAATAAAGATGTAAAGATTTGAATTGAACAAAAATATAGCTTTATTCAATATTCCACAAGGATTCTGTGGTCACATAAGTCTGTTGGCTGTTTTGCAACTTGCTTGGAAAAATTTTGGTCCCGTTGAAGAGAAGCATTATCTTAATTCTACTTGAATTTTCTTCATTTTCAGGTTACATGACACATGACCCAGAATATTTTCTGGATAGTTTTTTTAATTTATTATTAATTACTTTTTGTCTATTATACTGTAATTTTTTTTAATTAGTCAATCCCTGGATTATTATTAATTGTTGTTAGCTGTGTTGTAGAAATAATCAGATGTGAAGAGAATCAGTTAAACGTTTGGTAAAATTTAATTTTAAAAGTACTGTGAATTTTAAAAGCGATCATGTGTACTCGGTAAATCTTACTATTAAGCTACTGTAAGAATGTAAATAACTGAATTATACATAATGTTGAATAAAATTTATTTACACATTTATAAACACGTATATAAAATATTTTTAATTATGTATATATAATAATTGATAACTAAAATAAATATTTTATATTATTAATTTTATTTTTTATTTTGTTATCTTAATATAATTGGTAATAATAATAATTTCTTTAAAGTTAATGATTTTATTTCCTAACTAATAAGGATAATTTTGGATTTCTTAATATATATGAGAATATATATGGAATTGTAATAAGTATAAAAGTGATTTTCAAAATCAGATTTTGAAAAGCTACTCTTTCCCTACTTTTCAAAATCTGTTGTGGGATGTGGTGGTTTGCCAAAAGTGATTTCTAAAAAAATTTATCAAACACCAAGATTAGCTTTAAACTTTTCAAAATTACTTTTAGGCCTCTAAAAAATAATCTTAAACGGGCCCTTTGCAGTATAATTTTATAGTATTACCCTTTCAAATATACTTTTATTCATATTTATTATCAATTAAATAAATCATATAAATAGAAATTAAAATAAAAAAATTTAAGTACTAAAAATAAGAAATATATATCGATGTGAATAAAAAAATTAATAATTAAATATTTGTCTTGTATTTTTTGTTATTTTTTTTAAATATTTTGCTTATAATAAATATATATTTTATATTCCCAAGACAAATTATCAAGTAAATGACTCATTTACATCACTTTTCCTTTAAATTTTTTGGTGCCAAGAGAATTTTTGAATATTACGAAAACATTATGCAATAAATGGTATATATTGGGTATGAGTAATGATAGAGCCGCAAACTGTTTTGTACAAACTAATAGAAAAGAAATCGATAATATTTCATAATAGTAGTATCAGTTAAATGAAAATACCACATGACTCACACGATTATTTTCATTATTTTGTGTTTTATTCTAACTTTAAAGCCTACTTTGGCTCAACGAAAAGGTGTCGGAGTATGGGTTTTGTGTAATTGAAGTTGTATGCACCAAACATATCTTCAAATTAAAGGCCTGCGTTTCATTTTCATTACCGAACATTTAACATCGTATAAATTTCATTGTAAAACTTGCCAAACTTGATGGACAAGTTTTTGGCGGTACTTACTTGGCTGCCAATTAAATTCTTAAAAAGAGAATCAATATAACCCCATGAAATGATCCTGATAAGTACGTACGTATGAGTCATCTTATAAGAAAATACCATGTTGAAATATCTAATTGATAATTCAATTCGCTGCCAAACTGGCGGCACGTTGCTGAGGCACGAAGGCCACTTGTAATTGCCTTTCATATATATATATATGCATGCAGAAAAAGAATTGAATTGCAGCACGCCACAATTTTATTGTTTCACAGTCTTCTTGCCCTGGACTTAATTTTTGTTGCCAAATACGTCCATGCAAAGTGGATAAAGTTTTGGAAAAGAAGTTTAGTTTTTTCGGTAAAAGGGTTTGTTATTATTAGATTTCTTGAAGACGATCGATAATGCAGATAATTATGTCATTATATATATATACACATGGCTCTGACATCAAAATGAATCCCGTTTTACATTCATACACTTCAATTTTGCTTTGCTAGTTTAGAGCAAGTTTAATATTTAAGGTCTACTGATCATTTCTATTTTCTAGAGCAGTAAAACATTCTTTTTTTGTTTGCTTTTTTACACGTGTAAGTAAATGTTCATTTTCACTCTCGAGTCTTGTGCATGTGATGGAAAATATTTTCTCATAAATATTCAGAAGCATATTCAATTCATTAATTCTCAGCTTAGATAATTCAGATTGTATTGTAAATATGTAATAGACAAGTAATAGTGTATTGCCGCATAAATTTGTACATAAACAATTTGTATATTATTGATAACAGGTAGATTATGCTACATTTAGGACCAATATTCAAACTATAGTATAACAAATCTATCGAAGCAAATCCTGACAAATTTAGGATTATAATACTTTTTTTTGTAACAAAATTCTTGTTTATTAAATAAGAAAGAGCTAGGATACTAATTGTTTGGCAAAAAATCGTACGTGAATGCTCTCAATAAATACTCTCTCATCGGTTGCATTATTTTCACACATATTTTTACTCATATGTGATTAATTAAGAAATAGAGATATAGTAAAAAAATCAATATAAAAAAGAGTATACTTGGCAAGTATATGTCCATTTTTTAAAAAGATCAAAGAAGAAAAGACCCGAGATATGTTAAGGTTCAAGATAATGAAACTAAATCGCAAGATCCTAAAAAAAGCAAAGTAATTCCGTATAAAGAAAAAGAAGAAAACAAAATGGTTAGATAGGCTGACCAATATTTAGGTGACTCATATAACACATCTAATCTCTTTTACAAATTTATTGTCAAAATTTATTAGAAATAGTAACCACTTTTTCTCTATTTTTATATTTTTTTTAATAGGGTGGAGTGGGACTATTTACATTATAAAATTTATTTTAAACACTCTGATTTTAATAAAATATTTAATTATAATATACCCATCATGTGAATTATTATTAACGACAATTTATAATAAATAAATATTATGTAATTACTTTGAACACTCATGCAGTACACTCATTATTTAATGTATAATTATCATCCTTCAAATCTTAAAACTTTTTTCCCCCAATATCTTAATTAATATTTAGACGTGTAACGACGAAATCAATATTTAAAAAAATTTGACTACAAAATATATGTGATACATTTTTTAAAAAACGAAAAAAAAAACAAAATCACTTTAAACAGTCGTTTTTTTGTTGGTTTTCGGCCCTTTTTATTCTTCTTATATATTCATGGTCTTATTCTCTTCCTCCATTTTTCTTTTTTCTTTTTGGATAATATGTATAGAATATTTTTTATTGAGATGTTCTCATTGCACGATATTTTTGGTGCAAAATTTAATATTGAACATAAATAAACTAAAATTTAATAACTAAAATTGTGTTAAATAATTTGGTTACAACTTGACTTGAATACTTGATTATACTTTTGCAAGTATGTGCTAAATCTCTTAAAATTTGGTGTGTTAAATAGTTTTATTAGTGTTTTAAGTAAATACAGTTAATTAATTTAAATAGTTTAAATAATTTTTTTTTAATTTAAAAGACTGTAAAAAATAAAACTTAAATATTTTAAAATTATCATACGAGTGTGAAAAATGATAGAGTATTTAAAATAATTTTTGGATAGTAAATAGCCCTATCCTTTTCAATATGATGTTTAATTGGGTGGGTGGTTTGGTAGTTGAAATCCTAAAATGAAATCTCTTGTGTTGAAAAAAAAAAAAGAATTTTGAAATTCGAACTTTGCTCACATGACAGGGAAGAGGCCCCTCTCATGATCTGGGCTCTACTAAACTTTTAAATATTTTCTGCCACGTGTATTTTAGTAGTAGTGTATCGGTAAAATTTAACTTCTTTATTTTTTTATTCATTAACTACCAATCGGCAGTTAAATTATTTATTCATGACATGATCAGATTAGGAGAGAATCCTAATCCGACATGACAGGGAAAGAAATTAATTAGATTGTTGTTACGCTAACTAATATAAGAATATGATGTTTAATTATATATCTCTCTCTTTTTTTTTTTTTTAAATTAAGACAAAAATTCAATTAGAATTGTGTATACCAAAAAGTCCAATACTCATTTCCTAATTAATATTACAAGATTTTTATGTTTGCCAACTTTTAATAGCCTAAAATTTCAACCGACAAGAAAGACAATCCATCAAGTATAGATCTTGTAGAAGCAAAAAATCTAGCCTGCGGATTTTCTGGTGCCTGGAAGCAACAAAAAATTATAGCATCAACTTAATTAAGTCTATATGGAAGTGATTAGTTCCAAACTGCACATCTTCTTTTTTACTTGGTTAATACTGTCGATCATGGGTGACCATGATGCCACCATGATTTGTTGCATTTATGATGAAAGGGGACAAACAGGAAAAAAAAAAAAAATCACGCTTAAAGTTAGTAATATATTTACAGAATTCAATAATTAAGTCTCAACTTGAGTTACAATATTATATATCATTCATTTATTAGATGATAAATTTTATAATTAATTAGTAAAATTACATAACTCCCATCCAATAGATAAATACTATATTAATTGAAACTCAAATTAAGATTTAAATACTGAGATACTTACATTTCTCATATATTTTTATTTATTATAGATTATCTGAGGTCCACAGAGAAAGTTGAGTATTTTAGGCTTAGGTTAAAAACAAATGGAGTTGCTTTTGTGGTCCAATTCCACTTTCGACTTGCCACTTCTTGTTTGATCAATTGAATCCATTTTTATCCAGGAGCATATTGATTTGTAAGACATTAATTTGTACATCACCTAAACGTATAGATGATATGATATATTCATTAAAGTTCTTCCTTCACTCAATTACTTTATTTTGGTTTAATTTTTTAAAAGAATAAAGAAATTAAAATATCTTTGACTTCAACTAAATCAATATGTAAAAATCTTATTTATTTACAAGATTTTACTAAATTTTAGAAGAAAAAAAATTGTATGAATTATTTTAAACTTTTAATGCTACAGACTATAAATCTGTTTAAATTTAAAAAAAGGATCCAACTATGGTGATTTAATTTAAAGAAAGAACTTATATGGTCATGGTGTTATGAAATTTTATTAAATAGGATTTGAATGCACATGGTGAGTCCGCAACCGCAACATATAAGCTTTCTCTAAAATTATGTCTGTCTTATTCATTTATTTCTTCTCTATAGTCAATCATGCCATGCAACATGTTAAAGGAAAGAGGGGCATTATTGCCATTATTGGACGAGACAAGGACATTTGATGTCCTTTGAAGGGAAAAAAAAAAAAAAAAAAAAATACACATACGCCCACTTTCCCTTTGCCTTCCTAGTATGTTTTTTCGTTCTCTTGTAACCGCGTGCTTTACTCGGAAACCAGGAAACTCGTATTTGACTCAGCTACCCCGTTTCATTTTATTTCTCATGAAAAAAATTTAAAAAACAAGTAAATAAAAAATAATGAAAAGATGTTTCATGAAAACATAGAAAGCAAATCAGAAAAGTTGAGTAAAAAACAACAACAAATAACAATTTGAAAAACGTGTGGACGGTGTGATGACCAATTTACACACGCGCACATCTTTCCTTATAAATAGCTATTAATCACATACCCACACACATCTTATTCTGATCCAAAGTCCAGCTTAGCTCAGCACAGCACAAAAAGATCCATCCCTTAAAAGCTCCGGCTTCTGCTACGGCTTATAGAACTTCTGTTTTCAGAGGGATAATAAAAAAGAAGAAAGGAAATCGATGGCACTGACTAGAGAATTCATGGGTGCTTTCTCAATATTTGAGAGATCATCATCGTCATCAAAAGTGCTTTTAGACCAAAGTACTTTTTGGCAAAACAAGCTGCTGCAACAAAAGCAGTTTTTGGTACCCATGCAACAAAGAAGAGTGCATTTGAGGAAGGCAGGAGCGGCAGGTGTGAGGAGGGGGATTAATAATCCTGTGTCTGCTCTAAGTGAAGATTTGGTAAAAGGAGCTCCTTCTTCTGCTGTGCCTGGAGCTGCTGAGAAGCCAGTGAAGTTTAAGACCAGAGCTGTGCTGACAGTGAGGAAGAACGTCAAAGAAGATTTCAAAGAGACCCTTGTTAATCAGTTTGATGCTTTAACTGAAAAGATTGGCAGAAATGTTGTTTTGGAACTTGTCAGCACTGAAGTTGATCCCAGTAAGTGCTTCTGCAGCTTATGCCGTAAATTAATTCTTGTTCTTTTGCCAAAAGCAGCCGTTTCCTTTTGGATCTTCATTGCATATGATTCTCATGGGTTAATTTTTTATCAAATTTGTTATTGATAATTGCTTTTATTCTTATAAAAGGAACAAAGGGACCAAAAAAAAGCAGAGAAGCAGTTCTGAAGGATTGGTCAAAGAAATCAAATGTTAAGGCTGAAAGGGTCCATTACACAGCTGAATTTTTAGTGGACTCAAATTTTGGGATGCCTGGTGCAATCACAGTCACCAATAAGCACCAAAAGGAATTCTTTTTGGAAACTATTACCATTGAAGGTTTTGCTTGTGGCCCTGTTCATTTCTATTGCAATTCTTGGGTTCAATCCACAAAAGATCATCCTGGAAAAAGGATATTCTTCACTAATCAGGTAATTTTTTTATTTTATTTTTTTTAAATTTTGTATAGTTTGATTTATTTTATTTTATTTTATTATTATTATTTTATTGTTGGCCTTTTGTCAACTGTTTTGGACAATGCTTGCCAGTTAGATTTTTTCAATTTGTTCGTTCATGGCAAAATTGATGTAAAAGTCAAAGCCATGTAATTTTTGTCTTTAAATTTTGTCAAGGACAAAGAAGTTGAACAATTCAGAGTCAGGTTAAGGCAGCTGTACATGTAATAAAGCTTTATGTTATTGAAATTCCTGTCAAGTGAATCAAAAAAAATAAAAATTTAACTTCATCATCTATATCTATAATAAATATTCCAAACCCAATTAGAAAATAGAGGAAGAAAAAGAAAATAGTAATCATTATATTTAGTAATATTATTAATATTATCGTATAATTAATAAGATGGGGCAATATATCTGCACGGTGGGACCATATATTAATCAATTTCTTATTCAATTATTCATTTCGTTTGTCATAGAGGCACGGCGACACGACCCGACCCCCCTCCCCCCAATATAATAAATAAACTTTGGCGACCACAAACCACTAACCACATGCACATCCAACTCATGATTCAACATGCATGGTATCGCATTTGTTTCAAATTCTTTTATGTTTTTCAATTTAATTTTATATGATCTTTGAATTTGAGCAGCCATATTTACCAAGTGAGACGCCAGCTGGGCTTAGAGCACTAAGGGAGAAAGAGCTCAAAGACCTCAGAGGCGGTGGCAAAGGAGTTAGAAAATTATCAGACAGGATTTATGACTATGATGTGTACAACGATCTGGGAAACCCAGATAGAGGAAGTGAATTTGTTAGGCCAACTCTTGGTGGTGAACAAAGACCTTACCCTAGACGGTGTCGTACCGGTCGCCTTCCAACTGATACAGGTAAAAGGAAATTAATAAAAAGAAAATCTTTCTTACACCGAGACGCTTATATATTTTTGTCTATCTGACACGTTGATGTATGTTCTACAGATCTGCATGCAGAGAGCCGTGTAGAGAAGCCACTACCAATGTACGTGCCAAGGGATGAACAATTTGAGGAGTCAAAGCAAGACGCATTTTCAGCTGGAAGGCTTAAAGCCGCGCTTCACAACTTAATCCCTTTATTAAAAGCCAGCATTTCTGCTCATAATCATGATTTTAGTGGCTTTTCGGATATTGACAGCCTCTACAGCGAAGGACTCCTCCTCAACTTGGGGTTACAAGATGGGTTTTTGAAGAAGCTCCCATTGCCTAATGTTGTTAGCAAAATTCGAGAATCTAGCCAAGGTCTCCTCAAATATAACACTCCCAAGATTCTTTCCAGTAAGTAATCTACTAGTCTCCGTAAATTTTTCTATCAAATATTTTTTTATTGAAAATAAGATTTTGTTCATTCGTGTACTCTAAGAACATGCGTTAAGTAAAATTTTTAAATTTCAAAGATTTTATATAAATTGAAGTTGATTACACGAAAATTAAAAAAAAATCAAATCTATCAAGTTTCTTTTTAATATATATTCTAAACTTTATTTTAGAATGGGCATATGAAAAACCTTACAATATTTTTTTTTGGGTGTTATAATTTAACAAATCTATGTGAAGGGCAATTTCCTTTGTCATAATAATATCATGCTTTTTAGTGGGATCATGAATCATGATGATGCCCCATATTACTAGTGGGGGACAAATGACAATGTCAAATCTATGAATATATAAAATAAATAATTTCATGTGCTAGTAGTTGCTTTTGTGAAGCAAAAGAAATTCATTATTAATTTCTTAAGCCTATAATTTGCCATAGAGAAATGAGCAAAATGACCCACCTCTAGTTCCCAGTGTTACCTATCACTTTCCTTACATGAAAAGTGCTTTCTGATCTTGTACATATTTAACATGTGGGTATAATAGCACAATGTTTTTAATTTGTCTACTTCCTTTCTTTTTCAGTAATGGAATGAAAATTATTATTGAAATGAAAAGCCAAGATTACTCTTACAAAACCAACACACGTGATCCACATTTGCAGGGGATAAATTTGCCTGGTTGCGAGATGACGAATTTGCCCGTCAAGCTTTAGCTGGAGTTAACCCGGTCACCATTGAAAGACTTCAGGCTTTCCCACCTGTAAGCAATCTTGATCCTGAAATCTACGGTCCACAAGAATCCGCATTGAAAGAAGAACACATCATAGGCCAACTCGATGGCATGTCCGTACAACAGGTAACTAATTAAGAAATCTTGTATTTTAAATTCAGATTCTCTCTTAATTTTATCTCGGACGCTTGATCGATATGTCACATTGAATTCTAATAGGTATTATTTTCTTTTTCAGGCCTTGGAGGAGAACAAATTGTACATAGTGGATTACCATGACATTTACCTTCCATTTATAGACAAAATAAATGCACTTGATGGTAGAAAAGCATATGCAACTCGTACAATATTTTTCTTGAATTCTCTTGGCACTATTAAGCCCATCGCCATCGAGCTCAGCCTCCCACCGTCCGGACCGAGTTCCCGATCAAAGCGCGTGCTCACACCTCCCGTCGACGCCACTTCCAATTGGCTTTGGCAGCTTGCCAAGGCCCATGTCTGCTCCAACGATGCCGGGGTGCACCAACTTGCTAACCATTGGTAAGCAAATTAAATCAATTTGATTGCTAGCAGCTTTCATCAAAATTATGGCATTTTGTTTTCCAATTTTATGTTGGCTAAATTATTGAAATGATGTGTTGATTGTATAGGTTACGTACACATGCATGCATGGAGCCATTTATTCTGGCAGCACATAGACAATTGAGTGCAATGCACCCAATTTACAAGCTTTTGGATCCACATATGAGATATACATTGGAGATTAATGTTCTAGCTCGGCAAAATTTAATCAATGCCGATGGTGTGATCGAGTCTTGCTTCACTCCTGGCCGCTACTGCATGGAAATCAGCGCCGCCGCGTATAAAAATTGGCGGTTTGACAAGGAAGGCCTCCCCGCCGATCTCATCCGCAGGTAAACACTAGTAAATAATAACCTAGTTTATGCTATGCAAGTTGGAACATATTTATAGTGAGTTTGAAAAACTTTATAGGTAAAGAAAATGGGCATGCATCTACACTTATTTCTTTGACATGTTCATATGTTTGCTTGTATTGGTGTATTAAAAATGCTGATCAGTTAATCTGAAAGAAGTTTCTCTTTTCATTATGCAGAGGCATGGCAGTACCTGACCCAACACAGCCACATGGTTTGAAGTTGCTAATTGAGGACTACCCATATGCAGAAGATGGGCTTCTAATTTGGTCAGCAATTGAGGATTGGGTGCGCACTTATGTGAACCATTACTACCCAAATTCAAGCCAAATTTGTAACGACAAAGAGCTGCAATCATGGTACACTGAGTCCATCAACATAGGCCATGCCGATCTTCGCCACGAAAGCTGGTGGCCCACATTAACCAACGGTGATGATCTAGTCTCCATCCTAACTACAATCATCTGGCTCGCATCCGCACAGCATGCTGCACTCAATTTCGGACAGTACCCATATGGTGGTTATGTGCCCAATCGCCCACCCCTAATGAGAAGATTAGTCCCAGACGAAAATGACCCCGAGTATACCAGCTTCTTAGCTGACCCACAAAAGTATTTCCTGCTAGCATTGCCAAGCTTACTGCAAGCGACTAAATACATGGCTGTGGTAGACACATTGTCTACACATTCGCCGGACGAGGAGTACCTCGGGGAACGACAACAACCGTGGATTTGGTCCGGCGATAGTGAGATAACGGAGGCATTTTTTGAATTTTCCGCGGAGATAGGAAAGATAGAAAAAGAAATCGAAAAGAGAAACAATGATCCAAGCCGGAGGAACCGGTGCGGTGCCGGGGTTTTACCATATGAGCTACTGGCACCTAGTTCAGAACCTGGAGTAACATGCAGAGGTGTTCCAAATAGTGTATCAATATGAGCCCAAAGGGAGCTGACATGCTCATGTTTGATCAACTCTGGTATATAATTTAATTATTAGATATCTGTAGCCTGTAGATGCCAGCTATTAATGGTCATGATACCAATCAAATATTTTGTATCAAGGTGGATTCTAAGTAATTAAGTGCAGTTGAGTGCACTATATAAACTTAGAATTGTATATGCAATTGAGTTTATAAGAATAATGTTTGTACTTCTCATATCATACAATGTGTGGTGTAGCAAGTAGTTATTTGTCTTCAGAGATTTGCCGCGGACTGGAAAGAAGTAAAGGACGCAATATTGGGTTTGGGCTTGTTCAAAAGCCTTGACAATCTTCTTTATCTTCATCATTTTTGGACCTCATGAGGTGGCCAACTCACGTCTCCCAAGCCCACTCACTTGACATTCACATTTCACAAGGTATCCAGTGTCCAACTTTTTGGGTACAAATCTAATCATGCCAAATACCAACAAAATAACAATATATTAAGGAGAAATGTTTTTCCGCACAAAAGTTGCCTTGAGAACTTTGTACGAAACAACGAGAGTGAAGTGTCGTTTATCTTGAAATTCGTACAAAAATTTTAATCGTGATTTAAGACAAACAGTTGATTGAGTATAGGAATTTTAATATTTAAAAATTAAAAATTTTTGATTTGTGATGTGTAAGAATTTTTAATGTTTAAAAATTAAAAAGCTTTTGAGATCACACGAACACAAAACACAAATTTCACTTTAACACCAACACTCCAATCGTTCTTCTTTATTTCATAACACTAACACAAAAATTTCACAACTTTCGTTCTTTTTTATTTCCTCAGTTTCATAGCATAATACTCTACTCGCCACTGGTTTTCTTCCTCAATTCTTCGACTCATCATCACAGCTACTGCACTGCACTCTTGGATCCGAAAATACTATAAATTTGCTGGTAATTTTTTTAAGTGTGATTTTTTATTTTAGTTATTATTTTCTATTAGATCAATTTAAAAAAATATATACCTGCATTTTGCTTAAACTGTGATTTTTTTTATTTTAGTAATTATTTTGTATTAGATCAATAATAATAAGAATGTACCTGCATTTTGCTTAAATGATAAAAATAAATAATATTGAAAATTCTATTTGATTTATAAATTTTTTAAATTTAAATTTTTAGAAACTTAATGAATTAAATTTTGCACTGCCGTTTATTTTGTAAATATTTATAATAATTTACTCTTAATACAAATGTTATTTATTTTGTAGAAATGGAAATTTAGAAAATAATGCCAAAGTCGAAGATGTGGAATCGAAAATGTAGGAGCCAACTCTGGGGAAGTTATTTGATAGTCGTGAGGAAATGTGGGAGTTTTACAAAGCGTATGGCAAACAATGATTTCCTGTGAAGAAACTAACTAGCAAGAAAAGGGGTGATGGCAATGTAAGATACACGACGTTTGCATGTGGCCGTAGCGCCAAGTCGGAAAGTAAATCTACCAATGTATTGGAGCCGAAACCAAGTGCGAAAACTGGCTGTGATGCTAGTATATTTTTGTGAGAGAGATGGAGGAGTGAGACATGGAAAGATCGAGAAGAGGAGAAAGAAGAGACAGGGATCGAGAAAGAAGAAAGAAGAGACAGAGAAAGCTTTTTTTAAATATCGATTAATTTTTTTTTTTTAAGAAAGCTTTATGAAATTATGGCATATGAAAAAGTATACTCATAATCCGGCAAATATGAAACAATTATCGATTGCAAGAGATATTGTCGATTCTGATTCCACAAACAAACAACTTCCTCTCCAATAATGCTTCTGATTATTGTGTACCAAAAACTTTCAATCACTTACCCATCTCATCATCACATGCGAGAAATAACTATTGAGTTTATAGCCTAAATTAAATGATTAATGCTAGCTGTAGCACTTTTCACTTCTTAATTGTCTTTGCTTTATATAACTTATTATAATTTCATCCTAGGGCTTGTATAGTATTAAGGTGCTGTGAAAAAAAATTATAACTATAAAATAAAAGGTAATAATATATAGTGAGTATAATTTTTAAATAATAATTTTGACAAAATTAGTAAAGATATAGTAGATTTTTTTATCATACAAATATAAAATTTAGGCCCTTTTTTATATTGAGGTGTTGTAGCTTTTAAACTAAAGGTACTGTAGAAAAAAAAACTGTAATTATAAAATAAAAGTTAATAATACATAGTAAATATAATTTTTAAATAATAATTTAGTAAATATAATTTTTAAATAATAATTTAGTAAATATAATTTTTAAATAATAATTTTGATAAAATTAATAAAGATATAATAAATTTTTTATTATATATGTGTACAATCAAATCAACTTAGAGGTTGTTTGTTTTTTGGACTGAATACTTAAAAGAATTCAGTTTCAGCATTCAGCTGTTTTATAGGTATTTATTTTTTAATTGAACACTCAAAATTAAGCAATTATCGCTTAATTTAATTAAGTAAAAAATTTCAACTTAATGTTGAATTAAAAAAAGCGATGAAGAAATTAATTTTTATTTTTTCATCAATACCCTAATAATATCTAATTATTTCCCACAAACAAAACCCTATATTCCAACACCGTTCTTTTCAGTTTGATGTCATTTTCTTCCTCTCTTTTTTTTCTTTCAAGTTCTCATAATATCAAATACTTTGAGTTAATAATAAGATTGCTAAAGGAAATTAATTCCAAGTACTTTTTCTTGTTCCTATTCCCTAATTAATTTTTAATTATATGCTTTCTTTTCTTTAATTTTTATAGCTCCCAGATACTGTAGTAACTGAAATTTCATTGAAATCTCTGAGGGTTATTGCTGTACTAGTTAGAAGATTATAAAATTGCTAATGACCTCATTTATTTACATGAAAACAGTGCACATTCATTGCTTCCTAAAATCTGTAATTTATTTAATTATTTTTATGATTATTACGATTATTATCCAAGTGAATCAAATTTGGCATGAAATTTTCTGTTCAGAATTTGTAGGCATGTGCATGTTGTTGCATGAAAAGTTTTTAAATTTTTTGGTTTCCTCATGATTAAAGCAATTCCTTACTAACTTTCGTTAACAAAGTGTGAAAGAGTAATTATCATTTTTTTCCTCTTTTAAAGTGAAGGAATCCACTGACTGTAACATAAGGGTATATATGAAAAATAACAGTTTTTAGACATTTATGTTATAAAAAAATAAATAACTTAATACATTTATTCAGACATTCAAAAATAAAGACAAACATGTTATTCAGCATTCAACTCTATTCAGACTTAATTAAATTCAGTACTATTCAGCATTCAGTTAAAAAAAACAAACGCCAATGTTTTCAATGGATCTTGGGTAAGCCAAATGAAAGGTGTAAAACCCACAAAAAACAATTAAATTTATTTTCGGGTTAAGGGGTACCTCGCTGAGTTGTTGAGTGTAGGCTATTTTGACTTTTTAATGGAGGTAAGTGGATGAAAGATAGTAGTTAATGGAGGAAGGCTGAAATTTTAAGGGGAATGTTTGGAGAGGTGCCCTGGACCTGCAAAACCAAGAGAATGAGGTTAGAGGTGGAGCCGGCAGTAGCCGGCGACCACACTCCGACACTCAAGTCAGCAACTCAAGCTTTTGAGGAGTGGAGAGCTTGCAAGCTCCCTGAAAATAGAGAATGAGGTAAAAGAAGAAGGACCTCAGCCTTTTGTGATGTGTGTGTAATAGTGAAACCATCATATGGAAGAATAAACCTGGCTATATTTTTATAGTGCTGATGGGGTACCACGCCACGTGGTACGTTTCCCAATGGTGATTTTGCTGTCAATTTCAGAATATTCCTTGTCCTTTTATCACATTTTACCTTTTTGGGCCGTTAGAAATGAGCATGGGGAACAGTACAGCCATTATTGACAGATTTTGTCATTTGGTACACGTGGCGTACGCTGGCTGGGCAGTGCTGAATATTCCTACAGAGGCTGTCTGGACAGCTGTAAGGGTGGCAGATAAGGACAGCTGTTTGTCCCCTCTTTATTGACAAGATATCATCTATTTGATTTTACCAAATCAAATATTATCTTTTGACGATAAGGACAGCCATATGGAGGATATTTTGGAGACCATTTGACTGTCCCATTTACGTACTGGATACCCCTTAACTCCTTGGGTGTATCTGCGGTATCCCAAGTAGGGTACCTCAGGTACCCTTAATGGCAAAAGTAACACGAGATAGAATGGGGTATCCTGAGGGTTCCTTGGGGTATTCTAGGTACCATTGACAATCAGAATCACTTGGGACAAGTAGGGTACCCCAGGCATTCCTAACACCTCAGGTTCCTATTTTAAGTGAAAATCTTCTAAGTGGACACGTGACGCTCTATCATTACTTTTTATATTTCTTTCCCAAACAATATCCCCTAGTTTCTTTTTGACGAAAATAATTGAGGCAAAAGAAACTCTCAGAAAAACTATGAGCGACACATGGCAATTATTTAACTCATTTGCTCCTTAGGCTGAATAAAAGAGACAGTCTCCTAAAATTTTCTTGGGAGGCGGATAATTAATTTTCTCCCTCTCTTTCTTTTCTTTTTATTTTTTATTTTTTATTTTGAAATTCAAAAATTTAAATAGAAAGGAAAGTAGAGATATTACTGTATTTCTTTCCCGTCTTTACTGAAACGCGATCTTGATTTTTTGAATCCAGCACGCTGCCAATGGCTCTCTCTGCAGCATTGAACACCTAACAAACATCTGACTTCTATACTTTAAATTTCAAATTTCGAAATTAAAAACTTTTTTCACTTCTAACACCCATGTGATTTATTCTTGCTCCTTCTTGTTTTGGTTCCCGTGAAACTAAACTCTCACTTTAAAACTTCTCTTCACCTTTTTATATTCTTTTTTCTCCTTCATTTTGTAATCCCAAAATTCTTATGGTGTGTTTACATAAGGGCAATGGGAATGGGAATAAAACAATCGGAATAAAAAATGTGTTTACTTGCTAAAATTGTGTAGGGAATGAGAATCAAATTTATGGGGTCCACATCATAAGAAGATTGATTATCGATATTGGCATTCCGGGGGGAAGGTCTGGGAATCAGAAACCCATTCCCCCACCGGACAAAAATACCCCCATTTGTTTATCAATATGCCGAAACTACCTCTTTTGCAAGTGAAAAATATAAATTGAAAAATTGAAAAAAAAAAGAGGAAAACAAAATCTACATCTCCCTTACGCCGACCCATCTCCCTCACGCCGACCTATCTCCATCTCTCTCACGGTCGACACTCATCCCCATCTCTCTCGCACTTATCGCCGGTTGCAGCCACTCGTCACCCATCGATCGGTTGCAGCTTTCTCTCTCTTCTCTTCTTCGCTCACGTGCGTCGGCCACCATCTCATCAACACTCTCTCTCGCGCTCAGCACTTATCGCTGGTTAATCGGCCCATCGTTGCTGATTACAGTTCGGTTTGGTCACGTGCGGCAGCCACCATCACACAACTCATCACCGTTCAGCTCTCATCATCATTCCAAGTGAGTTTTCCATTTTCTGCTCATTTTATTTCTATCAATTTCCCCATTTTGTTTTTGTTTAATCTTTCATTACTTGTTATTATTATTAATAAATATTTAATTAACTTAGAATTACTGTGAACAAAATTTTTTTTTTAATTATTTGGGCCTTGGTGTGAACCCTTGTGTTTATGAAGTTGATTAAGGGGATGATATTTGCTTTGCTATAGGTACCTACTCATGCTTCTATTTTGACTCCTTTATTCACTTATATTTGCTTTGCTGTAGGTAGTGTTTTTCATCATTGTTTAATCTTCTATAGTTGATTCTCTCTCTTGGTTCCGGAGAAACATTTGGGTAAATTCGAAGTCGTTAACAATTTTGTTATAATTTTCGCTTTAATGCGACTTTGACTCAATTGGGTTTTTGTTTTTAAACAGCGAGATCTGTAAAGTTTCCTTCTTTTCTTTTCCTCCCTTTAGTAGGAAAAAGCTCATTTGTTTTTTTTTTTAAAATAAAGTTGTATGATGATGTTTTAATAGAAATTGTATAATTGGTTGTATGTACTAGGAATTAGTTGAAATCTACTGCACAAGATTTAGTTTTTGTTGGGTTGTGAGTTTTTGTGGTGTTATTTATGAGTAATTATTAACTTTGATGGAAAATGTTGTTTGGGTGTTTATCATCAACTATCAAAATTGTTTCAATACTTCAACGTGTTGTAAAGTGCATATGACATCTGTTTCTTTTGTTGAATTATTGGTTAATAGCTTGCAGTAAAGTTTCCCATTCCCAGCCCTTGTGTAAACACACCATTAATTGAATTGAAAATGATTTTTAACAACAATAATAATAATGGAAGTGATGATGACCATGATCATCATAATGTGCAGTTTCCAGTTGTGTTTATTGGGGGGAAATTGTTTAGTGGATTGGATAGAATCATGGCTACTCATATTACAAGTGAATTGATTCCCGATCTGAAAAAAGCTAAGGCCTTGTGGCTCTGACAGATCTTTTTTTTTTTTTTTTTAATTTTAAATCTTTTTAAGTTGTATTTGATTATATATATATATATATATATATATATACATGTTCTTTTTTTATTGACTTTTAGTGGTGATTAGCTAGAGACATAGTTTAGTCTTTCAAGTTTAGATTTGGGAATTGATGTGGTTTTGTAGTAGAGCTAGCAAAAGGAATACGAAATTACAAAGGGGTGATGGATTTCTTGTTCAATCTTCTCATTCTTGTTGTTGATTGGAAGATGAAGTTCAATAGTTTTATTTCATTATCCTATTCTTTTCCAACCCACCAATTTCTGGGTAGGTCTCAAACTCAGCCCCCTGATGTAGGAATTCACCCTACAAGCTCAGTCCCCGAATCTTTCAGTTTTATTCCCAAGTCTAGCAAATCTCACTCTCTAGGGGCTAGGCGAGCTACCTTAGATGATCTTGAGCGACTCATAACCAAATACCTCATTCCCTCCTTTGTATATCTTAGGGTTCCCCTCGAGGGGAAGAAACCACCTAACGGCGATGGAGGAGCCCTCCATATAGAATTTGTTTTTTACTTAGGACTTCATTTACTTCTCCAACCCTTTTTTGTGAGGATATTGTGGGGTACCCCATCGTTAGTCACACGTCTGGGGTACCCCACTATCGCCATATTTTGATTTCTGGCGTTTCATGTCCTGCACCTTTTATCTTACTTGTGATGCTACTTATTTGCCCAGCTAACCTTTTTACTTGTTTGGTGATGATTTTGATGCCCTTTTTTTTTAGGAGATTACCGGTGGTTCATTTTGTGCTCATTCGGCAAAGGCTATCCGACCACCCCGAGCTCCAGGGGGCAAGATTAGATCACAGGGTACCCCTTTTGGTGGATTGAAGGGTACCTCGCATTGAAAAGAAGGTTAGCAAAGACATTCTAAAGGTGATTGAGGAGAAGAAGAAATCTCTGGTGTCTTTGTTTGGTTGCCTCATAAGTCCCCTGAGGTACCAGACATACCCCAGCAGAGGCTTCCCTCAGATGCTCCAGCTTTGGCAGCTCGTATTTCGGGTACCTTCGGATTTGTCACAGGTCCCTTTGCTTCTAGAAATGGTGATGATGATATCCCACCAGTTGTGTGATTTTTAGCTTGTTGGTTTTTTTTGCTTCTTGGGGTTTCCCCGATGATTGTACATGAAACTTTTTCTTCTTTTTCTTTTTGATTTTTGGGCATCTCCATGCTATTAGGGTGCCCGAACTATTTTGATGTTGTACCGACTTCTTTGTATCATGTAGCTGCATAATCTTTTAAACTTCTATTATTTTATATAAATCGGTGATTTGGAACGTCTCTCCGGTACCTTTTATGTATTCGGGGTACCCTAGGCACCCGATTGGAGAAATCAACTTTATTAGTTGTATGACAATCTTCTTAGGTACCTTGCATGTATTTGGGGTACCCTCGATGGGGTATCCTAGAAACCCAATTGGAGAAACCCAACTTTATCAGTTGCATGGCGATCTTCTTAGGTACCTTTCATGTGTCGGGGTATCCCAGAAACCTGATTAGAGAAATTCAACTTTATTAGTTGCATGGCGATATTCTTAGGTACCTTTCATGTACTCGAGGTACCCCCGATAGAGTATCTCAGAAACCCGATTGGAGAAATTTAACTTTATTAGTTGCATGACGATCTTCTTAGAAACTTTTCATGTACTCGGGTATCCCCCGATGGGGTATCCCATGAATCCGATTGGAGAAATTCGACTTTATTAGTAGCATGACGTTCTTTTTAGGTACCTTGAATGTAATCGGGGTACCCCACCCGATTGGAGATACCCAATTTTATTAGTTGCATGGTGATCTTCTTAGGAACTTTCCATGTGCTTGGGGTACCTCCCTAATGAGATACCCTAGAAATCCGATTGGAGAAACTCAATTTCATAACTTGTATGGCGATCTTCTTAGATATATCCGCTGCATATCTTACTATAACTCACAGCGCATTTTGACAAATAATCATTAATGGTGACAATAAAAACACATAATGGTGACTAATAACCGACATAAGGAGAATAACAGAGGCGGTAACTAGCCTATCCCTTTTCTTTTAGGCACCTAACTCAGCCTATTTATTTTGAATTGTTCATTCCCTACTTTCTTGAGAGAATAAAGGTGTGGACGGATGCGAAACTTAACAGGAACTCATGTTGCTATAGTACAGTGGTATAGCCTGTCCTCGGGCCTTCTTTGGCCCTCCCTCTTTTTAGCAATTGCAATGTTAGTTAAGCGCTCAACTTGGCGTATTTATTTAGAGTTGTTCATTTCCTACTTTCTTGAGAGAATGGAGGCGTAGGCGGATGCGTACCCTAGCGAGAACTCATGTCGCTATGATACAACGGTATACCCCGCCCTCGGGCCTTATTTGACCCTCCCTCTATTTCACAGTTGCAATTTTCGTAATTGCTTTGTTTTATGACTTCATAAGCCTTTCTCGACTGGTTATGACCTAGGGTAGGTCATCGTGATAATGATAGGTAAGGTATCCCAGCATGTTTTGCAATAAGTGGGATAGGTCAGGTACCCCGCCATATTCTATAATAAGGCGATTTCAAAGGTAACTATGGAGCTAAATCAATGGCTATCACAAATCAAACAGCATCTCATACCAATCATTCACGATTGAAAAGACAAAAGAAATGTGCATTTTCACATTTTTTGAAAAAGAAAATGCATTCATAAACGATGGAATCCTAGGTTAAGGAATTGAAAATAACGACTAACCAAACTAGGGTACCTCAGGTATCCCACGTGGCCTTAAACACATAAGCATTAAAGAAAATAAATAGAACAAACAAAATAAACAAAAAGAGGTAGAGTAATATCCCTTTTTTCTGTTGGAGCTGACGGTGATCACTTCTTCTTTCTCTGCTTGCTTGGTCTTGCTCGGGTACCCTAGGATTCCCTCACCTTTGGAGTCATTGGCGATTTCGGTCAAGAAATTGGCAATGGCTAGAGCTTTGATGGCCGAGCGAGGCTTGAATTCTAACTTCATTGAAGTGGGGTACATCATCGTCACTTTTGGAATTAGTGGATTTGAAAGAGTTTTGAACTCACTTATGGGCTTTGAGTAGGTGTCTCAGGGTACCCCACGTGGTGAAGATATGGTTCTGGTGAGATATGCCTTCAATGATCTGAACCAAGCTTTAGCAGGGCCGGTGAATGTATGGGAAAACATATGACACATGGCATTGTTGGTGATGCCCTTAATGAGCATCTAATCATGGTATAGCTCAGCGTGTTCTGCTGGATCAAAGGTACCCGTATATTGGGATACCTGAGGCATGGTGAAGGGTCTCGGAGAACGGATGTCCGGATGTCCATGGTGAATGGGGAGTGGTATCCCACTTGAGTCGAAGCACTAGTGACATGTTGCCTTTCAGAGAGGAGCTTGACTTGAGCTTCCAAGTATTCCATTTTTTCAGGGAACTCTTGGCGTTCATCTTGTCACGGAGATCTATTTTTTCAGAGAGGATGTCGCTGCCAGGTGAGAAGCTCTTTTGGCGTTCGTCTTGTCCCGGAGATCCTCTCGGGCTCTTTTGTTATGCCTTGCACCTTGGCTACTACGGGAGTAGCTAGAGGCTATGTAGTGCTCGCCAGATGTAAGTGCTGGGTGATGCTTGGATCGGGTACCCGACGACTCTTTCCGCTGCCTACTCCTCTCGAGTACCTCAGTATGTGGGAGGAGTTGCTTCTCAGGTTGCTTTGGAGGAATGTCTGGAGCAGTGAGAGGATTCTCCGGTGTGGGGACTTGAGAACCCACAGCCCGAAGAATCGCATGGGCGAGTTCTTCAAAAGACCGTTGTGAAATGGGTTCCTCTGTTGGGCGTACACCAGTGGATTGTTTGGCGGATTTGCCCTTGTTGAAACGGGCTGCCCTTCTTATTGAATCACTGGGGTCGCCACTACTGTTGTCTCTCTCCCTCTCATGGTTGAGCAAGATGGTGTCAGAGGGTACGTCAGGACCACTGCTATACTCGACAACTAAGCTTGGCCACCACTGTGAAAGCTTTTTGTGCGTTCCCACCCAGACGGCGCCAATTATTTTCAATGGATCTTGGGTAAGCCAAATGAAAGGTGTAAAACCCACAAAAAACAATTAAATTTATTTTCGGGTTAAGGGATACCTCGCTGAGTTGTTGAGTGTAGGCTGTTTTGGCTTTTTAATGGAGGTAAGTGGATGAAAGGTAGTTGTTAACGGAGGAAGACTGAATTTTTAAGGGGAATATTCGGAGAGGTGCCCTGGACCTGCAAAACCAAGAGAATGAGGTTAGAGGTGGAGCCGGCGGTGGTCGACGACCACACTCCGACGCTTAAGTCAACAACTCAAGCTTTTGAGGAGTGGAGAGCTTGCAAGCTCTCTGAAAATGGAGAAGTAGGTAGAAGAAGAAGGACCTCAGCCTTTTGTGGTATGTGTATGTAGTGGTGAAATCATCATGTAGAAGAATAAACCTGGCTGTCCTTTTATTGTGCTGATGGGGTACCCCGCCACATGGCACGTTTCTCAATGGTGATTTTGCTGTCAATTTCAGAATATTCCTTGTCCTTTTGTCACATTTTACCTTTGGGCCGTTAGAAATGAGCATCGGGAACAATGCATCTGTTATTGACAAATTTTTTCATTTGGTACACGTGGAGTACGCTGGCTAGGCAGTGCTGAATATTCCTGCAGAGGCTGTCGGATAGCTGTAAGGGTAGCAACCAAGGACAGTTGTTTGTCCCCTCTTTATTGACAAGATATCATCTATTTGATATTGTCAAATCAAATATTATCTTTTGGCGATAAGGACAGCCACATGGAAGATATTTTGGAGACCATTTGACCGTCCCATTTACGTACGGCATACCCCTTAACTCCTTGGGTGTATATGGGGTATCCCAAGTAGGGTACCCCAAGTACCTTTAATGGCAAAAGTAACACGAGATAGAATGAGATATCCTGAGGGGTCATTAGGGTATCCTAGGTACTATTGACAATCAGAATCACTTAGAACAAGTAGGGTATCCCAGGCATTCCTAACACCCCAGGTTCCCATTTTAAGTGAAAATCTTCTAAGTGGACACGTGACGCTCTATCATTATTTTTTATATTTCTTCCCCAAATAGCCACCTTAGTTTCCAAGCTACAACAATTAATGTTTACCAAACACTTTAGTATTGTGGCTTTTAAGCTACAATTGTCTAACTTCAATCCCAAATGGAGCATAAATTAACTTAGTTTCCAAACTGCAACATCTAATATTTACTAAACACATTAATACTAGTACTGTAACTTTTAAGCTACACCTCTCCAACTTAAATACTAAAGTGGACATTAATCACTCAATGGTCGGTGAAGGTGATATCACTTTGTGTGAGCCAGTGAATCGTCATTTCATTTGTTGGCATTATAATGTGTGATTCATGTGTTCGCATAACTGTTTGTTTTTGGACCCAAATTGATTTTCTTTATTAAAATCTTTAACAATCGATCATGGAAAAGCTTGGCCAATCAGGTGGCCCTTTATATTTAGATTTTTTAAATGAATTTTCCTAATACATGTTCCGATTATGAGAGGGTTTATGACTAGTATGATTAATTAGATCAAATTTATGATGCACCTATTCTTATTATCATCGACCCTTGACTTTCTAACAAGTTGTTTTATGAAATCCCAAATGGATGAATGATAGACATGTATTTGTCATTTAAATTTCGAATCAGCGCTTTCTTTAATAATTTTATGCCACGTGTATTTATAATAATTTATGCTTAAAATTTAATTACATATTATTTTTTATCTAATAACTTCCAATCATAATAATTTAAAAAACTCAACTAATCTCGTATCAACACTAAAATCTAAATTTTTATCGGTTCTCATTTAGGGTTATTATTTAATAGTGGACTTGTGCCACCAACAGTACTGAGGACACAAATGAGAGCACTAGTTTGAGTTCCATACACTCAATATTTTATCCGTGGTAATTTGATCCCTGCAAACCACCAAATGCTGTTTTGTCTTCTTTTTCTCATGCTATTAAAGATCAAATGGAGCTTCTCAGGAGACTTATCCGTGCTAATTTTTTTTTTTTTTTTTTGTCCTACTATTATTTGGGTAGTTAGATGTCCACATAATTTAAATGCATGGTGATTTTCTTCCGCCCAGAATAGAAATATATTTTGTTAAGTTTTGGTTAAATGAAGTGGTTTTCCTCCACCCAAAATAGAAATATCGTGGTTGTTAAGTAGGAACATAAAAATAAAAAATAAAAATAATTTTGTAGAATTATTATTCTTAGTTTATTAGGTAAGAACATAAAAATCAAAATGAAAAATCAATGTGAACACAATATTTGGTAACTACCACCAAGGCAGGGATGAAACTCAAACCAGTAAGCATTGACACATTGAGCCACCGGCTGAATTGACTCAAGTCAAATCTTAAAAATTCATTCCTCAAGGCTACAGCTACTTTCTTCGTCGCATACAATAATTTACTAAGAAAGTGACGGGCACTAATTTTCTTTAAAAAAAGAAAAGTCGAGTCGATAGTCAAGTCATTCATTCACAATTGGGTACGTTATTTCTTGTATTAGAATATTACCAGAATACTCTTCAACTAAATTTTTATTAGTCATGCTAATATTCAAAATTTTAAAAGATACTTTAATTTTAAGGTCCCAACTATGTTGCGGCTTGTGTAAGTAACAGATCAGATATATTAATCGTTGGATAATGGTGGCAGACATCGTAAGGCTGTAAAATAAGAAGAATAAAAAAATTAAAAGGTAATGATACCGGGTATAGTGGTTAAAAGGCAACCGGATGGTGTGGGTTGAATTCAAAAGGACACATGGATTTAGGTTTTCCGATGATTTTAGTTTATAATTAATATTTTTGAAAGCGTTATAAAGGGGTTATGAGCAAATGGGTGGTGACAAATAAATGTGAATTAAATTGAAATGTCAGTGAATTGGTGGGGAAGTAGTAGAAAAATCAGCGTGAAGATTGTGAAGTACACAGTTGTTATGAGAATTTTAGGGAGGTCAAAGGAAAAATAAAAAATAGAAAAATAATAAAAACTACAAATTTGAAGAGAGCAGTACGGCTGTTCAAAATCTAATCCAATCCACTCAATCCATCCGATCCATAAAAATTTAATTTGTGGATTGGTGGATCGGATTAGATTGAAACTTTAAAAATCTACAGTTGATGGATTGGATATGAATTTACTTCAGTAAATCTGTAAAAATCCACAAATTTGCAAAAAAATATATATTGAATTAAAAATTAAACTTGTAAATGTAGTATTATTACTTACTACTAAATAAATAAGTTAAAATATAGATACATGAACACCATATTATATCTTATCCGATAATAATATAAAATAAAAAAATTAAGTAATTGAATAATTAAATAATAGATATAGCTTCCTAAACAATTAATTTTAGTTAATTTTTATATATTGATTTAAACAAATGCTATTTTTTCTTCTGAGTGTGTTATATTTTGAAACTTTGAATGTACTATTCTAGCTTTATTTAAACAATTAATTTATTTAAATCTTATTCAATTTTGAACTTGATCGGTAGTAGATTATTTTTTATATTAAATTTTTTTATTTAATTAGTTTGAGGATTGGACA
This sequence comes from Clausena lansium, assembly GCA_030449835.1. Taxonomy (NCBI): domain Eukaryota; kingdom Viridiplantae; phylum Streptophyta; class Magnoliopsida; order Sapindales; family Rutaceae; genus Clausena; species Clausena lansium. The sequence goes on from JASUUF010000369.1 coordinate 6,668,120, forward strand.
GAATTAAAAATTTTTAATTCTCAAATCAATCCGCAAAATGGTGGATTGGATCAAATCTGCATTCAATCCGCATATATACGGATTGGATTTAGATTGAATTTCACTAATCCGTTGATTGGATTGGATTGAAAATTTATAATTCTCAAAGTCGTGGATCGGATATGGATTGATGTCCAATCCACAAATACCCCTAGAGAGCAATGAAAGGGATGTGGTAGAGGCGATTTTGTGAAACTAATTATACGAAAATGGATTGTAGGTGGGAAGATATGACAAAGAAATATGAAAGATTAATCTATGATTCTTTGGTCGACAATGAGATAATGATGACATCGGATCTAAAGCAGACTGGTTGTACTACTGAAGAAGAAGAAGAAGCTGGTGAAGCTGAGTTAGCGAACAACGCAGCTGGCGAGACAGAAGGAACAAGTGGTTATGGTTTTGTGTCGTATTTGTAAGTAAAATTTTGTAAATTTGTTAAAATTACTTAGACTAACAATTGATCGGATGCATTGCGTTAGTGGAATATGTGTAAATGCTCGTTTATTTAAAAGTTGTTATAGATTAAGTAAAATGCTTTTTGTGTCATAATTTAGGGATGGTAATGATACCCGAAAACCCGTCCAAACTTGTCAGCCAAAACCATTCCGCTGTGAGTAATTTTGCGAGTTGCGGGCGGATTTAGAATTATAAATTGAAACATGTACTAGGTTGTGCATGGGTTTAGTATTAGCTAAATATCCAACGGATACCGGTATCGGTATATGTCAAATCCGCAACTTTTTTTAAAAATATTTTTAATTAATTTTAATTGAAAAGGTATTTGAATCTAAAAATATATAAAGTGAATAAATGTAAAATGTAAGCATGTGTGCAAGTTGCAGTATGCCTAAGCCATAACTAAAGTCATAACCTAAACTAAAGGAAACCCAAATTTGAGAGAAATATATAATAATGCATGGATTATTATATATTTATTATAATTTTGTATGGACTATCATTCTTTAACATTGTGTATGGATCATTTCATTATTATTATAATTTTGTTCTTTGGATTAGTATTTAAAAAGTATTATTCTTTAGAAAATATTAATCTTAATTATTATCGTAGGAATCGTGTTGGATGAGTGCTAATGGTGGTGAATGAAATGAAGATCTTAACCGTTAAAGTTTGTGTTGAATAAGAATATTAAATGATAATTGTTGCTGGTGCACTAGTGTGGCTTTTGCATAATTGTATTTTTATTTTTAGATATTAGTTTATGGTTTTTTTGTGGATTTGTGTATTTTATACTTAAATTTGAGAATTTGTGACGGACTGATATTGAAATTTTAATTTTTTAATTATTTACATTGATTAAATTTAGAATTTAGTATGTTATGTGGAACTTTAATTATTATTATAAATTTAAATATTGAATATTTATTATTTTAAATGGGAAACTCACAAAAAATTCACTAAGTACCATTGTAGATTTAATAATTGTCAAAATCCGTAGCGGACGAGTTTTCTTAAAAAATTAAAATCCACAATAAATTACAGATAAATTTAATAATTTAAATTTTATACGGGTATAAATTGATAATAATAAATTCACTGCAGACAGTATCTATTATCATTCCTATGTCGTATTTTAAGTAAAATTCTTATTTATTTTTTTTTTTGTCAAGTGACGTCCGTCGGAGATGGAATACGTCTCTTACTTAACATTTTCGGATTTTTTAATTCGTTTTTCTTCTTTTGTCCGTCAAGCGACGTCGTTATCTAGTATGAAAATGCAATTGTCATTTATTTCAAAGAGAGCACATCATCCTAGTTTCTTCTAAAACAGGTGCCACCCTCCAAATTCAATGACCGGTAAACGGTCAGCAACCAGTAAGGTGTTTCCTTTTGTGACTGGAGGCAAACCGGAATGTTAGGTTTGACCCATTTCTTCAACCGTCCACGTGCCACGCATCCGAAAATTAGCTTGTCAACTCCCGATTTGTTACTTACGGAAATTGTAACATAGCAAAGTCCCAACTTTAATTCTTCAAATAAAATATATTTTTCTCTCTTTAATTTTATAGTATAATTTTTTTTTCTTTAATTTATATTTTATTATTTTTTATTAAAGAGGTATAAAAATATTTTAATTAATATTTATTTTAAAAAAAAATTATTTAATGAAAATAATATTAATTTATTTTTATTTAAAGAATCTTTTAAAAAATAATATATTTTTTTTTTTTTATTTACCGTAAAAATAAATAAATAAATATTTAAAGAATAAAATTAATAGAGTCTTTAGATATGTACTTGTATACTTTCCAAGAAATTCGGGATAAACAAAATGATCCATCCACCCAAGCTTTTATTGTAAAGGTAATAACGTCACGACTTTGATAACTTAATTTTCTCTCACTTTCTTAACTACCAACAATGTAAAACAAGTTCGTTGGATCTTGAATCTCTGAAAACAAATCGTGAGAAACTCCAGGGGAATAGATTTAAATAATTGCGTCAATGGAGACGGATAGATACATGTATTTTTCGTTTAATTTCTCGGTGATTTCTAAAGTATCCAGTATCCTGGTCAAGAAGAAATCAGGAAATTGCAAAGCCAAATCAACACTCTGTAATTAGCAGTCAGTTTCAAGGAAATTTTCATAAAGTCCTTGGACCCGCCCCTCTCAGGAAAAGGTGAATTACTAGTACATTTGGTAAGTAAATCCACCAAAAAATTGTATAAAAAACAAACGTGTATCGCATCATCACCCAACAAACACGCTGCTAACACAGCATGAATAACGCCGATTAAAAATAAGGCTTGTCAATAAAAATATCGAAATCTCAAAGACTTGTGTTGGTCACTTTCCTACTATAAATACCCACCAACAACACTTGAAGCTTCACAGCATAATCAACTTGAAACTAACACTCCAATTAATACACTAAGCTAGTTTTACAACAATGGAGCTCATTCATCCTTCTTGGGCTTCCTACTTGGCCGCTTGGCTAGCAACCCTTGCCCTCGTCCTCCTCTCCATCCGTCTCCGGCGCCAGAAACTCAACTTGCCACCGGGCCCAAACCCCTGGCCGATCATTGGAAACCTCAACCTCATCAGCTCACTTCCGCATCGGTCCTTCCATGTGTTGTCCGAAAAATATGGGCCCATTATGCAACTCAAATTCGGGTCATTCCCCGTTGTCGTAGGCTCTTCCGTTGAGATGGCTAAGCTTTTCCTCAAAACCCATGATGCACTATTTGCTGGCCGCCCCAAAACAGCCGCAGGCAAGTACACAACCTTCAATTACTCAGATATTACATGGTCACCTTATGGACCATACTGGCGTCAGGCACGTAAAATGTGTTTGATGGAATTGTTTAGTGTTAAACGCCTCGAATCATTAGAGTACATAAGAGTAGAAGAGTTGAAATTATTTCTCAAACACGTGTATGAATCATCCGGCAAGCCAATTATGTTGAAAGATCATCTTTCGGATGTGAGTCTTGCTGTTATAAGCCGTATGGTTTTGGGGAAGAAATACACAGATAAGCAGCATAAAAATGAGATCGTGACACCGGAGGAGTTCAAGGCAATGCTTGATGAATTGTTCCTGCTTAATGGGGTTTTGGATATCGGCGATTCGATTCCTTGGCTATCGTTCTTGGATTTGCAGGGTTATATTAAGAGAATGAAGGCTTTGGCTAAGAAGTTTGACAAGTTTTTGGAGCATGTGTTGGATGAACATGACGCTAGAAGAAAAGGGGTCGAAAATTATGTGGCCAAAGATATGGTGGATGTGCTTTTGCAGCTTGCTGATGATCCTACTCTTGAGGTCAAGCTTGAAAGACATGGTGTCAAAGCTTTTACACAGGTACATATTTTCGACTCCGTATTTATTATTATTATTTTTCATATTTCTTTTGCAAGAGCTTTTGCCTGTACGTACGTGCACATAGCTAGCTGGAGTCAAATGAACTAATTTTTCTCTTTAATTATTATTATTATTCTTTAAAACTAGTGGGAATAGTTACCAAAATAAAATATCTTCTGGGTGATGAAGTAAATGTCTGTTTTGTGGTTCACATCAAATGCAGCACTCATCCCTAGTCTCCTGGCAACTTCTGATATAAATCCAAACACTTATGCCATGGATACTTTATATGGATGGAGAGAAAAGAGTCACTGGCTTTCGCAATTTTGGCTAGACATCGACATCTCAATTTATTGATACCAAATTGTCATATGGCAACAAATTGCTAGTAGCCAAAATGGATTTAGTTTGTCGCCAAGCATACAGACAAAAGTAGGTGATAAAAGCGATAAAAGACACAGAAAATTTTGACTAAACGGTAAATTATCATATATACATGTACGTGTCATTACTCTATTGATTATCAAATTTGATCTTATTTTTGTACACCTATCATTTTTCTACGAAGGAGCATTATAAAATTAATATCAACAACAGGCGAATCGTTTAAAATTAAACCTGTCAACCGCAAGTGTGCTCCCTGGGCTCCATGCTTGTATCCATTTCGCTTTTGCATTTAATTTTATTTTTCTTGTCGGTTTTACCGGTTCACCTTGATCGCTACTACATATGACTCTCTTTTACAATGTCATGCGTAGTTTTGAAGTTTCCACATAACTAAAATATATCGTTCAATAACCAATTGATTTCAAAGTCATTTAGCAAGTGAGAGCCTGAAGTTAGTGTGAAAATTCTTGAAAGATATATGTTCAAGCACAGGATTTCTAATTTTTTTATCTCGTGTAATACAGGACTTAATAGCTGGTGGGACTGAGAGCTCAGCAGTAACAGTGGAATGGGCCATCTCTGAACTATTGAAAAAACCTGAAATTTTCAACAAAGCAACAGAGGAACTAGATAGAGTAATTGGAAAAGAAAGGTGGGTTGAAGAGAAAGACATGGTTAATCTCCCATTCATTGATGCCATAGCTAAAGAAACAATGCGTTTGCACCCTGTGGCTCCTTTCCTGGTGCCCCGAATGGCTAGAGAAGATTGCAAAGTAGCCGGCTACGACATCCCAAAAGGCACTCGAATCCTTGTTAATGTATGGACGATAGGGAGAGACCCAAATTTGTGGGAAAACCCTAATGAATTTTATCCTGAGAGATTTATTGGAAAATCAATTGATGTGAAAGGCCATGATTTTCAGCTGCTGCCATTTGGGGCTGGGAGAAGAATGTGTCCAGGGTACAGTCTCGGGCTTAAGGTGATTCAAACAACCTTGGCTAATCTTTTGCATGGATTTGAATGGAAATTGCCAGGAAATATTAACAAAGAGGAGCTGAATATGGAGGAAATTTTTGGCCTTTCTACTCCGAAAAAGTTTCCACTTGAAGCTCTGGCTTACCCAAGGCTTTCACCCCATCTTTACAATCTGTGATTGCGGTTTCGAAATAATAAATTATGGCTTAGTGTATTTTGAATAAGTGGCTTGTGATGATATTGTTAGTACAAAAAGGCCACAGATATGGATTGACGATGTAATGAGATTTTAAAGCCCAACTAATGTACGCAGCTGTTTGGGCCGAAATAGCGTGCATCTAATCAGATTGTTAAGGTGTCGATGAATCGATAATTTCACATAATCTTCGCAATTCGTTACGATAATATTTGTAGTTTGTTAATTTTATTTGTTGGTTTTTTTTTCTCAGTCTGATACAATTATTAGCTTAAATAAATATCATATATCGCCGTTATGGTGTTTGACGGCTTCATGAATTGTGTTACTTTTCTTTAAATTTCTTATATATATATAGTCTCAATGTCCGAAATTTTAAAGTCTAGAAAAATTATTAAAACATAGAATTTAATAGTATTATGTAAATATATTACTAAACTACGGTTTAATAGTTTTTCGTACTTTTTCGCACTTTAAAGTTTTAGATTGGAACATTTATATATATATATATCAATAACCCCTTAATTGAGTTGATTAGATGCTCATTCCTAATGTTGGCGTATTCTAATTTTTCTGTTGAGTATGATTGAGCTAGACAATTGGCATCTCTCTGAAATCCTCTTATATCCCCATTTTCAGTAATTCTCCACTTAATGCCAACAATATCATTTTTTTCAAGTGTTAAGCTAATAACATCAATAATCTCTCATTTCCTTTTATTTTCTACCTCTTAAAATTATTTTACAGTCTTATTATTTCAGCCTCCACACAAACAATTTCTATGAATGATAAACAATTAATCTAAAAAAGATTATGGAGACGATAACAAATGAAACTTCAAGATATAAACAATGAGATTTCTGTAAATATTTTTTATGCTGAATTGCAAAGGTAAGAAGCCAATGTGGCGTGAGTATGCGCAGGATGCTGTGATGACCATAAGTGAACATTTAGAAAGAGTTAGATATGAGATCCTTGAGCCACTCAACCTTCGGCCGAGTGGTTAGGGGGTAAGAGTTTGAACCCTAACAAAAGTATTGTGAGGGTTAAGTTATTCTTTAATTATATTGTGTAATTGAGTGCAGGTATTCAACTCCCTTTCAAAATGTGAGTGAAGTAGACGTCCCTCGAGTTTTTGCACTTGAAGGCTGAAGCTGAGTGACTTATTAATATAAGATTTTTTTTTTTGGATAGAAAGTCTTTTTTGATAAATCAAAAAATTGAAATATACCAAGTTGTACCATAAACTGCTTGGCTGGGTTTTGTTCCTAATCAACGATTGTGTTAATTAATGAAGAAAACAAAAATACAGAGAATTTGAGGATAAAAAATTACCGGTTTTGATGAGAGAGAAAATAAGGGAAAATACTCATTTAGTCATATCAGTACCCGTTTAGTCCTGATATTTTAAAAAGTACCTCGAAACACCTTTGCAGTTAAATATGTTATATTCTTACCTTTACTTTTTCTTTTCTTTTACAATAATACATTTTCAACAATATTCTTGACATTAATTAATTTATCTATGAAAAATTTAATTAGCAAATTAAGTAAAAATTATTTATTAGCAAATTAGCCAATAAATATCATTGTGAAAAAATTGTATTTTTTGTACACGTGGAACAAACTTACTAATAATTATTTTATAAAAAATTAATTTACCAAATTAATCCTAAAAGTGAAATAATAATATAAAAGTTTCTGTAAATTATTATGTTACTTTTAAGGTCAATTTGATAAATAATTTTTTCTTTTTATTAATATCCTCAGGATTATTATTGCTAGGGTAATATTGTAAAAGAAATGAATAAATAAAGGTAGAAGTATGACATATTTAATAGTAGAGATGTTTTGGGGGTTTTTTTCTTAATATAGGGATTAAAACAGACACTTAACTCGAAATATAAAGACTAAATGAGCATTTACCAGAAAATAAAAGGGTTTGAAGAGAATATATATATATATACATACACACACACACATATATTATGTTTGTCATTAATTATAATTGTAAAGAAAATTAATCATTGATGATGTTACTTTATCTATATGACTATTAATATTTTAATTAAACTAAATATATATATATATATATATATATATATATATATTTTGTAGAAGATTATTAATTATGAATTTTGATCAAGTGGACACCGTCACTATCCACATCTCACGTGATCAATTCTTAAATATTTATAACAAGTTTATGTTATTTTTGATAAATACAAATTAAAATAAAATTTTTACAATTAATCAATTAAATCATTCTTATAATTTTTTTATTACTTAAGTTTTCTTGACCATCTTTGACCATTTAAGTTGCTTTAACATAAGTTTTATTTTACTATTTACTCCTTATGACATAAAATGAGTAAATTGCCCTAATAGATATATATTCTTGTACCTAATAATTTACAAATTTAATTTTGTAATTTATAATCTAACATTTTTAAATGAAATCTAATAATTTTTAATACCCTAAATGTAAACTATGTAAACTTGACAGTCTAAAAATTCACATAAGATTGTACCATAAAGATATTATGTTAGTTTAAATAAAGATTAATAATCATACTAATAAATAAGTATTGACACATGATTTAAAAATAGTGAATTTTTTCTGAAAATTAAAAAATAATATCGAGGTTAATGTAAATTTTTTTTATATTTTTTACCTTATAAGAGTAAAATAATCAATTTAAACTTAGACTAATATAATAAAAAAATCTAAAAGTCACGAAATAATATATTAAGATAGATTTAATTAATTAGTTCTCTAAAATTCTTCTTTATTTAAAAATTGTGGGAACTTTTTATAACAAAATGTGTACGATGGAAATATAGCTTTTTATAACAAAATGTGTATGATGGAAATATCGCATATCGCCCATTAAAAAAAGATTTAATTAATTGATTACGCAAAAAACTACAAGGACTTTTCTATAATTAGCCTCTTTACGTTGGGGTACACTATTTTATCTCAAAAAAAAAAAAAGGGTTGGTGTAGAATACTGTGATTACATAAAAGTGAATGGAACCATTCTAGCTAATAATAGGATGAAAACTAAGGTACCGTTTACTTCTTGGATTGGAGTAGTAATCTTGAGTAATTAAAATCTCAGGATTGAGTGTGGAGCGGGAATGGGAATAGATTGCTTATTTATGTTAGTGTGAAATAGGAATCAGAATCTCATTTAAGTGTTTACTTTGTTTGGATTGGGAATAAATTTTTTCAAATTATATTTTTACCCTTATATAAAGAATTATAGTTTTAATTACAAAGTGAATAAAAAAATATATTTATAAAATAAAATATTGATTTTATTATTAATTTTAATTATATAAATTAATAATAATTATTAATATTCTTAATTATGTAAATCATAATTTTTTATTAATTTTAATTATTTAAATTAAAAATTATTGATACTAGTAACACAAATGAAACATTATTATTAATAATATAGTACAAAATTAATATTTTCTTTAGAATAAACTATTTATTATTATTAATTATTACTATTAAATAAATATAATGCTATTATTTTTAAATAAGTATAATAATATTATATTTTCAAATAAAGATAGTATATACTAATATTATTAATTCTCTATGAATATAACAATATTATTTTTAAGTAATTTTAACTTAGAATCAATGTACATTATTATTTTTAATAAATGTAATATTATTAAATAATATGATAATATTATTATTTTAAATATAATTTTATTTTATTTAATAAGGGTAAAAAAGGAAATAGGTGGGAGTGGATTTCGACTTCTCACTCTAAAAGTGGGTGGAACCAGAGTGGAACTTCCACTCCCATCTTTAAATAAGCATGTAAATATTTTAGTGGGAGGACTTCACATTCTCCACTCCCACTTCCACTCCCATTCTCACTCTAGTAGAAATTAAACACACCCTAAAGTATAAAATAGTTTCATCGGAAAAGAGACAAAGTTGCTAGTGTGTTTATATTAGAAGATAACATAAATATTTATTTATGTTTATAGAATTTGAATAATGTTAGTGTATTTTATATATGCATAATAATCAAGTTAATTATGGGTGTGTTTGAGATTGAGGTGATGTAGCTTTTAAGCTACAGTTGTTGTAAAAAAAAAATTGTAATTATGAAACAAAAGTTAATAGTATATAGTAAATACAATTTTTAAATAATAATTTTGACAAAATTATTTAAGACATAATATATTTTTCATCACACAAATAAAAAATCATATCAATATGGCTCAAGCTACAGCAGCTAGTGTTTACCAAACACTTTAGTACTGTAACTTAAAAGCTACAGCTGCCTAGCCTCAATCCCAAACACACCTTATGAAAAGGAAATTACTGAATAGATTACTATTAAGAATTTTATTTTTCTTTTGAAAAAAAGAAAAGCTATAACTTTGGAAAACAATAATTCAATAAAATAAAATAGAAAAGGTAATATTAATAGAAAACTAACGGTAACATCAAAATAATAATATCTCAACTAATCAAAATATAAAATTATTTGCTATTATTTTATTTTATTTTTTATAAAATAAAATATAAAAAATCTACTTGAATATGTATATTCACACATATTCATAAAGCTACAAGAAATTATTTGGTACTCAAACGTTTAACCAAATAATTTTCTCTAGAATATGTGCGAATATACATTATCACAAGTCAAGATCTAAAGGTTAATAATAAATTGATTATTAAAAAAAATGAATTTATTATTTTTTGGGAAACAAAAAATCTACTTGAACATATTCTAGAAGATCTTGACTAATATTATTGTTAGTCAAGTATATTATTATTAGTCAAGTACAAATAATGGTTTCAGAGGTAAGTAATTAATTGAGAATCCACCCTAATTATGTTTAATTTATCAAATATAATTGACTTGAGTTGTTCTGTTCAGATCTATCAGTTTCAATGATAATCATCAAATAAGTAATGATCAAATATGGAGTAGAAGTAGATCCCGCACTCGAGTCATAGTTAATGTATAAGTATAGATAATAGGAAGAGATTATGTTTCGTAAAAAACCCTAAATGAATTTTATCATGAAAGGTTTCTTGGTTGGGACAAGAAGAAGAATGTATTTAAGGGAATAATTTTCCAAGGATATGTGGGTATATACATTATGATAATGCTGGTCAAGAAATTCAAATAAAATTTTGATCAATAAATTCAAATAAAATTTTGATTATAAATATAAGTACAATTATTATTATTTTTTCAAAAGGGCAGACTAATAATCAATCGGATTTGAGCTGCCCTTACTGTTCTTATTAGAAATAATCTTTTTGGAACCTTATTAATATTTTGAACCGAAAAAATGGCTCGAGATCCGAGGACTCGTTGCAAAATTGAGGTCAACTACTCAACTTGCAATTGATTAGTTGATCAAAATGAAATTTAGATTAAACTACAACAGATAACTGGTTTATTTCTTGAGACATACCGGCAATGTTGTACGTGGTAATTTAATTTAATTTGTTTATTTTTATTTTAAAATGAGGTTACCTTCAGCTGAAAACAAGGTAAAATAGGTGTGTGTGAGTGTCATTGATACATACAAGTTGATCATTAATTTCTCGGAGATTCCCATGAATAAAGCCCATTAACATAGTTGTGTTCATGCAATTTCAAGTCTCCAAATATTTGTGGGTCATTCCATACTTCAAATACCAAACCACTTCATCCTACAACATTTACAACTCCGCACAATGGAGCTCATTTATCCTTCTTGGACTTATTACTTGGCCGCATGGCTAGCAACCCTAGCCCTCATACTCCTCTCCCTCCGTCTCCGTTGCCGGAAACTCAACTTACCGCCAGGCCCAAAACCATGGCCGATCATCGGAAACCTCATCCTCATGGGTCCACTTCCCTACTGGTCCATCCGTGGTCTGTCCCAAAAAAATGGGCCCATCATGCAACTCAAATTCGGGTCATTCCCCATTGTTATGGGCTCTTCCATTGCGATGGCCAAGGCTTTTCTCAAAACCCACGATGTTCTGTTTGCTTACCGACCCGAACTAGCCGCAGGTAAGTACGCAACCTTCAATTATTCAAATGTTACATGGTCACAATATGGACCATACTAGCGTCAGTTACGTAAAATATGCTTGATGGAATTGTTTACTGCTAGACGCCTCAACTCATATGAGTACATAAGAGTAAAAGAAATGATGTTGTTTCTCAAAAACTTGTATGAATCATCTGGCAAGCCTATTATATTGAAGGATAATCTTTTAGATTTGAGTCTTGAAGTTATGAGCCGTATGGTCTTAGGGAAAAAACACACACACAAGTGAGATTGTGGCACGACATGAGTTTAAGGAAATGGTCGATGAGTTGTTTAGTTTAGGCGGGGTTTTGGATATTGGCGATATGATTCCTTGGTTAGGGTTCTTGGATTTACAAGGATATATAAAGAGAATGAAGGTTTTGGCTAAGAAATTTGACAGGTTATTTGAGTATGAGTTGGATGAACATAACGCTAGAAGAAAAGGGGTTGAAAATTATGAGGCTAAAGACATGGTGGATGTGCTTTTGCAGCTTGCTGATGATCCTAATCTTGAAGTTAAACTTGAAAGACATAGCCTCAAAGATATAACACAGGTATTTATTTTTCAACTATTTTATTTATTTATTTGTTTATTTATTATTTCATATTTCGTTTACAAGAGCTTTTGTCGATACAGACATATAGAAACTAGAGTCAAATTAAATAGTTTTTCCTTTTTATTATTATACTTACTTTAAAAATATTCTTTTGGGTAATGGTGCAATAAATCATTTGCTTTTTATGTTACCTCTTAATTTACATATCGGTCTCTGGTTCATCGATTCATTGGCCGTAATTTATGAATTGTCTTGGTTGTACTTATCAAAGAAATTTTAGTAACATGCGTATAACTTATATATATGCCTTGTTTTAAAGTTTCCACATAACTGATTGTTCAATAATCAAATGCTCGATTTCAAAGTCAAATTTGCAAGTGAGAGCCTAAAGTTTGTGTACAATTAGATCTGTACAGGATTCCTAATCTTTCTCTTTCTTGTAATACAGGACCTAATAGCTGGTGGGACTGAGAGCTCAGCAGTGACAGTGGAATGGGCTATCTCTGAACTAATGAAAAAACCAAAACTTTTGAACAAATCAACAGAAGAACTAGATAAAGTCATTGGAAAAGAAAGATGGGTTGAAGAGAAACACATCGTTAATCTCCCATTCATCGACGCCATTGTTAAAGAAACAATGCGTTTACACCCGGTGTCTCCAACGCTGACACCAAGAATGGCTAGTGAAGATTGCAAAGTTGCCGGCTACGACATCCCTAAAGGCACTCGAGCCCTAGTTAATGTATGGACGATAGGGAGATCGAGACCCTGCTTTGTGGGAAAATCCTAATGAGTTTTTTACCCTGAGAGGTTTCTTGGAAAGTCAATTAATGTGAAAGGGCATGATTTTGAGTTGCCGCCTTTTGATACAGGGAGAAGAATGTGCCCAGGGATCAATCTAGGGCTTTAGGTTATTCATTCAAGTTTGGCTAATCTTTTACATGAATTTTCATGGAAGTTGCTTGGAAATATGAGCTATAAGAAGCTTAATATGGAGGAAACTTTTGGCCTTTCTACTCCAAAAAAAATTCCACTTGAAGTTGTTGTTAGAATAAATCCTTATGTGAAAACCATCACATATAAACCTAGGAACATTCATGTTAAATCACCAAGAATCAATAACAGAATATGCGGAAGCGTACCTGAATCCATAACGCTGAATATCCTCTAGATCTGTGTGGTTGGCCTTCCAAATCAGTACGTATATCCTAGAGAGCCCTTTAATTCTCTCTGTGCACTCTATCTGATAATAAGATGTCAGAAAGAATAGAAAGATACGTGTGACCTGGGGACCCTAACCACTTATACAGACAACTTATCCTGTTGTCTAGGTATTCCTAATTCTGCCTTTCATAGAATTAGAATATCATTGGGTCTCTACACATTAAAGGCCAACACCCTATTAGATACATTAAAGCCCATATTACCGAAAACCTTATTAGATCACTTTTAATTGGGCTTAACTTTATATGACAGTCCACAATACATAATTATTCACATATAAACCTAATGTTGGATTAAAGATCCAACATTATTAGATTAAATAATCCAACAGTTGTGGCTCAGCCAAGGCTTTCACCCCATCTTTATAATCTGTGATTGCGGCATCCAAAAGAACTAGCTATGGTTGGTTTGCTTTTAGTATATTTTAAATAAGCCCTTCTTGATGGTCTTGCTTTGGTTTGCTAGTACTAAACTTGGTCCTGAATTTGAAGATTTAACGAGAGATAGTGAACCCAAGCCAACAAAATCTAATAATAAACGTTGTTAGGTGTGATATTTTCCCATCGCTTTTCGTAAACACTTACTTACATGGGGCTATTTACAAATTACAATGAACTCTTTTTATAGATTGTTTCTACTACCTCTCTCCTAAAATAATATGCCAATTATTGCGGATCAAATTGATAAGTATCTAAATTGTGGAAGCAAAGAATTTAAATGAACAAAAGCTAAAGAGGCATGGTGATAATAATTGATAAGAGACAAATTTGAAAGCTTCTCTACAAATGACTGGTTGCTATTTATAGAAAGCAATTAACCAGTTTTAAGCAGTAAAAGCAATTTCAATTTGCATAATACCTTATAATTATCTTTGATCAAATAGAAATACATTTTTTGAATGTTAAGGTGTTGTGTGTAATACACCTTGTGAATTGATTAGTGTGATATACACATACACATCATAAATCATGTAGTTACTTAATTTTACAATTCACTTCCTAAAATCTTTTGTGTAAACACACATTATTTTTATCAATGGATAGACGAACATATCTCATAACACTAATCAACTAATAGCTTTTATTTGGACTACACTTTGAATGTAAAAGCTTCATTATAATAGTTTTGGTGAAAGGTTCAGCTTAAATGTCTACAGTCAGACTACTTGATCCCCAAATTTAATATTGGTTGTCAATTTTTGTTTTAAAAAAAAAAAGATTTTTACTTGAGTTTATGAGTAACTACGGCAAAGTTTTGTATTTAAAAGAAAAAAAGAGAGGAACTACAGTCAGTTTACTTCTGGATATGCATAATTAAAATCGAAGAAAAGACTACAGTCATTGGAACAATAATAAGTTATTGAACAAATTATTATTATTATTATTATTATTATTATTATTATTATTATTATTCTAACAACATACATAATCTTAAAAAAAAATTACATGTCAAGATTTTTAAATATGAAATTTAATTAATAATTTCTTTAAATACATTACATAGGAGTTCTCTAGTGCAGATGTTTAAATTTTTTTAAATGCTAATTCGGGGTTTTACAATGTTATAAACTACTTATAAAATCCTAAATTTGTATTTTAAAAAATAAGGGCACCCGTGTATAAGAATGATTACATTAGATAGAACAATATAAAAATATTGATATATACATTTCTTTATGCTTGTGATGACTTGAAGGCCCAAGCCATTAATTTGATGTATTAGTTAGTTATATACGTGAGAGCATTAGAGCAAATTCAAGATAATTTACTCTAACCTCAATAATGTGATAAAAGTCAATTTATAAAATGAACTTTAATTCATATTTCATTTTCATGTTGGCATCAGATCACAATTAGCTGTATAAAGTTGGGAAAACGTCACCAAAATAAAAGTAGGCATGCGTTACCGCAATTATTGACTTCAATGTGTTAGAATCATTTCATTCTATTACGTTGTTGACAGTTATATACCCTATAATAAAATAGTAAATTGGTAGTTTTTTTTTCTTTTTCTAATAAAATTTCCATTAAAACAGAAGAGAAGTTGCAGGTGCTGATAAATTTGGTTTCGACACTTGTTTTGGCCTGAAATTGGTTCAACCCGAAACACTATGAGAGCTTTCCCTCCGAGGATAGTTTTTTAGAGAAGATGGAGATGAGACTGTCTGGGGACGGTTATCTGGAAACGACGACGACGAGGCAAACTTGAAATCACGAGAAGAAACCGTTAGAGGTGACGCCGGTGGTGGCCGCCGATGGCACTCCAACGGTCAAATCACTGGAGGGTTGATGTAAGTTATGGGTTTCCAAGAAACCCTAGAATATAGGAAGAAGATGAGTGTTTTAGGTTGAGAGAGAGAGATTACCCTTTAGTGAAACTAACTTAACCTTTTAGAGATTACCCTTTTCTCAGCTTTCCTTTCTTTTTTTGTCATAATCTCGAGTTACATTCCTCATGTGTCATACTCTTAATACCCCTGATCATATTTTACCACCAATAACACTCATCCAAAAGCCGAAACATATCCCATATTTCCTAATAAATTTCCTTTGGAGTACCACATCTACATTGCAATAACAGAAATATATCAGTGATTCTCTAACAACAGGGAAGTTATCTCCCAATAAGTATAAGTAAACGTCACAAGTTGTTGATAATATCTTAAAACTATCTCACCACTACTTTTTCATTAACTTTATGGTTAAAGAATTTAAGATGAAATACTACTAGTAGACTTGTAATGTAAATAAAAGTAAATAAATAAGAATTTTTTTAGGGTATTATTGTAATCTTTATTTTAATTTTAGTGTTAATTTAATAAATTAACCTTTTTTTTTGTTTCATTAATGTTACTAAGAATATTGTTACAAGGATATTATTGTAAAAAAATAAAAATAAGCATAAGAATGTGACATATTTTAATAATAAGGGTGTCTTGAAATATTTTTTAAAATATAATAACTAAACGGATACTGAACTTAAAAAATATGAACTAAACAAGTTTTTATCCATTTCAAGCATATAAATATCTCTAGCGAATGCGACGACCACAAAATGGTTTAACGATTGAGGTCAACCGCTACATCTACAATTAAAGAAAAAAAAAACAACTAAAAACATCTACAAGAGAAATTTTGTTTAAAGTATAACAGATGAGGATAACTTTAGCTATTAAATAAAATAAAACCCTAAATTTAGCAGCTTCAATCCGCTAGATTAGTTATTTAAGCCGAGCGTGCTATTACAGTTTTTACTTTAATTTTTATTTTACTTTTAGTATTAAATAATAACAAAAAATTTTACTTTAATTTTTTAATTTTAGTGTTAATTTAGTAAATTTTTTTCTTTTCATTAATGTTACTAAAAATATTGTTATAAGGACATTATTATAAAAATAAAAAAATAATGATAAAAATATCACATATTTAATAATAAAAATTTCTTAATATTTTTTTTAAATATAATAACTAAACAGGCACTTAATTAATAATATAAAAATTAAATGAGTATAAATATCTCCAGCGAATGCCACGACATGGTCTAAAAATTAAGGTCAACCGCTCCATCTGCAATTAAAAAAAAAAAAAATTACTGATAGAGAAATTTTGCGTAAAGTATAACAAATGATAATGACTTTGGCATAACTGATCCAGCTTTGGTGCACCGTACCCCTTTTTTTTGTCTTTTTGTGCTGCCACCAATAGATTTGACACAAAAGTAGATTCAAGACGGGTGTGTTTATTTGTTTATTAATAATGTAATCCTTGTTATTCACTAAAAATTTGAAAAAGTCAAAGTTTAGAAAATTTTGGGCCAATATCTTTCTTTCCAAATTCTCTCACCAAAAATCACTAATCATCAATTCATTATCATTGTGTTCCACTATTCACTCTCACAAGTTATAATCAAGAGAACAAACATGCCAGGTGCACTACAAAAACAATAAAAATTAAGATAGATTTTGAATTTTTGTTAAAACTCTTAATTTTGATTATTTACTAAAATATTTTTACCTTAAAAAATAAACTCATTGACACAATAGAGAAGAGTTTTACTTAAAAAAATATTAATAATAAACCAATTATTGGAAAGTCCTAGAGTTAAATTGTTCAAGGATAAAATGAAGAGATTCATGGAGAAGAAGACAAATAATAAAAAATAAAAAAATTAATATACTTACAACTGAATTTTATTGTAGATGATGAATAGAGTGTGGGTACAAAAACATATCTATGTGATTTTCTTTTATATAAAAAATTCAATTTATTATTATTTATGTGACATAGAGCAAATGAATCTTTAAAGCAACTAAGAAGTAGCTTCAATGAGAATGTCAAGTTATCTGTTATTGATTGCAATGAGTTGATTACAAGTTTAATTGAAAATAGAAAAAATTCAGAAGAATGTAGGGGTGAGGGGTTGAAGAAAGAAAAACAAAATTATTTTACTAAATTGTAAATACAAAAAAGAGTATGGGGTGCAGTGGGAAAAGACAAAAAGAGGGTTCGATACACCCACACCACGATCCTTTTTTTCTTTTTTGAATTATTTGAGATTATTGCTCAGATTATAACTCATATTACATGATATTAATACTGATATATAGTATGTATAATTAAACAATTATTTAGACTAGTTTTACATTGATTATTGTATAGTACTGTCCAAATTTTAACTCTCTCTAATATTTAAGGGACGTATACTCTATTTACATTTCGAAAGAGAGTAGACTGATTTCACTCACCCATTGCACAATCCTTAAATAAAATAAAATCTTAAATTTGGGGGCCTCAATGTGCTAGATAATTATTTATGCCGGCGTGCGCCATGCTGTTACAACATCATACTGTTGACAAAAAAAATTGAGAGCTAAAAGTTTGATAAAAAAATAAGAAAAGACTAAAATATCTTTTATTTTATTGTAAATTATTTATAATTACCAAATGTTTTTGTATTTTCATACCTTTTGTCAAAATTTTATAACCCAATTTTTTTATTAGAATAGTGTGGTTGATACTTGATAATTCATAATTATGGTTTAATTTGTGTTCTTAACCAAACTAATCATAGCTAGCTGCAAGTTATTTACAGTGCATTATGGCAAGACGAAAACAAGCAAAATCCAAACACCCCCCCCCCCTCCTTTTTGGGGGTAAAATTAACTATTTCCCACTCTTACTTTAAAAATTAACCAAACCTCCCCTTACCTTAGTAGTTGAGAAGTGGGTGGTTTTGATAATATTTTATTCTTTTATTGAGTGATTGAATAATAATATATGAATAGTTTGATGGTGATAAACAGGGTAAGATATTTAGAAGAAGAGTTGGCTCACTGGAGGTTTAATTATTTGGACTGCACTATCATAGACTTGATCACATGTAATAAAAATTGACGACAAGTTTCTAATTTGATACATTTTTATTTATAAAATTAGTAGACAATGTAATTAAAAATAAATAAATAAATAAGTAAAAATATCTCAATAATGATAAATCATATATATATATATATATATCAATAATGATAAATCATATATATATATATATATATATATATATATATATATATATATATATATATATATATATATTTTGTTAAACCAAATCAAAGGGTATGCGAGGATATGGTATAAAATTGAGGTCAACTTCTTGATCTGCAATTATTTGGCTAATAAAAAAGGGATTTGGAGGATTAAACATTTAAACAATAACAAATAATGGTTTTAGAGCCATTTTAAAATTGAAGAATTGCAGCCTAATTTCATAGATTGGCCAAAAGTCAACAAAACTTAAGACAAACCGGCCAAATTTCCGTACCTTAAGATTTCAATTGTGTTTATGTTTATTTTAAGACATTATTGCTCCACATTTCAACAAAATTAATGGTATAAAATTGGTAACGATTGCAACAATGTCAGGAAAAAAATTCAAAAAAAAAAGCTAATAATTTAATGGGTTATGTAAGGTAACAAAACATCAATAAATAACCTAATTTAATTAAACTTATTTATTTTTTAAATAAAGGTTACTTTCAGCTAAAAACGGCAGGTAAAACCGGTTTCTCCCTCCTCACTTTATCATCATCATTGACATGTTCCAATGTACAACTTCGGACGCCACAATATCATCAATTAATAAAAGTTTTTCCCTTTAATTTTTCAATTAAAAAAGAATAAACCATGTATGTGTAATCGACTACCCATTTTATTTGTGATTGGGCTACTGTGTTTTTGATAGATTTGTCCTGTGTCATTTTACCATGTTTTGGTTTATACTAAATTTTGTATAAGAAAAATATAAAGCACAAGATTCGGAATTTGAAAAAGTGAAGTGAAGAATACTCGTCAGAAATTTTTTATTCTCTTGCGTGCGACGTGCCAAAATACGTTGACATTCCATTGCAATATATACATATATATTTATTTTAAAAATAACCAATCATATATTAGTGGCTACAAGGAATTAAAAATTATTTATTTATCAAGTTATATGGATAAGATGATTGCATTTTGAAGTTAGATGGTTTTTGTTCATAATAATGATTAAAAAAATAATAAGTAAAGGGTAGAGGCCTAGAGGGGTGGATAAGTTTAAATCAAATTTTTAACTCTCTACCTTCCTCTCTGACTCAATACTTGAATTTAGTTATCCAACTAAAGAAAACTATTTGAAAATCACTTGGTTAAGTCTCAGAGCCTTAAAAACTAATCGGTTAAGTCTCAAAACCTTTGAAGCCATGGTTTATCAATAACTTAACAACTCCACTTTTACTGTTACTTCAACTAATATTTTGAATTAAAACTCACCCTCACTTCATGAATCTAATAGCTGGTAACGGATCCTAAATATTTGGTACTGCTATTGCTAGAAATTAATTTGGGAGAAAAATGTTTTGACTACTTTGTATTACACTCAGAATTGTACTCTTATGATGTGAAACAACTAGTGACCACAATCGCATATATATATGGCAGTAATTTACTATAGAGAATGCAATATATGCATGACGTACAAAATAATGACTAAATAACAAGTAATTTTGATTGTTAAAAAAATTAAAAGAAACAACCAAAATTATGCAGTTTAGCTGATAATTTCGTCACTCTTGTACAAATATCATTGTGTTGTGACATTGGTGGATTAGCCTTGGATTGTTCGATTTGGAAAGTGTGCAACGCTTAGTTAGTAAGCGAAGATACATGGGAAGAACTTAGCTAAATAGCGTGATGCATCTAGTCTGGTGATGGCTGTTACACCGGTTGCTGTTATTGGAGGATAGAGATTGGCTTAATTTGGAAAATCACATATGATGCTACAAATTATAAGCCACATCACACACGGCCTCTTCATGCACACCGCTTAATGACGGCGAGAATAGGCAATAAATACAACCCTTTTTCCATTACACCATTACTTTTGACTTCAGATTTTGAGCAATAAAGAATTACTAAGAGACATTATTTCGTGGCTTATATATTCTCTCACCTTTTCTAGTTCATTTAAATTACATTTTACTCAATATTTCCTACAATATTACATAAGACATTGTTTAATAACGGGTGATTGAAACGATAATTTCAGTAGCAGGTCAAGCTTTTCTGTCTATAAAAACAAAACAGAAAGCAGCTTTCCAGGAAACACAAAGCCAGCTTTGAAACATCAAAAGCCGCAGTAAAGATGGCAGAGAAAGATATGGCGACCAATATTGAAGCAGAAGGAATTGAAACTGTAGAAGCGGACAAAAACCTGAAAGAGAAAAAGGTTTCATGGGCTAAGCTACGACGTGTAGACTCTCTCAATTTGGAAGCTGGAAGAATTTCCGGGGCTCATGGTGGTCATCATGGCTCCAAGGTCTGTATCAAGTAATAATTACTCTTTTTACTTTTTGTTTCCTGATGATCTGAGTTCTCTTGAACTTTTAAAGATCTTGTGTAATGTATCGGATGGCTTGAACAGGCTGATTGGAGGACAACATTCATTTTGGCATTTCAGAGCATAGGAGTTGTGTACGGAGACATTGGAACTTCACCACTATATGTGTATGCGAGCACTTTCACTAACGGAATACACAACACCGATGACATTCTTGGGGTTTTATCGCTCATCATATACACTATTGTGCTTGTGCCCTTGCTTAAGTACGTCTTCATTGTGCTGTCGGCTAATGACAACGGTGATGGTAAGTAATTACATTACTGTACTAATCAAGTACTCAAAAATGGAAAGAAGGTAGCTAGGTGCAATGATACATATATTTGTATTTATGTACAGTATAACGAAGGAAATTAACAATAATATTATTATTGCTGTCCGTGTAGGTGGAACATTTGCACTCTATTCGTTGATATGCAGGTATGCGAAGGTGGCCTTTATTCCAAATGATCAGCCTGAAGACAGGGAGCTATCGAATTACAAACTTAAAACACCATCCACAAATTTAAGACGAGCTTACAAGATCAAAGAGAAGCTTGAGACCAGTAAAACTGCAAAAATCGTACTATTCCTCTTCACTATTCTCGGAACTTCCATGGTCATCGGAGACGGGGTTCTCACTCCCTGTATTTCAGTCCTTTCGGCTGTCAGTGGCATCAACTCCCTCGGACAAAGTACTAGATCTAATTAATAAATAAGTTTTCAACTCCTTCACCAGCTATATCTATCCAAAGCATCCAAGGAGATTTTTAATTAACCCCCCCCTTTTTTTTTTTTAATTTTATAGATGCTGTTGTGTGGATTTCAGTAGCCATCTTGATAGTTCTTTTCGCTGCTCAAAGATTAGGGACGGATAAAGTGGGTTCTACCTTTGCTCCGGTGATTTTCTTGTGGTTTTCATTTATCAGCGGGATTGGACTTTACAACTTGTTCAAACATGACATTGGAGTATTACGTGCATTCAACCCCAAATACATTGTAGATTATTTCAGAAGAAATGGTAAGGAAGGATGGATTTCCCTCGGTGGAATTGTTCTCTGCATTACAGGTGAGCCCCTGCCCCGCCTGCTGGCTGACTTCTTTAATTAGCTTTATTTTTTTCCAATTCAATCATCATGCTTTTAGCCTTCAACTAGCGTCTAAATAATATAATTTTTGTGCCGCAGGGACCGAGGCGATGTTTGCTGATCTAGGCCACTTCAACGTGCGAGCCATACAAGTGAGTAATATATATGCTAATTATGATTATGATATGTCTTTAGTTACCTAATAGTTTTTTTTCTTTTTTTGTCAAAATTAAAAATAATAATAATAATAATATCATACATGCTAATAATAGTGATATGTCTCTATAATTGTAGATTAGTTTCTCTGGAATTGTGTTTCCTGCATTACTAGCAGCTTACTGCGGGCAAGCAGCTTACCTCAGAAAATTTCCTAACCACGTTGATGATACATTTTATAAAGCTACTCCTGGTAAGTCCACTAGCTAATAGGAAAACAAAAGGTCAAAAAAAAAAGTGAAAAGATCCCAGATCACGTTGAAGAAATTGTTCAAAGTAATAACATAAACACTACTGCTACATATGCAGATGCATTGTACTGGCCACAATTCGTTGTAGCTGTAGCTGCTGCCATTATTGCCAGCCAAGCCATGATTTCTGGAGCATTCTCAATTGTCGCTCAATCTTTGAGTCTCAGTTGTTTTCCCAGGGTTAAAGTTGTTCATACTTCAGCTAAGTACGAGGGACAAGTCTACATACCTGAGATCAACTACGTTCTTATGATTGCCTGTGTCATTGTCACCATCGGCTTCAAAACCACGGAAAAAATTGGTCATGCATATGGTAAGCTCGATTTGTTAATTTGGGTTAGCTTATTCTTATCGTTTTACTGGCTAGTCAGTTTCTTCTCACAAAATCTCTGAATACAGGAATTGCTGTGGTTGCGGTGATGGTTATCACAACATCTATGGTTACTCTTATAATGCTTGTTATATGGAAGACAAGCATATGGTTGATTGCTCTGTTCTTTGTGGTCTTCTTCGTCATAGAAGGGATCTACTTTTCAGCCGTTCTGTACAAATTTACACAGGGCGGTTACCTTCCGTTGGCGTTTTCATTAGTCCTGATGATTATTATGGCCACGTGGCACTATGTTCACAGACAAAGATACGTCTATGAACTCAACAACAAGGTTTCGAGTGCATACGTAAGAGATTTGGTTTCAAACCCGAATGTAAATCGGATTCCTGGAATTGGGCTTTTATATTCTGAGCTTGTCCAGGGAATCCCTCCGATTTTTCCCCATTTCATTTCCAACATTCCATCCGTTCATTCAGTTACAGTTTTTGTTTCAATCAAGTTGATTCCCATCAGCAAAGTTGCATTGGAAGAACGGTTCCTGTTCCGACAAGTTGAGCCTAGAGATCAGAGGATGTTCCGCTGCGTCGCCAGATACGGGTACAAAGACAAAATTGAAGAACCTGGGGAGTTCGAGCGTCAGCTTGTGGAGCACTTGAAAGAATTTATCCGCCATGAGAATTTCATTATCGAAGCCGAGGGAACTGCCGAAGATCAACAACAGACCCCACATTCAAGTCCGTTAGTTAACGGATCATCAACAACAGTTCACGTTGAGGAATCACTTCAACTTCCTCGGCGCAGCTCGTCCAATTCTATTCGGGCGATTAGTGGTGTCCCCAGTTCGACAAATTCTTCAAACAGGATGGGGGCTCAGCGGCTCCAGGGGGCAGAGGAGGAGATGCAGTTTGTGCAGAAAGCAATGGAGAGGGGTGTGATTTATTTGTTGGGAGAAACGGAAGTGGTGGCTGAACAAAATTCCTCGTTGTTGAAGAAGATTGTCGTGAATTATGTGTACAGGTTTCTTCGCAAAAATTTCAGGGAAGGGGATAAAACATTGGCGATTCCCAAGAGTAGGCTTCTCAAGGTTGGAATGACATATGAGATATGAATATGATTCTCCCAATTCCCAAATTTTAACTCTCCGAAAAATCTAAACTGCATATGCTGTGCCTTTATGATGACCTCGCCTTAAAAATGTTGTAAATTATAAGGATTTGATAGCTCCCATCTTGTGTTGTGTCATATGCGTGCGTGTGGTTTTTTTTTAGATAATAATACTAATGATATGACCATATTTTGTGATATTTGTTCTATAATTTTATTATTCAAGTCCTAGTTAACAAAAAAGCATATGTATCGACGAGTTTATTTATTTATTTATTTATTTATTTTATTTAATAATAATATCGGCTTTTTTTAGGGGAGGTATATTCTCATTGATTTAAAGAGGGAGTTGACTTAATAATAAGAGTAATGCTATATATCCTAAATATTTTATTTCAAATAACTATTTTAAATTATTTGACATTCATTAATTGGTTGATAGTTCTTTACAAAATTCAAGTGAATTAATTATAACTAATTAATAAATGTCAAATTATTTGGGATAATTATTTGGTATAAAAAATTTGAGATATATAACATTACTGTAATATAGTAGTAGTATTACTGTAATAATAATGTAGGGCGTTACTTGTTAAACAAAATCATAGATCGAAACATTAAATTTGCAATAATTAAAGTTCAAGATCTAGTATTTTCTCATTCTTTCAATTAATTTTCTTATGGGACTAAATTGCTGCAACTTGCAAGTGTCTATGTAAGAAAAGTCAAAAAGTTGACTTTAACCAAGTTGCAATTGATATAGTAATTTATAAAATAACGTGCATGTATGCAATTGGAATGATTAATCACATGGAGGCAATGTAATTACTCATTATATGAAATGAAGGAAAATGATAATCTTCGTCGACCAAATTCTGAATGAAATTTTTCAGAGACCGAGGGCCTAAAATTTATGGGCTTATCATTCGGCCCAACGTACAAACGACCAGCCGACAACGTATCAAGTGCAGCGCCACATCATCCTTCATGCACATCCACTTCACTGAGTCCTGCCACCTCTGTCGTCTTCCATACGAAAACAGAAAAGTGAAAAACGCAAAGCTTGACGGTCAAAACGACAATGCTAAGAAACATCATCCTAAGAAGCCCGTTAAATCTGACGGCGGCTATCTGCCGCCTTCACCTTCCGTCATCACGTCCTCCGTCAAGTTTATTCTTCTTCTCTTCTGAGTCGACGGTGACTCAGTTGACTCGGCTGCCGAGTTTGCTGGAGGGATGTGACTACAAGCACTGGCTCGTCGTTATGGAGGCTCCCAAAGGATACCCACTACGAGATGAGATCGTTAATGGCTACGTCAAGACTCTAGCTTTGGCTTTGGGCTGGTAAAAATCTTAACTTTTTTGTTAAAAAAAAAAAAACAAAAACAAAACAGAAGATGAACAAGTCGAGCGGTTCTCGACTGAGTCGAGAAGACCTAGACAAGTTGTATCTTTATTTGACTTTAGCTCAACCAAAGTTCAACTTTGGCATTTTTTTAATGTTTTATGCAGTGAAGAGGATGCAAAGAAATCAATATATTCAGTTTCAACTAAATACTACTATGCATTTGGTTGCAAAGTCCCTGAAGATTTTACTTATAAGATCAGATGTAACATTGTAACCTTCTTTTATCAAGTTTATTTAAGTTTGATTGTTGTTTTCTACTTAAAGTGGAGATTGATAAAACCGTTTATCGGTTTGCAGCCTTACCAAATGTGAAATGGGTACTGCCGGATTCTTATTTGTGTCATGGTGAAAGTGCCTATGGAGGTACTATAGCTTGCTCTGCTTTCAATTTTTTTTTTCATTACTGATTGATCATAAACAACTTAACAATGACATTAATTGAGGCATTGTATTATAAGTATGATTTTTATCTAGTAAATTTCACATATTGATATCAAGTGATCATAAATCTAGTGCATTGGACGAGAGTTTTTTTGTTTTAATAGTGATGGCAATTTGTGTGACTGAAAATTGGAAAGCACAATTCAAATGTGATGAATGTTTTTCGTAGCTGTAAGGAAACAAGAGCACAGGCACTTGTTAATATCTCTGTTGATTTAGTATGCAAGGTAGCATTTTATGTTTATACTCCTTTTCCCCTTTTAAAAAGGAGGGGCTGTAGTAGATATGTATTTTTCTTCTTCATTCTTCAAATAAGAAGGCTTTGGCATTGAACCAAAAAGAAAAATAAAAAGGCTCTGCTGAGATACCACTTGTGTGTCTATAAAGGAATAAGCTACTTGAATTTTCATGATGATAGTTCTGTTTAGAGGAAATTTACTGGATTCTCGATGATGTGTCCGAGGCTGCAATGTGATGATTTGGTGTGGATATAGTAACTCGTCTGTATCTTGCCAATATAACTCAAAATATGCCCTCATTTCTTTGACTTTAATATTGGAAGTAAAGCTGAAAATCAAGCTTACATTCAATTGCCACACTGTTTACCACATGGGTTTAGTTTCTGTAATTAAAAGGTTTTTCTGAATGACATATTAGTTATTTCTTGTTCATGACCTTATTTTTTATCTGCTTATATTTATCATAGGAGAGCCATTTGTTGATGGGGAGGTTGTTCCATACAGCGACAAGTATCATACAGACTGGATATGGAACCAACACAATGATAAATGTAAGAGCGTACCCTGTGCTAGGAAAGCCAGGAGAAAACGAAAGAAAAATTAAATGCAAGTGGAAGCGTGGAGCTGAATTTCGACTTTGCCATCCGAGGTCACAATAGAACCTTACCTGCTGTTGAAACACAGATGAGAAGAAGCAATGCCATCCAACACAGATCTTGATTCTTCCAACCTGGTAGAGAATTCTTCACCTGGGTTTGCTCGATTAGGTTTTGAATTCTCAACCAGCTTAACCATGTAAACCATGATCAATTGTTACTATTCAAATTTTAATTTGTCAAATTTTTTTTGGGTATTTAAAACATTGTGCATATACTGGATTCATTCTATAAAGAGTACCTTGGACAATATGTACGTGTTAAGGAGTGAATTAACATCTGCAATACCAAGCCTTAACTTGTTGAATATACGGTGCCAGCAACAATCATTCAGCATTTAAAATTTCTGTAGGTATTTAAATATATGAAAAATTGCAGAGAAAAAGACACAAATTCTGATGCCACATAAGAAATAATGTGCCATTTAGCAATAAAATGACTCATAAAGGTACAGCTTTACCAATCACTTTTACTGTAAGGCTGTTACAGTTTACCGCCCAATCTAGGAATTTGGATATTTAACCTCAACTATAATGTAGCTTTTTACACCCAACAAAAATCTGTTCATAATATTGCACGATCACTTCAAAGATATATGGTACATGTGATAACTTGTAAAATGGCCCGTTTACATATATCAATATAATGTATTTCCATTTGATATAACAATGTCCTGTTTACAAGTTTTTGATTAGTAGTTATTAATAAAAAAAAATTCCTTCAATCCGAATGTAAAAGGGATTTGAAACCCAAACTAATTCAACTACTCTAATGTTGTGTTTATTTTAGGATTTAAGGAATGAGAATTAAACCCATGTTTACTTGGCAAAATATAATTTGGGAATGAGAATAAAATTTATGGGTCCCACCTAATTTGGAAATAAGGAACGGGAATCTCATTTCCATGAGGGGGGGTTGGGAATGAAAATGGAAGAATGTAAATAGGGTATGAATTGATATTTTTACCGTTACAGAAATCAAAAATTTTATTTTAATAATAATAATAATTATTATTATTATTTATTAATTTTATTATTTTAAATGTCATTATTATTATTATTATTATTATTATCATCATCAAAATTTATTAATTTTATTATTTTAAACATTATTATTATTATTATTATTATCAACTTTATTATTTTACTTATTATTATTATTATTATTATTATTATTAAATTATATTAACTTTATTATTTTAGTTATTATTAATTATTTTTATTATCATTATTATTAATTTTATTATTTTATTTATTATTATTAAATATTATTAACTTTATTTTTTAATTAATATCCTTTTTATAATAATATTTATACATGTATCTAGTTAATGAAAATTACATTATTTAACACTATGAGTATTTTAGTAATTTGGTTCTCATTCTCATTCCTCATTCGCATTTATTTTGCCAAGTAAACACATCAATGACATTTCAGCACATTCTCATTCTCATTTATTTTTGCCAAGTAAACATTAAAATCTTATTCTCAATCCTCATTCCCATTCCAGCCATTCTCATTCTCAGTCTATTCTTATTCCATGAAGTAAATGCACCATAAATTCTTCATACGGTTGAACCAACTAATACCGTTAGAAATTATTAACAATCGGGTTAATCTACCATTGTGAAATGTAATTGCACTTATTCCATAGCCGAGCTTTGTGCTTGAAAACAAAATCAATTGTCTTTCTGCGCAGCTTCACCACATTAAAATTACAATGAGACTTTTCAGTCGACCCATGGACCTGACTTAAAAATGGGAAGTTTTGAGTTCAAAAATAAGAAAAGTTATCAATAATATATTCCATGCACCTAGCTGAGCTTTTGGATGGGGTTTGGTGAAGGGATAAAAAATGTTAAAAGTCTTGCAGTATATTTTGAGTCCTACAGAGTTTGTTGCACTGCTTTTGAATATTTAGCAGACCTCATAAAATTAATGGAGTCATGTGTATTGAAACTTTGAACAGGCCACAAGCGTGTTTATTTGATCATAGAATATCGACTCTTGAACTTTTTCATGAGAATTTATTTGAAGAGTTGGATGTGTGGAAAAAATATATAATTGATTAATTTTGAAATGGTTACCATAAGTTTTAGGTGGAGTTGCACTTGCCCCACCCAAATTGGGGAAGCACGAGGTTTTTTTTCAATTATCTTCAAGGAATTTTTAGGATGATAATAATGGAAACGTTTTGCTCTTCAATATTAATTATGAAAGGAAAAATAAGCATGCTGCGTAGAAACTGTGTGAAAGATAAAATCCAGCCGAAATCTCGTTAGATCAGTAATTAGAAAATTCAAAACTCCGGACAAGTGTTAGAAAATTTTGGTGAAGCATATTGATTGGGTCTTAAATAAAATCACACCCTCCGCAAAGAAACACAATGGCTTAAAATTAGTTCACATCAATAGGGAAGTCCTATTTTAAGGTACTTGACTCAAAAATTGGAAAAAAAAAAAAAAAGCCGGCTAGACTCATTCTCACTAGCAAGTTTTACTACCTAAAGTTATAAAAAAATATTTAGAACAGTACACATCCATGCCAAGTTGAGTTATTAGAGCTAACTTTGAATCACTTTGCTTGCATCTCTCTAAAGGATATATATATATATATCTTTTCTTTTCGGACGCCATATAAAGTAAAGTATCTATAAAAATAGACTAGAAAATCTCTCCAAATCAAGACACAAATTGGTCTTGAAAACGAAGCAATAAATCCCAGCAATAAGATGAATATTTTATGAAATCAATGAATATTTCAAAGTCCACAATTGGACAATTTTTTTTTTTAAAAAAAAAAATTCACAACTGGACAGGCATATCATTAACGTTAATGCCCATTATCTTGCTTTACGGATACAAAAGTCACAACGACCAAAAAGTGAAAAATAAATAAAATATCACATTTCAGTTTTAAGTCTTTCTAGCTAACTTACTGCCTAGTTAAGTAGTTATGGGGAGAGTACAAACTAGTTCCAAGAGCTTTATACAAAGCAGTATCAGAATATACATCTCTAGACCTCGCTACCCTAATGCGACGACGTTTTCGACGTCGGTTTCGGCCCTTTCCTTCTTTTTTATCCTCCTCCTCTTTTCCTCCGTCTCCTTGTTTCTCATTTTTCTTTTGGCCATGAACATCATCAGTTGGAACTACAGTGTACACAAAGGGTCCAATTGGGATATCATTCAAGTCCAAGAGAGGCTCCAAAGCCTTGACCACAGTGGTCATTGTGGGTCGAGACTTTGGGTTATGGCTAAGGCATTGGTGAGCCAATGCAGCTAGCCTTCTAGCTCCTTCGGTCGAGTATTGACCTTCAAGTCTCGAGTCTATTATTTGGTCAAGTTTGTTGAAATCCTTCAGCATTGGCCTTGCCCATTCCACCAAATCCTTCTCTCTTTTACAACGGTTCTTGTCAACCGATCGCCGGCCGGTTAACAGTTCTAGGAGCACAACCCCGAAGCTAAACACATCGCACATAGTCGTCAAGTGACCTGCAAAATTTTACGATTAATTGGTAAAACCTCTCAGGATAGTACTAAAAACTCCAGAGTTCGAACTCTGCTCACATGAGCCGTTCATAAACATAGTACCGGTATTGATGTACTCAGGAGCTGCATATCCTTCAGTGCCCATGACACAAGTTGTAATGTGAGAATCTTCCCCTTGCGGACCGTCTGTAGCTAAGCCGAAATCTGAGAGCTTAGCATTGTAATCCTGAACATAAAATGAGGGGAAAGAGGGGGAAAAAAAATCACTTGTATGCTCATGTAATGTTAATCTCTTGGAAAATATGAGAAATGCAAAAAGATATTTACGGAGTCTAATAAGATGTTTGAAGCTTTAAAATCTCGATATATGACAGGTTTTTCTTCTCCATGGAGGAAAGCAAGACACCGTGCAGCTCCTATTGCAATGTTTATTCTTGTCAACCAAGGTAATGTTGAAGAATAATCTGCATTAGTTCATTTTTTAAAAAATAAAATAACATTGGTTAGTGATAACCCAAAAATTATCATATAAAAGGTAGCATTTTTGAGAGAATTAATTAAAGCTATGCATACTCTTAAAAAGTTGATCATCTAAGTTGCCTAGTGCCATGTATTCATAAACAAGAAGTCTGTGCTCATCTTCACAGCAGTATCCAATCAAGTTGACAAGATGGGGATGCTTCAATTGTCCAAGAAATATCACTTCCGCCTAGACAATCAAAATGAAAATCAAGATCAATCATTATAATTAAGATATTAAAAATGTTAATTAAATGTTACTGGACTAGTGATAAACATATATAATTAAAAATTAATTACCAGCCATTCTCTATGGCCTTGAGAGCCAGTCGCATCCAACACTTTAACAGCAACAGGTTGAGCCTTCAAGCCAGGCCTGAGATTGTCATCAACGCAGCCTTTGTACACTTTCCCAAATCCACCTTCTCCCAAATAATCACCCCTTGAAAAATTATGCGTTATCATTTGTAGCTCCTTGAGTGTAAAAATATGAAGATTTGATCCCACCAGGGAGCTTGATAACTCATTCAGCGAAATCGGCGAGTCGTGGTTACTCACATCAGTGAGTAATAGTCTCCGCATAGAGGCCTGATTTGAAACATGAACTTTAGACAAAGAACATGGCTTGTTTGTGGCCTTGACACAACTAGGAAGAATAATTTTCCAAGTGAAGCTTTTGATGAGAGCCATCTTTTGATTTCTTAGGTAATGTGTCAGGCTTATGTGGTTCCAGTGTTCTAGCACATTTTGGTTCAATATATATAGGCAGTTTTTAAGTCAATTAATTAATTTACTCAAACCTTAATGAGAAAGCAAGGGTGTGTTACTGCTTGTCTAGAGGCCTTAAAAATATTCTATTGACTTTGATGAATAGCAACCACCCACTTACTTTTTCTGGGGCTATATACAACCTCAAAATACATTATTTCAAATGAATTATTTATGGTCTTTTGTGAGTCATAATGTGTAAAGTCTTTATTTTATAAGAGTCATCATAAGTCCTTTACTAGCTTTTTGAGGGCACAAATGACCTGGCCCCATGGATCTTGACTTTGAAATATTGGAAGGGTTTCATCTTGCATACTAAAGGATTTCTTTTGAATTTTGTCATACGACAAATCTGATTTTTCTTAGCTATTAGTTAAGAGGCGTTTTCACTTGCAAAAACTCCATTAGTGTTCACTTTTATTTTGTCATGTTTGGGTTTATTTTGTAATCATGAAGAACAAAATAATGATGATAATAAAGATATGACAAAAGGATTTATTTTATAATACAATTATGAAAAACATCAATGTATAGTTTGCTTTGTTCATCTTAAGAGATTAATTTCTTGGCAATATATCTTCATAAGCTACCACTAGCATAAAGTCATTGACTTAGGTGTATTTGACATATAATTAATGAACAAATTAGAACTTCACAGAGATTTCATGTGCTGGACTTTTGGAGACTGCAGGATAAAAGAAAATATGGTTATTTTTAGATACCTCCCTTGAAGTTTGACCTGCTACACTTAGAGAGAATTTATGCATACATTAACATATCACCCTCTGAACGTATGTGACTGTTAAAGAACAGTTTAGTATTGAGGGCAGTAAAGTAATTGCAAAAATATATGGTTTTTAAATCTTAAAAAAAATTTGTGTACAGTAATTGAGTGACCAAATTACTATTGTTTCAGGATATATAGTGACTGTCATTGATTGAACAAATCATTTTTCAGTCAGCATATTCAGTGACACAAAGATAGTTGAGGACGTGATAAAGATCCTCGACCTTCAATTTTTTTTACTTTTTTTTTGGCGCCCCAAAAAGGAAAGCAAAAACAAAAGGGAAACGTAAACGAAGAAAGCAAAGAAAACAGAGGTTCATACTTGGAGTACAAAGGTGGCCCAAGAAACCACCGTGAAGTTGATTCCAACGGCCACCACCTCCACTATGATTAGCAACAGGCGCTCTTCTTTGAGGAAGTCGAAAGCTATCAAGACTCAGCCTCCATGCACACGACACCGTTTCTGCTTCTAGTCAAACAAGCTGGCCGCCTTCTTCAACATTTTTAATGGACTTGTGCATGCCACTTTGGCCATGCTCATGCTCATGCTCATCTTCATGTTCCTGGTCACCATTTTTTTTTTTCTCGAAGAAGTGATTTTGGGTCTTTCTTTTTTTTTTTTTTAGTGGAATTGAGGAAAATGGTCCATGTTATAACGGTCCATACTCTTATCTACTATTGTTTAGAAAATTTAATATGTAATTTTTCTAGATCATATGCGTATATTGTAAATGAATGTTTTGTATCCTTTTAGGAATGTCGAAGGAATATAACTGTATTACATTCACAAAATAATAATAATAATACTATTTGCTTTAAATATGTTTCCTTTTTTTAGTAAAAATAAATTTTTAATCAAAATTGATTAATTTTAGAGTTTGTACAATAAAATGGAGAAGATAGCTAAGGATCCAATTTTGTTGCAAGAATATGTACGTTCTTGTTTTGTTGAGAAGAGCCACTATATCGAGTACACACACATATAAAGTGAGTTTAGGCTATTTAATTTGATCACTTTTCTAATTTCATCTTTTTATGTATATATCATTCCTATTAGGCTGAGTAATATAATCGGACATTAATCCAAGTCCTTTTTAGTGCGTGAACAACTTTCTAAGGGGTAATCTAATCCTTTCCCACCAATAAGTACATTTTGTCTTATTACTTGATTGTCCAATGCAAATTAATTTATTAAGGGTATAATCGTCTTTTCCGTGCTCTCACGCATTTGGCGCTAGAATCGAGAGATGGTCTGCAGTGCAAAATGTTTTGTCAGTTCTTCGAACGTGGAGCGAAGGGTATTATTGTACATTCATCATCAAACCAAACGGCTGCCTAACTCTTATATCCGTTCAGGGGGTGATGTGTCAGTTTATGGATAGATTCCCTCTAAGTGTAGTAAAATCAAATCTCGGGGGAGGTATTCAAAAATAACCCAAAGAGAATACATATACAGTGAAATACTTTTTTAATTAATTGCAACATCTCCGCTTGTACTTTCTTCGCTTATTCTCATTCTAATTTGAGATCTAGTTTTATCATAATAATAATGTATATAAATATATATGTACCTTAACTTGTTTTAACAATTTTTTTTTTCTATACGATATTAATTTTTAAATTATTATATGTCGCACTAATCACCAACTTCTTGGAAAGATCTAAAGAATGTTGTGTAATTTTTATTACAAATCAATGGTACGTGTCAGCTTCGCAATTAGATTCAATAGCTTAACAAGAAGGTAACGATTATAGGAAGTTGCATTGCAATTACAAAGTAAAATAACTAATCGTCAATGGTGGGCTCCTCCATCTATTCCAATGTTAATTATCCTTCTAAGTATCCAATTTCTTCCCCCTAATCATTTCTAATTATATATGACTAGATAATTAAATCATGAGCAAATTAGTTTTCAGCTTTTTGTTAAAAAACAAAAAAACAAAAAAAATTATAATAGTTTTTGAAAAGTGTATTTTTTTTTTTTTCAAATACTACATCACATGATATAATATAAAGCAGCCTTGAATATCCCAAAAATATGTTTACTAGTACGCATGAGATGAAAATGTGTCCCCAGCTGGTTCAAAGAATGATTTGTGATCTATTTTGATTTATTTTAATGAGAGTTTATTAGTTGATGGAATATAAACTAAAATAGATAAAAAATTTCAATTTTTTTTTTTTAATTTCCAAAAAGGTAGACACCCAAAATGATGGGGAGTCTTGGGAAGAAATAATGATGGGTGCACTGTCAAATCCCACTATGCAATAAAATTCAAATACTCTTGCTTGACGGTTTCTAACTTTCTAAGCAAAAGAAAGTTAAACAATCCATTTGTAGTAAATTAAACTCTCTCTCAATAATTCTAATCAAAGTCTTTGGATATATAGAAAGAGCTCTCAAATTCTTTCAATATTGTTCTAATCAAAGTCTTTTTGTGACGTAACTTTAGATGACATCCTTCTTTTGTGATTTGTGTGGCTTGCTTAGTTGCTTACAGCCACATAAGACTTTAATAGGTCGAAAATAAAAGACAACTACACCTTTACTTAGAATAAAATAGAAAGTGAGGATGTTGTGTTTGTTAAATTTTGATTGTATTAGAGTTTGTGTTATTTTATATTTTAATACCAATGCATTTTAAAATTACGGGAACATCCACACCAAAGATTAATTGCAACTTAAAAGGTTAATAGTTTCAATTCGAATATTTTTATCGATGGACTTAATTTGTATGAACAACTATGATCCATTACGGTAAAAAAAAAAAAAAATGCCCACTTCTCTCGACTGGTCAAGAATTCAAGTCTCTTCTTATGTTATAGAAGCATGCTTTCATCTTTAAGAGTTGATTCTAACTAGACTAAGTTTTTTAGACTGAACTTCAATTATGATACATCGAAGTATGTCATGACAGATTTATGATTCACCTATCAATAGATTTATAATGTATTTTGAAATATAATAATAAATAAAGGACCTATATAATATAATGATATATTTCAATATATCCATCAATGAGTTCATTTGCACGTGAAACGGCCGATACCCAAAAAAATAAAAGGATAAAATGCTGTAAGTTCTTGAGAAGATTTTAGAATCAACTTTGTTTAGTCTAATTTTCAGAATGTTGAATGATTTATGAAAACGCAGATGGAAAAACAGCCGCACCCAAAGCGCATTTAGCCCCCAGATTACTAAATCAAAAGAAGTTTAATGATGAGTATTGTGAAAATCACATATTGGAGAAAAGAAAAAAGATAAGACTCATTATTGCCGATCAATGATTCAAGATTTCATTGTCCATTTTCACATGAAATCATTTGTTCAAAAAAATTATTGTCAGCCAGAATGGACCATATTTGAAATGTAGCAAACATCAAGAGCACTGAAATGTCCACAAAGAATCATGACTATAAGATAATAATAATAACACAAAAGAATTATGACCGTAAGATTTTATCCTTTTATTATGACCGTAAGAATCATGACCATATATGCATTTCAATGTACAGATTTTATTTGTTTTCACATTTAATCTCGTCGAGCATTTAGAGAAAGCGTATGGTCACATCTAGGGCTTTATCTAATTTTTAAAAAATTTTATTTTGGATACAAAACACTCGTCTTGTACAATATATTCTTTCCATTTCAGCTCCATTTTCTCTTAATCTTTATGTTTGCTTTGCCACATAAAGCAATTTTACATGCAAAAAAAATGTGATGATGGTAGTAAAGAAAGAAATAATATGGCCGAACAAAACTAAGACCATTTTACAAACAAAAACTTGGCAATTACAAAACGAATGGAGTCAAAAAAATTTCAGCTAAGCTCCTGGGATAAAAAGTGAGAAAGAAAATTATGGCACAACTCTCCAACTTCTTGGCGATCAAAAAACCCTTAGCCCGAAAATCTACAAACTGCAGAATCAAAGTAAAGGAACAATCAGCCAACATACAAGAATCAGATAGAAAAGGAGATACAAGGTTTATCAATATTCAGGTACGCTTATCAGTTTACGCACCTCACTGTCCGTTAACTGGACACAGTTTCCTATTTACAGAAAGAAACCCCGCAGTACACATTGTGGTAAGTGCAACATGTAGAATTCATGTCAAATTCAAGTTTTGACGAGTGGGCAAGCTGACGGCAAGATGATATGCAGCATTGCAAACTCTTATTGGATTTGCAAAATCAATAACCAAAATTGGATGCTATCTGAAAACAAGGCTTCCATTCTGTTGGACTCTCAGTTTTTCAATCAGTGACTGATAGAATGATTTCAATGCCTTGATATCACTACCCTGCAGAAAGCACAAAACAATTTAGAGTTCTTTCCTGTGAAGTTTATGTATTTACTAATGTCTCAGCAATCATATGGGCTTGGTTTACTAAAGAAGGATCCAGTCTAAACTCTAAACTGTCAACCAACTAACATATCACTTCAAAAGCCAACTTCAATTCAAAACTTCTGAACAGATAACCGGTCCATTGATAAATGAATATATTTCTGGAAGACATAAAAGGATTCACTTAAGAGTATAAATGTGTAATAGCAGTTGGTGCTAGTAGGATCAACCGGTAAAACCTCTTGCAGTGATACACTGGGGTTTGAACCCCACTCACGTAGGTTAGGAGTGGATTTGGTTTTCGTTCATGCAATGCATAAATTTAAAAACACACACACACACTACCAACAACAAGCACTTACACACCAATGATAGAAGATTAATAGAAGTTTATATCTAAATACAAAATACTGACACATGAATGGAAATGTAAGATCCACAGTGATAATCTTTCTCTAGTTATATATTAAAAATTTGTAGCATGATCCCATTACCTGCAACTTTTGGCAATATTGCTCTGCCAAATCTTGAGGACAACGCGCTGATGGAAAGCCTTTTGTTACAAAGTGAACAAGAAAATCGTTGCCAAACTTCTCATACATGACCTTCTGAGCCAACACAATTTCTCCGAACAGAATAAGCTGCATAGAGATTAAGAGTGACAACTTCCACATTAATAGGATACACTTATTTAATAAAAATTTTCAACAAGCCTACACACACCAAAAATTATACAGACCAATAGCATCTATTAATCATTCCTAATCAAATAACACTCCTATCTTACCAGGCATACGTGCCCTTGTCACCACTAATGAAATATGTTACATCCAGAACAAACAAATTACAATTAATATTACATTGACAACAAGAAACCCTTAATCATTCTAAGTTTATCAAGTTCTAACCTTGGGACTACTAGTATGCAAATCTTACACAATGTAAAAATGAATAAGAAAAACAGAAACAGATTTCTACCGTATTGGCATCACCAAACTCAAAGGATTTGTCAAGAACGCTGTACAAACAACAATTCATCGCAAAGGCCTCGATCATAAAACTTTGGAAACCAGGTACCTAAATGGCAATAAGACTTATCCCATTAGAGCGAGAGGAATGCTCCCAACATAACCTATGAAATCTCAGTATATAGCATACCTTTTCTTCCCCAAAAGGCCTAGCACACCAATCTTTGATTAATCTGATGAATATTTGCACGCATGCCTACACAAAGGGGAAAAATTTTAGAGTCACTCTATATCATTTTAGTATTCAGATAGTCCAAGCCAGTGAGATCAAAATGGAGAAACCCAAAACGCAATGTCGGAAAAAATTCCCAAGAAGTACACAAACCTTTCTCACAAGATAATCTTTATGATTACAAGATGTGTACAGTAACAATTGCATTATTGGATCCAAGTAGCCCCTACTTTTGGGGGAAAGAAACACAGAAGATAGATCATGCGTGGCTATCACATGAAGAAATGTATACAATGTCCTCTGAAGCTCTTGCACTTCACGAATTTCCTACAAGAGAGAGAGAAAAAAGGTCTCAGTACACAAATTTTCCAAATGTACCCAGGAGTTTGGCTTGACAAGTCAATAATTTTGCATGTACAGTATTAGATTGGATTTTAGCTATTGGAATCAAAATCCTATGTGTAGGTTTAGCATAGGTTTCTCAGCTAATAACTAAAACCTGGCATATAAAAACAACTTCCGATACTGTTTAAGCTAGGACTGACCATTTAAGCTTAAATCATTAACATTTATAGACAAAATTATATAGTAAAATTCAAGAAAATAACAAAGTGACCATTGTAAAATGGCAACTAAAATAATTAATAGTTGTTTGTGAGAAATACAATTGCAATAAGTGTCCTTACCTCAGTGTTGGTACCAGGTCCTGAAGGAAAGGCATCCCTTGGGATGATATTAAATATCCTACCAGCAATAGCAGGAAATACTTCATCTAGTATGTCATGCACCAAGGTGTTGAATTTACATATAAGTTGATTGAGTAACAAAAGAAATCCAACCATTTCCTTTGGCTGCAACAGGTCACAATCCAGAGTCAGAAAACATACAGAGTAAACAATTTATGTCACTGAATCAGCACAATTACCATAGAATTAGGGGTAATTACATTAAAGGAAAACAGAAGGTTTTCCAAAGATACAAACAACATAGATCAAAATAATCAATTAAAAATGAAAAAGAAAAATATCCCAATCGAAGAATTCAACAGAGGAAAGCGGGAAGGAAAAGGGAACAAATGTAACACCCACCCCCTTATGTGTTTCCACTTTTTTTTATCGTTGAGAAGCTTTCACATCCACCCTAATTAGAACATTATTTGCTTCAGTTTCCTCATATTCTTAGCAACAAGTACTAATTACAGAGAAATTCAAAAAATAAATCCACGGTTGTAAAATTAAAAACTCAATACAAAAGCCCTAACATGCCAAAGATTTGTGCTTTGATATAACCACCCCATTAAAAAGACTATACTAAAAACTAATCACCATACCTCACTTTCTGCAAGCAATTGCTCCAATGCCTTGGGAAGATAAGGAAATACTGATGCTCCTAATGTGTCCACCATACGATGTATGAAGGATGTTACCTGTGAGAATACCAGAATACTAGGTTTAGGCAAGATGCCGGGTCAATAAAACAAGAAAACCATGCACTCACATGATCAAATTCCAAACTCTTACCTTGCACCGCAAAGGTTCCACCTTTGGAAACACAACAAGAATTTGAAGGAGGACATCCAATGTCTACATCACAAAGAAGCAAATAAAACAGAAATATTAATCGACAGAATAAATACTACAGTTTCCTCTGCTATACACTACAGCTGCTCCATCCATATACTCAATACACTTAACCAAAATAGAGAGATCTCACAACCAACTAGAATGCTACATCACAGAATGTATAGACTACCCTATTTAACATTTGCCCCAAAGAAAAAAGGTAGAGGCATCTGAAAAAAGAAAGTGCAGAATAGCAGCATAACAAATCAATATGTCATGCAGCAACATAATCCCAACTAATAAATTCTATAAAGGTACACGAGTAACTAGCCAAAAGAATTGAAGCCAGGATCTAATAGGTAATGTCAAATTGTTTATAATTCTGAGTATTACTTGTTAAAACTACAAACTGTAAAACTAAATGCAATCATTTTTGAGTTCCCCATGTTCTGTTCTATAGAATTGAAAAAAGGCTCCAAAAATAAAAAAGCCTTAGGCATGAGACACAGAAAAAAGTCTACAATTCTAACCTGCTTAAACATTAGACCAATTGCCGGGCGACTAGAGGTTACAAGACGCTCACTAAAGCCCTGGATCACAAACACACATTGTGAGTACAAATTGCAGAAGCGAATATGCTAATTAATAATTAAATCAAAAGTAAGAAGTCCACAAAAACATGATGTGTTTCCAATATAAGAACAATGTTATTAATTTTGTTAGAAATGCATGACTGCTCTTGGCGAGATAGGCTGTCATCTAAGTTTAAGAGATGAACCTTTTGAGGTATAACCGCCAATAAAATGCAACAAGTACCATAATAAAAAGTCAAAGATGGCGAAAAACACCTTGCTAAGAGCATTGATAGCCATAATTATCTGCTGAATACTTGCAACTTTGGCAGTTGACTCTTCTGGATCTAACATTTTTGCATTCAGAAGCGTTGTCTGAACCTGGATATAAACAATTCTGCTTCAGAAATAATGTCTTAACAGATTTCTCTCAGACTTAGGATATAACACATATAGTATGTGTAAGCTATATTGAAAAGTTAATACTTACAGGTTTAAGCACATGAATTTTAGACAATAAGAACAAGGGATCCAGAAGCAAAAAATAAAATTGGAAGAAACTAACCTGTTGGCAAAGAGGTGTGAGCAATGAAGAAAGATAATCAGATTGTTTTTCTGGCTGTACATCTTCCATCCCAATTAATAAACCAATTGCCTGCAAAAGTTAGCACAACAGTAAGAACAAAAGAGAGCACCCAAGACTCTCTGAAGAATATTTTTAATGCTTCTAGTTGTCTTTTTAATATTTATGAATGTGCAATGTGCATGCACGTCTATATAGAAGCAAGATAGGATCAAATACCTCAAAGATGTGACTACCATCTTCTGATCCAGAAAGTTCTTTGGAAGTATAGTTCATACCAGTAAATCGAGCAATTGTATCTTGCAGGCTCTGAAATATTCAGACGAAAAATTATGAGACATTGATGGAAGGAGTGTATGCATAAACAGGATACAATTGATTGAAAGTAGAAGAGCAGCAGATGATACCTGCAAAATATTCTCTATGAAAGGCACAAGCTTCGCTTTTAGCAGCTTCACAACCCTCATAAACAAATAACTTGCCCTGCGGCTCACATGAATGTTCGGATGGTGTATACCCCTCTCATCAAGAAAGGCAGCGAGAACCACAGGTATATACTGGGTATTCTCCTGAATGAACTTCATATATCTTGTCACTGTTTCCAGGTAAACAAGTGCAACTAGCCTATTAGAATGGCAAGGAAGCTTTGTTTGCAAAAGCATTGGAACCAACTCACTCAAGAGTCCAGCTCCAGTTCTCATTGCCTCCTCACTCATTGACTCCCCCAGTGCATACAAAAGAGTAAGTGCAGCTTCCACTTCTTCAACATTTCTGTCCGCGGAAAATGTAACAGCATTAGCTAATGAATTTCTGATAAATACCTGAGTAACCTCAGGTGCTACACGACCTATACTACGCAGCAAAACGAGAAAATCCTTTCTATACTCCACCATTCTGTCTTCCTCTTCTATCCCAATTTTATCCAATACATCGAGATTATTTCTGTGCATAGGATCATATCTAATCTGTGTATGAATAACTTCCAATATCTGACCCGCATGCAAACGTTGTTCCTCTTTCAGTGGAGAAAGGCTCTTCATGGTAGCAACATAACCTGAAAGGAACTGGACAATACTAAATGTCGTGTCCACTTCACAATTCTGCATCACATAGAACACTGATGGTAGAACTTCATTCAAAAGCTTCTTTGAAA
Organism: Clausena lansium; assembly: GCA_030449835.1. Taxonomy (NCBI): domain Eukaryota; kingdom Viridiplantae; phylum Streptophyta; class Magnoliopsida; order Sapindales; family Rutaceae; genus Clausena; species Clausena lansium. The sequence continues at coordinate 6,710,032 of JASUUF010000369.1, forward strand.
CGCCATTAGCATTTTCTGCATTTAACCGTTTAACACACTCTAGAACCTCCGTTGCATACCCAGTAAGCAATGCAGCTACTTTTGAAACCAACTCTGATTCACCATCTTCAGAAACCAATCCAAAAACCCGACTTATCTGGAGAGTTTGCAAAAGGGTCAGCTTCGACTGTGGATCCATCCTTTTAGAAACCACAGCAAGAACACACCCCGCAGCTGCACCTCGGAATTGTTCTGACAGCCCATCCGCCAAAATCAACTCAAATAATAAAGGAATAAATGCATCATTCGCAATCAAATTAATATCAATCCAAGAAATATACCTCCTCATACAATCCAACACACTAGTACAGACTTCAAAATCAGAACTCCTATACATTGACACAATGTCATACCAGGCTCTAACAATGTGCTCCACACATTGTTGCCTCATTGCATCCTTAACTCTCGCAGCCACCGTTATTTCCTCAGCAGTTCGAGGGTAATCTAAACTAATCAACTCATCATCCAACGAATTCAAAACCCGACAGAACATATCGATCACCATAGACCCTTTATTTAAATGAGGTAAAAAGTCTACAAACACTGAAGACCAAATTAAGGGGTACTCAAGATATATCAAAGTAACCAGCACTTGAGCAAGCTTGTTCCTTATAAATGCAGGACTCTCCAACACCCTCATAGTACTCTTACCATCTACCAACTCACAACAGACCATCGAAAACACAGATTTCCTGATGAAGTTTTTCTCTTCTGAGCTCATCAATGTATATTTAACCCTAACTACCTCATGTAAAGTCTGTAAACACCAAAACTGAACCTGAACAATATTGCACAGCGAAAGCTTTTCAATACAAATACTACATATCGATGGGGTGTCTTTAATCTGTTGACAAAAGTTCACTGCTTGTGATTTCAACATTGAATCAATAGCACCTGATTCATCAAAGCTAAAAAGTATTGCTTTTTCGAGATCATCCATTACTTAAAACTCAATACCCAGTAAGATTTTCTTCACTCTCTCGTAAAATCTCCAATAAAAAACGAATACCCACCAAAATTATCTTCACTTTGTACTGAAATCTCCCAGAAAGTCTCGACTTTTTACAATAATTACGATTTTTAACTTGATTTTTGTCAAATTTTCTGGGGCTTTCAGGGGTTTTGAGTAGAACAAAGAAAAGGGTTTTGTTTGGCTTACCTTATACTGTGATCAGATGAAATTGAGAGATCTTTTAGAATGTATTTATGTAATTGTGTAATTGTGTGTGCTCATAAGCCAGGGTTTTTGAGTTGTACAGGATAGAGAAACCCTAGGACGTGGATGGATTGGAGATTATATTTATACGTTAGTTTTTTTTACTTTTTTTCTTTTTTTATTTTAAATCACATGAAAATTATATGTGAAAATGGAAGAAGTGTTCATGAGGGGATTTTTATAGGAGGAATTAATTACTTAAAATACCCTTTCACTGTTGAAAGCAGACATCCAGATTTCAGACACCAATTGGCTGTGATTAGATGCTCTTGATTCCATAAAATAAAAGGTGGATTCCCCCACTTGGCAAGATCTTATCTGTTGAGTAGGCGGAATCATCAAAGATTGTGATGTGTGATCGAGTGGGCCTATCTTTATCACTGAATCATGGAGCGAAACTGTGAAAGTATGTTCTAGTAGTAAACCATCGTGTTCGTCAATAACTATTACGCCTTTACTAATCGTTGTAGAATTTGAACATTTTAATAAGGGTATTATGGGATTAATATTTCATTACAGGTCCATTAGGATTGAGCTTAAGCCCAAGCAAAAATGATGCGTGGGTAAATTAGTCCATGAGTGCCAAGTCCAATTAAACTCGAACAAAAGAGATGATGGACCACAAGCCCAAGCCCAAGCCCAAGCCCAATTCAACAACAACAAACTACTCTGTTGGTAGAAAGCTCGAATCGAATTTTAATGTAGTATTTGACTATTTGTTGTTATGATGTGCTTGGCCGCCGGTGAAAAATCAACAATCAAGAGAAAATGACACTCTTGCCCAAATTGTTAGCTAAATTCCCAATATTAAAAATGTGGATCGAGGTTCCCTTTCGATCGTAAATTTCAACTATATGGATAGAGATAAAGATTAGTATATCAAAGCTTGAAGGACAATATAGCATATTTATATTAGTGCCCCTACGTTAACTATATATATCTAAACATATATAATTAACTAATGAAAAGGAGTTTAAATGTCCATATATGAAATACATCTGGCTGTCTATTTTTAGAGTAATATTTGTTTTCTATAGTTTATTACGATTTATTTTATTCTATGATTTATTTTCATTTCATTACTTTAAGAATTATAAAATATTAAGTGACTATAAGAAGTATTATTCCCAAATATTTTACTACTATATCTTTACAAAACCATTCATTTTACAACGTTTCTATTAGGACTGTTAGTTGACCAGTTAATTAACTAGTAAAATATCAGTTTTACCATTTATGATAAAATACACAAATAGATATATCAAATAGTAGACAAAATATTATGTTATGCCCTTAAATTATTAAATAATAGTTTTAGCCGTAAACTTATAAATAACCCTGAATTTATTATAACTATAGAAATAACAAATTAACAAAAATACCCATGAATATTTTTATAATTATAAAAATATTTTTTTATAATTATAATAAATTCAGGGTTATTCGTAAATTCATGGTTAAAATTATTATTTAACAATCTAGAGGCATAATAATAATTTTGTCTATTATTTGATACCTCTATTTGTGTATTTTACCATAAAGGGTAAATTTGATATTTTATTATTTAACTAACTGGTCAACTAACGGTCCTAACAGAAAAGTAGTAAAATGATAAAGAACGATACTTCTCGAAGTCATTTGATATTGTATAATTCTTTAAGTACTAAAATAATAATAACTCTTTATTCTATTATATCTATTTATATTATCTATCTTATGCTAGTAAGTTGTTTACATCGATTTCATATTTGATTGGTGGAGTTTTAATTTATTAGCAAACTCCGTAGGTAATAATAATATATATGGCTTCTCACAACATTAGTCAACTCAATCCATAAAATAAAATTTATATTCTAAACCAGCTGTATGGAAGATTCGTTAGAGTTGGAACCAAAAAAATTGAGAAAGGATGCTGCTGTACTCAAGCCAGAAACTTGGGTACGTGCGCAAATTTTTAGAAGCGTGTAAGCAAAGCAACCGAAACCCACGCTCCAACTCACGCATGGAGTTCGCTTGCACGTTTTGAAAAACACTATTCGGACGTCAATGTGATGGAGCCGACAAATCAATTTCACCCTCACGTAGAAAACGTTGCATGCTTGCCACCACATTGTTTTCAACACCCATTTCACAAAAAAAAAAAAAAAAAAAAGGCAAATAAATTAATAGAGCTTCTCTTTAGAGAGAGAGAATAATGTTGTTTTAAGAGAAATTGAATCTATGTATAATAAACATATTAATTTGTTCAAGTGTGAATCTAACTATTGATTACATAGTTTAATGGTCGACAACTTTTCACTTCATTTATAAAATAAATGTTTCGAGTTTATTACTCCACGAATGTTCTCCAAAGATTTGATTTGTGATTGTAAGCGTATGGAGAGTTGATTATGATAAATATTTTGTAATAACTAACAAACTAACTGAATGTCAGTGAAAATTACTCAATAAAAGAATGATAATATATATAGAGCTACTACAATTCCTACTAATTACCAACACTCAATGAAAATACTTTTAAGTTGGTATGATTAAGAAGAAATCATTAAAAATTTGAATTAGGTTTAGTATATAACTATATATAATTGAGCATTGGCTTTGTTTTTAGTGAATATTGAATAATAATAATAATAATAAAACTAGGAAAAAAAACAAATACGTTATTTCAAAGGGAATTGGTCGCAAATAATGTGGTCTTCGACGGCAAAAAACGACACCACCTAAAGTTGCGGAAGCCGAGCGAGCTGACCGGGTCGGCGAAGAAAAGTAAGCACGTGCACCGAGCGTGACAGAAGCTGGCCGTGACTGTGAGAGTGACCGCATACGAAACAAACACCCCGCACCTACCAGCGTCATTCATGTACACGTGTACGATGCACGCGCTGACCATGCGGCGGTGGTCTTTGATTGGAACACGCCTCGTGCTCCTAGCATCGTTCACGAAACTGTGAATTTAACATTAAAAAACAAATAAAAGAGTCGGAGAAATTTGGGCGCGTACTTATCGTGGACTTGCACGTTCTAGAGGTTCAAAGAGAAGCTGACATGGAAATATCACTGTCCTTCTACTTAAATGTCTAAAATACCCCTCCATTATTATCATTATTAATTTAATATTATTTCTTCATTTAAAATTTTTGCTCCATATTTATTCTGATTTATTGATTGCCCAAAGTATACCATTAAAAAAGAGTCTACAGTGAGTATTTTCTAAAAAATTATTCTGATTTATTGATTTTTATGTGTACCCACCAACTGTTATCAAGTCACCTAATATTTATTAGGATTAATGTTTAGTAACTTAAATTTATTTCTTAATGTCACATATTTTTAATTATAAAATATATTTTTAACACAGTCCGTAAAATTGAATGAACGATAAAAATATTATCTATATATTCTCTCAATAACATAGGTATTAGATAAGTTATTACTTTATTTAACTATATAAGATTATTATTAGATATAGGGTCCAGTTACAGCAAAGTTCGTAAAATACGTATTTATAACCACATGATTATAATAATATCTTTTTTTTTTACTATTTATTACTTTAATCTTGTGTAGGGTTGGCAAAATTCGGGCCGGGTCCGGGTATTGCCATACCCGGACATGCATTTTTGCCACCCGGTCCGGGTTTAAAAAACCCGGCACCGGGCCAAGTTTTTTATCCGGGTTTTGAAGTCCGGATTTTTATATTTTATACTATTATATATGTATTTTTTTAATTTAAAATTTTTAATTTTTTAATTTATTTTAATGAAATTAGACATGAAAATATGAACATTAAATATTTAAATGTTTAAAATTTTAAATATATATAATAAATGGATTAAATAAATATTATTATTAAAATATATATATATTATAATAATTTTATTTTATAAAATCCGGGTTCCGGGCCGGACCCGGGCTTTTCAAGTGATATCCGGGACCAGCCCACCCTCATCTTCGGTCCGAGTAGTACCCGGCCCGCATTGCCCGGGTCCGGTCTGAGTCCGGTTCGGGCGGATATTTTTGCCACCCCTAATCTTGTGGTTATTAATATGTACTCTATAGTAGAGCAACTTCACCGTAGTTATTACTTTTGATATATTGTGTAGCGAATGAATATTTTATTCAATCACAAACATCAATGATTATGTGCATGACGAGAACATCACAACCATATCGAAAATACGAAAAGGAAAATGATGATTTTTGATGAAAGTTCATGTGGAATGCTAATCCTTAAAAATGATTAGATTCATCCAAGAAAACAAAAATATCAATTGGTGGACCCTTCCCAACTTGCATGCCCTTAAATCTGGTGATTACATCATTTTGGTTACTAAAACGGCTATTTTTGTGTAAACCATATTCAATGTCCAGGACAATTTTATAATACATTAGAGATATAATATCAGTCATACATTAGAGATATCACATCAATCATATAATAAAATAAATAATATTATAACAAATATGTATTTATTTATAACCATCACATAAGTGGCAGTTATATTAAATTCAATTACTCATATCATGCATATATCAATTAATTGTATTAATATATTCTAAAATTTCTCTCATATACTAATATGCAATCGTTTGTTAAAGGGAGAGATTGTCTTTATATATATATATATATGAAATCAACACATATAATTTATGCTCGATTATTTTTATAATATTTAAAAAAATTTAAGATAAAAAAATTAAAAGAAAAGAGACATAAATAAATTATTTGCTTGATAATTTTTTTAGAATATAAAATATATATATTTATTATAAGAAAATATTTAAAAAAATAAAAACTACAAAAAAATTTATTATTAATTTTTTTATTCACACTAAAACATATAATTATTATTTTAATACTTAAATTTTTTATTTTTTATTTATATAATTTATCTAATTTATAATAAATATGAATAAAAAATATTTAAAAATAAAAGATAATTATGTAAAATCATACAACGAAAAGCTTTTTAACTATTATAAAAATAGAAAAAATAATTGATATATATTAATTTTAGTAAAAAAAATTTGGCAATATCCCTTAATTAAATAAGCTCTAATAATGCCATGATCATTCCCAACAAAATGATTAAAAAATAAAGATTCAAAACAAACTATCATCATTTGTCAATTTTTCAATGTTTTAGTAGGCACGCAATATACTGTAGAAATAAAAAAACCAATCATTCCGAGGGGATTACTATTGACGGCCAATTGACAATTTTAGCATTGCCAACATTATTATTTTTATTTTTTTACAATAATTAATGAAAAATGTACTATTAGTCTACATATCTCAAGTGCAAGAAAATAAAATAATTTAAGAATTAATTTTTAATTAAGAATTAAAATTATATTTTCTTTTCATTTTTATTTGTAAATCATTACTAAACAAACGTAAAATATTAAAGTTGTTAATTACCTCATTTGAAAGACTCATAACAAACTTATCAAAAAGAGAAAGGCCTAAAAATATAATTGTCTAAATAATAAAAAACGATGATTAAATAAGGTAAATACATTGTATAATACAACTAATCTGTCCATATATATATATAATATTATACGTTAATCCCCCTTGGCAACTTGGACTTGTATATTACGGTTATTTACGGTATTATCCAAGGATAGCACTGTAATTTAACTGTTTCTTTCTAGGGCCACTAGACCACTAGCCAAATAAGAATCAGCGAGAAAAAAGAGAAAATTTCATAGAAAATCAAGTAGAAAGGAGCAGGGAAACTTGCTTCTACAAATTTGAACCATCCTTTGACTTTCTCTGTTGACAAATTTAGAGTTAGTTTATGTAAATTCTGTGTAAATAAAATCTGTAAATACAGCATCTTATAAATTAAACATTAACCCCCTTTCTCGAATCTTTCATTTCTTCTGTAAATCACCTCAAATTTCGAAATTTTTGGGATCTTAATCCCATTAAGGTGGAAGAAATTAGCGGGTGTCTATCAAAATCAAATTTTGATAAACATTTTTCACGATCTGGGTTCTCGTCAGAATTTGAAACTGATATTGGGGAAAAAAAAATTTCTTAATTTTTTTGATTTGTCGAAGTGACTGGCATGGCGGTACCAACAATAGCGCTGTATGCGAGTCCACCGGGTAGTGTGTGTTCGGCGACGCACCAGATCAGCGCCCACACAACGTATGATTTTGATCTGAACTCGAGATCTTCAGCATCAACCTCATCAACGGCTGCTGCGCCTTCATCACAGAAACAGATAATCGGAGGGCTGTCGTGCCTATTCTCTTCGAGTTCAGAGATGGGCTCTTACAGAAGTGAAGAATTGAAAGAGCTGAGCAGTTCTTTTGGGTATGCTTATTCACCGAGTAAGCTTTGTGGGTCATCTTCGTCTCTGAAGAGGGACCAAAGTCCGGTCTCTGTGTTTCAGGGTCCGGTTTCGTGTAGTGGTAATGGTTCATATTCTTATCCTAGAAGTAGTCCTCCAATTAGAACTGCAAGAGAAAAGGGTGATGTGAATGTAAATTTTCGTACTTTTTTTATAGGTTCTGGTGGTTTGTTCAATGGATTTGTGAGGAATGCATTAGGGTCTTGTTTAGATTATGATTCTTCGAGTTTTCGAGTTCATAACGACGAAGCTGGTTTGACTGTGGGTTCAACTGCGGCATTGATTGATGAATTAACTTTTAATATGGAGGATAACATTGTAGAGGGTAATTTAGAGACTTATGCTAAGGAATTCCTTGCTAATGCACAATTGAAGCATAAAATCTTTCGTGAAGATTTTGTTATCAAGGCCTTTTATGAGGCTGAAAAGGCACACAGAGGGCAGGTAAAAGAAAAAAAAAGTTGTATATATAGGGAAATTGGTTTAAATTTTGATTGGATTTCGTTGTTTGGAACTTTTGGTGACGGCGTTTGAGAAATTTTTGTGTTGCTTTTTGGTTGTAGATGCGTGCAAGTGGCGATCCATATTTGCTGCATTGCATAGAAACTGCCATGTTGTTAGCCGCTATTGGTGCTAACTCCACAGTTGTTGCTGCGGGGCTCTTGCATGACACGCTTGATGATGCTTTTTTGAGCTATGACTATATTTTTAGGACATTTGGAGCTGGAGTTGCTGATTTGGTTGAAGGGGTAAGATAGAGGAATTTTTATTAGCATAAAATGATGTGGAATCTTAGGACAAAAACTTTTTCATTCAATGCTTACGGGTATATTTTGTTGCATAAACTTTTGTCGTGGATCATTTAATTGCTAATCTACAAAATTGATTTGTTGCTTTGTAGTGTTTTATTGTTGACCTTGAAAACAATAAGTTATATGCAATGCTTTTATGACTTGCGTGTTTGATTTTTAAAGTAGCTGCATTGAAATATATATAGGCACGGTATTGTAGATGCATTAATTAGTTAAGGAATATAAATTGTTGATGCTGATGTTGAGATAAAGTTTTGAATGTTGATGCTGTTGCATGCATATGCTGGTTTTTGTATTGCAGCACACTGTGAATCCAGAGCTGCATTAATTTCAGTAAGAGCTTGGATCATTAAAAGAATCTAATTTGGTACTTTATGCCATTTACTAGGTCTCGAAGCTTAGTCAATTGAGTAAGCTTGCACGTGAGAACAATACGGCAAGCAAAACTGTTGAAGCAGATCGACTACACACCATGTTCCTCGCCATGGCAGATGCTAGGGCTGTTCTTATTAAATTAGCAGATCGACTACACAACATGATGACCCTTGATGCTCTGCCTTTGTGCAAACAACAGAGGTTTGCTAAGGAGACATTGGAGATATTTGTCCCTTTGGCTAATCGTTTGGGAATCTCTACCTGGAAGGTGCAGCTAGAAAACCTATGCTTCAAGCATCTTAACCCAGATCAGCACACAGAACTGTCCTCTAAGCTTGTAGAATCTTTTGATGAGGCGATGATCACTTCTGCAATAGAGAAATTAGAGCAAGCTCTTAATGATAAAAACATTTCATACCATGTTCTTTGTGGGCGGCATAAAAGCTTGTACAGCATTCACTGCAAAATGTTGAAGTATGCTTTCCCGCCCTAATGCTTATTCATGAAAGTTTTATCACTGAATACTCTTCCTCTCTCGCATGCTTGTTTACATAAGTGTCAACTCTTAACAATTCATGGAATAGGGCACATTTTGTGGAAAATCCTCTGCTTGCATTTATCTGAGTGTAATAATTCAACTTGTATGAGTATGTCTAGGCCGTGTAATCCCGATTTTGATGAATAAGTGGTTCAAGTAGTTTAAAGTAGCATGATTGTTAGCATAATAATGCTCATCTGTGTTGAAATTCAGATGTGATTTTGTGATGTTTTTATATTTGGGAATGTAGTTTAAATGCACTTGTAGGAGAAGTAACATAACGGCATGTTCTGATCTGTCAGAATTTTGATAATATTCAAACTTGTGCAGAAAGAAGCTGACCATGGATGAAATCCATGATATCAATGGGCTTCGTTTAATTGTTGAAAATGAGGAAGACTGCTACCAAGCATTGAGCGTCGTTCATCAGTTGTGGGCTGAAGTACCTGGAAAGATGAAGGACTACATAACCCGCCCCAAGTTCAATGGGTATGTTATCTTTTAAGTGGTGTTATCTTTTGAATGCAACATATTATTCTTTTCTAACTCTAGGTTTACTTTATAGGTATCAGTCGCTTCACACAGTAGTGACAGGTGAAGGCATGGTTCCACTTGAAGTTCAAATCCGAACAAAAGAGATGCATTTGCAGGCTGAGTTTGGATTTGCAGCTCATTGGAGATACAAAGAAGGTGATTGCCAGCATTCTTCTTTTGTGCTTCAGATGGTTGAGTGGGCAAGATGGGTTCTTACCTGGCAGTGTGAGGCAATGAACAAAGATCGGTCTTGTGTTGGCAATGCTGACTCCATCAAGCCACCATGCACATTTCCCTCACATGCTGATGATTGCCCATTTTCTTATAAGCCTCAGTGTAGCGATGATGGACCTGTCTTTGTCATCATGATTGAGAATGATAAGGTAAGCTTCAAATATCTTTTCCCATGACTCTGTATCCATGGAATGGAAATACATGTGTAGTTTCAGTGATCGTTGATCCCTTGCATCACCATCATTCTTGCCAATAATTGGAGCCAGTTAGTTGTTTATTATATTTTGGGATTATCTAGATCCATTATTTTAGTGCATGCCTGATTATGTTTGGTTTTTGAATACTGCAGATGTCAGTGCAGGAGTTTCCTGCAAACTCCACGGTAATGGATTTGCTGGAAAGAGCTGGACGGGGAAGCTCAAGATGGTCTCCTTATGGGTTCCCTCTGAAGGAAGAATTGAGGCCAAGGCTGAACCACAAGGCAGTAGGTGATTCCAGATGTAAGTTGAAGATGGGCGATGTGGTAGAGCTCACTCCAGCCATACCTGACAAATCTTTAACGGAATACAGAGAGGAGATCCAGCGGATGTATGAGCGAGGCCTGGCCCTCTCAAGCACAGGACCTACTGCCACCAGCATGGTTGGCTCTAGGAGTTGACCCTCATTTCATTGTTGCTTTTATGGTGTACCATTTAGCAAATAAGTGAAAATTGATTTCTTTGTATATACATGTTAAATCTGTACAGAACTGCTCCACGGTTCTTTTATGAAGAAACAATGTCTAACTGGCTTCAACATGACAATGTGCTAAGAATTTGTTCAACGGAATTTCTGCCGAGAATGAAACCACCGTCATTATATAACTCCGTTGTCCTTAACTCCTTTTAGTGTGATCTGAAATTTGTGCCTGGGTATTATTAATTCAATTGGTTACCATAGGCATAAGCCTGTGAAAAAAATTATTAGTTGTTGTTCAAGGGCATGGATCTCCACTTCTCAAAAAGGGCAAAAAAGGGTGGGGGGGTGGATTCAAGTGCGGCTCCATCTTGTCTACAAAAGACATTTTAATTTTGAGTTTCTACAGCTACCAAATATGAATGAACAAGGATAAAGGATTCAAATACACCCAAAATCCTTCATATAATGGAAGCAAGTACAGATCACCAAAAAACAAGGCTGAAAAAAAGTTAACACAGCCAAGTGAAATTTTCAGATAATTACAATGATACAGTACATATCAGCATAACAGTTAAATCATCCTTCTTTTTACTTGGTTGACAGTACACGTCTACTCCTACTGTCCTCACAAAACAGGGTGTCGATGAGATAGTCCCAAAAAGCCGCCGCGTGGAGGTCTCACTTTGTACGTTTAGCAAGAGGAAATGATACCTTTTGAGGGGTTTGTTGTGGCAAATCTGTTGTCTGTTCTTGAGATGCATTGAGCTCGGACTGTCCTTGAGATGTGTTCGGCACGGTACTTTCTTCATCTTCCTCCATTTCTTCCGCTTCCTGAGCAGATTGCTTCTTTGGAATTGACAGCTGGTAGTTAGGGCTAATCAATGTGTCCTGCTCAGGCGGAAGTGGGATACCAGGCCCTGCTATTGACTTTGGCAACGGAATTTTGTTCCTGTTCTTAGCCAACTCTAGTAGTACCTGATTGATGATCGGAGTAAAGGACGTTACATATCTTGTATAAACAAGAAAGAAAAAACAGAAGTGCATCTAAGCTCATGATCTGCAACAAGCAATAAAATCTGTATACAACAAGACAAGAGAGGGGCAAGCCATCAATCAATTCAATCCCATTAAAATCAGGGACAAGTGCAAACCAAAACAAATGCCAGAAGACAGAAGAAAACACAAAAGATATCATGAATCACGCATTAATTCTCTAAAGAACAAGTTCCCAAAGACTGAGGTTAACACATTAACGTACCTCTCTCGCAGGGGGTTGTGAGAAGCTGGAATTGACTTTCGACTGGACGGCAAGCTTGATATCGTCACAATCAATGGTGGCTTTGCCAGCATGCTCTGAATAGACCTGTGCATCCGTCAACACATCAACAACATAACGGTACCACACTTCCAGGAACTGGTGTATGACTCGAGGCTCGTATTCCTCCACACCCATTGATTTCAGCAGCGATTTTACAATCTTTGCGTCTCTCGGCAAGTCCTCGTCTCCCTCTGCCATCTTCCTCAACTACATGCACATCAAAACCCTAACGTTAAACACGCATTCTATGATAACAATAATCATACCCTAATCCTCGCATAGCATTATTTATCATCAAAGAACACATACGACGCCGGATCCTTCTGCAGATGCCATAAGAAAACAAGCATTGACAATTGAGAGACTCACCCTTGTGGTGTAAACAATCGTGGCAATCCTCCGCACCGTCGTCGGATTCTCTCTCTACTCTCTCTTGCCCTCCCCGCCCGTTTTAATATGCTTGTCTTATTCTTATCTCTCTACACTGTTTCAAGAGGAGGAGTGAGGGCTGGAATGTTGGGCCGTAAAGACCAATGGGCCCTTGGCCCAATAACGTAAATCTAATGAATCTGCGCGCAGCCGCGCAGCGCAAGCATAATAAATAGAGAAAAGAAAATAAAAATTGGATTTACTGGCAATCCTTATATTATTTGATACTCAACGTATAAGTTACAATACATACACGAACACTAGCTAAATGTATAGCAAATTATATATTGTGTTTTCATTTTGTGAGATGCCTATCTCCAAAAGAAATGTTGGACAGAATCTTGGCATGAAAGCACAAGCATGAGCAAGCCCAAAATCCCAGCGAGTCCCCATGACGAACTCCCAATTCTGAGCACCCAAGAAGGATCAGGAGATGGGAAAACTGATCCTCTCTCCATTGAAGAAGAAGAAGAAGTAGTTTTGATGGCAATTATAAGAACGGCTAGAACCACGGGAAGAACAAAGCCGGAGTTCCAGTATTTTGTCTCATTATGAAATATTGTATGATGATGATAATGATGATCGTTTTTTCTCGTCACGTATAGCGGCGACAAAACTATAGCTGAGACCAAAGCCAACCCCATGGCCACTGCTCGTTGTGATGATGAGTTTTGGCCTGTGTAAGTGTATGTATTAGCAGCCATTGGAAGAAGTTAATTAATTAAACTCTCAATCCTGCAGGACTGCAATAAAAAAACCAACTCGGTGATGTGGAGAAAATTGATGGGGGGAATGGAGAGTTTTATAGGAGGAAGAAGAGAAAACAAGTGAAGGAATCTAGTTGTAAAGCTTGTGATTTGATGACAAATGTGGTAGAATACTCATGGACATAGCCGTCCAAAAAGTGAAAAAGGGGATAAGTTATTTGGAGAAAAAGCTTAAGAGAAAGGTGAAAGAAGATGGGTATTTGAAGAAAAGGATTCGAATGCTTTGGAAGTAAGGTATCTTTAATTCGGTGTGTTCATATATGACTACAAGGCACTGCTAGCTGGAATCACTTTTGTCAGAACCGAGAAGCAGCACATCTCTCCCCTGTATATAACGTTCCAGATTGGGGATTTTTTTAAAGTTAAAAAATACTATTAAATTTTACTGTTTAATAGTATAATTGTATAACATTATTAAATTTCACGGTTTGATAATTTTTTTTAATTTTAAAAAAGTCTAAGATCTTGGACCAGATCGAAACTATACATATATAAAAATATTTTAGTCCATATATATATAGTAAATTTCCAATTAAGAATTCCTAATCATATTAAAATCAAAGATGAGCTAAAAGACAAAAATATATATATATAAATTTCAATATGCTAAAGGACAAAATACACAATATTAGAATATGTATTTTTTTGTCTATTAGCTTATCTCCGACTTTAATATGGTCAAGGTTCCTTGATTGTAATATATATATATATATTAGTCTCAATCTAATTTGAAATTTTAAAATCTAGAAAAATTCAAGAAAGTTATTAAATTGTGGCGTTTAATAAGCTTAAAATTACGGTTTAATTTTTTCAGACTTTTCTACACTTTAAAATTTAGGATTGAAACATTTATATAAATACACACACACATACATATATACATATATACATATATTGCTTCATTGCGTGGCCTGTGTCTTCTTGTGCTTGAAAGTGTATGTTTGTAAATGCATGTTGGTTTGTTCACAAAACAAATGTATGTTAGTGTGTCATTATCCGTGTGAAATACACAAGAAAGTAAGTGAAATAGCTTATATCCGTTAAGTTTTGGTTTGCATATTTATATATACATATACTTGCGCGTAATACATGAGAGCTTATTTATATAATTCGTGTGTATTTATCATAAAGAGAGTCTTCCATGGTCCTTGGAGCACCATACAAGTCACTAATAAAAGTTTCATTTTTCCATTCTTTCCTCACCAAGGTTTTCTCTCTCATTCCATCTTAATTTGTTACCAAAATCATATACTAGCAGCAAGAAAAATAATTTCATTTTTTTTTGGCATAGGGAGAATGACACACTTGGGTTCTCTTATAAATTTTCTACTACGTACCTGAGTCTCTTATATTATTTTTAATATCTCATTTCATCTTTAATCTTAAAACCATAATATAAAACAAATTAATTAGTTTTATTATAACTATGTCAATCAATTTATATGTAAAGAAGAAGTCACGTTTGCCTTTTTAGCAGTTTAATTTTTCTATTAGTAATTTTTACTTCAGAGATAAATAAAGCATTAAAAATCACATAGCAATATGCTGCATGGATTCCTTTGCATTGCTCCTTTAGCTTACCCACATCTCTAGGGCATGTCGTGTTTGTAATAATAATTAATTGATTATTAATTAATCAATTACTTTTGCTGACCCCTCCTGACCTTTAATGGATATAAAATTGTTAATTTGTGATTATTTTGTTTTTGGCAGTTTCTAAAAACGTCGAGGAACTTGCATAATGCATACATATTTTATGACAGCTTTTTCTTCAAGTAACAGTCTTAAACTCTTAAGTAATTATCTTTCAAGCTCAATTATTTGGATTTTGACAACAAAATCACTTTCCATAGAATATTAGAATCTAATTTTACAATTACAATTGTTATACGGAAAGAAAAAAAAAAATTTAACATGAGATAAATCTCATCACTATAACTATATGAATTTAGACTTTTAGCACACTTTGAATGTAATACAAATAGATTGTAATATAAATTTAAAAATGAAAAACCAAAGGCTTCTATTTTCTTGGTTATCAAATCGAGTGACGAGTGCTACTACTATCCAAGAAACTTAACTACGCTGTCTACGATTAATGTCAAGATAAGAACACAATTATTGTTCGGATACAATTAATTTGTATCTGTCTTATTTATTTTTTTTGAATACGATTTGTATCTGTCACTTTGTCTGTTTTAACAATATTATTCTATATATATAATTATATTGCATTTGCATCAGATCCATTTCATTTCTGTCCATCAAATTTTTTCGGTTCAAAATTACACACAACAATATCCCTTGAGTAAATTTGAAGCTGATGATCAATTAAAGGGGAAAAAAAAATCTCCATGGACTCAAAAACACTTTGGCACTTCCTCTCCATCTACTTTTCCACAATACTGATTATTTTCCGATACCTTTTCCTCATCATTCAGAATTTAAGTCGATTTCCCAAGTACCCTTTTATCCGAAACGCCATCGCCGATTTGTTTCATGCGCCGATCATCGTCACATTCATGGATACAATGCTGTCGCTGTATTTCCATCTGTGCAATCTCTCTCCATGCACCATTGATATAGATGATCAAACCACAATTCATTTCTGTACCCCAAATCACAGAAAATTCAACAAGCCAAATCTGGTCATAATCCATGGCTACGGTGGAACGTCACGCTGGCAATTCGTGCATCAGGTCCGTCCATTATCGAACAGATTTAATCTGTACGTACCAGATTTAATATTTTTCGGAAAGTCTTATTCTGCTAGGGCTGACAGGACTGAAGTTTTCCAAGCAAAGTGTCTGGTTGAAGGGTTAAAAAGATTGGGTGTGGACAGGTTCTCTGTATACGGTATCAGCTACGGTGGGATCGTGGCATATCAGATGGCTGAGATGAGTCCTCAAGAGATCGACAAGGTTGTGATTGTGAGCAGCGCTATTGGCTACACCGAGGAACAAAAGGAAAGGCACCTGACAAGAATTGGTAGAAAGATCTCAGGATTTCTGGTTCCTGAGAGTCCACAAGATCTACGGTTCCTAGTGAGTTTATCAATGTACCGTAATGATTTCCTCAAGTGGGTCCCTGATTTTTTCTTCCGTCAGTTCATCAATGTGAGTTCGTTTTTTCTGATTTAACTTATGTTCTAATCCGATTCAACACAATCATAAGGAGTTCGTTTTTTCTGATTTAACTTATGTTCTAATCCGATTCAACACAATCATAATCCATAAAGTGTTTTTTTGAAAGTATTTTGAGTTCAATCAAAACCCTTAACCCATAATTAAAATTTTCTACTAGGCCATGTATAAAACTCACAGGAAGGAGCAGCTGGAGATGATAGAGCACTTGCTTACTAAAGATGCAAATCCAAACATTCCCATTTTAACTCAGGTAAAAACTCTCTCTTATTATGGATCACGAAACAACTCAGACTGGCATTGTGCTGAAAAGTTCTTACCACTCGACCAATTACTTAGGTATGCATGTACTGTTTATTGTGTTTGAGGCTTTGAGCTAAGTGCTTCCATAAAAGGACTTTTGAGTAAAAGCCTCCTTTAAAAAGTTAGTTACTGTAGTTGCTATACTTGCTAGCTCATGTTGCTTCACGAAGCACCCAATTGCGCTTTCTAATCGATCTACTTAAAAGACCTTTTCCCTGTTTAACTAAACATTACAATCAAAACAAGTCGCTTTAATTTATTGGATGATTCAAAAGCGCTAGCTAGCTATTCATTGTATCAAAATCATTGTTAATTTATTATCTTGTACATAGATCTACCTCACTAGCTACTAATTAACATTTCGTTTGGGGTGAAGGAAACACTGATAATCTGGGGAGATCAAGACAATGTCTTTCCATTAGACTTTGCCCATCAGCTGCACAGGTGTGTATATAATAATAATAATTAATTAATTTGTTGTTGTCTTCGATCATTTCAATTGTGTATGTCCAATTTTGACTTTATATATATCTTGACAATTTTTGATATATCAATAATATTTCAGGCACTTGGGATCAAAATCAAGGTTGGTGATCCTCAGGAACACAGGCCATGCTGCAAATATGGAATCACCTCATCGACTCAATACTCTGATAAAAGCATTTGTTTTGGGTCATTCCTGTCATCTGCTTGAGGTCTAATATATTGTCAACATATATAAAGACTTCAAATAGATTGTTGTTCATTCAAACATTTATGTAATGCAGTATGGTAGTGGAATTATGATTTCAACAAATTACTTATTAGATGATCCATTGATTGGCTATGATTCAGGGTTGATTTGTGAATAATAAGTAAGTTTCCATTCTTTGTTCTTAAGAGCGATAAGTCCTTCTTGTTTATATACAAACATCCTAAAAAATGAGTATGGTTCATAGCGGCGCAACTAATTGCAAAAAGCAACAAGGGTTATACAAAAAGAAAAAGAAAAAAATAATTCTTGTACCGGAAGGACATGCACGACGAGTCGTATAAATAAAAATCATAAACGGCAATTACTTCAAACTAATACCACGTGGACGGTATGTCGTATTAAAGAAATACAGATCTACAATTCAAACAAGCAAAACCAATACAAACGACAAACATACGAAATATGCCTGTCGTTCATTAAGATTAAGAACATTTAGTTCTAGTCGCCGACACGTCGTCCAGTAACCCTTGCTGCTGCGGAATGAATATTGAATATCCTCTTCGCTCTCTCTCTCTCTCTTCAAAAGCCCAAATTCTCCCTTTCTTCTTTTTTCACGATAGAATGTTAAAAGTTAAAACCTTCTTCTCTCACGTCCCGATCACGACCACCAGCGCGACTCTCGTCAGGTGCCGCTCACGCTACCTAAGCCATATGTGAAGAGTGAATTGCCAAAAATGTCCTTGCTCGAGCAACACGTATCTTCGCTCTACCAGCTGGCGGTCTCCTTCGACGGCGCCGTTTTGGGAGTGGCCCTCGCATACACCGCCGTCCGTTCGTTCCTTGACTTCCGCTACACCTCCAACGCTCTAGGAAAAGTCCGGAACGCTCCGCAGCTCAAAGTCTCCGATCTTCGAGCTCTGTTGGACGAAAGGCAATCGCAGCCGTCCGATCAAGAGCAGAATAGCCGTCTTGTCATCGTGCGGGGCCGAGTGGAAGCGAAATCAGCCGTCGATGGAATGAACTGGAAGAACTTGACGTACAGTAACGATTTATTGGTTTCTCAGAGCGGAGACAAAGCTGTTATACTTGAACGAAGAAAAGCTGTAATGTATTTTAATATTCAGAAATTTAAGTTGTTACGCACCTTCTAGATAATATTAGTTATTTATTTTCTTTAGCTTTATCGTTATTTATTTATTTTGTTTTGTTTATCTTTTGTAAGTTTGGTTCCTGTGTCAACTAGGAGCCTAAATAGTGGAACCTATAAATAATTTTGTTGATTAGGAGAATGTGTCAAGAAAGTTTCTGAAGAGGTTATCTCTTATTCCCCTGAATTTTCTTATTTCTTCTTCCTTTAGCTCGTGAAATTAGAGCTGTTAGAAATTGTATGAGTCGGGCAAAAATTGAATTTTTTTTTTTAAATGTAGAGGGGTTTTGTGTATAACTGTGGATGAAGCTTGAATATTGAGAATAAAATGAATTTTGAAATGCACACTTGCGGCTTGTTTGGGATTGATGTGCTGCTAGTGAATGGAATTACCGGCTGTCAAGTGAAAATGGGAGCATGTTTAGTAAATATTAGTTGCCAAAAATTAAGCACAAGCCCCACGATTATAAGCTTATCTTTGTTTTTTTAGGGAACCATGGTGGTAGGGAAGCAATTGAATCAGGAATTTATGCTTTTCTTTTGCGTGTTATTTTTGTATTTGCATCTATTAATGCATATTTCATGTATAGTTAAACATGCTTGTATTTGTGTTTGATGAAGTTCATATAGTGATGACTTTCTTCTGTAGGAAAAATGTGCACGTGCTCTGGTTAAAGTTTTCATTGTTACAAGATATCGTGGGAACTTAATCGGATGCTTTTTGGGTATAATATCTGAGAAGTTTTGTGCGTATAGGAGGAGGGGAGCCAATAGGCAACTGGCTAGTATTTTCTGGATCATTTTAATGTTTTTACTTTTGGGTCAAATCTTGATTAAGTGGAATTCCTTATGCTATAAGTGCACACTTTATTTGTAGTTTATGTAGGAAGGAATCCATTTATTAATATTCCAAGATTAAGCAAGCCTGTTGGTTATTAAAGCAGTAAAGTTGAAGTTTTTTGCTAGTTTGCATGGTTATTCACTTATTTGTTAATTTATAGATAGCAATTCACTGATTCTGTGGTTTATATGCTTGAAGTTTCTATACAACGAATGGAGGGACCTTTTTGGATGGACTCCTGATATACGTGCCATCTTTGGAAGATCTTGGAAATCAAGCGAACCATCCTCCATAAGAACGGTAAAATAAATAACTCATCTCATGTAATTTTAAATGGATATTTTCTGTTTAAACTATTTTTAGCTTGAGAAATGCAATAAAAGCAATCAAGCAAAATAATACTTGTTTTCAGTGTTGATATACATAAATATGTTCAGTTTTAATGGGTATCAATTTTAATATTTTTTCCGTTGATTTCACAGGTTCCTTTTCTTCTTGTTGGCGGTGATGGGTGGTCACAGTCTGATTATATTATTGTGGACATGGATGGCTCTAGACATGCTTTACCTCTTGCAACAGCTTATCAACAGCTGGAACTTGCTAATGTTTCTCCCTTTACATTTCTTCAGGCAATGTTTGGTCTAAAATGCCCTGTAAGTTTAGAAGTTGAATAGCCTCAATGTCTTCTCAGGTGCTCATTTTTGTTACAAATGTATGATACCATGTTTTCTTTGTTTTTGGAAGATTGGTGTGCTTACTGAAGAGAAAATTCTTCCCTTAGGGAAGGATATCAGTGCTGTTGGTATTTGCAATTTCAAAAATGGAATTCCCGAGATCAAGTCATGCAAGGATCTACCCTACTTTCTGTAAGAAGATTTCTTGAAGTGCTTCAGTTTTGTTGTGTAGTTTGAAATGCAAAATTTTGGAGCATTTGAAAAATTTTAAGCATTTGAAAAATTTTAAATCTAAAGACAGTTGAAGACTGTGTTGGGTTTCCGAAAGGCCATTGGCCAGTCAGTTGACCTGTAGCATAGACCAACTTTAGTGGATTAATTTGTGTTTTCCTCTTTTGCAGAACTGAGAAGAATAAGGATCAGATGGTGGTAGATCTTGCTTACAGGACTAAAATACTCTTTTGGAGTGGTATTGTGCTTGGTTCGCTATCAATTGGTATCCTTGGCTATGCTATTGTCAGGTACATTAGCTTTAACATAAAAAGTGTCTTTTATGTTTCCTATTAAAATAAATAAACAAACAAAAAGAGTGTCTTTTACCTTCTTTATCCCATCGCATATTTGCAAATACATTGTGTTGATTCAAATTGGACAGAACTGAATTTACTCTTGTGAGCTTATGTTGATTCTTGCTAATTTAGTTTTTTTTTGGGGGGTGGGGGGTGTGGGGAATGTCCCCAGGAACTGGAATAGATGGAAAGATAGGCAACAGAGAAGGTTGCAGCAACCAACCGAAGCCCCTAGCGACGATGCTGATTCTCAGATTGGTTCAGATGAAGAGGTAGCTGGAGATATTCCGGATGGGCAGCTATGTGTAGTCTGCTTGACGAGGCGGAGGATCTCAGCTTTTAATCCATGCGGGCATCTAGTTTGTTGTCATCGATGTGCTATATCTGTTGAGCGTGAAGCATCACCAAAGTGCCCTGTTTGTCGCATGACTGTTCAGAGTTCAACGCGGATATATTTTTCTTGAGCATTGAAATTTAGGGGTCGGTGCTTTTTGTTTATTGTTGGGAATTTTCTTACATCAAAGATACAATCATGGATTAGTCATTCGGTGATTTTTGTGAGTACTAGTAAATATTTTTGTACATTTTGAAAACGAGAAAGCAGTAGTGAATGTAAAAGATCGTACACATTTATAGCTTTATCCTCTTCATAACTTTTTATACAAGGAAAAAAATTTAACAGAAAGCAGTAGTTGACATTCTAATTGTCTTCTACTTTCACAGCCAACTTCCACAATGAACAAAAGGAAACAGGCTGCCCTTTCCACCATAACCCAATACACCCATCTTTCTCTTCAACTCTCATCTCCCAGTTATTGTCATACTTCCTCAACAAAGCTCTGCCTCCATCGATGGCATCCTCACCAAAAACTTCTCCAACAAACCCAACTCCTCTCATTCTATCACACCATTTGTTTTTTCCTTCGTTCATCTCTGCCCTATTTGTCAATGCCTTTGCTGCCTCTCCTTCCATTATCCTTCTTTCTTCGCTCTCCCGGCCTTTAAATGCTGCGCTTGTTGAGTCCAAAAACCTCCATAAGTACTCCACTCGACGTGCAAAACTTGTTGCAAAGTCTCCACAGTTGCTGCAGCTGCAATCCATATTGTTTTCACTTAGTATCACTCCTTTCGGCTCCAAACTTCTCAACACCCTCAAGAATTCTGTTCTTTCATCTGGGGTGCTGTGATTCAAGTGATGCAGTCTAAATTGTGTGCAAACTATTAAGGTTTCTTCCGGAGATGTGCCAACCATTTGCGCATTTAGATTCTGTAAAGGGTGGCTTTCTAGTCTATTGATTTGTAAATTTATGTTCATAGACTTGGCAAAACCAAGAAGTTGCAAGGAATAATTGTCACCTTGGGGACCAACTGAAAATGGGGTCTCTGTGTTTTGATCATTTTCAGCCGTTGGAGCAATGATTGTGAGGCGAACAAGAGGAGGAGGACCCCCCGATCTTCGAGTCAAGGCCTCAAGTAGCGTAGGCCATTGCACTCCATGAGAGACCCCAATATCAAGAATGTGAAGATTCTGCACCTGATTGTGTTGATCTTGAGCAAGAATTTGGAGGATGGAAGAGTTTGCAATGTTGTTAGGAAAGGCAAACCAAGGGCTCTTGTCATAGAAATTGAGCCAAGATTTCTGGAAGAATCTTGGTTCTGTAGAAGAGAAGGTTAAAGGCCCTGTTGAGGTGGAGGAAGATGATAAGGAGGATAGATGGTGTGCCAAGGCTCGGAGCCCATGAGCCGCTAGCCGGTGGTTGGCATCTCCGGTTGGTGAGGCAAGCTCATGGAGGACATACAGCAGGTGTTGCACGCGTGGCAGGTTGCCGGCTGTGATGGCAGCAGCACAAGGATTAAGCAACTGCTCTGCCCATCTTCCTTCCTTGTTATTACCGTTATTGCTGTTATTTCCTGTAGACTTGTTTGTGTTTTTCTTGTTCCCAACTGACCTTTTAACAGTCACCCCTTCTTCATTGCCTTGTTCAGTTTCACTAATCTGACGTCCCTGATTCTTCCTCTGGTGATGACTCTGAGATGATCTTGTAGGAGGGTCATCGGTGTTTCTTCGTTTTTCCCATGAATCAGCCGGTGCTGGAGGACTAGGAACAGTAGAATCAGTAGGAGTTATACTAATGGTACCGCTATTAGCAGTGGCGTCCGTGTTGTTGAGAGTAGCAGCAGCACTACTAGCGCCAGTGTTGCCAGTGAGCTGTTCCGGGGCTATATCTTGACCTTGATTCCACCACTGATAGGCATCGATCTCATTAGCGGTGTAGGGATCATCCAAGAACGATGGAAGGAACGATACCGAATCTTCCAACCAATCTAATACGTGATCCGTGGTGGGGTTTGGTTCTGGTTCTTCAATAATGGTCATTGTTCTTGAGAAGAAGAAGCTAGCTAGGACTTAGCTGACAAATTGGTATCAGGGTGTTTGATAATTTTGACCAAAAGAGTATGATGATGATGATGCATAGATGATAGAGTTGCGTTTGTTGAGAGAGTGTTAAAATAATAATGCAAAGAGGGCATTGATGTAACGTTAATTTTGAGCAAATGGGCCAAGGCATAGAATATTGTAAGAGTTTGTGTGCAGTTTATTTGGAGGATCTGATGTATTTATTGAGAATTTTATTGAGAATGGACTTTTGTCTTTTGCTTGTTTTGGTTATTAACTTGTTATCTTATTCAAATTTTTATGTCAGGGGTGGTTGAGATCAACTTTCTTTGAAAATGAGAGGATTGTATTGTGATATTTTTTATATATGGGTTGAATTTGAGTTGTCAAGAGACGGCAAACTCTTCACTTCTCTATACTAACAAAATATTCAAAGTCTCTGTTTGTTTCTGCCTTGTGCCTTCGGGACCAAATGGACCTCACTGTCACCAAGTTTTAGTACTAGATCCTATATTTTAGATTAGTAATACCACATTATTATTACTATAATTTGGAATAAATTCTTAGTTAATGAATGAATGTATATCAGTGGTAGTTCGTTCATTTAATTTTCTATTTTAAAAAATAAATTTTGATGCTCAGAAAGAACTTGCAGGTTTCTGGGTCTGATTTTGAATGAATTATAAAATTATTATAAATGAAATTACTATAAAGTTACATTCACATTTAAAAAGTCTTTCAAATACACAAATTTATTAATACGAATTCTGAAATCATGTGGTAGAGGTATTAATTGATCATATTTTATCTATTCACAACTAATGTCTAAATAATACAATAATAATAAACACAATAATGCAACTATAAATTGAGTGACATCCAATGATCCTCTTGGATAAAAAAATTGAAGAAAATTAGTATCTACTTATCTAAAACCAAAAAAAAAAAAAAAAATTAATTTTTTATTTTTCGAATTTTTTTATAATGTTTAGGAATTTTTAGGTGAAAACATTTGCAATTTTTTTTGTTTGTTTAAATTTTGAACTCTGGGTTATTAAAAGATAAAAAGTTTTAAATTGCAAATACATTGATTAGCAGCTCTCTGTATGTAAGATAGATCTTTTTTTTTTTAAACTATAGAACTTATCAGTGCTCAATGGTAAACAATTCTATAGCAGTGAGTAAATGAAAATTAACGACAAATCAAAATAATAAGGGGTAAGTTGTGGACGAAACTGACAATCACCCTTCTCAATGTAGTATATTATAATCTAATTTATCTTGAATGAATGGGCGAAGGGTATCACATTAGGGACACCTCTTGTTCGGGTTGGATTTTTCTGATAGTACTAAGAAGTGCGGTCAATCCTAATTTACCAGGAATCTACTGTTGTCGAGCTGATTTTATGAGTACAACCTGGAGCCTATGTTGGCTAGCTAGTTTATAAGTACACCTGAAGACTATATTGGCTACCTAGTTTATAAGTACGACCTAGAGCTTATGTAAATGACCTGGTTTATAAATCCTTCAGACCGATCAGGATAACGTGGCCTAATTTTTAGGGGAGATGTAAGCCACTACATCCTCAACCGCTCACAAGTCCACAAGTAACTACTATTGAGCGTGTTAAAATCGTGGTAACCGCTCTAGGTAACTACCAATGAGTATATCAAGATTATGGTAACCGTCCACAACTAGGGGCCTATTTAAACCAACGAGGGTATTAGGTAAAGAGGTTGGCAAAAATTTAACCAAATGCTACAAGTGAGCAATTTTAAAGCTTTCCTACCATTTTTATAACAAGTCCACCTGAGAATTCTTTCACTTTAACTTATTTTCAGCCCTTGGTCCTCTTTATTTTCTTCTTATACACAATTTATCTGACTTAAGCATCGAATAGTCTACGCCGGAACCCCCACCGGCTTGTCTTAACCGTGTTATTGTGGTTAGCAGGCATTGAAGTTATGGTTAGATCAGCATTTGGGCTTATTTTCATGCTGTTATTTCACATTAAAACAAATTTAGTTGTTGAGATTGTTTCTCGGCATCAACGCCTCTCAACTGGGAATTTGGCCTAAATTGCATTCTATTTAAATGTATACAGTACGGTATGACATACCAAATATAATGCACCAAAAGTAAGTGTTCTGAGACAAATTAATAATCGATAATCACAACAGTTAATACAAATTAAAAACCAAAGCACCTTGATCTCAAACACATTTGAGAGAGTTACATCCCAGACTTGTTGCCAGAACACCTTAGCGCTGAATATCTTCAGGTGCATATATTCTTTTTGTCAAGTCTTATTCAAATGCTAGATACCTGAAGCACGGGTATACGAAGGTCTTTCTTTAATCAAGTCATATTTAAGTCAGAACTTTTTTCTAAAATCTAAAGTCTAAACCATTATATTCTCATCGAGCATGTCCTTATTTTAAGATGTCGGCAAATTTTAATCGGTACATATATATCTATATTCTCTAATTTTTCGATCAATAAATAAGTTAGATTGGAGAATGTCTTTGTTATGAGAAGGTTTTTGGTATTCTTGGAGCATTGCTCCTTTCTCATTCACTATTTGACACGTGTGTTTGCTTTAATTAATCACGTTGATATACATTAATGGACCCAACGAGAACGAGTGACTACAAGGGGCTAGTGTACACCGGAACTAAAAATTTCTTCTAAATTCAAGTACTTATTTAACATATCTAGTTAATTTTAATGTTAATTGTATTCATTTGAGCCACTGGTAATTTATTTCATAAAGGTGCGCACTAAGCTCTGTCCTATTAAAAGTCAAATTAAAAGCCTACTTTCTTTAACTAATTAAAAGAGTTGGCGGCTTGCCATTTAATTAAATTTTTTTTTTTTGCTCTTCTCTATCCCTATTTTAATTTAAACTTTTTTTCTAACTCAATATCCTACAGCTTGAATTCTTAAAACCTACAAGAATCCAATGATGTTTCACTTTTCTAAATCTCCAATGCCAGAGATTACAAAATACAAATCCTCCTCCAATTAAATTCCAACATGTATTCTTAATTCTTAATCTTTTATTCATAATTATCATTAATGATGATTATTTCTATTAAGTTATATCAATCAATAATTTAATTAGCAATTTTTTTATTTATACAGTAAAAATTAAAAAGTATTGTTATTCATCATCATTAGTTTGTCTTGTTTGATATTTTGGTTGTATACACAGCGAAAGACATTTTTAATAGTATCGACAATAAAGTTATCTTATAATGTTTTCAAGACAAGTGTAATTATATTTTAAATTAATTTCAAGTCTTGTATTTTTGTTTCTATTGTGTTTGATGAAAACTTGAAATTAAGGGTATTTTTTTTAAGCTGATTATACATCAGGTTACTGATCATACATCAAACATATACAACTACTATTTCAGTAGATAAATACATTGTGACTACAATATTACATTTAATTCTATAAAACACTTGCTCAGACGAATTAACCCTTACATTGAAGGGACTTATTGTCTCCACTCGCATTTTACGAGGAAAAAATACTATTTACAAGTTAATTTCCTCAATCATACTTAATTGAGGAAATTTTAAACTCCAGCCATAGCTGGGACTCGAACCAAGGCACTCAAGAAATCTTGAATGCCTTGATCGCCAATTGACTAAATTAAGGGCATTATTATAACTATTGTCATTATTTTTATTGAGTTAATTTTATTATCTCATTGTTAGATACTGACATTGTTGTTAAGAATAGGCCCTCCAAATAAATTGTCTCAGCTTGTCACTAATAAATAATAATATACATATTGCTATGCCAAATAGTGAATGAATAATAAGAATTGTTCCAGGAGCATAAAAACTTTTTCATAATGAGTCTTGTTCCCCAAAACTAAAAAATGACTTGCTAACACTTCATCTGTGCTCCATCCAATAAAAACCGATGCACATTAGACAATTCTTGTTTTCCTATTTTATTGCTATTTATATTTAGAAAGAAGATATATGTTTTGCACTAAAACATTAGAGTAATATAATGCTTACTCACTTTGGATATTGAATTGGAATACTCATTGATGTAGAATCTGATATATCTACCAGGTTTTAAAATATGTTTCAATTTATAAAAATTTATACAAATAAATAAAGAGTAATGCAACTTTATTAAAAATTGTTTAACAAAATTTTGATTCAAGCTATACAATGTTTGATTTTATAAAAATTAATTTATACAGATAAATAAACAATAATGCTACTTCATTGGTTCACAAAATTTTGATCCAATTATTTTCCAATTCACACACCGTAACTCCACCCTACCCCAACACACAAACACAAATTAAATAATTTTTCCCTCCAAGATTGGTAAGATGCCATGAGGGACAATTGAACCCTTGACCTCAACTAGACTATCCTAATTTTCAAACACGAACTGTGTTTTAGTTTATTTACAATAATGAAAGGTTACAAAATGAATTTATCTTTTCCGTTTTTCATACTAGTGTGGAAAGCCAAAAATACAAATGATGTTAGTTAACTAGTCAATTTGTAATTTACACACTTTATCAAATTAGCATTACCAAAAAGCAAGGAAAAGAAATAATAATGCCATGATTTTGGGAATAAATTCCAATCGTCTCACAACTCTTTAGAAAAAGAGAACTCTATCAACTTTGATTGTTGCAGAAGAAATGAAATGATGCAAAAATGAAGCTATAAATGTTTTACCCAACAAGCTTAATAAGTTCTGTCTTAGCTAGCCTAAGATCAAATCAATCCTATAGTGAAGCCCTGGCTAGATAATTATAAATTGAATAACAAGATTGAAAATTTTCATTCCATATATAGACCTTCATTGTATATATTTATTTATTTGGGAGGAGAATTTGCGTGTAAAAATAAAATAATGATCTTTAAAATTCAAGTATTAACATGTGACTAAACACTTGCAGTATCACACTGTTTGTTGTGTTCTAGATCTAGTCAATCTTGTGGCTTGAAAAATACAAAGAATAAGAAGTGAAGAAAAGCAAATTAAGAAACCCAACATATAGATCGACAAGAAAAAAACCGGAACACGTTATAATTAATTAAAGTGATTTCATAAGTAAGATTAAAAGTGATAAGAACTTTAAAATTTCTTCTGTTTGACTTAAAGAACAATATAAAATTCCAAATCCAACATGAACGCAATGCGCGCAGGGGCCCCGGAAGGGTATTGCTTTCCAACAACTCAACATAAAGATTACAATTCTTTCTATAGAGAGTGTGTGCATGTATATATATATATATATATATTGGCTTAGCCCTTTTGAGCATCCTGCTTATAAATATATATCTAATATCTCGTACCTGTAGTTGATTCATTCCCTAAAAGACTAGTTATATAATCAAATAAAAATGACGGGTAGCAGCGAAATCACAAAAGCACAAGAGCAGGGCAATGAGGGTGATAACGTAACTCCGAATGCGAACGGTAAGTTAATTAAGGACATTGGCTGGCTAGTGTACACCTGAACTAAAATTTTCTCCTAAATTCAATTACTTATTTAGCATATCTAATTAATTTTAATGTTAATTGTATTCCTTTAAACCACTGGTAATTTATTTCATAAAGACGCACACTAAATTCTATCCTATTAAAAGCCAAATTAAAAGCCTGCTTTCTTTAACTAAATAAAAGAATTGGCGGCTTGCCATATAATCGAATTAAAAATTTTGCTCTTCTCTGTTCTTATTTTAATTTAAAAATTAATTTGATTCATTAATTTCTTTTCCAAATCAACATCCTACATTTAGAATCCTTAAAGCATACAAGAATCCCATGATGTTTCACTTTCCAAATCTCCAAAGTTCGAAGACTATAATGTTGGATTATTTAATCCAATAATGTTGGATCCTTAATCCAATAATGTTGGATCCTTAATCCAACGTTGGACTTATATGTGAATAATTATGTATTGTGAATTGTCATATAAGGTTAAGCCCAATTAAAAGTGATTTAATAAGGTTTTCAGTAATATGGGGTTTAATGTATCTAATAGGGTGTGGGCCTTTAATGTGTAGAGACCCAATGATATTCTAATTCTATGATGGGCAGAATTAGGAATACCTAGTGACAACAGGATAAGTTGTCTATATAAGTGGTTATGGGCCCCAGGTCACACGTATCTTTCTATTCTTTCTGACATCCCATTATCAGATAGAGTGCACAGAGAGAATTAAAGGGCTCTCTATGATATACGTGCTGATCTGGAAGGCCAACCATACAGATCTAGAGGATAATCAGCGTTATGGATTCAGGTACGCTTCTGCATATTCTGTTATTGATTCTTGGTGATTTAACATGAATGTTCCTGGGTTTATATGTGATGGTTTTTCACAAAAGGATTTAGTTCTAACAAGTGGTATCAGAGCCTCTTCATGTTGAATTATTAAGAATTGAATTTGTTTTCAATAAATAATTAATGTTTTGATGTTCTTGAATTTAGTAGTCTCGGTATTATTAAGTTTGAGAACAAATCTGTGTTGTTTGGATTAAAATTCGGAATTGAGGAAAACTTTGTTCTTAAGAATTTGGTATTCGGTATATTCGGACTTTTAAGTTATGATTCATGGCCATCACACGGCCGTTAGGCATGCGCGCAGCAAAACTCGCGTGATACGCGCTGCTGGCAGGCTAGATCGCTCCCTGCTGGTGCGCTTTCACGCTGCTGTGGCACGCGGCTGGAAAAAATCTTCTCCTTAGGTTGTGGATTCAACCATTGTGCGGCAGCAAACCAAGGCACCGAGCGTGCACTGCTGCAAGGGAGAGGGAAGGCTGCACGATTTCGAGCTGCTGAAGCGCGGCTATAATTGCGCGATCTGCGGCTACTGGCTCGCGATCTGCGTTGCTCCAGTGCTCGCGATCTGCGCTGTTCCAGCCCGCTGGCCACCCTAGCAAGAAGCCGCAGCTACCAAGCCGCGGCAGAGGCAGTGGAGAAGCGGCCATAGCTGCCGCATGAGGAAGGAAGAAGCAGCGGCCATGGCCGCCATAATAAGGAGAAGACAAGCAGCAGAGCCGTTGCTCAAAGAGAGAAAAAAAAAGGAAATTAGGGTTTGGGCTGGTGTAGGATCCGGGTCGGATTGACCCGAACCGATCCAACCCTTTACCCAAATGAGGAGATGGGTTGATCCAGGTCGATTTAACCCGGTCCAACCCGAACCGATTTTTTAAGGTTTAAAATTTTTTTATTTAGTTTTTTTTAGATACGGGTCAGTTTGACCGACTCGAAGAGTAACGACCCGGTCAACGGTTGACCGATCAATAGTTAGCCGTTGACCGTTGACTTTGACAAAAAAAAAGGGAAATTTTTTGTACAATTTTAAATTCAAATATTAATATGGTTTTATATATATATTGAGATAAATTAATTGAAGCATTATGTCGCTAAAGTGACCTCTCTTGTGAAAATTAATTTATTTTGGAATATAAATGGTTTTTTGCATGTAATTTTTATGAATATCGATCGGCCCAAAGGAAGGTCCATATTTAACAGTGTTGCATGTGCACTTGTGGTGATAAACACGTGATGATTATTCGGTTTTACTTGTGAATAATAAATCGGCCCAAAGGAAGGTTTATTATTTGACATGTTCTTATTATCAGTGTTTGATTGCTACACCAAGATATCACTTACAAGTTAATATTTTGTCCAAAGATGAAATATTAATAGAGTGCCCGGTATCTTAAGATGGGGTTTTCCTTTATTTGAATTTATTATTGTTTTGAGACTTATAGGAGTATGTTTTGATTGCTTATTATTTTCTGTTCAGTTATGTCTACTACAAATATTACTGCCAACATCAATTCAATTCCTATGCTAAATGGCTCTAACTTCAAGTTATGGCGAGGGAATCTCTTAATAGTTCTCGGAGTCATGGATATTGATCTTGCGTTAAGGAATGATTCTCCCTCACCTCTTATGGATGAAAGTACCCCTGATGATAAAAGGGAAATAGAAAGGAGGGAGAGATCAAATCGCATGTGTATCACGATCATAAGGAGGGCCATTCCTGAAGCATTCAGGGGCTTAATGTCTGAAAAGACAACTATAACTAAGGAGTACCTTACAGAAATTGAAAAGAGGTTTGTCAAGAACGAAAAGGTAGAATTAGATACACTCTTGACAAATCTAATTTCAATGAGGAATAAGGGCAAGGATAAGGGCAAAATGAGGAAGAAGGATAAGGAAGCTGCAGATATAAAACCTCAAAGGAAACAACAAAAGAAACTGGATGATCCAGAAAACACTAGTTGCACCGTAGCTGCACCCGAATTAACATACCAAAAAGAAAAAGAAATAATTATGCCATGATTTTGGGAATAAATTCCAATCGTCTCACAACTCTTTAGAAAAAGAGAACTCTGTCAACTTTGATTGTTGCAGAAGAAATGAAATGATGCGAAAATGAAGCTCTAAATGTTTTACTCAACAACCTTAATAAGTTCTGTCTTAGCCAGCCTAAGATCAAATCAATCTTATAGTGAAGCGATATATACATGCCTAACTAGGTAATTATAAATTGAATAACAAGATTGAAAATTTTCATTCAATATAGACCTTCATTGTATACATTTATTTATTTATTTGGGAGGAGAATTTGCTTGTAAAATAATGATCTTTAAAATTCAAGCATTAATGTGTGACTAAACACTTGCAGTATTACACTGTTTGTTGTGTTCTAGATCTAGTCAATCTTGTGGCTTGAAAAATACAAAGAATAAGAAGAGAAGAAAAGCAAATTAAGAAACCCATCATATTGATCGACAAGAACAAAACTGGGACACATGATAATTAATTAAAGTGATTTCATAAGTAAGATTAAAAGTGATAAGAACTTTCTTCTGTTTGACTTAAAGAACAATATGAAATTCCAAAACCAACGCGTACGTAATGCAAGCAGGGGCCCGGAAGGGTATTGCTTTCCAACTACTCAACATAATGATTACAATTCTTTCAATAGAGTGTGTGTGTGTGTGTGTATACATATATACATTGGCTTAGCCCTTTCGAGCATCCTGCTTATAAATATATATCTAATATCTCATAGCTGTAGTTGATTCATTGATTAAAAGACTAGTTATATAATCAAATAAAAATGACGGGTAGCAGCGAAATCACAAAAGCGCAAGAGCAGGGCAATGAGGGTGATAACGTAACTCCGAATGCGAACGGTAAGTTAACTAAGGACATTGGCTAGCTGATATTAAGATTTCATTTTATTTTTTTTTTGGGTTGAACGAATTGTTAATTGCTGTACGTTCGATAATTGATGGACAGCTGAGAAGACAATAACGGATATTGCTAGCCACAGGCAAGTTACGAGGTGTATACTGGAGAATGATTGGAAAGGTTTAGAACGTTACATAATGAGCATGACTCCGGAGGCCTTGACCAACAAAATTATCCGACACCGTACCATTTTTCATCTTGTTGTTCGGTCACACGCGCCAGCTACTCTTCTAGAGAAGCTTGTAACCGTAGTCCCTCCAAATTTGTTACAAAACTTGATGAGTGATGGCAGCTTTGCATTTACATTCATTGCTGTTGCTACTGGGAAGATAAAGTTTATCGAGATCCTTATGCGTTACAACACAAATTTGCCAAACGTAAGGGACAAGAAAAATTTACTTCCTATTCATAAAGCAGCGAAACTTGCCCACAGGGACGCTGTTCATTTTCTACTCTCAAGGACTACACAACCCTTGGATGGCCATGATGGTGTTATCCTGCTTAAAGATCTGATTCAGTCTAATCTCTTCGGTAAGTATTACAATGGAGTACCCAATATAGTAATTTTACAATAAAGGAATCAGTATTTTATTAAAGTAAAAGATAAGTTCAAAAAAAAAATTCAGACTTTAATGCAGTATTTTATCTGATAGCGTGTTGATTTTTTTTTTTCTTTTAGCATAATCATGATTATATAAATATATATTTTTTAATAAAGACATCTTCATTTTGAAATTTTTTTATTAAAGCTCAGGCCATTTTTTAGCATTTTACAATATTATATAATTGGTTTACAATATTATAAACTCATCCTGCATTTTAATAAAGTACCAAAATTCTCCTATTGAAAAATTTTCGTACATATATTTATTAATTGCAGAAATGACTTTTACAATATTATAAAAATTTAACAAAGCACGGGATTCTCATATTAGAAAATTTTCGTGTATACATAAATTTGGGCGGACATCCATTTTTATAATGATGTAAATTTACTTTACAGCATTATAAGCACCAAGTGGGCACATAATTTCGTACAAACATAATGTATATATATATTAAATAATTTAATTCATTATATTTTTTTACAGACGTAGCTCTTGATTTATTGAAGAAATATCCAAAGATAGCTCGCAGTGCAATTGCTGACACTGGAATGATTTTAGAGTTATTGAGTAAAAGGCCTAAGGCGTTTGCAAGCGGGAGCCGACTTGGATATTGGGAACGCTTACTGTATCAATGTTGCCCTTGTTCACAACCTTTTCTAATTAAAGTTGCACTACTTTTTTATTTGGTTCCTAAGTAGCTATATTAGAAAAAGAATAATGATAAAGTCAGAAACTCTTTGTACAAACTACTTAGCATAATAAGATTGGTTGAATAAAAATATAAAAATATAATAAAAAAATTAACTTGTAGATCATGTGACGTATCTCTTTTGTGGGAATAAATTTCAAATCATAATATATCTTTAAATTTTAACAATTTAAAATAAAACACATTATTATGCTACATCATAAATCTAATATTACTTGATTTGAAATTCTAGTATTACTTAGATTGAAATATTACAAGTACCATAGTTTTACACATGAGGACCGATCTTAAAATTAAAAAAATGTATTGAGGTCTTTTGGATAATTTCACCAGTAAAATCATTTAGGCTCAAGCCTTACAATAACATAGGTTAATTTAAAATAAATCTAGCCTATCGAAGTTTTCCAACTAACCTTCCTTTCTCTTTACTTTTGTGTATTTGCAGGGATTCCTGCACGAGAAGAGTATAATCCTCACCCTCACCCTCATTCTGAGAATGTGGATGGAGATCTGGAGAAGCAGCTGAGTGTAACATCAAAGATTCAGTTGACAAAATTCTTTCTTCGAAAAATCGCTACTGCATTTGGTTTTTATATCTCATACTTCTATCTAAATCTTTATGAGCAATTCTTGACATACCAAATTTTATTTTAATTCACACAATCTTACCATCCACTTAATGAGTAACACATCGTTTGTAGAAAAAAAATTAGAATAAAATCATTTGGGAGAAAAACAGTAGAATAAAATTTGAGTCATTAAATCTTCATATTGTATGCTGAACAAAAAGTATATTATCCTGAGGTACATCATATATGCTGATCATTAGACTTTTCATGCAGCTAATAACTTATTGTTTATTTTTACTGGTTCTCTGCGTCAAAAATTAAAGATTGTACTCTGGAACAAACTCATGCAACTAGGTATTCAAGTATTGAAGACGTTCTCTTAACTAAATTGATAAAATTTATGAAAATTAATATTGTTTAATTATTAAGAACTTAATTAGAGTTGAATATATGAATAACAGCCCCGAGCATAAAATCGATACGTGATACAAAGTTAACACATGAGCAAGCACTTGAAATATTAAGGATCATGTGCGCGGGAGCGGTAGATATTTCGACTACACATGCAGAAGCAGAAAATGCATTGAAGAAGCCAATGTTTACAGCTGCAAGATGGGGGATTTACGAGATTGTCATGGAAATTATTATCTCTTATTTCCCTTCATCATTATATTTCGAGAATAAAGATGGACGTAGAATATTCGCGGTTGCCGTCAAACATCGCCAAGAAAAAGTTTTTAATATCATATTTAATACGCCAAAAAATTACACATATTCTGTGGCCAAAATCGATAAAAAAGGGGACAATATCTTGCACTTAGCTGCAAGGTCGGTACCTTCAAGTGAAGTCCCTGGTGCAGCGTTGCAGATGCAGAGGGAGTTGCAATGGTTCAAAGTATATTAATTAATTAATACATCATTCTAGCTTAATATAATTAGTCATGCAATTATAAGTTAACTTAATTATATATGCTAACTCAGGCTGTGGAAAATTTTGTTCACCCAACCCTTCAAGATCAGCTAAATGATGAAGATAAAACACCAAGAGAGGTGTTCACTGAAAAACACGAGAAGTTAGTCAAAGAAGGTGAAAAATGGATGAAGGACACAGCTCAATCGTGCTCGCTTGTAGCTGCACTCATAATCACAATAGCCTTTGCTGCAGCTATCACCGTACCAGGTGGCAGCGACAGCAGAGGAATGCCCAATTACTTGCATGAACCATCTTTCACAATTTTTGGAATTTCAAACGCCCTTGCACTCTTTTCTTCCAGTACTTCGGTGTTGATGTTCTTGGGCATCCTCACTTCACGTTTCTCAGAAGAGGATTTTCTCGTGTCCCTGCCCAGGAAATTAATCATTGGCCTCATCACCTTGTTTTTTTCGATTGCAAGCTTGATGGTTGCATTTGCTGCCACAGTCTACATAGTTCAGTTTCATCCATGGAAATGGGCCATTATTCCAATGGGTCTGCTTGGCTTTCTACCTGTCTCCTTATTTGCAACCCTACAGTTTCCACTCTTGGTTGAAGTGTTTTCGTCCACTTACGGGCCCGGTATTTTTCGACCAATAAAGTATATAAGAATGTAATTTTCAATTCGAGACAGTTGCTGTTGTTATTTTCACGTTAATAAAAGCCTCGCTAGCTGGCGAGTTACGATGTCTTGTCTACTAAGAAATTCAAATAAGGCTCTAATAACACTTTTTATTTATTTATTTATAGAATAATACATTTCTATCTGTTGGCTTTTTATTTTTTCAATTTTTTTTCCTTTTCTGGCCTTTTCGCGTCGTCATAATTCATAAACTCTAGTTTCTCTACGTAAACCCTGGATAATTCAATCTTGATTGATCGTCCATAATTCGAACAAGAAACAATTAATTCGGTTCTTGATCATGATGATGAAGATTTTCCTTGTTTCTTATTTTGTGTTAAGATGCATTCGAATGAAAGGGGCATCGTTGTCCCAAAAACTAAAATGTGAAGTAGGGTGGGGTCATTGCATAATGTAAATTGACCAAAAATTTGGGCCGTTTCTATAAAAAATTTTAAAAACACTTTGTCCTTAGTAACAGATTTGTCATTAAATTTGCAAATTGTGTCCTAATTAACTTAAGAAGTACTGTTTGCAACATTTATTACCGATAACGAAAACTTTGTTTTTAAGAATAAAATTAAAAGCTTGTGAATATTGCAAGCAACACTGTAAGACTACGACACCGTATGCGAACCACTCTCGGGCAATTTACCACATAATCATGCAAGGACATCTCCAACTAATATTTTTTATTATGTCATAACTTCCACAGATCAAAATATTATGTATAATTTCATTTTCAAGTCTCATTTTCCTAGATAGAGCAAAAGCGTTAAAAAAATTTTCAAGTCTTTATAGAAATAAAATCCTTTCAATTTCTTACCTTTATATTAAATTTCATAGATGTAATGATCCCATCCAATCAAATTGATAGTGAGAAACAAAAGCTTGTCTTTGTCCATACCGTAAGAATATGTGGGGACGAAGGCAAGAGAGTGGCTTAGTGGTCTTAACCATACATAAATGGATAAGATTTTCATCATCCACGCATTCTAGCTAGCTTGCTTATCTCTTGCTGCATTGGTTTGTCTCTTTTCTAGTTTCTACCACACCATTAACGCTGGCTAGCTACCAATGATGCATGTCTTCCTGATTCTAAGATTCAATATAATTAGCATCGATATTTGTGGAACAATAAATAAATAATTAAGCTAATGGAATGATCAGTACTCGATTTATTCTTCAAATTTATTTCTTCAGCAACATATAAACCTATTTATGCTTAGGGTTTATAATTGTGTTCGATTTCTTTGTTGGGTTGAGCTTGGTCAAGATGATAATTAATGTTAAGTTGCAATGTTGAGTAACACATGGATAATGAGAGAAATTTTATTTATTCAGAAGAAAAGATAGGGGACGCGAGAACAGAAAATACAAACCCATGAATTCCAACAATCAAAAACATTAGCAACTAAATGAAACTAAGAACTTAAAGCTACAAATGAAGAATGTGGTAACTAATAAGCCTAGCCGGTGCCGCCAAGGACACCCTTGAGCTTCTTCACTGTAGCATCGTCAAGGAAAGTCGTCTGCTCCACCAATTTGGAAGACAAATTGTTGGCAAATAACGCGAAATCGGTGATTTGGAGTCCAGGGTTCGGGCTGTTGAAGCTGACAACACCAAGGGCTCCGTTGTTGCCAGAATTTACTTGGAAATGCAACAACCCTTGTGGAAAGACCATGATATCTCCCTTCTGCAGCGTCTTTACGTAAACATTGTTAGCTGAAGAGGAAATGAACCCGGCAGTGATGCAGCCATGCAGAACGAGAAGGATTTCGGAAGCAGCTGGATGAGTGTGAATTGGGATTACGCCACCCGGTGCAAGGTCTAGGCGTGCCAAGGAGAGTCCGAGCCCATTCACTCCCGGAAATTGGGCTACAAATGCGGGTGTTACTGCAGCTTTGATAAGGTTTGTGGTGTTTCCGGCCACGCCTAGGCCCGAAAATGTGAAGTCGTCAGCGGTAACCTTAGCTGGCGGCACGCAAGGATAGCCGGCGGGACTATCCGGCAGCTTTAGGTCAGCGACACAGAAGTCGTTGACCATTGCATAGGAGGAAGAGGAGAGGAGAGCAAAGAAAAAGAAGAGAATGTGAAGCATTTTGACTAATATTTGTTGTAGTTAGGGTTTTGATGATAATGGACTTGGTTGTTTGATGGGTTGGGGTACGTTTATATAGAGCTCGTGCATGGGTTTCGCTGCAATTTTGCAGAAGTGTCCTCGCAGGATTTTAATGAGTGAAAATAAACAAACAAAAAATTTTGAAGGTGTAAAGCATCTTGGCCTTTGGGGAGCACAATCAGACAAATAAAAAACAGGAATCCCCTTTTTCTTGTCATTAATTTACTGTATATATATATATATAATTATTATTAAGTGCAGGTGCAGGCGTAATCATTTTTTTTAAATACGAACATATTTTAAAACCGTACAGTTTAAGAGAATTAATTTTTAATGAACTCTAAAATTATGCGGTTTAAGAGAGTTAAAACTTTATTATTTTAAACCATATAATTTTAAAGTGTGTACACATGAAAAAAAAAAAATGGAGGTGCCTGTATTAGAGAATGACTCTATATATATATATATAAAATAAAGACTTCTATAAAGAATATTGACTTGCGAAAGGTAATATCTTTTAGTAACCTTAACACCAAACAATGACAAGCACGACAAAGAAGGATGAACTAATTTACATGGCATTTGTTCCTTCTAAATTGCACAGCACAAGGATAAAAATAATGGCATCTGCCACCCAAAAAAAAGGAAAAAAGAACAGCCAGGTCGATCCTAAAATGTAGCCTGCCTAAAATTTATAACCAAAGTTGAAATTCTTGAGTCTTGACAATTATTTTGATAGCCGCTGGCATCGGCTTCAATGTAAACCTTGTATATATAATTGCACATGTACAAAGGGCTGTTTCAACGTGTTTAATCAATTACTCTAAATTCATCCGCCGAATAAGGGAATAATTCTCATAGGCTGAAAATAGTTTTTGTAACTTATAAGCTAGATTGTCATATCATGTGAATTTATTAATCGAATTTCAGCCTAATAGTTTATGGCAGTAGAAATTCATCAGTAGCTACACTAAGATAAATCAGTAGAATCGAGAGGA
This sequence comes from Clausena lansium, assembly GCA_030449835.1. NCBI lineage: Eukaryota > Viridiplantae > Streptophyta > Magnoliopsida > Sapindales > Rutaceae > Clausena > Clausena lansium. Next base: position 6,748,978 of record JASUUF010000369.1, read on the forward strand.
TAATTGGAAAGTACCGATTGTTTGTCCAATTGCAGCGAGCTAGGCATCACATGGGAAGAGAGAAGTGAAGTTTATAAGAAGACAATGTGACAGCTAAAAGGGTTCGGAGATTTTTAAAAGTCTTGCGTCCGTCAATTTGGGACCATGGAGACATTGTGTGGCCTATAAGAATTCCCTTCCCGCTACGCTTTCTACTCGCCATATCACCATTTTGGCAAACTATATATAATTGGGAAGCAATGCCAGCTAATTTGTGTATCCTACCGAATGCGTTGTTTATATATATATATATATATATATATGTATGTATGTTGTATGTATACATAGCTCATAATCTATTTGAAATTATTTTTGAAAGGCTTAAAAATAATTTTTAAAAAATTAATTTAAAGAATAAAACGAATGCTATCAGAAGAATTTATACGTTACCACCACTTATTTGGGAGATCATTCCACCATCACCATATATATTTATATTTTATTTTTTTGCCGATATGGAATGTATGTCATTAAAGGACAAATTTGCTGGCAACGGAAAGTTTAACCTCCATTCAATTATATTTTTATAATAACTATTATTTATTTATTAACATTTAATATTGACTAATATTTTTTTGGAAAGATAACATAAAGTTAAAAAGGATCTCATTAATTAACATTTAATGAGAATGACGAATAGGAATTAGAAAGTTGAAAAAAAATAAAAGTTATTTATTTATTAAATATTATGCTTTAAAATTAATTGTAATTGGTTTCTATATAACCAAAATATAATTAATCTATTTTGGTCTTTTCAATATACAAGTTTCCTTTTTTTTTACTAAACTTGTAATTAATTTACCAAACATACGTGCTAAATTATATGATAAGTGATTATATTATAATTTAATTTACTAAACTTGTAGCCAAATTATTTATAAAGACGAGTCTTTCAAAATCTATCCCAAAATAGATTAGTTGAAGAAAATTTGTCTCTCTCATATAACATGCTCAGAAATCGCTAAACCCAAAGGGTTAAGCTCGAAGTCGAAGATAAGAGTCAGAACAACAATACTATTTTGTTTAAACTGATGTGGGCTTGTTTTCAAATTCATGTACCAAATCTACCGTGTAGTGTGGGTAACAGAACCCACAATTTGGGTTAGAGATTTCACAAGGAGATCACTTGTGGCTGCTAAAGGCCAAGATGGGGGGCTTTCAAATGAATGACGTGAAGATAGGGCGATAAATGAAAGATGATGAGCTGTAGATAATCAGATATGCAATACCCTTTTTGAAGCATGCAGTACTATGAAGTCTTCCGTCTTTGGACTAATTATTTGTTGTGGTCCACTTGACAAATTAACAATGCAGGACTAACATATATAACAAGAGTAAATTTGTAAAAATGTTGCTTAAGTTTCTCTTGTTATATAAGTTGAACATACCAATTAATGATGGTAGCCACTTTGTTTCAGTTTTTTTTTTTTGGTTATCTTTATTTATGTTTTATTTTTCGTTTCTTATGTGCAATATACAGTGCTATATAAATTTGGATTCGGAACCAAATCCATGGAGATGGAGCTGAGTTGTGCAGGCCAGGCCACTGACTCATGACAAACACAGAGTCTGGTTCCCAGTCAAAACGCTTATCCCAGGTGAGGTTTAGACTTGTGTGATTGTGAAATCTGCAAACAAACTGTCTGCTTCACAGGGAAAGGGATTTTTCTTTCTTTCTTTGTTTTTTTTTTTTTAGAAGACGGGGAAAGTGATGTTCAAATGAACTGCACTATAGAGGTAAAAATAAATATAGGGTTAATAATGAGTGCAAAAGGCTTAGTTAGTTGAGGCAATGCAATAAAGAAAGATAGAAGAGATGCATATGTTCTGGGGCAGAGAAAACACAGAGTGAATAGTCCTTCTGAGGCTCGAGTCCTGAGTCCTGACCCCTCCCTCAGACTGTGTGTGCGCACTTCCCCTGCTGATACTACTTTTTCTGCCAACTTATTAAGCTTTTAATAAAAAAAATTAAAAAAAAAAGCCAGGGTAAAAAGTGTTTTTATTTGCAAGCAAACAAATCCAAACCCTTTGACCAATGGTTCTTCACTTGCACTGCTATTAGTTTTATAACCTTCTCACGCGAATCTATTTAATTGACACAGTTCTTGTTCTGCAAAAGAAAGAATTCAGAAAAACGATAACAAATTTGAGGTCCTTTTTTGGTTCTTGAATTCCAGCTTGTAGAGTTTCTTTTCCTCTCAAAAAAAAGATGCTCCGCAAGATAACAGACCATCTGTTAGCAGAATTTATTACATATTGACATTTTATTTAATTAATGGCCACATTCTTCTTTTATAAAGTTGGTTTATCAATTTTCATGGGCTGATTTGAACACACGATTTTTTATTTTAAAAAAAAAAAAAAAAAGCACATCATGTCTATAATTGGCACCCAGAAGGCTCAGATCAGTAAATACGTGCAAGTCCACTGTAATATCATTTGCTATAACTTGAAAAAGAAATGACATGTAGATCATTCTCCTATCTCACTACACTAAATAATAGGTGGAAATTAATGTAAACTGAACGGTACAGATCATTTCTCATACATACTTTAAGTTCATTATGATTAGTTATTCTTGCATGTTACATAACTGGTGGTTGACAATGCAGCCTAAAGGAGTAATTTTATAACCCCGAATTCTCTCTCTTGGCTTGGAACTTCTTCCATGAAAGGCTTTCTATTGAAGGCAATCTTCATCTTAGAGATATTTGCATTATTTCTGCTTGCCACCTCTGCACAATTATGCAGTGCAAGGAAACTATTAGCTATCTTTTTCTCAGTTGCCATTTTGCTAAAGAATTTCGGGACACACGTTTCCCATGGTTGATGTCTTCCCTTGAGATTTTGTACCATATTTGGAAGGTCACCGATAAGCTAAAGTTTGAAAATATTTTAACCTCCAATTGTACATATTAAACATTAGTGTTGGACCTATATCTCTCACTTGAATAAGCTATGATCAGCCTAAGTCTTCCTAACTCTTTTTTTATTTATAACTTACTTAGCTTGAGCAGTCATATGTGTACTTCTCCAAAGATTTTTATAACCTTATGACATCCTCTCATTTTTTTCTTGGGTTAAAGTTAATACTGATAGTCTCTCCAAATGAAATTTAAGTCCAACTTCTTGTGTTGTTATTTATAGAAGTTCTCATGAAATTTTTTTGAAGTGCTTTGTTATGTCAATTGAGAGTCAAACTTCTTTTTGTGCAAAAATTTATACTGTTACTAAATTTACTTAGCATAAGAGTTGACATTTATTGTGGTTAGAATGTGATTTGATGACTACTTATTCTTACATGAAAAGTGACATTTTTTCTCCTTCTTGACAACTCTGCACTAGATGGCTCAATTGTATGACCATGACAAAGTCTGTGCGATTTCATTGATATGGATTTCATTATTTCCGTATCTACAAACAAGGTAATGGTGTTGCAAACACTTTAATCAAATATTGATTTAAATTTTTCCTATTTGACCCGGTAAGATTTCATCCATAAAAAATTATGAAATCTCTAGTTGATGATTCTTTGGAGATACCCGAGTATCGATTTTTTTAATCTTGTTATGATTAGCTCTTGTACAGATTATTTATAGAATGTCATTTGGTTCTGTCATTTATGAAATGAACTTTGTAGTTTGTACCTTCTTTTTCGTTTAATGTTTTACACCTCTCTTGAGGTTTATTTAAAAACAAAACAAAAAAAAAATCCCGGCGGTTGAAAGGCTTGCTGCTCTGTGCTCTCCCTTTATTCATACAATTTCTTTGATCAGAAGATTAATTAATTTGAGGCTTCCAAATTGTAGATATAACCACTTTTTGTTTTCCTTTTAAATATTTGTATTACAGTTCTGCAAAAATTATAATTAAAAAGTTCATCAGGACTAACTTCCATCAAAATAATGTCGATGAATACTAAATTTTTGTAATGACCAGTCTAATCAACACAGTAATAAGTAATTGCAACATAAAAATTATTCAATACGGAAGAAATCTACTCTAAAATCGATCTAACCATATGCCACTGGTGAAACTTGAACTTCTTCAAAGCTTTACTTACAACAAAATTTCTCACACTATTACAATCCAATTACTTTACAACAAACAAAAGCTTACTTCGGCATTATAAGAAAATTTTATGCCATTGATCTTGATGTTGATATTGGAGAAAAAGCAGCTGATAAAAAAACAAAAATTATAAAAGAAAGATGGCATCATGAAATCAAAAGAAGAAAGCCAGAGTCCAGTCCACCATCCACTACTTCACAAATTATTTTTACATTAAAGATAAAAATTAGGCGTGGAAAAAAAAAAGTTCAAAAAGAAAAGGCACCTGTAGTCCGTACTATAAAGCAGTTCAACTGCTGAGCCTCTGAAGTCTGATTTCTCTGTAAATGTCTCTTTACAAATGGGTACACCTTTCTTTTTTCTTTTTTCTTTTTTCTTTTTTCTTTTTCTTTTTAAGTTATAAATGCACAAACTTAAAAGATAACCTTTTTTTTAATATATAAAAGTGAACTTCCAATTAAGAATATAAAATATAATAAAATCAAGAATAAGTTATAAAATAAAATTATATATAAATTTTAATATATTATAAAATAAAATATTTTGTATTAGAATTTATATTTTTTTTATTTTTAACTTACCTATCACTTTAATATAGTTATAAATTCTTCTTTAAAAAATTATATGTATGTATTTTGTAATTAAGAATTTTTTACTATATTTAAATAAAAAAATAAATTAAAAGATAAAAAATTATAAATTATAGAATAAAATAGATTATGTTAAAATTTTTTTCTTTTTAATTTATCTTAACTTTTTTTAGAAGGAATTTATCTTGACTTTGATACAGCATAAGCAGAAATTTCTGATTGAAAAAATATTCTCTTACTCTATCTTAATAAGAGTCGCTACTGAGAATTTAAACAGCTTCAAATAATGTCATGGCACCCATTTCGAGGACTATGATGCTGGGACAGCAAAATAAAGGCAATTGCTAAGTTACTCTTCTTCCTGTAACTTACACCCTTTTAAAAATAATACAAAAAGTTATAATAAGTTAAGACTCACATGTATTAATAGGCATTTAGCTTAGTAAGAGAGCACGTGCTCTCGTAATATGTGAGAGTAAGAATTCGAGTTCTCATAAAAATAATTATTAGAATTTAATTTTTTTTTAATTATGAAATAATTGGACGTAGTAGTTTTTTCTCTTATAAAATATGTATAGAGTAAACGTCCCTCGAATATTAGAAAGAGTTAAAATCTAGGCAGTGCCACATAAGAATTAATGTTAACTTGTCTTAATAATTGTCTCATTCAATATAAATTATAATATGAGGAATAGTCTCATATAATTCAAAAAAAAAAATTAAGACCCATATATTTTTTTATTCAGGTGTAAATTATATAAAGAATAACTTAGTAAGAATCCAAAATAAAAGATCATTTCTTAAAGTTGATTTTTTTTTTGTAATCAAATTTGAACGATCAAATATCTCTTTACAGTATAAAAGGATATATTTATATCATTAGATATTTTCTTTTGATAAGATATAATTTATAGTCTAAATAAAAGTTTTTTATTATCTAAAAAATCTTAACGTGTAGAGTTTTTTTTTTTTTGAATTTACAATTTTATAGTGTACGTAATTATATTTTATGGTTAAGCATAATCCTAATTAAGGTTTGAGTCTTGATTATTACTTTATTTTTTTTTATATATACAAAATAATCTGGCCAACGCATAGACTAAACAAAATGAGGGAATGCAGTCCCTAGACCATCATTAAACAACTAATAATTCATTCTTATGGGAGGTAGATGAAAGAGGTAGAACCCAATGGGGCTCTCTACTCACAAGGAAATTACTTTATTAGTTTAATTATTATACTTAAACTTAATATGACTTTATATTTGTGCTTATATAAAATTGTAGTATTAGTTATTATTGACCTTTTGAATGAAAGGCATGTTTTCCGATTTAAAAAATAATAATAATGGTGTGATCTTTTATTTTACCGAAACTTAAGAGAGTGCAGTGTGGGCACAAGTGTATGTAACATAAGCCCAAACCCAAACCTAAAAGGTTCAACGGGATAAGAGTATAGGCTGTGTTTGTATTTAATTTTACTTGTTTTACTGTACATTTGTTTATGAATTTCTGTCCAGATGTCAGAGACCGGGGCAGTAACAAAGGCAGCAGCAGCAGAGCAGAAACAACAGTGGTTGCAGTCATAATAAGAACAGACTCACTCAGTACTGAAGAGAGAGAGAGAGAGAAAGGGGAGGTGGCAGCAGCAGCAGCATCAGAGCCATTAGTTTTTATCCATGCACAGAAGAAGATTCTGCAACCAATGGACTCGGCAAAAATATCCTCCAAAACTAGCAGCAGCAGCAGCAGCCCAACAAGAACAACGCCTCTTTCTCTCTGCCTCTGATCTCCTCTCTTAACTTTGATAATAAAATCTTCCATTCTTCTTGTTGTTCTCGGTTTTTCATTGAATATCCTTCTTTTATATTTCTTCATCTCTTATATATCTTTTCTCACTCTTCAAAAGATGATGATTGTTGGAGGTGCAACAACAAGCTGTGGCGCAAGAGATCGTAGTATAATTAGGTCTCCTTTTACCCCAACACAATTGCAAGAACTTGAACACCAAGCTCTCATCTTCAAGTACATGGCATCAGGAGTTCCTATTCCACCTGAACTCATCTACTCTGTCAAAAGAAGCTTGGATTCTTCATTTGCCTCAAGACTCTTCCCTCCTCAGGCTCAACATGGTAAGCAAACAAACACCTTTTCAGTTTTCTTCATCCTTTTCTTTTCTCAGTATATCTATTACATTTTGTGGACAAACTACCTGAAATCTATTCACCCAAATTTGTGTTAGGCCTTTACTTCCATATTTTTTGTTGGATTAATTTTTTTATATAATTTTTGTGTTAAAATAATTTTATTTTATTTTTTTCAAAAAGGCTTTTGATGGGACTTTGGTTGTTGCAGTTGGGTGGGGTTGTTTTCAGGTGGGTTTTGGCAGAAAAGCAGACCCAGAACCTGGAAGATGCAGAAGAACAGATGGCAAAAAATGGAGATGCTCAAAAGAAGCATACCCAGACTCCAAGTACTGTGAAAGACACATGCACAGAGGCAGAAACCGTTCAAGAAAGGCTGTGGAAGCACAAGCACTTGCTTCTTCATCTGTTACAACAATATCATCATCATCCACAGCATCAAACCCTAACCATAACCCTTCTTCATCACTCAATAGAAAACTTTCCATTAACACTCCAAGCTCTTCTGTTTCTTCTTCTTGCCCATTCTCTCCATCTTCTTCCATTTCTCCTGAACTCTATGCCTATCAAGATCCATCTCAAAAGAGTTCTACTCACATTAACCCTTTTCTTTGTTCTCACTCTTCTTCATCTCCAAGGCCTCATGGTTCTTCTAGTTTCTCAACTCACGATAATACGACTACCCATCATCTTTTTCTGGACTCTGGATCCTGTTCTCAGACTGACAAAGATTACAGGTTTGTGTTGTAAGGAGACAAAACACAACAGCATGGTTTTATCTTGCTTTAGCTTTGAGGGTTTATTAATTAACTTGAGAATGTTGTTTCTTTCGCCAGTAGTTATAACTTCCATGGAATAAGGGAAGGTGCAGTCGATGAGAGAGCTTTCTTTCCAGAAGCTTCAGGGAGTATTAGAAGCTTTCAAGATTCATGTGCGGCGCCATTGGTCACAATTGATGGTTCCTATAATAAACCATACCCTCATCATTCACAGTTTCAAAGCTTTTCTGACTCTATAAAACAACAACAGCAGCAGCAGCAGCAGCATTGCTTTGTTTTGGGTACTGATTTCAAATCATCAGCAGCAACACCAAGAACAGTAGTGAAGGCTGAAAAAGAAGATGAAACTCAAAAGCCACTCCACCACTTCTTTGGGGAATGGCCACCAAAGAACACTGACTCTTGGCTTGATCTTTCTTCCAATTCCAGACTCCACTCAGGTAATTAATTCAATAATCCCATTCCTATTCACTATTTTCTGTTCCAATTTTTGTCATTTCAACTTAAGTGTTTTTTTTTTTTTTTTTGCGGTATCTGCAGATAGTTGATCAAGTCTCAATAATGAACAATTATACACTGTCAAAAAGAGTCCCAGCTGCAGGGTCACAGCCTTATTGTTGAAGTTGTGGCTGGGGAAGGGCTTAATCTGTGTTGCTTTAGGTTTGCGAATGATAGTGGAGGGGGCCATGCCAAGGAGGATTTAATCTTTATATCTATCTTTTTGCTTTCTTGATACTTAATTTTCTCTTCTTCCCTAAAAAGAAACATGTTTGGAATTTGTAGAACTTTTTTTGCTTGTTTGAGTGGAAGCATCTTTTGTATGCCTCGGGGTCTCTAAAACCCCTATAATTGTTTTATAGTTTCACTATTTCACTTTTGTTTGTTTTCTGATCATATCACAGTCCAGTCCACACATGGGGACCCAACAGGGAACATCTGCAATGATTTTTAATTGGGCTAGATACTCAGTAATCAGTATATAAATATCTCAATCATTCTTCATGAATATTATCTTTCATGGTTAATTTGAACGGATGTAAACATAAATACCCATCACAATATATAAGCCCAAAATAATAAGCAATAATATGTGTACTCATTCAATGAAATTATGTGGAGAGCTTGGCTTAACAAATAAGTAGATAATGCTCATATATTAGTTTGGGCTTCACACTCAAAGTAGGTATAGTTAGTTAGCTTATAACCCATCTCAGATTCCTCTTCGCTTATTCAAGGAAATGTCACTACTTACATGTGGATTAAATACTTAGATTATTGTCTTTGATCAGTTGCTGATCACAATCAGTCCAATGTAAAGAGTGATTCTTAAAATTTTGTGTTAGTCCGTAGAGCTGCTGATCAATGCCCTTGAGATTTTGACTGAATGAATCTCCAAAACCAAAAGCATTCTAGAGATCAATGATTACGTATTGGGTAATTTTTAAAAACCTCCCCTGAGGTTTGAGGCTGTTGCAAGTAGATGGCCAAGATCGCCCTATGTTTTTTATCCGTTTAATTGCCGTTTGGGGTATTGGGGGCATTATTGACATTTCGTAATATTATCAAAAGCTTGAGCACAGTAGCTTATCATTTTGAATGGGTAAAAATCTCGTTTCGTTTTCATCTTTTCTTCTCTCTTTATTTTTTCTCCCGTCAGGTACTTCTACTTCATCTGGACACCAAAATTCTTTCAATGGCCGATGTCGTGGAGGTTCAGAACAGAACACCGGTGTAGGTAGCTGCTCCTGCTACTGCGGCCAGCTTCACGGGGATGAAGCCGCAATTGCTTGTGGAAGCAGCAAAGGATACGGATGCTGTTCAGCTCTACAAGATCGCGTTTGGTGCTATGGAGATCGGCTGTAGCGTGAAAACCAAATGCAAGGCTGAACTGAAGCTCCCACGATCTCTTGCGCTCAACTCGAGATTGCCGGCTCCACTTTCCTTGTCTCCGATCTTTCCGATGATTCTGCTGCTGCTAAGAATGTGGGGATCGGATGCGTGCTGTGCTTGGGGACTGGGGACGTTGAGGCTGCATCGCCAAGGCTGTGAGTGCTGGAGCGTTGCTGAGGGTGAGCTAGCTGAAGGCAATGGTGCGTGTTGTGGTGGGCGCGTGCATGGGAATGGTCAAGGATCATTATGGTTTTGCATGGCTCATTTGCTCTCCGGTCAAGAAGTGCTCTGACATGGAAGCTTGAGCGACCTGATCTGATCTTTAGATATTGATCTATTATCACATAACTCTTTTTTGTTGCCCGTCCTTAATGCTTTTGGTTAGGCGATGAATAGCTCTAGGCTCTTTTAGTATTTCGAATTTCTTGATGATATTGCTGAATGTTGATCATGATGAAGGATGTTTTTGATTAATTTTGAAGAAATTGACTAGACTCAAAAACCAAAAAAAAAAATTAAATTTAATGAGTGATGATTGATTTGCAATAGAAGTTGCTATTTTTTCAAGGATTTTAAGGAAATATTAATAATTTAAAGGGAGTAAAATAATCATTTTAGTTAATTATGATATTGTAAATATTTAAAATTGGCAGGGGTAAAAATGTCAAAAAGTGAAATTGTGCCAAGAATCTCAGTGTTTTTAGCCCAGTGTATAAATTGTCGATAAGGGTAATATTGTCTTTTCAAAGTCAACTAACGGTCAATAGAAAAATTAACTGACGGTAGGGAGTATTTTACAATAAAATGATCTTAGCCATCTACTTGCAATAACCTCAAACCTCAAGGGAGGTCTTTAAAAATTACCCATTAGGTATTCCATCTATTTATAAAATTTTAACCATTCTTTTTAAAGGTATTTTCTTAATTAATTTAAACTTTTCAAATGCTTGAAAGTACTTTTTTCATGTTTTCTATTTCTTGTGATGCCACTGCTGACTGCTGTTACCAACTTCACTGAACTCAAGCTTTTTATCTTTAACAGTTACTTTCAGAAGTTTGTCTTTTCCTTTGAACCGGTCAGAGTACAAAGGGAGCATGAGTTTGTATGTCGGTCAAAAGGGTCAACAGTCAATGTAAACAGAACCATCAAATAGTTTGGACTTGAGATGACAGTATTTTTTATGTTTTTTTGAAAAGCGACAGTATTTGAAACTATCAAAGTCAGTTGAAGTTTAAAAAAATGAAGGGTATATTTTAATGAGATTAGCAGAATTTTTGTTTTTATTAACAAGATTCCGTGGAATAATAAGAAATGTGCATCTAAGTACCTGATCTAGTGGTAGCCTTGTTCTCCCGTGCAAAATTAAGTCATAAATTCGATTTCTTATAAGATTCAAAACATTTCCTCTTTCCAAATATTTGTACGAGTAAATTTCTGAGCTGATCTCGGTAATTTTCTTGTATATACTACGAATTCATGTTCTCAATATACTTCACATCGTAATATATGTAGGTTGTAACAAATTCAAAAAAAAAAAAAAATTAATCCTTTTGTTAATTCCTTTTAAGCACTGTGATTGGATTCGATTTTGCTGCTTCTACCCAAAAAGTTGTTGACAAGCTTCATACTTCCTACGCAAAGATCTCAATAAATTTTCCCCAAAGATATTGATTTAAAAATAGTTCTCTAATCATCAAAAGGGATGTGAGTGGAGTAAACACCCTCCTTCAAATATTAGAGAGAGTAAAAATTTAAACAATGCTTTATAAGAATTAATGTAAACTAATTTCAGTAACAATCTAATCTATAAATATCAATTATAATCTCATTTTATATGAATTATAATTTTGAACAATAGTATCGTGTGATCCAAAAAAAGAAAAAAGATTCATATTGTAAATCTTTACAGACTTTAATATAAAGTATTAAGAAAGGAAATTAAGTTAAAAAAACAAACTAATGCGAGCTGTATTGTGCTGTAAAAAGGTGGGTGCTACAAATAGTTTTAACAAACCCCAGCTATTTACTTGAAACACACAATACACTCTTTTCAATAATCAAAATATTTGGTCTTTACTCTTTACCTAGATTTTCTCCACAGATTTACATGCAATACCTAAAAGTTTATACATTCTTATCTAAAATTCAGGTCCAGATCAGTGCCAGACAGTGATAAATGGGCAGCACCATATGCCCCCCCTTTCCAACTCAAACCTGCCCAGAGTCAATATTTTAAGAACCCAATTTTTTAGCAGCTATTATAGAATTTATGGTGGACGGTGGCTCAATCTAACAGGACAACCGCTGTAATGTAAAATCTAGCCAAGTTTTTCCTGACTTTTCTGTAATATTCCCAAGTTTTCTTTTAAATGTAATGAAAGTAACAGAATACAGGGGACTGTAACATAGTAAGGCATAGCCAAATTGCATGCACTTACACCTGCACAGATTTGCACTACTTCAAACATCTTATGCTCAAGAATGCAACTATCACTAATAGAAAAGACGATGATTATTAAGGAAGGTAGCCCGACAATCAATAGTGGAAATTACAAAAACAGAACAGCAGAAATCTTGAAGAACAGAGATTAACAATAAAAATTCATAAAGACAATTTCCACTGCATTAAGTGGCTAATTTTAGCATGAAAAATAGTTTGTCCTATTTCCAACAAAAGGTCCCATTCTGTAATAAACCCGGAATGAAAATAAGCAGTCCACCCTAAGGCTCAATACTTAAATAAACAGTATATCACAAATCAGTACAGCCCACAATTAGTCTACCCTAAGGCTCACAACCACTTTACATCTTATCAAAAATTATAAACAAGAAAACCCCATAATGAATAATTAAGGTTTTCTTATTTCGATAAATCCTACAATGAAAACCATGATCGCATCCACAAAAAAGAGCCAAATGAAAATGCTCCAGTATGAGAAATAACATTTATGGCAAAACAAAGCAATTGCATTTCCAAAGGCTAGAATCAACACAAAAGGCACAGATGTTTTCATCTATATAATAAATCTGTGGGTAATATGATGTTTAGGTTCATAACTGTTTCAGTGATAGTAAATAAACTCAAAAGCATCAAAAGATGCGCACAGTTTAGCACATAGCTAACACAAAAGAAAAGCGAAAAGAAAGTAAAAAACCGGGAAAAAAAAAAGCAAAGATTAAAAGGAAGAAACTAAGCAAGTAACAATAACCCCTATGAAGAGCAAAGGTACATACATGGCCTAGAATAAATGCATCATCATAAGCAAGAAGCTGGAGAAGATATTAGAAGTAGTTAGTTCCATTCCATCCCCAAATGCAGCACATCAAATATGCATTGGCCATATATGGGCAAAATAACTATTCCCCCCCCAACACCTATAATCCCACCACATCCTCCATTAATGAGTGTAGACCGATTACTATACCTTAATACCTATGGCCTTAGAATCACAAAGCTCACCAAGAAGATTTCAATTAATCAAGCTTATTGGCTCTCTAAATTTTTCATCCATTAGATGCCCCAAAAAAAAAAAATGCAGATCGACAGGTAAATTCTTAACAATACATGAATGTGAAATCAGAGAGCAAGATCACTGTAGGGCAAGTCATCAGCCAACAAACGACAAGCATATTTTCCACCATGGTAATAAGTGTGAAACTAAGCTAAACCACAACAAAGCTATGAAGCCAAAGAAAATTTCGTTGGCAAGCATTTAGTAGAAAGTGACTAAACATTGTCATTGTATCCTTAAATAATATCCAACTTTGCAGTTAGTAGACAAAATTCAAGAACCCATGTTTACCCATGTTTCTCCTGCTTGAATCATAAAGTGTAAATAAATTACATTGTGAAAAAGAACAATATACCAACAAGATCATGAGAAATTTCAATCAACAATTACCCATTTACAGAGAACCGTAGGGACCCAAATGAAGACACCTATACTCCACAATCAATCCGCAATATGTACCCATAATCCATTTTGCCTCTCTCTTAACAATTCATCAAAGAAAACAAATCTCATCACACCCTCAAAGCTACAACGCTCTCTCATTCCCACATTGAAATTTACCTCTCCAGAAGAAAAGAATTGATGAATTGATACGATAAAGCTCAAGAACCCTATATAACAAAAGTTCAAGAAGAGTAGTTATCATATCTGTCGCTGATCTTTAAAAGCTGCCTTCTCTTGAAAACCAAGAAGCCCACAACACCAATTTGCAAAATTGCAGCAACGCCAGCGAACAACAATCCTATCTTTTTCCCAGTATTTAGTGAGTGCTGATACTTCTTTTGCGGATGTGGTGGCGGCCTTCGATGAGAGGCATTATCAGATGATTTATTGTTGAACCTATTAGGGGGTGGAGGTGGTGGTGGCTTCTGCTGGGGAGGAGGAAAAGTTGATGACCGAGGGGGTGGCGATGCCGGTGTCGGAGGAGTCCTAGGCGGTGGTGGTGATTTTGGAGGAGGAGGTGGTGGTGGTGGTAGTGGAGGTGGAGGCGGAGGCGGAGGTGGCGGTGGAGCTATTATGCCATCCGACTGAACAATAAAAGCGAAAATGGTGAAAATAAGGCCTAGAGTTATCAAGATTGGTGATAATGATGGTTCCATTAAACAAACAGCCACCAAATGGCTTAAAAACAAAGACGGCTTCAAGAGAAACCAAGATTTTGCTTTGTTCCCAAAATTCTTGATTTCTTCCCCCAATTCAAAAACTAGGGTTTCCTTGGAGATTATGTTAAACAAAACAAGGGTTTGGCCATTTAGGTTGGTTCTTGCATCTGGGTATTTCTGATTTCTTGTTTCCTCAAAGAATGAAAACAGAAGTTCAAATGGGTATGGCCCCAAAATCCTAATTCCCTCTTCTTTAGCGCTATTTAAAGATTTCGAACAGAAAAGGAATTAGGGTTAGGGCAAAAGATTGAACTTTTGAATCTGGGTGCTTGAGATTCCTTGATCTTGTGAAGAATAAAGAACATGACTCACATGGGTTTTGTCCAAAATTCCTTTGATATCTCAAAAATGTAAACAACGTCGCAGTTGAGAAACAAAAAGATGAAAGTCGTCTTTGAATCTCTATAGTTTGAGAAATTTTCTTCTTTTTCTTTTTTTCTTTTTCCAAGTCAGTTAGTGGAAAGGGTCAAAAGACTCGAAATGAGTTGGTAGGAAAATGAAAACTCATTATTAGATTAGGAGACTAAGGTTTATTTTTATGTTTATTTTCTTTTTGAGTATCATTTTCACCATCTTGGTCTTAGAGATGTAAAACACAGCGACAATATTTCCAAATGTAAAAAGAAAGAGACAGAAAGAGTACGCGGGCTTAATCGGTTGGGTCATCAAATAGGGAGTGTGATCGATAGATTGCCGTTGGATTGATGGCATTAGATTTTAGCATAGAGGGAGAATCTTATTTTTGGGACGTGTTTTTAGCAAAATCTTGTGCCGTTCAACCCTTTGGTTTGATTTGTCAATAGTTAATTTGGCATGTTGGCACTTGGCACAAATGTGGGCCAAAAGATTCTGCAATCTTGGATTGGGACTCTAGGCTTTGGGCCCATCATTGATCCTTAAATAAACCTGACCCCGCGATCACATGATCCACGACATTCTTATTCATGCTCGTCTAATATGATGTGATGTTTATAACCCGCTCTTGTAAAGAGTTTTCTTTTGCTAGTCGTGTGTGGTATAATTAGATCTCATTATAATTGAGATACTGTATTTTTTAAGTTATAATTATTATAAAAAAAATTATAATTATAAGATAAAAATTAATAATATATAGTAAATATAATTTTTAAATAATAATTTTAACAAAATTATTAAAGATATAATAGATATTTCATTATACGAGTAAAAAATCATATTAATATAACTTTTAAACTACAGCAGCCAGTGTTTACTAAACACTTTAAGATCCGTTTGGAATTGCTTTTGGGAGGCTTAAAAGTGATTTTGAGAATTTAAAAATTAATTTTAGTGTTTGGTAAAAAAAATTCAAAATCACTTTTGTTCCCCTCCTACAGCTGATTTTGAAAAGCAGGGAAGTAGATTCTGATTTTGATAATCAATTTTATCCTTTAATACAATTCCATATATATCCTTACAATTATTACCTAAACCCAAAACTATCCTTATTCAAATTAGAAACAAAATCAATATTTTAATAAATTTTTATTATAAAAAATAAAAAAAATAAAATTAATATAGTATAAATTTTATTTATAATTAAATTATTATAATACACAATTAAAAATTTTGTATGTACGTATTTTTATATGTGTCAGTAAATTTCATCCTACATTATATCCATTTTAGTCATTAGTTTTTTTACAGTAGTTTAACAATAAGATTTACCAAACACCCACAGCTGCTTTCAAAACTCACAGTATTTATGAAAATAAAATTTACCAAACACTTAACTGATTCTCTTCATAGCTGATTATTTTTATAGCACAGCTAACAGTAATTATTTTAAAAGCTACAACATTATCAAACTGGCCCTTAATGCTGTAGCTTTTAGCTATAGCTGCCCAACCTCAATTCCAAATACGACTTTAGTTTTTCTACCCATTACAAAAACAAATTTTTTGGATACTCATTTCATTGGTTTTGGTATGTCCCGATTAGAATATCTAGATATTTGAATAATTGAATCTAAAATGATTAGATTTACTTCTATTTATTTATGCGTAAGAAATTATTTCTAAAAAGTGTATGGACGGAGACTGGAACTCCTTTAATATTATAAACAAATTTATTTACTATCTAACTGGTGGATGTTCCCTTGTGTAATTAACAATAAGTATAGGAAATATATATATATATATGTTGAATTACTGCCATCCACACCTATTGGGTAAAATATTTGATATTTTGTCGTTTGAGATTGATTTTCATCTATGAGAAAAAAAAAAGAAATAGTTTTATACATATGAAGTCGAGATACAAAATCTAGTTAAAAATAATCATTTATTTTCTCAAACATTTTAAGGCTAGTATTATTGCTATTCGGTATTATAAAAACTATAAAATAATAAGTGGTAAAATCTAAATACTATAAGCGAAAAAGTGTCAATTCTCCCTTGCAATATTAAATTATTAGTGTATTGGCACATTGTATTCAGCTTATCATTTTTTAGGAAAGACTAAGCCTTTGACACCCTTCAAAATTCCTCTTAAAATCCATTTTTGAATGAAAATTACTTGAGTAATCTAATAGAAATTTTTTTCATTTCTTATTTGGAATGGAAATTCAATTAAACATTTAATAAAATCATTCTTTTAGCAAACTTTTTTACACTCGTCCCATTTTATAATCTATATTTATATTTAAATTTTAATTGATTTTTTTTTTTTTGAGAAAGTTATAAGAATTTAGAGTTATGAAGATAGAATTTTATAATAAGAAAAAAATGAAGATAAATATTTTAGGGTTTGTATGCAATTTAAAAAGAAATATTTTTTTGGATAAATTTCATGAAAAAATAGTTAATTTTAATATATAAATTGGTATTTTATAAATTAAACTAAGAGTATTTTAAGAAATAATATATAAAAAGGGTTTGTAAAAGACCCAGCTGAGAAAGACAAGGCAAGCCTAGGATCACACGTATTCTAGCCCATTCTATGTTGAAGCAAAAGCCCAAGCCGAGAAATTTGGTGAGGACATTTTAAAAGTTGAGGTTTTTCTAAATAGCATAAAATTTAACCCAAAAGAATAGTAATATCGTAGAATTGTTTGAAATGCTAACATCATTATGTAAAATTGTTTAAACTTTTTACCTTATGCGAATGGAGGCAAAAGATTCACTCAACTTTTTTGACTCTCTTGTTCTGCAAAAATGACAATTAGAAAGACCTGAGAAGGAGCCAAAAGTTCACATGGGAGAGAGAGAAGTTAGGAGCAAGCATGTTTAGGGCATTGGCAGGACTCGTTTTCATGTTTTAAAAACAAAGCCACATAGCATCATCGCATGCAGTGCATTAACAGAGTGTCCAAAATTTGACAGCACAAAAATGTCATTTACCTTCCGATTAAAGGATCCAAAAGAAAAACAAGGCTTGCTTCCTTGCTGCTGCAGCTGCTGGCTGCTGCTGCTGCTCTCTCTTGTCCCATCAATCCACTCTCCTTTCACGTAAAGTCCTCAAGACAAATTTTTGGTAGTACATGCATAATAAAGACGATGATTATTTTCTTTTTGAAAAAAAAAAAAGGACGATGAAAGTGATACCAGTGGCACATCCCGATATATTTTCTTTTTTTGGGGTTATTGGTAATAAATTTATTGACTATTGTTATACTTTTTAAATATTGCTGCCTAATGCACCTTTTACTATATAACTAGTAAAATATATATATATATATATAACTAGTAAAGTATATATATATATAGAGGATTAATGGACGTCTAAAATTATATTTATTTTTATACTTATTTATTAGTTCTTAAATTTAAGTGAATCAATAGATGTGATATACATATACAATCCACTTAAAATATTTTTTTTTTATATTTTCTCTCTCTTATTAATAAGTATAAAAATAAGTATAGTTTTAAGTGTTATTGATCATTCTCCATATATATATATATATATATATATATATATATATATATATATATATATATATATATATATATATATATATAGACTGTATTAAAATCAGAAAAAAATAAAAAAATAAAAAAAATATATTTTAATATAATATATTTTATCATACAATAATAAATTATATTTTTTAATCTTTTAACTTATTCTTAATTTTAATATAATTAGAAACCTCTTATTAAAAGCTCACTATATATATATATATATATAATTTTTTTTATAATAAGAATATTTTTATTTTAATTAAGTGATGATATCATTAACAAAAAAAAAATTTTATTACACTAACAAATAAAAACACACACGAGTTATTAAAATCTATACACAGTGATCAATAAACTCATTTTATTTATTTAGGGAAACGTGTAGATGTTGGAATGGCAGAGACAGAAAAGGAAATTGGCCAAATGGGAGGGCTTCTTTAAAAAAAAAAAAAGAGAAAAAGATTTTTTTGTTTTTTTTTTTGGAGAAGACAAAGAAAAAGGTTAATAAAGAAGAAATGGGCCATGGTAGAGTTTTCCAAATTATGAAGGATTCCAAATATAAGTAGCTTTTATGTTTTTATATTGAAAATATGCAATGTCTTGGAACTTGATGCTGTGTTTCTAATTGAGGCTAAAAGTCCAGAAACTGGCTAGGACACGCGAGAAGCCACTGGCGGTCAGGAATCGTTGCCCTGTGTACTGTACTCATCTGATTACCCTTATCACCTTTTTTTCACTAATATTCTCATGCCATGCATATCAGTTTATATCAATAATCAATATAACAAAAAATTGTGGTTATGTGATTATTAGTTAGATGCTGATATGAATTTTTTGTTAATCCGCTTCCCATGCAAAATGTTTGTTTAAGAAAGTCGAGTAAAATAAAAAAATCTACGAGGGTGGTGTAATTTTCTAGTATTATATCCAATGATATCCATTAAGTTTAATAAATTATCAACACAAGTCAATATACAGAAGTAAAATAAAAGCAAGGCAATTAGAGCACGCAAATTTTAGGCCATAGGAGACAGGTGTGCGTGTGTGTGCGCGCGGGGGGAAGTGTTCCCAATCAATAGAGCAGCTGCCGAAACATAAAAGCAAGTTGCAAGCAAAGCAATACGAAAGCTGGAAAAAGGCTTAAATGGGGTTAAAGCAGCAGCAGTGAACAGATCCCAAAACCATGCAAAGCGAAAGCAGAACCCTAGTCCACATATGACATATAGCCCTGAAACCCTAGCTTAGTAAAGACTCTTGCGTCATCAGCTCTGCGAATCTACCGTCTAACACATACATAGATTTAATTTATTAACACCTAACGAGAGTGTAATGTGTAGACATGAATATGATGATATGGAGTTTTGATGTAGAAATGTCACTGTATCAAGTATATCTTTGTCGTTTGGTCTTTGTCTCTTTCGATGCATTTGATTGGTGTTACAAAGCGTTGAAGGATCTGGCTGTACGTGCCAGGTTTAATTTTCCTCTTGCTAGATTTATATGGATTCCCACTTCTGCATCGAATCTATCCCCAAATTTTCTTCCTGCAACACTATCTGATCAGTCTGTACGTATGCTCTCTTGCATGCATAGATATTTGGATCGATCGATCTCTCAATTTACAACAAATCAATCTTTTATAAAATTAACAGATAATGAAATACTTGTATGACATTGTCCTATTTTTACTAATTGAGATCATTATGATTTTATAATTTTTAATGTTCTATTGGATCTTTGTTGTTAAAATAGTCGCAGAAAAGATTTACCTTTAAAGACTGTTTTTGTGTTCTTATTTTGGCACCAAAAATAAATGAGGTATTGCAAATTTATCTAGTACGTAATTGATAAAAGTATTCTGAAAAAAATGAAAGCGTTGTGCCCCTAAACTGATCCTAAAAAGTTTATTGTTATAATAATTATCTAGTGAGTATAATTTTATTTTAATAAAGAGAGGATGTTTATATTAGATAATGATATATATATATATATATATATATATATATATATATATATTAATAGTTTTTCAATAAAATTTTTTTAATTATAATAAAATCATAAATGAATTAAAAAATAAAAAATAAATATTTTCATAATATACTACGTGATAAAATATACTGTATTAAAATTTATATTTTTTTAATTTGTTAACTTATATTTGATTTTAATATTTCTGATTGAAATATATATATATCTACGCTTGCCCGCATGTGTGTATACAATACACAGATCTTGATCTGTGAGGGACAAAATGGATGGTGATTCCAAAGTGTTCTGTGGGCTGTGGCCAAATCTAATGTAGCTACCAACAGAATTTGATGCATGTTTGGTTGGCTCAAGGCGGTTCAACGTTTGATCTTTGAAGATGTACTCTTTGTGTGTGTTCACACTTCACAGGGCATGAAAGGGCGCGGGCTTTGCATTTTGGTATTTGATTCTTGAATGGCTCATGGCTGCGTACAAAGCAATGAAAGGGCACGCAATTTAAGACACCTCTTCTTTTAGTAGGCCACAGGCTTGGATTCTTGCACTCTCTCTCTCTCTGTCTAAAAGTGTAAAAGAGCAAGAGACCTCAGTTCTTTGACTTCTTCTTGAGGTGCATAATTTGCATTGAGCGTATGTTAGCAAACTTGCAGTCTCTATCAAAAATACCAAGATTAATTGATTAGGGGAGGCTTCTTTAGTGTTTGTTAGATTCTAGCTAGCACTGTATCATCTTGTCTCTGCATAGTTAATGGTCTTTGAATGGATGTGATGGGATTTGAAATCGATCGAGTCACGTCACAGGTTGACGGTAATTTAATTTTAATAAGTGACTGAGTTCCCAATTAGCTCGGCCGAGCAGCAAGTGTACGAGGAAAATTTGAATTTGGAATTGAGTGTGGTTTGGTTTCGTTCTAGTGACCAATTCAATACAAGAACCCAATTATTCCCAAGTACTTTCTCTGTGCATAATTGAGCACGCAAGCATCTAGCAAGGGTAAGGGCATTTATGCAGTCGTGTCATTGAGGCCTAATTGCACGCCCTGGAGCTCGATTGTCATTGAGGCCTAATTGCTCCAGTCACTTTGGGTGAAACTTACAAAATTATGAAAGAAAATAATAATAATTCTCTATTAGATGCAATTATGCATCATCAACCATGTCAAAATGGAAAATTCAAGAAGACGCAAGGATAGTTGATGGTAAAATCATGCCTTGTTCAACTAATCTGAAGTTGTTACTTAATTAATTAATAATAGTAAAAGCCATCACCATGGCACAATGCCACAACCCATAGTAGCACAAACAAGAGAGATAAGAAAGCTTCTGCTTACCCCCACTTAACTTTAACACGTAAAGTCTATAATAGTCAAAATTAATTAGTTGATCAAAAGCCAAAACCATTTAACCCAGAGTTCTGTGTTAACTTATACTACCATCTAGCCTTTACTTTACTTCCATATTGAGAACTAGAACTAATTCCTTCTACCAAACTCATGGTTCCAAATGTAAGCCTTTTACAGGCTCATTCATTCCACAGAGCAAACATAGGAACGTGATGAACCAAACCCAAATTCACAAGCCTACTGTTAGTTGAATGATTCCCTCCGTTATCATCATCACCCATTTCGTACTTGGTACCCGGCGATGAGAAATAGCCTTGAGTATACTCTGCCCCGCTGATTCCAAACTCACCGGTTAAACCCACCGAGCACTTTGGAGACTCTGGATTTGATGAGTTTCTGCTGCCAGGAGCACCCAAGGATGTGTCGTTGTTGGTGTTAATATTTTGATGTTGATGATCAGCGGAGTTGGCACTCCACACCATATCAACCAATTCATCAGATGCTTCACCATTTGATACGGCAAGGGGTTGAGGAGATGTGGATGAAGCACAAGAATTATAATCCTCGAGAGCAAGTGGAGCAGAGTCTTTCGGGGAGCGTTTTGCAAGGTCACTGGCAATCAGCGTGGAGCTTGAGCATATTCTCTTTACATCATACCTACTTATATCAAAATTTGTCACCGCACTCGTCCCCCTAAATTTGATTGCAGCAATATCATAGGCTTCTGCAGCTTCTTCTTGTGTGCCTGCATTGTAACAAAAGTTTTTATTTGTAGTTCATAAGTGAATAGGAGGTGGCAGACTGATCATATTTGGAGACTAAATAAGCTATATGGTTAGTGACTAAGGCCAATTCATGGAGGCTAAAATGCTGTGACATTATTAACTGCAGGGCCATAATATATAGTTTTTTTTTTAACTACTAGATGGATTCCCATATCTTAAAAGTGCAAAATTCTTTTCAGATTTTCATTTCTGGAAATTAACAATAATAAAACCACTGCCTCAAAGCATCACAAACCAATATAAACATGTATCGTTTTTGAAGCTCATCATTTAAGAGAAAGAGTATTCGACTAGTTCCAAACTACCACAAATTAATTAATGTTGGAAACAGTAATATCATCAAACTTAAACCTACTATAATTAGTCAATAAAATCATATTAACTACTAGATTTGAACACCTATGTTATAAGGTTTTTCAGAAGTGGGTTAAGGTTTTTCAGAAGTGGGTTAACATATGATCATAACACAAAAGTACAAAATAAAGATAACGTCTATTGGCCAAGCAAAATTTACTTCCACATGGAACCAAAACAATGAAAGAGACAAAAAAGGAGCTGAAGCTTACTAAATGTTCCAAGGTACAAGTCCTTGTTCCCTGCAACCCTTCCTATTCTAGCTTGCCACCTTCCATGCTGATGGTGTCTGTTAAGAGACATAAATAAAAAGGGATTTAACGAAAAAATGGAAAGTTGGATAGATTTATTGATAGGAACCCTTTAATAATATGCCAAGTGTACACATATCATAACACATTCACATGTTTATAAAATAATGTTTGCCTATTATTGTCTATGATAATTGAAAAAGGCTGCAAAGTGCAGTAAATAAAGGAAACTTTATCATTGAATTCTCTTTCTACTATTACCTTGTCACTCCTCTGTAGACTGAAGCTCCTCTTGAGAACCCACTGCTTTTCCTGTTAATATATTGAAAAATATAATCGCCTTCAGTAGTAATTTCTTACTTTTAAATCTTCAAATTGAAATATTGACAGAAATTAGAATACCTTCTCAAATTGGCAACAAACTCTTGCCTGGTCATATGCTTCATCTCTTCAAGCTCTTTCTCATAAGTACTCAACTAAACAATTAAAAACAGTTTTAGTTATTAAATAAATAATGATTTTTTTTAAAAAAGGATAAATTAAGAAATTAATCAGCTTTCTTTAATGCGTAATGTCAGCAGCAAACTTACAGGAAAATTGATATGAGTAGTTACACCCCAATATTTCAAGGCAGCCAAATCATAAGCCCTTGCTGCTTTATCTTCCTTATCATAACCACCTGATTAACATTTTTGTAAATAAGAATCAGGGACAAAATATATGCACCAAAGCTTTAAGTTAGTACACAGTTAATAATTAACAATAATTATGAATTTACACAAAATTAATAAAGTGTATACGTAGGAGTTTCACTTACCAAGGTAAACTGTTAAAAAAAAAAAAAAAAAACACAACCGTTAGTATATTCTTTCTAGCCAAAAATGTAAAACAAAGAAAAGAGTAACCGTTAGTAATAAGATGAAGCAGTGGTAACAAACTACTCTCACCTTGTCTTCCTTTTCTTGTTTGACCTTCTTTTCTGCAACTGTTGTCCCACAAATGTGCTTCATATCTTCCGGTCCATCTATGCCTAATAAGTTTCACAGCATACACACAAAACAAACACAAAAATATCAAAATAAATAAATGCCCTTCATAGTTAAAGAAATTAAAACGATAAGTATCTATCAAAAAATGAAAAAAAAAACAGATATATGTTTAATGTGAACAAGCAAGAAAATGAGAATCTAAACTTTTTTTTTTTGTTTTTAGATAATAATACCTAGTAACACCTCGATACTGAGAAGTTCTTTGCCCAAAAGAATCAATAGATTTGCGAGGCACCGGCTCTTTAGCAGCAGTTGCTTTTCCCACAGGCCTTTTACGATTATCAGCAGCAACCCCTCGCACTTGCAAAGGAGTAATTACAGTAGTAATAATCCGACCATTTTGTTCTGATGAGGTGGGATTCATGGCAAGAGAGAGTGACTGAAACCCACAGTCGTTTCCTTGATTAGTATCGCTTGCTGCAGCAGATTTCTCAGCAGCAGAAGAAGAAGAAGAAGCAAACGGAGTTTGCCTTAGCCAAGACTTGAACCCAGCAACAGAAGTTGCACTCTCAAAAGGAACATGCTGATGCTGATGAAGAAAATGATGATGGTACATAACATCATCGTGGTTATGGGTATAGCTAGGGTTTAGGGTTTGTGTTTGTACGTGATGATGATGCTGATTGTGGTGGTGGTGGATGATTGAAGATGGGTGGCTTGTCAGATTTTCGGTAGTGGTTTCTAAGTCAAAGTCTCCATGATTATCAACACTGAAGCAGCTGCTAGGTACTATATTGACATTGATTCCATTATGTTGGTTTTGGTCATCAGCACCAGTCGATGGAGAGTTTGAGTAACAACATGACCCCAAGAAATCTTCAAGCTTCGGACCTTGATGACGATCCTCATGACTTGCCCCAGCACTACCATTATTCTTATATGTCCAATCTACAACCAAAATGAAACAATAAAAAAAAATAAAAAAGCTTGGCAACATGCAACGGATTTTTTCTTTTTTTAAACTACATGCAAGTTTAAATAAAAAAGGAAACAAACTAAAACATGTTACCTTGAGGAACATGAAGAGAGAGAGAGCCATCAGAGCGCAGAGGCATGATTGTCAAAGGAGGCTCATGATGATGATGAGGAGTAGTAGAAAAACAACTTTGTAGGTGTTCTTGTTCATCTCTGTTAACAAAATTACCTTCATGATCGATTCTCAGGTGAGGAGTCAGAGAGAATCCCAACCAATTACTCATTTCTCTAGAAAAACAACAACAAATTGTTGTTGAGGATAATAAAAATGTTAATGTCGTCGTTGTCTCACTCACTCACTCTCTCTCTCGATGGGTTTGATTTTATACTAATATTACTCTTGTACTGGAGACTTGAGCCTCTTTTTTTTTTTGGTGTTTAATTTAGAGTTCAAACTTCAAAAATATTTTAGAAAGTTTGGTCTCTCCTCTCGTCTTATATTCCCACCCAGCTGCTCTGTGTGACTCTGTCTGTAATCTGTATCTGGTTTGCTAATGATGCTTTGGCTTTCGTGCCTTTCTTTCATTTCCTTTGCAGATTTTTGCAGAGGTGGCCATCCCTTGTGTTATTTGGATTATTACACTGCCATCCTCGTGTTTCAGTTTATTTTACATTAGTGTAGTGTGTTTGTTTTTTTAATAAGACATTACTGTAGTGTGTTATCTGGATTAGTGTTAGTTTTCTTTAGTAAAATTTGATAAATATTTATAAAACATTTAGCAGCAGACAAGCCTTTAGGCCCTCCATTCTCTTAACAGGGATGGCTTCTGGTGTTCTATCATTTGTAATCCATTCACAATTTAATACCTATGTATACATATTATTATAATTGATTGAAGTATAAATATAATAATGAAAAAGTAAATGAAAAAAAGAATAATAATCCAGTGGCATCCAATAATTTTTTCTATTAAGAATATCTCACGTCAGGAGCTTTAGAAAAAAAAAATTAAAGGATATACAAAACCTAAATTATCTTTTTTTATCTTGTTATTTCCTGGTTACTATTTGAATTCGAATGGTCAGCTCTATTTAAAAACTATTTGGCTAGATACCTGAGCAAATGATGGGCTTTCTATATTATATCAAAGCTCGAAAATTAAGGTAGGTAAAAAAGCCTGGGCCGACCCAGCCCAAGCTCACGGGCTTCGGCCTCACCCTTCACATGAAGGCCTGGACACAGGCCTAAGGGAAAAAAAGTTTGGGCCAAGCCTAAGCCAGTTCATTTTTTAAAAATTTAATTTATAAATTAAAATAATAAATTATAATTAAAAAGAATAATAGAAAAATAAAAAATAAAACTTAAATCCCTAAAGCATACATCAATAATGATTCAAAAAATCTAAAATTATAATATTAAACTCTTTCTTAAACGTTAATTAGTTAAGAGGATGCTTGAATTAGAGAATTCAGTATTAAAATATTAAATTTCTAAACTTTTATTTACTTCATTTTCTTTATTTATTATTTTATTTTAAAATTTTCATGTTCTTTTATTTATTGTTGATTATAACAACTTATTGATTATTAATTTATTTTAAATTTACAACAATTAAAAAATTAAAAAAATAAACAAATAGAACCCAAGCCCCGCCCAGGTCCTCACAATTTCTCTCCAATGGGCTTGGGCCTATGCTTGAAAAAGTCCAACCCAAACCCATACTTTGCCAACGAAAATACTTACTACATGTTAGACTAAGACTCTAAGAGTTACTGAATTAATAGTATAAATTTTATTTATACATTTCAACTCTTGAGTATTGATTAGACTTTGTGTTTCCATTCCTCCGGAATTCGTCTGTGCTAATGGTAAATTATTAATATTTCTCTCCTATCTTCTCTTTTAAATTTGTCGGATGATGTATTTCTCTTCATTACAACCATTCAGGGGGCTTGTTTTTCAAGTTAGAGGAATTCTAAACGGGCTCATGGGCTGGTTGTGACTGGTTCCCGTAAGATTGACAGACTCTATTCGCACCCCGTTTCTAACGACAGTACACTCAATGTGGTGTCAATATCCAAAATCACAAATTGAAATTCTAATAAAACCCCAATTCATTCCAAAATACCCTTACTAGTTTTCTGGAATTACCCATCAATGGTTATATTAAGCCATGGTCTATTTTATCTTATTTTCAGAATGTAACAAGTTTGTAGAACCATCAAAATATAATTTTTGTTCGACGATTTTCTATGAGGAATGAAAATATTATTAATCCATTTGTTTTCAGGTTTTTCCTTGGTTAAAACCATATTCCAACCAACATCAAGAAAAAAATAATGAAATTAATTTTTTTTTCTTGGATAGATCCTCTCAGTTCTATGGTTTTTTGCTATAATTTCAAGAAATTAATGTAAAATTTTTAAATAAAAAATAAACAATAAAAAGTTTAAGTTGTAATAGTAAATAAACGAGGGTTTAAGATGTGATGGGATGTAAGATAGTTTGACAGAGAAGATTACTTATCCCCTCAAGTAATTTCAAAGGAAATAAAATTGTATTTTAAAAAAGAATAGGCTTTTTGACACCTCTCAAAATCCCTTTTAAAACCTCTTTTTAATTGAAAGTACCTAAATAATTAAAAAAATTATTTAACTTCTTATTTTGAATGAGAATTCAATTGAAAGCTTAATTAAATTATTATGTTAACAAACATTTTACACCCTCCCTATTTCATAATTTACATTTATATTTTAAATTTTAAATTTTAGAGCTATGGAGATAGAAAACTATCTAATAAAAAGAAAATAAGTTAAGATTTTAGGATTTGTATGTATTTTATAAATAAAAAATTAAAAGGAAAATTTTTTAGGGTGAAAATTTATGGAAATGATTAATTTTTAATATTTGAATTTTTATTTTATAAACTAATTTAAGAATATTTTAGGAAATAAAATTCAAAATGGATGTTATAACGATTTTAGTACTTGTTTGATATGATTTATCTAATGGTTATAAGTGCATATTTAATCCCATAAGCTCTTTTCAAATTTTTTGTTATTGTTCGATTGTCTTTTGTGTAGAGCTTTTGAATATTAGATAAGTTATTTTGTAGATACTAGCAAAAACTCAAATTTTGGACTTTTGAGAATAGGGGTTAAATTTTTTTAAAAAAATATTAAAATATCTAAAATATCATTTAATTATTTTATAATCTATTTGATTCATTTCATAATATAACTTTAAATAATTTACCTATTAAAATAATTTTACAATTATTAATAAAAGCTTTCATTGACAATCAAACAACTAAATTTTTTTAAGTAAAAGCTTTACTTATAAAAATTATACTTAAATAAATTTTATTTGAAAAGTTATACTAAACGAAGCCTTTATAGGATGCTCAGCGCTTCGGTCATTTGAAAAAAATAATTAAAGGTGTTTTTTTTTTTTTTTTTTTTTAAAGTTTCAGTAGCTCCACTCTCATTGATTTTGTTATAGAATCTACTCAATGGGCTTTATAATTCATTACAATTTGGGCTCATCTTCGGTGATAAATGTTGTAATTATTTCGATTGAAAATATATCGTAACACGCATGGTTATAACAAGGCATGAAAATCAACAAAGAAAGGTAATAGATGTAGGGTTAGTTTGGTAATATTATAATTTTTTAAATACTTGATGCTTGTACCATAAAAATATTTAATTTTGAAAAAAATCAGTTAAAATTTCCTAAAATTTATTTTTAAAAGCATTGTGAATTTTAAAAGTACTTACATGTGTTTGGTAATTTTATAACTGTTAAACTGTTGTAAGAATATAAATAATTGAATTAAATATAATACTGAATAAAATTTATTTATACAAGTATAAACGTGCATATAAAATTTTTTTTATTGTGTATATATAATAATTGATACTTAAAATAAATATTTTATATTATTAATTTCTTTTTTTAAATTATATTATCTCAATATCATTGGTAAAAATAATAATCTCTTAAAAGTTAATGATTTTACTTCTAAATTAATAAGGATAATTTTAGATTTTTATAATATATACGAGAATATATATAAAATTATATTAAGTATGCTTCTTCTTTGTTTTTCAAAATTTGTTATAAAATATGAGTGATTTTGTAAAAAATAATTAATAAAAAAATTTATTAAACACTAAAATTAACTTCTAACTTTTTAAAATTACTTTTAAACCTTTTAAAAGCAAATCTCGAACAAGCGCTTACTCTAGTATATTGATTTTCACTAAATAAATCGAATGGGTTTTTCCTTTTTTTTTTCGAAAAAAAGGGATCTTAATCTTAACAGTGCTGTATGACTCGAAAGTTTTAACGAGCTAGTTGAAAGCTACCACATGAAACTGAAATGCAGATCCATTCTCTTCCTGTTCCTAGCCACGATTGTTTAAAAAGGTTACACTGCACATGCAAAAGGAAGAGGTCCTCCCACGTACATCTAATTTTGTTTAATTAATTAATTAATTAACTTTTTTCATTTTGGTCACATCATTTTCACCGGTGGATTATTTGTGTCCCACTCCTTAGAAAATTAATTGTTTACTTTGCTGTCTGTTTCACGTGAGATTAATTAATACTGAAATCTGGCTGCTAACCAGGGGCAGATAAACATGGAGGGCTATTCTTTTATTTTCATATTAATTTTTCTAAAATTTTTTGCCCTTTAGTTATATATGCATGGCAGTTTGTTAATCATTGAATTGACCCATAATAATAATTAGTCAATCCATCACATGCATGTTTAATGTTTTGCTGAAAATACCGACCTCATACATGTATGGGCGGACCAGAAATATAAACTATTCAGGGCTAAACTTAAAATTTTTTATTTTAAAGTGAGCGTAAAAATTTATAAGTAAAAAAAAATACATCAAATAAAAGATGACACAAAAAATCTTATTTTTACAATACATCTTCTAAACAAAAAGAATTATATATTAAAATAAGCATAGAAACAAAATGTAATTCAAATATAAAAAAAAGCACTATTTTTCAATTCTGCAATATGACATTGCAACCTATAATAACATGTAATTATCTAAGGATTAATAAATCAATTAAGAATTTTAAGCTAAAATAAATCAATACATGTAATTACAATCAATTAAAAATCGCAAGTAATATTTTAATATTTTCAATCAATTACTTAATTATAGTCTTAAATAAATTAAACAATTAAAATTTATTCACCTTTTTAAATTATAAAAATATTATTACTCAAAAATTTTGATAATAAACTAAACACAACACAGCAAAATTGTATTTTGGTGCCGCTGTTTCTTTGCTAAGCGCTCTGACTCTCTTTAAATAACAAAATGCTGATGATTCTTTTATAAAAAACTCCTCAAATTTTATTTTCTAACTTGTCCTCCTAGTTAATACAATTAATAAATGAAATCCCAAAATTGACATAAAAATTTCATAAAAATGTTGATAATTGCTACTATATGTTGTTTTTGTAAGTACTTTTAATAGTAGTGACAATTTTATGTTAGACTGACATACTTTTTTTTATTTAGAATTTTTAAAAATAAATTAAAGTAATAATAACATTTTGGCCCCTAATATTTTTAATTTATTCAATAAATATATAATTTAATCATTTTATAAAATAAGTCACTAATTTCAATTGGAAAAAAATATAATTGAATTAAGGACATATTTGAAAATAAAATAAAAACTCTACTATAATATAAAATTAGTGAAAATATAAAGGTAATTGAATTAGGGGCATATATGAAAACAAAATAAAAACTCCACTATTATATAAAATTCATAAAAGTGTAAAGGATATAAATGATGTTTTACAAACAGCCCGGTCTAGCCCACGCGTAGGTCCGCCACTGAATTTATAAGGTCCAATAAAACAATTAATGACTCTAGTATTTGTTTTGACCGAGCCCTTTTTTAAGCACCAAAACTGAAACATAATTCAGCTTTTGTTAATATCCACTTTGCTTTGTTATTTAATCAAGAAACACACGATCATTTGTTTTTGTGTTTATGATGATAACGACGTATTAGAAAATGATCATAAGTTGGTATTTTGTTTACGCAACTACTTTTGGGTTACGTGCCATGTAGAAATGCTTTTCTGATTTAAGTAAGCAGCCTATTAATTAATTATTAATTACTTTTGGGTTTATTGACCAATTACTTCTAAAATGTTATCATTACATTTCCAATATATAAAAACAATGACCCTCTAAGTCAAATGTGAAATGACGTCTATGATCAACCATCATATTGAAAACGTATTTTTAAACTGATTTATTAAAGCAAAAAAAAAAAAAAAACTATTTTTGAAAATAATATAATATAATTTCACTTTCAATTTAAAAAAAAATAAATATAATTTCACTTTCAAATAGACCGAGAGAAGTATCATAATAAGTCAATAACAAACATGACCTTAGATCAATTACAACTAATTTACTACTGTAAATAATTAGACAAATCATTGAAAATTTACTCAGGCAGCTGAAAAAACATCAATAGTGCAATGAAATTAATATATTCAGGGCAAGATATACTTCTCCTAAACTTTTCATGACTTTGAAAAGCATATTCTCTGGAAAGAAAAACCTATATATATATATAGCTTCCCTCTTAATATTTTGGATTAATCTTCTAAATTATCTATCGACAGGCATTCATAAATAAATAGCTTTAGGCTAGCCCATTGCATGCCTTGGTTTAAAAAAGTACATTGCACATGCAAAAGGAACTTTGGTGCTGGCAAAAAATTTTACCGTCCCATGATCCCAAAGCCGAAGGTGACAAACGAGTCAGGTATTTGATGATTTGATTGCTTCATCACGGCCATCCGATCTGCTAACGATTTTTCATAATATGGCTTTTGATATACTTACAAAATCAGGTAGGTGCCCACCCACTTAGAATTATAAAAATAGAAAACCCCTTTTACTTTTAGCAGCCTTTTATTGTTGTATGTAGTAGGAGCATGAGTAAAGTGAACAATACCAACAGCAACTATCCATGTTTTGGACTTTCAAGGAAGCAAATATTTACTCATATTTCCTACAACATATATATCGAAGAAGTGGTAGATGAGTTGGTGCTCCCCTTTCACTTGAGAATCATTAAGCAGCCACCAAGAGTAATAAGCTCTTCAAAATTCACACAGCAAAATTAACTAATGTCTTCATTAATGATGGATAAGTCGTCATCAGCAACATTCAACAAGGGAGCGTGGACAGCTGAAGAAGATAGGAAATTGGCTGAGGTCATAGCAACTCATGGTCCTGCAAAGTGGAAGACAATTGCAGCTAAAACAGGCACTATACACACACACACACACACACTCAATTGATATGCCTCCATTAAGATGCATGTTTGATGTAATCTAAAGCTTGATTAATTATTGGTCTTTGATTTTGATTTGAAGGCCTCAATAGACGTGGAAAGAGCTGCAGGCTAAGATGGATGAATTATCTTAGACCAAGTATTAAGAGAGGGAACATATCTGACCAAGAGGAGGACTTGATACTTAGGCTGCATAAACTCCTAGGAAACAGGTTGCAATTTTATATCATATACATGTTGCTTCAATTTAATTCGTCAACTTGGTTTACATTATGATTGATAATTATTCATTTTTGGTACCTAAATGTTGTCTTAGGTGGTGTTTGATAGCTGGAAGATTGCCCGGTCGCACAGATAACCAGATAAAGAACTACTGGAATTCTCATGTGAGCAAAAAGATTAAAAATCAGAAAGAGAAACAAGGTGGAGTTTCAACAAGTGAAGCTTACAGAGATGAGAAAAGAAGGGCAACGGAGAAAATCATCAAAGCAGAAGCTGTGACTGCCAGAGGAGCGAGCAAAGCAAAAAGTATAGCTGAAGAATCAAACTCAGATAATATCAGTAGTAATAATGGCTTCAATGTAGATGAGTTCTTTGATTTCTCCAATGAGGATCCTCTAAACTTGATGTGGATTAGCAGATTTGTTGAGCCTGATGAGGGCTTTAGGTAATGCCTTTTGTGGTGTGAAAATTAAACTCTGTGTTCTCTGTGAAAATTCGATTCAGTTCATTATAATTAATCAAACGTTATGTGGATGTTCATAATTTACACGTAAAGTTATTTATCTATCATGAAAATATGGTGTTGTTCATGATGAGTCGGGCAGTTCCTAGCTATACAATGTGCTGCTATATTTATAATTACAAAAAAATATATATGTAATTAAGTTTTAACCATACACGGGTATAATACACATATGACACCAGATTTTTTAAAAGGGCAACACAACTCAGACCAGTACAGGACAGGATAGAAAAATCATCAGAATCCACAATACAATGTTGTTTGTAAAACACGCCCTCA
Source organism: Clausena lansium (assembly GCA_030449835.1). Taxonomy (NCBI): domain Eukaryota; kingdom Viridiplantae; phylum Streptophyta; class Magnoliopsida; order Sapindales; family Rutaceae; genus Clausena; species Clausena lansium. Next base: position 6,782,159 of record JASUUF010000369.1, read on the forward strand.
TTATGTTGAAAACCACTTGTTGTTTTTTATACCCCAGTTCTTTTCCCATATTTCCCCATAACATTGCGAAAGTTAAGGGCCAGAAAGGAGAACTTGGAGATCTACTATAGCATAACAATTGAGGTATTTCCTGAGAATGAGCTGGTACTACAAAATTATTGTGGAGGTAATTCCTTCTTCAATTATATTGTATAATTGAGTGGAGACAATATTCTCTCTTAGGAAATATGAGTGAAGTAGACGTCCTCAGAATATTATTGAGGGTAAAATTTGGGCAGTGTCCCATATGATTTAATATTGCAAACTAGCACCAGTAATAGTCTAAGGTGGCGTTTGTTTTTTTTTTTTTTTTTCTGAAATCTGAATAGACCTGAATTAGTCTGAATTCTGAATAGATCTGAATGTTTGAATCTGAATAATATATTTATTTTTTTTGTCTGAATATCTAAAAATAAGTATTAAGTTGTTTGTTTTTTAAACTTAAAAAACTTAAAACATATACTTTTACACTTATATCCTTATTAAATTTAAATGTCAAATCAATGAACATAAATACCATTATATTTTAACATATATAAGTAAAATCATAATCAATTGAATACATAATGATTTGAAATTATAATATATAAAATACCATAAATTTCAAGTTTTATCACTAATTATCAATAATAGTACATAATAAAAGGGGGGAAATCCCTAATAAGATGCTTGAAATAGTTGATTTGCCATTTCATCTCGAAGTTGTCGCATGAAATTTTGATCTTCAATACTTGAAGAGTTGCTAGCATTGGCTGTTTGATTTTGATTGCCATGAACACTTTCTTGCTCAACTTCATCATTTTCATATTGAGCAAATAATGCATCATCCATTGATATTTTTTGCAGAAAATTATGTATTGCCATGCATGCTACAACTATTTTTCTCTGTGTATCAAATGAGTATGGTGCCATTATAAGCTCTCTTTAATTAATCACATTCCTCTGCAAATAGCGGTGATTTTTTGCTTATTAAAATTGATCTTAAATATTCAAGACGAATACAAAAGCTCATCAACTCTCTGATACTAGATAATTAATGAGGTGCACTTATTCTAAAGCCTTCAATTAATTTCTTTTAATAACACAATCTCTGACAATATCTTTATAGCATTTCTTTCTTAACTTCCGTCTTTTTTCCAAGAAAAAATTTCTGTCGCTAATTTATCGTTGTATGTAAATATTCGGACACTTGAAGTACGTTTCCGTTAATTAATAACAAAAACTCTCATCCTTAAGAAAGAAGAAAAAATAAACTGTATAGTAAACAATTAATAGAGCCGATTATGGACTATTGTTTCAGTCATTGTTAATTTCATTCAAAGAGACTAGAAAATCCGTAACAACCCAAGACAATTCTATGAAAACTACTTCAACCAATTACAGAAGAAAAACATGTGATATCATATTAGTCAATTGATCATACACAACATCATCTCAATTTAAAAAAAAAAAAAAAGAAATCAAGCAGCCGAACAAATAAAACACAAAACGCATAGCAAAATTTATCAGTACAAAAACAGGAGCAAAGCAGCCAGCATATAGAATGCCGCAAAACATAATAATAATAATAATAAAAGGGGCCAAATCAAGTGCTTGCCTGGCAATACTTGAGAGATTCAAGAGTGAGAGAAAAGAGAGGATGCTGGATGGATTCCGGGTGAAAAAAAAAAAAAAAAAAAAAAAAAAAATATATATATATATATATATATATATATATATATATATATATATATATATATATATATATATATATAAAGATGAGATCACTTGGGGATAAAAAGTGTATGGTGAATTTTGGAATAGGTATAAAAAATAAATTATAAAGTAAGAATATTTTAGGCCTTAAAAATTAATTGACTTATTCAGATTTTTCTATTAAGTAAAAAGTCAAAAAAATTAGCTTATTTTATTAAGTTAAAATTATCTGAAAAGTCACATTAAGTTATAAAAACAAACACCTCTAAATTACTTAATTAATTAAGTTAAGTTACTTTAAGTCATTAAGTTAAAAAACAAACGCTTCCTAATTGTAAATATTAGTAGTAGTCTCGCGTAATGTGAGTTATAGCTAGTGTGATTGTAATATCAATGTCAAAAAAATAAAAAATTGCAATGCTTTGGTGTACTCATGATTCTCCATTTGAGTCTTTTAAAAACAATCCCAAACAAACCCTTGCGCTAATATATTGATTTTCACTAAATAAATTGAATGATTTTTTCCGAAAAAGGATTTTAACAGTGTGTATGACTCGAAAGTTTTAACGAGCTAGTTGAAACTTATCACAACGGAACATACCAAGATCTTATAATTAACTATCGAAAGGACAAATACAATTAAGTAGTAGAGCCGCCCCTATTGCAGTATCCTCCAAGGCACTTTCAGGTTTTAATCACACTTGAACGATGAAAAATCTTTGTTTTATCATATGCTCTGACGATTAAGGGAATCAAGTTGACGATTAACAAAATTAATTCACTAGCTAATTACTCTAAAGCATGAAACTGAAATGCAGATCCATTCTCTGCCTGTTCCTTGCCACGATTTTTTTGTTCAAATCTTCTTTGTCGACAATTGGAGTGTCTTCTAAGGATTTGTTGGACCAAAATTTTCTACCACACATGAAGAGGTCCTCCCACATCTAATATTGTATTAATTAATTTTTTTCATTTTGGTCACGTCATTTTCACTAATCAATTGTTTGTCCCACTTCTTAGAAAATTAATTGTTTACTTCGCTGTTTGTTTCACATGAGATTAATTAATACTGAAATGTAGCTGGCTGCTAACCAGGGGCAGATCTACATGCATGCAGGGCTGTTCTTTTATTTTCATATTAATTTTTCTAAAAATTTAATTTGAGTGGGGGCGAATTTATAAATAAATTTTGATATTAATTAGGGTCAATTTAATAGATTATTAATTTTTATTATAATTTTATTTCCAATAAATTAAATTTTTAGATCCATCTAGCGGGAGAAATTAATTTTAGAATACATGTATTAGAGATGCTATATCAACTACACAACAAGTAAATGATGTAATGATATATGTGTATTTATTTAAAAAGCCCTTAATGTAATTAATTTTTATTTAAATTTAATTATACGTATTATACGTAATTAATGATATATGTGTATTTAATTAGTTGTATTAGTTCTAATATATTATGAAATTCTTCCACCTGCTATTAGCTTTTAGTTATATATGCATGGCAGTTTGTTAATCATTCATTGACCCATAGTAATAATTAGTCAATCCATCTCATGCATGTTTAATGTTTTGCTGAAAATACCTACCTTATACAGGCATACATTTATAAGGTCCAATGAAACAATTAATGATTCTAATATCTGTTTTCACCTAGTCCTTTTTTAAGTACCAAAACTTAAACCTAATTTAGCTTTTGTTAATCCACTTTGCTTTGTTTTTTAATCAAGAAACACGCGATCATTTGTCATTCTGTTTATAATGATAACGACGTACTAGAAAATAATCATAAGTCGGTACTTTGTTTACGTAACGACTTAGAGCATCATCAAAAGACTCTTCAAATAAGATTTTATTATTTGAAGAGTTACACTAATATTTAAGACTCTAAAAGACACTTCAATTAAGATTCTTCAAATAAGAAATATTTCTCTCTCTTCAATTTTGTAGAGTGGTTTTCTCCCTCTTCAATTTATATTTTATTACTTTTTATTAGAGTATCTCCAAAAGACTATACTAATTTTACTCTTCAAATATCTATTTGCTTACCTATATGGCAAATAGAATAGTGAAAAAATATGTTATCTTCCAAAAGACTCTTCAAATAAAAATAAATTAATATTATTTTAATCAAATAACTATTTTTTGAAAAAAATAATAATAATTAAAGCATTTATCTCATTCTCTCCAATCAAAAGTAATAAATATAAATTGAAGAGGGAGAAATCTACTCTACAAAATTGAAGAGAGAGAACTATTTCTTATTTGAAGAATCTTAATTAGAGTGTTTTTTGGAGTCATAAATATTGATGTGGCTCTTCACATAAGTTGTAAAATCTTATTTGAAAAGTATTTTGGTGATGCTCTAAGAGAGAGAGTGTGTGTGTGTGTGTGAAGTGCTTTAATTACTATTTATTTTTCCTTTAGAAAAAAAAGTTAATTGATTAAAATAATATTAACTTATTTCCATTTGAAGAGCCTTTTGGAAAATAATATATTTTTTCACTCTTCTATATGCCATATAGGTAAGCAAATAGATATTTAAAGAGTAAAATTAGTAGAGCCTTTTGGAGATGCTCTTACATGCCATACAAAAATGCTTTTCTCATTTAATTAAGCATCCTACTAATTAATTATTAATTACTTTTGGGTTTATTGACCAATTACTTCTAAAATGTTATCATTACATTTCCAATATATAAAAACAATGATCCTTAAGTCAAATGTGAAATGACGCCTATGATCAACCATCATATTGAAATCGTATTTTTAAATTGATTTATTAAAACAAAAAAAAACTATTTTGAAAATAATATAATTTCATTTCACTTTCAATTAAAAAGAAGAAAACAAATAAGAAGTTAATTTCACTTCAAATAGAAGGAGAGAGAGAAGTATCATAATAAGTCAATAACAAACATTAATTTAGACTAATTACAACTAATTTACTACAGTAAATAATTAGACAAATCATTGAAAATTTACTCAGTCAGCTGAAAGAACATCAGTAGTGCAATGAAATTAATATATTCAAGGCAAGATATACTTTTCCTAAACTTTTCACGACTTGGAAAAGCATATTCTCCGGAAAGAAAAACCTATATATATATATATATATATATATATATATGCATTGGCCTAGCCTAAAGCTATAATTAAAAGCATGTAAAATTATTTATGTATATTTATGTAAGTATATTTATAAACTCATTTTCTTTGCTGTTATTATGTGAAAATAATCACTGGTACCAGGCTGGCCAAAAGGTGGTAAAAATGAAATTGCAGCAAAGAAGAGGCAATAATTGAACACAGAAGGCATACCCAGAAGCACTTTATGCGCTGAAATTTTGGACTCTTGTAATTAAATGGTTTTGCAGATTCCATTGGTGTGAAAACTGACAATAGAGGGTGGAAAAAAATTTGCCAGCATTATTGCAGACCATCATTTTAATATCATGAGACAAAACGATTCAATTGAGTTGTCAACTGGGGTCATTGGAAAGCGATGTTTTTTGTTTTGTGCAAAACGTGACTCCCTTCGCCTCTCTTCAATTATTTATAAAACTTCTGCAGACAATAATACCTACGATGTGGTGAGCCTTTGTAGACCCCCACATGTCAATGGCAAAACCAACACTGTGTTACACAAAAAACATTCAACAAATTGAAAGATGCTGAGAGTTCAGATGTTCCCACCGAACAAACTTACAATCAATTGAGCTACCACCCCAGCATTGCCCTCTTAGCAACGAGACAAACTAAACACCTTTTTTCCTTTTTTTTTTTTTTTTTTTGTAAGAGTGGAGACAAGACTAAACTTAAATGAGACAAGCTTCACACCGAAACGTCTAATCATGATATTTAGCATTTTGCTATATAGGAATCTCACAAAGGATCCCATTAATTTTTCTTAAAAAATAAATTTAGGAGGTCCGAGTTAGAGACCCACCACCTCGTGCAAGTGTCTCGTATATCACCCGCAAACGGTTTTCCGTTAGGCAATTCCATATGGTAAGAACATTACTTACACAATCAGACCACCTCGCTGATTAGATAAGCAAAGCAGAGACGGCAATAATTGCACATGGGAGTAAAAAGTATTTTATTATATGCATCACATCAACATTTCATCTTTACATCGAATATACTCGAAACTTGTAATCTCACGACAGTAAATTGAAATTTTTTTTTTAAAAAAACAGAAAATAATGGTAACCACCTGAATTTTCTGCTATCAATCTGTTACCCCGGTGAGACTTAACGGCAAATGGTGTTCCATTTCTTGTACGGAAGTGAAAAAAGCTTGAGATTTCTACTGCAGAGAGAGCAGTAAAAGACAATAGAGATGGGGGACAAGGCAAAAGCATGAATAACAGGTGCTTGGCTCTACTTAACTTTCTTCACCGATCAGTACAATTGGAGATATGATACCATAGCAATGAATACAGGAGAAACATGTACTTACCGTATGAACAGTTATATAACATCAGCAGACCATTAATATTAAATTAGCCCCATGCCATGGAACAAGCATAATTCACAATCAATTTACCATCAAAGCCAAAATTCTGCAAAGAACATGTAAAAATGGATCAGCCACCCAAATGATGTAAGCATGTAGCAGAAAATTCAGAACTCAATTAAGTCAGATGGGAGAATCTTAACGAAGAGAAACTTGGCTTAAAAACCATGTTTCTGGACAAGCAAACGAATGTATCTATGGAAACAACAGCGATCCTGTTTCTGATTTTCTTGTTTGGAAAAACAAATGAAACATTTATTAAAAACCATGCCGAACCTTTCTCCTAAAATATAACATTAATGCCATGTAATTTGTTAATAACCATATTCAAAACTGGCAAAATATCTCTAGAAATTGAGTCTTACTAAGGATGTGCTATGGGTACAAAGTGCATGGTCATTTTCTTCATCGGCAGAGAAAAAATTACCAACAACAGCCAACTGTCAATCACAAATATACTCAAGACAATTTAATTCTACAGCTGGAAAAACATATGAACTTTTTCTTTCCTTAAATACACACTCAAGTACTAGGGCTGTATAAATGATGGAACACCATCAACACCAACAAATCTATAAACCCAAACTAATGATTTATATGGTTGCATTGTACAAGATTCTCTTATTTCATTTATATGCAATGTAAACACAAACTGAAAACATGCATACTTTCTTCATGACATTTGCCAAAAGAGAAGCATTATATTTGCATCATGGCTTCAGAATTCCCTTACCTAACAGCAAAAAGAAAGAAAGGCATATCCTTTTGAATAATTAGGAAAGCCATTGCTTGGTCTTTAAATGCAAATTTTACCACACAAACAAAAGATGACCAATTTCATTTTCACTACTTCATTAATGCATATGGGTGCAATCATTACCAAATAAACACAAAAAAATAATTAAATAATAAATTCAACAAATTCTTCGGGCATATAGCTAGATAACCAATATCTATCACCCAATGATAAGATAGGTTGTAACAAACTTACGTTGTACAGATCAATCACTAATTCATCAGGATTTGGTGAAAATGCACTGTTGACATACACAAACTACCCAAAAAAAAAAAAAGGGATCTTAGTACTTTGAATCTCAGATGAAAATATATTTGGCAAAACATCAAAATAGCATACCAATGTTTCCCGCCCAAGATGCCGGCATAGGAATTCAATCACTTTTGCAAACTTATCAGATCCAGATATCTGCCCAAATTGTGGAGCATATAAATATTAACATACAGCAATTATTTGAAGACCAAGAACCTCTTTTCCTTAATGAAAAAAACAAGGTTTCTTGACAAAGAAAAAAACGTTCAAGCCAGACAAAATCATTTAAAACGAGGAGATGTTGAACTTTTAAGTACAATATTTTTGATAAAGTACCTTCAGAAATGGCTTATATATTAATTACCTTCAATCATGTTTCATTCATTAGGATTCAATTTTTCAGTTAAGTCCTAAACCTTATCTCAGCGTCACGGTTAAATATCTTCAGAAACAGAAAAAGGCCGCTAATTCTCGATGGTATAAAGTTAGCAAAAGAAACCGATATTTTCCATGTAACAAACTGAAACCAACAATTATTTTATATTTCACTAGCAAAGCCGAAAAAAGTTACAGTGTAATAACATGTATTAGCACTTAGCTCCTGCAGAATCTCCTTCCAATTATACTTATCATCAAGTTTACTGTCAATAAATTCAATCCACAACTCCCTAATATTTTACAAACCTCATTTTACTAAAGACATATTGTCAATAGTTAACAAACAACTCCAATGGCAATCCTAGAGCTTTACAACAGCAATAACAACAATAAAAATCGAAATTCTTCCAGGCATTCAGAATTTAATCTTTGCCCAAAAGCCTACAAATAAAACTCACACAAATGCAAAACCCAAAAAGGATCAAAATCTTGATATTCTCATACAAATACATACATTATATCAAAATCATATATTAAAAGAAAAAGAGAGAGAAAAATAAAAGGAGACTATGATTTTACTCTTATTTGAAGAACCCATATGCAAAAACTCATCATATACAAAACCCTTAAGGATTTTCAACTATAATCTATTAAAAAGTTGACAATTTTACGAAAACAGAAACTAACATAGCGATCAAAGAGGCACCTTGAACTTGGCTTGCTTGAGTATAGGAGCACCACCAGTGGCTCTAAAATGAACGACAACTGCATCAAAGAACAACACCCAATAGAAAAGTTAATTAAAGAAAGTTCAAAAACCCGAATAGTGCACGAAATTAAACTTTTTCTTAATTAAAGAGATAATTAAGAAAAAAAACTGCAATCATCGGTGATAAAACACTCGCCTTTTCGAGTAGAACTCGGTGACTCAGTCGCCGCCATCTCTGTTAGTCGGATCAAACAGCCACCGATGAGTCGTCGACTCGTACTCAATCCTTTTATTTATTTCACTGTAAGATAAGTTTTGAAAGAGAGCACAAACCGCAAAGCCACAAACAACATTTGGATCCTTATAAGTTTTTATTTTTTTGTAAATAAAAAATTTGGTCACGATGCTTTGTCACGTGGTAGAGAGTGGGTCTTACGGTGGAACTCATTGATTTTTTTAATATTAAATTTAATAGTTTCTATTCCAACAGCTACCGCTAGTCCCGTAATAGAATACATTGCTCTATCACATCACAAGACAAAATATCATTTAATTATCTCACATAAGTTCTTCTCGTTACATAAGAGGTTCGCCTAAATGATTAGCCTGTACATTTTGCTCTCATAAAAATACAGAAATGAATTTTTATGAGCAACAACTCCACTTTGGATATTTCACGCGTATTTTAGTACAAACATGGTCAAAACAAACCCAAAAGTTCGGTCGTGCCGCAATAGAAAAAATCTAGTAACTTCACCTTAATTGAGTGTTAAAATCACTCGAACATTAAAGCTGTGGTACAATAAAATTAACTAGGCCATGTAAAATTTTATCGGATGGATATATAAATTTTGCCAGTCTGTAAGGGTACTTTGGTCATTTCAAAAGAATTAGGAACCTATATATGTTATTTACAAAAAAAATGGGGGGAGATTACGATATTGACAGCATAGATTCACAACCCATGTCCCTCCTGATCTATTATTGACTTAATTATGAGCCATTGCGGTCCATTGTAAGGGGACAAGCTGCAGGGGAAATGAAGACAAAGAAATATTCAAATCTTTACAATTTACATGTGACGTTTCCATAACTTCCATCAACCTCATTTTTGACATAGCTAGTCGATCCTCTCAGTCTACACAAATCGATCCATCATTATTGATTTAGTTCATATGTGAAGTACTCATAACACACAGAGAGAGAGAGAGAGAGAGTAATTAATTAGAATTTGATGAATTAATTACTCCTTAAACCAGCTCGAATTCGGACCTGATTAACTCATCCATTGATACAAATTCCGAATCTTTCACCTTATCATCAGAATTTTGAGATGAATAATAGCCTTTGTCGTTGCCACAGATGTTACTAGTGCTGATAATATCACCTCCAATATTATTAGTATCATCCAAATTCAGTAGCTGTGACAAATCTGTACTAAGTAAAGACAAAAAATGCTCATCCATCTCAAAATCAATCAATAAATCAGACGGATCATTCTCCTCCACATTGAATTCTGGCGATACCGTTCCTCCTCCCTTCATCACATTTTGATCATTGTCATCATCAACGGGGCCATTACCCATTGATGGCGCAGGCCCCACAATTACTTGATCTTGACCGTAACAAGTTTCTTGTTCCGGGCTACTAAAGAACAACACTTTGGTGCACTTTGAGGCCCTTGTCCGAATTGGGTAAGAATCTGTATTGGCTATGAACTTTTTGGATCCGAATTTCGGCTTTTCTTGGCATTGATTTAATGTTTTTCGAGTACAAGGAGTTGATGAAGAAGGGCTTTGGTGATGGTCCTGCAATTTTTTTCTAATGCTGGTGTTCCAATAATTCTTGATTTCATTGTCTGTTCGCCCTGGCAGCCGGCCGGCAATTAGAGACCACCTGCAGACACAATGAATATACATTTGTAATTGCATGCATCACAGCAAGAGAAAAAAATTAATATTTTAACACAAGGAAATTAAAGAGAGAAGAAGAAGAAGAAGAAGAAAAAGAAAAAACCTGTTTCCCAGGAGATTGTGAAGCCTGATGATGAGTTCTTCCTCATCATGGCTAATGTTTCCTCTCTTGATATCGGGCCTCAAATAATTTAGCCACCTTAGCCTGCAACTCTTCCCACATCTTTTAAGACCTGCAGATATGTAATTCATTTGAAATCAAACCAAAAATTACAAGTTCTCAAAACCCGAAATAATAATTAAACCAAAAATTTCTTCACTTTAATTTACATATATATCTTAATTACCAGCTCTTTTTGGTAGGTATCTCCATTTTCCTTCCCCATATATGGTAATATAATCTGTGAGTATCTTGTCTTCTGCTGCTGTCCATGCCCCTCTATTCAAACCTTCTTCCTTTGAGCAACAAGGTTTCCTTCCCATTGTAATATCAATCCTTAAAAAGAAACTCAATTCTCTCACTTTCTCTCCTTTTCTTTCGGTCTTGTTCACTGATATTTTTGTTTGAGCTCCCTAGTGTTTCTGTTAGGGAAGCTAATATGAAGAGGGCAGCACAACGCTTCTCATGGCATGTTGATCATCTATGCATGTGTGCGCGTATTTATATACCCACACAGACATTGATTTTTTGTGCTCAATGTAATTAGTCCAAAATCAATCAAAAAAGAAAAAAAAAACAATCATTGTACGGACTGTGATGGTAACACATTGAAATTTATAATTTGTTATCGTCTTGCATATCTTTTTCAAAAAATATAGACGTCGGCAATACTAAATTACACTTAATAATTTTTTCATTTTTTTAATAAATAATTTAAAGCCTGAGAAAGGAATTTTTAGTTGTGAAACATGGGAAAAAGAAAGAACCCACATATTATTTGTGGTTAAATAAATATTTATATAGTTACATTATTTGTATTATGTATGGCGGTCATTTGTCAATGATTGTGATGATTCCATGGACCATTCACCACCAGCACCATAGATAAAGACACTCACCTGCCCTTCAATTACATGCCTTTGCTGCTGCTTAATTAATTAATTTGCTCTCCAAAGCTAACGTTCTTACGTACTGAGCTCTTGAAAGTTTGTTGAAGACATATAATTAATTTGAAATCAAACCAAAAATTACAAGTTCTCAAAACCCTAATTAGTAATTAAACCAAAAATTTCTTCACTTTAATTTACACACACATATATATATATATATATATCTTAAGTACCAGCTCTTTTTGGTAGGTATCTCCATTTTCCTTCGCCATATATGGTAGTATAATTTGTAAGTATCTTGTCTTCTGCTGCTGTCCATGCCCCTCTATTCAAACTTTCTTCCTTTAAGCAACAAGGTTTCCTTCCCATTGAAATATCAATCCTTAAAAAGAAACTCAATCTCTCACTTTCTCGATCTCCTTTTCTTTCGGTCTTAAGCTAATATGAAGAGGGCAACACAACACTTCTCATGGCACGTTAGTCATCTATGCATGTGTAATTGATTTTTCATGTGCAATGTAATTAGTCAAAAAATGTCCACACATAAAAAAAAAAAAAATCATTGTAGTGTGAGTCATGGTAGTACATTGAAATTTATAATTTGTTGTTGTCTTCCATGTCTTTTTTAAAAAATACAAACGTCGGGAAAACTACATTACATTTAATAATTAATTTATTTATTTTGTTGTCATTATATAATTTAAAGTCTAAGAAAAGAATTCTTAGTTGTGAAATATGGGAAAAAGAAAGAACCCATATATTACTTATTATAATGATTAAATAAATATGTATAGTTACATTATTTGCAATTATATGGTGTTTATTTGTCAATGATTCACAACCGAGTCACCGACGCCCATATATAAAGACATATTCACCTGCCCTTAAATTACATGCCTTGTCTCCGCTTAATTAATTAATTTGATCTCCCGAAGCTAACTTTCTTGCCCAGCTCTTGAAAGTTTGTTGAAGTTACATAATAAGGACTCTAAATGTATGAGAGAGTTTCCCAGAATTATTGGCGTCCAAATATATACGTACACACGGTAGCTTGCATGCATGTATATAATTGATTGGCATTTTTTGGTCAAAGTTGACACATTTTTACGACATCATCATATATATGGCGCTTCTGTACTTTTGAGACAGTACTGCTCTTGTCTTCAGCTGTGAGGCTGCACCAATTCTCTCTACATGTATGTATGTATATCAGGCTGCCTATGACGCCAGTAACTTTTAATTTATGTCATCATGTCATTAAATTTCAGAAAAAGTTCCAACTTACAGTCAAACGAGCTAGCTAAACAAACAACTCTGCACTTGATAAATCAGAGAAGTTAAACTAAACCTCCATTATTTTATTTTATTTTATTTTATTTTTGGCTAGGGTTTGGATGCAGTAGATATCCTAATTAATCCTAGATATGACAAGTTGACAATAATATTTTGTATTTTCAATTGGGTCGTTAATTTTGTTTCGTGCAACGCAAGCGAACAAGTAATTCTCGCACAATAGTCTAATTATGAAACATGCATAGGGTTGCCTTTTTGTTTCACATTAATTACAATATTGCTGCATGACAACTTGAGGTGAGGAGGCCTACGTTTTCAAAGTGTCAACGTTATGAAAGTTGAGGCTTGACCCTTGAGCAAACTCGTACAGTTCCCACGTATGTGACTGCTACTTTATTTGAAAAGAAAAAGGGTTGTATACTTCGTATTGTAAGAAAATCAAACGAGTCTATCATTAACGACCGTCGCCATGAGCTTGGAGCAACTGTTGGGGCCTGTCAAAACGTTAATGCTCTTCACAGTAATGCGGCGGCTTCTACCATTCAACCACAAAAAGACAGTCAGTCAAGTTTTTATTTTTTTTCAATTTGGTTTAAATAATAACGAACGACGGGATTCTTGCATCGAGCATGTATGCGATATGCATGTGCACGTTGAAATTCAACGGTCCCAGATCCCCTTTCCTTTTTTTGTTTCTTTTTGGAATGGCTGCACATGGTCGGCTCCACCTTGTGCAGTCACTGGTACGCTCCCCCGAGCCCAGGCTGTGGACGCCTGTGTGTGTGTCTATATATACACACACGTGAACATTTTAAAAATAGTGGTAAGTTATAAGGAAAAAAAAAAGATTCCATTACCCTGCCTAATAAAATATATTATATTAGAATTTATGTTTTATTATTTGTTAGTTTATTTTTGATTTTATTATGATCATGAATCTTTGATTAGAACATATATCTGTTTCAATCCAAAATTTTAAAGTACGGGAAAGTTTACGAAAACGCATAAATCGTGTGATTTTAATGTTTTAATGTTTTAATTTTTAAGCCTAATAAACCTCACAGTTTATGAATTTTCCTGAACTTTCCTGCACTTTAAAATTCTGGATCAAATCGGGACTATTTTATATATACAACACAAGAGTCATTCTTTAGTTAGGTCATCCTTATTTTGTTAAAGTAAGGATGTTCACTAAAATCTAAAAAAATACAGATTTTAATATGTTGAAAGCTATATTTTTTTATCTATTAGTGACATCCTTATGTTATTAATAAAATGAGAATGTCCTTACTAGATAATTATTATATATAACAATTGATAGTCTTTTTTATGGAAAATTAATCTTATAAAAAGAAAAAACATGGACTCTGTTATTTACAAAACCTATCCACTTATTAGCTAATTATGACATTCTTTTTTTTTTCATTTTTTTTACAATGTCAGGAATTTATTGGAACCAATTAAGATTATTTCTATTGTGGCACACACAACTTAGGCTAATTTAAGTCATTTTTATTGTGGTGCAACCCAAATTTTTTTTTCTTGTATTAAGATATATTAACTCCACAATTATAAGAGAATGAAATAAAAATCCCTACAATTACAGGACTCAGAAGCCATCCTTTCAACAACTTGGCTAGCAATTTTGCACCGCATCAAATTTCCAGTAACTAACCACTCATGTATGGTTAAATCCATGAACGCATAATCTTTTAATATAAAATATATATTAGTTCTAGCCCATTATCCCTCTAATATTTGGAGAGACATATTCCTCAATCACACACATACACATAAAGCTTCTCAGATCTAAATGCCTAAAAATGGATTCCATGTATATTTGCTATTACGACATATGGTATTACAGTATTTTTGTTCAATTAAGTATAATAATATATAGTGTAATAGTAAATTTGCACACGCGCACACACGTATGCACACACCCACACGCGCGCATATATATACCCCACTCCACCCCACACACACACACATATGTAATTTCTGATTTCATGTTAGATATTACATCTAATTTCATGTTAAATATTAGCTCTAATTTATGTTTTTTTTTTTAATTTCTGTTTCACGTTAGCTACGACTTAGTTTAAATATTAGGCTTTTAAAAATAGTTCCAAAGTGTCGATTTAGTTTTAAAATTCACATCTTATTATTATAAGTATTTACTAAAGTCAATAATAAGGATTAATAAATATATTTATGCTATAAAAACTATTAGCCAGGAACACAAAATAAAGAAGCAACACAAGATAAAGAGCAAAATGGGAGAGCAATATATTATAGAATGATTTTATTCTTTTCAAATGTGTATAAAATAAATAGATGAGCTCTTTTTTTATAGTTACATAATCACTACATGAAATTAATAAAAACATTACGGACCATAATTCCTTGTGAGATAGTGAGAGTTATAGAGAAGCCAAGGGTTGCTAATGGGAGATAGTGAGGAGATTAAGAGATGAATGTTATGAACATTCACATTTACTTTAATAAATTCATAACAATTTAATAAATCTTTATTAATCCAGGATAATATATCTCATTTTGGAAAAATGCTAACCATCGACATTTTGAGCGGACATCTATTGTCAGCTCACATCTCTTATTTACTTATCGCATTTTGAGAATTTTTAAATGAACTTTATTTAATTACCAATAGGCAATTGAGTGATTTTTTAGAATAATATGTATTATTTATAAGAATTTGATATATTATTTTTATAATTATATTTTTGTTTACTTTACTCATTTCAATTTTATTTGTGTAGATTCAAATAATTTAATTTGTGTAAACTTTTTTTTTGGGGGGGGTGGGGGGTGAATTTACAATTTTTATAGCTGGGTGAGGAAATGGAAAACAAACTAATTAATTAAAGAAATAGGAAAGTGACCAATCATGACAGGTCTTATTTGAAAAGGCACAAGAACCAATAATCCTAATTGGTGGAACCTATTTTCATGTAGAACATTGATGTTTGATTAATTTGCATAACTTATTTTAGTTTGGCTTCTGATTCCAAGGGGTAACTTAAATGTAGAATTGAAAAAAAAAATCAACTGAAAAACATAAATTTATTTTGGAGTGGGAAATTGAATGCATGTACAAAGAGACTGTAATCAGGCTGCTCTTATAATAATAGTTTACTTGGTACATTAACTTGCATAGAAATTGATTGGTGTGAAATGAATGTGATTAATATCAGTGAAGTACGTCAAATTTGCCTGCAAATGATGTCCACCACAGCAGATTACCTTCCCCATTTAAGTTAAAAAAATGTTAAATTGGCAAAAGTTTTGGAAAATTAGAGATTTGTTCAATTATAGGAACTCTAAATCGAAACAGTTCAAACGTTCAAGCATAACAAATATATAATAATAGTTCACAAAAAGGTATATATAATATAACCAAGATTTGCTGCAATCTTATGAAAGAAAGGAGGTAAAATGAAATTCCTCATTAACCAAAGAAAAATGTGTAATAATTACAGTATATAACAAGCATGATACATTGAGTACTAGCAATTCCCAAAAATTATTAAGACCAACAGAACTGCACACACGAATTTTTCAAAGGAATATCAACACCTATTAGAACAAGCAATATATTGTCAAATAAAATATTACAAAATCTGGGTTTTGGGCATGTTACTCAAAAACCTGCACTACAAATTTGTCGATTAATATAAAAAAAATATGCAAGTCCGAAAAATGAAAAAGAAAGTAATGTGTGTAAAGAATATATGAAAATACAATACCCACCCACACCAAGCTTCATTTATGCTATTACACTGAAATAATCTTGATGAAGATAGAAACTTACCTTATGAGCCTATATTAAAATATATATATTAATACTTATAATCACCAAAGCAAATAAACAAATAAATCAACAACGGAAATTTTTTTCTAAAAAAATATGATGATTGACTTCCGGGAACTAGTTCACCACTTGTAATACTTGTTCAGTAATTACAGCCTGCTCTTTCTGCAGTCCAGTTATAGTTTTCAGTCTTCACATATTCAATCTGCAAGACAAAAAACAAATTGTAAAACCGAAAAAGCATAAAATAAATTGTAATACAAAGTTCTTAAGCCTTCAAATCAGCAAGCAAGAACAAATACCATTTACACACCTCTCTCCTGTAACACTACGGTTCACAATGTAAAAATCATTTATAACCAAAAAAAAGGCGGCAAGTTCATTTCTCGCAAGCTCAGAATACTTACAATTACTTCTACACAGTCGTAACCACTCAGCATGAAGACCAGATTACAACCGGGTACCCCTATCCGTCAATAACGTGTTAGTTGGTGCAGCATTTGAGACCCAGATGGCATAAGTAGCTGCTCAGAACTTGCTGAAGATTTCATATGAGTGTTAACACCACCTGGGTTTCCAAGTCCCTGTCTTATCATCTCTCTAGGGTCATTTGTGTTGGTTTCCGACTGAGAGGGTTCCATCAATGCACGTATCTGACATAATCCGTATAAAATGAATGTTTTCAGTGCCCCATTTGGTGAGGATATACATTAAAATGAATCAACAGTTCATTCAACTCACCATTTCAAGACGCTTACTGTGGAGGTCACTTGATAACTGCACCATTTGGAAAACATTACATGAAAATTCATCAACTAGAATGTACTTTCATTTAAAAATAAGCAAGAACTTTCATCTCATGGAACCATCTCCATTCCAAATCAAATTAACTAGGCGGGAGAGAGAGATTATGAAACATCATACTGCAATCTACGGTCTTGAAATAAAAAATAAACTACTTACAGACTTCCTTTGGTGGTTCTGCTCTTCACTTGAAAATCCTGGAACTGTCAAATGCCAGTTTTTCTCTGCACACAAACTCTATGTATCAGATTCATTAAGGTCCTGAGGTTGCTTAATAACAAAATAAGAAAAGTGAGTAAATATACACTACTCCGAAGAATTATCTACTGTTCAAAGTTTCTGAAGCAATATATATATACTCGGGTGTTGGCATCAGGTTCAACAAGTTAGCACTTTAAAATCACCAGGTGTTGGCATCAGGTTCAACAAGTTACCACTTTAAAATCACACACATGAGAATGAATCAGAGGGAGTAAGTTCATATAACCAGACAAGCTTATAAGGTTCTCTCCACCCTGATGTTACTTCTAAAACATTCCACATCACAATTAATACTTAAAAGACATATTAGACCCTGAACATTTATGAAAGAAAATGTACAAGTTCTTACAAATTAGCACTTTCAAAATCACAAGTATGAATGAATATACCAGATAAAGATAATTACACTTGCTGGCTGAATGAAAGTCTAACCAAACAAACAGATTATTTATGAAAGCATGTTATTTCTAACCTCTTCCATTCACTGCATTTTTTATACCATAAATAATCTGATATTCCTAAATTTCAATCAAATCTTTAACCGGTAAAACCAGCGATCAAACATAGGCGACACCTAACAATATGCTTAAGTTAAACACGATAAAACTTCTGTAAAACATGATCCAGAAAAGCACAAACCCAAGTGTAGTAATATATCCTTGGACTCCAATGTTGATGATTTTCGATGCTTTGCCAAATTACAGGCAAAGGAAGTCACCTGCAAAAAGCAAATATAGATAAATATCTTCCAGAAAGACCATCCAAAATTCTGCTTGTCATAATTAGTATAACATTTTCAAAGAAGCATCATCTATAGATATGAGTATGAGATATAGCGTACATAGGGTAAAAAATCATGGCAACATGTTAACTAGATGACATTGCAGTAGTACCATGATCTGATGAACCAAACAGGTTCCCAGCGAGGAAATCTAACTTAAAACTCCAAGTAATCTTCTATCATTATAGGTCCCCATTATAAATAAGTTATTCATGAAAAACAACATATGATCTCTTTCAAAGGAAAAAAGAAAAGTTCCTTATGAATAACTCTTTCAAAAATTCTATTGGTAAAGCATTGTTAAAGCAGTAGAAGCCAGAAAGAAGGGTTAAACAGTTGGCTAGCTTAGGAGTGCTCACAGAGTCAATGAAGTCATCAGCAATTTCCAAAAGAAGATCTTCAACTTCTGGATCCACCTTTCCCTGGGAGTCCACCTGAGTGGTAAAAAATTGATCACCATGACTAATAAGATAACTATAAACAAAAGAACTGAAAACTCAGTGAAATGCAGCAAAAACCTGGGAAACTAGATCCTGTATCTTTCTCTTCCCAAGGAGTTGATTAGTTGCTTCTGTTCCTTGACTTGAACTTCCCCCAGGTGTAGTTGTACCAGAGGCAGTTGCATCTGGTTGTGATCCTGTCAAACTAAGAGATTTCTGGCCTGTGGGGCCTGAAATCCTTGGAGACTGCTGCTGCTGCTGCTGTTGTTGATGCAAGCTCGGTTGCTGTTGCTGCTGCTGCTGTTGTGGCTGTTGTAGCTGCTGCTGCTGCTGCTGTGGCTGCGGTTGTGGCTGTGGCTGATGCAGCTGTGCATGACCCATTTGTGGCTGCTGCTGCACCAGCTGGGACAAATGCTGTTGATTCAAGCCCATAGAGCTCTGGTGTAATTGAGGAGAAGAAGCAAGTTGCTGCTGTAAGAGGACCGGAGGTTGCCTCTGATGTTGTTGGAGACGTAATGAAGGAGAGCCAGGAGCAGACATTGCAGGCATTTGCTTCAACCACTGCTGTTGTGACAAAGAATTTTGCATCATGCCTGGCTGTCCGTTCTGAGCCAGCCCAGATAACTGAGGGTTCATAAATGCCAGAGATGACGATGTCCTAGATAAGTTTTGGATCTGCAGATTTTAAAATAGCTTGGATGTCAAGCTCATGTTTGAAAATTAAAATAAGAGAAAGCACATTCAAAATCACATAAAATCATTGCGAAAGATTTCACTCCCTTGAAAACATCTTCAAAGTAGGTTGGATTCAACAGGCCCATTCAATTGTCTGAATTATTAGGGCAGAATAATGAAAACCAGATGTTACAATTTCAGCACATTATAATTATTTCTTTATATGAAAAAAGACCAATCAATTTCTGTCCCCAGCAAGATCAATATCTCTAACAAGCAGAGAAATGTAGAGAAATGTTCTAGTCTCTGAAACAAAGGCATTTTCTAAAAGCAACACATAAGCAAAAGCTAAAGGCTATTAAAAACACACTACTGGAAAAACAAAGAAAGGAAGAAGACAGAAGGGAAATCAAGATTTCTTCACTTCTCGCATTGGTCGTGGTGAGTTCTAGTGATTCTGTAATGATCCATCCATCAGGAAGAGTAATACAATAAAAAGTTTCATCAAATCCACAGATGGAAAACAGAGCAAATCAGCATTAGAAGGAAAAATACACCTGAGGAGAGGTGAGGGGATTCTGTTGTGACAATTGTTGCCTTATCTGCCCCTGGTTCATTCGCTGTTGAGCATAAAGGGCGCCGTTGGCCCTCAAGTGTGAGCTTAAATTGAGTATCCCCATTGCTTGCATCCCCTGCAAAGACTGTCCAGGAGAATTGCCAGGATGGAATTGGGATCCTGGGACAACCCCGGCTTTCTGCCGTGGCTGTAACCAAAACATCAATTGTTTCAGAAAGGAAACTGTCATAAGGGGTCTATAATTAAGCAGCAAATCATCTATCAAGAGGTATTTTAAGCAAGTTTTTAAGTATTCTTGCAGATTTTACTCAGTAAAACAAATACAAATGTTACTTTTAAAGGAGAGCATGCACTTCATGGTTACACAAGGTACAGAAGAAGCACTTGTGTAATTCACCATTTTTTCTTTTCCTAATCAAATTCGTGGCAAAGATCCAACAATTATCGTAAATTAATTCAAAATATCACATTCTAAGCAACATGACTACAACATATGATTGAATATTTCTAGAATGTGAATAATTCAAGCTTCGACAAATAACTTCACCTAATCATTGAAAGAAACCTGTTCAGAAAGTGCACCACTGAGCAAAATAAACCACATTCTACATTACTCCATCACTTCTAAAGAAGGAAAACCCCAATCTCAGTTTTCAAAGCACCGTAACTACTACAAAAACACAGACCACAGTGGCGCGCCCACATTACATTCATTATTATCGTTCAAATCCAGAAAAAATTAGCTCCTCTTTCTTTTTCATGTAGTCCATCATTAAGCTAAAACTACTCCAACATCTATCACACTTAAAACATCAAACCGACTCAAATTCTGCTTTCTTTCAAACACTAACACCAATCAATATATCAAAGGGCACAACAAATAATCATCTCTGAACCAATACACACAAAGTGACATAACTATACCAAAATCAACAAAAGGTAAATTAAGGGTATTCTGCAACTGCTATTTTCTTTTGGCTTAATTTTAAAAGCAGAACAGCCAAAGCACCCATTTTAGTATACTTGCAGCAACTGTTCCCATTCTATAGCAGTTCAATCCCAAATATACCCTAAATTCGGCATCATAAACACAAATTACAATGACAAATCACAAAATCGACAAAAGAACAAAAATGGGGAAAAAAAAATACCGAAGCCATCAAGGGAGACTGTAAATTGAACTGTGCAGCAGCCGCAGAAGCTTGTCCGGGCAGAATTCCGGCCAGGTGACCAGTCTGCCCAATAAGCCCAGACCGGGACAAACTAGGACTACCCAGTTGCTGATTGCTACTCTGTTGCTGATTCTGCTGCCCGAAATTAACCTGCCCGTATATCGCCTGCTGCCTCAAAACGTTACCGTATTGAGAATTCTGCTGCTGCTGGATTTGGTTAAGGCGCGAAATTGAGGGAGATCGTTGTAAAGTATGCGGAATTTGATAGTTTGACATAACATTAGCGTTAATGTTGTTTTGTTGCTGCTGTTGAACGAGTTGTGGGATTTGTTGTTGCTGCTGTTGTTGAGAATCGAGCGAAGAAGAAAACGACGTCGTTGCGGGCGTTTGAGTCGAAACTAATGCTGTTGTTGATGATGACGACGACGAAGAAGAAGAAGACGGGTCGGGCATCAGGTTTGGAGATTGAAGGGCTTTTGGCGGAGATGTTGTTGTTGTTAAATTATTTTCAGCCATGTTTTTTTTTTCCAATTATTTATTTATTTATTTAATTTTTTTCCCTGGCTTATTAGAAGTTCATGGAGGAACTTTTGATGGTGTGTTATTTTGCAGAGGAAAAGAGGGAGTTTTGGTTTTGCAGGAGACAAGTTGAAGAAAGAGGAGGGAGAGAGAAGATCTGGATTGCGCCGTACACGTTTCAATCTAAAGATGAGATTCCACGTGTCAAGCAAATAAAATACTAATATGTGAATTAGTAGTGTATTACCAGAAAAACCTGTAATCTAGGGCTGTTTGAATTTTTTTTCAGTCCAAATAGAATAAAATTGTAAATTCTGAGTAATTTCATTAAAATTATGAACTAACCAACCATTATTTTTGGTTATCATAACGACTCTGCCGTTGAAAAATCATTTAAATTCATAATCGAACGCAATTTAGGAACTCAAAAAATGATTAAAATTAAATTTAGTAATTTGCTATTCAATTCTACTAGTGGAGCTAATAACTAAACTTGAATGACATTAAAACTCAAAAAGCTTTCAATTTGATGTTTTGAGTTCATTTCCAAATATATGTAAAATTAGTGAGCGAATCGATGCACGGAGAACGTAGCGTGTATCACAGCGTCAGTCCCATGTTAGAAGCTCTTCGTAAGACGGAGATTTCCACATGACAAAAAGTATCTAGTCTTCAGATTTTTTATTTTATTTTTTTCTTTTTTTCTCGTCTTTTTCTCGCATCAGGCTATGCGCAAACATAAGAAGTGTCCTGTAAGGGATCTCCTAGTTTACCAGTCAAGGTTAGAAGATCTTCAGCTTGGAGCTTTGCTGACAATGTTACTGAAAGTCTACGGGGTGGTGCCACGTGGTTTGGCAAAATATTTGCCTCTACATTTTTAACCATATGACAAACAGGCTAACGCTGTACATAAATAACCAACAGGTGTGTCTCCATACCATTATACATTATTTCGGATGGATAAATCTGCTTATCCAGATCTGTTCTTGCAACTTCTGACAGCGATATTTATAGAAGCTTCTGTAAATTACAAACAAGCTGAAACTCATCTACAATATAAATGTACTCATGGGATTCGCAAAGAAATGTTCTCGGTATACCATCTTCGAATTTCTGAAGCTGCTCCCAAATAAGGTATGAAGAATGGCAGGAGGTCCACTGTGTATGGTTTGATGCATCTTCCTCACAATAAGGTGTCCGTCCAAAATCATCAGTTCCAACAATTTTTTGCAGCTCTACATAGATTATTGAAATAGGCATTAACAGGAATTCATGTACATAAGATATACTTGAACTTCAGCCTCAAATTCTATAAAAATAGAGCAGCATACCTGGGGGTTTATTATATCTGTCTGGTGAATAATCTCATCCTTAAGAAAAAAAAAAAATTAGTAGAAGAGGAATGTTAGAGATATATTACGATCTTGCCATGGAACAGAGAAAATAGTCAAACACAAGCGTCCAAACTTCTTTCCAACACAAAAATATGAGGAATACAGCAGAATGGTGCCAAGGCTCTTGATTAAGAAAGAAGCGTAAACTGATGTCCCAAAAAATATAATCTATTCAAACCTCTTTATCAAAGGAACACACTCAATCGACCAAACAGTCATGACTGAATAAGAGGCAAAACAAATGGTACGTCCAGTAGTTGCTACAGTTTCCACTTGCAGCTAACAATAACAAGTATGCAAATCAGCCAATACGATGCAAATTTCCGAAGTAAAATAGAAGATACTGATGGAAAAAGGAAATTGCAACACAGCTATGACTGTATGTTACTTTGAAATCAGAAACTCTACATCTGTTAAAAACTTCCGCATCTTGTTGATAGGTGTAATCAATACAAAAGGCCATGTTTAATGAACTAATTATGAGAACTAACATCAAAAGCAAATGAGGAAAAGCATGTACCTCTAATATTCCAGGATTTTGCATAACAGTGCCAAAAACACGACGAAGAAGTCCATTGTAGACAGAACTGTTGAAAGTTCCATCTCCATTTATCCATGGCAATATTGGTTTACATACTTCAGCTGAAGAGTGTTTGTAGCTTTCACCCTCATCATTCCTTTTAGGAAAAGCAACATCTTGCATACAGACTTCATGCAAATCGGCAGTTTGAGTTTCATCCAAAGGCTCACTAACATCTTCAGGGAGATTAAGAATAGTAACTTTGTGCACATCATCAACATTCATTTTTCTATTCCCAACTAAATTAGCTCCATCGATATCATGGTTCTCTGGCTGGACCAGATGGCTATTGTAGGTTCTACTTAAAAGCTTTGTCAGAGACTGTGAATTAGGATCTTGAGGGAAACCAGCCATGGAGGTCAGAAAGTATTTAGAACGGTACAAAGCATCAACGACACGAATAGAGTCATAAGCATTTACCTGTACAAAGAGAATTAGTAAATTACAAGCAATAATAAGAGGAGAATACAACCCCACATTTTTTCTCAAACACCAATGCTGACGCCCAGCGAACGGTATTCTGGAAAAATTATCCATTGGATTCACAATAACACCAACCTTCAATGCTCGTCCAAATGCTTGGAGCACATCAATGATGAATTCAGCGATCTTTTCTTCTGGAAAGAAAAAACCAGAAATAATCAACACAGTGGACCTTGTGTACAAATCTCATCTTCCAGAGATTGAAAGTACATGGCACGTAAATGAGCATGTCCATTGGGGGGGGGAAGAAATACAGTGCATGTACCTGGCAAATCTGATACATGGGAAACTTCCTTGATGCTCAACCCCTGGTCGCCGGCCTTCTGAATGGCAGAATAAACAGCCTTGAACACTTGAGGACAGAAGAAGCTAACTTGTTTTTGGTCATTGCTAGACAGATACTCAGCATAGGCTGTCATTGCATCCCAAGGTGATTCGCTAGAACTTCCGACTATGGGAACAACATGGCCAAAGTCGAGGATTTCCTTCATAGAGTCAGACTGACAAGAACTACCACCATTTTTCTCCAAAGTAGTGTTTAATTCAGCATTCCCATGTAGTTCACCACTGCAACTTTGCCAGTCTTTGAACATCTCTATAGCATTGGCCACTGAAATTGTTGCGCGACGTACAGATACCATAATACCTGGAAAACCCTTTTCCCGGCGAGAAACAAGTTCACCTTCCGTTAAGGATTTTAATTTCTTACACTTATCAGTGACATATAGCTCCTTCTCCTCATTTTTTCGTTTTAAGCATCTCAAATCTTCAGCCTCTCCAACACCTTCATCTGGCAAGCATGGAGAAATGTAAAGTTCACCGGAAGAAACTAAAGAAAGCAAATGGAAAATGTCCCCACATTGTAAATCTGCATTAAGATTGATGCCCCCTTCCTTAAGGTCTTTTTCCTTTTCATGAAGCCAACTAGAAAATTTAGCAGCTCTCTTTCCAGTGTTAATTGGGAAAGGGGATTTAGAAAGACTCTGCAAGAACAGTTGAGAAAGTACAAAAGGATTGCCATTTCCCCCAATCTGCCATAGAGTGAACAAAATTCTGTCTTAGAATAAATATCCATAAGGAAAAGAAACATAAAAGCAGTTAAATGGATTAGCCAAATAAAAAGACGCAAGAAGCATATAGGCAGTGCGAAAAACCGCATAAAGAGGCAATGCAATTTTGATCCCACCTATTTCCCTTCCCCCTGCCCCACAAGGGGAAAAAAGAAAAGTGAAAAAAAAAAACCGTCAGTTGTTGCTTATTGATCTGAAAATATAGTATTTAGTTTCTACTGTAAGTAAACAGTTGATGGAAACAAACGAGTCACTAAGCTTGGCCCACACCAATACTCAAATAAAAGACCCAAAGTGATGATAGTGTTGGGTCATAAAGAACAGCGTGACCCCTTTATACATCCTTAATGATTAATACCACAAGAATAACTGAAACCAGTATAACAATTGGACCAAAATCTACTATGTAACCTATTAAAAATATTCAATTTACCATAAATTTTCTGTCTCTGAGATAGCTAAAGGCTGCAAAAAGATCATGTTCTGAATAGCGCCTTAAAGTTTCCGCCAGCAAATTTTGCAGTTCTGGTGCTGTCGAGGTGCTCAAAAAGACAATCTTAAATAGTTCTATGGCAGTGGAAACTGCCAAAGATTCAAATACTTCTTTACTTGCATTTATTCTTTCATTCAAAAGCTTGATAATCTTTTGATGTCGATGATGATTTTTTGTTCTTCGAGCAGCATCTTTATGTTGTTCCATACCACGGTTCTGATCACTAAAAGTGGCTGGAGAAGCCAATCCAGATTCCTCAAGATTCTGCAAGAAAAATTTAAATGCTTTAGCATCAGCAGTGAGACTACTCGCTGGCATAATAAATTACTACCCAACGATAATTGGAAAGTAATCTTGGGCCAAAATCAAAAAGAAAATAGAGCATTTTGTAGATGCTAAAATTGTAAAGTAACGTGTGACAACATGCATTGTGTGCAATTCATTGGTAACAAAAGTGGTGGATGATAAGATCCTCCAGAATAAATTGAAGGAAACAAGGAGAGACAGAAGGTGAGGGATATTGAAAGGTGGTGGATGATAAGATCCTCCAGACCAAAATTGAAGGAAATGAGAAGAGATAGAGGCCGAGAGATATTGACTTTTCCAATGTAAAGTTGTGCAATCTCCCGACTCATTCCTAGCTTAATTAAATTTCTGAAAATAGAACTCCAAATGCAATTGAGATTCATAAAGAAAAATAAACTTTTTAGATGTTTTACATTTGAACACTCCTCAGTGATTGATTCTACGTTTTCTGATGCCTCCAATTTGGCCATTTGCTTCAACCGAAGGACTCCCTCAAGGGCACTCCCAATATCTTTGTCATCAAAATCATCCCATCGTTCCTCCCCAAAACCTGCATCTTCAGTATGCTCAACAAAGTTTGAACTACTCAACTTAAGGCCTTCCTTGAATGAGCTGCGCCTAAGCACCCCACTATCAATGTTGTCCATTGACATGTTCTGGGTTTTTTCCAGATGCTTTGCGTATCGTTCACTGAGCATATTACAGAGCTTCATGACAGCTTTTCTAAATTGTATAATTCTTTTTAGTGATGACATTCTTCTTGCACAAGCACCAGGAGATGCTGGAAGGTTAGGAAGAGAAGCCCAATCCACACGATGAAATTTTGCCCCAAGAGCTGCACGATGTCTTACGTATTGGATCACCAATTGCCTGAGAGGAGAATAATAAATTTTGTGAAACAAAAAGGGACTATAAAAAATTTCCACAAGTAAAAAAGAAAGGACTCATATTTTCCTTCCTAAAACAATGACATATGCATCCTAACATAGGCCAGATAGACAATCGGCAGACTGCAAGAACAGACTATTGTGCTCATGAATAAAATGCAGTAAAAGAATCCCGGAAGTCTCACAGAAGTAGTTTTGCCAAATCATTTTACATTATGTGACATTCTTGTAATTTCTCAACAGTGTCAATAAGTCATAGATAATTAGAGATAGAAAACATATTAATATACACGAAATGAGCCACCCGGATGGTTGCAATACCCCATGTTTTCTTAAGTGATTAGATATAGCGAAATACTTTAGGTGGATTTATGATTTAGAAATGATGCTTCTTTTCCTTTACCTATCAGCTTCATCTGTCCATGAGAATCTCTTTTGGCGTGATGCCCTCAGCTTTGAAAAGGCAAGTTCACTAAGTAAGGAATGGCACTCATCATCTTCTTCATTCAATCCAGTCTCTCCAACCATTTCTAGATGATCATCCTCCTTATGAAAGTCAAGTCCTCCTGAATAAACTGCTGAAGGATTTTGTTCTTCCACAAACTCGTTTGCAGCACCGGTCAACCCACCCAACTGTCTAGTTACAGCATCAACTCTTAAGTGCTTCACTGATCTTTCTTCTAAAGACTTCTTTCTTTTCTGGGATGATGAACATTTATTCTTCAGTGGTGGAAACTCATTCCCATTTGCACCAGAAGCACCCTGAAATCTATTAAGACGTTGGTGGCGCTTATCATAATAAACGCGCAGCACCTGCAAGTAGCATTCACAGAGATGATACGTATCAGTTCAAACAAAAAGATGAAAAAATATATATATAAAATAAGGGTGAGAACAAATATCAGGTACGCTTCCTAAGAAAATCAGACATGAACCAAACAAAACAACAGACACTAACAATGTATGCTAAGCTAACTGAACCTAACCTGCTCCAATGTCAGACTAAGATCCTTTGCAATTTTCTCACACTCTTTGAATGGAATCTTTTCACGAATGTTATCCCTCACTATACGCTTCAGGAGCTCAGCACGCTGATCAGCTGTCATAACCCGGACTGAAGTCCATGACCGGTAATGAAAAACCTGTAGGAACAATTTGGTATAAGACAGCCAATCCAATTGACACGTGCTATAGCAACATGGAGTGCACATAAATGACAGCACGAATATTATACCTGTATTAACATAATTCTTGAACTTGTTTGCTGTTGAAAAAATATTAAAATAAAAAATAAAAAAAAAAAGGAAGAGGAAGAAGAAAACTGTGAAGCGCATACCTCATGAACGGCAGATCCAGGAAATGCATGTGAGGCAGCTCTCGGATCAGCAGCAGCATAACAATACTCTAAAGTTTGCCAATATTCATTAACAGCTCCTCTATTTGAAAAGATGAAATCATGTCTGATTCGTGGCCGAAGGTCAAGAGATATAGAGTTGGATGTTGCGGCTACTGTTGGTGGTTCCTCTATGTAAGGTTTAAGTTCCATTGCATGTGTCAAATTGGCATGCAAGATCATGGTCCCATCATCTGAATGTCCATTACTTACAAGCCGGATCAACTACATCATAAAAATCAGATGCTAGTCATGATAATATCAATCTATAACACAAATACAAAATCAGTGACTACAATTTTAAATTGAATGGAAATCCAATTTCAATTTCTCAGAGATAAGAGAATCGACAAGAAATAGGATAAAACAATCCACTGCATAAGGAAAGGCAACACAGTTACATATTTGCTGATATTAATGTGCATAAGGACAGGCGACACGGTTACATCTTTGTTGATGTTAATGTTGAAGTCAATGACAACCCTGTTTCTTAAAGATAAAATAACTCAGCCAGGTGATGGACCATCCACTTCCTAAATTGATACAGTTGCTAGAGTTTTCACTAGATTAAGCCAAAAAGTGTATGAGTCAGTATGACTAGTACTGGCCAGATTAAGAAATCAGTCATGTTCCCAATTCAGATTCTTCATTCAAAGCAAGAAACATTTTTATTGGAATGAACTCAACCTAAGTAGAAATTTAATTAGAATACACATACAGTATTTAAGTTCAGGAATCTTATATAATTTTGCAATTCCATGAAACATTATAGAGATATTGTGGAGAACTGTGTAGTTCTCTATTTGTATGAGCTCAAGTTGAAACAGATTGAATTCCAACCCAAATAAGGTCACTGAGAATCTGTCATCTCATATGCTGACACAAATAATGCTACATTGAGATCAAATATTCAATTTCAATATTGTAGATCAGCATCAATTTCAACCATTCACAGAGTCAAATATCACAGTGGAGATGAATAATGTGATTTTTTCTGTACAACTTCCCTAACAACAGAACCAGCACATATTTGATGTCATAAAGGTTTCTTCTAGCTGACTCAGTACCATGGCTAATGCAAAATGCCAATATTTCGTTGCATGCATTACAAAACTCATCCAAAATAACTGCCCTGGAGCTCATATAAAATACTGTTTACATACCCAAAAGTAGCCATCTGGGTGGAAGGGGAAAAAAAAAAGTTGCAATTTTCACATTCAGAATAATAAAATTTTATATGAACCTCATAAAACAATGGTAAAACGATTGAAATAAACAAATTGGCAAACAGTTTAAAAGGATGATTACATTTGCATGGTGAAGTTATTTCAAATGTGACCAAGTAAGAATACCTTCAACCGGCGTAGAATGTCAATGATCAATGATAGTCTCCCAGTTGCTAGAGTATTCATCATAAGTCGATACTCTTGGATTGGAAGATCAGAAAGACATAAACCCCTCTTACACTTCTCAATCATATCATCAAACTTTTGAGTAGATCCTGCAACTTGCAAGAAGAGTTCAAGTGGAATGTTCTTAATGGCTGCTTCAAGGGAAAACAAATAGCATGAGCTGCAGGGATTTTTTAAGTCAGGCACATGTTTTCCATACTCATCCCAACCGGATGAACTACTGAGATAACCCCATAGAAAGCTATGCAGAAGCTTTGCACGAACCATTTTTGCCAGAACAAATCCATTAGCACGCATAGCTTCTGATCTAATGGCTTTTTCATCTGAATCTACACGGCTATGAGTTCTCTGGACACCATCCAATACAGGAACTGATTCATTCTTCTTCCACTTAGATGAGCTCCGGCCATGAACTTGGATCTCAAAATTCCTTATTCTATCATGAATTTCACTAAGTAGGTCTGGAGTCAAACTTTGAACAGAAGGATGCAGAACCACCTGAGTGATACGGCTCCGGCCACAATTTGTGACAACTGGGACATTAATGTTTACGCATTTGCAGTGCCCCTGCTGCTGAAGGTTTGCTAATATTCGTCCAACAACCTTGCGGTCAACTGTTGTATACGTGTCCTCAAGACTCGTGAGCCACTTTAGGAGCTCAGATCTCAAAATGAATTTCTCATCCTGAAGAAGAACAATGGAAAAATGGTTAAGAACCGATAATATTGACCACTTGAAAGAAGAAACAAGGGCCCTTTCCCTTATGTAAGCATTCAATGAAGGCAGCAAAACAAAAAACCTGTAAGCGTTCAAGTATCCTTTGCTCCCTTCGCAAGTAATTAGGAGTCAAAAATGGGGATGGATTTGTAGGTGGCTTTGAGAGAGCAAGGATTTTCGTTTCTGCCGGAGAAACATTTTTTTTCATTGCCGTACTCACTAAATCAAGTACTCCCTCAGCAACCATACCACTTGGCTCGTGGAGCAACTCTTGCTCAGGACATGAAACTATATGGTTATTTTCACCTTCTCCAAAGGAGGCACAAGAAGTTTCAGTGTTGATTTCAGCGTCAGTCTTATGTCCAGGATTAGCAGTATCACCTCCTGAAGTTGAATGATCATTCTCAAGAAAGGTTTGAGCTGGTACATGAGAAACATCATCCAGATTGCCTATGTCAACGTTTTTACTTAGAAATGCATTAGAAGATCTAGAATTAGAATTTCCAGATGTCCAAACTCGAAATGCCACAGTTTTTTTATGGTTCTCTGCCTGCAGATGCATTCCAAATCTAGAGAACATGTTACAAAACCGAGAATAGTTCTTCTTCTTATCAATTCCAAGCCTGTCACACACCTGCACAAGCAAATTTCAATATGAAAAACTGTAATAGTTGGTTAGGGTAACATAACTCAAACTCGCAATAACTACTGAAAAGATTCCGATGTAAATTCTAATCTTATCAACCTGAGCACTCATGTTGGTTTTTAAATGTTGTCCACTGTGATAGAGCGTAGAAATTAAATGTTCAAGGCTAAAAGTACCAAAGGTTTGACATCAAAAGACATCATTTTTTCCTTTTGGTGCTCCAGCTGGGAAAACATTTGAAATACCATTAAAACTTTTTCAGGGAAATATATATAATGGAATCTATTACAAGCGCACCTCCATAACAGCAAGGCCCTCAGATCCCTCAGCATCAACCATATCATAAATTTGATGGTCAACAGGAAGTTCTACAAGTTGTTCAGTTTTATGAAATTTTCTTCCAAATTTCAGTTGTTCTTTCTCAAACCTATCTCCACATCCAAAAGGCTTTGGCTCAAATAGTTTTGAAGAAAAAGCTTTCAACAAACGTAGGCATCGCTCAACCTGCCAAGGGAGAAAACACATCAACCAACAAAACCAGAAACAGACTCTTTTGTCCACAAATTGAACAGAACATCATTCATTTAATAAAATAAGAAAACTTCTAGGAGTGACACAGGACAGTGCCTTGGATTGGCAACATTGTTTAAGGAATATGACTAATAAAAACAATTACAAACAGCATGAAAAAGTTGTCTACTTTCGCGAGAGATAAGGAACAAAAGTCATATTGCCCGCTCATAAATCAAATGGCATCATGTCACATTGAAAAGAAGTAATTTTGATGTATCTGCTAAGAACTTCCACAGCCAGTGATGTAGAACCATAATTGTTACCTATTTCTTATTTATATACAATTATATGCAAAGGATAAATAACCAGTTTTGAAGGCCAAAAAACAAAAAGTTACTATTCAAATTATATTGAAGGTCAACAAAAGGTTGGAACATTACATTTTTTTTATATTTGGGACTTAATAGCTTAATGTGACTGAAGTTAACTAATTGGGATAATTAAGAATGTTTATTTTTCTCACATGAAGGAAATTTTCAAATATTTTTAGCCTAATAAAAAAAAGCCAATTTTTTTGGCTTTCCTTTTTTTAACTTGAAAAGTTTGAATGGATCCACAAAATAATCTTGTAAAAAACACCCCTCCTAAATTATTTATTTACATCCCTGCCGATATAAACCCTATCATATTGATTTTACTCATGTATATTTGTTTATTCTAATTTAATTTATCAAGAGTCATATAAGAACTTTTTACATACAAAGTCATAAACTATGATAAAATTAATTTGCTTTTAGGACGTTTTATCACTTATTGAATTTTTAAAATTTTTAAGGGCACAAATGTAAAAATATAAGTTTCTAGATTTGTTTAGTTGAATAGAACAAACTTACACATATATTCATATATTCTGGAATGAAAAATATAAATACATCAATTAGATTCAAGCAATTAGATCTATTTGGATTTCAGATTAAAAACAAATGCCACCTAAATCAAGCCAAAACATTACTCATTGAGTAAAAATTTAATAATTTAAAAAAAAAGAGTTAAAATTCAATAACTCACCTTCTCATTCACTTCTGCATCAAACTCCTCAACAACACCGGCATCTTTCAACCGCTGACAAATCTGGGAGCATATTAATCATAAGATGGAGCATATTAACCATAAGATGAGACAAAGAACAAAAAATCTGAAAAAAGAAAAACAAACTTTAATATACATATAACTCTTCATCGAAACACACACACAAAGAACGAAACTAAAGAACACTGAGAAAAGATTCTTACATTTCTCCAAGCCTTGTGTCCTGATGATGATCCACAATAACCTAAGTTTTGCTTAATATCTGTGACAACAAGAACCTTCAATGAAATAAATATCACTATATCAGCATAATGTTATGAAAGAGAACACACATTCCCTAAAAGCCTTCTACATAAAACTAACCTTGCAATTTGCTTCTTCAAACTTATCGCATCAGTAGAAAAGAGAACACACTACCTAAAAACCTTAAACATAAAACTAACCTTGCCATTTGCTTCTTCAAGCTTATCACAAATAGCTTTCATCGCTGGCAGAAAATCCTTTATGTGCACATCCTCTTTCGCACTGTCCTTGGCGAGACCATCTCCACTAACAGCCTTTTCATTTGCATTCCCGAAACCCTCCGGAGTCGTTGCTTCCTTGCTGACCTCAAATCTTTGTTGAGAATCCAAATGCTTTGCATAGCGATATAAGTATATTAAATTAGTAGTCACACATGAACTGGTTTTTAACTCCCCTTCACTGTCGGCTTCCTTTGTCCTCAAAATTGCTGGTTGCCTCACAATCAACCCTTTGCATTCAAGGTTCTTCACAATATAAAAGAAGTTATTCCCTTCAATACCAAATTCCTTAGCAAGTTGACTTTGTGTTATTCCACTCGATCTGTAATTATCCAACAAGTTAAAAGCCATCACAGTTTGTAATAGATAGTTTTGGAACAGGTTAAGAGGTTATAATTTTAGAAACTTAATCGTCGCAATTAGCCCAGCATAACAGATTTTTTCCTATCCAAAATAAAGAAATCGATTTTTTGATCAAGATCTCAAAGTCCATAGCAAACATTTAACTATTATTAACAAACAAAAGCAAGAGGCACGCAATAACCTAACAAAATAACTATTACCAATTTCAAGCCAAATCATTGCACCAACTTTGACTTCTCTTTTTAATATGAAAAATTACAGTTGCACTAACAACCCTCATGTTCCACCTGTAATCATTGACATGTTTCATCTTCGGATGAAACATACATGATTGAATTAAATTGTGGAAACCATGCATTTCAAACCTTGCTATCTTCAGCAACATTGGCAAATAAAAAGTCTATATTCAAACAAAGAAATTCTTGTTAAATTTACCATTCCCAATATCCATGTGTGCATATGACAGAAAAAACTAGTTTCCCCATCACTTGTCAACAAAACCCATATAACATTAAAGTTCACAAGCTGTATCTTATCACACTACTCTTGCTAAGAAATAACAATCACGTTAACAAATCAATAAAGCAAAAAAAATCACACCTCAATTACTAACAAGTTTCACTAATAATTTCCAATAATTTTTTTTTTGTTTTACTTACTAACAAAACGAACTATCCACAAATCTAAAACAATTCTGAGATGTGAGATTACTTATAAATTTCAATTATGTTTTATTATATTTTACTAAAAAAACACTACCACGAACGCCTTCATATGAAAAGATAAAATTTAAAAATCCTTCGTCACCTCGTAATGGCGAGCCGCTCAAGCACGCGGCGTTGAGGAGCCGAAAGGCCAGAGTTAGACGACCTGTCGTACAATCCAACGAAGTTATCTCGGAGCTGCGAACTGGCGACGATCTTCAAGCCGAGCTTCTCCGTGTCGTCGAGCCGCTGAATCGCGGCATCGTTCGCATCAAACGCGACGTTCTTGGGCGACGTGAACTGGAGCGAAGGTACTTTCAAGAGGTTTGAGTAAACTGATTCTTTCAGAGAGTCATCGGTGTTGAGTCTAGTCCATAGAGACGACAAAGAAAGACCGTTTTGCCCTTGCGAACAGATTTCTTCGAGAGCAGAGGAGATAATGGCGTCCATGGTTTCGCATTGGGAGGGAAAACGGGTGTGTTTGGACGACAGGAAAATTTGCTGCTCGTTTATTTTGATTTTGATTTTTATTTTTATATATAGGTTAGCGTTACCTCGGATTTTACGATACGGCCTAATTGTGCAAAAAAGTCGACCCAAATTTAATTTTGCAGAAGATAAATGCCATCCTAAATGTACCCTTGCTATCTCTGAATACACCGACTTTTATGCAACAAAGGCTTGTACAGTCTTCATACGGGGGACGTCGGTACACACATGGGTATCGTAGTTTTTAGGTACAGCTACTATACGGAAAAAATTATAATTATAAAATAGAAGTGAATAGTTTGTAGTAAATTTAATTTTTAAATAATAATTTTAATAAAAATAATAAATATATTAGATCCTCTCAAAAAATTATTCAAATAAGATTTTACTTCTTATTTAAAAAGTTATGTCAATATAAAACACTTCAAAAGACACGTTAATTTACTTTCTTTAGATAAGATTTATTTTTCACTCTTTAATATTACCGAGTAAATTTCTCACTCTTCTATTAATAGCTTATTATTATTTATTGGAAAGATAAGAATGTTATAATTATTATTTATGTTTCTTTTCAAAAAATAACAGCTATCCAATGGTTTTTTTATTAAAATAATATTAATTTGTTCTTATTTGATGAGTCTTTTAGAGGAGATTTTATTTTTTCAATCTCTTATTTACTATATAAATAAGCAAATAGTTATTTAAAAACTAAAATTTGAATAATCTTTTGGAGATGTTCTCATAAGTTTTTTTTATTGAGTTCTGCTATTTGTCCCGAATCAAACCTTGAATCACAGAGAAACGACGTTGTTCTTGAATTATTATTATTATTTTTTTTTCATCTTGCATGCCGTTTTAGAACTAACTTTGGCTTCGTTTGATTTCTCTTCCTTCTTGGAGTCAGACTTCATTCTTCAAAACGCAAGTTAAATCTCACAGGGAAAACTTGAAACATTGAAGGAATCAACTCAAATTTTCAGAATCAGCAAGTGTGATGAGGAAGAAAAATCAAATGACAGTTTTTGAAGGAATCAACTCAAAGTTAAAGTTTTTGAATGATTCAACTGTTCCTTCAGACTGAATTATACTCGCAAGAAACCTTGTATTATCAAGATCTCCATTTTTCATTGGTACAATAAACCAGTGAAACAAAGGAGGAAATAAAATACATAAACACACAATAAATTGTTGTTGGCTTAGCCTCAAAGGTTGAGGTTATTGATATATACTTGGCATGCAACAACTTAGCAAGTTTAACTGCATCTTCTTGTCTTGAAACCAAAGTAAATTTAGGAAGAAGTTGCTTTATGACAGGGGTAATGACGATGTCAGCCAAATCCTTCTCCAGAAAATTTTGATTATACACACAGTGGGGTTCATAGTAAAGAGTTAGTCGGCTTTGTGACGAATTGATGAGATATCTGGATGACAAATAAAACCCTGAAGGATTAAAATAAGCCAAAGATCGAAGCATTACCTCAAGTGCAAAAGTATCACGCTGGTGTGGGCGTCGCGTGATGGCTGTGAGTGATTGTAGTGCCGGTGGCTGATTTACAGGTAGATTAAGGATTCTGAATGGCTGTGAGTTGTGCGCAATTTCACACGTGATGGCTGTGAGCAAGGAAGGGGGAAATAACTTGGCAACCAGGTTCGTTTTTTGCTTTAAGCAAAATGACGCGTTTCGAATTCGAGGTTTGACCGGAATTTGACCGGTGCAAGTATCATTTTTCCTTTTTATTATATATGTGGAGGTTCAACTCGACTTAACTTCAAGTGACGGTCTTTAATCAATACTCTCCTCTCCATTTTACATAAAAAGTACTGATTGGCCATCAAGATAGTGGGTTCGGGCATTTGGAACCCTGTGGAATTACATGGTAACACTGCTTTGTCGTGGAAAAATTTCTCAAATCTTTATAAGTCAAGCCAAAAGACATCCTTTTTTTTATTTATTTATTGAGCAGTGATATTTGACTATAACAGTAACAAGAGGGCGATAAAAACAGGCACCATTTGCTGCCCTTTTTGTGGTCACTTGAGACAAAAACGACAGCAGAAGCATTGTTTCTGTCGCTCTGCTGTTACCGTTAAGATTAGATATTATTTTTTTTTTAATTTAATTTGCTCGAAAATTTTCTAGAACCAAGTAACTTTTTTACACAATTTTGCACGAAACGCTCAGGATTATTTACAAGTCCGCATTTAGTCAAAAAATAAACATATAAAATAATCACAAAAAAACTTTTATCACCTTACCCAATAATCATTCCATCTTTATTTTTATTTCATGTAACTTACTATTTGTGTCGGGCATGATCATAATAATTTTATCAAAGATTTATTCCCCAAACACCAACTTCCATACAATACAAGACAATAAATTGACGGACTCCCGAATGCTACTAAAATCCAGAGCATACACTAGAGATTGGAAAGAGTGAGTAAGATATAAAATTCTTCAACTCATCATACAGGAAATTTACTGTTTTCTTTTGTTAATAAATTTGAATAAAACCCTTTTTTTTTTACTTTCAATATTGACATTTTTTTATTTTTCAATATTACAACAATACGAACAATATTTTATGCCTAGCGATATTCTTATAAAATTTAAATACACAATTCATATTATAAATGACTTGACATATTACACTTAATAATTATTTTTGTCCACGTTTTGTCACTGTTAAAATTTTTTATTACTTTCCTAAATAAAATTATTAAGGATCTCAATTTATATGTTAACAAACATGACATGTTATATAAAATTATGTTACATGAAAAGTCGACTTACCTCAATTAATGTTCATACTTTGTAGCAATTGTACAGTTTAATGAAAAATAAAATAAAAAATTTGAAAAGGACTTAAATCTAGTCATTAATAAATTAAAAGAACAACAATAACTTTCTATCACAATATTCATTCATTTAACCAACTGAAAATTGACAAACAGACCAAAAAAAAAAAAAAACATGAATAAGTTTGTTTCCTCCATTATAATCTTTGCTCTCTCTCCTCAATCCCTTCTCTTGTTTCTTTATCCCACCAAACAAAGTTTCAAGAATTAAAAACAAACAAAACTTGTTTGGTTTCTCTCCACAAACTAATCTTCAAACAGACTCTCTCTCTATCTCTTCATCTCTGTTCATAATTCAAACTTTGTTAAATTTTCTTCCCATATTTTCTTGAGAAAATCCTTCATCTTTTTACTCTTCTTCATCCCCACTACACGTAGTTGCTGCCATTTCAAGGCAAGCAGTCAAGAAAAGGCCAAGAAACTCAGCCTAAGTTCAATAAATTGTGATTGTTTAATTGTTTAGGCACCTTCAAATATTTTTTTTTTTTTGGGGTTTGGCGCTTTTGGTTTGTTCTTTTATAGTTGTTTTCTGGTAATCTCTGATGCTTTTGAAAAAAGACTGGCTTTTGTTTTTCCACTTTGAGATATATTGTAACATTGCTATAGTACATAGATCTCTGCCATTGATGTATCAATTTAGTACTCATTGCTTCTGCAACACAAAAAGTGTTTTCAGTGATTTTACGGCCATCTCACCTGTAATATATACTTCACTGTTTCCCAAAAAACTCAACTGGGTCTTTGGGATTTTTTTTTTTTTTGAAGAGCAAAAAAGAATAAAAGTTTTCTTTTTATGGGAAAGGGGTCTGCTTTTATGACACAGAACACTACCATATTTGTGTTTTTCTGCTTCATTCACCGTCTCCTTTGCACTTCTGCTAATTCTCTCTGTTTGGTTCATGAGAAAATTATGGGAAAATAGGACTCATGAATTAGGCTCAATTTGTTGGAGGGTCTTAATCACTATTGTGTTATAAATAATAATTGCTTAATTAAGGTGTAAACATTTTCTCCTTTAAGCAACCCATTATGCTAGCTAAATGATTTGTGGGTTTTGAAGTTTGCATTTGAGTTTCTTTATTGTAATAAGTGTATTTAAAATTATAGGCACCCACCAAAAATAGACGTACTAACTTTGAGTTACTGATGCAGGAAACAGGAGACTTTTGTGTTAATTGAAATGGAAGGGGACATATTTTCAGGCATAGGCAATAACGGCACACAAGTGGATGGCAGAGTGATGCAAACATTTCAAAGGAGTTTTGGGCAAGTTCAAGGTATTTTAGACCAAAACAGGCTGCTAATCAATGAGATTAACCAAAACCACGAATCAAAGATCCCGGATAACTTGACACGAAATGTTGGTTTGATCAAAGAGCTCAACAACAATATCAGGAGAGTTGTCAACCTCTACGCCGATCTCTCTGCCTCTTTCTCGAGATCAGTGGAGGGTTCTTCAGAAGAGGAATCGGCTGGAAAAACCAGCCAAAAGAGAATTAGATCCGGATAGTTTATTTATCAAGCTAAGCCTCTGTTCTTAATTTCTTGATGCAGACGGAATGTTGATTTGATGACATTACATTAAGTCTTATGAATCAATCAATTACATGTAGAGAATGATTGAGATAGCCTTTTGGCAAATTCACTATTGTAATTCTCTCTTGTTTTAGTAGCCAGTGTTAAAAGAGTTTGGCCGATGCTCTGTGTTCCTTTCCCTAATGTACTTGGCTTTATTCGCTTGATGACTTTGTTAAGTTATGTCATGTGTACTTTTATCTCGTCTTTAATTATTGTTCAAAAGAGTTGATTAACCTTTGATTGCTGAACTGTCATCAATAGAAACTAAGAAGTCTAATATGCTCATCATCATCATCATCATCAATCATCTTTTGATCACCTTATCTCTATTTTCTTACGATATCATAATATCCCACATCCCATGATCTTGCTTTTGATTGGAACTTTTGAACAACCCACTTTATTCCTTTCCAATGTTTTTTCAAAAGAGATTCCCTTTGGCGTTGTACATATACTATTCTTTTAACCATGACTATGAGACAGCAATTTATCAATCCCTATCTTTTTCATAAGCTCATAAATACACAACCCAACAAAGTTGATTGAACAAGTGCTTTTTCCCGGTGGACCCAGTGAGTTAGGTTCATTTCTTTCTCACTGCCTCCTCTTTCTTTGAACCATTCATTAGAGTTTTTAGATTTAGGACCAAGGAAGGACCCATTTGATTTTCTTTTCTTTTTGTTAAACTCCATAGATATTGCAATTTAAGGTTTATTTGGAATCTGAATCTATATAATTGTAGGACAGTTAAAAAGCTCTATCAAGACTAGTTGGAATATCTAGGTCAACAAGAGATATTTATTTTCATTAATATTTGACATTATTCTACTCATGTTTGTGGGAGAAAAATTAATTACGAGTCTCTCTATATATAAAGACTTGAATCAGACACCAATCTACCAATACACTGCAGCATTAGTGGCAAGACCCATGTGATTGATTGCAGCGAATAGCTGGTATTTTTTTGGCTTATATTGTGAGCACAGGGGTGTCTCATATATACGACTTCCAATTATTGATGTAACCCACCAATTGGCATCTTTTCATCACCTTTTTATGTTCATTTTTGGACCGATCAAACGGTGCATATTATGCTGAATAATTGATATTAGTTTTACATGTACTTTGTTTAAAAGTGATTATGAAGTCAAAGGACAAATAAGAGTTTGAGAACATGTGAACAGAGAGATAAATCTATGCCTTTTTTTAATAAGCAGGCCAGCACACTTTCTGCAAATGGATTTGCTTAGCAATTTCTTATATCATGTTGTATTGTTAATTAAAGACGCTTGTATCATGTTGCTTTCCACATCTTGACATACTATAAATACTATAAACTAAAGGTGATTTGGTTCTTTGTTTGACATTATATGCTCATACTTGCTTGCTCTGTTCTTATTTACTAAATTTATGTGCATATATTCGATAATCTATCAAAAGTCTTAAGATTCAAGCTCCATTCGCATAGGTAAGTGGTGAGGAGGAAATTAAGTTACCATCAATATATTAAATATAATTATTGATAAAAAAAATATAATTAAAAAAAAAAGTCTAGTCTTTTTAATGAGTTCATAATAATTACTTTTCAATAACGTATTGGTGTTCGTATAATATAGTCATGATTGAATAAAATTGTGGAGAGTGGAAACCATGCATTTCAAGTCTCACTAACCCGGCTGGAAAATTTTGTGTTGGTTTTTCCAGGAAAATAAGGGCCCATTTTCTCTCTCTCTTTTTTTTTTTTTTTTTCTTTTTTAGGGAATATTAATAGTTGACATTCTCAAGGAAAAAAAAGGCTACTCATAAAACATGTGAAAACGCGCCGCACTCTCTCTTTAAAAAATTATACAATGACAATTTTTTAGATTTGTATTATTATTATTATTATTATTTAACTTTATAAAACCAAATTTGAAATCATCTTTAAAACATTATAATAATGATAATAATAATAACAACAATATACAGAAGTTTCATTCCACAACCACAAGCGTCTCCTCTTCTTATCAAAACAAAACTTCGAACTGCTACAAATTTTGTCTTCTCTTATACTTGTTAATTCTAACTAACACGGCAAAGACAAGAGCCTAGATTATACTTGTAATTACCTCCCTGCGGTGCTGTTAATTCGCTGTCAGTATCATAACATCTCATAACATCTAATAGAATCGGATAAAAAAAAATCATCATTTTTTTATAATAACAAAATTATTAAAATTAATCAAGAAATCATCACGTACTTATATATATATTATTATTGAACCACTCGGCCAAGTCCCTCTCCTCACAATTTGTGGGGGCAGGGTTCTAGATTTTTTTCATTCTTCAATTATGTTGAGAACATAATTGAATAAAAACAGTCTATTTTTATTTAAAATATGAGTAGGGCAGACGTTCATCGAATATTAGAAAGGATTAAAATCTGAACAGTACTATATAAAAATTAATGTCTAATTTCAGTAATAGTCTAATTGTAAATATGTCAGTATTAATCTCATATAATATGAGTTGTAATCTAAATATTAGTCTCATGTAATTAAAAAAAAAAAAATATATATATATATATATATATATATATATATATATATATATATTTATAATTATTATTCTTTTTTTAAAACATTTTTAAGGGGAAGTAGGTGCTTATTAATGGAAACAAAACGTTCGAAGTGATTTGATAAAAAAAAAAAAATGATAAAATCAAGGGAAGTCAACGATAAAAGCCCTTCAATAAATTTTTCTTGATCGTATCTTCTATCTTCCATTATGTTTCATCATTCCTCGTATCTTCTTCCATCCCCCACACACATACAGAGCTCGCTTGTTCTCTTTATTTATTTTATTTTATTTTTTTAAATTTACCGTAGGTCTACGCTGATTTGTACGTATTCATGTAATGTAATTAAACACTGAATTTTTTTATTAATGAAGCTAATTATTGACCAAAATAAAATATTAATTGAATTGTGTTGATAAAGTGATAAACTACTAATCAATAACCGTTCCATTTGGGTTTGTGCAGAAATTCATGTGTAAAACCAGCTGTTTTCTCACACGCAGGTAATGCATATTTTGAAATTTATCTCGTAATTTCTGTTCGCTTACATTTAATTTTTTTTTACTTTGTTTCTGCAGTTAATTTGCTTTATTTAACGTGAATTCAGCTAAATATATTTACATTTATTTCATTTGATAGACTTTAGTTTTAGGTTCTGTTTATTTCAGCCATGGTATTAAATTTTCGGGAAAACACAGATTCCCAAACTATAGAAGTAGTTTTCATGTTGTTTTTAATAAGATCTTTGCATGACTGCGAATTTATGTGTGTGTGTTGATTTCAGTACCAGGACAGCTGGGTTTGATTTTGAATTTTTGGCCTTTTGTCGTTTGCCATTGCATCTTACTATGCATTACATGTACCTTC
Source organism: Clausena lansium (assembly GCA_030449835.1). Classification (NCBI taxonomy): domain Eukaryota; kingdom Viridiplantae; phylum Streptophyta; class Magnoliopsida; order Sapindales; family Rutaceae; genus Clausena; species Clausena lansium. Next base: position 6,824,803 of record JASUUF010000369.1, read on the forward strand.
TTATTATCCATAACCTGATATTGATGGCTGAAAGCCTTGAAATGTTAAGGCTGACAAGCTAGTTTTATTTGAATTTGACCTAACCGTGTCATATTTGGAATTTGTACTAAGCTCTCTTAAAGTGATTCTAAATGCACTTCTTTTCTTCCTGAGCGTGTGAACATTTATACAATAAAATCTGTACTTAAAATATAGGTGGAGTGATTTTACCAATAGTCTTCCCTCAATTCCACTTGAAAGAATTGTTTCATCCACACGATCCATTTAACAGCTTTGGGTATTTGGGCACTGTTCATCCTTAGTTTTCGGTAAAATTTTGGTTCTGGTCAGTTCAATGCATTGTTCCCGTTTGTTTATGCAATTTGGCTTTTTCATTATGTCCCAAGTTTCTGGTGCTTTTGTGTGGTTTTCTACATTTACTTGGAAAATCATTGATGCTTTTTCAAAACTAATTGCCTTTAGTTTTCCACTTTGAGAGACAACGCGGATCTCTTTCATTGATGTATCAATTAGGAACTCATTGTTTTCTGCAATAGAAAAGCATTTTCTTATTTTCTGGTCACCCTTAATATACTTTCGCGGTTTCCCAAAAATCCCAAATGGGAATTTAATTTTCGAGCATTAAAAAGGAAAAGGTTTTCTTTTAATGGGAAAAGATTCTGCTTCTATGACACAGAACAATGTTTGTATTCTTCTGCTTCATTTGTTGTTTCTTATGCAATTCTGCCAATTCTCTGTTTGGTTCCTGAGAAAATATAGGAAAAGCATAGGAAATAGGGACTCATGACTTCATTGAAGTCAAATTCTTGGATTACAATCAATCGGTGGAGGGTCGTAATCACTATTGTTGCATAATAATGTTGTATAAAGGTCTGATTTTTAATTTCTTTTTCAGCAATAAAATGTATGCTAAATGATGTGTGGCTTATGAAGTTTTCATTTTGAGTTTTATTGTAAGAAGTGTAACTACAGATGAGATAAGGTTATGGGAACCGAATCAATTTACTTTCCCCCTCAGTTGGCTTTGCTTATACTAACTTTGAGTCTTTGGTGCAGGAATAAGACTGCTGTTTATTGAGTAGAAGTAAACTTGAAATGGAAGGGGATATATTTTCAGGCACTGGCAATGATGCACAGGTGGATGATAAAGTCTTGCAAATATTTCAAAAGAGTTTTGGACAAGTTCAAGATATTTTAGATCAAAACAGGTTGCTAATCAATGAGATTAATCAAAACCATGAGTCAAAGGTCCCTGATAAATTGACACGAAATGTTGGTTTGATCAAAGAGCTTAACAACAACATCAGAAGGGTTGTCAATCTGTATGCTGATCTCTCAAACTCTTTCACTAGGTCAATGGAGGCTTCATCTGAAGGAGAATCGGCTGCCACATTAAAATCCGATGGAAAAGCCAGTCAGAAGAGAATTAGATCCGGGTAGTTTACCAAACTGAGTTCTCATATTATTTCTGTTTTCTTTCTTGTTGTACTAGAAAGATTAATTGGATAAAAAGAAGAAAGATATTCAATGACATTACATAAGTCTTATGAATCAGTTATATATAATGATTGAAGTAGCCTTTTGGCAAATTCGCCATTGTAATTTTCTGTACCTGTGTTATCTCAATGAAATAAAAAGGCTTCTCTTTTTTACATTTCTTTGACCTGCCTTGTCTTTTTTAATACAATTTAATTTTATTAGTGTTTGCTTGATGCACTGTTTCTGTTAACGCACTTGGCCCTTTTTTTTTGGGATGACTTAGTTAGGTGATGTCTTTTGTACTTAATCTCTTCTTTAATTATTGCTTAATAGACTTAAGCTTGATTGCTGAACTGTCATCAAAGGAGAGTTGGATTATATTATTATTACCTTTTTTTTCTTCTAGGTTGTTAGAGAGGCTTTAAGATTAGTGTGCTCAATTGCTCATCATTAATTATATAATCATCTTTTATCACCTTATCTCTATTTTCTTATGATATCCCATTTTCAGCTTTTGATTGGAACTTTCAACAACCCACTTTATTACTCTCCAATGTTTGTCAAAAGTGATTCCTTATGGTGTTTGTACTCCACTTAGTTGAGTTATATTCAAGAGATGGTAAATACGGTCCCTTCAACCCTTAGCTAGCAAATTATCAATCTCTCTCTCTAGATGCTATCCTTTCTTCCACTTAATAAACTCACATATACACTATCCAACAAGTTGATCGAACAAGTGCTTTTTCTGTGGACCCAGTGAGTTAGATTCATTCTTCTCTCAATGTATATTTTCTTTTGAACCTTTTATTAATCTTTTAGATTTAGATTGAAGGACCCATGTTAATGACTGCAGTGAATAGATTGGTTTTTGGCTTGTATTTAGAACTTTGAGGGCATGTAGTGATTAGCATCACTCCAATTGTTGATGTAATTCAGGTTGTTTATGCCACGTATAGACGGGGGCTACTGCTTGGATTTAGTCTTAGGTTAGGTGCACCTTGGATATCCTCAGTGCTTCTTCTTCTTCATTTTTTTTACTCTCTCTCCCCAATATGGATTGATATCACTTTTTTTGTTTATTTTTGACCAATCAAATGGGGAAACGAGTATTTGCTGGCCTGCATTTTCAGCCAATAAGTGCTGATCCAGCTGAATATATGGGATTAGTTTATAACATCTTACATTTTTAAAGTGGTTGAAGTCAAGGAAATAAAATTGGTCAGCGATTATTATAAGTCAGGACAAATAAAAGTTTGGAAACATGTGAACGGAGAAATAATCTACTTTTTAATTTGCCGCTTTCACTTTCTGCATACTGATTTTTATAGCAATAGCCAACAAGATTTTATTGATAACTTTGATCTTATTTTATTGTTAATTATTAAAGATATGGTCAAATTATTCTTATATTATGTTGCTGTCAGACTTAACATAATCTAACAGCTACCATCTAAAGGTTATTGCCATCTTTACGCAAATTTGGTCCTTTGTTGACATAATGCTCATAGCTGTAATAATTTATTTACTGATTTTGCTGCATATATTCTATCTTGCTAATAGATTTGAGTACTTCGTGTTCTGGAATAATCATGTTGTGTGGCAAAACCAGCATCCATACTGTACTGCATCATTATTGATATTCCAAATTCTTCTTGATAAGCATTGTTTCCTTTTCGGCAGATTTTGATTCCAAGATCCTATAAAGACTTCATTTACGATCCGTCGATTCATTGTTATTATCTGTCCATGTGATTCCAAGTGTTTAAGCATAATCAGAAAGAAGATAAGATGCACTTTTGTGATCTCGCTAGTTGAACTCACTATTTTTATCTTTTATGTTCTTTTAAAAGAAATGTGAAATAGATAAATCATTTTGTTCTTATTGTGGGGGGAAAAAGTGGGGGAATCTAAGAGCTTTTAATAATGATGGAAAGAAAGTTGGTTAGAAAAAAAAAAAGAAAAAATCTAATGCATGCAGCATACTCTCCACATAAAGTGGAGAAATCGGACAATAAAGATATTATTAATGGTTGTACATCAAATCAGAGTCTGATTTTCTTGTTCATTTTAGCAAGAGGTGAGACTGCTCCAGGAAAAAGGCAAAGGGTCATCATCTAAAGACAGGAAGACTCTACAACTTATTATAGCCATCAAATTGGTAGAATTTTCCATTCAATTACTTGGAAATGAGAAATTATTGCCATTTCTATGTCAAACAAACAAACAAACAAGGACAATCTTATTTGTCTATTAGACCAATTTATGGAACAATAAAACATCAATGCATACAAATAAATAAATGTATTCTTATATTCCTTGCTTAGCCATAGTTGTGGAAGCTACTTCCCTCTTTTCTCCATCAATCTAGAGAAACACTCTTTCCAATCTGAAACTTTCTCCTCTCCATTGACCACCTATTGCGAATTAAGGACCATTTAATCAACAGCCATTTACGAGTAGAATCCAAAAGAAAAGGGAAAAGGATAAAAGAAAATAACAATAGTAATAGACACCCTGAAAATAAACCCCGATTAAACCCAGAAGGCCAAAACGAAAATTATAAAAAAAAAAAAAAATACTTGGGTGGGGTTCAGCCAGGGTTTATTTTCGTGGCAATAAGCATTTTCCAGAAAATAACAGCAGTGAAAAAGATCCCGTTTACTTGAGGTGTTCTGATAGTTTAGAAATTTCACCAACCTCAAATATCAATCCTGTTTTGGGGATTGAATCAAGTGCTTCCACACAAATGAAAGCAGCATCCTCCTTGCTAAGACTTCCATTTGCTGCACAACCCTGGTTTTGAAAAGGGTTTATACATAAATGAGAAAGATAGACACTTCTGAGTTTCATTTTTTAGTAAAATTCAAAAAGTAAAGGCGTTTCTGTTATTATATGCATTCATATTCACTCATTTTCATGAAGGAATTTAAGTTGGCATGCAAACTTTAATACCTCTTCAAATTGGAAACCTTGTTTTCCACCTGGAGTATTCTGTAACACACCCGTTCTAATGATGGTGTAAGGAATACCCGAAGCCATAAGCGTCGACTCATCTTGCTCAGCCAATTTTCTGGCATTTCCTTTCATTAGAGCTTGAATGCCACCACTACCTCTATAAACAGACAACTGCAGCCTTATTAAACCACAATAATGTCACTTTATATAGTTCGAAACTGCTTTGTATTTGCGGTCACAGATGTATGAGGTATCATTGTGTATATATATTCATAAACATGAGATGAGAGAGGAACAGGGGTACCTGAGATAAGAGAATTACATGTTGTACTCCTTTCAAGCTCCCAGCATTAGATATGAAGCCTTCCTGTGAAAGAAGTGTAAGAAAGGATTTTAGTAAAAGTTTGTATGTACTAGTAAAATCTTTGTTTGTGTGCTTGTAATTGAAAAACATGTGTTTCATGCAATAAGCTATTGAGAGATTAAAACTGACATGTAGAAACTAAAATAAGCTTTGTAATGACATGCAGGAAATATTTGAGAAATGACTTCTCATACATAAAATAAAAAGTTGAACAACAAATCCTTTTCAGTGCTAACGCACAATCATCATCTTAGACAGAGTAGAAAAACTCTGTATAGATGCCACAGAAACACTTACACATGGGCATATGATTGAACGAACACCTCTAAGAGCTGTCTTTAAGAATGTCTTATTTCTTGCATCTCCAGCCATTGACTTTGTAAAGAACACAACAACCATGATCAGCCATTTCAATGCAGAAAAGGATTATGAAGAAGATATATATATAAGATACATAGGAAAAGCAACTCTGCATTGTAAGTAACCTTTCCACCCACCTCAACATAAGTTCCAAACGATTCCATGGCATTTCGCTTATCCTTCACCAATGCCTTAATTCGAGTTCGTTTTACGATCAATGATAATATCACCATCTGCATATCATTGAGATAGGATCATTAATATTAATACTATTTAAATATGATAAATTCACCAGAGAATCAATCATGCAGCAAGCTATCTCACCTCACATTACATACACAACTGGAAGTAGCAGCAAGATATGCTATATAGTCCTTTAGATAGTATAGGTTTTCAGTTGTTTAGAAGATTTTCACTAACATAGAATCAATGGCACATAACACAAACCTGACCAATCTCACTATCTCCATCTGTTACCAAAACTGCATCCCTAGCTTCTTCTGTGTTTTTTAAAAGGGAAATCAAAACCAGGCAATTGTTTCAAGACATCAGTCGAGATAATACACATAGATGTAAACATAAAATCAAGAAATCTCCATTTCAAATTACCTGGAAAATCATCTTCTTTCTCTTCATCTTCTTCATTGGACCCATCTTTTGGCAAAAGATCAGGTGCCCCGTACCATTTCCTTAACTTGGGACCACCTTCAAAACCAACACAAAATTGACCAGTACATAACACCAAAAATACCCAAAAAAATTCAAATAAAAAAAACAGAAAGAACTTTAAATGATTTCATGGAAGCATATCTTATAGTGCTTATTTACCTTCAATGTAATCTAGAATTTGATCAACAAAGCTGATCTTTTTCTTAGCCGAGCAACGAACAAGAACCCTTTTTTCGAAATTGAAAATTAAAGATGATGGGTTTGCTAATTTAAATGATTTTTTCTGAGAAGTGAAGGAAATGTGTGAAGTTTGGATGAAGAGAGTTGATGGAAGAGCTGTACCCGCCATTGATTGATTGTGTAGAAGTATTCTACCAACCAACCGTTTTCATTCCCGCGAAACTGGATAAATCTGGTTAGGATAATCATATCTAATTCCTCATATACCCCTACATATAAATAAAAGAATTATACACCATTACACCTCTTTTTTTTTCCCCGCAAAAATCAATCACTTCAAAAAAAATTTACTACAAAGAAAGTTCAAGTGCAAAGAGAATCTTTATTCAATTTAATTATATATTCTTATATAATTTAGTTAATTCTTTACTTTATTCCTCTATTGTATGTGTTTTCAGCAAATACAAATTTACAAAAGGATAAGAAAAAATGGCTCTATTTGTTATTTACATACAATAAGATGAATGCTTGGAGAGAAAGAAATAGGTTCACTCATACCATATGAATTATTTCTTGTCAAGTTGCCCCATCTTCAATATCATCGATTACCATTGCCAAATTAACTTTGGCTAGAAATGGCAAACAAATCAATTTAGGATGCGTTTGGGGTGGCTGCATTGTCGCATGACAGCTGCTACAACTCAGTTGCCCCAAACGCACCCTTAATACATTGACAAAAGCTTGGTAACCCAAAATTTAAAAAAGACAAAATAAATAATATACTAAAAAGAGAGGACAAAAATAGCAATATATATGACAATTACCTATTAAAAAGTTTGAGCAAAATTTATTAAGAATGGCCGTCAGACTGATTAAAATTTTCAAGCTGTCTAATAGTATATTTTATGGCATACCTTGATGTAATATATAGTACAATTGAAATATGAAAAAGATTTTATAGTACAACCACAGAATTTAAACATGCTTCAAAAAGAGAAAATATTTCAAAAAGAATTCTTAAATTATTAACTGAAAATTGTGATTCAAAATTAGACACCATTTTATTTACTGCAATCTAAGACCAGCCATGCATAGGTGCGGTGGCATTAAAATAAAACTCTACCGAAGAGTGAAGAGTAGCCACCATGATTGGATTATTATTAATTGAAAATTTAGCCCATATCCTGTTTTGAAACGGTTTGTTTTATCCTAGTGTTGTAGTCATCTTGACTTTTAAAAGTTGATTCTTGCCTCACTTTACAGCAAGGTCGTGTTTACTGTTTAGAAATACTAAGACTTTAGTAGCTCCTCGCTTCTTCTCTTTTCTCTGTTATCTAAATTTTTCTGATTTTTTTTCTCGGTAACCAAACCAATCCAAGCCGATCATTAGCCTTTAATCCTTACATAGGCCAAATAGGTGAAATTTTATTTATTTATTTCTTTTTGGTTGATATGTTATGTTATGGATTGGAGATGAAGGAGAGGAAGGGATGAATATGAAGGAGGTTTTCGAAGATAAGTAAAAAGGCTGTTGCTTTTGTTATTGTTACCGCGGCTCTTAATTAATTAATTATTTTTTAAAAAAAAAAGGTTGTTGAGTTCTTTCAAATGCGGTTTTGATTTTTATTTTTTAAATTAGTATATTGGTTTTCTTTATGGTTGTGTTCTTTATTGAAGTTTAATTCGATTAATTTTTTTTATACCCCTTTTTTTTATGGATCAAGTTACTTGCAGTAGTTCGTCTAGATGTAATCTATGATGATGGATTCATACATAAAATTGGAGCTTTACATTTATTTATTTTTTGGGGATGCTTAGCATCTAGCTTGCTGTATATGAATATGATGACATTTTCCTTGATTGTTTAATTATGATATTCGGGCTGAATTTGCAGAACCTATTGCTTGGCTGAGAAAACGTTTTAATGGTTAGCATTGAATTACTCCTCCCTTTCCCATTAATGATGGGCTTAGAGGATCCAGAATCAATGCTTAGATTAACATTTGGAGTTTTGTACTCTCTTTGAGAACTATTTCTATTCAATGGAGTTCGGTAACTCCTACATTATTGCACTATATCCTTTTTGGTTTCTCTTCATGAGTAGTTTCCATGGCATTGATAATTATTGCAAAAGTTCCTTGGTTAAATTCTTTTTGATGCATGAAATTTTTGGACAGATGCGCTTGATTTAGCTCGCGCAATGATCTATTGATCATGCGATACAGTTTTCTCAGCTGAGATGTACCTTGCTACTCAGCATTACCAAGATATAAAGGTGAGAAAGGTTTTATCTCATTTTCAGGTCTTTCATGTTCAATTTTGGAGGCTAGAAAGATTTCGAATAATGTTCCCATGTCCCACTGGAACAACTCTCCTCGTTGATCTACTGGGAATGAGTTTTATTTTTGTAAGTTTCGTGTACTGGAACATAAACTTGTTGACAGGGTTGTATTGGTGTAGCTCTGCTACTGCTAGAATTGATCAAGTTTTTCTGCCTTTCTTACCAATGACTTTAGTTGGCTTAAGAGTATGCTTGACAATTCATACATTAAATTGGAGGTTTTAAGGCTCTATGACTTTATAATTACCAAGTTCTTGGAGTTTAGTGATTCCTAAATCAAGTTGTTTTACTAGTTACCTTGGTGGTTAAAAAATTAAAAGAACTGTAAGCACTTTCTGGTTTACTTGGTTTTATATATACTGTAATGTTGTTTTTGGAGTGTTTTCTGTTGAATTTTGTCTTCAAAAGTTTGCGTGTTCTCAGAATTTGAGTTTCTTGATATAGTTTTGTCCTTACGTCCACATTGACACTTCCTTTAAAGCAATTAATATCTTTTTCAGCTAGCCATATGACCTTTCCTTTGATTGTGAATTCGATTTAAATTTGTGGAACCTTTTGCAAACCTTTGTATTGTTAGCATTGAATTACTACTCCCTTTCCCTATACTGGTGGACTAAGAGGATCCTGAAAGATGCTGACATTGAATAATTGCTTTATTGTTAGTCTTTTTGAACTCTTTATATCTAGTTCTTGGAGTTCGGGAACTCCTACATTATACTACCTCATGTCTGAAAAATCTAGCGTAATAATCTTTTTCATGAGTAGCATAATGCTCTTAATTTCTGCTTCTTTTAAATCTATTTTCTGTGGTGTATGACCATTCCTTAGATTGTGAGATTATGTATTTTGGGTAAATCTGTGGGTCTTTGTAAGTAGTCTTATTGTTAGCATTGAATTACTTCTCCCCTTTCTCAATACTGGTGGGATAAGAGGATCCAAAAAAATGCTTATATTGAATAGTTGGAGTTTTGTTAGTCTCTTTGAACTTTCTATCTAGTTCTTGGAGTTCGGGAACTCCTATATTGCAGATTTGCACTATATCTTCTTTGAGAAATATAGCTAATAATCTCTTCATGAGTAGGATGATGTCCTCATTTTCTTCTTCTTTTCAATCCTTGTTACATGATGCATGACTTTGGTTGTGAGATTGTGTATTCATGTTAAATTTGTGGAATCTTTGTAAATTTTTTATTGTTAGCATTAAACTATTACTCCCTTGCCCAATACTGGTGGGCTAGTAGGATCCAGAAAAATGCTTACATTGAATAGTTGGAGTTTTGTTAGTCTCTTTGGACTCTCTCTATCTAGTTCTTGGAGTTTGGGAACTCTTATGTTGCACAAAATTCTGTTTGAGAAATCTAGCGTAATAATCTCTTCACGAATAGCATAAATCCCTTACTTTCTGTATTAGTTCTTTTTTTATTATGATCTGTGATGCATGACCTTTTGTTTGTTCTGATACTAGGTATTTAGATTAAAGTTGGTGGAATCTTTGTACATTCTTTTTATTATTAGCATTGATTTTTTCCCTTTCCCAAGACTGATGGGCTAAGAGGATCCCCTAACAATGCTTAAATTGATTATTCAGGGGGTTTGTTAGTTTCTTTGAACTCCTTCTATGTAGTTCTTGGAGTTCGGGAACTCCTACATTGGCATAATTTAATTCCCTCTTTTTTTTTTCAATTTGTTTAATGACACTTGTAAAAGTGCAACCATCTTACTTTGGTTAGACATTGCAAGCAATGTTTGTTCTGACATATCTATAATAGTATAATTTAACATTGGACTTCAGTTTGGATATAAATCGCCAATTCCTTCACTGTTTTCAGGGCTTGTAATAAGGTCAGACAGATTAATGGAGATCAAGCAAAGGGATGTGAGGTATCCGTTGCTTTCATTACTTGTCTTCTCCACGAATAAAATTTTGTTCTGTTTTCTTGTAGTGTGGAATTTGAAATATGTTCCTGCATGTGTAGGTTACTGTTAGCAGAGAGTGCAGGGCTCATTGTGCCCAAAAGTATGAAGTGTAGCATAGATACACAGCATCATGTCAATTAATCCTGGTATGAACCACTGCTTTGTGCAAAAGTGTATTAAGCTTAATCCTAAACCCTAAACACTAATCCCTGTAGTATAATGCATGTATGATACTAGAATTTTGGCCATATGGTAAAAGTTCTTTTACTTCAAGAACAGGCTAGAAGAGAGTTTAATGTTCTTGGGCTTACCATCATTGAGAGTGATGAACTTGGTGGTAGGAATCCTACAAATCAAGAACCCTCAGGGCAAAACCTTCGGATACTTAAATCTGTTACTAGGAGCTTCATAACAATAACAAATAATAAAAGATAATAAGAGAAAACGTTTGGAGGATATTTCACCCCTTCTTTTGCTAAACCTTTCCTCATGGTCTTACCTTTGAATGGTGATCCCTTGTATAAGAGAGAAATGATCATAAATATGTTTAAGTCAGGAAAATTTTTCTATTATTAAGTTAGGAATTATGTTTAAGTTAGAAAAATTTATCTACGGTGGTAAGCAGGCCGGTAAATCCTTGATATGATCTTATCACTATCTACACGCTAAAAGAAGGAAGGAGTACATCTCGCCACCATCATTCCCGCAACCTGCAAAACTTGTCTATGGAGATGTTGCAGTACCTTAAAGCTGTAGGTGCTTTGAGTTTTAGCTTTGTGGAATCAGGGACAATACTTGTATTGATGCCATATGCTGTGTTCTTGCCCAAGGCTTAGTTTTCGTTTTTTTGTCTGTTTCTTAATTTATTAGGAAAAGAACTTTTAATCTCCCCAATATTTGGGAAAAAAAATATAAATTCTCTAATATTTTTAAAAAGACATAATTTCTTTTATGATAATTAATTCTGTTTGTTTCAACAGTAAAAAGGATAATATTCTACATTCACCAAAAAAAAAAAAACACTTGCATTTACAATAAGGAAATGTCTAAGTTACGTTTTACGTAACTTACAACCTCAAGAAATAATATCTAATATCACCCCTATAGAATTATTAAATAATAAAAACAACATTAATAAAATTGAAAGAAATATTATTACACTTAAAAGATGAAATTAAAGAATTAATGCAAGAAATAGGAAAATTAAAAACAGAAATGACAATCCTACAAGTAAGTTGGAAAAAGAATAAAAAATTAGAAAATTATTATAAAATACGAATTAGTTAAAAAACCTATAATAGACCTTTCACAAAAACCACAACCAGGAAGAAGTTACGATAAATGATTTATGAATAATAAATATCCAAAAATAATAAAAGAAGCTGAAAGCTTAAGAGAAGCATTAGAAAAAGAAAGAATAAAAAAAGGAAAAGAAAAAATGGAAATTCAAGAAAATAGTGATTCTGATTGATGGATAAAGAATTAGAGGAAATTACTGAAATCTTCAGTGAAATAAATTTAAGTGACTTAGAGGATTTAGAAAAAGAATATAAAATAAATATGAATACAAATGGAGGATCAGAAATGAAACCAAATATACCAGAACCTAGTAATTTTCTGAATAAAAGAAAAAGAAAGCCATTTTATGAGTATATACCACCTAAAAGTAATCAACCATGGAAATTTGAATATATTCCTACAGAAAATAAATTAGAACCTATAAGTAATACAGGAGTATTCTTAAACCTGGATTGTAAAATAAATCCACATAGAACCTTAGTAGAATGGGCATTACAAATGAGATTATTTTTTTTATGTATAACGGATCAAAGGATGACTGGAATGTAGAAACAGAAGATCAAAAAATAAGCATATATACTGAAATCTTGATTGCAAGCTTTATAGGAAATATATATAATTGGTGGGAAGGCTTAACAAATAATGTAAAAGAATTAATAATAGATGCCACTAAAACGGCTTTTCTTAGAAGTAAAGAACAAGGAATAGAACAAATGGTAGCATACATTGCAAATGAGTTCTTAGGAGAAGATTGGATGGAAAATAGAGATCAGGAAATAAAAAATGAAAAAATAAGCAATAGAATGAAATTAATTAATTTAAATATATATAATATGTGTTATGTTAAAGAATATACTTGTGAATTTAGCAAATATTATTTTTCACAATTCTTTAGTAATGAAGACCAAAGTATATATCTAAACTTATATTTCTCAAAATTACCACCACCTTATAATACATATTTTATCAATGAATATGAAAAATATAAAATTGTAAACCATATGCCAAAAACATTAGGATCAAGAATCCAATTTTTAAATTCTAGATTAAGTGAAATATGTATGCAAAGGAATTTAATAAAAAGAAGTAAAATAATTAGAGACATATGTTGTCAAAAAACAGAAATGCCAACACAATGGGGATGTACAATTGCCTATAAAAAACATAAGGGTTATAAAAAGTATGGTAAAAAGAAATACAAAAAATATAAGCATTTTAAGAAAAAATACATAAAACCAGACAGAAAATATTATAAAAGAAGGTATAAAAAACAAAAAAGAACTTTTGATAAAAATAAATGTAAATGTTGGAATTGTGGAGAAATAGGACATTTAAGTACATAATGTACTAAAAAGAAAGTTAGGCTATTAAAAGAGGATTTTGATAACATAAAAAATGAATTAGAATTAATATATAATCTATCTGACTATGAAGGAGAAGAAATATATATGTCTGAAGATATTATAGAAAATGAGTCAGAATAGAGAAAAAGAATTAGATAACACAAAAGAAGACCGTGATGAAGAGATATATGAAATAGAAAAAGAAGAAAATATAAAAGGGTATAGCTTAGTAGTAATGTTTAATAAAGAAAAATAAAATAAACTTTTAAAAGCAAAGTTAGAAAAACCAGACTATATAATTTTACATAGATTAAGAGACGCATTTAAAAGAAAGAAGATAGTATTGTATGAATATTATGAATAAGAAAAAGCAATAACTATAACTCAGGTTGAAGGAAATATAAGGTTGAGTCTATTAAATAAAAGAACAATAGATTTAGCCTTTAGAAAAATAAAGAAGGAATCAATAAAAGAAAAAATACAATATGTTTACTTAGCAGAAATATAAATTTTGGTAAAATCTTTGTTTAAGGAAGGAATAGATAGTCCAATAATATTATTTTTACATGATCAAAGATTTCATGATCTTATGATAGGACATTTAGGGACAATAGAAGGAAATCTATGTTATACCAAATTATTATTTACCTATTACTCAAGATATTGTGTTCATATAAAAGATAAAAATATAGAAGAAATTTTAAGCCTCCATTTTAAATTATTAAAAGATAATTTAATAAAAGAAGGAAATATATTAATGACTTTTCATTATTCTGCATTATATAGTTTTTGCAATTCTAATTATGGAGAAATATATAATGACAAACCATTAATAGAAATCAATAAGGAATGTGAAGAAATTGCAACACTCATAGAACCAATGGCAAAAGAACTTAAAATACCAACAAATTATAGGTTAAGTATTGATGACAGGAAAGAGATAATAAACTCAGAAAATAAGTAATCCTCGATAATCCCAATAAGTTTTAAGGGAAAAACTTTAATAAGAGATAATTCTTCAAGAAAGGATCATATATATACATAAACTAATCAATTGATTTCTAATCCAAATACTAAAGTAATGAAAATATTAGGCCAATATTTTAATGGGTTAGATTACATAAAAGACCCATATATAATAATAGATACAGGAGCTAGTCATAATCACATAAATCCTAATGGACTAATAATAAAACAAAAAGATACTACTTATGAATATATAGATTTCAATGGAAATAAACATATATGCAAAGAAGAAGTAAAAGTACCTATCATAATTGAACGAATTAGAATTATAGTAACTTGTTTTTATAGATTCAAATATAAATAATAATAATCATATATTACTAGGAAATAGTTTCTTAGAAGATTTAGAATATTATAAAATAGAAAAACATGGAATCACATTACAATTAGATGGACATGAAGTCTTTTGCAGAAAATGGTAAATAAAGTATATATTAGATACCCTATGTTTGTATATATTCAAATACATACTGTAGAAAAATCCATCCATACATGCGCTTTAATAGATACTGGTAGTGAAATAACTATAATGAAAATATTTTTATTTAACCACTGGAAACCTGATGACCATATTAAAATTACAGGAATTACTGGAAATAAACAACAAGTAACTCATTTGATCCATAATTATGAAATTCTTTTAGGTAGCAAAAAAATTACTATTAAAAAAGTCGACCAATATAATAATATGAATTGTGATATACTTTTAGATAATGATTTTTTACAACAATTTCAATATTATCAACAAACATTATTTTTAATTACTTTAAAAGCACCTTGTAACCACATTCTCCATGTTCTACGAGAATTTCGCCTTTTCAGAGTACAGCCAGCCTAATGTGGTGATACATTATATTATGAAAAATTTAATGAAAAATAAGTATTATATTATGTATTTAAATCTTATATAATAGGTCAATCTTATTAACATCTAACAAATTTTTAATACTTAATATTTCTGAATTTATTTGTTCTCTTATAAGAATTAATTCATTTATATCTGAAAAATTTATTTTCTCTATACTTTTAATTATAGTTACTCCTTTATCCATCTTCATAAAAACTTTGGTTTATCTACTCTGTAATTTATTTTATAAATCAAGATCATCATTATTTGAATTTAAATATGTTTATGCTATTGTATCTACTTATATTTTTGCCATTATAATATCTATATCGACTTCTACTAATAGCATAATTATATTATGTTTTAGTTCATCTATCACTAGGTGTTATATTATTTCTTTCTATAATTCTTTTGGTATATTTATATTTTTGATTGCTAGTAGTTGTTCTTTACTGACTAGTTATCATTTAGTAAATACAAAAGAGGATTGTTTAAACGTTCTTATATTAAATTCTATTATCATATATTGATCGTTATATATTATCTTTGTAGTATCATTTATATATTTTTCTTTATCAATACAAAAGGTTCTTTTAATAAACTCCATAAATTTTTAATTCTCCTTCACAACTCTTCCTTTAATCATATATCCAACAAACTTCCACCAACAAAGATAAGAGATTAAGAATTATTACCTCACTAGACTTTTATATTAAATAATTGGATAGATTTCTCCCTTGAACCAGTAACCTTCTCCCTTGTTGTCCTGTGTTGTCCTTCAACGCCGTCACATGGCTTCACGGACCTCAGCTGGACTTGTTTGGAATCATTGTTTGGATCTGTAGAGATTATCCTATCCTTTTATTTAATATATATTTCTAAGAGGTTTATTTCCTCTTTCTTATATGGTTTGGCTTTGTTGTTTTTATGATCTTTGGATCGAGAGAGTTGGAGAGAAAAGCTTTTTAGCTAGAAAAATTCATTTGAAAAAACTCTGATAATTTGATTTAGTCTTGCCTCCTCAGTAAATGTTTATTGATATATATATTGAATTTACATTGTCCTCATTACATCATTCTATACATCATCACATTATTGCCATATTTGGCTCATTATACTTTCTTAGTATGACTGACATACATACCGACACATTACTTTACTTGTGTGCCCTACTCATTTACAAAAGCTTACATTATTGCCGATACTTTATTTGTGTGGCCTACTTTTTTACAAAAACTTACATTTTACTTTATCTCTATGAGCTGGCACGCCTGTTGTTGAGTTGCGTGGCTAGATGGAAAGTTTATTGTGCTTATCTCATTTATGAAGTCTAATAGTAGCTTGGATGGTGCACCCGCATCTTCTATTGTTAGGACAATATAATTCTGGAATCGTACAATTGTTCTGTAGTTCCTTTTGTATAAGTCTTTTGCAACACTCCAGATAGCCTTTATTCCTCGAGCTCTTCGAGTTCTAATCCATGCTTTATTGAAATGAGGAACAATGGTGTATTCTGTTGCTACTTCCATTTGTACATTTCTTGTAATATGGCCTATTGTGATCATGTAGAAAGCCTGGTATTCAACCCCATTGGTTTATTCAGGGCTTATAGTATAAAATTTTAGGTATATTAGTTTTTTCCTAGCGAACTTTGAGACTTCTTTTATTAATAAGTCATCAAAGCTTGCCAATTCTTCTAATTCTATCCATGGATAAATCATATCTAAATATCCATATCGGGCTAATTTACCTATTATTAAAGGATTTGCTCATTTTAATGCAATCATTCTGGGATACATATTTTTCCCCGATGATTTGAGGATGGTTTCTTTATACTGTATTGTGGAATATACCCATGTAGTGAACTGTTTATAGTCTTCTTCTTTTGGGTTTAAAGGTTTTTCATCATCTTCAGAAGGGAATTGGTTTATTATTATGGTTTTCTTTAGAGAATGGCTTTCTGGTTCAACTGTTATATTTATTATTCGAGTATGAGGTTTTATTGGTGTGTGAGGTTGATCTATTGGGTCATAGCTTGGGGTTTGTTCTACTGGATCACCAATTGATTTTGTGGGTCCACTACTGCTTTCACCTGCCGTTGGGCTTTGGTTTATTTCTAGCCCATTTATGAAATCCTTCACATATGATTCTAATATGTTTATACTCTTTTCATGGGATTCTATTGTCTCCTTCAAGTAATTTATTGGATCATGTGCATCAGATGCTTCAGCTTAAGCCGATCTATTTCTACGAAGATCGCAGATAAATATTTATTTCTTTCAAAATTCATGATCCAAATTCTATGTTCCTGCTAAGAAAAGCTACCAAGAAATTATTATCTCCTTTTATATATATAATTTTAAAATTGTAATAAGACAAATATGCTTGCCATCTATGTAATCTTCTATATTGTGGTACATTAGATAAATTCTTATATATTAAAGAACTGACTTGAGTATTATCAATTTCTATAATAAACTTCTTTTGTAATAGAAACAATGAAAACTTTTTTATTCCTTTATAAATAGTTAATAATTCTTTTTCATGAACTAGGTAATTTTTTGGCTTTATTAAATGTTCCACTAGTATATCTGCAGATTTCATTTAAATCTGTTTTGAGTATTGCTCCCTAATATAAATCAAAAGCATCTGTTTGAATTATCAAATTATCTTTTTCATCAGGTAATCTTAATTCAGGTAAATACTTATATTGACTTTTTAGTTCTTTAACAGCTTGTGTATGTTCTTCACTCAATTCTTTTGTATTATTTTTCCTTTAATAACTTTTGAAGAATATTTCTTTTCTTAGATAAATTTTCTATAAATTATTCTGCGTAATTTAAACATCTTAAAAATTTTTGTATTTGTTGCCTATTTTCTAGTTTATCTGGAAAATCCATTATTTTTTTTGCTATATGGTTTTGTAATTTTATTCCATTTTTGTCCAAGACCATTTCTAAAAATTCTATCTTTTTATGCTCAATTTTTGTTTTTTTTGTTTTTATAAAATAATGCATTCTTTTATACATGTATTTGCAAAGTTTTTTAAATGCTTTCTATATTCTTCTAATGTATCCGAAACTATTAATATGTCATTTACATAAGCTACTATATTATTGTTATCTTTAAATATTTTATCCATTCTCTTTTAGAATATTTGTGGTGCATTTTTTAATCCAAAAGGCATTATTAACCATTCATAATGTCTTTGAGGAGTACTAAAAGCAGTATATGGTATATTTTTTTTTTCATTTTTATTTGCCAAAATCCTGATTTACAATCGAATTTAGAGTAAAATTTTTTTCTTTTCACAAGATTTATTAATACTTCTTTTTTTGGTAAAAAGTATCAATCAAATTTTGTATACTTATTTAATTCTTTATAATTTATTACCATTCTAACTTTTCTTTTTACTTGTTTAGCTCGTTTCATTACCATAAAAGCTGGACTATTATGAGGGCTACTACTCTGTTGTATAAGATTTAAATTTAACAATTCTTTTATTTGAATTTTAAATTCTTCCTTATCATCTAGTGTATACAACATAGGTCTTACTCTAATTATTTGTTCTCTATTAGTTCTATTTTTGCTCTAGGATGCTCTGGTTTCCATAATGCTAAAGGATTTTTACTTTATACCTGTTCTAATTGATGTTTAATAGTTTCTAAATGTATATTGTATATATATCCTTTTGTATTAAATAATGTTTTTCATAATATAATGTATCACCATTTTGGGGACGGCTTAACTTTTAATTCTTATTTTTGACAAAATCTTATATTTAATAATTTTATATTTGACAAAATTTATATTTAAGGTAATATTTTTGTCAAATATAAATATAAAATTGTTAAATATAAAATTTTGTCAAAAATAAGAATTAAAGGCTAAGCCGCCCCTAAAATGGTATAAGAGCCAATAGGCTAAGTGGCTAACCCAAATTTTTGTAAATGAATCCTATAAGTCAAATGGTAGAATCTTTGTATACATTAATAATAGAAAATAGAAAATAGAAATGAAATAAAAAAATTAATAAAAGAAATAAAAGGAAGTAAAAATCACATAAGAAATATTGATTTAGAACTAATGCAAGAAATGTGAGAAAGGTTTAATACTAACACTAATGAAGATGAATTAATATTAGAAAAAAAGGATGAAATTTATAGATGAATTTATAAAATTCCTAAAATACTAGTATAAAGAAGAAACGTAATGAATAATCCACATCAACAATTTTTAATCCAATAAGCCTTAGACAGAATACAAGAATTATGTTCATATATAGATCATATGTTCCTTGGATGGAAAATTAAAATAAATATATACACGGAATTATTAAATCAAAAGATTCAGTTAGTAAAACAAGAAAGATCAGCTCAAATAAACATGGGAGAACATATATATGGAACATTCATAGGCCTAAATGAATTTGATAACCATTTATACATGTATAAAGAAATAATGATCATCCATAAATTTTTTAAAAAAATAAAAGGGTTTCTCTGAAATTTTGCTTATAAAAAGACAAAATAAAGTAACTTACGCAAGCAAGTTGTAACTTAGAGAGGTCCAAAGAACAATAGATTTAACCCTTAGAAAAATAAAGAAGGAATCAATAAAAGAAAAAATACAATATGTTTACTTAGCAGAAATACAAATTTTGGTAAAATCTTTGTTTAAGGAAGGAATGGATAGTCCAATAATATTATCTTTACATAATCAAAGATTCTATGATCCTATGATATGACATTTAGGGACAATAGAATGAAATCTATGTTATACCAAATTATTATTTACTTGTTGCCCAAGATGTTCATATAAGAGATAAAAATATAAAAGAAACTTTAAGCCTTTTTTAAAATTATTAAAAGATAATTTAATGAAAGAAGGAAATAGATTAATGACTTTTCATTATTCTGAAATATTTAGTTTTTGCAATTCTGATTATGGAGAAATATATAATGACAAACCATTAGTAGAAATCAATAAGGAATGTGAAGAAATTGCAATACTCATAGAACCAATGACACAAGAACTTAAAATACCAATAAATTATAGGTTAAATATTGATGATAGGAAAGATATAATAAACTCAGAAAATGGGAAATCCTCGATTATCCCAGTAAGTTTTAAGGGAAAAACTTTAATAAGAGATAACTCTTCAAAAAATGATCATGTATAACAGAAACTAATCAATTGATTTCTAATCCAAATACCAAAGTAATGAAAATATTAAGCCAATATTTTAATGGGTTAGATTACATAAAAGGCCGAATCAGATTATCAGAGTTTTCTCAAATAAATTTTTCTAGCTAAAAAGCTTTTCTCTCCAACTCTCACGATCCAAAGATCATAAAAACAACAAAATCAAACCATATAAGAAAGAGGAAAGAAACCTCTTAGAAATATATATTAAATAAAAGGATAGGATAATCTCTACAGATCCAAACAGTGATCCCAAACAAGTCCAACCGAGGTCCGTGGAGTCGTGTGAAGGCGTTGGAGGACAACGCAGGACAACAAGGGAGAAGGTTACTGGTTCAAGGGAGAAATCTATCCAATTATTTAATATAAAAGTCTAGTGAGGTAATAATTCTTAATCTCTTATCTTTGTTGGTGGAAGTTTGTTGGATATATGATTAAAGGAAGAGTTGAGAAGGAGAATTAAAAATTTATGGAGCATATTAAAAGAACCTTTTGTATGGATAAAGAAAAGGAAATGTCTAACATCCTCAAGAAATAATATCAAATATCACCCCTATAGAATTATTAAATAATAGAAACAACATTAATAGAATTAAAAGAAATATTATTACACTTAAAAGAAGAAATTAAAGAATTAAAACAAGAAATAGGAAAATTTAAAAACAGAAATGACAATCCTACAAGTAAGTAGGAAAAAGAATAAAAAATTATAAAATTAGAAAATTATAAAATTCGAATTAGTCAAAAAACCTACAATAGACCTTTCACAAAAACCACAATCATAAAGTTATAATAAAGACCAAAGTATATATCTAAACTTATATTTCTCAAAATTACCACCACCTTGTAATACATATTTTATTAATGAATATGAAAAATATAAAATGGTAAACCATATGCCATAAACATTAGGATCAAGAATCCGATTTTTAAATTCTAGATTAAGTGAAATATGTATGCAAAGGAATTTAATAAAAATAAGTAAAACAATTGGAGACATATGTTGTCAAAAAACAGAAATGCCAACACAGTGGGAATGTACAGTGCCCTATAAAAAACATCATATGTTTAAATTACGCAGAAGGATTTACATAAAATTTATCTAAGAAAAGAAATATTCTTCAAAAGTTATTAAGGAAAAATAATACAAAAGGATGGAGTGAAGAACACACACAAGCTGTTAAGGAACTAAAGAGTCAATGTAAGTATTTACCTGAATTAAGATTACCTGATGAAAAAGATAATTTGATAATTCAAACAGATGCTTCTGATTTATATTGGGGAGCAATACTCAAAACAGATTTAAATGAAATCTGTAGATATACTAGTGGAATATTTAATAAAGCTCAAATAAATTACCCAGTTCATGAAAAAGAATTATTAGCTATTTATAAAAGAATAAAAAAGTTTTCATTGTTTCTATTACAAAAGAAGTTTATTATGGAAACTAATAATACTCAAGTCAGTTCTTTAATATATAAGAATTTATCTAATGTACCACAATATAGAAGATTACATAGATGGCAAGCATATTTGTCTTATTACAATTTTAAAATTATATATATAAAAGGAGATAATAATTTCTTGGTAGATTTTCTCAGCAGGAACATAGAATTTGGATCATGAATTTTGAAATAAATAAATATTTATCTGCGATCTTCGTGGAAATAGATCGGTTTAAGCTGAAGCATCTGATGCACATGATGCAATAAACTACTTGAAGGAGACAATAGAATCCCATGAAAAGGTTATAAACATATTAGAATCATATGTGAAGGATTTCATAAATGGGCTAGAAATAAATCAAAGCCCAACGGCAGGTGAAAGCAGTAGTGGACCCACAAAACCAATTGGTGATCCAGTAGAACAAACCCCAAGCTATGACCCAATAGATCAACCTTACACACCAACAAAACCTCCTACTCGAATAATAAACATAACAGCTGAACCAGAAAGCCATTCTCCAAAGAAAACCATAATAATAAACAAACTCCTTTATGAAGATGATGAAAAACCTTTAAACCCAAAAGAAGAAGATTATAAACAGTTCACTACATGGGTATATTCCACTACAGTATAAAGAAACCATCCTCAAATCATCGGGGAAAAGCATGTATCTCAGAATGATTGTATTAAAAGGAGCAGATCCTTTAATAATAGGTAAATTAGCCCGATATTGATATTTAGATATGATTTATCCAGGGATAGAATTAGAAGAACTGGCAAGCTTTGATGACTTATTAATAAAAGAAGTCTCAAGGTTCGCTAGGAAAAAACCAATATACCTAAAATTTTATATTATAAGCCTTGAATACACGAATAGGGTTGAATACCAGGCTTTCTACATAATCACAATAGGTCATATTACAAGAAATGTACAAATGCAAGTAGCAACAGAATACACAACTGTTCCTCATTCCAATAAAGCATGGATTAGAACTCGAAGAGCTCGAGGAATAAAGGCTATCTGAAGCGTTGGAAAAGACTTATACAAAAGGAACTACAGAACAATTGTACGATTCCAGAATTATATACCTAACAATAGAAGATGCGGGTGCACCATCCAAGCTACTATTAGACTTCATAAATGATGTAAGCACAATAAACTTTCCATCTAGCCACGCAACTTAACAACAGGCGTGCCAGCTCATAGAGATAAAGTAAAATGTAACTTTTTGTAAAAGAGTAGGCCACACAAATAAAGTGTCGGTAATAATGTAAGCTTTTGTAAAAGAGTAGGCCACACAAATAAAGTATCAGCAATAATGTAAGCTTTTGTAAAAGAGTAGGCCACACAAGTAATGTGTCGGTATGTGTGTCGGTCATACCAATAAAGTATAATAAACCAAGAATGGCAATAATTTGATGATGTATATAATGATGTAATGAGGACAATGTAAATTCAATATATATATCAATAAACATTTACTAAGGAGGCAAGACCGAATCAAATTATCATAGTTTTCTCAAATGAATTTTTCTAGCTAAAAAGCTTTTCTCTCCAACTCTCTCGATCCAAAGATCATAAAAACAACAAAACCAAACCATATAAGAAAGAGGAAAGAAACCTCTTAGAAATATATATTAAATAAAAAGATAGGATAATCTCTACAGATCCAAACAGTGATCCCATACAAGTCCAGCTGAGGTCCGTGAAGCCATGTGACGGCGTTGAAGGACAATACAGGACAACAAGTGAGAAGGTTACTGGTTCAAGGGAGAAATCTATCCAATTATTTAATATAAAAGTCTAGTGAGGTAATAATTCTTAATCTCTTATCTTTGTTGGTGGAAGTTTGTTGGATATATGATTAAAGGAAGAGTTGAGAAGGAGAATTAAAAATTTATGGAGTTTATTAAAAGAACCTTTTGTATTAATAAAGAAAAATATATAAATGATACTACAAAGATAACATATAATGATCAATATATGATAATAGAACTTAATATAGGAACGTTTAGATAATCCTCTTTTGAATTTACTAAAAGAGAACTAGTCAGTAAAGAAAAACTACTAGCAATGAAAAATATAAATATACCAAAAGAACTACAGAAAGAAATAATAAAATAAGTAGTGATAGAT
Source organism: Clausena lansium (assembly GCA_030449835.1). Taxonomy (NCBI): domain Eukaryota; kingdom Viridiplantae; phylum Streptophyta; class Magnoliopsida; order Sapindales; family Rutaceae; genus Clausena; species Clausena lansium. Next base: position 6,848,371 of record JASUUF010000369.1, read on the forward strand.
TAACTAAAGCATAATATAGTTATGCTATTAGTAGAAGTCCATATAGATATTTTAAAGGCAAAAATAGAAGTAGATACAATAGTAGAAACATATTTAAATTTAGATAATGATGATCTTGATTTATAAAATAAATTACAAAGTAGATAAACCAAAGTTTTTATGAAGATGGATAAAGGAGTAACTATAATTAAAAGTAGAGAGAAAATAAGTTTTTCAGATATAAATGAATTAATTCTTATAAGAGAACAAATAAATTAAGAAATAATAAGTATTAAAAATTTGTTAGATGTTAATAAGATTGATCTATTATATATAATTCAATTAATAAAAAGAAAACAAATATTAATTTCAATTGAACAAGTTTTAGAAAGAATAAAATATCTTTAGAGCATATTGATTAAACCTGTAAAAGTTATAAATTTTAATTTATTTTGAAATAATATTTAAGGTAATGTTTTTGTCAAATATAAATATAAAATTATTAAATATAAGATTTTGTCAAAAATAAGAAAGACTAAGCAGCCCCCAAAATGGTATCAGAGCCAATAAGCTAACCCAAATTTTTGTAAATGAATCCTATAAGGCAAATAGTAAAATATTTGTATACATTAAAAATAGAAAATAGAAAATAGAAATGAAATAAAAAAATTAATCAAAGAAATAAAAGGTAGTAAAAATCACATAAGAAATATTGATTTAGAGCTAATGCAAGAAATGAGAGAAATGTTTAATACTAACACTAATGAAGATGAATTAATATTAGAAAAAAAGATGAAATTTATAGATGAATTTATAAAATTCCTAAAATACCGGTATAAAGAAGAAACGTTATGAATAATCCACATCAACAATTTTTAATCCAACAAGCCTTAGACAGAATACAAGAATTATGTTTATGTATAGATCATATGTTCCTTTGATGGGAAAATAGAATAAATATATACATAGAATTATTAAATCAAAAGATTCAGTTAGTAGAACAAGAAAGATCAACTCTAATAAATATAAGAGAACATATATATGGAATATTCATAGATCTATATGAATTTGATAATTATTTATACCTATATAAAAAAAATAATGATCATCCATAAAATTTTGAAAAAAATAAAAGCATTTCTCTCAAATTTTGCTTATAAAAAGATAAAATAAAGTAACTTGGGCAAGTTGTAACTTATGCACCATCGTTTTCCCATTCACCCAACGTGATAGCGTCTCCCATACGACGTCTAAGCCACCGCCAAAACTCCCTCACATTTTATCAGACTCAAGCTTGGCTTCAACTAAGCCAAATGACAAATAGCTTCTACTCCATAGCTTTCAAGCTCTCCAATAGCTTTCCAAGCAAACTTCACTTGTTATCAATTTCAGTCTTGGCTTCAACTCCTCTTTTTGAAGTTGGGAGAATTTTTTACACACCCTCTCCTCTCAACTCCAAATTCCTCCATAAAAAAATAATATCAGCATCGAATAATTTTAAAATAAATCAGAGGTAGATGCATGTATATATGACATATATAATTAAATTTAATACAATTATTATTTATGTAATAATTTTTTAAAATAAATATTTATATATATTTATTGTATGACTGACCTGATATATTTTTGATGTATTCTAAAATTTCTCATCGACAACGTCTCGAGGCTGGCCCAGAATTTGAGTCTGAACCCGAAACAGAAGCCGAAAGGTCTGAAGTACGATTTTTTCCGGCCACACCAATAACAAAAAGAAAAAGAAAGCCACCCTTTGCCGAACAATTTCGATTCCGCCAGCTGAGAAATCTGAGGTGTCGGCATCAAGGCGATGTTGCTACAGCCGCGTAGGGCTACTATTGTAGTGACAAAATGTGTTGCGCCGCCCAGCTCATTTTCCTCTGAAAATTATTTGGAAATTTTACACGTCATTTCTTTTGAACGTGTGATTTTTTTATGAATGTATAATATTTACCTTTTTCACTGTTAAAACAAACGAAGTTGATTAACAAAAAGGAGATTTTACCCTTTCCCCAAACATTGGGGAGTAACAATGCTTTTTCCACTGATTTATTTTGCTAGCTTTTTGATGATTTGCTCTAATTATTCTTTATTTAGTAAATGATTTTGAGCCTATTTTAAAAATTTTATCATAGTGTATTATTTACATAAATGTAAAATAAACTGACGTGGATAGAAACTAATTTTAAGATACAGATACTATCTCAAGAGGTAAAATCATTTGAGTCAATTAGTATCTAAATGTGATATAAAAGTTTTAACCAATGAATTTATAATTCTTAAGATATGATAATAAAAATATAGATTAAATCAATATACTGATATAATTTAAAATCGATTTGTTTAATGAGTTTCAGAAATGATCCATCATGAATGATGTAGATAGTTTTTCTAATTTGAATTATTTTTAAAAAAGTGTTTTTATGTGTAAAACATGTGTAAGTTGCTTGTCAATCACTGAATCTAATAAATAGTACCGAAACCACCGGACAAAAGACGAAAACAATCCGGACTCCACGCCGTCTGATCAAATCCAACTCTCAGAAATTTCGAATCCGGAACCGTACCACTCACACTACACGCCACAACACGGCACGCGCTCTCACTGACGCTTTCACCTCCAGCGTCTCAGTCTCTCTCTCTCTCTCTCTCTCTCTCTCTCTCGCTCGCTCTGTGTCGCGAATGTTCTCAGCTACGACTCAGCTGCTTTCACTGAGTCAACTCGTTCGCTTTCACGTCGCTCACTTCACTCTATGGTGAGCCGAACTCCACTCTTTTTTAATTTTGCATTGAAATTATTCAAATTATGCTTCTATGTAGTTGTCTTTTAGTTTGTTTTGGCTTACTACTTTAGGAAATTAGTGTTTTTAATCTTTTTATATGAATTGTATTGCATCTATGGAGCTTAAAACGAAATTTGATGCTGGTTAATTCGGTGTCGTTTTTTTATTGAGAAAATTTAAAGTGACACAAATCTTGACTGTATTTGGTCACTGTTGAACTAAATTTTGGTTCCCTTGCTTCATTTTTCATATTGAAAATGAAACATGATATTGAATTTGTTTATAAGTGTGTGTGTTTGAGTTGCATGTACTGGATAGAGTTATTACTTTGTTATTTTGGAGACGACAGCTAAATAAATTTTATTGTTTATTTATTTTGAATTGCTGTTTGGCTTCATTAATGCTTTATGTTTAATTAATCATATTTTCGTTTTGATGGTAGCAAAATTGACTTTATTTGTTTGTTGTGTTTCCTGTTTTTGTTGGTATGCTTTCAGTTAGTGTACTTAAGTTGCATGCAGTGGATTTTCTATGGAAACGCTGGTTGGAGCTGAGGGGAACGGGGAAGGGAAATTTAAGGAAAGTGGGATTCAGAAAAGTAATTCTACGTTTTCTTCATCAAATTCGGGTGCTGACCCGGTTGTCTACAAGCTTGTTCGGGTATATTTTATTTATATGTGGAGTTGTAATTTTCTCATTGGTCAATGATGTTTTATTGTATGGATATGAAGTTAGTTTGATATTTTTATTTCTGGTTGCTCAACATAGTCATTATCACTTTTTACTTAAAGTTGGACCTAGAACTGTGAAGGAGTCATTTTCTGCGTTTGGTGCAAATAGTGCTTGTTCAATTGCATGAAATGGAAAGAACTTAATACTTTTTGTTTTATGCCTGGCTTACATACAAGTAGTAGTTCTTGAGTTGGTCTAAAATTTCAATAAAAACTTTGTCAGTTGTAAGAACTTACATTGTTTAGGTTGTGAGATTGGTCTCTTATTATGGCCACTCCTTTTGTAAGATGAATGCAATTGTGCTGTTCTTTGTTTTGACATTCAGTGAATATGCAGTTAGAAGTCAAATTTAATGATTTGGGTATTCTGAGTGAATCATATGTGGAAATAGTCAATTGATGGGTCTCAAAATATTTCTATTTTTGTCCCATTATGTTTCATAAAGTGACTTCTTGCAAGTGGGATATTAGATTCTGATGTTCTTTATGATTTTCAGGTGGACGGAGATGGAAAGCTAGTGCCTGCAACAGATGATGAACTGATGGAGGTTGGAAATCTGCTTGCAGATGATAAAATCGAAATGCATCTAGTTGCGGACGCTGGGCAGACTGGAAGGTGCATTTTCAATGAAAGGTCTTCCTCTGGGATGCCCAAGTTAGAAAGCTCAGAAGGTCTACCTTTGTTAACATTGCAGACGAATATTTGAACGCCAATTTTAAACACATGAAAGAGAAGCAATCATATGAAACATTTTAAAATTAGTTTTACAATGAAATAGAAGCTGCTTTTCCTAGTACTGTACTTTTCTTAAGAGGATGAATGAGACATTGCTTTTTTATTGCTTTTTGTTTTATCTTATATCATTGTTTCATGTGTTTTCCAAATCTGAATTAGCTATTTTTGTCAGGTTTGTCAAATTCTGAAAATGCAGAAGTTGATGCAGGAAAATTGAATACTCATCTAGAGGTATTGACTGGAGTTTTTACAGTATGGATTTAATTTTGTCTAAAATGGAATGATTGTGCATTCTTTCTTTATCTTTGTTAATATTTGTACTTAATCATCGGTAGAACTATTTTTATCTGGTCCATGCAACTTAAGAAATGCTGAACTTTACAAGCTGAACAGTTTATTAGTTTGTTATATCAGATTCTTTCTCAGTGTTGTTTCTGCCCGTAAATCTGCAAACTCTTGTTGATTCTAGATTAATCAAATATTAATTGAATCGTTAATTGTGTTGGATCCTTCTCGGCTTTAAAATCTCTTGTAGTCCATTGAGGAGATGTTGAAGAAGGCCAAACAGGAAGAGAGCCATCTCTTAGCTTGTGGATCTCCTGATCATTCTTCTACTTATGTGCTTGTAGACGGACAGTGTTCTGATCAGCATGATACATTACCTGGCATTGATGGGAACCTCCAATCTGAAATTCCTTTGCAGGAAAGTGACCTTTCCTCCACCCAAAGTTTGTCTAAAAGCCTTATTAATCAGCCTGGCATTCTTGGGGAATGCTCAAATTCTTCACACAAACTGGTAGAAGGCCAACAATCAACTTCTGCTGTCTGCACTAATTCCAAACCTGATTTTTCAAGGTTAATGGGAGAGATCTGCTTGGACAATCTATCAATAAAAGAACTGCATGAAACATTTAAGGCGGCTTTTGGACGGGAAACAACTGTCAAGGACAAGCAATGGCTTAAGAGAAGGATTGCTATGGGGTTGACTAATTCTTGCGATATTTCAACATCGAGTTTTATTATTAAAGATAACAAATTGGTGAGCAAAGATGGAGAAGGAAGCTGTAACAAGGAAACTATTGAGGGTCCAGCAGTTAAACCAGTGGATGGGGCTGGCAAAGAGTCATCATTAAACCACAGTAGCAAAATGGAAGATCAACAAATTGTTTCTGGTGAGAGTCTGAGAAACTGTAGCAAAGATTACAGTTGTGCAAATGAAGATCCTCACAAAGAACAGAAAAATGCGAAGAGAATTCGGAAGCCAACAAGAAGATACATTGAGGAACTTTCCGAAGTGGAATCCAAAGAGTACGGTGGAAAGTCAATAGCGTCAGTTAAAAATTCGGGGCTTGGACTAATTTCCTCAAGATCTAATACTAGGCCTGTTAGAACTGCCTCTTCTAATAGGATTACTCTCAGACTGGATTCCCTTGGAGGATCTGGTGTTCAGATTCCATATGTTTCTCGGGTCCGTAGAAGCCGTCCAAGGAAAAATGTCAAGGCGCTTATGGTATGTACAATCCTTTTCTGTTCCAGCTATAAGAATGTGGTTCATACATATAGTCAAGCCTTGATAGTATGACGAAAACCATGCATGTTTTATACATAAAGGCTTTCCCATATCTGTTCATTTTTTTTTTAAAAGTTATTATATTTTTTATCATCTTTGCTTGTCTATTTTGTAACTGGTTTACTCATTCAACAAATATATATCACACCTGTAGGAATTCCATCCCAATGGCATAGGCATGGCAGCTAAACTGGTCAAGCAGGCCATTGATGTACATAGTTCTGAACCAAATAGGGAGAGCAGGGACATAGTCTTGAAAGCCAGTTCTGCTACTGAACAGATTCAGCAGCAGGTAAGACCAACTATACATGTCTGATGAAAAGAAAGAAAGGAAAAAGGGTTAGCTTGTTAACTGATTTGATTATATTACTCTTTCTTGCAAGTGAATTACTTTTCAAATTATTTCAATGAAATACTTCATTTATAAAAACATTACTATGTCTATGTTGTGGGCATCATTTCATCAGTTAAGGGTGTGGGGCCTCCTATAATTCTCTTCATAAATTAGTTTTGGACATGAAACTTTAACTTATCAAGGGCTACAGCTCTTCAATGTATGGTGATTTAAAAGGTAATGATAATGCTCTTCCACCCTTAACTGGAATGTTATGGAGCACTATGATGAACACCTTTGAACAATTTCCACCCTGGGGGCACTCAAGTTTAGATGTGATCATGCATATATGACATATGGTGGTAGTAGTCTCCATAGGTGATTATAAGAATTTAAAGAAAAGCTTTTGACATGATATTTTTTAATTTTCTTACAAGACTTGCCAATTATGTTGATAGAGAGTTCACCTCTTTAACTTTTTGAAATAATTAGCTGGTAACTGTTATGATCAGTTTTAGGTCTTGCAAATGATAAATATAACCAGCTATAGTCATGAATTGTGGAATTATTGTTCTCTTGGGCTTTGGTTCATGTTCCACATTTCAAGTTTTGGGCATAGTTTACTGAATGACTGTTTGACTAAGTGCTTTGCCATAAGAGAATTTCTGTGACATATCCTGATTTTATGCACTAATTCAATTGAATCCTATCCAGTTTGTAGTTGAACCTGAGAAGGATAATCATTTCTCAGAAGTGGCTTCAATTGAACAGGGGCAGAATATGGAGCCGAAACATACAGATCCATCTGGGGATACTGCAGATGATAATCCAGCTACTGTGCCTGCAGTAAAAGGCGGAATGAGAAGGAAACACCACCGAGCCTGGACTCTCTCTGAAGTTATGAAGCTTGTTGAGGGTGTTTCTAGGTATGGAGCTGGGAGGTGGTCTGAGATCAAAAGGCTTGCTTTTGCATCCTATTCGTATCGTACCTCTGTTGATCTCAAGGTATGTACTTGTTAACATGATGCTAGGTCTGGCTGTTGCCAATAATTTAGGCTGATAGCGAAACCTATTTTGTAGGACAAGTGGAGGAATCTACTGAAAGCTAGCCTTGCACAAACACCTCCAGATAGTCGGGTGAGAAATTTGCTTCTTGTACATTCATGCTTTGTTGAACTTTAAACTGGTGCAATAACTTGAATGATCTTCTCATCTCCTGAAAATCAATGTGTTAAATGGTTTCTTTCTGTGGTAATGTAGATGGGTGCCCGGAAGCATGCATCTTCAGTGCCTATTCCCATGCCGATACTGCTTCGAGTGAGAGAGCTTGCGGAGATGCAGTCACAGTTCCCACCAAATCTAAGCTCAAGCAAGCTGACTGGATCTGCTGGAAGAAATGTAAATGAAACAAGATCAGGGTACTTGTAACACTGTAAATAAAACAATACATACCCAGATGTCTACAGCGCTAAACTAAAGTTTGCTAATTGCTAGTTGCACTGTTGGTTTAACATTAGTTATTCTGACCTAAATTTAGTCCTTTTAAAAATATGATCTTTTAGATTTAATTTTATGGTGCCTCAATTCCTCTGGGATTCAGTAGTTGGCTGCCTAAGTGATGTCTTTGCGGAAGGTCTTTGTCACTGAAAAAACTCGTAATAACGTAGAATGTGTCTAGTATTGTTAAGTGTTAACCTAGATTTGTATTATTGGAACGAGAATTGTATAATTCATCTTGTTACAAGTTTCCTGTTGATTTTCCTTTTTTTTTTTTAATCCCCTCTATTCTTTTTAGTTGTCTGGAGTCTCTCGGTTTCTTGTAGTGTAGAAAGGTCTTTTAAATCGTAATTTGTATTTGCAAAGAGTGTGAAAAGATGTTCAAATGGAGTAGTGGAATACAATACATACTCCATAACATCAATAATCTAATTAATTGGAGTTGGAGCAGATCAGAAATTCGTAAATTTCCAATTAAATATCAAGAAAATGAAACAAATTTACCGTACGATAATTAACTCACCACTCAAATCACCTAAAATTTAAATTTTCTTATTTCTTTAAAAAAGAAAAATGAAGAAAGTGTTTACGAGTCTGAGCTGGACTTGAAATTTTTAGAATGTGGGCCCCTGAAAATAACCCAAATAAACATAGGGCCTCTAAAATTAGCCCAATCAATTTGGGCTTACAAAACTAGCCCATATGCTCTCTTTTTGAGCCCGTTTCATGTCACCCTCCTCTTCACTGTCTCGCTCTCCCACACATACTCGGAAGAGAAGAAGAAGAAAAATAGCATCGCTGTCTTCTCATCTCTCTCTCTCATCAGCTGCTGCAGCTACGATCCGCGTTAACTCAGAGTACCCGGTGAGTCATCCACAACCGCCGATTCCGCTCATTCTGTATCTCTCTAATTCCATGCAATTAACGTACTTCACTCAAAACTAAAGGCTAAAGCCTCGAAAAAAAAATAACTTTTTCAATTTTCTTAGCACCCAATTGCATAGTCCCCATAGTCTATAATATTAGATTTTTCAACTTGAGCTAGATTTTTCCCTTGGATTGATTATTTATGAGTTAGTAGCTTCAATAATTCTGATACTTTAGAAGCTAATTTTGTTTCCCTTTCTGTTTAGTATCAGCTGAAATAAAGGAATAAAGAAATGGGCATTATTGAAAAGATTAAAGAAATTGAAGCCGAGATGGCTCGTACCCAGAAAAATAAAGCCACAGGTAATCACATAGTTTTTCATATAATATTATGCACTTCATGTTTATATGTAATTATTATTTTTTCTTGAATTGATAGAAATTTTTTTTTTAATTGTAATGTAATGAATATGCAGAGTATCATCTTGGCCAGCTCAAAGCAAAGATTGCAAAACTGAGAACTCAATTGTTGGAGCCTCCAAAAGTATGTGGCTCTGCTATGTTTGCTATTCTACAAATTTTGTGTTTTAAACATTCATTTTAGTGGTCATTGCATTGGCCAATCCTTCCATGTTAATTTCTAAGTATTGTAGCTTTGTTTCTGCCGTGTGTGACGCATATGTATCAGGGCTCTAGTGGTGCTGGAGAAGGTTTTGAAGTTACAAAGTTTGGTCATGGACGTGTTGCACTTATAGGCTTTCCCAGGTATGTCAACTTTGTGATCAAAATATTTGTGTATTCTTCAATAAGTAGAGATGGGGAGAGTTCTAAAGTTGGTGGTGTTGATAATATCTTGGTTGCAGTGTGGGAAAGTCTACCCTTTTAACTCTGTTGACGGGCACTCATTCAGAAGCTGCATCGTATGAGTTTACAACACTTACCTGCATTCCTGGGATCATACACTACAATGATACTAAAATTCAGCTTCTTGATCTACCCGGAATTATTGAAGGTGCTTCTGAAGGCAAGGGACGTGGAAGGCAGGTAAAACAATTTAAGCTGCTTGTTTTTCCTTTTTCTCTTTGTGGTATCATGCCAGAATCTATTAAAATATTATCACATAATTGAGCCAAAAGGAGAGGGAAATCCTCTTGGAATCTCTCACCAGTTGTTGTTAGGCGAAGTTCTTATGAAGTAGAATTGCATAGCATTTGGTTTTCCCATCCATTCTTTTTCCAGCCTGTTCGGGTATCATAGGCATTGAAGAAATATGATGAGACTGTTTATCTCTCAGGTCATTGCTGTCTCCAAGTCTTCAGACATAGTGTTGATGGTTCTTGATGCCTCAAAAGTAAGTGCTTAAATTCTATTGTTGCATTGGTTTTTAATCAGTTTAACCTTTTGCTTTAATAACTACTTAAAAACATGGTATCAGATATTGTTGGGTCATTTCTTATTTGTTTAAGCTTTTGTGGTCTATAATTACTACAGTGTCCATTCTTTTAATATTATTACATTGTATGATTGTATTGTTGCTGCAAGAATTCTGGAATTTGTTTGTGTCGTCAGTGTCTATTTTGTACCAAATGTTTTATGTTCAACTGACTCTAATTAGTTTTGTTACCTGTTATGGTTATAAGTTTTTGTAGTCTTCCCTAATCTTGTTAATTTGCTTGCAAAATACTTCAGAGTGAAGGTCATCGACAAATATTGACAAAAGAGCTGGAAGCTGTAGGACTACGTTTGAACAAGAGACCACCTCAAGTAAGTTTGTCTCTTCAACTTTGGGTAACTATGACTTGATTAGAGTAAACATCTTATCAATGTCAAATGCGTTTCATGATGAGTAAGCATATGTTTCAAATACCTCTGAGTATGTGTTGTTATGGTTTTAACTATCCCAAACTGTTTTGCTTTATCATTTGTTTCACCGGCAGATTTATTTCAAGAAGAAAAAAACCGGAGGCATTTCGTTCAACAGCACTCTACCTTTAACTCATGTGGATGAGAAGCTCTGTTACCAAATTCTACATGAATATAAAATTCACAATGCAGAGGTACCGGTTCTTTACCTATATGAATTAGATTACATCCCAGTTGATGGTCTGCAGCAAAATCTGGGAGTAGTCACTTCTACTCGTTGCATATTCAGATATGCTACTGCTTCAGATAAAAAACTTCAAACTAGCCTAATAATGGCTTGAAATGATAGGACCATGGGGATGATATTATTGCTTCCTTTATTTCTTGTGCTCATGTCCAAATTGATGCTTTCTTCTTGTATGGCTATTCATTTTTGTTATTATTTTCTCTTTTTAAAATCTTCTCTCGAGAAAAGTAAAGGATTTTTTGATATTTTTGCCATTGCTTAGTCATAGTCTCTCTAATCCCAACAGCTTATCTCATGAATGTCTTGTTCTTCAGAATGAGAGTGATAGAATGTAGCTGTAAGATTTCAAATATGATTTCCTCTTCTTCTGCAAGTATTTTCTGATTTCTTTTCGCCCTCACTTTTCTTACGTTATGTGGATAACTATTTCACACACTGCTATCATGATTTGATCTCTTCCAGCAATCCTCTTTATATGGCGTGCTATCTCTTATGCCCTAGATTTCTTTTCTATCATATTCTTTATCAAACTATCCCAAAGAGGAGGATGCTAATTTGGTGGTGATTTTGTTGTAGGTGCTATTTCGAGAGGATGCCACAGTGGATGATTTGATAGATGTCATTGAGGGAAACCGTAAATACATGAAGTGTATATATGTTTACAATAAGATAGATGTTATTGGTATTGATGATGTGGATAAGTTAGCCCGCCAGCCAAATTCTGTCGTTATTAGCTGCAATCTGAAGGTATGTTCTAAATTCATAATTTTGTTTACTTGCTTGCACCACTATTAGAATCTAATTGAATACGCAAATCGTGCTTGCCAGTGATCTTAATTCCTGATATTTTTGCCAATATGATTTTTGATAAGATTTAGTTATAATACATTTTTCATGCATGTAGTTTTTGTCATGTCTTACTATGATTGCATGCCAACCAAGCACATTGCTCTGACATTAAGTGTGATTCCAAACCAAGGTGTAAATCAGACAGATTAACTGATTGTTCATGTTGCTTATACAGCTGAATTTAGACAGACTGCTTGCAAGGATGTGGGAAGAGATGGGACTTGTGAGAGTTTATACGAAGCCACAAGGCCAGCAACCTGATTTCACTGAACCTGTAGTTCTATCTGTTGTATGTTACATATTCTTCTGTTATCAAATGAATGAAATTATTGGCGATTTATTCATGCTTGAAGTACCTGGCTATTCTTTTTCCCAATTCTTTATTCTCTTTTCTGGTTATTGATAGGATAGAGGTGGCTGCACAGTGGAAGACTTCTGTAATCACATACACAGGAGTTTGGTGAGGGATGTAAAATATGTGCTGGTCTGGGGTACAAGTGCAAGGCACTATCCACAGCACTGTGGCCTTGGTCATGTTCTTCAAGATGAGGATGTGGTTCAGATTGTTAAGAAAAAGGTGCAGAAATGTGATATGTTCCTTCCCTCTAGCAATCTGATTGTTCAAGGCTGTTCTGTGTTCAATTTAGGGCAGGATTTTTGTGAGGAAGATTTATGCAAACTGTGTAGTGATTCCCTTTCCGTGAAATTACTCTTTCTTCTTCTCCCCGAAAAAAATACTCCAGCATTATGGTGCTAACTTTAGGATTTTGAATAAAGGAAATAACTAAGAGTAGTAAAAAATTCCTACCTCAAATTTGTGGATTCTTAGATGGAGCTTAAATCCACCTTTTAGCTGAGGATTTATTTGGCTGTTTGTGATCAATCACAATTTGTTGACTGAAAAAAATAATATTAATAATAACTGAATGCCATATGCATTTTCAGGAAAAGGAAGAAGGAGGGAGAGGGCGGTTCAAATCTCATTCGAATGCCCCTGCACGAATATCTGACAGAGAGAAGAAGGCTCCCTTGAAAACATGATTACATCAGTGGGCATCAGAATAAGGGCTTAAGAAACAATTGGTAGTGTAAACTGAGTGACCAAGCCATAAATAGGTACTGTTGAGTCTGGTCTCCAGAATACAGAATTTTGCGGCAGGCTGTACTTCTAATTTTATTTTTTATATGGGTGTCCCATTAGATGCTTCAGTTTAGTGTAGTTGATTGTAATGTTAAATTGTGGAATTACAATGTCAAAACATTTGAAATGTAGACCACTCTGTTTCATTATATTTTCTTGAACAAGGCTTCAGAAGAAATACATGCACCAAGTGGATTATATCATATTCGTGAAAATATAGTTAATTTATCTCAACTTGATATCCAGCTGCAGCCAGGAGATTTCTTCTTTCCTGTCTCACTTATCATCATCTTCACTCTCTCTGAGTCTTTCCACTCACCTATTGATGCATAAATATTAGCCAAAAGTGCATGGTTCCCTGTATTCTCAGGCTCAAGTTCCAGGAGATGCCTGGCTGCAATCTCACCCAATTCAGCATTGACATGAACCTTACAAGCTCCTAGCAGAGCACCCCAAGTTCCTGCATCACAGAAATCTTTGTAGTCCATTATTAAACCGTATGCCTTTTCAAGTTGCCCACTTCTTCCAAGGAGATCGACCATGCAAGTAACGTGCTCTGTTAACGGCTTAATGCCAAAAACCCTAGTCATCAGCTCAAACTTCTTGCACCCATCTTCAACCAATCCTCCGTGACTACATGCGTTGAGGACACCGATGAATGTAACCTGGTTTGGCTTTATTCCGTCATTACTCATCTTCAAGAACATATCCAATGCTTCTTGGGGCTTCCCATGATCTGCAAAAGCCGTGATCATTGAGCTGTATGATATCACATCTTTGTTCTTTATCCTGCTGAATTCTCTCCAGGCCAGGTCCAGACATCCACACTTTGAATGCATCTGAATCAGTGCATTAGATACATAGTTTGTCCTGTCTGAAAGTATAAAAAATATCGGTTTCAATCATTTTGGGCCAAAATGACAGTGGTGGCTAACTAATTGGAGCAGTTTATTAAAGCTATAACGAAGTGAAATGCCAGAAGAACTTACCACAACATCCTTCATCAACGTGCTCAGCCAATATGGCAGCCATTTCAACATCTCCAAGTTGTGTGCAAGCTGAGATAGTCCCCACCATGGCCACTTCACTGATCCTCACATTTTCTTTTCTCATCACCTTATACATTTCAATGGCTGCCTTTGCATATCCATTTTGCACATAGCAAACCGTCATTGCTGCCCAACACGAAGCATCTGGTTTGAAAATCCCATCAAACACTTTCTTAGCCTCTCTAACCTCACCACACTTCCCATAACCTGCGATCATAGCAAGCCATGTGAAAGAATTCTTCTCTGTCATCCTATCATAAAACTCCTTTGCCGCTTTCATGTTGCCAAAGCTTGCATACCCGGCAACCATGGCACTCCAGGAAATCACACTGCGCTCAGTCATGCTATCAAACAATCTTTGTGCATCATCCATCAGACCTATCTTAGTGTATCCACATATCATAGCTGTACAAGCAACGACATCTTTATCATTATCATCCATAGTATCAAATAGACTACGTGACTCAGGTAAATCTCCACATTTCGCATACAAGTCAAGTAATGCAGTTATTACAAACTTGTTTCGCAAGAAACCTAATTGCACCACTTGTGCATGGACTTGTTTACCTTCAAGCAATGCTGGGACCCGCGAACACGCATTAAGCACAGAAGAGAAGGTGAACCCAGATGTTAGTACCCCTAATCTGTGCATTGTAGCGTATAGGAGGATGGATTGTCTAAAATGGGCATGGAGGACATGGTTACGTATGAGGGAAGTCCAGAGGAATTGGGTTTTGCAATTGGGTATTTGGTCGAACACTTGGCGTGCATAGCTTAAATTGTCACCAGGAAGTTGAAGAAGCCTGATCAGAAATTGAGCGTAATAACGATATTGGTCGTGGGGTTTGGTTAGGGTTTTGAGTAAGTAACTGTGTACTTGTTTCAGTTGGTTAAGGGTTTTGCTGCGCGGGACAAGGCACTTGCTTGTCATGAATACTGTTGGTTGTCATGCTGGTAGACTTAATCTCGTCGTAATACAAAATCAGAATATCACTGATTGTTGGACTAAGGCCCAATAAGCAAGCCCAAGGAGCAGCCAACAAAAGTAGTTTCTTCACTCATCTGGCAGCACCTAAGACTTGCCACCTAAATGTGGGCCCCCAAAGCATCTTGGCATTAGCACAGCAGCAAGCATTCAGGATTTAAAAACCGTCTAGTGGCACAATTGAGACTGCGTTTGGTAACCTTTTTTTTTTTTTGTTTTTGTTTGGTGTTTTTTATTTTTTAAAAATATAAAATATAAAATATGTTTGGTTAAGCTATTTTTTGATAAACTTAAAATTTTTTAAACTCTTGTAAAGAAAACTCAAGAACGTCGATAACGCCAAATCGGCGTTCTTGAGTCTTTAGAGAACAACACAAAAAAACAAGGTAAAAAGTTATTCTAAGCCCACCACTGTTATTTATTAAATTACTATTTTATTAATTTTTTATTCAATTTTACTTCCACCTTTTTTTTTTTTTTCTTTACAAAAGTAACCACTTTTACAACTATACTACTTTTACAATCACACATTATCTTCTTCTTCACTATAACTGATAAACAAAGAAAAAATAAAATCGACGAATTTTTATTTTTTTTTAATTTTATGGTTTTATTTATTATCCATTAAAGTTTTGTATAGCTTTTTATTATATCGTGTCTCTGTGTGTGTACACACGCGACGAAGAAGAAAAAATGGAATCCATATTTGTATGTTCCAAGTTCCAACCATGCCCTCTTCTTAAGAACACAAAATGGAATCAAGAAGTCAGCGTATTGGAGATTCTATCTGAATAAAATACTAGATTCCTCTTTCTTAATTGGTAAGGGTGAGTGGGTGACCCATACACAATTATTCCCAAAATCTCATTATGCCACTTGATGAAAATATTTTCTTCAACCGGCTTTCTTATGATCCGTTTTAGTTCATCAAAACTAGAACGATAAAATCCAAAATTCTGTGTGAATTAATCATTTCCAAATTTATATTATAATCTCTTTGCGAACTTCGAAGCTCTTCAAATCCATTTCAGGATACATACAGATTTATCAACACACAAAAATTATGATACCCATCATCTGTTATCTTGCTCTCATACTAGTATCAATGGCCATTGCCATTGTAGTCTACACTCTAGTAATGCTG
Organism: Clausena lansium; assembly: GCA_030449835.1. Taxonomy (NCBI): domain Eukaryota; kingdom Viridiplantae; phylum Streptophyta; class Magnoliopsida; order Sapindales; family Rutaceae; genus Clausena; species Clausena lansium. The sequence goes on from JASUUF010000369.1 coordinate 6,864,164, forward strand.
GGATGGTGTGGTTCCAGCTTCGGGGAAGAGCTTGACCCTGAGCCCATAATTGGCTTCTACATTCAATTATACAAAGGGGATTGAAAAAGCTGAAGCGGCTTTATTAGAATCAGAATCATGTGTTGTGTGCTTGTCGGGTTTCAAAGATGGGGAAAATGTTTGCCAGCTTCCCAACCGTAAGCACTTCTTTCATTCTCCTTGTATTGACACGTGGCTTTACTCTCACTCCGATTGCCCCGTCTGCCGTGTAACTGTTGACCGGGTGGATTACCCGGCAACAGACCCGGACAATTTTGCTAGATATTAGAATCTTATCTTAGAACCTCCTCAACTCCTTTACATGCCATCTTTTTAATCCAATATTCAGAAAAAAAAATTAGTATTTGTAAAGCTCCCCAAAACCTCTGAAAGGTAAAAGTGATCGTAGTTCAGAATTGAAAATGCAGTATAGTTCTGGAGAATCATTAAGACAAGTCTCTCTTTAATTTATCAAGTTTTTTTTTTTTTTCACTACCATGCATGATTTTTAATTATTAATATTTTATATATATATATATATATATTCAATGACTCACCAGAGAGCGCATATCATTTATGATTCTTGACTAACACATATATTTTTCCGATGTAATTTCAAGTTAAGAAATTATATGGACTGTGTTTGCGCAAACATAATCTCTGCAAAACGAAATTTTTCTTCAATATTTTAGCTCATGAGTGGGTAGTAGCTTATGATGTATTTTCAAGATATGAAATTATGGGGCTTCCATATGGTATCAGCTAAACACACAGCTTCACATAACAATGATCAGTAATGGCAATACAAAAAGATGGGGAGTTAATTAAGAAAATATTTTACATCGTTTGAAAATAGTTCTTGAGTTCTAATCAAATGGAAATTAGAAACTTTAATCTGAAAACAAGAACTTTTTAAAATCACAACAAAATCACGAACTTGGAATGTCAAGTCGATACAATCCTATCGGAAAACGATATATACATCGTAGTTTATTTGTTCAACTAGCTATAATACTTCCTTGTCATTTACAAAATCGACCCATATAAGTACTTCAATTCCTATTATACTTCACATCTCCACAATTAAATTTTAGTGGAAATTGCCAGATTCTAATAATTTATGGCAGTTCAAATAGTTGCTTCACGTTTAAAGGTCCTGTGATATTCGGAGTTCCACCCCAAATAAGATCAGCCAATTGACTGTTCGTTCTTTGTGAAGTGTGGAATCCATCAAAAAAGACATAATCATCAGGTTCTTTGCACAGATTATAAAAATCTTTCCCAGAATTTCCTCCACAATTTTGCCCATTGAATTGCCCGTTTCCACAGCACGCAATCTTCCCTTCCGTGAAACCTTCACAAAATTTGGAAAAAAATAAGTTGCGTTCACACGAATGCACAATTTTTTACGAAGACCCTTATATTTATACAAAAGCTAGCTAGTTGGAGAGTTGAACGCTGCCCAAAGCTTATATATTAGTAGCTTAGGATGAATTGCTCTCAACCAATGTGGCCTCTTATCACCATCCATTTTTTTAGCTTAGTCCTTGTCATGTGAAATAGTGGTATTGTTTTCACTCATGTATGAATCTGGCTCTAATATCATATAAAAGCCCATGAGCCTAACTCATATTAGATAGCAAGTTTGAGAGTTGAGAGTTACCTAAAGTTTATATTCTTAGCCCAAGAACTACTCTCAGCATATGACTGGGGGTGATAAGGAAAATATAGCATATTGACTAAGAACAATTACCAGACTAAAAATATAAGATTAAGACAACTCTGAACACTTGACTAATTTTTTAGTATGAGTTAAATCCTCGAACTTTTGTAAAAATATAGCACTAAAATAAGTTAACAAAAATCATGTTAACATATTGCATACCATGGTTTGAAGGATTTTTTATTCTTTCATCAAGTGCAGAGTAATAATCAAAGATTGAGTATTTGAAGTCAGTAAACTTGAGAGCCAACTTCTTAAGCACACTTGATAGGGCTCTGTTGTGCATTCTTGCAACAATTAGCAAGTCATTATTACAACCCCCATTGAGCTGAGGGTACATTTGCTTTATCATTGGCAAGCAGCCCAGTGGTCCAACATTTTGGAATGCAAATTTTCTTCCTCCCATCTCATATATTTCCTACAAATAGAAGCCACAAGGAAAAATTCATCAAATACCCTAAAATCAAAAAACCTCACATCAGAAAATTGCATATAGATAGATTGGTTGAGAATATTTTTTTTGTTATTTATTTTTACCTCGAGTCCCATTGTTAAATTTCCAAGCACCATGTGTATGTACTTGATTCGTTCCGATTTGGAAGCGTTGGGGTGATTTTTGTTAAATTCGAAGTAGTCATTGGCTCCCAAGCTAATCAAGTAAACAGATCCCTTCAGCACCTCCTTGTCCTTCTGCTCATTAAGGTTTTGTTCCAATGACTTTGCCACCTTCTTGAGATTGCTCAGTTGCATTTTCAAATTCATCTGAAAGAGCAAAGGATAAACAACTTATTATTAGGAAGAAAAATAAACAATATTTGCAATGAATCAAATGGCCAATTTGCTGTTTGTGATTGTGGTGGGTAAGGGCAACTTTTTTGCATTCACTTGATATATTACTTGTGTCAACCGAAGCAAAATCGGCCCCATGAATTTCACATTAATCATTTTCCCTTTTTCACACTCCAAAACGAAAAATAATAATTAATTTCACTGTAGAGAAAAAAATAAAAAAGTAATAAGACCATACATACCACTCCAGGATGAATTTCAAGACAGCCTGAGCCAGCCGAAGCAAAATTGGCCCCATGAGCAAGGTCTGCCCCGGATTGCAGATATGGTTGTAGCGGAGTTATTTCAACCGAAAATGCTACAAAATTAACATTAATGAAAAAAAATTAATTAATTAATTAACCAATCAATTTAATTAACCTGTAAAAATTATTATTAACATAATCATATTATACAATACCGATGAAATCGGGAACTATGAAGCCATCGGATGCTCTCCCAGTGGCCTTTTTGTGATTTAAGCTCATTCCGTAAGGCCAAGAATAAGACTGTCGAGTTTTTTCAGTGGCATTGAAATATTGATTGTTTCCGGGGTCATAGAGTGAGTCTCCGATTACAAACAAAAGCTTTGCAGGTTTCTCTGCTTCTTGTTCTTTCTTGGATTCACCAAAGCAATCAATTGGATTTATAAGAAGCAATGCTGCAACAAAAATTATGACATTAAAGGAAGAAGAATAACTTACGCTTGCCATTGTATGAGCTAGCTTGATTGAATTTTTATTTTTTTATTTTTTGTTTCTTCTGCTATAAATTCTTGTGTGTCAATTGCTATTTAGATTGTGTGCTGCAGAATTTTCACTTTCCTTCCTCGTTAACATGATTTTCGGAGACTGATGGTCCATGTTGACTTGTTAGTGCCTACCTTTGGTTTTCTGGGAGAGAAATATAGGCCATGAATTTTCACTTAATTATTCTCACTCAATATATAGCCCCTCGGCTGGTTAGAAATTAAGAGCAGCAGTTCGAGCCCCCATAGAGTATTATGGGGACTTAATTCCTTCCTGAATTAAAAAATAATTGAGAGGAGACAGTATTTTCTCATACGAAATATGAGTGGAGTATATTTCCCTCGAATATTAGTGAGGGTAAAAATCTGAGCAGTACTTCATAAGATTTAATATAAACTAGTCTCAATATTAATAATCTATTCAGTAATAGTCTAATTGTTAGTTCCAGTAATAGTCTAATTGTAAAAATCTTAGCAGTGCTTCATAAGATTTAATGTAAAATATAAACTAGTTCTAATAATAGTTTGATTGTAATATCAGTATCTATGTGTGTGTATGTGTACACACACACTATTAAACCATATAACTTTATAGCGTGTTCGCATAAAAAAAATGAAATGAGGGCACTTGAGAAGAAATATATATATATATATATATATATATATATATATATAGAGAGAGAGAGAGAGAGAGAGAGAGAGAGAGAGAGAGAGAGGGTCTTTCTCTAATTAAGGCATAAAATGAAGATGACACTAAAATATAGATAAATACGTATTTCAATGCATTTGAGACTATATTTTTTATTTGTTACTGGCATTCTTATTTTGTTAAAATGAGAATATTCTCATTCGAGACGTATTCTCTCTCTCTCTCTCTCTCTCTCTCTCTCTCTCTCTCTCTCTCTCTCTCTCTCTCTCTCTATATATATATATATATATATATATATATATATATATATATATATATATATGTAGTGGGATTCCAATCAGAGGTTCTTAACTTTAATAAAGTCATAAATGAGTTAAAAAATAAAAAAATACAAATTCCAATACACAACAAAACAAAATACAGTGCATTAAAGTATGTGTTTTTTTTCTTTTATTTTATCTCCCGACTAAAGTCGGGGGGTTCCTAATTAGAACGTTTATATATATATATATATATATATATATATATATAAATATATATATATATATATATATATATATATATATATATATATATATATATATATATATATTCTTGGTTTAGTCTTTTAGTTTTAATTTCATTATGATCAATAGTAAATGGTTGAATTAAACCAATAAAAGGCTTTAAACTGTTTTCTCATAATATTTTGTGGGTACCAATCCTTAATGTATACAATTCAAATTAGCTCTTATTTCAAACAGAGCAATTGTTTCTAATTTGAATTCATTATTTATTGAAAAATGAAACTTTAACATTACATTTTTGGTATGTGATTTGTGAGAGTATCTTAATGTAATACCCGTTTCTTATTTGTTTGAATTTAATTATGCTTATCTAATTACTTGTTTATCTTTTGTTTGTGTAAATTTATTTTAATTATCATTATTTGAGATAAAGTATAATATTTTTTATTTTTTATTTTTTAAAATAAATTATAAGGGATTATCTATCTTTATCGTATAATATTTTTATAAAAGCATATGTTTATGTGAAATTTAAACTCTTCTATATCCTTATGATTTAAAGACTTTTTAACCAAATAAGTGTATAAAAGCAAAGAAGTTCTAGGGTTTTCTTTTATGCATGTTTGAAAGGAATTTTGAGGTATTTATCCTTCTTTAATACATGCCCTCTAATACAATCTTATGTACTTGATGATGAATGCATGCACTGTTCTCTTTATCATGAATGATTAGCTAGCTAGGCATTATGAGACATGAGCAGTATGATGTGATTACTATTTTCCTTTATTTTTTATTTAATTTTGGCATGAATGTTTTCATAAAATTAAAGTAGACATCCTAAGGTTTTCAATGATGACATCCTAAGGTTTTCAATGATGTATTTTGTGTAAAGAGATTCCAAGTAACCGAATTGTTGTGATTTTCAAAGTTGGAACTAGGGGTGGGTGTTTAGGTTTTCGGTTCGGTTTGCAAACCATTCGGGTTTAACAATTCAACCCAATTGGGTTGGAAAATTATTCAGTTTGGGTTTGGGTTATTAATTTCGGGTTGCAATACGGGCTACCAGTGAACCATCTCATTCTTCAAAGTACCAACAATTCAATGTGCTACTAATCCACGATAAGTGTTTACAGTTAAAGATTACTCGTCCTTTAATGCACAATAAACAATCTGCAAATTTGCAAAGTAGCATAATAGCTAAAGAAACACTGCCTTTAATTATCATCCAAAGAAAAAATTAATTTCACAGACTAGAGTGACAAAAGTGTCCATATAATTAACAAATTCAACCATTTTCGCCCATTTCTAATCAAATTTTAAATTTTGATTATAGACATTATCTCTCCGAGTCTCAGTCAAATTGCCCACAACTAAAATACTTATCAATTAACTCTAATTACTAATAAAATTATAAAAATTGACCGCTAATACATGCCCTCTAATACCAACCGCTGGAGTTCTGCTGGTGCTCTTAGGATTACTTAGCTTCGCGACTTAGGGCGAAACTAAACGTTGTGCTTGTGATAACTGCGATGACGATTTGAGATAGAGAGAGACAGAGTCGTGAGCTAAAGTCGTTGGCTGCGACAGCGAACTGTGCTGACGTGGAACGGCATGGAGGAACCGCCGAAACGAGAGGGATGACCGGATGAGAGAGGATGTGGCTGTTAGGGTTTGTTTGGTTTTGTGAAACTGGGAATTTAGGGATCGAAGTCATGGGCTACGATGGCGAGACATGTTGCGGCGTGGAGGAACTGCCGGCGAGAGGGATGATTGGGTGAGAGAGGATGTGGCTGTTAGGGTTTGAATTTGCGGTTAAGGATCGGCTGATCTTGTTTGGGGGTTTGTCTTGTGGAATCGTTTTGTCTTCGTACTGCTGAGGGCTGGCTGCTGTGATTATGCTTATTTTTTCATTTTTGTATGCGTTTAACCTGATCGATTTCGCAATTTAACCCTAACCGAATTACAAAACCGATCGGTTTGGAAGATGTAATCTGTTCGGGTTTTCGGATTAATCCGGACCGAACGCCCACCCCTAGTTGGAACACTGCTGGAAAATTCTGATTTTTAGCAACATGTTTGACTTCATCGATTTTTCTAACTAGACAAATGATCTATGAAAATTATGGTGATTTTTATTTAATTCTCATTATGTCTAATTACTGCATGTTTAATTTCATAATTTTTGGTTGAGTATAAAAATTATTAAAAATCGTTATGTTGGGTTGCTGCGATTTTAGAGATTGCTTTCTAGAATTGCAATGGCTGATAGTAAAAATTAATTTAAGCTATTAAAAGGCTTTTAAAATGACTATAAAAATTATATCCGTATAAAATTATGATTCCTCTGTGATTGAAAGTTTATTCGACTAATTTTCCTTGAGTTAACATTAAGTTATGAATTTTTGAATTGCAAAACACAAACTTGAAAGTTTTTGAACAGCTTCGTTGGTCTCTCAATATAAATTCATTTAAAATAGTTTAACATCTTCAAGAATTCTAGAAATTTTATATGTTGTTCCTTGATGTTTCTACTGTTGTAAAATTAAGTGGTCTAATTTTATGGGTTGTAATAAATATTTTACAAATATTCTAATTCAGCGACCTCTGTTTTTATCACTGCTGGACAGTGTGGATATATGCATGTAAAATTCTTTTTGCAATATGTTTCTTACTTCTATTCATTTTTTGAATTTTTATATGAAATGATACACGTGTTTATGGTTTCCTTTTTAATTTTTACAATTTTCCGACATATGAATAGCTTGGTAAAAAAATCAGTTTGTACAGGATGGTCAGGTTTAGACTAGCTTCGATGGTTTAGTGCTTATAATTAGACTTGAATGTCAGAATGGGTAATGATATTGATAAGAATGTGTCTTGATGTTTTTAGGACAAGAGTGAGCTTGTGGTTGAGGTTACTGTCATTTATTGTTGAGGATCGAGGTAAGTAGATTCATGCATGGTACATGTATTTCACTATTAAATTACTTTTAATTTGAAGTATGTATTATGTTGAATGAAAAGTATACGAAACTGATTTGTTAGTCTATTACAATATTTTGCTAACTAAAATCATACTTAAAAATTATTTATAACAAAACATTATTTATTAAAAACTTGTGTTATATTTTTTTTAACATGAAAACCTTTATTAAATTTTTTTAAGTCAAATACTTTGAAATAATTATCAATTATTTAAATGTAACTTATGGAAGTTTATAAATGATTAAAAGTTCATGGATGGTTTTAAATTATTTGGCTTATTGTCCGTAGTGATGTTATGTTATGTTATGTTATGGAAGGCTAGTCAGATTTTGTGCATATATAATGTTAATGTTAATGATTCTTGTAGGGTACAGTATCCTGAATGATGTTATATGGCTGGGTCATCGGGTCTACAAGTGATATATGTGGCATGAGCTAACTATGTTTCATGAGTTTAAAATGCTTTTGTTATGTTTAAAGGATTTAAATGACTTTATGATGTTTTGATTTCTAAATGATGATTTACAAAGGTAATTTCCCTTATTATTATGCATATCTAAGAAATTCCATCAATTAAATTTTAAAGGTTTTTAGTATTGTGCATGAATTTACTTACCGAGTTGACGGCTCACCCCTCGTTACCACATTTTTTGCAGATAGAGTTAGATGATATGAGCTTATGGTCTTAGGAGGAAGAATAAAAGCTCAGTTTCTTTTGGGGATTAATATTACTTAATAATTTGTGGATGTTTTAGCTTTCTTTGGGATCATATTTATTTGAGGATATTTTATTTGTTTATTTATTTTCTTTTGGAGGTTTAGAATATTTATTGTTGGATATTATTTTAGTGGTTTTAGAAATAAGAATGATGAAATGCAATTTCACTTTAATTTCACTTTAGTACTTTTATTATGGGAGTTGGGGTGTTACACATAAGGAAGTCATCAGTTATATTTTCCCTTCTATTTCATCATCTGATTATCACTATTTGTTTGTTTCTTTAATAATTTATTTTCCTTTATAATATTTTGCACTAATTTCTTCTATTAATTTGGAGTTTTGCCTTTGTTGCATCTTAATTTATTTTATTTCATTTTCAATTTGGTGAACTTCAATTTGTAAGTCTTTGATAGATACTTGTATTGGGGTTTTATCATCAAATTTTTCTAAATATCTTTCAAATTATAAACTGTAGGGTGTTGATGTTTTTATTTATTCTCAAAAGTCCGTTTAAATTTTTTAAGATTTCTTTTCTTAATTCATAATCTTCAATTTTGTTTACAGCTTTTAACAGGAATTCTTAGTCTCTTATTAAGACAACATTACCTTCTCACTATCTAAAGTTGTAGCAATTTCATCTATCTGTAATTCTTTTTCAGAACTATCAAGTTTTTTTAACAATTTCTTCATCAAAGAAAAGCATAGTGCAAGATGCATCATAGCGACCATTTCAGAGAATCTCAGAGGATGATTGACAAGCATTAACGACTAATATACACAATTGTTCAAAGGCTATAAAACATTAAAATGATGGGAGAAAGCAATATCAATTATTTCAATTCTATTTCTATTTTGTATTTTCAATTCATTGTCATTTATATTTAATATTTTGCATGCATATATAATAATGTATTTTAAATATAAGATATTTTTATTCAAATTGTAGTGATTAAATTGCTCTTAAAACCCTCAAGCAATTAACTACTGCCCAAGAACCCAGTTCAAAAAACAACACAAGTTGCAATTACCAACAACCAATCTCAAGCACTAATGGTTTAACAACTCTCAGTAAGCAACAATGCAGATTAAGAGTAAGTAATCAACTGATCATAAACCAAAACACACGCAAGAAAGAACAAGATTTAACGTGGTTCAATTGTGCAAGAATGCACAATCTACATCCACGGAAGAAGACACAGAGAAAGCTTTATTGATGATTCCAGAACTCAATTACAGAGCTTATACAGAAAAATTACTGAGAACAAGAAGAAGGTTTCTCTCTCTCTTAAATCTCTCTCTAAAGCTCACAAAGTTCACGCAAAACTGTTACAACAATCAGCCTCGATTCTCTCGATATGGAATCCCAGATTGCACAGAATTGCTCCACGTGGATAACAGATTTTAACGGCTTTGATTCCCCACTGCACATGCTTCATCACGTGACTCACTTAAGCCCAGCTCTAAACGACTTTGTATTGGTGCCGTTTTGAAGCAATGCAAAATGAAAAAACATCACGTGCGCTGCTCGTGACTTTAAGTGAAATCATTTAACTCAAACCGCTGCAGTTTTGAGCTCTCCAGCTTTGAATAGGAATGGCAATTTCGCCCGCAAATCTGCCCAAATCCGCCCGCCAAAACCCGTCCGCGGCGAGTAATTTTACGGATTGCGGGCGGGTTTGGTATTGTTAATTCAAACCCGCAGCGGGTTGCGGGCGGGTTTGGTATTTAATAAATATCCGGCGGATACCCGCATGGTATCCGCCAAAACTAGCATGTCCTTTTTTTTTATTTAATTACTTTTTTAATTTTAATTAAAATAATATTTATAACTTAAAAATAATTTTTATAATATTTTACTTTTATATAATTTTGTATGGACTATTATTTTTTAACTTAGTGCATATATTATTTCATTACTTATTATTATAATTTATTCTTTGGATTAATATTTATAATCTTAATCGTTATTGTAGGAATCTTGTTGGATGGGTGCAAATGGTGGTGAATAAAATGAAGATATTCACTCTTGGAGCATGAAATGATAATTGCTGTTTAAGTTAATGCATGGATTATTTACTGGTTTTTTTTAATGGATTTATGTATTTCATAATTAAATTTGAGACGCTATGGTTTTTTTTTTATGGATTTACTACATTATGTGTACTAGTATGGATATATTAAAATTCTAGTTCCTAAATATTGATTTGGGATTTCATTAGTTGTTTTAAGATCGATTATGCTAGTTCTTAGAGAATCAATTTGGGTTGTATGATTCATTTTTGTAACGGTTCCATTTTAAGTCCTTTCTTTCATAGTTTAATTTCATTAATTAGTTCAAGTGAATTGGGAATTTGGGACAAGTGATAAAAGTATTTGTGCTTAATATGGGAACCGCAAAAAATCCGCCGGGTACCATTACGGGTTTGGTAATTGGCGAAACCCGCAGCAGGCGGGTTTTCTTAAAAAAATTAAAACCCGCAGCGGGTGCGGGTTTGGTAATTTAAATTTTGTGTGGGTACGGGTTTGGTAATAGCAAATCCGCTGCGGGCGGTGCCCATTGCCATCCCTAGTTTTGAATTCATTGCATTTAAAACCACACAAATATATGATTAAAAATAATTAAAACCTATTAATTGAAGCTATATTAGAAGATACTCCTTTTGAAGATTGCATTATATGTCAAAAAGAACTACAAATTTACAGAATAGACTCAAACAAAAAGAAACGAAACTTGAAAAATTAGCCGAATTATTAACAAATTTAAGATGTAAAACACTTCAAGATTTTAGATGGTATCAAAACACAATCCTTGCAAGAGTAATGTCAAGATTTGAGGACATTTTCATTTTAACAAAGTGAAGATGGCATTAATAGATAGAAAACACCGTCTCTAATACATTGAAATTTATATTTTTTATATTTTAGTAACATTCTCAATGACAATTAAAAAGAATACAAATCAGTAAATAGAATAAGACTTGGCATGCTGGCACCACAAAATGACAATAACAAATTTAGCAGTTTAACAATGGGAAAACTCCAACATTCATGCAAATAAAATAGAAGTTAAAAGAAAACTCCAGCTAGATCAACAATATATTTGGGTAATTAATCCATCAAATAATGTTCAATTCTTCATCATCTTGAACTTGATCATCACCATCAATCCCCTTGTTATTCATACTATCAATTTTCGTCTCAGGAATCAGCTAGAGTTGATGATTTGTAGAATTGTAATCAGCTAGAGTTGATGATTTGTAGAATTATAAGTACGATTATATATATTCATCAAGCTTAGCCTTAATAATTCTGTAAAAATTATTAACAGCTTGCTCACAAAGCTCTAATTAATCAGCTGACAACAATTTTTCTCCTGGCGTCGGTAGGCATCCATCAAATTGCAAATAAATTTGATCACTTTTTTCTTCTTCCTTCAACTCTTTTGGGGCTTCTATCTGATTGATCAAATCCTGAAACTGGCGCTTTTGCATGAGAGATTGGTACCCAACCCATGTTGAAATTGTTAGCAAAAATAAATAAGTAAATGCAACCAATAAACCTCCATTCCATTCATTTTTGCCATGTCTCTCGTGCGTATCAAAAGTTCTTTAACTTCTATGTATGGGAATTATAGGATTAAAGATAGCAAAGTCTAATTAAAATTTTTTATGCAACACTAGCAATAGCTTAGTTGCATTGTAACGTAGATATGCTTATGAATGCAAAGACAAGTCAAATTTTCCCATTAGAGGTGCTTTTTGTAGCCCATACAACACATTTATACATGAATAAGGTCCAGTATCTTGTTATTAAGCCTCATAAATGACCCAGTTGAATTTGCCCTTTATATGTGGACCTCAAATTTGACTGCCAATAATCTTAAGATTCCGAACAGAGATTTACTTTTTTTTTTTTCTTATTACATGAGACTATTGATCATACTTACAATTTATATTCATGAGACTATAACTGATATTTATAAATTAGACTATGATTGGGACTAATTTACATTAATTCTCATTAAGCACTGTCCAGATTTTAACCCTCGCTAATATTCGAGAGATGTCTATTCCTTACATTTCGCGAGGGAGAAGACTGCCTTCACTCAATTTTAATTGAGGAATGAATTACCCCCACAATGCATTTGTGGGGGTTTGAACTAGATTCCGAACAGAAATTTACTTGAAAAACAAAAAAAAAATGATCTTCAAGTTATGTCTCTCTTGCAAATAAGGTTTCTACATAACTCATATATGTTATTATGACATTAAGTGAACATTTATAAGTTTCTTTAGCAAGAAGTAAATTTAATTAGTGTGTAGAGAGCATTTTCATTTGAGCAAGTACCTCATAGCATTTTCTTAAAAAAAGAAAAAAAAATGCCCAAGCTAGTCTTAAAAGAATATCGTTTTGGCCAACTTTGAACATCAAAGGTACTGTTTGCAAGTCTACATGCATGGGTACTCAACACAATTTACGCAACAAAGACTTCTGCCTAACTTTTATCATCATTTTCAGCTGATCAAGTCCATTAAAACTCAATTGGGTGATTCTCACCTCCCTTCTCCAACTTTAAAGGAAGGAATTTAGCTCCTACCAATGATATATTGTTGGTAGATTTCTTCTATACTTGAGCTAGTTTCCTTTGATTTTGGAGCCGATTTTTAAATTGTTGTCATCGTTATTGTGTTAACAAGTTCGGTCCTAGTAGAAATCTAATTATAATATTAGTAGAATTGTCTATAAAATTAGGGAAAAAAAGTTTTGATGACGCCCTAGCTACACTACAATAAGATTAAAGGATCTTAGAATTTTTGTATGGTGTAATTTTTTTTTTTTTTGGAGCAAATATAAATTGATGCTTGATTTTTGATTCATTATATATTATTAAAACAGAAAATAGTAAAAGAATAATTTTTAACCATATACAAGCTACAATATATATGTATCAAATAATCCTTTATAGCTCGGATAAATTTAAATTAGAAGAGCATTTTGATAAGAGATTATTGAAAGTTGAAAACCAACCATGGCTCGTGGCAAAGTTAGAAATTAGACATTTTGCATAAATCATATTGTCACAATTGTCACCGTCGAATCTGTCCACATTTATGTCATCTGCTGGGATGCAGTTATCAAGTGAAGTCGCTATTAGAGGGCGTGAAGATAATTGACTTTCAAGACATACAAATTCGTTGCCTTCGTTTCTCTATAATCTATACAACAATCAATAAAACATTCGTATATATATTGGCATTTTTAGGTGTCATCTACACCTAACTTATTGCTAAAAAATCGCTGCAATTTTGGCTTTATATTTGCCTGTTTTCATGGGGCCAGCTGAAATTTATGACTGTATATACTATTGATTGAGGTGATGTTTTGTATTAATAATATACGTTGTTCTTTTTATTTTTTTTGGGCACAACTAGTGTTTTCACAGGCGTTGAACCTTAACATGATTTTCTTATTTCTCCTAGTTTAGACTTGTTTAGACTTGAAATTGAAATTTCAACATTTTTTTTTGTTTCTTTATTATTTTTTATATGTTGGTCGTTATTAGTTATCATTTATTACAAATTAACCTTTAGATTAAAGACTTTCATTTCACTCCCACTTAAAATAACGTAGTCTTGTCATGCATACATATGTTGTATATCCAAAAACTATAACTCTTATCAAAAAAATTGATATCTGAATTAATTAAATAAAAATATAGGTGTAATATTATCATAGACTGATTGTACTACATAAGATAATTAACCAAAATTATAAATAATAAGACCCCATATTTAGTATAGAAGTCACTTGATTTATATAAAATGATAATTAATCAAGAAAATGAGAAAAGGAAAGGTCGCTAACCTAAGGTAAGGCAAGTACTACAGCGCCATAGCAACTCCACTTTAATTAATAGCTAGGTGGGCTCAAGGCTGAAGCCTAAAGCTAGCAGCGTGGTGGGTCAATGGCAACTAGCCATCACAAAACAATTTCACTTTCAATGAATAATTTAAATGATTTCCCACTTGTGATGATCCCCATAGATCGTCCATCGCCGGAGCATACGCAAAAGAAATATGTGGTCATAATCATGCGACGATTTGTATTAATTCAACTTCTTGAGTGGTCACTATCGTTTAGTTTATACGTCAAATTATTTGTATGCAATCAATTATCAAACCTTAAGTGGGTATTTGAACCCTCGTGATAAGTATGATCCATCTCGATCAACAATTCTAGTTAGAAAATGCTAGTTGTCTCGAACGCTGAGATAAGCTGCCGTTTCACCTCTCTTCCTCTCCTAGCATTCTAATTATTTTTTATTATAAAAAAAATGTTTAAAAGCCAAAAAGCAGACCAGTTCACGTGCATCACTCTCTCTCTCTCTCTCTCTCTGCATCTCATCTCGAGTTTTTTTTAATCATTAAAAAGATTAAAGGAAAAAAATGCAGTGCTGCAAAACAACAGAATCTTAGCAAGATTGGAAAGAAAAAAAATGCAGCGCTGCAAAACAACAGAATCTTAGCAAGATTGAAAAAAAAAAGTGCTGGTATTTAGCACGAATTTACTGAGAGAAGAGTGAGAGAAACGCCGTTTCACCTCTCTCCCTCTCTCAGCGTTCTAAACATTTTTTATTATTTAACATAAAAAAAGCATTTAAACGAAAAAAAAAACAGAGCAGTTCACGTGCATCTCTCTCTCTCTCTCTCTCTCTCTCTCTCTCTCTCTCTACATTGCTTCTAGAGTTTTTTAATCATAAAAAAGATTAAAAAAAATGCAGCGTTGCAAAACAGCAGAAATCCATGGCTCTCTCTCTCGACTTCCCTCACTCTCTCCTCCTGCTACCACTGATCCCCAAACTCAATCCCCATCAGAGTAATCCCCATCACATATCTGCTCTCGAAGTTGAAGTCGAAGTCGAAGTCGAATCCACTACCGAGGTTGTTGAGTCACAACTAGCATTTTCCTTCGCAACGGACTGCTACAATTTCACCTCTCTTCCTTTCTCAGCATTCTAATTATTTTTTATTATAAAAAATTTTAAAAAAAAATTTGGTGGGCCACAAACAAACAAAGAGGAAGAGAAAAAGAAAAATCTTTTTATCTCAATCCTCAGTTCAACTGCTAACCACAATTAATTTCCAAGCAACCCAACAGAGTGCAACAAGATGAGCAAACAATTCATCAACAAATGAATAAAATTCAAAATCTCAATAACCTATATCTAAAATCACATTAATTAATCATGATACCCAAATAAAAATTAAAACCCATAACTCAACAATCAAACAAAAGCAGACTATTGCAGTAAACTTTCACATAAAGATAAACAAAAATCGATTTTTACATACCTAGAGTACAGATCAAAAGGTCCAAAAAGAAAAGATAGAGAAACAAGAACTGGGGTTTGTTTATTATAGCCGAATGCAATTTTTTTTTCCAATCTTGCTAAGATTCTGTTGTTTTGCAGCGCTGCATTTTTTTCTTTAATCTTTTTAATGATTAAAAAAACTCGAGAGGAGAATCAAAGAGAGAGAGAGAGTGATGCACGTGAACTGGTCTGTTTTTTGGCATTTAAATGCTTTTTTTATAATAAAAAATAATTAGAATGCTGAAAGAGGAAGAGAGTTGAAACGGCAGCTTGTTTTCTTTAATCTTTTTAATGATTAAAAAAACTCGAGAGGAGATGCAAAGAGAGAGAGAGAGTGATGCACGTGAACTGGTCTGTTTTTTTGGCATTTAAATGCTTTTTTTATAATAAAAAATAATTAGAATGCTGAGAGAGGAAGAGAGGTGAAACGGCAGCACAAGCTGCCATTTCTCTCACTCTTCTCTCAGTGTTCGAGACAACGAGCATTTTCCTTCTAATTTATTCTTTTTTTTTAATAATGTTTTTCGAGGGATAAATTATTGAATGTACACATTTCGAGGGTTTGAGGCCTCATGTGTGCATTGTGGTGGTTAACTTTTATTTCGTCAAATATTAATTATTAGCAAGTAGATTTAGCCTATATATCCTCGGTCTAAATATCTGAATCGTGTCATTTCATTACTAATTTATAAATGAAAAGAAAGAAAGAAAGAAAGAGAGAAAGAGGGGACATATAATTTACATGGAATTGTATATGTGATATGATTCACAAATTATATATGCCAATTGAACATTCTTCTTTCAAAATTTTGGCAGCATGATATTTTCGTTTGTTTGTTCAAAAGATAAAGTGGACGTAGAAACTTGAAAGTACAATTAGATGACGAGAGGCCTAGCTACCTACTTAAATTAATGTGTTTAATTGTCAGAAAAAATTCCATTAACTAGCTAATAAGTAATAACAGTATTAGTGGAAAAGTGTAGAAAACATGTTTTATAACATTAATTAATCCACGCAATCACTATCTTTTGATGATTGTTTCCATCTAGCTAGAGTTAGCATTTCACTCATGCATATATATATATATATATATATATATATATATATATATATATACACACACACGAGACATATATATATATATGGTTCGAGATTTTAAAGTGTAGAAAAATCTAAAAAAATGTATAAACTGTGAGATTTAATAGGCTTAAAATTTAAAGTGTTAAAACCATACGGTTTATGTATTTTCTTACACTTTTCTGCACTTTAAAATCCCGAAATGTGATAGACTCGTGAAAGAAATTTGTGAATAGGTCAAACTAAAGGCTAGATAATATTATCAATTCAGTTAAATATCTAACCGACGTCAGCAAATTCGATGAGGAAACCCGGATCTCTCGTCATATATATAACCGTTTAAGAGTGCATCAAAAAGCTTTATTAATTAAGATGCTTTTTAAGTTTCAACTATGAAGAAGCTGCAGTTAGAGCATTTCTTGGATCTCAAATTAAGAAAACAAAATGCTCTTACTTATTTAAAAAGCATGCGCGCTGTTCAATTTGACAGAATCCAAAGCACTTCCTTGATATAAAATCGACATGAAAAATGTAATTTGATAACAAAGGGAGAAAAAAATAAAATAAAAACAACAACGAAACATGCATGTGTCATTCAAGATTCCCCAGATGGGGGGCATTTTCATGAAAAGTCGAAACAAAACTGAAATTGTAAGACAAGTTTAAGGTATAATATATGAAGAATGAAGTACTTATTCCATGCATTTGGAAGTGCTTTTTCCAAAGGGTTTCTCAGTTGATAACTGCTTCGTATTGGCTAGCTCGTTGTTGCATGCATGATGCACGCTTAGAAAATTCTATCATAAACACCTTTCTATGAATTGCTCCACATCACAACAAAAGATAGCTACGTTATCTAATTAAAAGAAGAGAAAGCACTCGCTTGCAAGAATAATATTCTCAACATACATAGCTTCTTTGAGCAAATTGGCTATAGCCAAGCTAGAAATTTGGGAAAAACCAAATTGATCACGGTGATAAATTTAAATGTATACGTAGCAGTCACTAAATAAAAAATAATAATTTCATCTCTCTTATGAAATTAGACGTTCTTCATTACAATCATTAACTTAAGTTATAATTTTTTTAATATAAGTTAGGTTAATGTCTTTTTATAATGGTCGAGTTATATTAGAATTACTTTACTTTGGAGCACTCCTTCATAATTATACAATCAAAATTATAATGTATTTTTTTATTATTTATCATTTTGATTGTATAGTTATAGATGAGTGCTCCAAAGTAGAACAACTTCAAAGTAGACATAATCTTTTAATAATCACTCTTATATTTCAGAATTCATATCTCGTCTCATGTCCCGTCTACAACAAAACTTAATCATATATAAATAAATAATAAGATCAATGACTTCATACGGGTATATGTCATTTTTTTTGTAATTTACTTTAAGATCAAAATATGTAATCAAATAATAATTTTCTTTCTAAATAAGTCTCTATGTTTCTCTCTTTTTTTCTCGGAGGAAAAAGAAAAGCTGCAACAGTTCAACAGCTTCGTATTCACACAATGTAATCTTCTTGGGATCACCAAAATTCTCCCTCGATCGATCGTCTTTTTCTTTTTAATTTTCCTCCTTCACAAAACACGTAAGTCATAACCATTCTTTGCTTTTCTTTTCTTTTTCCTTTTTTTTTTTCACCCTTTTAATAAAGCTACCTTGTCCCCTCTCTTCCACTTGCATCCATCTCAAAAGAAAATTCCCATCAAAATTATATGGACAAAATGGTCATTTCAGAAAACCAAAAGTGGGATACGCAAACGTGGATGGAAGGACAGGTGTCAGGAGATGAGTGGTGGTGATTTATGCTAGGCAGTAGGGGGGCAAGGTTGATAAAATTAAGCGGGGCCCGCTCTTGTTAATAATGATTATGGTCTTATTGAATGATTTTTTTTTTTTTTCTTTTCTCATATGTGTACGCACGGGAGTGTGCCAGTGTGTGGTATGATTTGATGATCCCCGGATCAGACGGGAATCAGCAAAGGACGAGCCACACGTGCGCATTCGCAACAGACAGGGATGGGACGAGCGGGCCAGCCCATCACGTGCGGCCCTAAAGCTAATTTGCAGTGGCAGTAAGTGTTGTACGTATAGGTACCACTTCTTGTGGCATACTTTCCTGCCAGGGCAGTTTTAACCTTTTTGGGTCCAGGTCCGGGTCCGGGTCCACAACTTCTAATTTCATTTCATTTCCTTTTTCTTTTCAATCTGTGTCATTTTGAATATATCAAGGCCGTAAACTTTTTTGTTTTCAAACTTCCTTCTCTTAAATTATTAGAAAGAAAACAAGTTTTGTTTCAATCAAAAATTTAGTAGAAGAAAGATAATGATGCGATTAATGGAGATAATTTACATTTTCCTATTAAGAAAAGAGCACGAATAATATACTCACATAATCTTTTAACCGAATTAGTAATGTAAAGGTGATGATTAAGGTTTTTGATTTTTTTTTATTTAGTTGGAAGAATTCTTATACAAAGTTGGTATAATTTACTTCAAGATAGTTGAAACACATCTATCTAAAGTGTACATACTTGGCCAATTAGGTTAACAACAATTATTTTATTCTAAAACTAAAAATTATTTCTTAATTTAAGCTCTTCTGAGTTTTTCAAGATTTATACACTATATGCGAGGGTAGAACAATATAAATTTTAAAATAAATAGGAAAACAATTTGAATTGAAAATTAAAATTACACTTTTATGTGAATTTCACCCTCATTTTTCACACAAATTTGTTATAACATACAAAATTTTATGGTTTATCCATTATAGCCCCATTGTTAGGTCTTTAAGTTTATAAATTTTATGATATAGCCTAGTTAAGTTAATAGCTTCTCTATTATGATCTCATCAAAATAAAGTATTAGTTCTACCACTGATTATATATGTACATCTAGTTCATTAGGATTAACTATCTATATATTCTAATAGCTATCAATCAGTAGCCTGAAAAACTCCAACAAGGATAGAATCTTGATAATGAATATAGCATTATTATAGACAAAATGGATGGTTTAAAGTTTAAACCCGAAAGCATATGTAATTCCATGCAGACAGAAACAAACTTGACAGCTTATAATTTCACAATATTGCTCAGCTGCTACCTATCAATCATTAATTTCTAGTTATATTAGCTTCCAAAATTATTGAGAAAAGGAGAATATGAGGTTAGCTATCAATCAAAGAGAAGATTAGTCAACAAACAATCACAGGTAGATGTATCAAAATCTGAGGCTCAAATTAAATACCACATCCCTTTGAGACAAAAAATTTTGCTTCTTAAAAATTTTGTTGAATCTACGTGACCCGACATGCACCCTTCCCTATGGACAATAATAAAGATGGTCGAGGCAATGATCGAGCCAATTGTGGTTTACACTCGAACCCTAATCCCAATTTGTCGACCGTTGAAATGCAAGAGTTAGTCACACATACTTAAATAAATAAGCATGTTGAGTAATATTTGCTATGTGCCACTGACTTGTGCACGGTTGGTATGTGACATGATCAATATTCTTAGCTAAGACTTGCATTACATGCCATTGAAATGGATTGTAAAGAAGATGATAGCTACAAGTAGCTAGACGATAGAGATTTCGTTTCACTAACAACAGACTGAAAAATGGGTGCATGAGAACTTTAATTGTAACACAAAGTTAAGAACTGTGGATACAAAATTAGTATCTAACAATAGAAAAAGGTATTGTTAAAAACTATTATGTAAAAGAATCATTTTTTCACAATGCTCACAAGCAACCATTAACATAAAATTTGTAGCCGAGATCTAGCTCCAGTGATAAAGAATAGCCTTCCTAGGATTTAGGTTTTGGATTCGAGCTTCAATGAATATGTGAGTTAATAATAATAATAAATAAAATCATTAACATAAATTTTCAAATCGTGCATGTTAACTTTGACGCTCGTTACCCATATCTATTAACCCAATTAATAAAAATTCTTTTATTTTCTTTCTTTTCTGGAGGCTAGCATATATTAACGGCATGAAGGAAATTTGTTGAATTAAATTAGAATTATAATCAAGGGAATATTACATATCTTATATTAGATCAACGATTATAGCCATGATTAGGGTCCGGGTTGAAGAGAAGTAATGTCAACGCTTAGATGGGTTGGTGGCCTCACACACACTGTACCCATTAACTCTCATGATTGTTGTCAGCTTCCCCACTTCACCCACCATATTTATGAAAATAGCATTTCCTATGTTGAAAATTAAGGATTTGGAGCTTATTGAAGCTAATCTTATATCATTATGAATTTGTTTAACTGCTCTAGTAATGGCATTGCTATTAGAAAAATATAAGTTTTTCCAAGCCAGTGATGCTACAATTGCATGGCAAATTGCTTTCAGATTGTCACTTCTTGAAGTTTATTATCAAAGTACATATGAACACATAGCGCCTTTGGTCCCCATAACTGTATATATACATATTTTATTTTCTTTAATATATATAATTCTCTAGGCAATTCAGAGGCTACGAAACTTTTGACCATAGGAGATAGCCTTTTCTTTTCCTATTGTACAAGCTAAGTCCAAATTTTGGCTTAAAATAGTGCAGCACTATTAAACAAGATTAATTGTGATATGATAACTTAATTACTATATCACACTGTTATGATTTAGTGGTCCTCCAAAGTCCCAATTGACGTCTTGCCTTATTAATCTAAATAAGAAAGAACAGTAATCAAGATCAAGAGATTCTTTAACACCAATAATATCGGTTGGTGTATAAACAAGAAATTGAAGCATGCAATAGAATATAAGCCTTTTTTTCAATTCAGATCTTGAGAGATTAAGAAGAGAGAGTTAATAGGATTAGCAATTTATCTAAATTTTTTTCCGGGGGTTCGATGATAGAAATTTCTAACTACCTATAAAAGTTTTTTTTTTTAATTTTTATTTTTACCTGCTTTGCTTTTTTCTGACATGAAGATTTTTTTTTATTACTTATAAAATGAATGGTTTTAAAAAAAGGCATACAAGTTGAATTTTGACATTTCAAATAATGAAATGGAAATGTTCATTTACAATTTACAAACTAATGCACCCCATGTTCCATGTTTATTTTATTTGCATGAGGCAAATAATTAGAAGATAAAAAAGGGTCAAGCTGGATCTGCATAACACACAAATTGGCTAGTGGCTACACATCGATATGCTGGTTTGAAAATGAGTAATTTTGGGCAATATTTAAGCAAATTTGGAGAAGACTTTTGTTTACTTTTTGAACCACACTCATGGCTTATAGTTATAAGCCAACCAAATTTGACAACAATGTTTACAGAATATCAAAGATTAGATCCTTCTGTCCACAGCTTTTGAGACCATGTATTCATTTTCTTCTTCTCTTTTCTATCCATTATAATCTCAACAATTAATCCCTCACTTTTTACAGCTAGTAACACTAACTCAGGTATCCTGCCACCGGAAAATCATTCTCCGGAAGCCGGAAACTTTTAAATTGAAATTTAGAAAGGAAACTTCAAGATTAAAAGAAAATAATTGTCACTTTGTTGACTATAAATCACTCGTATAAATGGTGATGAGTTAGTGTTATGTTGAAGCAATTAAGGACCCCACAATAAAATGAGAAGAGAAAGCAAAAAGCATTGTTCACTTTTTTCTCTTTCTCATTCTCATTGATATCGATGGGGTAGAAAATCTGCCCTTGCTTTTAACCTCTCATCTTAATCTTGATCCTCACCCATCTTTACTGTTTTTCCCATTTGATCATGAGTGTATAAGATTTCAAGAATCTCCATTAATTGTATAATTTTTTTTCTATTTTCTTATACAATATGACCAAACTATTTCTCTCTCTCTGTGTGTGTATATATATATATATATATATATATATATATATCTCCCATGTTTGATATATTTTCCTTTTGTACAAACATATATAACGTTAAAGTAACAAAGATATGCATAAATCAAAAGAGATTAAAGAAATAATAAGAAAGAGACATATTATTCTTTGATGTAAACCCCCAAACCATTCTTTATAAAGCTAATGAGAAACTTTTACAATTTTTTTTTTGTTTTTTTGTTTTTTTTTTTTGAATTACAAGATCAAACCGCTAGCAATGGCTCTATTGGTACCAAGATGAGTAGTTTCATAAACTGGCAATTCTTCTCGATACCTTTCGATACCAATAGCTGAAAGATTATCCAATTCAAAGAGATCAGAACTTGCATAACTTTCTGCATCATCGTCATCTTCATCATCATCATCAAACACTTCACTATCATTAGTGCCAATGCCTCTCATTTGCTCAAACTCCTCCTTCTTCTTCTGATAATTCTTCAACAATTCCCTTGCAGCTTCCTCAACTCTTTGGCTTTCACTCATCACATGGTACTGAAGCTCTTCGTTGATGTGATGTGTTGATGATGGTGAGGATCTTCTGACGCTATTAGAACCCACTGTTTGTTCATTTTCATAAAGATTTTTATGCCCACAAGGCCTGCAATCTTCATCAACAATGACACTGACAGGATAAAACCTAACTGACCTTTTCGCCCCGTTGTTACTTAACTTCCCTCTTGAAGAAGGGGTTTTGCTTAAACATGACCTTGAAAAAGAGGAGGCCGAAGAACAAGCAGACTCCGGCTGCTCCGGCTTCAAAATCTTCGCTTTCTTTGCATTACCAGCAGTGAATAGAGAGTTAAGAAAGCTTGCAAGGCGGCCGCCAGGAGAAATAGGCTGCTTAACTTTCTTGAGGTCACTGTAAATCTTCAAGGCCTTAGATTTTGTCTTCACAAAACCACCCTGATGATCACCCTTAGGCTGCTGCTTCTTTTGTGTCGAAACATTATAGTTTCTTTCAGCTGATGATGATGAGACGCTAGTGCGAATAGGCTTAGGCTTTGGCATCGAATAACACGAACTGGATCTTGATCTTGACCCGTACATGGAATCAGATTCCGATGATGAAAACCCTCCTCCACAGCTTGATTCAGAAGAACTCGAGCTCGAGTTCAACAACACAGCAGCAGGAGATAACGAAGAAGAATTATCGGCGGGCATGGATTTTCTTCGAACAACGTCTTTATTTTCAAAACTAACCTTCTTCTCCATCCACCTCTCAATTATGCAAGCTCTTGATCGCGTACTTCTATCCACATCCATCTCTTCATCACTACGCCCTCTCGTTGTCAAGCCATTGCCATGCTGCTTCTTCCTCATGGTTTCTTTATAATAAATCAGCTCTCTGTCTCCCCCACCGCCAGCTTTATTACCGTTTGATTCGTCGATCGAACGGTAGATAGCATCAAGAAGAGTTGAAGAGAAAGAAGGGTTGTCTCTTCTGCTTCTTCTTTGATGGGAATGATCTTGAGCTCTCAATGAATCCATATAGGGCTTTATAATATTAGAGAGAATCAAGATATTACACAGAGTATATAACAAACAGTAGCTCTTTTTTTTTTTTAAAAGAAATGATGAAATAAAACAATATGATTAACAGAAACACACAAGAGGAACTTGCAAATGAGAAAGAAACAACACAGACATGGCCATTGATGGGTTCTTGATGGCTTAGCAAAAGAGAAAGAGAGAGAGAGAGAGAGAGTAATGAAAGCCAAAACTCACGCTTGCTAGCACATAGAGAGAGAGAGAGAGTTTCTGTGTAAGTCTCTTACACAAAAGCCTTATAAGGCCATAGAAGCTTGCCAGCTGGAAGCAAGAGTGCCAGATTGGCAATGATGATGTGGATAGTTAATTATTAATTAATTAACTGAGTGATTAATTAGTTAATTAGTTAATTAATTTTAGGTCTACAGTTAATTGATGAAGTGACGTGAGATATACTTGCTAAGCTGCTTTTACTTGAAAAGTTAAAGGGGTAGTAAATTATTTATGTGTATGATTGTGCTTGTTGTGTTGTGCATAGGAGATGTTGATACTAACAAGTAAAAACAAAGCCAATCTTATTCATCATTTGGGTCCACTTGATTTCCTTCATTTTCCTAATTACATATATTTTCACATGATCTTTTGTGGGTTTAATTCACCATTTAAAAATAATTTTATTTCTTAAAAAGGAAAAAAAATGCAATTCCATTCCAATCTCCCAAATTATTTATGTGTATGATTGTGCTTGTGCTGTTGTGCATAGGAGATGTTGATACTAACAAGTAAAAACAAAGTCAATCTTCATCATTTGGGTCCACTAGATTTCCTTCCTTCATTTTCCTAATTACATATTTTCACATGATCTTTTGTGTGGATTTAATTCACCATTTGAAACTAATTTTATTTCTTAAAAAGGAAAAAAAATGCCATTCCATTCCAATCTCTCCCAAATTTAAAAAGATTTGCCTTCATAGATGGTAGATACCAAGAGTGTTTATGCAATCATTGATATAACAATACCCTTAAAAATATAATCAATTAAATACTCATTTTAAATTTCTTTTTTTTTTTTTTGAATTATTGGAAAGTAGATCGAACTCACTTTTAGTTAGTTCAAACATTGAAATTACACTATAACAAAATTATCAGAACAAAAATTCTCGATAAATTTATAATTTTAAATATAAGTAGATGATGATACTAAGAAAAATACTATTTTGAAGATTTTTTTCCTTACAAAATTAAACTTGCTTATTATTACGCAAAGTAAATGCATGGTGATTGCAAAACAGTAACGCGGAATTTGTATTAAATGCAATCAAAGATGTAGGTAAATGGGAACTATTGAGATTTCAACACCACTATTCATTTGTTTTCAAGTATAATATTTACTATAAGAAGCATAATTTATTGCATGCCCAGTGGCCAGTGCTATTCTCTCCCTGTTATTGCTAGCTGAGCCAGCTTCAACAGTCAATTAATGCGGCTCATTTGATTTTCTGACTTTCATACAACCAAGAAGCAATCAGATGAACAGCAATAATGCTGTACCCTCATCTGCATTAAAATCCCATAAAGTTTGATTAAAAGTTTACAATTTTTTTCCCCCTTCTTTTAACAAATATTAAAGTCTGTTGAAAATGGGATTACTGTGAAGATTCAAAAGAGGTCAATATCAAGGCTAATTTTCTCTGAATTTAATGAGAATATTAGAACTCTATCTAGCTAGCTGCTAGTTTTAAGAATCTGTAATAAAGACAGTAATCCATGATATTATAATTAATACAAAAGTTATAGTCGGCAAATCCTCTTGTGATTATAGACTAGCTATACCCAATTTCAGTAGCAAACCAGCAAGACAATTATGGGGTTGATTTTTTTGGATGGTGTGTAAACGGGTAACCATAATGGTAAACAGGGAATAAACATAAAGCATAGTTTATGACATTAATTATAATTTAATTACCAAGATCATCAGCATTTCATTGCTCCTTATTCATTTAGACTAGCCTTTCTGTGGCATCCAATATAATTATGCAGTTGATACAGTGAACATTACCTCTCATTAATAAAAGATTAATTTTGCAATCCAATTTACCCTCACTTTCATTAAATTATTACTGCTGTCACCATGAATGGGCACTCCAAGCTTTTTATTTATACAATATATATCCCTGCTGCAATATAATGATGATGAGATCTATATCCATTTCTAATATTATGTGCTTACATCCAGTGGCAGTACTAGGAATTATTTTTAGCAGCGGTTAAGCTCAAACATTGATTTAATTTAAGAAAATGATCAACAAATGATATATACTAAAATAAAAATTCATTAAAATATTTAACTCAATATACTTATAACTATCCCTGATATAGTTTTGTATGTTACAAATGTTGCAGAATAACCTCATTATCAAGACTATAAAATGTATCTTTTTCTGTGTATACAATGAGACTATTATTCAACCATTGATCTCTCATCTGATTTTCAGACGATTTTTCAGAAAATTCATAGACAACAAGCTGATTGTGGCAGACGGAGGTTTTTTTTTTTTTTGGGCAAAAGGATTGATGACGGGTTAGGGATTTTATTTTTGAGGATTTTTATTTTATTTTTGTCCGCTTTGGATTTCAAAATACTGTATAAAAGCATTGGTATTTAGTTATTTTTAAAATTTAACGGGGACTTTATTGTCAAACCATTAAAAAAATAAATTTAATTTTTTTTAAATCAAGCAGGGGCTGAAGCCCTTGCTAGCTCTTAAGTGGCGTCACCACTGCATACATTTGTGTAAAACTACTAACTAATATGCATATGTTATTTAGATTCATAGCATGATAATTTAGGGTAATCTCAATTATAATTCAAAGCCCAAAACCTAAATTAAATTTCATAGTTTACAAATCTTAAATTCTTGCTTTTTTAAATCAATCCATGTCCTTTCTATATTTGGGAATTTCTCACTAGTTGAGTGGTAACTCACCTCACCTCCTTTACCAAATGTGTAGGAATTAAAAAGGGTAAGAAGATTTTCTTTTGAGTATATACGAAGGTCCGTTTGGTCTGTTCTAACCCATATATATATATATTTTACAAAACTGATCTAAGAAGTCGCTCGTGTTTGTGATTATAAATGTGGGAAAATTTGTGATATGAGATATTTAAAGATCTTGCAACACAATTTGAATTAGATGTTTGAGAGTATTCAAGCACAACATATATTGCATCTTGCTTGTTTAGACTACATATATATAAATATCAAATATGCAACTCCAAATACAACAGCAAATTAAATATATCCACCATGGCCCATGTAGATACTTAAAACCCTAGACTATTTACCATTGAGCATAATATCAAAGAAAGAAAGTAAAAAGCATTTCGTGCAATAACAACATTATTCATTTACAAGTCCTTCAACTGCTGCGGCTGGTGGGTGGCCATATCTTGTGCTTGTGCTTTTAGGGTGTTGTAAGTGGGAAGTGCTTATTTGAGCAATGATTACGCTCGTGGCTCTCTCGTAAATTAACTTTATGAAACTCTCTCAAAACAAATCAAGAAGAAAAGCAGATTTGATTAATTTTGATTGATTAATTAATTAAATCTAATAAAAGGATTAGGACAAGAGAGAATGTGTGCGTGTAGAAAGAGAGAGAGAAAAAAAAAAAAGCAAGATTAGATATACATAAAAAAAAAAAAAAAAAGCAATGATGATACATAAATAAATAAATAAACTAAGTAAAAAGAAAAGGAATTTCAAAAAAGCAACGTGCGTGCGTGTGCATTGATCTTCCTTTTGTTCTCTCTTCTTTTCCTCACATATATGTACTTCTTTCTCTCTTTCTCGTTCCCTTTAGCTTCGCTTCAAACTCACGAAAATTCTTCATTATTATTGTATTGGATTGGATACACACTTATCTAATTATATAATACACCAATCAACAAGCTATGTATGCATCAAATCTTTAATTGAATTAGGAAAAATAACACTCAAACGTTCAAAGTTTGTCTTAATGTAGAGGTAGTCCTCAAAGTTTTAAAATTGGACACATTAACCTAATAAGAACTTCTCATGCACTTTTCTTAGCAAGTGATTTTACCTATTCCATTCAAACTATATATGAAAGAAGTTGGACATTAATTTTAATTTTGAACATCTAAACACTTTCTTCAATGCAATTTCAAGAACACTCATTCGTGCAACTTAATTCTATTGTGTCGAAAGAGTAATGATGACACTTTGGGACATACACTTGCAAGAGATTAGGGTTTCCAAAAAGCTTGAGAGATCAAGATTCCATTTAAGTCATGGAGATAGATAGATGTGATCTACACAATTGAAATGCACGTACTGAGATTCCATTCAGGTCACGGAATGTGACCAATAATATTGGGGACCCCAAAAACAAATAAATTCATGTTCATTGACTAGCCCTTGCAAGGAAAAAGCTTCATACAACCGTTAATAGTTTTCCCAAATCCCATCATCCCACAAATGAATGTATGAAAAGAGAGATAATATTCTTAGTGGTTGCAGACTCCAGCCAGCCTCCACCATTCCCCACTAGATTTGACGCGTCATATGAAGTTGTCCAGCACTTCAAAAGTAAAATTGTCCCATTATTCCGTATATAAATGGCTTAAAGCAATTAAGCAATGTCGAGTACATTCATATTCATACAATGAGAATTAATGGTGTTTAATTAATTGTTCGGGTTTCTTGCTTCATTAATCTTTTACGATTTCACATGACGGATAATTTTGAGCTCGAAAATTTTAGTGAGCCTGTGTTTCTATATAACACTTCTAGTGCTTAATTATGATAATCTTAAAATGAATATGGTAGTTACCTTACATTATTATGTAAGGTACATAAGTTTTTTATGATTGTTTGATGAAAATTCAACGGCTGTGAAAATAATAAGATTTTGTTACCTTATATTTTTACGGTCATTAAATTTTCATCAAACGACCATAAAAAAAATTTATATACCTTACATAATAATGTAAGGTAACAAGATCCTGAAACGAAACACTTATGATAATTTGAAATTGCTTCCGTTGCATGAAAAGAACTCCCAAATCGATGTGATCTTTATATAATCCTTAGTTAGGGGCTCAGGGCTTTTAAATTTAATTAATCCGTTAATGTTTTGTGCGCACTTGCACATAATATGCAATCATTCTAGGAATGCACAATTGGGCATGGGAGGAATTGGTTGCACACCATCATATACTGTTGCTTGATGATTTGATTGATTGATATTTAATGCTATCTATCTATTCAACACTTAAATAAGGCTGGCCTGGTGGCTGCCACAATTAATTAACAGGTGTGAGTCTGATCATCAATTGAATATGAAAAAAGTGCATGCATGCCACAAAGGCACAAACTTGGAAAATTAAAATGGATGGTTTAAGACGACCAAACTTTTCCAAAATCAATTAATATTCCTTTTGATCTTTATTTGAAATGTGGGTCAGCTAACCCTAGCTCAAAATTGAAACCCTAGAGCTAGCAAGGTTTGCATGCTTTCATCCCTGCCCCATTTCAAGCTTTTCATAATGTAACAACTCACAGCTTCACACAAATAGATTTTAATGTGAACACTTCTCATAATAACATCGTTTCTTTACAAGAACGATTACATGGCCACTCATTTTTTGCTTAATAGCTGTGTTTTCTTTTCATTTTTTATGTAACAATAACATTATGCTTAAAAAAGTTCAAGTTACAATTTATATATTGTAGAGTTTTATTAAAATAGCTAAATTACTATCTTTTGAAGTAGCCAAGTGCTTTTGCGGTTGCAAGAAGCTAGATAAAAAAAGAAAAAGCGTAAAGAAACCTTTTTAAAAACACATGCATTTTGATTTTGCACCTTCCCTCTTCACATTGGGATTAATCTTATATAGTTTTCCTTTAGATTTTAATCTAAATTCCAACACAAATTCAAAAATCTCCCTCCTGTAATCTAGATTTGTAACAGATCTTAACTCATAGTAGGAAGCAAATGAAAATGAAGGCAAAATTAAGCTTGAATTATGAGGTAAAATTAAGCTAATCAAGCGAGTAACGGATCTTAACTCATGGTAGGAAGCAAATGAAAATGAAGGCAAAGTTAAGCTTACATTAAGAGGTAAAATTAAGCTAATTAAGCGACTTAAGAATCTTTTTCCCCGGCTTGATCTTCATATGAATCTTGACATGCTTGACAGCCGCAACTTCTTCACAATTTCAATTTTTTTTCTTTTTCTCTCTTTGAATGCAATGAGTGAAAATCCCAAGAATCAAAATATCCAAGAATGACATGGAAAGCTGAAAGACAACTAGGGCTAAGGTATTTGAATCTATGTTTGATTTGCACATGGAAGAGGCAGCAGAGTCAGAAAACATTGGTAGTAGATAAAGGGAGGGTTGTGCTTGTGCATTGGTTTGCTTTGTTTGTTTGGCTAATAAAGTGATTTTGTTTTGTTTGTGGCTGGTGCATGAAACATGCAATGGAAAGGAATGTTTGACGATCCCGAGGAAGAAAGCAGCCACTTGATAAAGTGAGCAAAACAAAGACACAACACAACAACAACAACAATGTTTGCTTCTGGGCTTCGGCTTTGCTTTCCCTTTCTTTTTCTTCTGACAAAGGGAACACAGATACCAGGAAATTATTCTCAGAATACAGTAACATTAGCACATGCATAACTAAAGCATTCGGCAGCTTTTAGCCCACAAGACAACAGGTGCATGCATGCAGCCCACCAATTTGAGCAAAATTGAAATTTTGAAACAGAACATACCAGGGAAAATATATGCCAGTGAATTTGATCACTAATTACACCTGGTGCTTCAAAATTTATGTTTAGTAATATTAAAAGAAATAAACTTATAAATGGCAGCTTTGTGGTAGTCCTGTAGGATAGCTGTGGTTTATGTAGCAAAGTTAAGTGCCGGTTTAAGTTAACAATAATAAGAGATTGAAAATCAAACATCATATGATATGCATTGATGAGAGAAAGATTGTGGGTTGCTCATTTCACAGAAAAATCCTAAAAACTCTACTTCAAGTCCCTTACAGGCAGGGTAGGGTTAGAATGGCATTACTTTCAGAAGTTTGGTGACCAGTTGAAATTTCCCAATTGAGGCTGCTGATAAGCACCAACTTGTGCCCCAGGAGCAGCTGGTGGAACCCCAACTCCAACATTACCACCCATTGCAGGACCCATATGGTGTGGATTGGTCATTGCAGGTGGTTGTGCTGTAGGATGGTACATGCCCGGAAATTGCATGTGCGAAGATTGTGGCACGGCTGCATTGAAAGAAGCATGACCGGCATGGGATGGCAAATAAGCAGCAGCATGGGGTGTTTGTGCAGGCATATTGTAATATGGACCAGATTGCATGCCTGGAAGCTCCCTTGGGTTGTGAATCCAAAGTTCAGATGTGTCTGCCTGCCACATCATATATACAATTCTAGTAAATTTCATGTTGCAACAAAATACATGGAATGTTTATAAGAAGTTTAGTACATAGAATATGAAGAAATTAACATGAGCTCCTTAGTCTTTACCGTGCAACTATCTATTATTAACCCAAATGGCATAGACAAAGCATACTTCATGAAAAACTGGATGATGCTATGACACTGATTAGATAAAGACTGGTAAAATAGAGCAAAATCTCGTGCATGTAATGCATAGCTGGGACATACTTGATATGCAAGATGTAAACCATTTAGAAACAAAGAATCTGAGACTACTAACTCGCCAGAAGACCTCTTCTTCCTCTCTCTCCCCCCCCCCCCCTCCCCCCCAAAACAAAAAAACCAAAAAAAGAAAAGAAAAGAAAAAACAGTGGCAGAAGATTATGCCTCACCTGTTGATTTGAAACATAAAGGTTGCCATCTTTATACTTCATCCGAGACGAATCTTCGAGCCCTGTAACACTCCCAACTACACTAGGAGCATTTATGGCATAGCCAGCTGGACTTGTAAAATTTCCAAACCCAGTTGGACTAGCACTAGGAACTGGCTTAAACTGCTGAATTCCATACTTGAGGCCGTTTGTACTAAGATGTGAACTACCTCCTGGCATCAGCAAGTAACTGCTGCCATTCGATGGGTGTGGATAGGCAGGGTTACTGGAATACCCAGGCATGGCCATCTGTGGTACATAAACTGGGGAGATGATCTGGCGGTATGGCATCATATTCGGGAAATGGGAGACATGGACTTGAGGATACATCTGGGCCATCTGTGGCTGCTGCTGATGCTGTAACATGGCTATTGATGATGCAGGGATGCTGTTGGCACTGTGTGAGGCTAAAGCCTACAGCCAAAATCACAATAAAACATAAGCTCAGCTGGTAATACTAAAAACTTGGCTTTTCATTTGCTAACAGAAGAAAATCAAATAAGTGCACCAGTTACGCCCTTCTCAAAACCTGGTTAGAGCATTATAAAAGTATTTGTGGTTGCAAATTTACAGTATCAACTCACAAAGAAGTGACGTTACAAAGCAACACAAACCAAACTTCAATAAAGAGTTGAAAAAGCACCCTCATGTATGCCCAAAAAAAAAAAATTGAATAACAAGCAACTTCATATTCTCCAACATATTGTACACGGCCAAGGAAGCAATATGACACTCATTTGTTACCTCCATATGCTTCGTGCAAGTGTGCGGATGGGAAATACTGAACTAAGATGTAGCAATAAGACGCTCATAATTTACCTCCTGAGGAGAAGGTAGGCCTTGTCCCCGTACACTTTCATCCATTGTGGGTCTGAAATACGACATATCATAACCAGTCTGGGAATCATATGCCTGCTAGAAAAGCAATGCACATCAGATTGCACATTCACAAAAAGACAACAAAATAACCGTGCAAAGAAAATGCAAATATTCTTCTTTCAGAATGAAACCATAAATGTGAAATTTCGTTTTCAATCTATGCCCACCGGAAAACTTGCCAACTCTGATGAATCTTGCTGCTGTTGTGACTCTGAAAGAGGATAGGATGGATCAGTGTCCCGAACCAATCCGATATCAGCATAGCCGTCCAAATCCTGAGGACTTGAAGCATCTTTAATATCATCAGGCAATTGATGCTCAGATGCTTCACCTGATGCTGGTGAGTTAGATCCAGAATTTCTAACACGATCATCGAGAATATCTACAGGCATTCTGCCAGAAACATCATTACCAGAAGTCTTGGAAGCAGCTCCAGTCAAACTGTCATCAGCATTATCATGTTATGCTTCAATAGTACAGATCCTAGGAATTCAAATGAACCCCACATGTCTGTGAACATTAACAAAATTCTGTACTACATCACTATTTAAACTCCTAAGTCAAGCAGTCACAAATTTCCCATTGCAAGGAAAAATAACTTCTAAACAAGAGAAAGTTCTATGTCACATATCCTATTCAGATGAGTTTACCAACATAAAACACAAACCTTGCAGCAGATTCACCAGTTGATTCTTCGGTAGAACCAACTGCTTGAAACCCAGATCCCAAATTCCGGGAAGATTCAAAATCCATTCCGAAACTACCAAATGTCAGCCGACAGCGATCAGTTTCAGGGACTCGAATATGCTGCGCTATGATTACATTCTGGTTTTCATGTATGTTTACTCGTGAAAGTTCATCTTGCAATTTAGCTACATCGGATTCCAAATCCTTAGAATCATCAACAGGACGTGAAGGGGACTTAGTAGGCGTTCCAATCACTCCAGGGCCAATAACATTTGATTTTTGGCTTGATTTGGGTTTCCACTCCTTATTATGTTGTGAAGCTGCATTCAAGTTCAATTATGTCATAAAATTTGAGAAACAAGCAAATACGAAGGCCTCTATTAATCAAACTATCTTCAATCAACAATCTAAAGGCCCATTTGAAAGCTGAAATATTTTTCATGAACTCCCTGGCTTTACATGCACATAAGAAAGAAAAGGCGCAACAAGTCTCATTCATAAAACCAGAAATAACCCTCGGCAAATTAATGAAAAATAGCTTCATGACAACTTTATGACACACATGTATCAATATATAAATTCAATGTATTTTAAGAAAATGTAAGCCACATTGAGAAAAGGAGAAAAAAAAAGACAAAATGAAACTAAATTAACAAATAAAACACTTAGATTGACACTTATTTTCAGTGAAAATTTTGCTCCCTTGCACGAATCTTAGATGGATATTCATACTTCATGACAAGATTACCTTTTTGATGACCTACAGATTGTTGGTGTGACCTGCTGGTGTATTGGTTGGTAAACAATGCCCTGTTGGCCGGCATACTGGCCACTCCGGAATCAGTTGCAGCAATTTGATTTATTTGGTCAGCCTTAGAAATTGAAGGGAATGGTCGAAATGAGTCTGAATTATCTCTTCCCAAAATAGAATCTGAGAAAGAGCTACGTGATGCAGATGAATCTTTGATAGCATTGTCAGTAAACTGTCGGCCACCACCTACAACCCCAACTTCACGCTTAATGGCTCCAACAGCAGAAGATGCTCTAGAATCAGGAGATGGAACATGAACAGGATCTTTAGAAGAGAAGTACCCTCCAACAGAATTGCTTGATGCCAGCGTTGCAGAATGTCCTTCAGTTATATTAGGTTGGGTAAAGTTAACTGCAGAAGTAGTTAACTTTTCAGCAGATGGCTCTATCCTGTCAGTCCCAGTAATATTATGATCATATGCATGTCTAGGTTGTAAATTAGTCGATCCATTTGAAGCTTGAGAAAAATTCCGTCCACCAGAGGGCTTTTCACTGCTTGTAGTTCCCGTTGAGCTACTGAAAATGCACAAAGGAGCACAATATTTAATATCATTTGCCTGTTATTGGAAGTTCAGCATTGAACACCAGAAGAATTGAAATTAAGAAAAAAAATTTATTGATAAAACGTAGAAAGCTCACAGCAGAGACTAAGGATCTTCAAATGGTATCCTCAATTATTTAATAGTTACTTATAAAATAAAATTAAAAAACCCACATTTTCCAAGCCTCTTTAACATTTAAACAGATTTCTAGATGGAGATTCGGTCATTCTAAAATGAAGTTGATTGTTTGTTGGGTTACTAAGTTAACAGACCAAGAAAAAGTTTTAGACTTCTTGTAAATATAAAGTACACAAATAAACATACCCCTTTTCTTTAACATTTGTAACTTTCTCATTGGTAGATATTGAGGATTGTGGCAGAGGAGACTTCATTTCTTGATTTGATTCTGGGTTAACTCTGTTGTCTCTAACAACACGGAACTCTCTGTTGATTCCTGCATCTACTAAGAGCTAAACCATCAATTGGAAAACTTAAAAAATGCCTCAATCAATGAACATTTTAAATCTTGCATTACCAGGTAAAGCATTCCGATTATACCCTGCTCTCCGAGCATTACGATCAGCATATGTACGGATTCTCATCGTTTTACCAAAAATTTCAGAATTTTTTCTTGGTTCTGCCAAACCCTTGTAACTCATATTCTGATGCATACATTTGCAAGAAAATATTAGAAAATTTATAAGAGAGCCAAAACAAAAGTAAATTTAAGGGGAATATGCAGAGATAGACAACATCCATCAAACTAATCCTAAATACCAAGAACATGCAACAAATTAACCTCAGAGTTAAAAAAAAAAATTATGAGTGAGCAGAAACAGAGAGATGGTTGAACAATCAAAAACATGTAAAATGAAGTTCAAATTTCCCTAGAAATCCACACAG
Organism: Clausena lansium; assembly: GCA_030449835.1. NCBI lineage: Eukaryota > Viridiplantae > Streptophyta > Magnoliopsida > Sapindales > Rutaceae > Clausena > Clausena lansium. Next base: position 6,899,931 of record JASUUF010000369.1, read on the forward strand.
CAGATAGCCATTTTCACAGGTAGGACTAGCTTTCCAGGAGAAAGAACGAATGCCTACTTTAAAATTTCTCTCAATGCAAAGAAACAGGACCAAAAGTTATTTCGCAAAATGAAACAAAGATATTTCCGAAATTATACCTCTTTTTTCTTGTCTCTTCTTCTCTTTACTTCAAGAAATGGATCTGAACCCAAAAAATAAAAAATAAAAAATAATGCTCAAAGCAAAATATTTAGTTTCTTATCTTATGAACCTGTGCACTTCATAAACAAACACCCAAAACCACTCAGATAAAGAGAATTCACAAAGATCCAAAACAAAGCACATTTAACTAAACCAAAATTCTTAAAAGAAAGTACCTATAACAAAACCTCCAAAACAGAATACAATGAAAGATTATAAATAAATTCAATTCCAACACAATTAAACAGCCAAAATAAACCCTCAACTAATTAAACCAAAACACTTTTAAGTTACCAGCATCACAATAACCATAGTTTATCAATAGACTGAGAAGTTTCTGCAGGCTTAAGAAACCCTCTATTATTCTTAAACTCTAAACACAACCCCAATACACACAAAATCACATATTTCAAACGAGCACAAAACAACCAAAAGCCAACAGCCCAAGAACTCTTAAAGCATTACGAGTGCGCCCACTTAGACGCGCAATATCAATTTTAATACACCCACTAACATTCAAAACTCTAACTAACAGTGGGGAAAAAAAAAGACTAAATTATAACACTAAACAATCAAAAACTTTTATTTTTCTTACAAATGAGTCTAATTAAAAAGAAAAGCACTGACCTTGATTAAGCAATTTCTGGGCAGTCTCATTAGGATCCATATTGGAATCTTTCAAAGTGAAATAGATATCAGCATCGGAGTGATTACCCACAATTTCTTTAATCGTTTGAATCGTATTTCTCATGCCGGCCGATAAAATCTGAGTGCCTCCTTCGATTCTTGTTGTTGTTTTTGATGTTGTTGTCGGATGCCCACGGCCACCAGTTGTTACCATCTCAAAACTTTGCACGGCACTCGCGCAACAACAGCAACAACGGACAAAAAAGATAAAAACTCAGCGTTTTGGGTCGGTTGATGGTGGTGAGGGAGTGAATGAGTGAGTGTGTGTTAGGGTTTGGGCATTTGAAACAGAAGACAGAGAACGGCCTTCGTTTCAGTTTTGGGGGTTTTTGGTTTTGAGGGAAAGGAAAGGAAAGAAAGAAAGAAAGAAAGGCGAGGGTTTTGAAAACGATTTTACCACTCAAAAAAAATAAATAAAAAAGAATTTCACGAATCCTATTTCTGTTTGGTTTTTCTTATTTTCGTTTTACGGATTTGCCCTTGCAACTTTTCTTAATTTGCATTCTTGGCTTGCCCTTTCCTTTTTTTTTTTTTTTTGTGGGTAATTATCTAGTAGACACTTCACTTCTATAAATTAATAAATTTTAAGATTGTATCTGTAAACTACCTACTTTTCACAAAAACATCTCCCACTTACCTTTCCGTTAACGAAAACATGATGTCAGCATGCAATCATAAGGATAATATTGTCATTTAGTTAAAAAATAAATATTTAATTAATTATATTCTACTTTAAAAAAATAAATATTTAATTATATAAACATTCTTATCATTTTCGTTTGTCTCTATAAAAGCAATATTGAACAAAAAAATACAAAAATAAAATAAAATGAAAGTGTTTTCGTCAACATAATTATTGTATTACAGGAATAAAATAGTCTTTACACAGAAAACTACTAACAGCAGTTAACTTTTTTAACAGAAAAGCGGTTGGGGGATATTTCTTTGAAAAGTAGGTGGTTTACAGATACAATCTTAAAATTTAGTGGTTTACAGAAATTTTACTTAATAAGTAGTGGCTACCAGATAATTACCCTTCTTTTTTTAATTTTAGTAGCTTTTTGAGGATTAAGTGAAATTTTTAACAATTCTTTAACATAAAAGATTTTTATTTTTCTTGGTATAATTTGGTGAATAATTTCATTTCAAACCTCAATTAGGTGTTTTTTTTTTTTTTTGTTTACTTGTTTTTCTGTTTTATGATTTTTTTTTTGAAAATTTGTTTTTAAAATATCAAGCTGGACATTTTGAAAATTTATGTTCATTATTCAAAAGACTATTTTGCTTTTTAATATTGAGTTTTTTATTAAAATTTTAAATATGATTAAAAAAATACAAAAATCTAACATAAATTCATAATTAAGACCGAACACAACTTATCAAAAAAAAGACCGAACACAAAAGTCCACAAATAAAAATCCAACACAGAAAATACATACTATAAAAACTAACACGCACATTAATGAGACCTATTTTCAAAATAATGTCCTTAAATACTTAAGAGTGCTTTTTTGTCGGTTGCTGGCTGTAATTCAAATAATAAATATTAATAATAATTAAAATATTTTGGATTTAATGGTGCATTTATTCGCCAAAGAAGTGCTTTTGTAATTTGATCTCGTTATTTTGGATTTAATGGTGCATTTACTAAATGAAAATCAGAACAAGTTAGAATTGAAATGGGTAAAAATCAGAATGTACTAGAATGATAATGGAAAATAGAAATCAAAATAAGTTATTTACTTAAATTGAAGAAATCAAAATTTGAATGAGCTGGATTGCTATTAATGTGTTTACTTTATCTTTATATCGAAATCGTAATGAGTTAGATTGTAACAAATTACTAAAAAATACTTAACGAACTATTGTCATAATTATTATTTTGTATTTTAATTATTGTGATTATTTAGTCAAAAATTATTATTATTATTATTAATTATTGTTAGTAATATATTAATTAATTTAAAAAATGTTATCATTAATAATAATAATAATAATTAACATTATAATATTAATTAATTATAATAATTTTTTATCATTAACAACAAAACAATAATAATAATAATTAATATTAATATAATAATTAATTTTTATTTTTATCATTAATAATAATAATAAAATTAAAAATATATTAATTAATTAGAATAATTATATTAATAATCATTGTAATAATATATTAATTAATTATAATAATTATTTTTGAATTGAGGACAAAATAAACATTTTGTCAGGGGGCGGGGGATGGTCAATCCTGAGAATGGGAGATTGATTCCCACCCGTTCTCATTCCTAAATTCGGTGGGTCCTACGATTCCAATTCTGATTCTTACCTCTATTTTGCGAAACAAACGCTGTTAAGGATTCAGATTATAGATTCTGATTCCTCAATCTAGAAAGTAAATGATGCATAAAAGCGAACAAAAGACGGGAAAAAACAAATAAAAAACAAACACCATGTATTTTAAGAGATGGGCTTTGCTAAGTGATTTGAGACACAATAAAGAACAATCAAAATTGAGAAGCAAAATCCATGTTTAAAAGACAATATGCAGGCAATCATTTGGATAACATTGTTTTTTAAGTACAAGTAAGATGAATGAATTTTTGGATATCACCCACTAGTAAAAATTTATGAAAATTTTCTTTTAAATATTTGAAAACAAATATAAAGTGTTCCATAGTAGAACTATCGGTATCGGAAATCCATGATAAATTGTGATATAATATTTTAATAATAAATTAATTTTACTTGAAAGTTGAAGAAGGTCGTAAAAGTGAAATTGATGAGAAAACTAAAATAAGTAGACCATTTGAATTCTAATTTGACAACACAGCCCATGCTTTCAACTTTAAGTGCCTAGGTTCGAGTTCTAGTAAAATTAGGTCTCGATTCTTTCCCAGACTAGAGTCGATATTCCTCTGTTTGGGAGTTTCCTCTGTTTGGGAGTTGAGATTCCTCCACTGTTAAAGTGAAAATAGAATATTAAGACTGCGTTTTACAATGTCATCAGTAATAAAGTGAGGATAGAATATTAAGACTGTGTTCTACAATGTCGTCAAAGACAGAGTTCCGAAGAGAAAGTATCAGTAGAAGTCACTTACCACTATGGGAATTAACAATTTACCATCGTTTTTCGTTTTCCAAACCCATTAAACAAACTCTAGAACACCCATCAATTGCTCATTATCCACCCCAAATAAGCAATTAAGAAGAAAACAAACACAGCCCTGAAAACATGTATTCAGGCTAGCATAGTTAAGAATCTGTAAGCTATGTTATGATGTTTTCCCAGGCAATTGGAAAAACTATTAAATATTGTTTGTTTAAAAGAAGCAGACACAATTTCCCAGCATCACAGGTACTGTTCTTGTATCCGGGCTCGGTTCTCTTCCCACCATAACCTTGCTTGCATTTCTCCAAACTTTTCTCGGCTGCATCAAACAAATAGAATTAAAAGTGTAACTTGATCTGAAATGATTTTTAATTGACACCTGAAGTTAAAACTAAATTTGTGTTGCAGAAGCCAAAGTCCTGGGCAAGAATCAGCTTTCACAATACTAGCAAGAAGATTAGAATCTTTTATAAATTCTCATTTACCTGAACCGTACACGTCTAAGCTCCCGAGCACCACCTGGAAGTGCTCTAATAGTGATGTAGACACCTGGTTCATCTTGTTCAACCCATTCAGTCTCCATATCACTCGCATTACTCATGGAAACCTCTCCAGATCGATCACCCTCTCTTGATGAACTAGTCCTTGCCGAACCATCTATTGATGATGTCTCAGTCTTAGCCCCACTAATGCTTGAAAGTTTCGGAGCCGAAGCAAGACCAGCTGAGTCATGACATTGGCGAGATTGCATTGGTTGATGGTCAAGCGAATCTGATGAAGAATAGCCTACTCCCAATGGGCGGTGGAAGTTCCGGGGGCGCTCTTTGCCCAGTGGAGGAGTCATGGGGCTGTCCTTAACAGATTCAATCCTCGAGCTCTGTAAGAAGGCAGAAGGTAGTTGTGAACACCAAAACAAGATCTATATTTGTAATTGTAAGCAATGATCCATTCATTGAATAGAGCCGTCCCCATAAAAGATGGTATAAAAGATAAACTCAAATGACAATATTGCATAAAACAGGAACAATACCTCATCGTCAGATCTGGGTGAAGTAGGAAGTGGGACAGCTTGGCGGTTGAACTTTTGAACATTGTATAGTTCCATGACCTTTTCATAGTTCTCTGCCCACCATCTTTGAGCTTGCCATTTGTTAAACATTTCACGGCTGTTGAAATAAACAAAACAAATTAGCACTCCTAATCCTATACAGGAAAGTGGAGCAAGAAGAAAGCTAAAGAATCAAATGAATAGATTTCCACAATTTTATAATAACAGCAAAATTCTAGATGCTAGTACTTGAAAGTTGATAATTAGTGCAGTTTATGATACTAATTAACTGTTAATATCACAAAACAAGACATACGAGTACCTTTTAAGAATTTATGGATGGGGTTTTCCTTATACCTCAATTCATTACGAAAATGATAAGCCACATACTGATTTCACATATTCATCAATTAATGGCAATCATCAAAGAATCCAACAGAATCTCTGACTAGAAAGTCCATGAAGTCAGGAGAGGGATAACTTTCAAGAAATTTTAAAAGATCCACCATCCAAAACTTTGGAATTGATCAATGCAGAATAATTCACATTAATTTTTGGCACATGAAGGAACAAATACTAGTTGATGACAAGAAATGCCAGAATGCTTGTACAGAGGAACAAATTATTTTCAGATTTGTACCAATGCCATGGGCAGTCACTTTCTTCAGGTAAAGTAAATTTTTTTCTTTTTATATTAAAAAAAAACTTTTTCTTGTTCTTCAAAGAGTGCCAACACAGACATGTGCACTAGACTTTATCTTTTAATCCTTATGCCTAGACTAGTTTATCAATCAATGTCCATCATTTTATGGCCCTCAGAAATTGTCAAGAAACTTGGCCGGAAAAGAGAAAAGGAAAAGGGCATTTGAAATTTCAGTGATTTCACAGCATAATAAAGGTTGGAACTAATGTCTAATGAAATCAAGAGCACACAAAAATGCCCAGCTCATTTTGATCAAAGTCTAACCTGGTGAAGAGGAATATTGTTCTAGTTAGCCTTTCTTTTCAGTTAAGAAGAGCAAAGCAGAAATTACTGGAATCAAAATGGGAAGTGATGTGTGTAGGAGAGAGGCCACTCCAATCATGCAAGGTAAATTGATATAGAAACATTTCACATTCAAATTCAATGCCATAACATGGACGCAGGATCACCATTTTTATTACCTCAATTAATGTAACTACAACTGGTGCTTTGATGCATGTACTAGAAACTCTAAAAGTTAGGACCATACTTGGGGGCCACTTCAATTATGCAAAATGAATGCGGCACATTAACAAGTCAAATGCAAATGCAGAGCATCATTACATTGATAAGGAATCAGAAATTGGAACCTAAAGCACTCATTACCTCTATCATGCCGAAAACATATTAGATTTGAACTTAATCAAGCAAATAAACATCTTTTGGTGTAACAACTAAAAATTATAATGGATGCCACTACCAAACAACTATGAACGTACCTGAATCGGATCCTCTTGAGATCATTCCCTCCATCGGGCAAGGAAACAAAAGTGATAAGAACACCTGGCTCCACTTGTGCAACCCATTCCTTAGGCTCATCTTCCTCCATAAACACTACAGACTCTGTTCTTCCGCTCACCGATGCAGGTGTCCCTTCACCACTTGATAAGCCTTTCAATCTTGCTTCCATTTCTTTCCCCCACATCCTTGGCGTTGAGTTGGAACTCCCTGTTCTATGATAAGAACAATGAAACTTCGCCGAGTCGGAGGCCACCTCAGAATCAACATAGTTTCCATTCTGGTTACAGTTTGATGATCGTGAACATGGCTTGCAGTTTCTATAAGCTCCTGATGCTTTTACTGCCATGTCCTTGATCTAAAAACAAGACAAAAAGAAAAGGAATAAAGGAATAAAATTTTAAAACTTTCCTCCATTGAGAAGACAAGAGATTACAATAATTTTTAAAAAAACTATGGTAGTGTTTTTTCAAATTAGTTTTTTTTCCAAATTTTGAAAAACTTAACCAACTAAACTAAGCAGATTAAAATCGTATATAGATGCTGAGAAAATGGAGCAAATAAAAAGTATTCTCCTTCTAAATTCTAATTTGGTTACAGAAAAGAAAAGCAAAATTCTTGGTATTGTTTGTTCAGCCCTTAACAATTTCAAAATTTGTATCTCTGGATCCAATTAGGCCAGTAAAATTTCAAATTTTGTTCTTTCAGTTCGGAATATGATTTTCTTCTTTCTCCCAAACTTTTCCAACAATCAAAGAGGGCCTTTGCAACTTAAGTTTTAGCTTTTGAGCATCAAAATCATGAAATCAAAAAGTAAAAACCTCATTCCCCTTCGATGTTGTTTTTCTCATAAAATAAAACAATTGAATAAAGCAAGGTCTTGTAGAACCTTTCTTTTTTTCTTTTGTCCTACTACCTCCTATAAATAATAAAAGAAAAGAAAAACCCAACTGAGATTCTTCCAAAATTTCATTGCTTTCTTACAAAACAATTCAAATAAAACAAACAAATATTGGAACCTTTTTCTTTTGTCCCCATCCCTCCCTTGAAAAACAAAAGTACAAAAACTCCCAAACTCTAAGATCCCTCCTCTTATTCCCCCACAATTATCCGGCAAACCAAACAGAGCACAAAGTTACATTCACAGTCACTGTTCTCTTTAAATGAGAAGGACATAAAGTTCATCCTCAGTTTGGTTGCAGCGAAACAAAAGGAAAATAGAGGAACCAAAAAAAAAAATCAGAATTCCCATTAGTCCAGTTATCACTTGTCTCATTAACCCCTCAAGGAAAAGCAAAAATCATTAGACCTAAAACCCCAATTCCTCATTATTTCACCCAAACAAAGATAACCCCCTTTTTAAAGCAAAAACAAAAACACCCAAAACCGAAATTCCTTAAAATTTTCCCACATTTTCTAACCCATCATCTTCTTCTTTGCTCCTCAAATTATTAAATTTTCTCTCATTTTCTCACTGAACTAAAGCTTTTTTTTTTTCTCACAGAACTAATTAATTCACTGATTAATAGTAGTAATACCTGAGCAGTGAGAGTCTTAATGGCTTGCTTAGTCCTGGGTGTCCCAACATCATCTTCCTCCTGAAGCTGCTGCCTTAAAGATCCTCCATTGCTTAACTGCTGATGCTGATTCTTTGAACAAGCTATACACGTCAGCATCGCCTCCCTATCCTATTACACCTTCTCTTTCCCTCTACAGAAACCACCAACAGAACAAAAAGATTACATCCATTCAAATTCATCATATATAATAGCAAACTACAAATCAAAATAACCAGCGCGGACTTCAATATTAACAACAAAATAGAATTAAAAAAATAAACACAGACAGAGACCAGCTTCGCATAGAAAAAGAAGAGCTCATTCAAAAAATAAAATAAACTAAACTAAAATTACTCAAAACTGCAGCTCACAAGTCATATCCACAGTTAACAGACTCAACTCAACACACATAAGCATACATAAACCCTTTTTTTTCCCCCTTAAAAATGTATTACGTACACATACATATGGATACGCGTGCAAGCTAGGTAGCTAGCTAGCTTAGCTATGCTTACATTGAAAAAGAAAAGAAAAAAGGGGAATCTTGAATTGTCAGCTACAGTCGGAAAACTTGAAGAAGGGCTCTGATCAGAAACAGATCACGCGCATAACGCAAGAGAGAAGCAAAGCAAAAGCAATTATGAGCGGTGACCGTTAATGCCTTAATGGGGAGATGATTGTCATTAATTAATTAATTGTTTAATACATCAAGATTCAAGCAAGCCATGAGCCATGAATCATGGCGATGTGCAAGTGCAAAGCAAATAGTTAATAAGTTAAAAAGAGGCAATAAGGCTTTTTGTTGCTGCCCCCCTTCAATTCATTTTAAATAATAATAGTAATAATATTTTATTTGTTTATTTTGAGCTCCCTGCTCCCTCATCTTTTCTGCTGACGTATGCATAATGCATTCATACGCAGATGCAAATGAAATGAGCAAGTTAGTAACAAACAAACACACTCTACTCTCTCTCTCTCTCTCTCACACAAGTCAGAATAAATAAATGAACACACAGCTACCTGAGTGAGAGAGAGAGCTGGCTATGGAGAGTTGGGTAGCCAGCAAGTGGTGTATGATGAATATTTATTTATTATTATTTTATAAATAACAAAAATAATAATAATAATAATAATAGTAAGTGAAAAAGGGAAATTAAAAAGGTGAAGCAAGGGGGTGACAAATGGAAAAATGGCAAGGGAGCGGGGTAAATGAAAGAGAGGAGGCGAGGATTCGGTGGCGGGATATGCGTGGGCCGCGCGGGGGCTTGTCTTGATTGGTGCAAGCCCCCCTACAGAGCCCCCGGGTTCGAATGATTGATAGATAAAAAGCGAAGCTAGTATGTGGGCTCCACAAGCTGTTAAAGTTGGTGGGCCTCTGGGCTGTGGTGGGCTCTCTCGAACCAGATCTTCCTATTCCCCGAATACATACATATGCAATTTTCGGTTTTAATTAAAAAAAACTATTTGTAATATTTTCCAATATCCATGTTAGTAATTTATGTAAAATAAATAAATAAATAAGAAAACTCAACCCTTAATTAAAATTAAAATTGTTATTTTTATTCTAATTTTTTAAGTTCGGAGAAATATTTTGAATTGATCAACATCACATTAAAAAATTTTCTATCAAACCATATTTTTATTATGGCATTGGCTTGAGATTGAATATAAGAAATTTTCATAGTACAGTTAAATTAATTCTTACTATAAAATTTCTTTCAAATAAAAAATCTACCATCAACGCTTCGTTTGGTATAACTTTCTAAATAGAGCTAATTTAAATAGATTTTTGTTAGTAGAGCTTTTACCCAAAAAATTTTAGTTATTTGGTTATCAATGAGAGCTTTTATTAAAAATTACAAAACTACTTTATAGACAAAATTTTTAAAGTTATGTTATCAAAAGAATGAAATAAAATTGTCAAAGTAAATGATATTTTGGATATTTTAACATTTAAAAAAATATTTTCAATCTCTACTCCTAAAAGCACAAAATTTAAACTTTTGCCAGTAGAGACAAAATAACTTATTTAATCCTCAAAAGCTCTAATTAAAAAAAAACTACATGAATTTTGATAAGAACTTCTAAGATTAATAGTGTGTTTGGGAGAGAGGTGTTGTACTTTTTAAACTATAGTTATTGTATAATAAAAACTATAACTTTTAAACTGTTATGCTGCCAAAGTCTAACCGGAAGGCGTAACTAAATACTTTGACAGCTGGGCTTTGGCAGTCCATATACCTCGCATTACTCCCAAATGTACTCTAAATAAACATTTATTACTATTATATAACTCATATCAAACTGACACTAAATCTCAATAATTATATTCTACTTGTGCTAGCCGGCGGCGGCGGTTTACATATTGATGTTTTTGTTGATTTTATCGTGCTATCAACAAATTTGATGTTCTTTTGTGGTTTAATTTAAATGATATTATTTATTTATTGATAAAGAATTGTTTAGAGGATACGATCATGATAGTGTCACGTGAATACCAAGAATTTAACATTTTTTTAAAAAATAAAACAAATACATAAAACAAAGGAATGAAGGTTTGATTACCTGTAATCAAGCAGTAAAGGATTCAAATACTTCAGTGGTCCACATCTTCAATCTCGAGTACATGACCATTTTTTTTTCTTTTTGCTTTCCTTTTTTTCTTTGAATTATTTTATTTTCATATTTTTTCCCGGAAATGTTGTCGTCGTCTTCTAAAATCATGTTATGAGAATGTATTTATTTTTGTGTTATACACTGCATTTTTTATTTTCAACTTTGTTATTGAGTTTGGATATTAAAGTGTTTGATAAGTATTAACTGTTGTGATTTGAAAGTTAGGCTAATTTAACCCATTATTTATATGATAAAAAATATATTCTATTTTTATTATATTTGTCAAAATTATTATTTATAAGTTATATTTATTAGACATTACTAACTTCTATTTCATAATCACAAATTACTTTCCAAAACAAAAACTACGGTGCACCTAAGTATGCATAAATTTGTTAAGTTGCTTGTCACCCATAAATGCTACCTTAATTTTGATCCATACAAAATCTAAATCAATAATAAGAGATTACGAAAAACCTAAGTGATTCATTCAGAACGTGTTTAACACGTTCTCAGGTCTTATAACTATAAATTAGAATATAAATTATTTGTTTTATAATTTATTTTTTGAATTCAATTCACCGAACGCGTTTTATATTTATATTTCCAAAACAAAAACGAAAATAAACTTTTGAATATGGTACCGAACTAGCCCTAAATTAACAATAAAAAATTACGAACGACCTAAGTCATGTGTGGTGGGTCACATTCCCATTGAATTGAGAAGGGACAACACAAATTAAATAAATTGTAAGTGGATTCATTAGCTACCAAGAAATACACATTTGGGGGACCTTAAGTTTCGACTCAGCCTCATGGAGGAATAGGATCAAATGTTAGGAAGTTATATTGTGGTAGGACCTTAATCACCATTTTCTTGTTTCCTTGCTCCCCATTTGATATCCTTATTTATTTATTTTTTCATGCTTTGTCCACCACCTCAATTTGTAATTTTAACAGATTGAAAAATATTAAAAGAAACTCTAGCTTATAAATATCTATGTAAAATTTTAGTTCAAAATTGGGGAAAAAAATATTAGATACGTATATGGGATGCTAAAAAAAAAAAGCAAAAAGCATTTTCTTTTTTTTGATTTATGTAATTTAATTGATATTGAGTATTTTCTAACACTAAAAACCAATTAAAATCAGGCATTTTGAGTATTTTTCTTAATTGAAAGTATTTTTCTTACATAAATATCTCTTTCATTCTTTTTTTAATATTATCTTTGTGAGTTGGATGGGATCTATTCGGTATTCTACATGATTTAGCCGATGAGAGTAGAGCTGGGCCCACAAAAGCCTAGGCCTTGAACTCGATAGTTGTCGGTACGCAATCTCCCTAAAAAGGGTCTCTTTGTCTCTGTAAAATCACGTCTTTTTCCTTAATTTTTGTCATTTCCAAAGCAAGGAGTGTTTGGCTACTGGTTTTGAAATTCCGGGTGTTTGGAAACAAGTTTTACGACGTTCCAGTTTACATAAATAAGCCGAGCTAAATCGGTTAGGGATCTCTAACATGCTAATATTTAAATCTAAACTTGAGTTTCAATATCATGTATCACCCATCCATCTGTTAGATAATAAATTTCATAACTTATAAAATTATTTTACTATCATATAATAGATGAATGTCACATCAGTTAAGACTTAAATTAAAACTTAAATTTTAGGATACCTTACATTGCTTAATTAAAATATATAAAAACCCTTTTGAGATAAAAGAGTATTTAAAATGCATTTTTTCTTAAGAAATACATTTTCTCCTATAATTAATGCCTTACTTCGAAGCATGTTAATATACACACATGCAAATCAATATGAATGCGCGCGCGCGCACACACATATATATAATAAAATGCTAATTTACGTTCTTTTCTTAATGGCAATTGCCTCTCAATAATCAATATCATTGTACAAAAAGTGGAAATAAAGTCTTAGATATGTTCTTACAGGAGTTATAAAAAATTGAAATTTAAAAACTAAACAATAAAACTTTAAAGTTGTTAGTTGATTTCCAACTAAAGTAGCGTTTGTTTTTTTGTTTGAAATATAAATGGGTCTGAATTTTTTTAAAGTCTGAATGGGTCTGAATACGAAAATTTAAATGACATGTTTGTTTTTCTTTTTTTAATATCTGAATATAAGTAATATCTTGTTTGTTTTTATAATAAAAACACATCTTAAACTTAGTTATTTGACATTTATATCTTTGTATATTAAAACAACAAATTTTTTTATAGAGATATTTATGGAATATAATATTTACTTGTTATTCATACCTTTTTCCATTCAGATAAAAGTCACAAAAGTTTACTTATTCTATTCAGATGTAAATGTCTAAAAATCAGTCATAAGTTACAAAAAATAAACAATCATATTTTAAAAATGTCTGAAAATAATAAAATTTTAGCCTTAAAATATTTAACAAACAACCTCTAAGCTTATAATTACATTTGCCACCTTTCCGTCTCCCTGCGAATTAAAATATAAATCGAATTATATATGAATAATTGAGATATATAATATTGTATAATATAAGTTAACTTTGGATATTTAAATGAAACTTTGTGAGGAGAGATATGCTTTTCTTCTGTTGGCTGTTGCTGTGTGTGGTATATGATAATGATAACATACGTATACGCTTCACAAATCACAAAACAGCAACTGATTAATAAATTGTTTATTTTTTCAATAAAAAAAAAAGTGTTTGTTGATTTATTTATTTTGCTTTAAGCTTTTAGGTGAATGAGTGTATAATGGCTTATCGACAAAGTTTGGGGATTGAGTTTTTATAGTTGTCCCAAATAATTTACATAAAAGTATATGTTACTAAAATATCGATAAATAAATATTCGATAAATTAATAACCTCATTTAAATGATAAATTCTTTTAGTGTCGACTTGAGTCAGTGTATTAAAATAATAATTTATCTAAATGAATAAGATAATAATTTTCTTCGAATCCTTTAGAACCCAACAAAAATATAAATTAATAATTGATCAAATATAAAAAAAGATTAATAATAAACAACATATAAAATTCATATTATTAAGGATTTTTTTTTATAAATTACAGTTCTCAATTTTACTCTTTTTTAAAATATGCATTTAAAGTTATTTTCTTTATTCCTAAATTGAACCCAATCACATCCTTAATTTTTTATAAAGTATGCACTACATGTGCTTTTTTTTTCTTGCCGTAGAAAGTACTATTATTTGAAAAGCCTCTTCTGTGGTTTCTTTTTTTTGTTTTTTTTGAGATTCAAAAAAACCTTGTTTGAGAATTGAGTGAAATAGCACAAAACACATGTGAGAGGCCTCTTTTGTGGTTACTATTTACCTTCTCCTTGTTTCGATAATTATTGTTATTATTTATATTTTTCTTTTGTTATACGTTATTATGTACAATGTACTTACATTAATTTTTGGGCTTTTATGTACAATGTATTTACATTAATTTATTAATATCATTTGTAGATACATGATAATTAATTAAAATGTATTTACATTAACTTTTTTATTTCTATGTACATGTCTAAATAAATAACCTTGTTAAAATAATATTTTTCTTGGCCCCAACAGTATTATTTATAGAGGTTTTACTTGTATACATTTGTTCAATACAATAATAAAAGTTTATTCAGAAATGTTTTTTTTTAGTTAATTACTTTCCATTCATAACAGATATTCTTTCATTATATATGCTAAAATCTCTATCATATCTGCAAATTTTGACACTACATATTGATTAAAAAATCTTAAACAGAAGAGTAAATATACACGATTTAAAATTTTAATAAACTTCAGATTCTCTCTCAGCGTAAAAAACCAAAGGAAAAGAACCAGAGAAACTGATCTAGAGAAAGGAAAACGATCCAAAACTGCCCTATTTATTTCTCTTCTCCTGTGATGGGTGGTAAAATTACTCTTGATTTTAAAGATTCGAAAAAGATATCCTTAGGCAAATGCCTCTTACAAGATAGGTTAACTCGTACTGAAATTTTGGCTGCTCAGCTCTGATAGAGCTGGTCTTTGCATGGTGATTGCTTGCACGACTCAAGTACGTACGTACTTTGATCAGTCAGATCGTGTCATCGACTTATTAATTAAACAAGGCAAACGAAGTTTTAATATTATTTTCCTTAAAAACCCATCCAATATTAATTAAACAATTAAGATATCCCATGAATATTCAACCCTAGCAATATATATATAAAATTATATATAACAAAAAATTGAAAGTTAAAAAAAAAAAAAGAGTGCGGCTAGTAGCCTAGTTCTGAAAGGCCCAACCCTGTTCATCCTCAATTGCCTTTTCTTCTTCGGGAGTAAAATCATTCTTGATATTAAACGTTCGACGAATCTCCTCAGGCGTCTTCCCTTTAATGATGTCGGCAACGAGTTGACAGAGACGATCGAGCAATGCCGGAATCTCCAGATAGTTTGCAGCCAGTAGAAGGCCGTAGTGAAGATCCTTATCGTCCCTCACCTCCTCGTCAAATCTCTTCTCCCATTCTTTATTATTATTATCATTCTGATCACGATGCTGCATGCGCTTGCACCATTCCACGACCTTGGCCAAGTCGCGGCTCGAGACCTGCACGGGAATCTCGCCGTCCGCGGCTTCGTCTTCGATCATGTTCTTGATCGTCCCCGATTGCATCATCACTTGCTTTTCGACCTCGAACACCTCGTTGTCGCTGCTCTTCAGCTTCACCGTGGACGCTGTCGCCATGTGAACAGATCAGATGTTTAATTTCATATATAATGCAGAGATTTTAATTAGTTGAATGATGAATTCAGAAGACTAATGGGGGATTAATTATGGGTGTCTGTGTACATATATATATATATATACAGTTAATTAGTACTATCCTTGTTCGGAAAGGATTTACATATAATTGGCTGGAGATTAAGTGCTGCGCTATAGTTTCCTTGCTTGGTTAGACTTCTAACTATTCTAATAAAAACATCTTAAAATTTTAATCCCACTATAAGGTATTATTATTGGTCTCTCAAGTGCCCATTGAGTCAAAATCTTGGTTTCCCTGTTTATTGCAATAATAATTAATTTATATATTTTAAATGAATTAATTATAACTCTTACAGTAAAAAATATTATTTTAACAAGGTTATTTATTTATCAATAAATGAATAGTTTATTAATTTATAAAGAGTTTTCTTGATACACGTATTATTCTTTTAACTAATATTCATATATAAGTTATAAATACAAAAATATGTATATAGAAGCCAAAAAGTTAATGTAAATGCATTTTAATTATCATGTATTTACAAATGATATTAATAAATTAATACAAGTCCATGTACATAGAAGCCAAGAAGTTAATGTAAATACGTTTTAATTATTATATATCTACAAATGATATTAACAAATTAATGTAAGTACATTGTACAAAGTACATAGGATATATAACACAAACTCTATAAATATATAATCCATTATTTTTAATTTTAGAATCAAATCATGATAATTATGACTTCTCATTTTTTTTATATTTTATCAATTATTAATTTGTATTTTCGTTGGGTTCTAAAGGATTCGAAAAAAAATTATTATCTTATGCATTTATCAAAATTATTATTTTAGTACATTGGCCCAAGTCGGGACCGAAAGAATTTATTATTTAAGCGAGGCTATTAATTTATCAGACATTCATTTATCGAGTTTTTACTGTACTTAGCATGGCACATTATTTAAGATGGAAAATTTTGGAATATTGCTAATAAGTTTTTTTTATTACATGAGACTATTGCTCATACTACAACTCATATTACATGAGATTACAACTGATATGTATAAATCAGAGTATGATTGGGGTTAGTTTACATTAATTCTTATGAAGTACTGTCTATATTTTAACCTTTATTAATATTCGACGGATGTCCACTCCTCACATTTCGAGAGGGAGAAGATTGCCTCCATTCAATTTTAATTGAGAAAAGAATTATCCTTACAATACATTTATGGGAGTTCGAACTACTGCCTTCACATTTGAAGGGCAGCAGCTCTGACCATAAAAGGCGAGTGGCTGAATATTGCTAATAAGTTCCTCTATAGAAAATTCTGAAAAGCTAAATTCTCTTTAAGCCCACATAGCATCCTAAGTCCTAAACCTAGGGCTAGGAACACCTGAGAGATTCATTTTGCTTTATGATTTTACCTTGAGCCTGGATTTTGGTTTCTTAATGTGATTAAGGGTGGGCATAATCGGGTTCGGGTCAACCCGATCGGATTTCGGGTTGATCGGGTTAGAGAAAAATACATCCAAATGCAACCCGAGTTTTAGATCGGATCGGATTTGAAATTCGGGTTAATTCGGATGAATTCGGGTCAAGGACAAATTTGTGCTGCTTTTGTTAATTTTAGGGTTTCTTTGTAATTATTTAATTATTACATGATTACTTTTATGTAATTTGTTCATTTTAGTCCATACCCACTAATTCTCTTTAAAAGAAAAAATTGAAATATTAACTGAAAAAATTGAGAACTTTCTTTCAACTTTGTATACTTGTGTGAGAGAGAGACGGTGATGGTGGCTATGAGTCTCGGTCTCGATGGGAACCACAGTGGATGGCTTTGCGCAGATCAAGCAGCGGCGAGTTTCGACTTCGTGGGTTTCGTCGAAGTCAGCCTGCAGATCCAGTCATCGCTGCAGCAGATTCGGTCGAAGTGTGTGCCACTGGCCCGCTGCTATGCTGGCTTCTTATTGCTACTTATTGGTTGTTTATTTGTGAGAGCTATGAGAAAGAAGAGAGTGAAGGTGAATTGTGAATTTTTTATAACTTTTTTTTTAAAGTGGAGCTGTGGGCCTGTAGACTGTGGTGACTTCTTCTTCTTGGTGGCTGTTGCTGTAACTTTTGTTTGTGACTTGTTGTTGCTGCCTTGTTGGTGTTTGTTTGGAAATTGGAAGTTTGGAACTCAGAAAGTGCGCTGTGAATTCACAATTGTGTTTCGTTTTTTTTTATTTCATGACCAATTCGATCGGATTTTCGGATCGGGTTTAATCCGATCCGATCGGCTTGGCTATACATCATCTGATCGGGTTGGGCAACCAATTCGATCCGATCCTAACCTGATTTTTTTCGGATCGGATCGGTTTATTTGCCCACCCCTAAATGTGATTGATATATAGGATCATATATGGCTTATCTTGGTATATTGCTCCATTAGTCCATTTTATGGATAAGCTCCAAAATGCTTATTATGTTTTGGGGTCCTCCTCGTATGGAGACATAGGGTGGATTATAAAAGTAAATAATGATGGGCTGTCAAAGGATAATGAATGCAGGCTCTGCCACTCAGTTTAATAGTTTTACGATCTTGGAATCAAAATTTTGAGATATTTTGCAATCATCATAATGTATATGAGATTGTAAAGAAGCTAATTATGTACAGTAATTAATCATAATTATTAAATAATACATATGTGACGTGATTTCCTAATTCTTCATAATAATACATAAATTGCCAACTTCATTGAATATATTTAAAACGCACCGTTTTCCGGCAATAATTGTAGAGACATTTGATTGGATTAGGGTTGGTAATTTGGTCCATCCAAAATGGATGTCCAGTTATCCAATCCAATTGGACTGGATAATATCCATCCAAAACCTTTTGGATATGAATATGGATTTTTGTTAAAATATCCAAATAAATTTTGGATGGATACGGATATTTGATGGATATCCAAAATCCAATTCATTTACCTGATTTTAAGTTAAAAAAATATTTATAAAATTAAAATAAAAAAATAAACCCATCTCTGCTCTCTCTGGATAATATCCATCCAAAACAGCTCTATTGCTCGCCGGCTGCTCATCGCTTATCGCCCATTTCTGGGCTTCTCTTTTCTCTTTATTACTAAAGAACAAGAACAAGCGGAGGCAAACCTGCAACTCAGATATTTCTCTTTTGACATTTGTCTATGTAACTCAGATCTCTTTCTTTTTTTTCACTTGCACTCTCTGAATTTTGTTTGATTCATCACCTCTGATCTTTGTTGCTCTGCAGAACTGATTTTTTTTGTATAAGCATTTTTGTTTCTTATTTTGTTAATTTAGTCTCAGTTTCCACCTTTGTCAGAAAGAACTAAGCATTATTCAGGTAGCGGACATGCATTATATATAACTATTTTGTCGAACTATTTTGGTTTTTATTAAGTAGAATCTTTCCCCTTTCGAAGCTTAATTAATTAAATATTTACATGAAGTTTTTGACTTGGTTGTTTATGGTACATTAAAGTCACATTTCTGATGAGTGATGACCAAAGTATTGAGATATGCCTCATGCCTCCATGCTTATTTTTCACAATTGACCAAAAAAAAAAGGATCAATGATGTAGAAGTTGAAAAGGCTATAATTAGGATTATTGATTCTTAAAATTGCTTGATAGTGGTCATTCTCAAGCTGATAATTAGTAGAAGGATTGACCTATATGTTTGAGCCCATAGAAAAAAATTCCGGAAACACAAGAGGAGTTAAAATCAAGATTGAAATACAATTTACATAATTTACATATGATAATTAGCAACTGGGTTACATGTCAGAAATATGGCGAAAAGTATGTTAGAAAAATTTGAAAAATATTGGAATGAAATTCATGGTGTGATGGTTGTAGCTGTTGTATTGGATCCTAGGTACAAAATAGTTTTAGTGGATTATTTCTTTCCTAAAATTTATGAAGGTGATGCATCAACTCATATTGATAGAATCCGTACTCTTTGTTATGACTTATATACAGAATATAAAAAAAAGAGTATGGTTGGATCGAACTTGGCTGAAGGATTTGGTGAGTCTAGTGTTACTTGTAATTCTAGTTCTAGTTCAACCGTGATGGGCATGTGGGAGGTGCAAAAATTTAATACATTTAAAAGCCAACATATTCGTAAACGAGTTAAGTCAGAGTTAGATACTTATTTGGAAGAGGAGGATAAGACTACTCCAGATTTCGATATTTTAATGTGGTGAAAGGTGAATAGAAGTAAATATCCTATATTGTTTGAGATCACTAGAGATTTGTTGGCTATTCCGGTCTCTACAGTTGCTTCTGAGTCTGCTTTTAGTGCGGGTGGTCGATTTTTAAGCTTACATCGTAGTACACTTCATCCGATTACATTAGAGGTCCTAATGTGTTCTCAGAATTGGATATGGGCTCAATTGAAAGGTATTAAACTCATCCCACTTCAACATTTTATTTTTTATAATACTTGTTTTTATTATGTTTCATAATTTTTTTTAAATTAGGTGGAATTCCTCAAGATAAGGTGATGAATGGAGAAGTGACTGATAATGATGATGAAGAGGAGACACAACCATGTTCTGAATAGTGTATTTTTCCTTTTTTGGTATGTGCTTGATGCTCAATTATGAATGATCATGGTCATTTACTTGTTTATTGCTTTGTTTTAATTTGCATATTAATGATGATGGTCAGGTTGGAGATTGAAAGCTTATTCTTTGTAAACAAGGCTTGTTTGGAAGAATGAACTTTTTATATTTAGTTAGAAATTAATTTGTAATTCCATATTATAATTTCTTTTTGTGAATTCATAATTTTGATATTTGTTATTTAAGATGTTTATTATTTGTTATTTGATATCAGAATATGATATTGGTTTTAATTATTTTATATTATTTATTTTTATTTAAGATTTTTTGTATTATTTTTTATATAGTAAAAATTAAATATTCGTGGGTATCTATGGATATCCATATTTATATGGATAAAATCTATATCCATATCCAGTATTAAATGCTGGATATAGATATGGACATATCCATTATTGATAATTATGGATTTGTACATTATCTATTTACAATTGGATATTTGCCATCCCTAGATCTGATCTGGCTGACAGATAGACGGCCAAGACGTTAAACGCACCGACGTGTCATCAACTGGGTCCCACCCCATTCCTACACTTCAAAAGAAAAGTAACCCATCAATTAAAATGCTTGCAGCTCCCTTCACCATTACTTGCTCCCACTCCTCGCAAATATCACTTGCCCATTTACCCTTTTGTATATTATTTATTATTAAGAATATTATTAAGACGGTGGATAAAATTTAAATTTATCTTTTTAGCTTCTTAGGGTCTGTTTAGTATTGAAGTGCTGTAGATTTTAAGCTACAATTGTTGTGGAAAAAAAGTAGTAATTATGCAACAAAAGTTAATAGTATATAGTAAATATAATTTTTAAAAATAATTTTGACAAAAATGTTAAAGATATGATAGATTTTTCATCATACAAGTAAAAAATTATATCAATATAGCTTCCAAGTTACAACAGTTAGTGTTTTCCAAGCACTTTAGTGCTGTAACTTTTAAGCTACAGCTATCCAACCTCAATCACAAACACACCCTTATTTTTTTAAGAATCGAATCATATGATTAAGTAAATAAATTATTTGAAAACTACCTCATAATGGTTTAATAATAATAATATTATTATTATTTTTAAATAAACAAAACAATCAACCTTTTATCGGAGGAGATTAGTGACTGATTATTCGTTGGGCTAATTATTCACATTTGACGCCTAAAAAGTTTTTTTTTTCTTTTATCCTTTTCCCCTTTTTCCCTTTTCTAATAAGCTAACATTTTTACTTTGGAAAATGGAACTTTCCCCGGGTCAAACCCCGGGTCAAGCCCTGAAGCAACGACACCGTTTCACCTTAAAGGCCAAAACGTGCTCGTTTGACTTATGCCAAAAAATGCACCGTTTGCAAAGTATTTCCCTTTTCCTTTATCGCAGTATTTGCAAAGTTTCTTGAGCACAAACAAGAAGAGAACCAGTAGGTAGTCAGTGCAAACAAGCTAGATCCTAATCCATGAAAAGCAAGAGCTGATACAGTATAATGCAGCTAAGATAAATGATAATTTGAAGCCTCCAAGCAATAATGAACTTATTCTTTCATCAACGCCAAGAATAACCACCCTTGGATATCAATCAAAATGAAGTTGTTAGACCCTCTCTGCATCAAAATGCCAAAGAGGTGCAAATAACTACAGCAGCAAAAACTTAGAAAGCTTCGGAAGAGATCCATCATCAGTGTTAGCAGCCTCCCACACGAGATTCCTTGGAACTAGACTGGAGAGATCTCGAGCTTGTAAGGCAATAGCCTGAAGAGTCCCTATTTTCATTACATTGGCCTTCCAAAATGAGGCAATATTTGTATGGCAAATTATGCTTCTTACAGAGCCCCACAACAAAGGGTAAAACTTTCTTGAGATTGCATCGAGGTAATCGAGGAAACAAATGATGCTCAACTTAAAAAAATAAAAAGTATACAACGCACAATGTCCTTTCTTTTCAAATAAATCAATCTTTGAAAACTCAGTTAAATCATCTGTCAAAAAATGTTCGTAGCCACTGTTCTCCCTCTCACCTCATGCCAAATCTCACCCTCTCACCCTCTCACATCACGCCAAATCTCACCGCGCTCCCTCTCACCGTCGGCTTCTCTCTCTCGCCGTGGGTCTCTCCACAAATCTCACCTTGGAAATTTGGAAAATTTATGGCTTGAATTTGTGAAGATTCAGCTGTAATTGTGTTAATTTGTGGTGATTGTTTCTATGCTCAAGTTTTGCATTTGTAATTGATTTGTATTGATTGTTGAGTGAAGTAAAAGAAGAGTGCTCTTGTACTAGTGAACCAGTTAATATAAAGATTTTGTATATTTTTTGGATTCCTTTGCTAGAGGTCGTAGAAGGAAGACAAATGAAGCCAAATAAAATCAGGCGATTGTGGAAGATTGCAGAGAGAAAGCCAGCTCTGTTTTGTTACCAAGATAATGGCACTTCTTCCCATTTTTTAGTGCTGAAACGAAACAAAAAGAAAAGCTAGCTTAAGTATTGAAACGACGCCGTTTTACGCATAATGAAAACAAAAAAAAAAAACGACGGAACGGTATCCTTCCGCTTTATTTCGGGTTTGACCAGGGGCAAAAGAACTCTTTTACTTTTTCTCATATGATCAATTTCTTTTTCAAGAAACTTAATGAAGCTCACGCAATAATTGAAATGTAAATATTCGAAAGGGGCTGACGTCATTTCTCTTTAAAATTCAATGAAGTCTGCTTCTTGAATGCCAACAGTCTTCCGCTCTGTTTTTCCTACAAATGCCAATATTGTATTATTTTCTCGCTTATAAAATATATTTTTGTTTTTTAATATTTTAGAAAATTGACTGAATAAGGCTCCGCCCGGCGGCATCACCCAAGGCCAATGGTCTAATTTTGACAAATTAGCTAATAATATATTTTAACTCCATACATAACACTTTTATTTTCCTAGAAAATTCAATAATTTCTCGGAAAACTCGTCAAATTTTCCCGAGAAACTAACAGAATCATCTTGTAAAAACAATGCCTATAATTCGCCGACGAAAACCGAACGAAGCCTCAAGCCCCACTCATTCAGACCCAAACAATATCGACAAAAAAGATGACAACAAGAAGAAAATCCCCGCAAAAGGCCAAAACGCCGAAGAAATTGCAGACAAAAAGCTGAGGAAATGGTCCTGTATTGATTCTTGCTGTTGGCTGATCGGTAGCATATGCGTCACCTGGTGGTTTTTGCTATTTCTATACAACGCAATTCCGGCGTCGTTTAATCAGTACGTCACCGAGGCAATTACGGGGCCGGTGCCGGATCCTCCGGGCGTGAAGTTGAAGAAGGAAGGGTTGACGGTGAAGCATCCGGTGGTTTTCGTGCCCGGAATCGTGACGGGTGGGTTGGAGCTGTGGGAAGGCCACCAATGTGCTGAGGGGTTGTTTAGGAAACGCTTGTGGGGTGGCACTTTCGGTGAAGTTTATAAGAGGTTATTGCTTATTGCTTTGTTGATTCATTGTCTTGTTTAGGTTATGTGCTTATTGTTTGCGCATTGAGGTGATGACGTTGAGTAAAGTAAGTGT
Source organism: Clausena lansium (assembly GCA_030449835.1). Taxonomy (NCBI): domain Eukaryota; kingdom Viridiplantae; phylum Streptophyta; class Magnoliopsida; order Sapindales; family Rutaceae; genus Clausena; species Clausena lansium. The sequence continues at coordinate 6,923,557 of JASUUF010000369.1, forward strand.
TCACTGAACACTTCTAACTGATGTGATTTTAAAAAGCATACTCTATTAAAAGTTATGAATGGAATTGAATTTGAAGCAATTGGTGTTGTTTGCTCTTGTGATACTGAGGTTTTGTGAGGAATATCTGGGGTTCTGAGGTTTCAAGGGGTCGGGTATGTTATAAAAGATTAAATATGTTGTGTGGGGTTGAGAGATGTGATGAGTTATTGAACTGATAGATTAAGTGCTGTGTTTTCTTTAATTGGGTATAAGAAGCCATGCCAACTAGTATCCCTTTTCGGGAATGGGAGAACTGAGTTTTATTATAAAGAACTTGCTTTCTTGATAAAACTTCCTGTTTTGTGCGTTGGATGTAAGATTTATGGTTGAATTACTTTTCTGATTTGCGACCTTTTTTACTCTCTAAAGTTGAGATATAAAAATCGAATCGAGAAATCGAAACTTCAATTTTTTTTTCACAGCTGATGTGCTCATGCATCTGGTCTAAACATGAAATTAATGAATGATTTGTTCAACATTTCAAGTGTGGAAACTTAAAGCTTCTTTAATTTCTTTCCTTCACTGAAAATGATACAGGTCAAGCTTGTCCATCTAATATGAAGTTAATATTATCAGCCATTTGTTCAAAGTAAACGGCTTTGTTTTAGTTTTCTTAGATGGCTTCTTTCATACAGTTAAATGGAAATAAAATGTGAGCTGGAAAGGTATTTGTGTTCTTTTCTCTGTTTATAAATTCATCTTTCATGCTGAAAGCCAAGAGCAATTAATTTGCAAGTGCTAATTGATACTACGGTGTGTGGAAAAAGTCTATGATCCTAAAATAGCATGTGAATGATATGGATCAAAAACCTGTAAATATTGTTGGATGTTTTTTTCTCATCAGTTTTATTTGTGTTAGTTGGGATTGCGAGCTTCCTTTAGTTTTTTGGAAAATTAATGTCCATATTTCTGTGTTCTGGTTGTGTAATTTTGCAGACCTCTGTGCTGGGTGGAGCACATGTCACTAGACAATGAAACTGGATTAGATCCTTCTGGTATACGTGTCAGGCCTGTATCTGGACTTGTGGCAGCTGATTACTTTGCCCCTGGCTATTTTGTTTGGGCAGTTCTGATTGCCAACTTGGCACGTATTGGATATGAGGAGAAAACTATGTACATGGCTGCTTATGATTGGAGAATTTCGTTTCAAAACACAGAGGTTTGCTTTCAGCTTGAATTTCTTATTGATGTTATACCACGCCCATGGAATTCATTGAGTTTGTGCCTGTTATTCTCTTTTACATTCTTTATGAATTATTTGCATTCTACTAATATTTCCTTGGAACTCTAATGATCAGGTGAGGGACCAAACACTCAGCCGGATTAAAAGTAATATAGAATTGATGGTAGCTACTAATGGAGGGAATAAGGCAGTTATTATTCCCCATTCTATGGGTGTTTTGTACTTTCTACATTTTATGAAGTGGGTTGAGGCACCAGCTCCAATGGGTGGTGGTGGTGGACCTGATTGGTGTGCTAAGCACATAAAGACAGTGATGAACATTGGTGGACCATTTTTAGGTGTTCCAAAAGCTGTTGGTGGGCTTTTCTCCGCTGAAGCAAAAGATATTGCCGTTATCAGGTAATTATAAGTATATATCCACAATAGTGTAGAGCAGAGCAATCATGCTGTGATAGGGTTGTTTGATGTAAATGTAGTTTGTTAGGATAATATACTTTGCACAAAGGATAGAGAAAATTTGTTCAAAATTTCTCAAATTAATTTTTGGCAAGCATTCTTGCCATGCTTTGGAACCGTATACTCAAATGTATGGAATCTAAGTATCATGATTTCAACTACTATCTTGGATGCTTTAGAAGAGATCTTCGTTAATCATTTAATGATACACTGTTGTCTGCAAGGCATAATTGAATTTCTTTTAGAGAGACTCCCTATATTTGCCTTTATAATGTGAAAACAACCATGGATGCCAATTTCTAGTTCATTGTGCTATTTTACTTATCTCTCAATTATCTCGGGTGTTTCTTGACCAGCTATCTTGCCATATTCACTGTGAAAAAATTCTTAGGTTTTCTGATTCCTAGCATCTTGATTTCTTATTTCATTTATAACAGTGCTTGTTTATCTGAAGTTCGCTTATTTAGCTATGCTTCTTCTTATAAAAATTGGTGTTCTTTGTTTGACCTCATAGAAAATATAGTATTGAAGTTGTGGAGAGTAGTTTGCTATTTCTCACTGGCTTATAACTAGTCTTTGTTGTACGATGCAGGAAGGATTATGTTGAAAATTATCTGAATTATATTAACCTTGTTGAACATTATCATTTCGCTCTTGTTCCTGCTTTGCATACTTTAAATTATCTTTTTGGCTGTTTTCTAGTCCACTTCTTAAATTGCAACGAGATGGCTGCAGGTTTTGTGACTGGCAAATTACAACCTCTAATCGTTCTTTCGTTCTTGAGTGCAAAATAGGTGTTTCTTATCACTAATGAACATAATACGTTGCCTGCTGGCACTAGCACCTCATGATGCCTGCAGTTAATCTACTAGTTATTGATTTTATTCTACGCAATGCATGCATACATGTAACTTTTTCTTGCTCATAATGAAGAACTAAGAGTGTCCCTGAAAATGCAGGGCCACTGCACCAGGTTTTCTTGATAATGATATATTTCGCCTTCAAACGTTGCAACACGTAATGAGGATGACTCGCACTTGGGATTCAACCATGTCAATGATACCAAAAGGTGGGGACACTATCTGGGGTGGTCTTGACTGGTCACCTGAGGAAGGCTATACCCCTAGCATAAGAAAGCAAAGAAACAATGATACCCAGATTGCGAATGAAGATGAGAGTGAAGTTGTGGCTTATCGAAGAAAGCATGTAAATTTTGGAAGAATTATATCATTTGGAAAGGATATAGCGGAGGCACCGTCATCTCAGATTGATATGATAGACTTCAGAGTAAGTCTTTCTGTTTTACCGTACTCTAGAAAGACTTCAAATTTTATCATGGTTAGTGGAATTCCATTTTTCGTCACACTTGATAAATGAAACCCATTTAAGAGTAAACTTTTGGTATGACCTTTGAGTGGATTGGAAATGGACTATCTCCACTGGTCTTCTGTTTCTCTTTTTTTTCCCCTTCCTTTTTGGTCAGTGTGCTAAATGATATGCACTACAAATCAGAAGATGGACCCTTTGTATTATATACTTCACATCTTATGTTGAGAGTCGAATTTCTTTAGTAAATTATAGCAATTTTTCCTTTGAAACCAAATGCTGAGGTAGTTCTCCTGTGTCATTGTAAGATGCTTTGCTTGTACCTCAAGTATCTACCAATTTGCTAAATGATTGGAAAAAGATTATACATGTTTGAAAGTCTCTCTCTATGTGTAAGTTTCTTTGGTTGACTGCTCATCTAAATTATACTGCACAGCAGATTATGCGGATGCGCGACAATGTGTTTTCTACGGCACTGAAAGTCAATTGTGTGCTTATTTTCACAGTTTTCCTCTGCAATCGAAGTAGCATTTTACTCTGTTATCTGGTGTGCTTGTTGCTACAGATTGAACTTCACAATCAATTTTTTTTTCACTCACTGCATTTACTTTATTGATTTTGTTATTGTGCAGGGTGCTGTCAAGGGTAACAGTGTTGTAAATAATACCTGTCGCGATGTGTGGACAGAATACCATGAAATGGGATTTGAGGGCATTAAAGCTGTAGCAGAATATAAAGCGTACACTGCTGAATCAATTTTAGATCTGCTTCACTTTGTTGCCCCAAAAATGATGGCACGTGGTGGCGCTCATTTCTCTTATGGGATTGCCGACAATTTGGATGACCCAAAGTACCAACACTACAAATACTGGTCAAACCCCTTGGAGACAACGTATGAGTTCTTATACTCCATTTCTTCAGTAATTGTTATTGCTGTGATTTGATGATTTTTCTTGCTATCAGCTTCTGATTGTAGTTGTTTAGTAAAACGATAGTCAATCTTTCAATATAGTTTAGTAACCACGGTTTTGATGTATAATTTTCTTAAATTTCTTTTCCATTTAGGACTGTCTTCTGTAGTTTCCATGTTGCAGTTCAGCCTACTTGATCTATTCAATGACTATTGTAATTCATGAGGATATTTTCCTGGAGTAATGATAGAGCCACAAACTGTTTTGTACAAACTAGTGTGTACAAACTGATGTGGCATAAGGAGATTGATTATTTAAAACTCTTATGGACCCACATAATTTTTAAAAAATAATTGTTATCACTTTTCAATCAATCTACTCATGCCATATCAGTTTGTACACAAAACAGTTTGTGGCTCTATCATTATTGTATTTTCCTGACAGCTTGTAGATATTGATTCATTCTAACTGCTTTGCTTCCTTCACTCTGGTTCTGTAGGTTACCAAATGCTTCAGATATGGAAATCTTTTCTATGTATGGAGTTGGCATACCAACGGAAAGAGCTTATGTCTACAAATTAACTCCTTCAGCTGATTGCTACATTCCATTTCAGATTGATACTTCAGCTGATGATGATGATGATACCCATCTGAAGGATGGAGTCTATGCTGTAGACGGGGATGAGACTGTTCCTGTTTTAAGTGCAGGCTTCATGTGTGCTAAAGGTTGGCGTGGGAAAACTAGATTTAATCCTTCTGGGATTCGGACGTATATTAGGGAGTACGAGCATTCTCCTCCAGCCAATCTGCTGGAGGGCCGGGGGACTCAAAGTGGTGCTCATGTTGATATAATGGGAAATTTTCAATTGATTGAAGATATCATAAGGGTGGCAGCTGGGGCTAGAGGAGAAGACTTGGGAGGTGACCAAGTTCGTTCTGACATCTTCAGGTTGTCCGAGAAGATCAACTTGCAACTGTAATTCGAAGGGTCTGCACTTTCTCCCAATTTTACAGCAATATCAATCTTTTCATGAGGCAGATTCATCATGCCAATACATCTTTCCAAATTAGCTGCCCATTTGCAATTTCTTGTGGAAAGCAAAAATTGCATCTGAACTATTTCTGCTTCTGATGCTGTAAACTCGTGTTTTTGTCATCTCTGTTCAAGAAAATTAGCTGAAACTTTTACAATTCTTGTCTGTGCAGCTTTGGAACTTAAGGATAAAATTGATTTGGTGGAAATGGCCTTCTGTCCACCAGTGCATACACGAAGCTGCTAAATTTGTTGGCAGGGTTGTAGGCATGCCAGATTTCCCGCTAATTATGATGGCAGGCTTGGAGGCCAGATGCCGGATTTCATGGTGTAAAGCGTAAACTCTCTTGCCGGTCTCAACACCCTGATGCTTCTATTTTGTGCCGGGGGGAAGACATGCGGTTGTTGTAACTGATTTTGATATAAACTTCTACAACAGTAAAGAAGAAAATATTTTCGGATTTTTATGTTTTGTATGTTTGTTGTCTTTTTTTTTTTTTTTTACCATTTTCTTAGGAGGTAGAAACATGTATTCATTTTAGCTTAATGTTTTGTGAATTTAATGAAATGAAGTGATTGTATGATTTGTATTGACTTACTTAAAATCATCAGAACCTGCAATTATTATTAGACAAACATCATAAATGTAAATTCTCTCCTTATTTTTTATAACCAAGCGATTGCTATGAATTCATTATTACACGTACATGGTTGTGGATCTTATATTATTTCCTTTTGAATGCATTTCCAAGTTAGAAAAAAATGGGAATATGCAAAATTTTCTAGGAAAATTGGTAGAGATGAAGAAAGTAAAATTAGCAAATTGGGTTAAATAGTATGCGTTTGAAGGTTAGATAAAAACAGTAAAATAGAATTTGAGTCGCACATTTTTAATTAGGTCACGTGTCAATAAATTCGTGAGGGTGAGGAGAAAAGAAAACTAATAGAGGATCTGGAATCCCATATACAATTATTGGCTTCAATATCATCCATCATTGCTGCGAGGTGGTCATTTATAATATTAGGGATGTTAAGAAAAGATATTTGTATATGGCCATATCTCATGAAATCTAATTTTGAAAACTAATCAATTATTTAGAAATATTACAATTATATAAGTCATAAAATAAATTGTTAAAATAATAGAATGAAAAGGGACCAACCAATCAACACAATTTTTTATTAGTAATTGATCTTTCTACATTATAGCGATAAATTTGTTAAATTAACCTCGTGTTAATGTCTTAATAAACTTAAAATTACAAGATGGACCAGGATTAAATGTGACAAAAAGAAATTAATAATATTTTATTAATTTGATTATGTGACTTATTGGTTAGTTTGATAACTCAGCCAACTAACTATAAAATACCCTTTAATTTGCACGTGACTCGTGTGACCACATGCAAAATGGGGGTGGGGGAATATTAATTCTACCGGCCCTCCGTAGTCTTAATTTGAAATTTTAGTCATCAATTTTTTCAAAAGAATAAATTTAACCATCAAATTTGATTATTTGAACTTAAAAAATGTGATCAAATACGAAAATATTGTTATTTAAGTAACGGTCGACAAATCCTTTAGAAACGCGCCTTTATTATTAAAAAACGGTCAATGCATCTAGAAACGAGTCGTTTTGAGCAAATTAAATAATAAATAGTTGTCTCTAGACGCTGGAGTCCTCATCTGACAGCCCGGCGGGCGCAATGTTTATTTAACGTATCCACGTGTAATTATTTTACTGGGTATTACAGCGACTAACCAATCAACGCCTTATCAGCTCCTCCCAATCACACACCTCACCGCCGTTATAGAGCACAACTGCTTTTTTTATACCCCCGCCAAATATCCGTTGCACTCTGTTTGTTTCCCGGGAAAATAAGTATTTTCTTACTTAACTTTTTCTTCATAAATTTTATAAAAAGCTACCACTATCATTTTTATCAACTCCTTCAACCTTATCCGTTACTATTCTCACATCTTTTCGTTTCCCGAGCTTGTTGAGCAATTTTAGCTAAAATTTACGTTTTTTGAGTTAATTAAATTTAAAACAGTTTATTTAAGTCTATTCAGTTAGCTATGCAAATCTGGAAACGAACGGAATCTAAAAAGAAGCTTCTTCTTTTGTAATGCAAATAAGCTGATATTTTGTACCAGTGTGTATTTTATTTCCGGGAAAATTAGAGGCAGAATATAATCAATTTCTTCAATTTTCAAATAAGTTCTTTTTTTTTTTAAAGAAAAATAAAGAATTTATCCAGAAAATTCACTGATTTTCCCGAGAAACAATCGGAGTTTTATGAACAATGTCTTTACTTCGCCGAAGAAAACCGACCGAAACCTCAAACGCCACAGAATCAGACCCAAACATTCACCAAGAGGATGATAAGGAAAAGAAAATTGCTTCAAAGGACAAAAACCCCAAAAAACAGAAGAGTTGGTCGTGTATTGATTCTTGCTGTTGGCTGATTGGTTGCATATGCGTGACGTGGTGGTTTTTGCTATTTTTGTACAACGCAATTCCGCCGTCGTTTAATCAGTACGTGACGGAGGCAATTACGGGCCCCGTGCCGGACCCACCGGGCGTGAAATTGAAGAAGGAGGGGTTGACGGTGAAGCACCCGGTGGTGTTTGTGCCGGGAATTGTGACGGGTGGATTAGAGCTGTGGGAAGGGCACCAGTGTGCTGATGGGTTGTTTAGGAAGCGCTTGTGGGGTGGTACTTTTGGTGAAGTTTATAAGAGGTATCGATTATTGCTTGTTGTGTAATTCTCGGGTTTAATTTAATTCATTTGCTAGGTATCCCTAGGCAATTTTTTCTGCTAGTGCCAATTAATATGACAACGGTGTGGAAATAATCTACTATCCTGAAATAGCACATGATTGATAATTTGATATAGAGACAAAAATCTTTGCCATAGGTGTGGGCTTGAACATAAGGTTTTGGACATTGGTTTCTTGTCAGTTTTATCCATGTTAGTTGTGCTTGTGAACTTTGATGATTGATTTATATAATTAAGCACGTTTCTGTGAACCTGAAATGGATTTTTTGCAGACCTCTATGCTGGGTGGAGCACATGTCACTGGACAATGAAACTGGACTAGATCTTTCTGGTATAAGGGTCAGGCCTGTCTCTGGACTTGTGGCTGCTGATTACTTTGCTCCGGGTTATTTTGTTTGGGCAGTTCTGATTGCTAACTTGGCAAATATTGGATATGAGGAGAAAAACATGTATATGGCTGCTTATGATTGGAGACTTTCATTTCAAAACACTGAGGTGTTCTTCCAACCTGAATTTCTTTTTGATATTATACCAATGCATTTGGAGTTCATTGATTTTGAAGCTGGTTTTTCATTTACATATTTTTATGAATTATATGCTCTGTGTTAATTTTTCTTTTGAACTTAATTAATCAGGTGAGGGACCAAACACTCAGCCGAATTAAAAGCAACATAGAATTGATGGTAGCTACAAATGGTGGGAAAAAAGCAGTTATTATTCCACATTCAATGGGCGTTTTGTACTTTCTACATTTTATGAAGTGGGTCGAGGCACCAGCTCCAATGGGGGGTGGTGGTGGACCTGATTGGTGTGCTAAGCATATAAAGGCAGTGATGAACATTGGTGGTCCATTTTTAGGTGTTCCAAAAGCTGTTGCTGGACTTTTCTCCGCTGAAGCTAAAGATGTCGCAGTTGCCAGGTAAATATCCAGCATATATCCACACACAGATACAAAGCATTCATGCTTTGACGGGTTATTTGATGTAAATAAATTTTGCAAGAATAATAATATCTTCACTTAGGATTGGGAAAATTCAAGCTATTTGCGGCAAGTTAATGTGTTTCCAATATCCTTCCCATTGATCACGACAATCTTCTGAACTAGTATACTTGATTTATGCAATCTCAGAATCATGATTTCAACTAATTTCTTGGCTGCTCTATAAGTACTCTTTAGTAATCTCTCTCCCTCTTTTTTTGGTAGTACACTGTCTGCAAGACAAAATTGAATTTGTTTGCCTGTAAAAATGTTAAAACAACCATGGATACCAATTACTAGTGCATTCTGGTATATTTTCTAACAATCATCATTAGGGTGTTTTATGAGGATCCATTTTGTCATATTTATTCTCAAAATATTCTTAATTTTTGCAGCTAAGAGCTTGATCTATTGTTCAATTTATAGTGGCACTAATTACGGCTGTAGTTTGGATATGTATTTATGCTTATATTCTTATAAAAGACAGTCGTGCTTTATTTGACATCACAAAATATTATGACTGTGTTGAAGTGTATTTTTGGTATTCTTCACCAGCTTATATCACTTGTCATGTTGTTGTACAATGCAGGAAAGATTATATTGCAAATTATCATAAATGAATCTTTGCATGTGATGTTGTGTTAAGAGAAATAAACTTTTGGTTCTTGTTTCATTTGCCTACTTTTATTTATTTTTGTTCTTTGCTGTAGTGTGCTTCCCTATTTGAAACTAGATGTCTGCAGTTTCTTTTGAGCCAAGCAAATTTACAACCTGTAAAAGTTTGTTTTATTTCTTTTATTTCTTCAGTAGAGGCTACGTGTCTCTTATCACTAGTGACCATGCTAATACATTGCCTGGCTGCACACAATTTATCTATTAGTCATTTAATTGTATATAAGATGAAGAAGTGGATTTTATTTCTTGCTCAATGAAGAACTAAGAATATGTCCCTCAAAATTTAGGGCCATTACGCCAGGTTTTATGGATCATGATCTTTTCCCCGTTCAAACCTTGCAACATTTAATGAGGATGACCCGCACTTGGGATTCAACCATGTCAATGATACCAAAAGGCGGGGACACTATATGGGGCGGTCTTGACTGGTCACCTGAGGGAGGCCATTCTCCTAGCAGAAGAAAGCAAATAACCAATGATTCCCAGATTGCTAAGGAAAATGGGAGTGAAGTTGTGGTTTCTCAATTAAAGCATGTAAATTATGGAAGAATTATATCATTTGGAAAAGATGTAGCAGAGGCACCTTCATCTGAGATTGAAAGGATTGATTTTAGGGTAAGGCTATCTTTCCATGAAGTTGCGGTTTGAATGTATGCATGTGAGCGTGTGTGTGTGTGTGTTAAATGGCAGCTGATGCCCATTTAGAAGCAAATTATTTGGTTGATTTTTATTGAGAATTATCTAACTTCACTGGTCTCTTCGTTCACTTTTGAGGCAATGTGTGGTATGATATTCTGCGGAAATCAGAAGATGCCCTTCATTTATACTTCACACCACATGTTGAGAATTGATTATTCCAAAGTTCGTAAACTAATAGCAATTTTTCTTTTGAGAACAATTACTTGGTACAAGAAACTGTGAATTAGTTTTCCTGTGTCATTGTATGATGCATTGATTGTCCTTCAAGTTATCCACCATTTGGCTAAATGATGGTGAAAAAATTTGGGATCTTCAGAAGTCAGCCTATATGTAAAACTTCCTATTGTAGACTGTTCAGTGAATTATGCTGTGTGGATGATGCAGACGTGCACGACAATATGCATTTGTGTCGCTGAAACTTGTCTTATTTTTTAAGTTTGCTCAGAAAAATCAAACTAGTCTTTTATCTTGTTTGCTCAATGCTACAAATAGAACCCCTCAATCATTTTATTTTGATTCATTGCATTTAAGTCTTTGGCTCTATCATTGTGCAGGATGCTTTCAAGGGCCAAAGTGTTGCAAATAGTACTTGTAGTGAAGTGTGGACAGAATACCATGAAATGGGATATGGTGGTATTAAAGCTGTAGCAGAATATAAAGCTTACACCGGTGGATCAATTTTAGATTTGCTTCACTTTGTTGCTCCAAAAATGATGGCGCGTGGTAATGCTCAGTTCTCTTATGGAATTGCTGAAAACTTGGATGACCCAAAGTACCAACACTACAAATACTGGTCAAACCCCTTGGAGACAACGTAAGAGTATTTATACTTTCATTATTTCAGTTATTATTATTGCTGTGCATTGATGATTTTTCTTGGTATCACTTTCTGAATGTTGTTTACAGTAATATCATTGTCGATCTTCTTATTTAGTTATTTATATTTGATAAACTATGCGAAATGGTAAGTGGAAGTAATTTAAATTCATAATTCAAGCTTAATATCGTGCTGTGCCGGAAGATGATACTTTTTAAGATTGAATTCCATCTGGATATGCAACCCTCATATGCATAATAGTTCAACTTGTCATTGCAATCTTATTAGAAGATGCCTAATCAGGCATTATCTATAGTTTTTATTTAAATGTTTTCTTAATTTCTTTGCTTAATTAGGAGGTTATAATTCTGATATAAAGACCATTTAGGACCGTTTTTCCTCTGTTATGGTTCTAATACTTTGACATTTTCAACGATTAATGCAATTCATGGGGAATATTTTCCTAATAGCTGATAGATGTTCATTTATTTCTGAGTGCTCTGCTTCCTTCGCTCTGGTTTTGTAGGTTGCCGAATTCTCCAGATATGGAAATCTATTCACTGTACGGAGTTGGCTTACCCACTGAAAGAGCTTATGTCTACAAGTTAACTTCTGCTGAGTGTAGCATTCCATTTCAGATTGATACTTCAGCTGACGATGAAGATAGCTGTCTGAAGGATGGAGTCTATTCAGTAGATGGGGATGAGACTGTACCTGTTTTAAGTGCAGGCTTTATGTGTGCCAAAGGTTGGCGTGGGAAAACTAGATTTAATCCTTCAGGAATTCGTACATATATAAGGGAATATGACCATTCTCCTCCTGCTAATCTGCTGGAGGGCCGAGGCACTCTAAGTGGTAATCATGTTGATATTATGGGAAATTTTGCATTAATTGAAGATATTATAAGGGTGGCAGCTGGGGCTACCGCAGAAGACTTGGGTGGCAATCAAGTTTATTCTGAAATCTTCAAGTGGTCCGAAAAGATCAACTTGCAACTGTAATTTAAAAGGGTATGCTCTTTCTCCCAATCTTTTAAACAGCAAAAACAAACTAGTACATAAACTAAGGCATTATCTTCATAACCCATCTTATATTTAACTACAGTAATATTAATCTCCGTGCTAATTTAGTGTGACATTCGTTGTACTTCATGAACATTAAGTCAGATTCATAATGCCTGTAGATCTTGCCACATGAACCAGCTCTCTGCAATTTCTTTACTAGCAAAAATCCAATTTATTTTCTGCTACTGATATTGTTAACTTGTATCAATTTGTGACATCCCTGTATTCCAGAGAATTAGCTGAAATTGCATTTCTTAACGGTGCAGCCTGGAAATTAATGTTCTGATTGATTTTGGGGAAGGGCCTTCTCCCCACCAGTGCATATGTCTACCACGAAGCCCCTAATCTTGGTGGCTGGCACGGAGACCAGATGCCAGATTTCATGGTGTAAAATGTAAACCTTCCTGCAGCTCTCATCAGACATCACCAACTAGGGGGCAAAACACTTGATTGTTGTAAATCAGTAATGACGAAATGTGTAAAATTACCAAATTTTCCTTCGTTTCTCATTACTCCTATTAATGAGAAAAACATGTGTTTTTGGATTCTAGCATTATTTTGGTGGGAAAAAAAAAAAAAACATGTGCTTCTTTCGGGTGGTCTGTGTAGCTATTTTGTTAACAAGATAAAGAGTGAAAATTCTGGATGCATCAAAAGTATATTTCACAGTATGCGTCCCGCTTTGAATGCCCTCTAATTCTTCCATTTTCATTCTTTTTTTTTTTTGGGTATATATGGACACTTTTTTTTTTCTTTGGTGGCTTTGATGATATAATTAATCACACCCCTTTCAGTATTAGTGGCAGAATTTTGCTGGCCCAAAGATTTGAGAATAGAAAATACTTAAACTGAAATGGGTTAATCTACCGATAAGTTTTTGGCTTAATAGGAGAGTATTTGATCTCACAAGTATTCGAACCCTATAAAAATAATTATGGGGGGTTTAATTTTCTTCCTCAATTATGAAATAGTTGAGTGAATGTAATCTTCTCCCTTACGAAATGTGGGTGGAGTAGGCGTCCCTTACATATTAGGGAGGGTAGTCTCTCGAATATTAGGGAGAGTTAAAATTGGGGCAGTACTACATAAGAATTAATTCTAACTTATCCCAATAATTGTCTCATGTAATATGAGTTGTAATTTGAGTGATAGTCTCATATAATTAAAAAAAAAAGTGTTAATCTTATAATCTCTAATGAATTACTATCTACAAAATATCCTCAAACTATTATAAATTTTAATTTATCCATAAAATATAGAGAAAACAAAAAAAATTTCATCAACACAAGTCCCCCGAGAAGATCAACTTGTAACTGTAATTTAAAAGTCTAATACCCCATAAATATAAACTCAAATAAGTTAATTTTGTAATTCTAATAGATTAACTATCCACAGAATTTTCCCGTTTGTGCTTATCTTTAATCTTTTAGAAAATAATTTACAATAGTTTTAGTGATATTTTGAGAATAAGTAATTTATTAGGGGTAAACTGAAATTTATTTAATTTGTATGTGTTTTTATATTTTAGCCCCTCAGTTTATTGTTTTATGTTATGCTCCTCTTAAGTTTGTTATTTTATATTATGGTCCTAGTCAAACCAAAGTTTTAGTCTTACTCCCGGAAATTTAAGTATTGAACTTAATGAAATCACTTGTTGCGGTCAACTCTTATTCTCGATATTGACCAGTGATGCAAGCTTTACCAAAAAGATATGTGAAAAAGGTCATAATGTCAAAATGAAAACTAAAAATGAAAACAAAATTAGCAAAGTTCTCCCAAATAACAAATTGAATTAAATTGGAATTCATTTTCTTTTTAAAATAAAAGGAGTTAAAAATAAAACAATACCAAAATTATATTTTTTAAGAATTTCTCTTTTGTATAAAAGTTTTGTTAGGACAAGAAAAATGGAAGTAGGAAACCAAAGTAAATATATATATATATATAGTCGATAATTTTCTTCTAAAAAAAATATGGGAAATTAAAATAAAATTCCAAGACTACCCTTCCTTTTACAATGTACTCGCGCACAGACAATCAATCCTCTAAAATTTCTTTACATAGCCTCATAATTGTCCCCCCTCCCCTTCCCCTTTTCTCTCTCTGGATCACACCGAGTCCTCTCCGTCTAATTCTCTTGTGATATCGTCACGTGATCATCCCTTCCCGTCTAAATTCAAAAATAACCCTAACTCACTGAGTCAACTCGCCCCATCCCCTCTCTGACCCTCTCAACTCGTTCCATCAACTCACCCGTTAATTTAACCAATTTATTTTTTTGTTACTTATTATTTAAGGTAATTGATCATGGAACTTCAGATATTTATGATTTCATCTATCATTATTATTAACTTCTTATTTAGAAGTGTTAAGTGTTTAATTTCCTTTTTTTATTGTTTTGTCTCATGAATTAAAATAATAACTTAGGGTTTTTAGAGCTTTGAATTATTCAAAAGACGAATTATTTTGGACATAAGAAGATTTATTTGAGACTTTGATTTCCGATTTTTATGTTTGGGTTAATTTAGCCGAGGCGTGAGGTGCCCTTTTCTTGCATTTTACTGGCAACCAAACGGGTAAATGTATTCATGGTATTGTTTTTACATGCTAGATTATGTGTGGGTTTGTGATTTGTGATATTTTGTTTGGTTTAGCTATGTGATTTTGGTTTTTGGGAACTGTTTATCGAAATCAAATACTGAAGGATTCTGAGATGATAAAAATTTGGATTGGTATATACCCGCATGCACACTGTTATTGTTGGTCATGTGTTCGAGGAGGATCCATCTGTGTGTTGCTACGGTAGTTATTGATTGTACGAGTCAAAGTTGTGGTGTACTGAGGGTCCTTCTGCTTCTGGGATTTTTATGAGTAGTTACGGCAGCTTTTGTTGTGGTTGATCTATCTGAGTGCTGTTAAAGAGTTTCTTGTATGCTTATAAGCTGACAAGTTGATAGTGTCATTCATGTATAATAGGGTGAGTTTCTTTACTGTGACCTGTGAAGTTGGGTTATAGGTGGCATGGATGGTAAAATTTTCGAAGCCAGGTTGGAAGCTCCAGAGCAGCATGCTTTGCTCAAGATGTGAGCAGTGCTTTGCTAACTATTTTGCTTCCTTGTATAGACTATTTGGGAGGAGTGACATAAGATTTTGAAGTAGTGGAAAATTTTCATTCTAGCCACTTCTGATGGAGTTAATCTGTTTTTATGTGCTTAATCTGTTTTTATGTGCAACTATCAAGTGGGATATTTTATTCCTTATCCTGGATTCCTAAACTGTCTAATGTATATTCCTACTTTACATGTGACAGGCCTTTAAACCACCCTGGCTTTTCTTTCTTCCTTATTTAATGTTTAATATAGAAGCATTTTATTTCTTATTGAAAGGAGTACAAGAAACGTATCCCCTTCCCTCCCTCGTCCTTCAAGCCAGGAAAAGGAGATAATTAGTTCACTGGGATCTATTACTGCATTTTATCTCTCTTAATCTTTAATTTTATTTGCTAACCATATACTTTGTTCTCTATTATGCTGTTGTTGTATTCTAATCACTATCATTGCATGATCTCTGGAGGATTCAGAGACCACCTTCTGATGTACTTACTATAGGAGAATGGCCTAAAAGTTTCTTTGTCATAGGTAGAGGGCTTCTTTTGCTGATGATGAATTTGCAACAAGTAATGCCCCCAAAATCCACTGCTAATGGATTTGGCCGTCGAAGAGGTGAAAGAGAAGGTGGGACGAGGCTGGAGAGTAAATTACAATCTGGAAAATCAAATTCTGGCAGAGTAACTACTACAGGTAAGCTTCGCTCTCCTAACTAATTTATTTTTTACTTTTTTTAAAAAAATAGGTAAGCTTCGTTCTCCTAACTAATTTATTTTTTACTTTTTTTTTTAAACATATCTCTAATTCTTTTTGTTTAGGTTCAGTGATTGGCAGCAAGTCCGGTTCTTGTGTGGTTTCTTCCCATGATAAATTGTTATACCTAGCATCATGTCTTATTGGACTTCCTGTGGAAGTCCAAGTGAAAAGTGGATCAGTCTATGCTGGAATATTTCATGCGACAAGCGATGAAAAAGAGTTTGGTATGCTCATTGATTTCCTATTAGTCAAAAGCACCTGTTCTTCCTTTCTTTTTGTGGATTGGTATTGGTTTCTTTGCAAGTGTTTTATGTAACATTTCTTCAGTTATTCAATTGCTTTGAACTTTCCTTGTATGTCAATTTCAGGTGTCATCTTGAAAATGGCTCGCTTGATAAAAGATGGTAATATCCGAGGGCAGAAAACTGTTGCTGAGTTTGTTAGCAAGCCACCTTCAAGGAATTTTATTATACCTTCCAGTGAACTTGTACAAGTTATAGCAAAGGTTGTGCCACATGTTTAATGGTTTATGTTGAATGATGTTAGTGTTTTTCGAATTTCAATATAGAATTAGCAACTTTCAATTCTTACGAAGAAATGTAGCAATTTCTCAACTACAGCAATTATATAGGTCTATTTATGCATAAATGAGAAAAAAAATTACGAATGTCCTTTTTTTTTTTTTCTCAAGTAGCGAATATCTTTTGATTCGTTAATCATTAGTGATTTGATCAGGTTCTTTAATTGATGGTTCCAGGACGTGGCTGTAACTAGCGATGAGTTTGCCGATGAGCTCCAAAGTGACAAGCAGCGAGAACTTATGATAGACTCCCTGATATCACAAACTCGTCATGTTGAGGAGAGAGAGCTTGAACCATGGATCCCTGATGAAGATGTTCCTCAGTTGCCCGAGTTGGAAAATATATTTGACGGCCCTTGGAATAGGTAATTATAACAATTATTTCTCTTTTGTGTGTTTGATGATTAGTCATTAGAGTCGGTTGTTATAGTTATATTCTCAGGAACTGGAGTTACTTTAAGCTACAAAATAGAGTATTCTTATGGTTGATGCATCTAGACATTATATAGAATAGTATGGTGAATGGGTTTCCTGCTGTTATGGATCTTATGTAATTGAAGATTCTTGACATTCATCATTGTTATGTGTTGTATTGACTTACAGATTTTTTAATTGGGTATTAGGAACTGGGATCAGTTTGAAACAAATGAGACATTATTTGGAGTGAAGACCACTTTCAATGAGGAACTTTATACAACAAAACTTTTGAGAGGGCCTCAAACGGAAGAGTTGGAAAAAGAAGCTACGAGAATAGCCAGAGAAATTGCTGGTGAGGATACGCAAGATCTTCATTTAGCGGAGGTGAGTTTTTTTCCTACTGTCAATTTTTGCCTTTTAAAAACTTTTTCTTGGTTAATATGTCTTCCCAGTTGCTTACTTTTCATGTTTACATGTTTGTATGTTCATCAGGAAAGAGGCAGCAACATTCATGAAAATCTTGGTATTGATGAGGAGACCAGGTTTTCTTCGGTTTACAGGGGTACAGGGTTTGATGATAGTGGATATGAAGAAGATGAGGATATTGTATTGAATACACGTAATATTGAGACCTTTGGAGATTCTTCTGGTTCGGTCGATCAGATATCTACCAATTTTGCCATTGCAAAAAGCAGTGATGGAGTTCAATTATCATCAAGCTCTTTCGTAGTGGTAGTTCCTCAATCAATAATCCCATCTATGAAATCTAGGTCTCAGTATTTAACCTCGAAATGCTAGTATTTGGAGAAATTACTCATATCTAGTTCAGAAAACAATGTGGAGTCTTGGACTCGTTATTAATTTAGTATTTGCACAGCTATGCTTAAAAAATATTCACTTATCCACATAAGCGTGTATTTTGGGATAGGATTTTGATTAGAATAGATTCGATATTAACATTTGGCCTCCATTAGTGGTGTACATACGTAGTATCATTGAGACTAGAATTATTAGAATTACTATGGGCCACACTTAGCATGCAGAAAAATATTGTATGCTTTATGGTCTCAGTGATCTTACTGATTAGAATCAGGACCTGGTATTGAAGATTTTTATCTTTTTTGTTTCTGCGTTAGGTCTTACCATGCAGACAAACACAGTATGTGTGATTGGTTCAGGTAAATCTAGAAGAATACTATATCAAGGGAATCTGAGGCGCTTCACACTTTATAAATAAAAGTTACGTGGACCATAATCCATATCTATAAGATTTGTATTAGAGGATTATCATCTTAATTTTTATTTTAAGCCACTATTGAAATGATTGCCCAAACTATTATTTTATCATCTTGGAATCTGATGGCTATCCTATATTGAAACCAATAGAAGCTCTCTTAACAGACATGCAAACTTTTGTGTTTGATAAATTAATCTTTCACTCATCAAAATGGAGAAAATGTTTGTAACTATCAAACTTGTTTTCTTCGAAGTATTTATTTATTTATTTTTTTAATTATTTCTATTAGTATCTTCTTACCTAAATAAGGTATTGTGTTCCTTTTTTATTTTGGGGGCACAGGATGGGGCACAGACTTCTCAGTCTGGTGGTACTGGTGCAGATTTATATTGCTCTGAACCGTATGATGGTAGACAAACAGTGTCTGAAGTTCCTAGTAGAAATTTCACTACTCTTGACAGTGAAAGCAGGTATTTTTTTTAAATGATTATAATGTAATTACTTGTTTCCTTGAGAGTAAGATAACTTGTATCATCCATTGAGACTGGGTTTCTACATTTGAAAATTATAGGGTCCAGGAGAATTTGCTCGGTGAATGTGGAGGAAATAATGATGCAAAGGATTTTGTAGAAAAGCAGCCGGTGAGTTAATATTTAGTTACTATTTTGTACTTCCCGGTGGAAACTTGGAGTTGCCTTGTGAAAGTGCTTATAGTTTGTTTCCTTCTAACATACATATTCCTTTTTATCTCTTGGTCTTCATGTGATGCAGCTACCAGAGGATGCTCAATTGCCAAAATCTGGGGGTGAGTGAATAAATTTTGATTTAAAAAGTCACCAGTATTTTCTCATTATTAAGATTGGTATATTATACTAATGTTCATGAGATGCGAATTATCCCATTTTGATTAATTGTTTTACCCTCAAATATGGCACTAACCATGTGCAATGTTTTATATAGATTCACAGTTATCACCAAACAGAGAGAAGGATGGCACCGACAAAGTGGGACGATCTGCGAATGCGACTTCATATTCAACATCTCATGTTTTATCAAAGGGTAATGAAAAGACAAGTTCCCATGGGGAACCATTGGACGCTGCAGCATCTAGTAAAGCACCTGCAGAACCACAATCTGTAAATTCTCGTGCAAGACCTGGTAGTTCTGCATCTTCTAATTCAGATCGTGCAGCTGGTGCGTCAGCTTCTAGTGGTCCTGGTTTATCTCCAAGCTCATCAGTGGGTTCTTTATCTTCCGAAAAATCAACATTGAATCCCCATGCCAAGGTGTGATTGATGTATAATAGGTGTTATATGATTGTTTGACTTTTACTGCTGCACATAAAGACTAGATGACTTGAGATTTCCCCCCCCCCCCCCTCTCTTATGATACTCTCTTCCCAATTTGTTAACATATTTTTCAATTGTGGGTCTCAGGAATTTAAACTCAATCCTAATGCAAAGAGTTTCACTCCCTCGCAAGTGTCTCCTAGGCCTCTATCCCCTGTTGCTGATAATGCCTTCTATCATCCACCTAATGTGTCTGCAGTACCACATATGCATGGATTGCCTGTTGGTTTTGGAGTAAGTAGTTGAATTTAACTTATAAGCTTTGTTTTTCATAGTTTCATGTAAGGAGTGTGGGTGATTTTTTATTGGAATTTGTTTTTAACTTAAATAAATCCAAATTCTCTTTCTATGCATGTTTATTAATATGCTAAGACTTTTATGCTTATGTTAGATTGAAATTACATGCATCTCATGGAAAATCTCAATGCATTCTTTTCAACTTGTTTGATAGTTATGGGCCTTATGGCTAACTTAAAATTTGCAGATGGGACCCTCGTTAGCTGGGCACCAGCCTGTCATATATCCACAGGTTGCACCAATGCAGTCACCACAAACATATTATCATCCACATGGACCTCAGGTATGGCATGACTTCAAACTTTTAATGGGAGACTGCATGTGCTTTTTGACGACATTAATTAGGGGTACTTCTGCTTGTGTCATCTAATTAGACATTAATTACCCTTATCCATCTGATTGCAGTATGGACAGCAGATGCTTGTTGGCCAATCCAGGCCTGTCTTTTACATGCCAAACTACCAGCCTGTAAGCAATTCTCATCATCTAAAAGTTTTGTAATCCGTACTATTCCAGTGAATGATGATTGACTTCCATAAGCATGCTCGAAAGTATCTCCTTTTGTCATATGTTTTCTGAATTTATGCTTTTCAGGTCAGGGTATCCGAGTCCTTAAAACTTACAAAAACTGCTTTTCCCTGTTTGACCAACACCAGATCACCCTTTTTACATTTGTTCTTGATTTTTATGGTTGAAATGTTAAGCTTTTGCCTCAAACCAAATAACATGGCGTTCACAGTGATTAAATCAATATTACTTTTAACTGCATTCTTGAAAATTCTGCTTTGTTATAGAAATTGGTATGACAAAATTAATTAATTTACACTTTTCTCTTTACAGGAAATGCCTTACAAAGGACGAGATTATTAGTCGGTTGATCAGCTGAGAACATCCGTGGGGGAGGTTCTGCCCTACTCGCAGAGACAAATCCTGAGAGACTGCTTGCTCAGCAGTTCATGAAATTGCTATTAAGCCAGAATCCGAAAGGTGCTGAGGGATTTGTCTTCATCTGTGGGATATATAATTTTATAACCCTCTATGCTTAACTCATAACATGACCTGGAGTTTCTCTGCTAAACAACTTGTACCCTTTCCATTGTTTTTTCTTCTCTCTTCCCCCTTTTTTAATTTTTAATTTTTAATTTTTTAAAAGGTGTTTGGATCAAAGTAAAATGAAAAGCAACTCTTGCATACACCCTTATCCGGGTTTTTGTTTCTTGTTTTACATTTTTCTTTATCTTTTGATGTTCTGTTCTGTATACTCTTTTGTTATCTCTATTTAATATTTATTTTATTAGTGTAATGTCAGGTAAATTTTTTTTTTTTAATGTATTTTATCATTGCTGATGAATGAATTACTAAATAATTACAGAGACATCTCATGTGAGAGGCAATGGCAAGTAAATTAATTGTGAAAGCAAAGAAATAATCCCCCTATCGTCATGGCGTTTGGTAATTTTTTAGCTTTCTGAAAAGCAAATGGCTTGCGGTCTGTTTATGTTGAGAACTGGGCATGTGTGTCGGTGTGTGACTATTTCAACAATGGTCAAAAGCGAGTTTGGGAATTTGTTGCATTTGTTTATACGCCTGATGCCTGAGGCATGTTTCAGGTTGGATTTTTAAATCAATTAGCTAAAATTTGGTCTATACAAATTTAATTTAAACTTTATGTATGTGTCCTTTATCCTGTAATGCCAAAGTTACACCCGTGTTTTTTTTTTTTTTTTTTTTCTAAATCAAAATTCTTACTGCCATACCCCTAGCCCATAGCCCATATGCTCTCTCTCTCTTCTTCTCTTATATTTTCCAGTAATTGCAAGACTAGTCGCTATTATTAACCAACATGACATATTGCTTGTTAAATTTCAGACGCTAAGTCGTCTACAAGTGTTGTGTTGAGAAACAAACTACTAGCGTAAGAGGTTTACTCCGGAGTAAATCTAAAAGATGAAGCAAACGACAGCCATGGAGACCATTGGCCAAGTCAGTATTCAAGTATTATCATTAATTTGGAGCTTCGAAAGTGTTGGTGGTATTAGTAGAAAATGAAGCGTCTCTTACCTTGTCCCATGTATATAATAAGTTAAAAAAGGGTTATTTTTAAAAACCTCCCCTGAGGTTTGGATTAATTACACTTAGATGGTGAGTTTTCTTTTATTTGCTTTTACATCCCATACTGTTAGTGTGATGCATGTTAATGGACTGTCAAAATGACTAAAATACCCTTTTAGGTTGATGAGTTGAGGGGAAATATAGTTTGTAAGCTAAAATTTGGCAGCAGGCAACTTATAAGTACAATTAAAAGTCTTAAATACACCTATCAAATTACAAATATACATTGACCAATAAAAACATAAATTTTTATAAAAAAAATTCAAAGCTGCCAATACTCCCCCTTAATTAGAAGTATTAATTATAATAATTAATAATTATAATAGTAATTATAATAGTTATATTAATAATTATTATAGGGGTATTTGTAATTTGATTTGATTTTTTTTCCAACGGCAATATGGGCAGCTTTGATTTTTTCTCAACAAAAATTCATAATTTTATTGGTCAATGTGTATTTGTAATTTGATAAGGTATTTAAGACTTTTTATTATACTTATAAGTTACTTGTCGCCAAATTTTAGGTACCAAACTCTATTTCTCCTTAGTTTATTAACTCAAAAGAGTATTTTGATCATTTTGACAGTCCACTAACAGTCAATATGTATTTGTACTAATGTCAAAGGAGGTAAGTGAGGATACAAAGAAACTTACCATCTATGTATAATTACCCCAAACCTCAGGGGAGGTTTGAAAAATAACCCAAGTGGAACCATAGGGTCCAGCTTTTGTGACTTGTCAACACGTAAAGTTAAGATGTTTGCCGCCATGCAATTGCCATCTGCCTTCAGTGGTTCATAATTAGCCTTCATTTTCTAGTCAACCGTGGGTTTGTTAGATGACCTACCGAGCTAATTATCTGACCTAAAAGACTTTCTAAGAAGATTATCAAGAGTCTTTCTAATAAGTTCAAAGATATAGAGAGAGAAGGGAAATTGTAATGGAGATTGGATTATGGTGAAGACAGCATTCACAAACTCTATGAAGCAAGCCTTAGAGGAAGTGTAAGAAGCTTGGACACATTGATGCAAAACGATCCGCTCATTTTGCGTAAAACATCACTCACTTCCTTTAGAGAAACGCCCTTGCATATCTCAGTTTTGCTTGGTCATCTTGACTTCACTAAAACTCTTTTAAATCATAAACCTGAACTTGCCAAGGAGTTGGACTCCCTCAAGCACTCTCCTCTTCACTTAGCTTCAGCCGAGGGCCACGTGCAGATCGTTAAAGAGTTGTTATTAGCAAACAAAGATGTTTGCTTGGTTGCTGATCAAGATGGCAGAATCCCTCTTCATTTGGCTGCCATGAGAGGCAGAGATGAGGTTGTGCAAGAGTTGATAAGCGCAAACTTTGACTCAATTCTTGTGAAATGTCATGGAGATACCGTTTTGCACTTGTGTGTGAGATACAATCATTTGGAGCCTCTTAAAATAATGCTGAGATCATTACTGCATGATGAGGGGTTTCTTAACTCAAAGAACCATCAGGGTTACTCAATTTTGGAGTTATCTGCCGCTTTAAAGCAATTTCAGGTAGGACCTTAATTTATAATTTTATATGTTACTTCATATATAACATATTGTGGTTAAAAATTATAAAATCCTGTTAATCTAACACATATTTAATACTTCTAGCAAGGTACATAGATCTATATGATATCATTTTGTTCATATATTGTGCAGACCACAAGCTACCTGCTTTCAATACCTCAAATAAGAGTTAATGTAAAATCATTGATTGAAAATGGCTTGGCAATGCCTAAAAAAGATTTACAGGAAGCTATTGTTGTTCCATCTACTAAATCAAAAACAGAAACACTGCCACTGTTACCAAATGTTCCTCTTCATCATCGCAATGAACCACAAGCAAGAGCAGCATTGAGACAGCTTGTCATGTTTGATAGTGATCGTTATGAAAAAACCAGAGGCAATTTAATGGTGGTGGCCACCTTGATAGCCACCATGAGCTTCCAAGTTGCAGTAAACCCACCAGATGGATTCTGGCAAACGGACACAAAAGCTGATCACCAATTGCAAAGCTGGAACTGCGGTGCGAGCTTGCAAGAAGGTGCCGGACCCCAACAACACAACAGATGACTATCGCATTTTCATAGTTTGTAGCACCGTGTCTTACTCTGCTTCCATGGGCATAATGCTTTTGCTTATCAGTGGAGTTCCACTAAAGAATAAAGTTTCTGTGGGGATCTTGATCTTGGGAATGTTCGTTTCAGTTTTGTTTACAGCTGCTACTTATATGTTGTCTGTAGGATTTGTTAAAGCCCCAGATGATCAACATTTCTTTGATTCTATTGTAGCGAATAATTACGTACGGTTTTGGGGTGTGTTGCTTTGTCTCATTGCTGGGATTCATGTGCTTGGAATTTGCTGGTGGCTGCTGAAGATGCTAGTTAAGTTGTTCTATTTGATTGTGAAAGTGCTTACACCAGATAACCAACCACCTAGAGTTGTTGTTTGAGACTTCAGAGGGAGCTCAGGTTACATTTTGAGTTTATATATGCATAAGCATTAAGCATCGTATATTGGAATCAAAACCTTGTGATGTTTTATCTATTCTGTACTGTCAATTATTCAGGAGCTGCTCTTTCCCCAGGTTGCTTGGGACCCCATTATATTAAGGTCTCAAATTTGTGTCAAACACGTTATTTTGTTCTAACAAAATTTAAATTTCTATATCATAGCTAACTCAATTATGATTATCTATTAATTTTTAATTTACTGTTGCCTAAAAATATTATTTTTTTTCCCCTATATAAACTACCAAAACCCCTAAAAAGTCTCTCCACATAAAAGCTTATAATCATTACCTTATGCATTATCATATTTCCCTCTTAAATAAAGACACAATGCGCATTACTTAAGAAAAAAAAATCAACTGTTTTTTTACAATTTTCCGTAGTTAATGGTCATTGCTCAAAACCTCATAAGTTATACATCAAAGTTAATTTGTCTCAAATTTTTAAATTTAAACTTTTTATGCTCCACTTAATTATTATTTAGTCGTCTTACTTCTTTTTGAAAATATTATTGTATTCGTTGTTGTTTCTATTTTTCTTGAATAATTGTGTGCTTGTTTTGAAAAAATATCTACTAGAAAATTAATATTCTGCAGGACAAGAAAAAAATTAGTTCAAATAATTTTTTTTTAAAAAAAAAGCTCTTGATGAGTTTGTCACAAGCAATAATTTAATAAGTTTCAATTAAATTAAAAAAATGATGAAATAATTCACCTAATGCCCCAATAATTAGTTCAGCCGCCCTCCTCACAGTTATTAATTTGTCTGAATTTTAATCAATTACATAATATTATAGAAATAGCTAGTACATTCTTGTTATAGTTGTGAAAAACAAAATCCTATTAATTTAACACACATTTAAAATGTCAATTTTTTTTAATTTTATTTTGCGTGGGTGTTTGCACAAAATGTTGTTGTAGGTTCATTACAAGTGAAATTATTTCTAAGTTTTTCAGACGTACACGTGTGGAAAATACATTGGTCAAGCGAGGAGACGAAAAGAAACAATGGTTGCACCTAATTACGTTCTTCTCACTCTCTCATGTGAAAACCAAACCAAACCAAACCAAATAGCCCCTCCATCAAAGTGGTTGCAAGTTGGAGCAGCCATCAGATACTTTTTTAAGGATTGGTCAATGTGCCAATTTGAAGGCAATTGACCATCTCTTGATGCTGCTGCTGTAGACATGCAGTGAGTGATTGTCAATTTTACATTTTAAAGTTCCCTGATGATGAGTCGAGTGACACCGGCTCCTGTTATTTTATATGGGTTGTAAAAAAAAATTACATTTTCTTTTCTCTTATTTATCAAAACCATATATAAAATGTTATTAATTATTAAATGAAAAAACAAAGAAGTTGATGGTTTCCATCTTATTCAAATACATCTTAATTTGAACCCAAAATGGCTTGTAAGTAGTAGTAATAATACTAGGAAACAGAATAGCATATTCCAATTTTGCTTTTGATAAGATCAAAGTGAACATAGGCAATAAGCTAATTAAAGAAAATGTGAACATAGGCACTTCATTGACTTGTTATCATTTATTCTTCCAGAATAAGTATTTGGTGTATTATATTTATAGATAATGTTTGTCATTAATTATAATAGTGGTTAGTGAATATAATATTCTATTAACCACCTTAAGAATTAAATGTAATTAATTAATTAATTATTTCCGCCATAAAGGTAAAGCAAGAGATAAGCATGAGATTAGTTTAAGTTTGTCCTATACATAATATTCTTGGTAATTTTTTATTTGTTTATTTTTTGGTCCCAACTTTGATAATGAAGTGTCATATTAATAACAAATAAAATCTTCCCAATTGTTCATCCGGGGAAAGAAAAAAAAAAAAAAATTCCCCAATTGTGGAAAAGCGAATCCTCGTAGCATGGAATCAAAATGTCTAAATCGTTTAATTGCAAATGATTCAATAAAATTTAAAAGTTCTTTTAAAAGGTTAAAAAAAAAAAAAACTAGGAGAGGGTTTTCGATTTTTTTAACATTTCTATTGTTATAATTTTGATATCAAGATCTGTCTCTGAGCTTAGAAATATTAAATTATTAAAATTTGATCTAATTGAATAGCCCAAGGATATTAATAGGTAAATGTAGAAAGTAGAATAAATTTTCAATTTTTATATTCAATTTTTATTTGCAAATGAAATGGTAATATCATTAATTTGTGTCTATATAGCTAATCTTGATCAAATAAAAAAAAAATGACTCAAAAGCTCCTGTTTAAAGCAAATAAAGATCAATAAAGGGTTCTTTTTCTCGAAAAAGAAAACTTGAATTTATTGAAAAGCAAAAATTATAGTGTTAAAAAAATTGTAAAAGAAAGTTGGACTTTGGAGGTTTAAATCAATGATAGACAAAGTGGGCCATAAATATTTTTTATTATAAGTAATGGCCCCATCGACATTTTGTAGAATTTTGCCACGTGGAGGACTAAAGATTTTAGTTGGTTTCTCATGTCCTAAGCTTCTTATGCTTCCCTTATTAATTGAGAAGCACTAACCCGCACAGCCCCACTCACTACTTGGAACTTTGAAGCACTTTTTTTTTATATATATCTTTTCATTTTTTAATTATTGATATTATATAGTATATAATATTTGATATTATAGTATATAATCTATTAGCAGTTTAAAATCACGCAGTTACTTACATAGTTCATAATTCTATTAAGTGTAGTTTAAAAATCTACGCTAATAAAAGTAAGATTTATTTATAAGTCGACGTAGTCCAATCAAAATTCTAGACTAATAAAGAAGAAATTTCCTTATAATTTATTAATAAAAAATTATCTTTAGCTTCTCTTTGTGAAATAGGCTTAAGGATGTAATAAAAAAAAAAAAAGAAATACGTTTAAGGATGGCATCTAATTCCAATACCAGACTCGTTAATATACATATATATATGTGTGTGTGTATTTGACCATATTAAAGCCTAGAATAAGTTAACAGACAAAAAAAAAATATTTTAATGCACTATATTTTGTTATATAACATATTAAAATACATTTAAGGATCTCTGATTGCAAAATCAAGTCAAAGATCCATAGTTAAAAACCTTCTCTATATGTATATAATTTTTTTTTTCAAAAAGCAAAATTAGACTTACAAAAATTCAACCAACTAGTATTTAAACCTTACAACCCTTTTGTAAGGATTAGTTAATACTCATCGAATAATTAACTATAAACAGTGTTATGCACAAATTTAATAATGAATTAAAATGAAGAGCATTGCTTATACTGGATAAGTTTAATTAAAATAATAATTATTTTATCTCAATCTCTAAATTAGCCATTAATGTTTATTTTGAAATAGTGATAGTGTATTTGGTAGTTTCTGATAATCAAATAAATTAAATCGACTTTGATACCCTATAGCTTGAGCACTATTAAATAATAAAAAATAACTAAATTCAACCATCTAACAGTACGCAGACTACCCTAGAGTATAATACATTCATTGTCGAAAAAATAAATCAAGATTTTTAAAATTTTTTTAGTATGATTTAATTAATTAATTAATTTTTAAAAATAGAAAACGAATGGGAGGGAGCGCGCCACGCAGTGGGAAAGGCGCGTGGGGGAGGTGCAGGTGGAAACTATAGGGACGGCTGAGCGAGAGAGTAGATAATTAGACTGGGAAGTGTATTGTTAAAAGTGTCTGCATTTCCTCTGTATCACTGAGAGAATTTATTTCATAAAATATTAAAAAAATAAATGAAATCAAATTAAAAAATTTATTACGCCATTATCAGAACACGACAAAAAGCTGCATACGATACAACCAACCCAACTCATTACACGATATTATTACAAAAAAAAAAAAAGAAGAAAAGAAATATTATATATGCAAAATGAAGCAAACAAGGATGCTGTTGCTTTGCTGAAGCTGGTGTTAGTGCTGGTGGTGATGTTACAAGACACGAAGACTCTGGTGGTGAGGTTCAACGATTTTTAGGAAAAAAGAAAAAACAGAAAAGAAAATGAATGTTTTAAGTTAGTTTGTGAGAGAACTTTCTTGTATGGTTACAAGACTACCCATTTGTTAAGGCATAGTGGTGGTGTTATTTCTGTGTGCTTTACCAATCTTTAAAGGTTTGTCCTCTTTCTTTCTTTCTTTCTTTCTTGCTTCTCTTGGCTTTTCTTTCTTCTGGGTTTGTTTATTTTCTTCTAATTCCTGGTTCTGAGCTTGCTGTGGATTGTTTTGGGTGTGTAAAGTTTGTATCTTTGTTGGTTGAGAATCTTGATGTTGTAGCATTATGGGCTTAACATATATGGTTGGGTTGATCTTGCTGGTAAAAAATAATAATAATAATAATACTGATGAGGTTTTTCTTGTTTTGTGGTTATGTAATTATTGTGATTTTTTTTGGGGGTTGTAATCATTTTTTTTAAAATCTTTTTGATATTTGGCTTTCTGGGTTTTGCATGTATCTGTTGCTCTCAAATGTGAGCTTGGGATTTGGTGATTATAACATCTGGTTCTTGAGAGAATGAGTTTAATCAAGTTTTCTTTTTCTACCTCCTCTATTCCTGTTCTTGGATTCTTGTTTTACTATTATAGTTATACTATGATTATTTTCTGAATGATCCATTTGCATGTTGGAAAATTCAACGGATTATGATTTTTCTTTGATTTTATAATGATATGCCCCTGGATGTTATTTCAGTTTTAGTATCCTGTGTTGGTTTGCATTACCAGACTTGCTGGGTCTCTTTTGTGTTGATTTTAATTGGTATTGTTCTTTTTTGTTGCTGGAAATGGAATTCTTTGTCTTAATGTATCTAGGTTGACTTTATTAGCTTTCGTTTTCAAGAGATTTGCTTTCTATACATGTCCCTTCCTTGCCAATTTGTGTTTCCTTAGCCCAGGGGTGTGAGTCTTTAAGTGTTTAAAAATGTTGCTGATGTTTGATACTTTGATCTATACTTGTTAATTGATAGATGTTGATGTCTGTGGTAGTTGACACTTGGGTTTGGCTGCTTATTTGCAGGTTGGCTGAACACTTGAGCAAAGGTTTTTCTCTTTTACATGTTGGAAGATTGAATTGAAGTTCTCATCATAGTATATTTTGACAATGCCAAACTTGTTTAGCAAAGATTCTGGTATAAGCTCTGCCTGCTCAGCATCAATGGATGGTGTTTGTGGCCCATCGTGGGGTAGTTCAAGTGAATCGTTTGTCCAACAATCATCCATGTCTGGGTGCTTAAGCTTGAAGATGGCAGTTCCTCGGCCACAATTTGCTAACACTAAGCAATTGAGCTTTCAATTTCAAGACCAGGAATCATCCTCAACTCAGTCAACTGGTCAATCTTGCTCCAAAGAGGCTTGTGTGAAAGATGGCAACCCTAATGGACAAAGAATAATGTCAGCACCACCAGGTGATTACATGAATTCCAAGTGTTCCTTATTTCAGTGCTCTTGTTCCTTTTGTCATTATCAAATAGTTGTGCTTAGTTAGTGCATAAGGCTTTTAACGATGTTATTGGATATAATAATTATTTTTTCTAATGTGTATATTTTGTGTCATTATTGGGGTCGCCCCCTCAGTCCCAATTAAATTGCTTATGAGTTATTATGGAAAAATATAGTTGGCTAAACCTGGCAATGACAAACAGGTCGTTCTTTATCTCACAACTTGACTTACCAACAAAATTTTTTGTAATTGATTTATTGCGTTTTTTTTGTCACTGAACTAGATAAATGTCTAATTTAGCTGTTGTTGTTCTTACTCAGGATTTAATGGAATTCACTTGAAGCCTGTGGGAGGTCATGCTAAACTAGCCTCATCAATGGGTCCTCATGATTTTGTCTTCACTCCTCCACATGTTGATTACAACCAGTCAGTTGTAAGTTGATACCAATCTGTGGTTTCTGGTTGTGATGGTGAAAAAGAACCTCATGCATGCTCTGTCGTTCTTTTTGCAGGCTCCATTTCAACTCCATTATGCTGAACCATACTTCAGTGGCTTACTATCACCTTTCCTTCCCCCGCAGGCTATGGTAAGCACCTTGTTCTGTATGGTGTCTTTGGTTTAGTTGCATTCACTAGAATATATAATTAGAATAGAAGGTTATTGAACATTTTGTCACAAGATATTAATGAGAATATATTTTCCAGATGGCTAGCTACTTATTAAGACATGAAATTTTAAAATTTTAAATTGAATAAGCTGCTTATATGAAGATTTTAGAGAAATACTTTGGACTACATTTGATGCTTGGTGCACCTCAAAGTTATAGTGTAGCTTACTGAGAAGATGGCCTTGGTTAGGACTTAGGACGGAATGGAGGAAAAAGGATTCATTTAGTGAACCCGAACTAGCTTGAATTGAGGTTTAGTTCTGTTGAGTTGCACTGAAAATTCTTGTGCTCCTTTCTTCTCTCTCTCTCTCTCTCTCTTTCTCTTTCCCTTCACTTGTTTATTTTATTACCCTCTTTATTGCTTAGGAAGGGGAACAGTTATAGAACTGCACTGACTTGAAATTTCCATCCTTTCCACTAAGTAGCACCTTATTCTAGGCATTATGCATGCTTCATTCTTTCAAAGGTAAGTGTGTGAAACATTTTACTGGCCTTTAGATTCTTCAACGTCCATAAATTTGGTCCATGAAGTATTCTGCTCTTTTATGGTTTTTAATGATTGCACCTTACTTTGCATCTCCCTTTGTTCTTATTGTACTCTGCTTTACTTCTCTTAATAATTCTTTATATTAGGAAAGTTTCCTCTTTCATTTTTGTAATTGTTAAGCTATTTATTTAATGAAGTGCTATTGCTTTATGAAGTCTGAACGTTATATTCATATATGCAAAATGCTTGCAAGTACTTATTAATCAAATTTTATGGAGAGAATCAAGCAATTTATATATATCTTATTAAATGTCTCCTTTGCTTTTAATCCATTTTGATATTGATTGTCCTTGAATCAGTCTACTACCATCAAATTTATTTAAGCCTCATTTCTTTTGAAGTATGACTATACCGGTATGCGTTTTCTGTCACCCATATATGGGATATTTATCATTGAAATGTCAGCAGATTCATCATCCCCAAATGATGGGAATGGCTCCTGCTCGAGTGCCACTGCCTCTTGAACTTGCTGAAGATGAGCCCATTTACGTCAATGCTAAACAATATCGAGCGATTCTCAGGCGTAGACAGTATCGTGCCAAGCTCGAAGCTCAAAATAAACTTGTCAAAGGCCGCAAGGTATTTGCCCCTCAGGGTTTCCTAAATCCTCTTTTACCGCAATTTCAATATGACACTAGTATTACACAGTTCTTTGACAAAGTGGTATTTTCTCTAAAACACTCCTATAAATCCGTGCAGCCTTATCTTCACGAGTCCCGCCATGTTCATGCAATGAACAGGGCTAGAGGATCTGGTGGGCGCTTTCTCAACATTAAGAAGGTCCCAGAATCCAAGCCCAATCTAACAAACAATGGACTGGACATATCAGAATCTGAAGCTTACTGCCAGAACTACAAAGATGGTGGTTCCACCACGTCTTGTTCTGACATCACAAGTGCCTCCAACAGTGAGGACATCTTCCAGCAGCCGGAGTTTGGGTTCTCTGGCTACTCTTCTATTGGCAGTCGAAGCATGCAAGGTTGTTCAGCTGCTATGAACGGTGATGGCAACATGCACCGTTTCCTGTCCTCTGTCGAGAGATGAGCCCAGCATCGCTGGCCCGTCTCCAGCAAGTCTGAATTCTGGCATTCAGATGAAGAAGAATCAGGCTGCTGCTTTTCCTTTGGGAAGTCATCCTTGGCTCTTTAGTTTAACTTCTGCAAGTATTTTGTTCTTGTAGTTTCAACTTTGTCAAAAAGTGCAATGGAGTTACAGTTTTTGTGATTTTAAGGTTCTTACTTGCATCATCCGAAACTCAGATACAGGGATATTTTATTAAGATGTTCTGCCTAAAAAACCTTCAATTTGTTTCAATTTCCATGATCTGTATCATGTCTGTCAGTTTCTTTCTGTATTCTTGTTATGGATTTAGGGTTTCACCATGGTACATTAAAGTTATAGTTTGTGCACTGTCTCGTAGTTAGAAAATTAGAACAATTATAAAATCTAATCATTTGAAGTTGTTGCCAATGGGCTCGTAGCTGATTGACAATGTTGAGGCTGATTGGCAATGCTGAGATTCGACTTCCCTCTTCGGGAGGGGTTTATATGTCTTCTTTGATTTTTAGACTATGTCGTAATAAAATTATTACGAAGAGTTCTTTCATATATCAGATTGTAAATATCAGTGAAATTTTCATTAATTATCTAGATTTTTTTTTAAGCAATCAATTATCTAGTTGTTTCAACATGATGTCATCAGTCCACCTCACGGGCTGCAAAATCTTCAAATATAACTGATCGCAGACAAAGAGTCCCAAGCCTAGGTTCCGCCGTTTCGGTTTTGGATTATCGGACTCAAGCCATTCCCTCAAATACAATTAAGCCCGACCAATTACAGATTCAAATCCGCGAAACTTTTCATCAACCCAAAAATAACCCTCTGAATCTTCTAAATCTCCCGTTTTACCCTCAAGTCCTCTTTCCTCCCCCTATCATCAATATATATAGCGCCTCTTTTATGTGACTCATTTTGAGTTTTTGACTCTGGAAACTTATAAATAATAATAATAAAAGTAAAATAAAATTTAGAAAAATGGAAGGGGGAGGAGCACAGTACAATCCGCGCACAGTAGAGGAGGTGTTTAGAGATTTTAAGGGACGTAGAGCTGGCATGATCAAGGCTCTCACTACAGGTTTTCTTTTCCGTTTTTCTCGAGAAAATATGGAAGAAAAGTTTGTAATGTTCGTTTGTTTTGTTCTTAATTTTTTTAGAGGCTCTCTGTTGTTTTCGTTTCAGTCATGTTTGTTCGGTTGTTTCAGAAGCAAATGTCTTAGAAAACGGAGACAAGTTTTTTTTTGGTCATCCGGAAAATTTTTGGTGTTTTTCCGTTGTTTTTGGTTCGCTTTAGGTTGATGCCATTTGTTTGGTTTTCTGAAGCTCGTGATTGTTTGTTTCCCGAGAAAATATCCGAGGAAATGGAAGAAAGGTCTGTGTTTTGAGTTGTTTACTTTTCTGTTTTTTCCTCTAACGTCTCATTCTTGTTTCTTTCACGATGAAATATTCGAGAAAAATGAAAGAAAGTTCTGTATTTTGAACTTTTAGCGTTTTTATGTTGATTTGGTTTCAGCTAAATTCTGCTTGTTTATGAATTTGTTCGTTTTCTATGGCCTATGAGTTTCCCTGACGTAATATCTGCGATGATGAAAATAAAAAAAGATTTGGACTTTTAAAAAATTTTTTGTTTGCCGGTTGTTTTCAAGAATTCAAATGCAGTTTGTTTTTGACATTTTTGGTTTTCCACGGCTAATGATCATTTGTTCCTGAGAAAAGTTTTGAATTTTAAGATGTTTAATGCTTTGGTTTTAGTGAAATGTGGTTTGTTGTTCAATATTTTCTTCGTATTTATTTTATTTACAGCAGTTCTTGAGATGACAATGAAAATTTTTAGAGTTATATGTTAGTGAGATGTGGATTATTTATTTGTTATCTTTCTATATTCAGCTGTTGGAAATGTGTTGTTTCAAGAGTTTAACTATGTCGCTTGTTTGTTCTGCAGATGTTGAAGAGTTCTACCAGCAGTGTGATCCTGGTAAGGGCTTACGCTTCTCTTCTTCTCTGTCTAATTTTTTTTTTTTTTTTTGCGTGTATGAGTAAATGCCTTATATGTTTGTTTAACTCTGTATTGTTTCTCTGTACAACATAAAGT
The DNA here is from genome assembly GCA_030449835.1 of Clausena lansium. Lineage (NCBI taxonomy): Eukaryota > Viridiplantae > Streptophyta > Magnoliopsida > Sapindales > Rutaceae > Clausena > Clausena lansium. Next base: position 6,957,711 of record JASUUF010000369.1, read on the forward strand.
GGGCTTCATTGTTGCGTCAAGTTGGCTACATCATTTCTATTGTTGTAGTTCTAGGTTTGTCTGCATCATGATTGTCAAATGCTTACACTGTCTCTCAAGTATCTTTGTGAGATGTGTGATTTGTGGCATGATATACACTTACTCTTTTTATAAGTAAGTTTTTGTTGGTAAGAAATTGGTTGTGCCTTACTATTTTCGAATAATTCTTATTAATTTCTTTATCGGGTTTTTTTCATCCAATCCAGTTTGAAGTCCTATTAAATAGCATTACATGATTGCTGAATGATTTGGAACGCTTGAATTGGTTGATTGCTCTGTTTAGTGAGTGCATTCTGTTTAACTATATCTGTATTTGTTGTTATTGTAATAAAGGCAAGATTCTTGTCTCGTAACTTTTGTCGTTTGTTGTCTATTTGTATACTTGATAAGTTAAGTTTTTCCTTTAGAGGGAAAGACTATTATTATTGTCCTTTTTTTTTACATCTGTAGACCAATTTTACTAGTTGACAAGGGTTAATGTTGACCTTTCTTAGCTGCTCATATATAACCGTCCACTTTTTTAGTTTCCAGTTATCCTTCCATTTTTCTTTTTTTTTTGTTGTGAAAATTTTGTCGAAACTGATGTTGATAAGCCTTTTCTTTGTCTGTTTGTTTTCCGGAGGCTGAAACTTTTAAATGCATCAGTCTTTATCCGAAATCTAGGAGACTGTTCTTTTGTTAAATGAAATATGTGTACAATTTAGGAATCACAGAGGGGCCATTGTGTTGGATTATAAGTGCACAGATTCAATTTGAAAGCTACCATTTCATGAAATTGTTGGAAGGTAGGACAGTATCCGAAACATCTCTCCTAGGGCCTTGCGTTGGCAGGATGGGCATTTAGTATTGTCTGTTTTATGCAGCAATCACAGAATATACAGACAATGCTCTGAGGCAAGTTGAGTACACTGGAGGTAGCCTTTAGCGTATTCATTTTAATGGTATTCAACTTAGTTGTGTCATCAAGACATGCTTTCTCTTTGTGTGCAGATTCACATGAAGTTATGCCACGGTAGTTGGTGATTTCTATTTATGTTATTCATAAGCATGTATTTAATGTAACATAATCATGTTGAAGTTAATTGTTTTGCATGGTTAATAGTTACAGTGATGTTTGGTTTATTGTTCATTTTTATGAGCTGTGTCCGACTTTTGCACAGTCGGTTCTTTGCACTTAATTCTGAGTGGTGGTGTTTGTGAGGATCATTCCAGTAATTTCAGTTGCTTCTTGTCACACACCGTGGTTATATTGCGACAAATAGGTTTCTGGAGATGAGTATATTGAGTACAGGACATAAATCTTGTATTGTACAGGATATATTTGCTGAAGTAGCTCATCAAAATGTTAGATTAGACTTGATACAATTTCTAATTGGTTGCTTTTGGTAGGAAATTGCTCTCTTGGACATTATGGTGAATTCCTGGATTAGAAATCCAATTTTCTTTTGTATCTTGTATACCTTTATGAATTAGTGCATATTTCCTCTTATGGTGCTTTTTTGTTTTTATCTCTTAATGATCGTTGACTGCTATCTTTATTCTTAAGTCATTTAGTATCCATAATTTTACATTGCGATTATATACTATTCATGGTTATCTTCTGGGGTAACTTTCAACTCATGTTAATGATATTTACATTCTTCTTACAGAGAAGGAGAATCTTTGCTTGTATGGCTTTCCTAGTGAGCAATGGGAAGTCAATTTACCAGCTGAAGAAGTGCCTCCAGAGCTTCCAGAGCCTGCATTGGGTATCAACTTTGCAAGAGATGGTATGCAAGATAAGGATTGGTTGTCTTTAGTTGCTGTCCATAGTGATGCATGGCTGCTGGCTGTTGCATTTTATTTTGGTGCCAGGTTCGGATTCGATAAAGCTGACAGGTATATCAACTCATTGGAAATTTTATTTTCTTCTTGAATGTTTCTTTTAATCTGGGACAATGAAGTTTAGGTGGATTTTGCCAAGTCTTTCTTTAGAGTTCATTAATTTTTGGCTGATGCGGTGAAATTTATATGTTGCATATGAATAATTTTATCATGTTACTGTCAAAATATGTTCATAGATCTTTGTTCATTTCTTCAAATAAATATTGTTGATGAACAGCTTTATGTTATGTTGCTGACTTTTAATGTGTTGCTGTTTTTTGTTATATCTGTGATGCAGAAAACGGCTTTTTAACATGATAAATGAACTTCCATCGTTATTTGAAGTTGTAACTGGTGCGGCTAAGAAACAAGTTAAGGAGAAGTCATCAGTCTCAAATCATAGTAGCAACAAATCCAAGTCAAACTCCAAAGTGGTAAAGGAAAATTTAAAAGCCCCCTGTACAATATCTTTACCTTGTCCAGTGATTGACATATATGTAGATGTAGATGCATGTAATGTTGATGTGATTTAGTTTGGAAAATGTGTATACTGCTGAGAATACAGTGATTATATATGTAGATCTGCTTTTGAGAACTATTTATGTGAAAGCAAAACTTTAAGATTGAGATGTCAGGGAAAATGAAATTTCTGACTAATCAGTATCTTAGTCCAGTAAATTAGATCTGAATATTTTATGCAAGCATGATTGCTTTTATTCTTGGTGGTTTTCATAAGTTAGGCTGCCAAGGCAAGTTTGATCTTATCTCTTGGAAGTTAAGTTAGGTTAAGATTTCAGCTTTTTTTGCTCTGCACTGTTAGTAATTGGTATATTTTTGTCCTGTTGTGGGGTGACAATAGCAGCGAGGATCTGAATCTCATACAAAGTATTCTAAGCCAATGCAACCAAAGGATGAAGATGAGGGCATGGACGAGGAAGACGAAGATGAGCATGGTGATACTTTATGTGGGGCTTGTGGTGAGAACTATGCTTCGGATGAATTCTGGATTTGTTGTGACATCTGCGAGAAGTGGTTCCATGGGAAGTGTGTGAAGATCACCCCAGCCAGGGCTGAACATATCAAGCAATACAAGTGTCCTTCTTGCAGCGGCAACAAGAGAGCCCGCCCTTAGTCTGATCCTGCAACTGCCTGCCCCGTTGATCAAGTTTCTTTTCCCAGTTGTGACTGTAGTTATGCTTGTGAATGGTTAATTCGGTTTAGGAAAGATCTCATATTCTAGTATAGTACTGTTTATTTGTAGTTTAATGAATTTTTCCTGTGAAAAAATAATTACTGTTAACTGTTAGAGAACTTGCATTGGTCCATCTTAGGGACTGTAAGTCTTTATCTTGGGCTGAAAGTTTGGGACCTAATCGTTAGTTTCTACTCCGCGGTCCTCGCAAAATCCTTATGCAATAGTCGGGAAGAGATATTAACAGCACTAGTTACATGTGCAGGTTTGCTGCATTAAGTTTTGTGAATGAATGAAAACCCTTTAAGATCGAAAATAGCTGTTTATGAAAGTAGGTATTATGATCACTATAAAGACTTTTTAAGATCAAACAATTCCATCGAATTGAGTATGATTTTATGCGTGATAGCATCTACTATGCTAGAAATATAAATCAAATCAATAAAGTAATAATAATTATTTTTATTCTTAATTCAGTGTTTCTATTTCACTGGTTCTTATCTCTTTTAAAATGGATTAATAAAAAAATTAAAGTATTGAAAAAAACTTAAATAAAATTCGCTTTTGGTATTCATAGTTATTTTGAATCTTTTCCAACAACTTTAAAAAAATAGAAAAGTCAAAAGCAATCAAATGTTCTAACTAGTAACTAGTCAAAAATAAATAATTACTAAGCTACTAATAAAAAATAAATAATTATTTTATACTTTATATTACGTAAGATTTTTAGTAAGATAAGAGCAAATTAAAACTTCACTTATTATTCCCTAATTACACTAATTTATGTCCATAGATCAAGACGAAATAATTATACAAAATTAAGTTTGATATAAATCATAGGCTGACCCTATCGTTCTCCAATAAAATACGAATTAATTTATTTATTCTTTGTTTATTCACAACCATTAACTAGTTCATCTTGATACATGTTTTTTTTTTCTACTATTTTCTTTCCAATGCCTCGACAAAAGGTAAAAAAGTATGGTCGGGAAGGTTAGAGTAGCAAAAACCATTGGAATTTTTATTTTATAAATTGGAAGAGTCCGTTTTGTTATTAATAGACTAGGAAAGGGGAAAAGAATAACTGAAAGAAAGGAAATCAATTAGTTATTTATCAAAGTTTCATTTATTCAATGACCAGAATTAGACGAGGATATATAGCTCGGAGACGTAGAACAAAAATGCCAAAATGGATTTCCCTTGATATATAACTTAATACATGAAAGGATCCTTGAAAAACCATAGGATGTCCTGAAAATCTTTAGCAAAGACTTATGTTCGACTTTTCCATAAAAATACATTCACTCAACAAGGATTCGAAAGGATGTTGATTGTAAATGAGACAATTGGTTACAGAGAAAAAAGAGGATGGATTCATATTCATATACATGAGAATTATATAGGAACAATAATAATCTTGGATTACTTTTTAAAAAAAAAAAGAAATAGAGTTCTTTGGAGTAATAAGACTGTTCGAATTAAAATACTCGTAGAGGAAGAACCGTAATAAATATAAAGAAGAGGCATCCATTACCCAGTCACAAAGGGTTTGAACCAAGATTTCAGGACAAATGGGGTGGGGTATTCGTGCATCTAACACATAATTTTAATGGGACAATTTATCCTCGAAAAAAGGAAATATTGAATGAATTGATTGAAAGCTACCAACCATAGGAAAAATAGAATTTCCACCACGGCAGCAAATATCTCTAATATAATTTGTGATTACAACTTATTGTTGTGCCCAAAAATTGGATTTTGATTCGAATCATTATTAGCAATACTCAAATTAATCCGTTGATACATTTGTTTAGAAATTGTAACCGAGCATATCCATAACAATTAACTCAAGTATTTGAAATTGCAACCAAGCAATACTCAAATTATTGCTGCATAGCTTAAGGACGCACGATGGTGGACAAATATTTTCAAATACTTGAGTTAATTGTTAAGGACCACTGCTAATTAAAGATACTTTCAAATAGACTGATTTATCCTACCGAAGAAAAAACAAAAAAATAGAAAGTGCTCTTTAGTCCCTATAACAAAAGGAAAATGACAATAATTTGCCGAAGAAGACTAAAATAAGGGCTTGTAATAAAAAATAACCCATCAAAACAGATCATGCTTGATTGCTTTGCAGTTTGCTATATCAGACTTCAATAATGAATCCTGAGGATCCATTTTTAATTAATGGAATCTCAAACGCTCAACTGCTGGTAGATGGATGCTGATAAAGATGATCCCTACTGATTTTGCTCTCAAACTTGATATATTAAGAAAGAGTAGGAGTTCTGGACACAATTTTAAGAAATAATAAAAGGAAACAAATATTGTGGAAGAAGAGGAAAAGATTTACATTTACATGGAAATAATAAAAGGAGTTCTGGACACAATTTTAAGAAATAATAAAAGGAAACAAATATTGTGGAAGAAGAGGAAAAGATTTACATTTACATTTACATGGAAAAACACCTGCCATCATTCACCTTGATTATAACTAATAGGCAGGCTATGAAAGAAAGAGTAGGAGGCTAAAGAATAGACAAGACGAGAGAAGATTTCACAGGATTGATAAAAGATTAGAGCCCTTTCAGAAATTCACAGGCTCTGATCATTGTCATTGCAGGCCTTTGATCTGCAAACAAGTAGTTATGCCACCATATCAGCAACCTTCTATTCTTCTTCATTCATGTCAAAACCTCTGGATTCTTGGTGGAGGTTCGTTTCAGAAACTCATAAGTAGTAATCATAGTTGTCGCAGATATAGACATGGATGCCCACCTTGGACCTAACCCTCTGTAACAAGCCATCCAACCACCTTCCTTAACCAAACTCCTCACTGTCTGCCCAACAGTCGGTCCCCGCTTTCCATTCTCATCCCCATCCAAAACCTGCAACCTAGTTTTAATCGTATCAAGTGGCATCGTAATCAAAGCCGATACACCACCAGCCATAGCTGCACTCACTCCCTGAAAAGCCATCACAGTTTTTGAATCCGGCCTAATCATCATCGTATTACCCTCACTGTCACCATCTTTTCTGCGCAAGAAACACCCAACTCCACCCCAAACAAGCCTTTGAGCAATAGAATAAGATGCCCACCAAACCGCATTTGATGGTGCATGTGTCAATATTGAAATCCCAAAACCCCTATACAATCCTCTAACCCCATCATTTATAACAATCCTCCTAAACATATCAACCCCATTTACATATCTAGCATCGGCCCCATTAGCCACCATAAGCCTCTGACTCACAACATCGACTGGGGTCCAGACAAGCTGAGCAGCCATGGCAGCACTCAATCCACCAACAGCACCAGCGACCGCCGCCGCCGTCCCCGCAGTAAACCCTAACTCACTGACAGCAAAGCCCCCAACTTTACTCTTTGTCACCTCAAGCGCCGCCATGTAAAGCGCCCTAGCAGGGATTGTGCCCATCAGTGAAGTCCCAAATCCCCTGTACAAAGCCCTGAAACCCTCGTGTCTCGCCACTGAAACAGCTGTTTTCACACATGAAATCTTGCAGTGACCCACTTGCAGTCTTGTCTTTATCACGACCACTGGATATAGCATTGCTGACACGCCTGAAAATAGAGCTGCCCCATGCAAGAAAAACTTCCACTTGTCCAACATTTGCCACTCTATATCGGCCGGTATATCGAGTTCCTGACCCGATACCGAAACCGCTTCTTCCTCTTCCACCGCTCCCATACTCATCTTTCAAGATCAAAACTTTTCAAAAGCTTTTCAAATCACCCACTTCAAAGAGAAAAGGGTAACAATATTTACAGCAATCAGTATTTATAGTACATGATTCATCTATTTTCTCCTTTTGGGATGAAGAAACCCAGATCAAATATGGGACCTTAGCACTTCATAATCTCCTCCGGCAATCGGAAAACTCGCCGGGAACCTGGGATCTCACCGGAGAAAAAAGGCATTAGTTTACGATATGAGAGAGATATAGGGAGAATAATAGGTGGAGTTTTAGGTTCAGTTGGCTCTGTGAGGAGTGTACAAATGTTGGCCGTTGATTCGCGGGAACGGGTAGGATGTGGTTTAGTTGGTGGGGTGAATGTAGGATGACGTGTAAACCCTATCCATGAATATGATTCATGCAGGAGCAGAGCTCGGTGCTACACTTGGAAAAATAATTAAATTTACCACTTTTACATTGATAATAAAACTCTTAACAACAAGGCAAAAATTACCGTTTTTGCATCGGCTTCACAAGGCTCCATCAAAATACAGCACATGTTAAGTCTTTTTTTGGTGGTATCTTCGAAACTTTTTGTTGCACACACTTCTCAAATTTTTGGATTTACATACTGAGATGTGTGACTGAAAATATGGGAAGATCATAGTCTGATTCATAATTTATATCATTTAACCAGCAAATTGGGAAAAAAAAAAAATTGGCAGACTAATCTATTAACAAAAATGTGAATCTCTCTCAAAAAACACGTAGCTCTTGAACACATGCTTTATTGGTCCAACGAATTGAGTGAAACTTTATGAAGAATGAATGGGATCATCAACGTTTCCTTCATGCTTGCTTCATAGACTCAGTTCATGTTATTTCTCTTATTCATTAGTTATTTCCTGCAACTTCACAGCAAATTCAGACGGTTTATCAACCACGAAAATGTTCAATAATTTTTCGGAAATTAGTAAAAAAGATAGGAAAGACCAAAGATACCCACTACTTCAGGGCTATCAACACATTACACCCAAGGTGAACTCAGAGGTGAGCAGCTGTGCTTAGTAAGCACAGTAGCCTAAAATACACTATATTTTTACGGTTTGTAAAAATATATATAAATTTATTTTGTATCATAACAATTACAAAGTAACAATTTATGACACGATTATTAAATAAGTAAAATATGTATCAACCATTTACCAATTAGCCGGCTGCCAATCTTCAATGATGAAAATTCTAATCACAACATCGCACAACATTCTTTCCCGTAATGAACAGTAAATCTGTATCTATATTTTTCATGCCATGCCTAACTATATCTGTACAAAAATGTATTGCACTTCCAGCTTTTAAACCTGATGCTACATTACAATCTCTCCCTCCCCACATCCTCTATCAAAACTGTGGAGGAGAATCAAATTATATACCTCCCGTAAACCAAAAAAGGGCAAAAAAAAAACTTTTATTCCCTGGAGTACTGCATAAGCTCGAACCACTGCAAATACAATTTGATGGACAATTTTTAGTATGTGATGACAACAGCCAGCAGGATCTAAAGGTTTACTTGAGAATAGAGTTACCTGTCTCAACAAATCAGCGAGCGTCCTAGGAAGTGCTTCAATGTTCCTCAATACAATGTAATATGGGAAAGGGAAAGAATCTAGATATTTTGAGACCTTGATCTCTTTACCCTGAAATGATAATTCCTGGAGGCCAGACAGATGTTACAAAAAAAGTGAGAATTATGATATTTTTAGTTACTAGTAAACTTTCTTTAGCATTAACTATATTATAAATAAGTACCTTGAGGTCAACAATTGATTCTTCTGGGCTATCCACGAGCAAAAATGCCACCATTCGCTTCTTACTTGAGAGATCCCTAACCCAGCGCTTCAAGTTCTCCTGCATAGGTTTAATCAAATATGTGAACAAACAGTATTATTTATGCAGGATACTGAAAAGATACTTCATGTCTCAGGAATGAAAAAGACCTTCTCATGGAATCGACCATCGCCGATTATTAAAACAAGCTGCTGCAGCGGGTTTTGTCCTGAAGGCAACCGTGCTTTTGCAACTGCAGTATCCAGCATGTTGTTCAAGAACATCAAGAGATCAACAACTGGTTCGTCGGCAATGGTATTCTCTTGCTTGAATGTCAAACCAGACATCATCTGCGCCAAAACAATTTTGAAGAAATCAGCAAGAAATTTTAACTACTATAACTAGTTAAATAGAAGAAGGAAAAGTAAAATAAAAGAACACAAGGGCAAATAAGGGGGGGAAAGGATTGAAAAAATGATTCTATAATCCATAAGACCCTTGATTGCAAAGCATACTGTGTCGATAATTTGAGATGACAAAGACATCATCACTTTTGTGTATTCCAAACCAATAAAACACGTAATATCAGAAGACTAACCTTGATGCCAGCTACTCCAGTGAAAGGCTCATCAAAATCATGCAGTGACCTGATGTTGCCTTTCTTTCCGAAGCTCACAACAGACAAGTTTCCCATTTCCAGTTGAGACATGGCTCGGCACACCGTCACCAAAGCTTCGATTGCAACGTCCCCACAACCACTCTCAGACATACTACGGGAATCATCCACAGCAATAACAACTTGGTAATCACGTTTGTTAGGCCTGGTTCGCCTTAGCCATATTTTATCCTTCCGGTAATGACTCGCTATGTAGGGAATTACCTGATAATTTACAAGCATATGACAGAATCAATAAACAAAACGTCCAACACATTGAACTACACCCTATTACCTAGTACATGAAACATATCATATTTTACCTTTTTCATGTTAATCCTTTTCCCAGTCTTATAGTCCCCTTGGAGCTTGCTAGCTAGGGTGGGTTCCATAACAAGACGCAACTGTTCAGCCAACTCCTGAGACAATCTTGTTGTCTGCATTTCATATCTTCTCCAAAGAGCATTAGCATTATTTTTCAGATCATCAGAAACCTCACCAAGTTCTAGGGCCTTCCCTGATTCATTATCACTCACAGAAAGTTTGCTGAGCTGATTTAACTCTTCACTCAGGTAAGACTTCTTGATGGAGACAAGACTCTCAGACAGACTTCCTGGCTCACCACCATTGTCTCTATGAGTTTCAGGGGATCCCTGCACAGCTGACTCCTCTAAATCTGATATTTGCGTCTGCTCCATCTTATTTTTGATGACTGAACCACGATGCACAATAGGCTGAGCTTCTGAATTTTGCTTCTCAATCTCCATCCCAGTGATATCATTTTTATGTTCTGCAAGATTATCTGAATCGGGTTTGCTGGTGTCTCCACCCTTGTCAATCTGCTCAGACGTAGCAGGACCTAGTGCCTGAGCTGTTCCCTTATCAAATTCAGAAACATACCCATACTCATCTGCATTCTCATCCTCAACCTCTCCTTGCATCTCTGTGTTGTCTGCCTGAAGATCAACAGACACATTGACTCTTTCTTTCCACTCTTCAAGCGCATCCCCAATATTCCTGTAAGGATTTGCATTAGTTTTCTGAACAGGAGAAGCTTTCCGATGAGGCACTTGAGATTTGGGTATATCATCAGTGGGTTTCCCACTAGCTGATGGGCCAGAAACCATGATATCCATCTGCGATGAATTGTTGGAAGGTAAGCTCATCAGAGGAGTAATTTCGTTATGAATGTCATTGCCATTAGACCAGTTGGCTTCTGGTGCTACATTTTTAGAAGCCTCACAACCTACATTAGGTTGTGTTGCAGATTCAGCATTAGGCACATGACCATCTATGGATTCAGACATTCCTGCTTCAAATACATCTTTCCTTGGAGCCGTCAAATTCATTTCTGTGTTCTCTTCTGCATCCCCATTTATGTCATCCTTTTCAGAAGTCCCACCTGCTTGGTCACTGTCCGCTTCTTCCATAATTTCATCAACAGAATTTTTATTCATTTCTTCATGGTTTCCATTTCCAGCAGATTCATCAGGCTCTCCTGGACCCACTTCTTCCTTGGTATCTGTGCCATCTACTTCATCCATGTTGGTATCTTCTTCCAAATTCTGATTTGATTCATCAAGTTTCAGTCCAGTTGGATCCGCAAATGCTTCTTCCTTGTCCATGCTCAAACCTTCCATATTTTCTGCATCACCAAGATCTTCCTGGTCCCCCGTCTCATCTTTCTGTCCATCAGTTACATCAGAATCAAGCTCTCCCTGTTCATCAGCCATTGAGCCAAAATCTTCCTTGGCTCTAAGCTCCCTAGAACTCTCATCTCTATCTCTGACAGAAGGCCCAGATTCATATTTCTCCTTTGCTGAGCTAGGATTTTCTTCTTCTTCCTTATCCCAAAGCTTTTCATTAACGACTTCACTATTAGCTCCAGTTTCACCCATAGCAGACTCCAGTTGCTCATCCTCACCATTTTCATCATTATCCTCACCATAAGAGTCTTCGCTAACACTATATGTATCAGCTGCAAAATCCTGCTCCATCTCAATCCCTTTATCATCTTTACTTGGCACTTTGTCTGAAGCATCTTGTTCTTCACCTGCCTGCTGTTGCATTCAGAAAAGAAGTTTATAACCCATCCTTTTAAGTATCAAAATAGAGTGCAAATGTTGTAATAAAATTCAGGTTCACAATTTATTCAACATAATTACAAAATGATGTAGAATATTTTTAGAAATTATTTAAATTTATATAAAAACTAAAGAATCTACATGTTTGAGGAATGAAATGCCACTCAGAATCAGAATCTCAAGAATTTCACAAAATAAATAGAAGACTATAAAATTTAAATGCAATAGAAGCAAACCTTTTCAGAAGTCCCTAGCAGTTGATCTTCATCATCTATTTGATCACTAACATCTTTCACTCCTGCACCCTCTCCCATACCGGTTCCACTCCCATCTTGAAATAAATCATGACTAGTGTCATCTTCTTGATCTTTAGCAGAAATACCAAATCCTTTTGAAAATAATGAAGCTAAAATATTTGCAAGAGCATGAGTCATCACAGAAGTCTGCAGGCAAATGTAAAAAAAGTTCAAAATAGAAAGTCAATTCATGAATTTGAACAAAGGGAAGAATACAGTATGTGCAAAACTTATGATGAACAATGTTGAAGAAACAAGAGGTCTAGAGATCGAGTCCCCCTTACAACAATCTAGAAGGGAACAATTAAATTTTTGTTTGTGTGTGGGGTGGTTTGTGCAGAAACCTTTGGGGGAAAAAAAAAGAGAGAATAGAGAATATTATGGTTTCAAAAGTGTCCACAACAAGCAATCATTTAATTATGAGCTCAAAATTATTTGTAACTTGTGCTCTTCCTGAAAGTTGTCAACTCTTTTAAGATCCCAGCTGGTAATAAGTGCTCAGTGACCTCTGCTTCCATCGCAGTAAAGGGATAAAAAGAAAAAAGCAAAAGGAAGAATTCAGATGGAACTATCTTACAGTTTTGTGCATGGCTAGGAAATCCTGCAAGAAGCCATCACTGAAGTTCAATACTAGGTCCAATAGCTTACGAAGATGCTTAAAATGCGCTCCAATATTGGAAGAGAGACTGGGAGTTCCTTGGCCATGATGGTTCACCAATTTCTCCTGTGGAAACACACGACGTCAACAAGAAAATCACGAATTATGTTTCACGAGAAACTCTGGATGAAGGAGAAATATGGTAGTGCCATATCATACCGCAAAAGAAATTGTTTCCAAAATTTGATTGTTTAGACAGTCCAAATTCAAAATTGATACGGATGATTTATAAATGTACTCCCATGAGGTGACCCTCCTCAATGACTCTTCAGAAAGCGCATGATCATTGCTTAATGACCCTAGCTTTTGCAACATGTCCATAATATTTTCATATATCCTTGTTATAGCTCCACCAAACTGTGCTTCAACATCAGAAGAATTCCCATTGCAATATTTGGCCTCTTCACATGAATATGTTGAGTGGCTTTTGGCTTCTAGTGCAGCATTGAACTGTTCAGCCATCTGTTTACCCTGCAAATATTTAGGAAGTTAACTTCAGAAATATGCTGCTAGAGCTAGCTTGAATGGGCAACTAAGTTGACTCAAGTCCTATTGACTTATGCATTTGGCAGACATGTAAAAAATTAGTACCACAAACTTTATTCAGCATGCTTAAACTATTATGGTGAATTTACTAAAAGTAAAATCAAATGACTATTAAATTGGCATGAATTCATCTAGAATCAAAGGCACCTTCTTTAATAAATCATCAAAGCGACTCAGAAGAGTCTCTATGACTGAGCTTCTACCAAAATCTTCTTTACGGAAAGCAGAGAGATGCTCCCCAAACTCATTAATAACCTGAAAGTTCTGAAATACCAATGATTCCATTTGTTCTGAAATAACATGATGGAAGGAACCCATCATAACAGTTATAGCTCCTCCAGGACCAAGAAGATAGTTATCCAACGATTCCTGTAACAGAGTTTACATCAAAATTAGCACGAGCTAGCATGATATTTTAAGGAAAATAGAATTAAGAATGCACATATGCACCTTAGATTTCTGGATAACTGGAATAAACTTCTCGCTGAAACAAAGAACCCTTTGTGCCGCAACTCTGACACTTTGACAGTCACTTAAATGAGTACTTTCAACAGTTCTCATCAATAGTGATTCCTCAACCAACATGGTATACAAACTATCAAATAGTTCCTGCAAAAATTTATAAAACAATGGACATTGTTAAGTCTCATTCTCTCAAAAGTAAACTAGGCACCACAAAATAATAAGTACAGCAAGAGCTAACCTTCTGTTGCCAAATGCACTTAATGGTTTCATATTGACTATGAGCAAAAGAACACTCATTATCAGTTTTCTTTTCAAAATTGGTGGAATTTGGATACAAACTTCCAAAAGTGGATACACATTTATGTAGCTGCTTTAAATGCTTAGCAAAATCGTAGGCAGCATCCCGTTGCATCTGTTGTATGACTAGGAGATGGTTGAGAAAAGAGACTGACCTACTAGTCTGCATGAAACAAAAATTATGAAGTTAACTCGGCAAAGAGATCCAACAAGTTGGTGATTCAAAATGATGGGCTATGAACTCAAGGGAGAGAGAGTTGGTTGCTTGTGAATAATCAGACCAATAGATACTGAATTGCAGAGATCATAAAAGAAGATAAATAGATATGTTCATATTTCAATCATCCAAAGTGAAACTGCTGTATCCAAGGTGATCTACCTGTTCGGATGTAAAATCATGATGGTGTTTCAGGCAAATTTGTTGGAGTAATTGCACTGATGCCAAGCTCTTGAAGTAGAATTCATTTACTGCTTTCCACTCAGTATCTAATGTTCCATCAGGCAAACATTGAATTTCACTAACAGCAGAAACATTAGCAGCTGCATGAGACAGTCTATTAGGTGCTAGAAGCAAATGCTGAGCATCATAAGATGGCTGAAGGAACAACCAATTGGAGTCACCCGATATCTATCAGGAAAACAAAAATGGTATGTCAAAATGATTATAATTACAGAGCTAAGCAACTTTAAGGAAGAAGCCAAGGAATTTCTATTACCTTCATAATTTCATACTTGTGCTTATGCAACCCACTGCTTTCTAACAGCTTTAGAAGTTCAGAAAATGCCCTCTTCTTCCCTACACTTTTGTTTAGATCCTTCCAGAGATAACTAGAATCCATTGCAGATCTACAGATATTTTCAAGTGTTTTCCATAACCCCTTCCACTCTTCAGCATATAATTGGTTCTCAAACTGAGATGCCAGCCATTGCACAGCATTATCTGCAATGCCTATAAAATTTGCAAGTACTTAAAATTTTGAATCAGAGGAAATAGGAAACAGACTAAATAAAAAGAATAAGGTGCACTTTATAGAAAATGAACAAAATAACGAAGCAAAAAAACCTTTACCATCAAGAAAGCATAACTCAGGTTCAATTTGAAGTTGCAATTTTCGTAGAGTATCGCTAATTTTTATTCTCCACTTGCCATACCATGTACACCTATACCATAAATTTCAACATAAGTTCAGAAAACAGGTCACATGGGATTCTTAGATGGAGAAAAAATGTGTAATGAGAAGTTATTTGACCTTTCTTCATCATTAAACTGAGGTAGATCTAAGACAGCACTCAACAAACCCCCACTCATGTCCGAGATTTCAGTGGGGGCCTTTTGACCTTGTATTGAGAGAACATTCAATCCTTTTTGTGCTGTTTCTTGGTTAAGGATAAGCACTGCAGGTTGTCGCAGCAGTTCCTGTTCAAAAAATAAATAATTTAGACCCATACTAGTACCATCTCCCAACTCTGCAGTAGGAAAACGAAACAAAACAAAAACAAAAAGGCAATAGCAAAATTCCACTTACTGTGTATTTCTGCACCAACTTCCTGAGTTTCTGCCGGATCCTTCTCAAATTTTCAATGGGCATACAATGCTCCCACCGACATAGCTTCAATAGCTCTTTCACTTCTTTCTCAATATTCCTCCTACTGTTTCCGATATGATCCAGTATTCTGAATATATAAAATAGTAAGTAACTTCCCCACAAAGATAAAGATACATGAAGATTAACATAAAATGTTCTCAGTAGACTCACACTGGCAAGAATTGCACGTAGAATCCAAAAATGTTGTATAACATCTTCAGATTTTCCTCCTGCCAGAGACTGAATGATTCATAATGAATTAGAACATTTCAAAATATAAAATGTTAAATCAAATATAATTCAAATAAAAATCTAACAATTGCAGCTCTCATGTTAACGCAAATACTATATGAAGGGTAACAGAACTTCCAATAGAAGAAGAAGAAGAATAAGAAAGCTGAGTCAAGCAGCTAAAATATCTTACCTTGAATAAGCTCTTAGGGATCTGCCGATCACAAATTGACCAAGAAAAGCAAAAATAAGTAGGAGACGCTTTCTAAATTCACCAATGCTGGATGTTTGAATGAACTCCTCCAAACTGCAAAATCCATACCGTTTGTATTAGAAAGAATGATACCAAACTTGATAGGTTCACAGCACTCTCTATTAATCACTTCAAACTTAAATTCAGCCACAAGGTAGTTTTTTATCACTTACCTATGGATGATAGACTGATCATATTCAGCAACCTCGTCAGAATGCGTATGTCGAAGAACTGAAAATAGTGGAAACCAGAGCTGCAAAGAAATAATATGAATTGAAAATCAAATTGCTACTAGATTGAAGAAGACAGATAGATAATTGAACATAAGTAAAGGCACCACCATAAGAGAAGCCACTCTCTTCCTGTGAAATGTCTTGTTTTCAAGATCATTATCACATTGCACCAGTGGTACACCTTGATATGCCAAAAAGACAAGGCAGTGATCTTTGGAGTTTTGCTTCTTTTAGATTTTAAGCTTTGCTTATTTACAGAAAGAAAATCCAACTGAACAGGTATAGATTCCAGTTGCTGTCAGCATATATTAGTTTCCTTCAATTAAATAATCTTCAAAGTTACATCAACTTCCAATAATCTTTTTACTTTATAGATTGTCAACATTTTCTCCCAACCAGCATTATCTAGACAAGAATTATTCATAAAGCCAAGTTGCTATTACCTTTCCAGCATTTTTCTCATATTGGTCCTGCACCTCATCAAGCAATACAGGCCAAGATTCAAACTCCATCCTTTGCCATGAAGACACCAGGACAGTAATGGGTTCCAGAAGATCTAAAGCCAGAACAGAGTTAACAGATATGAAAATCAACAGCTAAACAAAATCAGATATCTTGTGGATGTTTACACACCAGAAAGAGGATATTTCATGCCATTTTCTTGTAACATTTGAATTTGGTGAAGTAGAATTTGCAACCCTGATAGCGGCTTCACAAAGGCAAGACAGAAAATTCAGCTTTCCCAAAAAAGTGATAATATACTTTTATAAATAGTGAAAGAATAGTCAGACACCATCTCTATCACATCATTTTTACATCAACATATGAACAAGTCAGACCATTTCACCATGATTGAACCCTTGTAGCCAAATTCTTTATGAAAACATTCTCTAAATAAAGTAACATGTCAACTGGAAGAATTAACTATATTCACTACCTTTGCAAGGGGAGTTGTTAGAGGAATAGCCAACAGCATTTCAATCATATTCAAGATCTTCTGCAGACCAGGGTGGTCTTCCCACTCACTTAAACACATAAGAACCCGCTGTTGAAGAGTTGTAAGTGACTTTACCATTTTCGCCATCACAGGAGCATTTGAATCCTAGAAAAAGAAGTTTTAAGCACATAAAGAAAATCAAAATACAAGGAAATGAACGCTTCAATGATGATATAAAAGCTATTGTTGAAACAGCAAGGTCATGAGCGTTGTGAAACCTTGTAAAAATTGTATTTGCGTGCTGAGTGATTAGATGAAACAATCTTCTCATGCTCCAAGCATATGCGTAGTAAATGCTCTGGTGCAAGTTTGGCATCCAAAGTGGAAGTAAATAGACCTTCCAAACCTGCAACATTTCTCCTCATTTAGCAATCCAGGAAATATTTAACCTTAAAAAAGAAAATTTGGCAATCACCTTTTATCATTTCTAGTCCCAATGTGTAAGAGTCAGAGAAGGAGTGCAACCGCTCTGCATCAGAGATTTTGAAAGTCCCAGACTGGAGAGAAGGAAAAAAAAAAAAATAGATGAACCATGCATACATATCTCCAAATTATATACGGTAAAGGTAGCGAGTAAACAGAATCCATCTCTGTGACCTTTTTTTTCATATTATTAGGCCTGATAAGTACTCTACAGCACAAATAATCGCAAAAAGCGAGTGTATTTATTTTAAATTTTACTTATAAATATGAATGGCAGCCTCTCCACAATCAATTCTATAGTTCCATCAAAATAACAGCATCTGAAACATGCAATTGAGGCATCTTCAAGGAAAGAAGGGATGCATGCAGCTATTGATCAAGAAAAAGGTAAAAAGCCAGGGTACTGAAGATGAAATCAACTTCTAATGATAACATAAAGATTGTCTTCCATAACTATAGAAGATTAACACAGGTCCAGGAAATTTTTAAAGATGACTTACACTCAAGATAAGATCTGTAGACCCAAATAATTGATTGTGTATGTAGACCATGTTATCCAGAATAGATTCCTGCATGATGTTCCATTCTTCCTCCAAACTTTCATGTTCATCACCAGCTTCCAACTGAATTTGTTAAGCATGTGTAAACAGGAAGCAGAATGAGATCAATATAAAGAAACACAAACAATCATAATCAGTTTGCATCTGGCACAGGAACATCACCTTTTCAGCAAATTCTTCTTCCAAAAGCAGCTCCTGCCACTCTGAGAAAGCATCATTAGCAAAGAACTTGCGTAGACTTGAATTCTCAGCTTCAAAAACTCTATCAACCTTAAATGCCCGAGGCCTGAACTTGTACTGTTGAGCATTGTGATTTTCCTTGGTCTTCATTTCATTTTTCATATTCATCCAAATGCTCGCAAACTCAGAGAATATTTTATCCAGTAACTGATGCAGAAAAGATGTTATCATATCAATAAACAATATTGTGTAATTAGATATAAAATTCAAGTTGACACAGGAAAGACACTAACCATGAAAGAGGCCTTATCCATCAGTCGTGAATTAGCTACAGAATGTGCAACACGAATAAGAGCATTTTGATAAACGGAAGCTCTAAGTTGCAAGACAGAGCCCTGCTACATTGCAGAAGCATTTAGGGGCAAAAATTAAGCTCCAGCAGTAATGTCATATGAACAAAAAATCAGCAGAAACAACAAGGTAAGCATTTTTTTTTCTTTTTGGTAACAAATTCAAAAGATGATAATTAATTTTTTTGCAAGGGGCTTGGTTAAGTAAATTACTTTTGCAGCATTGATGTCACTTTGAAAAGCAACCATCTTTTCCAAAAAACTTATATACATCTCCCAGAGGTTTGAAGAAAAATCTAAATCATGGGAATAGCACTCAGGCAGCCTGCTCTTGAAGTTAACTGAATCTGAACCAAACCCATAGGCTCTGGGGAATCTCATAAACGAATAGAGTGACTCCTGATAGACAACCAAACAGCCATTTAGATCAAATAAAAAAATGTAAAGTATAACAATTGATTTTTAAATGGAGAAACAAATTAAAATTGTTAGATGCAGAAATAATCTAGATTACCATGACTTGATCCATATCGTCATCAATTCTTTCCAGAAATACTTTTTGCAAGTTGCTTGACAACACTATGGATAAGCCCAATTTCATTTCGTATACGGCAACTTGAACTGGTTGTGCTAGATCAATAAACTCAGGGT
This sequence comes from Clausena lansium, assembly GCA_030449835.1. Classification (NCBI taxonomy): domain Eukaryota; kingdom Viridiplantae; phylum Streptophyta; class Magnoliopsida; order Sapindales; family Rutaceae; genus Clausena; species Clausena lansium. The sequence goes on from JASUUF010000369.1 coordinate 6,976,799, forward strand.
ATTCTTCTGACATTCGACAAATAAAACTGGATGCAGTTTCCTGAGAAATTTAGACAGCCAATGGTTGAAACGCACAAAATTCTAAACTCAAACATATTCCAGGAGACATTATATTTAATTATGAGGGCCCTAGGGCCCTGGCTGGGGTTTCCAAGAAGCTTTATTTGGCTAGCCACCCAAGTTCATATCTTGGGGGAGGTAGGAGGTTGAAAAATTGTTTGACTTCGGCCACCCCTCTTCCTTTTTTTTTAATATATATATATATATATATTAAATAATGAGTCACTAAGTATACCTGCCAGTTGCACACTTGCTGAATGGCATTTTGCAAATCCATGACTGCAATATTCTTCACCAAATTTGTTGAGAAATTAACAAGTTCAAGGAACTCATCACATTCTTTTTTTAGTGCCTTGAATTTCAGTGGATCAGGTCGGAATACAATCTGTGTGGAAAAGGAAAATCAGTTATTCATATGTTAGTCAACCAAAAGTATGGAAGCCAACAGTCTATAAGAAGACACAAAAAGATTAAAACCCAGCAATCAAATACATAAATAAAAAGTTGTTTAATAAATGAAGAATGGGAGATCTTCAGAAAAACTGACTGTAAGCACCATAAAGTCACATTAAAGAAAATTAACAACAATACCAGTCTGTTCAAAATCATTATCGAGAAGCATAATCAATACAAGAAATGACTAGCAACGGTTCCAGACCTTTCTCTGCAGTCTCTTTCGCTCAACTTCAAGCATTTGCAGTGCAGCTGCTCTTTTTTTATCAGCTTCTCTTGAAGGAGACCAACCAGACAAATAGTCGCATTCTTGTCGCACCTAAAAAAGGCAAACCAGTAGAAGTTGGACCGAAAATCTTATAAAACAGGAAGCTTATGGCGGCAGAAAAAGCATTCACGTTTCAACTAACTTCAATAGTACAAGCTACAATTATATGTATCCAAATCACATTGAAACTGATTTATATATAAGAAAATACAAAACCTCCAAAAGGGAGCCTCATCTAAAATCATCAATAACAGAAGATAAGTAGGCAAGAGTGCAGCACAATGAGATGAAGAAGAAAACCTTAATTTCAAGTTCAAGCAATGAAATCTTTTCTTCTAACTGTGAACACTTCCAAGAGTATTTCATAGCAGGATCCAAATCATCACAGCTGAGCAAGAGATGAAAACGTAAACCCCCAATCCATAACCATGCAAAACCAAGATTTGCGTGAAAACCTAAACACAAAAATAGAAAAAGATTACAGATTAGAGTCAAATATATTCCATTTTACTTTAGGAAAAAATAAAAGATACTATTATATTTAGATGAACTTGTGAGAACAAGAAAAGGAATAAACACATCACCAATGGGAGAGCAGTGAAGATAGAGTTCCCTAAGCAGTGGCTCAATAAACAAATGCACCAAAGACTTCAACCTCCGATGGCTTGAAGATGCAATGAGTGAGTTCAAATGACAAATGCTATCTTCCTGCCAAAGAGGAACACAAAATTAAAATGCTGAGCAGTGCCAATTATTAGACACTTAAGAGTGAAAAGGGAGCTCCCAAAAAAAAAAAAATGAAACATTTCATGTAACATATGAGACTCCAATTCTACAAATATATGATAATCAATATGGTTTCTACCGTATAATATTCAAACTGAAAGCATAAAAATAAATATAAGTAACAATGGCCAAGTCTCTGAACACAATAAAAGTTTATCTTTTTACCAAGATGCAGAAATGCAATATAAATCAAAGAGGGAACACATACCGTAACCACACTCTTCTCAAAAGCACAAAGAATGGACTTGATTTCAGCAAATTTTCCAGCATCAAATGATTTTTTGTGTGCATATATAATCTGGAATTATCCTAAAGTTAGAACTTCAATTACTGAGACAATAAATACTCCAGAATTCACAAGAAACAGATTACCTGATTGAAAAGGGAACGGGCCACAGATAAGAGAGAACTTGGAAAACTCTTTGGTGAAGGACTTTCCCAAAGTTTACGTGAAGCAACTTTAAGCTTCAGGCGGTACACAGAATAATCTTTGATTGCATCTATACTCTGTCTGAATTTGGGGGGAAAAAAAGAAGAAGAAGAAGAAGCAAGGCATTTAAACCTCATGAAAACAAAGCATCCCATCACAAAATTCAGCTTCAGTTTCTTAATAATTATTATTTTTTCATGAAGTCTGCAAATATAGAAGTGGATAAAACACCAAAGTTTTACTCAAGAGTTTTCTATAGTTTTTGGTGTTCTACACTGTAGTGAAGGTTTTAGTTTGTGGTCCTCTGGTTAAGTTTTGTAATCCAGTATAAAAGTTTCTCTGTTTCCTATCAAAAAATAAAACACCAACTCTTCATTTGAATATCATCTAAGAAAATACTATGCAGAAACAACTTCTCAAGAATACCAATAATTGTAACTTATCTCCTTTGCTTATTATACGCTACAACGTTTTATGAGTAATTTCTTACAGAATCTGGAAGACAACTGCTGTTTTCACAGGCTGAACGAGCAGCTGAGGAAGAGGAATGTCATGGTTGCCTTTACTTGAGAGTCTCTACATACCAAAAAGCAAATCATGAAACAAGAAAAATCCTAAATTTTAACCACCACATATCATGCAATAATGTAAATCCTAGTTCACTGTACATACCATCAATGAAGCAGGATGATAGCTCCACAAAAATGAATGCCACCAGAACCACATCTCAAGAACAAAACTGGCAACTTTCACATCCGCTGTTACTCAACAAATTACATATCATTAGCATATAAATAAAAATGAAGGAACAAATATTAATATTGAGTTATACTTACCTGCATCCACTGACGTCCAAGCATCTAGCATCCACAAGAGTTTCTGATGCGGTACAAAAGTTTGAGGTGGTCTCCTTGAGGCAGTCAATGAATATCTCAGCGCAGACTCCAGAAGGTGAGACACACTACCTAATGCCTGTTATTAAGATCAGCAGAGAAAGCATAATGAGTGAACTAAACCAGAATCTCAAACTTGTACCTTTTTCTTTTCAATAAGAATCTTATATCTTTTAAGCATACTGAAACCAACAGATCAAACTCTAAAATTAACTTCTAACAAGTACATGGAAACTTGATTATTGCCACCAAGACTGTTCAAATAACCACAGCACTAATAGACAATTATGATATAAGCTTTAAGTATCCATTCTAAACCAAACTGTTTGTTGGCTTTCTTCCTAAGCACTGACATCTTAAACAGGAAATAACAAGCACAGGTGTAGTACAGAATAAGAATGCCTAAAAAAGAAGGCAATTGATCTTACAAGCTGCACTTCTTTGTGATCAACCATAGAGATCGGTGAAAGCTCTTGAAGTAATTCCATATCCAGGAACCAACTTGCACTGTCATTTATAGGAAGTGTGTCCAACCAACTATCATATCCAGGCTTTTTACACAATACTTCTGAATGGAAAACACAACAAGAAGCTAAGTCTGAATCAAATAGCTGATCACGCTCCAAATTTGCTTCAAGTTTGCGTTTTTCATATTCAAACCTCCTCATAAACATCTGCGAAGAATCAAACTACTGCCTTGTGAGTACAAAATATCAGCTATGCAGATAATACCATAATTCAAAATCATCAAGGGAACTAACCAGATACACCTCCTCCAACTGTTGAGCAATGTGGAGATTATCTTCATTAGATTTGCATGCAATATGTGATGACATACAAAGCCCTAGAGGAATAAGCATAAATGGTTAGTTCAAAATCATCAATATGGAGATCATCTTCATTATATGTGATGACATTCAAAATAATCAATATGTGACGACATACAAAGCCATATAGAATAACAATCTAAAACGACTGCAACAATTCAAAATAGTGCACAAAACACAAAATAAACTCTCACCCAACATTATTACTTAATGTGACATAATCACAGTAATACAGTAGGCATAACAGAAACAATAAATTACAGTACTCCCCAACATTAGGGAATGACCACAAACCAACATAAAGTGATGTAAAGAAGATCCTACCTTGCAATGCCAGGTAGCGGAATTCAGGATCGGAAGATGCAACAACATCAACAAGTCGATCACTCACTGTTCCACAAAATATATCCAAAAAATTATTTATGCTACATGATTAAAAGAAAAATATGTTAACTTTTAAAGGCCAAGGTAATTTGAGAATTGAAATATCAAGACCATACCTTGCTTTTGCCAAAGAGATTCACATAACTTTAGAAGCTGATACTGTTGATGATATAATTTAGCAGATTGAGGCAAAAATGGATGACCACCATGAACCCATAGTAAAGACCTCTCTGAATGAAAGTGCCAAGAAGAAACTTTAGCCAGACTCTCGCCCTCCATCTAGACAATTAGCAAAGAAAAGTTCATTAATTCAAACAGGCAAAAATTTTAAAAAATCAATTCAAATACAAGTGAAAAAATTAAAAATAAGTTCAAAGTGCTCAATGTCATAAGAGATTACCAAGACATTCTGAACCTCTCTAGGACAAAAATCGTGCAACTTTCTAGCACCCTTTATCAAAGAACGCCAAGAAATCAGCAAGAAGTCAAACTTGGAAGAAGTAACACCATTCCAAAATAGTATGTGATCTTCAAGAAGAAGAGTGCACAACTGTAGCAACTTATCAAAGGAAGGAGACTTAACAAGCATCTTCAGGACCTGCTTCTCCAAATTTTTCACTGAATCCAAAAATGGTTGCAAATACTGAGATTCATCTGAGTAATCATGCTCATTTTCAGCATTCCACTGTTGATAACTAAGCCTCAGAAGGTCCACACAGTTAATAGCATTACAAAGCTGCACCTTTGACATATCATCTGATGCAGTCAAATCAACTAGCTCCATTGAAAGCACTGGAATGGGATGCAAGTCCAAATCGACTGGATAAAGAGATGTAAGCTTCCGGTGGAGGCCAAACAGATCTTTCCAAATTTGATCCTCCAACTCCTTTTTGAGTGAAGTCAGAAAAGAGTTGAAAAACTGATGGTAGGGCTGCAATTGAGAACTAAACCAGCTAAACCAGAGAAGATGCAACTGAAAATCACTTTCTGTTGCTTGTTCAATTGCCCAGTTGGCAGCAAACAACACCATTTTATTGGTCAAATTTGAGTTATATTCTCTCTTTCCACTAGAGCTTGAGATCACCCTGTTTGAAATCTTTGGAAACATAATGCTCTGTAGCATCTTCGCATTCATCAAGTACGTCATTGAACAATTACTGGCAGTCAAAGCATGATCCACAGGGCTACCATTCCAGCAATTTTGCAATTCAACTGAAGCAAACTGAGATCCCAGGAACTCTAGATACACACAATTCTGTCTGACAGATGTCTCTTTTGAATACCATATGAAATCCCTTAACTTCAAAGGCATTGGCCATCCTCCAGGCATGCACAAAGAACTACCAAACAATGAAGCAGACTCAGAAGATTCAATCATTGATAAATAAGTATTACTGGCTTTGTTAATTATATTTTCTCCTTCACCAACACCTAATGAAGAAAGATATGAATGCTCCCAACTTATTTGGAGGCTCCACTTAGGCTGATTGCCATTCATTAGAAGCCGCTGAAATAACTGAACCCAGCGAGAAAGCTCAAGATATGTAATAGATCTATTAAGACGCAAACCTTCAACCCTAGCATAAACATGTGCTTTAGACATCGATTCAACCAATTTGCCACCAGGAATACCAGATAGAACAAGAAACCTATTTGCATCTTTTAGTTCACTGTCCTCAAAGGTGAACCCACTCTCTTTATCAAATAACCAATATGGAGGCATCATGTATATTTCAACACCTCTATTTCGCATTGCCCGGGACACGTCACCATAGCTTGGATTAACTGTGAGGAACATTCGAAAATTAGGGTGTGGCTGGAGAACTACTGGTTTTCCATCCACAGTCCCACGTTCATTGATTGTAATTGTACCACTTGGTTCCACCAAAGAGTTGATTCTGTCAAGAACCTAACAACGCAAAATCATATTAATCAATGGCTCGGATAAGTTAGTAAAATTATTAGGACAGACGTTTAGAAGATAAAAAGCTAACTGTTTTAAGAATACTTCATATACCGTGGGATTGCAAAGATTTGCATTCTCTAGCACCATCCATTCTCCATTTTCTATGGCCTTTATCAGTGACCCAGTAACCCATTCAAACTTCGCTGATTGCAACAGCTTCAGGTTATCTTGCAACTTTAATATTGTCTTCTCCATTCTATCCAGTTCTTCACATCCATTACTCCCCAGATCCAGTCTGAGCTTTTCGATGATCTCAACCAATAAACAAAGAGAGTTGCTAATTCTCTTCCAATTTTCTGCGTATGCAGAACATGAACTTGACAAGAGAGTAAAATCCACACTAGATAAGAAAGAAAGCCACCTGGAAATCAATTCCTTTTTTCCAACAATAATTGCCTCCACTGATGGCTCCAATTGCAAACTGCAGTACTTGTTAACATAGCTCTCAAATTGAGCAACAACCATTCGAAAACTTCGGAAGGCGTTATACTGCTCAAAACATCCCAGTAACTCGGATATGTCAGTTGCAGATGAGAGGTTCAATTCATTCAATATGCTGCCAGTTAGCTGAGCTAGCAACCGTATCAATGAAGTTTTCCCGGATGATGCGGGACCCACCAGAATACATAACCATTGTTCCTTTACACAGTGTGCAGCAGCTTCCAAGCTGTGACGAATACCAGGAAGAATTTTCAGCTCACTACTGGAAACTTTAGAACATTGAGCATAATTCCTTTTGATAGCTGCGTTCCCCACTACTAAGTATTGAGGATTCAGCTGCACCCTTGGGTAAGGATTTATAAATGGTTTTGTCCCAAAAATCTCTTCATAGAGCCGTATAACTTCTCGGCGATCGTCAGCAGTACGCATTCTTTGAAGATAGAGGATATTGAGAAAGTAATCACATTTCAACTTTTCAGGTGCACCTGAGCTTAACATAACATTTAGGAGTTAAACCAGGATTATTTGCTGAGTAGTAAAATGAACAGGAATAGAAGATACTGTAGTGCAATCTAGGAAAATATATCAGACCTCTTAAAATCTGACATGACCTTGTGACATCACGTAGATTAAACTCCCAGGGAGAGCCATCCTGAGCAAACTTGCGGTATACCACAGTCTCTTCGTGTAGCCTTTTATTAAATAAGACAAGCTTCAAGAGCAGAGATCTAGGAATTGATTGGAAACGCGAGCTACAAATGGAAAGATAATCATCCTCTACTAACTCGTCCACATATACCTGAAAACCGATAAAACAGAGAATATGGCAATGAAGCCTTTGCGTTAATGTCAGGTTAATCACAGTTTCATATATGTCATACATCCATATCCACAAAAACAATGCAATAATTTAACCTTGGAGAAACGATTCAGAAAGGACCTTGGGAGGCCTTTTCTACCACCACCCTGATAAGATGGGTTTTGACAAGCAAAAACCCTGAAAGACCATGGACACCTGAAAGTAAGACCAAGCTCTGGAATGAAGACCTCACCGCGATGATCCAAGATAGCATTCAAACCCTAGAAAAAATAAGTTTATCATCAACACTACTGTTCACAGAACGACGTACATGATCAATGGATTATTATTTATTATTAGTATTTTAAAGCATTACAGATAGAAAGCAGTTAATATTATGAACAAGGTTTAGACAATACCTCTAAGACAGATTGTGGTGCAAGATTAATCTCATCCAGCAACACCCAACAACCATCCTTTATAGCCTGCCAAAACACGAAAGCATTACACAATATGTCACAAGTGAACTAGAAACAAAAGCTTTTAGGCAAGAACTTTACCTGCAGTAGGATACCATCAGACCAGGCAAACTTGATTCCTTCATCACTCTCAGCAGGCAAGTCCGAACCCAACAAATCCATTATGTCAGTCTGCACCAAAATCACAATCAACATTACCATGGTGAAGCTACAGTGTGGAAAAGGAAATGGAACGTACAGGAGAACTAAATAGGCGGCCAAACTAACCTGCTCAGATAAGTTTATGCGTACAACTTTATGCCCAGAATATTTTCCCAAGGCAACAATTAGACTTGTTTTCCCAACACCTGGACTGCCTTCGAGTAATACTGTAAAACATGAGATGACCCAAGATGTCAAATTTACATCATACCACCAACAAAAAATGAGGGAGACGGGAAATCAGCAGCACAGAAAAATAGCCAAACCAGGCTTGGAAAGTTGCATAGCTCGCAACACCCGCAAGGCATTTCTACGTGCAGTTGGCGCCGAAAAATCAAAACTTCCAAACTCAGCCTTTTCATCACCTATAGACATAATCCATATGTTACTAGAAAACATGATTACAAGAGTGGAAGCCCTTGCTTGATAAGTATTAATATGATACATCCGTCGCATCCAGTTGAAATAAACAAGATAAAGATTGCAACCAAACAGGACTATCATATTTTTACTTTTGTCCAAAGTACTGATCACCACCATCTCATTTTTTTAAAATAAAAACAGTAATATTGAGTTTATTAAAAAAAAAAAAATAGGTATAACGGGGAGATGGAACAAGAGGTCCATCTGGTCAAATTATTTCCAAGTTTCTAGACCTTGTGTCTCCAATACAAGCTAACAATTAAAAATATTAGTACTTATTAAAAAAATTGTAAGATCACCTTTTTCTATGTAAAATGGATCAATGCCAAAGATATTGTCACACTGTGTTGCATCACTGCATGGACTGTCAGCATTTGTTCCAATATCACCCCAACCATAATTTTCCATACTTGAAAGTTTCGCATAAAGCACACTGTTATCTTCCTCCTGTAGCAGCAAAAGGGTAACCATTAAAAAGATAAACAAAAAATTGAATAAAGCAGCAAAAATGAGCCAAAATAATAAACAAAACGTGCATCCAAAAGAAATACAATATTACAGCCAAAAGGCAACATCAATAATTGTTTTCTGAAAATAAATAAATGGATAAATATAGTTTCTATAGCTTATTTAAGAAAAGGATTGGCAACAGTTCATGCTAATGAATATGATAAATAAATGATGCAGACCAAGTACAGTGTTGCAAGGATCAATTTACATACATAACTGATATGATACCGTACATGGGACAACAATACAATCATAGAGAAATCTAAGGGTGATTTCGGAACAGATAACAATTGGAACAAGTATAAAAGAAAAGTAGGAGATAGAAAGGCAGATTGGCATAGAAGTGATGTCAGTTGTAATGTGTTAGGCAGATTTCCTAGTAATCTTGTGCATTCTAGATACTTCCCCCACATTTGCAAGCAAATGCAGATGCTATTCTTAATTTGCATATCAAAATCCAGTATCCCTAAACAAAAGTATGAATAGCATATTAAGTACATCAAGGATGGGAACTAATGACTTCTCATGAAAATGGATTCTTTTAATTAAAAAATAAGAAGACCAAAGTTTATTATTGATGAAGATCAGGAACAGCAACAGAAAACCAGCAGTCCTCCTCAAAGTACCAGAACTTTTTTGAAAGAAGTCAAATAAGAAGAACAAACTTAAGCCATAACAGCATTCTGTCCTTTTAGGAATAAAGAAATAAATCTTCAAACTGTTTAGAAACTTAAACCAACAAAAGTCTAACACGCAAACTTTATCCCACATGGAAAATGGTAAGATTCAAAACAATAGCGTAAAACATCAGTTACTGCAAAAACAAAATAAACAACAATAGATATCTTGATCCAAGTCACCATGGACGACAAGCTGATGGATAAATTCATTACTTGCAGCAACATACAAAAACGAATGAAAGAAAAAATACCTTTAATTGTTCCAAAAGAAAAGACAAGCATATCTTCCTCAACTCCCCAGCATCCCTTTTAGAAATACCAGTCCCTAAGAAACATTCAAGAGGAAAACACCATGAGAGTTAAAAACAAGAGCTAAAAGTTTCAGTAAATGTCAAAATGGTAACAAGAAAATGCCAAGTGTAACAACAAAAACTCACCGCTTAAGTGAATAAAAAGAAATAGATATCAACTTCCATTAAATCAAAATAATAATAACAATAACAACAATAAGTGAAACATAACATACTATAGCTCATAAACAATGGTATCCAACCTTGCTGCACTCAAAATTTTCATATTGGTGCATAATTTAAATGTTAATGTGGAAAGTGAAGGACACATTGTCACGAGCCAAAGAAATATACATTTGAAGAAAGAATTACTAATATAAAACCTTCAAGAAAGAGAAACAAATCAGAGTGCTCATAGATCAAGATAACAACCTTATATAGTACTTTACTACATCCCACAAACCGAAACCAAAAATGTAAAATAACTCAAGAGCAAAAGTTGATTCATCTATGGTCTATGTTCAGCAAATAAATGAAACAAATCACTAGAACAAATATAAAAGGATGGCAAAGCATACATACCTAAACTGAGTCCATCAAGCAAAATAAGAAAGATCCCGTGAAGGAGTGCATAAGTAGGGCCTAAACTTCTCTCTGTCACATTAACGAAGGCAACCCAAGACAGGAGATCTCTCACAGTAAGTGTTCTTCCTGTTTGTAAATGGCTGAACCACTGCAGAGCAGAGCAAATGAAAATAGCCGGTGAGATTTAAGCAACAAAAATACAGAACCATAAAATGGCAGGATAATGCTGCTCCATAAGTGCTGGGAAGCTGACAAGAATAAAATGGTTGTCGTTACCCATTACACAAATAAACAAACAGGCTATAGCACAAGCATGAAGAACACAGAACTCACCTCCCAGAAACTTAGCATAGGACCCACCAGAATAGAAAGTCCTGGGTTTGCAATTCTGAAAAAATAAATAATTAAAAAAGGGATCAAGATCATGCAGGAGACTATATTTGTATGAACTACTAGAATGAAAATACTTCCTAAACAAACATACCTCTGCAATGCAATGTTTCCAAGCTCATCTAAATCACTAACAGAAGGCACCCATATCTCAGTGAACCGGTTACGGAGAGCAGGAGATAATTCCTTCTTACCATAATCACCACCAGGATTCATTGTTGCCAGAAGAAAAAAGTTTTCATGAGCAGTAACATTTTCCATAATCGACCCTCCTTTCTCAGCCAGAGACTGCAAACAGGGAAACAGTCACAACCAAGGATACAAAATGTATTCATATTGCAGGCAATAACCAAGAAAAGTTTTCCATCCTATTCTTATTTCAAGAAACCGTTAAATTGAGACTTTGATATCTGGCTCTACCATGAATAATTGTTGCTTACTAACTAAAATCACCCATTTGTTATTGTAAATTTTGGTTATCTGAATTGTTTTCTTAGCATTATTTCAAATCTCTTTTGACAGATCATAAAACTAATATTTTCAATCACCACCAGCTTAAAACTAGAAACAAGCTCTATTAACGGGTAAAATCTCAAATAGTCCCCATATTTTAGGTTAAGCACCTGTTTAGTCACTATATTTTGAAAAATGTCTCATGACACCCTTACTATTGAATATGTGACACTCCTGCCCTTATTTTTTCTTATCTTAAACAGTAATACCCTTACTATAATTTTGGAGACATTAATTAATTAATCTATGGAAAAACTTAATTAACAAATTAACATATAATTATTTATTAGCAAATTAACCAATAATTATTAGTCTGAATGAACTGATATTTTTCATATCCTTACAACAATCTTCTAATTATTTAAAATAAATTAATACTAGCTAACTTAAAACAATGTTTAATACCCTTGCAATTATAATATTGCTAATAATTTTTTATAAAAAGAAATTAATTTACCAAATTAATCCTAAAAGTCAAATAATAAAAAAATTTACATTTAGTTTTACTTTACTACTACAATTAATTTGTTATTTAACGTTTTTTATAGATAATTAATTAATATCCCTAAGAATATTGTTGCAAGGGTATTACTATAAAAGCAAAGAAAAAACAAGGGCATGAGTATAATATATTTAACAGCAAGGGTCTCTTGAGGCATCTTTCAAAATATAGGGACTAAATAGACACTTAGGCCAAAATACAAGGGCTAAACGAACATTTACCCCTCTAATAACCAAAGCCAATGATGAAGATCTATCATTTTGGTTCCTGTTTCTTCTCTCTAACTTTTTTTTCTTTTAATAAAAAAAAATGAAGACAACATTTGAAACATTCATGCAGGAAAAATGATTAAAACTGTTTAAAGAGCAAAGGAATTCCATATTGCTCTGCTGTAATCTAGCTAGTACAATAGTATACATTTCATGACTGAAGAAGACATTCATTTTTTGATAGGAAACAAAAAGCATATATAAAGGCGAAAAGGATTACAAAAGTGAAAAAGAGTCACACAAAAAATTCTTCGTTGCAGTGCAGAACTCCAAAAACTATACAAGACTCTGAATATGGTAAACTTCTAAACCTAAGACAGAGAAAGGGAAAAAACCAAACCAACAGAATTAATCCAAGATTTCCTAATCAAGCTGGATGAAAAAAGAACGAAGAATCTTGAAATTCCTTGGAAACTAAAGCCAAATCAAAGAAAACACTAAATCCTAAAAACAATACTGGTATCTAACAAAACAAAATGTAAGACCAGACATTTATGTAGTGCTCGAAGGTAATACGATGATAACATAAGCAATGATAGCAATAACATGGCTAAGTCTGACAATCCATGCAACAAAATGTCCAAGGATGCATTAAGGAACCCGACCCTAGAAAAGGGGGGAACTTACCAATTTCCTTTCCGGCTCCAAGACACTGTTCAATCTTTCCAGTACACTATCATCAGCCAAGGAAATTTCATCCACAAGAAAGAGACTACTGTCCTTCATTGCTTGCACAAGAGGACCATCATGCCACGTAAAGATAGTCTGCCACCTCTGGTGGAGCTGCGTGACATCCAGCATCAGCTGCTCAAGACTATCAAGGTCTTGCGGAGTCACAGCACCACATGAAATCTGACCACCCCTACAACATTTGATAATTTCAGCCAACTTATCAAGAGTGGAAGAAGCCTCACCAATATCTGAAGAAATTTCCTAAAACCAAGAAATGCATGAGAAGGCATCAGTATCCAATAAGCAGTAGCATAATATCAACATACCCTATTGTATGATAAATAGAAGTACTTACTGAGTCCCTACTTAAAGCATTCCATTGTTCAATTAGATGCTTCAATTCAGACTTCAATCTCTGTTCAATTAGATGCTTGAATTCCGACATCAATCTTGATCTATCCCGAACAGGATAGAACCCCTGTTAAACAGTCCATCAGTAAGCATTTGAAGACCAGTAAGCCTTCCCAAAAAGTCAATGCCCAAGAAAAACATGCCAGAAGATTGGGATAAGGGAATCAAATATAAGCAACAACCAACCCCAATGAAGTCTGATGTTTCTGTGTATTGGTGACAATTCAAAATACGCAACTTTGACCCCAACACCAAGCTGAGCAACTGACAGACACTTGTCTTCCCACCACCAGTTTCACCAACAAGAAGTACCGGTTCACGTAACTCATAGCAACGTTTGACGAGAAAGTACAACCTCCACATACTCTTAGTCCAGACGACACTGCAAGTACAAATAGCAGTGAGAAAGTGACAATTTAACACAATAAAGCCCATGGCAAGAAGTTAACTGTTCTATAATTCATACTTTCCAAGTCTCTCCGAAACCAAGTCACTTCCAGCTTGCTCCTGAGTAAAATAAATAAATAAAAAATGGGGAGCACTTTAGTATACCATACTTAACCAAACACAATTTATTGAGTTCTTTAGAGGATATAAACCAATGAAACTACAAGGAATCTAAGAGTTGGGAGAAAAATTAATCAGAAACTGACTAATGTCAAACAGAGCACATTTCTATTTCATCATTTTGCAAGCATCACAAACAGAAACTGTTAATTTACACAGTACTCATCCCATGAGGTGTAAAAGCACACCTGTGGATACAAGTCGTCTTTAACAAGTCTGACACGAAGATTTTTCTCCAAAACTTCTTGAACCTCACATTTCTCACCCTCATCACGAAGCCTTTCCGCCAAAAGATAATAACCATCTCTGGCTAAATCTTCATAGGACTTTCCAAAGGCCTTGAAACGATTAGCCCAACGAAATAAGTCTCGTGGAGTTATGAATCCATGCTTTCCAGCAAATACCTTGCTTCTCTGCCTGTGCAATTGCAACTCCTTCATGACTTCAACCATCTTTTTAGCATAGGTTTCCGGTATTTCGCATCTTTTCTCTAATATTGTGCTTAATTCATTTTCTGGGATTTCATCGACATGAATCTCCACGAAACGGTTGCGAAAGGCTCGAGAAAGCATTTTACGCCCACCATAAAGAGTAGGTGGATTTTGAGTGGCAAAAAGCATAAAATCCGGATGTGCCTTTATTGTTTCACACAGTTCAGGCACAAAAAGCTCTCTGTTGTCATCCAGCAAGCGGTTCAATGCTTCTAGCACATCAGATGGGGCTAGGTTTAGCTCATCCAGAACAATCCAATGGCCATTCCTGACAGCCTTAACCAATACACCTTCATGAAATACAAGCCTCCCACAAGCATCAGTTATGTAAGAACCTAAATATTCTTGAATATCAGTATGCTCATGATTATTTATCCGCACAAACTCATGACCAGTTAATGCAGCAAGATACTTAACAAGACTAGTTTTCCCACTAGATGTTGGACCCTGTAAAAGAATTGGATATCTTTTAATAAGAATTGCACGTGCCAAATTGCTAAGATGTTCTCTAACACTTTTAGTCAGAACATAATTCTTCAAGAAATCGTCAGACATTGAGATTCCTCTTTTAATAATCAAGTATTCATCAAATGGCACACATGCAGGTACACTTTTCACTAACCAATGTCCAATCATCTGTTTCATAATCTTTGCACTTGGTCCATCCAACAAAGTGAGGAAAAACATGCAGAATCCATCATAAAGTGCTTTTGCCAATCCAAATTTTCCCTCTGCCTTCCTCGTAAATTCCAGTGCCCGGTAGAGAGACCTTAAACTGTATTGTGGCTTCTGATTAGCCCCATCCTGCAGCTTTTCTTCAGATTCCTTTTTGGCTGCTTTATAGAAACACCTTATATTTTCTACCCTCTCTCTATTTGATCTGCTTTCACTCAAAAATCTTTCTATAAATAGTTCCAAATCTTTGTCATCTAATACATCATCAACAAAGAACTCTGTAAATCTACTACGCAAAGAGTAAGGCAGGTCCCGCTTCCCAGCATCTGTTGCAGGATTCATACAAGCAAATATACGGAATTCAGGATGTCTACGTATATGACTGACATCGCCTCTTTCAGCTAAACAAAGCGAACCATTGTCTCCTTCAAGCACACCAATAATTCTCTGCAAAGTCTCTGGAGGAGCCAAATTTACCTCATCAAGCAAAATCCACTCACCTTTTCTAAGTGCATTTACAAATGCTCCTTCTACAAATGAAAATATCATTCCTGATGAAGCAATTTGTCTGCGGGCAGTTTCAAGTTTCAGAGAAAAATTTTCCCACTCCTCATCCAAGGATTTCTTCCGCTTTTTTCCCTTTTTGTATTCATCAACATACTTACAAAGTCCTTTTAATAATTTCTTCCAATCCCTATCACCCAAAAGTTTTTGTAGACGGGAAAAGATCTTATTGTTTTCCTGAATATCAAAATAAAACAAAACAAGTTATTTATCAACACCTGGCTAAAGTCAAATAGGCAAAGATGAAAATACCACATTAATAAATACCATCATGGAGAATGTCTTAGAAAATAAGTACTCAAACTCCTTATATAAGGGAGTGCATATGAACCGTGCATCCATAGGCTTAAATCCTCCTAAGAGATCAGCAACATCGCTCTGCTGACTTAAATTCTGGGAAAGAAAACAGATTCAGTAAGATTTCATCAACCACCACAAAGAAAAAAGCAGGAGAAAGAGAAATGTCCACCAATATACCAAGACAGTAAGTCTCTGGCCAAGCATCATGGCCAGATTCTGCACAAGGGTAGTCTTCCCTGTACCAGTTTCACCAACCAAGAGAACAGGTTCGTTGAACTTAACAGAGCAAGCTATTTTCTCAAGTACATGCAGAGAACTGCGAATATTGACAAACTTTCTAGTCTCCTCATGTAACTACAAAAATCATTGAAAACATTAAGAAGATTAAATTCACAAGAAAATGAAACTATCAATAAAGATCTCATAATAAAGAAGGGAAAAAACACAAATTTCAGGATGAGTTTAAGTGCATACGCCAACTTTTTCAGAACATGGCAAAGTAACTCGTCCGATTTTCATTTCTGAAGATAATTTCTGCAGTCCAGTGACAAGCATTAGAAAGTGACAAATTTAGTCAGCAGAATACCCATAACAATTTAGAACAATAGACACCTGGATAACAGGTTCATGAGAAGGATATAAACTCTCAGCCATTGAAACAGGAACCGCCCACATCTTTGCAAGTTCTTTCATCATAATCAGCCGGTTTTCAGCAGATGCTGAAAAAGATGCAAATATATCTACAGCCTAAGAGCAGAGGACATTATTTCATTAGCAAAATTTCTCTACGATGAACCTCGAAAAAAAATTTAATAAAAAAGGTGAGAGAGAGAGAAAAGAACAAAGATTGAATCAGACCTCCTGATAAATGGCATGGCACTTATCAGCTGACAAACCATTTGTCCTCGAGCTAAAGTCGAAACAAGCAATTCGTTTGCACCATTTCAGGAGATCCCTGCCATTGGCACCAAAGAGAATGCAGTCACTGAAATTCGACGGATCTCATATGTAACATGAAAGTGAAATGCTGTTAAGATACCTTAACGAAAATCTGCTGAGAGAACCGTAGGAAACAGAATTTCTGGACTGAATTCTTTCAAAGGTTTCTGCCATACAATTCACCATATAGTTAACACTTATTCAACCTTACTTTAGTACCCGCTATGGCTTTCTCTATTCTTCAAATAACATATAACGAAACCCACCTATGAGTTTTCCAGTTTGGGACTCCAAATTTGGATACCATGATATCACTATATTCTGCAAGTCATCATTACTTGGCGGCATAATCATCACTCTCCTCCATAGATTACCAAGTGAATTCCCACCTACACCAAGGAAAAAGCAATGCGAAGCGTGTTTTCATACTGTTCATGCAATAATATGTGTAGACCATCTAGAAGCTTGCTTATGGGCGAGCTGGCTTGAAAGCTTGCAAACCAGACACTCCAGCAGCCCATTTGGCAGAATCAATAAAAATCATAAGGTCAAATTTTCAAAAGGTTTATTACTTTAAAATGCAAAACTAAGACTTAAATTTATCACTGTGAACACTGAAATGAACATAAAGGATTTTCTACATACATAGAACTAAATTTCAAGACGATCAATATAGAAAACAAAATGCATGAAATATTGTTCTGCATACAATACCAACAAGCAAAAAATGAAAATCATATGCAAGCACTTCGGCAAAACGGAAGGGGATTTAAGAATCCAGAATCTCACACAAACCTTCTGCACCGTGCGATTGATCAAGTTTAGAAGTCGAAATGGTGGAAAATAGGCGAAAACTTTCTGGAATCCTTATTTCCTGCAAAATTTACCATCCATATGCATCAATTCAAGTATAAAAAAAGGACCAAAAATGGAGAATGAAAACATAGAAGAAACCAAATGAGCAACGAAAAATAAAAAAGATAAAAAAAATAAGTCTTATAAAATTTTAAAATTTTAATGTTGCATAAACTTCAATAAGCATTCCATTAGAATAGATTAACACAAAAATCATCCCAAAAAATGGAAAAGTTTGCTGTGGGGATGCGAGACCAGTTATGAAAGCACTAAAAGAGAAGCAAGTTTTGACATAAAGTGATTTCAAACATAAATATAATCATGTGTTCTAACACAGCATAACAACCAAGCCTACAAAAAAACTTTTCCGAGTGCCAAAGCACAACAATAGAAAGATTCAGCATACAATCATGGTGAATATATGGAAGCCCATCAACTAATAAACTCAATCACAAGACATAATCCTGTTAAATATAAAACAAAGTAATATTATAGGCAATTAAGCTCCAGCACACCAATAATAAACAAGCCTGACATTATTATTTGAACATAGAAACAGCCCTTCACATAAAAATCACATGGATACAAAAAACAAGACTACTTGTTCAAACTACTTCCAATAACAAGATTGAGATGATAGATAAGGAACTGACGCTAATATTCATGGTCTAATAGCACACAGGGTAATACCTCTCCATAGCCAGTTGCAAATGAGCTTGCACCTTCCAGTAAAGGTAATAAAATGGACTGCACATCTGATGGTGCTTTGTCAATATCCTCGAATACAACCCAATACCCATTTAAAATAGCCTGCCCAGAAAACAAATAATAAGGCAAAACAATCTGGTAAAAATATGAAAGAAAAGCAACATAATTATCTAAAAGGAAATCAGACCTGTGTAAGAGAGCCAGGTTGCCATCTAAATTCACCAGGTTGCTCCATGCAGACATAACTCCCAATTAATGTTTTCCCATCAATTTGATCATCCATGTGAATTGATAGAACTGTAAAGAAGAAGAAAAAGAGGGAGAGATGATAATTAAAGAAGAAGATCATATATTCATAAGGAAACAATTATTTTTTGATAGGAAACAGAAACTTTTATAGAAAATTAGAAGGGACATAAGGAAACAATTATGAATCAATGAACATGGAAATGTCTCAACTAATTACAATATCTCACTATAAATTACAAATAGATGCAAACATAGAAACTAATAAGATGTATAGAATTAAAATGGAATAATTGGCCAAAAATACATTTTTCTTATAGTTATATATATAATCTTTTGTTTCATAGCAAAAAAAAGATGGCCAAAAAATACATGCTAGCTCAGTTTTACATGGGCACTGCAAAGAATTTCAATGATTACAAAGGCTTGCGTGAAGGAGGCATGTTAGAAATAAAACTGCAACACCTATAATAAAGATACCTAACAAACAAACTGAAAATTACCTTGGTTACCACTTTCCTTGGCCAAATTATTAACAAGCGCAGATTTTCCAGAGCCAGTAGGGCCATAGAGAAGAACAGGCCACTTTTGACTCACTGCTAACAAGACCACCTCATAACTTCTCTTCACTGTAGGTGTTAAGACAAATGAATTGCCGTCTGATTTATTATCCCTGAATTCCGAAATGAGCCTAGATTTATCATCCCTGAATTCCAAAATTATCCTAGATGTCAAATTGCGTTTTCCAAAAGAAATCATAATAGTAGGTCTCAATAGTATATAAAAAGACATGTTTCTCTTAAATCTATGTGGATTACAAGGGGTAAAGGAAGCACATAAATATTTCATAACAATGCAATGAAAGATAGCTGTTTGTTAGGTTAACCCTACCGTATTGCCAGTTTCCGGCGCCTGGTTGATGGCTCAATTTCATTAACCTGTGAATAAAGGCCAAAACAGTGCAAACAGTTTTCTTGATTGAAACTGAGGTCACCAATTCTAGAACCCAATTTGTCAGATGACTCGATAAATGAGCCAGCCTTCTCTAGTGATGCATCTCGACAAAACTCCTCCCAGCTGAAATTTGTGGAGGAAAGAAAAAACAGTAGGAAAGTCATGCAAATTATTCAAAAAGCTATTTGATAAAAAGTATTTGCTCTAAAGAAATAAGCAAAACGAACCGCAATAAACATGAAATAGATTCTTCAGCTTGAAAACCAAAATCCACAACTGCTCTATCACTTGTTCTCAGAATGACAGATAGAATCTGCAACCCACACCATCTTATATCTGCAATATCATTCTTGAATTCAGCATCATTGCACAAGTCGAGGCTTCCAAACTTCTTAACAAAATCCAAGAAACAGGACCAATCCCAAAGTTTTGAGAGAATCTCAGTTTTAATTATGAGGAGGCGGTAAGATATCCTAGCAGCATTCAGGTAATGACTTACAACCTGAAAAGTCAATAATAAAAACAGTAAGTCACCCAAGAGCAAGAAGATTGATAAATTTCCAAAAGAGAAAAAAACGACTAAAATAATGGCAGAATTGCCTCTTCAATCTCAACTAAACATCCTCTCTCCCACCCAAACATCCTCTCAGAATCTAATTTTCTGCCCACTACCAATAACTAACTTAATATTTGACATAAAACCAGCTCTACCCTTCGATATGTACACCCAAGGACATCTACCGGATCATTAACATCAGCAGTATCCCACCCATTATTATGCATGCCATACTTACTTTTAATGACTAGATGCCAAAAGGAGTTAACTTCCAAGTGAAATCTCCATAGCCACTTATCAAGCAAGGCTTTATTTTTTTAACCAAATACTTTTAATGACTAGATGCCAAAAGGAGTTAACTTCCAAATGAAATCTACATAGCCACTTACCAAGCAAGGCTTTATTTTTTTAACCAAATTACCAACCCTAAACCTCCTCTACGTATATTTCCTGCATCTAATATATTCATTTATTCCCAAAACAAGAACACAGTGCAAACTGCAATTTGTTTTAGAAGTCTGATCCACTTAAATGATACTTAAGGAGCAAGGATAAAAATTTACAAGCCTAACCTTACATTTGTAAAAACTCTCTGACATGGCAAATGTCTTATACAAACGGTGACTCAGCAGGACATTGTAGTTCCAAGAGAGGCATAAACTACCAAATCCACAAGAGACTCTAAAACAGAGTCGGCTGAATGTCCTTGACCATCCAACTTTACAATTAAATTTGACAATCTTTAATTAAGAAGGTAGTCCTTGGGAGAGTACGTAGTATGACAATTGACATATTCCAAAATAAAATATTTATAAAAGTAATAAACATCGAGGAAGTGAGGCAAACATTGCCAGATAAACAATCCACGTCAGGCATACTAACCAACATAATGCGTGTAAAGTTTAAATCATACAGATAGAGTAAAACCTTGATAAATTAATATCCTTGAGGCCAAGAAAAATATATTGATTAAGTAAACATTAATTAATCAACTCACAATTTACCCCCAAGTAGAGATTGATTAAAAAATAATAATAATAATAATCAATTGATGTATCAAATTTATTGAGCATTAATTTATCAAGGTTTTACTTTACAAAGAAATCAAAAGAATATTGTACATACCCTTGAAGACAACTCGGGCACTATTCTTTTCATCAAACGTTCAAAAGGAGGTGGAGCAAATTTAAAATATCTTAATACAGACCTGCAATCAGACAAGCATGATTCAAGCACAAGCATAATAAAAGAATATGTTAAATTTAAAATTGTATTTCTTAAAACTATGTGGTAAATCCAACAATACCATTGATCAGTTAAGATAAGTTCATTAATTAAAAATTCATGATGTCAGCATCTGATTGTGAGGAAAATAAATTATAAAGAAAAAATCAGAATCTTGGTGAAATAGATAATTTGCATAATTTCTTGAGGACTGACCATACTTGAGGAATTATCACAAATTCCAAATTGTATTCACTTGAGGATGCGTGCACATATAATGCAAGTGCTACATATGAACCCAGATGAAAAGGATCAAGAATCCCAACCTATCAGTGGAGAGTTCTAATCTAAAGAGTTCAGTAAGTCTTTGACTTGGTTATAAAAGCCAAACAAAGGCAATAGTGTTTACACAATTTAGTCAGCCATGCCAAAAATGGGATCCACATTTTACAGAAATTAGAACTTGAATGCTTCTTCATTAAGGCGTGAACATAATGAGACCCCTGAGTCCAAAAATGGCTACATCACAAAAAAAAAGATGACCATACATATATTGGGCTTAAAGATTAAGTTGGTGCAAGGGCAGGACTAATTACTTCCACCAAGAATTATATCATATTTAAGTTGCCTTAACTAGTGAAACAAAATGAGATGCCTATAAATCAAAATTTGGTCTGGTTCAGCTCATGATTTACAAACACTTCTCACCTGTTTCTTGTTAAATTACTACAAAGGAAAGCTCACCCATGCTTCTCCAAACATACAAGAAGATTTCTCTGTTCTTTTCTTCTTTTTTTTTTTAATAGTACAAAAAAGGAAATTCATTCAAAAGAAATGCATTCAATAGATCAATTCACTATGTTTTGTGCTACTTTCATTCTCAGCAATTAACAAATGCAGATGCAGTAGATTATAAGGAGACAGAAATATTACTCCAACAAAAAGGGGGCCAAATCAAGCACCCGACAGAAGGCCAAGCAAGCGAGCTCATGAAGACGCAATCCACTCCTACTACTAACGTGAAACTGAATGACAGCAACAACTTCTGCTTCACCAAGATATCCAGAATCTTCTCCTTGCTCATCTGAATTTGACCTTAGATCATCAGACACATGATGAAGCAAATCGACAGCTCTATCCACTATCTTCTTTGCCATCGGCCTGAAACACCCTATCAATGGGATCGTATAATGAGGGTGCAAAGATAGCTCTGCCACTGAATTCACCACTTCTTCTTCTGTGACCTTGTGACCCTTTCAAACCAAATCCAAAAAAGCATATTTCAATAAAGAAGACCATAGAAAACCTACAGTTTGCAGAATCCGCACAAACAATATAATTGCTACAAACCAAGAAATATAACTTGGAAGATACATTTATGAAACGTAATATTTCCAAATCTTCTATATTTCCCTGAGTAGTGAGCTAAAAAATTGTCCTTGGACAGAAAATCTGATTTTATATATGAATTGCTTATCATCTTTCTTTTTCCTTCATTTCTCACTTCTTTACTTCAAATTTCTCGAGAACCAAATGAAAAAGAGACAAAAAGTACCTTTCTAGCAAGTGACTCGAAATGTCGTAGACCCCCAACCTTGGGGCAGCGGGCAAGAAACCTCACAAGTGCAGAATCAAGACTGAAACTCCCATCAATTGCCATTTATATAACTCAAGATAATATGTATCTACAAACCTACAAGTAATCAAATTGTGTGATAAGTTTAGTTTATGATTCTAATGACAGTAACACACAACCCAAATACAATTCTCTTTTCTCAGGTCAAAACAGCACATCACCAAATAACAAATTACCAATAGCATAGAAATGACATTAAATAAATAAAAACAAACCAGGTGAAAAGGCCAATAATTTTCAGCTGAAATTTAATTCTCATAGATTCCCAACAAAAACTAACAAACAAAAAAGAAAATTCAACTTTGCAGAAAATTTCACGTTTCCCTCTGGACAAACGTTACCCTTTTTATCTTAAAAAAAAGATTCTTAAATAAGTAAACAAAAGAACTAACTTTTACATTAAATTTTGATTTTCACTTGAACTAAAAATTCGCTTTTTTCAAATTAAGAATACCCAGAAAACGCTAAAGCTTGCGAAGAAGAGGTGAGTCCAGGGGAGTAAACTTTACTGGGAAAATTTTTGGAAAAAATTAATTTTTCCCGGGACTCAAACAGAGTGTGAAGATTAAAAGTGAACTGAAAACTGACCAAAATTTGAGTTTTAAGCGACTTATTCAGTTTCTTGGACTTTGTCTTTCTTTTCACGTTTCGTTCCCTACTCCAGCAACTCAGCCCGGGGTTTAGGGTTTTGCAGCGGTTCTTCTAATCCTATATATAACTTTCACGGCTCCACCTGTAATACTACGCTGCATCACATACAGCGTTATTTCAATTTTTTATTTAAAATTCATAAACGATTGGATTTCTTACGAGGCCATCTGACGGTTGAGACGTTTTGTAATTAAATCTGACTACTGAAACCGGCGGTGAATAAGGGTAGGGATATTTTCACCCTATCAATTATGTAAATTCATCCACTTTTTAAAAATAATTATAAAAAACTCATATTATTTTTAAAAAATTTTAAAGAAAGAAAAATTACGATAAATTAATCAATTAAATCAATCTTAATTTATTTTTTATGATCTTTTAATTCATATTTTTGCGACTTAGATTTATTTTAATTATATTTAATTACTAAGATTGATTTAGCCTAAATTTAAATTAACTATATTATCTTTAAAAGTTAAAAGTACCAAAAATTTACTTTAACTTTAATATTTTTTCTATCAATCTTTAATTAAACTAATAAATGTTTTCATGAAATAATATACACATAAATTATTAAGCTGCCAAATTTATATCATATACATCCAAAATATTAAAAAATATTAAACTTCATTTAAAAAGTTAGATTATAAGTCACAAAATAAGTACTTAAAGTATTAGATATAATAACACATATTTTTTTGGTAATTGGGTCATTTTATATCATAAAGATAAAATTATTAAAACAACTTAACAGTTAAAAAAATCCAAATAAACAAAATATAAGAATGATTTAATTAATTAATTATACAAATATTTTTGTTTATTTATATTTATTAAAAATATTGAAAATTTATTATAAATATTTTTTTATAAATGGCAAGGGCGACCCAGGATTTTTCCGTACCCTGGGCTAAATTTAAAAAAATTTATACTAAATGAACTTAATAAGGGGGAAAATTAGGGCCTTACATAGTGTAAACAAAAATAACCATAAGAGAGAGTATAAAATAAAAATACAATCCAAATACAAATTTACTATCGAAGTTGTACTTTTCGTGGCTTCGAATTATAAAAACCATCAATTATAGAATCTGAGTCAATAGTATCATTAATTTCTCTTTCAACATAAATAATCATACAATCTGGAAAAAAAAAAAACTCATTTTTCATCTTACTACGAAGTGATGTCTTAATAAGTTTCATGGCTGAAAATGCACGCTCTGTTGTGTCTATGGAAACAAGAATAGTCAACACCGGACGAACTAATCTATCGATCAAGAAATAGTGCTATGACTTCTTTGTTTTAACTAATCGTCGACAACTCGACATAGCTTAGAGAAGGAAGCAATATTTTGAAATTGTGGATGAGAAAGCACATCAACTCTATAATGTTCCAATTCTCTTCTCAAAGCAAGCACCTCATTTGAAGTGAAATCATGAGAATAAAATTTTTCAGTAAGAGAACAAATATTGTATATATAAAATAATTAAGTATTATAATTTATATATTCTACTAATTTTAAATATATTTAAAGTCACGAAATCACAAACTGATGCAGCGGAAGTTTTATGTTATTATATTCCGTTGATTATGGAGAATATCGGAATAAAGAAACTAACTAAATTCACGTTGATTCCAAAGAATACCATGAACCTAGGGGAGTTAAGACTCGTTGATTCCGCAGAATGCCGAGAATTAACTAAACTCAAAAACTCTCACAGAGCTTTGAAAACTGAAATATTATTGAACTCAAATCCGCCTTTAAAGGCTACAAGAGATGTCTATTTAGACTAATCATAATTATCCTAAACTATGAAGACAAAGGAAAACAAATTCCTAAACTAGAAAGGAAAATAATAATAAACTTTAAACAATAAGAAATATTAATTTAAATAGAATTAGGATTGATTAAGATTCCTAATCCGCATCATTCCTCTTAGGATGGAGAGAATTCGCCCTCGAATTCGGATTGTGAGTAACAGCATCTTCATCATGGTCACCTCTAAAAGGAATAAGATGCTTGACATTGAATACATTTGCAGTGCGAATATGACTAGGAAGCTTCAGTCTGTAAGCATTAGGATGTATCTTCTCTATAATCTCTAAAGGTCTGATTTTCCTAGCAGACAGCTCATTGTACTATCCAACTGAGAACTTATCTTTGGTTAGGACAGCCCAAACAAGATCTCCCACCTGAAACTCTAAACCTCGTCGCCTTTTGTCTGTATTAATCTTATAACCTTCGGTAGTCTTCTTCAAAGACTCTTGCGTAGCTGTATGAATTTTCTGAAATTGCTCAATAAAGTCTTCTGCCTTGCTGCTTTTGTGAACTAAATCTGGAACTGGGGCTAAGTTGATGGGAGCTTGTGGATTATGTCCATAATTAACATGAAAAGGACTTAAAACCAGTACTACGCTTAACAGAATGATTATAAGCAAACTCGACTTGGTACGACTTTTGATCCCACGTCCTCAGGTTATCGCCAACTAGACTATGTAAATGGTTTCCCAAAGAGCGGTTAACAACTTCAGTTTGACCATCTGTCTGTAGGTGATAAGCACTTTCTAAATTTAAGCGAGTATTAGTTAACTTCCATAATGTCTTCTAAAAATGGCTAAGAAATCGTGTATTTCGGTCAGATACGATAGAAAACTCGGTAAACCATGCAATCTATAGACTTCCTTGAAGAATAGACGAGCAATAGTCAAAGCGTCTGTAGTCTTCTTGCATGCAATAAAGTGAGCCATTTTCGAGAACTAATCCACAACGACAAACATTGAATCTATACCTCTTTGAGTGCGGGGTAATCCCAAGACAAAGTCTATGCTAATGTCAACCCACGGTTGTGTTGGAATTGGCAGCAGCATACATAATCCTGCATTAGTTGTAGTACCCTTGGAAACTTGACAAATGTGACAAGTCTCGACATAATGATTGACATCGCGCCTCATATTAGGCCAAAAATAAGTGTTGGCTACAAGAGTCAGGATTTTGTCACGACCCATATGCCCTTTGTTATATAGTTCTGTAATGATCTTTAGTTTCAAACTTGAATCAGGAACACATAATTGATTATCCTTGAAAAGAAATCCGTCATGCAAATGATAGTCTGAGGAAATCCTACAGCAATGTCTTCTAGTAAAGGTGCGAAGAAAGGGTCAGTAGCATATAATTCTCGAAATGTTTCAAATCCGAGAACTTGATTATGCATTTGTGTTAACAAGAAAGATCGTCGAATGAGCGCATCTACTACCTTATTGGATTCACTAGACATGTGCTTTGCTACAAAAGTAAATTTTTTAACGAATGCTGCTCATGTGGCGTGTCGATGAGATAGCTTATCTTGACTATTGAGATGTTTCAATGCGACATGATAAGTATATAAAACAAAGTCTCTATGAATCAAATAATGACACCAATGTTTTAATGCCTGCATATCTAAATATTATAACGTGCCTTTGCTCCATTTGACTTCTCACTGAAATAAGTTATATGCTTGCCCTGCTGACTAAGAACAGCTAGAATACCTACCTTGGATGCATCACAATGTACCTCGAAAAGTGAGAGAAAAATCTGGTAAGGCAAGTACTGGGGCAGTAGTCAACTTCTCTTTGATAATTTCAAATGCCTTAGTAGCTGCTTCTGTCACAAGAGAATTGCCCTACTTTCATGCAATCTATGATCGATGCCATAATAGTACTGAAATGAGGAATGAATCACCTGTAAAATGATGTCAACCCATAGAAACTCCTGGCGGTAGATAAAGAAGTTGGTTATGATCACTCTTGAATAGCATCTACTTTCTATTGATCAATAGTTATACCATCATTTGACACCACATATCCTAAAAATAATACTTTCTCTGTCAATAAAATACTCTTGTTTACTGCAGTGTATAAACTTGCTGCCCTAAGAGCTGAAAGTATTTCCTTCAAGTGTTGTAGATGCAATTCATGGTTGGTACTATATATAAGTATATCATCGAAGTAAACAACCATAAATTTTCCAATGAAAGGATGAAGGACTTGATTCATAACTCGCATGAAAGTACTCGGAGCATTGGATAAGCTAAATGGCATTACTAACCACTCATATAACCCTTTACGAGTTTTAAAGACTGTTTCCATTCACCTCCAGGCCGAATCCAAATATGATGGTAGCCACTCTTCAAATCAAGCTTGGTAAAAACCATCGCTCCACTAAGTTAATCCAATAAGTCGTCTAATCGAAGGATTGAAAAATGATACCGGACTGTAATTTTATTGATAGCTCGACTATCCATACATATTCTCTAAGAACCATCTTTCTTTGGAGTCAATAATGCAGGAACTTAAACTTTCACGAATAAATCCCTTTCCAAGTAACTCTTCCACTTGATGCCTCAATTCCTCATGTTTTGTAGGACTCCTATGATAATGAGGTCGATTTGGTAATGTAGAACCCTGCACCAAATCAATTTGTTATTGTATATCCTTGAGAGGTGGTAAGCCTTATGGTAGCTCATTAGAAAACAAATCTTGAAATTCTTCTAGTATAGGCATCACAGCTTCCGATACCTTTGAATTACTATGGCTCTCTTTTCCCAATAAAACATAGACCCTCTTTGTCTTTGTTACAACATTTATAAACTGCTTCTTGCCTAACAAATAATTATCCAATTCTTGTTTGAGAGTGAGCTCTTTGTTAGGTAGAAGAATAATCTAGTTGTTGTTAAACATAAAGCTGTAGGTATTTCTTTTCCCATCATGTACTACGTTTCGATCATATTGCCAAGGTTTGCCTAGTAATAGATGACAAGCATCTATAGCCACAACGTCACACCAAACTTAGTCTTTATAAATTGATCCAATAGATAAAGAAACTAAGCAACGTTTAGATACCGTTACTTGATTGCCTTTCTTCAACCATGTGAGCTTGTATGGAGTTTGATGAGGTTTCGTCTTTAAATTTAGTTTCATTACAGCTTCCTCTGAAATAACATTCTTACAACTACCCCGATTCTAGGACCACACGACATACTTTTCCTCCAATCGTACAAGCAGTCTGAAAAATATTTTGACGTAACCACTTGTCTTTATCTTGTCCTTTAGGAGTGAAAAATGCTCGATTTACTATAAACATTAGCCTAATATCACCATGTTCTTCAAT
The DNA here is from genome assembly GCA_030449835.1 of Clausena lansium. Taxonomy (NCBI): domain Eukaryota; kingdom Viridiplantae; phylum Streptophyta; class Magnoliopsida; order Sapindales; family Rutaceae; genus Clausena; species Clausena lansium. The sequence continues at coordinate 7,005,547 of JASUUF010000369.1, forward strand.
ATTTTGTGTACTGCCACTAGTATCAAAAGTTGGCTCTTCAGCGAACACTTCAATATCTTCCTCTTAGTACTCTTCACTTTCCTTAGCGTTTACAAATAAGCTTTTACCATACTTTCCTCCCTTTTTACACTGTCATTCAGTGTCCACTTTCCCCGCAATTAAAGCAAGTATTCCTGAGCCCGAAGATTGGGTCTTGCTGCTTTGACCACTTTCACTAGATTTGCTAATTTTGTTTGGGGGGTTTTGAGGAGTGAAATTGCAAAATTGGGAAGTTTGACTTGGATTATTACAAACAACACTTCGAGAACCATGAAAGTTTGAGTCACTAGTACCCTCATTAAATTGCTTCTCCAACTGCAAAGCTTGTTGGTGTCTTTCAGAAACAGAGTATGGATTAAGTAAATTCAACTGGTCTTGAAACTGTGCTCGTAAGCCTCCAATATAGCAGGAAACATGTAGTTCTTCTGTATTTGTTAAGTCATTGCGCGCTACCAACCAATGAAATTCTGTGGTGTAATCATCTACTGATCGATTACCTTACCTCAAATTCTGTAACTGTTGGTACAACAATTTAACATAATTGTAAGGTAAGAATGCTCCACACAAGTGCTTCTTCAACTTTTCCTAAGAGTCAATCTTCTTTTTGCCTTGCTCATCCTTATGAGTTTTGTTTGTTGCCACCAAACTGTTGCCCTTTCACGGAATCGAGTTGCAGCAAGCGAGACTAGTTTGCTCTCAGGAACTTCCTTGTATTCAAAAACTTCATTAATGGCATTGATCTAATCCAATAATTCCTCTAGCAGGCCACTTCCTTGGAATTCAGGAATGTCAATTCTCAACCCAGATTCCCACCTTCTATCGTCAGTGGACTCAGTTCTATGTTGACGTCCGGAGAATGGGTTAGCGAATGTTTCACTTGACTTGTCTTCGCATTCTGGTGTGCGATAACGTTTAGCGAGTAACTCTGCCATTTGTGTAGTTAACATATCAATTCTGGCTACCATGCTAGCTATAGCTTCATCTCTAAGAACATCATCCTAGTCGTAAGGAGCTATATGAGAGCCGTTACGAGCTTTTCTTGGAGCCATTTTTCTTATTTTGGTCTATAAAGGATTGGGGCTAAACTAAAAATTGAGTAAACTTTTTTAGGTAAAACGATAATTAAGGAAAAGTTTAGGTTTCCGGTGACGGTGATTGGGAATCGGGCAAGGATGGGTGGATCTGAAAGATTTGAGGGCGATGAGTAAGATGGTGGTGGTGGTTTGTCTGAAAAGGCAGTGGTTTGGCCTGAAATTAGAGATAACAGCGACGGTTTTGTGTGGTCTCGATTTCCGGCAAGGATGCATCAATCAGCAAAGGGGAATGATTGGAATGGTTGTGCTAGTGGAGAGGAGTTGATTGATGGTGGTGGTGATGGCCAAATCGCAGTGGAAATCGGTGAACAGTGGCGGCGGAAATCGGGGCTGTGATGGCTTTTTTTCGGAGATCTGTAGCCGATTGGCGGTGTTCTTTGCTTGGGGTTTGATGACCGATTCTTTCTAATTGTTTTGGTGGTGGCAATCGACGAAAACGACGAAGGGAATGGATGCCGGCAGTCATACGCGGTCGCTGCTGTGGTGCCGTGCGGTGGTCCATTTTTTGGGTTTTTTTTAAGCTAAACGGGTTAAGGGGAAAGAAAAAAAAGATAGGTGTTAGGGATAGTTAAGAACTAGATTTTTAGCTCTGATACCAAACTGATGCAGCGGAAGTTTTGTGTTTTTATATTCTGTTGATTTTGGAGAATACTGGAATAAAGAAATGAACTAAATTCATGTTGATTCCAAAGAATACCGTGAACCTGGGAGGTTAAGACTCGTTGATTCCGCAGAATGCCGAGAATTAACTAAACTCAAAAACTCTCACAGAGCTTTGAAAACTGAAATATTATTGAACTCAAATCTGCCTTCAAATGCTCCAAGAGATGTCTATTTATACTAATCATAATTATCCTAAACTATGAACAACAAGGAAAACAAATTCCTAAACTAGAAAGAAAACAAATTACTAAACTAGAAAGAAAAATAATAATAAACTTTAAACAATAAGAAATATTAATTTAAATAGGATTAGGATTAGGATTGATTAGAATTCCTAATCCGCATCACAAACTCAATGTTAAAAACTTGTACAAGACAATATATGATTAATTAATACCATGCCTGTCAAATGTCAACAAAAATCTTAATCAAATTTGTAAAATCTTATAGTAATAAGTAAAATAATTAATTGATAAAAAAATAAGGTTTGAATTAATTTGACAGGAATCGAATGTTTTAAAAATAACACTGAAGAATGAAGAATTGATCAATTGAAGATCATATACTTACATTAGTTACAAAATAGAATTACCTAAAAAATCAAAAAACATAGATTAACACTTACATATAATAATAAGTAAAATAATTAATAGATAAAAATAAAATGTTTTGAAAATTAAAATATTATAAACATATATTACTTTCTGACAAAAAAAAAAAGAGGAACCAATAAAATCATAAAAGGCAAGCACACCATTGATAAGTCCAAATAATGAACATGAACAAACAAAATCTGCAAAAAAATAACCTGAAGTGAAGCAGAAGAGCTGTTGAAGACGTGAAGCACGGGAGCTGAAGTCTGGAACACCCTCTTGGTTTGTGTAAAAATTGGAAATATAAGGTGACATTGATAAAGTAAAGTAAAATGAATATGAAATTATTTTCAATCTTAATGGCAAATTTGTAATTTTAATAATTAAAAAAAAAATTTTGGGGCTACCTCGGGCTACAGCCCGGTCTAGCCCAGGCGCAGGTCGGCCGTTGAATTAAATGGGGTGGGTTTACACAATTAATAAGTGAAATATCCCGACAGGTGAACAATTGATAGATGGCAAATATCAACGGTAATTATCAATTGGCTACTTATACTTTAGTTCAAAATATAATTATTTAAATTAGAATATTACTAAAGAACCCCTTAATTTAACACGAACAATGTTAAATTGGAAACTTTATTTTTTTTTTAAATTGGAAAACGTCAAAGTTACTCATCAAATTATATTAATATTAATTTAACAAAATTAATTTTGTATACAAATATAAAGCATCATCATATGGAATATTAACTTGATATTTTAAATAATACGCTATAAATATAAGTTACCATAATTTCGAATATTAATATGATATTTTGAGTAATATGCACACAACTTTTTATGAAAATTATCTCATACAAATTAAAGTAATGTTAAAAATTATTTCATGTAGCCTTGAATGTTTATTACACAATAAATACTGTAGATATGGAATTGTGATTAATGTTATAAGAACACTCAACATTATTATAGTTTACTCTCCCTTTAAGGGATGGAAGTTGACTTACAAAGAAAAAGGGAAGCGTTGGTATAATATTTTTCGGTCTCTGTTAATTTTTTTTAATTATAACCTAACAGCAATCTAATTCCCTTCCAATCAATATGAGTGGCGGCTTAAACACTGTACCCGTTATTTTTCACACGTAATATTATGGTTGATATGAATACTATCAAGAGTAATATTACACTTTACATAGTTTATTACGTAAATTAGCACATAAATAATAAATAACAAAGTCAGCTGACACCTTGCACATGACAATTAGTGATGCATGACACATAACTAATGATACAAATGGCGAATTTGAACTAAGTAAGTTTGTTATTGTTATGTTTCTAATAATTATCGTTGCTCATAAATATGCTCACTTTAAGTTAAACTCAATTATGATATGTATTATCAATTATCACCATCACTCTTTTAAATGTTCTTTTACCTATTAGATGTATTCTCTATTCTCCCAATTTCAAATGAAGGAAAGTCCACTTCACTAAATTTAAGACTGTTGAAGCTTCCTAGTTTTGTGCTGTTAGAGAGAAGTATAGTCTTATAATATGTTTCTATTTATATGCCTTGAGTTTATTATAATCTTGGCAACTGCTAAGTTATATTAACTACATTAACTGTAACTTACAGTTGATCAAAAAGTAGTTTTTTATAACCGTTGAGTTGTTTAACAAGCAACAATTGAGTCATTAAAAAAAAATTAGGTTGATGAAAGTTATAGATGATGTAACTTAATAAGACCCGTATAAGCTTACGTGACATGAAATATGTTTAATATAATTTTATTTTGAAATTATGTTTCATTTAGACGGGTAAAAAAATGCCTAAATGAAAACTCATTTAGTAAATTTTATTTTTAACTTATTCCAAACGTTGCCATTAAGTGATAATATGAATAATAAAATTAGTGGTGAAATCGCAATCTTATCCACATCTCACCAAAATGGATGTGGTTGGAAAATTGCCTGTTTGGGATCTTGTGATTGCTTCTTCTTATTTTCTATTTAATTATTTGACTTTTAAGCCAAATTTGGTGCAATTTATGATTGATAAGTAATGAATATTGATATCGAATAAACAAAGATATTTTCAACACTGGTTTTAAGTTTATATAACTTACAAAAACCGATTGTAATTCTGACTAATAAAAAAATAGTTAAAAATTATAGTGTTGAATTTTTCTACTAGATAAATTTATTTTTAATACTTAAAATATTTTCTTTTCTCTTGACTGTAATGATTTTCTAATGTGTTTATAAAAATATTATTTAATTTGAATTGCATTTACCGTGTTTAATGTACTTGGTGGCTTAATAGAATTGGATTTAAGTCAATGTTACTTTGTCACTATTATGCTAAAGATCAAGTAGGAGAAATTAAAAAAATAAATTTTAAAACTAAATATAATGATGAAAATTTTATGTTGCACAATTGTTTTTAAAAAAAACTAAGCACATTAATTAAAATAATAAAATGACCATTGATATGTAAATTAAAGAAATACCATGAAGTAACAAATATGTGGGGAAAAAAAGTGGACTTACACGGATCCATAGCATTGAAAAAAAATTAAGGGTTGCAACAATGATTTTTCAAAATTTTGTTGGAAAAAAATCCAAAAGTAAATGATAAATTCAAAATTAAGGTTTGCAACAATGATTTTCCAAAATTTTGTTGAAAAAAAAAATCTTAGAGTAAATGATAAATTCAATAAAAGGGGTAAGTATGGATCTAAAAATAAACTAGAAATATCCACTTAAAATATTGGAATTCAATAAAAAGAATATAAATATAGAAATTAAAAAAAAAAGGAGAAAACAAGAGTAGAAGAAAGTGGACATTAAATTTACACAAATTATTGGAATTCCATGAAAAAAGTAAGAATATAGAACTGGAGAAATAGTAAAAGAGTCAACCCAAAAGTTGGAATGACTTGCACATGACAATTTGATAAATTTCAGTAGGAAGTAGGAATTTGAAAAATGAACTTATAACTTCCATCCAAAATGTTGAAATTCAATAAAAAATAAAGTACGTATAGAACAAAAAAATGGTGGGAAAATGAGTGAAAAAATTCAGCTCAAAATTAGAACGGCTTACCAAGAATTTAATAAATTGTAACGAGAAGTGCGGATCTAAAAAATTAACTTAGAGCATCAATGTAAAATGTTGGAACTTAACGAAAAGAGTATAGATTTCTATAAAAAGAAATTCTGATAAAATTTATGATCATATTTCTTGAAGTAATGAATATCGATATCAAATAAATAAAGATATTTCAGCAATGGTTTTTAATTTTTATAACTTATAAAAACCAATTGTGATAGCTTAATAATATAAAAATAGTTCAAAAATAGCAATAGACCTTATTGTTGATTTTTCAAAATTATATTGTAAGTTGATATTTGTAAAAAAAAAAAAAAAAGGGGTCAAATGTAATTTACCTTAATATTTTAATATTTTACTATAATAAAATGCCACTCATAACAACCACCTAGAATGTTGTCATATAGTGAAAACATTTGGAATATACAACCAAAAAAAATGGTGGAAGTAAAAGTTGAAGAGCTGAACCCATAAATTAGGACAACCTACCAATGATTTGATAAATTTCAATGGGAAGTAGAGATATGAAAAATAAATTTCAAATATCCGCCTACATGTTGGAACTCAATAAAAAGTCTTAGCATATAGAACAAAAAAAAAATGGTGGGAAAAAAGTGAGAGAGTCAACCTAAAATTTGGAACTACGTAACTATAGTTTGGTAAATTTCAATGGGAAATATGGATTAAAAATTGAACTTGAAACTTCCATACAAAATGTTGGAAGTCATTAAAAAATCTAGAATATAGAACTAAAAAGTAGTTGAAACAAGAGTTGAAGAACTTAACTCAAAAGTTAGAATGACTTATTAATAATTTGATAAATTCTAATGGTAAGTAAGAATTTAAAAAATAAACTTGAAACTTCTATAGAAAATATTGGAATTCATTAGAAAGAGTAAGAATATAGAACCAAAAAGTGGTTGGAACAAAAGTTGAAGAACATAACCCAAAATTTGGAACAACTCACCATGAATTTGATAAATTCAAACCATAAGTAGGGGTCCAAATAGTGAAATTGAAACGTAAACCCACAATATTGGAATTCAATATAAAGAGCAAAAATATAAAATAAAAAAGTGGTGGAAAAAAATAATTGAAGAATTTACCAAGAATTTGATAAATTCCAACTGGAAGTAGGGATATAAAAAGTGAACTTGAGACATCCACCTAAATTGTTGAAATTTAATAAAATGAGTAAGAATAAAATAACTAAAAAGTGGTGGGAACATGAATTGAAGTGCTTAACCCAAAAGTTGGAATAAATTACAAGGATTTGATAATTTTTAATGAGAAGTAGGGATCTAAAAATGAACTTAAAATGTTGAAATTCAATAAAAAAAAAAACAGGAACATATAATTGAAAACTAGTGGGAATGAGAGTTGATGACCTTAACCTAAAATTTGGAATGAATTAACCAATAATTTGATAAATTTTGACAGGAAGTAGAGATCTAAAAAGTGAACTTGAAACTCCTACTCAAAATGTTATAATTCAATAAAAAGAATATGAATATAGAATAAAAAAGTAGTGACAACAATACTTGATGAACTTAACCCAGAAGTTGGAATAATGCATAGTAGAGATCTAAAAAGTGAACTAGAAATATCTACCAAAAATATTGAAACTCAATGAAAATAGTAGGAATGTAAAACTTAAAAGTGGTGAGAAAATGAGTTGGAATGACTTACCAAAAATTAGATAAAGTCAAACAGAATGCAGGATCATAGAAAGTAAACTTAAAATATCCATCTAAAAAAATAGAATTTAATGAAAAAAGTGAAAATATAGAACCAAAATTGTTAGGAAAATGAGTTGAAACAAATTACCAAAAATTAAATAAATTAAAATAAAAAAAAATAAAAATTTGAAAAATAAACTTGAAACATGCACTATAAATATTGGAATGTAACAAAATAAGTGAGAATATAGCTTTGTTGTGATATATTATGATATTTTTATATTTTCTTGCACTATTTATAAATTTAAAATTATTACAATCTTTTGCTTTTTTAATTGCAATTTTATCTTTTTTTTTCTATTTTTTATATTTTCCACATTAAAAAAAATTCAAATGTAATATTTATTATATTAACTGGTTAAAAATCAGTTGTTCCAGTTGTGTGCATGCGCTGTATGTGATATAGCGCTGCACTGTAGGTTGACTCAACTTTCAGATTGCATTGTTAAGGTGGCGCCAGTCGGTGGCTCAGCTTTACACTTTCAAATAGGTTTTTTTTTTGTACGATCCTCAATATTTATATTTATTTCACATAAGATATATATTATTCAAAAGGGTCATCAATTTTTTAAAAAAGAAAAAGGTTAATTATACCCACATTTTTTGATAAATTTTAAAATGATGATAAATGATTAAATGTTTTAAAAATACTTGATCAAGTGACAATCCCTTAACTTTTACCTTTAATACAAATGGACCAACAGTAAAATTAGAAAAAAAAAGATTTATTTTAGGGTTAATTACTATCAGGTGACATTTGTTGGCATATTTCAAAAAAATGACACATGCTTTTAAAATACTCGATTAACAGATAATTCGTTAACTTTAATGAAAGTAGTTAGTTAATTACAAAATGATATTTTTGCCCATATAAGTAGTTATAAAATAACATTTCTATCCCTACTCACTTATTTTTAACATTTTATATATATATATAAGAAGCATCCTCATTTTAACAAAGTGAGAATGTCAGTAAAATATAAAAAAAAGATAGATTTCAATACAATAACAAACAAAAAAAAAGTTTATATATATATATTCCTTCTCCAGTGAGAGCATCCTTACTTTAACAAAGTGAGAATGTAAGTAAAATATAAAATAACAGAAAAAAAAAAGTCTTCAAAATATATGTACGTACGTATTTATGTAATTAAATTTAAGTCTAAGTCTGATTAACATGGATTTTATTTTGTTAAATCAACCTATTTTTTAAAAAAAATTTCTTGTTGAATCAAACTGCTGCTTTGGCTCCACGAACTTGCAGCTGCTATTGTCCTATGGACATGGAGAAGATGAAGCCTAGAGAATACGAAGAAAGAAGGAGAAATAGAACTAGAGAGGGTGAAGGAAGGAGGAGAGAGGAAAATGGAAAAAGGTAAATAAATAAAATAAATCTTTTTTCCCAATTTTACCCTTGGTCTGTTAGATTTAACTGTAAAAGTTAACGGATGGTTACCTGGTCGAGTATTTTTTAAAATATGTGTCACCATTTTAAAATTTGTAAAATATGTGTCACCCAGGTGTAATTCACCAAAAAGGTACATAAATAAAATAAATCTTTTTTTTTCAATTTTACCCTCGAGCAGTTAGAATTAACGGTAAAATTTGACGGATTATCACAAAATCGAACATTTTTAAAACATGTGTCACTATTTTGAAATTTGTCAAAATAGTTATCACACAAGTATAATTAATCCTAAAAAGAATAGAGAAATGTTTCAATCTAGAATCTTAGATTTGTTAAAGTTTGAAAAAATTATTAAGTCGTATGGCTTATTAGTGTACTTAATAGCTTTCCCGAACTTTAAATAAAGTCCAAAATCGTGAACTAGATCAATACTCATACATACATAAATACACACAAAATATGCACGTGTAGACACATAAACACACACACACACACACACACATATATACATACATATGTATGTATACATATATATATACATATATAAATACATACATATATATATGTATGTATATATATATATGTATATCTGCGTGTGTGTGTGTTTTTGTGTCAAAGATCCCCAAAGGAAAATGTGGTTTTAACATACATACAAGTAGCTAAAAAAATGAAATATAAGTCCCTAATTTTTTCAAAATATTGAATTAGAATATTATAATATAAGAGATTGTGTACCTAACGGTAAATGGTACTTCAGTTATTGAAATAGAAGCAAAATACTTTTGGGTAAACGGTGGATATCTCTTCCCTTTATTCTCGAGTCTCTGAGTTCGAATAAAAATCGAGGGCCCAACTGGTACAAAATGGATTAACCACACTTATTTCACTAAACATGTAAAAAAATTAGGGACCCAGATTATTATTCCACCCATTAGCTTCACATTTAAGAAAATATCATGGAACTCCTTGACTAGAAAAATGTATGGTGAAGCATGTTGTGTTAAAATTAGACAAGGATCCTTAGTACTTGAAAACATATCATATTGGTCCTCGGCTCAGAGGAATCGGGAAGGAGGTGCTGAAAGTATTTTTGTAATTTTCAAATAGCCCCAAATCGTCCATAAAAGAAATCTTATTAAAAATATATGTAATCTAAAGTCATTTTTCCTTCTGGGTTTGTTTTTTCTTCCTAACATATTGATCTCCATTAACTTTTGATTGTCGATTATTAAAGTTGACAATATATGGGATATGTCATCAATATTTAAGCAATTGAAAGAATACAACAAATTACCCATACTTTGATAAAGTTTGTATTAGGCCTATAAAATGTGGCCACTGTTACAAATTACAATGAAATAGCTAAGAATATATAATAGGAGAGTTGAAATGGCCAAAAAAAACAACCGGAAGCACAGCTCTCAAACATGAATGCAAAAAGAATGAACCCAACAGGTGTTTGATAATGAGAAACTAATATATTACAAATATAAATGCAGAAAGCTATATGTATATGCACAGGTTTTGCAGCACTTCACCTTGGAGGTTCAGAAAATCAGCAACAGGAAAGTTGACAGAGCGCTGGCAACAAAAAATATAATTGATTGTTATCATTCTGATCGTTGTAATAAGAATGTAAAACCTGAGTTCTCACGAATCAAGGGGGGAGGATCGATATCAGCTATCTCTATTTGCTGTATTGACTTGGAAATATCATCCACCGTGAATGGAATGCTGCATTTTGGGGAAAAGAAAAGCACATTCTTGGTTTACAGCCATGGAAATGCATGAAATCCAGAATTCATATTAACATACGTAACTGTTGGAAGCCATTACCTTGAGTCGTCATCCAATAAAAACGAACTACTGACAGCATTGTTTGAGACGTCCGTCATCATCACTCTCATACTTGAGATTACCTACATTTAAAGATTTATTAAAATTATGATAGATAAATCTTCTGCTGAACAAGAAAATGAACCCAAATTAAAATTTGGTAAAGAAAAGACGATCATTGTTTAACACATTATAGGAAAAGCTGGTTTAAAACATGAAAACAAAGGGAAATGTAAAGTAAAAGTGTTATAATGAAGGGAGCTGCAGAGTAAAAGTGTTATAATGAAGGGAGCTGCAGAGTAAAAGTGTTATCTCATATTCACACATGAAAGGTAAACCAAGAAAAGAAATATTGTTTTCAGTCTGCTTAATGTTACCAACAACCTTGAAAAGAAAATGAAGATTGCACAACTTATAATCAGGAATTTACAACTTACCTCTGAAGATACACTGTGTGTACCATATTTGTCATCCCAGTACATTGTACTGATCCTGTACAATTGTTGTATGCTAAGAACCTGAAACAAGAATAATTGAAAAAGCATAAGTACAGAGATACGCAGATAAAGGAGGGGTTTGGAGTGGTGGATGTTGCAATGGGGACGAATACATATTCAAACTAGTAAAGTTACTCACCGGGCAAAGATCATTTGTTATTTCTTTCAAGGTCTTCTTTGGCTTCTGATGAATGACCTGATTGGTCACAAAAATTGAAGGAACAAAGGTTCATAAGTAGCATCAGCGAAAATAACAACACCACTGAAGTGAAAAAGTAAGCTTAATAGAACAAACCAGAAAACCAACTGCTTGTCTAATATGCTTCAATTCATCCCAGGCTGAGCCTGCAAACTGAATGGGTCACAGGTATCAGTATCAGCTGGACAAAGACAGAGAAAGATTATAAAAGATAAACTAACATCACCTCCTCAGTTGAATCATGGCACCACTGTTCCAGTTCTGCCAGCCCAGCTTTCACAAACTCTCCATTGCTAAATGAGCAACATTCACGTCGCAAAAGAAGACTAGATAAAAAATTTTAATGTGATTCAATATTCTATAATATCATATCGAAGCAAATACGACTGAGATACTGGATTTTCCATGCATTTACCTATTAAACAATTGAACATTGATGAATGAGAATATCTGTGTGAAAACCTTGCGAATTAAAAATGAAGGAACCTGTACAATCATATGTAGAAGAGAATGATAATAGATTAATACTAATAAAGAGGAAAGTGAAAATATAATAATAACAATGATGACAGTGGCGCTGTTGTTGACCCTTATACTCACATAGTTGGCTCTCATTATCTTCAAGTAGTTATTTAAGCTTTTCACAATGCTTTGCCAATGAGCAATCAGAGCTTGCTGAGCTACAGCATTGGCTTGAGAACGCCCCTTCACTAAACTAGCCCGTGATGTCCGAGGCGCCTACATTATAATGTATGAACCAAGAATACAGGGAGCATTGCATTAGATTCCCAAATGAGAGGAAAGACGCGCATGTGCACAATAGAATCAATTGGGAAATTGCTCTTATCAAGCAACACAGAATTAATTTCTGATCATCAATATGGGACAAAGGCATATCAGATACCTGGATACACAATCCAAGCAATGGGGAGATTTCTTTTTTCAAATTGTCTCTAATCATTCCATATATCTTCTCGAGGAAGGCTGTGAGTTGCTGTTTAAAAAGCAGAGCCGGATACTTCGCTTCAACTTGTCGCAAGTCATCCAGTCCACTAAGCACCCGACTATTAAGGAATGGGAACCCAGCACTCTGTGGTGAAGCTCGAAGACCCTAAAATTTTAATCAGAAATAAATAATACGTAAAATGAGAGAATACAATGAACAGCAAAGACAAACTACATGCAACAACAGAGCAATCTCAAACTGAAAAAAATAAAATAAAATCTCTTACTTGAGACATTCTTCCCAGCAAAGAAGTTGAAGTCGATCTCCGTCGTTGTGGAGTTAAGCTTGCTGCACCACTTGCTTTCAGTGTACGCTGAAGTAGCAACAGCAGTGTCGAGGAATTTGATAACCAATAGGACAATCTGTCATTGTTGTCCTGGACCTTGGGTAGGCAATAACTTTAAACATCAATATATGGCATACAAATTCATAATAAAATTAAAACAGTATTGTCCACTTCATTTTCCAAAGATAAAAATTAATTTTGCAAAACAGAGTTCATTTTAGTGGTTACCTCTATTGCTCCACTTATTGTTTGAATAATACGGTCAAAAATACTGGTCCTTTCAACCTCAAATGACCTCCAATGAAGAAGGCATTTGTATATTAGACAAGCAGCAACAGGCTTGCCCCCAGAGAATCCTAGATCTTGTGAAATACATTTAATTAGAAGGTCCTGGTTCTCCTGCATCGGGAAAGAATTTTGGGATTTAAGACAAAAGAAAATACATCTTGGAGGCATAAACTAGCAAAGAAAATCTACTCATTAATAAACAAGTGCACACCTGCTGCTTCTCATTAAGAGTTTTCTGGGGCCTGTGCTCGGGTTCAACTTCCCGTACACCGGGTACAGTGAGTACAGAATCCTAATACATCCAGAAAATATAGGTAGAAGATTCAGTATTTTATCATTTGTAAGTAGCAAATTACCAGTGGCAACATGTAGCTCTTACCTGTACTTTCTTCATTTCTCCATTTAGGATATTTCCATTCTCTGGAGTCCTCTGGAATGCAAAGAGAAACCTCAGCATTAATTTTCATTAACATTCGTGGGCAAATCCAATGAATAGCAGAAAATACATTCTATACCTGAATAATTGTGGTTTTTGGCCGTGCAGCTAAAGCTTTAGCAGTAGGTGAAATGGCAAGTGCTTGTTGACGGAGCACCTGATTCTCTGATTCCAAATTGGAAACCTTCTCTACTAGTCTGAGACAGATAAAGAAAACAGTTAACACTAGGTTTGACATTTTCACCAGCAAAAGCCAGGTTTGACATGAAACTTGCTATCCAAACACAAAACGACACAAAAATGACAATAAGAGAGGTGTGGAGACAATCAAGATGACTACTGCAAATGTAATGCGGTACTAGCTTAAGAAGATACAAAATTTATGTAAAAACCTCTGAACAGAATCCTGAAGCTCATCAACTTTTTTCTCTGCATCTTTGAGCTTCTTGGTCAGTTCCCCATTTTTAGCTTCAGAAACTGTAAAGGCTTGTTTTGCCTCATCTGCAGATTGTGTTTGTGATTGCAGCAGAGCCTGTACATGTAAAAGATATTCAATAGATGAAGTCTCAAGGTTATTTACTACGCTTCCCAGCTGTGTCTGCAACAAGATTTCTTTAAGCCAGCTACATCAACTCCAGCTTATTTCAGATGTTACTTCTGTGTGAATAAATTTTCCTTATTTAAACAACTTATGTGCAAGTGTAAATCAAAGTTTTTGAAACTTTAATAACATCTATAGAGCCAAATCACTTGTACTAAAATGTTATCTCTGTGGTAAGAGGTGAATTCAGTACTTGTGGTAACAAAACTCATATGACATACTTGCATTGTTTTTAAAAATCATCAGTTTATGAAAAAGAAAAGAATCAGTATCAGCAGGCCTGTATTATCCATTATTAGTGGACCTTGGAATAACTCTCCTGCTGTTTATGTGAGCTACGGTTCTCATTGATGCCTCATGACAACAAAGCATTAAGGCAGAACCAAATTGCAGTTTCATCATCGAACAACTTAGTGGGCTCACCTTCAAGTTTTCAACTTCAGCTGTTAAAGAATTAATCTTTTCTGTATCTTGAATTATGACAGGAGTTTCTTTAATGACTGGAGGAGCTTCCTTAATGGCTTTTCGAGCCGCCTCTCGTTCTTTGATAACCAGAGAGTTAGCATCGTCTACTCTTAATTGCATTGCATGCAATGCTTCCTGCAACTTAGCAATTTCTTGGGACTTTGCCTCCTCAAGATCAGTCTGGGTTTCAGAACAAATTAAAATGAAATTAAAATGCAACCCCATGAGCATCATGTAAAGAATATAGACTTTGGGAGTTTAAGATACAATTACACTACCCGTAATCGTTTTTCAATTTGCAAACGCCATGTAAGTTCCTCCACACGCTTTTCAAGTTTATTCTTTGCTTCCTGAAGAGCTCCTGTTTCTCTTGCAGCCTAAGCAAATGAAAAGTAAGCACTTGCTCTTATTTTAAAACATATAAACCCCAAATTAATAAGCATTAAAATCCAACCATTTTAAGCTTTCTGAGCTCTCTTCTTGCAACTCTGCTCCTCCAGCCACACTGCGAAACTATAATTGCCCTTTGAAGTTTCTTATAATAAGAATAGGCTTGGTGGCAGCGCCATTGAGCCTGCAAATGAAAGGTAGATTAAAATTAAGGATTTAGTAATTGTTCTGTAACAACTAGAAATGAAGACTTAAATCTTATTTGAGAAACAGAAGCCTCAATTGTAAAATTCAGTCTGTAAGACGAGATGTACATTACACTTCCCCTGTACTATAACATAAATAAAGAACAAGTACTCGAGTAACAGAACAATGATGTTACCTGGATGATGATGGCAGCTTTGGTTCGCTTCCTTAACCTAAATTCATTGCATGCAACCATTGCTCTTAAGCCAGTCTGCAATATTATGGCAGATGACCTAATTGTTAAATAGGATCTCCAGGCTACGTATGCCCGGTAATTCTTCTGGATCTTCAGAGCTGCAGCTTCTTGTCTCAACTGTTCATACAGTTTGCGAGCCATTTCACCTGCAAAAGATGAAAGTGTTGCACATCAAACCCTTTTTTATGACACCATGTAGTCAATGGACTTCTCATATCAACAAGAAAGGACACCCTTTTTAGTCAGCAATATCGACAAATTCTTGGGTTAAGGAACTTTTCTTGAAGCACAAAAATAAGATTTGTGCAGCTTCAACTTATTTGGGAAATAACAAAGTCAATTGACACGGATAAAGCACATGTACAATAATAAGTTTAGATAGGTAGTTGGAACCCAATACCAAAGTGAAGCAGGTATATTTAACAGAATCCAAAAGAATATACCTCGCAAATAAGATTGCAACATGACAGCAGCATTTCGTAATGAAATAAACTCTTTGCGAGCAATGTAAGTATGAGTTTGCCGCTGAATTTTTCGGGCCGCATTTCCCAGTACCTCAGCCCTTCTAGCATCCAACTCAGCCATCTGACCAGCTCTCAGGAAAACCTTTGTCTTACCTATCTGCAACACATGCATGCATCAACAACAATCTTTGTCATATATGAATATACATGAGCAAAAGAGAAAGAAGGTTCCGTGGTGAATACATGAAGAGAGAAAAGTCAAAAGAAACACCCACTATTGAACAGAAATATTAGGTGAAATCAATTAAGTTGCAGAATAAGGAATGATGAAGAGAATAAAGGAAATGCAGATCACCTGGTATCCTTTCAGTCCCTTTTTATCAAGAATCATTTGACAGGCAACCTGATCGTCGTAGCTGTAAAGAAGAGAGAAAGTACATGAACTTCTATGTGATGTCAAACAATTTCAACAATGGACATCATACAATTTCTTTAATAACTACCATCATAAAAATCAGCAGATATTACGAACGAATGGTATCAGGACTTACTTTCCTTCCAAAACTTCAGGAGCAAGTATACCAAAACGATTAACAAACTCATAAAAGGTACGTCTAGTTGGATAACCCGCACAACTGATCCTAATTGCCTCAAGAACACCCTGAAAGTGCAAGAGAAAGCTGATTACTTGGGGGCAGGAAAAAAATTCATAAAAAGGCAATCTAAGCCTTTATAAAAGACTTGACAGGTTATTATGAAGCCCATGAACTTACACCACAGCGTAACTGTTGGATAACATTGAAATTTTCAAAAATAGAAGGCTTTAGGACATTATTTGGCTTCACACATCTGATGTAGTGAGGTGCTGTTGCATTCAAGGTCTCCATCAGAGATTGAAGTTGTAACTGAAATGTAGACAAAGTTGATTGACCAAATTATCAATAAGCAAATGGATATTTGACAACCAACAAGGCAAAATGGAAAAACCATGCCATGACCAATATATAAGCAAGCCTGTCATTTGAAGGTTTGGACTAGTGACAGGGAGGCTCACATATTAAACTCCGGCAAACTAAGTTGCTAATTGAGTTCCATACCATTGCATAATACACTGATCAAACCAAGGGAATTTAAAAAGGAGAATAAATACTGTTTACCTTAAAACGAGAACCAATAGAGGAAAATTTAGATGATTTTGATGATTCCTCTGGTAGTGGAGGAAAGAGACCTGCCACAAAGGAGCATTTGGCAGCAGTCAACAAAGCTTGGTGTTCAGCCACCACATAATCCTTGTTTTTGTCCAGAAAGTGGTTCGCTTGATAAGTCACCTTCAAAGTGTGGAAAGATATCAGAAGCTAATGACTATGCAATGAACTATCCTGGTTCAGCTGAAAAAAAGGCTAATGTTTCAAAGATGTGATATCCTTACCTCCCCTGCATAGTGTGATATAATAAAATCAGTACAGGAGAGCTTTGGTTTCGTAAACCGATTATTTTTTGCAAATGTCTGGTACAACTTCTGTGCAAATGTTTCATGTGTAGACTTCGGAAACATGCTGCATTAAGCAACCAGGAAAATAACTTTACCAGTTTAGGAAAGGAATAGCCTCCATAACTGAAAACAAAGAGACGAAAAGTAACCATAGCGGCATACCAGGCTTCATCTAAGAGTGCAATTATTCCTCCAGGTTTCTGCCAAAAATATGCAAAATAATTTATCACATCAGATCTCCAATGATAACGACATAAAAATCAGATGGTTTATGAAACCAGAACATAAGTGTAAAAACAGCAAATGTTTAAAGTCCTTGAAGGCAGCCAAAAATGAAAGGAAACACAAAATCCTAACTTAAATGGCAGTACAAGGAAAATTCAAAACCTTTTCAATTAGATCCAAGACATCTTGGTTATCAATAAACTCTATGTAGCTCCAGTTTATCTCTTCTCTAGTATATTCTTCCTGCTCCATTTTAAACACATGCTGCAAACATAAAATAACAAATATAAAAATCAGTCTTATCAATCTCAAATAACAAGCCTCATACACTGATTAAAAGATTAAATAAAGAACCTGATTGAAATGCTGTTGCAACTTTTCATTAGTGAAGTTGATGCAGAATTGCTCAAAACTGTCAAAAAAGCACAAAACCAATCGGTCATTTCTTTTCTTTTTAAAAAAATTGTGCTCTGATTAATCTCTATCTCAATGCCCAGCATCTTCCTTCTCCCTCTCTCTTTACGAAATTATACACCTAAAGAAACAAAAATTTCTTCCTCCAAGTGTACAATAAGCATGTCAAAATAATGATGGCTTACCTATTGCACTTAAAACTTTCAAACCCATAAATATCAAGAACTCCAATTGTTGACTTTGAATCTGGATCCTGTCCAATTGAAATGTTAATCTTTTCCACAATCCTGTACACAGTAATATAAACAACATTATAAAATTGACAGAAACACTTTTCAATCCATGTAATTGGAAAAAAAATGATTTACTGTGCTCATTACCAGTCAAATAAACGAGAATATATCGTCTTGGCTAATGCATCCCTGCTGGCAACTGCATTAACAGGGTCAAGAGTTCTTGTAATAACCTCCTCGGGTGTAACCATTACACGTTTAATTAGAGCATCTTCTAAGCTCTGAGCATCACACCTATAAATAACTTTTATCAGCAAACATGGTTTTAGATATCAAGAACAGTATTCCAAACAAGTAGAAGCAAAAACCTAAGAAGTTCTGCAGTCATATTAAGATGGAATCGAGAATTTTCATCCTTAATGACTGATGAATCTATCTCCTTTCCCTTGGCAAAATCAATATTACCAAGATGAAGAATTGCCGCTACAACCCTAAAAATTGCCTCCTGAAAAAAAAGAACATGATCAGAATTTAGTTGAACAACAATATACAATCTTGGACCTTAAGAAAGAGATACCTGTTCTTGATCACTGATTCCAACTATATCCATAGCCCTTCTGGTAGCAAGATACTCATGAGCATCACTTACACCATCCAGCTCACAGCAATTTGATTGATTTAAATAATGAAAAGATTTTGGGCTACCCAGTTTGTATTTAGCAATATCCTGCAAAACAGTAGAAGAAATATTTTTGAAACTACATTAATTTAAATAAAAAGCCACTAACAGCATAACAGAAGCCAGCAAGTAGAAAAATACCTCATGTGGTGCTGCACAAAGAAGGTAAAAGCAATGGTAATTTCTCTCGGGATCAGAAATTTGGCAAACACGGGAGCGTTCAAGGAGATAAGTTCTAATAGCTGCTCCAGATATTCTCCCATTCTTGTCAAATTGGATTTCAACAAATTTACCAAAACGACTAAGGTGTAGTGTCATGAAGAATATAAAGACAGATCAGTAAGAAACTTGATAACCAAGATACGAATGAAAACAAGCATGATCGAGTAATGATTGAAGTTGTACTTCAATGAACAAGTAATGCACACCTTGAGTTGTTGTTCCTCACTGTTTTAGCATTGCCAAACGCTTCAAGAACTGGGTTGGACTGTTTTTTTCAATAACAAAAAAATATATCAATATGGAATATACCATATCCCTTTCTTCTCAAAATATGACATAACAATCTTCAGCTTACAAATGGAACTTTTGGATTTTAGAAATTCAATACATGCAACAATAAATTCATCTAACCTCCAGAACTTGTTGTTCTACTGTTCTTCCTTCTACTCCAGATCGCCCACCCAAGTATGCAAGATATCTCATGAGCATCTTTGTTGTCTCAGTTTTACCTGCTCCACTTTCTCCACTAACCAGAATAGAGTTGCTTTTTCCTTCATTAATCATTGCCCTGTTTTCTTATGACATTGAGCATTAGTAATGAAAACACTCCAGTATAACACAATGCATGTGTATTTATTTCCAATTGCAAATTGTAGCATCCAAGACATGGATCTGAAATTACCTGTATGCAGCATCTCCAACAGCAAAAACATGAGGACTAAGCTCCCCAAATGCAGCTCCCTTGTATTGTTCCATCATATGCGTGTCATACAGATGAGGCAATCTTTGAAATGGGTTGACTGCGATCAGGATATTGCCTGTGTACGTCTAAGAAGGTAAAATGTCATTATAAGCATCATATGAATATATGAAAGCTCGTACATAAATAAAAGTTGCTTCCAACTATTCGAATGACATAAAAAATGAAATGTAAAAGCAAATGGCTCACATAGATTTCATTAAGTTCATATCTAGTTGCAAGGTTCTGTAGAACTCCAGGTTCATGCAAATAAGAAAGCTTTGTCATATCATCCACACCTCCAGCAGGAGCTTCAGTGTCCTCTGGAAACACCTTGGATATGTTTGTGACAACCTGCACAAACGCCATCCAGGTTACTAAAACCACATCATCATTCACAATGATTTAAAGAAAAATATTTAGAAATCAATTTAACCTGTCCTTAAACTATCCCTGGCAGTGCTAACAAAGCAGTAAGATTTCTATGTTTTTCTTTAAAGAAAAAAATTTAGAAATCAATTTTCATTTCTCATAAATTTACAATTAAAAAAAATTAAGAGGGGAAAAAAAGAGCTATAAATACCAACTCTTAGAAGTTATATCTAGTGTTGAGAAAGAAAACTAGCTTGAATTATCCTTTTACCACTTTCTTTCTGTCCTTAAATGAAAAATTTCTAACAGAACTAATATTTATATCAACTCTCAGAAGTGCTAACAAAGCAGTAAGATTTCTATGTTTTTCTTTAAAGAAAAAAATTTAGAAATCAATTTTCATTTCTCATAAATTTACAATTAAACAAATTAAGAGGGGAAAAAAGAGCTATAAATATCAACTCTTAGAAGCTACATCTGGAGTTGAGAAAGAAAACTTGCTTGAATTATCCTTTTACCACTTTCTTTCTTTCCTTGAATGAAAAATTTCTAACAGAACCAATATTTATATCAGGACTTTCTCCCGGAACATAATATTCTCACTTTCAAACCCACACGGTAAAGGCTAAATATTCAAACTTGTATCTCAATATAGTTTGTGTTCTTTGTAGCATTGCTCAATAGAATACTAAAATTACACTTTTATCAATCTCAAGTCTTTAATGCATCGTGGATGATCACCACAAGTATTTCAATTGCGACAGGTAGTTAATTATGAGTACAAATACAAGTCAACTCATAATTAATGCAAAACACTTACTTTCTTTCCATTTGTGCATTTAACATGAACCTCCTGACCATTAATCCGCATAACTTCTCCATTAATCCATGCCAAAACAGGATCTTCAACCCATACATGGGAACCTGCAATTATATTATCTGGCGCCGCCTGGAAACAAAATATTGCAAAAGCAAAATTAAACCGCAACGTATTGTTTTATGAAGTCGAGTATGGCATAAAAGAGGAATAGAACATTGAAAATTTTTACTCCCAAGAAGGCATAGGATTTTCAAATTTCAGATAAAAAACAAAGTAGAAACTCATAGTTACTGAAACTTATAAGTGAGGAATTGAGAGTCAAATAGACAAGATCATCAGCAAGTATAATATGTACTGTAATAATTAGTACACGTGTAATCCGCAATTATGCAAATTGGGACGAGCAATCAGTCTCATTATTAATGATACACTAGATCATAATTAATCATAACAGCAATAACACATGTACTCTGCATTTATTTAAATTAGACAAGAGCAATTAGTATCATTCATATTTTACTTCACTAACATAAACCCAAAACTGCTTTTCAAAATACCAGACAAAAGGGTGTGCTACCACTTCCAAGTTCCAAGAAGGAAACAAAATTTCTTAAAGTAATCTCCAACTAAAGTCTAATATGGCATCAAACAAGTTCAACCAAATCAATATAATATCTATTCAAACTGCACCGATCCGCACAACATTAATTACCCTTTCTAGTCTCTATTTCATTCAATTCCTGTTACAGCCACCAATAACTTTAGAAGCAAACTGGATATCACTAACAGAAAATGTTTCATCATTCTCTCAGTGAACAGATTTTGAACAACAAAAACAAAACATCACAAACACGGTTCCCAAAAACTAAAACAACCCAAAACTCAAACTTCAAACAACTCACAACAAAGCTAACAGCAGCTATAAATTCAAGCAAAACGGAATGAACAATTTTTAAAAAAAGATGCAAAATTTTCAACACAAGCAAGAACAAGAACTACATGCAAACATAAACACATACAAAACAGCTCAAAGAAAAAAATGCTATGCTAATCTTAGTTATTAAAATTTACCATTCGATAACACCAAAGAAGATCTTGATAATCTTCTTCAGCTCATCCAATAAGACCCCAGATTCCTGAATCTACACAACTTTAAAATTCCTTCCCTCCCTTTTAAACTTTGCTCTTTTGACACTTCTCTCACCAAAAAGTTTGAATTTTTTTCCACCCTTTTGCCTATTTTGTCCCTCGACGGTTGTGCACTGTTCTTGTCTTCTGTGTTTTCTATGTTTTAAAAAATTTCGAGTTTTTGAGTTCCTTGTTGCCTTTCTCTATCTCTTTCTCTCTCCAAATTTTTGAGGTTTTTGTTGTTTGTACGTTTGAGGTCAGCTTAGCCGAGGATGGCAAAAGTGGGACCCACAACAGCAGAAGCAGATGTAGCTAAAGCGCTTCTCTCACTTCTTCAAAATGACTGCAACACACAAAATGGAAATTGACTGAAGGAAGAAAGAAACGTAAGTAATTAATTATTGACTAATTAAGCAAAGGATTAAATATCCCACGAAATATTTGTAATTACACAAATACCCTCTTGTTTTGGGACAAGAGAGTAACATTTTTCATGAATTTTTGGATTTGTTGGTGGGAAAAATCAAATTGTTGGTTTTGGAGGCAAGAATAGAGGTAAGAGTTTAATTTATAAATATCATTGTCTTCTTATTTTTCGTTGTAACACTAGTTGTTAGAGATTTGTCAAAATCAATCTAAAATAATGGCACGATTGGATTTCAAGTGTAAGTTTTTAAAAAATAATAATAATTATAAACATGTGAAAAATTTTAAATTTTAATAGATATTTGGAATCACCATTCATCGAAAGCCTAACGTCAAACTCTTAGTATCAAATATCATAAGATCCAACAAGCCTTAAAAAAATTAGTTTATTAAAATTTATAATATCAAAAAATAAATCATTGTCCTTTAAGTAAGTGGACTTTAATTTAATTATTTTTTGCGTAAGGAAGTAGAAAAGGTTTGAATAATGCAAATATAGATTGTATGCAAATGATCAATGTAATAGCAAACGTAGATTCATGCATACTTAATAATGATGATAAATAATAGTATTATTATTATTATTATTATTAATTATATTATTGAAATGTGTATAATAATCCAGTCTGGCAGCAGTCATGTAATTACACGGAGGTTATTTATGGGATGGTAATTACAAAAAAAAATAGAAAATAAAAAAAACCTTATACGACAAGACAAAGGGAAATCCGCCCATCTTAATCTTTGATGGCTTTGCAAAAATTCATATTTTAATTTGAAGAAATTTTTATATAAAAATTTATGATGAGCCCAGAATAAATGGGAATATTGCAATTGGACGACAACAATTCTCAAGTGTCGCGGTGTGTGTTGGCAGCCTGTCTGTTTTGCTCAGTTTAGACGTAAAAAGTTAAAATGACCAAATCAACCTCACAGATGAAGCCCACTGTGGATCGGACTGGACTTTAGTCCTGTCCGTAGAGTCCGTTTACCACAGGCCCCGTTTCTTTGTCCAGAAGCTCTTTAAAATTTAAATAAATAAATAAATAAAATCCAACTTTTGTGCGCGGATTGTTTTTAAATAATTTTTGAGTCAGGAGAAACAGTAGGTCTCGCATCAAGTTGCGTGTACATTTCCAAGACATGTCATCAAATCAACTCTCTCACAGGCCCTAAACCGGTTCGCATTTTTCGCATTCCCTCTCAAGTCAACAATGGCCGCCTCTGCTTCTCTCCCTCTCCAACCACACTGCCCCAGCCATTGCTTCACCTCGAAAACATCACAAACCAGCCTTCTCAAAAAGCCAAACTCCTCTAACTATCCCATCATCAGAGGTTCTTCCGACAACAACCCATCTCTACACAAACGCACTGACAAAGGCGAAGGCGGCGGCGGCATCAACATAAGGGACGAGGCACGTCGCCGCAATGTCATCCACACCCACAAGTTTTCTGCAAAGTACGTGCCATTCAATGCAGGGCCGTCGTGTACCGAGTCGTATTCACTCGACGAGGTCGTGTACAGGTCCCAGTCTGGGGGACTTCTCGACGTGCAACACGACATGGGGGCTTTGAAGCACTACGACGGCGCTTACTGGAGGGCGCTGTTCGATTCTCGAGTTGGCAAAACGACGTGGCCGTACGGATCAGGGGTTTGGTCTAAGAAAGAGTGGGTGCTGCCCCAGATTGATAGTGATGATATCGTGAGCGCTTTCGAAGGGAACTCGAATCTGTTTTGGGCTGAAAGATTTGGCAAAGAGTTTTTGCAAATGAATGATTTGTGGGTTAAGCACTGTGGGATTAGTCATACGGGAAGTTTTAAGGATCTGGGCATGACTGTTTTGGTGAGTCAAGTGAATAAGTTAAAGAAATTGAACAAACCGGTTGTTGGGGTTGGCTGTGCTTCAACTGGTGACACGTCAGCTGCTCTGTCAGCTTATTGCGCCTCTGCTGGTATTCCTTCTATTGTGTTTCTGCCTGCTAATAAGATTTCAATCGCCCAGTTAGTGCAGCCTATTGCAAATGGTGCTTTTGTTTTGAGTCTTGATACTGATTTTGATGGCTGCATGCAGTTGATAAGGGAAGTTACTTCTGAGTTGCCTATTTATTTAGCCAATTCTTTGAATAGTTTGAGGTTAGAGGGACAAAAGACAGCTGCTATTGAGATATTGCAGCAGTTTGATTGGGAAGTTCCTGATTGGGTGATAGTTCCTGGCGGTAATTTGGGGAATATATATGCTTTTTATAAAGGGTTTCAAATGTGCAAAGAGTTAGGACTTGTTGATAGGATTCCTCGGCTTGTCTGTGCACAAGCTGCAAATGCAAATCCACTTTACTTGTATTATAAGTCAGGGTGGAAAGATTTTAAGCCGATCAGGGCAAATACTACTTTTGCATCTGCTATTCAGATTGGTGACCCGGTTTCTATTGACAGAGCTGTTTATGCATTGAAAAATTGTGATGGTATTGTTGAGGAAGCTACTGAGGAGGAATTGATGGATGTTTCTGCGCAAGCAGATTCTACTGGCATGTTTGTTTGTCCTCATACTGGGGTGGCATTGTCTGCATTGATTAAGCTTCGAAGTAAAGGGATTATTGGGAAGACTGATAGGACAGTGGTGGTGAGTACCGCTCATGGGTTGAAATTTACTCAGAGTAAGATTGATTATCACTCACAGAACATCAAGGACATGGCTTGCCGGTTGGCTAATCCTCCTGTAAGTGTCAAGGCGGATTTTGGGTCAGTTATGGATGTTTTGAAGAAGTACTTGTTGAGTAAAGAGCCAAAGTATTAGGCTTCTATGATGAGCAGTGTAATTTTTGCACAGCGACTTCATCTTTCCCTAGTTAAGCAGTAGACACTCTCTTATTGGAGGCATCTTGTAGGATTTACAATTGTGTCATCATGTTGTTTTTGCTAGAGAAACCATCTGTAAGGCAGGACTGCCAGTTTTGGTCAAGATAATCATCACTGTAATGATCATTTGGGTTCAATGGCATTCTTATTGGTGATTTTTTTTTTTGAGCTGTTTACTTATTGGGAACTTCTATATTATAATGCCATCTTATTCTTGATCTGTCAAGTTTTCCATTGGTTAACAGGGGAAACTACTTAGTTTTTGTCATTTGAATTCAAAGAAATTTGTGTCCGTGAACTTTCAATTTGAAGTATTTACTAGCTTTATACAAAGCTTGCCTTGTGTGTAAGCGGGGATCACTTTCATAAGACTGCAATCTTTGAGGTAAACTTTTGTTTGAAATTATGAAATAAGTTTGTCACGCATTTGTCAGGACCTTGCTGTTGAAATGATTTTACATTTTGCTCATAAGGAGGTACTCTATAGCATTTGTTTTGTAGTTGTTAGCCATATCACTCCACATTTCTGACTGGGAAGCCTTTTGATCAACCATTCATATTCTTTCAGCCCATTTACTCTACTTGGAGGGGAGTTCATAGGTTTAAAAAACTCAATGGAATGATTTTTATGGTGAAGAAGAAAATGAGATAATTGTGATGGGGCTTATGACTTAGTGGTAAAAGAGAACATTTCGATGTATGATATTCCAAGATTTGATTTAGACTGCATGGTTCATCCGGTAGCTAGTGCTGCAGTTGCTTGTTTTGGTTACAGGGATGCTCTGTTAACCTGGGCAAAAGGATCTGCAGCTCCATAGGCTTGGTATTGATGCATTTTATCTAATTCCTTGTGTTAAAAATCATTGCTAATATGCATAGCAAGTTATTGAAACACTTGTTGGTGAGGTGATTTAATCCTTTCCTTGAAAGTCAGCATGTTCAATTTGTGAACTAGGAAGGCCCCAAAAAGGGTTTCTTGTGGTTGAACTTATTTTGGTTCTAATACACTGCTAACAGACGAGATTTTGGCGGTGACTTTAAAAACTCTGATGGGGGCTTGATGTTTGTAGCTTTTACTTTTTGCAAAATGTCCAGTTGGTGTGCTCTATCGTGAGATTAGAAGCCTATGAAATCTGGTGCACAGCTGACTTCCAAAGAAATCTTGACTAAACTAAAATAGGCTCAAACCCTCAAAATGATGTGGTTGTCTTGCAGAAAATGACAAGTAATAGGACACTGCTCAATTTCAGTCTTGTTTTGAGCCATATGTTCATTGTTCATCACCAAACTGCTGCAGTTGATTTGCTTGCTTGTCTTTGTTATTATGTGAATGAAACAGTCGTCATGGAATCACGATGCCCCTCGAATTATTATTACATAGTATGAGACTTGTCGCAGGAGTGCCAGGAGATTCTCAGTGCTGTAACATTACTGCTGATTTTTAGGAATAAGCTTGCTCACTTACCCTGAAAAAGAAAAGCCAAAAAGTTCTTTTCATATTTTCTTTTTTATTGTTGCTTGTTTATTTTTTCAATTGAGTTTTTTAAGATTAAATAAGTCATTTTACTACTACTAACAAAACTCCAAATTTTGGACTTTTGGGAATAGAGATTAAAAATTTTTTTTAAAATGTTAAAATGTTATTTGAAAATGTTATTTCATTCTTTTCGTAACATAATTTTAATTTTACAATTTTTAGTAAAAACTCTTATTGATAATCAAATAAGTAAAAAAATTTTTAAAAAGAATTTACTTATAAAAATTTTAATAATAACAAATTTTACTTAAATAAATTATATTTAAAAAATTATACTAAAATGAGCTTAAATAAGCAAAGCTAGACAGCCTGCTGCCTGCATTCTTCCTGTCAAAGACAATGAATAACCATAATTCCATAAACAGCATAAAGATATTTGTTTACGTAACCATCCCTCCCTTACACAAGAGCGAAAAATGCCATAGCTAAGTCAGCCGGCTACATGGGTCCCTCCATCATGAAAAAATTAGAAGAATACAAAGTAAGTGCCTATCTGAGTAAGCATTTTTACCAATCATAGGAGATAATCAGCAAGTAACTGTCATTAACGTCTCTCTCCTTCTCCCGCCTGCATAATAAGGCCTCATGCTCTAATGAGCTAGCTGGAAGCAAGAGAGTTTTCTTCAGAAAGGGAGAAAATTAAAAAAAAAAAGAAAAAGAAGGGAAAATGGAGCAAAAGCTGAACACGAATCAATTTAAAGGCCAAGCAAGGCTGCCAGAGTTTGCAATCCCAAGTTATTATGATCTTTACATTAAACTTGATCTCGTTGCTTGCACTTTTTCTGGTAATGTCAATATTAATCTCAATATCATTGAAAAGACGAACTTTATTGTCTTAAATGCTCTTGAACTTAATGTTCATGAAGTCTTGTTCACCAGCTCTCACAATCAAGTAAGTATAATCTTAGTTGATGGTCATAAGGAATGATTTTGTTTTGATGGGTTTGTAGTGATCTTTTTAATGGTATTTTGGGCTTTGGCTTTCGCAGGAATATCGTCCTAGTGATGCTATTATGGACAAAGATGATGAAAAACTTGTCTTGGTCTTTGATGAACCGCTTACTGTTGGAGAAGGAATCTTAGGAATCATCTTTTCTGGGAAGCTTAATGAGCACACGAAAGGCTTCTACAAATGGTGTTGTTATTATTATTATTATAAAAAATATTGATTTTTAAATCAATAGAAAATCTAATTCAGGTACTTCTTTGCTATCTGAATTTCAACAGTACTTATCTGGAGAAAGAAGTGGAGAAAAATATGGCAGTTATGCAATTTGAAGCTGTTGATGCAAGGCGATGTTTCCCTTGCTGGGATGAGCCTGCTCTTAAGGTATATATGAAAGTGACATTTTAAATCCTCACAAAAATTTTTTAGGTGCAGTAGGACGTGTCATTTTTCCCCCTTGTTCTTCGAGAATTAGAAAGACACTTTCAAGCTTGAATTTGTTCATTTAAAATACGGGTTGAATGGATAAATGAAAGAGGAAAAAATTCATAATGTTTTTAATGAAAATGTTGGATGTGATAAGTGAAGATAAAATTCCCTGGATTCGCATGCAAAACAGCTTTGCATATTTGTGCTTTCTTCCTGAAACTGAAATATGATGCTTACTGCTCTAGCGTTATTCATTTTAACAGGCAACTTTCAAGATAACATTGGATGTCCCATCAGAGTTGACGGCATTGTCCAACATGCCAATTCTTGATGAAAAGCTCAATGGGAATCTTAAGACTGTTTATTTTGAGGAGTCTCCAGTCATGTCAACTTATTTGGTGGCCTTTGTTGTTGGCTTATTTGATCATATTGAAGATACAACTACTTATGGTATGTGTTTAACCACAGACTTGTGCCTTTTCTGATATAATTCACCTTTCAGTTAACTGGATCTTTAAACTCTGTGCACAGGTGTCAAAGTTCGTGTATACTGCCCCGTTGGTAAGAGCACTGAAGGGAAGCATGCACTCCACGTTGCTGTTAAGTCTCTTGATATTTACGCTGAGTGAGTGATATAAAATTTTATATACTAAACATGTAATTTTACAGAACTAAAAAAATCAAATCAAGATAACTGTACGTTAAGAAAATTGGCTTCAATTAACCATGCACAAGAATAAATACTTGTTTTCAAGAATATAATCCCTTCTTGACATATACTTCTTTGGTAGCATGTGTGAATGTGACGATGGTAATTCTTGTTCCATCTCCCATTTTCAGTACATTAAATTGATTTATTAATAACCTCCATTGCATTTTTTTCAGGTTTTTCTCAACTCCTTACCCACTCCCTAAACTGGATATGGTTGCTGTATCTGAATTTCCTGCTGGAGCTATGGAGAACTTTGGTTTGATTGTATATCGCGAAAATGAGCTACTTTACACTGAAAAGAAATCAACAGCTAATAGAGAGCAGATTGCAAGTCGCATATTATTTGTCTTTAGCTTACTGTTGCAATTCTTTAGTTGCAAAATTTTCCTAAGACATATAGGCTATAGCAGCTTCTGCTTCCAAGAAAATGGAAGCCTTTGTTCTTTTTACTTATTTTGGTTTGTTTTTTGTTGTTTTTCTTTTTGAAGTTTCTAATCTGAAGGACCTGGTTATGAGAATTCTCAACTACTTTTCTTTTCCTATCAGATGACAATCTCTACATCGCATGAAGTGGTCATCAATGGTTTGGCAATCTGGTAACTATGGAATGGTGGACTCATTTGTGGCTTAATGAGGGATTTGCAACATGGGTAATTATGAATCTCTCAACTTTGTATATACATTTCCCTAAGCAGTCATTGCAGCTGGCCACAACTTTGTACTCTTTATGTTGCAACATGGATTACATTTCCAGATTAGTTATATGGCCACTGATATCATGTTTCCTGAGTGGAAAATGTGGACTCAATTTCTTCGACAAACTAGTCAAGGCCTAAGACTGGATGCACAAGAACAATCACACCAATTGAGGTAAGACCAAGCCTGAGCTCGCGCCAAAACTTGCAGCTTTACCCCGTTTGTAAACTTCTTGGCATTTATCTGATTCAAGTATAAATGATCCTATAATTCAACTGCCGTTTACAAGTGGTTGGCGGTATTTTCAGGTCGAGGTACATCGTGCTGATGAAATCGATCAAGTTTTTGATGCTATCAGTTATAACAAAGGGTCAGCAGTTATCAGAATGCTGCAGAGTTATCTTGGGGAAGACATATTTCAGGTGGTTAAGCTCGCCAATTTTCAATATGAAGAGAATATTTTTTTATTTTCTCTGTAAATAGAGAAAGGCTTTTAGCCTTTTCATGAGGAAAACTTTAGCATCATTCAAGTTTTGTTCTTTCAACCTCTGACTTCTTTTTGGAACCAGAAATCCTTAAGTTCATACATGAAGAAATATGCTTGGAAAAATGTGAAGACAGAAGATTAATGGAACGTACTTTCTGAGGAATCTGGTGTTAATGTCACCTCACTGATGGAATGCTGGGCAAAACAGAAGGGACATCCAGTTGTGCATGTAAACTGCAAAGATGATCTTCTGGAATTTGAGCAGGTCTTAACATTGCTTGACAAGTTAAAACTGCACTTGCAAATTTATTTTTTATTTTGCCTTTGAAATTGTTTCAAATGAGGAATCTGATACTGATTTCAACTGCAGTCACAATTTGTATCATCTGGTTTGCAAGGTGATGGAAAATGGACTATACCAATAATTTTGTCCTTTGGCTCATATAACAATCAAAAGAACTTCCTTTTGGAATCACAATCTCAAAGAGTCAATATATCAGAAATGCTTCCTTCTTCAGATGGAAAGTTGTGCTCGTTTAAGGAATGCGATGAAACTTTATGGATCAAAGTTAATGTTGAACAGAGTGGTTTCTACAGAGTAATATATGATGATGAACTTTCAGCTCGACTGAGGAAAGCAGTAGAAAACAACTGCTTGTCAGCAGCAGATAAACTTGGTATACATATGATGTGAATTCCTCTTGTGAGCCACTTCTAATTTTGATTGCTATATATCATCAGAATCAACCAGCTAATAACTTCTTTCAATCTCATTTTCAGGCATTTTAGACGACATGCTTGCTCTTTGCCAGGCTTATAAGCAATCGTTATCATATTTGCTTTTGTTATTAGATGCACACAGAGAAAAGCATGATAGTATGGTGTTATCAAAACTCATCAATGTAAGTAAGACCTTTTGTATCTATATCATTACCCAATTAGAGCTTATATTCACTATTCGCAGTATACTGACTTTTAGGCGACTTACGTTACAGGTATGTTACGACGTTGTTGAAATCATAACAGATGCCATCCCAGATGCAGTAAATGAATTGAAAGCATTTTTCATCAGTCTCCTCCAATCTTCTGCTGAGTAAGAAAAACTAGCAGATGCAATCCCCATAATGTTTAGTGATTTATACTTGGTACATAACAACGCAAGTTTCTTGCTTATGTGCAGAAGATTAGGATGGGAACCAAAACCTGGAGAGAGTCATTTAAATGTGCTTTTAAGGGGAGAAGTGTTTACGTCTTTGGCTTCTTTTGGCCACGATAAAACTCATAGAGAAGCAATGCAATGGTTTCAGGTATTGTTGAATGATAAAGACACAACACTTCTTTCAGCTGACATGAAAAAGGTAAAATCAAGCCTAAATGTCCATATTGTATCCTCACTCCTTAGAACAATTTCAATATGATATGCAAAACTACTATCTGCAGGCTGTTTACTTTGCTGTAATGAGAAATGTTAGCACCACAAATAGGAATGGCTTTGAGTCCCTACTGAAGTTTTATAGAGAAGCTGATGCAGTGCAAGAGAAGGAGAGGATTTTGCGCAAGGCACATCGAAATTTGAACTAAAATCAAATTTATGATCCTTTGAGTGACTTTTTCATTCACTTTGCGTTTGATGTTTCAACCTGATTTAGAAACCATAGCATCATCCCCTGACCCAGCTCTAGTTAATGAGGTTTTGAACTTTCTGATGTCAGATGAGGTCTCTCTTTGCTAATCCATGTGCTGTGACAGCCACAATTTCCTTCTCAGAATTACAGTAACTGAGTTCATCTTAATATTAATTTAGGTTCGCAATCAAGACATTACTTATGGACTCTCAGGATTACGGTTTGAGTGCCGAGGAGCAGCATGGAGATGGTTGCAGGTAAATTAACTAGGAAAATCTTCTAAACTGATGGAGGATCCTCTTTGAATTTTACACTTCACTTACATGTATGTTTTGTTAACTAACGCAGGAAAATTGGGACAAAATCTTAATGAAATATGAAGGGTTTTTACTCTATTCTTTTGTTAGGGATTTCATCACCCTGGTAAGCAATTGAGCTTGGCATTATTGAATTGGTGTTAACCTTTTCTTGACAATGAGCTTAAAATTTGAATTATACCTTTAAGTCCAAAGAAAAAGTAATGAACTTCAGTCCAAATGCCCTGCCACCTTGATTAGGATACTGTGATTTGTGAACCAAATCAGCTTGGTTGCTTACTTCATATGGAAAATAAATAAATAGAATTATTATTTCTTTAGAGGTCATTAGGATAAGAGCAAAAGGAGGATAATGATAATTAATTAAGAATAATTAGCATATTCTATCCATAAGCAACCTTTTTTGACAAGTGGGGTTGTCTTTTCTTTAATTCACTTCCATCTTTGGTAGCAGAATCACCTTAAATTACTTTTAAACATCCTAAAAATGTACACAACATGACCAAAAAGTGGGTCTTGTGATGTTCATTAATTTTGCATATTCGTCTTGCAGTTTTCCAGCGATGAAAAGGCTGATGAGATTGAAGCATTTTTTGCAAGTCATGTGCATACTGGAGTTGACAAGGTTTTGAAGCAAAGCACCGAAAAAATTCGAATCAAAGCTAGATGGATGGAAAGCATCAAGCAAGAGCAATCTCTTCCTGACTAAATCAAGCAATTAGTTCACAAGGGATACTAGCTTCATTATCGCGCCACATATGCATATATGCTCTATAAGATGGGCGACATATCCACCACTACAAGTCTTGGTTTCCATATTATGTATTGTCTCTAAAATCAAACCTTATTAGATTGTGAACAGAACAGATTACAACCTGGTGTCTTTATGTGAAAGGCTAGTAGTTGGGTCAGACCAATAAATCAAACATTCATAGATTCCTGTATATTGCTTCAATGCTCAATGTTCAATCTTGGGTATGCCTGTGCTAATTAGACAGCTAATTAATACACTTAAAATGACAGCATTAACCTAACTTTATGGTCAAAATCAAGATTGTGGAGAGTCACTATCTAATGCAGTAATGCCTCTATGCTTTAATTATATCTGCTAAATATACCTTAAAAATTATCTGTAAAGCAAGCAACATTACTTCCAGCTTAACATAAACAAATCCATCTGTCACATGCAATACCAATTTCAAAAGTTATTTGTGTCCTTATAAGCATGCTCGCATGCGTATAAGTACACAAACAATTAAACATAGAGATAAAGAGTAGAGAAGAAAAAATATATCCAACTTAAGCAAAAATATAACTATATATATTGATTGTTTGTATAAGCAAATCAATGTCACACAATTTGGAATTACGTACAGAATAAAACAAATACATTCAGAAAACGTTGAATGTAAAAGAATCAATGAAAAAACAAACAAACCCTAAAAGAATCCTTTCTGCTGTGTTGTGTATGTCTATCTATAATTCAACTTCAAGTGTATAAGTCATATCAATTCAAATCAAGTAACATACATAAGTCAAGTGAAAAAACAAAACTAATTTGATGATATCCAACTGCTTGCTTATTCTATCAAAAGTGCTTTCTCCAAAAATCAGTTCCAAACTTTTAACTTGGGCTTTCACCTTCTTAAGCTGGGCTTGGCTGAGGCCCAAGATTTGACCTCCTTCCCCCTTCCTTCTCCTTCACAGAATTCATCTTCTCCAACCTCAAACCAGCTCTGAACCTTGCAATGAAGTTATCAGCCTTAGCATTCACATCAGGACTTGGACAGAACAACGGTGTCACCACCGGTGAATCACCGCCGTCCGAAAGATCAGATGACTCCTCGACATCGTCAGCCCCAGTGTTGTTGCTTTTCAATCTAACAAAGTCCCCGTGCACCTCAAATTTCCATGCAGGCATCTTAAAAGGTGGCAATGGCGGCGGCGGAGGAATAGCATTCAACGGAGACTCATTCCCACTGTTTACATTCTGCTCTACATTACCATAACTCTCTATCTTCACCGGCAACGACGGCTTCTGGGATGTGGATGGTACATTTCTTGTTCTTGAAGTTGAAAGCTTTTGCGTTCTTGTCGGTGGTGGAGGTGGTGGTGGAGGAGGAGACGGAATGACTGAGTGGATCTGCTTGGCCTTCCGCTTCTTCGAGGAGAATATATTTTCAAAGAAAGGTGGCGGCGGGGGTGGCGGGGGTGGCGGCGGAGGTGACGGTGGTGGGATTAGTGAAGCTGGCAAAGGGTACGAAGATTCATAGTTAAAGAAACTATCAAGATTCTCAACACTCTTTTGTCTCTGTTTCTTCTTTTTCTTTCTCCTCAACGAAGTCAAGAATTCTTTAGTTGCACTTGTGCCTCCTCTCTTCTTCTCACTCCTGCCGCCTCTCTCTTCGACCTCAGGCTCTGCAGGAACAGGCGGCGGAGGCGGTTGACGTTGTGGCGGCTGCGGCTGTGGTTTGACTTCCAAATCATTGTTTCGATAGTTTCCGCCATTTTCTTGATGTGTTCTCTTTACTCTCCTCCTCACCACCTTAGACTGTGGAGGTGGCAGAGGTGGAGGAGGAGACGGAGACGGCTGTAATTCTGCCTGCTCCGGCGACGGTGATGCTGTCGGTGGCTGTGGTGGTGTGTAAACAATTTCTTTTAGAGATTCTTCGACTGTTGATGGAGTTGTATTATCAGCATCAACATTTTTTACTAGATCAACTTTGTCATTTTCTTTCTTCTCTTTTTCTTCCTCCAGTACTTCAAGTTTCGGCTCCTTATAATCGAAGCTCGAAAAACGATTATGATACAAATGGGTATCATCATAAAATCGGCATCGATCTTCTGTGTTCGCCCACAATGCTTCTTCCTGTCTTAGATCTGGATGCGAGCTGAAGCTTCTTAATCTACTTAAGCCTCCATTGTTGTTGTTATAAGCATGATCATACCAAAATCTTCTTGGGGTTTCAGGGTTTGATTTTTGAAAGCTTTCTGATCTGTTTTCAATAAACTTGTATCCTTCGTCTTCATAAGAAGCACTAGCAGCAGCACTAGCTGTTGTTGGTGTTGTTGCGATGCTTTCATTGTTGTTGTTGTTGTTTCTGCTGAGGAAGCCACAAATGATGGCGAAAAGAACAAGAACGAGATTGAGTGAGTCCCAGCTTTTTTTCACCGTATGGGGTTTGAATATTTGGGAAGTGAAAGATTGAATTGAAGGGATGACGATGAAGATGAAAGCAACCGCAACAGCTAGCAAGAATATGAGGAGGGCGCCGGAGTTGAAGAGGAAAGAGGAGTTGGAGAAGGACCGCCGGCGGTGTTGACCGGCTTGCCTGGTTGATTGGAGCCAAAATGGTGATGATATATCTTCTTCTTCTTCCATTTTTCTTTGATGAAGTTAGGTTTTGGTTGTGCTTTTGATGAAAGCTTTTTCGGACAACTACAGATATTTGCTTGGCTTTTGCTCTTACTCTTGCTTTTGCTTTTGTTTGTGGGTTTGGTTTCGTCTTGCTTTTTGATTGCTAACTTTTTATCACACTCTTCTTTGATCAAATATAGAATTTATATAAACAAATATAGAGCGATGATGAAATGGGTAATGTTGCTTACATGTACATGTAACATTATTATCATGCAGTGTCATTTTTCATTAATTAATTTATAATTCTAATAGTATTTATAAAAAAAAAATACACTAATTGACTCTATTAATGATATAGATATTTTTAAACATAAAAATTCAAAAAAAAATTAAATTTTGTTATGAACAATAAGTACACACACAATTCTTTTTTAATATAATGATTAATGATGAAAGGTCTCAAATTTGATGGGAAAATTTTTAAAAATTTAAAGTAATGTGTCAATAATCGATGTTCTTTTTAATATTCATAATAAAAATATGTAGAAAATGATATTAAAGTTAAAATAATGATCATGATGAGTGATGGTGATGATTGATTACAAATACTGTGGGGTCATGTTTTTGCTTTTGATTGTTGATAAAAAATGTGACATGACTAGTCTTTACATCTACATTCCTCCGCAAGCATAAGCAGAGAGCCGCTGACTCTGACCTCAAGAGCCACATGTTGGCTGTCACTTTACCAATGACAGCTAGACCAACATGCTGTATAAAACCATAGTAGATCAGCCACTCCTGCAATCAAGGTCTACATTGCATACACTTCTGATTATTTTTCTCCATATACAAATTAATATAAATACCCAATAAAATACTGATAATATATATTTTTTTCAAAATTACATTGCATTTATAATTAAAAAAAAGTGTAATATCGCAGTTGAAATGTCTAAACTCATAATGAATAAAATCAATATCACTGTGTAGTCATAGATTATCTATTAACTAGAATAATACAAAAATTATGTGGTCAATTTAATTAGGATCTGTTTGAGATTGAGGTGCTATAGCTTTTAAGCTACAGCTGTTGTAGAAAAAAAGATATAACTATGAAACAAAAGTTAATATTATATAGTAAATATAATTTTTAAATAATAATTTTAACAAAATTATTAAAGATATAATAGATTTTTAATCATACAAGTGAAAAATCATATTAACACAGCTTTCAAACTACAGCAGTTAGTGTAATTTCTACTCAACCTCAATACCAAACATCTATGTACAACAATGAGCATGTTGTGTCCGTTTGAATTTTATGTCAAGTTTATGATGAGGCCACAGTCAATACAATGAAAATGACACTTTCTTGAGTATGTTATGACTCATTGGTGGCTATTACCAAATCCCATTTACTAAGATGATGAATGAAAATATCCTTAAAACAGTGTAGTGGTTGATATATATATATGCAAGGGAAAAAAAAAAAAAAAACAAGAGTTAACTCTTAATATGATTTTTTGAATTTGAATATTTGAAAACAAAATTAAATTTAAAAAAAAAATCCAATGATTGTATTGCCAAATCACATGTGAGTGAGTCTAGAAGATATTTTACTAATTTTAGTAATGAAATTAAATGAGGCACGTTTATAAGTTTAAAAATTGATTGCAAGAAATTAAAATACAATTAGGGGTCAAGGTCATACAACCCGCGTATGACAACTAAACCCAAGTAATTTGCAATAATTTGAGTGTCGTATTTATATAAGTTATATAATAGAACGACAATGAAAGTGGGCACAAGTTAATAAAATGTTGAGGGGAACCGCGTAGTTGATGTGTTGAAAAGTCTAATTAAGTTGTTAATAATAGACAACTGTTTTTGGCTTTTGCCACAAGAATTATGTATCTTTAAAAGCACTTCTAGATGGACATAGCTTTTAACAAAAAGTTACACGCAGTTTGAATTTAATGGGAAAGTTTTAACACTTTTCGTGTACTATATGTATCCATCTTTGTCCATCTTAATTTATATGTTTCATATATGAAATGATACAATAATTATCATAAAATTTATTCCAAAAGATTCATTTTAAATAAGGTGACATGTTAGTAAAATTATAAATTTATCAGTTAAAAATACAATTTAAGTTGGTGTTTATATATTTGAGTTGTATGCATCAACATACATAACCATCAAGTGGTGATAAATTAGTGCCTCTAATAATCCAATAAAAAAAGATAAATTTGTGAAATTTTATATATATATATACGCTATTAAATTATATGGCTCTACGACTTTCTCGTACTTTAAAAAGTTGTCTAATATAGCAAGCATCATCATCTTTACCATTTTCCATGGAGTATTGCTATTTGAAAAGCAATGAGATAACAAGAAGATAAAAATATGAGTTTATTCTATAGTAATACTATAACATATAAAATGAGAATATTGTCCATGCTGTAATATTATCGTCTCTATATTTCAATTGTCTTACTGCTGATTAATTTATTTGGTTAATAAATACAAAAATTCCTTGATTAATTAATAATAGGCTTACTTTCTTAAAAAAAAATAAAAATAAAAGGCTTACTTTCTTTATAAAAAAAAAAAAAAAAAAAAAAAAAGGGAGGGCAGGCAAATGAATTCAGAAAACACTGACAACACGAAGTTGTTTCAGAGTTTTATTGTCATGCAGTAACATGTTTTCTAGCTTCTTGCAAGATTTCTGATTGCATATTTTGATGATGCGCACGTGGGAATTCATTTTCCCATGCAAGCATATTTATAAGTGTTAGTGCTGCCAATTTATTTTTACTGCATCCTCCAGTAAAAGTCCTAATATATCAATTGATATGCCACACTCTTGGTATATGATTGCATTGATGTAGCTTTGATAGTGTAGAGGCTGTGGTGATGAAAAGATGATAATATGTTTAATGTTAAAATTGGAGGCTTAAGATTCGAAATTAGAGAATTTTATGGTTCTAAAATTGGATTTTGATCTAATGAGCGCCATCACTAAGTGTCTAGTTTTTATTGGAAGAGTTGTGAGTCCCAATTTAACATTAAGGTGAGATCAGTTCTTTCCTAAAATAATAATGTAAAACGTCACATTTTAATAAATACAAAACATTATTTCCCTCAAGATTCAAGACTCAAAATTCATTCACCTTGAATGTTCTTATAGGTGTGGATCAATCTTATCTCCATTTGGCTTAGATTGCCAGTAGCTCCTGATTGTGATGCCAAAAAACTGTAATACAATAATAATTAAAACGTCATTGAATAGTAACCATAGGATGACAAGGTATAACTGCAAATTTAAGCACCTTAGGGCCATCTACTAAGGTGCCCGACGAATTGGCAAGTCTGGTGTGGGTCTTAAGATGGGACTCAAATCTTTTTTCAGAAAACTTGGAGGCTTCACAATATTAAAGTAGATGGTCCTACCATAGGACCCACCTAACCTGCCGGGTTCTAATTGGATAGGCTCACCACCTCCCCAACAGAACCTCCCCAGTAGAAGAGTGTAGACTCTCCTAAGTAACCATTTAGTGTCAGTCTCCAAACAATTTCTATTGAGCAAGGATCTCTTAAGTAGGATTGAAAGAAATAGATCAGTGGAGAGCCAAGCAAATCTTAGAAACTTTCAAGTTTTTATTCTTGCTACAGCACAGACTTCCCACTAAATGCCTATTAAGTAAACAGTTGCATTGTGGAAATTATATAACAACTATGATGTACAAGACTAAAGAGGGATCCAAGGACTGCTTTCTTCTATTTTAGCTGACTGAACCTTGTAAAACCAAGTTCTTTCTAGCTTCTAATAAGGTTACAGGATCTAGGCTTTATGTACAAATCTTAAGCTTCGGCATGTCCTCCGTGGAAGCAGACCTGGTCGGGGAGAATTCTTACTGAAAAGGTTTACAATAAAATTACTGCTACAACGATTATCACAACAATTGTACATATCAAAGCCTGCAACAGTAATGACATTTGGGATTAGAGAAGAAAAAAGGCAACCTATTTGTCAAAAAAATTCATGGCAAGCACATCCATGTTGTCAGTTTGTGACAATTTCTGCAAGTATCAATCACAATGTATGTTATATTTCTTCTTAGATTTCAAGTCTTCCAACATGAAGGTTAAATAATATCTTCATATGCATAAAGCCATGGATTTGAAGAAATTAAACTACAAAATTGTAAATAATATGTGCACAAAGTTGAAGACTAGAGCAGTCATGGAGTTGCTCTAATAATGATAAGCAGTAGCTGTTCATATCTGCTTTCTGCTAATGTAGTTTATATGCTTATGGCTGTTAGAATAAAAGGCACAAGGAGAAAAAACATATTTGCAAAGGTAGCCTGACTTATGGCTAGGTGTCTTAGGAATTCGATCATATGCTTGGTTGCCTTCCAGTGTAGATGACAATTAAATTGATTTAACTTATCCCAAAAAAAAAATAAAATTGATGATTATTATTGCATTTGATGTTTTATGAATCTAAAAATAATAAGAAAGCAAAAGGGGATAATACGGCCATTAGAGAGCTTGAAATGATGAGCAAAATGTAAATAATCCTCATTGCACTGGCAGAACACTTACAGCAATTGCAGAAGCAGCAAGTCCTGATCGCTCCCTTGGATCTTTATGATAATAGTTCCCAAAGTAAAGGATTGTTGCATAATACCACATCAATGGGCATACAAACCCAAGAAGAAAGCTGCAAAAAGGCTTATCCCATGAGAGAGAGAGAGAGAGAGAGAGAGAGAAAGAAAAAGGAGGAGTGAGTAAACTTACGAAAACCATCCGATTCCACAGCCTAAGCAAGGAAGGGGCTTATCATACATGCCCAACTCAGGTTCTTCTGCGTCTCTAATATGAACATATTCACCCTTTTTAGGTTCCATGACATCAGTTGAGGCCCCTGTATTTAGAAAATAACCTCAGCAGCTTGTCTACTTCAAATTTTACTTCAAAACAGATTGTCTAAGGTCCCAATTAAAAAAAATTAAAAAAAAAAAAAAGACAATTGCAATAGGCATTTTCACCAATTAGTAAGAAGGTTAATATCCAACAACTTGTTCACAACACAAGCATCAAGCTTAAAAAATGTTATGCATGAAAATGCAGCTGTGTTTCATGGGTCTAAACATCAACTTTATGCTGAAGCATACTTTAACACAGAGCTGGAACTATTCTGGCAATGCAAAGAAATCTGAAAATAATGTACCAAAATACTGTTATTAGAATTCTATGCATAACCATCAAAATTAACTACTAATACCAAAGTCACACACATTGTGAATAAGCATTTTTTCATTAGGGCAATGCTGAGTTGCCATGAATCTAATAACTATTGATCCCTAAATTAGAGAATAAAGGTGTAAGAAGAGGTTGATTACTCTGGTTCATGTCTCCCAAGTATGTTGGTAACCTCAGCTCTCCTCCCAGCTTAACAAGAATCTGCCACATAAAACACACATGCTGCTAAGAGTTATATAAGTTTAGAGATTATGAGAGTCTCAGCTACAAAAGTTACAGAGAAGAAATTAATCTCAATATGAACTTTTATTTGGAAAAGCTATAGACACATGTAAACTTGAAGAGGATAACAAAGCCAACCCAATCTCACGTTGGGGAAATTAAAAACAGAATACAAATAACATGGCACAGCAAAGTTTTCTCAATAAATGTAAACTATTGCCTGTGGTATAGTAGAAATACCATCTTTTAAATTAAGATCCACTCAACGCCCATATGGTAAAAAGATTCAGAGCTATTTTCAAACTACCTGAAGAATGGGTATCATTTCCATCAAAAAGTAGCCTTATTTGAGTTCAACCATTTCTAACCCACAGCGTAAAATATAATTATTAAAGGTGAATTGTTAAATCTCATTCGCAACTGAGTTAACAACATACAACAGAACATCTAAAAGGGATATAACCAATATGATGCAGCGCAGTTCTATAAAAGAACACTCTGTGGTGAAACTGATGCATGCAGCACAGTTCTATAAAAGAATGCTCTGCAGTAAAACTGATGCAGTGAAAGGATAAAAGTTGGAGGTGATGGATAAAAGATGTAGGGTGATCGATAGATAGGTATATTTTCAATACTCCGTTGATTTTTTAGAATATCAGAATAAAGAAATAAACTAAATTCACGTTGATTCCAAGAACACCTGCAAATCTAGGTGTTAAAACTCGTTGATTCCGCAGAGTGCTGAGAAATGATAGGAATAGAACTCAGACCAAGAGTTTATTCTAAGAAATAATCAATAAATAATATTCAAGGCCTCTGCTCGTAAAAGCTACAAAAGACACTTATTTATACTAACTACAACTTATGCTAATTTGACTAGAAAACTTATTTTAATCAGACTTATAACTTAATTAAGAATACAACTCAAATAAACTATGCCTAAACAATGAAACTCTAAATATGAAGCTAAATTAAACTAAAATAAAAATTAATTAAAATATTCCTAAATATTATAAATTTCAATCTAATTAGGATTTCTTCAATTTCTGCATCAAAATAACACAAAAATTAGCTGCAAAAGGGATCACTATGTTAACTGCAAAGGATCGTGCTATAACCTCTACCCAACCAATCACCTAGAAGAACCAAATCTGTCAACTCCGTGAATCTCTGCTGGGAGAGGTGAATGACAACAAACTTACCACTCCCTGAATTGCTAGTCGATACACCACAAAAACCATAAAATGCACACAATTATGGCTTCTCTTCATTCACTACAAATGCTGTTCACTTCCTTAAAGGTACAAATACCAAAAATTTTAATTCAATAAAATTTAAGCAACCCATTTAAAAATGAACAAATGAACTAACGTGTGTAAAACAAAATCAACAGCCACAGAAACAAAAATGGCATTCCTTGCAAGTAAAGAGAATGAAAAAAATTAAACCTTTACTAAACCCATGTCGAAGCAAGGAACTTTAATTAATTTTCACCCACAAATGTTAGAACGGAAACGTAATCACTGAATAAAAATACCCGTTTAAAAAAGTCTTTCCTTTAGCAAAAGAAAAAAAAAAAAAAAAATATATATATATATATGCAGATATGAAGAAATTTATCCGCAGCGAGAGAGAATCAGCTTGCCTGTTAAAGATTTGAAGAGTGCTGAAGCAGCTTGTTACTGCTGCTTTTTCTTTTTCTTTTTCTCTTTTTGATACCAGCAAATTACAGTTACTGCTGACATTTAACTATTACGGCGTTGAGACCTTGAGATATGAAATTAAAAAAATTAAAAAAAAAATCGTATTTAGCATTCCAGCTTAGTTGCCGTTTTGGGATATTCTCTCTTTTATTTTTTTCACTTTAGAAAAGATGATGGGCCTCAAAACAATAAAATAAATGTTGGCTCTTAACACCCCCTTTTAGCTCTTATGAAACACTATTTTTATGATCATTGTTAGTTTGCCCGATATATAATTACGAATTTAATTAAATTAAAATATCTTTACACCAATAAATGATGAACTCTCCTGTCTTGAAATCCTAATTTGTGATGTAATTAATTTTTTTCATAAATTCAAAATAATTTTGAGACAATGAATGAATACATTACCTAATGACAAGATTTTTATTATATCGAGATATATAATAACTTTTAGAGTAATGCCTCAAAATAATAAATAAAAGTTGGAGTTGAGCTCCTAAGATCCTTTTAACTCTTATGAAACCCTACCATTATATTTACAGCACTTACTTTTAAAAAAATAATGAAAAGAATAAAGTATTAAACATATTTTTATATAATAAAAATCTTATTTTTAGTTAATTTATTTTTCATTGTCTGAAATTTATTTTGATTTTATATAAAAAAAAAAAACTAATTTTATCATAAATTAGTATTTCAAGAGGAGAGGGTTCAATTCATAGTTTATAGGCGTAAAAATATTTTAATTTAGTTAAATTCATAATTGCATCTCGGGCAACATAAGTATGATCATAAAATGAGGTTTTATGAGGATTTTAAAGGGGTGTGAAAAGTTATGGATCAGTTTTACTCAGCTACAAATTTAACGAATTAATGGGATGGGCTTGGGCTTGTCAAACTTTGTAAATCATTTGGGCCATGTTATAACTTCAAAGTTTTGAGCTATGCTCAATAAAATACGACATGTGACGATAAATAAAGCTTTCTTGTGTTTGGTGCATATTTTTAAACAACGACGTTCAT
Source organism: Clausena lansium (assembly GCA_030449835.1). NCBI lineage: Eukaryota > Viridiplantae > Streptophyta > Magnoliopsida > Sapindales > Rutaceae > Clausena > Clausena lansium. The sequence continues at coordinate 7,049,053 of JASUUF010000369.1, forward strand.
ATAGACTCTAGACTATAGTGTAATTATAGATATTCGATTCGAGTTATTGTTGTGCTCGATGGGAGCTTCAGACCGTGCTACAATTGTATATATAGATTTAGAAAGAAAGACTCGTTTTATATTTGAAGTAATATATTATGTAGGTGAAAATTAAAGGTACAAAAAATTGATTGGGTACCTTTAGTGACTGATAATGGGCAGGGCTTGAATGATTAGGGCCCATAGTGATCAAAGCAATCATTCTGCTCATGTAACCATCTCATTCTCACGGGGTTTTTAATTAAATATGCCTAAAAAGTAGGGTATTTATGTATATATATCCCATACTAAAAAATTATGTAGGTATGTCATCTTGTGTGGTGTATTGTCTACAATGTCCTAAAAGAAAAACATAAAACACAAAAAACTCAGCTCAATTTCACTCGCACCATTTCACTCCGCACAACAGTAAATCGCTTCATACTCTCAAAATCACTCATGAAAAGACAATGTGTTGAGATTTTAATTTGCAACTAGGTGTATTATTCATCTAATTAATAAGGTAATTTAAACTTTACATTTATTTTGTGTTATTTATGCATTTTGTTGATATTATATTATTTTTACGGTTTTGATTGGGTTGTGATAAACAATAAAAACAACTCGCATTTTCATTACATTTGCATCATATGATTGTTATATGATGGGCTTTCTAACTATCTTCGTTGAAATCTTATTTTGTGCTAAAATTTTTTGTTCTGCATCTACTGTACACGACTGTAGTCGTGTATACTTAAATTTACACAGCTGCAGTCATGTATTTCAGTAAGTTACACGGCTGCCTTCGTGTAGGCATGAATTTACACGACTATAGTCTTATATTTCAATAAGTTACACTAATGATGTGTATGTATGAACTTACACGACTGCAGTCGTGTATATATGAATTTTACACGACGGCAATCGTGCAAGTGTGAAAAATGTAGCAGTTATTATGACACTTTAGCTTTGTTAATGTGCAAAAAAAATATATATATATTTTTCCACTAAATATGTCCCTTGACTGTTTGTTGGAATATAATTGTGTATTTTAGTAAGTTATACGACTATTCTCATGTAAATGGACAGGTGGTTCCAACGCTTTTATATGCCTTATTTGATTTGATTTTTTTTATTTGTTGTACAATTGTGTGTTTTATTATTATAGGAAATGACTTCAGTACGTGTGCCTATTATGTTTTGTGGTGAATAGATTGAGCAAAATGGCCATTATAGATTTAATGGTATGGAAGCAAGAGGAATCACGGTGCCCCGTTCTACAACATACTCACAATTAATAGAAAGAGTATCTCGAGTTATTTCCATTGATATTTCTGAATTTGACATTGAAATGAAGTTCATGCTTAAAACTTTTGATCCAATGCCACATGTTCCAATTATGACTGATGATGATGTAGATTATTTTCTGGAGGAAACGATTAGTGGAGCTAAGTTGAAAATCCCTCTTTGTATTACATACAAGTGAAAACAGAGTTTGGCGACACCTATTGCTGATGTTGACCCTAGCTTCGGGCAATATGGCTATCCATAAAAACCTGTCGAGCCATATGTTGGAGGTGAAGGTTTAAGCCTAAGTAATGTTGTTGCTGACAATCAATTAGTATTCAAATTTGTTCATAAAACACAACCTAATGATAAAAGAGGGCCGAATTTGGAATATGTAAATGTTAGTAATGAGGTTTTGCCCCATGTAGAAAAGCGAAAAAAAAGTCGGCCACAAGAGGTTAAGATAGCATTACATGGCGAAGAGAAGTTACGTCGTAAGTGTGGTAGGTGTGGTGCTGGAGAACAAAATCGACTAACTTGCAGTGCACCAATTCCATTGTCTGACAATAAGCCCGTAGTTGGATTGAATGAAACAAAAGCACACGTGTACTCTACTCAACCTTACATACCTATTATTTTTATTATCTTAATTTCTTTAATATCTGTACTTGTTAGTTGATAAATTTATACTTTCTTATTTCGCAGGTGGATAAGCATGTTTGTGTGGCTTATATTCTTTTCAAAGGGAGGCGACCATAGGTTCATAATACATAGGCCGAGTGTTTAGGTTGAGCATCTTAATAATTATGATGATTGTGTAGCAACTTATGTTTTCTTAAAACCTATTTATTTTTCAAATATGTATTAGACCTATGTTGTTTGATTGTATGACAGCTTTTATTGTTTGCTGGATTGAAGTTTGATATGTTAAAGCTATGTTGATTGTGTTATCATTATGATGAGTGCTCTATGTAGTTTTAATTATATGTCCACGTACATGACTACAGTCGTGTATATATGAAGTTACACAACTATTGTCGTGTATATCTAATTTTACTTTACTACAGCCATTCATTAAGAGATGAACAAGTAATGTTTATGTGATGGATAATGATTAATAAAAGTGTGTGTTTTTCTTAAGATAATTGACTGTAATCATATATCTATGAAAATAACCGACTGTAGTCATGTATCTATAAAAATACCCAACTGTAGTTGTGTATTTAGGCTGAGCATTCCTTAAATATATATGACCATCCCGTTTTATTATATACACTATACAAAACTATCTTGTTCTCTTTCAATAATACATTTAACGAAAATATATAAATATATGATGTAAAATTATCTTTAATCATATTAAATGTGAACATCCCAATTGTAACTATTACATCTCATGATAACTAATCCAAAAAATGGCAAAATCACAACAATGAAGTTCTTAAAGTTGTATTTCAGTAATTGATTTCCACGACCTATGTCCAAATAATTTGACAACCAATGCTTTGCAAAATTATGTAACATCATCCTGTTGGCAATATATGTTGACATCAAGGCCATAGGCTAGCACTTCCAAGTACAGCAACAAAAATGCTCCACAGTCACCACTAATAAAATTCATATAGATCAATCATAAAATCACCATCTTTATTTTTTAAAAAAAAAGGCATATAATCTCCCTAATTCCATACCCTGATTTTTGTTGAGGGATGTTTCGTACTCACAAGATGGGCCAAGGAATCTTTGATATGACTTCAGCACAATCTGGATGTGTTTCGTGATATAATATCTTCTGAAACAGCAGAAGTATCATCTCTACAACCGAAAGCAATTGTTTGACCAAAGCTGAATCTTTTGTGTAGTCTATCATGGAGTCATAAACAGAAATCTTGCCCTGTAGGTATATCAACCACCTCAAGAATCCAATGCTCATTCATGAATATCGGCAAATATACTTGTGAAATTTGGACAATATTTTTAACAACTAAATGCCACATAATGTAAAAAAACAAGCATACAATGCGAAACTCACCGTCCATACAATTTTCCAAGGAGTAGCGCAATCTAATTTTGCACCATTAGCATAATCAATACAGTAACTATCATTTTCCCATACTCTATTTGGGTCTTGTATGTATACCTTATGTCTCTCCTTGAGATTATACCAGAAAATTTAACAAGAAAATATTAACAAGTATGTATTATCTATTATTATTTTGAGAGATTAAAGAACATGTAATGAAAATTAACCATACTAGAAAATTGTTGTCCATAATGGCACAAAGTTATCTGTTTGGAGCCATAGCCTTAGATGAATCTTTTCCTTAAGTAGTAGCATGCAAGTGGTATACTAACTAGTTTAGTTTTGTTACCAAAAAGTCGTGAGGGAATACATGGACACTATACGTTGCTCATTTATATTTACAATCCGTATTGAACTTCTTCTTATGCTTAGCCACACCGTCTACAACGCCTTTTCTCAAACTCTTAATAGTCATCTTGAAAAAAGAGCGTCCCTATGGATATTCATTAAAATCATTAAAATTGTCTGCAAGGAGTACATGAGTTTCATTTATATAGTTTATATTCTCTTTTCCAAGTAACACTGACTCTACAAAATACAACATGGTGAGCTTGACCATTTTCGTATCATCATTTGAATTAGCATTCATGAACTTTTCACGAAGTTCTTTCATTGTGATTGCACAATTTTCATCAAAGAACTCATAAACTTTTCTCTCACCATCATCAATATCTTCAGTATTGAGCGTGTATAATGAATTGCAATTCAATCATGTTACTAAGGCAAACTCCTTCATTGAGAATTGAATATTTTTCTGTCGAATCCTAAATCACATTGCCTTCTCGTCTGATTTCACTTCCCTTAATAATATGTTGTGGAGTACTTAGGCAAAAACTTCAAAAACTTCAACACTCTCCCAAATAAAAGCAATTAAGAATATCTAAGAGTGTCTTGTTAAAAATCAGAATCAGATGGAGATGTTTAAGACATCCTGCTTTGGATGTCTTATTGATATCTAACATTTACAATTTTCTGGTACCATTATAAATAGCCTTTTTCTTAGAGAGGTGCATCAACAAAATTTTCTATGTGCTTTAATGTGGGGAACAAGATATGTAGATTCTCTATGGAGGAGTTTGCACTAGTTACTGGTTTGAATTGTAAACCTCTCTATAAACCCAACACAGACAATGTGGATGGTGATGGATGTGGTAGATTGTATGAAGAGTTAATGGATGGTCTTGAAAGATGTACCACCTCTAAGGTAGAGGATTTTTTCATGAATTCCGTATCAATTCATGATAGAAAAATTGTAAAGCTTGCTAGGTTGTTCTCCTTAGAAAGGATCCGAAAACTAAAGTCCAAGCTGAACATGTGTAACACATGGACAATTTTGAGGATTTTAATAGTTATCCTTGGGTTGTGTTTGTTTCATGAAGACTTTAGAAAGTTTGAAAAAAGCTTTAGTAGATCGTGTGAGAATACATAAGAAGAAGATTACAGAGAACCCCAATCATAAGAACGAGGCATACACCTTTGCTGGATTTCTAATGGCGTTTCAGGTAATTGACTTCTTTTAAATTTTATAATTTAAATAAATACCAAATTATTATTTTCCTAACAATTTATTATTATGTTAACCATATAGATATGGGCTTACGAGGCAATGCCTGATTTTCGCTGAGAGTTTGCCATGCATAATAAGAATACAATTCCTCGGATTCTTAATTGGACTGCACCACGCAATGTTCAGTATGATGACCTCTTGAAGTACATTTTCAATAACAAAAATGTGTGTATTGTAAGAGTCAAAGATTGCCTATCTATACAAAGTTTTGAAATTATTTTATTATACTAATTTTATCATATTTTCTACATAGATTACCGTGTTCGAAGAATTGCATGCCAGTCTAACTGGTGAGAATGAACAAGATTATATGAGCTGGTTTTGTAGCAGTGATTAGCGTGACGAGGTTGGTGAATTTAAAATTGAAAATGGTGATGAGCCAAGCAGTGATTCTTCTGACATCCAATCAAAGTCTAACAATAATGGAGGCATGTATAGTTTTAGATTGCCCTCGGCCTCTTTTAGTAGTGCGGAAAAACATAAGATGGAAATGAAGATTGACAACAAAAGTAGTGAAAAAGTAAGAATATTGTCCCTTAATATCAAGTTAATTTCTAGACTGACAAACCAGTCTGGGGGTCTATAATTTAACTGGATTAATGAGAAAATGTGTACATTAACTTACTATATACAACTTTCAAAAGACATTGAGATTCAATGTATGCAGTTCGCATTAACTTACTAATATTATAATCCACATTAACTTACTAATATTATAGACTGACAGATTTGTCTACAAGTAAATATTATAGACTCAGTCAGGGGGTCTATAATTTAATTGAATTATAATAAGGAGATGTGTACATTAACTTACTATATACAACTTCTCAAAAGGCATTGAGATTACATGTATGCAGTTCGTATTAATTTACTAATATTATAGACTGACAGACCAGTCTAGCGGTCTATAATTTAACTGAACTTTCAAAATGTGTACATTACATATACAACTTTCAAAAGCAAGTTTTGGTAGTGTCCATTACCCAACAACATCTGCAAGTATTATTAATAGTATGCATTAGTACAAGGCATGTAACAAATAAGATTATAAATGAAAAGACAATGCTGAGTTATAAGGGACTCACGTCCAACCGTATTGTTGACATCTACTGAGTTATCCCCATGCAATGGTATCGATGTTGTACAGGTCAATCGATTGTGACCTACTTTTCCACAATGCCCACATTATCGAGTAACATTTTCTTCACCCATCGATGGGATCCTATTTATTTTACGATGCCCTTTCTTTGGCTTTAATTGTAATTTCATTTTCTGACATGTCAATCCCAATAGTCTAAGCTACCTTTTCAAGCAGTTGCGAATATGTCGAAGAAGGATGCACCATTATTCCTTTCGTGGCTAAGGCATTGAACTTATATCCATTGAAATTAATCCATTCGCCATTGTACAAGACAATAATACTTACCAAGTCCATTTACCTAAAAATCATGTGGTAACATAGTAAGAACATTAACAAAATAATCTGCTAAACGTTAGAGAATTCTAGGCTTAAGTTCTAGACTTCTAAACATCTTGACGTATCTAGAAGTCGAAAAGTCGAGAACGCGAGCCAAAAAACTGACGAACTTACTCTTATAGATCAAACACAATAAACTTCTATGAAATAATGATAAATAATGTGTATATTTAAGTATAATCGATCACATATTACCAAAAAAAGCCTAAATAATAGCACCCAAAACTTTTAATTTTAAATAAACATCAAAACTAACATTTATGATAAATATTGAAGACAATGTAGCTTCTTTTAAGAGCATCCAACTTCTTACAACAACAAATATAAAAATATTATGTTGATGAATTGTTTAGAGCTGTTTGAATTTTGGCGAGAAGAAGTGGTGATTTTAGAGCTGTTTGAATTTTGAGAATATATTTTCTTTCGGGTGTTGGGTGCTTGTTTTTGTTGGAGATATAAGGGCATTTTAGGCTAAAGTGTCATAGACACTTAATTATGAAATGGTGGTCATATTTGTGCAAAGTGTGTATAATTTTGTCATATTTAAATAAAAATTCCGCGGTGAATGATTATGAGTAATTAGGTTTTGAATGAGGGTAATTCGGTAATTGCACATGGAAAAAAAGCATATATAAGGAATTTTGAAGTGCGAGGGTATATTTAGATAAATAACGTATTTTAAGGGTACAGCGGGGACAAATTCCTGCATTCTCACATCGCAAAACCCTTAAAATTGGAAAAAATAAAAACTCAAGCGAGAAGAGGATGAAAAACGTAGGGACGTTTTCTCTCTGAAAGCCGACAGTCACCATGAGAGAAGACGAAGAGACTCGTACTAAGAAGGAGGACGAACAACAACAAGAACAAGAAACAGAAGGGCCCAAGAAAAAGAACAAGAAGAGAAAGAAAGACAAAGCCAACACAACAATTGATGAACAGCCAGGACCAGAGCTTGAGCCGGAGAGAGTCAAAGCCAAAGTACAGTTCATTCCCGAGCTGCCAAACAAAACCCCACCTCTTGTGGGCTATTTCCCGTCCGTGTACAAGCCTGACGTTGACCACCCAGATGAAGAAATGCGGCCGAGAGTGAGAGTTTATAGGAACATGAATCAGAAGAAGAATAGAACTGGGAGGATGGAGTTGGTGGTCAGTCCACGTGACTCGAGCGTGGACTATGTTGGCACTAGCTATTCCGGTGAGGCCATGGCGCCCCAGCTTTGTCACTATGCTGTTGGGGTTCTTGATAAGAATACCCAGACTTTGAAGATTGTGCCCATTGCTGCTAATAAGGTGGGGGTTTTTGTTTTGTGTGGTGAAGGAGTTTGGGAATGAGTTGAAAAAGATGGGATTTTTGTTTCTGTTAACGAGTAGCATTTTGTTGAATGTTGCTTTAAACAAGGAAATGGTTATAGAATATTGTTGATATTTGTAGAGAGCGTATGCTTGTAAACACTCAGTCTTGATGTTGCCTAGAAACTCCTGGTCAAGGCATTGGTAAAGAATTTCGATTATTTAGAGGGAAATTGTCTTGTTATTGGTTGGTGTTTGGTAGTATCTTCACTTGGCCTAAGTGTATTATACACATTGCTTTTGAATCACTTACTCTCACTCGTTAGAACTTTAGTTTGTTGGGGTTCTTAATCTGTTTTCAAGTTACCAATGGCAAATCATTTAAGCCTTTGTTGCGTTGGACTTGGGATCATGTAGATTTATAAAGTAGGATTAATTTATAAGCAATATTGTGGAGGTTTTTTTTTTTTCCAGATTATGTGGTATGTTTTGTTTTGCATCTTGGTTTTTCGTTCCCTACAAGTGTTTGTTGATGTAATTAGGTATGTACATTACCATTTGATTGATTATTTATGTGGTTTTGTTATGGTTGTAGATATTTAGGTTGGAGCCAAGAGTTGGAGGGTCAGATGTTGCTGACCAGGAAGCAGGAAAGGGGGAGGTTTCTGCAGAAGTGCAAGCGAACATGAAGGCAATGCTTGATACTCGTTATGGAACAAAGAAGTCTCTTAGACAGGTATAAACTTGCACTTGTCTTTGAGTTATTGCAGATCATCTTTGGCTTAATACGAATCTAAGACATATTGTTTGTGTTTATACATTTTTACTTTCACATTTGATGAAATTTGCTTTCGGCTGTTAGATGTTAGGTAGATTTTATTGTATGGAGGATGGTTCTCCTTAAATATCAGCCTGCTGAATATGTTAGTTATGCCATTACTTGAAAACTTTATCACCTGGTAAACTTCAGATCTTATGCCAGCTTACTGTAGAATGCAGATAAGCAACTTGCATGGTTTTATATTTTATGCTAGTATCACATATCTGTCAACACCCAGCAAATAGCCATGAGCCATTCTCTCACCTAGGTCTGTCATTTCATTTTCACTCCTGCCTCTATTACCATCTGTCAGTCAATTTTCATGATTGTACATAATGACCTCATGAGTACTTGATTTGTTTATAGCTGGCTTCCTGGATGTATTCTTTCTCCCAAGAAAAAATCCTTAATAGATTCACCACCAAAACACTCTTTTCAAGTTTAATGTTTTGTCGAATATGTCAACAGAGAGATGACTGTAGATGGAGTTAAAAACCAAGATGAAAGTTTTGTATGGTGAAGCTTTTAGTAATTGCATTTGATACAATGCTTTGCTGGGTTGACTATGGTTGAGTGTAGTATGTAATAGCTGCTAATAAGTACGGATTGTCTATTTTATTGCAGTCTAAAAAGATGCATGCTCTGAACAAGGAAAATGATCCTGAATCTCAGAAGGATCTTGCTCTGAAAATGAAGTCAGTCAAGATTAACAAGGAGGCTCTTGAAAGTACCACTTCTGATACTGTTCTTAATGTCCCGCCATATGATGCTAATGCCACTACTCCTCAGCAAGCATATCCTCTGGATAAGATTATTCTCAAAGGAGAGTGGGATTTCGTACAAGATATTTTTAACCTTTTGTCGGTGGGTTCGGAGGTGACAAGCGATGCTTACCCATCGTTTGTTTGCAACAGAATACATAAATTGCTGGAAATTCAGGTGAGGGTGTAAGAACTGCTTAACATGTGTTGCAAACCTGTTGTTAAGGTCCTTATAACAATATATGTGGCCTTTTAAGTTTTAATGCTTAAGAAATCTGGGGTTGTACTCTTCAGTACTGATAACAGTAATACAATATAAAAGCTTTTATCCTAGCACTTGAAGGACCTAAAAATTAATTCTTTAGGAACCTTTGGAGAACTTTGTGGGAATCCTTGCAACCACTTCAGAGTGGTGTGCGGTGGCAGACAGTCATTAACCCTAGTCTTCTGACTTTCCCTGCATTGTTGTATACTGACTAGGCATTGCAAATTGTTATATTTTTTTGTCTGATATTGTTTTGTATTTTTGTAGGATGATGTAGAGAAGCAGACACTTGCATCTATTTTCTCATATATCACTCATCTGGTGAAGTTCAAAGATCAGCATTCCATGGATGGTGGAGCCTCAGCAAAGGACCACAGAATCCCAAAAATTTTGCACCAGAAGTTTTTGACAAGTTTTTCTGATGCAGACTCAAAAAGACTGTCAGATGACAAAATCCATCTGCTCATTAGTTATGTCTTGGTTCTCACTTTACATGCTGACGATTTCAGAACTAACCCTACGGATATAGCCAAGGATCTGAGAATGAGTGAATTTAAGTTGAGAGACCATTTTGAGAAGTTAGGGTGCAAGCTATCACGTGAGAAAAATGTGTTGTATGCTAACCTTCCTGTCCCTCTCCAATTTCCCAAGGCAATTCAGAGGCGGCGACGCTAGATGGGTCAGCCTTATTTCACGGTTGTTTTATAGCAAATGGGATGATATGGGTTGGTTTATGGTGATCCTTTAAGTAAGACTTGATTATGATTTCTTAAAAAATATCAGCATCCTGAATTCTTTTGCTTCTTTCTTTATCCTGATTGATGTTGTTGTATCTTTTTTGACTATATAGTCATGGGTCAGTTTTTTGAAAGTCAAGTTAAAGGAAATGAATTTGACCATATTTAATTTCTATTCATTAACTGATGTGCTCAAGTCCGAAATTTTGTTTTTAAGCTGTAAACAGAAAACAAGCTTATCATTCAGTTCTACAGCTATTTTTCTTATTCATAATCAAAAGACACAATAGCCTAGAAGTTCAAGAGGGAACGATTCAATGAAAGTTGCACAAGATGTATAACAACATTATAAAGTTCTCTTACTAGCTACAACTGCAACAGCTTAAATTTACACAAAGACATATAGTTGCCAAGCTGCGTACCAAGATGCCAAGTAAATTATGTTATTATGATGATACATTTGCTACGGCACATACTAACACATTAAGCCCATGAGAAAAATGAATGGACCAAACTACGTATTTCATCATTAGATGTACCACTTTCTAATATATAGGTATATAGACTTGAAGTAGATGGCAGATGAACCCTATTCAAGATTTGCTCTTGAACTTCCTTTGAGCTTTCAGGTCCACAACAATCACAGAGATGTTGTCTTTGCTTCCCTTTTGAAGGGCAAGCATTGAAAGGTATTCTGCTGCTGCTTGAGCAGCAGGATCAATTCCTTTTCCCCTTTCCACAAGGGGGGGAGCCCCATGCTTTTTGTGCCAGAGCAGAATCCGCTTTCGTGCAACTTCACAAGCTTCCTCATTTGTCATGACGTCCCATAAACCGTCACTTGCTAAAATAAGGCATTCGTCATCTCTTGTTCGCGGAATAAACATGACTTCTGGTTCAGGAATGATCCATGGTTTGAAGTACCTATCACCTGTGAAATACAGATGCAAAAAATGTGTAAACATGACTTGCTTGAGGAATAAACATGACTTGATGTAAGAATCTGTTAAAACCGCATTTATCATATAATTAATTTCCATGTGCAAATAGAATTTAAGATCATTCACAAAAATTCTCTCCGAGTTTTCTTTCAAACAAAGAATTAACACAATGTCAAAGATCAAGCAAACCTACCAATGGACCTTGACATAGCAAGAACACCAAAAACACGGTGTCCATTCCATTGGATGACCTTGCCTCCAGATGCCTCAATCCTTGCATATTCATCTTCTCTGTTTGGCTGCCCAAAAAAAAAAAAAAATTGGTTTCACTTAAAACAAGCTTCATTCTTATGGGGCAAAGATGGCAGAACAAAAACACATGCTTTACTTTATGATCAACTGATAAAGCCATTGGTTCTTTGCCACGACATAAAACTGCTCGTGAATCACCACAGTTTGCCACTATGATATGAGATGAACAGACTAAGGCAACCACCGCTGTTGAGCCAACAGTTTCTGGGGCAACAGCCTCAAAAGTGACTTCAGAAGCAGCTCCATCACCAGCATTCACACTTCTACCTGCTTTTCCCCCAATCTCATCATCAACCTTAAGAAAACAGCTGGTGAAGGTTTTTTCCCATTGCCCCTGTCGAGTCACCTTTGTGCTTTCATCAGTTAAATCATTCTTGATGATTCCAATCTCCTCAGCTAAGGCCAAATGGATTCTCTCGCGACAATAGTTAGCAGCCTGCATGAGACCTCTCCAAATTATGGTAGCAGTACAAATTTTGGCCCCATTAAACACAAAGAATATCTCAAATAAGAGAACCAGAATGTATTGCGTATATGTATGGCTAAGGAGTTTGATTATTTGATCATTTGGAAAATAAAAATAGATTGTAAAACAAAAGCACATACACACCACAGAGAGTTCTTCAAATAGATAAGGAGTTTAAACATAAAATTAGAAACTACTTTGCCATATTAAAAAATCCTGGTCAAACACGCTCAATGGTTCACCGCATCAATGTAATGATTTAAAAAAAAAATCCTTTTTGAACATGCCCATAGAATTCATTCAATCATAATTCAAGCATTATATTATAATTATTTTTTAATGAAATGAAAATAAAAATAACAAAAAAGAAAAAAATGAATTAGTTTAGTCAAATGCTCTCGAAGAGGTCTATTACAAAAGCAAAAGAGCATTTAAATCAGAAGAGGAAAGTCAATTTAAAAAAAAAAAAAAAGGAAAAGAAAAGAAAGATCAAACAAGTGAAGGAAACGTCTAGGAGGACAGTTATACCTGAGAGCCTCCATGACCATCATAAACACCAAAAAAGTGACTGGTTAGGCCATTCAAACAGTGGCTCATTCCATCAATAACACGATCACCAATAAGCATTCTGATAGGAATTTTCATGAAACGAGGTACTGCAGCAACAGCATCCTCCATTTCTGGTCTTCTTCCGCATATAGACACAGAACCCCAAAGGGGTATACAGTCCACCTCGAAGACACTCCGGCTAACCTCTCTACTGATATTCTTCTCAGTAGGCAACTGAATTACCACTGCAGAGGCCATAAAATCAGATCCATCAGAAGCCTTTGCATCCGAGCTCCCTGGAGTAATAAGGACTTCAGCCGTAGGCACCTGCTCAACACTTGACTCTCCTAAAATAATAGCCTTAGCAAGAATTCGGCCCCTATCAATTTCCACAGAATTTGTCAAGCTTTTCCCTGGATCCAAAACTACCAAACCCTCGTTGATAATCCCGTTTGGGTCCTCAATAACAGAAAGAATTTCATCTTCCTCACTTTCCAGAATCACAGCATCGCTGGAAATACTACTGCTTCCACTCTCGGGAAAGATTTTCAGCAAACCAGCTCCTTGTTCACCATTTCCTTCTGCTGCTGACAAAATCACCTTGTTAACTTCATTATTATTATCGCTAAGATTTCCATTGGCACCGAAGCTAGATTCTTCCAATGCCAACTTATTAGAATCCGACAACAAGCTTGCTCTATCTGTCACAAACTTGAGCCGTGTGATTTCTACATGGTTTGCGTGTCCTGAATTATCAGTCATAGAATTACTAAAACTAAGCGTCAGAGAAACAGCTGAAGACATCTCTTCCATCAATCCCCTCACTGAATACTAAAAACAATAACTGAATCTCTCCAATTTCACACAATTAATCTACCAATTTTCATCTTCTTCGTCTACTTCCAGCAATGAACTTGAAATAAAGCCAGCAGCTTTTAACCACTCCTCTTCCATCGTAATAACCCTCAATGATCCACCAATCTGCTTAAAGCCTCTACATACACTAACCAAAAATTACACTACCAAGATCAAATTAAAGATGGAATAAGTTAACATGAACAAGATACAAAAGGTTCAACAGATCTGGTGTCAGAAAATGGATCTAATTCATCTAATGATCAAATCTTCAAGACTTCACTACTCACTAGCAGCCTTGAGTTTCCAAATACAACCAACTAGCTAATCAAATTCTTCCAAACTTTTCTTGAAAGAACCAACCAAGACTACCCAAATCTTATCACGATTACCAACCCTTCAAAATACCATCAAAATCAAGCCCTTCTTAGATTAAAAAACCCAACAAGTGAAAGCAAAAGAAGCAATGAGAAGAACTTAGGAAAAAGCAAAACCTCACCTACATATAATCACAAGAAAAACCCTAAAAAGTTGAACCTTTATTTATTTTTTTTTTCTCACATATTAAACTTGAGTTTTCCTAGATCTACCGCAACTCATCTGAGCCTCTCTTGAAAGACGAGTCCTTTTCACCTTTCTTTTTACTCTTTCTACCGATAAAAAAACCAAACCCCAGTTGATTAACAACAAGAATAATTATCCATACAGATCAAAAGATTCAATTTTTACCATCTGAGTATCCTACAAATCTGATATTTAATCCCAAAAAAAAAAAAAAAGAAACAATGAAACCAATAAATAAAAAGCTTCAGAACACTTACCAGTTCAAAACTTGAAACTGCAGAGACTTTTGAGTGCTGCAAACAAGGTCTCCAGCAAAGCCTCTTAAGGCTAGATATTTTTTTCTATAGCTTCTTTATTGCTCTGCCTTGGATTAGAGGCTTGCAAGAGAGAGAAAGCTTTGTGGGAAATGCATTTTAACCATGCACTCTTTGAAGTGACACGTATACGTGTAATTATCTTACATCATTCATTGAGACATTGGAAAAAAAAGAAAAAGGAAAAAGGAAAAATAAAATAAGGAAGTAAAAATGCCATAGGTCGGGGCCAGTTCAAGTGTAGCTGCTTACATGAAGACAACTACTACGTGGATTTTTCATGGGACAAGAGGGACACGTGTCTTCTTGTCACAAGTCACAAGCAGAGCAATAATGGCATTTGTTGTTGTACAAGCATACGGTTAGCTACTGTACAATTCCTACGATCGGTGTTGTGTTTCACTGTTGTGTGCGTCACAAATTACAAATCATACTCTCTCTTACTCAAAAGTCACACAGAACAGTTAAAAAGCGATTAAGAGGGATCTTTCTTACCCTAAATGGGTGAAACAACCGTGACAACTAGGTTTCAAGAATAATCACCAGGTGACATTGATCAAGCAAATACTGTAAATGGTTGTGTACTTGTGTTTATGTGTTTTGATAAAATAAAAAGGGACAATCATTTCATTTATTGTTTTCATCCATTAATTCTTGTATGTCAATGGAAATAAGATTTCAGGGCTGAGGGGTCGCTTGGGGGCAGCTGCTTTGTTCTTTTTATTTGAAGAGAGTACTCCTAAAATAAAGAGGGTGGAGCAACTGCGCTATGAAAGCATACGTATTTGATAAAACGTTTTAATTCTCTTTAAATTTAATAATTTTATTTCTTAATTAAATAAGAATAATTTTTGAGTTCATGTATAATATATGAAAATATATGTCAGGATCTATTTTAAGATAAGATGATTTTCTAAAAGTGATTTAAAAATAATGATCAAACATGAAAATTAACTTTTAATTTCTCAAAATAACCTTTGTCCCTCTCAATAATCATTTTATTGAAGATTTTTAATGCAAAAGATTTGCTTAACATATATAGGTCCCGTTTGAGATTACAGTTGAAATTTAATAAGCTGCTTATTTCATAATTTTTGATAAAAATAGTGTTTGGTAAATTTTTTAAAAGTAGCTTATTTCATAATTTTCTCTATTTTAATAGCAATTTTTAAAAGCATGTAGGAGTTACTTTTCATAAACATGTTATTAAATATGCTACCACATCTTTTTAAAGTTCCTATTATAACCTTAGTATTTTAAAAAAAAGACAATTATATCTTACTTATCCATAAACCCTAATATATAAATCATTAGATATCATATTATCGCCACAATTATATTACTGTCACAATATAGTATGAATTTTTATCATATTTTATGTAACAGATTATGAAGTTCTTTATATTTTATTTAATTAAGTTTTTTTTTTACTTTATGTAATTTTACGTATTTAGAAAAATGTATGTCTAAACAATTTATTAAGCATACTCTAAAAATAAAAGACAATTTAACTTGTATCTATTTTGGTCATTATATAATAAAACAACACTTTCGTAATAAAATTTACCAAACGCATGTACAGTGCTTTTCAAACTCACAGCAACCGCAACAGCACAGTTTACCAAATACTAAGCTGCTTTTTTAATCAGCAACTTATATCATCCGCATAGCATAAGCAGCTTATTTCATCAGCCTCTGCAATCCCAAACTGGCCCATAATCTCGCTTGGTCATTTAACTTAAAGATAAAATTTTAATTAAAAATTTAACATCTTATTTATTTATTTATTTTTGAGAATATGGTTGGCAATGGATTGGAATTTGATGAGTCCAATTGGCTTTTTCTCTTAACTATTAATGTTCTGATTTTTTTTTCCCTTTCTCTCTAAAAAAAAAAAAGAGAACTTTTTGTCCAAGTTAAGCAATAAACCATTCTGATATGGAGGAGTTTAGGTTATTTTAGGAGTGGAAAAATAAAATAAGTTATTATTAAGATGAGTTCAAACTATAATTGACATATATTACCAATTTTTCCGTTTAAAAATCAAAATTAAAAAAATTTGCATGACATATAAGTTATCCAAAATAAGTAAAAAGACAGCAAAGCTATAGTAATAAATTATATAAGTCTCCTAAAAACTCTCGAGTTCAAAAAGGAACTATAACTACTAAAAAGAAATTTGTTTAACTTTAACAAATAAGAATTAATTTTAAAAAGTTATGTGTTAGTTTTTCCCTCAAAATCTCACTAAATTAAGTGAAAATCGAAAACTAAAAGTTATCGTTTTTCTTTCTTTCTTCCCAACTCTTTTATTGTTTCAACGAAATTTTCTACCTTTTAACTCCATAGTGATGATATCACTGACAATTTTATGGAAGTTTAAGCATAAACATTAGCTTTACACGAATTTTTTGGTTTTGTAATAGATATTTTTGGATGACTTTGGTTAAATCATTTTCAAAGACAAAAAAAAGCAATGCAAATGCAATCACTGCCATTGCAATAGATACAGATAAGAGCAGCCAATGTGCAGTGAAATGGGCAGTCGATAATCTCTTGAACGAAAGCTCGGAATATATCCTCCTTCATGTTCGAAACCATAGCTCGAATCCACGTAAGTATTTTCCGATCTCGTTCATCGTGTCATTGTCAGCAGCATCACCATGATTGTTAATGTTAAAACAAAAGGGAATTGAATTTCCTTGGAGAACAAGTAACTTTTATAACAAGAAATGAATGGCTGTATCATGCTTTTGTGTTTGACTTATGTTGATGGGATTCCACAGAGGAATTAGAAGCTTCTTCTACAGGTGGTCGACCACCAACAAATGATGAGTTGCAGAAGCTGTTTCTTCCATATCGAGGATTTTTAGCTCGAAAAAGGGTGAGTGAACTGATCAACTTGAGCTTTGGGATCTTAACACAAAACTGGAGCAGCAAAAAGAAAAGGAGAAAAACAATTAATCATCTTAAATGGCTTATTAAACCATCTTATTTTGAATCAGTCACGCCTTTCTGCTGCAATTATATTAGTATACATATATGACATTGCTGTTTATAACAAAAATGGAGCTAATTTTCAGATTCAGGCAAGAGAGGTTGTCCTCCCCGACATTGATGTTTCCAATGCGCTGATTTATTATGTCAAGAACAACTTCGTTGGCAACATTGTTGCTGGAGGTTCCAGCCGGAATCTTCTTACGAGGTTTTTCTTTTTCCTTTCTATTTCCTATTACCTTTTCTTTCGTATTCTGATGCGTATCACAAACACATGTACATTTGGCAATTGTCTGCATACAGGAAATTCAGAAATTTGGATGTGCCATCGAGCTTACTCAAATCTGCACCGGAGTCTTGTGCAGTATATGTTATATCGTCCAAAGGAAAAATTCAAAGTTCCAGACCCGCAGCAGACCAACCTCAGATGCCGTCTGGTGATGCCGTGATACCCAAGCAACCACCACAAGGGGAACATCCCTCTATCCTTCAACCTGATAGCGCAAGATCTGTTGAGATAGGCAGGTAAAAGTTGTGAAATGTCGCTGCATTACTTTCCTGGTAGCTGGGTTATATAACTAAGATTTTTAACTGCCAGAACTTCCGAGCCTCTTTGTGTTAAAAGTTCATTGCTTCTCTGACTCATGTTTCTCTGTTAATGATTCTTAATCGATCTTGCAGAAGTGATTATAGCTGTGACAGTTCAATAAGCAATGTCACTGGCAGAAACTATTCCAGCTCTGATAGCTCACAGATGGCCAAAAATGGCAAGTCTGAATCAACTTTCCCAATTGTTTCATCAATACTACCAACGGATGGCCAGAGGCAAAACTCATTTAATTCACAGTCAGAATCAGATACTAGTCATTTTTCAGTGCCCCTAAGCTACCAGTCAACTGAAATATCTGAGAATATAGATTTCTCCTCTTTATCTAAGAGTTCCAAGGACCATTTCTCCCAAAGCCCTGTAAGTGCAACATGAGAAAGATAACTGGGAAATTGTAGATAAAGAGTTTCAATTACATGCATTTCTACCTTTTGCAGATACAAAAAGATGTATGAAAATATAAGATCTATAGTAAAAAAATATGTTATCAAATCTCTGACCTCATTTACTTGGGTGCCTTGACAGAAAGGCTTGGAGGCTGAGATAAAAAGGTTAAGGCTGGAATTGAAGCAATCCCTGGAGATTTACAGCTCAGTAAGCAAAGAAGCTGTTTCCACAAGTGGGACGGTACGAGAGAACATAACTTCAGCTTGATCAAATATCCTTGCAATTAGTCCTTTGCAGTGCAACCTAAAAGGCTTGTTTTATGTTACTAGGCAGTGGAGCTTCAACTGCGAAAGAAAGAAGAGGCTTTAAAGTTAGAGGAAGCCAGGCTTGCGGAAGAGGCTGCATTAGCTTTGGTAAAGTTGGAGAGACAGAAGACTAAGGCAGCCATGCAAGCAGCATTAATGGCACAGCGTCTAGTAGATTTGGAGGCCATGAAAAGAGAGATTGCAGAACTAAAGGCCATGCAGGAGGCAGAAGAAAAGAAGACAGTAATGGAAGCAATGGCTTACGATAATGTTAGGTATAGGAAATACACTATTGAAGAGATTGAAGCTGCAACAGGTTACTTTTCAAGCTCGCAGAAGATTGGTGAAGGGGGGTATGGTCCTGTTTATAAAGCCCAGCTAGACCACACATCAGTTGCCATAAAGGTCTTGAGGCCAGACATATCACAGGGACTGAGGCAATTCAAACAAGAGGTATTTTCTATTCTTTAATACAGCAGAAATATAAGCATGGAAGAACTATTGGCAATGGAACCGCACTTTATATGGCTTACTTTGTTTGGCATGCTAAATTATTCAAAAAGTCACCAGAGGCTTAAATTCATGATAAACTGCTTTTATATCAACTTCCTATTCCAAACATTTATCACAGAAGAAATAAGATGATACATTAACAAAATAAACAGATGAAAGAACACAGCAGAAATCTAAAGTGTCAGAGAATCTAACACTTACTTTTCTTGTTTCCCATAATGATTTTATCTTGAAGGTTGAGATTCTGGGCTCCATGAGACATCCAAATTTGGTTATCCTCCTAGGTGCCTGCCCCGAGTATGGCTGCCTCGTGTATGAGTTTATGGAAAATGGCAGCTTGGAGGACCGGCTCTTCCAGAAAGATAACAGTCCCCCAATTCCTTGGAGCATCCGTTTCAAAATAGCTGCTGAAATTGCCACTGCCCTTCTTTACCTTCACCAAAACAAACCAGAGCCCCTTGTACATCGTGATCTCAAGCCTGCAAACATTCTTCTAGACCAAAATTATGTGAGCAAGATTGGTGATGTGGGTTTAGCCCGGCTTGTCCCTCCATCTGCTGCTGATACTATCACTCAATATCACATGACAAGAGCAGTTGGTACATTTTGTTATATAGACCCCGAGTATCAACAAACAGGAATGCTGGGTGTGAAATCGGATTTATATTCATTAGGTGTCATGCTATTACAATTGATTACAGCAAGGCCTGCAATGGGTCTAAGCCACCAGGTTGAGCAGGCCATTGAGAATGGAACATTCTCAGAGCTGCTTGATCCAACAGTGACAGGCTGGCCTGTAGAAGCGGCTTTATCAATTGCCAAATTGGCTTTGCAGTGCTGTGAGCTGCGGAAAAGGGACAGGCCGGATCTTGCATCAGTTGTGTTGCCAGAACTGATACGAATAAGAGATCTTGGATTCGAAAATGCAGAATGTAAGAATGACAGCATTGTTGTCACACCAGGTCCTTACAATTCTGTTTCAGAAATGAAACAGGTAAGTGAAATAACATGAGAAATCACTGATATCACTTGCACGTCTGCATTTATACACATTATTCCTCTCTGGCCCAGCAATCACTCATAATAACTTGCACGGCATTATCCCATTTGATCAAATGAAATAAATGGACAATTGAAAATATATTACAGCAACAATTCTCCTCTCTCCCTCTCAAGCAATGCTTATCAGAAAGAGAGAAATAGAGAAAATGATTAATTTATACTAACTAAACTTCCAAAACTCCTCAAAACATTCCTGGTATATGTTTTCAATTTCAATTATATTTTATGATTATGTATAATCAGGAAGGAATGAGAAACAATCCTAATGTGGAAATGCAAATTCAACGTAGATCAATATACGAAGCCGATGGGAGCGGATTAAGTCAATGACAAGGATGCGGGGATGCAACATTACCTCCAGCAAATCCAGACAACTTCCACCTAGACAGAAAAAAATTAAAGAAACTGGACAAGCCACAGTTTGCAGGTTGTTTGTCACTTGTCAGTTGTTCACCCTATGCTTCAAATTTCGTAAGTTGTTCACCTTATGCTTCAATAAGGCTAAAAGGAATCAAATCATTTTCATAAAAAGTAAGAATTATTGCAGTACGACTGTCAGTCTGATGGCCTAAACACATTAGCTTGCCAGACAGTCTCTCTGTAAAAAAACTAGATTATTGCAGTGTGCGCTCCTGTACAATAACCATAATTGATTGCCCATAGCTTCGTGGAAGACATTCTATGGTAGAGCTATTGTACATTAAACATAATCTATCAATTCTAAGTGGAAAACTCATTGTTATTTTTCATCCTTCTCAACTCTGAAGTTGTCAGATTCCATTTTATTATTAATAATATTATTATTGTGGAGGTAGTATAGATACATGCAAGATTCCTAGTAAATTCCAGATAAGAACAATTTCAACTACAATTTTCCTAACTGCTGGGCAATGCTGCCTTGAAATAGGAGCTAAGATGTGTATGGTTTCTTTCAGGTCAGAAATTTGCAGAGTGATCGGCCTATTCACCAGAACATTGAAACAAGAGATAAATGCTATAAAAACATTGCAGTTAGATAATCTCAAAGTGATGTTCATTGCTGAGTAACCAAGACTTATAACTTTTGCTTAGTTTCTTATTGATCTGCTGTCCTAGTACAAGTAACAATCACAGATATAGTACCCATAAGTGAACAAATTGATGGCTGCTAGAAAATTTCAAATACAGCCATTTAATACAATGTTAAAGATAGAATGTCAATGATATAAGAGGGGGAGAGAGAGAGAGCCCAAAACAAAACAAGTCAAAGAAAATACTAGTATGATTGACATATTTTAGTATTTTACAGCATTTATCCATGTATATTTTTAGATTCATACAGAAGGGTCATCTTTTCAAGTACGTCTTTGTGTTTAAGGATGGGGTTGAATAAACTACTTCAGATTTGACACATAAGCAATAGAACTTTGCAGCTGCCAGTAATAGAAACTCCAACTGGGAACTGTCCATAACATTTATGGATCATTTAGCTCCGATACTTAATATTTTTAGGGTAATGAAGTGGCTCTTACCCTGAACCCAAAATACATTTCATATAAATCAAAATCAGGAAAATATAGATCCTGAACCTGACTGACTACTACTGAATCATCATGCATAAATCACTATACCATCATCTAGCTTCTTGAATTAGAGCAGCTCCGGGAAAGCTGCTTGTTAACGTTGTTAAATATGGCTCGTATCCAACGCCTGGTAATGAAGGTCACAGTCAAAAGAGCAGCAAATACAAAGACAAAAAATAAAAACAAATAACATATATGAAAAAGGAAAACTAAGAAATTTACCGATTCATGGTTATATTCCGAGAACGATTCTCTATTTGTTTTAAGTAAATATTGATACCTACAGTGCTGAAGCCAGCTTCAAGAAACAGGGTTGACAGGAAATATTCAGAGAAATAAAATGAGCACTGGAATGCAGATGAATAGTTATCAGAAACTATAAAATGAACATTGCTTCCTGCAACACAAAAAAGTATTACTCAGCGTACAATATACTTACAGTACCATCACCTCGAACATAGAAGCTGTCGCCAATCATCTGATTTCTGTCTTGAAGCTTCACCTGATAATTTGACCAGCATTCAGCAAGATAAACGAGTAAACCATTATGTGTTAAACATGTCTTAGCAAATGAAGAAAGATTAGTTATACAGAAAAGAATTACAGCTGTATCGTAAACAAAAATCACAGTCATCTAATTATATACCAGGATGACAGTATAGGGAAAATAGTGAAGCAAGATGCTCTTGCATCAATGACAAGCACGCATAGACCAAAGGGTAATAGTATATTCATTAAATAAGAAATAACAGAATTAACAACTCACTTGAGTAAAATCTCCAACAGCATAATCTCGTACGAGAACATAGCCATCTGGCTACAAAGTTCATAAAACGGAGTTATGTAACTTAGACATAATGGATAAACTGAAACTATCTCAACCGATGAAAAGTTATATCTACCTTTAACACTGCTTTGATATTCTGTAATATCAATGGCATCTTTTTCGGAGAAACTGCAGACAACATAAAAATCTGCTGAACATGTTATGTGGCCATATACGTGGTGGTTTTTATTCCAAACTATAGAAAATGGGTAATGACAAGAAGCAGAAATGAGAACCATTATATTGAATGATTGCCCAGTCTTACCAAGGTAACAACATCAACTGAAGAAGGATTAATATTTTTGGATAGATCATCATCAACAACATTGCAGACGAATGCATTTACCCGCTCTTCTCTGAACTCTGAATGTGACTGTATGCAGCGAATAAAGTAGCCAAAATTAGTATAAATAAACAGAGAGATAGATCTAATATACTTATATACCTCTACTCTTCCAGAGACATATCAATTTTTCCCTTCCAAATTATTGGTTACCACAGTGACCAATAGCGTCATCCTAAATCAACCAAAAAAGATAAGCATTCTAGCCTTAAAAAATTACACAAATTGAGAATTGTCTATGTAAGTTCTTAAATACGCCGATGACATAATTAAAAAAGCAAATAAACTTAAAAGAATAGAAAAACAGTAAACCTTAACAAGTTCAATTGCATGAGGGGCGATATCACAGGCATGAACATAAAGCTTAGGATATGCAGCAACAAGAGGAAAGATGGTGTTCCCAGCTCCACATCCAACCTGCCAGTGTGTGTGTGTATAAAACAAGTCAAATTCAACAACCAATCACCTGCCCACCTAAACTCAGGCAGCTAGTGATTTACATTTAAAGTAACATCAATGTTGAACATACCTCCAAAACGACCTTCTGATTTCCATTCGGGCAACAAGAATCATCAGAGAAGTAATTACCCCAGTCATTTTCCAAGTAATGTCTATCCTTGAAGAACTAGAACAAAACAAAAACAAAAAATCAAGTGGAAAACGGCGAATCTCTAAAGCACGATGTGAAAAAGGGGGAAAGAAAATGCAAATGAAGTGAGAGAGGGAGGGAGAGACCTTGCTTTTGTGGCGTTTGTAGAAGCTGTCCCAATACTTTTTGGCTTTCCTCTGATAGTGCCCTTCTAAGGGATGGTTCTGGGGAAGAGAATGACGGTGGCGCCGTTGGACGGTGGTGGCCGAGCTGATGAGTGACGAGGGGTATGGGTGAGTGGCTGAGAGCGACACTACTTTCATCTCTGGTCGCCGTGACCGTGACAGATTGGTCGAGGCAACTGTTCAAAATTACCCACCCCGTTCGGGATTGCGAATTCTTTAAATAAAAATTATCAAAGAATTCCTTATTCAAAGTCGAAGAGTTCATGCCAACAACTAACTCATAAAGCATAAAAGAACAACAACACGGAGTTAGATTGGATGGTCGTTAATGATAGTTACCGTCACCGTAAAATTACATGTTAGTTCCAAAACGTGACATTATTATAAGGGTCCCTAAAAATATTATTTATTCAAAACTCGAAGCATTAAAAAAAAGGAAAAGTATTATTTTTAATTAGTTAAAAAAAGAAAGCACAGCACGTGCATACAGCTCCCAATTTCTCGTGACGGTGCCTCCTCGAAAAAGCTAGAAGAACAATAAAGTTGCACTATTCTTTTCCACGGCATATTCCGTTTTCTCATTAAAAATCTCAATCTCCTGCACCCCTCTTTTTCTCTTCCAAGCTGAACGCCAACCAAATTCTCTCTCTCTCTCTCGATCAAAC
Organism: Clausena lansium; assembly: GCA_030449835.1. Taxonomy (NCBI): domain Eukaryota; kingdom Viridiplantae; phylum Streptophyta; class Magnoliopsida; order Sapindales; family Rutaceae; genus Clausena; species Clausena lansium. Next base: position 7,073,397 of record JASUUF010000369.1, read on the forward strand.
CCTAACCCTAAAATTTAAAAAAAAAAGAAAAAAAAAAGAAGAGAGGGAGAGAAATGTCACGCCACACGCCCGCAGGATCCGACCACGAGCCGGACCCGGAAACCCGTCTCTACAACCCGTACGCCGAGCTAAACCTTCCAATCCAAAATCTCTACAAGCTCCCGACCACCCCTGAATTCCTCTTCTCCGAGGAATCCATCCACCAGCGCCGATCCTGGGGCGAAAATCTCACCTTTTACACCGGCACGGCTTACCTGGCCGGCTCCGTGTCCGGCGCCGCCATCGGCTTATTCTCCGCCGTCAAGTCCATGGAGCAAGGGGATACCCTTAAGCTGAAGATCAATAGGGTTTTGAACTCCTCCGGACATTCGGGTCGATCGTGGGGGAATCGGGTCGGCGTGATTGGGTTGATTTATGCGGGGATGGAGAGTGGGGTTGTGGCGGTTACGGATCGGGATGATGTCTGGAGTAGCGTGGCGGCGGGGCTGAGCACTGGGGCGGTGTGTCGGGCGGCGAGAGGAATAAGGTCGGCGGCTGTTGCGGGGGCGATTGGTGGATTGGCGGCAGGTGCTGCTGTTGCGGCAAAACAGGGTGTGAAAAGATATGTGCCTATTTGATAGAGATTTGCTTCAAAAGTTTCAATTTTGATAGCGTAGAGTTGATGAAAAAAATGCATCTCTTTTTGCGAGATATTGGAATCAAAATTTATTACTTGAATTGTGATATCGATTAACTTGATAGATATATTGTTACTGCATGATGTAATAAGTAATGTGATTCCGGAATGACACTTGTATGACTTTTGATAACAATGGAAAGTTTAATGGTCGGTATGCGATCTAATATTCTTTGTGTTGTGATTTTTTATTGATTAGTTGATGCTTTGAAATTAAAGTTTATGTTTTGTTTGCCACTATGATGAAATTCTCTTCAAAAAATGCTATTGTGGTTTAATTAAGTGATTGATTTATGATCTGTCAGTTTTCAGGGTGATGTGTGTAGATGTTGAGCTATTGTCATAATTTGGTCAAATATGGAGATATAAACTGATGTCAAATGTGAAATGTCTAAGATATTCAGCAGTGAGCAATGTGGTGCTACTGTGACATAAATGACAAGTTCCTTGGATTTGTTCTTGGCTGATGATACTAAAGCTGTGAGGAAAATTGTCTGTGTACTTGTTCAAACAAATGGCCGAGCAGATTATGTCAAATTATGTAATCAAAGGAATGTTTTGTGCGTAAAAAACCAGTGGCATTCTGACTTTGGTATCAGTAGGAGGTCTGTAGATCTGTTTTTGGTGCAGTATATTTTGTATTTTTTATGTTCAGTAAATATGTAATTGTTAAATGTTTCTAATATGATATGATCCTAAAACCAGTGGTTGATTTGTGTGGGATGAGGTTTGTATTTTTCTTGTGAATATGGCTTAAATTGGGTTGTTTGTGTTATTGTCATTCACGATTTATAGTTACCACTTACCATATTATAAGTAGTACCTTGATACCTTCTCTATTTATTGAAAGTTCTCTCTGTATGTTTTGCTTGTCATACCCTGATGTATTTTGGTGCATAAAGCAGTATAGGTGATTGAACTAATGGATGGTCTCTTGTTTCTCACATGTATGTTTACTTGGATTTTCATGTACGCTTTGCTAGCCCCGAGCCTGCTTGTGAGGCCTGAAGGTTTTTAATTTGGGTTGCTTGTGCTATCTTTCTCATTTCAAAGTTCTACAGTGTTGGAATTTAATTAAAATTTAAATAAAATATCATTGACCTTGAGCAGGCATTTGGTTGCTATTTATTTTATTTATGATTATTGTTTTCAGAGTAATTTTAAAATACTGAGTTTAATAAATTAAGGACCAAACTAGAAGATAAAAAAATATACACTTTAATGCAGCGTATGTGTTTTTTCAATGCATTGGAGTTCTTATTTTTGCAAAATGAAGGATTTTTTATACTGCTTTGAAGCTTTCTTTAGTGATTTGGAGAGTGTGATGCGCTGCGTAGCTCAGTTTTTGCTATGGAGCAACGCAAGATCGTGGGCAAAAGCCTATATGTTTAATATTCTTGTTATCAGCTGTCATTTGCGACAGTAGCCAATGAATGCCTGTATATAGGTAAAAGCAGTTCCATCTCTAAAGAGCCAGTGATGCAAAATGCAAGTAAGGAGGTTGTAGCAAAACAACACTCCAATGGGTAATAGGGAAAGTTTGCTGTGTGAATCTTAATGAAAACTTGAGTTGTAAAGTTTGCCATGAATCTTTATGTAAACTTGAGTCCTTTAGTTGAATTAAAGTAGTTTTTTGTAAGACTGACCCATAAATTGATCAGACCTGAAACTTGGAGTATTGTGTTTGTGGCCTCATCTGGCCAATCAGTGGGCATAAAAGAAAGGGTTCAGGAAACCAAGGTCTGGACAAGCATAACATCAATCATCTGAATCGTTTTTCTATTTATTCAAGTAATTGTTATGTCCAAATGATAACAAAATGGAAATTGAATAACCCCAAAACAAGAATACGGGTTTATCAAATTATTATAATTGCTGTGTTCAAACAACACTGGTAGTTGGTAAACCAAAATAAAAAAAAAAATCAAATTATTATCCACATAAAAGGGGTAATTTGTAATTACACACTACAAAATCATGTTCATCCCGTATGTAACACAAAAATCCATTAAGGGAAGGGCGATAGCAGAACACCTTGCTGAACAACCTATCAAGGAGGAATATGAGTTTAAGGATTGGATTCATGCCTAGATCCCCTGCTTTTATTCCAAAAAAAATTGTTTGAATGTGTTTTACCAATCGAAAAACAAAATCAAAATGTGCTCAGTGATACAACCATGCCAATCTGATCCCAGATGGACTCCATGGGGTTGAACTCAAGACCCCATCTAAACTGATATAGCTAGGAAAGAGCATCTCAACTTAGAAAAAGAAGAGTTTGGCTTAGAGCAACATGGACTCCGGATTCTCAATATATCCTTTGAATGCTTTCAACCATTCAGCACCAATCGCACCTGTATACACAGGAAGCAGAGTCATCATGGTCGCATGTATTGAGTAAAGCTTCACTGGACTAAATTGATACACCAGAAGATTATTGGGATTGTGGAATACGTACCATCTATTACACGATGATCACAACTTAGTGTTACTGACATGAAGGAAGCAAATTTGTACTGATCTGGACCCGAGCCAGGGACAACCCTTTTCTCAGCTACTCAAGAATAGGTAAATTGAGACCAAAATTATTTTAACAAATCAGAGAACAAATTTAATCTTCTGAATGTGAAATTTAGAGCTGATCTTTACCAGATCCAACTGCAAGAATGCCAGATTGAGGAGGATTGATGATGGCACAGAATTGCTTGATGCCGAAGGGTCCTCCCAAATTGGAAACTGTAAATGTGCCTCCCTGCAAAGAGGAAAACCCGGTATTCAGATTCCACAAAAAACGAGATAATTAAATGCTTCAGATGACAGTCATTAACATAAAAAATGCAATTTTGACCTCATAATCTTGTGGTTTCAAGCTGTTGTCTTTGGCTTTCTGGGCCAACCGTTTGACCTCTTCAGCAATTGTGGATAAGCCTTTCTTGTCAGCATCCTACAATTTGTACCAAGTAAATTCTTGTCAAAGGAAATTTCAATGTAACTGATGCAGGAAATTGTTCAACAAGAGAATAACTGCTCACCCTGATAACTGGGACATAAAGACCGTTATCTGTCTGCACTGCTACATTAATATTCACATTCTTAAATCTGGATTATAGTCACAAGAGAAATGTCATTTCTCTAATCATTACAATGGGTTGATAACAGTTTCTAGTGCAGTTTACTTACTGTCGGATATATTCATCAGCCCATGAACTATTGCACTGAGGAACTTTTCGCAGAGCCAAGGCTGCAGCCTGCAGTATATAAAAATTAAAGCTGCATAGGGGGAACTCTAAACCAATATAATAAATATATTAAATCTAGGATCTAAATGCAGAGCATTATTCTAATGACTCAAGCCTTGTAAATTTCCAAAGATCAAACCACAAGTTATTTAACCAAGAAATAATATACAATCCATATGCTAACGCCCCTTTTTCCTAGGTGCTCATTTTGTATGGGATTTTAGTTTAATGTTTATATTCAGCAGGCATGGTTATTGGCAAGAACTTATTGAATCCATAGCAATGGTTAGTTGAGTACAGGGAAAACTGTATACCTTAATCACAAGATCATTAACAGATATCCGCTTTCCGCCTGAAGCCTCTTGTATGGAATTGAGTTGGTTTCGCAAACTGGAGACCAAAGTTAAACAGTCATAAAATGTGCAATGTCAATAATGGATATATTTCAGAGATGTTTGAAACAAATACTTACCCCATGAGATTGTCAACACATATATCCACTGTTAAATAATAATGTGGGATTGTTTGCTTTGAGAACAACAAGCGTGAGGCGGTGATCTGTCAAAATTATAAAAACATTAGCTTCAGCTAGATTTTGATAAACAGTTACTTCATTTTTTTTGCAACAAGAAAGTGTACCTTTCTGATTTGAGAAAGAGGGATGTCAACATAGTCCAAAGGTGGAGCTGCAACATCCTTACTCTTAGGAGCTTTGGCTGGAACTTCTTTCCCACGAGAAGCTACATCATAGGGAACTCTTTAGCAATCAACTCAATTCCATACATTATATATATTGTTTAATTTAAGCATATTAACAAAGAACTATAAATATCAAATTCAAAGAAAAAAAGTTTCTAAATTTGATACCTAAGTAATCTTCAATATCAGCCTTCACAATGCGTCCATCAGGACCAGTTCCCTTGATGCTGGAGAGGGAAACCTAAAATTAAATGGAAAAAAGGGTGAAACAACACATGTTAGCTAGAAATGATTTCTCATCAATACCACCTCCTATTACTGACCTAAAATATTTCAAATGTGGCACTAAACATGACTAACATTATGTTCTTCAGCCAAATTCCTAGCAAGAGGACTGGCAAAAATGCGATCTTCAGAAGAAGCTGCACTGGGTTTAGAGACCTTTGGCTCTGATGAACTGATTGGTTTTTCAACCTCTTCCTGTTTGGGAGGGGAAGGAGGAGAAGGCTCTTCAGCTGGAGCAGCACCAGCATCAGATGATGAAGGACTGTAATCTTTAAACTTCGGAATATCCTCCTCTTCTTCAACAGCGATAGCGATCACCTATATGAGATAACAAACTCTATAAAATTTCCATGCTCAAAACACCCACTCAAAGGCAAAGAAGTTTGGACACATACATGCAAAAAAGCATCTCCCAGAAAAAATCAATACCTCACCAACTTTAATTTCTTTTGACCCATCTCCTTTTATTATCTTGGCAAGATAACCTTCCTCCATACATTCCATCTCAACAGTTGCTTTATCCTGTTGGTATCAAACAAAAGGTCAAATTTCCACGACAGGCAATGCAAAACCAGTGAGTGACATAACCAAGGGCTGAAATTCAACTAATAATCAGAATGAGAAACTTACAGTTTCAACTTCACAGAGTACTTCACCAGGAGACATCTTATCGCCCTCTTTCTTCAACCACCTAGCAATATTACCCTGCATTGCAGAAAAGAATCACCTAACAGGAAACAAAAAATAAGCATGTCATAATTGTTGTAGTTTAAAGACAAGATACATGCCTCTTGCATAGTGGGTGAAAGAGAGGGCATTCCAATCTCCTGGTGTGGAGGAAGACCTGGAAGATAATTGCCAAGACTTGTTAGTAAGTTGAATAAGTAAGACAGCAAATATAATGTGATCAACCAACTTGAATCTAAAATGAAAAAGGAAAACTCTGGCAATAAGAAAGATAAGCGTTAGATGGGAACAAGATAGAGAGTGAAGCTGCTGTGATTTTGACACAAACATCTAATGCCATTTTCAAGAATAAACAAAAGCATGCACATGGGATCATGTCTCATTGCATTGCTCAAAAGGGGAAAGATATAGGAACGTTAGAACCAGAAAGAAGGTATAAACTAATCATTTTCAGAGATTTCAAGCTTTATAAGATGATGGCAAAGAGTACATTGCACATAAACATAATTTAGTAATTAGAAAGAGGAAATGTCAGAAAAATGGAGAAGTCACCTTTGAAAGTAAGCTCCAATATGAATTAATTTGTACTTCATAAATAAAGTTATAAATAAGCTAAAAAATATTTATAATGAATATTTTAGGAAAAGAAGCAAAGTATACCTGCATCTGACGAAAATCCTCTCTTCAACTGTACCTGTGAACTGATAATGGATAATGAAAATGTCAGGCACAAGAAAGCATTTGACTTATAAATATGAAGAAGAAACCAGAGGAAGAGTGAGAAAAGGGAAAAAGTATTGGTCAACGTACCATGCAAACCCTCTGTTGACTAAAGATCCAGCAATAGGACTTCCGGCTTTTCTTGCCAAACTAGAAAAGTTTTTCTTAAATACACCTACTGATGATACCTAGATAACGTAATTGAAAGAGTTAACATCCTGCAACTAAGTTCAATTTATTATCCAATAAACTAATGGACTTCCGGCTTTTCTTGCCAAACTAGAAAAGTTTTTCTTAAATACACCTACTGATGATACCTAGATAACGTAATTGAAAGAGTTAACATCCTGCAACTAAGTTCAATTTATTATCCAATAAACTAATGGTAAGTGTCATAGCAGAAGCAAGGAGAAAAAACAAAAGGCATTGTAAGGGCTCCAATCACTATCATTATTTATGGCTCCATTTCAGAAAGAAAAGATGGCTGGTACTTACAGCGCTAAGGGTGGATGAATTAATGACTCTTTCCCTCTCCACAGGCACACAGACATGGTGACGAATCTTTAGAAGATCTGGAAAAAAGCTAACTTTAATTAATTAAGAGCATCATTCATCTAGATTTAGATATTTAGACTAAACTCATAGGGAGGTTTAGATCTTAGATCAAGAATAATGCATGCACAAAATAGTAACACAAGCGCAAAAGCAACCCTGAATAATAAAGACCATCTGCATACCATCCCTGCTACTAACAGCATCATTTGAAAACCAACGAACCAAAACAGCATTCTCATGCCGCAGCAAATTTGAAACATTCTTCAACTGCAAAAAGGAAAATCAGAAAAACAAATAAATAAATAAAACTCCATAGAGTGAAATTACTAAAAGAGAATTTAAAAGAAAAAGAAAAATAAAGGGAATAACGAAAACAGTAAATAAAAAGAAAGTTAGATTGATTGTGTTCATGTTTCAGCTGATACCATAAATAACAAGCCATTATCACTAAAACTAACATCAAAACCGAATTAGCGTACCTATGATTCTAAAACTAAAGTGACCAGACTTGACACAGCAAGGACACACTATTGGCAACCACTTAACCGAAAGCCTATAAAAGTGATATACTAATGCCAAAATCCACATCGGACATCGATAAACAGCTAAAGGTGAACACTCAAGCTAACAATCAAAACTCAAACAACCAGAAAACAAAACCACGAACGAAACCCAAAATTAATTCATTAAATAAGATCACCAAGTCGAAATACACATCCAATTTAAGCCCCATCAATGCAAAGAGCTTAAATAACCGACGTCACAACCGAAACTGAATTTTCCACAACAAGAACTTAATATACACACAAGCATACTGAATTTGCGCTGAAAAAAAAAAAAGATCTAATACTTAGGCATTAATGAAATTAACTTCAAAGTTGAGATTTTGAGAGTCTAAATTCACATACAATTATAATATTAAATATAAAAAAAAAATGAATCAATCAAAACTTAAGAGACTAAAAATTGAAAAGATTTTACCTTTTTAGAGTGATTGATGATGTGAGATGCATACGCCATGACTAATATTTCCAATCAAAACCACTCAAAAAAATTAACAAAAAAAAATTAAATTAAAATTCAGCAACAAAACTAGAATTTTTCTTTTATTTGCTTTTTCAGTGAGAGATGAACGAACAGAGTAGGAATCAAAAAGGGTCCGATTTAGTTTGGTAAAAAACGTGAAATTTATTAGGTTTGCCCTTTGGTCACAAGGCTTATTTTTTTAATATTTGTTTGCCATTTTTTAATATCTTTCACTCTCTCTTTTTCTTTTCTTTTTTTTTTTTCATATTATAGTTGTCTGTTGAGTTATTGGTGTGGGGAGAGTTATAATCTGTTACAATTGTGTACAGAGTTGGAATGAATATGGCCGCTGAATAGTGGGTCCACAGTGAAATGGGCGGTGAGGATTGATTATTTCAGCAAACTGGGTGTATGATGATGATTGGGCTCCCTTTGTTTGGCGTCTGGCGTGCGCCCCCAGTGGTTGACTTTATCATGAATATGTTTCAGCCGAATTTAAGTATTTCTTTTTTATTATTTTTCCCCAAAAAAATGTATTTCTTTTTTGTTGTACATTAATGATTAAATCAAGTTTTATATAATTAGAATTATCATTATATTTACCATTCGTTATTATGTTATTTTTATTTTGTTATAATAGTTTAACACAAAGAGTTCATCATTTAAATCCTTATTTTTTAACTTTATTAAACAAAGATATAATGTGTCGTATGGTTTTAAGATTTTTGTTGATAGTATTTTTTCCGTTAATTGTTGATAACAAATACTAATAATTAATTAATTTTTTGCCCTACACTGGTCATCAGATATAAAATTAGCATCCAAAACTTATATTTAAATGTAATAATTAGCATCCGCATCTTATAATTAAATGTAATAAAGAATAAATTATTAGGTTGGAGTTTTTTTTTCCCTATTTTTGAAATCAATTTGATTCCAATTAATATTACATAATTAAACGGAATTTAATATTCAACAAAATTTTTCTCAAAATTCTTTTCTAAGATTTTTTTTAAGCTTAAGCAAAAAAAAAAAAAAGGAAATTATCAATTGTATACTCTTAATTTATGTTAACAAATATAATATAATACTTTCAGGATGTAGTAATCGTCTATCTTAAGTTAATGAAATGAATCTGTCATCCGCTAAACCGTTAGTTACCGTTTAAATGTGAAGACGGGTAATCTGGTTGTTTTATATGAAAATAAGGGATATAAGTAATAATTTAAAGGTGTATAAGTAATAACATAACAATTTAAAGATATACAAGTGATAATTTTTATTTACCTTAATTTGAGTTTTAAAGGTAAAATCGTTAATTTATTATAATTCCATTAGGGCTCGTTTGGTATGCCGGATTTGATCGGATCGGATCGGATTGGATAGGATCAGATTGGATAACATTAGATTATATATAATATTATGTTGTGTTTGGTGTAATATTAAATTAGACTATAAATAATAATATTTTATATTATAATATTACAATTTACAAGTTATTATTATTATTATTAACATTATTATAAACTAAAATTTTGTATTATTAATTATACAAATCAACCTCAATGATATTAATGAAATATAAATCATAATTTAAATATTTTTTTATTTTTTATTTTTAAATATATTTATGATATTTATATTATTTTAATTCAATAATCTATTATTTATAAAAAAAATTATATTTTTAAATATTAATTTAATAATTAATTTATAATGTAAATTTAAAATTATAAAAATATTTAATAATTAAATAAATTAAAATAAAATTATAATTTAATGTGAAATTAATAATAATTATTAATATAATTTATTATTTTCATTATTAAAATCAATGTTTTTATTACATTTATCACATATTACTGTAATTTTAATATTTATAAAATATTATATTTAATTGAGTTATCCTAAACTAACTAATCCCATACCCCTCTTGAGATAATTTCCTTTGCAAAAATAAAGTTATCTTGTGGGAGCAAGAAAACATAACATAATATCCTCATAACACCAAACATGAGACTGTGATCAAATTTTAAAAAAGAATCCACCAAACATGAGACTGAGATCAAATTTAAAAAAAGAATCAAATCTCCCACTTTTAATCATCCAACTAAACAAACCCTTAATGTTTAAACGATAATTAACAATTTGATTGATGACAATCATATTTTGTCAATTTAAATGAACATTGATATACATTTTTAAGTATTATAGTACATTTGATAAAAATATATCTTATGAATATACCTTAATAATTTCTCAAAAATAATTTTTTTTTACAAGACAAGTTTTATTTTTCAAACACAATTGTCTCGTCTGTTAAACGACACAACAATACAACGCAATACGACGGCCGACAGGAGACAGTCAACACAGAGCCGTTGTCTGTCCCCTTCGCCGAGGCAAGAGAAACGCAGACATCGAGTTCTCTAACAGAGGGCGCGAGGTACGTTGAGAGTCGAGGGGCATAATGGGAAATCAGAAGCAAAAGTGGACGGCGGAAGAGGAGGAGGCGCTGTTAGCCGGAGTGGCAAAGCACGGCCCAGGGAAGTGGAAGAACATTTTGAGAGATCCCCAATTTGCCCCTTCCCTCACCCACCGTTCCAATATAGACCTCAAGGTTGCTACCTATTTTACCATTTTTGCCACTCTCTTTTTCCTTTTCGGTGAAATTAGTTCTAATTTACTTCTCCTTGTAGAATTATAATCCTAGGACTCGTTAGCTTTGGTGAGAGTTAAAATGTGTTTTTGTCTAATTTCGGTTTTATTGCGCAATCGTTGTAAAGGTCTGGCTTTTAGGTGTTTTTGAAAAATTATTAGTGTTAATAGGTACGTGTTGTTTTAGTGACTTGAATTAATAGGGAAATTATGGCAAAAAAATGATTGCCTTTTATGCATTGCTATGAATTTTAGCTAAAGAAGAGGTTAAGCGTTGGAATCTAAAAGCCAGGTGTTCTCATGGTAATTTTCATTGCATTCTGGGTTGTATATGGGACCTGTGTGGTTGGTGTCTACTACGTACTGCATTGTGATGAAATTTTGTGCTTACAATATTCCGGGGATCGTGATGCAGATTACAGAAGCTTCTGCTTCTGATTATGTAGAAGCTGGTTGCCATTCAGTGACATTCTCTTTATTATGGTGTTGTGAAATATTGCCTTCCTTTCTTAGTTTCAGATAAGTGACTAAGTTCTGGAGAAGAAGGGCCTGAATGAGTGAATGTGCTGTATCATAATTCTTGGAATATGCATGTGATGAATGAGACCAATAGCCCACAAAAATGAGATTGAGAAATCTTACTGTGCTGTGAAGATGTTAGTGTATGCTTTCTTATGGATGTTCTGGATGCTTATTAGTTTCTGGTACCTCCGTGAAGTTTGATTGCTACTTTTGTTGGTTAAGTTCTCATGCACTAAAGCTTTGATTAAATTGATTACCAACCTACACTCCATTGTATATTATGGTTTCTTTGTCACAAGTTCAGTCAATCTCCTTGCTATTTACTTGTCTCATCCTTGCTCAAATTTGCAGGACAAATGGCGAAATTTGAGTGTTAGTAATGCTCAACAAGGCTCAAAAGACAAAATAAGGGGACCAAAACTTAAAACTACTGTAGTTGCTTCTCTCTCCAACACCCCAAACTCTGCTCCTGCTGCTTCACTTACTCGTAATGTGTCTTCCGGGGCTGTTATGAATGATCCTTCCACCGGTGCATTAGATGGGAAGAATGGTCCAAAGTGTGTTTTTCTGTTCCTTCTGCTCAACATTTACATATATAACATATATGGTATTAAACGTTTGTGGCAAAAGTCTTTCACTTATATGCTTTGATTGTCCAATGGGAGGAAAAAGAACTCAGGTGGAATAATCTGTTTCAATATATTGTCTATTTGTGTGACTGGTTATTTCTGTTGTCATATTTTAATCAATTTATCATAACCTTTATATATTAAAGAAAGGCATGTAATATTCAGAAATATTATGACTGATTAGTGGTGTGATTATGATATTTGGTTGAAGGCAATTTTGTTGGCACAAATGACAGTATTAATGCGCCCAGCTACTTTTATATTTTTATCTGTCATAAATAACAATTCATGTTATCCATCTTACAATTTATCTTCCTTTAGTGATTATGAATTTGCAGTAAGATGAAAAGTAAAACCTTTTGAGTAATTCTAGATATTATATGCGTGATAATGTCGCCATTTATAAGTTTTAAATAGTACTTTTCCATCATTGTTTCTTGCTAGCTAGTTAGTGTTGGAGCCATTCTCCTCTGTGTGAGAGCAGATTTATATGTATGTTCTTGTGATGTCTGTTTCTTGGAGTAATTGATGGTATTTGTTTGTTTATCAGGTACAATGCAATGATATTTGAAGCCATTTCAACCATAAAAGATGCAAATGGATCCGACATAAGTGCCATTGCCAACTTCATTGAGGTCAGATGGACATCTCTGATTACGTGCAACTTGAAGGAGTTTTATTTCTTTTGTAGTTGCTACATCAGACTATAGGAAATTTTTAGGCAGAAAATCCATTGCAGAGAATTTGTATTTTTTTTAAATGATTAAAGACTAACTGAACTTCCATACTGCAGGAAAGGCAGGAGGCGCCACCAAATTTTAGAAGATTGTTGAGTTCAAGGTTGAGAAGACTTGTTTCACAAGGCAAACTTGAAAAGGTGAATCATTCTCTTGATTCTTCGTCTTCTTTTTTTTTTTTTTGGGAGAAACATTCTCTCGATGCTTAAGTGGAACTATCTTTTAAGATTTTAGTTCCTTGTGATCTGAAAGAGAGACAGAACTTTGGCTTTTATTTTTCCCTTTTTCCTATGTAGAGGTGTGGTTTGCTTGTCCTTGGTACGTTCTAAGCTATTAAATTTTGCATTGATAAAAAATGATGCCATTCCAGCCTCTCAATTATTGACATATTTAAGCGTTGTTAAGCCATGTATGTAGATCACAATTTTATCATGGGTTTTCAGGCTGGCAAGTAGCAACCAACCTAGATGAATTTTGTTTAGACTTGTATCAACTATTTTTATCTTATATCATTCTTCAACAATATTAAATGTAGGTCCGAAACTGTTACAAGATTAGAAAAGATGCCTCCATGGGAGTGAAAACTCCTACCCCAAAACAAAAGGATGCGAGTTTACGACCACCTCGGAATTCTACATTAATGACGTCTCGTGAGACTGTGGAGGAAGCGTCAATTACTGCTGCCTATAGAATTGCTGAAGCTGAAAACAAATCATTTTTGGCTGCTGAAGCATTTAAGGAGGCAGAAAGAGTCTCAAAGTTGGCAGAAGATACTGATGCAATGTTACAGCTTGTGAAAGAGATCTATGAACGATGTAGTTTTGTTTACACGTCAACTTCACATTGTCTATTCTCATAGTTTGAAATGTGACCTTCATTGATTCTTTTTCCTTGATTTTGGTGTTTTAACTGCAGGTTCACGCGGTGAAATTGTTCTTTTGGCTTGAGCAGTCAAATGTAAGTGATAGGAGAGCTAGTGTATTTGGAGGACATTGTATGTAAATTAGTTGATCCTGCGGAAAACTCTTCTCCTTCTTCCGTGGCTTCGCCAATGACTTCAGCTGCATTGGGAATCATGTCCATCTGTGATCAATGACACATGAGAATATATGTACAAATCTAATTTCATCTATAAAATACACTGATTTCAGTGCTCGAGAAAAATGCAATGGAGGGTCTTGGTGTCGGCAATTTTTCTATAATTTAGTGAACAGCACTTCAGTGTATACAACTTCAATGTTTCACTTAATGCAGCTTCAACCTTCAGGCGATAAGATACGATGTACTGATATCTTTGTGATCTCTAGGCTAATTGTTGACGGGAGGGGTTACTTTATTCCAATTTTAAAAACTTAATTAACTAAAATTAGCAACTTATCCTTCAGTAATTAAGCTCAACCAAAAGTACTTCAATGGTCGTGAGTTCAGATCAGTTTCCAGGGACTTAACAATTAATTTTGAATTCGGGGATGACTTAAAAAAAATGAACTTAGTTTTATCCAGAAATAATCTACCAAAGCATTTTAAATCCACGAGTCATAATCAATGTTCAAACCATTAAACCAAAAACCCCTAAATGATCGGACATCCGAGTCACTTTTGTATATTACAAAATCATTTGACTCCTATAAGTAAGTGACAAGCTCGATGTTTGATAACAACTATGAATCCCCATCTTGTAAAGTTCACAATTTTCATTTGAAAAGTCAGCAGAATAAAATCTAAAATCTGAACTCAGCTCCCCACAATCAATGTAATATAATCATGCAACAAAATTATAAGCAAACTTCATCTAGAGTGCTGCTGCCAGTCTCATACCGCAAAAGAAATTTTCAGAACTAAGGCTAGAGGAGCACGAGACCAAGTTCTGAAGGGGGCAATGCCTGTCTTAGCCGATAGTTGTAAAGATAATAGTGTAATTTCCCATCCCCTGGTCCAAATTTCAGATCCTTCAAGAAAGTCTCATTTTGCATAAGATCCAATGCATTGAAAACATCAAAGTCCTTCTGTTTGGCCACGATAAGAGCATCATTCATCAATTGAAGCAACGGGGTCTTTGTGGAAACATTATAGTACGAGTAAGCTGCCTTCAAAGTGGAATAGTTCTGATTACCAAGAATTGAAGAGGGAAGGGTGTAAAAACTGCAGAAATCAGTGATTTCGTGGGTTTCAGGACTTGCAACCAGAAAACTATCCACGACACTCTCTTTTGGAAGAAGCCAATGCTCCACATCATTTTCATCGAAGTCTGGTGCAACAGCAAACCGGCTCAAGTACTCCCTAAGAAGCCGTGTAACAGCAGGAACGTCGTGAGGCTCCATCTTCCTGAACCCTGGAGTGACTGTCGACTCCGGTAACTTGTAAAGTTTAATTGTTCGACTCATTGTCATTCTTGCACCCAGTCTAGAAAACCCAACATCAATCAGCTTCTTTGGATTCAAAGATCTATGCCAATACTGGCAAGTTGATACTGGAGTGGGCAGGACCACTCCAGCAGTATAAGCCGCTTGCCAGATGTTCTCCAAATGAACCCTTCTGGTCACTTCTTTAATCATGACAGGAGCCAGTCTTTTCGATCTCAGCTTCTTATGAACACACAGGAAATTTACCTCAGCCATTGTGACAACGTTATCACAAACCCGGATTCTTGCAGGAACACCAGTGATGAAAGCAACTAGCTTCTTTGAACTTTTGACACGAACACCAATGTGCCAGCTCTTGAAATAACCCGGTGGGCACAGAGCCCAGCGGAGGAACTCCTTTGAATAGTTAAATCTGAACATATTCTCATCATCCTCAACATAGTTGTTAGTGAGAAGATTATAAACCTCAGCACACATCTCCTCAGAGTCAATGTCACAAGTGACCCATTCGTAGGGGTTTGGAAGATTGTAAGGTTCTTGTTTGACTTCAGATAAGGGTGTCGGGGGTTCAATAGGGCCTTCAGGCAAACTGGTATCTCCAATATCCTTGAATTGCCCAACAGGCTGTGTTTCCCAAAATTTGTGTCTATGTCCAAGAGCAAGTGACTCTTGGACCTTTTGAGCAAGTAGATCTAGTGAAATATCACTTTCAGAGGGTGGCCTTTCGTCAGGGTCGAGGTTTTCAGTTTCTTCAGGGACACCAGAAGATCCATTGCTATCAGCCATTTCGAAAGAATCTCAGAGGTCAGTCTGCAAGACTGAAAAAATGCAATCTTATTACGACCCCAGCGTATGCTTTGAAAGCCAACGAGGAAGAGAAAATAATGTTTGAAGTTTTTTACGTTACAGTATAGCAAATGCCTAACTTCATTAAGCTTTAAAAAACAGTATTTGGTGCAGACTAAATTAACCAGTCAATATCAAAATACAGAAAGTAGTATCATCCTTGGTTTTATAAAGAACCAAGTACGACATAGAAAAAGCAACAATATCAATGATTGGAACGAAATCAAGATTCATGACAACAGAAGGGGATATAAATTTGAGTCAACCAATAAAAAGGGACTCACAAAAACATTGGAAACAAAAACCAATGAAACAGGTTAATTATGTTCATATTCAAGTACTATAAATCAACATCAAATCTACAATATACATCAAATTAAGCCCCACGAGCAATAGAACGCTTGAGCCTAAACTACATCACGAAGTAAGACTTTCTTTTTGTTTAGTGAAGTAAAAACTAAGCAACCAACAATCCTATCCAATCACTGAAAATGTATCATATATCCATGTACGGCAACAAGAACAAGCAAAAACCAAAAAGAATTTGCCTCAGAGTCATACAAGTGCATGCAGCAATGAAAGAACCAATTAAAATCACAAACCCAAAACCACAAATTTCTAGAGACAGAAAAAGTTAACCCTTTTTACTTTCCTTCTCCTTTTATATACTTTCCCAGCATCCAAACATACAAACACATTCCATAAAACACAAAATCCAAAAACCCAGAAACAGCAAACATACATTTCCAAGATCTACGCTGCCAAACAATTATCAGAACAGCTAAAGAATCACCAAAACTCCACTCAATCGTGTTTACAGATGCATTTACGTAGTGGTTCTTGCAAAGTTTTAAATTTTTCGTTGTTTGAAAACAGGAAAGGGCAAAAAAAAAAAAAAAGGCAACAAACATAAGATCAGAACTCATATTTTTATCTTCTTTTATTCAATTTGCTTTGAAACCCATTAAGCAATATGCTTTTAAGTATTACCTCGAATTTAGTGCGGAGAAAACTGAAGCAAAGATCCAAGCTTTCGCAGAGAGAGAGAGTGTGAGTGAAGTTGGGCTTTGGATTTACCGAAGAAGAGAATAAAGTTATAACAAAGACGGGGAATCCGAATCCCAATGGTTTTCGTAATTTTAATTGTGTAGTGAGGGCATAAGTGGAAATTTTGATAATAATCATCGTTAAAAATTAATAATTACATTGTTTTAAAACAATAATACAAAAGATTACGATAGGCCATTAAACGAAGATGTTGCTCTGCACAGTTTTTCAAGAAACAGCTCACAGCCTTCCTTGAGAAGATAGGTATATGGAATGATTAGAGACAATTTGAAAAAGGAAAATTCCTCATTCACAATGCTTGGATTGTGTATCCAGGTAACTGATATGCCTTTGTCCCTTCATTGACGATTAGAATTTAATTGCGTTGCCGAAGGAGCAGTTTCCCCATTGTTTCAATTGTGTGCATGCATGCACACCTTTCTTCTCACGTAGGAATATAATGCATCAATATATTCATCCAAGTATTCATAGTTCATACATTAGAACGCAAGCCAATCTGTAGCTTCTTAGCAAGACTCTGATTGTTCATCAGCAAAGCATTGTGAAGTTTAAATAGCCACTTGGAAAACAGAATTGCTTTTTAACATTACAATCATCACTGAATCCTAACAATAACTGACAAATGCAACATTTGAAACGTGCCTAAGAATTTCCATCCAATAAAGTTCACAAATTTTGTTTAAAAATTTAGCACAATAAAATCTAATACCTAAACTTGGCTTTGCTGCAATTAACATACTCATACCACCAAAACTATAAGCAAACTTGGTCTAGAGTGCTTCTGTCAGTCTCATACCTCAAAAAGAAATTTTCAGCACTCAAAACTACAGGAGTACAAGACCAAGTTCTGAAGGGAGTACTGCCTGTCTTATGCGATAGTTGTAAAGATAATAGTGCAATTTCCCATCACCTGGTCCGAATTTCAGTTCCTTCAAGAAGGATTCATTTTGCATAACATCCAACGCATTGAAAACATCAAAGTCCTTCTGCTTGGCCACGATAAGAGCATCATTCATCAATTGAAGCAACGGAGTCTTTGTGGAAACATTATAATATGAGTAGGCTGCCTTCAAAGTGGAATAGTTTGGGTTGCCAAGAATTGATGAGGGAAGGGTATAAAAACTGCAGAAATCAGTGATCTCCTGGGTTTCAGGACTTGCAACCAGAAAACTATCCACGACACTCTCTTTTGGAAGAAGCCAATGCTCCACATCATTTTCATCGAAGTCTGGTGCAACAGCAAACCGGCTCAAGTACTCCCTAAGAAGCCGTGTAACAGCAGGAACGTCGTGAGGCTCCATCTTCCTGAACCCTGGAGTGACTGTCGACTTCGGTAACTTGTAAAGTTTAATTGTTCGACTCATTGTCATTCTTGCACCCAGTCTAGAAAACCCAACATCAATCAGCTTCTTTGGATTCAAAGATCTATGCCAATACTGGCAAGTTGATACTGGAGTGGGCAGGACCACTCCAGCAGTATAAGCCGCTTGCCAGATGTTCTCCAAATGAACCCTTCTGGTCACTTCTTTAATCATGACAGGAGCCAGTCTTTTCGATCTCAGCTTCTTATGAACACACAGGAAATTTACCTCAGCCATTGTGACAACATTATCACGAACCCGGATTCTAGCAGGAACACCGGTGATGAAAGCAACTAGCTTCTTTGAACTTTTGACACGAACACCAATGTGCCAGCTCTTGAAATAACCCGGTGGGCGCAGAGCCCAGCGGAGGAACTCCTTTGAATAGTTAAATCTGAACATATTCTCATCATCCTCAACATAGTTGTTAGTGAGAAGATTATAAACCTCAGCACACATCTCCTCAGAGTCAATGTCGCAAGTGATCCATTCATAGGGGTTTGGAAGATTGTAGGGTTCTTGTTTGACTTCAGATAAGGGTGTCGGGGGTTCAATAGGGCCTTCAGGCAAACTGGTATCTCCTATATCCTTGAATTGCCCAACGGGTTGTGTTTCCCAAAATTTGTGTCTATTTCCAAGAGCAAGTGACTCTTGAACCTTTTGAGCAAGTAGATCGAGTGAAACGTCACTCTCGGAGGGTGCATTTTCATTGGGTATGAGATTTTGAGTTTCTTCGGGTACACTGGTAGATCCATTGCTATCAGCCATTTCGAAAGAATCTCAAAGGTCAGTCTGCAAGACAACAACTAGTCAAAATCTCCAATCTCATTGAAATGTCATCATTTAAAAGGCAGCAAAGAAAAGAAACTGAATGTTGGATGTTTTAAAACATTAAATACCTCCACTTCAGAGAATCTACTAAAACTATATCTGGCTCAATTTTGAAGAAGACTTTTTACAATCAAAATCAAAATCAAAATGATTTTCTAAAAAACTAAGGACGACATTGGAAAAAGCAGTAATCAATGATTGAGACTAAATCATTACAACAGACCTGATGTAACTTTAAGTAAACCGATAACAAGGGAACTGAAAATAGTCCATTTGTGTTTCGACAGAAAATGTTGGAAACAAAAACCGATGAGACCAGCAACCTACAATAATATTCAAGTTCTAAAAATTGACAATAAATTTAAAACATATTAAATTAAGCCCCACCAGCAATAGAACACTTGAGTCCAAACTATATCACATCCCCAAAGTAAGACCCTTTTTTTTTTTGGTTGTCAGTTCAGTCTTCAAAAAAGCAAGCAACCAAAAACAATATCCAACCGCTGGACTCTTTAGCATCTAGTTTGCACCGCAGCATAAACAAGATATAACAGAACAGATTCGCCTCGATGTAAAACAATTGCAGCAATGAATGAACCAATCAACATACCAACCATAAAGCCACAACATCTAGAGACAAAAGATTGAACCCATTCACTTCCTTTCTCTTCTCCTCTCTTTTCACATACTTTCCCAGCAGCCAAACATACAAGATACAACAAACACAATGCAAAAAACACCCCAAAAAAAATCCAAAAACCCAGATACCAAAAAACGCATATTTCCAAGATCTACACAGTCAAACAATTATCAAAAAACTAAAGAACTCCACTCAATCGCTTGTACAGCTATATTTACATACTGGGTCATAACAAAGTTTTGATTTTTCTTTGTTTCAAAACAAAAAATAAAAATAAAAAATCAACGGCAACAAACACAAGATCAAAGCTCCTTTTTTTAACTTCGCTTTAAAACCCATCAAGCAAATACGTTTAAAGTACTACCTCGAGATTTAGGGCAGAGAAAACTCAAACAAAAATCCAAGCTTTGGCAGAGACAGAGAGTGAACGTTGGGCTTCGTACGGCGAAGAGATCGAACAAGAGAATAAAAAGGAGTTGATGGGCATTATTGGAAACAGACAAAATAAAGAGTGGAAATTCCAATGGTTTGCTTTTATTTTATTTATTTGTAATTTCAGTGCGACACAAGGGTATAAGTGAAAATTTGTTAATTATTTATGATTTTATGTGAGATTATTAATGAAATCAGGTGATCAAGTACCAGTTGACCGCTTAAAAAAGAATTTAATTAAGAAAAGTTAAAACGAATTGTTACTAAATCAGAGTGCCATCAAAATTATATTGTATTTGCTTGTACATACATATGTTATTTTTATAAAATTTAATATTTCTTTATATAATGATGAGGGTTGAGGACTAATTAACATTTTTTATTATTTGTATTGTTGATGAAAAACATCTAATCTATGTCCAATATAAATGGTATAATTAGCTATTGCTATATTGATATAATTATAACAAACAAATATTCAATTAAAAATATCAATTTAATTTTTTTCCCAATACATCGTGACAACTATATACTTTTAAGATGTAGATACATATAATTTGTATAGCCATCTTCCAGTTGTTGTATAACAATTATATACTTCTAAGAAGTAGATACATGTAATTTGTGTAACTATCTTCCATTTGTTATATCCTCGTAAAAGCAAAATAAGTGATCCAATGAATTTAACTTCAATCCAATTAATCTCATCTAAATTTATGAAACGCATGGAGTTGAAATAAAATAGTGTATACACTCAGCCACTCGGTCGATTCGGTCAGGGCTGCTATTCTCACAATCGTGTGGGCATTTGAACCCTCACAATAGTATTATGGGAGTAATTCTTTCCTCAATTATATTGTATAATTTAGTGTAGTCAATCTTCTTCTTTACGAAATGTGAATGAAGTAGAAAAATAAAAAATAATGTATATAATCTGTTACTCTCGTATTCTTTTAAAAGCAATCGGAATGTTGCCGCGGTTCAAAAAATAATGGGAGTGTAAATTTCACGACTCTTTGATAATTGGATTTTGATTTATTATTGCATCCAATAAGTGTGATTAGAAACAAGATTTTTAGTTTCCCAAAACTTAAATTTTCCAATTTTGTATTATATACTATATATAAAAACAAATTGATACATTGCCAACTTCTTTGTACATTGTAAATTAATTAGATAATTAAAAGTCGAAACGCAGACTAATAAAATGCCACAGAAAATCTACAACATCCAATGTTCAAAGAACTTGTACGCTAGTCTATTCATATTATTTCCACTTGTGTGAGGTCCTTAGAAGAAGTTGATAATGAAGATTTAGAACACTTTACTTTTGAAGATCTGACACAAAGTGGAATATTTTCGCTTCCAAAATAAAATATGTGTTTGTTTAGTATGCCGTTATTAATATTGGTTAAAACTTTATTTAATCATTTAATTAAGGGAGATGGACTTGTGGATGTATGAAACTTTTTTTTTTAATTTAATGAGCTTAGAAAATGTTTTTATTAACTTATAAATTTCATCTTATATTTATCGTACTATAATTTATTTGACAAAGCTGTTGCAAGTTTGTAACAAAGGGAATGAAACTAAAAACATATCAAAAAAATTGGAATTTGATATTGGCTGCAGCCAAAACCCTTCCTATATTATCAAAACAAAACCCTTCCTATAAACTATAATGCCTCTAATAAATCTTGTTAGATTTACTATTTCTTATACATTTTAAATTAAACTAGAGAATTGAAGTCCAAACACCCCAATGGAAATTGAACTAGATAAGATGATTTTGCATTAAATATTGAACTTTAAATGATGTATTATTATTAACATAATATAACAAATAGGAACTAGAAAATTAAGGTAGATCATCATCTTCTCCATATCTAATCATATGTTTCCTTTTCATTTTTTGAAATAAATGACAATGCACAAGTCAAATTAAAACAAAAGCATCATGCAATAAAGAATAGAGCTGACAAAACGGGTCATCAGATCATGTTCGTGTCGTGTCAAATTTAGGTCGACCCAAACACGACTCATTTAATAATCGTGTCAAAATATTGAGACCCAAACTCGACACGAAAAATAAATATGTTATCGAATAACCTGCTTCATATCTATATATTTAACAAAATTTACATTACACACACACACACACACACATCCACACACTCCAAAATATTATATATTTACACTATTAAAGTATTAAATCTATATAAAATTTTATAAATGAAACACTATGTATATGCCCATCCTTAAAAAAAAAATGATAATCATATCTAATATTTGAATTTTAATGACAAGAACCTAAAAATTAATTTAAAATATAATGATTAAATTAATTATTATATTGAAGATTGAGCAGCAGCTCACAGACCACCTAAAAAGGAATATTTATTATTTGATCCATATCCTGACATAAGAAGTCCAATAGGGGCAATACTTGAAATGGCAATCCATAAAAAAATACCGATATTGAGGTCAGCTAAAACAAGGTTATAACTAAAAGGAATTACTGAATAACTTAGTAGAATTGCTATGACTGCTATAGATGGATCAATACTGAATAAACTACTAATCATATCCAGGTCCACATGATTTTTTTCCGTGTCGGGTTAGGGTCAAAGTTTTTTATCCATTGAATAATCATTTCAAATTTGATGACTTATACCAATTTATTCGTGTCGCGCTCGACTCGTGTCAGGTAATTGAGTCGTGTCAAATTTCATCAGCTCTAACAAAGAGGGCCTAAATGAAAGAAAATAGAAACCACTGGGACAAAAATGGAAATTAAAACAAAGGCAGAACAGAAAAAAGGGTTTCGAGCGGTAACATGAACAGAACTCAACACACGCACACACGCGTGTTGGGTGCCGTGTATACTATATAAGTGCTACAAAGCCTAGACTTTAGTCTCTTCCCTTTTAACTCCACGGCGCAGATCCGAGGAGTTTGGTAACCCTAGCTACTATTTTCTCTTAAATCAATCTTCTCCTTCACTCTGAAAAAGAAAAAAACGACCCAACTCTTTCTTTCGATTTTAATCACCAAAATCAAAGCTTTGCAGGTCATTCTTTTTTTCCGATTTGTTTGCTCTTCTTGATTTGTTTATATTGTTTGACTAACTGTCAAAGATTGATGCTTATGGTTTTTTTAGATGTTTATGTATGTGAGTTTGTTTGAAAGTTGTTTTTTGATGAAAAATATTTCTGGGTTTGGTGGATTTTTGTGTGGGGGGGGGGTTTGATTTGATGTTGATGTAGGGTTTTGTACGTTTTCGGATCTTTTTTTTTATTGTGTTTATATGCGTTGATGATCTGGACATTGATTTGGTTTGCTGATTCTTTGTGCTCATTGAGGTTGTGTATGTTATTGATTGAGCATGCTACAAAAGATTGGTCTTGATTTGGGCTTAGATTTTGTGTCAGTTGGAGCATGAGACCCATGTTTTCTTCTTATGATTTTTCTTTATAACTGTTTTATCAGAAACCAAACTGGGAGTGAAATAAGATTTTTCAGATGTTAAGTGGGTTTAGAGTTTATGAGGTCTAAAACTGTAGCTGTGACTAGTTTTTTCAGAAGAGTGATTTATAGGCATATGTGACAATTAATAAATTTGTTGAATTTGTGCTCTTTATATATATATTTGGCTGTGTGCAAGTGACCTGTTCGAAATCATGATGCATCAAGCACTTGTTATCCGCACTTGTATGTGTTGTTTACCTTAATTTTGTCTTGCTGATACTGCAATGATCATTCTGTTGTATGGCTACTCTTAACGGCTCTGTTTGTAATTAACTTGTTGAGACACTAAAATATAGTGGATTCTGTCGGAAAGATCTTTCACTACAAGTTGGAATGTGCTGGATCATTGTTTTTTGGCATTCACTCTTTTATATCTATTAGTTGCACTATCCTGTTTCCTCTGATTTTGGTAATTCAGAGAAACAATGATTTTAAGTAATGCATCTAGTTTTATTTTGAGAAATATTTGCTGGTTTTAATTGCTGAACTCTGGGGGAGTGGGCAAAGCAGTGTCTGGTGATCATATCAGATGGCTGGCCGCCTGTTAGCGGATCTTCTCCAAACACTAATACAGAAGATAATGCTTGTAGTCCGCTTTGTTTGATTTGCAAGTTTGGCTCTTCTGTTACACTGTCTTCCAGTAAGAAGTGATTTTATCAGTTTGACTAGTGATTTAGATATCTTTTCTGCCTTGGTATGAGTTGACCTTGCACAATATCACAATTCATGACTAGTGACTTGAGTATTTTATTCAGACTTTTGCCTGATATCTTTTATTTCTTCATGAACTCTAGTTTGTACATTTGTCATATTTTCATCTAATTTGCTCAAGGCTTTCTGTGTGCAGATATGGCTGGTTTGACACCCGAAGGATCGCAATTTGATGCTCGTCAGTATGACACCAAAATGAATGAACTGTAAGATTATTTTTGATTTGTCATTTCTGTTAATCTTCAGCAAGAGATGGCTCTTAATATTAAATAAAACACCTTGATCTCAGGATTTACATCTTTCTCAATTATTTTATTGATGCAGGCTCTCTACTGATGGGCAAGATTTCTTCACCTCTTATGATGAAGTGTATGACAGTTTTGATGCTATGGGACTGCAGGAAAACCTTTTGAGGGGAATCTATGCTTATGGTATGTAAAGAGGGGCTATACTACTAAAACATCTTGGCCCTATTCTTTTGTCCTTTGTTTACCTTTCTTTTAAACCCTTTGTTACGTTGCACCATCTTATGTGTATAATGGTCTGGTTTAACTGTGTTTCGTCTTGCAAGTGTATTTTTTTTTTGTTGTTCTTCTGGTTTACGTATTAGGAAGATGGAATGGTTAATATGTCCTTATTTTATTTGCAGGGTTTGAAAAGCCTTCTGCTATTCAGCAAAGGGGAATTGTTCCCTTCTGCAAGGGACTTGATGTGATTCAGCAGGCTCAGTCTGGAACTGGGAAAACAGCAACTTTCTGCTCTGGAATTTTGCAGCAACTTGATTATGGTCTTGTCCAATGTCAGGCCCTGGTGTTGGCACCCACTAGGGAACTAGCTCAACAGATTGAGAAAGTTATGAGGGCACTTGGTGATTATCTTGGTGTTAAGGTTCATGCTTGTGTTGGTGGGACAAGTGTTCGTGAGGATCAGCGCATTCTTCAAGCTGGTGTTCATGTTGTTGTTGGCACTCCTGGTCGTGTGTTTGACATGCTGCGCCGGCAGTCTTTACGCCCTGATTATATTAAGATGTTTGTACTGGATGAAGCTGATGAAATGCTTTCCCGTGGTTTTAAGGATCAGGTTTGTTATTGTATATATATTGATTGCACTTCATTGTTTGGTTACCATCTCTTGATAGTTCTGATGGAGTTTTTTATGCAATTTACTAATTACGGATTTCCGTTTGTCAGATCTATGATATTTTCCAGCTGCTTCCAGCTAAAGTTCAGGTGGGGGTTTTCTCTGCTACAATGCCTCCTGAGGCCTTGGAGATTACAAGGAAGTTTATGAACAAGCCTGTTAGAATCTTGGTTAAGCGTGATGAACTCACCCTTGAGGGTATTAAGCAGTTTTATGTTAATGTTGAGAAGGAAGAATGGAAGCTTGAAACACTCTGTGATCTTTATGAGACTCTGGCCATAACCCAGAGTGTCATCTTTGTGAACACTCGGCGAAAGGTCGACTGGCTTACTGATAAGATGCGAAGCCGTGACCATACAGTCTCTGCCACTCATGGGGACATGGATCAGAACACCCGAGATATCATTATGCGTGAATTTCGTTCTGGTTCTTCTCGTGTTCTCATCACCACTGATCTGTTGGCTCGTGGTATTGATGTGCAACAAGTTTCGCTTGTCATAAATTATGATCTGCCGACTCAACCAGAAAACTACCTTCACCGTATTGGACGAAGTGGTCGATTTGGAAGAAAGGGTGTTGCCATTAATTTTGTGACAAGGGATGATGAGAGAATGCTTTTTGATATTCAGAAGTTCTATAACGTGGTCATTGAGGAGCTGCCTTCAAACGTTGCCGACCTTCTTTGAGGAGGTTCTGTTTTTTGTAAGTTTGTCGTGGCAAGAAGGGGTTTCCTGATTTTGCAAGTACTATTTAATGTGGTGGTTCTTTTTTTTTTTTTTTTTTTCTTCTTCTTTTCCGTCTAGTGTCTTAAACTAATGTTGTTCTCAAACATATCTGACCATTTAATCATATGGGTCATGCACATTTGCAAGCTGCACTGTGGTGGGTTTATATTTATTGAAAGTTTTGTTGCAGTTAGGTCTTTGTATTCTATGTCCGTTTATTATCAGTTTTATTTATATTATTATTGTTTAGCAGAAGCCGGTTTATCTGATTTGTAGTCTCAAGGTTGTGTTTCAAGGAAGCCCCTGTTGTTAGTAGGTTTATCATCTGAGGCTTATATACTCTGCCGTGTCTGGGTAAAAAGACTTGGGTGGTGTTTTAATATTCTTTGCATTGTTTTTGTTTGGCAAAAGATTGAATCCTGAATTTTCTTTTTGAGAAATACAGAATCAGCTTTAATTCATGTTTCCAAAAAGTTGTAATGTTCTGTTTCCTGGCACTTGAAATAATATTTTGTGTACTCGTGCTTGCAATTTTGAAACATGGCATGATGAGATTTCAGGTCTCTTCCACATTACGTGCGGTAAGAGAATACGAGAACTGGCTAAATGAAAAAGAACCCTTCGAGGTGACATTTGTTTACATTTCGAATTATTGAAGTTTTATTGTTAGAATTATTTTAATGGCTGTCTTGGAAGTGATCACGCCATGTTTCACATGGGATAAACGAAGAAGATGGTCTAAGCATGCACACAGCGCACAGATGATACTTATCAGAATCATGCCATATTTTCAACTCTGTTGGGGTCCATAAGTTGTCAAATCTAATAATATGGAGTCCTCTCATCTCATCTCATCTCAGCTCAGCTCATCTCTTAGGATGGGACCATAGTTTAACTAATCACCATTGATTCTCTCTCCCGTCAAAATTCTATCACCACAGAAGATGACCAGCTGATGAGCCTTCCAAGATAATGACTTTTCACGAATTTATCAAAACTCACTTTTAAATGGACTGATTGATGCTTTTAAGTGAGGTTTAAAAAAAATCTTTGATTGCCAATAACAGCAAAGACGTAATTTTAAATCTTCAAAAAACACACTCTATTGTACTTGTATTAATTATTGGACATCAAATTTAATTATGTTAATGTTTGGTGTTAAGGCTTTTCAATCAATCAAACAATCAATTTTAATGCATGTATAACAGGCAAGCCTGTTAAATTCTTCCCCTCGTCCACGTGGCAAAACTCATTTAAGATGAGGCAAAACTAGTAGCTGCGACAGGCTCGTGCAAACTGGAATGTGCGAATCAAAGTTGAAAATGTCAAAACTCCTTAAATTCTTCCCCCACAGAAAAAGTGCCATGTAAGAATAGTTAAAAGGCTAAAGACACCCATCTCGTGATGCTGAATGCTCCCACCCAACAAATCTTAAATATTGCAAACAAAAGTTCACCAACACACCAAGTAATTCCAAATCTCCATTCTCCTCCTCTATTCTCACCCCATTCTTGAATCTCTTTCTTTCCTTTTCTTGGATTCAAATGGAGAATTTTAGATCCAAATCATGCAAAATTGATAGCTTTTATGATGGCAAGGCAACAGCACCGACAAGCATGCAGGATTTGCGATGTTTCAGTGCAAATTATGCCACCCCAACACAGCCAAACGAGCAACAACTAGGAAAGAAGAGTAAGTTGAAGAAAAGCAAAAGCACTTTTGGGTCAGCATCAAAGACCTGGAGCTTCAATGATCCTGAGCTGCAGAGGAAAAAAAGAGTTGCCGGTTACAAAGTCTACGCTGCTGAAGGCAAAATGAAAGGGTCTCTGAGGAAAAGCTTTAAGTGGATCAAGAACACATACACTCAAATTGTCTATGGATGGCAATGATCAAATGGTGAAATGGGTATCTCTTTCTTTTCTTTTCTATTTTTTTTTCAACTTTTTCTGATCTCAGTTTCACATAAAAAGTTGCATGTGTCTGAGTTATGTTAAAATATTATAACCTTTTTTTTTTTTTTTCTTTTTTGTGTTCTTTTGGATCTGAAGAGTCAAATGTATGCAGCTTAAACTTGGATTTAGCATATTCTATGCTTCAATTATATAAAGCCAGACTGTTCAAGATCTATGATTGTTATGGTTTAATTTTTTCTGCTACTGCATATTCTGATATCCCACAGAAGAAAGTGTTGATAGATTTTTGCTTGATCCAAGTTGTGATCATGCAAGAACATGTCTTTTGTTTTTTGTGGTGTGATATGAACTTAAAAGAAATTTTCAATCTTTGAGAATCTCACAATACAACTATTTTGACTTTTCAACTATTTATAAATTTATTTAGGGTAGTGGGGATGTGACTAAGTTTGGCTATGAAAATTATTGATTGGGATTGCAGCAAAAAATGTTGTAGAATCAGTTTATGACGCTTGAAGGATAATTTAACATATTTTTAATTGGACTAAAAACTGTTAAACTAAGACTTTTAGGTTGGTCAAATTTAGTGACTTGACGTGTACAAATGACAGAGCATGGCACATATACATTGATGTATTCAGATTTCTTCCAAGTTCCAACGAACGCTTGTTTGTTGTCCACGTCAACACAAGAAAGCTACCCATATCTGAATTCTGAGGCTTCAGTCTTCGTGCATGGAGATAAATCCCAAGTGAAATAGTGCAGAAATATAAACAAAAACCTGCTTGATTCTGATATCAACGGCTCTTGTACTTCTGGGAGAGAATTCAAAAACCAAAGCATTAGTTCCTGTAACAAGCAAACGTTGCAGAGAACTTTGTCAATCCAGAATCACTTTGTGAAGTCAGTTTGCTACCAGCCCTTTGGCACTGTTACCAGGAAGATAAATCGATTTCGAAAGCTCAACCAGATGGGCGAAGTTTTGATAGGCTACAAAGATTTGAGTTTGACAAAGAACGCAGAAAACTTATGAGCTTAAGGTTCAAAACTTTAAGATCTTCTGTGCACCAAACTTTAACCAAAACGTACAAGGTTTTTCATTCTCATCTGTGAGAAGTGAGATTCTCGTATCTGCATTAACATCCACAACACGCATAACACCGCTCATATAGGAGCCAAACCCCATGCAAGATTGACAAGAATCCTGGGCATGCTTTCTTTCAAGAAATAGATATTATGCAGAGAACATCAATTCAAGTTTCTACAGGCCCAGATCTCTGTCTGCAAAAATAAGTAATTATAGCACAACAAAAGAGAGACCCTTACAAATAGGTGGTCTGGCCTTTCGTGTTATGATGATTGATCATGACAATTGCCTGGTCAACATTTTACGAGTCACTATATGGTCTTCAGCTACAAACGCAGTTGCAATCAACATACAGGGCATGAAACTTATGACACAAGAACTAGTGACAGTGTCATATAACTCAAGACTGTAAACTTGATAACAGCCTTAATTAAACCTAGGTATTTAGACAAAAGCATTTGACCTAGGTGGTTTTCTTTGATTACCTCTTCTTTATTGAGTACTGACAGTGCTGATTTCCATCTTGCACTTTTTCTCTCTGACTTCCTAAAACACATTCCACAAACAACACGATGCTCCACTCCATAGGAGTGATAAAGTGTAGCGTTACAGAATTTACAGTGGGTGAGATTTGGAATCTACTAATAGTGCGCCCTTTCATTGTTATTGAATTGCAGGCTCTCAATGCCTCTAAGAGTGGACTCAAAGTTCTTGATGTTTGATATGTTCCTGCCAGAAGTTGTATGCCGGTTTTCTGATGATACAACAGGTGAACTTCTTTGCCCACTTGAAATCTTTTGAAATGCTCCTGGGCTTGCATCTGTGGTGCGAGGACGGGAGGGATCAGTGTCACTCCCAACCACAGCTGCTTCACGACTGCTAGGGACAGCAACTCGCCTCGATGATCCACTTGATCGCAATAGGTTATAACTAGACATCTGCACAAGTCCAAGAATAAGAATAGTCCAATTTGGAGAGGAGAACAAAGCGATGAAAACAAGCGGGGAAAAATTCTAATATGAGCAGTAGGACCCAGGTTGATTTGCATGAGTTTGAATTCAGAAAGACACATTCGCATTCACCCATTATCCAGAAAACATCGGGAAAACACTATAACAGGTCTGGTTATTATGGTAAGTCGGGTTCAGGAAGCATGACATACGCAGTTAGGTAAAAGCTAAATTCCCACCAAGTTAGAAGAACAGGACAAGGAAGTTCTATCATCAAAAGTACTAACCATGGCATCTTTAGAAAATGCTGGATCATTTGCCAGTGGACTCTTTTGTTTTGACAAGTTTGCAGAATTTCCAAGTGGTCCAGAATTCCTCCTGCGAGAGGGATCTGCTGATGACCAACCTGTATGTCTACCTTCTTCAGCACCTGCAGTAGAAATTTACGCAACATTTTGCACAAAGTCGTAACACATCTTCAATATAGTTTAGTAGGGAAAAACTGGGAATAGAACAAAAGCAGGAAGGAGAAAGAAGCATAACTAACCCGATTGCCTATCAACATTAGCAGCAGCAGGAGGCATGCCAGTACTTGGTCCAGCTCCAGGACCCTATATAAGAAAATTAAAATATATAAACAATCATTGATTTTCTATAGGGCTGGAAGTGCAAGCAAATATAGATAACTATGATATTTCAACTTACAATTGCCCGGGCAGGAGCAGAGACCTGTGACTGCTGATACTTCAAAATTGTCCAATCAAACACATGATCAAACTGGAAACCTGGAGCAAGAAGGTAACTATACAAATTGAAAATGTGATACAGTTGATTCATTAAAGACAAATTCAAAACTCCTGGAGAACCAACTGCCATAATTCTCGGGCTAGTATACTAGCTTAAAACAACATAACAAATGGCAAAATTCAAACCTTCACGGATAAAAAGGTCACGGAAGAGTCTTTTCAAATAAGCATAATCTGGTTTATCATCAAATCGCAGTGACCGGCAGTAATGAAAATAGGATGCAAATTCTGTAGGATAACCTCGACATAAGGCCTGAGAAGCAGTGATACGCCAATGAGTTTTGAAAGCAGAAAATAGAACAATGGAATGAACATAGTATTTCATTCTAAGACATGAGATTACCTCAATTGAAGTTGAAACTTTCTTCTCACTGATCTTCTCATACTTCTGCTTCTTAGTTCCTGCTTTCAATCCTTGCCATGGAAGACTATAGAGACATAGGTTCAAAACCAAAATAATACAGAGCAATTACAAAAATAATCTGTGAACAAAAAGGTCGGCAGGAGTATTCACCTTCCTCTTAAGAAATACATAAGAACATATCCAAGCGATTCCAAATCGTCCCTGCGGCTTTGTTCTGTGAAGAAAAAAATTTGAGAATCGGTGCTAGATGTAAACATAAGGAGAAAAAGAAAATGGGATGCAATAGACATACCAATGCCAAGGTGAGTATTCATGCTTGCATATCTTGCGGTTCCTGTCAAATTCTTATTCTCTCTGCGGCATACAAAGCATGTTACAGAATCAGATGAAGCGCATTCAATAAGTAACAGTTTTTTGACAGGAATCTAAACTTTTAACGCAGCTTTAGGAAGGTAAAGGGCGTCCCTTAAACCATAAAAACTGCAAGAATTCATCTGCTGAAATAGTGGGTAAAAAAGACTAACCTGTAAGGTATATGTTGATGTGTTGCAGTGTCTCTATACCTCTTAGCCAAGCCAAAGTCAATGATATAGACCTATTTCCAAGAAAACATCAAGTAACACATCAACATAGAAGACAAAAACAAAGATTGCAATAAAACCGCTTTGTATCACTCAAGACCTGATTTGCACGCCTCCCTAAACCCATTAGGAAGTTATCTGGCTTGATATCTCGATGTAGAAATGATTTAGAATGAACAAATTCAACTCGATTGATCTGAAAGAACAAGATAATTGTCAGAATATAACCAAATGCAAAGGTAAAAAATATAGCAAAAACACGCATGAACCAAACAAATAATACCATCTGATCTGCGAGCATAAGGACAGTCTTGAGAGACAGTTTCCTACTGCAGAAGTTAAATAAATCTTCAAGGCTAGGCCCCAACAAATCTATTACGAGGACATTATAGTCCCCTTCAACACCAAACCATCTCAGATTTGGAATTCCAGCTGCCAAAGATGGCAACAGTAGGTAACCAACAATGAAATCAAGCAAATCAGTACACGATGCAACTTTAAAAAGGAAAATGAAAGTAAATGTAATCAGGACAAAAGGAAAGGTAACTACTTCCTCCTTGTAATATTTTATACAGCTTCGCTTCATACTGCAGCTGAGGGTGCTTTGTTTTTACATTTTCCTGTGAAAGAAAACACTATCAGAATTTATGAATTTGGGTACAAGCAACATCATCAAGAAAAGGAATAATACTAGAATAGAAAGAAAATTACTACAGTTAAATCAGATAAAAAAAACAAAGAGAAGATAAAATCATAGTGAAAAATTCATTTATCAACAATGAAGTTCTGCAAGCGCAAACTGCCTTCAACATTTAATCCCAAAGAGAAAAGGGAATATAATCAAGTCACTGTAAGGTCATGGAAGGTGAATCTCTCAACTAAATCTCATAAGATAAGTAAAGATTATTGTTGACAAGTGTGACAACCACCTGGCTTAACTTTACACAAAACGTGGATTATTAAAATTGCATTAATTTTAACTTAAGAAACTCCAAAATAAGCAAAGGTCATTTGCTGATAACCTCAAAGGATAGCAGTAACAAATTAAAGCTCATATGCTTTCTCTTGCATTTCATTCTCAATCTCTTAAAGCAAGCTTAAATTTCCCCTAATAAATAATCATTCATCAACTCACTCTCACTCACTCACTCACTCACTCACTAACTAACGCATTCTACGTCCAACAGTCAATAAGAAATCAATATTTACCCGCAAAAAGCTAACACCCACCAAAATTAATAACTACAAACAAATTGAAAAAAAAAAGTCAACTTTTAGCTAAAATTAAAGCAAAACAATCATTACCATATAATTTCTTACAAAATACACAAATTCAATACACTCACAAGCTTAATTGCAACTTCCTCATTAGTCTGAATATTAGTACCTGCCCAAAAAATAATAATAATAATAATAATAATAATCAACAAAAAAAAAAGCAATTAGCAGTAAAAAATACAAACCCAGATAGATCTCTCCAAAGGACCCGCTACCGATCTTTCGACCCAACCGAAACTTGTTCCCAACGCGCGGCTCCATAGTTTAAAAAAAAAAAAAGAAACCCAATTTAAACCCCCCTGAAAAACTACAACCCAAAACAAAAAGGCAAAAGCTTTTGTACAAAATCCGATCGTACAAAACGAACTTTGAATTTGGATCACCGAATTGGGGAAGCCCCCATGAATATTGAAGGTAAAAGAAAGTTTGGGGACATGGGTGGAATTAAGAAGGAAACTTTATCTCTCTGACTAGAGAGAGAGAGGGAGACATGAGAAAGCATTCGTTGTTTGGTGGTGGTGTCGTTGAAATTAGATTGTGGGCTTTTTTCCGCTTTGATCCAATCGAACACCAAAAGAGGTGTTTTTTTTTTTTTTTTTGTATGAAACGACGGCGTTTAGACTGCCCGGATAATGTTTTGAGTTTTTGTGATATTCCTCCTATTAGGGTTTCTTTATATATTGGCTATTACTTTTGTCTTTATTGACCTTCTATTAGGTATTAACTAAATTGAATACAAAGTTTCACCCAATAAATATATTTCTTTGCCTTGCATATTGTTAGGATCAGAATCACATGATATTACCAATAAATATAGTTGGTTAAACCTAATGGAATTGTCTGCTAATATCACCAACAGAATATAAAAAATTTTGAAAAAAATGTGCATCAAGATTCAAGGCAATGACCAAAACCAAATAAAATCATTGGATCTTGGACTGGAAGGAACCTTGGTTGGTAGTCTCCGTTACTTTACGAGATTACATTTGAAATAATCTGAAATGACTTTGAGGTTTCTCTGTAAATGCTTTGTTTTGACCTCCTTTTTTATATGGAAATGGTCCGGAGTTGAACTGTTGAAGTTTTGAAGACCAGAGCAGATGGCAAATATGAACTCCCTTCACAAGCTGTAACTATCTCATCAGTCATTATAAATACTGTTACACTTACATACAAATACATCAGCTCCATGGCCTTTCTTGTGCAATGCATAAGCTTTGACCAACCCCGCGTGAACAGATAATAAACAATATTAAGAAAATGAATTGGAGAGGGGCCGCGAGGTAAAACTGTAAACGGCCAAAAACCCTAAAAAATTTTGCAAAAGGAAACTGAAAAATCATAGGCATTGTTATGATGGGGTCGATACATTTTGCAAAACTAAAGAGGAGGTCTTCCTATGTAATCTTACTTTCAACTGTCTCATCTTTGCCTCCACCCTTGCTGTGAACCCAATCTTGGTTTCTTGCCTTGCCTTCGATCTTTCCCTCGTCCACATGTGTCGATCCTCAACATCTTTCTTGTAGTACTTGATTTCTTGAATAACATGATGATCCATGGGTTTGAAACATCTTTGATAGGCTACGTACGTGAAGTAAAGGAGATTACAAGCAACAGTTACCACTATGGTGGCTAACCAAAACATCGGTGCAGGAGCAAGGGCTTCAACGAGAATATGGTGTGCATACCCAGATGTAGAGGGAGGTGTCATTCCGAAAAGTAAGAGAAACACATACCAAGCTGCAATGCTGCCCCAGATAAACAAGTGTTGGATCCATGTGAAATGGCTTATTGTGAGAGCAATCTGAACGTTGACAACCCAGATGATGCAAGTGAACATTGTAGCACCCACGACAGCCATGTCAGCAGTCTGGCCTCCAGCACGAAAAGCTTGGTCGTGGAAAATGGCCATAATGAGGGTGAAAATGGTGATAGAGGAATAGATTCCATTGCCAATCCAACCAAATATTCTGTACCAATCGAAAAACACATTTCTCGGCCCTTGCTGATACAGGGCAGGAAACTGTAGAAGATATAAAACTGTTACAATCTAGCCAAGAGAGAAATGGATAAAATACTTGAAATGGGGTTCATCAGCGGGATGTACCTGTAAGCAGATCTCAGAGGAAACATCTTGTTCAAAAACCCCAAGTGAAATGACAGGCAATGCAGTAAGAACAACATTAAAGGACAGCATATACCAGTCATTATAAACAGATTGCCCAGAAAAGCTCGCAAATGCCTCGAAGTAGAAGAGGGTGAGACCGAATGCAATATTTTTGTAGAAAAAATAGCAAATCTGATTGCAAAACATCATGGTTAAAAAAATGAATTAGTGATAAAGAAGACGCATGCAGCGTATGCAGAAATAGAAAATGCATGAAAATGAAACCTTAAGTTGGGAATTTTTTGATTATTACCATCTGAGCAATCCTCTTGTAGCACCAGTGTCCATGGACTACCAGAAGTCTTTCCAGAAATCGAAACTGGGCAATAGAGAAGTCACTAGCCATCACAGCCTACAAAATGTTGCAAATTCAGCAATTTTCAAACTGCAGTCCACGATATATGTCAAAAGCAAAAACCTAGAAGCACTTTCTCGTATCATGTCATCACAAGACAATCTAGAAAATAATTATGAACTTCAGATATTATGTCCAAGAAATTCAAACATCAGTGACGTCATCAATTAATATTCAAAGTACACTGATTTCTAACATTTCTACAGCTACTGAAATTTGGTTGCTGCTATGACATTTCAACTGTATGAAAAAGCAGAGTTTAGAATTATTAAGAAGTGAGAGACAGAGAAAAGGAAGAAAGAACCTTATTACCGTTTCTATAGAAGCATCATGCAAAAAGAACCAATTAGATCAGGTGCCTACCTGCATACCTTCCACCCCACTGATGCCAATACCAATGTCGGCTTCTTGAATCATTCCCACATCATTTGCACCATCACCAATTGCTAAGGTGGTTTTACCGGTGCCTTCTTTCACTAACCTTGTTACCTGGTGCCAAAAGTTGAACAAATGAAAACAAGACCTAGTAAGAGCACAGAATAATATCTTGTCTGTTGCCTGAATACAAGAGAAGCTAACAACTAAAAGCAGTAAAAGGCAATTTTGGAAGAGTGATGTAACTGATGAGAAACAGTACCAATGCCTTCTGCTTGGGAGACACACGACAGCATATGACAGATGCACACTCAACAGCTAATCCCAAGAAATGATGCTTCATATCATCCTCCAAAGCGTAGGCTAGTGTTTTTCCCTCAATTATTAATGCATATGCTGCATGTGGATCTCTCTCTAGCTTGATCATTTGTGAAGCATTGGTGATTTGCATCAAAATGTTGTCTTTCACAGCCTGTTTAGAAACGAAACACAGCAAAGACTAACATCAAATGGAATCAATTTCCTGAAAAATGAAAGCGAGATACTTTTTTCTAAAAATTATACATATAGAATTACCTCTTTGGCAGCTTTTCCTACTGAATCCGAGTTCAATGCTGTTATACATATCTGCTTCATGCCTTGTCGAAGCAAACTGCATGCAAATCTGCATCATGCCAGAAAATATTTCATTATATTCGTTTCATTTTCAGAAAGATGCCCAGTTTCAGGTAACATAATCTAATAAAATGTGTTATAGACTAAGAAGAGCCTGATAGTTTTAACTTAAGAAACAAACCCTATGTTGATTGCAGTTTCCATCTTATCTCCAGTCAAGACCCAGATCTTGAGACCAGCTTGTGCAAGTTTATCTATGCACTGGGGCACCTAAAGAAATTATAGATAAAATTAGGTTGAAACTAATCAAAAGGAAGGTATACTGATCATAGCTCTAGGGCAAAGTTAAAATATACCCCCTTCTGCAATTTGTCCTCCACAGCAGTAGCACCAACAAGGATCAAGTCTTTCTCCATCATATCCGACACACGCTCAAGCGTTGCCTCTCTGTCAGCCCCAATAGAAGATTTGGCCTTTTGAAACTCACTGTTCCAAGCAGAATACTCAGATTCATCAAGCTGTTTGTAAGCAAGAGCCAATGTACGCAATCCAGCTTCTCCATATTCATTCAAATGCTTTGTAGTAGCTTCTTCATACATTCTTCCATTCTTTGATAGCCGGTCAAAAATGATGCTGCACATTCCAAGCAAAGGAATCATGCATGGTGAGGTACAAAGACAGGGTTGCTTAAGTTATCAAACAATATAGATAACAGTAAACCATCCGCGCGCCCACCAAAAATCAATGAAACAATTTGAACACCCACAAACAGAAAAAGTAAGCTGACTGAAGATTCTCTGCATGTTATCATATCAATGGTCCAGGCCTCCAACAGGGAGTCCAAAAGTTAAAAAGTAATGGCGAGGCTAACCTGTCGGCACCTTTGCATAAGAGAAGTATCTGCCCATCCTCGTCGCGAACAATCACACTCATTCGCTTTCTTTTGCTAGTAAAATCCAATAGATTGAGAATTTTGAACTCTCTGCGAAATTCCCAAAAGACAAATTAGCTAGACACCCAGAATTTGAGGGAAATTAGCAGGGGGAAAAGTTCATACATGGAAAATCCATTCGTATCCTCACCTTTCAACCGGTTGCCCTTTAGAAGGACATCTTTCACGGATAAACACACTTGATTGAGTTCTTCTGTAAAACTCAAAACCAAATTCCCTGGCAGCAACAAGAAAAGCCCCTTCATCAGGTGACTCTGCTTCATATGTCAAATTGCCAGTCTCTTCATTCAGCTCAGGAATAGCAGTGTGGCAAATTGCTAAAATTCGGAAAAACAACAACAAGGTATCCACATTAGGTTCTTTCAACCAGTTTCCGTCCATAAGCCGGCTATCCTCAAAGTTAAAACCCTTCACGGGATGCTTAAAATCTTTTCGCTTTAAATCTTTTCCATCATTAGAAGTGATGACAGTCTCCAATTCGATTTCTGATCCACTATTTTTACGCTTTGCATTGGCAATCTCTCTATTCTGCTCCTCAAGGTCCATAGCCATCTGTTTTGCTGCAGCAAGTTCAACTTCACTAGGGCTCACACCATATGCAGTTCCTGCAATGGAACACTTCAAAAAGTCCATCTGATTGCAGGTCAAAGTGCCTGTTTTATCAGAGAGGATAGTATCTACTTGGCCCAACTCCTCGTTCAGATTTGATGTACGTGCTTGTGCAGGAATCCCACTTATATCATCGTACATACTTATGTCTTGGTTAATGAAGATCGCTTGCAAAAACTTCACAATCTCAATTGAAACATAAAGTGAGATAGGAATTAAATATCCATAAAGAATGAGAGCAGTAACCAGATGGGCAAGCCCAGGCACAAGGGGCTTTACAGGATTAAAGTACACATCAGTTTCCTTGGGTTTTAAGTACCACCAATGTGGCGTTTGGTAATTTATCTTAACAGCAAAGCCTATTGAGCTGATTAATGATATTAGCACAAGAATAGCGAAAAGGATGAATATTATCTTATCCATTTTTTTCTCAATTCTGCTCCTTTTTGAAGGAGAGGTTGTTGCATTCTGCATGACTTTGCTATCATGACCAGTGAATATCACAGAGCCATAGACATGAGCAGTATTCCTGAGCTTAGAATCTCTGAGTAGGATCTGACTAGGATCAATTGCATAAACCTCACGATCGTACTCGATATTGCCGACAAAAGTGTAAAGACTCGGGTTGGGATTTTCACACTTTATTGTTCCTGTGAATTCCTTGAAAACCTCGTCTTCATTTAAAGGTGAAGTTGCCTCCATTGCTCTTTTTACCTTCAAATTTGTCTCGCCATCTAAGTTCATAGTCTCCACATAGCAAATTCCATCCTCATAACTTGATGACAAGAAAAGCAAATCAGCTGGAAAAAATTGATCCTTCTCTACTTTCACTATGTCTCCAACCTGAATCTTCTCCCATGGCTTGTAACTAAAAACACCATTCCCAACATGAACACTTACTTTCCGGGCGTTGACCTCCTTATCCTGCATAAATCTACGCCAATCTTCTAAAGCTTCCTTTGCCATGCTTACCCCGACAACAATTGCCAAGGGAAGAAGCA
Organism: Clausena lansium; assembly: GCA_030449835.1. Taxonomy (NCBI): domain Eukaryota; kingdom Viridiplantae; phylum Streptophyta; class Magnoliopsida; order Sapindales; family Rutaceae; genus Clausena; species Clausena lansium. Next base: position 7,112,528 of record JASUUF010000369.1, read on the forward strand.
TACTTACAGGAGAGAATGGCGAAAGTGGTGTCACTGAAAGAAGTGCAGCAATAAGGAAGTAAATATTGGCAACTCGATTGAATTGCTCAAAGAGTGCCTTGGGAAAAAATGAGAAAAAATTGTACTTTGTGGTTGATATATAATTGGTGCAATACTTTAAGGGTCTTTTCTTGTGCATATGCGGTTGATTGCAAGATATAACTCTGGGGCACCCCTGTACTGACCCCTCGATTTCATTGACATGTGGCCTGAGGCAAGCAAACGTATAGAGCTGGCTCCTTCTGAGTTTTGCCCTAATCCTGCCTCTTGTCATGACTTAAAATTTAAGCTCAAAAGGAGTTATCTTAGGCACACAACCATCAAATAAGAACTCCCAACCTTGCCTTTGGCCTTATATTATCGGTGCCCTGCGAGGACAATTTCTTCCCTTAAGACCTAATTACACAGGACCGTAATGAAAAAGATCAATACATATACAAATTGCAACACATAATGAAATCAGATTAAAGGTCAAATAGCTGCATTGATAAAACATTATATCATGCAAAGCCAACATCATAGAGGCAAAAATCAAGTTCATGCATTAAGAAGCACCAACATCCCATTTTAAGGGACGACATTGATATCTTCATTGAATAATTCCACGTGCTCAGATTTCTATATTCTGAACCGTGTTTAAAAAGGGGGGGGGGGGGGGGGGGAAGAAGTAGAAAATTACAACAAAATTAACCAAAAATGAAAATAAATTCGACACATTCAATTATAACCAAAACATTTAATACAAGACAAAATTCAAAATTTACAGCTCAAATCACAAACCCAGTCGCATATATCCTTCAAACATCCAATGCAATCCACAAAACCACAAAAATAAAAATAAAAACACAAGATAGTGACACAATGCCAGCTAAAAAAAAAAATGAAAGAATATATCTCTTCATTCATTACAACTCCAGATTGCTCATACCACAAAACCTCAAATCCCCAAAAACACAAACCCCCACCAATACAAAAAGACAAAACACAACAAAATCAACCCAAAAAAAAGAATAAAAAAGAGTTCTTTACAAGATGGTACCTGCAATCAGGAGGGTGGTTCATCCTCAAAACAGAAGATTAAAGACACCCATTTTGCCAAAACTCTCACAAAGGGAGATGATGGTGTGTTGCAGATCAAGAAAGGGTCTCAAATTTGAACGAAACGTGTTTTCTTTTTTTCTAATTGTTTTTCTTTTTCTTTTAGTTTTGAAAGAAAGAAGAGACAAGAGAGAGAAGGGACAGGGTTTTGGACCCCTTTCTCTCTCCTACTGGAAAAACAAAACCATTACCAGGAATTTCCGGGGGTCCTTCTCTTCATTTATTTATTATTTATTTTATTTTTACACACCTTTTTTTTCACTTAATTAATTACCTGGAATATCAGAAAATAAATTAAATGTTAATTTTGTTGAACTTTTTTTTTTTTTTAGAGAGGAAATAAGAACCAATGTGATTAAAACAAAACAAAAAAAAAGTACGTGGCAAGTTCTTGAAATCTTAACTCATATTTACCAGCTCTTGTTCTGTCTCTTTTTCACTTTTGCCAAAAATAAGTTTATATTTGGGTGCTTGAGATTTCGACAAGTGTACTCATCCTACAGACTTAATTATTGTCATTCTTTAAAGATTTTACTTGGATTCATTTATTTATATATATATATATAAAAGGATTTCCCTTACTTGGATTCTAAATCCCCATTCCCCACTTGATTCTTTATGTACGATTCTCTTGCTATAATCATTTATGAAAACAATTTTTCTACGTCCCAAGTAAAATTCATTTAAAATTATCTTCTTCTTTTTTTTCTTGCTTATAGAGCGGGCATATATTGATATCAAATTTTATTAAAGAGATCTTTTATCTCAAAATTTAAGGTAATAGGTAAACGTTCTCTCCTTTTATATGAAAGTATAGAAAATCTAATTTTAAATATCTTGTGGTTCTGGAGAGATTGAGCATAACAATTCCTTCTTATAATGTGAAGTAAATTCGATTTTAGAGTCTATTGAATCCTGAGAGACCAAAATAGTAAGTTGAAATATGAAACAATTTTATAAGACGATAATCAAACACAAAACATTAGCTTAATTTGGTACCGTAAATTGAATCCTGCTTGTAGCATTATGCTACCTATCTCAAAATTATCTGCATCAAATTTTGTACAAGAAAAAAAAAAAATTGTGTAAATAAGTTGGTTAGAAATGTAATCAAATCAGACGGTTGTGATAGCACTGATGATTTAAAAAGAAGGCCAACATGGGCCCCAAGTTGAGGCCTCCCACTCACCACCAGCCACCAGATGGATTAATTTAAGTACAGCTATTTTTATTCTTAATCAATGATTCAGTCTTCATTCCTGCATCTTTGACTTTTATTAAATAATTTTAACTTTTATTTTTTTTTTCCCAATTTTTATACAGTTGGCAAATTACGAACAATCAATGTCATGTGGATGTCAGGCTTGAGGCCGGCAAAAATTTATTCCTCATTGATTTGTTGTAGCGCATATCCTATTAATTTCTACCAAAAACATCATAAATTAATTAATATAAATACATAAGAATTCATTATTTGAAAAAAAAAAAATTGTACTTTCTTAATTGATCAATCTTTGTAATTGACGAGAGTCAAGAGGATCAAATAATCTCCTTATAATAATTATTATTATCATCGTAAATATCTTCATCATAAAATACTGAGCTACAAAATGTTCGAGTAGCGACATGCCCAATAATGATTGAAATTTAAAATTGTAATTAGTTCATGGGTGCACGCCATGACCATCACGTCTTGTACCAAAATCAAATATTAAAACTATATATTATAAATTAAATAAAATATTTATTATTGCATGTTTACAAGTTCTTGTAATTATCTAGTGGGTTGGCGGTTTCTTTCTTTCAGGAGACCAAATCAATTATGGATGGGTTTTATTAAATAGACTTTGGATAAGATGAGGACTTTTTTAAGGGAAAAGGTTGCCAATCAATAATTAATTCAACCTTGGTTTTGTTTTTTGGGTTGTCTTTTATTGCCAGTATTGATTATATATTAGTTTATCAATTTCGCTATTGTCTTTATTAAATCTTACGTGGCAAGCAGTGCAATGATTTAATATTTGCATTTTTTTTTTTTTTTGGTCAGAAAATTTGAATGAATAACTATAATAATGAGACTTCGTTCAGGGAGAAAAAAAAAAAATTTGTCACTGACAGTTACAAAACTAAAGTTAGAACATATTTGAGAGAAGCTTAATTAAAACTGTCATTACAGCGCGAACAGCAAATCAAACTCTAAAAATATTTATAAAAAGCTCTAATAATTTTATTCTTTAAATATTTATTTGTTTATCTACATGATAAATATGAGATTAAAAAAAATATTATCTTCCAAAAAGCTCTTTAAATAGAAATAAATTAATATTATTTTAATCAAATAATTTTTTAAAAATGAATATTAAATAGTAATTAAAGTACTTTTATCTCTCTCTAATAAGAAATAATAAAATATAAATTGAAGAGAGAGAAAGCTACTCTACAAAATTGAAGAGAGAGAAACATTTATTATTTAAAAAATCTTAATTGAAGTGTCTTTAGAGTTTTAAATACTGATGCGGCTCTTCAAATAAGTCTTAAAATCTTATTTGAATAACCTTTTAGTGATGCTCTAACATTATCAAATGTTTTTAGGTAAACATGTCATGAAACATTCCAAACTCTAATTAAGAGTAGTTATCGGGGTTTTAATAGTTTGTTTTTGGGTTGTTTTGTGAAGCCTTTGGAGATTAATAACTTTTTTTACATTGAGATTTTTGTGATTATTGCATCTATTAGGATCGGCAAGAACGATGGTTAGAAAGTGACTCTTAACAATTTTTTCGTGTTTTCCAAGCGAAAAAGTCTATGGTATAAAAGTAATAGCGCCAATTATTACATATATGATATGTATAGTTGAATTCAATATAATTACCACTTATATTTTTTAAAATAAATAAATACATGATAAAATATTATTTATTAATTATATAACTAACGTGATATCTCTTCCCTATTCAAAAAATTCTCCTTTGAGGTTGGAACCACTTCTTTTTCAGTCTCCTCACTAGACGATTGAACTATCTAGCACTTGGAAAAGGAGCAATGCAATTTGAAGCCCCTTTTTGTCAACTTCCATGGACACGTGGTTCGTTGTGGAAATTCATGCATATTTACCGCCATGATCGTAGGCTTTGAATTTGAACATGATCCTATGAAAAGAAAGATAAAAGAAAAGGCATTGAAACATCCTTTATGTAATTTATTTTTTAATGTTTTCAATGGTTTCTTTTAACACTTGAAAAATAAATATAGCTACTAAGCTACATAAAATTTATTTAGCGGCACCAAAATTTTTGGTCCGGGGCATTGTGTAATAACGGTATTTTAAGAATTATATACTAAAAGGCCTATCGTTATTATTCTTTGAGCCATTTGAGATTGTTTTTTTTAAATTCTCAAGACCGATTTTAAAATGTTAAAAGTTAATTTTGTGTTTAGTAATTTTTTTAAAAAATACCCCCAACTTACATTATATTTTAAAAAATAGGATTATGTAGTTTTTTTAAAATCTGATTTTGAAAATCAGTTTTATACTTAGGCTATGTTTGGTATATCTTTTCAAATAGAGCTTATTTAAGTAAAGCTTTTGTTAATGGAGCTTTTACTAAAAAAAATTTAATTGTTTGGTTGTCAATGAGAGCTTTTATTAATAATTGTAAAATTACTTTAATAGGTAAATTATTTAAAGTTATATTATAAAAGAAATCAAATAAGATTATGAAATAACTAAAGGATATTTAGACATTTTAACATTTAAAAAAAAAATTTCAACCTTTACTCCCAAAAGTCTAAAATTTAAACTTTTTACTAGTAGAGGCAACATAGGTTATTTAATCTTCAAAATAGCTTATGGAATTAAATAAGTACTAATAGCCATTAAATAAGCTATACCAAACGGGCACTTAATAAAATTCTGCATATATTTTCATATATATTATAAAATTTCAAAACTAAAGCACTAAGAGAATTACCAAATTAGCTCTTAATATTTTCGATATTGATGATTTTCTGTCTATTTATTTGATAAAACATGAGTATCCTATTTTTTTTGTTAATGAAAATGTAAAAAATGAAAAGTGAGCTATAATCAAGGGCAGGATAATATTATAGCTCAGGGTTTTATTTTGAAAGAAAAAAATTAGGGTTTTCATTCAAATTTGTTCTATTTATATAGAACATAAATTTACACATTAGAGTCTTCAGATTTATAACTTTTTGTGTTATGACCCATTTAATTTTGTAGTTTCTTAATTGTAGCTCCCATCAAATCAAAACCTTAGTCCTACCACTAGGTATATAGAAGTTCAATTTCGAAAAGTATGAACAAGTTTTCGATAAATTAATTTTATTACTCTCGCAACAAATTATATAAACTAAATTTAAATAGAAGGAGAGAGAAATTCAAATGGGCATATTTTTAAATTATTAATTTTGGTCCCAGCACGTCGGGTTGGGCGGGGGGGACACGCCAATCAGCAATGTGATTGATAATCATAAGTAGTGGCGGACCACTGTCTTTAGAATTTTGATTACGAGGAATCTTCTGATTCAAGTAACACGTCTTATGGGCCGTCAGATTTGTTGACCTTTTCTTTATCACAGCAGTCTCCACGCGTTCCACTTTGTCTTCGACGTTCCAGAGGGTCTGCGAGGTTTGATTCTGTACGTGCGACCGTATGTTGCTCCAAAGATTTTACTGAAATACAAAAACTTGTAAATTTACTAGTAATTGATAAGTTTTGCATTTTACGTATAATACTGATATTTAGTCCGACATTCTATCCATTGAAAATCAAAATCATTGCTTGGATTGGGAGATGATAAGCAATGCTCAACCATCGCCTAGAAAAATAAAAGTTCAGTAAATACGATTTAACGAAATTAGAGGTCAAATATCATTTTTCTTTTAAGTAGTAGTATTGAGGCAGTCTTTTAAAATTGGAATTATTTATTAGTTTCTAAAAGCTTTTTTTTTTTGAGATCATAATTATATTTTTTTGATAATAAAAATTATATTTTTTTAAAAAACTCGTTTTGTTAAAGTATATTGCACGAATGGTTAAATAAAATATATGATTAGGTGTTTTGAAGAGTGTTTGTTTTGCATATTTGTGAACTATTTTATGTAAAATTGAATGCAAATCCCATCTCAAACTAACAATACAGTATATATCAACTTAAAAATAGATAGAATTTTTTAAATGCAAACATTTCACTCTTTGTATGGAGAATTACTAATGATAAATATTTCGTTCATATTTCAATTCTTTTAAATCCAACACTTTTAGCATTTGTTTATACAAAGAGCTATGTGTATGTAGGGTCCGACCACGTTACTCTTTTAAGGGCATTGAATCTTATAGTTAAGTCAATAAATTAATTTGACCATATCCATCCACAAAAAAATAATACGTCTCTGTAGAGAGAAATTTTAAAATACATCAGAGGTATTATAATCACTTAATGTATATATAATATGCGTATTTGAATTTAATACAACTATCACTTGTATGATAATTTTTTAAAATAACTGATTTACTTGTTGTATGACTGACATGGTACCTCCGATATATTCTAAAATTTCTACGCTACAACACATCCATTTTAACAAAATTTTACTGGGTTAAATAGCCCAAAGGCCCCAAACAAACAGCATAGCCATGAGCCATCCACAAACAAATGATGAGCCACATGCTCATTTCAATGCCAGGCTAGCTCTAAACGTCATCTAAATCTTGATGCTTATTATACGATTAGTAGAAAACATACAAAGAAACAAAGAACAAAAAATTGCCGAGTCAAATTTCCCTCTGTGCCTCCCGCACAGACTGTCTGTCATTTGAGAAGTGTTCTCGTCAAGTGCTCTCTTGCTGTTGCCAGTGCCTGAGATATGGTCTGCAATTCTAAAAAGAACATAGATGAGTGGCCCAACTTCTAGGGTTTGATTAAGTTAACTCTTATTAAAGCTATATAAAGCAGAAATCTCGTACTCAAGATATCCCAAATAATTGGTGTGATAAAGAGGATGTTAAAATGTTGCTGCTAGTGGGGTTAGTGCTGTTGGCTTGTGTGGCCTTACACCAATGTATAGAATCAGATCTTACTTTATGCAAAAGCAACAACATGGTTTCATTAAATATATGTTTCTTGTAGCCGAAGCAAATAGTGCACAAGGTTAGATAAGTGCATCACCTGCTCAGCCAAAGGGGCCCCTCCATCCATGCTATGGATTGCTACCTTTCCAGCTATCACACTGGGATCTATTTCAAGTATTATCCTGCAGTGCACCAAATTAAAAAACGTGGATAAATAACAGGCTTTTGTGACAAAAAAGACTGGAAAGTGAGCACTAATCGGATACCCCAATAGAGATGTTAAACCCAAAAGTTTAATTTGTTAGGTCGTGGGAAATTAATACCCTTGATCCACAATCTCATCGAGGCATAGGAAAATGAGATCCAGGTTCTCAAGAGCCTCTCTCTTGTCAACATTGTTCCTGCATTGTATAAAAGGAAATTATAAATTGCTGAATTGAAGAAACCAGCAGCAAGCGGAATCAGAAATAACATACCTGAGGAGAAGTGTGACTGCATCAAAGAAGCCTTGAAGAACAGCGGCTAAGAGGAGTTCATTTTCATGATCACCTCCGGTAACAAAGAAGTGCAGGTCCTGGACAAACTTATAGACAACGATGTTGTCCTGGAGCATAACAATCTCAGCTGCATGTGATCATAAGCAAGTCTTAGGACTGTTGTCTTGACAGCTAATTTTGAAAGTGCAATGGATAATGTGTGGTAAACATGTACTTTTACTTGACAACTAGTGATTATATTCCACAAATAGATGTGAATTATTTGCCAGGACACCTTGACTCGAAACAGGTTAGTTATGGAAGCATACCTTCCATTCGGGCATTTGTCCTCAAGGTCTTCGCGAACACAGCTTTTTCGAAAGCTAATTTTGAATTGTTTGTTGGCCAGTCATCAGAGAAATACTTGACTGCCACACGTTTCCCTTCAGAATCTAGAAGAAGAACATTTTTCACCGAAGGGCAGCAATCCTATAAAGCATTACAAACAACCGCAATATTAGAATGCAACAAGCATTCAATTCTGTCATTTTGTCAGCCTTCGAAAAGCTTGAGAGCCAACAACCAAGCACGGATTATGCTATTGAATTCATGCAAATGTACTTCACACAACATGTGTCTATTAATTATGAGTCATTTATGATCAACAACACCCTTAATTGAATTTCTTAAAACATGATATTCATACTTTATCTTAACAAATACACAAAAAAATCAGATTTTTTTTCCATTTTTTTAATAAGAAGAAGAAATTGTAGCTTTTGTTTTATTCAGATTAATAACATCCCCCACATTTCAATGTTTTATTTCTTTCCCCTACATTTTCTCATCAAGAAAACAGAGTATGTATGAACAGAGTAAACAGATCAGGCACATTTTAGATCAAATATCAACTACGCAACGACAGATATAGAGTAATAATTTTTAACCCATGTTGGGTTGTGAAGAAAATGTAATTCAGAACATTTCTTTTCATTTTTATCCGAGGAAGATCAATAAATTTTTCAATATTTATCCTTTTCCTACAAAATCTCTGCAACCAAGCAGAGTATATAAAAACAGAGAATTTTGAAAATTACAGATATAATTGTTGGATTAAAAAGATCCAAAAAGAATTTAATGCTGCTGAATAATGGAATATGAGTGGTTTTCAGTTATGGAGATGAGAATAAAAGAGAGACTTACATCGGATGCTAAGATGTGAGCCATTTTTATGGAATTATGATCGAATGAGTGAGGAGTTTGTTGTTGTTGAAGCAATTTATAAGTCGATGGTCTGCATGGTTAAAAAGGGCTTTTTGGTCACTAAGAAAAATGACTTCCTTGGGCGTTTTTGTATCAACAAATCCTTTTCATTACATCATTGGTCACGTTTGTTGTGATTGGAAATTAAACAAAAATGAAGAAAATTTCCTTTACCAGTTTCGTATAAATTCACTCACTCTTTAAGTGATTGTGAACCGCTTATTTAGCTACTTATAATTAAGACAGGTTATTTGAGTCTCTTTTATTAAATAAAGAATACCGGCACTCACTTGAAACTTGTAAGTTTAAGGTTATAAATTGCAAATTGCACTATATGAATTTATGAAACTAACACCCACTGGCTTTCCTAGAAAAGGAAAAGAGAAAAACTAACACCCACTTGCCTCCAATTTATGCCAATTGCACTATATGAATTTATGAAACTAACACCCACTGGCTTTCCTAGAAAAGGAAAAGAGAAAAATGCCAAATACATTCCTTTTGTTTAAAAGAAATAAAATTTCTAGTTGCTACACTTACTATTGTGCTAGTCTCAACCAACATTTTCAAATAGGTATGCCAATCTGAGCTTTTTTGTACAATAATATTGAGATGACAATAAGAGAGAGAAATGGGAAGAATCTCTGTTGTTGTTGTTGTGGGTTGAGTCATTCATCATGGGGTGTAAATAGAAGGGCCACACTTGCATTTCCAACCCTCAGGCTCATAATTTGCATACTGAATACCCAACTGGCTGTGCTGCTTGCTGGTTGTGGGCACTTGTATGGCTTCACATGGAATGCATCCATAACACTTGTTCTCACAGCTTGGTGGAGTTGATCCTATTTTGATATCGAAATTATAACCCTTCAAAGAGAACAAAACAGAATTTGTATTTTGTCAAACCATTTGTTAATGACAGAAACAAGGGAAGAAAAGCAAAGAGAGAGAGAGAGAGAGACACCTCTTTTGAGCTAGAAATTGGGTCTATGGTGAATGGTGAAGCCTGTGGGCTCTGGCCTGTAACTCAGAAAGCAATGAAGTTTGGTTAGTACTGGGTTTCTTCACAAGCTAAAGCCAAAGAAGATTTTTTCATAGGGAAAAAGAGGGCATGGTTGTGATACTTTTTAAGTTAAATGGAAGCTTAAGAAAGAATCATGTAAAAGTAATTAAGTTTTGATATGAAAATGGCTATTTTTTTGGTCTGAAGAGAAACCTTAAAAAAAAAAAAAGTGAGAGTTTCAGCATATATAAGCTAATTACCAGGTGGATGAACACCAACACCAAGACCATTGTTTGGTGCAAAATGCCTGCTTGTTGCAGAAACCCAACTCACAATTTGAATGGCTAGTAACAACAAAAAGCAGCATGACCTTCTCCTCATTTCTTCAAGACTTCAAGTGATGATGATTACGACAATGAACTAATGATGATGGCAGAAAAAGAGCGAGAGAGATATTAAAGTCTTAAAAGCACACAAACTTTGATAGCCGTATGAGGCCATGCATGATTGCTTAAATATATAAACAGAAAAACGAAAAAGACAAAACAATCAAACTCCCATTTCCCCAGAACCTCTAAAAGTTTCTTGGTCTCTTGGATTTCTCCTCAGCCTCTCCTTAACATTCATTGGCATAGAGATGTGGTTGCTTCACAAGCAAAGTCATGAGTTAGAGACAATAGGAGGTTTCTTTCTCATTTGACAACTCAGCTTGAAAATACCAAATGGCTAATCGCAGCTTTTATCTTGGTCTTTTCTTTTAGTACAAGCCACCTTCTCTTTCTCTTACCCAAACCAATCTGATATACTTACTATATGAGCTGTCCAACTCCATTCCATAAGGCTAGAATAACAGCCCCCTTTTTTGGGTCTGCCAAAAAAGGAGAGAGAAAAAAAACCTGCATGACCAATGACCATATAAAGATCAGAAGAAATCTTTGCCTAGACTGCAGTGCCTTTTGCTTTTCTTTCAAGACTTGTCCTATAAATGGAAAAAGAATCCATTGTTGCAGACTCCCCACTTATTTAATAGGAGAATAAATGCATCAATATCTGAGACAATCAGCAATGCAGAAGTTTTTTTTGTTGTTTTTGAGAAAATTTTAATGAGTGAGTTAATAAACTTAGTTCGGTACACTACTTGAGTCAACTTTGTAGTTGTACAGGCTGGTAGGCCTGGGGGCACCCAGGACTTTGGTTAACTTGATCAAATCTGCGCCATCCATTTAACAGCAGCATGATGTAATTAAGAATCATGGACCCATGGTGGTCCAGATTGCCTTTTGGGCATCCGCAGATGTGCCCATTTAATGAGCAGTAGATCCCAGTGCGCTCTATCACCGTGTCATTTTACCTTCAATTTTTTTATTACATCACTCATTACAAGAGACCAGCTGGTCCTGGTTTGATAAAAGACAGAGGAAGCAACAAAAGCAAAGCATGCAGGACAGGAAAATGGGAAGCTATTATTTACCTTAAGATCATCCTATAACTATGCAATTTTTAGGTGTGAGCTATGAAAGTGAAACTGGAAAGCAAAGATTGAAAAAAGGAAACCCTGATATAACCATTCAATTGTCTTCCTCTTGGGTCTTGGCTGCTAGATTCAGGCATTGTTGGAATAGACAATTTTGGTACTTGTTTGTGAGGCATAACTTCCATAATCAGGTGCTTTGGTGTCACCAAGATGACAATAAACTTTCGTTCATAAAAAAAAATGAAGGAAATAAGTCGATAATCAAGAATGGATGAAATGGGAAGCATCAAAGTCAGTGGTCAGCAACAACTACTCTCTCTGTCTTCATCTTTCTCATTATAATTTATTTATTTTTTTGAATATATGGTGACTTGATGTTTGATTTTCTGCTGGAAATTACACATTGACATCTGTGCCTAAGTGGAGCGATTAGATCATTCAATATGCTGTACAATCCCAGTCACTCAGTCAGTGCTCTCTAGCAGCCTACCAAGGTCAAAAAGAGTGGGAGTCAAGTAGTCAACACTCAACAGGTCATTTCAAGTCTATTACAGCAGTACAGGACAGGTCATGGTCTTAAACATTATGGCCATTGCAAAACTCCTGTCAAGCACCATTTTGTCCATGCAAAATTGGATAGCTCTGGTGTATTTTTCAAACAATAGATTCATAATTGCCACAATACAGCAATATAATTTAGTATGGTCTCAATATAGTCTGAATATACCATATAATTGAGTATAGAAAGCAAATACCTGGCTTCTACTCTAAAATCTCTCAGTATATATTGCTTAAAGATTTGATTCTAAGCTTAAATGGAAATGCAGATACATTTGATAGGAAGCAATATCCAGAGCCAAAGCTACATGCGAACGATTTTCAGTGACTAATGCAACATATCATTCATATTCACTCCAAAGAATGTGAGAGCCTTAGAGGAAAGATAAATGGACTTCAAAATTTTAAAGAGCACACACATTCCATCCCGTGAATGATAAAATTTATGTCAAATACATTTAGTCAAGAATACAAGAGATTTATCCTACAGAAACTCAGTAGGTTCAAAGTTTCTCTCACAAGCAGCAGCACTCCATCCATGACTTACTTTGAAGACGAACCGTGATTGCTGGATTCTTTCTTCTTCGGATGAACAGCTTCAACAATGGCCTCGATCTCTTCCTTGACTCTTTCAAACACACCTGGCCCTTTCACTTCTTCTACTGGGGTGTTCTCATCAATGTCATTGCTAGTCCCATGAGTTTCTTTGGTATGGCGTGGTGATTTATCATGGTGAATAATTGCCTCGATCTCTTCCTTAGCTCTTTCCAAAATGTTTGGAGCCTTCACATCTTTTTCTTTAACAGAAAAAAAAAAAAAAAAAACAAACAAAACAAAACAAAAGCAATGTAAATTATATCACCTACAAATTTAGTTTCAATTACCACAAAAATTTTACTAGCAAGACCCTTAAGAAAAATACACATCTAAATTCTAAACCTCAACTTATAACAGTGGTTTGACATTTTATGGAATCAAATTTTTATCTACAAAATTCGTTTCTGATTAATCAAAAGCTGAAGTTTTGTAGTTTGCGCTTGTACTAAAGATTGAAACTTTCAATATTCTGGCACCATACAAAGAAAAAGAATTAGCATCAAATGAAAAGCACCCATTAAACATGATTGTTTATAGAGAAGATTAAAACAAACACTATCATCAAATTCATGCACGATATGTCAATTTCACAGTTTTGCATTATTTATTAAAGTAACGCAATATATTAAAAATAATTTAACTTAATTAATTAAACGCTATATAATAATCAGAAGAAACTTGAAACAAATGATATATAGACAATATATTATACCTGATTGAGTGACTGATGGGTCTGGTTTTGGTTCTGTCATTGAGCTTGCTTGCAAGAAAATTTGATGGGTCTGATTCTGTTAAGTGTTCAGAATTTTCTCATATTTTGAACTCTTGGTTCGGGCGTTCAGCCGAGATCGTTTTCCTGGTGTCACGTGCGAGACGTGTGGATGAGGCGCAGATGTTGGGCTTTCACACAAAAGACTACAGTGTTGGGATCACTGATAAGTCCGTTTTACTTTGGGCCGGTTCATATTTTTAGACCCAAAATTGGAAAAAGTAGGTCTCATGACAGCCCTCAAAATTTCTCATAAAACCTCTTTGGACTGAAATTGCCTAAATAACTAAAGTCAAATTAATTTAACTTATTTAATTAATTATATAATAATCAATTCATTTATTATTTATTAAACCCTATGTAGGTCTTGTGACACCCTTCAAAATTTCTAAATAACTAAAGTCAAATTAATTCATTTATTATTTTGAACGGAATTCAATTAAACTCATAAACAAATTGTTATTTTTAAAAAAAAATTTACACCCACCACATTTCATAATTTATATTTGTATTATTACTTTTAATTAAAAAAATTTTGGAGAAAATCATTACAGTTCAGAGTTATGGACAAAAATTATATAAAAAAAGAAAAATAATTTAAGATTTAAGAATTAGAATTTATATTTTATAATAAAAACTTAAGAGAATTACTCATCTTAGGGTGAATTTTTATGTGGCAAGATGAGTAATTTTGATATATGGATTTGTTTCTTGAAAATTAAATCATGGGTATAAGCAGTTTAGAGGGGTGGGGGTGTTTAAACGTCCAAATAAACCGAAAACGACTTGCTAGGCTGAGGCCGGAGGATCGTTTTCCCTTGATAATTATCACAGAGAGGAGCCGTACCAGCCCTGTAATGTGTAATCCGTTTTCAGTTTTATATTCTAAAATCTAAACCACCCATTTTAATTTACAAAATACAAATTCATATGTTAAATTTATCTTAAATTGTTTTCTACTTATTATATAGTTTCTATCTCTCTATCTCCATAACTCTAAACTCTAATAGTTTTTTTTAAAAAAAGTTGAAATATAAATACAAATTATGAGATTTAAGGGTTTAATAGAATTCCATTAAAAGAATTAACTTATTTAGATAATTTAATTAAAAAGGAATTTCATGAGAATTTTGAGGGGGTGTCAAAAGACCTGTGTTTTCTTTTTTTTTTTTAAAGATAAGATCAAAGGACCTGCACTAAATCTTATAACCACGTGTAACATAAAATTTGAAATAGAAAAAGCCACAAAGTTGATGTCTTAAAATTATAAATTTCAGTTACTAAAATTCCTGTAACTGGGCTGGGCCTATACATTTGCATGTATGTATGTATACGTAATTGCGTACACTTGTTTCTTTCGTTCGCAGCAGGGTTAGCGAAAGCTAATTAAAGATCAAATTAATGAATTCAGAATTTAAGACAGTAACGCCATGATTGATTTGACAAGTATTCATCATCGCATAGAATAATAATTCAATTGGCGTCTCTCCATCGGCCAGGACAAAAAATAATAAATTGTATGAAAAAGGGTGCAAATTAAAAAATAATAATAATAATAAAATTAGATTTTATCAAAATCGTCGTCCTCAAACTCGATGAAATTACAAGAAGAAGCGTCATCGTCGTCAGCAAAGTCAGCAGCAATGCCTTCATTCTATAGTGTATGAGAAGCACTTTCTCAAAACTCTTTTTTTTTTTTTTTTAACAAAATTTTCGCAGACTCAATTACTCAAAAGGGAGTGAACTAACTTGATTAGGATAATTCAATGTCCAAGAGGGATGATCATAATTTTTTAAATTTTTACATATATAGATAAATCAAAACCCCTGATGCATGTGTGTTAGATGGTCATGATCTCATCCGAATAACCCAAAAGGAAAGAAAAATAATAATAATAATAGTAATACTTCAGTTACATAATTAAACTTAGAAATATGAAGCAGTCACAATCATGGAATAATGTGAGATACAGCGATAGTGAATTGATCATAAAATGGAATATTTGAATGTGTACACAGAAGACCTATTGGCACAGTGA
The DNA here is from genome assembly GCA_030449835.1 of Clausena lansium. Classification (NCBI taxonomy): domain Eukaryota; kingdom Viridiplantae; phylum Streptophyta; class Magnoliopsida; order Sapindales; family Rutaceae; genus Clausena; species Clausena lansium. Next base: position 7,127,939 of record JASUUF010000369.1, read on the forward strand.
TCATTCCTTTACAAACTAAGAAAGAGATAATATCCACCTATTACTGCATAATATCTCATGCAAAAACAGAATATAGTTTTTTTTTTTTTTTTTTTTGAAAGAAAGAAAGAAAGAAAGAAAGAAAGAAAAGGAGTGCAAAACAAATCTCCAATTAAACAAGAGACAAAATCAAAGTCTGATAGATGGTCAAATCTCCTCAGTAAACAACATCATAAAATCAAACTCCTTTCAGTTCCAAACCATCTTCTTCAGCTTCTTGACTTGTTCCTCAATGCTTTTCAGTTCCCTGAAATGACCCCTCAGATCTGCATTCCGAACTGAGTAGAAGAAAGGCTCTCTTATATTTAGCAAAATTTCCAACAAAGTAACCACCTCGACAAAGGTCATAAAAAATACAGCAAATTTCTCAGCTGCTGGGGTTTGACCTGTCATCCACTCCCTCCCTCCCATTTTCCCACCTGTCTCTTGTCTCTTCTAAAATCCTTTTCACTGCCGTGAAAATTCCATCTTTTCCAATGCGCATATATTCATCGATCTTATCAATTACTCGCTCCAGGGCAAGATATTGCTCCCACATTTGTCTGCTCTCTGACACCTTATCCATGAGGTCAATCAGCAACCTTGAACTTTCATTACCAAGGTTCTGTACTTGATCATGCAAATCTTTAATAGCTTTCCATTTTCTTCTTCTTCTCCAATTTTTCACATACACGCTCCACCTTCCGCGAACCATTGGAGGAGGATCATAAGGAATCCCACTTTTGAGAAGCAAATAGCAAATTCTAAATAACATCATCCCCATCATCTTCCAAATAGCCGCCTTAGTTTCATCATCTGCCATTCTTAAATAATCTCCTCTCATCAAAATCCTAGCCACACCTAATGCCCCATCAATAACATAATCAATTTTGTATTCATATCGCGTTCTTCCAACACCATCCACAGAATCATCGGCTGCTCCCTTACACTTGCCCTCTATTTTCAATCTTCTCACTTTCTGTCTTATAGAAGCTCCATCCTCCTCCAAATTTGTTATCCGTAACTTCAATCTCTCCAACCCAAGCTTAGAAAAATCTTCTTTCAGCTTCTTAACTCGCTTCTTCTCCACATTAAGCAACCGTAATTGCTTTCACTCTCTCATTATTTGCTTTCGAGACTCTCAAGTCTCCGTCCAAAAACTCGAAATACGTTTGGAACTTGGGACAATGAAATAAATGATTTTTAATATTGTATACAATACCGAACAAGGAACTTGGGACAACGGAATAAGAAATACGAATTTTGCAACGAAAATTTTAAGATTGGTATGTTTCACACTGTAACCAAAAGAATATAGACTATACAAATATATAATATGCTAAGCAAGGTAATAATTGGGATGTTACTAAACTTAAAAAATAATAATAAATAAATAAATGAACAGAGTGATGTATTATTACTAATTAATAATGACTTCAATTTATTGAATAAAATTTAAATTTTATTAATGGTTAGTTATTATTCTTCACTACCGTAAAACTGCTCCACCTCATTAGTCACACCCTTATCAAAAAGAATGTCATGTGCCACATGAATTATGACTTTTATCAATTTATCCTCTAGTTGAACCATGGAATCTTCTTGTTAATTTAATATCCAAAGACAAGTTATTCTCTTCGTTCCCCTTTAATTTGGATGTATGTTACGCTTAATTATAAGTACCTTTGTTTACCAAATGCCTCAAAATTGATTAACTTTCCCATTTGGTTGAGGTGGTTTTTGAAGACCAGTTAATGCTATCACTGAGATTTACGGTTCTAGACTAGACTAGACTATAATTCACACTACTTTTACAGTAACTCTCTTCTCTCTTATTTCCATACTTGCCATTCTAGACACAGAGTTCTTAAATATTGATGATAAACTAATAAGTTTAAACTATATATATATATATATATATGATGAATGAAACTTATCTATATTATTTAATTTGCATGTGCACCAACTTGTACGTACCAACTCATACACTTAACTTCTTTTCTTCTAATTAGTAGATATTACCTGCCGGAAACTATGATTATATACACTACGTCTAGGAGAGAGATCTTTACAGTCACAGAGAGGGGAGGAGACGAGCATTTAAGAAGAAATAGAACTAGAACATCAAATATTTGGAAGGTCAATTATGCCTCCTGTGGACATGTGAATTTAAGGATGCAGCCGTATTCGATCTGTGATACAAATGTGGCAGACAGAACCTCATTTTTCTAGTTTTACAGGGTAGCCGATTTCATCTTAATTTTTAGTATAATTTAAGTCTTGCAACTTTGTCACAGCTATACATTCTTCATCAATTAGCATTCTGCTCTCTTTCATCTTCAATCTGCTAACCGACCCCAATCAAAAATTTAAAAAAAAAAAAAAAATTATACAGATTATTTTCTCCCTGATTTACTCCAAAATAATGTAGGATACAAAAATCTTATCCAAATTATTTTTATACAGATTGTTATGTCAATACACTATTGGTTGAAAATTAATAAGTGAACCGTGTAGAAAATCATCCAATTAATAGTGTATTGGCACATCATTATATATATATATATATTCATTATCAAGTGCGAGGTGCCTTCATTTTTTTTAATGCGGACACACTGTTAAGTCGTATGATTTAATATTATTAAAAACTGACTCTATTAAACCGTATAGGCTAACAGAGTGTTCGCATAAAAATAAAATAAAATAAAGGCGTCGCACTTGAGATGGACTGTATAAACACGCGCGCGCACAAGGGCTTGTATCTTTTCTGGTGTCATGTCACGTGCGTGTCATGCGGATATGATGCTGAAGTGTGGGCTTTCAAACAAAGAACAAAGAGTTGGACAATGAAAAGTCCTTTCCTTTTTGGGCCTGATTTAGAGCGAAAAATGGAAACTCAAAATGAGTTGCTGGGCAGCCGATGATCGTTTTCTCTTTGTAATTTTTTCAAATTTGCATTTTTTCCCCCAAAGGTATTAAACTTATTTTATTAGGGTCTGGTTAGATAGTGCACATACATCCCATATGCATAGGCTTTTCTTGAAATCATGACATAAAATAACTTTCTAAAAAATTTAAATTGAAAACAACTTTCATTATTATTATTATTTAACCTAACGAATACTCAATTCCTTCCCCGCTATGTGAGTGATTTTCGAAACCCAAACTTGTTGTTTCTCGCACGATAAAATTTTTTTTAATGGATAAAACACATTGTGGAAAAATAAATGTGACCTCCTAGCATGCAAATTGACTAATTAAAACATGAAGGATTTTTTTTTAAAATCTAATTTTAATTTATTTTTTCGTATGTCACATTTACTCTTCAATATGTGTTTGTTTAGTAAATATTTTAACGCCAGTGATGAAATGAAGGATTTCAATTTTTTTGTTTTACCGTGTTATGAATGAGATCCTCCTAAGTAAACTAAGTGAGTATATATCCCCCTACCCCTTTTCTCTAATTTTATAGTTTATACAAAAGTCACTGTAGTTTTCGAAAAATTAATTATTCCAATAAATTAATAGTTATTTTTTACAATCGGTCAATTACCTTATCTTTATTTACTTTGCTTTTTACTTTGGTTATTTGAGATGTTAGTTTGACTGTAAAAGTTATTAACAAAAGGAAAAGGTTAATTGATTGACTGTAAAAGTTATTAGCGTATTTACTAAATTTCTGGAAAATAATAAGTAACTTTACAATGTATATGATGCATGTTGGACTATTGAATGCGTCAATAATATTACTTAAAAGGATTTGGCCATTCGATCAAATTTCTTAAAATATGTTACTTAATATTTTCTATTATTAAGCCGTAATCAAGCTCTTATTTATAATAATGATAATTCAAGCTTTTGCATTTTGTTGAATTGGTTCATTTTGCTGTTGAATCTTTCTTCTCTCTCATTAACTACTTTCTCGGAACTTGCTTTTGTCTTAATCTTAATGTTTACTGTTTCTCTCTTCTTCTTCTTCTTGTTTGCTGGGCAAGGGAACCGAGACAACATAACATTTTTCCAGCATACGTATGAGAGACCCTACGTGTTTGACTAGTTATTTCGTTCTCACATACGAACACACGTAGGCAGAATTTGTTTGATAATCTAAAAAAGGTTAGGAATTAATTAAGGGATATCTTTGCTAAAATTAAATCTTCTGTCCTTTCATCTAATTTATTTATTTATAGTGAAAACCTAAAAAGGTTTCACTACAAAACAAAAAATATTTTATTACGAGACAAATTTTTTTTTGTCTTTTTTGTGTTTTTGTGCTAATTTTTATTTTTTTTTCTTTTTAATGAAAGAGCAATTACATTAAACCTGTTTGATATTTAGGTTGAACAGTCATATTTTAAAAGTTACAGCACATAAGTATTTAATAAAAAACTTATTACTATAGCTTGAAAGCGAAGTTGATTTAATTCTATACTTGTATGATAAAAAACTTATAATATCTTTATTATTTTATCAAAATTATTGTTTAAAAGTTATTACGGTTGAAATGCTATAAGTAACTTATTTAAAAAACTTATTATTATAGCTTGAAAGTTAAGTTGATTTGCTATGAGTAGCTTATTTTATAAGTTATTATTATGACTTGATAGCTAAGTTAATTTAATTCCATATTTGTATGACAAAAAACTTATAATATATTTATTATTTTATTAAAATTATTATTTAAAAGTTATTACGGTTGAAATGATATGAGTAACTTATTAAATAAGTTTTAACAAAAGTGTGTTTGGTAAATTTTTTAAAAACTGCTTATTTCATAAGTTTCTTCATTTTGACAGCACCTTGTAAAATTACGAATTTTTTTTTAAATAAGTAGCTTATTAAAAAATGGTCACACCATTTTAAAATTTCTATTATAACCTTAATATTTTAACAAAAAAATAATTATATCTTACCCTTATATATAAATAAAAGACAATTTAAATTTATGTCTACTTTGATCATTATTATTACAATAATACTTTCGTAATAAAATTTGCCAAATACTAATACTCTACTTTTCAAACTCATAGCAACCGCAATAACAGAATTTACCAAATATCAACCAACTTTTTTAATTAACAGCTTTCATCTGCACAGCAGAAACAACTGATTTCATCCGCCACCGTAATCACAAACTAGCCTTGAATATCAGTATGGCCCCAAAAAAATAAATTAGGATTACTTCCTTCTTATTTGGAGAAACTAAGTACTCCCTTCTTATTTGGAGAAACTAAGTGAAACCCATCTCATGTTTTAAAATAGGTTCAAAACTCCGTGTAGTTATAATGGTGTTAAATTTTATTTATTATTTTACTATTCTACCTCTAATCTTGATGTTGGCCATAAAATTAAAATGTTTTCATAATTTTTTTAAGCAAAGCGACTTATATGCCCTTAATGATTAAACGAATTAAAAATTATAAAGAAAAATTACAAGTAGGAGAAATGTTATAAATACTCCTAACAGTTATATAAACCTGTGTAGCATACAAAAACATGCCTTGAGTGTATGAAATTTAAGATTCTAAATATACTTATGAAAACATAAAATGAAACAATTGAAGAAAAGATCAAACATACATACAAATAAAAGCCAAATAAACAATTGGACTAAATGTAGTAAATTCAATCACAATTGCCTGCAAATAATATATAATAAATTAAAGAGAGAGAAAAAAATCATTATATGAAAGGGATATATAAGCAACAACTAACAAAATAATAAATCACCATTATACGAAGGGAGATATATAAGCAACTACTAACAAAATAATAAATCACACATACTTGCTACTGTTTGAGGAGAAATAATTAATTAAGATCACTTAATTAGCATAAGCAAATAAGCAAGCAACAATAACAATGATGGTAAACAACAAAAAGTGTATGGTATGGTCCCGCCTATGCTTTCTTTATCGAAATGAGTGATTGTACGCTAGATTAAAAAGTAAATAAAATATATCGAGTTTGTTATATTTATTTAAATGAATACTTTAAGTAATTATTAGGGTATTTATCACATTGTCTCTGCTTATAATTTGTCATCATACTTTGTAATTTGTTATTAAATTAATTTAGTCATTAAGGGTATATAAGTCATTTTACTTAAAATTATTCTTAAAATATTTAAATTTTACGGCTAACATTAAGATTAAGTGTAGATTAGTAAAATATTACCTTAAAGGACAAAAATATGACTTCTAAAAAAGTATAGAATAGTATAATGATATATAAAACTAACTCCATTATAACTGCAGGGTTTTGAACATATTCTAAAACATGATAAAGTTGTGCTTAATTTCTCTAAACAACAGGGTATAAAACTAACTCCATTATAACTGTAGGGGATTTGAACATATTCTAAAACATTATAAAGTTCTGCTTAGTTAGGGTAATCCTCATTTTTCTCCCAACAAAATAAAAAAAACGGAAAAAAGTACAAAGCTTGACTTCCAACTTCCTCTCAAATTCAACCTCGTGCACAGTGGCGGTAGTTTGTATTATTACAATTGACAAGTCGGGCCATTTTGTTTTCCAATTTCCACGTTCAAACAATAAGCGTTGAATGTTTTCCAGATTTTATTCATTCAATATTTGTTGTGTCCACGATGCGTATTTGAAGGTCTCAATCGCAGTGACCCAACTTTCCGTTGTATATATAAAAGGACCTGGCTAGGGGTTTCGTTACGTTCACAGCAAGATTTAAGTAATAAATTAACCAAACAAGTTCACAATTTTGCTCAGCAGAAAATAATAATAATAATAATTATTACATATGAGTACTACGAAATCATTGAGCTTCGAGTCGAAGGACGATCATCAGGAGACGAAGCCGATGATGAGAAGTAATAAGAGCTTCAAGAAGAGGGGTCAGTTGGATAATGGCATTGATGGTGATCATCAAGAATCTGATAATAAAGGTAAGAAGCTGAGGGAACATGGAAGTGATGATGAGCTGGTTGATCATCATAGAGCTGCAACCAAGCTACAAAAATTTTACAAGAGCTATCGGACGCGAAGAAACCTAGCAGATTGTGCTGTTGTTGTCGAGGAGCTATGGTACTATTTTTTGTTTTAATTAATTAATCTCTCTCTCTCTCTCTCTCTATATATATATATATAGAAACGGTCAGTTAATATTACCATTATTATAATTTATTACTTGATTTTTGGGTTTTGCATGCAGGTGGAAAGAATTAGACAGGGCAGCTCTAACGCGAAGCTCAGTGTCATTCTTCAACTCTGATAGGGCAGAAACTGCAGTTTCTCGATGGGAACGGGCTAGGATTAGGGCAGCCAAGGTTAATTAATTATGTTAATTTCATCAGTTCATATGTCTGGATTTGACACAACTCAAAAGTTCATGTATCTCCTTTTCATTGTGGTACATTTAAGTCATTATATTAGGGCAAATTAAATTTAGCGTTTGCAAATTAATTGCTAATATCTTAATTTACTTGAGAAGACTTAATGGCTAGCGCAACATTAATGATCCACAATATGCATCCATTCGATCTATCTAGCACTATAAACTTTCTGTTTTGTGAATAACTGACTAGATTAATATTATTAATTGTACGTAGCTTGGAAAGGGTCTGTGCAAGGATGAAAAGGCTCAGAAATTGGCTCGAAAACACTGGCTTGAAGCTGTAAGTTCACAATTATTATTTAATAAAAAAACGTCGATCTTTCATGTCATTATTTATTGAATATTTTCGATAATGAATTACTTGCTACAAAATTAAATTATAGCTTTTCCTTCTTGTCTTGCTTAGATTGATCCCCGCCATCGTTATGGTTCCAATCTCCATCCGTATTATGAAGTCTGGTTTGCCAGTGAGAGCACCCAACCTTTCTTCTACTGGTAATTAGTTAAAAAAAAATCCCTTAATATATATATAAAATTAAGGAATTGATTCTTTCCTTCTTTAATTTAACACTGCACGTTTTTAATTACCTTCTTTGATCTGTGAAAATTGATGAAGGTTGGACATTGGAGATGGCAAAGAAGTAAATGTTGCGAAGTGCCCAAGAAATGATCTACAACGTCAATGCATCAAATATCTTGGACCAGTAAGCATATATATGTACTCTTAACAAAAATATATAACCACGTACTACAATTAAATATTACTTCACATGATTTCCATAGTATTGGACGTTTATTCTAATCTAAAATTACAAGAGTTAATTAATTAAGTCCTCATTTACAATTGATGTTACAGAAAGAGAGGGAAACATATGAAGTGGTAATAGAAAATGGAAAGCTTGTTTACAGACAAAGTAGGGTTTGTGTAAATACAGTGGAGGGCTCTAAATGGATTTTTGTCCTCAGTACTTCAAGAAAATTGTATGTTGGGGAGAAGAAGAAAGGCCTTTTTCAGCACTCTAGTTTTCTTGCCGGCGGCGCCGCCACTGCATCCGGGAGATTAGTTGCGCTTGATGGGATCCTAGAGGTAAGTACATGCATTTATATATATATATATATATATTAATAATATAATGTATAAATTAAAAATTTGGTTTACATCTTGTTCTATGATATATATAAATATATATATATAACTTGATGCTTAATTTGTTCAGGCTATATGGCCCTTCAGTGGTCATTATCGGCCAACAGAGGAAACCTTAATGGAATTTTGTAGCTTCCTAGAGGATCATCAAGTGGACTTGACAAATGTTAAGGTAATTAAAATAATATCACTCCTATTAATCATTCGAGATGCTCGAAACTATGAAAACACTGAAATATCCGTACACTAACTCTCTCTATATATATAAATTAAAATGAGATTTTGGTTTTGTGGCATTGAGCTAAGTTATAGTTGTTGTAACCTACAGCCTAGCTAGTTAAATATGAGAATGGCTTACAAATTATAATTAAAAAGCATACTTTGTTACTTTATACGACGGGTAACAAACATTATAGAATTAAAAATAATTGAATTTAATCGAATGGTTGAAAACAAGCTCCTTTATTATGTTTTCAGCCGTTCGATTAATAAATCTAATGATTTCGAATTCTATAATGTTTGTTATCCCATCACGTAAGGTAACAATTACTCTCTATCTTTCCATAGTTTCAGGCGTTTTGAATTTCGTGCATTTATGTTTAAGAGAAATTAAGTAGCATTCATTCACAAATATTCCTATTTTATAAATGAATAAGCAAATTAAATCAAGTGTGCGTGTGCGTGTAATGAATGTTACATTGGTCTCCATTTTTATTTATATGCAGAAATATCCAATTGATGATGACATCCCACCAAAAAAAGCCTCCGATAGCAAGGAACTTAAATTGGATTCATCTGCTAAAGTTGATGACGAAACAAAGAACGTTAACACAGCAGCAGCAGCAGCAGCAGCAGCCTTAATCAAAGAAGAAGAAGAAGAAGAAGAAGACCAAAAGCTGAATTGCAAAAGCAATATTAATAGTAATGCGGAAGAAGCAGAAGTGTTCAAAATTGATGATGATCAGAAGCCTTTGTCGGGCAAAACATGGACAACAGGAGCAGGTCCTAGAATCAGTTGCGTTAGAGATTACCCAACCCAGCTGCAATTCCATGCACTTGAACAAGTCAATTTGTCTCCAAGACCAAGACCCGGACCAGGACCACCACCCTTCGCAAGCTGTAATATTATCAATGGTCCAATCCCTTCACCAAGACCTAGTCCCAAGGTTCTTCTCTCCCCTAGACTTGCTTGTATGGCACTTTCCAGCCCCAGTCCCAGGTCAAGTCAAGTCTCCGTGCATCAATAAACACTTATATATATATATATATATATATATACGTACTAGTTAATTACCACGAGTTGAGGGGGGATTCAACTTCGTTCATTTAAGTGGAAGGGCACCATCATATTCCTAACGAATTAACCAATAATTTGAAATATTAACAAATTAGTTAATATTTCATTCATTACGTACGTACAAGTATGAGAATTCAATTCAGCAGTTTGATTAATTATTTCATTGTTTCAATTACTTTTAATAATTAAGGCATACTGATAGTCTTTATGGCTGATTCTCTTGGTCTTCTGAATGTCCTGAGAAATATCAATTAGATATAATCAATTTTCAGTTTTCATCCCCAGAAAAAAAAAAATTGCTAATCATACTAAAAATGTTATTATTATCATTTTTTTTTTGTTGTATAGATATTAGTGTCAATAATATATCTAACAAGTTTAATAAATTAACTTCATAATCAAACAGTAAACACCCCTAGATTCCAATGGGTTCGGTCCGTGTCCTTAAAATTGACTGCGGATAAATATGGGTAGGGGTTTCCTTATAATATTTATGAGATTTTTCTCGACGAATCAAAATATAATTTATGATTGTTTTCATCACATCTAACAAAATTATAAATATATATTGTGATATATATTGGTCTTGTCTTAATCGTTTTAGTTGTAATATAGAATAGTGATTTAATTAGAGATTAAAAAGGATTACTTAAAAGAAAAGTAAAAAAATCAAGGAGCGGCGGCGGCGATAAAAGTCTTCATATCCGTTACAATTCTGTTTTTGATTCGAAATTCAAAATTCAAAAACACGACGCCTGTCTCTCAATAAAGCCGCTTCCGCTTCCACTTCCACCAACGGTCTCTAATTCTAAACCCCTCGGCAGCTTTTGTGCCCAGAAAGCAGTTTTTCAAAATTCAAAGAATCATAAACCCATAAAAGAGTTTTCAAATTACCCATCTTCTGTCTTCAAATTTGAAAAAAATTATCTTGAAATGGGCGTTTCAGGAAAATGGCTGAAATCACTTGTGACACACAGTAAAAAGACCCAGATCACAGACCACGTAAGTAACAACGAAAAAATTAAGAATAAAAAAAAAATCTTTCTGTTTTTTGTTTACTTGTTTCCCATGTTTTTCAATTTTTTTTTTTTTTTGCTTTGGGGTGAGTGTATGTTTATTTTGCAGGAAAAAGTGAACGACAAGACCAAGAAGAAGTGGAGGCTCTGGAGGAGCTCATCAGAAGGGTATGGATCTTCATCGAAGAGGAGCCACTTGGCGGCATCAGAGTCGTCTGATTCTGATGATGCTTTCGGTGCAGCTATGGCTACTGTGGTCCGTGCTCCACCCAAAGATTTCAGGTTGATCAGGCAAGAATGGGCTGCAATTCGGATCCAAACGGCCTTTCGAGGATTGTTGGTAATTGGGTTCTTCTTCTCTTTCTGTTTCATCAAATGTTCCGAACTAATATTTAATGATGCGTGCAATTGTGTCAGATTTTTATTTATTTTTAATTTTATACCATCTGTTCTGGTTTAGGACCGTCATCTTTAGATGTGTACAAGTAGTTTCAGTTAAAGGTATATGCATTGAAAAGTAAATTTTATACTAATAAAATTTTTGGAATTTTGTTATATAAACAATTCTCCAATTGCTCTAGGCGGGCTTTGCTTTGGTGTAATAAGCTGCTGAGATTTCTAATTGTACATGGTTGGTGAAGCTCATTTTTTAACAAAAGAGAAGAAAAATAGCTCATAATTTTGGTTCTGTATGTATCCCTATGGCCTCCATTAATTTGTTTGAGTCTGTTGATCCATTTCGTAGGTGTGTGGAAAGAGTTGGATTTGGATTTGTAAGGATATTTTTTGCTGATATGGCTGTATAATAGCTTACTTATAGATGAGGTTCATCATGTCGCAATATCTTAACGAGGAGAAGCATTAGAGGTCAAAGAAAATAACCAGATGTTTTGCTCAGGTGTTTTCTGAATATGCAAGTTTGTTGAATGTAAAACCCAGAAGCAATGTTCGTTTCCTTGCGTCTTCTTTTCCTCTTTTTAAAAGCAAACAAACTGAAGAGTTACCATCTTCAAGTGAATTAAACCATTTGAAACATTGGTCTGGAAAACAGCCATTGTGGCTTAATCAATGGGGTGTCGAAGTTTATCAGTCTATTACACAACAGTAAGCTATCTCATAGAATCTTGCGATACTTATTTGGAGAAGAGTCATGTGTGTACTTTATAGTTTTCATCTTTTGTGTGTGAATTTCGAAATGATTGCAGGCAAGGCAGGCTTTCAGGGCCTTGAAAGCAGTGGTCAGGCTCCAAGCAATATTTCGAGGCCGGCAGGTCCGGAAGCAAGCTGCTGTGACATTGAGGTGCATGCAAGCTCTTGTCCGAGTTCAGGCTCAAGTAAGGGCAAGGTCTGTGGGGATGGCTTCTGAAAAGCAGGCTATGCAGAGCCTGTTGGACGAATATTGCAGCCAGGTTGATCCCACCGAGCAGGCTGAGGTTAGATGTTCTCAGATTTATATGATTCCGAATGGTAATGTTGTTACATATGTGAAATGAAAAGATTATATTGTTATACTTTGGGTGTTGTTGATTGCAGAAAGGATGGTGTGATATTCCTGGAACTGCGGAAGAAGTTAGAACGAAGCTACAAATGAGGCAAGAAGGAGCAATCAAGAGGGAGAGAGCAATTGCATACTCCCTCTCCCAAAAGGTTCTTTCTTATCCTTCATCTTGGTTAGCTATTTAGCAGAACACATTTTCTAATTAATGCTGCGTGGTGAAGAGAAATTCATATGCGCTTAATTAAGATATATAGCCTTCATTATATAAATTTACAGTGTGTCTAATTTTCTTGCTTTCAGCAATCAAGATCATGTCCTAGTCCTAATTCAAGAACAAACAAGCCTGTGAAGTCCATCAAGCATCATAAGCTGGATAAGAAGAGCCAGGGCTGGAGCTGGCTAGACAGTTGGATGGCAGTTAAACCATGGGATAGCAGGCTGTTGGAAGAGATGCATTCAGACCCATCAGAGATGACTCCTTTCTATCGGAAAAATGAAGATAACATTGTTGGGTTTTATTCCTGTTCTTCCGAGCAAGACTCGGTGAAAGTAAGAAGGAATAATGTCACTACTAAAATTATTGCTAAACCTCCTATAATTAGTCAGATTACTCGTTCATCATCCTCCCCGAGTTCTGAATCTCCTTATGACGAGACCTCACCATCCACTTCCTCTTCATCCACATCTTTAACTCCAGTATCTGGCAATATACTCATGATGGAAAGAGCAGAAGAGAGCTACTACCGAAAACCCAGCTACATGAATCTCACTCAGTCTATCAAAGCTAAGCAAAAAGCATCAAAGTTTTGTTCTCCCAAGAAGTGGTTGGAACTTTCTACTGGAGACGACAGAAGCTTGGCTGATTCTGAACCATCATTCAATTTGTGCAAGGATCTCTACCCACCAATACCGTTGGGCCAACATGATCAGCTGAAGTATCGACGACACTAAGGTTGCTTGAGTTCAACAGCTTGTTGCACATTGCAAATTACATAGAGATTTTGATCAAGTATTGATTCTTAATCCAAACAAGTATAATGACATATTATTTGAGATTTTTATACTAAAAATGTAGAAGTTTGGCAGGATTGTGTTCATAGTTGAAAGAAATATGCACTACTTCCATGAGTTAATGGACGTTCTGAGAGAAGATTGAATTCTTTTTTTACTCTTTTATGTGTAAGAAAGTTTGTAGATAAATGACATTAATTTTCATTGTATATGGTTGAGTATTGAAATTTTCATTGAAAATTTAACGAGGCTTCTTGTTTGTTCTATCCCTGGCTTGGTCTTTTATGGGCCGAAAACAAGACTGCAGGTGACATCTGCTTCATACTGTTTCTTGTTCTTCATTGTTTTGTTGTATCCGTTTATCTAAGTCCAGTCAAATCCGGTTCATATATCCCATAAAATTTGCAGGAAAAATGGCATGGATGGAAATTATTTAGCTTTTCGAAACACTGAAGATTCTCATATATTTTGCAGGCGCAGGATAGCATATAGGATAAAGGTTTTCTAGCTTTATCAAAACATGAAAGATTCTCCCTACTAGTAATTCAGCTCTTTCCCATGCTCAAATAAACCCCACATACAAAGGTAATAATAATTCATGGAAGAATCAAACCCAAAGAGAAATTGTGGGGCGTCTTTGTTTTCTCTTAATTAAGCACGCAGAATTTTGATTCAGTTTTCAATGCTTTTCATTCTGTTCCCAGAAATTGAATGAGCTCAATCATAAAGCAAAATGGTATTACAGCTCACAGGCAACTCTTGAACAACAGGCTAACTTGCTGCTAAAAGCAATTCCAATTTTCAAGGACCGTGCATAAGACTTCAAATCATGTGATTAGCAATAATTAAGCACTTATCGAACATTGGTCAATATAAATGATTATGATATGTTACCACTAAACACAAATAAATTAAGTTGGAATCAAATGAAATATATAACCATGCATGGGCATTGATGTAACGTTTATATAATCAATTATGGTCCCGTTATTCACGCTCAAATAGAAGGACCACAATCATCAACAGCATCGCACCTGACGAATATTGTTAATGAGTTGATGTTTTCATCTCTTCAAGAAATTGAAAGAAATGCAAAGGCGATTAAACAAAACATATACAGGCTTAACAACCATAAAATGACTACAATATAGAGTTGTCTTTGTTACTAACCCCTCTAATGTTTGTTAGAGTGTGGGCGTTACACTGAACAACACGATATTATAGATATACACTAATTAACAACCATATACTAGAGGTGTTGATATAAGTATATAAATTTTTTTGTTACAAGTTTTACATACGTTACAGATAACAAATAACTCGTACCCTTAACAACAGTGCATGCGTACCGTAGCAAATCTTGATGTTCACATGATATAGAGATTAGAGACCACACAAGATGAAATGGGTAATGGGTCAGTTTCAGAAGTGAGTACACATTATACATTTTGGGCAGCTTTAGACAGTATCTTCTATAAGTTAGAGTTTGACTTCTCTCTCAAGAGCATGAATTGCATATAGAGGACAAAAACAAGAAGATAAGTTACCACGTGGGAGGAAGCACAAAGTAAAGCAACAAAACAAGATTGCTATCATCAAAAGCTGTAAGCTTTTCTTGGATACATATGCATGCAGGGCAATGCAATGCAATGTAAGCATACGTACGTATGTGTCAAAGTTGATATGATTTGATGAAAAGAAAAGAAAAGAGAAAAGTTACGGGAAAGCTTTCCTTCAAGTGTGAGTAAGTGGACTTTCTTTCGATGGGGGATTGCCATGAAGAGAAGGAAGGCAGTATGGGGGAGCAATGTAGGGTCTCAAATCATGGCATTTTTTTTTTTTTTTGCATACTCATTAATTTTTTTATGTGATAGAGGGTTACACTACTTGACACATTACATTTTTATAGTTTGTTTCAATGCATTTTCCTATGTATATATATATATATTAGTTCCGATCTGGTCTGGAGTGTTAACGTTCAGGAAAGTTCGGAAAAGCTATTAAACTGTGGGGTTCAATAAGACTTAAAATTTAAAGTATATAAACCGCACGGTTTATAAGTTTTTCCTAACTTTTCTACACTTTAAAATCCTGAATTAGAACATTTTTAACATATACACACACACACATAACAAGATCAATATATGTCTCTTTCAAATAATTGGTAGCTAGATAGCCATGCATATTGATTCATGAAAATGTACATATATCAAGTTTATTGATTTCCACATGCAAATTCTTTTATTGTTGTCAAAATTATTAGGATTCCTTACAAATTGTCAAGGGTAAAAGATGTTTTGAGCTTAATGTAAATGATTGCACATCACTTTTCTCATGAAATAAAGAGATTGCCTAGTAACCCTATTGCACATTTAGCTCACCCCACCCATTAGTCTTATCACAAACTCCATAATTTAAAGCAAAATTGTTCATGTGGGTATCCTCTCGTAAGAACTATGTAGAGTTTATCTTCTTTAATCTAAAAAAAATCGTTTCTGGTTACATGTGCGTCTGGGTCTTGAGTCTCTCATAATTAGTGAGAATAGGACCATCATTAGCTAATTAATTATATGTACATATGTCTCGGTTCTATGTACGAGTCAAAATCAAAAGGTGTCTAAAGTTGTAACCTTTATATGTCTCACATTCATGATCCTATAAATACAATGGAACATTAATTCTTTTGGAATTTTAAGCATTTTATTGCATGGAAAGGAATGATATATGCCAATTTAAGTTTGATATATATAAGAGAAGCAAAAATGAAAAGAAAGGAAAAAGAGAGAAACTCTCTTGAATGAAAATGACCTAAACCAAAATCAAAATTTTTCTTTCAAAGAGGACAAAGAAATACCTTGCTAGCTATTAATTTGAATGAAAAAGAAAGGAAAAAGGGAGAACCCTTGAATGAAAATGACCTATACCAAAATCAAAATTTTCTTTCAAAGAGGACAAAGAAATACCTTCCTAGCTATTAATTTGTGATATAGAGATCTACATTGTGCTGACTTCACAGTATTGTATAAGTTGGGATGAAACAAAATTTCTGCTACTGTTTGTGTTCTCTGATGGCTCAACAAATAAAGCAAAAGAGTCTGGTGCTATTAATTGTTGCATGTGCAACAATTAAGTCAAGAATCTTTATTGGTCCTATGTGTTATATATTTCTTTCATCACAAGCATTCCAAATTCTTACTTTTTCTTTCAGGAATGTGTAACCTAAAGTACTTAGCAAATAAACCTTCATCACAGGAACTAAATTATAAACATTAAACTTTTGGTTAATTTCAAGGTTCAATAATACGCAGCTCGCTTTCCAAAACAGAAAAAGAATTATGCCTTTCTTGTCATGTTTCCACACTAACATATTTTGAACCAATAACCTAACAACCTGGAAATCAAAATCATGAAGTCATTTTTTGATTATGATAAACATTTAATTTTTTTTTTTATCATGAACAATAACCATGAAGAATTCCCCCCACACCCCCCCCCCTCCCCCCGGCGCGGCGGAACATAGGTCAAATTCCAATTCTAGTTATATTACTGCATTTTCCAACTCAGTATTAATCCCTATATTGAACACATTTCCCAACAACAACAACAAAAAACAAAAAAAAGAGAATAATAGAATCTTAAATAATACTGAATGTTCAGTACAATAATTCACCTCGATATACATATAGAAAATTTAATCTAGATTAAGAGATCAAGAAAAAAAATCTAATATATAATTAATCACAAGGAATCTTTCAACAGACTGTAAAACCTTTAATTAATTTACTTTAGTACTCCAATTTGCTTTCATCATTGATCAAACTAAATGCTGCCTTTTTTTGTTTTGAGAAGGAATAAATGCTGCCTTTGGTACCCAAAAAAAGTTGCATAAGATTTCCCCATTTTTTATTATTTCGTCCTTTTAAATGAATTGCTTTGTCTCTTCCTCTTTGTGAAACAAATTTAGAAATCCACCTTAATTATTGTTAGCTATCGTGTAACTTTCACCGTTATATGTTAATTATAATAACAACCCTTTTAATGTTGACATTGCAGCTTATTACTTAAAATTCTTTTTGTAAATTTTGAGCAGAAAATTGTTATAAAAACGATCTGTTTAAATTGAATTACTACAACTACTGGGAATTGAGATTAGGATACACTAGTAGTGCGTGTGTATATAAAATCATTCTTAGGTGTGGGTGTCCTTATTTTTTTTAATGGGAATACACTATTAAGTTATTCGGCTTCATAGAGTTAATTTTCAATATACTATAAAGCTATGTGGTTTAATAGCTTTAAAAACTAACTCTTTTTTTTGTGTGTGTGTGTATAGTCCTTTTCAAGTATGGGTGCCCTCATTTTTTTTTCATGCGGACACATTTTTAAGCCGTGCGGTTTAAGAGAGTTAGTTTTAAAGCTATTAAACGGTATAGCTTAAGAGCGTGTTCGCATTAAAAAAAAAAGAGCACGCGCACCTGAGAATGATTTTATATATATATATATATATGGAGCAAATTTGGGGAGATAAATGTAGTTCGATTAAGGGATTATTTACGTATAGAAGTGAAGTTTGATTCAAAAATTGGTAATTTAGGCAATTAAGCTAGTTCGTTTTTGCTGCTAGGTCAATTTAGAACCCACTCTGAAAAAGAAAAGAAAAAGGAAAACTTATTATTGGAATACTTACACATCTGGAATTATCTACTTGAATAAAACAAAAGGA
Source organism: Clausena lansium (assembly GCA_030449835.1). NCBI lineage: Eukaryota > Viridiplantae > Streptophyta > Magnoliopsida > Sapindales > Rutaceae > Clausena > Clausena lansium. The sequence continues at coordinate 7,146,018 of JASUUF010000369.1, forward strand.
GCCATATTTGATCGGAATGGTGACCTAAAATTGCTTCTTTTAAAGACTATTATTAAACACCTTCGTTCTTGTCAAAAGTTTACATTACTTACAAATATATTGGTGTAGTCCATATTATAATTTTGCAAAATTAGTCTAGACTTGTATGTAAAGTAGCGTTTGTTTTTTTGTCTGAAATCTAAATGAGTCTGAATTTGGCTGAAGTCTGAATAGATCTGAATACATATATCTGAATGACATGTTTGTTTTTCTTTTTTCAATATTTGAATATAAGTGTTAAGTTGTTTGTTTTTCAAAAAGAAAACATCTGAAATATGATATTTTGACATATATAACCTCATAAATATTAACAATACTTATATTTACTAGTTAAACACATGATAAGTTATAAATAAATTATTTGATTAGTAAAAAAAAAAATCATAATGTTTACCTTAACAAAGTATGAAATATAAAATATATATCTAACACATGTATTTTTGTAATTAATATATGATACTTATAATGTTGTTTTTAGCATATTATATTGATATTTTTCTTGTTAATTACATAAGTCAATCAAGAATTGTTTAATCATTTGAATTAAGATAATGTATTAAATAAAATTCAAAATCTATAATAAATATAATTAGTATAAATATAATAGATGGACATATTATAAAACACATTCACCTAAAGTTCTATTATGTTTAAATTCTCATTCACAAAAAAATAATAATAATAATAGTCGAATACACGTATATAAAAAAAGGGGACAAATAAAAAATAATAAAAGGATAATTTATATAATATGAAATAAATTTATATAATAGGGGTATTAAACTATTAATGAGAGAAAATATTAAAGTTCCATTCAGATGTTTTGCCATTCAGATAAAAGTCAGAATATTTAAGTTTTTTCATTAAGACCTAAACATCTTATAATCAGATATAAGTGATAGAAAATAAACAAAATAAAAATTATAAATATCTGAAAATAATTAAGACTCAGACTTTAGACAAAAAAACAAACAACTCCTAATACTTAAATAACATCCATGAATATTTAGGCTAGCTAGGGGTTTTTATTTAATGAAATGAAAAGGTGATCATGGTATTATTGCAACTCAGTAAGGTTTCTAGTTACAGTTTTTTACCCAAAAGAAGATATAAAGTATAATACTTATTTTAATTAATTAACTGACTATATTCCCATAAGTTTACGAGAATAATGGATATCTAGGAACATTGATCAATATGAGAGAATCATCAAATTAATAAGATTTAGGTAGTAGTTGGGATTTTCTAATCTTGGATAATCATGAGAGTGAGTACTAATTATAAAATAGAACGTAAGAGAGTAATATGAGAAAAGGAAAGCCAAAAAATCAAAGAAAGAAAAATTTGGATGGTGGGGACCTTAACATCCAAGTTTCTTGAAGAATATATAGCTGGACATTGCCTTATAGCTAGTCGAAGCCAGTTTGTTAAAACTTTACCACCGCCTCTCTCTATTTAGAAGAACTTTTTGGCCCCGTAATTATCACCATCAATCTAATTCAAATGGTGAGAATGAAGCTTTAAATTTAATACGAAAGGTTAAAAGTAATGTAAATGAATAGCTAATTAAGGAGCCTATCATATGTAAATGAATGTACTAATTATTCATTATTAGCATCATTATCTTCTTCACTATCTATTCATCGAGTTTGTTATCATCAATAATAAATTACCATTAACTAAATCATATTTATGCATGCAAGCCCTAATTGTTAGTTTGTTATCATCAATAATAAATTACGATTCACTAAATCATATTTATGCATATAAGCCCTAATTGTTATAATTTTTCGAGTAGTATGCATGTGAATGAATATGGCTCCCCTCATCAATGTAAACGAAGGGTGTGTGTGTTTTTTTCCTCTCTTTTTCTTTTCTTTTTTGGGTTTTTTGGGGTGGAGAAGGGTGTGATGTTGAATGTCATAAAAAGTTTGTGATATGTTGTTGCCTCAGTGAAAACCAATTGATTTTTACTTGAGATAGCAAAATAAAATTGTAACACCATACCTACCAAATTCCATAATCATACCATTACACGAAAGTCCTGATTAAAGAAATAGTTTAATTACAACCATGTATGCATATCATTGTCCTTATTATTATAAAAATTAATTATACAGTAGTATACTAACAAAATGAAGCATGTTCATGTGGGTTATTTTTTTTTTCATCTAAGTAGTTAATTAATTGAATGAAGGCGGGCCAGTCTGGAATATTTTATCTAACTCCAACACCACTCTTGTCCTTGCACCTTTCATATTTACACTAAAATGGATTGCATGCATTTCTTCTTTTTAAAGATTTGACCCCAGCAGAATCAGGACAAGCTTTATGGTACATTATGTTATTATTCTTTTGACTTCTTAATAATTGTGCTTTATTTTGCTCCTCAAATAAAATAATTATCAATTAAAGGGCTAGTTACTACCAATCCTTATGTTACACGTGGGCCTCTAATCTCTTTAACTTACAATATTTAAATATCCATTAAAAGCAAAATCAACAAATTCTTAATACAAGTTAACAATGTCTCCCACACAAGTCCAATCGAGAGAGAAAAAAATGAAAAAGTTGATGAAAAAAGCGAAGATTCCATTGGAATTTTTTGCTATCAAACAATGGAGCCAAAGTGTTGCCACTAAGTGAACATCAGAAGATGCTGTAATTAGATTTATTTTTATTATTATTATTTTTTTGCTTGAACTAGAAATGTTTCATTCAATTTTTTGGCTGTCCTTCATTGCTTTGCTTTGTTAGACCATCCTAGATATAGCCTTTTGGGAATCTTTGTTTCAGATTTTAATACTTAGCTAGCACTCCATAATTTGTTTGTCAAATAATCAATAACTCACTTGAGATCAATAAGATTAATGGATGCATGCTTTATCACAAGTTTAAAGAGATTCAACTTGATAACTATTAAGAGAGAAATTACATCCTTTAAACTGAGAAGAGATTCGAGAGGAATTAAAAGGAGGAAAGGAAATAGAACCTTGGAGATTAAATTAGAAAAAGAGATCACTTTATCTTCATATAACTAGGTATTAAACTGATCTATAATCTTATCTAATCAACTATAAGAATTGGATTGATTAGTGCTCTAAACTTCTATGTTAAGAAAGATTTTCGACCCGAAAAATCTTTATAAACACGAATATGATTGTACTACTAATACATATTATTATTAATGAAGAGGCATTAGCAACATTAATTAGGATTTTGGTTCAGCGAATCACCACAATTATAAATACGTACGATGAGGTCGAACATGAAATTTACATAATAATGGTCTCAGTTTCAGTGAAATCCCTGATGAAAGCCTCAGTATTGTTCTTCCCCTGATGAGAGACACTAAATCCATATGAAAGTTGATTTAAGTTTTTTGATGAGTGGCAAATAATTGAAAGGATGATGACTTAAAATAAAACCAAAAGAGTATTTGGTAAAGATTTTTCCAATAATTGCAGTTAATATTATCATATTATATGATCATCATGATGCTTTAAAATGCAACTTTATAGCTAATTGTTGGCTTTTCTTTTTAAAATAAAAATAATTGTTATCCTAAACTAAAGCTACAAAATATTGTTTAGTCTCCGATTGCCTCAATATTGAATTCATTGGTGTAAACGCTCTTTTAGTCACTACAATCTGAGCCTATATCTAAAAAAAACTATCCGAATACTAAAGTTGTTACTTTGTAACGGATATATTTAACATAAATACAAGGGTAAAATGATACTTTTGTTCAATATAACTTAAAATTCAAATAAATTTGAGATACGTCACATGAAAAATAAATGATAATTAAATAAATTTTAAAAAATATACGAATTGATAGAGATCTTAAAAATAATTTTTTTAAAATCAAATAGATCTTAGATATTTTTTACTTAGTACAACCAATCATATCATATCACATTAGTTTATATTAAAATAACTTGTATAAGAATTTGGTGACTCTGTAATTACTCATTGCATAATCATCAAAATGTCTAAAAGCGACAGTGAAATGAAGCATGCAAAACTACTGGAAAGGTCATTGACGTTAAATGACATGACTCATGAGGGACGTTGGATCGATAAGTCCAAAGTGGGACCCACAACTGTATATGATGAACACGTGTACAATGTCAAGCCAGCCCCTGTCTGAACAAAAACGAAGAAGGGATCCCCCCGTATAAGTCATACAAATTCTTACAGAGAAGAACTGCAGCTTTTAGCCTTTTGCCCACAAAAAACCCTATCTGGGTCCACACTGATGATACCATTGGTATTGCTCTCCCCTCTACATTTATTTCTATGTCTCAGTGTACTCTCAGTCTCTCGTGTTATTTAAAAAGTCATTTATTTTTCATTTTTAATCATGACCAAAAGATATTCAGAGAGTGGGAGAAAAGATCAAGAAGAGATATAGCTAACTTCTTCTGATTTGTCTTCTCTTTGTTTAATTTGTTTTAGACACACACACACACAGATGGGGCATCACTCTTGTTGCAACAAGCAGAAGGTGAAGAGAGGATTATGGTCACCGGAGGAAGATGAGAAACTCATCAGCTACGTTACAACTTATGGCCATGGCTGCTGGAGCTCTGTTCCAAAGCATGCAGGTTTTATTTGTTACACTTGTTATTTTTAAAGGTTTCATTTTGTTCAGTCAGATTGGCAAGAGTTGCTAACAGGTTCTACGGCAAATTATTTTTATGTTACTACATATAATAGCAGTACTGAAATATTTCTTAAATGTTCTGTATAATTGTAAGCAAAATATACCTTTTTTTTTTTTAATTTGATCGTGCAGGCCTGCAGAGATGTGGAAAGAGTTGCAGACTGAGATGGATAAATTATCTCAGACCTGACTTAAAACGTGGGAGCTTTTCACCTCAAGAAGCTGCCCTCATCATCGAGCTCCACAGCATTCTAGGCAACAGGTACTTAGTGTGTCTGAGCGAGAGCATTACTAAGATAAGTGACCTCTCAAAATTTGGGTTACAATTATACATATTCATACAAATGAGAACTTGTTATTTTATTTTTTGGACAGATGGGCACAGATAGCGAAGCATTTGCCAGGGAGAACAGATAATGAAGTGAAGAATTTTTGGAATTCAAGCATAAAGAAGAAGCTTATGTCCCATGAAATTGTTCCAGCTTTAGCCAGCTTCCCAGCTGATTTTCACAACCCTACTTGTTCTGATTCTGAAGAAGCCGGTTTCTTTTCTTTGAACACAAACCCTAATTTGATCTTAAGTTCTCATCAACAAGATCATCAAATCTACCTTCCTTCTCCACCACCACCAATGTTCCACAACAATTTTGGTCAAGCTGAATTCAAACTGAATCTAAGCAATTACAATATTGCTTCTGTTCATTTCCCACCACCTCCTACAATCATTCCATCATCGTCAACTTCTTCATCTTCATTGGATTGGTCATTGCCTCATCTTCAGTCTCAAGTACACCTTGATCCCAATCCATTAGAGAATCAAATTTTCAGCCATATTGAACCATTAGCTCCTTCACATTGCTATGATGATATTATTGGAGATCATGATAATAAGCTTAATACTATTGATCCAAGCATAGTTACAATGCCATATGATCAAAACCCTTTAATGGTACCCACAATGCCTAAACTTTGTGAGATTCTTGAAGGAACGGTCTTTAACCTGCCATCTTCATCTGCTTCCTTAGAAGGAGTTGACCCAATTGCTAAACTCTCATGTAGTACTACTTTTCCATCTGGGTCCTATCCTTATCATGTACCAGCAGATCCAATGGAGTACACTGATGCAATCGTGTCAACATTGCAGCCATTATCAACTTCGCCATCGTCGTCGTTGTCATCATGGTCACCATTATCAAGAGGGACTTATGCTACTACTACAAACCCTAATTTCCCTTCAACCAGCTGGCGTCCTTAGAGATATGATACTTCTTTGAAAAGTTCTAGGTATTATATGCATTCAGTCAATTTAGAGCATTTATTTCTTGAACTATGCATATAAATATAATTGAGATAGTAAGTGCAATTCATATTGGAAGACCTAAGTGTTTGCTAGTTCAGGTGCTTCTGTGAGTAATGCTTTTTAATGTTCCATAAATAATGTGCAGCCAGGTTCTTTCACATGTCTCTCAAAATTAAGAATATACGTCTTGTGTGTTTTTTATTTATTAACTCTGTAGTGATGAAGTAACCCTTAATATTTCTGTAGTTAACTAATACCTTATGTCTTCTGTTTCTTTTACCTTAGTGCCTTAGTTTTTTTATCTCTCTCCCCATTCAACAAATAATATAATTCAGTACACGGTAAAGAGTTCATATATATTTGAACTTTTGTTGCTCTTACGGGAAGGCCAACGTCCAGTGTTCTTAGAGGGATGCAGTTAGACAGGATATTGTTTACAAATTTTTAATCGCCAATTAATTTTTACTTCAAAACTCCATAGTTAAACATGCTAAAGCTGAAACAATTCAATGGTGAACAGGTGTCTTAATCCTACAACTTCTATGATAAAACTTTCCTCATGAACAATATTTCCCATGTTGTAACAGAACCCAAACGGTTTTACAAATAATATTGTACGTAACTACGTATGTCACTGATGAACTGGTTACCTCTTACATGCATAAGAAAAGAGTTATTTTACACCCTTTTTTCAGTTAATCATTGACTTGGTAAAAATTCATGACTCATTTGTCAAGGCTTAAGCATGTACAAGTAGCTCTCTCGCTTTTCTTAGTCTCCTAACAATGACTTTTATTGAGACCATTCACACTTTCCTTACAAGTGCAGTCAATCGACCGTTATTGCATGAACATGGATAGCTTAGGCTGGTTTTGATATGAATAAGAGGGACAGATATTTCATATGAAAAGATAAAACACAGTGTGTGATATTTCAACGGCAAAAGAATGGAAATGCCTTCTTTTCTTTTTCTACTATTTACCTTCGACATTGAAATGAACCGGATTCAATCCCTAAGACCTCTAACAAGTACTATATACACTTTTAAGTTTTCAAATAAATTTCCACTTGTGCTATCATAGTTTGAAACAAGACTATTACGCAATGACTTAACTAAGGGTGGGGGCTATTTGCACACTAACTATTATTTTGAATACCTTTATTACTCTGCACACTCATACACTAGTTATAAAAGATTAAGTTTTATTTTGTACACTTTTTAAAATAAGAGATTTAACATGTATTTATAACAATATAATTTAGTCAAGTTGTAAACAAATTATTTCATATAATTTTAGTTATTAATTTTTCAGTTTATTTATGTTTAATATGAAATTTTACACCCAAAATAACTTGCAATGAGAATATAATAAAAATTTTATATTCCATAAATACTACAAAAAAAAAAAAAGAGAAGAAAACGTAGAGATGAAGAAGATGAGAAGGACCAAAGCCCAAAAATATAAAAGTTCTTTTCCAATATCTTTCTTATTTTATTTTTAAAAATAAAAAATATCACAGGCTTTAGAATCAAAATTTTTCTCAAAATTAATTCCTTATTTCATCTAAAAATTAATTAAGATGTTGAAAATAAAAGTTTTAGGATTTAAGGTATGAGAATTAAAATTGAATAACGAGTATATGGGTGTTAAAAATAATTATATAACATTGATTTATAATAAATTATCCTTAATAATAATTAATATTATAGATATTTTTGTAATACATATTTTTATTAAAATTAAAGTATTTAAAGTAAATTTTTTACTGCAAATAACCTCATCCTATAACTAACTGGTAAGTGTAGAAGTCAGGATTTTTTTGGGCTTTTGGGGACCTTTGACCCAGAAGAATCATTTCAAAGCCCGATCACGTTGGGGAAATTCACCCACCAGAATGGCAATATCGGGTTTGCTCTCTCTCTCAAGCCGCCAAACCAGTCAGCAGCCCACACCACGGGTTCAATTAAAAATAAAAATCATTATAAAGTCAACAACATTGTTCTTTTCTCTGCCCATCAGTGGAAAAATATGCATCAGCTTGGCTAGAAGAAAAAAGGTTGCTCTCTAACACCATTTCAACCCAACTAGAGCATCGGTTATTTGCTCGTATTGAAGCAGATCATGGAATACAACTAAATTTCATAGATAATTCAAACTACAGAAAAAGGCAAAACATTCCAAGTAATAAGATATCCCTGCATGCATATGTATGGAAAGAACAATCTTTTAAGTGAACAAATCAATGTCCAAAATCCCAGTCATCCCATCTGCATTTCAAAATCATTTGAGGTGTCAGGATAGCTGTCAAAGGTGTCTCCAATTCACTTAACCCTACCATCACATACAGGCAGGTCCTAGTCTTGATTCCGATTATATCAACTTGCCATAAATGGAGTTACTATGCAGTAATTCTTGACCGACCCTTTGCTATTCTTCTAGCAATGACTCTTCGCCCACCCTTGGTTGCCTTGCTGCTCATGTAGAAAAGTAAGTTAATTACACAAGTCCAAAATGCTCTACATGTTCATCCAAAAAGCAAAAAGGAAAAGAGAAATTCACTGGCAAGGGCATCCAACCAGGAACAAGTCACCATCCTATTTCCAAGATAACAGAATTGCAGGCATACGTTAATTCAACATATCCATCTGAGAAAGGAAAATTGCCACCCTAAAACTAGAGGCAATTAAAGACTTCACTCCGGTAAAAAACATAACTCAGGAAAGGGAGAAAATGAAGTTTGTTTTTCGTTCTAAGTTCTTAAATTGTCATTGAATATTAAGTAGAGAAGAGAAGGAGAAAGAGATGTACCGAGCAAAGAATCCATGATTCCTCTTTCGCCTGATGGTGCTAGGCTGGAATGTCCTTTTGGGAAATAAGAGCATTGGCTCATCTGATAAATTTCCTGCAGAAAGAAACATATATTCAGTGATGCAAACATAAAAGAGAACACAAGTTAATGAAATCCAAGATAACACCATTGACCAATTCTCTCCAACTTTTTACAGCAGAATGGATGAAAGAGTAAAGCTCATAAAAGGTAAGAAGAAACCCAGCAGCAATTGATAGGTAGCAGACCTATTTTGTTGGGATAAGGCAAACGAAATCTCCAGCAAAATCAAATAGCAGTGAATTGCAATTGTTTTATGCAAAATATTAAAAGACTTCTCCCTTGATGTTTTCAGCGATTTATTTATTGTCCGTCCACACACAATTGTTGAAAAAGCAAATCCCAAAATAACATACCCCGTCACATCAAATGATTTGAAGACTAAGTACATATATCTTATTACGAGACATCAGTCAGACTAGAATCTCATATATAAAGGGAATGGATATATGATTAATTCTATAATCATCATTTTCAACCACATACATAGAACCTTAGATATATATATATATATCTGCAATTAAATAACATATTGCTTTTAGTTCCTGCTAAAACCATAAACGCAACCTAAATGCACGAACAAGGAAGCTAGAGCTAATGATTTGAGAAACCAATCAACAAAAAACACAATGCCAAATCCCAATTATGAAAGACCAGCAGATAACAGCATGATAATATCAGGAATCAAATATATAGGGCAGAAACACTACATACCAATTTAAACAATGTAGTAAAAGGCAAATGGCACAATAAAATTTTCAAGTTGTAGCCAAAAGAACTACTTACAAAAAGATATTAATACATACATAATCAACATAAAGAATGTTCAATTGACAAAACTACATAATAACCCTTTTCTTGTCTCATTCTAAACATCAACAAAACATTTTAAAAAAAATTTGATAAAAATAAAAACTTTAAAAGCACAAACAAATAAACAGAGAAGCGAAATGAAAGAGAAAAAAATACCATCGGGCAAGTAGAATTCGAGAGAAGGAAGGCCGGAGGGGTACAAGAATCCTTGAGAGGCGACTCTAGTGAGGGAAACGGCGTCACTGCGGGAGGGAAGATAAAGTGAAGTTTGGATTTTGGAGAGAGAAGGGAATTGGTGGTGATGGGTCGTGTTACTTTGATGAACGAGTAATGGGTTTGGTTTTGAAGATACAAGTCGGTTCAGCAGAGACGCTCCCGTTCGGATTAGGGTTTTGGTCGCCATGGACTTTTGCTTGAGAAAATGGTCTGTCCTTCAATATACAGTCTTAATAGTGTTAGTTCACACTTTGCTGTGCATTTACAGAATTTTTTTTTTTAAAGAAAATTAAATGATACATCAGTTATATTATATATAGATTGTTTTTTAATGGTACATTTATTATAATTTTCAAATATAATAGAATTTTTATTTTTATTGTAAGATGTATAGAATATAATATTGGATAAAACTATTCTTCTCATAAAAACTTTTTTATTTATAAAAAATTTATCCGGGTAAGTTGCATATTGTTAAATCAATGATCTTTCATTGAGGGATTATTTCAATGTAAGATGGAAACCAATAATTTATAAAATATTTTTTTTTTAATTACATGAGACTAATATTTAAATTATAACTTATATCATATAAGAATATTACTAATATTTATAATGAGATAATTACTGAAATTAATTTACATTAAATCTTATATAATATAATACTGCCCAAATTATTTTTTAAAAAAACAGACTGCATTCAACCCCCACAATATTTTTGTTAGAGTTTGAACCATTACTCACATGGAGTGATTCTAGCCACTTGGTCAAATTTCACAAAATACTATTAAATTAAAACATTAACAAACTTGATATTTCGTTAAAGAACAAAAAAGAAACAGATAATTAAGCAAACATCAGTTAGAAAATACAGGATAAATCACAAGGTCATACAAATTTTTGACCCTGCTGTTTGCAATTACATTTGGTATCATCATGATTCATGATCATCAACTAAGAGAAACAAACCCACCACCCAATGCCACCAATTTTTGAAACCAAAAGAGAAAAAGAAAATGGTAATAATACAAAATAAAAGAAAAAAGAAACTCAACAAATTTTGATGATTAAATTAAGAGAATTGCTTCAGAAAATGTGTATAAAGCCACTGATTATGATTGTGTTGAGCTTTCTCTATCACCAAGAAGTGCAGCAGAGATCCATTCTGATGCAGCTGCTGGTGTTTCTGACTCGGTATGTGAATGAAGTGGTAGAGGAGTAATTGACACCTAAAACACAGAAGAAATCAAGCTTGCTTTATCAAACTTTGTACTGAATCAACTGATTTCTAACATCACAGAATGACAGGATTAGCAAAAAAAGCTGTTTTATGCGTTGACTTACAAATCCGTTTTCCAGGGCTCTGAAATCCAGGTCCTCATCGGTTTCTTCCTGCTCCTTGTCCAGAAACTGCAAATAACCCATGGCTAACTCAGTTCATAGCTGTGTAAAACTACAGATTCTTTCATGGAAGATAAACAAAGTTAGTAGTACTTGAGAAAATAACTGAGAATTAGCAGATCAACGTATGCACATATGCAATTACTAAATACAAGGCTGCAGAAATTTTATTTACCTCTAGTCTAAAGTACTTCTTGACACGGCCGGTATCAGATTTGCCTGCAGCTCCAACTGACTCAATCTCCACCATACTCTTCTTTTGTGTGGTCAAACGACGAGCTGCACCCTAAGAACACGTAAAAGAAGGTATAATCCCAAGAATGGATACTGGACAAAAATGCAAGAATGGATACTGGACAAAAATGAAATTCAGATAAAACACAAACGAGGAGAGAAGATGGAATTATGTAATGTACTCACAGCAGCAGAGGCATCTCGACCAAGCTGCGCAAGCTGGAGGCCAAGACTTTGTTGATTAGACATAAAATGTCCAGCAGGATACCGGTTTGCTGAAACAGCTTGCCAGTTAGGAGTGGATCTCCACATACTTTGTTTGGTAAATTTGAAACCCTGTCAAGCAACAGATTAATAATATGCATATTAAAGTGAGATTAAAAACTGACAACAATGAAAAATTTAGAGAATACAAGAAAGCAAATAAAGTACAGAATATAACTTGGCTATGATATCAAGTAAGCGGATATAAAAAGTTGGGTACTGATGCATGTCACTTTATTCCACATGGAGGATATCACATTGCATGGCAAAAGCAACTGGCACTGGGCCAATAAAAGGGAGGAAAATTTTATAGGTCATTAACCATTTTAAGCAAAAGGGCAATTGTTTGTAGATAAGCATGATAAAAAATAGAAGGAAAAAATCAACTATATATTCTCCTCAAAGGCTAGCAATGATATTGCTTTAACAGTGCAGAAAGATGAAGTTTAAAGATATTTAAAAGGAAAAAAGACAGCTTAAAAGTGGGGTTTATGAAAGGAATTAATATGTTGTGCTTTAGGCCAGAGCTAAAGCTTAATGAGCTTCAATGAACAGCTTGACTATGATATTAAGCAACCACTGTTGATTATACTTCCACCTGTTATCCTCTCTTCCATTCATTTACTGGAAACCATTGCCAAAAATCAGTCTTCAACCATGTGTCACATGAAAAATTATAAATTGCAAAATCAATATTCTTCAAAAACTACTTTTGAAGGGCAGACCTTGTTGGTTAATGGAGATGTGGGTATTTCTACATTGAGCGAGCAACTCCTCGGAAAAATTCCCTTTTCAATATCTCTAATAGCAGCATTTATCAAAGGTAAACAGACACTGACTGCATCCTTGAAATTACTCTCTTGGCTTTCATCTTTCTTCCTATAACAGACAAAAAACAATAATCACTTGTCGATGATTAAACAAAATCACAAAAAACAATAATCACTTGTCGATGATTAAGCAAAATCATAGTTACTTCCATATAACATAAAGATCAACTCACCAGTTTAGGGATATTGACAGAGAAGGTACACCACAAATTAATGCCTCTCTGGCTCCGGCAACAACACCCGAGTAGAACCTGATGAAATTTTTTAAGATATAAGAATAACAGCAAACTACAGCTAAGGGCCAGAAGTATTAAGTAGAACTGTAGAAGCAATAAAAAGTCATGGACAGCTTTAAGCAGATCTCACCGAGTAATACTTGTTCAAGAAAAGAATAATTTATCACAGAGACATATTCAAGAAAAGAAAAAATTATGCATACTAAACAGTGATTCGAAAGGGCAGTATTGAATTGAATGCCATTGATGCTTAACAAGATGAAACAGAGACATACGCATGTGGGAACAACTTACATGTGATGACCACAGCTTGAACCTCGGTTGATTCCACTAATTACCTGAAAATCATATTCCAAGAAAACTATGAAGAATGCTTACAGTTGAAATCTAAATGTAAAATCACAAATAACAGCAAATTATTACTAACCAGCAAAGGCTTTGACCAAGAAAATAGTGCCCCAGATAGTGCTAATGACACACAATCCACGGGAGTCCCTGAGTGACAAGAACCGTTAGTAAATGTCGTATTACTAAGCATGACTAAATTATATTAGATTTACACAATAGAGGCATATAACAATACAAGCATCGTTTACAACCGATGACAGTCGATAACAATAAACAGAAAGGATATAATTCATCATTTTCTAGTAAAACACATAAGCCATATCCCTCTTACAGAACCTAACAAAAATAGTAATCTACTAGATGCAGCTTAGTTTGTTAGTCGTACATGATAATTAAGATCAATTCACATTCCAAATGAATAAAATGATACCAAGCAGTCAAAAGAAAAGGTTTCAGTGAAACAGATAGTAAATATGAAGGCATACCTGAAACTTCATAAGCTGTGGCACCGTTAATTTCAGCAGAACTTACAGCAATCGTTTCTCGGAGCGTCACAGAATGACCTGACACTGATTTGTCCCTAAAGCAGTTCATTCACAAAGTAACAAATCAGAACATATTCCCAGGTTTCAATAACCTACAAATCAAAGTCAATTCAGAAACACAACATACCCAGATAAGAAAAATTTATCGAAAAATAGTTAGAAAAAACGACAAAAATACATAAATAATCAGCTAAGGACAACTCAAATGGCCATACAAGAGAAATTCTGAATACAAAACATTGCCTCAGATAAGAAAATTCACATACAAGAGAAATTCTGAATACAAAAAGAAATTCTGAATACAAAACATTGCCTCAGATAAGAAAATTCAAAGAATAGCCAACAAAACACAAAAAGGCGAAAAAAATCATTATTTAAACAACACCCACAAACCCAAATAATAAATCAAGAGAAACAAACGACAAAATACAAATTACAAAAATCACAGAGAACACAGACAGAGAAACGAACAAACAACCCACTAAAAAAAATCAAAAGTTTAACAATACGCATATACCAAAATCAAAACTTTAACAAAACCCAGTTACCAAAATTTAAACTTTAGTTTAAAAAAGTGGCAATAAACAAAGAAAAAAGAAACAAAACCCACGATTGAGGGGCGCAAACATGGATATTGTAGAGCCCTTCACGAACCAAAGCTTCAACGAGATAAACAAGGCCAGGAGACTCAATTCCATCCCCATTTGTGACCAAAACCACAGGCTTTGAACTATCAACATTCTCCGTAGAATCAGAAGTGGAGGGCTCCGTTGGTTCATTGGCCTCTTCGTTTGATTGCTTACTGGTGCCATCATCACCATCATCTTCATTTTCTTTACTCATCTTCTTCTTGTTTAAAAGCACTTGCTCCAAGTTGGATACAAGACCTGGTGGCATTAAGTTGTTTCTCACAGAAGTCATTTTTTTCTTTTCTTTTTTTTTTCTTCAAATTGAAGTGCTAACAAAACAAAACCCTAAAGAGAGAGAGAAGGGGTGTGTTAATGAAAAAGAGAGATTGATGAAGAGATGGACCTGGTCTAAAGGGGATTCTTTTAGAGAGATAGAGAGAGAGAGAGAGAGAGAGAGAGAGAGAAAGGGCGATTGTGATTGGAGGGTGAAAAATGGGTTGATTGAGAGGGGAAGAAGGAACAGTTTTGTTTTTTTTTTTTTTTTTTTTTAAATTTGATAATTGTTTTTAAGAATTAGGTTTGCTTTTAATGATCACACCATTACCTGACATGACATGTTCAAATCTAGACACCCCCAATTTTTGTACTTACTGTTGAAGACATTTTTGGACGTTAACTATGTTTCCATCCAAAAAAAAATGTTAATTATGTTTATATAAAAATAAATGTAAATTTTTGTGTAATACTTTCTCAATAATGGCAAAATTACTTTTTATACAGTGGGTGATTGAGACCCAACGATTAAGTTTTGAGTTACAATTCAATTATTAGGTGACTTTTATTTGTTAGATTATAAATTTTATAACTGATAAAATTAATATTTAATTATTTATTAAATAAACACTACATCAATTAAGATTCAATTGTTAAAATTTCTAATATTACTTTTTCGTATAAAATTTTTTAAGATGAGGTTACAACTTACAAAGACAAAAATGTCTTTAAGAATTTTTTTTTAATATACTTGAACAACATGAATAAAGGAAAAAAGTATTAATCAATTATAAAGTTGTTTGCGTATTTTTAAGAAGTTACGGTGCTATTCCAAAAGCAACAATTCTAATCTTGCTCAAAATTAGGATGTTGGAAAGAAATTTGTATTGGATACTTTTATATGTTTATAATTCTTTTTTAATAAAGATATCCTTATTTTTGCCACTAAAAATATAAAAATATATATATTTTTATTTATTAATGACATCCATACTTTAAAAAAATTAAAATACCCTCATTAAAAAATAATTATATGTATATATATATATATAATGTTCACAAAATTATAGATTTCAAACAATTGATGCAAGATGTTTCAACAACCATTGGATTGGAATAAAAAAATAGTTATATTTAATTTAATAATTTTCTCTTGAAATTAGTAAACTTCAGGATTTCCTTGAAAGCTTGGGACAATCTTGATTTGATTCTTTCATTTTTTTTTTCTTTTTTGGGTTTATGTTAAGTAATATTGTGACAATATGAAAATGAAAAAGGAAACGGGCATGTGTGACTTTTTTTTAGCTCATTAGCTGTCCTAATAATAAGACGTGAAGAGGCGATCGTCTTGCCTCACTGCTCACGGTCTGAAATGTCTTCACTCAACGTGACACGTCGTCGTTCAGCCGTTTGCCGTCATTTGCATTAGGATCACACGTGGTGTCTTCTTACTGCACACAGTTCTTCATTTTGATAATTTCTTCGTACATGGGCATTTTATGAATTAATCAAAGTTTTTCTTTGATGTACGTGACAAATGAAAATTTGGAATCTAATCTAACTAATACTTGCTGTCTCCATCTTCTTTGAAAGTCAGATCGTGAATTGAGTTAAATTAGTTCACAAAATTAGAAGTTCACCTAATCTTCAAAAACGCATTACATACACCTAAAATTATATACTTATAGCTACCCCAGTCAGAGAAGAGAAAGCTTGCGAATCAAGCAAGCCACACAGTGAAGTTTTCTTTCCCTGCAAACCCAAAACACTGGTCTTCCCATTGCCTGTTCTCATGAACCCGCCGTGGTTTCAAGAGCATGCAGGTGCAGGTTGTACGAAATGCGTTGCCGAGGGAAGAAGATAGGTTTTTAAGTGGTACCTCTCCCACGTTTTTTGCGAGATGATTGCTGTAATAGAGTGCTCAACATCTCTTCCATCCTCTTTGACCGATCATCACGGTCTTTCAAGAACAACTCAACGGTGCTCTCCAACTGCTTTATTTTTTCAGCTTGGTCTTGTATCTTTTTGTTCAGTTCTACTTTGGTCACCTAATCATTCCAAGATTATTAACTACATGAAATTTCTTATATATATATATGCACGCACATACGAAATTGACTGTAAAATAACAAAGTCAAGGATGCCTTAGCTATGGAAATGGAGAAACTAGAGGTTTTATTTCTTAAAGGCAATGTTACCAACTTACCATCAAAGTCGAGTCTTTTTTTTCAACAGCATCCCTTGATACCATGTCTTGTTCCTCATCTGAATCTGTCAACCTAGAATCTTCCCCTTCATCTGAATCCATGTCTTCATAAACGAAAACATCAAAAGGAGGTACCTGAGAAACGAGCAGCATCAGCTTAATCATAAACGTGTGTTGGTACAAATATTTATGACCAAACTTTGTCAAGTCTTCTGCATCATCTCCCCAACCTACAGCCTAATACCTATACGAAGCATGCAGCCATGCACCATCCCAATTTTAGACTCAAATTAATCCATCAATAAGAAGCATTGGTTTATGATATTTTGTTTATGCTTTCATATCATTCTCAAGCACCCAAGCTTTTCAATTACTTACGATTTTAGTGTCAGTTTTCTCCCTAAGTCCTACTTTGTTTACTGTTGTCATTCATGTTTTTCCCCTCAGAGGGCAGAAAAAAATAAAAAATAAAAAACATTAAAATTCCACACCTCTGGCCTTTCTGCAGCTTGCAGTTGGAGAAACAAAGGAGAATCAAACAGAGGAGGCTTCAATACAGCGTATGCTCCTACATTATCAAACCCATCAACCTGTATAATTACCAAATTCCACGAGCATATGAGATTCAGTTTCTCCTCACAACTCTGAAAGTCCACTACTATGGCAGGCTGTGATTGAAGAAGAAGAAGAAGAAGAAGGAAAAGACAAAGGGAAGCAGATAAAGCAATAAAAGCAACCAAAAAAAAAAAAAGGCATTTTAGCGACAAAGACAAGGACCAAACCTTTCCAAATTATCCTTTCCCAAAGTATAGATATCCATTGATTTTTTTTTTTTTTTGGTCTCTTTACTTTTATATGGGAACGGATATCCATATGACACATACCCGAGTTTTCGGGCAAGTATAAATTCCGTCATGATATCCCCAAATCACAACTCTACCTTTACGCACACAGCCATGATAGGAGATTCAAATGACTTAACATCAAACCATCCTTTCCCAAAGTATAGATATCCATTGATCTTTTTTTTTTTTTTTTTTTTTTGGGTCTCTTTACTTTTATATGGGAATGGATATCCATATGACGCATACCCGAGTTTTCGGGCAAGTATAAATTCCGTCATGATATCCCCCAAATCACAACTCTACCTTTAGGCACACAGCCATGATAGGAGATTCAAATGACTTAACATCAAACCATCCTTTCCCATGAATCAACACCAATAGAAATGTGAAGTGGTTGATAAAAGGTCAAAGCCATTGCAGCTCCGCAGGTTGTTAAGACAATTCACAGAGGATAATGGATTAATACTAGAAAATAAATCTAAGAGAGTGCATGGTACAGCCAAAAAGAATCTGAACCTGTGGGTAATTTGGAGCAGTGAACAAAGTATACAGTTCCCCAGAGACTGCATCGTGATCTTTGCTGTAACCATTTAACATATTTCTAGCATCATCCTCACCAGTCCTTGCATCGGGACCCTCATGTGATCTTATAATTAACTGTAACAGCAACAAACAAAGCCACCCAATCTTAGTATAGGAATCTAATTGTTGACAGAGGTTAACGTAGAGAGGGAGGGATTGAGAGAGAATTTTCAATGAATGAGTGCTGCATTAAAAACGCCTAAAGCCATTATTTCCTAAGTTGTAACTGTTACCTTTGTTTCATCATAATGGCTTGGGATTTTCTCAACGGAAAGAAGAAAAAACAAAAATAGTTTGGCATTAAAATTAGAGAAAAGGTCAAGAGTGCAAAATATCATGGCGGCAGGAACCAAAAGAAAAGGCAGAATTCAAAAAGGTTCCTTGAAGGAATATTCGAGACATGTAGTAGTGAGATGTAGAACCAGAACTAGATGTAATATTATGAGTACTACTTTAAGGAATATAATAAGATTGACATAAGATATAAAAAAAAAAAAAGTTAAGTTCAAATGATTAATTATAAGCAATTGAAGGATTCTAACTTTTAAATGGTTCTCTTTTAAGAACTCCTCAGTGTAATCTGGACCCCACAGTAGACCGAATTTTTTAGTGTTTTCTCTGAGCCCAGCTTCGGGAGACGGGTCAGACCATAGAGCATCACTCAATAAATCATTTTCTGGCACATCTTCAAGAAATCTGTTTACTTTAGCAAACTCCTTTAGAGAACCCAAAGATAAAGTATCCAGCTTTTGTTTCTTTTCTCCTGTAGAACATTGTGTACTGGCACTGCATGTGCTACGAAATAGTCCCCCATGTGTTGTGTAAACACTTTGAGCAATGATTGTGGCCAGAGGAAGTGTCCTGAAACACTCCAAGCATTTATCAAACACCACTTTACAATCTTTTTTGCCAAATTTGGTGCATAACTCTGCCCAGAAACCATATGCCAAAGTGCAATTCTTTGTTTCATGATTTCCACGGAGTAAATATACTCTATGAGGCATCAAGACCTACAAATAAGTGATTAAATTTTCAAAAATAAAAATAACACAACTAGCACATTGCTTTTTTTTTTTTTTGATAGGAAACAAAGAAACTAGTATTAATAAGAACAATAACACAATTATCACGTCTTTAGGCAAAGCATAAGAGAATTATCTCGCAAATTCTATGGATTCAAATAAACAAGCAAGTGCATGCAACAAACTAACAAGAAGTCATCTTATATTGTCCAATTTCCTTTTTCTTCTTTCTATTCAAGTCAGAGATATACTTATAATCAAAATAATAAAGTAAACCAAAATGAATATAGCAACTTTAATATACCTTCCAAGCCAACAAAACTAAAAGCACTTCCAAACCCCACGAACCTTTATCAACATAGTTACCATTGAAAACAAAGTATCGATGATCAGATGGAAACCCAGCATTTTCTTCAAAAAGTGCGATTAGATCATGAAACTGTCCAAGAATGTCACCAACGACAATAACCTCTGAATCCTCTCTAACTCGAAGTTTCACACAGTTTCTTTCTTCTCTCATGATTTTTGAAGCAGCATTAATCAACTTTTTCACCACAGTGACAGGCATTACATTTCGAAATTCGTTTGGATCTTTCCATGAAGACCACTTGAAGGTTGAAATAAGAAACTGAATCCATTCCAGGGTAATACGTCCATTTCGAGGCCATGAAAGAGGTAAAGCATCCTGCTCCTTCTGCCAGTACTCTAATTTGCCACCAACCAATCTCTCTCTCGTTGTTGAACCAACTTCCACTTGAAGTTCTTCAAGTACACCTCGTAGACTTGAGTCAAACACACATTGTTTACTTACAATATTACATGCACTTCTTAACATCTCCACCACTGCTTGCTTCAGCAGTCCATCTAGATCCTTAAAGTTCATCTCACATGCATAATCAATGACCTGCTTGGCAACAGCCACCTGCAAAAAAATGCATATCATTCAGTACAAAGAACTTTTAGATAAAAATACTGCTGGATAAGACAATTTTCTCATTTATAAGTTGGAGACAAGTATCAATATCCCTAGAAAACAAATTTAACTTGCAACATTTTGGAAAGTAACTACCGAATAATTTCTCTCAACTTCTCTGAATTCAAACAAGCAAAGGCATTAAAGCAACCGGAAAACACAAAAACCAAGCACTCACCACTCCATCAACACTAGAGCACCATAATTGTTCGGCATCAGCTTCCGTAACCTGTAAATTCATAAATATAGTTCAAACAGCTATTAGCAAATGATTAAGTGATATACCCATAATGTCACTTCTCTCCGTCTACCTGTTTAGTTCGGCCATTAACCACGCCACCAGCTATTTCGAAAATCATAAATACACGGCGAAGATTCTTATCACTTAAACTAACCAAATCCATTTCCTTATTGATGATTCCCATAATATCTTTGAATTCATCAACATCCCCTGGCAAAGGGAGGAGGTCCATTTTGTACTAATCAAAATAACTGCAAGTGACCAAAAAAAAAAATCACTGAGATATTTAACCATATTAATTTTTTTAAGATGGACAGTAAAATATGGTTTATCAAAATCGCTTTGTATTAAAAGGAAAATAATTACAGCAATAATAATCACAAACAATGGAAAATGAAGAATTTTTTGTAATTATTTCTAGTGATAATGCTTAATAAAAAGAAAAATAAATAAAAATTACTTCTTTAAGAAAGCAAAAAAATAAAAATAAAAATAAAAACAATAAAATGACTGAACAAATAAATAAATTGAATAAAAACTCGAATGATGACAAAATGTTTTCAATAAACAGCTTAAATATCTATCTGAACACAAAAATAAGAAAAAGAAAAAAGAAAAAAGAAAAAAACACACCGGTGACGGAGAAACCACCGTCGCACTCGAGGAAGTTAGGTTGCGTAGTGTTTCGAATTGGAAGGGAGCGAGACGATCTGGTTTGGGGATTTCCAAGGCCTTTAGTTGTCGTTTATTAGTTGCCAGATAAACGACACTGTCGTTTCACTATTTATGGAAATTTAAAACTTCCCCTTACCTTTTGGTTTAAATACAATTGACTACTTGGTTTAAATACAATTGACTACCCAATTTTTAAAAAATAATCCAAAATTAGGATACAAAATTTGAATACTAAAGGCCAGTTTAGTAATGTTGTAGTTTTTAAAATAATTATTATTAGATGTGCTGTTGAAATAATTAGTTGTGAAGAGAATCAGTTAAGTGTTTGGTAAATTTTGTTTTCAAAAGTACTGAAAGTTTTGAAAGTAGCTGTAGGTGTTTGGTAAATCTTACTGTAAAACTACTGTAAAAAAGTAAATGACTAAAATTGACATAATATAGGATAAAATTTACTTATACATATAAAAATATGTACATACAATATTTTTATTTATGTATTATAATAATTTAATTAAAAATAAAATTTATACTATATTGATTTTATTTCTTTTATAATAAAAATTTATTGAAATATTGATTTTGTTTCTAATTTGAATAAAGATAGTTTTGAGTTTAAGTAATAATTGTAAGGATATTTATGGACTTGTATTAAAGGATAAAATTAATTCTCAAAATCAGAATCTAAAAGTTACTCTTTTCCTGTTTTTTTAAAATCAGTTGTAGAAGGAACTGATTTTGATAAAAATAACTTTGAATTTTTTTTACCAAGCACTAAAATTAACTTTTAAATTCTCAAAATTATTTTTAAGCTAAAAGTAATTCCAAACGGACCCTAAATATTATTAATCACATTGTCACCCAAACAATGAAACTCTCATGTACAGTAATAATTGATTTGTGTAAGGAATGAATGACACAATCTAATAACAATTGATGACACATTTGAAATTCAAATTTCACTTCTTAATTTTAGAAATATATAGTAAATAATTTGTCTACTATTGCATAAGTCCTTGTAATTTGAAAACTTAAAAATAAATCTCTCTACAAGAAATCAATCTCAAAATACACTAAAGATACTATATTTATTTTAGAATACACCATAGACACCAAGTCAGCCTGATTATATTAAATTCAATTAACAATTTTTATAGGCAAACAATCATGTAAAATGAGAGGTAACATTCTATAATATCATACGCGAATATATAAACATAAAATCAGAGGACGACAAGCCGCTTTTCAATTTCATTAGTTGTCATAATTTGTCGACTTTGTCATAAAACTTCCCTATTCAGCAATTGCAAGTTTAGACGACACTGTCGTTAATGATAATTACGAATGTATAGTTCCTAAGAGCATCAATGTAACCCATCATTAGACAAATACAGCCAGTTTAATTTAAAGGTTCCTCATTGTTCTGACTATCCTCACTAGTTCTCTTCCTTTTCTCCAGCACCTTGAAACCCTCAACACGATTTGCCAGATATCGATCCACCAACGCTTTAATCTTCTCCAATGCTAACTTGTTTTTTATATTCAAGTCTTCTGTTGAAGCTGCATATGCTATTTCTTGAATTTTCATCATTTCCGAAACCTGTAAAAGTCACACATATGATATATTACATTCAATATGAATATGACCACTATGCATGAGGATTAGGAAAATGCATGAAAGGAGATGAAAGAAAAGCCTTACAGATTCTTGAAATTGAGACGGAGCAAATGCCTGCCTATGAACTTTTTTCCGGGTAATATTTGAGTACCATGTTGCGTATTCACTTTCATCCGTGCCATCCCCATCCTCCACCCCATCCACAACGTTTTGCCTACGGTTAGACCACTCTTGCAACTCTGAATCCATTCTTTTTGATGCGTCCAACTCATTATCAACTTCATTACTCTTAGTCTCACGTCGCTGCACATCTTTTGGAATTGATTGATGCAAGCCGAACTGCCTCAAACAACGGTCTGGCAAATGCCATTCAGCTTTATCCATACAAAGCAAGATTGTCCTAGACCTACCCAGAATTAAATCGCCTCTAAAATTCTCTGGTATGCTGCTGCTATCCAAATCTTTGTAAGGAGTCCAATCTATCTGTTTTTATCATCCAGGGTATCAGCTGTCAGGCAATAAAATTTTGAATATCGACCTCCAAGTTAAATAACAAAGCTAGAAAACTTACGTCACTTGAATATAAAGAGTCCAATTTCTGGCGATACATAACTACATCAGATTTAGTTTGAGTATTTAGTCTTCCTTTCCAGTGGAGAGCAAGCGGAAAGCGATGAGACAAGTCTTGCTTAAGCTCTGGTCGGCCAATGTTAAGATGAAAGTAACTCCAGCACTGAAAAAAGCATTTTATCTAATTAATCCCAACTTTCCAACAAAAAGCTGTAAAAAATTAATACAGTAAACATGTCAAATGCTTTACATATTTAGGCCTTCCATAAATAGGAATGTAGAATTAAAAACCTGAATGCAAAATCAAATGCAAGTTACCTGTAATAGTGTCAAAGAGCCACTGATGGTACCTTGAGATTTCATGGAAGCTTTGCCAAGCTGTCTATACAAGAACGCCAGTGCTGCCGCACCCCATGCATAATTCCCAGCTTTGTCAAAGTCCTTGAACAATGGGAGGTACAAAAGAGGGACAAGGTTGCCAGACGTTGTGGCAAATATTGTGCTTCCTACCAAGTACATTAGAAAAGCACGTGTCCGTCGTTCAACCTCTTCATTTGAAGCGTCTTTAGGACACTCAGAAAAGTTTTCTTTTAACCAACCAAGTTTCACCATTCCACCCTTTATCTCCTTAGCATCTGAATTTGGTGCTTTCCCTAACAAATTTTCACAAATTTCCGTGTTAGAACCCACGAAAGTGTTATCTCTTACTACAGCTTCTCCATCGACCCGTAGTCCGAGAATTCGTACTACTTCATCAAGTGTAATGGTAATTTCCCCGCTTGGCAAATGAAACGTATTAGTCTCCCTCCTCCACCTCTCAACCAGTGCAGAGATGAGTGGATTGTTCAAGCTGACTTGTCCAATCAATCTAAAATGTCCAAAGCCAGCTTTCCCCACCAAATCAATCTGTTTTTTCGTTAGCTTCCACCCATCAATTTTTGAGGTGTGTTCATGACACCTGAGCGTACCACGGTCCTGTCCTTCCCATATAGCTGAGGAAATATGTTGCTCTTGCTCATACAACACTGATGGATCAATTGGTCCAGGAAAATTTGTTAGAGGATTCTGAACACTCATTTCTAAAACTTGGTCAGTGGAACCTGTTTAAACAAAAACAAAATTGTAAGAGGTGAATCCCAAGCAGATTTTAGATTCGTGGCAACGATGTTTGTTAAAGCCAAAAACAACACATTTTCAAATAGCAGAATTAAAATTACTTCAAAATAGCATGAAAAATGACTCAGCATTTTAAATATCAACCATCAAACATTTCGAGAGTGTTTTTTTTTTAATTGATTCTGTAAATTCCATCAACCCATCTTTCTGCAAATTTGCAAAACCACTTTTTCTGAGCCAAAGAATACATGTTAAGCACAAAACAAACAAAATAAGATAAGTTTCTCAAAATTCTATCAGATTGGTGAATTAATAAGAAATTGCGAGGGGAAAAAAAAAAGGAAAGAGAGAGTGTAATAAGAGCGCTAGACAGTACCTTTCACATGCCAACTGCTGGAAAACGCGGATTTTTAACAGGAATCACAAGAATGATGATCACGCTAGGGCTAGGGTTTTTCTATTTTGGGGGATTTCAGACATTTGTGTTAAAGAATAAAAACGATATTAGTTTAAGGAGAGGAGTGCAAATTTTTCACCGACCCATCTAATCCAACTCTTATAACTAGGGGTGGGTAAAACCGAATCGAAATCCGAAAAAAATCGGTTCGGTTCGGTTTTTTTTTTTAAAAATAAACTGAATATATAATATCGAATTAAATTTTCGGTTCGGTTCAAATTTCGGTTCACTAATTATAAAATCCGAACCGAACCGAATTAAAGGCAATTTTGTAATTATGTATGATATATATAAACTCCCACAGACGCTGCACACCGGCCCTCAACTCCTCACGCAAAAGAACTGCTGCAATCCCTAAGCCCCAAAATTCAAACTAAAGCAAACCCCACGTGTTGCCGCCGCTGCTACTAGTGCTGCCGCCGCTGCCACTAGTGCTGCCGCCGTTGCCAGTACTGCAGCCTGCGACCTTTGTGCGACACCACCAACTGCTCTATTTGCTTATCACTGCCGCGGTTCACTGCAGCAGCTTTGCTTCTTCTGGTCGTCTGCGCTGCCGCTGTCCACTGCAGCAGCTTTGCTTCTTCTGGTCTTCTGCGCTGTCGCGGTTCACTGCAGCAGCTTTGCTTTTTCTGGTCGTCTGCGCTGCCGCTGCCGCTGTCGCATCTTTGCTTCTTCTCGTCATCTCCGCTGCCGCTGCCGTTACCCTTTCGTTTCTTTCCAGTCCAGCCAAGGTAATTTCACTCTCAATTTTCCTTTTTGAGAGTGAAATGGGAAATGGGAAATGACTGCCGCTATTAATCAATATGCTCGGTTTTGTTGATTTTTTTTTTTAAATGGGAAATGACTTATGCCTTAGTTTTGTGCTTTTTGTTGAATACATTAATAATTGTTTGAACTTTGAATTAATACATTTAATAATAATGTGAGAAATTAGTTGGTAACTTGGTGCGAAATATTTGAATTAAAATATTTAATAATTTTATTTTGGGTATGAAATATTTGAATTAAAGTATTTAATAATTTTATTTAATAATTTTAATAATCGTCTATGTCTACTGAGCTTGGTAGGCTTCGTTGCTGTGTTGCGCCATTTTTGTTTGCATATATAATTAAAAAAAAATCAAATTTATGTAATTGCTAAAGATTAGATGATTATGTAATTGATTATACAACCATTTAAATAATTTGCTCAGTATGATTATGTCATTTGTATACCCACTTTATAAATTATTTTATTTTTGTTTATTATATATTGATTATAGTAGGCTTTGTACAGGATGGAAGAAAATAACAATGACGTAGAGGAGATTATGAAGGACGATTTTGAGGAGGATGTTGAGAATGAAAAAAAAGGGAGGCGTTTGAGATCAGATGTTTGGGAATCATTTTCGAAGCTACCTGGAGGAAAAAAAGCGAAGTGTAACTACTGTAAGAAGGAGTATGTATGTGAAAGTGCTAAAGGAACTTCTGGCTTAAGAACTCATTTGGAAAAAAGGTGTTCGGTGTACAAAACAGTGAAGCCTAAAGTGGATGAAAATCAATGTACTTTAGCTCGTGAAAAGGGTGTTAGTAATGCTAAGTTTGTTCCTGTAGGTTTTAGTAAAGAGGCTTGTAGGAAAGCACTTGTAAAGATGATTGTTAAAGATGAGTTATCCTTTAAGTTTGTGGAGACTGAGGGTTTTTTGGAGTTTATGGCTACTTGTTGTCCAAAGTTTGATGTGCCGTCACGGAGGACAATTACAAGGGATATTCTTCAATTATATGAGAATGAGAAGAAGATGTTGAAAAGTATGTTAAGTGCAAATCGTCAAAGGGTATGTATCACTACAGACACTTGGACATCAATTCAAATGTGTAATTACATGGTGATAACAGCCCATTTTATTGACAAAAAATGGAAGTTGCATAAAAGAATACTCAGTTTTGCACCCATTTCTAATCATAAAGGAGAGGCCATTGGAAAAATCATTGAGAAATGTATGATTGATTGGGGTATTGAAAGCTTGTTCACGATTACTGTGGACAATGCAAGTGCTAATGAAAAAGCAGTCAATTATTTAAAGAAGAAGTTAGGAAATTGGAGTCGAGATTCATTGGTTTTAAATGGTTTGTATTTACATGTGAGATGTTCAGCACACATAACAAATTTGATTGTGAAGGATGGGTTGGATGTGGTGAAGGCATCAATAGATAGTATTAGTAATGCAGTGAAATATGTTAGATCTTCACCATCAAGGTTACAAAAATTCAAAACTTGTGTTGATGCAGAAAAAATCTCATATAATGGGTTTATAGTGTTAGATGTGCCGACAAGGTGGAATTCAACATTCTTGATGTTGAGATCGGCATTGAAATTTGAAAAAGCATTTGATAGATTGAAAGATGAGGATGGGCATTATGTTAACTGGTTCGGAGCTGATGGAGAGGATGAGAATGAGAACGAGAAAAACAAAGTGGGGCCACCGATGGAAGAAGATTGGGACAATGCAAGAAGGTTAGTCAAATTTCTATCAATCTTTTATGATGTGACCTTGAAATTTAGTAGTTCTAAGTTTGTGACTTCGAATAATTATTTGAATGAGATGTGGAAAATTCAAATTCATTTGAAGTCTCTTGATGATAGTGATGATACTTTGTTAAGTTACATGGCCAAGCCTATGAGAATAAAGTTTGTCAAATATTGGGGTAATAATTTGGAGAAGGTCAACTTGTTGTTGATATTAGCAGCAGTACTTGATCCTCGATGTAAAATGGATTTTGTTACATGGTGTTTTAGTAGTTTGTATGAAACCAAGAAGGTTGAGGAGTTGTGTAATGGCCTTAAAGAGTTGTTTATGAAGCTTTATCAAAGCTACCATTCTGGTGATCCAAACAAGGTCTTTGTTAAGACTAGTTGCATGGTTCAAACTAGTGGGATTAGTGAGAGTGCTGGCTCTAGTTCTCTTGATCCTTTTGCACAATATAAAAAAATGAAAGCAAGTACACAAGATGGATACGGTGTGCAAAATGAGGTTGAAAGATACTTGTCGGACAAAACAGAGATGACAAATGACAACTTTGATATTTTGAATTGGTGGAGTTTGAATTGGCATAGGTATCCAATTTTGTCTCAAATTGCCAAAGACATATTGGCAATTCCAGTTTCCACCGTTGCTTCGGAGTCGGCATTTAGCACTGGGGGTCGCATTCTCGACCCATTTAGGAGTTCTTTGACTCCTAAAACAGTTGAGGCCTTGATTTGCAGTCAAAATTGGCTTCGATAAACTCTTTTCGGAGATCACATAATGGAGCCAACTGAGGAAGATACTGAATTTTATGAAGTTGTTGAAGCAGGTAATAACATGATTTGTTAACTTTGGAATTTGGATAATTAATTTGTAGTGTTCAATATTAGAAATAATGATTTTCATACATTTATTTTATTCTTTGTAGAATTTGTGAGGCCAATGCTAGCACAACAAGCACAAGCAAAAGAAGACCAGTTGGCAATTGAGTGATGTTTTAGAATAAAAGGTACCATTTATGTGAATTTTGATATATTATTTTTTGTAGTTATATTTATGTTTATTTTACTCATTTCAACTTTATTTTTGTATATTTAAGTTGGGATATCCCATGGAGGGAGAAAGGAGAGCAAAGTAATGGCATTTCTTATGGTTGATTTTTAATTTTTATGTTATAATAGTTTCTTATGGTTATGGATGTTGCATGGTGCTTGAATATTTGACTATTGCATGGTGCTTGAATATTTGACTATTTCCTAATTCTTATTTTGTTTTGTGTCATTGTTAGAATTGTTTTATTTTTCATGTTGTTATGGACTTATATTATGGATGATATTAAGTTAATTTTGTGTGATTGTTGGACTTGTTTTATTTTTTATGTTGTTATCGTCCTTATGGACTTGTGTTATGAATGAATAATGATATTAAGTTAATTTTGTGTGATTGTTAGAATTGTTTTATTTTTTATGTTGTTATGGACTTGTGTTATGGATGATATTAAGTTAATTTAGTGGTAATGATGAATGATTTGGTAGTAGTAGTAATTAATGGTATAATTTGATAAGTGTAGTTGTAATTCATAAACTTGCATATTGAATCGGATCAGACCGGCCCGAACCGAACCGGACCGGACCGAAATTCGAAATTAATTTGTTAAACCGAACCGAAAACCGAAACCGATCTGAACCGTACTATCGGTTTCGGTCCGATTTTTTTTCCCAAAAATAACTGTCGGTTTTTTTAAATATTCAATCCGAACCGATAATAAAAAAAAAACCGAAACCGAACCGAACCGAACCGTTGCCCACCCCTACTTATAACATCTAAATAGGATAGGTTGGGGCAAATCAAAATTAGAAAATATATGAAATTTAAAATAAAATTTTATTAAAATTAAGTATAAATTTATTATAACATAAAAATTTCATTTATTGGCTATTATTTGATAAAAAAAAGTTAAAAAAAATTAATCATCTTAAATTTAAGAAAATTTCGACAATGAATTTAGAGACATACACATTTTAAGAAAATAAATAAACCAATTCAATATTACAAGTTAAAAGTAGAATAAAAAAATTAATAATAAATAAAATAAAATAAATATTTTACTTTAACAGTAATTGAGATTTGAGAGAGTGATTTTAGTATTAAAATTAGTCTAAAGTATGGATAAGAGTAGAAAATGGTCACTTTTATAAAAGAATAAAAAGTGGTTAAAAATTAATTTAATCGTTTAGGTCTTTAGGATTTTGTAATAATGGTGAAAATTGTTAAATAAAATTTAAGACACGACAAGGATTTTACTTTCGCATTACATTCATTATTTTAACTATTCTTTTTCTCACATATCACATAGATGATTGGAAAAATTCAATCAATTTGTGATAAAATAATGTAATTCAAGTGTCTTTTTTTGCCAATTTAACATCAATCATGAGTTCACATTTTTCTTTTAATCGATTGTATATTCACAATCATGATCACGAAATGTTCACAAATTCAAGTGAAAGCTTGTTTAGTTTATCGATTGGTTTCGAGATTTGTGCATGCGCGTGTGTGTGTGTTTTTTTTTTCTCTCTTTTAAAAGAAAAAAAAATTACTTAACATATTTTAATTCATATACATCTTTCTATTTCTTAACTTTTACTTCCAGATATTTTGCTCAATGGGATTTATAAATCTTTTATTTACAATATTTTGTAAAAAAATTGGCAAAATATATTCAACAAAATAAATGTTGGAAATGATATACTTAATAAAAAAAAAGAAGGGAAGGAAAATAGGTGAATTAAGATTCTCTCTTAGGTGGCATTTGTTTTTTTGTCTAAAATTTCAATAGATCTGAATTAGTCTGAATTCTGAATAGAACTAAATGTTTAAATCTGAATGATATGTTTTTTTTTTGTCTGAATTGTTGAAAATAAATATTAAATTATTTTTTTAGCTTAAAAAAAATGAAAACTAGTATTTTTATATTTATATCCTTACAAAATATAAATGTTAGAAAAATAATAAATACGTCAAAGAACTTAAATAAGATAATATATTATTATAACATAAATCATGTTCAATTGAACAACACTTTATATTCTAAATTAGTATATGTTAATCATTTTTATTGTAGTTCATGATGTTTTTATATGAAAAATATTCATAAAAAATTATAAGAATAAACAATGCTATTTTGAAAAAAAATAAAAAATAAAAATATTAATAGTCTAGTAATATATTATCACAGGTTATAAAGATGGGTAATAATGTAAATTATTAAATTTTATTTAAATAAAGATGAAAATTAATTAATTAGATAGGGATATTTTAGAGATTACATTTTAACGATATCATTAAGACTTTTTAAATTAAGCAAAAAGCTAAAAAAATTAACTGCATAACTTCATGACTTAATGACTGAAAATTTTCATTAAATTAAAAAATAAACGGACTTAATGACTTAATTGATTGAAATTAAGGTGGCGTTTGTTTTTTTGTCTGAAATCTGAATAGACCTGAATATCTTAATTTGAATAATATGTTTGTTTGTTTTTTTTTTGTCTGGATCTCTGAAAATAAGTTTTAAGTTGTTTGTCTTTTCAACTAAAAAAATTTACTTTTACATTTATATCCTTATTAAAATTTGAATGTCAAATAAATAATATACATATATCAAAGAACATAAATGTCATAGGGTTCGGCTATGGTATCCATGTGACACCATACCCCCAATTTTTGTCCTTTTCTTATCAGCTACCGTTAACCATTAGATTTAACATAAACATAGTTAAGTGGCTTAGATTGAATTAATAGGTTATTAACTCTATAGTCCCTATTATTTGCTTGCACATTAAAAATTGACAAAGTTTTAATATTTTGATGCATAATTTCACATTGTTTTAAATTTTACACTTAAATCCATTTCCTAATTTCACTTTTTTAATAACTTATTTTTAAATTTGCATTAATATATATATTATTAATATAATATATAATAGATCTATGTATTATTTAATAATCATTATTCATCATAGGATAAATCTGACTGCACAACAAATAAATTGATATTTTTTACTTTACTCTCAATATTTTGAAAAATGATTAATCCCTCCTCATCCATTATATTTTTTATTTATTTAACCCTTGACCACTTTGATCATATAAAATTTAAGTATACCCTTATCAAAATTAGGTAGGAAAAGATTAATTACCATCACAATAGGTCCCAAAAATGTATTTCTTCTTTTAATTCTAATCATATCATATGTATCATGGCATATACCATGGCATATACGAACGCAATTGTACCTAAACTATAAATTATGGCTATAAATTCTTCATGCTTGAAAGCAGCTAAAAGGTTCGGTAGTTGAAGTAGAAAGTTTATGCAATTTATTTGTAATCGTGATAATAAAATTAGCAGTGATTGTACGCAATTATATGCAAATTAATACTGAAAATAAAAGTTATTTCATCATGTGCAAAATATAAT
The DNA here is from genome assembly GCA_030449835.1 of Clausena lansium. Lineage (NCBI taxonomy): Eukaryota > Viridiplantae > Streptophyta > Magnoliopsida > Sapindales > Rutaceae > Clausena > Clausena lansium. Next base: position 7,177,993 of record JASUUF010000369.1, read on the forward strand.
TCTCTAAGACAATAAAATCTAAAAAATCTATTGTATAATGGGTGTTTGGGAAGTGAGAAAATGAAGGAAAGTAGGGAAATGAGAGAGAGAAAAAGAGAGAGAAAAAGAGAGAAAGGAATATAGAAACGATTAAAAAATTAAAATAATATTATTGGCTATTTTAGTCATTTCAATTTAAGATGAGTGAAAACTAAAAATTAAAGGGTAAAGCTATTTGAACCCATAAAAGTACTCTTATACTCTATTTCTCCTGACACCCAATAATAAATTTTAAGATTCCAATTATCCTTTAAGCACCACCCTTAATTCCAAAAATACCCCTTATTATTCATTTATACCATAATGGTGTTCTAAGAGATACATAAATTTTTTTCTACTATAATTTTATACCTCATAAACTTGCTTGAGTGTTGCTTAAAAATAATTATTTTTAGGATTAACAAAATTTTCTCATCGCAAACTCGTTGAAAATTTTTCTTAGTTGATGAAGCTTATCAAATTTGAATTCGTGTCCTGGCAAAGCCACTTTGAAGCTTTGGTAAAATTAATTGTGATGTATCTGTTATTTGCCGTTACAATCAAGCCATAAAACCTTGCTAATCTTGTAATCTGTTGGGGTTTGGGACTTGGCTTGGGTATTGTAATTAAAAAATTCAATTAGAAGATTTAGGTATAGTGTTTTACTTACGGATACATGGTGGGAATTCTTTTATTGGAATCCTAATAATCTCTAGTCACAACTCAACCAAATTATCCTTTGTTCTTAATCTTTTAAGAAAAATATATTGTAGACAAAATTGGATTTGTTATTGTTGTGTTTTAACAAAGAAAATGATAAATTTGATTAAGAAGATGAGTAAATTTATATGAGCGTAGTTTAGGAATATATATAACATTTTAGTTGAAAATGTGTTTGAACTTTTTGAGTAATTTTAGGAGTTCAAATAGACTAAGGAGCTGACTACAATTTCCATTATATTATAGTAAAGAATGAAAGAGAGAGTAAGGAACTAATTGTAATTTGTCAGTTATTAACTCACAAAGGACAAAAGTTGGGGATACCGTATGATGACGGGGCACCGTAGCCGGATCCACTGCCATAATATTTTAGCAGATAAAAGCAAAATCAAGTTCAAGTGAATACATAATGATTTTGGAATTTAATATATAAAATACCATAAGTTTTAAAATTTATCACAAATTCTTAATAATATTAATATAAGATGAGATTATTAATGGGTAAATGTATATGGGTGGGTTTTGGGATAGGGATGAAAAATAAGTTATAAAGGAGAGATATTTTTTACTTTAGAAATTAGTTGACTTATACAGATTTTTCCATTCAGTAAAAAGCTAAAAAAAATTGGCTTATTTAATTAAGTCAAAATTATCTAAAAAGTCCCATTAAGTTGTAAAAACAAACATCTCTAATTAACTTAATTAATTAAATTAAGCCATTTTAAGTCATTACGGTAGAATTTGTTTTTTTATCTGAAAATTGAATGTTACTGAAGTTTGAATTGGTCTGAATGCATATGTCTGAATAATATGTTTGTTTTTTTATTTTTTGACGTATGAATATTAGTTGTAAGTTGTTTGTTTTTATAAGCTCAAAATATCTTAATTCTAATATTTTTACACTTATGACCTTAAAAGTATTATATATATTTGAAGTTTGAATAAGTATATACTTACAGTGTTTTATAGTATAATAGTTTTTATATGTTATAAATATTTATAAGATAAGCATTTGATATATAATTTATGAAAAATAATTTTGATAACATTATTTTTTTACAATTTAACATAATATTTATACATAAAAAAGTTGGTATCTAATAATAAAAGAATTTGTTTAAAATTCAAATTGAATGTATGTTAAGTATTTAGTACCAAGTAAAATTTAAGATCAAAGAAAATTTTAATATGTCATCTAATAGATACGTAGGAAATAAATACATTTAATGAGGTTATTTGTGAGAAAGAAAATTCATTTTTCATTCAGACATTTTATCATTCAGATAAAAGTTAGGAAATTTACTTTTTCCATTCACATGAAAATATTTTATAATAAGACTTCAGATAAAAAACAAACGAGCCAAAATATCAAAACATCTCAAGTTAAGCCAAATTAAGACTTCGGACATAAAAATAAACAACCATTAAGCTAAAAAACAAACACCCTCTAAGTCAATTAAGTCATTAATAAAAAAAAAACTGCTCTTTAGAGTTTTTCTCTCATAGTCTTTTAAATCTAGTTGAAAAATTGACTTAATTGTAAACACAATAAAAAAAACTGACTTGATTGTCATCACCAAAATTTAAAGTTCAATCTTAACAATATATTTCACTATGAGATATTAAAAGAAAAAAACATATTAGAAAAATCATCATTGTCCAAAATAATTACGCTCGAATTCCATAATTGATGATATGCGACTGATTTCAAACAATAATTATTACCTCACTTTAGATCAAACTTTTTAACTGGGGGTGGGCATATTACTCGACTCGACTCCGAAAATTTTGGGTTCAGATGAAGAGTTTAACTCGATCGAGTTGGATTTTAGCCAATCCAATCGGGTCGGAGATGGTCGGATCGGATCAAACCCGACCCGATCAAACCGATTTTTTTTGAAATAAAAAACAAAATCCTCAATCCGAGATTATATATTTGGGTTGAATTCCTTTCAATTTGAATGATCCGAAACTGACCCGATTCGATCCGATCCGAACATGAAATTGCCCACCCCTACTTTTAACATTTGCAGCATTTTATAGTCACTTGATTTTAAAAATTTTATTTTCCTAATTATATAGAGCCAATGCAGATAAGCATAGTGACGTACAATTATGACTACATTCAAGTATTCAACAATAAATGAAGAGATTCTCGTTATTTTTATCAAATTATTGTAACATTTACATCCCTTTCTCTACATTTTTTATTTCTTCTTACGTTAAAAATTCTTCAGAGAAATAATGTATATAAATCAATCAGTATTGAAGCAAAAATTGAGGGGTCATATGAAAAATAACCCCAAACTCCACCGAAAATACAAACCAAATTAGAAGAGGTCTCGTGCTATTGCTAGCCAACCTTGGGTTGCGCATGGGTCCACACCGAATCAAAAAACATCAGCCACTTTGAACGTCAATGAGTGGCGCGTACTCCCGCGTGCTACAAAGCAGGCTTCATCAGCCCGTCCACTTTTCCCAAAAGATAGATGGGCGGCTTGTGGGTCCCAAAAGAGTCGGTGCCTGTAATTGCGAACGGGGAACCTGACCGACCTTGTCCGACGCCACGTCGGTCCTACCAAATCGCATACTTGGTAACGTTCGACGGCGAGAACCAATTCGACTACGTATACTAAATCTTTTTGAATATTTGTTTTTTAAGAAATAAAAATATATAAACCTGTTTACAAGTTTAAATAATGCTATGAACTTTTCATTATTTTAAAAGTTTGATTTTGATTGGTATATTATGGTGTCCTCAAAATATATTTTTATTTAACTTGTTTAATTATTTTCTGAAGAGCGACTCTAGAACTCCAGCAACACCTCTCCAAATCCGATAAATCTCAATAAAAATTTCATTTTCAAAAGATTTCATTCTTCGAATGTTGAAATTTTAGGTATAAGTCCCTATTATTTAAAAGAAAAGAAAAAAAGAAAAGAAAACAAGTGTGTAAGTCGTGGGTTGCCACTAAATTTTATTCAATCATGCTGACATGGCACAAACTCATTAGCCATCAAGTAAAAACCGGAGAAATATCACCGGACACAAACTCAACCTGACTTCTTTTTCTAACACAGATTCATCAATCCCGTTTTCACTTTTCAATTAACAAAAGTAAATTAAATAATTAAGAAAAAACCAAAAACCAAAAAACAAAAAATTTCCTTTTGTTAATTTTTTAGTTAATCGCAAAAATTTCCTTTTGTTACCGGTCAAGCAACTTTTTAAAACAACGATAGTTGAACTCAGATCGATCAATTCGATTCTCTCTTTGTCTCTCTCGCAACGTCTCCAAACGCCAATCAAAATGGGTGCGTTTTGCGTTCTCCTAAAATTTAATTTATCTTCATCTCTGATCTTAATCGGATTTATGCCGCATCTTAATTCGCTAATTCAGAATTTTCTGTCTCGAAATTGCCGTTTTCAAGCTGATCCGTTATTGCATTAGTTATTAATCTCGTCTCCATCAAATTTCAAGAGTTACAACTTAAATACGTTACATGCGTTTTGTTTGTTCATTTATGAATTGCTTTATTTTTTATTTTTTATTTCTGAAATTAAAGCCCCTTAATTTGAGTGAATTTAAAGTGATGTGATTGATTGATTGATTGATTTGCATTGATTTGATTTGGATTTTAGAGTTTTGAGCTGTGATTAGTCTTTAAGTAATGAATTTGAAGATTTTTAGCTGTTTGGATCAGAAATGAGGTGTGTTTTCTCTTTTATGTTTTGTTGAGGTGTTTTAAGGAATTTTTGTTTGTTCCGTTCATGAAAAAGAAGATAAGGAGATGAAAAGACATAAGGTTAAATTTGTGTATCTGACTTGAGCCTACTTTTACGGTGTGTGTTCTGGGAGTGTCCAGTGATTAGTCATTTCATACTTAAATATAGAATGAGTTGATATTCAAAAAAAGTTATATACAAAGAGTTCCTAGTGTGATCTGTTTTGGAATATTCTACATTGGAATTGATATGGAAAAGGTGCCGTGTTTATCACCAATTTTTTTTTAAAGAAAAATGATTTTTGTTTTATTTAAATTTAATAGAGTTTATGTCTAGTTTTCTTTTTTCTATTTTTTACTGCTGACTTGCCTTCGATGTGAGCATGTTGAAGTCACAGAAACTGTAAATTTCATTTTAGTTACTAACATGTGTATATATTTGGTTTCCAGCAAAGAGGGAAGAATCTTGCTCAACTCAGGTTATTGATGGGGATGGTACATTCAATGTTTCTGGGATTGAGCATTTTATCAAGGAGGTAAAATTGAGCGACTGTGGGCTGTCATATGCCGTTGTCTCCATTATGGGACCACAAAGTAGCGGTATGCATTCGTTTCTCCATTGAATGTTGGAAATAATGCATCTTAGAAAAGGCTAGCCAGTTTGTATTCAACTAAAGTAAATCAAGTGAACATAGCATTTTAGGATGCCATTCCTGTGAATGTGACAATATATGTTAGGGTGTCTTCTAGGTGAGCATGTTGAAGCATGCTGATGGTTAAGTTTGTTCCGATTTTCCCCCAAAAAGACATTTTATCTTTTGTGATTTAAAATGTACTGTTCAGTTTTGTATGATATTAGTGGTCCATTTGGCTGTCTCTTATTTTTTGTTTGCAATTTATCCTTCTTCTGGTCATATTTCATTTTGTCTATCTCTGTTATCCATTTCCTTATCACTTAGTTGGATATCATAGCTTGTATTAGTAATAGTTCACACTTTCCGTTATTATGACAGGGAAGAGCACGTTATTGAATCATTTGTTTGGAACCAACTTCAGGGAAATGGATGCATTTAAAGGAAGGCATGATCTCTTACTAAACTTATGTACTTCATTTATCTGTTAATTTGGCTAGTTCAGCGATTGATAGAGTGTAATTCTCTTCAGGTCTCAAACCACAAAAGGTATTTGGATGGCAAGATGTGCAGGCATTGAGCCGTGTACTCTTGTAATGGACTTGGAGGGAACTGATGGTAGAGAACGAGGAGAGGTACTCGTCTGCACTTGTTTGTGGTTCGAATTATTTTAATGTCGTTCAATTGTAAAAAATGTGACCATCAATTGGATTTTTTATTCGCCAGTCCTCTTTTGTACTTGTTTTTCATTCAGTTTGTAACTTGCTGCTTCCAATAGACATTTATATATCCTCATATATGTATGCCCTCTGGAATTTAGGCATGTAATTTGGAGTTATTTGGTTCTGCTTTGGAATGTAGAACCGATATTGGTGTAAAAAGAGATGGATGGATAGATTTGTTGCTTGTTGACTGACCTGTTTTCTTTCTTCCTCTCAGGATGATACTGCATTTGAGAAGCAAAGTGCCCTCTTTGCCCTTGCTGTTTCAGATATAGTTCTAATAAATATGTATGTTTTCTGTCTAGTAAAAGTTTTCCATTCCCTTGAAAACTTGTTTTGAGTGTTTACTTCCGTTATCCTGTAATAACCGTCTGAAATATTTTCTACGTAGGTGGTGTCATGACATTGGCCGCGAGCAAGCTGCAAATAAACCTCTCTTAAAAACTGTATTCCAGGTAATCTACATGTGCCTACCTTTACGCAACCATCATTCTCACATAGAATTTTTGGTTTATAAGTTTTTGGTGGAATGTACTTGCAGGTCATGATGCGCTTGTTCAGTCCACGCAAAACAACATTGATGTTTGTCATACGTGATAAAACTCGGGTGTGTTCCTTTTTGTAATTCTTTTAGGGTAGCTTGAGAGATCTAGTTGAAGATTTTTAATTGTTTGTCGATCATCTTATCCTATGTTACTTTGCTTAGTTGAGCTGAGATTTTGATTGTGTGTCATCTGATTATAGACACCATTGGAAAATTTGGAACCAGTTCTAAGAGAAGATATTCAGAAGGTAAAAGGATATGGTGCTACATTTGTTTTCATTTTCAAAATTGACTTTGGTGATGTTGCTCTGTGATCTTTGCTATTTTTTTCAATTTTTTTTGTTAACCATAGATATGGGATTCAGTTCCTAAGCCACAAGCCCACAAGGAGACTCCACTAAGTGAATTTTTTAATGTAAGATTTCGCGTTTCACTAATTGTTTAGGCATATTTTCATTCTTTTAAGGGGAGTAATTATGTGTTTATAGTGATAGTGCTACTTCTGGTCATATATGAACAGGTTGAAGTTGTTGCCCTCTCTAGTTTTGAAGAAAAGGAAGAGCTATTCAAAGAGCAGGTACCAGATCTCTAGCATCCCCAAACGGACATTTGAACTGTTTATTAATTGAAATAATTATGTTTTGTTGTTCAGATGTTCAAAAGCAGTCTGCCTGTTTGACTTATTTTCTTGATATTTGTTCTAAACAAAATATATAGGGCGAGGCAATTCACAACAATGAGCTATTAGTAATAATTTTGTTAGCATTTTGTTTAAGACTTCTACTTTTGCATTATTTGTTGCGATCATTCCATATTTTATTGAAATCATATTTTTTTCATCCGTTCCCTGTCAGATTTTATTAAGATGTATCTTGTGCAATTTTAACTTGCCTATTGTTAGATTTTGTCTTGTAATATGAGGACAGCTAAATTCTCTTTTAGCTGACTGGATATTTTTAACATATATGCTCGTGTTCTCTTTAATTTGTAATACAAAGGTTTCTAGTTTGAGGCAAAGATTCTACCATTCAATTGCACCTGGAGGGCTTGCTGGGGATCGACGTGGCGTAGTTCCAGCTTCAGGCTTTTCTTTTAGCGCACATGAAATCTGGAAAGTCATTAAGGAGAACAAGGACCTTGACCTTCCTGCCCACAAGGTTACTTAGTGAATATCTTGCTTATGATGGATTTTACAAACTATTTATTGTGTTGATATTGGATCTGACAATGATCCATTTATTTATAGGTCATGGTGGCTACTGTACGTTGTGAAGAAATTGCAAATGAAAAGTTTTCAAGTTTTGCTGCAAATGAGGTATCTCATTTTCATTCGTTTTTCTTTGAAAAAATTTCTAACCTAGTTAATGTTCTATGCATTGGCACCAGCTCAATTGGTTTGAAATTGACACAGGAGTGGTGTGAATTGGAGGAGACTGTACAATCCAGTCCAATTTCCAATTTTGGAAAGAAGCTCAGCACAATTCTTGAAACTTGTCTATCAGGGTAGGGATATTCATTTCATTTAGTATCTAAATATCCTATTGGCTCCACTGCAACAAATGAATTGACTGTATGATAAGAAGCTCTATGGTCAAGTGACATTGTCTATTAGGATGAAATTAAGTAGAATATGTAACTTTGTGAAAAGTGTTTGTGTAATGACACATGGGTGTCTGAATTTGTGAAAAGTGTTTTGTAATGACACGTGGGTGTCTGAATTTCTTGTTTTCCTCAATTTTAGTGGGAACACTAGCCAGTGGGATTTTTTTTTTGTTAGCTTCATAAGAGAAAAAGACTCTCCTTATTCAAGGGGGGAAAAAAGTGAAGAGAGAGGTATAAAACAGATCCTGTCACTATGTATTCTTGTTACAGCTTCTAATGCAGTATTTAAATTGTTAGCACTTTGGGATGACATCATTTTGAATTTTGCTTTTTGTTGCACGTGTATTTGCATGGTTTGGAGTATTTTTAGAGTTGTTGATTTTCTAATTGATCAAGAGTTAAGTTCTTTTTGGTTTCAATAGGTACGACGGAGAAGTTTTGTATTTTGATGAAGGTGTCAGATCCGCAAAGCGAAAGCAGCTTGAAGACAAGTTACTGCAAGTAATGTATCTTTCTTCGAAAAGGAGGCTCATCAAGGCCTTATTTGGCCCACTGGATTGCTTCCCCATAGCATTATTTGTTTTGTGTGTACTTTATTCATTTCATTTTAACTTTATTTCCAATTGCTGGTCTTGTTTTGATTTGTTAGCTTGTCCAACCGGCATTCCAATCTATGCTGGGACATATAAGGTCTGGAACTCTCGACAAATTCAAGGATGCATTTGACAAGGCTTTGAGTGGAGGGGAAGGGTTTTCTTCAGCTGCTCGTCATTGCTCTAAGTTTTATATGACTCTATTCGATGAAGCATGTGCAGGTACAATTTTTTGTTTTTTAGTAATGACATTTGTAAGCCAAGGAGAAAAACCCGAATCAAGAAACAGAATGAAAATATGGGAGTTTTATATCTGAAATCTATGGATGTGTATGAAATGAATTCATTAGAGAAGACTTGAGTCAGATCTATTGGTTCATTGTTGTGTTATGTTGGAAATCCTGAAACTTGACATTTTTTGACAGTAGATGGGCTTGAGAACTATGGTTGGGTAACATGTACTTATCCAAGTATGATTTGTTATTTGATTGATTGCAGATGCTGTCATTGAACAAGCAAACTGGGACACATCTAAAGCACGAGATAAGTTCCAGCGTGACATAGATGCGCATATTGCTTCGGTTCGTGCTGCCAAGTTGGGTGAATTAACTGCTATTTTTGAGGTATAATTAAATATTCAGTTTATTCGTTTCGCGTCGTTTGATTGCAGTATTGTGTCGAGTGTTTGATTGAGGCTAAATGATTAGATAAAGTAAATAGTACCACAGTCTTAATTATTTAGTTCAAAAGTGTTTATATAACTGCTTAACACTCCTATTGACTATCTCCTGTAGTTGGGCCTCTTTGTAATGTCCTAAGATTTTCCCCAACAGTATTCTGCCTAAAGTTTTATAGTTGGCCAATTTCCGTGAGACATTACTGATGGTAATATTATGGTTGCAGGCAAAGCTGCATGAATCATTGTCAGGACCTGTGGAAGCTCTATTAGATGGAGCTGATAACGAGACCTGGCCTGCAATAAGGAAACTTCTTCAGCGTGAGACTGAATCAGCTATTTCTGGTTTCTCTGATGCAGTTTATGGTTTTGACATGGACGAAGAAACGAAGGAGAAAATGCTTGCAAGTTTGAAGAATTACGCAAAGAGTGTGGTTGAATCGAAAGCTCGGGAAGAAGCTGGAAGGGTGCTTATGCGTATGAAGGACAGGTGGCATCTCCTTGCAATAAATTATTTAAAATGTTTGAATTCTTTCAGTTAGTCATATGATGATTTACTGTGAAATTGCAAACAGGTTTACATCATTATTTAGTCACGATTCTGATTCATTGCCTCGGGTTTGGACTGGGAAGGAAGATATTCGGGGAATCACCAAATTGGCTCGCTCTGCAGTATGTTAATTATTGAACATTAAGTGTTGAATCTTAATATTTTTAGCTCCTTTGGTTTCCTGTTAATCATTTCTTTTTCATTGGTTGCCAGTCCTTAAAGTTGCTTTCAGTTATGGCTGCAATCCGGTTGGATGACGAGACTGATAACATCGAGAGTACACTTACCCTTGCTTTGGTGGATTCCCCTAGCAATGCCACTACAAATAGGAGCATTGCAAATCATGACCCTTTGGCCTCCAGCACTTGGGAACAGGTCACTTTTATTGCTGTTTTTTTATGAAATTTACCGTGGAATAATGAATTGAAAGCCAAAGTAAGGAAAAGGGAAAAAGAGAAGTTAGGATATGGAAAATGTTTTAACACCTGCAGATTTGCTTGATTGCATGCCCTTTTAAGCTTCATATGTGGCTATTGCATGTTACAAGTGTGGAAAGTCTGCAGTATTGCAAACTTTATTTTGCATTGGTTTTAGTGCTTCATGTTGCTCCTCATATTTAAGAGCATCTTCTTTTCTTGACTAAGTAGTTGCAGCAACTGATTTTTTATTACAGGTTCCATCCTCAAAAACATTGATCACTCCTGTTCAGTGCAAATCTTTGTGGAGGCAATTCAAGTCAGAAACAGAGTATAGTGTCACCCAGGCTCTTTCTGCTCAGGCATGAAATTTTACTCATTAGTCTACTTTAAGTCTTTCATTTTGTATATATGACTGGTTGGATCTCTTAATTTTCAAGCCAGCATTGACTGGATGATTGCTTTATATGACCGGTCGTTATTGTGATGGGTCTAATAACTTGCTGGTGTTAACCTTGCATGTATCAGGGTATTAATGGCTAGTTGGTGTGATTGTAAAATGAAAACTAGAAATGTCAGGACTGGTTAAAAAATATTGGAAAGAGTGAGGATAAAGTAAATGGCTTTGTTAGACTAGTTTGTGTCATGGTCTTAAGGGAAATTAAGTCGTAATTGTGGGTTGATTCTGTTCTAGATCTCAAGGTAGATAATAAATTGTCACACTGGTGGCTTATTGATTTAGCCTTTGCTCTTTTAATATTTTCAGGAAGCCAATAAGCGCAACAACAACTGGTTACCACCTCCATGGGCAATTGCTGCCATGATGGTCCTTGGATTTAATGAATTTATGACTCTTTTAAGGTACTTTATCTTTCTTGTTGGAATAGAGAGATAGTGTTTAAGAATTAGATATATACTCACACCATTATTACTTGTACTGATGTCTTCTCATTTCAGAAATCCACTGTATCTTGGCTTCATCTTTATTGGTTATCTACTCATTAAAGCCCTATGGGTGCAATTGGACATTTCTGGTGAATTCCGCAATGGCGCTGTAAGTATTTTACTTTATTTTATAAGATAATATTTTGGGGAACTTGATTTTAACACTTGGAATTGAAGTTTGACATTCAATCCCAATTTATATTTCGAGTTCTTTTTTTTTTTTTTTGGGCCTCATAGGCTTCCAAATTTAAGGTGGCTTTTGTGGAATTTAATACATATACGTGCCTAGTTGATTTTTCAATTTAGATAAATATCATAGAATGCTTCTATTGTAATAGCTGTAGTAGTAGACCCTCATGATTGGAATTCCAAAGCAAAACCATTTTTTTTAAAATTATTATTATTCTGTTCAGAGTAACAGCTTTAATATGTTCCATGAGCTTTTTGACCATTGTGAGTGTACCTTACAAACTAGTTATTTATTTAAGCATTGCATTCTGTATTTTTTTACACTCGTGTGATTTGTATGTGGTAAAATATCAAACCATAGAGCTGGCATTGGAACCTAACTGTTAAGACACCAACTTAAAAGAGCCATTCATTATAGTTTTTCAAGTTTTGGCCCTATTAAAATATAGATCTTTGACACTTCATTTCTTGTTAATGGGCGTGATGTGTGTGCATACCTACAGCTTCCTGGTCTTATTTCCTTGTCTACCAAGTTCCTTCCAACTGTAATGAACCTTCTCAAGAAACTAGCCGAGGAAGGGCAAATGCCTGCAACAAATAATAATCCTCAGAGAAACCCTGTTGGAGCATCAATGAACCATCAAAATGGTGTAAGCACTAGTGAAATTTCATCAAGTGCATCATCTGAAGTAACATCATCTGGCAATGGGACTGAATACTCAAGTCCCAGAAGGGAAGAGTAGGTGCAAGTTGCTGAACCGAAAGCAGCCTTTTCTTCTACATTTGAAGATGCCGGAGTTCTGCTCACGCTTGGTGGTTGTTGCACGACTTTCGTCCACGAATCTAACTTTCAAGGTGTGACGGTTATTTATCCCGAAGGCATTTATTTTTGTGCAAGTGCCGCATACAGGGGGCTGAGGTTTGTTGTGAAAAAGTCCCCATCAAATAGTTTTCTATATTTATAAGTCTAGGTTTTATTTCTTTATTGTTTGTCAAAGAAGCTCAAGGAGCTTCTCTTTATATACACACACACTATTCTTAATGGCTTTTGATTAGTCTGTTTTTCACCCAAATTTTGTCTCGAGTAATGGAATGCTGTGTTTGATCGAAACTCAAATGTGTGGTGACTCTAAATCTATTTCATTCTTCTTTTCTTATCTTTTGGTACATTTCGATTATGCAAAATATTCTCTTAATTTGAGTTTACATGAGTTATGATATACGATCATTATTATTATGGTGTGTGTATCCTTAGATTTCGCAACATTGAAGGAGATTTGTTGTGATATGAGAGCATAATGACAGGTAAATTACAAGATTTGTTGTAACTTAATCGTAAATTTTCTCGAATTTCAGGTTTTAGTTTTAGGTTAGAGGAATCTTGTAATTGTGACAAACTCTTCGGCAAAACGAAATTATTGGTGATTAATGCAAGCAGGTGAAGAGAAATAAAAGAGAATTGAATCCAGACCACTAAAACATTGTGAAAGTAGCAATGTTAGATATTGTTGCGGCAACCAGAAAAGCTGCATTATCACCTTGAAATTATTAAAAATTGTCACGTAAATTTTGAATCCTTTTCACAGCTGGATGTAGCTAGCTTTTAGCATATGTCTATATGTTCTTAAATTTCAGAAACTGTAAATTGAGGCGCAGGTTTAGGTGGGTGTTTCGTCAAATGCTGAGTGCATCTCATATTTGTTTGGGTTCTAGGTTTGAAATAAATTGGCTCGGCCCCTCACGGATGTCAAGTCATTTTCAGACCGAAAGAAGGAAAAAGAAATTGAAAATCGAAAATTAAATGAAATAACACAATTATTTATTTCTGGAAGGTGGGATTTGACTTGTATGGCATGGCACTCAAAATAAAAAAATGCTTACATGATCTTAATCCCTCAATTCCGTTGCGTGCTTTGACTTGGAAGATCTCATTGAAAACGCCATTAGCGTTTGGCATCATGCCTCATAAGGTGAGGCAAGAAGCTACCATTTGGTGCTTCATTTTGTTTAAATTTTGGTATTTTAACGGTAGCATTATGGTCACCTGAATTCGAATCCTATAAAAAGCGAGAGACTTAAAAATTGATTTGAGCTTTACCAGCCCTCCTAATCCTTATCTTTTTAAAAGAGAGAAAATATAATGTCATACTTACGATAATGTATTACGTTAACTACAATTGTTTTATGTTAGAATAAGCATTAACGCTCCGACAAGGTAACGTGCCTTGAGAATCATTAGTCTCATTCATATTCAATTTAAAATGTTCACGCCAAGGCCAAGCTAAATAGCTGGCACCTCGCTGCACTTAACCCACCCAGTTACCCTAACCCCCATCACATTTATTTTATTCAGTACGAAAATTCAGTTCTTGTTTGGGTGTGTCTTAAATTTTCCTCTTTTTTTTTTTTTTTCTCTCTTTAAATTCTTAGCTACCTATCGCATTAAATTTTGGTAGATATCTTTTTTAACACATTGTACGGGTTAATACGTAGTAATAACCCTACACATCTTGAGTAAACATAAATACCATAATTTAAAATTTACGAAAAAAATATTATCCAATAAATAAGTCTCGCATCTCCTCAAGATGAAGAAGAACTAATGTTACTCTAAAGAAACATACAAATGTGAGCACTTGCAGTGAAGGATTGCAGGTTTTCTTTTTCAATTATGTGCAATCATTTGCAGATTATACATGTCATGTGCTGTGCTCTTGTACTCGTGCCAATTTTTTCACCCAATCACTATTTTGCAAATTTTAGAAAAACATATTTCTGGTGAAAAACATATTTAGTAGTGAGGCCATAACAATTTCCTCCATAGTCCATTGCTGTCAACCAGTACCATTCTAATTATTTAATGACCTGCCCAATCTTTATTTTGTTTCTTGTAAAAGCACTGGATTTTTCTTTCTCATAATTTTACTAGAAAAAGTTACAAAATACTCGATCATCGTTGCATTTTCTAACTAATAATGTTGATATGTAAAATTCTTTTAAATATACTATTATGAAGTAATGTTAGGGATCTTAATATTTGAGTCTTCAGTTTAACCCCAACTAATGCAGCAACAGTACTAGATCATTTTTTTTAAGGTCAAGGGATGAGCTGAGACTAAAATATTTTTTTAATCCTTTATATTTTATAGGATTTGAACTTAGGTGGTTAATTTAAAAAAAATAAGAACTGCTTGAAAGCCACGGAGCCAAGTGAATGAGAACGTAGTAATTAATCATAATATTGGTTATTAATATTTGACATGACGTGATAATTACATAGAAATCATATTAATTGAAATTAAATTAAAGTTGACCTCAAATGTTGATATTCTTAAAATCATTTATTAGGGTTTTGATTAGGTACGCAACTGCGCGTATGGCGATTTATTATTGATAGAGCTATGTTGTAGGGCTCGCAACTCCACCAATGTGCAGTCAGTCACACACTGTATTCGGACTCTTATTGGTTATTATTTTGACAATATAAAACATCATCTATGTTTTGCCATTCATCAACATTGGTACGTCATGGATGGGATACTGTGATCATATTTCACAAGTCACCATCAAAGAATTATAAGCCAAGAAATAATTTTAAAAAAAAAAAACAAGACTATTTCTTACTGTATTTGATCATTTCTATCTATATTGTACATTTTTGAAAGAACATTTGGGAATTCTTAACATATATATATATATACATACGTATATATTATAGGCATTCCAAAAATAGTTGTAATTAAGACCATGTTTCTTTTTGTTGAATACTTTGTGTTCTCACTTAATTAATCAATGCACTGAAATCGACCACCGTCCAACTTCAAGCATCAGCTTCTTACACGTATACAAAATCAATGATAATGCTTTTATAATTATGTAGAAAAATCGTTATGCATGCAGTATGCTATGTTATATATGCGATTCAATTTTGCATTAGTGTAAAACATGTTTATAATATATATATATATATAAATAGATTAGATTTTAATAAAATATGAACGCGACTTCACGATATTTACTATGAAAGTCACCTAAATATCTAACTCAAGATTAATAATTAATTAATTAAACCATAACCGTTAATTAGGTTTCAAATGTGGTGCTAATCAAAAGCGTGCAGACATTAAAGTTGACATATTATCTACAGTAATCCATCATTATATATACATACAGTATGAATATATCATTATTCATTATGGGATCAACAAGTTCAATAAAACTACCTAGCTAGGGCTGGTACTGGTAATATGAATATGCATGAGCTGTCTTTGGAGTAATTGTAAAACCTTTTTTGGAAAAAAAAAAAAAAAAAAACAAACCAAAACAGTTAAGTAAAATAACAAACCTTCCTACTCCAACTACTGCATTCATTTCACCATTAATGGTTTTTACCTGCTGCCGCTTCAGTGACCTTAAATACAGTTGAGAGCTGCATTGCTTTTGTTTGCTTCTTCTCATGGTCATGGACATACTACTTATCTGGGTAACTACTATAAAGTATAAATATATAAATGTGTGTATGTATATGTGCAACATTAATTAATGGATACTGTATGTACATATACATATATAGAAATTTTTAAGTGCGGATATTTTTATTATTTTTAAGGTGAACGTACTTATTAAACTATATAGTTTAATAATACGTAATTATGTAACTTAATAATGTCTCCGGATAAAACAAAAAAACTTGATAACGTGATCGGATGAAAAAAAATAAATAAATAAGGACGCGCAAATGGAAGAAATATATATATATATATATATATATATATATATATATATATATACACATATGTGTGCATGTAAATGAATGGGAGCTGTAAACGCACCCACACACAAAACAAGGCCAACCGAAGAGAGCCACATAGAGGCAGAAGCCTGAAAGCCTGAAAGAAACTGTTTCTCTTCTGCGAGTGTGTGTTGAGTGGTTGTGGTTTTCAGTGGTCTTTTAGTCTGACGTTCAATGGATTTTGTAGGGGCACTCAAGCAGAGGCATAAGCTGCTGTTTCTGTGTTTTCTTGTGCTATCTCTCATCAGCTTGCTCTCTTCTTGTCATGCAGCAACTTCAGGTTTCTCTTCTTTTCATTTCCTCATGCATGCCTTCTTTTCTTGATGATCAATCTGTGCAAAAAGCGATCTGCAAATGAAGTTTCTTTCTTTCTTTTGTTTTTGTTTTTTTTTAAATCATTTCATTTTTTGTGTTTCTTTATAACTCTTATAAAAGTTTCTTGATGTTGCTGGAGAGCTAGGCTCTGTTTGTTTTAGTTTTCCTGACAGCTAATTATTATTCACAAGTATGCATCCCTTGGCAGCTTGAGCTTTCATTTCATTGCAACAGAGGCCGTAGTCTTGCCATCTGGGAAAGGCCAAGAAAAATTGTTAAAAGAAAATCAATTTTACTTATGGAGATTAATTTGGAGAGAAATTAAGTAATTGTGACTGATTTTGCCTTCTTTGCATGGATGGATTGATGTGATCATGTTTTTGAAAATATTTCTTGTGCTTAAGACTCAGAACTTTGAGGCACCTTTATTAGCTAGCTTCCGTTAAACTCTCCTTAAAATACTTCATTTCATTTAATTTATTTTGTCAGGCGCAGGATCAAAGAATAATTTATACAAATACAGATACCCATTCATCAAAGAAGCAAGCTCATTCACATCAACACCATCATCATCATCATCATTTTCATCAAGAAATGGTGATCATCATCATCACAGTGCATTTGACTACATAGTAGTTGGTGGCGGCACAGCTGGGTGTCCATTAGCAGCCACACTTTCTCAGAATTTCACAGTGTTGCTGCTTGAAAGAGGAGGTGTCCCTTTCAGCAATGTGAATGTCTCATTTCTTCAGAATTTTCACATGACTTTGGCTGACACTTCATCTCAATCTGCTTCCCAATATTTCATTTCAACTGATGGGGTTCTTAATGCTAGAGCTAGAGTCTTGGGTGGTGGTTCTAGCATTAATGCTGGTTTCTACACTAGAGCAAGTTCACAGTATGTACCCACAAATCTCTCTCTCACCCTCTTTTTTACCATTTTTTTTTTCCAATTGCTCCCTTTTTTTTGTTAGATATTTTATATATAGCGTCTTGTGAATGTAGCTGAATCCCTAGATTAAAAAGGCAACCCTACAATACAACACACAGGAGTATTGTTCGCATGGCCCACTAGATTATGACTTTAGAGTGCGTTTTAGAAGAAATTTAATAAAGAAAAAAATGGAAATAGTCAAGGAATTTTGACCGAATTTTGTGTTGGTATTCTTCAAGAATTAATTTTAGGTGAAGGACAAAATATTCTGAGTATGAGGTAAAGTTTTATTATAGTCTTTTTTGTTTTCATGCAAGTCAATAATTTATTTTGATATGGAAAACTTTGATAATAAAGAAGATTGAATTTTTAGTTTTATTTTTTAAAAATCTTGCAAAGATGATGAAGGCATCTTAACTAAGATTAATTTCTCTTAATTGTATATAGATAATTTCTTTCTTTCTTCCTCTGTTGTTGACTTTTTGTTTTTTGTTTTTTTTTTCCCTGTTTTCTGTTTGTGGGTCAATTTATACATAACTTCTCTCTTTCATGGCTATAAATAACTTGGTTACTTCTTAACAAACATTATAAATGCAAATGGAATCAGTATGATATATACATGATGATGGAGAATTTAGACAAGATTATTGATGAGAAAACGAGATGCTAGATCCTCGAAAGTTATAATAGTGATTTCCATAGCACTTAAAACAGATATCCATAAGCCATTAATTTGGCCACATTAACATGTCGGTGTCGCACTCATTATTTTGGTTTTATTATTATTTTCTTCTCTTGATGTGAAAGATACTAAAACTGACACTAAAATGTCTATATATGTTCTTGGTTGAGTGTTTATCATAGACATTATATTGGGGTTTTTCTTTTCATTTTTTTTTTTTAAAATCGATCCTTCTTCATCTTCATTTAAATCAGAGTGAATTAAGATTAATACAACTATTTTCTTTAAAGATTTTCTTAAACTGTTTGTATTTAAGGTTATGAATCACTAATTGTGACAAGAACAAACCTGTGGGTTGACCCAACTTGGAGGCTAGGAAATCAAGATAACAAAATTCTCTATATGTATAAATGCTTGTGATCATGTGATTGAACACTGGGGCAGCCATTTATTATGAGTTATAAAAGTTTTGGTCTTGGTGACCATATCGCATTCATGAATCATGACTATGTCATAGTACAAGTATACCATAATATTTATGAACCCACCTTCCACTTTAATGGCTTTAATTTCTCTTTTTATTAAATGCTAGTTGTTTGGTTCATTTTTTGGCATGCAAATTATTGGATCTAAATGGAAATGATACATTAATGCATGTCATAATGCATCCCCTAACATAACGTGTGTAGTCCATTCCATACACTTGTTAAATCACCAACTGCTAACTGTGATCTTCTCTTGATCTGAGTATTTACTTGAATTTTATTAAAAAATTGTTATAAAATCTTCTCACGATCTTGGTCGATCTGAGTTTTATTATAGACTCAGAAATGGATAGTTAATAAAGTTGAGCTGTGGGGAAACTTTGATGTGGTCCTTTGACATAACAAGTCCTAGTTAATTTGAGAACAGGCATATAGATTGTGTGCAATCAAAATTTGGTGTCACAAAAGACTGTTATGCATTAGCTGCATATATAGACCAAACGTTTAGTAATGTTGAAGCTTCTTGGATTGCAGGTTCATTGAGAGAATGGGATGGGATGCCAAGCTGGTGAATGAGTCATTTCCATGGGTGGAGAAACAAATTGTTCACCAACCTAAGCAAGAAGGATGGCAGAAAGCACTAAGGGACAGTCTTTTGGATGTTGGAGTCTCACCTTTTAATGGATTCACTTATGATCATATATATGGAACCAAGATTGGTGGCACAATTTTCGATAGATTTGGCCGCCGTCACACTGCGGCGGAGCTGCTTGCTTCTGCGAACCCCCAAAAGATTACTGTCTTGATCCATGCCACTGTTCAAAAGATTGTGTTTGACAGATCAGGTATGCTAACACGTAAGGCTTGATTTAACCTTTATATGCTGCTGGTAACAGATGAGATATGAGTTGATGCAATGTGTATTGCAGGGAAGAGACCAAAGGCAGTGGGAGTTATATTCAAGGATGAAAAAGGAAACCAACATCAAGCATTTCTTGCAAAAAACCCAAAGAGTGAAGTGATCTTGTCGTGTGGAGCAATTGGGACACCTCAAATGCTGAAGCTAAGTGGTGTTGGACCTAAAGCAGAGCTCGAAAAGTTGAACATTTCAGTAGTACTTGACAATGTGCATGTTGGGAAAGAAATGGCTGATAATCCCATGAATGCAGTTTTTGTTCCTTCTAATAGACCAGTTGAGCAGTCTCTGATAGAAACTGTGGGAATTACCAAGCTGGGTGTGTACATTGAAGCTAGTAGCGGCTTTGGACAGTCGAGAGATAGCATTCGTTGCCACCATGGAATCATGTCAGCAGAGGTCAGTAACAAGAAATCATTTACTTTTGAATGGCTAAAAAGCAAGTGTTCCAACTGCTTTTTTGTGATTTCATCAGATTGGACAGCTCTCTACCATTCCGCCAAAGCAAAGAACACCAGAAGCAATTCAAGATTACATCAGAAAGAAGAGAACACTGCCACATGAGGCATTCAAAGGAGGCTTCATTTTAGAAAAGATTGCAAACCCTATTTCAACAGGCGAGCTTTCCTTGATCAACACAAATGTTGATGACAATCCATCTGTTAGCTTTAATTACTTCAGCCATCCGCTTGATCTCAAGCGTTGCGTTGATGGGGTTCGTATGGCTGCCAAGATTGTGCAATCAAAACATTTCTTGAACTACACGCAATGTGATAAGAAAAGTGTTGAGGAAATCCTTAATGCAAGCGTCAGTGCTAATGTTAACCTTGTTCCTAAACATACAAATGACACCAAGTCCCT
Organism: Clausena lansium; assembly: GCA_030449835.1. NCBI lineage: Eukaryota > Viridiplantae > Streptophyta > Magnoliopsida > Sapindales > Rutaceae > Clausena > Clausena lansium. Next base: position 7,198,311 of record JASUUF010000369.1, read on the forward strand.
GGAGCAGTTCTGCAAAGACACTGTGATCACAATTTGGCACTACCATGGGGGCTGCCATGTGGGCAAGGTGGTTAACACTGAATACAAGGTTCTTGGAATTGATGGGCTCCGTGTTGTTGATGGCTCGATGTACAATGAATCTCCTGGCACTAATCCTCAAGGCACTGTCCTGATGATGGGCAGGTAAAGATTATAATTCACATTTAAGTACATAGAAATGCAATTCTAAACATTATAATTGCAACTTTCCATTTCATGTAGTGATCATCTAACACAATAAATCTGAGTTGTTATGTGATGTGCAGGTACATGGGAGTGAAGATTTTAAGAGAAAGACTAGGGAAAGCAGCTGGTGTGTAGTGTGACCAAGACCGTGAATTGAAGAAGAGATCATTGTTAGTTGCAATTGTGAAAGTATAATTTAGTTTTGTATCATTTCTTAGCAAGCTGGTGTGTAGTGTGTAGTGTGACCAAGACCATGAATTGAAGAAGAGATCAGTGTCAGTCGCAGCTGTGAAAATGTAATAAGCAGTTGTGTGGAAAAACTGGTTTGCAACAGGAAATAACTATTGCTGTCTCTTTCTATTCTTGAATCTTGATGTTACATCAATCAGCTATCTTTAACTTTGCTCCTTGTGGTTCTTGAGAGAACTAAGAAAATTAAATATAGAATTTTTGAGTGTCATGCTTTAATTTGATGTTCCTTAGCTTAGCTTTAGGAAATTAGTTTAAATAAAAAAATAATTTAAATGTTGAAGGCGAGCTCATTTCTTTGTTGCTAGTTTAAGAAAAGAGAAACAAAGAATGAAATCATGTAGTTGAAATTCTGATTCAAGATCACAGGATGTTATTTTGGATAAATCTGTCGGCACAATGAGATTGATGGTGTGTGACATTCATGAACTAAAAACTATTCTCCGTATAATGTCTGAAGCTCAATGCATTTTCTCCAACACATGACAAATGTATTAATCTTCACAGAACAAGAAGAGGAATGCTATGCTGACTCACTTTGAATTTTCAATTGGAAAGATAATTTCATTAGAAAGTAAATTCGTGTCACTAATAAAGAAACACCAAAAATGACTAAAAAGAAACCTGAGTGTCTTGCCAAAAAACATACCACCCCAAAATGTCACATAATCTACCCACTTTACTGAAGCTTTGATGTTGGAGTACTACCCTGCTGTTGTTAACATCAACAGAAGCCACTGCTGAAATTTTTGAAGGAAATGCTTTCGGAGCATTTCACAAGTTGCACGACTGCATTTGATATTAGTCTGCATGCAATGAGATTGCCGGGAGTTTCAGTTGTCTGCAAGAGCGAATTTCAATTGTCTTCTATATATTTTGAAAAATTTTAGTGGGATTCTGGCCAAAATTTAGACGAAAATCCATGCTCTCTCATGCTGCCTCTAGACGAACCTTTTAATCTCTGCCAGAACTGCCTTCTCCCTTCTGACCTCAGGGGCCCTGAACTAGATTGTCTCCTAAATGACCCAGAGTCCTGACCTTCACGTCCCATTGGCGTAATCATTTCTGATGCTGATATCGCCATGCTGTTGTCATGACCAACACCATAGCCAGACCTTGTATGACAGACTTCCGAAGCTTCCACAAGCTCACCTGAAAGTCTATTTACCTTGCTATCCACACTGATAGAGTAGTCTTCACTGAGATCTCTTGATTCTATAGTCTCTTTTGTGACATCAAATTCATTGCACACTAGCTTTAAGGCTTGAACAACTTCGCCCATGAAAGGCCGGTGTGATACATCAGGCTGCACACACATTGATGCAATTGCTGCTACTTTGACAAGGGTATCATATGAGATATTAGACTTTATGACTGGGTCGATGATTGTTTCCAGACCCTCCTTAGTTGTCAGAAGTGGACGAGCCCAAGCTACAAGATTTTCTTGACCAGGAGGCTGTGACAAGTCCACTGGCTTTCTTCCTGTTAGAAGCTCAAGGAGGACTACACCATAGCTATAAACGTCACTTTTCACAAGAAGATGACCAGTCATTGCATATTCAGGAGCTAGGTAACTGAAAATCAAGAAAATCTAGCTTATTACAGGTCTTATCAAATATGAAGAACATATTTTCAAGTATAAAGGTGAAGAACTTCATACCCAAATGTTCCCATAACGTGTGTCGAGATGTGTTTGTTCCCCTCATCCAACGCTGTTCTAGCCAATCCAAAATCTGAAACTTTTGGTGTAAAATCATGTTCCAATAAGATGTTGCTGGACTTGAAGTCTCGATGTATAACTCGAGGGCTTGAGTCTTCATGCAAATATGCTAAGCCTCGAGCTGCGCCAAGAGCAATCTTCATCCGGGCATCCCAGTCAAGTGGACCATTTACCTTGTCATCTCCTGAGAGGATACAAGAAGAATATACCAAAAAGCTCCTTTCAGATTTAAAAAATAACCCATAAATATACAACAGTTTACTAACAAATAGAAATAACAGATGGTGGAAAAATCATCCTGAACTTGAATCCTACCATGCAAATGAGATTCAAGACTTCCATTATGAATAAGTTCATAGACTAGGCAGCGGTTGTTATCCTCTATGCAAATGCCAAACAGCTTAACTAAATTCCTGTGGTGAAGCCGGCTAAGCATCTCAACTTCTGCCAAGAACTCTCTGCCTCCATGTTGATTAGCTCTCTTAAGAACCTTCACGGCCACCTCTCTTCCATCATCTAAAATGCCTCTATAGACAACCCCAAATCCTCCTTCACCAATTATTCTTGAAGTATTGAAACCATTTGTAGCTCTCTCAATATCATTCAATGTAAAAGTTTTAGCAGTTCCCGTATATGTCACCGCACAAGAATCAATGGACATAGATGAGGAACTGAGCATGCTTCCACATCTCATAGTCCTGGTAGCCCCTGCTGAATTAGATTTCATTATTTACCACAAAATGATCTTCCAATAACAGAAAAGCCCAAATATCAGCACAGAAAATATAGAACAACCATAAAGTGGAACTCGGGAATTGAATAGGGAGATAGTCAGCAATTGAATACCAAGAGGAAGTAAAATATTAAAAACTAAGTCAGTAGATGTTGCTAAATTGGGGAGCATAGTTTATGAAAATATTTTATGCTGAAATTGTTTCAATGAAAAAGTAGTTAAAAATGGTCTTCGTAATATATGAGTTTATACCATTTTATTGAACTGATCATAATAATTCAAAGTTTAATAAACGTACTACTATGTGTTACATAATCAACAAAAGGACTAAACCCTAAAGAAATGAATCACAGTAGTACCAGATAGTTTTGCAGGGGTGCATATCACATCATGTGGGGTTTGTTCAGGTTGACGAAAAGAACCACGTTTTAACAGGAAAACTGCTATTCCAAAGCATAAAACTAAGGCTGTGAATGATGATAGAACAATTACAGCAATCATGCTTCCTCTAAGCCCATCTTTCTTCCTCCTTGGCACGTCAACTCCTAATGGTTTTAATGCCTGTCTTTTGTTGTCACGACCAGCATAAGGTCCAACATCTTCAGTAGAAATGCTCGAATGTGATGGAGGAGACGGTGGAAGACCTGCAAAGTTGTAATAATCAAAATCTAAGTTTTAAGTTCCAAACTCAAAACATTTCCCAAACAACTTCTCCAAGAAAACAAAATTACATGTAACTTTTCATTCCTACTGAAATTATTTTAAACATCCAAGTAGCTGAGGATAAATAACCTGGATAGTGGACGTATAATACTTCATAGGCACCAAAGAGGGAAGCTTTTATGGAAACCTGTCTCTGCCAAAATTTCTTGAAGATCAAAAAAGCAGCAGTATCATCAAATTTAACTCCCCATGGCACAAGGTTGATGAGGACTGTGCTTTTCTGTAGCTGCTGACTAGCTGCATTTGCTCCCATAATGCGAACTTGGCTGTGGTTTAGTCCAACACTTGCCGCAATTTCCTCTGCCAGCTGTGAAACCAGAGGGAAAAATGTGTAAATTGGAACATCAAGGCCGAGCTTAACTTGAATTGGCCACACACATCCACAGGGTGACCCGGGAGGGGTGTACGTTAGCGGCTCCGTGCATGTCACTAAGCCACAATCTGCATTTCAAATCCGAAAAGATCATAATCTGTTATGCTGTCTATACATACTTGACAAAATTCAATTAACAAGACAGTTCATTTTACAGCTGCTAGGGCGAAGAGAGTATGTACCTCCATTAGGAGGTGGCGGTGGTAGCGTCATAACTGATGATGGTGGTGGAGTCATCTTCTTCACAGAAGAACCCATAGGAGAAATTGTAGGCCGAAGACTGGGCACTTGTAATAGAAAGAACAAATGATCACAACATTGTCATCATCAATAGCACCATGAATAAAGCACAGGAAACCAAGCTTTTTTTGATACTACAGAAACCAAGCTTAAACCCCACACACACACACACACACACAAAAAAAGTGAACATTCTCATACTATTAAAGTTGCCTGATGTAACTTTTGGTGCTGATGCTGGTGCATGTGAACTCCAGCTTGACGATGATGGAAGGGGAGATTGAAATGAGGGGACTGAAGGACCTGTGCATTTCGCTAATTGTTTGAAACTCAAAAATAGATTTTTTTCAAAGTAAAATTTTAAATTTGGATTAATGTAAGAAATTTACTGACTCTACTCCAGGGATAGAACAAAACCTTGCTGGCTGTAAGAGGGAGCAGGAGTTGGATAAGCTGGTCCAGGAGCAGAATTTCTAGACTTGTTTCTTACATGATGATGCTTATGAAAGGGAATGAAAGGAGAAGAAGCAGGACCATACGCCCATTTCTTTGTGGGACCTCTAAAACTTGACATTGAAGATGGTGCAACAGCGATACTGGAAGGCCTCTTCGCATCATGTGAGTGGGCACCTACAACAGGAATAAATTGTTGAATTGTTCATAGTTGGGGCATGAAATATAAATCTAGTATCCACATATAAATTGCTACATTACAGGTTTCCAGTGTACCTTTGGCTGAAGAATGGTGCTTAGTTGATGAAATATGGTGTGGTTTGTTAGATGGAGGAAGTACCTCTCCATGTCTTTTCCTGCCAGAGAAGTGAGGACTTCGAATTGGAGGGTAGGTATGGTCTGTGGCATCATGGAGAAAATGATCCAATAAACATCAGTCCTTGAGTATTGAGGTAAATCGAACAAATACTGATATTGATATGATTTGTGTGTCCGACAATTTAGATTCTTTTATGGATTTTGTAAACTTTAGTAACAAGTAATAGATAATGCACCAAAGTTATTTCAAAGAACAAGGGATCAGTAAATGCCAGCAATTTGTGTTTCTTGGAAAACAAAGTGGTGGGACTGATCAGAAGAACTTCAGCAAGAAATCCAGCAACTAAAAATATGCAACTTCAGTAAACAATAAGGTTCACCTGGTAGTGTGGGTGGTGGATGGGCAGGCCTGACAGGCTTGACATTTGGTAGGTTTTGCTGCAATCTCCATGGTGGCAATGCAACTGTTACTGCATGATTAGGAAAAGGAGAAGTTGAGTGGCATTCTTCAAGAGCACAATGTGCTTGGGAAAAAATTAAACGTCTGCTAGGATAACTCCTATGGTCCATGGAGATCTTAACATTCATTTTAAAATTCTCAAAATATTAAACTTGGGAAAGAGAACTAAATTTTTTACTCTTTTAAATCTTGAATTTCCCACAATATAATTATAGTATCAGTGCTTCAGAAATATTTTGTTTTATCTTCATATGATTAATTGGCTTTGCAAAAGTATTTTAATTATATCCCAAAACTAAATAAAAACAAGGAATATATTCATGGAGATCACAGCATTCTGTCAATTTTTGGACCACATAAACATCATTATCAAACCTATTGAGCCAGGGAACAAGAAGACGACATTGCCGTCATGAGTATTTACTGATATCTACTGGTGAAACGAAGAAATCATCTTTGCAAATTTGAACTGTTAGCAAAAATAATTAGTTATGACACCACCAGCTAAAACCCAGAATTGTGAATTGTGAAGAAACTAACAGTAACGCAGTGACAGTCATGGAGATTGCAAGAAAATTGTGAACAAGAGGGATCATGAAGTGACTCAGCTACTGAGTGAGCCAGCTCATTCAAAGGGTGTCATGATCATTCTCATTCGAGAGCAAAACAGATTCTAAACATATCATTTAAGCTTTTTTCTACTAATTGATTACAACAAAACAACTACTTCGAACATCTTTTAATCTTCAACTCGAGTCAATTACGTGGATCAATAACCATAATTCTACCAAAAAAAACCAAACTTCATTACCTGCAGATCCACGAAGAGACAAAGCACTCGGAGTTGCACATAGTGCCATCACCATGAAAGCAAACAGCAGCCCCATTTCAACTCTCCAAGGAACTAGAAACAATCAGCGTTCAAGATCTCTCATTTCTCCATCAAGCATATCAAAGCTAGGAGAGAGCAGTGAAAAAAAATGAAAGAGCAACCTGAAGAAACAAAACATGGGTAAAACTTAAAGGAACAAACACACTACACAGAGTCTCTTTTTAGACCACAAAAGAAAGGAGACCCACAAATAGTACGACATGAGTAATGAGAATAAGAATTGAAGCTTTTGATTAGTTAGGGGCTTAAAAACCATCTTATCTTTTTACAAACTAGGCACTTAAAAACAGCTTTAGTTTCTTGTGGTGCTCTCATTGGTGCTTCAAAACTGAACTAAAGTCAAAAACTGGACAAGCAAATAGCAAAACAGTGCCACTTGTGAGCAAGAATCAAGATGGCTGGTTGCTTGGTGGGATCCATTGTTGAAAGTTGATAAATTAACGCCATAGTCATAGATTGTTTGATTAATAAAATTAGTCAGCTTTTAAAGGGATTAATAATTCTTCCGTTGTGATTATGGTGGCTCTGAAGTGTCAAATTTTTAAGGATTTCTCATCCGTCTACAGTTTCTTTGACCATTTTTCAACACAACAAGCCAAACTTCCATTGTTATGATGATGTGGGGGAGACCATCCCGTGAGTCGTGACCTAACATTGGCATTTTCTCCAAATTTCTGTTTTCCAGCCATTGAATTTGATGGTGGCTTAATTTGTCGCGACACTTCACATGCATGCATGGTAATTGTGTTAAACCAGTTTCATTTTCATGCGAAACATAAGATGTTAATCCAAAATTCATTCATAAGCCTGTGTCTATGCTAATTGCTAGGCATGAGGTAATGCATTTTACCATAAACTCTTAATTAATTAAGAAACTCCCTTCCCTTTTGTAAAATTTGTCTACCAAACAATAAATCAGCCGATAATAATTTCGATGGAGATCAATAAAAAAAAAAAAAAAAATTAATCTGTAAACAATAAGATTAAGAATTTAATAATGATTTTAATTATAAAATTTGGTAGACGTAAGAATATGAGACACACATATTATGAAAGCAATCTATCATAACCTAAGCTTTTGGATATACATTGTCCCCACTCTCCCCATAAGAGAAGAGACAAGGCCAATGAGGTTTTTGATGGTAAATTTGTAATACTCACCACCACTAGTCCACCACCTCCTTTAATTTTCATTTCAAAAGATAAAATTATTACGGGACTGTGTTTACAATTCATGATACACCAATCAAAAAAAATTAAAAGTGTCGGTGAAATTGGTTAGCTTGGTTCAATTCATAAATAAATCTACTCTTTAAAAAATTAGAAAATGGTGGACAACTTTTTGGCAGGGGGCCAAACTGTATACACGATTTACTACTCTCTTTGAGTTTGAGCGAATAAACAGGGTCCCAACCGACCATATTTTTGCTATTATTAATTGTTTACTTATTAATGAGTTTAACCATCCTCCCTTGTAAAAATTTATAAATGTAATGTTAAAATTATGTGAAAATTTTTGTGTGCTTTATTAGATATACTAATACTACTAGGGGTGGACAATCTCGGGTTTGGGTCATTCGGATTGGAAGAAATATAATACGAATACGTTATCTGATTCGAGTATATTCGGATTGGATTGAATAATTTGTGTTTGTTTTCTTAATATTTTTTGTTCGGATCGGATCAGGCCAAATACCCACCCTTATATACTAGTACAAGACATTAACAGTATCTAGTTACGCGCGTGTACGTGCGTGTTAAATTAAATATATTATATTTGTTGTAGGACCGGGCCAGATTGCAATGTTGGGCCTGAAACCCAACATAAGGGATGGGCACAAATGCGCAGCCCACTGCTTCTTGTTTTCTCAAAAGGCTGAGGCTTTAATTCTTTTCAAATTTCAGCATGGGCAAAGGCAGCAATGCTTACACGGAAGCACTTCCAACAAAAAAGCGCTTTTGAATGCGTTTTCGTTGGAGGCAACTCCGGTCCGTCTGAATAAAGCGTTTTCCTCTACTACGAAACAATTTAAAATAAAAATTAGTTGACACATTACTAGCTCGAGATCCCAGTTAACTCCATTGGGAGTTGGGATGTTTTGATCGATTAATTGAAAAAATTATCTCAGACCACCAAATTCAAGAAGACTTTTGAGTTTTGATAATCGACTAATTAATTTGTAAATTAAATACCAATCAATAATAAATTAATCCCAAATAAGATACAGATTAATAAATTATGAGGTGAGGAATCAATTTGCTGTTTTATTTGATTTTCTTGCTGTCAATGATTGGATAATTGAGAAACCGACCGGCAACTAGCCAAGAGTTGGGTTCTTTGTCGTTTTCGTTTTTTAAATCAAGAGGCCAATCTCATATGTGTGATACAGCGCCAGCCATTTTTCAAAGACAAATCCTGACCGCTTGATGAAAGACATGATTAATTATAGACAAATCACAGAACGTCTTGAGGACAAAGATTAAGGGGATTTATCAGAACGTGTGGGCCCGCACTTCACGGTGGGAGATGATCAAATGCACACGTGTTACAAAGAGAATGAGTCCATAGTAGGTGATGTGTCGACGTATGAGTTTGTTGAGTGATTGCGAGTTCGATTATTTTTCCTTAAATTTCCATATTTGAGGAATTATTATTATTATTATCGAATAGTATAGGCCAAATTTTTACGACCTAGTTTCATTTTTCTTGTAATTAATTTTATTTTCTCAAAATTCCCATATCCAAACTTTCCCTGTTTGTTTAAAATTTCATAAATTAATTAACCTAATAATATAAAAAGGATAAAAAAAAACTTTCCAATTAAAAAATATTATTCATTATTGTATGAAAGGAACTAGCACTGGATAGTCGATCCACTGTTTTTATTACAACACACGTTTTCTTTAGATGAGTACACAAATTCCTTCCTTTCCCTTTGGTTTTATTATAATATTTGCTTTCTCTTGCTCGCTTTCATATATTTATTAACACAAACTCAAACTCCCTCTTCGCTCGCTCTCTCTCTTTATTTTCTCTCACTTTCTTTCCCTCCAAACATGACAGACAGAATCTACCCATCAGCCAAACCCCCCACCAACGGCACCACCAATGGTACTGCCACCACCACCGCCGGCGCAGGCGCCACAGCTGCCGGAAACCCATCATTCCCGGCCACAAAAGCCCAACTCTATGGCGCTACCAGGCCCCCATACCGCCCGCAACCGAAACGACACCGCTACCGCCGTTCCTGCTGCTGCTCCTGCTGCCTTTGGATAACCGTAACCCTAATCATCCTCATCCTCCTCGCAGCCATCGCCGGCGGCATCCTCTACGTCCTTTACCGCCCCCACCGCCCTTCTTTCTCCGTCTCCTCGCTCAAAATTCAAACCCTAAACCTCACTTCATCACAAACCCTGCTCACAAACATCAACCTCAGCGTCATCACCAGAAACCCTAACAAAGAACTCGTGTTTTACTACGACCCCATTACAATAACGGTCACTAGTAGCGACGATGATGACGTCAACGTTGGGGCTGGTTCGTTTCCTTCGTTTAGGCACGGGACCAAGAACACTACTGAGCTTAAGGCTGCCATTAAAGGCAACGGGCAAGAGCTCGACGACGCGTCGACGAGTAAAGTGAAGACTCAGTTGAAGAGCAAGAGTGGGTTGCCGTTGAAGATAAAGCTTGAAACGAAGGTGAAAGTGAAGATGGGAGCTGTCAAGTCTCCAAAAGTGAGGATTAGGGTTACTTGTGAAGGGATCAAAGCTACTGCTCCCACTGGTAAAAGGGCGTCGTTGGCTTCCACTTCGAATGCCAAGTGTAAGGTTGATTGGAAGATCAAGATCTGGAAATTGACTCTCTGATCATGAATAATGATCGAAAGATGAAAGTTAATCAAAGGTGTGATTTTTATTTTATTACTTTTTTCTTTGGTATTTTTTGGATTCTTTTAAATATATATATTTTTTTGGGGTGAATTTATTATGTTTTTAAATTTTTGTAAATGGAAGAAAAGTTTGGTGATTGATTGTAACAGTGGGATAGATAGTTAAAAGAATGGTTAAATAGATTTTTTTTTTTTTTTATAAATTGTTTTTGGTTGATTAATTAGTTCTTGTCGGCGGTGGCTATTAGCTGCATGATTGTTGGCATTATTGATATATATATTTATGTATTTGATAAAATAATAATATTGAGGGGGACATTTGGATTTTTATGTAATTGGACTTAACGTGCATGCAAATATTTTAGAAAATGTCCTTCAATTGATTGGCTTTTCAATAAGATTATGACGTGTCAATGACTAAACGAAGGTGATGAATGATGTGTGGAATCCCATTACGTGATTATCACTTTGTTTATCAAAAAGTGATAATTCAACTAAGCCATGTTTGTTTGGTTGAAAAAAATAATAGGAGATGAGAGGAATTAAAAAGAAAGAAATTAGTAAAAGAAATGATTAATCTCATTACATTGTTTGGTTGAACATGAAATTCACTTTTCTTCCTTTATTTTTTTTTTCCTCTCTTTATATTTTTTCAAACCAAACCATGGCATAAAGGGTTTTTTTTTTAAGATATATTTATTGTAATTGGCTTTCTAATGTAAAAATAAATAATGGTGCAGTGGAGGCAAGTAAGTTAGTTGATAAATTTTAACTTGGCTGTACTTAAGGAGACCCTTTTGAACTAAATGCGTGCTTGTTCAACTGTTTGCTGTTCAATTTATTTATTCAGTAATATGTAAATACTTTTTTTACAAAAACCTTTAATAATAGTGATAATAAATATTATTATCCCTTTCCTTGAATCGTTTAAACTACCACTTTTCTTATTAAAAACAACCTTAATTAATTCAATGATTAAGAATTAAATGAGTGGGGATGAGTATAACTTTTATAAAACACTTTGAAAATAATGGAGTCATGATATGTATGATTTGTGTGAATGACATATGTTTCTTCATCCATTAGTGGCTTTGACCGACGTACTGTGTTTTTTTTATAGTTCGTGTGTTTTTCTCACGGTGCTCATTCTGTTGGTGTACGTACAATATCTTAAAATGTCGCAATTAGACCTTTTATTATACACACACATATACATATACACACATATATATATATATATATATATGCACACACACACACATATACAAAAAGGAGTGTTATCCCTTTTTTGAAAAATTTCTCTTTCTTATTGTTTATCCGAAAATAAGTCAATTCTCTTAATTGTGCATGTCAATGTATTAGGTAAAGCTAGATGCACTGTAGAAAATAAATATAGGAATTAACATGAATTCTTGATTAGAAGGTTATTCAAAATTTTTTATGGAATAAGCACATGATCTTTTTTTTTTTTTTCTCTTTTATTCTCTCATTGTTTTTTAAATATAGCTAAAAATTGATTGATTGTTGTAAATAAAAAAAATTAATTTAGCTGCAAATAAAGTAAATAAAATTAACGTAATTATCAGTATTCAAATTTAAAATTTAAGTTTAACCACTCATTTAACTTAATATGAAGAGATTAGGTTAAAAAAGGAAATACAAGAAGAAAATCCTTGTAAAGTATTCATTAATTTCAAGATGAGGTTGTTGGTATGGTCCCTTTGCAGTTGTATCATTGACTTAAATAAGTTATCGCATAGCATTTGGTGGTTGTCATGTCACTCCCTGTTTGTTCCTTTATTTCAACTCTACAATAATATTAACCAACCATTAAATAAATTACATGTATTGTATAGTATGATGTTTATTTGTTTATACTTTATTTATATACACGTAGGACAATTTATGTGTCGGTTGGTCATATGTGGTGGTTGTGTCATTAGAGTTATATGTTTATTTTTTTTTCTTAATTTAATTTTATACTTACTTTTTGGTATACAAAGAATATATACAAGTCGTTGCGTTTCAAAAAGTTTGGGACCCCCATAAAAGTGGTTTTGTTTTTTTTTTTCTGGTGAGAGTGCTTTGGGAAGCAATGAAAATTGGGGAGTGCTTATTGACTTTTCTGCCTGGAAAGGATAATAACATGCCATTTGCATTTTTTGAGGAAGCATGATCTTAGTATTAGACGTGTGAAAGCTACTCTTGTATCTGAATCTAATCACGTATCGAATTGCCTTTCTCGTTTGGAAGTTGCCGTATTGCCGAATGCCGATGCTTAAATTAAGGCAGCAGCTACGTTGGAGATGCTCTGGCATAGAGCAGCCGAATGAACCGTCGGATGCATGTGAGAAAAATCTGAAACTATTGTGAAAACATGCATACGACGATTCTATTGGCTGCTCTACGTTGGAGCTGGACCCTTAAATTAAAGACTATTCACAGTTTGAATTTATACAATTGTAGTATAATTTAATTAGGGCCTCTAAGCCTAATATTACGAGCAGATTTACTTCGTATTTGTGAAAAGAAATATTTGCAACGGAGAACGCATTTCTAATAGGAACTCAAACCCATTCTCTCCCCAATGAATTGAAGGGCAGAGGTTTTTGCCTTTTGCCATCCGGGGAATGTCATGAATTACGATTCATTAAATATATTGCTTGAACAATAAATAAATAAAGATTATTAATTCAAGAAAATCATGCTCTCACAAACACTTTTTCCTCGAATGAAAATAAATTCCATGCCATGCATATATGGCTCATCTAAATAATGATTGGTTTACAACTTGATTTATCAAATTTTGTATGGTTTCAATTGTTGTTGCTTAAAGATTCTATTCTATTGATAGAAGGATAAAAAATTGGCCTAGATAAAAGAGACTACGGAAAACAAATCAACAATACTAGTGCTGCGTATGGGGTTGTTCTAGTTTAACCAGGGTCCTTGGTTCGAGGTTTGGGAATGCAACTGTAATTAAATACTTGTTGGGAGAGCTTTGCCGTTCTAGTGGTCTTACCCGACTCGAATCTGAATTAGTCGAGGTCCAATGTAATATTCGGATACCAGATGATTTAATATACTGAAAGAAAAAATATTAGTGCTGCGCATAAATTCTTATGGTTTAAGAAAACTAGAGAGAGGCTAAACGCATCACCGGCATGAGCGGCCAGATAATAAATGATGAAGCATAACTGCATAAGCAAGAACGTGAAGCTAGGAATCACTTTAGGCAAATTGACTCTCTCACATAGGAGACAGGCAAGGCCACACCATCCATGTGACTATCAATGTGTTAAGTATTTATTTATCATCATTGACTTGAGAAGAGTGGGGGAATAAGAGAAAAATAAAAATTTAATTATATTTTCAGAGCAATAAAAATTTAATTATACTTAATATTTATTGATGTGCAGGACTTATATGAGTCGATCACAATAAAATTATTTAAACAAAATTTGACACACGTCTTTTTATTTATATTTTTCTTTTCGACAAATTTTATTGTGTATTTATAAATGTCAAAATAATCATAAACGGGTATTCACTATCACATCTAAGGTTTTTCTCCATATCTACAGATCCCAAAAACACACACTCATACATTATTTTCTTCTTTTTTTTTTTTTAATTTTTTTCCACTAGTTAAGAGACACTTTCTTTTTTTTTTTTAATTAAAAAAACAAAAGCAAAATTGTGGCTTTTGAACAGAACTGGCCCAAAGTATTGGACAATAAAGATAGGCCCATTCATCAAAAAGGGCCAAAATGACCCAAAACTTTCTTTTTTTTTTAATTAAAAAAACAAAAACAAAATTGCAAAATTGTGGCTTTTGAACAGAACTGGCCCAAAGTATTGGACATTAAATGTAGGCCCATTAATCAAAAAGGGCCAAAATGACCCAAAACTTGTTTGATCTTCTTTATGTAAAACCTCCGTGCTAAAACCCTACTTTCCACTTTCCGGAGAGCTAAAACCCCATCAAAGCCCTTCCCTTTTTCTCTTCTAAAATTTTTTTTTCAGAAGCCTTCATCTGCTGTTTTGAGTGCACAACATACAAATCATGTATCGAATAGCTTCAAAACTAGCCTCTTCAATCAGGTACTTAATTGTGTGTTTGAATGCTTCTTTTTTTCTTTTTTTTTTAAATGTTACGTTAAACTCTTTTGTGTATACTTGCTAATGTGTTCTTGTTCTGTTTTTTTTTTCTGGTTGAATATTTTACAGTTCCCCTGCTTCAAAGAAACTGGTAAGAGCTTGTTTTTGTCTAAAGTTTGGATTTTGTTAGTTGTTGAAAAAATCTAGGATAAGAGAGGTAAAACAAGTAAAATGGGATGAATTTGAGTCTTAATAACTAAATTATCTGGGTTCTTTTTGTACGATGTGAAAAGGCAGGGATTTTGTGTCAAATAATGCGTTATGTGGTGGGATTTATTTAGTTTTGTTGGGTGAATCCAGATAGAACTTTTTCTTCTAATTTTTTTTTGACATTTTAGTTTTCTTGGTTGATGATTTGAATGGGACAGGTGTATGGTAGGGTTTTATGCAATAGGAACTATGTGGCGAAGGATATCAATTTTGGAGTTGGTGCACGAGCTGCCATGTTACAAGGTGTATCCGAGGTGGCAGAAGCTGTGAAAGTTACTATGGGACCAAAGGTGCTAGATTTATATCCTTGACTATACGTTTTTGTTTCCATTTTGAATTTTTTGATGAATGTACTTGCACGAGAATGATGAAACTTAATATTAGCAGATTGGGAGTTGTTAGATTTTCTTGTCACTCTCTTTTCATTTTTTTTTCTCTCTTTTGGTAAGAAACAATACATTGCGAGAATTTTTTCTCAGTCATTGTTTTGGTTTCTCATTCAGGGTCGCAATGTGATTATTGAGAGAAGTATTGGAAATCCCAAGGTTACAAAGGATGGTGTTACTGTTGCCAGAAGCATAGAATTCAGGGACAAGGCAAAAGATGTTGGTGCAAACCTTGTAAAACAGGTTGCCGGTGCTACTAATAAAGCTGCGGGAGATGGTAAGCTCTTCTAATTGTTTCTTGACTTTATGTGAAAGCACAGTATGGTTGGTTATTGATTTTTATCATGCTAGAATTGAGGTTAAGTCTCTCTGGATGACATAGAAGTTTTGAAAAGGAGTTTGTAATATATATGTCAATTCTTATTTGTGTAATTTTAAAAGTGTTTGGATGACTCTGATTATTTGTCCAAAGGCTAGTATTTGATAATTTGCAGTGGCTGCTTATTGTATCAGTTTCACCGTTTAGTGCCAACACTTCCTTAGTGCCCATTGTTAAGCCTTCAAAGCAGACTTAATGTTTCTTAGATATCATTTCTTTCTCATTGTGTGAGGAGTTCTTATTGCTGGAGATGTTCTGCTAATCTCTTTTGCAGGTACAACGTGTGCAACTGTTCTGACTCAGGCAATTCTCACAGAAGGCTGTAAATCTGTAGCTGCAGGTGTAAATGTGATGGATTTGCGCAGTGGTATTAATATGGCAATCGATGCAGTCATATCTGACTTAAAAAGCAGAGCACAAATGATTAGTACACCGGAAGAAATTACACAGGTGATGGAGCTTCTTGGAGGAACTAGTTTTCCCCTGTGTTGTGCGAAGTAGGGAGGGTTAAGAAACAATTTTTAAAAATTCTCATGCTAGTCCGAAGTAGGAGACAGTTCTACTGTTTATTTTACTGAAGTTGAATGAAACTGCTTCCCATAAGTTCAGTTCAAGTTTATACTCTGGCTGTTAATCTATTTTCTTGTGCTATGTTTATTCGGATTTCAATATCAAGATGCAGCGAATGCAGGAGCAGCTAGTTTGAAATTGTGCTAAAGACTTTATCATCCTTGATGAAGTGTCAAATGGAGCCTAGATGAAGAGTCATCAGTCTTACTGCTTCTAGCTTTCACAAACGTTGTCAATTAAACTTGTTTGATTTACATTCACTTCCGCTTTGTCAATTAAACGTTGTCAATTAAACTTGTTTGATTTACATTCACTTCCGCTTTGTATGTATCATTAATTCTTGTTTTACTTTTTGTCAACTGCAACTGAAATATGCCAATATGTAAAAAAAATAGGTGGCAACTATCTCTGCAAATGGTGAACGTGAGATTGGGGAACTGCTAGCAAGAGCAATGGAGAAAGTTGGAAAGGAAGGAGTCATTACTGTTCTTGTAGGAACATTTATCCGTTTCATATGATGACAATTGAAGTTTAACAGTTTGCGCTAGCTTATGTATTATTTGCAAATTTTGTAGGATGGAAATACTATGGATAACGAGTTGGAAGTTGTTGAAGGAATGAAGCTAGCAAGAGGTTACATTTCTCCGTATTTTATTACAGATCCCAAGACACAGAAATGTGTAAGTTAGATCTGTGTCATTCCAAATAACCTTTCCTTCAAAAGATATTCAATGTTTCAAAGTAAATAATGTTTCCACAATTAATATGGGCTGATAATTTTTATTTTTTTAAAGTTTTCCTAGTTTATAAGATTGCTCTAACCATAGACAATTGCCCTTGCATTAGAGAAAAATCTCTTACTATTAAAAGTTGTCCTTTGCATGTTGCAGGAACTTGAAAATCCTCTGATCCTCATTTATGACAAGAAAATTTCAGACATGAACTCACTTGTGGGATTACTGGAGGTAGCTGTAGAGGTAATTAGCTTTTCTGTTATGATTCTTTCTTTCAAATGAAAAGTTAATCATATGGAGGACCATAGAAATTCCCATTCTTTTCTTCTCTTGCTGTTTGATTACAAACAGAAAAATAGAGCACTTCTTATTGTGGCTGAGGAGGTGGAAAGTAATGCACTAGCTATGCTCATCCTCAACAAGCACCATGCTGGCGTTAAGGTGATCATCTGGCTTTTATTTATATATTTATACAACATGAGGTGGAGCGTAGTATTGCTCTTTGCAAACGTGGAAAGAGTGAAATTGAAATGCTGTTAAGATGTAACTATATGCTACACAATCTCATACATAATTACCTCTACATCACCTTTTTATGAATTTCAAAGGAGTATGCATCAGTCCACATGTCATTAGTATCAATGTGTTAAAGTGCATATTGAATACCAAACTCCTGTCACCAGCCTCTGCTAGCATTGGTACATACCAAATCAAGGTCCTGAGAGGGTGACTTGTATGTAATTCTAACCTCCGTCACTTATGTGTGAAATAGACACACTTAAAGTTGGGTTGTTAGTAACAACATAAAACATGCAATAATTATACAATCTAAAAGCATAAGAGCTTAGTGGAAACAAATCTTTCCAAACACATAATTTCAATGTAAAACATTTGGCTTTCCCCCTTTTTAGATAGTCTATTATTTTGATGCAGGTCTATCCATACTTAGATGTGTATAAACTAGGCAGTTAATATTTACTTCTAAAAAGTGTCAACTTCATCAATGTTTAATTAATTAAAATGTAGACTGAGATGCATCAGTTGATTGTGCAGTTGTATTATCATTTATATGATAGTTTGTTATTTTATTAACAGAATGTCTTGACATAGATCATGCATCTTCTGGCATGGATCTTTTCTTTTTTACAGATGAATTTTTTTGATTTTAGGTTTGTGCTATAAAAGCTCCTGGTTTTGGGGATAACAAACGAGCATATCTTGATGATCTTGCCATTCTTACTGGTGGAGAGGTGATAAGATCTTCCAAATCTAAGACTCTCTCTCTCTTTTTTCCCTTTCGGTTTTCCCCTTCCCCTGCCTCTGGTGATGTTTACAATAGTATTACTAACTATTTATCGTATAGGTTATCTCTGAAAATCGTGGTCTGACTCTTGATAAGGTCAAAGAAGAAATGCTGGGTACTGCAAAAAAGGTTTGTAATAAGCTGACGGTGAGTTTTACAAGCTTCTTGTAACATAGCTGACATGATTTATCACAGGTCACTGTCTCTGTTGATGATACAATTGTTTTGCATGGCGGTGGGGATAAGAAGTTGATCGAAGAAAGATGTGAGGAGGTCTGTTGGTAGTTTAATAAGCTCTCTGTCATATTTTCCATTTTGAAGCATAACTATTAGAATATCCATTTGTCAGTTACTCACATTTGCTTTTCTCATTGTCCCTAAAACCCTGCAATCACAACTAGTCACCTACCGTCACTCAAGTGTGGTTGCCTATCACAAATTGCTGGTTTTAAATGGTCGTGTGGGAATTCTGGTTACAGCATCTTGCTTAAACAGGATAAAAACTGTGAAAATTGCTTCGGTTTTACAATTTCTAAATTGGAAATCAAATTCTCAGTGAGATAGGGATTGTAAAGCTCTAATAAAAGCTGTTACACTCATTCTTATGTTGCAAGAACTTGCATGTCTCCTAAGTTAGCTCTTAAGATGTTGAATACCAAGTATAAATGTTTCTCATAAACTCTTTATCGTGTGCATGTTGGTTTTGGAATCCCATGTTCCCAAATCCAAACATCGGTCAATGGAACGGGAGGCCGTAAAATATTTAGTTTATGATTCCGTTGATTATATACATTTACCCAAAAGAAAATGGCAGCATGTGATAAATACTGATACTCTGATTGTTTGACAGTTAAGAACTGCAATGGGGACGAGTGCTGCCACATTTGACAGGGAGAAAGCACAGGAAAGACTTTCAAAGCTTACTGGTGGTGTTGCTGTTTTTAAGGTAAGCCATTTATCTTTCTAAATTGCAATGCCATATATCTTATACACAAACTAATTATTTTCTTGCAGGTTGGAGGGGCGAGCGAGGTAGAAGTTGGAGAAAGAAAAGATAGGGTCACAGATGCTTTAAATGCCACAAGAGCAGCTGTTGAAGAGGGTATTGTGCCTGGTAAGTTGAATTATTTTCTCATCTATGTCTATGTCTACACATTGAAATGCTGTTTAGACATACCATGAAAACATGGTTGTTTTTAGGGGGTGGTGTTGCACTCTTATATGCTACAAAGACTCTTGAGAAGCTAAAAACTGAGAATGAAGACCAGAGAAGAGGCGTCCACATAATTCAGAATGCTCTTAAGGTTTCCTTCCCTTTTTTTTTTTTCCGCAGCCAACATATTTCATGGTTTAATAACAAATACATGTTAGACTGATGGTGGTTATTGGTTATTACAGTCTCCTACTTTGACAATAGCTTCTAATGCTGGTTTTGATGGTTCCACAATTATCGGCAAATTATTGGAGCAAGATGATGTTAATTTTGGTTTCGATGCAGCTAAAGGTTTGTTCCTTTAAAATGTTTCAAAATACAAAGTAACACTAATCACACCAGTTCTGTTTTTTCTCAAATTCCTCACGAATTTATAATGAAATTTGCTTCACTAGTCTTTGCTCTCTCTCTCTCTCTCATATGATACTCATTGATTGCCTCATGAACATGTTAGTGCATCATCTGGTTATAGCTAAATGCTGTATCGGTCACTCAAGCAGTGTGTGCTGCATGTGCCAAAACAGGTGAATATGTTGATATGGTGAAGGCTGGAATCATCGATCCTCTAAAAGTTGTTAGAACCGCCTTATCAGATGCCGCCAGGTGAATATAACAGTCCCTTATATGATATGAACAATATAATTTTGCATGCTAAGCTAGACACGTGTCATTTTGAAATGCAGTGTCTCATTGCTGTTGACAACCACTGAAGCAACTGTCCTGGTGAATCCTGATGATAAAAACAAGCCTCCAAGTCGTGTGCCGAACATGGGCAGTTTGGGCTATTAACTTACAAATGACTCGAGTACCAAATCATATGATTTAACATTACTGAGCCATTCTTCCTTGTACACCAAGTACAAAAAATTTAGCTTAGTTAGGGAACATGACATGTACAATTTGAAATTATCATATGCTATATTTTTTCAGACAAAAACCTTATATTTTGCAAAAAAGTCAATATGAAAAATGATATTTTGGAAATTTGAACTATGCCGAAGCATTGGCTCTGAGGTTTAGTTGCAAAAACGCAAATATTTGAAGCTCTATATATATATATATATATATATATATATATATATATATATATATATAGGTTTCCATTTAGAGGTTCCTGATCATATTAAAATCAGAGATGAATTAAAAGACAAAAAAAAAAACACAAATTTCAATACATTACAAGATAAAATGTACTATGTTTTTTTTTTTTTTGGTCTATTAACTTATCCCTAATTTTATGGTCAGAAATTCCTGATTAGGACATGTATATATATATATATATATATATGATGGAACAATTTTGAACTTCATTTTGATGTACATTTTGTAGTTCTTCATATATATATATATATATGCTATCTAGTTCGGCTATGTACACTGGCAGTAGCCACTGCCATATTAAATCTTGTGCAAACTAGTTTTGTTCATGATTCCAAGAAGTTTCCAAGAAATTAGGCTATCATAATAGGTCGAATTAATGGTCCGTTTACTAAACAGAAATCAGAATGGATTAGAATCAGAATGTGCAGAAATATGAATGGGCTAGAATCGGAATAGAGAATGGGAATTATAATAAATTATTTACTTAAACTGTAGGAATTGAAATCGGAATGAGCTTGATTCCATTAATGTGTTTACTTTATCTTAGAATTGGAATCGGAATGAGTTAGATAATAATAAATTACTAAAAAGTCCTTAATAATAATATTGTTAATAATTATTATTTATAATAACTATTGTTAATATATTAATTAATTATATTTATATAGTGTTAATATATTAATTCATTATAATAATTTTTATCATTAATAAATAATAAATTAACATTAATATACTAATTAATTAGAATTTATCATTAATAATAATAATAATAATCAAAATCAGCAAAATCCCAAATAATCAAAAGAAAAACAATAATCAATTATCATCATCATCATCATTTTTTCCCAAAAAAATCATCACCACCTTCATTTCAAAAAAAAATTGTAATTTCCATACAAAATTATAATTTCCATAATATTGTGCTCATCTCTTGACGGCGGCAGATCATGAAGATGAACGGCGGCAGAACAAGCGCGAGTACGGAGACAGCAGATCGATTGCGAGCACGGCGGCAGCAGATCAATCGCGACGGTAGCACATGCGATGAAGCGCAGCAACAGATCGCAACGGCAGCATCATATCGATGGTAGCGGGACGAACGGCAAGCAACAAATCTGAAATTCTTGAGCTTCGTTTTGCTGTTTTTCTTTTTTTTTCCCATTTATATTTTTTGAATTTCAAAGAGGGTATTTTTGGAATATTAGAAATGTAGCGGGGACAATTTCGGCATTTTAGGGAATGGGATTCTTATTCCCAGCTCTCCATGCGGGAATCAGAACTCCCGGAATCAATCCAAATTTGACGTGGGACCTGCAGAAATCATTCCCATTCCCATTCCCAGCAACAATTTCACAAGTAAACATGTTATTGACTCTCATTCCCCCCATTACGATTCTCATTCCTTGTTAGTAAACACAGCATAAAAGTATTATATGATGCGAGTGATTTATTTTTATTATTTATATTTGTAATCAATCAATCATATTATTGCATATGAGAAATGTACAACTCGACCATCAAGAGTAAAACTAATGTTGGGAACGTGGGAAATGTTTGACCAGTCTTGTTCGGTCTCTTTGTTGTATCGATTCTTAAGATGATGAGAATCATATATTAACAACTTATCTAGTGTTGTTGATCCAAGAATGTAGTCTGGCTTTGGCAGTGCCTTTAATTTGTGGGAGGAAGAAATCGACAAGTAACGAAGACATGGCATAATTGTCTCGCCCCCTGTAATCTCGCAATCGTCCCACTCTTCCCATTTTTCCATATAAACTAATTGGAGTGTTTCTAAGCTGGGAAAGGCAGTGCCCGTAATAACTGATGATGCTGTCTCAGCTTGATAGGCTTGAGCTTGGTCGTCTTCTGTTTTTCCCATAAACTCATTACCAAGTCTTTTTACACTTGACTCACTTACGGACTAGAGTGAGTGTTTCAAGACAAGGCAATAATTTTCCCAAACAAGGCAGACGCTCACACCAGTCGCATGACTTTAAACTGAGCACCCTCAGCTTGGTTAATAATGATGGCATCCAATCCGGGGTCACCTTTATATCTATAATTATCTAACTTCTTTAAACTTGGAGGTGGCCGTAATGTCAAGGGCCGCTCAAATCTCCCGCAGACAGAGGTTAATTTGGTGCACACGGGTATGCTTAGTAAAAGTTCTTGTAGAGGCGGGGTGTATTTAGAAGGATTCGTTCAGTGTTCACATGGAATGCGCTCAGCAAGGTGCGCTTAGCACTGGGCCACCTCACATAACTAGCTCGCCGGGGTACGCTTAGAATGGATGTACTTAGTAATTTGGCTGTCCAAGGCGTGTGTGCTTAGCAATCCGGCCTGCGTTCTAGAATTCTCTACAATTGTATATAGCCTAGATTTTTCTAGACTTTAGCACTTAAGTCTTAGGATATATTTGTACAAGTTGCCAACTTGCTAAAGCATTCTACATATTAGCCCCCAACAACTATAAATAAGGGTGCTCACCATTATTTTGCCCATCACATTCCAGCACACACAACACACAAGCTCTTGTAAAGTTCTCTTGTAATCACTTTCTTTTCAAGTAATAAAATTATATTTGGTCATATTGCTCTCACTTCTCTGCAAAGATCTTTGCAAAGAGTGTTCTCTGCTGCTGCTTTGAGAAGTTCTTAAAGCTTATTTAGCAAATTGTGTGCTAGAAGTTGCTTAAGTGCCGTACGGATTTGCCGCGCAAAACTCATCCCATGACAGTAAGCTAGCGTTCGAGAACTACTTGACGATCCTGTGTTTTCGTCCTAGAATCAAACCATAACTTCAGCTTAACCAGTTTCATCTTGCTCTTGACATCTACTTTCTTATCATCACCAACATCTCTCGCATTTCCCAACCCTCTTAGGGTAAGGTGTTTCAACTTGTTCAGGGTTTTAAGACTACAACTGCCTGCTTTGCTGCTTTTGCCTTTTCCACACCAATTGCTACAACGAAACATAATCTATCCCAAGCACGGTTTATTAAATGCCTCAAGTTGAGTTGATTAACTCTCCAATTCTACGTGCTCGGGTCTTTTGACCTACGCTGTCCTAATTTCCGTTTCTGACTTTGAAATTTGAATCGGCAAGTCCACTATTGGGTAAATTTTAGCCCATAACGCCTTTTTCCCAAGGTCAGATTCTGGGTTTTGCTGGTTGGTTCCAGCTGCTAGTGCTAGGTTTATGCTATAAATTTATTAATTCGTTGATAATATAAAATTATAAAAATAAATCATATGGATTGGGAGGTATTTTATCTGACTAATTAATTTAAATTATACTGTTTTATAACTCTATTATTATATCGACAAGTATTTCCTTGTTTGTTTACCCTATAATCTTTTTTAGTATTTTTAAATTTGTCGACCGCTGGTGATTTTTCTATACACTTGTTTGACAAATAATTGTTTCTAATCTAAACGTAAATAAATGTTGCTTTAATTTTCTCAATTGTGGACATCTTATATCCATATTTTATCCCTATCTAATCTTAATAGAAAGAATAGTATTATTCTCTTATTAAATATTTGATGAAATTTTAATTTCCCACGTAAAAGTTGAAAGGTTAAATTTTATATTAAAGCATGGTTTTGTTAATTAACAAAACAATAATAATAATGAAGAAGAGAAAAGAGAACTTAAATATCCAAAACCGTTAATTCAGTTAGATTTGCCGTTCTCATGCGGTATTCACGTCTTCATCAAACTCCTCAATTCTCCCCATCAAATCCCAGCCGTCCATTTTCTATTATCACCTGCAACAATGCCCTTCTTGATTTCTTTGACCATCTCCTTCAACAATGCAAAACAATTCACCAACTCAAACAAGTTCACAATCAACTCATTGTCACTGGCGCCAATACCTCCGCTTTCTTGGTGGCTCGAGTTTTATCAATATATGCTCGTTTTGGGCGTCTTTTTGACGCCCAAAATGTTTTTGAAACGACCCCATTTGATTGTAAATCGAGTTCTTTGTTGTGGAATTCTATCTTGAGAGTTAATGTGTCAAATGGATTGTATGAAAATGCACTTAAACTGTATGTTAAAATGCGGAAACTAGGAGTTTTGGGTGATGGGTTTACTTTCCCTTTGGTTATAAGGGCGTGTAAGTTTATGGGTAGTTTTCGTTTTAGTTTTAGCCAGATTGTTCATAATCATGTTTTGCAAATGGGTTTTCAAGGTAATGTTCATATAGCGAATGAATTGATTGGAATGTATGCAAAGTTGGGACAAATGGGTGATTCGTTCAAACTATTTGATAAAATGCGTGTGAGAAATTATATTTCATGGAATATGATGTTTTCGGGTTTTGCATTGAACTTTGATTGTGATGGTGCTCTTGGGTTGTTTAAAAGAATGGACCTTGAGGGCTTGGAGCCAAACTTTGTGACGTGGACGTCATTATTGTCAAGCCATGCTCGATGTGGGAGGCTTGAAGAAACTATGGATTTATTTGATATGATGAGGAAGAGAGGCATTGAAGTTAGCGCAGAAGCAATTGCTGTGGTGTTATCTGTTTGTGCTGATTTAGCTGCTGTTCATAGGGGTAAGGTGATTCATGGGTTTGTTATTAAAGGTGGGTTTGAAGATTACTTGTTTGTGACGAATGCACTTATATGTGTGTATGGGAAGCATGGAGATGTAAAAGAGGCTCAAAATTTGTTTTCTGAAATAGAAGAAAAGAATATTGTGAGTTGGAATGCATTGATTACATCATATGCAGAGGCTGGTTTATGTGATGAGGCAGTTGAAGTATTTTCACAGCTGGAAAAATTAGATGGTGGTTCAATTGAGAGACCTAATGTGATAAGCTGGAGTGCTGTAATTGGTGCTTTTGCATCCAATGGCCGAGGGGAAGAGTCTTTGGATCTTTTTCGTAAAATGCAGCTTGCCAAAGTCGTGGCCAATTCTGTGACAATTTCAGTTTTGCTATCAGTTTGTGCTGAGTCATCGGCACTGAATATTGGTAGGGAAATCCATGGCCATGTGGTTAGAGTCTCGATGAATAAAAACATTCTAGTGGAAAATGGCTTGCTTAACATGTACATGAAGTGTGGCTGTCTTGAGGAAGGACATTTAGTATTTGAGCAGATTGACAAAAAAGATTTGATCACATGGAACTCAATGATTTCAGGGTATGGAATGAATGGACTTGGTGAAAATGCTCTTGCAACCTTTGAGGAGATGATAGAAGCTGGATTTAAGCCAGATGGGGTCACCTTTGTTGCTGTTCTTTCTGCTTGTAGTCATGCAGGGCTTCTCAATGAGGGTCGTAGGCTTTTTGATATGATGGTCAGAGAATTTAGGATAGAACCCCAGATGGAGCACTATGCTTGCATGGTCGATCTTCTTGGTCGTGCTGGATTGTTGCAAGAGGCAAGCGACATTGTGAAAAACATGCCAATGGAACCCAATGCATATGTTTGGGGTACTCTTTTGAACTCTTGCCGGATGCACAAAAACACAGATGTTGCAGAAGCAATGGCCTCTCAAATTTTTGGTCTTAACACAGAGACAACAGGGAGCTACATGCTGCTGTCGAATATTTATGCTGCAAGTGGGAGATGGGGGGATGCGGCGAAAGTGAGAATCTCAGCTAAAACTAAGGGTTTAAAGAAAGTTGCTGGCCAGAGTTGGATTGAGGTCAAGAGGAAAATTCATATGTTCTCATCAGGAAACAGTCTGCAGTCGGATTTGAAAAATGTTTGCAAAGTTCTCGAGGAATTGGCTCTTCAAATGGAGAACAACGGGCTATGTACCCGATAATGATATAATTCTATAGGAGATGATGGGGACGAAGAATGGTAGCAATTGAATTTTTCTGATCAAGCAATATAAGAATCCAGAAATGAAATTCCACAATATGTCATTGAAAAAGAATCAACAATATCAAAAATGTGGGGTGTAAAAAAAATAAAAAACAAAATGAGATCATACATTAACAATTAGAATGCATCAAATTGATCAACAAATTTACGTTGACAAAAGAATCCAACTCTTGATCTCCAATACACCATTTTTCTGTCATTTATCAACTAGCAAATCTATGACGATATAAGCAACTGCGTCGAAGGCACAAACCTTCTTTCAACTAGGTCTTGTTCTTGCTCAAACTTGACATCGTGTCTTTCATATGGAACCTCAACAAGCTGCTGCGGCGGGGGCTTCACATCTTCGACAGTAGTAGTAGTACTGCTTTGATCATTATTATTAACAAAATCTTGCTTAACATTCAAGGTAGACACAATAGCCGGATCCTGGAGTGCCCATGCATTCACGTCAGCTTCTTGCAGATTATGATCCTGAACATTCACGTCGACATTAACGTATTCTTCTTGATCTTGTTGTTGGGGTTGCATATATTGAAAATTCTGCATGGAGTTAAACGTATTCAAAGGCTCCGCGCTGACAATATCAAAAGTAAGCACAGAATCGTCTGTTTCGGGAATCTGAAGCTGGGCTTGTGCTTGTTGCTGAGCCTGTGCTCGACAAATGGCCAGCTGATGAAGAACAAGCTCAAGCTCGGCCTTGTTGTATTCAATCTGTCGTTGAAGTTCTTTAATGATGCGGTAACAGCCACCAACAGGGTCATTAGCTCTGACATCAGATTGGAAAATGATAGTCCTCATGGCCTCGTCCTTCTCAGGGGGCTCAAGGTGTTTGATAATTTTTGTAATGTTGCTGACACCAAACAATTTATGAGCGTTGAGGAATTGGCGTTGGCGATCGTGAGGGAAATAAGGGGCGAGAATGCAGTCAGGAGCGCACTTCCTGCGTTGGTATTTACACGCAGCACAAGCTTGGGTTGTGCCATTGCTACCAATTCTCGGAATATTAGCATTGGTATTAGTATTAGTGTTATTGCTCATAATTTGTTTTTGCTTTGTTTTGTACGTTGAAGGAATATTGAGAGATTTCGGCTGCGGTGCCGGGGGAAATGGCTTGGAGTTTGTTTGATGAGGTTAATTAATTGGTTTGTTTGTTGGTGGAGATGAAAAGGTAATGAGAGATGAAGAGAAATAAGGGGATTGATATATTTGATTGTTTGTTGTTATTGATAGAGATGGATCCTTAACAGATTTTAGTTGTTAATATAATTTTTTTCACTCGGCCTTTTTTAATTATTGTTCAATTAGGTGTATTTACTCTATATTAATCTTCCTAAGCTAAATATAGAAAAATTGCCATTCTGTTATCTACTCTACTTTTAGCCCCCTGAAAATCTTGAAAATGAGTTCAGTGAAATGCAGCCATTGGAGCCATCTCATCAACAGTAAAAATAATTAATTATCTATTATCTATCTATGTTACATGACTGACAAAAAGCCTCAATTTAGAATAATGGTAAAGGAAAAAAAATTCACAGCTACTGGTCCATGGTGTTAAGGCTGCTTTCATTGTCACATCTAGAAGCATTTTAGGTGAAAGACAATTGCATGTACATAGGTAAAATTCCCGGTACTTGGCCCAAAACTATGTATACATACACACACATTTGGGCAAACAATAAATAATCACATAAATTTATTGTTTGATTTATTGAGTTCTTATACTCTGCTTTTTCGTTAATTCAGTAAGTGAAGGAAAATGTTATAAACCGATTTCTGTTCATCCAAATATCTAATGCTTTGAACAAATGGCAGAGATTATGTCAAGTATCAAGGCAACAAATATCTTGCGGAAATTGGGGCTGCAAGGCCATTTCATTGCTCAAAATGTTATACACTTTAATGGCAAAAGAAAGAAAACAGGAAAATAATTTACTCAGTGAAGTGACAACTACAGATTGCAATCTTAGTATGTAATCACAAAAGGCGGTGTCTCTCACTTTGAACTTGGTGTTAAGCATGCAACTGCAACTGAACCTGAAATTAAGAAGGCAGATTGATGATCAAAAACTGACTCAAGATAACTCAAAATTTAACCATCCATACGCATGATGATGATCAGAAAGAAAAGTGTTTAGCAACACGCAAGAAAATGAGGGTCAGATAAATATACACTGACGAAAACACTAATAGCAAATTCACTAGTCATGATTGGCATAAGTTTCCTATAGTCCAACATAAAGATAATGTTGAACAAGGTATTAGTTAAATTTCAATATTTACCTTATCCTTTTAGGAAGGGAAGGGGTGACGACCAATTGGCCAAGAGGTTCACTTGTAAGGGGGTTGTTACAGCCAAGCACAGAAGACATCAATAGTAGTTGATGTTTCACTTAATTTTCTTATAATTAACATCATAAGGAACTATTTCATGACAGCAATGTTCTGGAAAATATCAATTCATGGAGAATTATACGCAACTGAAAGAAGTTCCGATCCTAATACTAGTGGTCAACTTTAAGAATCCTATTTTGCCTATTGCTTTGTTTCCAACTCCATCTCTAGTCTTCACCAATTACTTGCATCCACATTCGGTGTTTCATTTGGGAATGTTGCTCTAAATTCAATCACAACAAAAGTTCATATTTCCCCCCCTAATAAGTTGTAGAGTTCCACCACGATAAAAAACCAATTCATAACTTCTTTTCCTATCAAACTAAAAGTTATAGTAGATATTCTCACCCCAAGTTGATATGTGAACAAGCAATTATGGTTCATACTCGATAAGCTCTTCCACAGAGGTCATATATTTGTCAATCAGTTCCCTGCCATTCAGTAACAAAACAATTCATGTGCCATGCAAATATAGCAATTTTTATTGAAAACACTTAACATAAGCATTACACACTTCCGTTGATTTAGCATTTGCTCACTTTCTTCCAGCTTTCGTCTCTGCCCCTCAACCGTCTATATCCAATATGCAAAAGTTATCAAATCATAAAAAGAAAATTTAACGACCAAAAGTACTAATTACATCACCATGCAAACAAATGATCATAACAAGAGCAAACAGAGGGAAAAGAAAAATTTCAATCCCCCACGGCTCCCATATTTGATACTTCCGTCTCTATATATCTATCTACTCAATTAGTCTATTTGACCTAAAAATCCAATCTTTAGGTGGTGTCTCTGGAAATGTTTTCTATCATTGCAATATTGAAAATTATGCATATTCTTGCAATTTAATCAACTACACACATCAAAAGTACTCAAGCTAAGCATTATGCATGATGCCTCAAATCTTAATGCATAAAAAAAAATAATTAATCCAAATTAGCAAATCTGATAAAAACAGATGTACTGATCATGAAACTAAATTGCCCAACTCATTTATTAAAAAGAAAAATAAAATGGCGGAGGTAGATAGATATTACCATAGCCTTAGAATCGAGTGATTCTGATATTGAACTTAATAGCTGCTGACACTTCTCAAAGTGGTTGTTCAGTTCATTAACCTTCCAAAAAATAAAACGTACAAAATAAGAAAACAAATCACCAAAAATGGAAAAACAAACTGAAACAACATTTGGAAAAAAATACCAAAGCATCAGACTGCTGGTCCCGAGTTCCATTCTCAATAGCATCCGCTAAATTCTCCATCAACTGAACATTAAATTAATTAACCCAGATCAAATAATTAGCAAAAATAAATTTTTTCACATACCCAGATGAGGGAAAAAAATGATCAAAAGGTCCCACGTGTAAGAGGTGGAAGTTGGAAGCAAGTGACTGGTGATGTTGGTTCTGTTGTTGTTGCTGTTGCGGCTGCTGCTGTTGTTGAGGTGTACGACTTTGTTGTTGAAACGATTGCTGTGGGAATTGAGTTGGTTGCTGGTAGAATTGTTGTTGATGTTGTGGGGAGAGAAACAGATTGTCTTGATTTGAGGCTGCAGGGGAGCTGTTGTGGCTTGGAATTGATGGCATCATGTTCCATGAACCCGACCCGGAGAACGGATCCATTCTTGCCACTGTAACTATGAGTGATGACTCTCTCTCTCTCTCTCTCTGTGTTTATGTATGTGTTTTCTAATTAGTGAAGAATTAGAGAAGAAGCGAGTAATCCCTCCACTGGACAGAAGAAGGAACGCGATGCTTCAAGCCCTGCTTTTCTGTGTGATGGTTAAAACGACAGATCATTTTCATTCTAAAAATAAAACTTACCAGTCGTTTTTAATAAGTATTAAAGAATAAAACAAACGATAGATTTTCTTCTCAAAGTGAAGAACAAACATGTCTTGCATTACTGAAAAATACAGGAAAGATAAGTAATCTGATAAGGATAAATTCGCAAACCACCAGGCCCACCACTAGGTCTAAATGGGTGGTAAGTGACGATTAAATAAAATATATCTATAAAGTAATAATATATTAAACCTCAGGGGACGTAAATGATAATCACCCATTTGCCGAATCCAACGGTAGTGATCACCGGTCTGAAACAGTTGTATCTTTTCATGACATAGAGAAGCATCACAAGTCTAAAACCTCGTCGTTTTGCTTGACACAGACCACATTTCTTACACATTTGTCCTTCGTAACAAACCTCATTTTTAGTTCCGCGGGAGAAGCTTAATCGGTAACCCACTAATTAAATTTCTCTCCTTTCGATTCTGCAGATTACAGTTTCAGCAAAAATTTATCAACTTTCTTTTTGGATTAGGTTCGTTTTCTTCTCATTCTTTTTCTCACCGGCAGTGTTCTTTATTTTCTGTTTGGTGCGTCTTTATGATTTATTTATTGATAATTTTCGGTGGGTTTTTCTTGGTCTGGTTGTTTATGATTGGAAGTAATTCACTTGAGTTCATGGAGAAGAAAACTGAGAGAAACAACTTAATAAGTTTGCTCTTTTGATGCAAACATGAGTATGATTGCATGAGTGAATTGATTTGAAGAAATTTGGTAGAACCCATTATTTGATTTGGACTGAATTTCAAGTTTTGATAGCAAGAATATGATCACAACTTTTATATTGCAGCTTGTGCATGTATATTTATTGTAGTTGTGAATGTCAAAAGATAATATTTCTTTTGCAACTATAAGATTTCTTGTGCTAATGTTAAATTGGTACCAGTGAGGCCGAAAAACTTGGGAATTCTTTGTGTTTGATTAGTATTCTAAGCACTACATTTGCTTTTTGGGCACAATTTTTGGGATGTTTTGCTTTTAAAAGCAATATCAGAGTTGTCGTGCAGTAATCAGTATTTAGAAAAACAAGTTTAAAGGATGTAATATGTTAATTGTTCTTATTGATATTGATGTTTACTGATTACAACGATAAAAAGCTTGTTTTGTATTTAGGGGTCACTAGGACGATATTTGTTTAGAAGACCTGAATTAGGAGGAAAGTGAATTCAATGGTCTTTTGGAGATGGTTGCTCAAATTTCATTTTATACATGGCTTCTAGCTATGTTTCATTAAGTTTGAGGCCTTAATAAAGCCGACGATCATCTTTATGAGGTAATCAGAACCTTTGCTCTTGAGTCATATTAAAGAGCCAAAAAAAGAAAAGTAATTGCAATCACATCTAGAAAATTGAAACGGAGAGACCTATAATTATGTGAAGCCCTTTTTTAACTCCAGAAAAAATAGA
The DNA here is from genome assembly GCA_030449835.1 of Clausena lansium. Taxonomy (NCBI): domain Eukaryota; kingdom Viridiplantae; phylum Streptophyta; class Magnoliopsida; order Sapindales; family Rutaceae; genus Clausena; species Clausena lansium. The sequence goes on from JASUUF010000369.1 coordinate 7,230,137, forward strand.
TCGGAGGATAGAGTGAGGACTTATATTTTTACCTTTTCATTGATATAGCGTAGCTGCTTTCGTGGGTACCTATTCTGAATGTATTACCATGTAACTTTTGGTTGTTATTTTGTTTGCTGGGTTGTGTTATCTGAAACTTTTGTTTTATTGAATTTTTACAGGTATAAATAATATGGCAGTAAAACCAACAGTAGCGTTGAGGGCTGTTCTTGTAGGTGGGATAGCTGTGTTTGCTAAGGTAGCAGGAGCAATGAAGGCAGCAGGTGGTGCAAAGCTGGGGGCAGCCGCTGCTGCCATGTCAATGGCTGCTGCTGCAGTGACGCAATCAAAACAGGATCATAAGGAGGATTCAACGCAGCCTTCGAAATGATTCCATTTTAATTTACCCCTTCTTTTTTTGGTTGTTTTGTAGTCAGTACTCCTTGTAGCATAAGCGGTTCCGGATAGCTCTATGGAAGCAATCGAGCAGATTACTATTGTCAGTTTGTACCTTCAACCACAAGAGAATGTAACTACCATTTGAAATAAAAGAAATGACTGTTGATTCTCATTGAAGCATATTATTATGCCAATTTAATGCTATGGAACATGGATTTGAGCGCCATTGATACGTGTTATCAGAGTTGCATATACGTGTCTTCCATGTTTATTACACCTGCAGAACTCTATAACTGTTCTTTATTCTCGTTTTATTCTTGAAAATATTTCCACAAAGCACTTTCTTGGAGAGTTGCATTAGTTGCCTGGTTGCTTGGTTGCCTGCTTGCTAAGTCTGTTGATGGCTAAATCTTTGATGATATAAACTGGAAACTTTCTATACATTCATACGACTGTGGGCCAAAATAAATTGAGTATTTGAAATATAGATTACAAACATAAAAGTGCATTAGACAAAGATTCATGGCATTTCTATTTACTGCACCTCCAGCCTATCCTCTCCATCCATGTATTATACTACAGCAAGATATTATCTTACATTGAAAATAATGATCGCCTAAGCTAACTCTGCACGGAGAAGATATCCAGAGGTCCAACATAGCCGGAATGGAGGTAAACTGTCAAGCTCAACCTTTTATCAACTTTTATCAAGTATGTCTCAAGGCATTCGGGAGTTAAAGCCGAAGCACATTTGATTTACTTGAACCACACATGAAGTCTGGCTGATTTACAGAATGAACCACAAGCTCCGAGTTTGGAGATTCCAGCTCAAATATGACCTATTGCAGAGAGGAAAGTAATTAAATAGTGTAAACTGTTGCAAAGGAGCTCGATATATACATAAAAAGATATTACATACCACAACATTTTCCCCCTGATGAAGGATAGGAGCAGGGACATAAAGGTTGCATTGAGGTCCAAAAGACTGCAAAAGGGCCAATTACAGCTCCATAACAATAAACCATAAGAGAAAGCTGCATATAAGAGAATAAGAAAGACTTTACCGGCCAAAATCTTCCCAAATTGAATTCATTAACAAATGCAATCCCTTTACCCCACCCGCTGAATGATAAGTATGTATCTTTAACTTGGTTTACTTTGTCAATAGAAAAGCGCCCAACATAGAATGCAGGTTCTTTTGTAATATTCTCTGCAAAAGGAATGCAATACATCATTTATCCTCGTTGACGAAACATTCTTGGCTTCTAGCAACATGAGATGCAAGTGAAAATAGAACAAAAAATATGGTAGACATTGTTCAGCCTTTTATAACCTCTGAAGACACACCAGCATTATGTTCTAATTTTTTGCGGGCACATGCTTTAATCAGTCCAGCATATGCAACCTGAAGGATGGGACTGATTTTTGGCACCTCATTCAGGTTGTGAAAAGGAACAGAAATCATTTTCCATCCACGCAGAACTTTCCCACCTAAGTAAACTGAAGACAAGATGCCCTACAATACAGAAAAACCAGTTGTCAATTCCAAGGGAATTCTCAAACCTTCACCTATACTTTTTGGTGGCCAAAGAGAATGACTCTTTAAGATACCACTAAGAACAACATTAAGCATGGTTGGACTTCTTGCATAAACAATAAAAGCTAATACGAAAGGCAATGAGCGAAGTTAAATTTATGGGATCCAAGTGACATTGAAGATGATGGAACAGGAAGACCCAGGGTAGAAGATTAACATGAGTGATTTGGCAGATTTGGCTATGAACTGATATTGAGAAAGAAATGTTAAATTTCCTACTTCACTTGTAACTATACCTTCTCATCAAACATATATGGCCCATAGTTTACATGGCCCATGTTTTCAACCTGTAAGAGGAAATATATTAATACGAATGTTAAAAAAAAAAAAAAGTCAATCTGTTCAATGAAAGACAACGACAGCCAGTTACCAAAACAAATAAGCTGATGTTGGAGCCACATCTAAAATTAGGGAGCCTGAGTGCTCGATTTGACCATCTTTCAATAGTTCCAACATATGCTGGCCTTCCACTATTATCTTCAGTTGGACATGATATAAACACTTGAGCTCTGTCATGGACCTGCAATGTGAATTCTAATAAATACCCTGAAACAATAATGAGGGATAGCAGCACATGATAACAAAGCTAAAAAGTGAATTAATCAGCTCAAATATAAAAAGGATATCTGTACCTTTGATATAAGAAGACTGCTTCTATAGTCCTTTCCAGAAAAATCAGAAACGTACAATAGAAATCCAAACATCTGGACCCAAAAAAAACAAAAAAAACAAATACAAATGCGACAGTCATAGTATTCAGCAATCTTGGATTGTTATCAAATGCTGAAAAAAATGAAACATACACGCAAGGCTATAGATGCTTACACACCTGACCCACGGACTCCATTGAAAGTGGGTTTTCAGATTCAACTACATCTGCAGGATCTATCATGTCGAGTAAATCAAACAACAACGCTGTTTTCTGTAACTGAATAGGTCCAAATCCTGCCTTCTCATTATCAGGAGGAACAGAAGGAAGAGATGCTGGACTAAATTTCCCTACCACCCTCCTGATTGCTGAAAGAAGAACATTCTTTGTTAACAGAATCTTCCGGGGAAGCATTACTTGCATATTTTTACAGCCCAATACCACAAACAAATTTACTTTCATATCACTTTCAGTATTGACACCTTTAGAACTGCATGGAAACTAACTATGAGATTAAAATAAAAATGAATAAGTACTCAAAAACTTAGACCTTTGAACTTTGGGTTATCCACATCACCAGATTCCTTAATTGGTGCATCCTGAGATAATGAGGTATCAGACTATCAAATGGTGCAAATAACCGAGCTAATTTTCTTGACAAGCAAATCAATATTGTCCTTACATAATCATAGGAAGTGAGATCTGGCTTGTAATCAGACTCATTGTTACCAGTGTTTGCTCCATTGTAAAATCCAAAGTTTGTCCCACCATGTGCCATCTGAAATTAGAAAGGCTGATGGAGAACATCACCATACAAACAGTTTCTTGATAGCAGAAAAATAATAATAATTATAGTACATACATAAAGCACAGCAGAACCATTCTGTGACAAAATCTTTTCTAGGTAAGATGCGGTAAAATCGGCATCTGTCTCTGCAATCTTCTCTCCCCAATGTGTAAGCCAACCTGTATAAAATTCCCTGAAATTCCAAGCATTATGAGAAACAAGATATTGACCAGAATACAACAATTGCATGACACTTACGAAGAAAGCGGTGGTGACTTTCCTGGTGCATTGAACTGCTTTTGTAACTTAAATATAGGCCATGGCTCATCACCCGTTGAGAAGTCGACAGCTATAAATCACAATTGCAGATTAGGTTATAATCAAGACATGTTATTGAACAATACGATTTACAGTACTCCTGTGCAAAGAAGAAGGAAAAAATAACAGAAAAAATTCTAGAAAAGACATTCTATAAGGATTGGTATTTCTGTCTGAGAACCCAAATCCCTCAAGCCCAGAACTAAGAAATTACAGTATATTAGGCTCAACTTACCTGCGAAGACAGCATCTCCACGGATGCTTCCTTTCACAAGAGTTTCCCTTGTACCGCCATCTGTAGTATACCTGAAAACCAATAAAATCAAGTCAAAGGTAGATAATTAAATTAGAAGTATGTGCCAAAATTCCATTCGACTACCGCAATTTGAACACCTTTATAATACACAACAACAAAAAGAAATTTCTACAAGAGACACCATAAAGCCGAAAATTATGCAGTTACTTTCACAAGTTCATACTGCTCAACAAAATCAATCAAGTTCAAGTAAATAATACCCACACTATTACCAGGAAAAGAATGGAGTGAGGAACACAAAAAGTTCTTACAAAATTATATCCTCCCCAAGGTGTGCTCTGGCCAACGTTACAAGGTGATGAAGATAGTCTTTGTCATCTCCATATGAACCAAATTCATTTTCAATCTGTGAAAATAATATCAATTATCATCAGTACCTGAAACTAGAGAATTTGTAGTTGACTTATCATTTGAACACTTTGTTTGCTAGAAGGTAGTTTTGACGAAAAGTAGAAAGGCAAAAGGAAATGGAGGAAGCACATTACTACTTTTATAGGAAAAGAATTGATGTGGATAGGAAACTAGAGAAATTATATTTTTCCCTGACACCAAATTTAACAACAGTTTTCTTTAACCGTTAAGAAGGATGGGCCTTTTACCTAAACGGCTGTGGTTTCATTACAGCATATTGGAAATTGGATTCATATTCTGATCTAACTGTTTTCTCCTTTTATCTGTTACAGTTCAAATGATCAGACAGCTAAGCAATAAGTAATATACCCTGCCCACATACCTGAACCATTACAATCGGGCCTCCATTGTCATAAAGCAGAGGTGCGATTTTTGGAAGTAGGACTCCCCACCATCTTTCAACCTGCAAATTTTGATTTTCCATACAAGCATAGTCAGTTTTGTCATGGTGAATCAATGGAAGTTAAAGACAAAAAGCGTCAAACATGCTTGACTGAAAAATGAACTTCATTAGACATTGAGCAAATCATTGGAAAGCGAGACAACCAATAAGAGAACTGACTGTATTTGCTTCAATACCACAAGTCAGCATAGACAGCACAGTAATACAACCAATATTGATTTGACTGAGAAATGCACCTAAAGAGATCATTGGTGTAAACACATATTCTAGGACACTGCAGATGGCCTAATAATAAAGCCTTAAAATTATGACAGCTAATGAACAGAACATGCAACAAGATTTCATTTATTTTTTAATTGTTTGAGCAGAAAATCATTCAACCCAAACAATTCAGCTTGAAAACAGAAAAACAAGTGCAAAATTGGCGCTCAAAGTTGGATAGAACAAGGGAGCAAAATCTAATCAAGATAACAATGCATCATTGAACATGCCACAACTTTTACCAGGTTAGTATGACCATGTGGAGCTAGGAATTCTGTTGAAATAGATGAAAAGCAATATAACTAATAAAGATATATCCATTGATAACAATGAAATAATAAGGGTGGGAGGCATGGCAGGTCACAGTTTCGGATTCCGAACAGCCAAAAGAAAATAAAGAAGATGAAAAATGATCAATTGCAACTAGGTGCATCCTTGAAAAAAGAGGTTCATAATCTGCACTTAGTCAGATTCAACATACATGTTAAGGTATTTATTATTAACAGGAAAAGTATGGGGGAATATACCAATTGAAGGTAAGCACGATCAGATGACCTTAGCTTGAGAGCCGGTTTTTTGGCAAGTAACCAAGCAGGGAAACCCCCCAAATCCCACTCTACAACAATAGGATATTATTAGAGGAAAAAAACTTTCATCATCAATATGACTAGGGACACCCAGAACAAGAAGACCAGTTACTGAACAAAGACTCTAAGTTGAAAAACAGACACTAACCTGCACATATATAAGGCCCAGGTCGAAGCATAACAAGCAAATCCAGCTTCTGACAAAGTTTAAGAAACAAAACAAGATCTGCAATGCCACGAAAAACCAGCTTGCCAGGTTTTGGCTCATGCAGATTCCAAGGAACATAAGTTTGAATGGTATTCAAGCCTAAAGCCTTTGCTCGCAAAAGCCTATCTTCCCAGTACTGCAGATATAAAACACACACCAAATCACCATGTTGTTGAAGAAGACCATTAGCCAAAATATAATAATAATAACCAAAAAAAAATTATGTTGATAAATTAACCAAGACATTTAGGTAGAAAACAACACATAAACAAATTTTATAACTTATTTTTATTGCAAAATATGCATCCCTGAGGCCGAGGAGGTTTACCACTTCTCTATTTTCCCCCATTGATACCGAGTATGATAACAGTCATTTTTTTCAGTCTTATAAACCTTCAATTGCAGATACTCAAAAATCCGAAATGGCATTGAATAAATTCAACTATGTCACTGCTCTAGAAACAATAAATCAAATAAATAAATATACAAATAAATTAAATAGAAGGACGAGGAACACCTGAGGAAGAATACGGAAATAATGGAGGTCACCACCAATAATCCGAAACGGCTCACCATCTTTCCGAAACATGTCATCCTCAATCTCAAACTTTCGATCATTCACCTGATGATATACATACCAATAATAAATATAAAATAAAATAACTTATCATCAAAATCAACATTTTCAGCAAGTAACATTTGGACGTTGAACAAAGTTAACAAGATATTTAAATTAATTAATACTCACAATATACTCGTCTAACAATTACATAAAATACAAACATATAGTCACACAGAGTGTTACGCTATTGTGGCGATGACGGTGGTGGTGATGATAATGGTGAGGAGGAGGAGTAGGATTGCGGAAGGTGAGAGAAGGGAGAGGAGCGAAGACAGGGACGAAGCCAGCAAAGGCCAAGAGCGATATCAAAACGGTGAGGAACAACGTCGTATTGGTGGTGGTGGTGCTCCCCTTCCGCATTCTCGCCATCGCTTGTTTGACTGTGTTCGTCGTCGTTGACTCCCTTCGGCCTCTCGTTGTGCTTCTTGTAGTAGTGATGTCACTCTCACCCTCACTATGCATTTCCACTTCTGAGTGCGCCACCACTGATCCTGATTCCTGAACTTCTTCAAATCAAATGCCACCTGCCACGAGCCGACACTTCTCATCAACAAATTTTTAACTATTTCGAGATTCCCGACTGCAACCACTTTTTTGGGATTTTTATAAGCTTGTCTAGTCATTAATTACATCATTAAGTAAACTTTTTGTTTTTTGTTTTTTTTTTTAATCTTAAATTAAATTTTAGGGATAATTTATTATGTTCACCCTTGATCAGAAGTCCAACTCATCTTGCTTTATTTTCCATCTCTGAACTTGGAAGGAACGGCACCTCTATTTTTCTATGGAGCAATTATACTTAAAAGGAATTGCTTATAGATATTACAGTCCACAAAATCTGATTCATCATATTATTTGAAAATAATTAATTAATAAAGTAAATTGGGCTCAACGTACCGTTGTTTCTAACATCACTTTATCGGCCAATCGACAAGTAAGGTTTTATTAAGGTAAAATAATATGTTTTATCATACAAGTAAATATTAAATTCCTCAAAATTTAGTGATTAATCAAAAAAAATATTAATTTTATTAAGATAATGGTATTTTTAACCAAAAAAAAACACCACATTAAACAACATAAATTTGAAATTAAATTATTTTCAATAATAAAAAAAAAATTATCCACCATCCACCTGTTTATTCGAATATTTTTAAAAATATACAAACACTTTATTTTTTACAAATGCGGCCCCCAAAATTAATATTTTATTATTCTGTTCCACTTTTGTCTGAACGCCATTAAAAGGCTGCTGACGTAATAGGGGCAAAATAGACATTTGAATCAAACACAAAAATTATGTCGTATTATGCTATTTGTAAAATAGGGAAAAAAAAAAGATAAAACGACGTCGTTTAACCCGGTTGAGAAAAAAATAAAAAAAACACAAACACGTTTGGTTTCAGCTCCTGCAAGATACGATTGCATTTTTACTCCTAAATCCAGCAAGCTACTTCAAGTCAGCCGTTTCACTCTCTTGCTTGACAACCCTCAAATCCTACCAATTTATCTTCAATTTCCTTCAATTTTCTGTCATTCTCTTGCTTGAGCATCAAGGGTTTTGTTCATTCGAAGATTTAGAGCTGTTGACGAAATTGGTGAATTTTTAAAAGGTTGGGCGTTTCGGCATAGGGGTTCTAGGCCACTGTCAAGTAAGTTTCTGGCCTAATTTGTTTGGTATTAAGCCTCAATGTTTCATTTATTGTTGTTAGTTGATGATAAAGGGATTGGATCTAGGGTTTTGTAGGGTTTAACGTTTTGCTTTCGAAAATGGCCTTTCCATTTCCTATTCCAGTCACTGCTACTCAGGTTTCTGCTTTTTTACTTCCACTTTATCTATCTGGGTTTTTGTTTTTCCAATTGGTTATTTTCTTTTTTTGAATTTAATTCTTTTGTGTGATTGGTTTAGGTGGGCACTTACTTTGTGGGGCAGTACTATCAGGTAGTACAGTAGCAGCCGAATTTTGGTCACCAATTTTACAGTGATGCCAGTACCATACTTCGAATTGATGGCAACACTAGAGAGACCGCTACTGCTATGCTGGTATGTTGTTTTTTCGCTCGTTTTTGTTTAAATTTTGGGTTGCTTGATTGAAATGTTGTGAATTCTGTGTATGAGTTCTGGATAAGGTTGGCCTTGTGCAATGACTGGCCAATTGGGTTGCTCCGAACCCTCTTGATTGCTGTAGCTTTTCAGTGTATTTTTGTTGTTTAAGGTTTAATGGTGGGCAATGGCTCTTCTGCTGTATTTTATTGTGAAAATTTAGAATTAATCCTATAATTGGAATGCAAGTCCTATTACTAGATATAGGTTGCTGATAATGAACGCGATTCTGATTTGGATGCGAGACCAGTGGCGCTCTCTCCATACGCTTAAGCATCTTAATTTGAAACAGAGAGGGAATTATACAAATGATAATGTTAGGCTCATTTTATTTTTAATGGCTAGACATTTAGGTATTGTTTGTATGAATTACTTCATTTAGTGAGTACTTTGGAAAATCGTTGTGAATTTATATTTTCAGGGAACTATCTGCTGATATGTATGAACTTGCAGGTGGGGAGAAATGGAAATCAATGTCTAAGACTGTAAGATATAAATGATTCCTTTTTTTGTTTTTTGGTTCATTCACCACATTCATTACTCTAATTTCACTTTTAATATTGTTTATGCTTTCTTTTTATTGCCAATATGTGGTCATATTGTAATGAGATTTGGTAATTTTTATATTAGGAGAATGCTCCGCTGCTCTGCATGTTCAGAAGGCCCTGAACAAGAAGATAGAGTATGAAATAGCTTGCAGTGGCTTTGCACTTGTTAATAAAATCAAATTTAACTTATAAATGGTTGTATTTCGGCTAGAATTTTGGATCTTATTCTTTTGGCTTTTATTTTGGGCAAAATTGTAATTTTACGTTTGATGGGCAAAAAGGTCATTTGATTAATATTCTGTTATGTCTATTAACTGAGATGAGACGGAAGTAGATGAGTGCAATAAAATGCTAACTTCAAGTGGCGCGCTGAAAAAAAAAAGTGTGTGTATTTTTTAAAATACCCGAACAAACAGGTGAACGGTGAATAATTTCTCTAAAAACAAATAGAAAACAAAAAAATGGTGGCTTAGATAAGACAACAGTTGTAAGAAAATTTTATTAGTTTATAACATCTCTAGCAAAAGGTACGGTGAGATTTACGGGTAATGAAAGAAATTAGGGATAAGTTAGGGAGCTAAAATAATAATAATTTAATTTTTAAAGCTGTTCAATGTTAGCTGTTGGATTTTGACATCGATTAGACGTTAAAAGCATCTCTAAAAGGCTATTTAAATTTTACTCTTTAAATACTTATTTGCCTACCTATGTGGCAAACAAGAGATTGGAAAATAAAATCTTCTCCAAAAGACTCATCAAATAAGAACAAATTAATATTATTTTAATAAAAAAGCTGTCGGATAGCTGTTATTGTTTAAAAAAGAAACATAAATAATAATTATAGCATTCTTATCTTTTTAATAAATAATAATAAAATATTAATAGAAGAGTGTGAATCTCACTCGACAATATTGAAGAGTGAGAAACAAATCTTATCTAAAGAAACTAAATTAACGTGTCTTTTGGGGTGTCTTATATCGGCATGACTCTTCAAATAAGAAGTAAAATCTTATCTAAAGAGTCTTCTGGAAATGCTCTAAAAGTATGCACAATACCCAAAATATGGGAGCCGTGATAAGAAAACTATGGTGTGTGTGTGTGTGTCTATATATATATATAGTACATTCATACATAAACGTAATCTTTAAATTAAAATTTTTATCTTGATTTTACCCAAATATACAAATAAGATACTTTTAGTATTTGAGAAAACAAACATGCGAAAACATATGAACAACTGAAATAGATTATTAATCCATGTAATCGTTAAAAAAGATCTCTTATTTTTAATAAAATCACTTGAAATTAAAGAAAAACATGATGCGTCGCCTGCACAAAAGAAACAAATGACTAGTCATCTTCAACATGCTTGCAAATTAAAATTTAAAACATTGGCTGTAATGACGTTGGAAAACAGATGACTTGTCATGTCTAAAGTAAAATTTTATGGGACAAATGAGCTACCTTTGATTTTATTTTGGTTTAGCTAGTGATTTTTCGATTTTCAATTTATAAATGGTTTATTTATCTATATCTATTAATATTATGAGAAAAAATAAATATTTCACATAAAATGTATTGCGTGTAACACGTACAACATTTACATTATTGGACTAAATTTAAAATTGAGCCTAACAAGAGGCTAAGAGATCATACTCCTATATAAAGCCCGAAGTATATAATCATACTTCAACGTGATTTTCAAATTAAAATTTTCCCTTAGTTTTACCCAAATACACAAATAACTTATTTTCCATGTTGGAGAAAATATATGAATAATTGAAATGGTTTATTATTTTATTTAACTGTTAGAAAACAAACAACCTACTTTCATTAAAAAATCATGTGGAATTCGACAAGGTAGGTGACTTGTCGTTGGCTGGTAAATTACGCGAATGTCACGTCGCCTGCTTGATTTATTAAGAAATGACATGTCGTTTAATTGCAAAATACAAACGACCAATCGTAAATAGCATGCACCTGCGAATACAACTTATGCTTTGTCGTTTATGAAAATAACGATGATGTCATGTTGGTCACCTACTTGTTAATGTAACGACATGTCATTTAATTTTAATATGACAAATGACCCATCATCTCGTTGGTTTAATCTCAATTTTACCTAACAAATAACATACTTTCAGTGCTGGATAAAAACGAATATGTGAAAAAATATGAACTTCTAAAATAGATTATTATTTCATGTAATTGTAAAAAAAAAGAAAAAAACAATCTCTTACTTTTAATGAAATCATGTGAAAATAAAGAAAAGAGATGATACTTTACCTATACAGTATAAATAAAAACGTCACATCGTCCTTCTATGTTTAGAGTAAATGACATGGTGTTTTCGTTAAAAATATAAATGATGATTCATCAACAGTATGCGCCGGTGCATACTCTTTACTCATGTCGATTAAAGATGATTACATGTCTTTTGCTCATATTTTTCTTGACTATCATGTAGGGGTGGGTATTTTCGGGTTCGGGTCAACCCGCTAGGATTTCGGATTGATCAGGTTGTCATAAATTTCATCTAAACTCAATCCGAACCCTTAATTCAGTTTAATCGAGTTAAATTTGTATATGGTTCGAGTCGGATTCGGGTTAAAATCAAATTCGAGTCCATCCGAGTTTCATAATCCCTTCTAACTTAAATTGTTTTCCTTTCCAAAGATGCCTTCAGCATCTCCAAATCCCAAATCAAATTGAAAAATAACAGGTATCCATCTCCAATTTAAGTTATATCACATCACACACTACAAGATTTTAAAATACAAATAATACAATGAAATTTTCAAATTCATTATTTAATATAATAAACCATGAAAAAAGACAGGGTTTTGGATCTAAGAATGTGGCGATTGAGGGGAGCAAGTTGCGTCTGCGGTAACAGTCGCGGTGGCCAATGGAGCAAGCTTCAGCTGCTCTTAAGGTGGAGCAGACTGCAGCAGGTCGCATCGGCGATGTGCTGGCCGCCGTATGGTGATGGCTCTGTGTGTGTGGTGAGTGCCTCAATGGTGAGTGTTGATTGTAGTGCTATGTGTGTGTGTGGTGTAAGCTTTGTGTGGTGTGAGTTGAGTGAGCAACTTGTGAATTGTGATGTGAGGATGTGAGTTGTGTGCATAATTGATTACATAGGTTTTAGATTTTTTTTAAAAATTGTGCCAATTCGATCGGATTTTCGGATTGGATCGGGTTGGACAGAATTCATCCGATCGGGTTACACTCTAAATCCGTATCCGATCTGAACCCGAATTTTTTAAATTGAGTCGGGTTATTTGTCCACCCCTACTATCATGTCGTGTTTTTATTACCTTCATAAATGACTCATTGTTTATTTTTCTCTTTCTTTTTCTTTTTTTTTTAATATTAGACATGAAATTTATGTTATAAACCTTTATACCACATGCCATCCTATATATTCATATAATTGATATGCATAAAAGACGCATGATGAAATGCAAGTTGAATGGTAGAGATTTAATAGTTTTGTATTCAATATTCAATTTGCATATTTATCTTTATCAATTATATTGTTGGACCGGCTAGGCTCTTTATTTTAAAAAAATAAATTTATAAATTAAAATCTAAAAAAATAGAAAAAATTTAAAAAAGAAAACTTAAATCTTTAATTCATAAATCAATAATGATTAAAAAAACCTAAAATCATAATAGTAAAATCTCTCGAAAGCTTTAATTAATTGAGATGATGCTTAAATTTGAGACTGTAGTACTAAAAAAAATTAAGTTTGTAATTTTTTATTTGCTTTATTTTCTTTCTTTATTATTTTATTTTAAAATATTCATTTTCTTTAATTATTTGTTGATTATAACAAAATTATTAATTCATTATAAATTTATAATTATTTAAAAAATAATTAAAAATATGTGTAAGCCCAGGCTGGGTTGAGCCCACAATGGACCCAGCTCTTATACTTTACCTAACATAAGCTTGGACCTCGACTTGAAAAAGCTTGGTCTAAGCCCGCAATTTACTATCATTAATCGGCCATTCAGCCTCCAGTCTCTTTATCAATATATATATATATATATATTTTTTTTTTTTTTTTATAAACTGGGTGAGATGATTTTGAAGACACTTGAACGATATGGAAATTATTTCTCCTGTAACTTGTAAGCAAAGAAATGTGAAAATACAAATAAATGCTGAGCTTGTAAGTGGACGTTCACTAGGCTTTCACTTTCATTGACTTACTTGAGGATGCCCAAAAGAATAAGTCCATTTATACTGGGCCGGTAATGATATTGGGCGGATTCTAAATGAGATTGGTGTTCAGAGTCGGGCAATCCCCACCCTGTATAACCAAGATTTAATTGTTTTTTAATTTTTTTTAACAGGAAGATTAAGAGCTAAAGTTTATTTGAGGCATAAAACAGGAGAATATGCACTGCCCTGTATAGTGCCCACTACAGGTTAAAAACCAGCCACTATCAACATGGCAACAGGCAACAATAATATGACTTGATTGTCTTATATATACTTCAAGTCCTGCAATTAAATTAAAAATTGTAACCTATTAAATGTAAAGAACCTGAGGACCCTTCAATTCTTTGATCAGCCATGTACAAATATAAATGGCCAACCCAACAGGCAAATTTTTATGGAAAGTAAAGCATTTTCTGGGCACCATAATGATAATGGAAGCTGAAAGTTACGTGAAAGCAGAAACAAAAGGGAAGAAGACAGTAAGTCAAAGAAAAAGGTGCAGAGAGAGACAGACAGAGTAGGTACTAGCTTTGGCTAGTATTATTCTTATTATTATGAACACAAAGGGAGAGCATCTTTAATCTTTTACAAAGACAAGTCAACTAGTTTTTAGCCATGCCCACCATCAAAATACGTAAACTCCAGACACATACATTAACATAACATAACCCCCCTCTTGTAGCCTTTGTTGAATTTATATGTCAGCTTTTTTAGATACCACCACATATTGGTTTTTGTTCTTTTATTAAAGTTAAATTAAAAAAAAAAATTCCTTGATCAGTGATCATCATATATCACCAGACAAAAAGCACCCAACAAAGCATCCATAAGCAGGAAATCTATGTGGGTTTTCGGGGATTGTGCTTCCTTTCTACTTAGCTTCTTAATTTATCAACATAAATTTGAATATATATATATAGTGCCGATTTGGTCCAAAATTTTAAAATGCGGGAAAGTTCAAAAAAGTTTTAAAGTTGCAGGGTTTTAAAGACTTAAATTTTAAAACGCTTCAACCGCACGGTTTAATTTAAAGTTTTCCCAGACTTTTCTGTACTTTAAAATTTTAAATTGGAACATTTCAATATATATGTATATATTCACATTTTGCGTTTGTATATCTATACATCCAATTACTTTGAACTTAATTGATGGATTGTTTAAAGTAGAAACATGTCACATTGAGAGAGTTGTTTTATGAAGTTAGTATCGTATATAACAAAGCGTATCCAACTGCCCAAATACCATGCATGAATGAACATGAATTATTGCATATTATTCTTTTCTTGATCTCTTTCTCTGTAAAGGGAAGTGGGATTGCAGAGGAATCTTTTTGTTGGTCTAATTTTTTGATATACTTTTCTAAAACCAATGAAAGTTGAAAGAAACGAGTGCACAGCAGAGAGCTCCACTTTCAAAGTTAGGATCCATTTCATTCATTCCTGTTTTTAATTAAAATGACCTAACAATTATATATATATATATATATATATATATATATATATATATATATATATATATATATATATATATATATTAAAAGTGCGGGTGTGCTTCAATTTTTTTAATACAGACACACTCTTAAGTCGTGGAATTTAATAGACTTATGTTTTATGTGAACTATAAAGCCGTGCGGTTTAATATCATTAAAAACTAACTCTCTTAAATTGCATGGCTTAAAAGCGTGTTCACATTAAAAAAAAATAAAGACGTCCATACTAAAAAATGACTATATATACACACGCAGAGAGACACAAATTTTTTTCTCTTGTCATAGACTAATCATACCTTACTCAAACACACAACTTATATATTATTCTCAAAATAACATACGTTGAACTTATAATTTTAGTACAATTACCCATATTACGAAAAAGGGTGTAATCAGAAACTTAAATTATTATTAAAAAAGAAAATTAAAAGTGAAAACCCCAAAAGGAATAATGTAAAATTTGTGAATAAATGATAGGCTAATGAGAGTGAGTGATCCTCCCTCGGGATTGAATCCCACTTGCATTGCACCCACATCTGGTGTCAAACATCATCGATATCTTTTTTACTAATAGCTACATAAAAAAATATTAAATATTGTTTGGCATATCTCATATATATCACAAATCTAGCAAGCTAAGTTACACAATTCTATATGCAAATTATTTTTGACGAATCTTTCCAAATTGCAGAATCCAATGCTTCTTGTGTCCAACAAACGTATATCCCTTATTATTCACTTTATAGCGGCATGGACACCGCAATACATACACATATAATATTCTCATATTCAACAGCTTCTCACTCTATTTCTTTTTTGTTTTTAAAAAATTTATACAATAATGGAAAGAAAGGAAAAAAGAATAGAGCTTGGTTTTGGTTTATTGCTTCATGGTAGTTTCAGTCACTTCTTTTTTTTTTTTTTCAGTTACCAATAATGGTAAATCGAATTCAACTTAATTTATGTATATAGAAATAAAAGGAGAGTTTTTTTTTAAAGAAATTAAAACAATAAATAAAAACTAATCAAACACATTTGCTTAATAATGTTTGTGGCTTCTATCAGTGTTTATATACATAAATATTTGTAGTACAAACCAAACATTCTCAAAGTTATAATTCTAATGCATATAAATTTCATATTACTTTGCTTAATTAACCACTTGGCCTTTAGCCAAGTGGCTAGAACCAATTGTGAGGGCAATGGTTCGAGCCCCCACCCACAATGTTATTGTGGGGGTATTCCTTACTCAATTATAGAAAATAATTAAGTAAAGGCAGTCTTCTCCTTTACTACATGTGAATAGAGTCGATATCCCTCGAATATTTGAGAGAGTGGAAAATCTGAACAGTACTATATATGATTTAATATAAATTAGTCCCAATAATTGTCTGATTGTAAATATCAATTATAATCTAATGTAATATCAATTGTAATCTGAACAATAATTTCATGTAAATAAAAAAACAAAATGTACTTTGCTTAATTAGAATTAATTTACCAATATGTTAATTATCTAAATAAATAATGTGGTCCACATACTAAGATAATTGATTCTTAAAATTAATATTGGATCACATGTGATGCATAAAAAGTTGTCCACATATATATTGACAAAAATGGCATCAATTCAGACATAGATGTTTCAAGAATTCAAGATATAAATTAATTAACTAAAATAAAACTATAAAAAGGGAAATTAAGTCCAATAATAAGAGAAGTCACTCTTTCCTAACGATTAAGTGCTTCTAGTAGAAGTCCTCCGCTCTTAAGTTGTTTATTCCTAATTGTGTTTTTTGTCTTACTTTCTTTCCAAAGTTTTTTATTTTATATAATTTTGTGTGTGTGTGTGAGTGTATGCAGTACAAATTATTACAGTGAAATATAAATATTAAAGAGACTGCCAAGAAAAAAAAAAGAAAGAAAAAAAATTCTTGGTGGAATTATAATATAGCTACAAAAGTGTATTGAAATATCATGATCTTGAGAGATCCTTCCATTTGGGAAGATTGAAAGAAAGTAAATGAAAAAAGAAAAAAAGGAAAAATAAAAACCTCATAAGTAACATGATCATCACCTCAGCTGCTAACCTTGCCATGGTTTTTGAGAATGATTGAGTTGTTGCTCATGAGAAGATCTTGTGTCAATGCAGTTACCAAGACCAGCAATGTTGAGAATATCAGTTTGAGAGAGAGCTCTAAGCCCTAAGAAATCTCTTGTCAATTCTTCACCATGATCATTAATTCTACTTGTTTTGGAGAGTGATGATGTTTCATTGAAACTATGATTCAGATGATGCTCTTTCTTTGAATTAAAAACCCCACCAAATGTTAAAGCATCATCAAATGGAGAAGCAGCAGCAGCAGCTCCATGATGATGATGATCATACCCAGATGAAAAAGAAGTATTCATGATCATATCTTGAATAAAAGCACCTGATGAGCCTCCTCCAGAAGTTTTAGTCCCAAAAGGAGTCAAGCCATGGATAACTCCTTCACGTGAAGACAAATTCAAACCAAACCCAGTTGTTGTTTTTGTCTTATTGTTGCCTGCAGGATGTTCAGGTGTTGCAGCTGCTGCAGACACGTGAGCTTGTTGTGGTGGTGGTGGTTGTTGGTGGGGTCTGGTCAAGGCGGCATGATGAGCTGGTGAAGATGACGACGACGAATTACCAGTAGCAGTACTAGTCTTGCTGCTGCTCATTGTTGCTCCCATTTGTGCTGCTTTTTGCAGCAATGCAGTAGCTGACATATGTGGGTAAGCGGAAGCCATTGCTTGATGGTAATTGAGCGTGGGTCCAAGGCTAGGGTTAGGGTTTGCTGGGTGATCATTCAGAGTCAAATCTTGATGGGTGGTTTGTGTGAACTGATGATCTTGATGAAGCCTTGTGTTGAAGATTGAAGATGATGGTGATGAGAGTTGATCAACGGTGTGTGAAGAGGATGGTGGTGGCCCAAGGCCAGGAACAGCTGATCCTACTATTGGTGGTTGTTGGCTAGCAAGCCATGGTGGCATTTCTTGTCTTAAGCTATAACTTTGCTGTTCTTTCTTAAGTGAAAATGCATGAAAGTCTTGGGGATTGAATTGAGGGATTTGTAAGTTTACATGTGAAGAAGCCCCAGCGACAACACCAGGCTGATGATGAGATGATGAGCTGAGAATTGGGTTTGTTCCTGTAATAGCCCTTGCACTTTCTTCAGCTAAAGCATCACAAAAAGCTCTGTGTGTAATGAAACTATCTCTCCTGCAAAAAAATAAAAATAAAAATAAAAATAAAACAATCACAAACACAAGCAAACAAAAGCAAAACCGTCATAAAGTGCTTAATATGACAATGCCAGAAATATTTGACTTTCTTTCACTCTTCATCATATTTTTCCCCACTCTCTCTTTTTGCATCCATTATTTATTTATTTATTTATTTACTGAATTAGCTAAGGACAGATTGTCCACATAAGCTACTCTTGAATTACATTTATCCATTCTAAGCACTCTCTTCTCTCTCTCTCTCTATCTAGAGTCTAGGGTATCAGATTAAATAGGAGTAGTACTTGTAGCTGAAACATAG
This sequence comes from Clausena lansium, assembly GCA_030449835.1. Classification (NCBI taxonomy): domain Eukaryota; kingdom Viridiplantae; phylum Streptophyta; class Magnoliopsida; order Sapindales; family Rutaceae; genus Clausena; species Clausena lansium. The sequence goes on from JASUUF010000369.1 coordinate 7,248,614, forward strand.
ACGTATTATGTGTTGTAATAAATTCATTAGTGTGAAATAATCAAAGATTATACATGGGATTTTTGGACAGAGACATTCTCTCTCTCGCGCAAGTCTCAATAAATGAAGATTTTTCAGACTCTCATCCTTAAACGGGGCTCAAATGTTCATATGGAATCTATGTAATAAAAATTATTTTTGGGATTAATTAGTAGTTACCTTGAGAAAAGGGTTCCACAGTCGCATCTGTACTCTCTGGTGCCACAAGTCTTGGAATGAGCTTTCCAATCTGATTGAACCGCATACCTCTTTGAGCACTTGTCACATTTCCACTTCTTTTCACCGTGCTTTCTGCAGAAGTGCTTCTTGATTCCAGTTAAGTCACCAAGTGCCCTTGATGGGTCATGGTGCACACAGTTTGGCTCTGGACACACATACACCTTCTTCCTCACCTCTTTGTTAGTTCTTTGCTTTAGCTTCCATGGCAAATTGTGCCCTCTTCTGTGAAGCTGAAGATTCTGGTCTCTTTGAAACCCTTTGTTGCAGATCTCACACACAAATCTGTTTGTCGCCATAAGCGTCTTTGGCGACAAAGCTATCACTTCTGCATCTGGGTCTGATCCAAAACCACCCAAGATATTAACTTTTTAAAAATGAAAAAAGGGAACTTTTTTTTTTATATAAAAAAGAATAAGAAACAACCCAAGATGTAAAAATTGAAATAATAATAATAATTAACCTGGGTTGCCAGGAAGGTTTCTCTTCTTTTTAGCAGGTGGTTGAGCTTGAGTTGGTGGGGTGGCAAAATATTGTTGATAGTTTGTTGTTTCAGCGCCTCTAATGTTGCCTGAAGAAACACTGGCTTCAGTACCAGATTGAGAGGTCAAATTCGACATATTTTCTTCTAAAACTTGCTGCTGCAGCTGCTGTTGTTGCTGTTGATGAAATATCAAGCCTTTCATCATCTTTTTTCTTTAAGACTTCACCTTGAGTCACATAGATCTTGTTGGATGCAAATGATCTAAAAGACAAAACATTTCAAACTCATATAGAAAAAGCTGAAAATAATAAGTGAAAAAACTAGAAATAGTAACACAAACAACAAAAGAAAACTAGCTGCAACTGATATATATGTATATATATCTCTCAATAATTCTCTTGATGGTTTCTTGTTTGTTTGGCTTCAACCCAAGAGACAATAGTATATTTGTTTATATAGCTAGAAGCTAAAGCAGATTCTCCTCAAAGAACTTTTGTTCTTCAGGTTTTCATAATATAAACTTTGCTATTTCTAATATTTACCAAGAAAATCCAACCATAAGCATACAAACATGACCAAAAAACAAGAAAAATAATAACCAAGGAAATAAAAACTCACACAGAGAGAGAGAGAGAGAGAGAGAGAGAAAGAGATGTGGATGAGAAGAGATGTGTGCTGTGTGCTGTGTGTGTGTGTATAATATTGAAAGCAAAGAGAAACAAAAACACCAAATAAAAAAGAAACCCTATTGCTTAACTCATGACGTTACACTTTCTGTCTTTTCTTTTGTTCTCGTCCTCAACCCCCAGAAAAATCTCTTCTTTATTTTATCTTTATATTATTATTATTATTATTATTCTCTATTTGCTTTCTTTTTTATTTGTCTGCTAAAATAATTTAAACTTTTGTTTAATCCCCATGATCAAAAAAGTAACCAGCCAAAAAAAAAAAGGCTATTTATGTGTACTCTATATTCACATATTAGATAGATGATGGGTGTGTTAGCCTGCTAGTTATCTTTCACAGCTTTCTACATTTACAGTGACATGATTGATTCATTGATTAATTTTGCTAACAGGCATGGCTAAAAGCTAGCTAGCTAGCTAGCTAGTGACTTCATTTTATTTTTTATTTCATTTTGTTTTTTAATAATTGTTTTACAAAGAGAGAGCTGAAATTTCTGACAATTTTGCATGTTTTATCAAATAAAGAAAAGGGTACCCAATTTAGGTCATATGATAGCTGATAGCTGATGGCTATGTATTCTAAGTACTCTTCTATAATCTATCGCTACTACTACGAGGCAGCTGCTCACTGCTGCCTAACTTGACTTTGATTTTTTTCCTTTGATTTTTTTTTTCCTTATCATTATGATCATAATTATGCTTATCATGAATAGTAGTATTACATTATAATTAGAAAAGCCCAGTTAAAGTATTATATCATAGGGCTGTGGTAATTGTTTGTTATCATTGTCAAGGTTGTTATAATTGACGTAATTATCAGTTGTGACTAAGATGGTAGATAAAGATACACTTTGGTTGACTTGGTGTGTCACCAAATTTCAGATAAAATATGGTCCCTTAACAGAATTATACTTTCAAACAGTAATGTTAATTAAATTTCATTGACTTTTTTTAAGCTTTAAAAATATTGTTGATTGACCCAAGTACTGTAAATTTATGATTTCGTAATAACCCCAGATGAAGGGTTGATTGTAAATTCATACGTTTCGAACAAAAATGGGGGGGGGAAAAAAAACGAAAGAGATTATGTATGTCAAATGAAGTATGCATAAAAATATTTATATAAGCCTTAAGGGCATCATCAACAATGACTTAAATTTAAATTATTGAAGATTTCACCATCACATATACAATATTTTGTGCCATATGAGTTAAATAATGTGGGTACTTTATGTAGGCTGCATTGTCTTTCTGTTTGATCCATGTTTTCGATGAGTTTGTGTTCCATCACAGAAAAAATTTTAAAATGAGAATAAAAAACTGTTTTTGTTTTGTCATTTTCTTGTTTATTCTTCAATAATGATTTAGTTTTGAAATGGGATCTTGCTCGACCCAAGTCTCAATATGCTCCCCCAGCTCATCCCTCCCGTTAAAATAATCTAAAGGATATGTTTGAAAAATTAGAAAAAAAAAATCATATATAAGGATATTTAAAAAAAGAAAAAACCAACTGAGAGAATTAATTATCCATTATGTATGTTAAGCCCCTAGATTGGTGATTGGTTTGCTTCCATTTGTCAATATTCAAGCCATAGATATGCCTACAAATTAACTTGTTTACGTACATTAGTTTGAAGAATTAATGACCCGCGTTTGTAATATAATTAATTAGTTGGGTCCGGCTATGGTGGAGTTACTTCACCGTAGAGCATTGCTTAATAACCACACAATCATAATTATAATTTATTTTTTTATTATTTATCATTTTTTTTATTGTGTTGTTATATGGCAGTGCTCTACCGTAGAGCTGTTCCACCATAGGTATTGTCTTAATTAACCTCAAGCTACTTTAATATTATTATTGTGTGTTTATCTATCAGGTTTTTAAATGATACCAGAATCTAATGTCGCGTTTCATTATGCTCTTGTTTTTCAGTACATTTGTCGTTTCAGACTTCTAATTTATTTGATCATAAATTTTAATTTTATATATAATTATAGCTAGTTACCCATGTGTAATCACAATTTTTAAAGGAAAATTCTGCTTTGCTTTAACTGAAATAGTTTAAATAGTACCCAAAAATAACCTCGAATATTTTAAACTGCGATCATGTACCTTAGATGATTGAATTCTTTGACTCAGCTATCATTGATCATTTCATTATTTTAAAATCACAAAAAAGGGTCGGTCAATGAAGAATTACCAAACTACATAATGGTAGGTAGTCCCAAAAAAAAAAAAAAAATGCATATATTGCCTTGAGTGGATTTTTAAGTTTCAATTGATATTTGTTTAGAGTAAGTGTGCAGCAAGAAGTAGCTGGAGGCTATTAATTAAAACAACTTCTAATATGTTAATTTTCTTGTATATATTAATTAAATGCATTGCCTTCGATTTTGAATTGTCTTCTTCCTTCTTCCCATTTAGTTTTCTCCCAATCACTTCTCCTAAATGATTAAGGCCCTATTTAGTATTGAAGTGTTGTAATTTTTAAGCCACGATTTTGGTTAGAAAAAAGTTATAATTATAAAATAAAAGTTTGTATAAATCTAATTTTGAAATATTAATTTTAACAAATAATAAAATATTATAGTTTTTCATCGTACAAGTATAGGATGCACTCAACTTAACTTTTAAACTACAGCCGTTAATATTTTCTAGATACTTTAGTATTACAACTTTTAAATTACAACTGTCCACTCTTCATACCAAACAAGATCGAAAAAGCTTCCACAAAAGTGCTTTTATGATGTACAATAGCACTAATTGGAGTGGATTTTAACCTCTCCCGTTTAGCAGGCCATTCGTGACTTAATTGTGACTGATTAATGTTGAAGTCTTAAAAGAGTTAATAATATCACATAGTGTGACGTGTTAAAGAATCAATTATTAATTACCATTCATATGTTCTATATGTATTAATCAATGTTGAAAGCAAATTTTGTTAGTTATATCAGTCATGAAAGCTCAGACAAAATTAGGAAGTAAACGAACATATTCAGAATTTGGGTATGCTTACCAATTTCTCTGCATGGATTGTACGGATGGGGAAAAAGGAAAAAATCATAAGACTTCATGATTTCTGGGCTCATTAATTGAAACACAAGTTATGATGTTATATTACAGCTGGTTATTTATGATTTGCTTGTGTTGGCTGTGTGAACCTCTCTGCCCAATTTGATTTGATTTTATTTGGCAACAAAAACAAAACCAGACAATATTTGAATTTATATGTTCAATCCAAAAATGATACCATCAAATAATACAAATTTGTATGCCGTTTTCCTGTTTCAGTCATTTTTGCTTCCAGGTTCCAGCTCATGCTCACACATTCATTTATTGGCCTCTGCTGGCTCCATCACTTACGGTCAATAGACCTGAAAACTTCTTTTGACGAGTTCTGGAAATATTATTTTTGTCTCTTGAGGATTATGAAAATAACATAAATTTGTATCAATTTTGTAAAACGGTAAAACTAGTCGACATATCATTTCCCTTAATTTAGTAGGTTAAAAAAAAAACTGAACATTGAAAACATGAATATCATCAATACGGTACTAGACAAGTGGTCGATGAAGAATTAATAGATAATTGACATATCGAGTGCTATCGACAACAGGTCAATGCCATTACGCTGGGTTATTTCACTTTAATTAATTTCCATTTAGAATTGTTAAATAAAAGAAATTTTTATTAAACTTAAGGATTGTTTGTTAAACGTCTGAAGTGCGAAATTTTATTAATTTCATATCTTTTTTAAACTTTATTTTTTTTTTAACTTATGTTTAATTTTCAGATATTTACATATGAATATAAATTTAATACTAAAAATATCTCTAATAAATATATTTATTTTCTAAACTATAAAACTTGTTCTTTTTATTCGTTTTGACACACAAGAATATAAATGTCAATAATTGTATTTGAGATATTTTTTTATTTATAAAAATAAACATAATGTCACTTATTATTATTTTTTTTTTGGTTTTTTGTTTTTCAATTTATTTCTAACAAAAATCACACGTGGGGATTTGAGATTTAACATCATTCATTCACTTGGGCCTCGTTGTGCCCCAAATAGCAAGGGAAAATACAGTGAAACCAAGATTGATTTTCAAGGGAATAATTTGTTTCATTATCATTCATATCACCATCAGATTCACTATCGTGTGTGTTTTGTATGCACTCAGAGTTCACGAGGGGCACACAGAAAGCAGTGGGTCCCACCCAAAATGATTGAGATATCTTTGGGCCCACTCTCTAATTGTCAAACATATCAATAATAATAACCCATGCTACACATGAGCTCGATCATCCTCAATGGACCGCATTCAACCAAACTGGATTCCAACAGTTTCCACTTGAGTGATGCCACGTGTAAGATCTCAGCCCCGGAGTCCATGGCATATGATGAACCGCAGGAAGAGCGAATTATTTTCTTCCTCGTGCAATAGGATGATTACAGCCTTTCACCTTCTTGTTTCAACACACCCGTGAAAAGGACTAATCGAGGACTCGTACTTGACCCGACAAGTACACGTGGCGACCGGTTATTGGATATGCTCTCGGAGATCCATGCAGAGTGCGTGACTAACTTGACCCCTCTTTGCCCTCTCTCTGAGAGTTCGTTTTCGGAGGAGGCGGCAAAATTCGTATTGACACCTGGCACCCACGACGACCTTTCCATTAAATCTTACCGTGTGGCCCCCATCAGACAACGACGCTCCCTGGTGCCCAACCCAGGCAAGCAGCCACACCATAAAAAATGCAATTATATATTATTGCCATATTTTGATTCAGGATCCGATTAAGAGTTTTTTCATATGGTAAAGTGTGTTCCTCACTGTAGCAATATCTCAGGGAACAAAGGTAATGGCCAAAATTATTAAGTGTAAATACCTTTCTAAAGCACAAATGCACATCTTGATTTCCTAAGATACCAAATCTTCTAGTACAAATTAACAAGCAGTTTGATTCATACTCCACTCTTTTGGGAAACCTACATATTCCTAGAATGGTTTTTTTTCAAACATCAGCAAGACTTTTTGTCTTCATCATAAAGCATTTGATCGAACCCAGATCATTCAAATACCGAAAAATTCAACTCAAAATCGACAATCATATCTGCCCTAAATCATTTTAGACATGCTTTTGCTGTTGATGGGGGCAAATAATTGAGAAAAAAAGAGCTTGTTTAGACTCCATGCACCCAAACAAAAAGTAAGAGAAGGTTGTCTTGACTACTATTATCTCTGCATTTATAAAAAGTTCTGAGCAGGCCCCAGATAGTCACCAATTACTCGGCATCTCTTGCTTTTAAACATGTTGGTGCCAGCAAAAGCAAGAAAAACGATAAGAGCAACTACTAACTTAACATCAAGCAGGAAAAATCGGGCACTAGTGCATTACATAAAATAATAATGTTATGTCACATTTGGAATTCAGCAGCATTAAATGAGGCCAAGGAAACTTCTTGGGAAGATTACATCATTTAAGTTTGTGATGAGTTGGTCAAGATAATCATTGATTTGGAATTTGGAGTTTAAAGTTATGGTGTGTGTTTTGAATTGAAAAAATAGTGGCTGCACCCAAAAAAAACATGATAAAGGCTACACCATGTTTGGTATATGCAGTCTATTAATCCCCACATCGAAAACAAGACAAGAGCTAGAGCATTACTGGCACACGCAATCCATCATAACTGAGTTGCACATCAAGACCCTCTGTCTCCATCAATTTTACAAGTTCTTCATTCACTTTTTCATGATCCATCAAATGCATCATACCTTTTGTAAAAGCATAGGAAAGAAGATGAGATTAGAATCTTTTCGTAATTATATGCATTATGATATTTGTGAGAATGACTATTAGTCTATTAATCTCAATTCAAAGACACTGTAACATTGAGGAACAAGTAAGAATTCAGAAACAGAAACACGTAAGTTCTACACAATAAACGGAGAAATTAACATACCAATGAAAAGTGTTCTCTTTGGTTGGATTTTCCTCACTTCCTCTAAAGCCTGCAAAGAAAAATAGTTAAACTCATATTTGGTAATGTAAATTGATTACCTGAGTATGTCAAGAATTGTATACCCTTGGAAGTCCAAAGTGTGTTGAAGAAGACCGATCAGGCCTTAAAGCATCCTGAAAAAATCATTTGACATTTAAGCTTAGAACAAACTGCATTTATGTACATAAACAAAGCTTAAGTATACATGCAAACAAGAAGAAATGTGTGTGTATCTTTGCATGTGAGAGAGAGAGAGAGAGAGAGAGAGAGGGGACCATTATCAGGATTTCACAGTCTTTCAGAAGTGGATAAGTTTCTTCAGGTATCTCACTGACATCACTGCAAAAGAACAGCAAAGTTTCATATTTAAACTTCAGGAGTCTGAAAATAATGAAAGCATTACATTTCCAGAAACAAACCATATTTAGAGCATTACCTGATGTAACAAATATTACCAAAACGAAATCCAAGGGAACGATAACCAGCACCATGCCACACTGGTAAAGGTGTAATCTGAAGCACAATATTTTAAAGGAAAATCACTCTGCATCGTAAACTGTATTTTACCCAGGCTAAATGACCCTTTCGTCATATTTTATGTTTAGGTTTACATTGGAAGAACAGAGAATTGTGAGACCAAGTTACATAGACATCCAGGAGAGATGCAAAGAAGCAAATGGTAATCTAAAAAACCATTCCAGTAAACACGGTCTTTAATTGAACCTTAAGTCCTTTAAAGATTAATAGACATCAAAATGAATTCTTGCTTTGAGATGAATCCTATTTCTATCTTTGCAATCTTGTGTTATCCTTACTAAGTGAAAAAGCCCTTGCCAAATTTTTTAATTTCTGAATATTTTCCTCAGCTTCATAATTTAAATACAAATTGCCAGAGAGAAACTTTTTATTATACTTAATTTCATAAACTGTTGTTTGACAACACATGAGCAATTGACAGCCTCGTTAGGGCACCGGTTTATGAAACCCATTTAAAAAACTCATCAATCAGAGAGTTAGGGATTTCCACTTTAATCCTAAGTGAACAATTGTTACCTTTAAATCTTGTACAGTGAATGGCTCCTCATCAATGATATTAAATTGCAGCTCTGAAACTGCAGCACCAGGTGTAATCCCACTTGTATCCACTAAATAATAATGAGTCTTCTTCATCACCTGAAATTGGTTTAATAATTAATGCCAATATCAAATGAAGTTGAAAAACACACAAAATGCTATGCAAGAAAGGCAGGATTGGGTTTTGAACCTCAAAATCACGCATTGCGACATAAATTGGAATGTGTTGCTGTACATTGTTTGTCCAATCTCGAAGATCATCCAAGCCTTCAAGGGAGGGGGGGGGGGGTTCAAACCCAAAAATAATAAGATGACGAAGAGAAAACTTAATGCAGTGTCATAAATTTGTTTGTTTGATTAAAGCAAAAAAATCAGAAAGTGTTGTCAGAGACCTCCAATTGCATCAGCATGAGAATGAGTAATTATAACCGCATCAATTGTTCTTATCCTGGCAGAAATGCAACTAGTTATGACAAGGCAAGTACCTGACATATACCATAACAGAATTTGCAAAACCATCACAATCTAACAACTTCCGAACTTTTTCAGATGCATAAACACTTTAAAAGAAATTAAGCAAGATCGCTGGATGAAGACAATTTAAATAGCATATCATCAATTGAGAGAAATGTGCTATGCAATATACCTTGAAAACTATTCTAAACAATTATGTAGCATCAATTATACATTCTAATATGCAGTTACTTCAATTCATATCTAATGCTTACTTATGCATATGAAAACACATATTTATGCATGCTTAGGCCAACTGTCATAGAGACAAAATTTTAGGTGCAGAATTACTTATCTCTAAGATATACTGTGCCAAATATCAATAGGAATTTAGTTTTTAAAAAATCAACATTTAAATCTCCTACATATGAAACAAAAACTTCAAATAATTTGGATGTCAATAACTTAGTGCATCAATAATCAAATCTCCTATAAATATAAATAAAAAATCTTCAGCAAACATGGAACACTGGAAATGGCAACAGAAGAAACCAAGCACTCGAGGAAACAAGGTTTCAATTGTGCCTAAAAACTATGAAGACGGAATCAAAATCATCAAAATATTTGTTCTGATAGAATTTAATCATAAAAAAGTACTAAGTAAAGAGATAAACTGAACTCTACAAACAAATGCAGAAGTTTCACTTTCATTCCAGTTTGTTACATTGGATCAACAATCATCCTAGAACAAAATGGGACACTTACAGGTCCTAAATAAATTCTTCTCTGATCAGTACAGTGTCTAACACTAGAAAAGTTTTGGCATGGTATTCTTTTGAAGAAGAATCATAACATACTCGAGACACTAAAATAATGCCACCCATACATTATGAGGCCAGTTTTTTTGCAACTATCAACATTTTTTAATCTGAAGTACACAAAACCTTATGTACCACAGAACCTATGTCATATGGTCCTTTATATTTGCAAGCAATTTATTGCAACTTCTCTGCATTCCTATGTGGCAATGTCTAACAAAGTACCAACATTCAAAGCTTGCACAAGCTGCGGTTATATAATCTCAAGTGAAGTAATTGATATCTTAAACGGCCTTCATATAGACTTTTCAAGTGAATGAGGTAAAGACTGACCCATAGGCAGGAAACCAACGAAGAGCGCTGTGGTAGAAAAACCTGCAAAACAGAAATTCAAAAGAAAAATCAATTTTTAACAACATAATTTTTATAAGCCCAACTAAATTTTTATTATTGCTTATATATAAGCACATATCAAGACAATTAGATGGAAACAAATAGGAATTGAAAAATTAGTAGCATATGATAATAAGAAACAGAAGTGCATTTTCAGGTAAACCATACCAAGAGACCAACACAGTCAAATTGGGAGTATCTTTCACTTACTTGCCAGCATCTATTAAAATGTTTCTCCTTCCAGATGGTCCGGGATAACGAATAAGGATACTCGTGTTGAGTCTCCTATTTTTATTACCAGGTTCAACAGCTTTTGTGCACACCTGTAGATAACAGGGATTCAATGAAAGTCTCCAACAGATTTTGCTCGTTTATTTTCAACTCAAGCACAAAGTCTCTATAGTATACCAGGCATTTTTTTGACGGATTAGTTAGGCAGCTGACACGAGGAATCCCTTCACTAGTTCCGGTCCCCATAAATACAATTTCAGATTGCTGAGTGGGTAACTGCACGCCATTGTCCCCATTCGCCAAATCTGTAACCCAATTGGATCACTAACAGGTTATCTATAGTACTAATGATTGCAGACAACACAACAATATCTGCAGCAGAGACTTCATATAATTCTCTTTCAAGCAGAAAAAAAATCCACCGAAAGATTGACACTGCCTCCTTACTTGTAACAAATTAACCTCACTATCAGCAACACCTCACAATCCAATGTTTTCTTTAAGCAATACATTCAGTAAAAAGATTTTTGTAAGTCCATCATTATATCTAAATTTACTGAAAATTAAAGCTTTTCAGCTGCCAAATAACAAACTAAGAATTCCTCATACACAAAAGCTTCCAGTCTATCAATGCACATTACACATTCCAAATATAAAATGTGCAAAACGAAGAATCAATCATCCATATCGATCACACCCGGATAAGTTAACACCATTTATAATTGCATGTAAAGCAACGATGGAAAATAATTCATGGAAACCGTTAATACCCTGAAATAAAAATTACAAATTTATATCGAAACATACTAGATTGAAGGCAAGCTTGAAGAATCCTCTTGAAAGGAAAGAACCCAGATCTTGAAAGTGAAATTTGAGAGGTGTAAACCGATATTTGGCGTCTACAAGGAGCAAAACAGGACATTGAAGATGGGCTTGGCCTCACTGTGCCTAAAAATGATGCCATTGACAGAAAGTTCTAATTTTTCTTCTTTTTTTTCAGGTTGAAAACAAAATGTCTCATAAACTTTAACTTTTTGAACTTTTTCGGGTTTATTTTTTGGGTTCTGAAAGGGCCTTTTGACGAAAGTGAAGAACTTGGGACTTGGGAGACTGAGAAAACGAGCGAGCTAAGGCTGACCCCGTGTCCGAGGTGAAGGGCCGCAAGGTAACAGTCTTTTGTAATAAGGTTCATAAAATAAAATTGACATGAAAGTTGTCATATTTTGTACATTCTCTGAACTTCAGGGGGAGCTATGTAATTATCCATTGCATACTTTGCGACACTTAACAACGGAATTTGGCAAATTGATTTTGGGCTTAATCCGATTAGGCCCAATGTAAAATTGCAAATGTTAATGCCTTGAATTGACATGGATGAGTCAATTCCTTGAATTGGGGGCGGTGAAATTTAAACCCCTTATTTTATTTTATCATTCTCCACTTCTTAATTACTTCCGTAACAAAATTTAAAATATTTTTTTCTCTCAATTTAATTAACGCAATTTCAAAATCATCCTTATTAGTTATGTTATTATCAGTTTTATTTTTTCCTTAAAAAAAATCTTAAAACTAAAGCAAAAATACTCGGTCTTAGGTGGGTCCCTCTTCATCCCAAACGAAAATGACTTCTCCATTGACCGCAGCAAACGCCAACCACACTATCGGTATCTGACCCTCATCATTTGTCGACATTGATCGCACTTTTTCTTGAATCATCTTATTTCTCGTAAACTATTTGAGAAATTGTCCAAAAGGATTTCCTTAAGTTGCAATTCAATCAAAACTCACTGTTTTTAATGGATTTTGAGTGAGCAAATTAGAAGTGTCAAACCCACTAAAAATAATAAATTTTATTTTTTGTGCTAGAGGGGTACTTTACAGAGTTGTAGAGTGTGGGCTATTTGGGCTTTATAATGGAAGGAGGATGATGAGAGATGGTTGATAATGGTGGGAGGCTGAGATTTTAGATAATGAGCTTGGGGAGGTGTCTTAAATCTGCAAAACCAAAAGAATGAGATTAGAGGTGGAGCTGGCGGTGGCCGGCGACTACACTTCGATGCTCAAGTCAGCAACTCGAGCTTTTTGTAGAGTGGAGAGCTTGCAAGCTCTCTGAAATTATAGAGAAAAAAAATTGAAGAAGAAGGACCTCAGCCTTATGTAATATGTGTGTGTAATGGTGAATCATGTGAAAGAATGAACCTGGCTACCCTCATATAGTACTGATGGGGTACCCCGCCATGTAGCACATTTCCCAATGGTGATTTTGATGTTAATTCCATAATATTCCTTGTCATTTTATCTCCTTTTTACCTTTTGGGCCGTCAGAATCACGCATGGGGAACAGTGCAACCGTCATTTGCATATCTTGTCATTTTGTACATGCGGATACGCTGTAGAGCTGTATTGAAGATTCCTGCAGAGGCTGTGTAGACAGCTGTACCCGAGGACAGCTGTTTGTCCCCTCTTTATTGACAAGATATTTCATATTTGATTTTGCCAAATCAAATATTATCTTTTGGCGATAGGAACATCTCACATGGAGAATATTTTAGAGATTATTTGACCATCTCAATTTTGTATAACATACCTCTTAACTCCTTCGATATATCTTGGGTACCCCAGGTACCTTTAATAACCAAAGTCATATGTAATATATTGGGTACCCTCAGAGTATCCCAGATACCGTTGATGATCAAAACCATTTACAATAGGTCGGGTACCCCGAATACCGCATGTTCCCATTTTAAACAATAAACTTTTAAGCGGACATATGGCGCTCTATTATTGCCCTTTCTATTTCTTCCCCAAACACTCACAATTTCAATAATCTAAGTTAGCCATTTTGTTTTTGTAATAATTTTGCTGTCATTTTTATTGCTTGTCTGAAGCTTCGAAGGATGATAACAACGAAATCAATTTTCATGAAAGCTTACTAGTCAATTTGCATAAAAAAAAACTATTTGTCTAGATAAAAATGATTAAACTATTTGTCTCCATAAAAAAACTGGTAGTTGAGTTTGTTCAAAATATATTTGTCTAGATTTCTATAAGAGTCTATGAGCATTTCAATCACTCTTAAGTTTTACACTCTGTACTCCTCCGCCACTCTCAACTTCATCTTTAACATTTTTTCTACCATGGCTCTGCAAGAGCAATTGTTTCGACGAAAGGCACAAAGCAATTGTTTAAGCCGGAGGCACAAATATGGGGGTGGGTTAAAACTTAAAATTCTGTCGAAATGATGAAACTAAGAATGGTAAATTGGGTATTACATAGAGTTAGATAGAAAAAGAAAATAAAATTTAAAATTTTTTTTAATGGGATTAATTAAGAAATGGGTGCTAAACAAATATCACCACTCTTTCCAATTTTCAAATAAAGAGAAACTTTTAATCACATAATTAACATATAATCAAAGTTAATAATTAACGAGAAGTAAGTCTAGGGCAGAACATACATAAATTAACTCAAAATGAAGACATCCGATCCGTGGAACGTGATCTGATCGGGGCGGGGCATGTGTCTTAATGCCGGCTTGCTTTGGTTTCTTCAAGATCTTGTCAAAGCTCTCAAACTCATGAGTGAGAGAAGTAGAGATTTGCATGCAATATGGAAACAGTATTTATTATTCTTGTCCAACAACAAAGAAGAAGAAAGAAAGAAAATGTGTCCACATTCTCACTGCGACCTTTAATCTCTCTCTATCTTTTCATTATGTATGTTATTTTTATTGCTCTATGTTCTCTGAAGAAGCTGACTTCAAACTATAAGAAAACTTGTGCCTGTAACCTGCTGATTAATTAGTTGTTAAAATAATTCCCAGAGATTAATTAAGAGGATTCCAAGCCCTCCATGACTCCATTAGATATTGGAAATCTTGGAAGGCTATGGAACAATAACTTTTCTGATGCCTTTCTGGCTTTGAGATTTCCCCATCTTTGGAAACAGATTTCGTGTCGCATGACGTTATGGACCTCCTCCTCCTATTTCCATTTCATACAAGTGATTAAGCTTGATACCACGTGGAAATCGATTTGTATCACAATAAATTTTATACATATATATATTTCTCTGACCACGCAGTCACATACATTTTTATTTATTTTAAAAAGTACGCTCCATGTCCTTGTAGTAATTCAATGTATTTAATGCAACACTCAATCTTTTACCAATCGTTTAAATTTCTAAAAGTTAATGGATTCTGAATTTAATTAATACCACTAAATTAAACTTTTGAAAAATCATATTTTTAGTTCTATTATTTCGACGTGTTTACTCTTCTAGTCATACATGTCTAATCAATATCCCCAATTCCTTGTTTCACTTTGCATTGTTATAAAATAGTAGAATTTTTTTTTTTTTTTTTGGGAACATTCGAGTTGGAGATTGAAAAAAATAAAAAAATAATAATAATTCCCATTATCGGATGAGCGTGTACGTAATCATTTTGTTTGAGCTATGAGCTTCTAATTAGTCAACAGAATTCGATATATTTGACTTTGGTCGTTGGATTTGGCCATTTGGGTGCCAAATAGGCAATGTTACATTAATTGGAAGGTTCTTGATTGCCCTCTATTCCAATTTTTCAATGAATAATTATTCCAATAGATGGCACCATTACGATCAAATTAAAATGGAACGAAAAGTACAAAAAGTAATAAGACCGACATAATATTTTATTTTTCATTAATGCATATCACATGTGTAACGCTTTTATCCCATTTCCTTATTTATTATTTAAAAAATAAAAATGGGGACGTAATCCATTATCCATTATTACAAAGTCTATGCAAACAGCCAACCTATTCAAAATTGAAAGCAAAACAAAAAATAAAGTTAAAAAAAAAAATTAATGATAGGATGTTGTTGCACATGTCAAAACAATGAACATGAATCTATGAAGTTTAATACTACTTACATGCATGAATTATTATTATAAAAAAAAATTACTTTGATGCCTATATATATATATTCGAATAATCAATATCTTTAATGAAATATGAACATATTTACTGATAAGATTTTTACTTTTTTAACTAATTTTCAAGTTTTGCAAATGATTTATGATAGTTCTAGTACATGTTATTATTATTTTTTCATAAGATGATTAGGTCATTATGCTTATGTAGTTGTTTATTGTTTAAATGTTAAGAAAAAAAAAAACAATGAAATAGAAGAAATGTCATTTTTCCTAAATAATAAATTGCATTAAAACGATATGAATATTTAATTGGGGTCACATTGATTGTATGATTGGCATTTTCATTTTAGCTCTCATAGTAGAAAAGGATCTTAGAGACTTGACCATTTTTTTCATTTAACATGTTTTTTCTTGCACGTTTTAATATTTTTCCTATAATATTGTTCATCTTACATCAGAATTAATAACGCAATCAACTTAAATTCATATAATCTCCACGTTAACATCTTCTGCAAAACACAATTTTTATTTTTATTTTTTACAAAAAAAAAATAGTAGTATTTAAGAGTTTCTTACCAAATTACCCTTAAGAATCTTGAGGACTATTTAGCTTGTGAATTAATCAAACTTGACATATGCTTGTATCGACAGCGGTCATTATGAAATGAACGAAATCAATTTCAAAACAAAAAAGACATCGTTGACTAATACAACCCATCTCTTATCTCGCGTTATTTTCTTCTAACGAGGCCAAAAAAATAATTCTCACACGTATCATCAAACCGACGTGAGCAGAAAGCCAGAATATTTATTTATATTTCTATGACACTAAATTTGATTCATATGCAAATAATATTCCTTAGCTGTGATTTGCTTGAATGGCGCCTGGGGCTGGGGACACGCCAGCTCGAAATTTGTATACATAATCAAGTAAATGTTATCAACTTAACAATATATTATAAATTTCACATCCAATAATCAACCAGCTTATTTAGTTCGTTTTTTTGCCCAGACAAATAATGGAGAGACATATTAGCTCCACTAACATTTCACAAGGGAGAAAGATTATATATAAATTAATGGACTTGAACCAAGACGCTCAAACAAACTTGAGTACCTAGTTCTCACTAATGGACAATATATTATAAATTAATATATTATAAACAAACTGAATTAATGGACAATATATTATAAATTTCACATCCAATAATCAACCAGCTTACTTAGTTCTCAAACAAACTTGAGTACTTTGGTTACTAATGGGCTACAAGCTTACCTAATTCTAAACTTAATGAACATTGTTAATAAAAATTATTTAACATATGTATATATATTTTTTCTGGTCAATCTAGCCTAGTAGTTTTTTTAAACTTAACAAGAATTAATATGGCACTGAAAAGGGATGGAAGCACATGCTGATGACTTAGAAGAATAAATTTAAATTGTTTTTATTTAAATTTTATGAAATTTTTAAAACACAAAGATAGGGCACTTCTTTACTCTTTTCTTCTCTAAAAAATTGGGATTCATAATTTTTCTTGTAAGATAAGATAATTTCTTTCCTTATCAAATTTTTAAAATACAAACTTGTGTATCTTATAAAAGTTTTTACACCTCCATATGAAAATTCTCTCCCACATACCTTCGCACAAATAAAGTGCGGATTCAACATTTGACAGTATAGTAAAATAATTTTCGTCATTGTAAAAATAATTAACGATAGCGTAAACCACTAATAAATTCACATTTATTTCACTCGGACATCGCTGGAGAGAACTCCTCTCTCTTCATATATATGTATGTATGTATATATATCACCGAAGAAATTAATTTGTATTTTTCATGGACTTTCTGACTTGCTTGTTTCTGACTTTCTGTGATGTGAAACTCACGGCTTCTAAGATCTTTCTCACTCAAAACCCTTTTGATTCTTCTAAACATTTTAACTTTCTGCTAGCGGATCAGCCTTCATTGACCAATGGTAGCCTTCATTGACCAATGGTATCACATGGTATTAAATATTTTATCCATTCTCAATTTTTTCAAACAACAACTCTGAATTTTTCTTTATAAATAGAGCCTGCATTTTGCTGGTCTCCTCAAATTTTGCTGGTCTTCTCATTCAATACCAACCTTCCAGGCCACAACATCATGGCCAATTTTTATCTCAGTTTATTCCTTTTCTTTGCTCTCTTTCTTGGCCATGGTGTTGTTGAGCTCCGAGCTTCTCACCATGTTTACAGAAACCTTCAAACTTCTCAATCTACTTCTCCTAATCAACCTTACAGAACTGGTTACCATTTCCAGCCTCCTAAGAATTGGATCAATGGTATTTCCTTTTCATTTTTCTCTCTCTTTCTCACCTCTTCAATTCTTCTTTATATCTCCTAACAGTTGGTTTTTTGTCTCTGGTTTTTGTCATGATTGTGGCAATGGAAAAATTTTGGTGTCATTATTTGGAAATCTATGCAGATCCCAATGGTGAGTACTAGTTTTTCTGATAATCATTCTTCTATTGGTCATAATTATTTTTATTTTTTTTCTTTTTGAGAAATAATTGTTCATATATACACAAACGGACAGCCATTTTTTAGGTATATATATCTTATCTTTAGTCATAGTTGACTTATGAAAACTCCATTATTGTAATGGGTGTACATTTCTATAGGTGTTATGATTTACAAAGGAATTTATCACCTGTTCTACCAATACAACCCAAAAGGAGCAGTGTGGGGCAACATTGTGTGGGCTCACTCTACATCAAAGGACCTGATTAACTGGATCCCACATGATCCAGCCATCTACCCATCACAGCCGTCCGATAGCAACGGTTGCTGGTCAGGTTCAGCCACAATCCTGCCTGGAGAAAAACCAGCCATTTTGTACACTGGAATTGACCCACATAACCAGCAGGTCCAAAACCTGGCCGTGCCCAAAAACTTATCTGACCCTTACCTTAGGGAATGGGTTAAGTCACCAAAAAATCCATTGATGGCACCTGATGCCATGAATCAAATCAATGCAAGCTCATTCAGAGACCCAACCACAGCATGGCTTGGCCCTGATAAGAGATGGAGAGTGATCATTGGCAGCAAAATTAACAGAAAAGGATTAGCAATTTTGTACAGAAGCAAAGATTTTGTGCATTGGATTAAGGCTAAACACCCTTTACATTCTGCTAAACGCACAGGAATGTGGGAGTGTCCTGATTTTTTCCCTGTTTCTACTTATGGCCTAAATGGTCTTGATACATCGGTTATTGGACCGAACACTAAGCATGTGCTTAAGGTTAGCTTGGATGATACTAAGCATGAGTATTACACAATTGGAACATATAACACTGCCAAAGATAGATATGTTCCGGATGAGGGTTCCGTGGAAAGTGATTCAGGATTGAGATTTGATTACGGAAAATTTTATGCTTCCAAGACTTTCTTTGATAGTGCTAAGAACAGGAGGGTTTTGTGGGGTTGGATTAATGAGTCATCAAGCGTTAATGATGATGTCAAGAAGGGCTGGGCTGGAGTACAGGTAATTTGGCATTAAATATTGCTTGACTAAGTTGGAAATGTTGACTAGCATATGAATTCCACAATTAAAAACTCTTGTTTTGGACTAATTCTGCAGGCAATTCCGAGGAAACTTTGGTTAGATAAATCTGGCAAACATTTGGTCCAATGGCCTGTTGTTGAAATAGAAAAGTTACGTGTAAACCAAGTGAAAGTGCCTAGCAAATTGCTGAAGGGAGGATCTGTGATTGAAGTTACTGGTGTTACTGCTGCTCAGGTTAGTTCATGGTTATGCGTAAGTAAATTGGTAATGAATAAAAAGAAAGGCATATTTGGGTTTTTGCCAAGTGTCCTTAATATATATCTGTACTATCCCCCTATGCTCAAATGTAAAATCCTAAAATTCAACTTTGGTTTTTTTTTCTTTTTTTGCTTTTTTGTTTGTATTACAGGCAGATGTTGAGATTTCATTTGAGGTAAGTGATTTTAACAAGGCAGAAAAGCTGGACCCAAGCTGGACCAATCCACAGTTGCTTTGTAGCCAGAAGGGTGCATCAGTTAAAGGTGCTCTTGGTCCATTTGGGCTGCTAGCTTTGGCTTCAAAAGATTTGAAAGAATACACAGCAGTATTCTTCAGATTATTCAAAGACAAAGACAACAAATATGTGGTGCTTATGTGCAGCGACCAAAGCAGGTCTTTAAAATTTTTCTCTTTCAAGATATCATCAATTTCACACCCAACATCATGTTTTTAAACTCTTAAGTTTTCTTCTTTTACTACGACAGGTCTTCCTTGAATAATGATAATGACAAGAACACTTATGGCGCTTTTCTGAATGTGGACCCAGTTTATGAGAAGCTGTCATTAAGGAGTCTGGTGAGTTAGCCATAGCATTCCCACTCCAAGCTAATTGTCAAGCATTTTCAATAGTGTCTGAAAAATTAGTAATGCGTTTTATGGTACATTCCTTTTACAGATTGATCGTTCAATAGTGGAGAGCTTTGGTGTTGGAGGCAAAGCTTGCATCACAGCTAGGGTGTATCCAACTTTGGCAGTTGATGATTATGCCCACTTGTATGCTTTCAATAATGGCACCGAGAATGTCAAAATCGAAAGCCTGAGTGCCTGGAGTATGAAGAAAGCTCAAATTTATTAAAATAAGAAAAGCGTGGAGGAGTTGGAAGAAGACAAATAAAAGCAAGTAGTGACAGATACAGTTAACAGATTCTTACAACTAAGCAATTATGTAATAAGCAAAAGGGTCATTTGTTTCTTCTGCCGAGTACTTTTTTCTAAAATATGTTTTTAATTAGAGTAAAAGTGTATTTCTGTTCCCATTGAATACTCTTGTTGTTATTCAGCTTGTTTGTGAGCGCCCAATAAAGAATATTAATTAATAATTAATAAAAGTTTTACAGAAACTGTTGCTCCACCTCATGCAGTTGGCTCTAAAAATTGAGAATTTGTGCGAGTGCATGCATGCTTTTATCTCTCAATTTGAAGTAAAAAAAATCAAATAATTTACTACATATTTTTGTTTTTTTAACTCATTACAAAGGAATTTCTTCTTCAATAATCCCATTTTAGAAAGTAATGAAAAACTTCAATCTTCCTAAGAAGACTACAAGGTTGACTCATTTGACCATGCCTAAAAGCCAATAAATAACAGGGCATATAATTTCATTTAAACATGTATTTACTTGTAACAGTTGTAAATAACAATGTGTTGACAATGAGCACTTGCAAATCTTATCTTATTGGATAACGAAACCTATTAATATATAGATAATTTTCTTTTGAAAATAGAATATAAATTTTCTAATCATAGATAATTTTAGTTTAGCCAAGCTTATTTGAGGTACCTGTAAGGATTTATGATAACTCAAGTCCTTAACGCAAGGCAGTCCATAGCTAACAATTCGACTCAATCTTGACCAAATTTTAGCATAAATACATGTTTCTATTCTTTAATCAGAACCAATATTTTATTTTGTTGTACATGCTGGTTCCACAAACATGGCCAAGTTTTCTTTATCTTTACTTTTCTTATTTACTGTTTTATTAGGCCTTGGAATTGTGGAACTTGAAGCAACACATCACATTTACAGCAGACTTCAAACTCCTCAAAATGAAACTAAAACTCCATGGGATTATAAATTTCAACCTTACAGAACAGGTTATCATTTCCAGCCTCCATGGAATTGGATCAATGGTAATTTTCTTCCACCGATTTAATTTTTCTTTTTCTAATTTGCATTACTTTTTTAATCGTCTTGTTATCTCTAACAGATTTTTCCTTTTTCTTTTTTTCATTTGAACCTCTAATGATTCTGGCATGGACAATTGTGTTATGCAGATCCCAATGGTTAGTACTTTTTTGCTCTTGCTCTAGCTAGTTGTCAAAATTGATTTTTCTTAGCTATATGCTTTCTCTCAATTGCAAGAAATAATCAAATCTAAAATTATAGAAATGTATAGTAGTAAATATTACGAATATATGAGTAGATGTTATTTATAATTTAAGATATTTGCTTGTAATGTATCGTTTTGAAGCACCCACACCCCTAATGTTTGTTTAAATGATCACCTAGACCCCCTTAGTTTAATAAATGGTCACACAAACCCCCTTAATTTGATAAATGACTATTGTGACATTTGATTATAACAACCCAAATATAAATATAAATATAAATATAATAATAAGATAAAAATAATAAATAAATATCATATGATACAAATAAAATATTACAATAAGTATAATTAATAAAACAATGTATATAATGAAAATTATTTTTTAATATTAAGTGATTATTAGTCTATCCTGTTGGATTTTATTAATGCTAAAATCTATTATTCCAAAAATTGACTTTAATATTTATATTAATATAGACATAATTAAAAAAATATTATAAATAAAATAATAGAAATTTTATAAATTATGTGAATGTTAATTGTTAGGTATAATTATGTTAATATTATTAATATGTCAAATATATTTTATTATTATTAAAAGAATATAACATATTAATAATGTTAAAAATAACTTCTCTAATATTCAAAATAATTTATAAATTTTATCTTATTTTATATACTATATTATATTATTTTAATTTATAATTATATTTATTATAGAAGTTTATTTATAGTCAATTATATTGGATTGTTGTAATTAAGGGTATAATAATAAAAAAAGAGATATGTGTGACCATTTATGAAACTAAGGGGGTCTGTGTGACTATTTAAGCAAATCTTAAAGGTGTGTGTGGCTTTTCCCTATTCAAATATGCATATCTTTATTTAAGTCATTTTGGATATCATACGTTATGATTTAAAGTATTTTTTTTCATGTAATAATAATCCGAGCTTATTTTGTTAATTTCGGATTCTTGGAGTCTTGGTATAAATAGGGCATAAAAATTTCAAAATTTCTCTGAGACCTAGAGTTTCAATAATTCCTTTTCGTTTTCCGCTTTGCCATTCTGCTGACACTTTAAGTTTGAACTGAAATTTGATTGCCAAAATAATGAATTGATGTTGATCTTCCCCTGGCTCTGTGTTTCATTATGTAGATTTTTTTTTTAATTACCAATCAAGTATTGTAATGAAATATAAATTTCAGGTCCTATGATTTACAAGGGAATTTATCACCTATTCTACCAATACAATCCAAGAGGAGCAGTGTGGGGCAACATTGTGTGGGCTCACTCAACATCAAAGGATCTGATTAACTGGTTCCCACATCCACCAGCCATCTTCCCGTCACAGAAATCTGATGTCAATGGCTGCTGGTCGGGTTCTGCGACAATTCTCCCTGGAGAAAAACCTGTCATTTTGTACACTGGAATTGACCCCGATAAGAAACAAGTGCAAAATATGGCTTACCCCAAAGATTTATCAGACCCTTATCTTAAAGAATGGGTTAAGTCAGATAAAAATCCATTGATGGCACCAGATAACATAAATAACATCAACGCCAGCTCATTCCGAGACCCAACAACTGCTTGGCGAGGTCCTGATAATATTTGGAGAGTGGCCATTGGCAGCAAAATTAATGACTTGGGCTTCGCAATTCTGTACAGAAGCAAAGATTTCCTTAACTGGGTTAAGGCTAAGCGCCCCTTGCATGCTGCCAGGCACACAGGAATGTGGGAGTGTGTGGATTTTTACCCGGTGGCTATTAACAGCCACAGTGGTCTTGATACATCAACTCTTGGACCAAATGTGAAGCATGTGTTTAAGATAAGCTTGGATGACACTAAGCATGATTATTACACAATTGGTTCCTATAACTATACTACTGATAAGTATACCCCAGATAAGGGATTCATTGATGGTGATGCAGGATTGAAGTATGATTATGGAAAATTTTATGCTTCTAAGACTTTCTTTGATAGTGCCAATAACAGGAGGATTTTGTGGGGTTGGATTAATGAATCACAAAGTGTGGCTGATGATATCAAGAAGGGTTGGGCCGGAGTTCAGGTAATTTAACGACTATCCACTGCAGTTATGTTAGTCTCTGTTCCTGACACTCAGGGATGAACCTAAGGCACTCAGTTTGAAAAAAATTAAAAAAAGGCTTACTAAAATTTAACTATTTTTTTTAAATTTATATTTTGATCCATTCAGTTTCTAGAACTTTTATTTTAGTCCACTCAAGTGTACGATTTCGGATTTTACCAAATTTCAATTCGGTTCGGTTCCTTTATTATTCAGATTGATTTGAAATGATTGAGCTCGGTTCGCTTCGGTTTTCTAAAAGCAAACCGAACCTGATAGCCCTACTTTAGTACGTGGTTTCTTCATTGCAAGCACGTTGAACCAAAGTCCTCATTTCGCCACTGCTTACAATTGTTGACATTTGGCAACTAACTATGAAGTTGGTGAGTTGTAATATCATTGATTGATAAAGACACTTCATCTGGATTCATTTTGTAGGCAATCCCTAGGAATATTTATCTCGATGGATCCGGGAAACAACTGGTGCAATGGCCAGTTAGTGAACTGGAACAGCTTCGCAGTAGCCCGCCAGTAAATGTGTTTGACAAACGGCTCGAGGCAGGAGAATTGCATGAAGTTACTGGCGTTACAGCCGCACAGGCAGATGTTGAGATTACTTTTGAGATAACCGACATCAGCAAAGCTGAAGAATATAGGCCAAGATGGACTCATGCTCAGTGGCTTTGCAACACAAAGAATGCCTCAGTGAGAGGCGGTCTTGGTCCATTTGGGCTGAGAGTTTTGGCTTCAAGTGACTCCCAAGAGTACACATCTGTGTTCTTTAGAGTATTCAAGAAGGCTGACAACAAACCTGTTGTCCTAATGTGCAGTGACCAAAGCAGGTCAATTCTCAACTTCTTGCACAACTTCATCTATATAATGTTGGTGTGTGAATTTTTTTTTTGGGATCGAGTCTATTTTTCTGATTTTCTTTCTAATTACACAGGTCTTCCTTGAATGAAGATAATGATAAGACCACTTATGGTGCTTTTGTGGATGTGGATCCTATTAAAGAGAAGCTGTCTCTAAGGAGCTTGGTGAGTTAAAACATATATAACGAGAACATGCTGTAAAATTATGTTCTGTTCCAGCAATTTTAATTACTGGAATCAAGCTGTGCTTCACATGTTTTACAGATTGATCACTCGATAGTTGAGAGCTTTGGTGGAAGTGGCAGAGCTTGCATCACAGCCAGAGTTTATCCAATCACGGCAATTGAAGATAAGGCTCGCTTGTATGCCTTCAACAATGCAACTGAGACTGTTACGATTTCAACTCTCAGTGCATGGAGCATGGACAAGGCTCAAATTAGTTGAAGAATGAAAGGAGTGGACAGGTTTTTACTGTGTGAAATGTTGCAGAAAAATTTTGTTTTTGTTGCTCATTAATTGTTGATTCCTTGTAAATGTAATGATTGGTTTTCTCAATAAACCAAAATATTTAAAAAAAAAAAAGTTTTTCTAGTTTTATTGTTTGTGTTATTCTTCATATTAGGGATTCATCGTTGACCAGCAGTTTCTGTATGTTGAATAATCGTTGCAAAATAATGCTATTAAAAAAAAATGAAAAAAGCCATGGAAGAGTTTAAGCTCCAGATGTTGCAAATTGACAACATGTTCAATTGGAAGAACAAATAAACAAGAGAATTCAGGTCCTATATTGATATTCTCATTTTTTTTCCTTTTTTTTTTGGGCTACATTTTATGTATAATCTCTTATGCATGTTATGGACAGCTATAGAGGGTGAAGAACATGTGTATGTTAATCCAACTTGCCAGGGGAGTGTATTGTTCTTCATTATTACCAAGAAAAAAAAAATAGAATAAAATAAGACTTGATTGCTGAAATGTGAGACAAGCACACACAGCTTCCAAGGTCTTTCTCTCACAATCTGTGATTTTTCTCAGTTTAACTAATGTAATAGCCTGCAAATTGCTTATAACCATTCTTGTACGTAACTAGCCTTCAGGCATAACCATATTGTTTTCTTCTCATTCAAAACGAACCTCAAGCTGTATCTCACCATGGTCAACTCTTCTCTGTGTCTGTTCCTTTTCTTTTCTCTCTTGCTTGAAGCATCTCAATCCTCTTCTACAAGTCAACCTTACAGAACTAGTTACCATTTTCAGCCTCCAAAGAATTGGATGAATGGTATCTCATTTTTCTTTATGTCTTGTTGATGTTATTATTAGTTTTTATATCTCTAACATTTGCTTCTGGTGATCTCTTGCTTTTTGTTATGGTCCTCGTATTGACAAATGGCCAACTGGGTGTTTTCGGATATGCAGATCCCAATGGTTAGTAATTTTCTGCTCTTGTTCTATAGTTATTAAGAACTAATCAATCCAAAGTAAGATTGAAATATGGGATACTACAATGCTATTGAAGATTGAATTGATTCTTTATGTAGCTCTGTTTTCTGTTCTATATAAACTTTATTACCATCAAGCATTATATTGGAATGAAAATTTCAGGGCCTATGATTTACAAGGGAATTTATCACCTGTTCTACCAGTACAATCCAAAAGGTGCAGTGTGGGGCAACATCGTGTGGGTTCACTCTACATCAACGGATCTCGTTAATTGGACCCCACATGATCCAGCCATCTACCCATCACAGCCTTCTGATATCAATGGTTGCTGGTCAGGTTCTGCCACAATCCTGCCTGGAGGGAAACCAGCCATCCTATACACTGGAATAGACCTAAAGAACAGACAAGTACAGAACTTGGCTGAGCCCAAAAATTTATCTGACCCTTACCTTAAGAGTGGGTCAAGTCACCAAAGAATCCACTGATTTCACCCACTGACCAAATTGATCCTAGCTTATTTAGAGATCCAACCACTGCTTGGCTTGGTCCTGATAAGAAATGGCGAGTGATCATAGGAAGCCAAATTAACGTCAGTGGGTTAGCCATTCTTTATAGAAGCAAAGATTTTGTAAAATGGGTTAAAGCTGAACACCCGTTGTACTCTGTCAGGCAAACTGGAATGTGGGAGTGCCCTGACTTTTTCCCGGTTCACACAAAAAGACCGAAGGGTGTCGATACATCAGTTGTTGGACCGAACGTTAAACATGTGCTTAAGGCAAGCATAGGTGAAACACATTCTGATTGTTATACTATTGGTGCATATAATTTTAGTACGGATAAATACATTCCAGAAGTGGGTTCAATGGATGGTGGCACGGGATTAAGATACGATTATGGCAAATTTTATGCTTCAAAGACTTTCTTTGATAGTGTTAAGAATCGGCAGATTTTGTGGGGATGGATCAATGAATCGACAAGTGAGGATAATGATATCAAGAAGGGCTGGTCTGGATTGCAGGTAATTTAATCATTAATTATTGCTTTAACATATTTGTTTCAAGCTCCAATAGAACAAGGTCATACAGACGCCCTAGATTACATGTAACAATTTGATTTATATATTATCACAAGAAAATCTATATTTCTTAGTTTTTATTTGGTTTGGATCCAATCTGATAATTTTAAACTATATATTCAGTTGGCTTAGTGTTGAGTCATCTCTAATTTATTTATTTATTTATTTTTTTACTGATAAGGAGTCATCTCTAAGTTACCAACACATTTTGCAGGCAATTCCTAGGAGTCTTTGGCTAGACAAATCTGGAAAACAACTGATTCAGTGGCCTATAGCAGAAATCGAAAGACTACATGGAAAGCAAGTAAAATTGCCAAGCAAATCGCTTAAGGGAGGATCATTACTTGAAGTTACTGGTATCACACCTGCACAGGTCAGTCTAAGTTTGTAATAAAGTAATCAAAAATGGCCAAAAAGTATGTTGGTTGTGACTAATTTTAGTTGATCGTTTCTTTCTGATTTACAGGCAGATGTTGATGTTTCATTTGAGATTACAAATTTTGAGAAAGCAGAAGTGCTGGACCCAAGTTGGACCAATCCACAGTTGCTCTGTAGCCAAAAGGGTGCATCAGTTAAAGGTGCTCTAGGTCCATTTGGGTTGCTAGTTTTGGCTTCAAAGAGCTTAAAAGAGTACACAGCAGTGTTCTTTAGAATATTCAAAGGCCAGAACAAATATGCAGTGCTCATGTGCAGTGACCAAAGCAGGTTCTTCAATTTTGTTCTATCACTTTCTTTGACAAGTTATCAATCTCTTACAAAACCTCTTTCTTCTCTTTTTCTAGCTAGTTACATATTAAAATTGTTTTCTTGGATATGTATTTTATCTCAATTGTAATAATAAATAATCAACATGAAACAACTCAAATGTACAGTTGTGATTTATCAGAAGTATATAATAGTGTGCTGATGCTGCAATATTGAAATTTGACTGCCCAAATAATGAATTAATGTCTCATAAAAGCTTGTGAATTCTTTTCCTAGTTTTATTAAGAAACGTAAATTTCAGGGCCTATGATTTACAAGGGAATTTACCACCTGTTCTACCAATACAATCCAAAAGGTGCAGTAAGGGGCAACGTTGTGTGGGGACACTCTACATCGACGGATCTCATTAACTGGACCTCACAGCCATCTACCTATCAGAGCCCTTTGATATCAATGATTGCTGGTCTGGTTCTGCCATAATCCTGCCTGGAAGCAAACCAGCCATCTTATATACTGGAGTGGACCCAGAAAACAAACAAGTGCAGAACTTGGCTGTGCCCAAAAATTTATCTACCGTTACCTTAGAGAATGGGTTAAGTCACCAAAAAAATCCATTAATCTTGCCCACTGAACGAATTGAACCAAGCTTATTTCGAGATCTAACCACTGCTTGGCTTGGTCCTAATAAGAGATGGAGAATGATCATAGGGAGCCAAATTAAGTACCAAGGGTTGGCAATTCTGTATAGAAGCAAAGATTTTGTACATTGGGTTAAAGCTGAAAATCCATTATACTCTGTCAGCCATACTGGAATGTGGAAGTGTCCGGAATTTTTTCCGGTTTCTACTAATATCCTAAAGGGTCTTGACACATCGGCTATTGGACCAAACATTAAGCATGTTCTCAAGGTTAGCTTTGAAGAAACATTTTCTGACAGTTGCATTATTGGTACTTATAATGTTACTACTGATAAGTACATTCCAGAAGAGGGTTCAATGAAGGGTGTTTTAGGATTAAGATATGATTATGGCAAATTCTATGCTTCAAATACTTTCTTTGATAGTGCTAAGAACCGGCGAAATTTGTGGGGATGGATTAATGAATCATCTATTAATAGTTAGTTGTAGTACCTCAGATGTACCATAGACTTTCTCCAGAATGACGATATCAACAAGGAATGGTAAAGATTACAGGTAATTTAATATTAATCATTATTTCAATAAGTTTGTTGCAAGCAAATGGTCAGCATAACAAAGGCAAACATAGGCCCTTAATTGATATAATAGCATAAGAATAAGCAAGCAATAATTTAATATTTGGTCGACCCAGATAAATTTAAACGATGCATTCAGTTGGCCAAGTGGCCAGTCATCTTTAAGTCATTAAGACACGTTTCTTGAACTCATTTTGCAGGGATTCCTAGGAGTCTTTGGCTAGACAAATCTGGGAAACAACTGATTCAGTGGCCTATAGCAGAAATCGAAAGGCTTCGTGGGACGAAGTAAACTTTTCCAGCAAATTTCTGGAAGGAGGATCATTGCTTGAAGTTACTGGTATACAACAACACAGGCTAGTCTAAGCTTAGTAATAATAACGGTGTTGGGGCGCTAGGCCTAGGATATCTAGATATCCAACCCAAAAGACTAGCTGACACTCTTGATTTGTTCCACCACCACATCCTAGCCATTAAGCATGAATATTTTCTGTGTTTTGCAGGCAGATGTTGAGATTTCATATGAGATAACAGATTTGGAGAAAGCAGAAATGCTGGACTCCAGTTGGACCAATAGCCAAAAAGTTGCGTCTGTTAATGGAGCTTTAGGTCCATTTGGTTTGCAAGTTTTGGCTGCAAAGGGCTTAAAAGAGTACACAGCTGTGTTTTCCAGAATATTCAAAGGCCAAAACAATTATGAAGTGCTTACGTGCAGCGACCAAAGCAGGTCCTTCACTTCCTCTCTTTCACTTTCTAAATTCCGTATCAAACTTCATGTTTTGCAACTCTTCTTTGCTGTCGTTATATTTTAATTTTCACTTTTGGTAACAGATTATCCTTGGACAATGACAATGATAAGACCACTTATGGGACTTTTCTGAATGTGGACCCAGTTCATGAGAAACTGTCATTGGGGAGTTTAGTGAGTTGATATAAACATAGCCGTAAAATATGTCCAATTTTTGTTGGTTATAAGAAGTTAAAAATACAAGGAGATTAAGAACCAATCAAACAAATCTATAGTATGCAGCAGACTGTAACAGAGATGAAAGGATATAGAGGATGAATAATTTCTCTTATTAATTGTTCAAGTTACAGAACAAGGCTCCATACACAAGCCTACGAACTAGAAATGGAAAGAACTTAATTGCTATACGCAAAACTGTGAAATAAATAAACATAATTGCTGTAAATCCGGTGCAGACTGAGGGCTAATTGTGGACCTAAATGGGCCGTGTATAAAGGAGCACCTATCAAGGAGCAAAAATATGTTCCAACTGTTCTACAGCTGTGCTCTAATAGTTGATAACTGCCTTTTCACGAAAAACTTCTTGGATTTGCCAATTCAGTATGTTCCTTCTTCCTTTGCCACATTTATAATTTTGCTTTAACCCATTTCATGATAACCATTTTTGGCAGATTAATCACTCTATTGTTGAGAGCTTTGGTGTTGGAGGCAAAGCTTGTATCACAGCCAGAGTTTATCCAACCTCGGCAATTGATGATAGGGCACACTTGTATGCTTTTAACTACGGAGCTGAAGGTGTAAAAATCACAACTCTTAGTAGCTGGAGCATGAAGAGAGCCCAAATTACTTAAAACCAAATAGCTGCAATGAAGGTTATTCTGTGAAGGATTCTGAAGGTTTAATAGGTCTTCCATAAATGCTGATAATGATAAGACCAGCTATGGAGCATTTCTGGATCTGGATCCAGTTCATGAGAAGTTATCAATAAGAAGTCTGGTGAGTTGATATCAATTAACATATGAGAATCCATTAGATGAACATGAACAATACAAGCAGTTTTGATGATTTGGTTGGGTATATACAGATTGATCGCTCTATAGTAGAGAGCTTTGGTGGAGGAGGCAAAGCTTGCATCACAGCTAGAGTTTATCCAACCTTGGCAATTCATGACAAGGCTCACTTGTATGTTTTCAACAACGGAACTGAGAAGGTAAACATTACCAGCCTGAGAGCCTGGAGCATGAAGAAAGCTCAAATAAATTGAGCAAAACAAAGAGAACATCACACGTTGGAAGATGACAGAAAGAAGAAATGACATGCCATTACATATTCATACAATAAACAAATATTTGGAAATATACAATTGTTTTTTGCTTTACTATTTTCTTATCACGTTGTTACTTGCTGGTGAGTCCTCTTATTAATAAAATAGCCAAACTATGTCATATATTTTTTTTGGGAACCGAGTCTAAATGCAGACATGAGACTCATGTTGCAAATCACCAAAATAAGGAAACAGTGAAAAAAAAAAAAAGGATATAAAGCTTTGATTTAATATGAAAATTGCAAAACTAAAACCTGAACAATCATAAAAGTACCCCATGCAGTAACCTGTTTCTAATTCTACGTCTCCTCAGAAAACTTCTAAATTTCTGCTGCTCATCATCTTGGATGTATCTGGAAAAAGAGATTAACTGATTGCTCGCTTCAATGCTAAATTTTTGAAAGATGATAGACCTTACTACTGCCAATACTTTAATGCAGAAGGAACCATCTATGTAACGATGATGCTAACGATCACACACGGAAACATTTTTACCCAATTAAAACTTTGAAAAGATGGAAATCTGTCAAAAAATGACAAATTTTTTATTAGGTTATCTTGACATCTTAGACTAAAACTAATTATTTTTTTAATCAGATTTTTACAAGTAAATAACTAGAAAAGAACAGGGACCTGACAAAAACCTGATTGAACTTGAAACCATCCACACCATGAAAACATTTTTTTTTAAAAAAAAAACCTTCTTTTTACCAAATTCATTGTGTTAATAATCCTCTTTAGGGTGTAATCTTAGGCCACACGTTAACAAGATCCCATATACGACATGATACAAACATCTTAGGTGAAATTTTCACCGAATCTTTACAATATAAGCATTCTCATTCATTTTTCATCGATCTGTGAGCAAATATAAATAGCCTGCATATGTTTCATCTTCTAAATAAACCTATCCAGCAGCTACCACAAAATGGCCAGCTCTTCTCTTTATCTACTCCTTTCCTTTTCTCTCTTGCTTGGACATGATGCAGTTGAGCTTGAAGCTTCACACCAGGTTTACAAAAACCTTCAAAAGTCAAAATCCACTTCTCTAAATCAGCCTTACAGACCTGGTTATCATTTCCAGCCTCCAAAGAATTGGATGAATGGTATTTTTCTCTCTGTCTGATAGATTCTTGTTAATCTTATTGTCCTTTTTTATGTCTCTAAAATTATTTTTGGTCCTCTGTTTCCGCCTTTTGGAACAAATGGCGGCGTTTGGATATGCAGATCCAAATGGTTAGTTCTTTTCCGCTCTTAATCTAGTTTTCTCGCCACTGTTTTTGTGGTTAAATATTTTAGCCATAGTTCTTGTTCTGTGTTCTGTTGTTAAGGTTTTATTAACTACAAATCTCTCCTGTAAATTTCAGGACCTATGATTTATAAGGGAATTTATCACTTTTTCTACCAACACAATCCAAAAGGTCCAACGTGGCAGGAAAATCTTGTGTGGGGACACTCTACATCAATGGATCTGATTAACTGGATCTCACATGATCCGGCCATCATTCCATCACAGCCATCAGATATCAAAGGAGTCTGGTCAGGCTCTGCCACAATCCTGCCTGGAGGCAAACCAATCATCTTGTACACTGGAATTGACCAAAATAACAGACAAGTGCAGAACTTGGCTGTGCCCAAAAATTTGTCTGATCCTTATCTCAAAGAATGGATTAAGACATCAAAAAATCCATTAATTTCACCCACTGACCAAATTGATCCAAGCTTATTTAGAGATCCAAGCACTGCTTGGCTTGGTCCTGATAAGAAATGGAGAGTGATCATAGGAAGCGAAATTAAGGACATAGGGTTGGCTATTCTATATAAAAGCAAAGATTTTATATATTGGGTTAAAGCTAAAAAGCCACTGTATTCTGCTAAGCATTCTGGTATGTGGGAGTGCCTCGACTTTTTCCCAGTTTTTAGTAATAGCCTAAACCTAAAGGGTGTCAATGACACATCGATTATTAAACAGAAACATGGTAAACATGTGCTTAAAGCAAGCTTGTTTAGAACTTTGCATGACTGTTACACAATTGGGACATATGATATTAATAAGGATAAATACATCCTGGAAGAAGGTTTCATGGATGATTCAGGATTAAGATATGACTACGGCAAATTTTATGCTTCGAAGACTTTCTATGATAGTGCTAAGCAAAGGAGGATTTTATGGGGATGGGTTAATGAATCATCAAGTAAGGATGATGATATCAAGAAAGGTTGGTCTGGATTACAGGTAATTTTAAGTGAATAATTATTCAGTAAATACTTTTTTTCAGGATTACCTTGTGCTTGTTGAATCTTTATTATACAATATGGTCTTTAATTGGACAAGGTGTGTTAAATACAGACCATCCAATGATATATTGGACTCATTTTGCAGGCAATTCCTAGAAATCTTTGGCTCGATAAATCTGGAAAACAGTTGATTCAGTGGCCGATTGGAGAAATCAAAAGGTTGCGCGGAAACCAAGTAGAACTTCGAAGCAAATTGCTGCATGAAGGATTATTGCATAAAGTTACTGGCATCACAACTGCACAGGTTGGTTAAGTTTAGAGTTAGGAGTATATTGGCTATGAATATGTTTATGTTCTATTTTATCTTTTCCTTTTTGCAGGCAGATATTGAGATCTCATTTGAGACAACTGAGTTAGAGAAAGCAGAAGTTCTGAAACCAAGTTGGACCAACCCACAGTTGCTTTGCAGCCATAAAAGTGCAACGGTTAAAGGCTCTATAGGTCCATTTGGGCTGCTAATTTTGGCTTCAGAAGATTTACAAGAGCGCACGGCTGTGTTTTTCAGAATATTCAAAGGCCAACACAAATATGCAGTGCTCATGTGTAGTGACCAAAGCAGGTTCTCAATGTCTCTCTTTCTCTCAAGTTATCAATTTCTTGCTTCAATTTTCAAAGCTAAAAACATTTCTCCTTTTATTTTTCTTTTAACTTTTTTCCTTTGACAGGTCTTCGCTAAACAAAAACAATGATAAGACCACTTATGGGGCTTTCCTGAATGTAGACCCAGTTCATGAGAAGCTTACATTAAGAAGCCTGGTGAGTTGACATAAACATGCAGATAGGCCATTGAAATTCCTGAAAAAACTGTTAAATAATCTATTTTTTTTTTTTTTTTTTTTTTTTTTTTTTCTGTAGATTGATCATTCAATAGTAGAGAGCTTTGGTGGAGGAGGCAAAGCTTGCATCACAGCTAGAGTCTATCCAACTTAGGCCATTGATGATGAGGCACATTTGTATGCTTTCAACAATGGAACACAGGAAGTAAAGATAAAAAACCTGAGAGCCTGGAGCATCAAGAAGGCTCAAATTAATTGAAACAAGAGAAATTGATTAATAGTCTGCGCAGGCAATGTCATACGGCATACCATAACCATATTTCTGACATGAATAAAATTATTAAATAACGTGGACTCATTTTTTTAAATATCTACTTAGGCTCATTCAATGATTTCAGATTTTTTTCCCCTCTTTTAATTGTGGAATTCGTGATTGATCCAGTCGAAATAGAGTTACGTTACCCTTAATCACAATAGGATTAAAAGTGAGGTGAAAGTATACATACATATATATATATATATATATAGGATTAAAAGTGAGGTGAAAGTGTGTATATATATATATATAGTCTCCGGATCTGGTCCAGGATTTTAAAGTATGGGAAAGTTCGGGAAACCTTTAAAACCGCACGGTTTTAAAGGCTTAAAACTTAAAGCACTTAAACCGTGTGGTTTTAAAGGTTTCCCGCACTTTAAAATTCCGAATTGGAACATTTATATATATATACTTTTTTTTTTAAATTTGACGTCAATTAATAACAATTTTATTCATTTGAAATTATTGAGCAATCCTGATATCAAATAAGAGAAATTATTAATATGCCATATTTTTCTACCAAATAAGAAAGAAAAAAAATTTACAGCATTTTCATCGATATCAAAATTAAACCTAGAATTGATTTAAAAGAATAAAATATATATTAATGTAATTTTATAAAACAGAAATCAATACATTTTTCTATTTTTTTTTTCATATGAGCAATAACAATCAAATTTTCTCAATTGGTTTTCCCTTCTGGACTGTGCAAACTTAGTGTTTCTGTTATTTTAATGCATACGCTTGTTGCAAATTCATTGGCCATCTCTAAGGAAGAGTTAAGAAAAGATATTTAGGATCAATAAAGCAAAATTATCATACTAATTTGACAAAAATGTCATACAACAGCTTAATAATTATCCATCAGGATGAAAAAAAAAACATGCAAATTGCCTGTTCTCTGTTTTGTTCATGCATTAAACTGGTCCCATGTATGAATACATTACTGAATCCGTTCCTTTTTAGTTCGAAGTTCAATGTAAAAATATCAATAAATATTAGAGAGTAGTAATCTCATATGGTTTAATTTAAGCGGAACAATACATAACAATCGAAGTCCATTTCCATGTTCTATCCAGCTATTTTAGTAAACATTTATTAAAAGTGAAATTACTTATAATTAATTTTAAACCTTTTGTAAATTGAATTTATCATTAATGACAAATCCTGATTTAGAGGGCTAAGGGCTATCGAAACTTAATAATAATTTTCATTTTCTCCTTGTGTGTGTGTGTGTGTGTTAAACGTTTCATATTTGATTTAAAAAATATTCCCGAATGTTAATGGAACACCACACACCTTCTGCTGCTACTCTATTTTTCTTCCATCGCAAGAAACAAATTTATTTGGCAAGATATCCAAAACAAATATGTAATTGCATTTCTGTAACGGTGTAACATATCTCCAGCTTACATGAGCACAAAAACTATCCTTCAGTCCTATTATATACAGCAGCAGGTGCACCATGACTACCACTGAATCTGTACCCAGCATCATAGGTTTTGACAATGATTTTAGTCCTCATCAACATCATCAAATTCTTCTTCCTCCTCCTCTTGATCCACATCGCTTTCTACTACTAGTTCCTCATCCCCATCATCAACTAAAAAGCCTCCCAGCGTGGGATCATCTTTGTCTTCGCTGTCTTCTGCCTTTACAGGGATAGCTTTCTTCTGCATCAAACTTCTGCCATCTTTCATACCCTTTTGTGGTTTGTCATGATCTTTTGACCTAGTAGAATATGTTGGTTTCTGCATCTTTTTTACTTTAGCAATCACCTCTTTATCCTCTTCACTTTCTCCTGTCCATTCATCTTCATCATCATCATTCTTTGTAGCTTTCCCTCTCCTTCTCCTCATACCCCTCTTCTTCCTTTTATCAGTAACCTCATCATCTTCATCACTATCTTTTCTGGGTTCCTCAAGAAACCAGTCCCAGTTTTTCACTCCGCGGATCTTTTCCTTGGGATACTGATCAAACTCGTGACCAATCACAAGAAAACCAAATTCTGCATTTCACAAGATGTACAGGGTACTTATCAAATTCTGTATCATTTCCACATACTATACTTGCAAAGCATTTACAAAGTCCGTTTGAATAATCTACACAACCTCTTGAAATCATCAGAAATCTACAGTACTAAGCTTTTTTCTTTTATAAATGAACTAAGCCTTTGTTTAAGCCTAGCATTTACAAAGTCCATTGCCATTCGAAATTCCCTATTGAAGAGAAAGTTCACGTCTATATTTAATCTCCATTCCGTTCCAAATGATCTCAGCAATTCATCAGTCACAGAATTCTAGACACAATATTAGCAAACCCGTTTCAAAAATAATAACACAATCCAATAATGTTCTTCTAACAAAGCAATTTTTATAATCCATTCCCATTCCAAATTCTATAAATGAACATATAAATACACAACTAAAAACCATACCTTTAATGGGGTCAATACTTGATACATCAACGCTCTCCAACTCGCCAGCAGAACTCAACTCACTCGATTCACCAGCCTCCATCATTTCCTTCTCCTCTTCAAGCTCATTTATTCTCTTTACAGCAAACCGAACGGGCTGTTGACTTTGACCACCACCAATACAGAACCAATCACCAACCGTCACCTCGCCCTTCTCATTTCTCCTAAAAGCTTTCACCTTTCCGCTCTTTCCGCTCCGAACCCATATGGGATTTTTTCCAATCACTTCAAAACAAGCTCTGGGCTCTGTTTTGGTCCCGTTTGAGGAGTCCTTGAGCCAGAACAACACGTGGCGGCGGGATACTGTACGGTCGGTGGTGGTGCACCCTGATCCTCTGCCGAACACGGTGTTGGAAAAGGGTTTTATTTCGACTCTGGAACCGTCTTCGCCGGTAATTTCCATTGATGATGAAAGCGATTTTGAGTTATTTGGAAGTGATTTCCGAGTTAACACAGCTCTCTGATTCGGACAGCTTTTAAAAACAAACGGTTTTTCAATATAAGAACGCACCGTTTTTGCGCACTTTTGCAGCGTGAGGTAACATAGGTGTTGATTGGTTAGAAGGAAAATATGGTTCCAAATTTTAGCTTTGCTAAATAACAGCTCTAGGACATGAATATCACTGTTTGATCTCAGTTTTACTGATAAATCAAACTCTTTTATTTTGTTGTTCTGAATTTAATGGGGCTAATTTGCATTTCAAATTTTCAATGATAAAAAAAAAGTTGGAATCTTTTTCTAAAAAATGCAAGTTATAATAACATTTGGTCAGCTTGTAAATTATATTTTATGCTTTGACACTTATGTGTCGTTTCTTTAAAATACAAAATAGTATTGTTGATCCTGTTTTTTTAAAGCTTTATAATTAAGAAAATTTGTTACGTTTGTTTAACTTCCGAGGAAAATTAACCACTCGGCCCAGTGGGCAAAGAGCACCCCTCACAAGTTTGAGCCCCACAAAGTGTCGTGGGACTTAGTTCTTTTCTTAAATGCGAAAATTAACTGAGCAAATGTAATTTTTTTTTTTAAATATAAATAAAATAAACGTCTTTTAAATATTAAAAAAAATAAAATTTGCATAATAATATATAGAATTTAATATAAATTAATTTAAATAATTATTTGATTATAAATATCAATAATAATTTAATATAATATTAGTAAAAATTTTATGTAATATAATTTATAATTTGAACAATAATCTCACGTAATAAAAAAAAATGATTAAGGTTGTGAGAAATTTAAACTTTAAGAAATCAAAATGTTTGTAAAAGGAAAAGTACTTCCAGTAAAATCACTTTTTGGGGCACTCCAAAGTCCAAACACACCCCACCTCTTCTGCCAACTCACTCACTCACTCACTCACTCTGTCCTATTTACTTCACAAATATAGACAAAAACAGCGGCAGAAGCAGAGGCGGGAAAGCCGAAAGCACAGAGAAAAAATTTAGAAAAGAAAAGGAAATAAGCAAAAGGGAAAATGAAGGACGGAGGCAAAGGAATGGAAAGATCGGTTGATGATAGATACACACAATGGAAGTCTTTAGTTCCTGTACTCTATGACTGGCTCGCCAATCACAACCTCGTTTGGCCCTCTCTCTCTTGCAGGTCCTTACAAGCTCGCAAACAAACACACTCTGTCTCTATTTTCTATTCCTCTTTTGTGGGTTGTTCTTGTTTTTAATTCTTGTGTCTTTGGTAGTTGATGAAAATGTAATGTATGAGTTCAAGCAGGTTTCTTTTTGTTTTTTTGCCTATTAGGGTTTTTTCTGATGTGGGTGTCTTGAATTTGAAGTAAAAAGTGAGGATGTGTTTTGGTGCGTTTGATAATATTTTCTTTTGAGGATGTATGGATGAAGAAAAGTAAATTTTTAGTTTTAGCCATTTTTACTCTGTGGGCGTCTAAGGTTTTGGACGGGAAAGTGAAGAACGTTTGTTTGTGTTAGAATGCATCTAACCCTGTCAAGGAATTTCTTGTTTTCTTTCTGTGCTTTTTAGGTTTTGAATGCTGTGTTATTTATTTTCAGTTCAATGTAAGGTGAGGTTAAATGGCTAGATTTACTTATCTTCTGTTTGATTGGTGGTAAAATGAGGGAAAGAAAAATGATTGCTTGAAAATGTATTATTTTTGGGATAAAGTTATTTTACATGTTTCATTTACTTCAGTGTGACTTTCTTGTCTTGTTGAACCCTACGGTTGCTTGAAGAGAAAACTTAGGGGAAATTTTCAAAATTGTATGTTTTTATGCAATTCAGTTCTTAAAAAACTTAGGGATTTAGACACAATTACCATAACTATTTTTTCAGGAATAGGTAAAATGTTCAAGTGAATGTCTAATCCTTCTGTTATTCTGATAGATGGGGTCCACAACTTGAGCAAGCTACATACAAGAATCGCCAACGTCTTTACCTTTCTGAACAGGCAAGTTTCAGTTTGTAAAACAATCTACTGTGTATTTCTTTTTTTTTATAGTTGGTGAACTGCTTTCAGGTTTCTTGGTACAGAACATATTTCGTATTCTGTTGCTCTCTTTTTAATCATTCTCTTGTTCTTTTTATAATTTCCTGTACTCAGACTGATGGCAGTGTTCCAAATACTCTTGTAATAGCAAACTGTGAGGTTGTCAAGCCTCGAGTTGCAGCTGCAGAGCACATATCACAGGTGACATTATTGTGAATGGTTATTACCCATTTTTCGCCCACTCTTCGCCATTTGTTTTCTTCCATATCTGATTGGATTGGATTTGTCTTGTTCGTTGCACAATTATATTATTCTTTTCTTGCTTAATCTTACAGTTCAATGAAGAAGCACGCTCACCCTTTGTAAAGAAATTTAAAACAATCATACATCCTGGTGAGGTATATCATCACTTTCCCTTTTCGCCTTCCTTTTGATTTGCAGCTTTATGCCATCTCGTTGGCAGTTTGTTGATTTTGCACTTCTAACATTTTCATTTGTTATTATTCATAATTGTAACTTATACCAGTCCGTGCGCACTCTTTCTCATGATTTGCATATTAGACAACTGTGTGCTGCTCAGTATTTTAGCTATCCAGAGTGATTTAAGCAATCTATGAACATGATTTTGCAGGTGAACAGAATAAGGGAACTCCCACAGAACAGCAAAATAGTAGCCACACACACTGACAGTCCTGATGTAAGCAATCATTTTCATCTTTGATTCTCTTAATAAAGAGAATCAAATGTTTGAATAACTCGAATTTTGTTTATAGATTTCAACTTGATTAAGTTAATGAAGCTCATGTGAACCATGTTCTTGGGATTTCCAAAATAGGTCCTCATTTGGGATGTCGAGGCACAACCCAATCGCCATGCTGTCTTAGGAGCTGCTGATTCTCGTCCAGATCTGGTGCGACTGTGCTAAGAAATAGTTGTTATCATCACCGTCAGTTGTTTGCCATTGTGAATTTAAATTTCCAATTGTGTTTATTTAGTGTGTTTGCTGTGTGTAGCTAGTGTGTTTGCTAGTGTTAGCCCTGTAGCATGCATGCACACACGTTTAGAGAGAGTTCACTTATTGCCATATCTTTGTTATTGGTTTTCAGATATCAAAGTGAAGCTTTGCTAACATACAGCATGCCATCTTGCAGACATTGACTGGCCATCAAGATAATGCCGAATTTGCTCTTGCCATGTGTCCAACTGAACCCTATGTGCTCTCTGGAGGTTGCAGCTTTTTCTTTCTTTCTTTTTTCCTTGGCTTGATAAAATTGCTGCATAACATGTTCCTATGAATATTATGAACATATCAGTACTCTATTATTTTGTTTCTCTTGGCCTACGAGTTGGGTTTCCTTTTCAAATCTTTTCTCGATTGAGATGATTTCTTTTCATCCTTCTTGTCATTAGTTCAATCTTTCTCTGAATATATAATTTTGGTTGATGAGATTCTTTTGACAGGCAAGGACAAGTCAGTGGTTTTATGGAGTATCCAAGATCATGTCTCGGCTTTGGCAGCAGAACCAGGTTCCGCAAAATCTCCAGCTTCTGGTGGTACCAACTCTAAAAATGCTTCCAAGAGTGGTGGGAATGGTGATAAACCTCTAGAGAGCTCTTCTATTGGGGCACGAGGTATATACCTAGGGCATGAAGACACTGTTGAAGATGTTCAGTTCTCTCCATCAAGGTATTTGGCATTATTTAGCCAGTGCATCAGTCATATGTTGCTAAGTAATTATGTATTCTTGATCCAATTGGATGATATAATTTACCATCTGCCAAGTAACATTGACTTTTCTCATAAATTTAGATGTCATTTATTTTCTCTCTTCCCACTTTTTATTCTCTAATTTGGTCTTGAATTATTGATCTAAAAAAATAATATGGGAAGCAATAAACTATAAAGATAATCTGCTCGTCAATGCGTGCTGATTCTTCTGCTTTACAGCAGAATGACTATTTCTGGATTTCTGATGGGCTCTATTGTTTTCTATTATTTATGTGTAGTGCACAGGAGTTCTGCAGTGTAGGTGATGATTCTTGCCTTATGCTATGGGATGCCAGATCTGGCTCTACTCCAGCTGTCAAGGTCATTTTTCTTCACATCATATCTATCCATTTCTCCTTTTAGTTTTTTGTTTTATTGTGATCTTCTCAATGGTTAGAGAATAGTTCTGAGTTTTGTTGTTGTCTTGCTTTTGCAATTTCTTTTCTGGTGAGGACAGGTTGAGAAAGCTCATAATACCGACATTCATTGTGTTGATTGGAATCCTCATGATGTGAATCTCATCCTAACAGGGTATTGATATCTATCCATCTACTCTTTTTTAGGATACTGACCAATCATAACATGTATCCTTTTGCATTCTTCACTTATGTATGCTTGTGAACAAATAATTTCATTTTCATGGATTGAGGTCTACATCTTCCATTTGCTGGCCCTACTCTCCCCTGCTTTTGTTATAGGTCTGCTGATAACTCTATTCACATGTTTGACCGCCGAAAACTCACTTCTGATGGAGTTGGTTCTCCCATTCATAAATTTGAGGGTCATGGTGCTGCTGTCCTTTGTGTACAGGTAACTTATGTTGCCTCATTACATCTTTAGGATTGAGGTCTGTTACTTTTTTTTTCCCCTACTTTTTTGGTTCTGTTTAACATCAACAAGTCATTTGTTTCCAGTGGTCTCCTGACAAGTCATCAGTCTTTGGAAGTTCTGCAGAGGATGGAATTTTAAACATCTGGGATCATGAGAAGGTGTGAAGCCCTGAAAATTTCTCCTGCCTGCCTTATACCTTTTCTCTCTCTCATCTGGAAATCTTTGATGAGACATACAAGTGACAAAGTGTGAATTGGCCTTTTATTGATGCTGCTTGAATGTTTAGTTGGAATCATTCACAAGTGTATTGATTTTGTCCGTCTGTATATCAGTCTGTATTTTTGTGTTTTTACAGTCCTTTTGAGGTTATCTGCCCGTCTCCCCTACGATTTCCATCTCATCCAGCAAGAATTATAATATATGATTCCTAGAGTTTGGGTGGTTTGTATTTTGTTTTCCATACAAGACGTTTGCATAATTGATGAGATTGCCGGTATTGATGACTGAATGTGTAACACAATCTATGGTGGCCGATCATGTTTTATTTTTGCGTATAATAAAGTTCAGTTGTTTTTCAGATTGGTGAGAAGCAAGATTATGTTGGATTGAAAGTGCCCAATTATCCACCTGGCTTATTCTTCCGACATGCTGGACATAGGTGATGGAGCTATTGAGATGATAATTTAAACATTTGGTCATGGATTCAACCTTCTTTATCACTGAATTTCATAAGATTGTCACTTACTATTAAGTATTTTTTGCATATGAATCAGAGACAAAGTTGTGGACTTCCATTGGAATGCATCTGATCCATGGACGATTGTTAGTGTTTCTGACGATGGTGAAAGTACTGGAGGAGGTGGCACACTACAGGTATGAAAATTAACTTTAGTCTTACACACGCACAACATACAAATGGATTGCCCCATTATGAATTGAGGTTCCAAGTTCAAATCTCACACACTCCATGGGTGATCTGTCCTAGACTCCTGTATTATTGTAGTTCAATACCGCTTTGTGTTTTGATGGTCTTATAATTGCATAAGTTCACTTATTTGTGAATCAGCTATAAGCAGCATCCCAGCATATTCTGTTAAATTGTTAAATTTTGGAATTACTCGGATTGATGTAGCCACCTCTGCGTGTATTGCAGATATGGAGGATGATCGATTTGATTTACCGACCGGAAGAAGAGGTTTTGGCTGAGCTTGACAAGTTCAAGTCTCAAATTTTCGGTTGTGATAAAAGTTGTTAGAATACCCAGCTAGTTGTTTGTTTTTTTTTTTTCCTGCCTTGTACTTCTAGTGTTAAGTTTCCGAACTCTTCTACACTTTTGTGGAGTTAAATTGTTCTAATGTGGTTGTTGTG
This sequence comes from Clausena lansium, assembly GCA_030449835.1. Classification (NCBI taxonomy): domain Eukaryota; kingdom Viridiplantae; phylum Streptophyta; class Magnoliopsida; order Sapindales; family Rutaceae; genus Clausena; species Clausena lansium. Next base: position 7,291,625 of record JASUUF010000369.1, read on the forward strand.
TACCTCTTATCCCAATTATCCATCATCCTCCTCCTCTTGATTTTTGATGAAGTGCACGTTTAGGAAACTACAGAGTTCCATTCTACAAGAATTGCCAAAGCAATGATTACTATTTTTTACTATACAGCTAGCCAACTGGAAAGGAGCGATCCGCAAAATTTTTTTGTGTTTTTTTTTTTTTTTTTAAAATTTAACAACGGAAAGTGTAGTGTGGAATTTTGTTTTAGTTGAAAAAGGAAAATCATCTGTTCAAGGGTCAAGACTTTGTTTGGCAAACATTATCAGTTGTAAAACAACATATTTCTTCATTACAATTTTAACATTACGTGGCAAATTGAAAAAGCCATGTTTTGAATTTGAAGGTTGTTATGGGGTCAGGTGGTAGCGTAAAAGGACGGTTAAATAAATCATTCTAGAATGTCAATTAAAAAACAGTAAGAGAAATAATAAAATAAGATTACGAATGAATTTGGAAATAGCAAAAATAATAAGTGGTGGCAACAGCAAAACGAACACCAATGACCAAGAAGACCATGACTGCGGCCAAGCCAATATTATTATTAACACAAAATACAAAGTTACGCGAATTCTCTCTAATCACCTCATCTCCGTTTTCTCTGTGGAGCAAGCACGAAAATGAACAAACCCAAGAAATTCTGCACAGCAACAATGAAAATACTTGTCTTCACCCTCCTTTTCATCTCCTCCGCCCACTCTTTCTACCTTCCCGGCGTCGCCCCTCGTGATTTCCATAGAGTAAACACTCTCTCTCTAAACCCCCAACTCGCCACCTTTCTTTTTTTTGCCTTCACTTCTCGTATCATTTTCGTTTTTCTTGTTTCCGTTTTCTATTTCTTGCTTTTACTGTTATTTTCTTGCTGGGTTTTTTTGTTTCATGTCTTGCTGTTGCGTTTTGTTTGTGTTTTCTTCTGTTTTGTATTTCACTTCTCGGTGTTGAGTTGGATCTAGGGTTCTTGGTGTTTGATCTGTTGTTTATTTTTGTCTTTTGTTTTGGATCTCGATTTCTTTCATGGGTTTAGTGTCAAATATTGAGCTTGATTTAGTCTACGGTGCAAGTTTTCTTTTTCGTGTGTCATGGGTATTGTTGCGTTAGCTTACCAATTAAAGAGATGAGATAGTGTAATCTGTGGACTTGTTTGATGGGTTTTATTTTATTGAAGTTTAAAATAATACGAATAACATAAATATGTGAAAAGAAAAATACTTGTCTTGTGCCAATGCATTGTGTAGCTCATTTTCTTTACATATATGTTAGCTCTTGGTGGTATTGCACGATCTTCAATAATTTTGGAGTGATCATTTGTGTTATCTGTCAATAAGTTTGGTGTAATGGAAGTGTGACATTAGGAAGTGCATTTTCTCTAGGATCTGCTTATGCTGTTTTGTTGTGTGTATTGAATGGTTTCATTTGTGATCCATACTTATTTTGAACAATTCTAAGTGAGAGTTCGATTGTGATCTAACTGTTATTGACTGTTTTGAGTTTTCAATTATCGCTCACCATGGTAGAATTTCATTATGTGACAGATGCCAATCTTTTCAAATGAAAATGAAATACGAAAATGAGTTGTTTCCAACAGATTACCTATCCATTACGAGATCCAATATATCATGCAAGAGTTCCTGAAATCTGTATATAGATATAATATGCTGTTATGTGGGCTTATTTGCTCAATTTGTCAGGCTGTTTGATTATAAATACTTTTCATTTCCTTATCTCAAACCTATATTATCTGTTTTAGGAATACGTCAAGGTGTTTGTTTGTACTTATATGGTATGTTCTGGCTTTGATGATTAACTACTTCTTCTTTGTTGTTTATCCTATGGTTTTCTGCTTTGAACAGCACGATCCACTATATGTCAAAGTGAACAAACTATCATCTACAAAGACTCAATTGCCATATGACCACTACTTCTTGAAGTACTGTAAGCCTTCAAAGATTGTGAACAATGCAGAAAATTTGGGGGAGGTTCTTCGTGGTGACAGAATTGAAAATTCCGTGTATGAAGTGAGCATCTGTACCTTTTCCCTATACTCTTTAGTTGTATCTTACATACAACTGAATTGATAGAAGTACCTTTGCATATTGCTGCCTTTATTCCTTTTACTTTCTTTTATGTGGTTCTAAGTTTATGTTTTATATGCCAGTTTGAAATGAGGGAGGATCTGTCATGCAAAGTAGCCTGTCGAGTAAAACTTGATGCTGAATCTGCAAAAAATTTTAAGGAAAAAATTGATGATGAATACCGAGTTAATATGTAAGTGTTGGCCATTTGTTGTATGGTTCATCCTTGGTATGTTTTTACTATTTTTCTCTGTAGGTGAAAGGGTATTTGTTACATAGAGGGTATTTGTTACATAGATAAGTTGACCTGTTTCGTATTGACATTGAAAGCTCTATGATGGATTTGCAGGATTCTTGACAACCTTCCGGTTGCTGTTCTTAGACAAAGAAGAGATGGAAGTCAGTCTACAACATATGAACATGGTTTTCGTGTTGGGTTCAAAGGAAATTATCAAGGGGTATGCCTCAATAATCAAATGATATTGTGGAAGTGTGTGCATTTATAAGTAACCATTTACTTGATTTTGCAGAGCAAAGAAGAGAAATACTTTATCAATAACCACTTAAGCTTCAGAGTCATGTACCACAAGGATCATGAGACTGATTCTGCGCGAATTGTGGGTTTTGAGGTTACTCCAAACAGGTTTTTTACTGTTTCTGTTCATTTTTACATGTTATGCTATTTAGAAAAGTAGGGTTATCTGGCTTGAACTTGGATTCTGTGGCTGGTTATTCATCTCACTTGTCTTTTTAATCTAAATCTTGTTAACAGTATCAATCATAAATACAAGGAGTGGGATGAAAAGAACCCACAGGTGACTACATGCAACAAAGACACCAAAAATTTAGTTCAAGGTACTGCTATTCCACAAGAAGTTGACAAAGATAAGAAGATTGTGTTTACATTTGATGTAACCTTCAAGGTAGTCTTTCAAAACACTTTGTTTCAATAATTCCTTCTACCAATTGCAGAGTTAATTCTAACCTGCTCTGGCTTACTTTTTAAGGAAAGTGAAATCAAATGGGCTTCTCGTTGGGATACATACCTACTCATGAATGATGATCAGATCCACTGGTTCTCCATCATAAACTCACTGATGATTGTCTTGTTCCTTTCTGGCATGGTGGCCATGATCATGATGAGAACTCTATACAGAGATATTGCAAATTATAATCAGTTGGAAACCCAAGATGAGGCTCAGGAAGAGACAGGATGGAAACTTGTTCATGGAGATGCCTTCAGGGCACCAACCAATGCTGGTTTGCTGTGTGTTTATGTTGGTACAGGGGTTCAGATTTTTGGGATGACACTGGTAACAATGATATTTGCATTGCTGGGTTTCCTATCTCCATCCAACCGAGGGGGGCTTATGACTGCTATGGTTCTTCTGTGGGTTTTCATGGGCTTATTTGCTGGTTACTCCTCAGCGCGTTTGTACAAAATGTTCAAAGGCACAGAGTGGAAGAGAAATACCTTAAAAACTGCATTTATGTTTCCGGGAATACTTTTTGCAGTCTTCTTTGTGCTAAATGCCTTAATTTGGGGAGAACAATCTTCTGGTGCAGTACCGTTTGGGACAATGTTTGCTCTTGTTTTCTTATGGTTTGGTATTTCAGTGCCCTTGGTCTTTGTGGGTAGTTACTTGGGCTTCAAAAAGCCAGCCATTGAAGACCCTGTTAAGACAAACAAAATTCCTAGGCAGATACCAGAGCAGGCATGGTACATGACACCAGTATTCTCCATACTCATTGGAGGCATTCTTCCATTTGGGGCTGTCTTCATCGAGCTGTTCTTCATCTTGACGTCTATATGGCTGAACCAGTTCTATTACATCTTTGGCTTCCTTTTCATCGTGTTTGTTATCCTATTAATCACTTGCGCAGAGATAACAATAGTGCTTTGCTACTTTCAGTTGTGTAGTGAAGACTACTATTGGTGGTGGAGATCTTACCTGACTGCTGGCTCCTCTGCTCTGTACCTTTTTCTCTACTCAATTTTCTACTTCTTCACCAAGTTGGAAATTACAAAGCTGGTTTCAGGCATCCTTTACTTTGGGTACATGGTAATTGTTTCATATGCTTTCTTTGTCTTAACGGGGACTATTGGCTTTTACGCGTGCTTCTGGTTTGTACGTAAGATCTATTCCTCTGTGAAAATTGACTAATCTGGATATTTCGAAGAACGTTGGACGAGTAGTAGATGAAGCAAAGAGTCTGAACCATTTTGACTGTATCTGCAGGTTTACACTACGGGAAGTTTGTTTCCCATTATCGTGAAAACCGTTTTTTTATTTTGAAATAGAGTAGGGATGAGCAATGTGCATGTTCTCGTGTTTACACTAGAAAATCAAAAACCATGTACTTCCATTAGTTTCTATGCAAGAAGTTTAGATTGTCTTCTGCTTATGCCTCTCTGATTGTCAACATTAAAATCATGAATTCTGAAGAATTCTGTGTCATCGATTTTTTAACTAGTAGTCCCTTGAAAGTTAAAAGATCTATCTTTCAAGTTTTCTACAGCTCTTCTCTTGATATTTGAGCACCAGTCCATGTACTTTCTTGGGAAGGAGGCAATCTACTCAATCTGAAGATCGTGGACATCAGGGATCACAGCTTGAATGATAAAAACATACTTGGATTTAGGAGTGTCATTTCCATTTCTTTTATGTCAAGTTGGGTTCATTGGAATTGCTGTGATTTGATTTGAGCTCTCTCCTGATATATTAACATTAACTATTGTATTATAAAACACCCTTGAATAACATGTCGGAATGTTGCTTGCTGTTAAAGCATTAGGTAGAGTGGGTTCATTTCTCCAAATACCTTAAAATAAGTAAATGCATTTTGGCGAAAATTTTATGAATGGAACAACTAGAATTATCAAACTGTAGGCAAGTGCTTATGTTAGCTCTTACAAAAAAACAATTTCCATCATTGCAGTCACTTTTTAGCTTTCAATGCTTCAATAACTGCGGAAAAGTCCTCATCACTAAGGCCATGAGATTTTGCCACTTTATATAGTTCATTTGCTGCTGCTGCGATTGGAGTAGACTGAGAAACAGATTCTGCTAATCCTAAAGCAAGCCTCAGGTCCTGCCACAGTCAACCATTGTGAGAGATATATATGATAGCATATGTCAGTGACTGTGAAGAAGTTGGCAATACAGGGAAAACTACAAACCTTCTGCTGATGCTTCAAGGGAAATGCTGTAGGATAAAGTGATTTAGTCATTGATGGCCCTTTGAGTGAGTACATTGGGGCACTGATAGCACCTTGTGAGACTACCTGCAATATCAGCAACATCCATAGACTTTGTTATATCTCCAAAATATGTTTTAAGAAATGCATAAATATGTTTATTGAAGCAAATTGTCATTATAAGAGATTAACAGATGTCTTCTGGATAAAGCTATTCCTCCAAATTTCAGCACAGCTCCCCAAACTAAGATATTTTTGCCTTCTGAAATACCTATTTCCAATAAACATCCCGAAGCCATTTCAGTTCAGGAACTAGACATCTAGCAAGAGAGGCTACATTCTGTGTTTTCAGCCCCAAACCCCCCCCCCCCCAAAAAAAACAAAAAAAACAAATATATATATATATATATATATATATATGTCATGAATTGGGGAATACCTCAACTAGCACATTTGGGTCAAGTCCTACTTTCTCGCTAAGAAGCAACCCTTCAGAAAAAGTTGCCATCATACTGCAAGTTGCCAAAAGAGAAAGATTGAAGAAACCTCGTCACTGTATTGATCAGAAAATCCACAAATTCAAGAGTTTAAAATGAGTAAGACCTTCCCATGATCATGTTGACAACAAGTTTCATAGCAGCACCATTTCCAACATTACCAAGGTAAAATCTTGACTGTATAAAGGATCAGGTAAGAAACACATATGTAACTTTATTTGTCAAGAAAAAAATAAAATAAAAGAGAGAAATTTGACTAGCAAAGACAAACTACCTTCCCCATGATGTCTAAGAGTGGGGCAACTGTATTGTAGAGAGACTTGTCACCTGAAAGATTAAAGCAAAAGACTCGATTTTTCACATTGGATTTCTTCACCAACGAAAGAACATACTAAGTGATGACATTGAAAACTGGTTACCTGCGGTAAGAAATATTAATTGTCCATCTTCTGCTGGTTTTTTAGAACCAGAAACCGGAGCCTAAATAAGAAATGTTGAAGCTTAAAGAAAAGTCTTCTCATTTATCATATCATTGAAGCATGCATAAATGACAGAATGTACTATCATTGTGAGGTTAAGAAATTGAACATTAATCATCACTTTACCTCCAAAAATGATGCCCCAGTAGCTTTGATATGCCCGTTAATCAACTTCGAAGTAGCTCCATCAACTGTTGAAACATCCACATACCTGTCAATGCCCATATATGGTCACATTGCTGCTTCAAATCGAACTTACCAAGGCCAAGTTTAAGTTTTGGAAAAAAATTATTGACTTTTAGTTCATAGTAATCTACTATATCAATATTGTTTTGAGAAGTATGCTCAATAAACATGAATTTGAACACAACAAAAAAGTACCCAAAATAATAGTAAGTGTTAATTCCATGCTGCAGTAAGCTGGTAACCAGTCAGTAAAGTATGTCAAGTAGCAGAAGCAGCTGATAGAGTTTCTTAACGGATTGGAGCATGTTCTGATTGACATGATTTTGACAAGAGCACTTATGTTTGCCCCGGGTCAAACCCCGAAACTGCCAAAAAAGACGCCCTTTCACGTCTTTTTTTTTTTTTAATTTTCAGTTAACGACGCCGTTTTAAGCTTTTCATCTTCTCACATTAGACCAAGACAAAGCAAACCCAACTGCAGAACCTTGAACGCGATAGGATTTGGCTTACAGTGGCTGCAAAAATTTCAAAACTGACAAGCGAACCCAACTTTTGCACTTTGCTTCCGAGCATTACCAATACGACACCGTTTTGATTAATTTTGTTTTTTTTTTTAATTTTAGCCCAGCTTTTGCACTTTGATTAATTTTAATTTTTTAATAAGCAAAAGCAGATCTTGAACAAACCAGCCAAGCTACACGATTCAAACATTTACTTGATCCGTCATTTGCAGAAGCAGCCTCTGCTGTGATGCATCGTTTCCAGAAGCAGATTTGGAGGAATTAGAGGGGGCTGATTTTGAAGAAATAACGAAGAACGAGAGGAAAAAGTTGCTGAGCCAGATCTGCAATAGCGAGAGAAATCGGTGGTGTTCTTAAGGTCAACAGTTTATCAAGAAGTTGAGAAGCAACACAATCGACAAGCTAAAGATTTGAGAAGGTTTTCTTTTTTTGGTGAAAAAATATCCATAGATAATGTTCTCAAAGCACAGATTTTCCAAAACCAGGAGAGGTTGTGGGGACTGTGGTTGGAGAGAGTTAGAGAGAGTTATCTTCCTTCAATAAAACAGTGCGTTTTCAGGATGTTGGGGTTTGACTCGGGGTTTGACCCGGGGAAATAGCATTTTCCTTTTGACAAATGGTAGTCAGTTTTAGCTGAAAAGAGTAAAAAAATCGAGCTAATTAATTATAGGTAATAAATAGATGTGCAAAGCGAAAGCAATTTCTCCTAGAAAAGTTAGAAGCTTGCAGTATAGAGTACTAACAGCAAAAAATGCAAACGTTATATTCATAAGAGAACAAAATGAGGAAGATGTACCCTTTTCCAGGACCCATTCCACTTGCAGCTCCATGCTTCCCACATGCAACATCCATCTGATATAAAGCAACAATAAGTTGCCATGCATATCTAACAGATTAGCAACCAAAACATTAACTGTCATAAAAAAATGAAACAATTAAAAAGAAACATACGCACTGCACTTTCAGGATCAGCGAGCATGGCAAATGTGACATCACAAGATGCAGCTACTTCTTCTGGAGAGGGTTGATATCTGCATCGAGAATAATAGGATGCATAATTTGGAATTTTCATTTTTTTTTTTAATTACATGAGACTAATGCTCATATTACAACTCATATTGTATGAGACTAATACTGATATATTTACAATCAGACTATTACTGGGACTAGACATTAACTCTTATATAGTACTGCCTAGATTTTAATCCTCTCTAATATTCGAGGGATGTCTACTCCACTCACATTTCGAAAGGGAGTAGCTGCCTTCACTCAATTATGTTCCCATAATTGAAGAAGGAAGGAAGCGTCCACAATTCTTTGTGGGGGCTCGAACCCTTGTCCTCACAAATTGTGAGGGCAGGAGCTCTACCACTCGGCCAAAGGTCGAGTGGTCAGAATTTTCATATTTGAATCTTCTAGAAAGATGGTTTTTTAAAGTTCTGAAGAATTTCCACAGCTAATGGTCATTTAACAAAACACACGGATATATATACATGAACAATGAACATATATTACATACATATATGTCTACTAATATTCATAATGTGCTCCATTTAGTTTAGCATGCTGTTAAAACCTTAATTTTAATATGACCCCCACTCTAAAAACAAGCTGAATTCAGGCCATGATTTTGAAACACTTACTTTGCACCCAAGCTGATGAGAGGATCACATTTGCTTTTGGTCCTATTCCAAACTGTCAGATCACATCTACACAGTGGCAATCATTGGTTAATGCTGGAAAGTATACACATCCAAATGACTGAAATAATTTAGAAAAGTATTGTTTTCTCACTTGAGCACAATTAACATACAAAATGCTGCTGAAAACAAATCTGAAGTGCTTTATGAGCACTTGATTAATAGATATTGATTATAAGGTCTTGTGAATCTTTGAATCATATGCTATCAACAGAAATGGAATCATACCCAGCTTTTAAGAGATTTTGTGCCATTGGAGTACCCATAATTCCCATACCTAGAAATCCAATCCGACCCGGCAACTTATCTGCTGCAAATTCAAATTGAGACTCAGCTTAGTGGAAATTATTACAGCCCATAAGTTCATTTACCTAAAGTTCATATATTCATTCCTTGAGATTCTTGCTCCAAACCTTACAAGCATACGATTCAAAATGCTATAAGGTGCATGACATGAAGAACTATAAAGATAAGGGGGAAAAAAATTAAAATTACCCATCAGAGAATTACCAATACAGATTTTTAAAAAAAATCACTATCGTGAATTAATAAATACATATATCATTATTGATATTAAAGATTACCATCAGCAGAAACACCGGTTGCCTGAGAAGAGAGAACCTTAAACGACAGAGGAAACAAAGGTTTCGTGGGTAAAGAATTGATGGGTTTTTGTCTGAAATAGCTGGGAAGCTGAGGGCAGAAGCATATTGACATGGCAGATGTTGATGATGATGATGATGATGATAAGAAACAGTGAGAGTAACTGCTCTTAACCAACAAAACCATCACTGGAGGGGCCTTTTTAACCATCACTGTATAAAATCTCGCGTTTCCATGCAAATTGTTTTGCCTGTTTATATTTTGGATAGAGTTATGCTACTAAGTTTAGTTAGAAAGTTCAGAGAAACGGTACGCCACCGTTTCACCAAACGCATTCTCTCAATTTTTTAAGCAATTCAAAAAAATGGGCAGTGATATTAAAAAAAAAAATGTATATCTCTATCTTTTTCCTTTCTCTCTATCTCTTCATTTTTTCTGCACAACACCGTCTCTCCATCTCTCTCAAAAAACTCAGCCTCCCTCTCTTCGTCTCTCCCTCTCTCAGCACAAGACACTGCAGATCGTCCTCGGCACTCTCTCTCCATCGCTCAGATCCAGTCGTCGGTGCTCTCTCTCATATTGCTCAGATCCAGTCGTCCTCACTCTCCCGTTGGCCGTTTGTTTATGGTTAGTGATTAAATTTTTGTTTTTCTTGAGAATTATTTTAAATTTTTTGTTAGTGATTAAATGAATTGGAAAATTTTGTTTTGTGTACATTATTTTTAATTTTTGGTTGTGATTAAAGGAGATGAAAAAATTTTGTTTTGGGTGCATTATTTTAAATTTTTTCCCGAAATTAATTTATGTAAATCTGTAGATTGAAATCTGTAGATTGAGCATTTATTTAGCAGAACCTTTGCCTATCCTGTTTCGTAAACACTATACAGGATTCATGAGTCTTGATGATTAGGTCTCCAACACTAGCCAAGCTTGCTGTACAATGACTAAATCACTGAAGATTTTAACAATTTAATGTGGTTAAAGAGTGTATTAAGAGATTCATTGCTTCACAGTAATATTTTGATGATAATCAGAATGCAGAGAAGGATGATTTTGATGAGAAGATGAAGGAGGTGGAAGTTGTATGCAACCCTGTGATCAAGCAGGTTTATGAGAAGTTCATCAGCTGATTCAGAAGACGAAGAATCAAATGATGAGTTGTAGGAATCTTGAAGAGCCAAGGATTCAATTTGCCTTTATCATTTTTTTGGCATTTGGTTTCTTTTGAATTTACTTTTGATAACTAATTTGTGGATTTTTTCATGCTCATTCTAATGTAATAGTTTCATTCTGATAAATATTAAGTGCTTTTTTTTAAAATTATCTGGTTATCATTTCAACTCTATACAAGTTCAAGCTCCACAATTTTGTCAAATTAATAATCTATTCAAGGAGTCAAAACAAAGCTTCATATTTTTTAATTATGCAGCATGTGATGTTTTATTATTGTTATTATTAATTTTTCATGTCTGTTATTGGTGTTGTCTAACTGGTGGGAAGTATTCCTTCTATGTATGGTACAAGGAGTGTGGTATGAGAGGATCATGCATTGCAAAAACAATAGCAGGGTGAGCAACACTTAACAATGTCGTTTTAAATCAACCAATTATCTTACTATGTGAGTTATTAATTCGGATGGCCTTTGGTAGCAAATTGAAATAAATCCTTTGCTAAATCTCTTATCTTCGTCTCAGGTTTTCAATTTTTCATGATAGCAAATTCAGTCATTCTACATTATTAGAATGTGGATTTAAAAAGTATTTTGGTGATTTCAAATAATAGTACTCGTATACAAATTAATTTTTTTTTCTTCAATTTCTTATATACCCTTATTTCAAAATAAATAAATTGAAAAAAAAAAGATTTCAGAGTATAAGTTGAAAAGAAAGGTTTAAAACATGTAGAATTATTGGCTTGTTTATCCTATCTATCAAGCAAGATATATGGGGAAAATGAGTTGAGGCAATTGTTGTGACACAACAAATTGTGATTGTCTGGTGGAACTGCATAATTAATGCAAAAAATAATAATAATAATAATAAATAAAGCATTCACGTGATTCTAAGCAATAAAAGTTAGAAGTCATGTACAAAGCTTAGTTCACGTGATATACAAAGTTTTTTAGTTTTTTAACATTAAAAACCAGCGCGCCAGTCTAAGCAATAAAAGACGAGCGCATGAAAGCTGAGAGGGCTGAGACGAAACGATACTCATTCTCATCGTTTCTCTCGCGCTTCTCTCAGTAAATTCGTGCGCTGAAGCATTTTCCTTTTGGATAGAGAAACTTCTTCCATGTATACAAATCGTTCATTAGTTAATCACATCAATGTCATGCCGTATTCTCCTTAAAATTTTGTATGCCATGTCGTTTACAAGTTCATCACATAGCTCCTTGCCGTAAAACTTTTACTTTAGTAAAAATTCCATGACATGTCGTTTACTAATTTTTCAAACAGATGACATATCGTAATATATTTAGATTTACATTATTGATAATTTGATATTGAAAATTTGAAAGTTCCCAAACGAGAACGGGAGGCATTGTACTTTTACTTGTGCCATCCACATCGCTTCACATTGTATACATATAAAACCTTTTAACAAAATCAAAGCTAAATTAGGTTGGAGCGCAACAATTACAAAAAGACCCTAAATCATACGTCATTACATTTCAATTGAAATTAATATTATATGTATATTTTCTTATATAATTGAACTGTGTTGTTGATCAATTATGCTTGGGTTATAAATGATGGCCTATAATGATATGTTAGGAATAAAGCTAGCTCAAAGCATTTTCCTTCTTTAGCATAGCCAAAAATGAAAATAAAACGAATGTGAACCACTCACCAGGATTCCTGAAATCATTCTCTCTAATGAAACATCACTGACTGAGAAAGAAGGGATAACTTAGAATTCCAACTTAAAAATGCCCATAAAATGAAAACCACATAGATAAGCAAGAAGAGAAACAAATATTAAGGCTGATGCTCCGACAAATTGTGCTTTGTGCAAGCATCAAAAAATTAACTATGCCAAATTCCATTTTACATATTCTGTAATCCTAAATATACCACCAGAAAACACTAATGGGATAAGAACGTAGCTTCAGTCGTTAACTCTTTCAAGTTACATTGCCATGGCAAATATTTTTTATGTTTCTGATACAAAAGCAATGCATGCTGTATATCGGAAGCCATGCAAAAAGATGGGAGGGTACTAAACCGACTTCCAGATGGTTATCGACTATAAAAGCCAAAATTCAGCAGAACATAATATACGTCTATACGACATCAACGTTCATCATGTGCCGGATTGACTAGCTTCCTCTGCGAAAACCTGGAAAAAAAAAATTGAGAAGGAAATGTTATGGCCATAAGTTTCTTCAACAAGCAACAAAAGGAAAAGGAGATGGTGACTAACTTTGGATAATGGGACTAACTTTGGATAATGGATATACATACTGCAAAAGGGATTCCACTAGTAGAGTTAGTTACAAGTCATCATCTTGTGCACATTCTTGATTTCCAATTTTTCTGCCTGTATAGGAAAATGCAAACACAAGGTAGTTCGATAAGCAGTGGGAAAAAAAGAACTGTAAGAAGCTAGGCATTTAAGAGGGAAAACAAACCAAAATGAATCCTTTTTTTCCTGTGCTAATAGTTCTTCAAAGGATATGTCAGCAAATTCATCTGTTTCAGTGCTTTCCAGTGGCTTGCTAGACTTGGTCTTCAGCTCCATGTCAGCACAAACTTCGAGCATCTTTAATGAGAGATAAAGGTAGTAAGAATCATAAGATTAAAATGAGAAAGTGATGAGTGAAAGTATAACCTTGACAAAACAGGCAAAAGAAAAGACATTCTTTTGGTCTTTTCTGCAGAGTATCTGAGTGCAAGAGAAAATGGAATTTCCTTTTTAATCAGTTGATGAGGGAAAAGATTAGTTCTTGCCAAAATTCTCCGGTTTGACAAAAGAAGAAGGCAATTTAAAGAATAATGGAAGCCAATCCAATTTTCAGTTCATTAACCTCAAGAAAATGGAAAGAAACATGCAAAGAACAGCCTAGTGTTTCCCAAACAAGTCTTTTCCCTTTTTCATCAAACGTTACCAACCACTAACCAATGAAAAATCTATAAGTTTCCACATCTCTCTCGAGAAGTGTTGAAGTTGTTATGCAACTGGAAAGATTATTCATCATTGGAGCTCATAAGTCTGGCAAACTAGGAAAGTAGCTATTCAGCAGCTTATATATGAAGTAAAAAATATGGAAGCATTCTATATGTCAAGATTAAGAATAACCAATATTTATTGAGTTGCAAAGCTTCTATAGGCAGCATTCTGAAAGACTAAGAAGCGAATGCAAGCAGACAGAGTCTATATTTAAGGATTCCAATTAAGTGTGCTCTTTTTCTAAGAGTTTGAGTTGATACCTTTCTGCAAGCTGGTGAATGCTGAAGCTGGTCTTGGAGACAATTATAAAAATATACATCCTCCTCTAACCTCCTCTGTTGCTTCTCTAGATTGTATATCTAAAGGGTTCAAGCAGTAATTCCCTTTTAGAAGTGACCAAGATATGTGACAAAAGCTACTCCATTCCACAAGAATATCAAACCAATTCCAAAAATCACCTGTTGACGAAGGCGGTCGATAGAAGATCTGTCGGCCTTGCTCAGCAACGCCTTTTTTATGCTAAACTTACGTTTGATGGTCTCGGACCTGCGATGAAATTGAAGACTAAGTTACAATCATCTGGATGAATTGAGGGAGTGAAACTAAGATGTGATACAACTACTTGAGATATCAGAAATTACTGAAAAACTACAATGTAAAACAAGGGAATTGGTGGTTAGAACGAAGCTGTCAAATTGGAAAGTGAAAAGCACATAAAGCATTATCAATCTGAAACTAATAAGAATGATTGGGTACTATTCATAGTATCAAAAGTACTACGCATAAGTTACAAACTATGAAATTGCATAAACAATAACCATTCTATGAATATGAAGAAGTAGCAAATAATTAGGACTAGAAAAGGACATGCTCAATTGTCTCAATGATTATAAGCATTCAAATAAAAAAGAAATTGGCTTTTCAAAAAATCATGTATAAAACTTACTTATCCTCTAGCTCTTCTCTGGCCTGAGCCAAGCGCTTGGTAAATTCTCCAACCTGAATTATGAGGCACATAAGGATTAGTAATTTAATTTGCAGCTGTATAAATTAGATATAAAAGGCCAAATTTTAATTTTCCAAAGACACATCTTACGTATGCCAGCATTTTTATATTATATAATATCCAATAAAAATTTATATTAGCTTTAACTCAACCCGACCAATTGCAATAGAAAATTCAGTCAAATTGTACACTGAGCAAGTATGGCACAAGCTAAGCTGCATGGTTTAGCTTAATGCTATTTCCTCTGCCAAGCATAAATAAACAATACAAAAAGGATGTGCGTTACATCTTATAACATGTGACCATCCCTTTTTCTAAACAAAGTAAAACCTTTTGAGCTCATCCTTTGTTAACATGTAGTCCTAGCTTTATATAAATAAGTTTTAAAGCAACATAATGGTTAAAAGGAAATTCACTTATAGTTCGCCATTCACTAACCGAAGGTCCTATGATGTTAGTCGCCAGAAGTTCCCACTTTTTTCAATGAGAAACGGCTTCTGGACTGAAAAGCCCACGTGAACTAACACGCACAAAACATAAAATAGAGGAGAAAACAAAACAACATAAAAAGGAGTGAAACAAGAGACCAGAACAAGAAAACCGACAGAGCAAGTATCACCAAAATGAAATGCCAACTTCAAAAAAGTTAAAACTCTCGCAAACACCCAACACGATCGAGAAAATACTATTATGTTTTCTACTAAACTAGGATTCTTGGATAACCGAATGCATTACTTAGCCATTTAACTCATTCAAATCAAGACCTCAGTATCATTCGCATAATCCTTTTTTGAAATGATAAATTTCACACACACTTGTTATTCCAGTAAGGTTTTCTCTTGCACACCCCTAATTGCACCACAGAATTTAAAAACTATAAATTCATCTCATGTGCCACTGCAGAACAAAGTGAGTTCATAACCATCTCATCAAAAGACAAAAACCAAAATGAAAAAAATAAAATGATGTTTGATATGAACAAAGAATCATCTACATGCTCTCCAAATTGCATAAACAAGATTAAAGCTCTTCTCAATCAACAACCAAGTTAAGATTACTTCACAAACCAATGCTAACAATGAAACAAAACCACATTTCTAAAACACACCAAAACGTTACTTACCTAAACTAAACAACTACCAAGATTTTCATTATTAAAAAAAAAAAAAAAAACTTGTGTGTTAATATACAAATAAATTTACGAAAAAGAAAAACTAACCTGGGCAAGTGTCAACTCATTGCTTTCACAGCTCTGCACAAGTTGATGATACAGTTCCTTAATCTTCCTCTGTGTGCCACTACCCATTGATGTAAGCGGGCACAAACAACCCAGCTCCGGCATCCCCGAACTCTCTCTTCCACCTCCATTTTCTTCCCCCGCAACAACCTCCTCGCCTTTCAACACCACTCTCTTCTTCTTCCCTTTCTTCTTCTTCTTCTTCACTCTCTCCTCCTCCTCCTCCTCCTCCTCCTCCTCCGCCACTCTCACCTGACCCGACGCACATCCGTCAACCGTCCCCCGACCCGACCCGACCTCGCCCGCTTGCGAGATTCCCGATTCAACCGCTTTCCTCTCCTGACCCGAACCGGTTTTCTCCTCCTCTGGTTTCGTTGGAGGCTTATGAGGACCCGACCCGTTTATATTCGGAGCCTGAAGCGTGTTCGCAGTCAACAAACGGTCCCATTTGGCGGATTTAGAGGGCAGGATCTCGAGCAAAAGGGTTTGGGCCAAATGGGTCGGGTCAGCATGAGCATTCTGATTTTGGTGAAGAGAATTATTATTGGTATTGGTATTGGTATTGGTATTGGTATCAGTATTAGTGTGAGTAGTATTAGAATTAGCCGCCAAAGAACCCTTCAATACGTTAGCATAATTCTCCAACTCCTGCAAACGCTTAATCTTCTTGTAGGTCAAAAACAGCGTGACACTGAAGAAAATTGTCAAGAACAAGAAGGATATAACCAACAGCATAAACAACATCAGATTGTTCTCGTTCATTTTTTCTTTCTTTTTCTTTTGGGGCAAAAAAACCACAAATTAATAATATAAGAGAAGGCAGACAGCAAGTATCTTAAAAAAGAATAAATTATTATTATCACATTCCCATGATATGATAGAAGAGAGAGGAGCAGATAAAACAGAGAATAGAGTTTTAGTGATGGGTTCCTGTTCCTAGTACTCGGCTTTGGGTTTGCTTTATGAAGCTTCTGTCACAATTGAAAATGTTTTTTTTTCTTTATTTTTCTTTTTTTTTTTACGTTATTATGGGTTATTTTTAAACACCTCCCTAAGGTTTGGGATAATTAGAGTCAGATGGTGAGATTGAATGTATGCTCACTTACCTCCCCTACCGTTAGTATAAATACTCGTATAACGTTGTATACGAGGGCAAAATTATAAAATACTTGTTGAAGATTTTAAAAAATTCAAAACTTAAAAGAACAAAATTATTGAAACCCGTCTTTTACACAAAGGCTTGCTACTTCTCTTTCATCACATTCTCACTCTCACAGCAAGATTTCAAACTTTTTCCACTTCATTCCCTTAATTAAAGCTGCTGTAACCAATACAAATCAACAAAAATTTCACATAACCCATGCACGAGATAAGCTTGGGTGGTCGGAAAAGTCTGCCGACCACCAAGTATTGACGCCACCTGGATCTGCCACTGGTATTGGAGCTTTGCTTACTGGTTTGGAATTTAGTTGTTTTTATAAAGCTTCTATATCTTGCTGGTTTGGTGGTGTTGGAGGTTTGGTTAAAAATTTGGAGACTAATTCTGTATCTTGCTAGATTGGTGGAGTTGATTTCAATCGTTGCTACCTTTGCTTGCCGGTTTGGTGGCGTTGCATTGAACTATTGTTACTTTTGTTTGCTGGACATAATTAATTTGAATTGTTGTTCGTTTGCTTGCTAGTTTGGTAGTGTTACGTAAATAGTTTGGATATGTATATTGCACTCACTTATGCTTGCTGATTTAGTCTGTATTTACACATATGTCTCCCACGAGATAGTGTCTGTAGCACGAAATAATAGCTAGCACGCTCATTGTTGCTGTGATTTTGAAAGACCGACGGGCACTTGTCTCCCGGGCGACAGGCGCATGTCGCTTAATATCACAGCAAGTGTGTTGCTGTAGGGTATTTTAGTCATTTTGTAGGTCAACTAACAGTCAATGAGTATTTATACCAATGGCAGGGGAGGTAAATGAAAATATATTCAATCTTGCCATCTGACTGTAATTATCCCAAACCTTAGGGAAGGTATTTAAAAATAACCCACATTATTATTATTATTATTATTATTTTTGTTAATTTGGATGGAGTTTATTTAGCTTTGTGAGATTGTGTGGGCGTTGGATTTTTGTGGTGGGGGGTGGGGAAGATCTGAAAGAAAGATGATGAATCGGTGAAGTGAAGATTTCATGTTCGTTTTATTTTACTCATTGGGTTGGGGTGGCTGTAACTTTGGATTAATTTTTTTTTATTTTCTATTTATGTTTTTAATGCATAAGAATGTGACTCTGTTACTTATAGGATATCATCATATTGTACTCTAAACATTTTTTATCGATTTTATGTTTTATTTAATGGTGTCTAAACTATAATATATGGTACTTAAAAGATATTATAATCAAACTCAAAATAAATTATAATATTTTCTATTTACCACATCATCCATGTGCATTTCTAGAAAAATTGTCGTCGTAATTGTGAAAAAACTTAGCCTACGATTGTTTGGATGAGAACGTTCAACAAAAACATGTGACTCCTATAACGGTCAATTCTAATCACCAAATTGACGAATAGCTTATTACAGATATAATTATCTCTTATAATAATAATAATAATAATAATAATAATAATAATAATAATCATTCCAAACTCTCTTTAAGTTGTTCTTGCAACAATATTAAGGGGAAAAAAGGTTTATTTAAAAAAATTACTTAAGAAGTAAACAACAATACAGTGGTATGATAAGTTGTACACGTATAATATGTATACTAACTAGTATGTTTGTTCAAATAAAATATAAACTATTGGAAAAATAATTTAAACGATTCAGTGTACTCAATTGAAAAAAGTTTGATTTTTGACACAATACGACAAGACCTAAGTGACTAAAAAATTAGTAAGTCGCATTCAGTCAAGTAGGATTAGGATTACGATTAGGAGTAGATTCTGTATACAATTTGGTTACTTTACCTCCTATAATAGAAAGATTACACATGTGATAAGTCGGCTTTTGTACCTTTTCAATCTACTTCCATTAAAATAAACGATGATTGTGTATCACTATCAACTCTATTCTTGTTAGGCTAAAAAGTCATAAAAAAAAAAAAAAAGTCTTTTAGTGCTTCTTAGAACATTACTCTTTTTTTTGTTTTTAATACTCCCTACCTTAGAGTTGCTCTAAGGTGGAGCACAAATTATAATCACACTCGTAAAGTATAAATAATAAAAAATATGTTATAATTTTAATCGTGTGATTTTAAAAGAATGTTTCATAATGGCATAATTTTAATATAATCGGACCCTTATTCGTAATTAGTAAAAGAATGTCAAACTATGCTACATTTAATAAGTTGGATTTGGTTTTTGATCTTTTGTAAGCCATGCTTGTGATTGAGGTGCTGTAGCTTTTAAGCTATAGTTGCTGTAGAAAAAAAATTATAAGTATGAAATAAAAATTAATAGCATATAGTAAATATAATTTTTAAATAATAATTTTGACAAAATTATTAATAATATAATAAATTTTTTATCGTACAAGTAAAAAATCATATCAATATAACTTTTAAGTTACAGCAGCTAGTGTTTACCAATCACTTTAATACTATAACTTTTAAACTATAACTGTTTAACCTTAATTTCAAAGACTCAAACGCACCGTAATTGAGTACACTAAGCGTGTAATAAATGTTTATCATCCTTATTTTAGTAAAAAATCAGAGGTTCAAGTCGACCCACAGTGAGACACCGTGGCCTATACACGATGTGTGGTACGAAAATCTATATCATATTCATAATCATATACAACAACAATATTAGTACCAAAAGGAGAAGTTCCTAAACTGAGAAGGTTCTGGAGGCCATGACGAGTCTCCATCAGTAGGTCAAGACTTCAAATTCTATACTCCAATCCTCAAATAAGGTTTAGATTTTTGTTGCAAACTTATGGTTACATTCTTGCTCTCATGTATTCAGTCGATGTTACAAGCTCAATAAGATTAAATAGCATTACAACATCATAGTTAATATCTTAAATAGAATAGATATAATCCAATTATATTGCTCTCATACTTTCAAACAAATAGTACTATACATTTTAAATTTTTTTACCCCTAATAATATGGTATTCATTAATTAGTTGTTGAGATAATATAATTAATTCACTTTGATATTAAAAAAATTTTTCGAAAAGGTAATCTAACACGGGACTATCTCATTAATTTGGCATTATTTTGTAATTCCTTGATTTAATTTATTAAAAAGTGTCTTCTCAAGGACGATTAAAGTATGCGCGATTAATATGTATTTTTGTATGCCTTCGTAGATATTTCCTCTTATTTTCTTCTTCAAAAGGAAATTGATCTCGCGCGCACACAAAGTTATATATTTATATATAATTTACACTTATTTTTTAGAGTAAATGCAAAATCCAAATCGAACTAGAAAATTAAATCAACATCAACTTGTTGTATCATATCCTAAGGCGAGTTTGGTAATACTATAATTTTTAAAATAATCATTGTTAGCTGTACTATAGAAATAATTAACTATGAAGATAATTACTTAACTTTTAGTAAAATTTATTTTTAAAGTGTGTGAGATTTAAAAATAGTAGTATATATTTGGTAAATCCAATTGTTGAACAGGCACAACAATACATTCCTAATTGTTGAACAGGCACAACAATAAGAATGTAAATGACTAAAATGAATATAATATTAAATACAATTTATTTACATATATATATAAACATGAATACAATTTATTTACATATATATATAAACATGTATATATAATATATTTTTTAATGTGTATATATAATAATAAATAACTAAAATAAATTTTTTATTTTTTATATTATTTTCTCAATATAATTGGTAATAATAATAATTTTTTAAATTTTAATAATTTTATTTTTTAATTGAATAAGAATAATTTTAAATTTTTGCAGTATACATGAAAATATTTATGAAATTGAAACCTCGTTCATTTCTTTCCAATTTTTTTTAAATTGTGACACAAAGTCAAACTAACCATTCAAGTGTTTGGAAAGAATTTATTGGTGTTGCTGCAAGCACTTTCAAGCTAATCATATTATAAGTGGCATTTTATTCCAAACTTATTATTCTAATCCACAGAACATGCCATCAAAAATCAATCAATGCCGCCAATCAAAGACATGGCAATGGAATACAACTGGCGCTTGCTTGACATTATTGACTTCTCAAACTTTTCTTATCGGTTACAACACAGCAATGAAAAAGAATTGCTTCCAAGGAAATTACAAAAGTACAAAGAATATTAAAATTGTTGGAAACCAGAGGCTTTCCTTGCTCTAAAACTGAATCATCAGCACATGGAGTGATCAGTTGAATCGTCTCGATGTGCTTCTTTGGATTTCCCTTCCATCTATTTGCACTTAGTCATATAATATGCAGGGCAACAAAAAACAAAGCTAGTGCATATACATATAGCGCATTCTCAATCATTTTTTCCAGAAGCTATAAGGGCTTTCAACCATGTGGTGTGTTGCATATCTGTACAACTTCACCTGGGAAGAAACCGAATCAAATGGTTGGAGTAATCTTGGATATTCAGACTTAGTTTACTGAAAAATACTATACTGCAACAAAAATCAGATGAGGGCCTGAAGAAATGGAACTTCCTTTGTTCCATTTCTTTCACTCTGGGCGTAGCAGGTTTATCAGCCACAAATGGCCTCCACAGCAAGTTGCTTCATGACGCTGGGGCATGGATCTCCACCAAACATTTCAGGTGCTACAGTTACTGTGCACATGTTCTGCCCAACGCATAGCTGCAAGAATAAAGTCATACATAATATTTGAGGTGGAAGAAACTGATAAGACAAATGCATTATACACTAAAACTGCATACCCTTTGGAAAGCGTCATAAGAGTGAAAAGCGTGACAGCTTCCCTGACGGTAGCTTCCACAAACACCTTCTGGTGTTCCAAAGCTAGCGAACTTAATTGATTTAATTTTCTGCCCAGGGCCACACATCAAATGAGCTTTGGGCCGCAAGGGTTTGTTGACTTTGCCAGAGGCGTGCAGCTGCCAATTGATAAGGGTTGGCTGCCACTCGTACATATAAGCACATACACTGTCTATTTCTCTTCGAACCAAAGAAATTCCATTGGGGTTGCCACCCCATTCTTCAAATACAACCAACAAGTTTCCTGTTGGTTTTAGCCATGATCTTGGAACATGGTACCTGAAATTGTGGGCCAATTAGTCAAGAAATCCAAAACGATATGAACAAAGCTCTAAAACAAAGTGGTTTTGGCTTACCATCTTTGAGAGGCCTCTCCACAGTTGCTTAAGCATTTCTTCTCAGTATATGTTCCTGTATAACTACAATAACCGCAAGAACCAGATGCCTTGTAAGCAGGCCAGTAACGTCCGACACTCTGTCCATTTATCCATACTTGGCCTTTGCCCATACTGCCCATATCTAAAGCCAGTGGAGCATTTCCAGCAGGAGCACTGAAAGTAGTCTGAAAACAGACAGTAAGGATGTCAATGAAAAACTTGACAGTCTTCACTAGTTATGCTTGTTTGAGGAGAAGTATAAAGTTAGCCACCCATATCTTTAACATAATCAATTAAGAAAAATCAGAACATACTTTTAATGGAACAAAACATCTTGATATATGTTTAAGAATACTGCAGTCATAATAATCAAACATGCATCAAGGAAACCCCAGGTAATAACTAAGAGAATTTCATATACAACGGCTTTAAACCCGGTAGAAATAAGAAAGTTGATTTGGCTGAGATTTTAAGATACTCACTCTGTACCAAGTCAATGGCTGCCTCTGGGCCACTAAAGATCCTTCTGCCCACTCAACAGAGGAACCGCCACTAAGCGAATGAAGATTCAGCTTTTCTCCTTCAAGTCCAATCTGATTTAGAAGACAAAAATCTATGAATATTTAAAATGTCAGGGAAACAAGAAAACCATACTTTAATGACTGAAGACAAACCTTGTAAGTCCATTTCTGCCACGACAAATCTCTCCTCCCTTCGTTGAGACCATTCAGAGTAACTGGGCCGAGAATACCAGCATTCCATGTCTCAAAATGAGGACCAACATTCTGGGCTCCAAAGCACAAGCAGCAGCAAGAATAGTTAAAATCAAAACTGTCATGGATGTTGTAGATAGAACATAAAAGATAGATGAGAGAGAGAGAGAGATACCGGTAGACCAACAGCGATGCTCAGAAGTGCAATTTTGTTGATTCCAGCTCTCATATTAACGCCTTTACTAAATGTCAGTTTTGGGAATTCTAAACTCCCATAGGCAGTCCCTGCCCAAAAAAAAGAAGATTTAGGACACAGGAATGTGGAGCAATTGAGCTGTAACAAGCACCACAGGAACTAAAATTGATCTACATAATGTTGTTTGGAATAGAGATCAAGAGTTAGTTGAGACTTAAGTTTCTAGTGTACTAAATTACTAGGTGTAGTACAAATTTAGTCATGTTCTCACCTGCTAGTTGACCGTTGACAAAAACATGCAAAGCATGGCCAGCTGACATGACAGTAAGGGCTGGATAATTTCCACTCCTCAAAAATCCTTCACTTGGGTCAATCTTAACACTGTAATGGATGAGAAAGTGCATAACAATGAGAAAACCAATTATAAAATAAGAAGTTGTAAGCAAATTTGAGTTGTGAATGCACAAAAAAGGAAAATAGCAAGAGGTAATGGAGAAAGATACCCACTCTGTCATGTACCACAAATAGTCAGTGGCATCTCTAGTTGTATTTATCTGCTCCAGCAACCCAGACATTGTGAATGAACTGTCACCGTATGCAGACGGCACTTCATTGAATGCTTGCCAAGAGAATCCTCCATGAATAGGAACAGGAGTCATCTTCATCTGTGTGCTTTGGTGACCAACCTGTACAAACAATTGTTGTCAATGTCCACAACTGGTTCCCATGTTTCTTGAAGAAGAAAAATTCAAACAAGTAAGCTTTGCAAAACCAAACACTGAAACTATTAAATTTAAGTCTTTTCTCACTCTTGCAGTGTTGTAGACAGTGCTCTTGCAGTCAGGCAGAATGCTGATTGACCATGGAGGCAAATTGTAATGCTGATTCCTAAAAGCCACTTTTGCAAAGGATCTCTGATTGTAGTTGGCAATGAATGCAGCACAAGCAGACTTTGATTTGAATACATGAGCCTGTATTAAAATGAATACAGGAGAAAGGTTAACTCTAGAAAATAGTGAAACAAAATAAACTCAACTTAAAAAAACACAAGTGAGTTCTACCTCCTGATAGTTTCCAAGTGGCATCACGGTGGGATTTCCAGATACTAAAGCTGGTTCACACAGCTTTACTGCTCTATGCAAATCTTTCAAATGGCCCCATTTTGGTTGCCTCAACAGTCCTGCATAGAGAATGAAATAAAGTAATTTCTCACATGTGCAAATCATTTTAATCAATACAGAAGTCACCATCCAAGTATGGCTCCAAATCATCCAAAGAAAGATTAAAGAAATTTTTATTAAATGTGGAGACTGGAATACAATTAATAGCATAATACTTTAAGCATCATTAATAAAGACAATATTATTCTTTCTGAACATATAATGACAGTAGATTTGTAGTCGACCAACTAAAGGACCCACCAAATAACAGGATATATCTAAATCCAATACCTTTTCTGTTAGGATATTATAACCTGTTTTTACACACAAAATGTTTAAAGGATGAAGAAAATGACATCCACGACAGAAGTCTCTAGAATATGCAAAATCTCATATACAACTATTCATTTTGCTGGATCTGAAGAGACATCATATTTTAGGATTTAGGTTCTATAGTAAACGTTGTCAATTCCATGCACATATCGTGTCATGGAAGGGGAAAAAAAGGTTATGGATATAATGAACAATAAGTTGCACTCAAGGTGAAGTGGCAGTGTGGCAGTAGCCCCTTTGATATGTTAAATAATGTTTGATTATTTTTAGGCCATATCTTTATTCATAAAATATTTCCTTCTGTTATTGGAGGCTATAGATCTTGTGCTTATGATGTAGACTACTTAGACAATGGAACGCAGATGATGTCTTGACAAACTTTCAGGAAAAAAAGTACTGAGGCATTAATTCCCTCCACATACCATATTCATCTAGAGGGGCATCGTAGTCATAGCTAGTAGCAATGAAAGGACCACCAGCAGTTCGGCCGAAATTTGTTCCCCCATGATACTGGAATTTCAGAAAACAAGTTTAAAGAACTCATTTGATTAAAATCCAAAGATGTAGGAGCTTGCTAAAATTTAGGAAACAAAATTACCATGTAATAATTAATGAATGATCCCCCCTTTTGAATAAACTTTGCAACTGAGAAAGCCAAGTCCTCAACTGGCCGGTGAGGAACAGGACCTCCAAATTCAGTATACCTTCAGGGAAAACAGAAAATAATGGGATTAATATCCCAAAAAGATCTCATAGTTATAATGAAGATGCAGTTCTTGGATAAGAGGAACTGGACAAAAAGGAATCCCAGGTGAAGGCAGCCGGCAAGTAAATTACCAGCCAGTCCAGGCTTCCGTCCACATCTTGGGCTTATAAGCCTTGTTCGGGGAGAAATAATCGCAGTAGAAACCATTGCAGGTGTTTATCTGTTGAATATAAAACATGAAGTTAAGAATAAACATAAATCACTAGGCACTATAAGAAAATGATAAGACTTAAGACAATATTGACTTTTAACCATATATAAGTGATTTTGAATAATTGGGTTACAGATATTTCCCTTCTTTCACATCTCCAAAACTAAATTATTATTATTATTGTTTACCTCCACTACTAACTGATGGAAGCTGAGACTGGCGTGACTTAATTAATAGGGAGACATGTTCATGAATCTATCATAACAAAACTTGGAAGGCCAAATAGAATAAAATAAAGACAAGTATAACAGATATGAGTGAGAAAGAGCAAAGCTGATCCATGTGCAGTGAAGAATAATAATTGATTTCAACCAAGACCAACAATCAGACAAAAAACTATAAACTATCAACCCCACTAAAGATGAGGGAACATAACATGAGAACCATCAACAATGAATATTGAACATGACAAAAAAGAGGTAAAAAGATATTGTTAAAGTGGAAGAAAAAAAGGCAGGAGATACTTACAAGAGGATCCGGTGCATCATCTTGCTTGCACATGATCCATGGGACACCAGTGCCGAGACCCACAGCCATCTTAGCTGCCCAATGGGTGTACGAGCGGCCGGGTGCACCAATTTCATACTCCATGGGTCCATATTCATTCTCAATCTGTCACAAGAGTGATAGAGAAAGATACTTTTCTTAGTTTACAACCTTATTATATCAAATAAGGGACAAAACTGAGAAATCATCATACAACTTATTTATTAAAAAAGCAAGCTTGAAGGCTACTCAATGGTTAATGGAAAGATTGAAATGTCGAAAGTTAATTACCTGTGATAGAATTATTGGACCACCTTGAGACTCAAATAATTTCTCGGCTTTCATCATTTCCACAATCTTCTCAGTAAATTTGTGCATTTGAGCCTTCATTACAACAAAATATTAGAAGTGAAACTTCAATTAGAATCAAAGCTATAAAATACATCGTCGAAAATGAAAACAGTATGAAATACATAAATAATCTTAAAGTGGCTAACCTTAAAAGGTCCATTATCTGTTCTGAAATTGATACCGGGAATGTACTTGAGCCAAACAGGAAAACCCCTGAAAATAATAAAGGAAAGTTTTGCTTAAAATTCCAAAAAGCTCACGAAGATAGAGTGTCTTTTTAGCTCTTTTTTTTTTTAAAAACTACATTGTTGTAAGTATTACCCAAAGTTCCACTCAGCACAAACGTAAGGACCAATCCTGAGATTAAGATAAAGGCCTGCTTGCTTCACCAGCTTGATAAACTTCACCAGATCATAATTCCCCTCAAAATAATACTAAAACCAATTAAAGAAAAAAGAAAATTAGCAAAATATATTCAATAATTTCTTTAAAAGAAAAAATCAAGATACAAAAAAGAAGGCGCCATTTCCCATTACTTTTCCAGGCGAAGGCTCATGGCCATTCCAAAATACATATGTCTGTATCACATCCAAGCCTCCATCTTTTGCTTTCTGTATAAGATCTGGCCACATCTGCAACAAGGCCAAAACAGAAAATATCCCACAAATCAGAAATAAAAATAAACAAGAAAACACTCATTTACATAAACAAAAGCATGTATATTTTTAAAAAAAAAATTGCGGCATCCTAAATGGAGAAAAGCTTAATGGGAGTTAAAAACAGGAAATTTTGAGAAATAAAATAATCCCACGAAGCACATTTTGAAGATTACCTCAGGAGAGCTTCTGGGATAGTGAATGGATCCAGAGATAAGGATTCTTCTTTTGCCATTAATGGTGATAGCCTTAGAGTCGTAAGACACAGAGCCTTCCACTTCAACAGAAGCAAAAAGCCATGAACAACCCAGCAAAAGAATCAACAGCACATTACACATTCCAAGCTGCTTGTTCAAGCCCATGACCATTAAAAAAAATGGATTTTTGAATGAATGAAGTAAAAACCAGTCTTTGTTGTTTGGCTACAACAAAGCAAGGACCTTTTTGTTATTCTTAACACACTTTATTCTATGCTTCTTTAGGGAGAGAAGCAAAGAGCTAGCTAGCTGTTAGTGTGTGCGTCTTTTTCTCTTTTTATCTCTGATTGGTTTGTCCTTCTCTACTGAGAGAAAAATGGGGTGAGACCGTGGAGAGTCAGCTTGAGCTTTCACACTCTGCTTGTAATAAATGTACCCAGTGTTGCACAGCGTTGCAAGTGTTGTGAGGTGATTTTTTATGATTTATTTTTTTGCTGCCGAAATGAAGTGCTTTATAGCTGCTTTTAAACACTAAAATACGGAGGGTTCGAAAGCTAAGGTGGGGCCCACCTGTCAGGCTTGGCCAGACTCTGACGCGGAGTTTCAATCTAATCAATTTAATTTGATTTAATTATTTGGCTTTTATAATATTTTCTTTAAAAATTAAAATTTTTTATTAAAAAAATAAAATATATGAGAGAGATTTAAGGTAAAGCTCTGTTTGGCTGTTTCGTTAAAATTGGGACATTTTCTCAAAAGCGCTTTCCTTCTGTTTTCAAAAACGCAGAGATTCTCTCAACCCAATCCCGATACGGTCGGTGTTACAGGTTCCTAATTTATCGGCCAACAAATGCACGCCCCATCATAGCGCGTGAAAGGGAAAAGATGTTGAAAATTGCAAAAAGCTAAAAAATGGTTGAAAATAACGTCACCATTTTCTTTTCTTGTTGACATTTATTTCCATTTTACGGCTGTAATAAAAAAGCATTCGAGTTAACAAAATTTGATTCGATATTATTCTATTTACACGCGTGATCGAATCGCGTGTGCTGCAATTTTCAGTAAACACTAAATTACTTTGAATAACATGTCGTCGCTTCGTCGAAAGCTCCAATTGCCCATGTTTGAGTTTGTCACGGTTTAATAAAAAGAAGGACACATTAAACTAAATTATTTAAAAAATAAAAAGGTGAATAGATAATTATAATGTAGAAGAACAATTATTAGACAGAGAAAAAATATTTTATATTGATCAAATATCAGACAATGATAGTTTATATTGTAATATCATAAATAAGTGATAGCTCTGCCTAATTAAGAATGTAAAAATATCTCGAGATTGACATTTAGGGGTAGAAATGTAATTTTACCTTGGATTTGTCAAAATGGAGCTCAAATGAAAAGTTGAACACGCAAAAACATAAATTCTATGAGGAAGTTAATTATGAAAAAGAAAGATGAAAGATCATGTACGTACGGTTAGATAATAACATTAATGAATAATTACTGTTAATTGCATCTTAATTAGCTCCTTTAACTCATTAACAACAATCATTTGCCTTGGTTTACAAAACAATATATTTAATTCTTGAGAAATTTTAGAATACATAAGAAGTATCATGTCAATCATACAATAAATAAATTATGCTATAACATATGTGTAATTATTTTAAATAACCATCATGTGAGTGGTGGTTGTATTAAATTGAACTTGGATTCTCTCTTTATTTTTTTTACTTCTAGTCCTCCTTATTTTTTAATGATTGGTCGAGTGTGTGATAATTAAGCCAATTTTTTTATTTTATTTACCCACTTGACCAATCATTGAAAAACAAAGAGGACTAGGAGGGGAAAAAAATAAAGAGAGATCTTTGTCCCATTAAATTTAAATACACATATTATACATACATTAAGTAGTTGTATTACCTCTGATGTATTTTATAATTTTTCCTAATTCTTATAAAAAAAAACAATATATCTAATTATATCTACCAATATCGATAAATTTCTTATATGTATATATATCATGTGTGAATTGATATTTCTTCTGCATTTGAATCATAAATCTATATTTATCCATAACCAGCAATAGAATTATTTTTCTTTTTGTGATTTCTAGGCATTGACGTATGTGAACCAACAAAAGCGATAATAATTTCCTCAATGTAGAATTGCTAAGTTTATAGACTTTGTTAAGTTACATAATTATGTAACATATATCATTCCAATAATTACTACTAGTAATACACATATAATTTTTATTAGTTATACGTTTGTGTTACTGGTAACAACTCTTGAGTTAATATATGTTAGGTGATTAACAACACCATGAGTTTAGTGCAAATTAATTAACATCTCTTGGCCAATCGGATTGCCATGTCTTTTATTCCACTCAAACAACATTTTTTTTTTTTTAAATTGCTTTAATATATGAGACAAATGATGGAAAAAGCTGAGAAAAGTAAAAAGAAGACAAAAGTAAAAAATTTGCTTTAATACGGCGATAGCTTCAAAGCATACCATTGAATCAAGACGCGATTAATTAATGTTAACATGTGGGCAAATCCTTAGACAGCCAATTTCATTAATTGGAGATAATTATTTTCATTTAATGAGGCATTTAAACGTTATTTTAAGACTAAAAATAACTACTTTCAACATATAGTTGAAATATTTATCGTGAAATTAAGCAATTTTGAGTTGAAAGAAAGTATTTATTACGTACAAAAGCACTTTTTAATAAATCCGTATAAATTATATTTAGTTCAGGTTCCTTATGTCTAATCGGCAGAATCAATGTGACCCAACTCACATTATATCACCTAACTAAGGCTTTTATCATCAGCTTTCACACAAAAATTAAATTCAATGATGCATTAATGCTTGCTATGTTGCACGGCTAGCTACCACCTAACAAAGCAATAAGAATTAAGAAAGGAAATGAAGAAGCTCTAGATAGCCAGCTGTTTTCACTTTCAGAAACCAAATAAATTAATAGAGTGATATAGATGGTTTACTTGCCGGGAGGATAAAGATATTAATTAATTAAAAGCTAATAGAAAAGCCAAAGAAAAGTTCTTTTTGTATTGTGATTTTGTTAGCATTTCTGTTACAAGTCTCATAAATTAAGCAAAGGGAAAGAAAAAAGGCTTTGCATTTGCATGCACATCTTCCCCACACCACTCACCCTATGCATGATTACAAATACCTACCGCTCCTATCACAAAATTTTTCAGTACTCCAATCATGTTTTGCTAGAACTCTCCCTCATAATATAATTCAAAAAACCCATAATTATGTGTTTTTAAAAATATTTACAGTGTTCAATTAATAATAATTGAAGCCAATTGTGTGTTTTCACACACACGTATTTTTAGTGAACTTTGTAAATGGTTTGTTTGACTGTTAACTCTCATTATTGTGGGAGGATATGCTCCATCTATGACTATTTTTGAATCCTATAAACACGAGCCAAAAATAAAATAAATTGCTTTCATGCATGTATAGTAGTACAATTATAAAGAAGGTTATTTCTCTTTCTTTTTAATTTGCTTGTCTAGCGTTACATGTTGATGCAACCGGGGATTAATGTGTCAACATGCATTTTAGTGTTTGAAGAGAATCCTAAGATCAAAGTAATACTAAAAAAATATGAATGAACGCGCGCTTTGAATAATTTAATTGATAAAATATCAGTAAATTTCATATTATTCCATCACAAATTGATTATCTTCAAATCAACCTCTTTACTTTTAAAAATATTAAGTTACTCAATTTTTGTTTAAAATATAAGAAAAGAATGGGGACGGGTTCAAAATATAAGTAATGGAGACTATTTAAAGAAAGTTAATTTACGAGGAATAATCCGAAATTAACCAATTAAATATGTACAAAACTTTATTTTATGTTGAATTATTGATATGCCCTTGAGGCATGGAGTCCTGTACAAAAAGAAATGGGACACCTAATCTTCAAGATTGCCTATTTAATTAGTTACATAGTTAAGAGAAGCAGTGGAGGAGTGTATAAACTATAAAGTGGATAAAAGGAATACAAATCTTGCAAGGGAGAGCTTGCTTTCACAACCACCAGCAAACACTTATATATATGAGGAAAATGCCTTTCCAAATATGTGGCAAAATCTTTTCCTAAATGGCAATTTGAGTTGATTTTTTTTTTTTTTGGTTAATTTATAAAACAATATATAGTTTAGCGACATTATATATTTAGGACTTTACGGGAAGTCTAAATTTATATAATTATAATGTATAAGCCTACGGGACATAATTCCGAAATTTATAATTATATGAAAACTTGGCTAGGGGAATTATAAGAGTAGAGCTTGAGTTGAGTTTCGGGAGTAAATATGGATTGGTTATTTATGCAACATGAAATGAGTTTAATGAGAAAAATATAATTTAATTATTTTAATTTGAAAAGGAATTTGTTTTAATTTGATTCTCCACGAAATTAAGGCTTTTGCTTATTAGAAAGTGAACCTGCGCTGCAGTGGGTGAAGCATTAATTAATACTGCCTGTCAAAAACGTGTTTCAGGTTTTCGAAATTCGGAATCACTGGCAACAAAAATAATACCTAAACTTATGACCCGACTTCAAAGTCAAAGATGGACACCATTGTTTCACATGAATGCAAATAGTACACTTTGCATTAAATCTGAATCTCTGATTAAATATGTATTTGGTAAATGAGTTTTGCAAATTGAATAAAGAATACAATTTTGTTGACAATTAAAAGTAATTTTATAAAGGAAGTAAAACTAGAAACAAAAACCTACTATAACTCATTATTTAAAATTGTTAAATTAGTTCACTAATTAACCATAAAAATAATAGATTGTAGTAGTTGTTGTTGAATTGAAGTTGTAATTAGTGGGCTATTATTTTCCTCTTTGATGTGATGGGTTAAAAGAAAGTGTTTTGTTTTGTTTTGTTTTGTTTAATCATCGTATCTGATTACAAAAATGCGAAATAATAAAAACAAGATAGACAAAGCATTTCGATTTTGAAATTCGTAGGAAATGAATCCGATTCATTTTGATAACGTCATTGCCCTATGTTTACAATTTTGTTATCATATCATTCTCTACCTAATCTTATATTATTTATTATGAAACCCTAATTTTTTATTTCTCTTGGTTTATTAGTTGTTTATCACTCGTGATGTATCCAGTAATTTACCACATTGACCCCCACTTTATCTCCCGCCGCCGTGATGATCATGTTTTGTCTTTAAAGATCAACGGCTCATATTTTGTCTTTAAAGATCACGGCCAAAACTTAAATAATACGAATTCAAATTAACCTTCTTTTTTTTTTTTTTAATTAACTGCTATTTCAAATTATTTTTTAAAGATTCTTTAAAGTAAAAATCGATGTATAAATCTGATAAAAATTTATAATTAAAATTCAATGTAAAAGCTCATAATAAAACCGTGCACAGGAAAAGAAAAAAAAAAAACTTTCCCTCTCACTCTCACAAGTCACATCCACTTAAAAATTACTTTAAAGTAACATAAAACAAAAAAAAGATGTTTGAGTATGAATCTCATTAATGTGCGAGTGATAAATTAAAAAGGAAAAATTGTGTAAATATTTTTTGAGAATTACTTGAATGGCCTGCATAAAAAGCGGTTCTTTATTTATAAGTAAATAGTAAGAACTAGCTAAGTAGTCTAATTAAAAGAAAAATAATATATATATTAAATTTTTTATTTTAAATAATTTAACATTAATTAATTAATTATAATTAATTTACTTAAATTTTAAAAATAATATATCAATTAATTAATAAATATTAAATCATTTGAGATGATTATTTAAAATAAAAAATTTAAAATATGTAACATTATTATTAATTAAAAATATATTTCACCATCATATAAGCTGTCACACGTTCAAGTTTCTAAACACAAAAGTGATTGCCCGAGCTTGTCACATCAAAAACACATGTGATTCCTTTTAATTTGGGTAGTGCCCTTTGCATTTGGGTTTCTCTTTTGATTGCAACCTGTTCATTTTGCATGGCTGCCAGCTAAAACCTTGAGCAAGAGCACACATTTCATTCATCTAGTTATGATTAAGCTTTTTCATATAATCGCCCGTTGCTTATTGCATATATTGAATATATCTCAACATCTCTTGTGTAAACGTTTAGATTCTATTTGAAATTAATATTAGACAGTTGTAACTTAAAAGTTAAGTTGATTTGATTTTACACATGTATAATAAAAAATATATTATATTTTTAATAAATTTTATAAAAATTATTATTTAAAAATTATATTTACTGCATATTATTAATTTTTATTTCATAGTTACAGTTTTATTTTTTTTCAATAGCAACTATATCTTAAAAGTTTCAGCATCTTAATATCAAATAAGACATTAACGTGAACTCTTGATTTTAAAGTGAATAATGACGTATTTTCTATCAACTTGCAATTTAATGTAAACCTACCACACTTTTCAAAGTGAAGAACAATTTTCAAAAAACAAAACAAGCAATTAGTCTTAATTAATAATCGGGGAATTTAGATAGGTAGTGTTTTGTCTTGTAACGTTTTATCTTCATATGGGTGTTGATTATTTGCTTTGCCTTATCTATGCATGTAGTATAATGCCAAAGACAAAAAAAATAATAATACAAAACTTGGTTTACATATTTATCCATTTATCTACTCAAAGTGCCAATATACTAACATTCAAAACTGACTCGTCCAAATTCAAGATCTTTTTATATCTATTATTCCCTTATAATTTAAGAATAGACCTCTCGATCATCATCTTTGGGAGCAAATTTTTAGACTTTACTTCAAATTTTGATAGATTTATGATTATAATATCATTAAAATTGTATTGTACTAGTTTTTTTTTTTGGAAAAAAAAAAAAGAAGAAGAAGCTTGTTCTCATTATTTATTAGTTGGATAGTAATATAATTTTTCCCCTCTCCTAAAAGATAAGCTTTTGAAGTTCCCATAAAGGAATCATTACTCTTGTAATTATTTATAATATAAGAATAAGATCGATTTTATTTTTATCATACATAAAATTTCGATTTATGCTTAACAGACCCCTTAAAAAATGCTATAATTATTTGTATAGATTTAGACTTTCGACAAACTCTTTGATTGTAATTTTAGTAAATTGTACATATAAAACCAAGGAAGAAGAAGAAATTTGCATCTATTTATTATGGTTTGTTTATATAATAATTCGCTGCTTCAAATCAAATGGGTTCCTATCTATCATCATTGATTCGTTCGTTTCGATGGGTCCCATTGGTAGAATCCTCTAATCTCATTGGACTGTCAAATTATTTTGTCAACGACAATTGCAGCTGGTTGCAGGCGAAACATCTTTACGTACTTTCTGGACCCATAGCTCTTCTCTTTTGGACTCTCTTGGGCCCAAATCCAATTCGCTCAAACATTGCCCAAAATTCGTATTTATATTACATATAATTCAAAGACCTTCCGCTAGTATTAAAAAAAAAAAAACCCCAAAAATTACTAAATTCGAATGTACCCTAAAAATTATTGAACGAGCAAACATCTGTACCCTAGAAATTACTATATATGGACGTAACATTCTCTTGGCTTGAACAATTAAGTGATCAATTGAATTATTACGCATTTTTGGCTGCTACAAGATGAGGACTGAAGGGGACACATCAGCAAATAAAGTGGGCAATGGGATTATTAGGCCAAAAAAAAAAAAAAAAAGAGATAGAGAGAATGACACGTTGGCAAAAACAGTGCGACCATGGATAGACACAGGCATGATCCATTAAGAATTTGATGTTACAAGAAAAAGATGGAATTGTAAGCAGCAAAAAGAACAAGATTCTCTCAAGAGATGGGCATTGTTTTGTGGATGAGTCTGCCACACACCCTAGTCCCTATATTTTTGCTTAACCATTGGTGTCAACATCTCTCAACTTCTATCTTATATCCCTTGTAATATATATTGATCTTCTTACTGTGGATAGTTTTGTGTGATCTAGAATTTCATTAAAAATATTTTCTTGGTAATGAATGTTTATAGAAACTTTTGAAGATAATTCTTGTGTGCATTTTATAATAGATTTCAAGCGAGAGTTTTTGGCAATGTAATAATATGCTCTCTATTTAACAAGTAATCAATGTTAAAGAGTCGAATAATATGCTTGAGGGGTATATCAATATGATGCTGCTGATGATGATGATATCGAATGCTATAAAAGGTTTTGAAATTCATTGTATTATTCCGGCTGGCTATAGCCATTCACGTCAACATCTTCAATTAATCGTTTTGGTAGTCACATCTCCTCAATCCATTACAATAGTGCTCATTTTTCTTGAAGGCAATTTGTGGGTCTGAAAGTGAGAAATTGTGGGTCTAATCTTGATGATCAAGTTGTTCATAATATGTGATATGTAGACTGTTCAAGAAGGAGATCCAATTTGACTTTTGGGTACGTGCTTGTAGCAACATTACGACAACATTCAAAGATATTGATCTCTTCAATATCTCTCTCTTTGTTTTCCTGTTATAATCTCTAGATTAGTGTGTCTTTTGATCCACAACTTTCAGAACTTTTTGCTATCGATGTCATGAAGAGGTGTAGTGGTGAAACCAAAATTTTCCCAGAACTATGTGATTCACGAGGTCATATTCCCAGCGACTATGAAGTTAAAAAGTTATATAAATTAAGTTGTATGAAGTATATATTCAACTGTAATCAAGTTTTAACACGGCAATGCAAATATCTAATGGTCGTGAATCGATTATTTAATGATGTTTGGTACATTAATCATTGATTAGGTGATGGCATGGATTCTTTTGATGAAAACCGACAAGTATGTTTCTTTCTTAATTTCTCTCGCACTTCACATGGACTTTGCTTTTAGGCCATGTCTATTTTGGTTGCATCACATGTCGCCATCGCCAAAACATCGCAAACCTTATCATTTTATTGAGGATTATGGAATTGATTCGTGATAAGACATATATTATATTATCAATTTATGATTCTAGTGATGAAATTGCATATTTAAGACATGTTTAATATTGAAGTACTACAGTTTTTAAAATACAATTACTATAAAAAAAAAATTATAACTATAAAATAAAAATTAATAGTATGTAGTAAATATAATTTTGGCAAAATTAGTAAAGATATAATATATTTTTTTGTCATACAAGTGTAAAATCAAATTAACTTAACTTTTAAGTTACGGCAGTTAGTGTTTTACCAAACACTTTAATGTTGTAGTTTTTAAAATACAACTGTCCGGCCTCAATTCGAAACGGGGCCTTAATTAAGAATGACAACATTAACAAACGATGTTATTCTAGCTTGAGAAGTATTGGAATCATTTTTAAGCAACATTGTAACACTGCAATAGTGAAAAATAGTAAATTAATCAACGAAGGAATAGTATAGCCTGTCGACAGATTAATTGACAAATTTTAATAACAATGGCATAAAATGTGTCAATCTTTGATTATGAAATTTCACCAATCCTTTATATTTTTGATAGCAAATTGCCATTTGCAACCAATCCTCTTTAAATATTGTGAACCTCCGTATCAATTTAGGTTCCCCGATTGCGGAACAAATTAATTTATACACCAACCGGAAGATTTGACTACGGCTTTGATCCCTTGTGATCCTTGTGATTTTGACATATAACATAAACAAAACTATCTAAACGTGTGGTAAGCATGCATTGATCATAATTAATTTTGTGATTCATACACATTTAAAGAATAATTTCTCGTAGATTCTTTATCATCTTTTCTTGACTAATTTCTTATCCTACGAAAATATTCTTGAAAGTGCTTTTACAAAATTACATGTTGAATAAAAAAGGGTAATATTTATTAACTCAACATGTTGAACCCAACTAAACTTGTGTGAAACAATTTATATAGACTTTGAGAGCACGGCATTGTATATAGTTGTTCAACTACCATTACCAAATCAATTGACAAACACCTTGCTGGTGAGAAGCTTTGGAATTCGATTTGCTAAACTTACTAACAGGCCATAAATGCAATCCAATTGAGAGCATCAAGTTTTCTTATTGTTTAGTTGACATGGGACCAAACCCATGTTCTTAAACATGCATGGCTGCACTTTGGTCAAATCATGAACCGTTTGGGTCCACCCATTGGCTCACCTCTCACCCATCATCCACCTAAAGCCCTAGCAGTTGGGTCTGGTTAAGGGCTTGATTCTTAGAGATTATATGACCATCGAAGCAACATAGGGTCCCTCTCGTTGCTCTTTTATATCTAGGACCACCGTAACCAAATGGGTTCAATCCCACACATTTGGTAAGATAACAGATACCTTATGTAGCTTTCAATTTTGGAAAAGTGCAAGGCTTTCACTGTCATTAATAGATTGTTTTCTTGATTATTTTTCTTAGTAAAATTAATAAACTTTCATTGATTATTGAATGTCGCTTGAGCTAACTAAGCATTATATGTAGATGCATGATTTCATTAGTACCAGCATTGATTGTATTGGAGGATGAGGATGCCACCTCGCCTTATCCAATTTAGCAATCTTAGCTGTTGCTTCCTCCCATCACCATTTCCATACATCCGTTTCTTTCATGCAATATAATTGCGAACCAATAAGCATATATAATCGACGTGTTTCTAAAGTTTGTATCCTGACTGATGTTATAACCGATTTAATGTTTTTTATACTTCCAAACGAATATGAATATAAAAAATAAATAAATTTAGCATTGATTTTTCGTCAGAGAATGATACCATTTTAAGTAAACATGGAAACTGAAGCAAAAGATAAATTAAACAATACATGGATTGGTTTCAAATTGTTTGCAGCAAAGAAACAAAGAAATCCCCAAAAGATTTTCAAGTGAAAATAAAGAAGGTGGAGAAAAGGATCACTTTATCTTCACTTGGGATTGGATTGCCACAAATTCAATAAGGACCTTAATTAATGAATTGGGAGCAATATCCACTACTCTTGATACATGTAATACAGGATTGGTCCTACACGATACAATATTAAATTAAAAAACAATAATATTTGTGTGCTCTTTGGAGCTTTGTTTGAGGGTCCAATTTATCCATTAGCCTTATCTGAAAGATTTAGTGGATCGGCATCGCTCCTCTTGTTTAAGGATGTTTGTGGATTGCAGTTGCTTGTGAGCAACGGCATTCTTTTGTAGTTATCACGGCAACTCAAAGTCTCAGACCGAGAAGAGTGAGAAAGAAAGAGAAAAATAAAAAAAATATGAAAAGTAACTTGTTAACTTTTTTTTTTTATTTGTATTTTTATGTTTATTTATTGCAACTCTGTTAATTCTAAATAGCTTTGGGGTGGTGTGTAAGATCTTTTTTTTTTTTTTTTTTTAAACTTATTACCTACTTCTACTAATACATGCGAAGAAATTTATCTTTATTGGTCGAATTCATGAGTATCATTTGACTACAAGTTCAAATGACTGATTAGAGTATATACTTATAATAAATTTGGGACACATTAAAATTTATCTATGAGTAGTAACTAGGGTGAGGTGAAATTGAAATAACAACCGAAGTGTTGAGTTCAACTTTTATAAAATTAACATAATTTTACTCCACGTATAATAATATTGAATAGTGTATTAACTGTTACTTGGACAATTAGTATTTATTAGGTACACATAAGTTTTTTTTTATCAATTTGCTAGGTAATAATCATCAATTCGTCACCGGCGATAGTTGTTAAAATAATGAATGGTAGGTGTTTCTTCTGCAAGTAGATCAGCATCCAGATGCAAGCTTTGAAGTCGGGGGAACTAAATTAATCTCCTTCGAGCGAACCGGACCACGAAACCTAAAACCGGACCAGGCTAAAACCTTTTAGACATCCCTAAGGCCAAGACAGCTAGACTAGTGGGTCTAATCCTAATGGGCTAATCGAAAATGTTCTGCCATCAGATTTGCCTAAAATGTTTGTTCAACTCAAGACTGCTGATTCTATTGGGTCGGGATGGCTCCGTGAGTGTTTCATGAAGAGAATAGAAACAATTTAATTAATTTTGAAATGACTTTCAGACTTAATAAATTTCATAGGCATTAATTTTATTGTAATCTCAATCTTGAATTAATCATAGTTTCATGTTTACGATGGTCATTTCATTTGAATTACCAATGAGCACGACATACATTTGTAGTCAAGATTGCCTGGTATCTTGGTGGAAGCAATTATGAGCAGTGAGATTATAGATTAATAATATAGAATTTGTACAATACATCTCTTGATAGGTTTTCAGTACTTGATCATATAATTATCTGGTCAGAGTGTGTCAACAAAATTAGTATGTTGAAAATGATAACTAGAAAAAGTAATTAGTATGTTGAAAATGATAACTAGAGAAAGTCAGTAAGTGTCAAGGAACAAGATGTAATTAAATTGATTGGACAGTTGAGATATCAATTTAATTAGCGATGTGGTACAAAGGATTGTTCAGTAAAAAAATCAATGTGACATGGGTCAAATTATTATCCGAGAATACTATCCTAAATAGCATACAATTATGGAGGTCAGTTTCAATCTTTTAGTGGAGTAGATTTGGAATTAAATAATCGGGCTAGTTTAATTACAGGCCTGATTATTGCAGCCACTATTATATGTACCCATATGATCCCCGGGTTACCTCATTTAATTGACTGCACCACTACTAGATTAATAAGCAAGATAAATAGCTATTTTGATTAAAAGCCTAAATATATTATTTGGTGGGAGGCTATATTTAATATGCTTGTTTGTAAAGGGCCTTGTGTTATTTTACAAGGTAGGCCCTTATAACAAGATCAAGTCCAACACCACTTTGGTGTTTTTATGTTATTTTTAATTTAAATTAAATATTTTGATTTAATAGAATTAAAAAAGGAGCCTAGGGTTTCCATCAATAGGATATAAAAAAGCTTGTTCTTTTCTAAAAGAACAGTGGAGCCACAATATACAGAACAGTGAAAATAAAATTTTCTCTTTAACTTTGAGAGAAAAATTTTCTCTTGCTAGTTGTTTTTCAGTAGTGAAAAAGGCACCCAAACATCCAGTGCAGATCAAACTTGAGTCATAACTTGAAAGATCATTAGTAACGGATCGTGATCTAACATGATTGGTGGTGATATTTTGTGACTTGGGAGCCCAGATTACATTTACAAAATAGTAAAGGTACGATTTCTAGATTATAATAATTCTATATGTTGTATGAGAAACGTGATTCTAATATTTCCGCTGCAAAATAATTTTAAACCAACACATATGTGTCTTAACACATATACAATCATCGACAGTAACCAGTAAACTGTGCAACCATTTAAGAGAGTGAACAAAAAGGTATATCGTTCCATAATCCAAGACAATATTAGAAATTAAACAAGTAGCTAACAATTTTTTTATTCTAGCTCCAGCCTCCAAGCCTCTCTAACCAACCAACTCAACAAACCGAGCATTCAGACCCTGAATCCTCATTTCTACGTATTCTTATTTGCACTGAAATACCCGTTAACCAAATTGACATTTGGGTATACCATCTTCTCCAGCACCAACAAGTTTATGAGTGTTAATATTCAATCTAATTATTTACATTTGCGTAATCTCTTCCCTACACCAAACCCACAAGTTTCTTTGTAACCAATATCAATTAAGAAACCATTCAACTGAAGAAATATAAAGTCGGAAACCTATGACTGGGTGACTAGAGCAGGAAACAAATCAACCACCATAATAAAAAATCAAGATACATCATGTTGTAGAAATTGAGTAGTGCTAACGTATATTAAAATTTACTATGAACGGGTAGTGCTAACATGTATTAAAATTTACTATGAACGGGTAAATTAAGATATTTAGTAAATTACAATGTCTCAATGACATGTTTGATTATGACTAGAGAGAGAAAATCATTATGAATTTTCTATTTTTTTGGATGATTTTTTTTTTGTTTAGGTGAAAGTTTCAGTTTTTTCTTAATAAATAAATAAACATACATGTTCAGTTCAAAATAGTTTTTTGTTAAGATAATTTATTATCTTTTACAAGCCCAACTCAACATAATCGAATAATGTATTTTTGTAAAATTTTACTAAGTTGGCTATATTTAATTAGCCTAAGGTGGCTTTAAGTATAGGCGAACAAGGCGGCTGCCTAAGACCTCATATTTTATGAGGACCTCATTTTTTTAGTATTTCATTAATAATTCTCTAATTAATAATTTTTTAAATTATGTTTTATAAGAAAGCCTACTAGACATCTCTCTAACTAATAATTATCTTATAATTAAAATTTTTTTTTAATGAAAAATCGATATTTGGTAACCTTAGTATTAAAGAGATATAATTAATAATGTTGTCTAACCATTAATTCATTCATTATTAGT
The DNA here is from genome assembly GCA_030449835.1 of Clausena lansium. Taxonomy (NCBI): domain Eukaryota; kingdom Viridiplantae; phylum Streptophyta; class Magnoliopsida; order Sapindales; family Rutaceae; genus Clausena; species Clausena lansium. The sequence goes on from JASUUF010000369.1 coordinate 7,333,124, forward strand.
CTTTTCGAGAAAAAAAAATATTCTTTACCTTTTCAATTTCCTAAAAAAATAATTATTTAACATTAGAATATTTGACTTTGAGTATTCTTTTAATTTTCATTAAAAATCTTATAATCTCAAAAATCAGTAGATGAAAAAATTTCTTACTCTTTTTTCTACAAAGAAAATTATTTTAGAGTTGTTTTACTTGTGGTATATGTGTTTGTGTAGGCATTGATGTTGGAAGCATGTGGTGCGAGTTTGATCGAGAAAAGTGGAGCCGAAACGAATAAATCTAAGAAATACACTTTAGTAGCATTTTCGTAATTTTCAACAAAACTCATGGCGGCTCCCACAACCTATTGAGCAACTACCACAAAGACAGAAACTCATAGATGTGGCCAAGAATTTGTGGCAACTGCCTCGAATTTGGAGCAGCTGCCTCAATACGATAAAATTTCTTGAAGTGCAGCAATTAAGCCTTAAAACCCTAGGGATTCTCAATTTTAAAGTGCTAAACTCTATTTAAAGAGTTTTTTATTAGTTTTTAAAGGAAAGAAAAAAGAAAAGAAGTCTTTAGAGAAAAGAAATAACAAGAGAGCAACAAGCACCCAAGGAGATTGAAGATTGAGGATTGAAGATTTCTTCTAAGAGTTTTTTTTATTAAACCCATCTTCTCTTCTCTTGTTTTAGATTATGAGGATGCTTTATTTTATTATAGATGTTATGAACTAAATGTTTTTATCCAGGTTTGTAATGGAATCTAGTATGAACCTTAATTGATTGATGTTTTTTAGTTCTTCAAAATTGCCTTATATTGATTATTTATTATATTTTGTGCTTAATCTATTTGATTGCTTGATCACCAATTGAATAGCACATGTGTAGTTGCATAGATATCGAAAGAGCCATGCATCTATAGACCTAAATATGATAACATGTGTTAATCTGATATAAGAATATACTTAGATTGCATATGCACTTGTTAAGGAACTTGAACTTAATGAACTGCTTATAATTGATCCTCATAGAAATATAGTGGGTTGATTTTGAGTAATAGATCTACTTGACCATTGGAAGAGGCTTGTAGAGACTTTAGTGTTCTTAGCGATAATTGAATTAGGTTAATTAGAAGAACTGGATTGAGATTAATAAGGGAATTGCTAGGGGAAGTTACAAACCTAAGTTTCATCATCCATTGATTATCTCTTTGCTTATTTTGCATTTGCTTTACCGTTATAATCTTAGTTAAGGCTGTTTATTCAGTTGTTTGAATTAGACTTGTGAGTATAAATTGATAGATAGTGATAGGATAATACTAGCCTCTGTGGTTTCGACACTCTCATTCATTACTTTATATTACTTATTCGATACGCGCACTTGCGTGGTTAGATTTTTAGACGACAGTCAACGATAATCTTCCGACGCTCAAGTCAGTTCTTTTTACTCAATTTTGGAGAGATAAAATCTAGAGAAAGATGGTTAGAGTTTTTATACTCATTTTATGCCATTTTCATCTTACCTTCAAATGGGAGGTTTTGACCTCTATATAGGCATCTTGAGTCAAATGAAGGGGTTCTGTGGCACTTTCCTTGTGACAAGTGTGAGTTAAAGTTCATGCATGGAGACACATATTCATATGTGTCAATATTTGTTCACGACAAGTATCCTTTGAACATTTGTTATGTTTTTGGGCCCTTGACTTTTAATGGGCTTAAGCTTGAATTCGGCATTTTGCCCGTAAGCGCATTCCGCAAGATGCTTATTTGCCCGTAAGCGCCCATAGAATGTGTATTTGCCCGTAGACGGAATGTGTATTTGCCCGTAGGCGCATTCCGTAGAAAGTGTATTTGCCTGTAGATGCATTCCGTAAAACATATGTTTGCCCATAAGCGCATTCCGTAGAACATATGTTTGGCTGTGGACACATTCCGTAGAATGTATATTTGCCCATAGGCGTTTATTTAGAAATATTTTCTAAGTGTCTAGGTCATTCTTTGTAAAGAATGGACCTAAATCGTTCTTTGTAAAGTAGGGGCTTAGGTTATTCTTTTTAAAGAATGAAGCTATGTCTTTCTTTGTAAAAAGTGGATCTAAGACATTCTTTTTGAAGACTGGACCTAGGTAATTCTTTAAAAAATCACACCTTCGGCGCTTTATCGAAATCTCACCCATTGGTCGTTTTACTTAGAATGGGCCTAGGTCATTTTTTATAAAGAACAGACTTAGATTGCTCTTTATAGAAAATGAACCTATAAAGAATGGACCTAGGTCACTCTTTGTAGAAACACGTCTTTAACGTTTTATCAAAGACTCGTCCTTTAGGTGTTTTACTTAAAATGGACCAAGGTCATTATTTACAAAGAATGGACCTTGGTCTCTTTTTATACAAAATAGACCTAGGTCATTCTTGTAAAGAACGGACCTAGGTCATTTCTTGAAGAATTACGCCTTTAGCGCTTTGCCGTATCTTGTATTTAGACACTTTACTTAGAATTTGAAGTAGCCAGACTATTCTTATAGAGAATGGACTTATATTATTTTATGTAAAAATATTTTTATTGGGCCTATATTTTTTGTGGGTTTTGGGCCCTTCACATAATTTGGTCTAACAGTTCATGAACAAATAGGAAATAAAAAAACGATATATATTGATAACTAAGAGAAACAGAGTTTCTAAATAATCAAAACTAGATTTGGGGTCTTTTTATACTAACCTAAATATCTCGAATTTATTAAAATAGGTAAATCTAAAATTTGAAATATTATTTTATAATAAAATTCTTCTAATCTAAATAAGGAAAGCAAAAAAAAAAGGACACCCAAATTCAATATCTAAAAAAAAAGATAAAAAATCCCGACAATAATAGAAAAAGTAGTAAAATAACTTAAAATTACAAAATGAACTACAAACAAACTGAATTTTTGGGTTGACCATGGGGCAAAATGGCTATAACAGTGGTTCACTCGTCGTAAGTTTCGAAACGATATATTATACGCCCATAATGGACATTTATAGTCAAAGTTATGACCTCCAAAAAGTACTTTTCTCATCCTATGCAACCATCCTACGTCAATATAAATTTATAATTTCAATCTTTAAAATAATCGTGTTGTTTAGTAGGTTTATCAACATGCTTTTCAACCATAATAGCAATTAATTTAATAATTATTTTGCTAAATAATGTGAAGTTACAAAAATTTGATCTCTGAATAAGGAGTTAAAAACCTCTAAGAAAATAAACCTGGTGTTGTGCCTCATCATCATAATATTATCTATCTAGGCAGAAGGGGAAAACGTATTCTATTTATGCCGAAAGGGAAAACATATTCAAACACTAGATAATTTAATTTTTTTTCTAGTTATGCCCAAAGCAATGAATGCCTGCTGACTTGATCGTGCCTTGGTTTCGCATTGTTAATTTTATTTGAGATGCACTTGATGCGCAGCTACGTGCAGCTGATTTGATTTTGTTTTACTTCAAAGTGTCGAGGGTGGGTGGCTTTAATCGGAAGGGGGATTAATTCTTCTGGTGGAACAGAGTCGCCAATGGAGTTTAGTACAACATGCAGAAATCTTCAAAGTGGTGTCAAGTATATGCATGCAGCAGATATATTTAAGGATGTACAAGTCATTTGGGATAATTTTTACAAATCCAACAAAAAGGGTGAGTGCATTTTGATCCTTATGAAGCATGTAAAGAAGAAGTTCATGAAGCACTGGACAGCAGCTGGCTTTTACGGTGAACAAAAATGGAAAATCAAAGGTGCGATTTCATAAGTGTGCATTTTTTTTTTTGGGTAATGCGTTTTGTTGTTGTTCATTATGTTTTCTCTTTACATTTTTGCAGATAGTTCACACATGCTGTCTCCTATGGACTCTCCTATGACGAGTAGCAGACTTGAGACTAGGTATCAAGCTAGCCAGATGCAGCTGGATAGTTGAGGCCTTAGCAAGCGTCAAATCCACTTTCCTTCATTTGCTACATACACCCAGTCTTATCAATCACCGCAGCCTTATCAGCCAAGCACAACACTGTCAGTCCCGCGATTTCCAAGCAGATTATGGTATCACAGGCATTTCAAAAGGAAGGGGGGAAAAAGAATTGTTATCACAGGCACCACTTATCATCTACGTTCCCATTTATGAGTGTATCTTGTATGTTATTAAAAATATTGTTTAACAACATCGAAATTTTCACCTATTAAGTTCAACAAATTTTTTTTTTTTTATAAAATAGGGTAAATGTATTTTAGTCCCTATATTTTAGGTTAAGTTTTTATTTTATCTCTATCATTTGAAAGATACTTCAAGATATCCTTATTGTTAATTGTACTACACTTCTACCCTAATTTTTTCTTTGCTTTTACAATAACACTCTTGCAATATTCCTGAAAAATAAAAAAAATGTTAATTTATCAAATTAATCCTAAAAGTATAATTAAAATTAATGAAATTATTTTGTTATTATTTTTTTTTCAATTAATTCGATGGTAGATAGGTGCAGACATAATTGCTAATTTTAACCTTAATTCCTTATAACTGAATTGGAGTGGATGTAATGGATGATAAATTAAATCATTATTTTTAGTTAAAATTTCAAATTTTATATAAATATATACATAAGGTATTGGCACAAATTTTAACTTAAAGTATTGGCACAAATTTTATGGTAATTTCAACCATGATTTTAACAATCTAATAATAGATATTGAAAGTTAAAACAGCAAATATGATTATTCATTCACCATTGCATTGCTTGAAATAAATGGCTCAAGATTTGTGTTAAAAAAGGAATTCAAGTAAAATACTGTATCTGCACAGCAGTGTGGATTTGCATCGTTTCAGAACAAAAATCTTTTAAGTTGAGCGAGCTAGTTCACCGGTACATTGAGGGAGAATGATAAAATTCTTAAAAATGGAACTCAACTAGGATACCTGTATCTGCGCAGCAGTTTGGATTTGCTTCGATTAAGAACACAAGTATTGCATGTGATCTTAAAAATCTTTTACATGATGATCTTGATCATTCTTGATTAAAAGAATCAAGTCAACTATGAGCCAAGATCAAGATCATAATATCTTGCATAATTAGCACTAATTAGAAGAGGTAGCTATTCAGGGAATCTGGTGATGATAATATCATGAAGGCCTTGGCAACATGGACATGATATCTAGTTTGGCGGAACAAATTCTACATCATATTATGTCATTCCTCTCATTCGAACAAGCAGTTCAAAAAAGTGCACTGTCTAAAACATGGGAACGAGCCTCGCATACATTCCCAATTTTGAATTTTTATAGAACTTACTTCAATTAGTTGTTCCAGGTTATAGCCTTGATGAAAAATCAAAGGAAAGCTCGAACACATAAGCTATGAGAGATGTTCAATTATATAGAGGAAAGATGATGAGGATAATTCTCAAAAAAAAAAAATGATGAAGATAAATAATTTCTCACATTATGTAACAGCAGCCTCAGTTGAATTATGTCAACCATACATAGACTGAAACATTTTCTATGCAATAGGAAGTGATGTTGAAGAGCTGAATCCTGAACCTTCAACTGGCAATCATGGGTTCAATTTTCCTGAGATGGTCTTATGTTCCAAGTCAATAGAGAAACTGACATTAAGAGACTTTAAGCTGGGGTTAACAAACGTGAAGTTGTCTTCTTTGAGAAAATTGAATCTGTCTAGTGTTTTTATGGGATTAGCAATTCCAATTTTTACGTGGGTTTAGTTGGGATTAGATAATGAGAAGAAAAATATTTGTCCATTCATGATATCTTCTAATAAACAATTATACTTTTTTATTTATTACTTGAAAAATATTTATTTATTGTTATTAGTTAATTAATTTATTTTTTGTTATTCATCATTTACTTGAAATTAATTAATTAATTAATTATTCAAATAGTTTGATTTATTTTATTTAATATGAAATGATATCTGAAATAGCCTATAATTTATATTTTTTATTATAGTTATGAATACCCAATAACTAATTTAATATATATAATTTTCTTATTAGTTTTTAAAAAATTAGTTATTATTTTCTTATTAAATATCTATGAATAGTTGATGTTTAAATTCAAATATCTACTTAAATACTATTTAACTTCATTTAAATTTAAATTTAACTTAGTCCAATCTGTTTCTGTACTAAATGTGAGTGAGTACTATATATAAACAAACCTAATTCAATCTAATCTAATTTAGGTGGCATTTATTTTTTTATCTGAATAGACCTTAATTAGTCTGAATTCTGAATAAAACTAAATGCTTGAATTTGAATGATATGTTTGTTTTTTTGTCTGAATTACTGAAAATAAATATTAAGTTGTTTGTTTTTTTAACTTAAAAAACTTGAAAACTAATATTTTTATATTAAGCACCTTAAAGAACTTAAATAATATAATATATTATCATAATATAAATGATGTTCAATTGAATACAACACTTTATATTCTAAATTAATATATGTTAATCAATTTTTATTGTAGTTCATGATGTTTTTATATGAAAAATATTCATAAAAAATTATGAAGATAAATAATGCTATTTTGAATAAAATAAAATAAAAATAGTCTATCACTATATATTATCACAAGTTATAAAGATGGGTAATAATGCAAATTAGTAATTTTATTTAGGTAAGGATAAAAATTAATTAATTAGATAGAGATATTTTAGAGAATATTTTTAATAATATCATTAAGACTTTTTAGATTAAGTAAAAAGCTAAAAAATTTGACTTAATAACTTAATGACTGAAATTTTTCATTAAGTTGAAAAAACAAACGGACTTAATGATTTAACTGATTGAAATTAAGTTATTAAATTAAAAAAATAAACCGCCCCAATCTAATTAAAATACTAAATTTAATATAATCTTGCGTGCCAAACGTATTAAATTGAATGAAGTTATGTTTTCAAGGGCTGGTATTAGAATTTGAGCTCAACATAACCTCTTGTTAGAATCTCAAATACTTGAATTTGTTTGATGTTCCTATAAATTGAGGATGAGTGGCTTTACAACCAAATTTCTAAATTTGCATTCCTTCCAGCGCTTAGTTTTGTATGACCGTAACAAGTTGAAGAGTATTAAGATCCCTAGCCTCAGTCTTTAAGTCAATTGACATTTGTACATGAGTTGGTTGAAGTCAAGAGTAAGGCCCCTAATGAACTCATGCTATAAGGATGCAATGCGGTGCTAGTACTTTAGTCCGCTTTAGTTGCTATTCTCTTTACTATGTTCTACTAAAAGTAAAAGGAGGGTTTTTGAATTGTAATTATAATCATAAACAACTATTTTCAGAAATCAACTGGTGTATAAGGGATTTGAAATTTAATAATTCTTGGAAGTCTTTTTATTCTGTCAATTATGTTTATTTTTAAAGTCATATTTAGCACGTTATTAGGTCTTTATTTTCCTTATTTGAGCTTGCTTGGGAAACAAGGTTTATTCTGCTATAAATATAATTAGGAAGCTTATGTTACATGTTCAAGCACTTTGATCAACAAAGCTTTTATTTCCCTGGGGGGTTTTCTGCTATAAATAATTCTTAAGATTTTTTTTTTCAAATGGCGTTACTGGGAAATCAAATGTGTTTACTAGGCTTTGTGAGTGGAACCATGTCGAGAAATTACAAGAATGTAAGCAACTTTATAAAATGTAAGGGGTTGGGACCTTATAGTATCTCCACCATTTGATTAGTTTAATATACAGTTTTCATCTAGTTGAGACGAGACAACACAAACATTGTCGATGTAAGTTTAATTAATGAAGATTTTTAGAGGAATTTATATCTATTCTAAAATTGACAAACGAATTTTGAATGGAAAAATAAAGGAAATTAAATGAAAAGAGGTATTTTTCTTTTGGTAAAAGAAAAAGGGAATTAAAATTAAGTAGTATGTGTCAAATTGTTATTGGGTGGAAGCACCACGCCAGCAGCACCCAAAAGTTTTTCTCAATAAGGGTAGTAGTGAAAATAAAGCTTTATCATAACGAAACGACATGTCGTAATCTTTTCCGAATGCAACTGAGACAACATTCACGTTGCCGAACTACCACGTACATATATATACATATATCCGGCGTTCGTTTCCCGAGAAAACGGGAGAATCAAATTACAAAAGTGCTGCTGTACTGATGATACCGTCACAATGGAGGACGAGGAGTGTCTCGAGTATGAAGCTTTGGCTGAAAGAAAACGGAAAGCAGCAGTGCAAAATCACAATGACTGCAGTGAAGGGCAAGCGAAGAAGAATAAGACGGCTAAAGAATCACAGGACAATGACGATGAACGGCGGCGTTTTGAAGCCATAATTTTTGGCTTTGGCGCCCGAAAAAGATCAAGAGAGGCAAGCAAGAAATACCCCTCTGTTTTCTTTTGGTTAAACATATAGTAAATTCTTATATAGAAAGAAATATATTGTGATATTATGCAGCTTAAGAAGAGAGGGAGGCCAGAGGGATCAAAGAAGAAGGTTTGCCCTGAAATTAGACGGATGCTTGGTGATGCTACTCTTCATTATGCTCTTGGTCGTTATGAAGAGGTGAACTTTTTTTCCCCCTCAACTTTGAAGGGAGTTGTTGCTGATAGTTCATGTGCCGATCCTCTTGGTTTTGGTTGCAGGCCATATCTGTATTGCATGAAGTTATTAGGCTAGAAGAGGAATTGCCTAATTCATATCATATACTTGGACTCGTCCACGATGCACTTGGTAATACTGCAAAAGCCATGGGTTGCTATTGGCTTGCCGCATGCTATAAACAAAAAGATTCATCTTTGTGGAAACTCATTTTCACCTGGCTCATGTAAGTATTCTCATGGTTAATGATGTTATCATTCAATGCATGATGATATATATTATGAAATGGGAATGTTCTGTTTTAGTTCTCTGCTAATGAGAAGTTATCATATTTAATGCACAATGGGATGCATCAGATTCAAGGTCTTTCATGATTGAGTTCGTAATTGAACTGGCCAAGCACCAAGATTTAGAACTATGCTGGTTCCTATTTGTATAGAAATCAGAGAGATAACTCCTATAAATTGAGGTCAACAATTATTCTGGCCTGCAAATATGTTATTTGTTTGTGATCTCTGCGTCTGTGCTTTAGGCCATAGTAAATTTCTTAGTGTGACCAAATTGCTAGAAGAATGACAGAAAAATTTACTTTTGCCCCTTTTTTCATATTGAAGCTCTCCTTTCACCGTGAACAATATACCTCATAAATGACGCCATCATTTAAAAATTTTGAACGGGTTGGAAAAGTGCCGGTGCAAATGTTGAATTCAACTTACCACTTCTACAGTTAACTTACCACTTCTACAGTTAATCATTGAACGGAAAGAGTGAGTTGATTAATGAATTTATCTGTGCAGCGAACGAGGAGACGCAACTTGGGCAGTGATTTGCCTTTCTGAAGCTGTAAAAGCAGATCCTAATGACATTAAGCTGAAGTTTCACCTTGCATCTCTATATGTTGAGCTTGGAAATTATCAGAGAGCTGCCAATGTATATAGACAAATGGTGCAGCTCTGTCCCGAGAATATTGAAGCATTGAAGATGGGGGCAAAGGTTTTACCTTTATCTTTATCTATTAAAAGCCTGATTTGATTTTATGAATTTACTTCACTATTAATCAGGACAGAGTACATCCTTAGGATAGTAATGCCGTCTGCATGCAAAGAGCTCCTTTCATGGCTTTCCTGATTCCATTGGCAAGGCTGTTCTTATGATGATTAAGATAATTGTGGTTGTATGTATTTTCTTATTGCTAGTGTGTTAATCTTGGATAGTTTTTGAGTGAATTGGATATTTAGCTGAAATAGACTCCGGTCCAATGCCACAAAATTTCAGTCTTACCTTCAATACAGCGTTGTCCACTAATTGTTTCAAGCACTTTAAGTGCTCAGTTATCATTCTCACTCTTTTTATTTGCACCTTGTGGGCCTATTTAGCTTTAAATGAGAAAATTGAAGTTTGTCTGAATTGTAAAAATGTTCTTGGTAATGGAGTTTCCAAAGTTATATCGTCTGTGTTCAGTCATGACTTTAGATGGGAGCTTGAGTATGGTTGTTTGCACGTCTCATCTGTCTGGAGATTTTTTTTTTCATATGTTGGCACGCAATAGGCATTGAATATATCCTTTCTGTTTCAGTTGTACCAAAAAAGTGGTCAGATTGAAAGTTCTGTTGACATTTTGGAGGACTATCTTAAAGGTCATCCATCTGAAGCTGACTTTGGTGTGATTGATTTGCTAGCATCGATGCTTATGCAAATGAATGCATATGACAAAGCGCTAAAGCATATTGAGCTGGTCGACCTGGTCTACTATTCTGGTAAAGAGCTACCTTTGGCTTTGAAAATCAAAGCAGGAATCTGCCACATTCAACTCGGGAATATGGATAAGGCAGAGGTTTGTTTGTGTCCTTACCCTATTTTGGGGTTATATAAGAATTTGCATGTAGAACCTACTTTAAACTTTTTCTGGATTCTGTAGACATGCATGAATTCACTTCTTTATATTTTGGATTTAATTTGTTGTAAATCTTTTCACTTACTTCCAGATTCTTTTAACTGCAATTCATTGGGAGAATGTCTCAGATCATGCTGAGTCGATTACTGAAATTGCTGACTTATTTAAGAATCGTGAGCTATTTAGTACTGCATTAAAGTACTATCATATGTTGGAGGCAAATGGTGGAGTTCACAATGTAAGGAGAACTGCAAAGAAGTTCTCATGCTCTTCATCTTGACATTTTACTTGTTATATTTTATATCAAGCTTATATTTTATTATAATCTTAAGAAGAACCAATAAAATAACCAAAATTGATAGATACAGTTAAAGATGTTCCAAAAACTAAACAAATTATGTCCATTCTGATATATTTGTTTTCTTTTTGGCCGCAGGAGGGCTGTTTGCATTTGAAAATTGCCGAGTGTTCCTTGTCCTTGAAAGAAAGAGAAAAAGCAATAATCTACTTCTATAAAGGTAATGGAAACTCTTGCATTAAGAGTTTTCAACAATATTAATTTCAGTATGCTAATTTTTTAAACGAGAAAAGATAGAGAACATTATCTGATGAAAATCTTCCAACAGAATATGGTAATGGTTTTCCTGGCTCTCTTGTTGAGAAACCATATGCATTTCTATGTTCTTAGATACTAATTAGATGAATTTGATTTTTCAAGGTGCTTTTGATCTTTAACTTGAAATTTAGATAGCTAACTTATTGTTAAATGGCTGACAAAAGTTTCAATTCAGCTTTGCGAACACTTGGGGACAACATTGATGCTCGATTAACTTTGGCTTCACTTCTCCTTGAAGATGCTAAAGATGAGGAAGCAATTTCCTTGTTAACTCCCCCTATAAGTTTAGGTAAATTTAGTCTGATAATTTTTCCCTTACGCTTAATTATTCAACATATTCCACGGTGCTCAATTATCATTTTGACATTGTCTTGTGGCTTATATGTACAGAGAATAAATATGTGAACTCTGATGACACTCATGCATGGTGGCTGAACATAAGAATTAAGATCAAGCTTTGCCACATATATAAAGCAAAAGGGATGATTGAGGGCTTTGTTGATACACTCTTGCCCTTGGTTTGTGAGTCAAGTCATCGAGAAGAAACATTCAACCATGAAGAGCACCGTCCACTTATTATAGATGTTTTTACTTTTCCCTTCCTCTAACTTGGTTCTTTTTCGTCCTCATTCTTTTACCATGCTGCTTTAGATTATTAACTTCTGATTTTCTTGTTTTGTTTTGCTGAAGTTTGGGATGATATTTTCATTCTTCAAGAATTTAATTTTTTTGTGTGATTTTTCTTAATGCTCTTCTTGTTTCACTTGGTTATGGTCCTGACTCGTAAGTTTTTTTTTTTTGAATAGTTGTGTAAGACACTTGCATCCTTGCATAGATACGAGGATGCAATAAAGATTATTAACCTCACTCTGAAATTGGGTTACGGAAAATTTCCAGTTGAGAAGGAGGAGCTGTATTTTGTTGGAGCTCGTAAGTTTTGAACTTGGAGAATCATATTTCCTTATTAGCTAAACATGCTTCCCTCAAGCTTTTTTACCATTTTTCATATTTTCAAAGAGACTTCTCCATCTTAAAACAGATTAAATATTTGCTTCTTTAAAGAAGGATATAAGTACTCTGACTTTTGAGGCCTTACTGAGCAAAGTCACGTTTTTTTTCCCCAATTGCACAGAAATTCCATGCAACACTACGGATCCTAAGCTTTGGTTTGATGGTGTAAGATTCATGGTGAAGCTGCATCCCCACTGCCTCACTACCTGGAACCGCTATTACAAATTAGTATCAAGGTAATGCTCCTTACTATTTTCACATTACAAAGAGTGAAAAATGGCCTCCTATCACTTGCCACAATATTTCTTGCAAAAAGTAGAAAGTACTTGTGAAATCTAAACTTTAACTGTTTTAAATCAATCATGGGAGGGAGATTTTTGAGAGAATTAAACATTAGCCTTTTTAAAAAAAAAAATTAAATTTGTAATTTGGTTTGGACATCTAAGTACTCAGTGATGAGTGTTCTTATGATATTTTAGATTCGAGAAAATCTTTTCGAAGCATGCCAAGTTTCTGCGCAATGTGCGAACCAAATACAGAGATTGTGTACCACCCATTATCATTTCTGGACATCAGTTGACCATGATCAGTCATCATCAAGATGCTGCTAGAGAATACCTTGAAGCATATAAACTATTGCCCGAAAATCCTTTGATTAATCTGTGTGTGGGTACGTTTTCCAATTAAAAATATTTGATAGTTAAACAAGAAACTTTAAAAGGACAAAAACCCTTCTAATTTCTTATTTTCTCCTATAGGAACTGCATTAATTAACTTAGCACTTGGAGTTAGACTTCAAAACAAGCATCAATGTGTTGCACAGGGCTTAGCATTCCTCTATAGCAATTTGCGGCTTGCTGAAAATAGTCAGGTTTGCTATTCCATTTTCCAGCATACTTCATTTCATTTTATTGTCATTGACACTTTTGTAGCGTCTGTATAGATGTTATGTTTGTTTGGTAAACTGAATATTAATGCCATTACAAGCAGAGATGTTAACTCAATACAAGCATTTGGTTAATTGCAGAAATCATATTTTAACAGTGCTGATATGTTTTATGTTATGCAGGAGGCATTATACAACATTGCCCGTGCATATCATCATGTTGGACTTGTATCTCTTGCTGCATCATATTATGAAAAGGTGCTTGCTATTTATCAGAAGGATTGCATCATCCCCGGACTTCCAGACCACATGGAGGATTGGAAACCAGGTCACTCTGACCTTCGCAGGGAAGCAGCTTATAATTTGCACTTAATTTACAAAAAATCAGGGACTGTTGATCTTGCTAGGCAGGTCTTGAGAGATCATTGCACTTTCTGATTAATTATTTTCACAATGACATCAGTAGCTTGTATAAAATGATAGTGTATTTTATTTTATTCACAGCAATTTTAAATTCGTTAACCGACTTTGATAATGCATAATGATCAAGGTTTTTCTCTTTTCGTTTTTTGATAAATTTATATATTTTGCCTTACTTGGAGAGAATTATATAATTGAAACCTATAAAAATGTGTATGTGGAAAATATTCGGTACCTGACACTGGCATATTTGTCAAGGATGGCTCCCTAACAAACGAATTAATTGTGGCTTTATATATAACTACTTTTAATGGTTAAGTTTGAATTTTATAAATACAAATATATATGCACATGAGGAATGTCATATATGCATGCAAATTGCGAGTTTTGCCAAGGTCATGCAGTTATATAAAGTTGCATTTGTTAAAAGAAAATATATGCATGCAAGGAGTCATTTATTATACACATTAGTAGTTTTTATGTCCCAAAAAAAAAGTGTGAAAAGAGTCATACATTATGCACATCAGTAGTTGTTTTTATGTCCGAAACAAAAATAAGTGTGAAAATAGAAAATTAACATACACTCCTCAAAGGACAAAAGAGATTTGAGAAATATTCAAAGAAAATATTATGGTCCTCTATTTGCTCCAACTCGAAGCAACTTTGGTCAATTGCACCAACTTGCAGCTTGAAAATGGCTTCAATCATCCCTCTCACCATTATCATTTCGAAGTAATGAGTTTCTTGTTTTTCAAAATTACTTTATTTATTTCTTAGTTCTACATACTAACTATTTTTCATGATGCGTATAGTTGGTCTGTGAGAGACAGAGTTGTAGAAGAAAGGTGAAATCTAATGTGGCATATGATACATGGGTTCCGTTTCCCCTTAATGAGGATGATGATTCTGACTCATTCGAGGAGTACAACTCTGACAGCTCATTTGATGAAGATGAATATGAAGCAGAGAAACTTGAGCGCAAGGAACTTATAAACAAATTACGCGAAAACATCCCTTATGTTCACTTTTCACATTCGGTAAAAAGTGTCTTCAACTAGTTACTGTTTCTGGTTCCATGCAAGGCAGCTCATGTTCAATTTACACTTACTACTGACGTATGTTTTCTTTAAATCTTTTTCAGTGTGGATGTGGTAACATCATGTGGGTGATCATGAAGCTTGGTCATGGCTCACCACTTGAGGTACCAAAGCAAGATGATGAAACTCCAGGTGCAGACCCTGGTTTAAGTTATGGGCCCGATTCAACTACTACAATGATGGCATTTGATGTTGCTGGAGGTGAACCTATCAATTACCAATTGGGTGGAGGCTGGCAAGTTGACATGGTAACATATTTAATAATGTAACAATTCTCATCAGCAAGCTTGTGTTTATACATTATGAGGGAGCATGTAAAAATATATTTAAATTGATTACTTATTGTGTTATAACTTTAATTAGGTTGGGGGCAGCGTTAGCAGAACATTTGAAGGTGTTGATCTTTCGGATGTTATTGTGAATCTTCAAGATGGGGAAGAAGTAAAGTTAGAGCGCCCTGTGCTCATCATGTACCCCAAGGCTTCTTTCTTGCTGTTTGAGAATTAAGGGTTGTTTTAGAAAATTTTTATATAAGCATTTACCTAAAATAACAAGTGAACTTGTTATTGAACTGATCTTCAGTAGATTCAAAAAAAATATTTTCATTTCTAAAGAAACTCTTTATGAACGAAGAGAATTTCTATTTTCATCCTAAATGGTCTAAGCCATCCATTCAGAGCATTTTAAACATAATATTTGAAAATCCAATTTCATCTTTTAAGATTATCAAAGAATTTTATTTGAAAAGTTGGTTTATTTAAGACATCAATCTGACTGTTTAAGCGATAGCCATCCCACTAATCTTTTGGATGGTAAGTACCAGGCACTTGAACAAGAAATATACGAACTTTGAACTTTACTGGTCGCATTTGGCTCATTATCTTGGTGAAGATAGTCTATTATATATATGTCATATTGTTTAAATTTCAAAACTGATGTTCTGTGATAGACTGAAATGTTGTATTATACAGATATAAACATGCAGGGAGAAAAACTCTACTTCCAGGCCTAAACTACCGAGCAAAACTTCCATATCTGGTACAAAAAATCAGTGTCCCGTAGCCACGATGCATGACATATCAGCGAACGACCATCCACTGGGATGTTCAACAGGAATTCTATTATGACATACAGATAAAAATAAATCACATTCTAGACGGTTGTTAACTTGCTATTTGCTTCCTCCAAAATCATCTGTGTAGAATAACCATTTGTAAATCCCAGCTTGGACATTACTTCTTCCAGACGTTTTGCATTTGTCAGGTAGAGATAACCAACCTACGGCATAATTGGTCAATAGTTTAAGACAAGCAGTGAAGAAGAAGCTATGAGCAGATAAAAGTAAGCAAGTTGAACAACAAATTGATTTGTGTTTCAGTGGAGACTGGTGCACAGAGGATAACAAGGTTTTCCTTCCCTAGCTAAATTTACCATTAGTACACCCCCCAGAGTAAATCATAATGCATTTATCAATCTGACAAGCATTGAAGGAAAAAAAAGGTACAAGGATACTGACTAGTGTTTCTAACGACGAAGCTCTATTATAAACTGCAGCACCAGCACGTCTTTTTGTTCGTGTATTAGCTGAACCAACATTTTTTCCCCAGCGTAGGACATCCCTGCAGTAATTAAATCAAATGCAATGAGTTAAATGACAATTCCTATAAACAAATGAATACCATTTTAGTCATATTTCTCATTTTAAAAACACATGCATTAGCAGCAGGAAGATATAGGTAAAAGTGGTTTTTCATACCCTTCTACATATCTGAATTCTTTAAAGGAAGGTCAACCATTCCAAAAGTAAAGAAAGCCTACAAAGGGCATTAGATCTGTTACTAACCTTTCCTCTGCTGATAAGTAATTGTCATTTAGAAGTTTCTGGAGCAATGCATCCTGAATGCGGTAATTACAAATGTTAGAATTTTCCCTATGAATCTAGAACTCTCATTAGCACAAAAAAGCCTTATGCTGAAGTGGATTTACAAAGAAACTTATGTGAAAAGATTTATCAGGCAGTAGTTTCACTTTAATAGGTGCGGAAAAATTACATCAGTAGATTATGGACAGAGAAACTAGCTTTAGAGCTGGAAAATACAATGCAAAATATTTTAAGATCCTGAAAAATTGTATAGTCAAAAAAGAAAAAAAAAAAACTGAAACATGGTGAAAAATCACTAAGAAATAATTTTGAAGCAATAAATCTTGAATTCAATTGCTAAAAACACAGAGGAATGCCACAAAATGTGAAAAAAGAGTTGAGATTAACAAATAACTGGTGAGACTGGAGTTTTTAATTAGACGTGCTATATTTTCCTATAACAAGAAACCAAAAATCAACATAACATAAAGAATGATACCTGTGTTTCACAGCGTACTACTGTCATTACTCGATCGTTGTATTCTTCAATACTCAGTGGAGGAAACAAAAAGTGCCTGCGAGCATATAGCTGCATAGTATGAGAAACCCTCGTAAGATATGCATGAAGGTTGCATTCACAAAAAGAGACAAAGAAAGGGATTCTAACGTGCCTCGTAGTTTGCCGACTGTTTCGATATAAAGGTTTCTTAAGACAATGAAAAGCAAAAAGGTGAATTGGCTTTCTAAGGAAGGCATCAAGCAGAACAAAAACAATGAATTGGTGCCTTAGCCAACCCCCCCCACAACACACACACACACAAAATAACACTCCAACATCATGGACACCAACAAAATGTTTGATAACAGAGGACCAATCATATTATGTAGATTAAGCACAATTTCAACAAGTATTGATCAAATGAAAATAATCAACAGAAAACAAACCTCATAAATGCAATCACCGATATATGCTAGTGACGCTGCATTACATACCGACCGAGGTTTCTCCACTTTTGGTGGATTTGGCAGCCATCTCTCATATCCCATATAAGATTCATCCAAATTTGCCGCCACCCCTGCACCAAATTCCAATCAAAATTGAATCATTATCTTTTACATTAGCTTTAAGTTCCATTGAACTATTAAGCAAGTAAGACCCTAACTTTGTCAAAATTTTCAATTCTTTTCTTAGCTATGAACTGAACTATGTCAAGCTTATCCACAAAAGACAACATAAACCATAGAACTTAAACCCATTTTCCTTTCACTTTCTAAAACCTTCCCAAACACCAAACAGAGCTAAAACCACACAAAAGATACCACAAACAACATGAAAACACTTCCCAGTACACTAAACTCATCTCCAAGGAACAGAATTCACGCTACCCATATCAGGGAAAAAAAAAGATACCATCTTCACTTAAATTCTCATGCTTTTCATTTCATTGTCAATCAAAAAAGGAAAACTTTCATAAATTCTCTTGCTTGTCATTTCATATTCAATTAAAAAAAAGTAAAATTTTCATAAATTCCCTTGCTATACGTTTCATTTTCAGTCAAACAAAAGAACTTTAAGTGAATACCTTGAGTTGGGTGCCTAAGGAGGTCGAAAACTGACTGGTCTGTGCTGGTTGAAGCGACCGTTGGTGTTTTAGCGGTTGAAATGTCACTTTTGTTACTGTTACTGTTGGTATTAAGATTAAGGGATGGTTTTTTAACTTTCCTTGGGGCGTTGGGATTGTAAGGAAGTCTTTGTTGGGTGTCGAATGAAGCTCTTACTCTTGACGAAGATGGCAAGTATAGACTGCTGGTAAAAGTAGTAGCAGGCATTTCTCAGAAATGACGAAGAAGAGAAAGCTGCTTTGATTTGTTATCAAAAAAATATGAAGATCGGCTCTGTTGGTTTATATCTCTATGTAGACGATGCGTCGTAAAAGACTAAAAGTTTTACTCCGGAAAAAACGACAGTCGTTTATGTTTTTATATTATAGACGATTTGTCGTCTATGTTTTACGTACAAATTTTGACCATCATCAAAAAAAAAGTTGGATGCAACACGTGTCACATTCGCAGTGGACGTTCATATCTATTCTATACAATTCCGCGCACCTTAGACCATCGCGTTCCTTCTTCTTCCCATTGATTACTGTCTCTTCTTCAGAGATACAAAGCCCTCTCTCTCTCACTTAAGAAAAATTCCTCCAAAAGGGGAACCAAATTTGTCATTTTCAAAATCATTACTAGAACACAGCTCTGATAACCTCACCCTGTGTAGCACAGTGACTGTGCCGCCGCCATGAGCCGCCACGACAGCCGCTCCGCCGACCCCAGTTCTTACCGTGACCGTCGAAGGTAACATATTTGTTTGTATTTGGCATTTTCTGTTGTTTTATTTGGAGACTTTAGTAATTGTGGGTTTTGGTTTAGGGTTTTATTTATGCATAGAAATGTGTTGGGGGCTTAATACATCGTTTTGAGTGTCAATTTCTGGACCCAATTGCAAAGTTTTGGAAATTTTGTTAAAGGAGCTGTCCTCTCAGTCGATTCTGTGTTTTATATGAGCTTAAAACTAGAGTTAGACCCTCTGATGACATGTAATCTTTTGAAGTTTGGTATTATTTTAGGTGCTAGTCAATTATTAGTTATAATTTAATGACTTGAACCCATAATTGGTTCGTTGTATTTATGGAATAGTGATTAATTTACTTCAGGTTTTTCGACGCTTCATTTTCTATGCAGTTGGCATATTTTCAATGACACTTATCCAGCATTGGCTAAATTAGTTAAGGTTTACGTTAATTGTATGTGACGAAAAAATCCTTTTTGTCGGAGAAAAAGCCAAAATCTGTTTGAAAAAGAACAAACTGTTAGTTAATTCTACAACAATCTTGTCTCTTGGACACCAGATTCTGATTTAGTTTTTTGTTTTTTATTTGTTTGTGAATGTTGTGTTTGTTTAGTGATTCAGGGTTTGGTGGGGCTTCCAGCTATGGCGGCTCGGTCCGTACCTCATCGAGCAAGAGGGATTATGATGGTGCTGAGTCACCTAGGAAGTTGGATTTGGATGGATTGACTCCTTTTGAGAAGAACTTCTATGTGGAGTCACCATCAGTGGCTGCAATGTCGGAGAGGGAAGTTGAGGAGTATCGACAGCAGAGGGAAATCACAGTTGAAGGTCGCGATGTTCCAAAACCTGTCAAGAATTTCCGTGATGTGGGGTTTCCAGGTACTCCTTGTTGTTTTCAGAGATTTCTAATGCTTTCTGTTTCAGTAATTGTCATTTTTTTGTCCATGTTTAATTGTGAGTTAGGAGAACTGGTCTGAATGGTTCTTGTCTTTATTTGTGTTGGTGACTTGTTACTGCAGTCAGTGGGTCATTAGAACCAGTTGGATCATTTAGCTTTGTTGCACTAGCTAATATACTCTTAAAGGCAGTGAATTGGAGTTTATGTTAGGCTCTCACACATTTTATGCTATTTTACTTATTCAATAACTGGGATTTCATTGCTAGTCTCTTCCTTGTAACTAAAATGCTCTGAATTAGGTAAATATGACTAATTTGATTTTTCTTCTATTACAGCATATCATAAGAAATTGCTATGGATCTGCAAATGAAACTAGTTACCCAGCAGTCCTTTGAGATATTTCTTTGTTGCTTTAAAGAATTGTTTTCTCAGAGACTCTATTTTCTGGAATGCATCTATTTGTCTGCAGATTATGTTATGCAAGAAATCTCAAAATCTGGCTTTGTTGAACCCACACCTATACAAGCTCAAGGATGGCCAATGGCTTTGAAGGGTCGTGATCTCATTGGAATTGCTGAAACAGGCTCAGGAAAGACTCTGGCTTATCTCTTGCCTGCTATTGTCCATGTTAATGCCCAGCCATTTTTAGGTAAACTTGTAATTTCTTGGATGTTTAATATCTGGATATGATTTATTTTTCATTTTCATGTTTTGGGCTTGGAATAGGTGTAAGTTCTGTCATTTTGTATAATATTTTCAGCTCCTGGAGATGGCCCAATTGTGCTAGTTCTAGCTCCAACTCGTGAACTTGCTGTTCAAATACAACAAGAATCTACTAAATTTGGTGCATCATCAAAGATTAAAAGTACATGCATCTATGGTGGAGTCCCAAAGGGACCTCAAGTTCGTGATCTCCAGAAAGGTAGATGACTTTGTTGTTGCATCTATGTTATGATTAACATGACTTTGGCATTTATTGTAGCTTTGATACATAGGTTATCTCCTCTTTATAGCTCTTATTCTTGATGGAATTATTGTTGGTGGCGGCGGCAATGTCACTATTCTATTGTTTTATTTTTTAACTTAGGTGTCGAAATTGTCATCGCCACCCCAGGGAGGTTGATTGATATGTTGGAGTCACATAATACCAACTTGCGAAGAGTTACTTACCTTGTTTTGGATGAGGCTGATCGAATGCTGGACATGGGGTTTGAGCCTCAAATAAGAAAAATTATCTCCCAGGTGATATGCTTTTTTCATAAGGCTTTCTTTGCGATTTTTATGCGTTTGAGAAGTGTGTCGTTAATTGTTGGTATTATGTCGTGTCCATCATGGACTTAAATTTTCCTAACTCAAATGTCTATTTTCACGCAGTCGCCCTCCTTTCTTCAACATGTATTTTTCCAAAATACTTTAAAATGATGAATAGAAGGACCACTATCTAATTATTTAATTACTTTCAATGAGATGCTTGTAGTGGCACCCAAACAAGCAGACAACATACTCCTTGTTTAGTTTGGAAATTATTGATTACCTGATAATTTTACGTGCACAGATCCGCCCAGATCGTCAAACTTTATACTGGAGTGCTACTTGGCCCAAGGAGGTTGAGCACCTGGCAAGGCAATTTCTTTACAACCCATACAAAGTAAGATCTTAGATATTTGATGGCCTTCTCTTGTTAAGACGCATCCTTCTCTTAAATTGGCTTTCATTTTTTGTGTCCCATTAATGCACTTGCACTTGTGATATAGCATCTCTTTTCAGTGTTTGGGCTTTTTCTAGAGGCATTTAGAACCTTTTTAAAGAAAATGAATTATTATGTCTATGAATTGGTAGCAACTTCTCTTCATGAACTTTGTTTTTTAGGATTCCAGCTGTTATTTATTTGTCTTCTCTGACTTTGATGCAGGTGATTATAGGTTCTGCAGATTTAAAAGCTAACCATGCTATACGTCAACATGTCGACATTGTTTCTGAGAGCCAGAAATATAACAAGTATGGTACACCTTGCAGTTGTTATGGGTTGAAATTTTTTCCTTATTACTTGCACATCATAGGGTACTTGGTACTTATTTTAATTGATTGGTCATCATACTCCAGGTTGGTAAGGTTGCTGGAGGATATCATGGATGGTAGCCGAATACTTATTTTCATGGATACCAAGAAAGGTTGTGATCAAATTACTAGGCAGCTCCGCATGGATGGATGGCCTGCACTCTCAATCCATGGAGATAAAAGTCAAGCAGAAAGGGATTGGGTCCTCTCAGAGTTCAAAGCTGGGAAGAGTCCAATAATGACTGCTACAGACGTTGCTGCTCGTGGTTTAGGTAACTGTGCATGCATAATTATTGTGCTCTGCACCTTTGTCCGGCCATTAAGTTTTACATGACTTCAGAGTCTGGGATTTATGTGTTTCTTTTAATCACGTGATCCTATGACTCACCAACATTGTGTACCATTATATATTAACAGTGTCCAAAGTATCAAGTTAACTTGCAATAAATATCTTTGCCTTCTTGTAATATTCAAGCCTTTTTTTATGTGATTGGTTTGGTATTATGATTCTCGATTTCTCATTTACTGCTTGATTTGAGCTTTATATTTTTCTCTTCAGCCATATCTTCTGTTCGGAACTGGGAAACACTATAGTCTTGAAAGTTTAAGCTTCTACTTTTTGACATTGGGAAACATTTTAAGGGAGGGGAATTGATTCATGACTTGCTTTAACATTTGTATTACTGTTTGTTTTGGTTTGGTGTAGATGTGAAGGATGTAAAATATGTGATCAATTATGACTTTCCGGGATCTCTTGAAGATTATGTACATCGCATTGGTCGAACTGGAAGGGCTGGGGCGAAGGGAACAGCCTACACTTTCTTTACGGCTGCAAATGCTAGATTTGCAAAGGAACTGATCACCATACTGGAAGAAGCTGGTCAGAAGGTCAGTCCCGAATTAGCAGCAATGGGGCGTGGTGCACCTCCGTCATCAGGTTAGTGGATGAGTGAATCTTTTCCTGAAAAATGCGCAAATCTATGGAACTTGCTTGGCCTCAATTTGCTTAAACAATTAACATAGGATTCAAAATACATGAAGAGACACCAGAAACTTGGTTACTAAAACCATTTTATCTTTGTTTCCATTGAAGCAGGTTATGGGGGTTTCCGTGATCGAGGGAGGGGTTATGGGGGTGGTCGCCATTGGAGCTAATTGATGAATGGTAACTCTGAGCTTGATGGCCAGGGGACAAAACCGACAGCATCTCAGCTCACACATTAGGGAAAACTTTGTATAATTTGAGGATAGATTTTAGGTGGTGTTTTTCTAATTTGACCTTTTTTGTTTCCATTTCCTGTTGACTGGTAAAACTGCCTTGTAGAATCATTGGCAACTAGTGTTCCTTCTAGATTCTGTAATATAAACTTGTCAAATTGTTAACATGCATTACTTTGTATACAGTATGTTTGGGAAAAGAGAAGGCATTTTTCTGGATAAGGAGAGGTTCTTATCATGTTTTTTATTCAACGAGAAACATTTTCACTAAATAATCCATCCTGTTGCTGGATCCAAATGGTTGATTGAGTTTATACAGAGTGTTTTTCAGTCCAAAAGTCCAATTCATTGAAGATCGAATCGACAAATACTCAAGAATACATGTACGCTTGCCCAATTCAAATGCAGAAGACATTACGGTTTTTTTTTTTTTTTTTTAAAATAGAAATTATAGTTTTGAATAAAAATTCTAAAACTAATAAAGTAAATAAAAACGAAGTCATACTCATAAACAAAATATTTATTTATTTTTTGATTAAAAAGGATAACAAAATAATAATTTGTATGATTAACTAGTGCAGCTTCACTACCGTGTGTAGAAGCAGAGACTTTGAAAGAGTGGTCAGGACGAGATCGTCAACAATGAGCGAAGCTCCAAAGCTCTACACCAACAAACCCAAGAAAGGTAAAATATCCAACTGATAAAAAAAACCCATCTTGTTTTTGGTTTGATTTCTGAAAACAAAAAGAACCATCCTTTTCTTGCACAGCAACGCAAGAATCTTTCACACGTATTTTATATATTTCTTGGATTCAATCATTGAAATTATTGAACTTTAATAATTTCTTTATCTTTTGTTGACAGCTCAGATGAAGCAAGTTCTAGAACAGCTGAAAGGAAAGGACTTTGCTTCGTCAACACCACCAGGGGCATCAGCATCATCAGCTGAAGCAGCAGCAGCATCATACAAAATGGGCTCAGGCTCTTCAGCTCCGCCACCTCAGCCACCAAAGGAGTCATTTGCTAGGCGTTACAAGTTCCTTTGGCCCCTTCTCTTGACTGCCAATCTTGCTGTTGGAGGTCATTTTCTATCTTTATTGTATTTAATTTGTTTTTGCATTTGTGTATGTGCTTGTGTATACTGAAAGGGGTTTATTCAATCTTGGCTTGAAGAGTGATGCTTTTGCTATTGTGTGTTTTTCTTGATGTTGTGGTAGGTTGTTGATTTGTTTATAGAATGGAGTTCAGTTGTAGTTAAATCCTTCACAATTTTTGGAACTAGACTTATTTGATATGGGATTGAATAGAAAGTAAAAACCCCACTTATTTTTTATAGTTGATTATAGTTAATATCTTACATTTCCTTCTGGATAGTGTTTACCATTGCTCATTCAAAGTTGGTTATTTTGATGGGAGCGTAAGTGTTATGCTGATTTATTTATCATGAATTGTAGGAATATTAGTGGGAGAGATAGTTAAGCAGGTCGTTACTCTCTGTATTACATCTGCATGACTTAAAAACATTCGTGAAGGAACCATTCGGGCATTCACCATCCGGGAAATATTGAAAATTGAATGATTTGTTGTCTTCTCTATAGGGAATGGAGCAGACAGTAAAATTTTCTGCTTACAGGAATGCATATTCTTACCAATTTTGAAATTAAACCGTTGACTTGAATACCTAGGGTTGTGTCTACTCCGTCCAACTAGCACTCTGTGGTTGACTTGAAAACCTAGGGTTGTATATCTAATCTACATGATTACATTTGTTTCTTGACTTTGTCTCGTTCCTGTGCTCTGACTTTACTTAATTTCATATTTAAACCAAGAATTAATATCTAGAGATCTTTCCAGTGGCCCATATATATGTGTGATAAACCTTCTTTCGAGTATATATAATCAATGTGTCTGTCAGAGAGAGCATATTATCAGTTAAATTGGAGTTAAATACTTTCCTAGATACATACTTCTTGCATGTACGTAATAGTATTAAACTGTACTTATGTCTGACATGCTGTGCCATGCATGCACGTGTACTGCTCCATGGTTTTAAAGAAAATGATTAACTTATTATTAGAGTTCTGTTAACTTCGGAGCTATGGTTGGGGTTTGGATGTATACAAGGGCATATCCCTCTAAGTCATCTCCAGTACACGAAACAGAATACAGATGTATACAACTATGCATGTTGTCTTTCTTATATAGATTCTTGTACAACTCAGCTTTACTAAGCCTTAATTTCAGCAATATTCTGCTGGCTGTTGACTTGCTGTGCAATAATTCGCTATTTAGATCAGCTCCATGAAACTTCAGGCCTCTTATGTCTGCGTGGTTAAAAGTTTCCACTTTCTTGCTGGAGCTGACTTTCTCTCCTAATTGTTGCTGCTGTTGGAATTCATATTCCATTTTCTTGCTTTTAGTTTTCTTCTTTATTTAAGTTGTTTGAGGTATAAAAAACATGGACATCAACTAAAGTCTGGCATAATGAACAAGAAAAGGGATCTGATTTCTCTCTCTCTCTCTCCATTTTTTTTTTCCTTTGGGCTTTAGCTTTGGTAGGAGTGGCTAGGGACATGTCTTAAATTGAAAGCTGATCTATCTACATAAGGCTAAAAAGAGAATTTTTTCATTATGAAAACTGCAGCTAAATTCAATTAAGTGTCAATCCAAATAGGTTGGGGTTGGGTTCATGAATCCTTAATGGCCTTGTTCAAGGCCATAATTACAGTTAGTTTGGTAATTATTATTAATATCTTTTACCTTGTTCCATGAACAGGATAATATGGAAGTCACTAGAAATATTCCTATCACCTGTGCACTAGTTGACCCACGAAACCACCTTGTTTAGAATGATATTGTTATTATTAAGTACCACGAATCATGATGAACGATGCTCATGTGATTCTTATAATAATAATAAACAGTAATGGTAACAATAGTAATAAAAATGACTCGTTGCTCACATGATATGTGGCACTCAGACTTGTGGTGTGCATTGCACTCACAGTATCTAAATGGATTCGTGAGATAGTGTAAAGCATGCAAGATGGAACCCACTAAAAATTCTTACAAGCTGTCCAAAATCCTTTTCTGTCTTAGGTATATTTGTTTTTGCTGTGAGTTCTCGGATAATAGTGAAATAAAATAGATTTTAGTGAATAAGCTGAGCCTACAGTTGAGTCTTATTCTTTTTTACTTTTCCTTCTCTTCTTCTTCTTCATCTTTCTCCAAGAGCAGGGAAAAGGAGAGGGAAGGATGGGGAAGGTGGGGGTTGTTTATAAGATTGTTTGATTTAATTTTTATGCTAGGTTATCTTCTGCAGTAGTATAGAGTGTTACTCCAGTGTTCTTGGAACATCATAATAGTGTTGAGTAGATATCTCCTTTATTGGTCCCCAGTTCATCACTAACGCAAATTTTGCTTGGTTTCACATGGCATGATCGATCGGTATTGAGCTGTCAAATTATTCTATTCATATTCAATGAGTTGAGAGATAAGTTAGCTGGAAGTGGACATGTTTATCGATTATTCTACATTGATTGAGGGGTTGAATCAGCAGTAGTGGATAAGGTAAATTTTTTCTGTGCTGTGTTGTTGATGAGCACAGCTTGAATAGTTGTGTCGGTGTCTTCCTCTGATAATTACCAAAAAGAACCAGTAATAATAACTAGTTGCGGTGCTTTATCAATGTATCTAGAGAGCCAGTGATAATAAATAGTTGCGGGTTGCTTTATCAATGTATCTAGATCTTAACTTTTCATGTCTCTATGCTGTAATAGAGGTAATCATTCTTTGTTTTGTGGTCCATGCATCCAGCATCTGTACTTAATTTGTTTGTTTATTGCCATGTGGATATATTGACTTGTTTTAGCTTTATAATGGAGGTTTCTCATTTTGTGGTCCTAGCATCCAGTATTTATACTTTTGCTTTTTAATTTTTATGAGGAATTGTTGAATTTTGCAATTGTTAAAACTTACAGAATGACTCATCTAGAAGGTTTCAATGTATTTGCTTGGAATATAGGTAATAGGAATCTTTATGTGTTGTGACTGAGTTTTGTTTAAAATTTCTGCAGCTTACTTTTTTATGAGGACCAAGGGAAAGGATACAAGCATAACAGAGGAAGAAGGGACAGGTGTCACCACAACGTCAGTTTCAACTACAGCTGGTACAACTGCTCTGGTCACTGAGAAACCTTTACCCTCACCACCCATTACAGAGGCTGCAAAGTTGCATGAACCAATTCCTGTGGATCATCAGCGTGAACTTTTCAAGTGGATATTGGAAGAGAAAAGAAAGGTCAAACCAAAAGATCCTGAAGAGAAGAAGCACATTGACGAAGAGAAAGCCATTCTCAAACAATTTATCCGAGCAAAATCTGTTCCAAGTATCTAACTGATTACATGTCTACTAAACTTAGGGATACCAGGAGTGAATTGCTCATATGTTGATGAAATAGTATGCTTCCCCTGTTTTTGAACATCAAATTCACTTTTGCAATACATATTGTCTGCCGTCTAGATGGAATTATTCACGTCGTCTATCATCTGCTTAAGAAGTTCTATAATTCAATGTTGCTTCAATTTTGGTATGATGATAGTGTTCTTGCCATTGTTGGCATCAGCCTAACTTTTGATGATCTTCAATAAAGTTAATAAGAGGTCAAGTGATACCCCGTTAGGAAATTTAAAGTTGTTTCATCATAGTTGCAGGAGCCATTTGAAATGGCCAAAGTGAGAACAAAATATCTGAGAGAATGGCCAAACAGGACATGAACTTGATACAATTTCATTAGAAACTGCAACATTAGGTTTTCTGTTTTTACCAGGAAGTAGAGAACAAAAAACCATGAGGTTGCCTTTCGTCTTTAGTCTTTAGTATTCCCTCGATGCACATGGGGTATGAATATGATATTTGTTTTTTTCCTCAAGTCTGGTTCCTTCCTCTAACATCATTTTCATTGGAAGAGAACTTCCTGCTTCGTTTGGAGCCCAGTTTTATAAAATTCTAAAATGAATATATTCTCCAACTCTCACATGATCCTTGGGGAAACATGCACAATTTCCAAAAAGGATGTGGACACCTAAATATACTTAAATAGAGTCCCACATACAACTCGGAAGCTCTTAAAATCCAACTAATAATGTGAAGTACCAAAAGAGAAGTGTTCCAACCTCCAATTGTGTTTCATGTCCCTCAAAAATCTCCTCATAATACTAAAATTTAACAACATATAATATACACTCCAAGATCTCCAAAATCAAAGCTTTTGAAAGATTGTATATAGAACTATATCCAGAATATCCTCTTGGATTCTTAAGGATTATACAAGAGAGAGCCAAAAGGTAATCAGCCGAATAATTTGATGCAATGATGATATTTCATTAAATTATAAAAATTTTATTATGTGATGCTTAATCATAAGTTAGGTAGTTTGAGCAAAGAGCAAAAAGGAAAGCCAAGTGAATGGAACTAAACAATAAAATACATTTGGGCAGTCAAGAAAATGGACCACTTGTGAGATTTACATATTATTTTGTTGACAACAGTCAAAGAAGCAATTTTTTATTTTATTTTATTTTAAAGCTAAAAAACATGGATCATGATTATCTCCAGATCTGAATTCTACTAAGCTTTTAAAAATCTTCTGTCATGTGTTTTTTAGTGATATAGTTTATGAATAAGATCTAACTTCTTTATTATTTTTTTTATCATCTACTAATTAATATGTGAATTATTTCCTCTATAAATGATCATATCAAGAAAAAATCTTATTTCAAAAAAAGAATCCTATTCCAAAAAGGGGATATGATTTTTTTTAGGTCTCCTTTTCTAATGCAATAAATTTGATGACAATTATGACAACCCATTTGGTCAAGCGGGGGGTTTATATAAATTAAGAGTATTTTTTGTTAAAGTGAGATGAAGCCATGTGGAGTCTTGTATATAAAATGAGAAAGGATGGGGAATGAAAGTAACATGAGGTTGGCTTAGTGTTTAATAATTTCTGTGTATGTTATTAGCGAATTTGTGTGTGTGGATTGGGTCATAATTTGAGTGGAGAGAGAGAGAGGGGTACAAAGATTGGGGGAGGTGGCGCGGGCAAAGAGATGAAGATGATGATGGAGAATTGTTGTTGGATTTATTGAGTATCACATGAATGCACGAGGCCACAACAGCTGCATCTGCAGCTATGAGGGGACTCCTCAAAGCCACTGTGACATGATACAATCATGGACTTGTGGGGACTTCATCGATCTCTCCTCTGAAAATGTATATAAAATTCTATGCAAAAGAAAACAAGCTTATCATAAACACCATAATAATTTTCTGCTTCTTTGTGACTATTATTTGGTTCATGTTACTATAAACAATACTTTTCTTTTCACTTTTTTTTTTTATTTCTTATGTTAATGACTAGATTCGTATTTACTTCCAAGAGCTTGATTAAGTGATTTTTATGTAATTTTTTTTAGTTAATTACTCGAGTTCAAATCCTTGATGAGATAGGGAGTTAAAATTGATTTAGACATTATCCACCTCTTTGTACATTTCAAAAGGAAATATGATACATTTAGTGTCAATATATTGGTGCATAAAAAAAAATACCTTGAAAACAACGGTCTTAAAAAAGATAATAACAATTGAATATATCTCCTGATATATTAAATTATTGATAAAAAATTTATTGTTCATAGAGCGTGCCCAAATTAAAATTATACTTGAAAGTTAAATTAAATTAGCATCTAATTATTTCATGAAATATCTAAATTATCCTTGATAATTTGTTTTTATACAACTTTAAATATTTGAATGCTAAACATTCATTTATTTTTTCACTTAACCGTTAATAGTTTCAAACCACATCACCTTAATTCCTCGCCTCAATTCCATTAGAACTTGAAATTAGTGGGTTATAATCGTGTTGTTCTTTATGTATCAAAGAGGCCCATTTTTAGGCTTTAACTAAGTACATTTCTAAAATTACCCTTTTAAACCTAATCTTTTTGTGGGCATAAAGGCAAGGTGAAAAACTTCTTTGTCATGTAAGCTGTAAGTAACTCAATAAGTGGGCAAAAAAACCAAGACAATAATTATATAATTTATGCTTTTAATCATGCCACTCCCCTCATACAATAAATAAACATTCTCTCTTTCTTATTATAAATAACACATAAACTAGCTCCAAAACTTTATAAAATCCTCTTCTCTCTTTCTTTCTTCTCCATACTCACGCGTGCACGTACACATGCACATTCATATATAAAAAGAAAAGAAAAGAAAGCTTTGTCGTCATGGCCATAGTCAGTACTTATGATGCATGATTGATTTTGATTAAGCATCTATAAGAGTGAACAAAGAAAGAGGCCGTGCGTGCGTGCGGGCGAGCAATTTAAGATTAGTGAATTTATCCAATTAATTATAATGGACAATTTATTGCTGATTTTGTTCCTAACAGCAGCAGCAAGCTTTTTGTCCACTTTAATTCTCTATCTCAGATCATCGCCATCACCATCACCATCATCAAGATCAAGACGAAGTTCATTCACAAGCCAAAGCCATAGCCATGGCCATGGGCAGCTTCCTTTAGGCACTCTTGGTTGGCCCATCGTTGGAGAATCCTTAGAGTTCATTTCTTGTGCTTTAACTGACCGCCCAGAAAGTTTCATGGACAAACGCCGTTGCATGTAAGTAAATTAACACAAACACCACATATGATGTTTTTTTTTTCTCTTCTTCTTCTTCTTCTTTTTTTATTTTTTTATATTTTTTGATAAATATGTGGTTTTTAAATTACTAGGTATGGTAAGGTGTTCAAGTCACATATTTTTGGGTCATCAACAATAGTATCAACAGATGCAGAAGTGAGCAGATTTGTTCTACAAAGTGACGCAAAGGCTTTTGTGCCATTTTATCCAAAATCACTCACTGAGTTGATGGGAAAGTCCTCTATTTTGCTCATCAATGGAGGCTTGCAAAGGAGAATCCATGGACTAATAGGATCTTTCTTCAAGTCCGCTCACCTCAAAGCTCAAATCACTAGAGACATGGAGAAATATGTTCACAAATCAATGGAGAATTGGACACAAGATCAGCCCATTTACATTCAGGATGAATCAAAAAATGTAAAAATCTCTTTACTCTTTTTATTATTAATATAATTTTTTAAAATTTGAAGATATTGAATTCTAATATAATCCTTGAAGTTTGAAATTATGCTATCTTAGATTCCTCTGTAGAGTACAATCTAATGATAAAACAAAACATGTGTCAAATCTTTCTTTGGCTTCTTCTTTTTCTTTCTAAGTTTTATGGGAAAGTAAATTAAAAGTCCCCATATGGACAAAGATAAACGACAACTCTCTCTCTTTTCATCTCTTTTTCCCCAGGCCCCCCATCTTGTAAAAAGAAATCATTGAAGTTTGAATTTTATCTCTGGCTTCTATTTAGGTTTTATTTGTGATTTTTATTTTCCTTTTTCTTTTTTAAAGTAAAACAAACCCAGTTGTGTATGGGGTTCATAATAATTTTGCATGAATCATGTTGTCTAGGAAATTTTGATCCATAATAATTATGTCACATAGTACTTTTCAAAAGTTACTGAGAAAAAAAAAAATACCCTTTTTGTGCTTCTGCAGATTGCATTTCAAGTACTGGTCAAAGCATTGATTAACTTGGATCCAGGTGAACAAATGGAGATTCTCAAAAAACAGTTCCAAGAATTTATCTCAGGCCTCATGTCTTTACCTATTAATATTCCCGGTAGCCAACTTTATAGATCATTACAGGCAAGTCAAATTAAATGAAAATTAAAATTAACTAATATGGGCAGTCATATTCATGCATACGGGTTAAAATTATTATTTTGATTTTCAGGCAAAGAAGAAG
The DNA here is from genome assembly GCA_030449835.1 of Clausena lansium. Classification (NCBI taxonomy): domain Eukaryota; kingdom Viridiplantae; phylum Streptophyta; class Magnoliopsida; order Sapindales; family Rutaceae; genus Clausena; species Clausena lansium. The sequence continues at coordinate 7,364,900 of JASUUF010000369.1, forward strand.
ATGGCTAGGTTGATACAAGAGATTATTCAATCTAAGAGGGATGGTGGCATGTCTAATACTAATGTACCAAAAGATGTTATCGATGTATTGATGATGAACAATGCAAGTGATCAGCCATTAACAGATGATTTAATAGCAGATAATATGATTGATATGATGATTCCAGGGGAGGATTCAGTGCCTGTTCTTATGACTCTTGCTATAAAATATCTCTCAGATTACCCTGCTGCTCTTCAGCAATTGACGGTATAGTCTTGTTCTTTTCTTTTTGGATTTATTATTATTAATCGGCAGAATAGTAATTTTTTTTTAAAAAAATGTCAGTGTCATTGATTATAAGTAAGAAACTTCATATTTGATACCATGATTGGATTCAGCTAGCTACATGGATTCTTTGCAGCCAAACAGTTGCTAAAATTTTTATTTTTGTTTGTATTTACTATCATTATGTCATTGTTGGTGTTCTTATCATTTTACACGTGAGTAGAACAGTGAGATGAGCACTTAATTTCTAGGTTTTGTCCTCATCAGTCTTTAACATAGCTACAGCGGAAAGCTACAGCATACCTCATCAAAATAAATTAGAATAGTGTAATATATGCGGGGCCTATTTGTCAACTAAAAATGTACAATTTTCAAATTTTGGGGCAAGATGACCTATTCATATTTTGTTCTAACTGCTGCTCTTACTATGTATATCATGTGTGGCTATCATTATTCATTACTGTATTATTATCCATTAATTATTAACCACTCATTTTCAATTCCTTATATGATCTCATCAGGATGAGAACATCAAGTTAAAAGAACTCAAAGCTCAGCTTGGAGAGCCATTATCTTGGAGTGATTACTTATCTTTACCTTTTACACAAAATGTAAGTTATGCATACACACATATATAGAAATGTTCCAATCAGATATTTTTTACTATATTAAAGTCAAGGACAAATTAAAAAAAAATACAGATTTCAATACATTGTATTTTGTCCTGTAATATATTAAAATCTATATTTTTTTATTTTTTTAGCTTATCCCTAATTTTATTAAAATCAGGGATCTCTGATTAATATATATATATATATATATATCACACACAATAGTTAATTATCTCATGTTAATTATTGTATATATAACAATGACTTTTAAACAGGTGATTACAGAAACTCTAAGGATGGGTAATATTATAATTGGTGTGATGAGAAAGGCCATGAGAGACATCGAGATAAAAGGGTATCTAATACCAAAAGGATGGTGCTTTTTTGCATATTTTAGATCTGTTCATCTTGACGAAAGTAACTATGACTGGCCTTACCAATTCAATCCCTGGAGGTGGCAAGTAAGTAGCCAGAATTTAACCCCGTTTATCTTTTGGGTTGATTTTAATTCGAGATTCTAATTAAATTTTGGATTAATTTGTGGAATTCACAGGACAATAAAGACATAAGTAACTGTAGTTTTACTCCATTTGGAGGTGGACAAAGACTATGCCCTGGTCTTGACTTGGCCAGGCTTGAAGCTTCCATCTTCCTCCACCACTTTGTTACTCAATTCAGGTAGCCAAATTAACTAACTTGTATATATATTCTCACATACATATATATTGCACAATGAAAGATGTCTCAATACTTGCTTCCAAACGTGCACCTTCCTCAATAATAATGATACATGTGACCTATAAACTTGCTAGCCAGAGCTGTAGATTTCACATTTTTCCCTATATTTCATTTCCCAAGTGGGTCAGCTACTCTGTATATGTCAGAAAATGCGAAATCTTAACAACACACACCAAACATTACCCACTTTCAGCTTAGAAGCAAAAAATTCAGACCCAGTCATAAAATAGATCGTTTCTATTTATTGCTTTAATTTTTAGTATAATTACTCAACGAGTGATGTGTTGCTCGTGCTATAATCTTATTATTGACAAACTATTGAATGGTTCCCCGTGTATATATTCATTGTGTGCCATCTAATTTGTAGGTCACCTGTCGATTAAATTGGCATGTTCAAGAAACCTTGACTAGTCAAAATCCAATATAAAACCAACCTGGGTTATTATATATTATATAGATTAGCCCTATGCCATTAGTAATATAGAAAATTGGGGTATGCTAGGGTTTCATAAACATTTATCTGATTGGTCAAACCTAATTATTTGACTGCATTTTTTAAATGTTGACAATTCAATATGACGATGATTACATGGTTTGATTTTTGTTAATTAAAATGCAGGTGGGTGGCTGAGGAAGATACAGTTGTCAACTTTCCCACTGTAAGAATGAAGAGAAGAATGCCAATTTGGGTCAAAAAGAGAGAAGATTATTAATTATAAGAAAATGCTTCTTGACAAGAAGCCCGCGAGAATATTTTTTGTTAAAAAGTTTTTTTAAAAAAAAAAATAAGAATGGTACTAGTTGGGGGTGAAAGGACAGCTCGCGCTGCCGTTTCGTGCGCCCTTCTAGCGCGCTAGCCTGCTAATTATAATTTAGATCATTGAGCCAGTTGATGAGTCAAATTACTTTGGCCAGCGTGCAATGAAACTTCCATAAAATGATAATTGAAAAAACAATCAACAGGAAGAGACCAAATAAAAGACAGCAAAAAACTAGGGTTTTGGTCTTTTGTGCACACGTGTGGGAGCATCAGAAGCTGACACATCTACTTTGTCCTCTTTTCTTATGTCATAGGTTACTGCACATATAGCAATTGTAGTACATATATTTTTTATTGGGACCCAATAATTAATAATATCATCATCATTATTATTATTATTATTATTGTCACTCTTTGATCAAAACTTCCCATAATTGTGATTCTAATTATGATCTCCTCCTTTCCTGCTCTTTTTTTAACCTTTTTAACATGAAAATTTTATTTTGATACAATTTGTAATAAGATAACCATTGGAGCAACTTTCTAATTTTCTTTTCATTAAAAAAAGATACAGTCTTTTGTTGATTATGATGATAGGCAAAATGCCATAAATACGTACTAATTTCAAAATTCATACATTTTGACTGTGATTCGGAGAGAAACGTAATATAAAATTTATGTTTAATATATATATATGAGGTCGACTTATAAAAGGGAAAGATAGGGATTTAATTGAAATTATATCTATTTATATATAAATTTTACATTTTGGCCCTTCAATTTTACAAGTTTCATGTTTTGTCTTCCTCAAGTTTATGATAGCCCCAATTATTAAACCACAATATTAATCATGATTGAGCCCTTGATATACCAAAAGTGATATTAGGGTAAGAGGGGGGGAGGGGGGAAAATTATAAAAGGTGAGTGAAGACAAGTTATAATATGGATTATTCGAATGTAGAGTTCAACTAAATTAACAAGCAATTCACAATTTTGATATGGATGGATAAAAAAAAATTTGGAGTTGCATGATTTTGAAGGAGGTCCACAATCATTTTGCCAGGTGAAGCTTCGTCCATAAATGGTCCAATGATGAAAGTACTGATTGATATATCTAGGTAATATACAAAGCTCATTCTTGAAGTTTTGCGACTTGCAATATATATTTGGTTCATGCATTCTACTTTTTGGGTATTTCTTAATTTTAAACAAATCATAATATATAATGGATGCCATCTTTCTGAAATCATGATTTCGTGATATTTTGGAAGTTTTAATATTTGATTTCGTAAGCACTTATACAAGAAGTCGTGTTTGGTTTAATTCTACACTTTAAATTAATGGCTCTTGTGTTAATTACTGGTTAACCATATGATTTTTTTTTTTTTTTTGTTGCAATGAGATAATTAATCACTTTCTAGAAGAAGAGAATCGACTTTGTCATTATAATTTTGTTCTATATGATTTGGTGATTACTTTTCCAGTTTCCACTAATTATAGATACTAAACAAAACAAAAAAAAATCAAACTGTCAATTTCAATGGACTCGGCAAAAAATTGAAAGAGATGACAACAAAGGGGAAAAAGAATTAATATAAATTCATAGTGATCCAAAACTTGGTTTTATCAAAAAATTAAGTGCTAACATGCTTCCACTTTGCAATATCTTCCACTTTGCAATATCTATCAATTACATATATTATAAGTGTAACAAATTAATTAAACAATTGAAGATAAGCTGACAAACAATTCGTGACAATGACCAACTATTGATTAATTAATCCAGAGATGATAAAACAAAACTGTTGACATCCTTATCAATTATCATCACTATTATTATTGTCATTATTATTTTTATTAATTGTAACAACGATCACCATTAATTGTCTTTAATTGGAGAGATAATCAATCTTATCTTTGTTATCGCGTCTACATCTACAAGAGCATGATAAATTAACATAAGATATTTTTTAATCAATAGAATTTCGTATATATTGGAAGATATAATCAGTTAGATATTATTAATACTATATATTTGGTTTTTCTTGGGTTTGAGTGTCTGTATTTTATAAATTTCGCGTTTGTTGTAATCTTTTGCCACCTTGTTTATCTGCAAAATTTTTAGAAGGTTCGTGTTTCATAAAATATATCTATCCAATTAGAAATTAAATTGATAATTATAAACAATACATCTCAAATAAGTAATAAAAAAAATCAACTATGATAAACTATGATCAAGGAATTAATAACTCTAAAACAATTTAAAAGGGAAACAAGCAAGAAAACATAAAAAGCTTGTCTATAGGGTAATTGCCTTGCTATCAAAATGCTAGATTGAACCAACTGACTAAGGTAGCGTTTTTTTTTTTGTCTGAAATCTGAATGGATCTTAATTTTTCTGAAGTCTGAATGGGTCTGCATACAAAAATCTGAATGACATGTTTGTTTTTCTTTTTCTGATATCTGAATATAAGTGGCATTTTGTTTGTTTTTATAATAAAAAACATCTTAAACTTGGTTAGTTGACATTTATGTCCTTCTATATTAAAACAAAAAAGGGATTAGATTTTATAGTTTAGGAAATAAGTTATTTTATAGAGATATTTTTTAATATAATATTTACTTGTCATTCAGACCTTTTCTCATTCAGATAAAAGTCACAAAAGTTTACTTTTTCTATTCAGATGTAAATATCTAAAAATCAGTAATAAGTTACAAGCATATTTTAAAAAAAGTCTGAAAGTAATAAAATTTCAGACTTCAGACATTTAACAACCCAACCCGAATTGATAGAGTTCCCAAGTTATGGACTAATGGTGATAGTGGGCTCCGCCCAACATACCTGAGGAAAGTTGGGACATTTATTTTGACATCCCACTTATTTTGCACAAAGTCTTTGGTGGATATGATAAATATCTTAAATTTTATTTTAAATAATGTGATATGCAATGAGTCATTTAAAATTTTAAACGATGAACAAGTTGGAATCAAAGTACGCAACAAGTAATGTTTCACATCTTCATCATCTATTTAATTAATTAAAAGAATTTTCTTTACCTTTCAAATACTTTAGTTTGAGATTATAAGTTAAAAGCATTACTTATAATGGTTTTAAAAGCATTATAATGGTATGTATGAACTAAAATTAGCATCAAAGCAAAATTTTGCCGGAAGTAAAGATAAAGAACATGGGCATATATCGACCGGAGAGTAAGAGGAAAGTACATACCATCCATACCTTGAAATGCAAATAATGGCATAAGATTCTTGAGGATGCATGGCTTCTTGGATACAAACAATAATTTTGAAGAGGAAACATCCCAAAACAAAAAGAATATATACTATGAGTAACAGCAAAGAAAATGTTAATTTGCAGAAAGAAAAGATTTGATCAGCAAAAAGGAGATTTGGAAAGAAAAAGTACATGGAATTGCTTGAAGGAAACTACAGAGACCACCTTTAGAAGCAGAATTTTGCACAAAGTAATAATGAATGTGGGAATCAGTCAGAGGAAAGCGGATACCATGACTAGCATCAAAGCAATATATTGCTTCCATCAAGCCCTTCAAGTAATTAAAGGATTCCTTAATTACTGTCCTATCTATAAATAACCAAATGGAAGATCATGTGTAGAATTATCACAACCAAAGAAAACCAAATAAATACTTGAAATTACCAACTTGCTTAGATCAAATTCAATAACCATCTTTGACCATGGCTGCTGCTATTGTCTCCACAATCTTGGAGCAACTGGCTTCAATCCTTGTTGAACAAACAGCTGCAGAGGTCAAACTAATTGTGGGTGCTGAGGAGGAAGTCGAAAATCTCCGCCGCAGTTTCCTTCTGATTAAAGCTGTTGTTAATGATGCGGAAAAAAGACAATTGAAGGAGAGTGCAGTGAGAGATTGGTTGGATGATCTCAAGCACACATCCTACGACATTGAAGATGTGTTGGATGAGTGGAGCACTGCTATCCGGAAGCAGCAAATGAAGAGATCATCTGGAGTTACAAATGCTACTCAGCCTCTGAGAACGGTATGTCCTTCCTTCATCATCCCTTCTTATTGGCGTTCTCCTGGGCAAGTAGTCCAGCGTCGTAACATTGCTACCGAGATAAAGAATCTAAACAAGAAGCTAGACAATATTGTTAGGGATATGAATACCTACAGGTTTATTATCTCGAGGGAGCAGGGCTCCGGGGAGGTAGCACTTCGACCAATTACGACCTCTTTTCTTGATGAATCTTATAAGGTTCATGGAAGAGACCATCTCCAGATTAAGGTAGCAAACTTGTTAATGAGTGAGGGTGAGAGCAATACTGCTAGTGCTGACAGTTCTAGTCAGCTGCCTGCCCAGCTCCCTGTAATAATTTCAATTATAGGCATGGGTGGAGTCGGAAAGACCACTCTTGCTAAACTACTTTTCAATGATAATGTAGTGAATACCCATTTCGATGAAAAGATATGGGTTTGCGTCTCTGAGCCTTTTGACGATATTAGAATTGCAAAGGCAATTCTTGAGTCTTTAAAAGGCTCTGCCCCTAATGTAGTTGAATCAGAAACTGTGTTAAAGCAACTACGCGAATCTATTGAGGGCAAGAAGTTTTTTCTTGTCCTTGACGATGTGTGGACTGAAGAACCACAAGATTGGGAGCAATTATTGGGTTGTCTTAAATTTGGTTCTAAAGGAAGTAGAATTTTAGTAACCACACGTAAAGAAAAGGTTGCTATTGTCATGGGAACCACCAAGTCCAACATAATTCCAATAGAATTATTGTCTGATGAGGATAGTTGGTTAATTTTTAGTCAAGTTGCACTTTCTTGGAGGTCGGATATTGAAGAGTATGAAAAATTGGAAAGTATTGGTAGAAAAATTGTAGGTAAGTGCAAAGGCTTGCCTCTTGCAGTCAAGACTTTAGCGAGTCTCTTGCGTTTTAAAGAAAAAATTGAAGAATGGCAAAGAGTCTTAGAGAGTGAGCTATGGGAATTAGAAGAGGTAGAAAAAGGGCTTTTAGGGCCCTTGTTGTTAAGTTATTATGATTTGCCTCCTTCATTGAAAAAATGCTTTTCGTATTGTGCCATATTTCCGAAAGACTCGAGGTTAGAAAAAGATAAGTTGATCAAATTGTGGATGGCTCAAGATTTCCTTAAAGTAAAAAGAAGAGAAGATATGGAAGTAGTTGGTGAAGAATATTTTGAAAACTTAGCAATGCGTTCGTTATTTCAAGATTTTGAGAGAAGTAAATATGATGGCGGCAAAATAGTAAGTTGCAAGATGCACGATATGGTGCATGATTTCAGTCAGTTTCTTACAAAAACTGAATGTAGTGTCATAGAAGATAGTAAGTCCCAATTAGAACTTCCTTATGGGAAAGCTCGACATTTAATGTTTACAGTGGCTCATGTGGTGCCATTTCCTTCCTTTGTTTATGATGAAACGAAATTACGTAGTCTTGTGGCCGGTGACTTGCTTAATTTTGAGCCGAGAATATTTGATCAGTTGACTTGTCTGAGGTCGATCAATAATCTAAAAATTAGGCAAGTTCCAAAAGGGATTAAAAAGTGTACACATTTGAGGTATCTCATCTTGGGTAGGAATGAATGGATAAAAGAACTGCCAGAGGCATTGTGTGAATTATACAATTTACAAACCTTAGATGTGAGTCGTTGTCCCAATCTAAAAATATTACCTGAAAGATTCGGAGAGTTAATCAACTTGAGGCATTTAATAAACTGTTGGACGTCATTATTTACCGAGGATTTAATGGAGTTAAGGATGGTAGAATATAATTTAAGTTACATGCCCAGGGGAATGGAGATATTGACTAGTCTTCGAACGTTAGGGTCATTCGTGGCAAGTCGGGGCAAAAGCAGCAAAGCTTGTAGTAGTCTTAAAAGCCTGAACAAGTTGAAACACCTTCAGGGGACTCTTACATTAGGAGGGTTGGGAAATGCGAGAGATCTTGGTGATGACAATGATGATGAGAAAGTAGATATCAAGAGCAAGACGAAATTGGTTGAACTGAATTTAGAGTTTGATTATAGGACGAAAACAAAGGATCATCAAGTAGTTCTTGAATGCTTACAGCCACCTCCAAGTTTAGAGAAATTAGATATTTCTAAGTATAAAGGTGACACCATGCCCCCGACCCCGAATTGGATGCTATCATTAACCAAGCTGAGGATGCTGAGTTTACGAGATTGCAACAAGTGTGAGTGTGTGCCCTATTTGGGAAAATTGCCTTGTCTTGAAACACTCAATTTAATCCGTATGTCAAGTGTAAAAAGACTTGGTAATGAATTTCTGGGAAAAACAGAAGACGACCAAGCTCAATCTGATCAAGCTGGGACAGCATCATCAATGATTGCGGGCACTGCCTTTCCCAGGTTAGAAACACTCACATTCGATTCTATGGAAAAATGGGAATAGTGGGATGATTATTGCGGGACCACAGGAGGAGAGACAATTATGCCACGCCTTTGTAACTTGCAAGTTTATTTCTCCCACAAATTAAAGGCACTGCCAGACTACATTCTCGGATCAACAACACTAGATACGTTGTTTATAAATGATTCTCATCATCTTACGATTCGATACAACAAGGAGACCGGAGCAGAATGGCCAAACATTTCTCACATTCCCAACATTCGTATTGATGGTCAAGCTCTACAAGCAATCCTCTGATCAAACAATCTACAGGTAATTTCTAATCCATATCGTCTCCTTTATACTTGTATAAGTACGTCTGCGAATAACTTGTTTCAAGATTGGTCAGAAATTTCTATTAATAATAAGTTACATAATATGTAAATCAGTCTTGCAATTTTTTTCCCCTTTTTTTTCTTCTGATCATGCTTTAAGTGTATCTGCTACATAAATTATTATGATGTGCTGTGCAATTGAAATTGGTTCTTGGTAACTTATTATTAATACATATTTTGTACTAAATCACTGTATATATACGAGTAATGTTTAATTATTATGAATTCTAAATTAATGTTGATTGCATTTTTGCAGAAGCAGAAGCAGAAGGGGATACATTACATATTTACATTCATCATCAATATGTTCTTGTCTGGCTAAACTTATCACGTGTCAATAAATTGAATTGGCCGACATGTTTCAGGTTAGTTTTAGATATTCATTATAAAGCCCATGTTTCTGATATGATTTTGAAATTATGCACAAAAGTACATAGTCTTGTTCTAATTTAAAGCATACTAATTAAACAGTTCATTTCAGGATATACATGCATATGGAGAAGGCTACAAGCTGCCAGGAATTTCACTTCTTCTTTAGAGGAATGGATGACATCAAGATTATGCTTGAAGCCAAGAGGAGTAAGTTACATGTTATGTAGAGCTTACAGAACTAACTTCTTTTTCTTTTAAAATTTGAGAAGATTTACGGATGTAATTTGAAGAGTTTAAAAGGTTTTTTTTTTTTGGGTAATTTCATTCATTATTAATGGAAATATCTGATCAATCTTACTCATGGACGTAGGTCAAAAAGACCGAACCACATAAATTTTTTGTGTTTTATAAAATTTTTTATCTTTTACATTTTACCAATTGAATAAATCGCAATATATATATGTACGTCTCGTTGATGACTAGCTTAATCATGGTGTTTAATTGCCTCAACTTATGAAAAGAGGATATACTAGACATCAATAATGCTACTTTGATATAAAATTTAGTTATAAAATTTTAACAAAATATATGAAAAGACTAATATATCTCTAACTTTATTGCAAGTTGTTTATAACTACTTGGACAGTTTAATCTTTTTCATGTGTTTTGTCAAAATTTGAATTCGTAACCCAATTATTTGTTACGCTAAGAAATTGCAACTTGGATTTGACAATTTAATTATTACAACGTATGATATACAAGATATATTTACATGTGCAATGCAATTAAAACTATTTCCTTTGAAATGAAGACTCAGCAGCATCATGACAATTGGAGATGAGCTGTGTCAAACATTTCAAGAAAATGAAAAACTTGATTAACGGAGAGATGTTAAAGCAAAGTATTGATGTCCAAGCAAAGTATTGATGTCCTTACCGATCATCGCTATTATTATATATCGTCATTATTTTTGTTAATATTGTTAACACAATGACAAAATCCTCACGAATTAATCGTCCTTAATTAATGTACAACTATTTTTTATCGATGGTCTTTGTTGTAATGGTGTGCGTATTCAATTTTTCTTTAATTTGTAATACCCACGTAATAAAATCTTGTCTAAGCTAACCTAAAATTGATTATGATATAAATTATAGAATATCATCTGTGATATGTCAAATAAGTGTAGAAAACGAAATATAATCTTGGAATTAATAATTAGTAACACAAAATTTTATACAGGAAACAAGCAAGAGATGGCATTAAAGAGGGATTAAGCGCGCAAATTTTTGGGCTTTAATTCGGCCCAATGACCCAAAATCGTTTTGAGATAGTATTGATAATTTTTTAAAACGTTTGGTGCAAAAACAAACCGACGTCGTTTAGTGACAGCAGAGGCAGAGCGACTCATTGCTCGTAACTCTGTAAATAATCCCTCTTCACCAAAGCCAGCTGAAACCAGAGAAAAACATATCACAATACCAACTACTTTTCTGTTTTCTCTTCTTTTATTTTCCGAAATATCGATCAAGCCCCTAAAAAGGCCCCAATTTATTTTCTAACCCCTCTTGTTAGGTTCTGTTTCTTCTTTTTCTATTAATTTGTGGGGAAAAAAAATTAATTCGGAAACCAATTTTTTAATTATCGCCTTTGTTTAGGTATGCACGTGAAATTAGCGTTTTTGTTATTATATACTTGATTATTGAAATGTTTTTGAGTTAATGAGGGGATTATTAGGTAAATTTTGTTTAATTGAGTGCAAAGTTCAGTACTTGTTGGGCTGCTATTGCTTCTGGGTAGTGGAAAGAGGATTTTTGGGTTTATGTAAGTTTGTTTTGTGAATTTTTTGGGGTTTGAGTTGACTTTTAAAAAAATAGAAAGTAAAATAAAAATGATGGGTTCGTGATTTTATTTCTTTTGTTATTTGTTTGTTTATATAAAAGAACAATATTTTATGTATGCTTTTTGGTTGCTACTAGTTGAAACCAGATTTAATTTAAAAAAAAAAAAAAAGAAATCTAAAACAAAGAATTAGCTTTACCAAATGAAGGTATGGAATTTTGTTGGTGATGCTCTTTGGGCATATGATAGAAGTTGAGGCTTTTGTTACTGTAGATGGGACTTTCTAATAGATAATCAGTGGAATGGGAAGGTTGCAAATTTTGTATTGATTGCAATAACTTTAACTTACCTTGTTTGAATAGGACCTTGTGATTTCCCATTGATCATGGTAATGTATTTCTAGAGAACTTCATTTGATGTTAAAATATTTTGTGTAGTCTTGATTTCAGTTGTTTCTTGTCTGAGTTTTATTTTCTAAGTTTTGATAGGATTCTTAATTTTATAAAGCAGTAATAAATTCCTTGCAAAAATATTATTATAGTAGTATTTAAATCATATTGTTTCTTGTGCTTTATTTATGCAGGGTAACCCAATATGGCAGGGAGAAATCGCATTCCTCGTGAAGTTTATAGTGATCGACGTGGGTTTCCCTCTGAAAGACCTTTCATTCGTGGCCCTCCTATGCCGCAGCCACCTCCCCACCCTGCTTTATTGGAGGAAGAACTTGAAATTCAGCATGCTGAAATTCAGAGACTCTTGGGTGATAATCGTAGGCTGGTTGAAGATCGAATGGCCATGCAGCGAGAGCTTGCTGCTGCTAAGGAGGAGCTTCATCGAATGAATCTTGTCATTGGTGAAATTCGTGCCGAACAAGAAGTGCATGTGAGGGATCTAGTTGAGAAAGGGTTGAAGCTAGAGGCAGATCTTCGTGTTACTGAGCCTTTGAAAAAAGAGGCTGTTCAACTCCGTGCTGAAGTTCAGAAGCTGAATAACCTTAGGAATGAACTCAATGGGAAAGTTCAGACCCTTCAGAAAGACCTTGCAAAATTGCAAGCTGATAATCAACAGATTCCTTTATTAAGAGCAGAGATTGATGGTCTGCATCAAGAGCTTATGCATGCTAGGTTTGTTATTGAGTTCCTTTTATTTTTACATTCATTTTTATTTTTTACTTTAAATTCTTAACTGCCCGTGTTCCTCAAAATGGTTGTATAACATGTAACCTCAATCTTGTGCTAAAATAAATATCTTCTTTTGTAGAGCTGCTGTTGATTATGAAAAGAAAGCAAACATTGAACTGATGGAACAGAGACAGGCTATGGAGAAGAACTTGGTTTCCATGGCTCGCGAAGTTGAAAAGCTACGTGCAGAACTTACTAATTTTGATGGTAGACCATGGGGTGCTGGTATGCCCTTTATGTCATGGATGTTTGATTCTTTTAGCATTTCTTATGTCGTGCTGTAAAATTATATTGGTTGCTGTATTCTTGTCATGGCATTTTTCCATTGTTAATGCATGCTACATCTTGCAAATTACATCTGTTCGGCAGGGCCAGCTATAGAGTATTTAGGGCCTTAGGCGATTTTTTTTATGAGGTCTCTTTTATTTTGCAATTTTAATACTCAAAGAAATATAAAAAGGCTCAAAATTTATTCTATCTTTAATTCTTGAATTTCAACAATAATAAAAAAAAAGATACTAAAAAATTTCAAAAACAAAACCTAAAAAAAAAAATTCAAGAAGATATATTTTTTATTTCCATTAAAATCATTACAAAATAAACAAACAAATAAAGAAGAACAATACTATTTTTAAATAGAAATAATGATAGAACTAGAAAGTTGAGATGATGAATTAATAATCAGATGATAGATATGGACTTTGTATTTCAAGAAACTAATTTTTTCATTTTTAAATGAACCAAAGAATATAATAATTATCTTTGTAGAGAAGAGAGTAAGAAATATTTTCACCTACTGATTTTTTGAGATTATAAGGTTTTTAATAGAAATTAAAAGAAATACTAAAAGTCAAATAATTAAGTTTTTTTAGGAAATTGAAAAGGTAAATAATTTAATTTTTTTTACTTGGAAAGACTAATAATGAATGAATTAATGGTTAGATAATATTATTAATTATATTTCTTTAACATTAAAGTTACCAAAAATAGATTTTTTGTAAAATATAATTCTTAATTGTAGGATAATTATTTATTAGAGAGATGTCTAATAGGCTTTCTTATTTCCTCCAATACGTAAATAAAAAAAAAAAGATCTTTATTAATTAGAAAATTATTAAGGAAATACTCAAAAAATAAGGCTTTCTTGAAAGATCGGGCCTTAGGCGACCGCTTTGTTCGCTTATACCTAAAGTCACTCTTGTTGTTAAAATGATTTACAAGCTCAGAATATGGATGGTTCTTTATATTTATGTGTGATGGCTCCAGGTGGACCATATGGGATGAATTTCAGCGGCGCAGAGGGAAGTTTTCCTGCACCTTTTGGAGATGGGTATGGGGTTCATAGGGTATGTTTCATACTTGGAATTTTATTATATTTTTGTTTATTGGGTTATCATATTGGATTGTAATAAATAGTTTTAACTGTCCCTATGTGATTTCTCAGGGACTTGCAGACAAGGGTCCTATGTATGGCCCAAGGCCTGGTTCATGGGATAAGCCTCGAATGGCACGTCGCTGAAACCTGGATGTTTGTTGTTAGAGTTGAAGGCAAAATCCGTACTTTTTTAGCTTCCATGCTGTGAAGTTCGACATTTAAGCCAGAAAGAAGTACTTATCATCTATGTGTTCATTTCACATCAGTGCTTATTTATCTGAATGCATTGTTAGTAACCCTAAACTGGTTTATATAGGTATTTAATGTTGCTTTTCTCTTGTTGGTAGAGACAGTTGTTTCTTTTACTATCTTTTCTCCCATATCTCCATCATAATATATTTTTTTCAATTACTGTGCCTATACTCAACAGCTGGCTTCTTTATAATTTCATCTTCTCTTATTTACTCATATATATAGTGTAGCAAATTTGTTTGATTTTATGTGCCTATAACTTCGTAGAAGCTGGCAGCTCTTAAGTTGGGGGTTTGTTTTGGAGATACATGGACTATTGAAATGAAGCATTTTGGCTGTAGTTGTTGATATAAACCCCATTGCTTTCCTAGAAGATGGATACATTAGAGAGAATTTTCCCAATATTTTGTGTTATTGCTAGAAGTTTCTTTGGGTTTCTATTGTATGTTCTTATAGTGTAGTTTTTGAGGTTGACCATTGTAGTTCTAAACTATGTGGCTTCAGTGGATTTAGGTATTTTGTGAAATTAGGTGCATTGTTTATCTCTTATTATATCAGAAATTCTAAACGGAGGATTCTTTTGTACTTTCATTCGTCATGCTTCCCATTTTTAAAGGGATGTGCTATCAAAGCTTTTCACGATCATGGGACATGTACAGAAAGGCAAGATCTTTGTATAATTTTAATCATAGATTTTGTTTGGATTTGTCCTGGTTGAAGAAATTCCACAATAGTAAATGTGCATTACTTCATGGCATTGCCTCCACTGTTCTAGATCATGAAGCTGGCTTTCAACTTCAGTTGGTCAGATGTGTGTGAAGGGCTGAAGGCCATTTGCTCATTCTATAAGTCAGTACAAGTTACCGTTTTGGTTAACCCTTGCCATCTATATTTATATGGATTCTTGGAAATTTTAGATCAAAGAGTGGAATTTGAGGTTGTATTACCCTTTCCGAAAGTTAGTAACTGGGAGATAGTTTTAAAGTTTTCTAGTTCAGATGGTTGGATTTTTTCTATTTTGATCATAAGCTGGCTTAATGAAGATAATATTCGTTTGTTTGAAGAAAGGAGGGATAATATTTCCCAATCTTGGATGGACTAAACTTTGAATGCCCTCAAAGTGAAGTTAAGAACCTTCAAAAAGCATGTGAAATTGGTGTAACATCCCAACACTTGGACATTGGAGATGTGTTTGACATATCCTCGAATAACGCTCATGTAGCCTATGGTTATATAGTTCCCCATATGCAACTATGGTTGGGGAAAATCCAAAAAACTCTTGTTCTGGTGTGGATTTTCTAATTGTTCATCTTATCTTGGTTCTACATTATCACTTTGGTGGTCAAAATATCTTTGACCACCTAGATCAATTCAAGATTCTCCTTCACATAGTTAGATGAGCCTGGAGTTTCTGAAGGATGGTGCCATGCCATGTGACAAGAGGCCGGCTTCTGATCTATCCTTCCTAGGCAAGTATTCTGTCTCTGTTCTATGAATTTATGGATCTGGAATTTGATGCTGTTTTCTTAGCTAACGTTTTAAATCCACAGACTACTATGCTGCTATGATGTAGCCATAATTTCGTTAATCAAATAACATTTTAGCATTCTTTGGATCCTATATGTTAATACTGACATTGGAGTAGCCAAGTTGTAATAGTCATTCATTCATTGAAATTTTATGAAGTTACCGCTGGTTCAAGTCTTTTCCATTAGTAGCTTCATCCAATTTCTCGGCTTTATTCATAGTAGGTTATTTGCATTTGTCCCCCACTTTTCTTTATTAGGCTCTAGGGTAGAAGTTTCATGGTTGAGCCAGTAAAGTCACATTTCTAATTAATCGCTTCTTTGCGATTCCGTGAGACTAAATTAGTTTAAGTCCTGCAAAACAAACTAGTGTTTTACATTGTGCTAGAAATCTTTTCTTAGCTAGCTTAACCACACGGGTTTCCCCAAATTGTTGCATTGTTTTGTGTGCCAGAATTAGTTATGTTGGAATTGTAACAGAAATGTCACTTCTCAGGGATGATATAAGATCTTTCTAAGCTATTTAAATCACCTGCTTCTTATATAATGGAGAGGATTTGATATTAGACATGTTTCTTTAGAAAGGAAAGACGGTCAGTCTTGACTGATGAAAGTTTTGGACTTGAGATTACCAGTAGGAAATAGTATGCACAAATTAAAGAAGTTTATTTGGTGGTCCTTTTTTTTGATTAGAGAATTTGTTATATGGAGCACTTTGGAAAATTCCAGAACACCAGAAGTTGGCTGTTGGCTGTTTATAATACATCGGTAGACAGATGGAGAAATTGGAAAGATTTCTGTTTAGTTCCAGTGTCCCAATGTTGCCGCCCCAGTTAAGTTGTTTTGTATGCATTGAAGTGTTGGAGTCAGCTAAGATCTTTAACCATCTTAATATGGTATGACTTGAGATTTCTTTATGTGCTGCTAGTTTTGATGGTTAGATATTTAGGTGAAAGGTGAAAGGAGAAAGCATTGCTTTAATTGTGGCTGCTGTCTGTAACATTTGATGGATGAGTTTGCTGATGCCATCTTAAAATGTTTTGCTGGTTATGCTTCTAAATTTTAGTTCAGAGAGGTGTGGCTATCTTGCTTATTTGGATTGCTAGGAAATTTCAGTATAGAGTCTAGTAATCTTTAGTTTATCTCTTGTCTACCTTCTATCATCTAAGAGCATCAGAATTTTTCTCTATGAAGTCCAGTGTAGGAGGTTCTGATGATCTAAAGATCACCACGCAAGGTGTTTCTGAATAGTTTTAGTAATGCCAGGGTAATGATTGCTGCAGAGGGTTGTTAAGAGGCTTGATGAGTATTGCCTGTTGTTTCCTTAGGCTGTTCTCACGCAACAGGAGGCATAGAGATAAAGAGTTTGTCTCATGGCCTTCTAAATGGGTCGATTGGAATATTGTGGATTTAACTAGAAGTCATCAATCTGAATTGAAACTGCAGTAGTGGGCCGTTGTTCCTTGGAGGCAATGCCTTTTATTTTCTGTTGTCACTATTAATAATCTACTAGACAATTTCTTAGTATCAATATTTGAAGTAAATACATTCTGATCTTTTTGCATAACTCTTTGTTATCATGTATTTTAGTGCATCATTTTTTGTTTTTGGCTGAAAGTTAGTGCTGCTACTTATTTCCACTTAACTTTTTATTTTGAACTTTCTACAGATGAGATTGAAAGCTGGTAACTTATTTGGTGAACAAGATCGAACAAAGCTCAGGTCTTAGTTATATCTGTTTGAAGGCTGCTGAAAAAGATGTTGCTAGTAGCACCAAGAAAACAGAATGTAATAGTTGTAAAAAGTGGCTTTGATAACGGAAATGGGCTGCATCAACAATAATCGGATAAAAATGAACTTTAATGCCATGGTTTCGCATACTCTAAATCTGGTCAATGTCTCTAGAGGAACGAGAATGGCAAGTGTCCAAGTGACCATGGATGAGCTTTGGTATTTAGTTGTGATGACCCAGATTCTGTGGAAGCACAAGCACTAGCAGCAAAAATTCCTGCCAGATAAGTGCAGAAGCAAAAGACTGCTGGTTGGTTGGAGGTGTGCAAATTGTAGCAAATGTGTGCCTTGACTAACAAAAGTAAATCCATTTCACACATCAGAAGAGATAAATAATCTGATTTTTCTGTTTTATCTCATTATTGCAACTGCAACTTAGTGGATGATTTGTTTCATACTCGTTACTTTTTGGCTGTTGCTAAAGTTTACAATTTTTTTATTAGAAGGTGCTAAGTTTTTTTACTGTGAGTAGTTGATTTATGGGGCATTTCACCCATAGTTTCGCGTGTCTGGCTTTGTCATAGTTGAGTTCTAATAGTATTATTATATTGTTAATCACCACTTGATCCCAAAATGTTTGTTGTAGACCAGTTAGGTCTTTATATGTTTCTGTAGTCCTAGATGGGGAGCTACAAGATGATTTTTAAATGTTCAGGGCTATATTTGTGTTTAGGCGTAGATTTTTGAGCTATGTGATTGTATTGTGTCAATAGATTGTAACACTCTCACGTACTCATCAAAACAAGTAGCCAGAAGGAGAAGAGGATGAATTCAATATGAATCTGAATCTTTGAAAGTTGGAAATACACACACACTATAAGTTTCCTGTAGTGAGGTCGATAAGCTATATCACCCACTGGGTACAAACGTTGAAAAAGATAAATAATTACATCTCAAGTTCTGTGTCATCAACTCCAGTGTTGAATATAAAGCTCGGAAATACTGTTGTCATGTCCCTGACAGATGACCAAAAACATTAAAAAGGAAGTTAACAAAAGACACAAACCAAAGTTTAGTAGCAAATGAATAATTCCAGCAGATCAGTTGGTAGTATCAATGAATAAAGAAATCTGCTACCAATCTAAAACAATAACAGTAAAGTAATTCAAGAAGGGAAGCAGTGTACTTCAAAAAAGGAAGAGTCATGTTCTTCAAAAGGGTAGGGTGACTAAGAGCAAAAGATTCCCATTCTTCTCTGTTTATTTTGCCATCCCTATCAGCATCAGCATCAGCAAATGTCTGTTGAGCCAAGAAACAAGTCACATGGTGCAAATGAAGCTTCAAAACAGAAAGACATGCTGAAGTAGCAGAATTGAAAAAATTCTTAAAACAAAAAGGGTGGGGGTTCATTGCCTTGTCGATGATAGCTTTGAGAGATTCATCTGAAAGATGCATGCCAGATTCCTGTAAGGTGGCAACTACCATTTGCCTTACCTGAAACATTATAAATACAATCTCTCTTTCAAGTAATGAATTGAAACTTTTCATAGTCCGAACATGTCAAGATACTCACTTCTTCTGGCTCAATGCATCCGGTCTCTCTCAAATCATAGAGTCTAAATGCAACTGCATGACACCAAAAAGAAGAAAGAAACCAATAGTCCATAGTTTTTAGGAAGTTCTCAACTTCTATTACTTGAAACAAAGAACTGATAATAGCTTATTCAATACTTACAGTCAATTTTGTCCTCCAATGGAGTACTAGGATGAAAGATACTGAGTGCACGCACAAACTCCTCAAATTCAATTACCCCATTTTTCTTCTCATCAAAAACATCAAATACCTGCAAAGCCATTTAATAAACACACTGTTCAAAATTGTGGAAAACAGAGTATTTGAAACCTCATTGCCAAACAAATTAGCTTGAAATTACTTAATCATCAGAGCTCAAGAGTAGCATTCAATCCCAATTCACCAAATCTAAAAAACAAGTTTCCAAGGCGATCTGCATGTCACCTGAATTTGAGTTTCATTTTACATAAAGAAAATAGATAAATCATATCATTGACAGCTGTTCTTTTCTTCTTTTAATGATGATGAAATAATGGTATTGAGATAAGAAATCAATTAAGCAGGAAACAGACAGATTAATAAAACATGAAGTGAAAAGATTATACCCTATCCAGGAAAAGATTTTCTCCAGCTGTAGTTTCGAGTAGTGCCAATCGAAGCTCCTCCTATAAATCAAAAACAAAGAACTAGGAAATTGCAGTTCTCTTGGAGTATCATTTAGGACTCATTTTTAATAGCTACGTTTTAGTTTAACACTTTAATTTTGAAAGCACAACAGCTAATGTCTTTGGTTAACAAATTCTTTTATATGATTTTATACAACACCTTACCAATATGATTCTCATTATTGAGAGCTAGTGATTCCATTTCACAACAGCTGTGGATTAAAAGACCATAATACCTTAATTCCAAATGAACCCTAGTCAATTAATTATAAAATTGCATACAATATGCTTTCAACGGCTGAAAACCTCAGGAATGACTTCCCACATTCTTGTTGCCAAAATCATATGGCAATAAAGATCTAACAAGAAAAATAAAATTTTTGCTACCTTGTGAATTAGCCCATCATCAATGAGAGAACTACTCAACTTCTTGAATAATTCGTACAGTGCCTCAACTTCATTTATAGTAACTGCAAATTACCATCTCAAGAAAATCAAATTCCAGAACAGAACAATTGCCAATCACATAGAAAACATATAATATACAATTTGCTCTAACTTGAAAAAACATTTGTATGCAGATGTGATACGAACAAGGAGAATTATTAGCAAGGCGAACGAGGTCAGTGAATGTGTAATGAAGCTTAGGTGGGCGGTGGTGATCAAAGCAACCAGTTAAGCTGAAGATCAAGTCTTCAACGAAGCCTATAAATGCCAAGAACACAGAACAAAGCTTGTTGCCTATTTTTAAAGAGCTTGATCCCTAACATATCAACATAAAAAGAAAATTCAGTTTGCTTAAAAAATTGACAAGTACATGGAAAGAGACAACTTCATTTGAAGACTTACCCACGTGAAGGAGTTCATTGCAGAATCCATTTTTGCATCAAATATCTGAACTTTCTAAGCCAGAAAGGAAAATGAAAAATAGAACTTGTAATAACCACTGACTAAAACCCATATTTGTTCGAAAACATTCCCACACAAACAATGAAAGAAAGAATCATATCAGAAATGAATAAAAAGATAATTGATCAAGTAAAGAAATCCTCTAAAATAAAGTTCCCAGAATGAAATATCCCAGCTTGAGGCTTTCTGAATTCACTGTTGCTGCATAGTTTGCAGATGATTTGCATAATATTTTTTGCTAGGCCTGAACCAGACAAAAACAAGAACAAAATATAAATGAAAATGGAATTTGTATCAGCAGCAATTTACAACATGTTTGTGTATGACACTAATGAAAATAATATATATTCTGCTGCCATATGATTGAATGCTTTGCCAAATAATTGTATTAGAGACCCCATATGCTGAACAAAAAGAATTGAAAATGCTTTGCCAACTTGTCTTCAAAATTGGCCCACACCATTTTGATAATTGTAGGGTCCAATACTTCAACAGGGAAACTCTTATCATAGAGCAGATAAGATAAGATCAACTTTATTATTGAATATTTATTATCATATTCTATGATTCTATCCAATGGAGTCCACAATTAATGTTCTGAATAGTAATTTCGTATTACTATATACAATTTGGTAGTCATGATCATGATCATCTTAGTGGATATGGTGAATTCGCTTGTCATTATCCATTAGAGTTGCTTGTGGGGAATTGCTACTAAAGAGATGAGCCGGCACATTGCTTTGATTGTTCTAACAAAACTTTGTATAAAAATTGACATGAGTTATTCAAATTGTAAAAATTGACATGAGATATTCAACTTATCAGAGACCAGTTGATAATATTTTATATTCAATTTTTTGGGCTTCTGAAAAAGCTGTTCAAGTCCTTTGGCCTTTTTAATACTACGCTGTTCTAGAAAATGGATCTAGATACATTTTATAGTAACCTTCTTTAATCAGAGGATTTAGAACCTCTAATTTATAAGTAAACTCTAGTGCTTAAAGTTTTTACATCAATATCATACATTCATGTCTTCACAGCTTTCAAATGTGTACAAGTTTCAGCAAAGCCACAGATTCATAGATAGCTATGTGGTGCACATGGGAGGCAATACTTTTGATCTCTTTCCCTTCACTGGAGTTTTTGTATCAGGAAAATTTCCACCTTCATCAACAAGATCCTCAATCAATCCATCATGTGTTACATTCACAGGATAAGTTACCAGGTGAACACCTTCCATGTCTACAACTTCTTCACCACTGTAAATATTCCACATTCCATCTCCTATTGAACATATTTTCTGCACACATTCCAGACTTTCAGGTTCTTGAAATAGTCCCTCTACAAGTCCAGTATGTTCGTACCATAGCGATAAACGGTATGCACTAATATCTTCTGTATGATTCACGCTGTTTTGATCATCAGTTTTGGGCAGCTGGTAACATCCTATTGCAATTTCAGTGTCTCTTTGCCCATCCATTGATCTTTGGTTTATATTTGCAGATCCTATCAACAGGTACGCATCATCCACTGAAAAGAAAATATTGCTAGTTCATAAGAACATCTATTTTTGAATGCATTTGCAATTGTAAAGTTGTTATCAAAGTAATAATACTTGTATTCAAACCTATCATGAGCTTGGAATGAACATAAACCATGAATCTTCTATGCATTTGAACATTCCAATATTGAGTCATTGGATGAGGAGAATATGGAGGTACAAACTCCCCACTGCTCTTCTTCTCTTCCCTATTTGCAAGGCAGAAGAAGTTCAGGTAATCTCTTGGGTGACCCACCTTGCCGTTTTCTTGTATTGCTTCTCCAATCAATTTATACATCATTGCCATCGTTTCTCTAGTCCAATGCAATATATCCTGAACAGGGTCACTCTCAGGCACCCCTTCAGGCCACATTGGTATCAATATGTATACTGCAAATCTCTCCTTTGCCTTGATCTTGCTCACAACCTTTAGTGCTATCTCAATAGGTATCAAATTTCTGCAGCCACAGTGCTTATCTTTCTCCCACAAATGGCATCCCCCAATGAAGTACTGATTCTCAATGTATATAAACCGTTCAGCTTTCCTTATTGCTTCCACATAAGCCTCATGTATGCTTCCCTCCACAGTTAAATTTTTGGCCAGTTGGCTAGCTGAAACATGATCTATTGATCTAAAAACTTGCACTTTCCAATTTCTTTCACTGAAATAATTGCTTGAAGGAATAATATTAGATTCATGCACAAGATTTGGTATGCTGCTGATGGGAACTAACAATGAAGGGTCACATTGTTTAGTCCATCTTTGTTCAAAATTTGTTAGCACATCCCAAGCTGCTTCACCAATGACACAAGCATGAACATCATGCCAAGGCTCTCTTGGTCCTCCTTTGTGAAGGCTAGCTCCTACAATATTTATCTGATAGAAATCAAAACAATGTGATTCTGAGTTAAGCGTGTGAAACAATGAATGTTTCTCTGTATCATATCGGCCGTCGCAAAGATCTAATCCACCAACAAAGCTCATAATTTCTCTGTCGAAGATACATTCTTGAGCTCTTGTGTCTACAGTGATAGTCTTTTGGTGGTGAGCAAAGAGAGTTGGGAACTTGTGGTGTAATCTAGGACACAACTTGCAAATAACTTTGGTGTGTTTGAAGTAAGCAAATGCATCTTCGTCATGTGTTCTCATTACGCCTTTGTTCTTGATGATTGGCAAGGATGTTTCATCATCCCAAAGCATAATTCTCACAACTACACCTTCTTCAGCTTTATGTTTCAACAATTCACCAAGCTGAACTCCTCTTGCATGGGCAATGTCCGTTTGAGAATCTCTGACCTGCCACAGATCAATCTCAGGGTTTCCAAAATCAGGAACAAAGAATCAAAGGAGTAAATAAATAAAATAACAAAATAAAAAGTGATTAATTTTGTTTACCAGAACCGTCTTGGGATTGAGAGACCAGCCTGCAATGTAAATCAGATGCTTTGCACCCTCAATGGCCTTGTAAACATCCTCCCATAGCTTTCCTGGAGACCCACAAAGATCAAACGGAGGCTCAAATGAAGAGCTATGATGAGCATCGTGATAAAGCTTGACATGGCAATTTGATCTTTGAGGAAACGACGCATTCCTCAGGCCCTGGAATTCACCATTGCTAATTATTTTCCCCCAGGTTGGTTCATATGCTGCTGGTTTGAACCATAACATGAACCTGAGCTTGAGTTCCGGGTTTGGCTTCCCATTTTCCATCTCAAGAGGAAAGAACCCACTAATCAAACTTGCCTCATTGAGTATATGAAGAGCTCGGATGTGAATCTTTCCCAAGACTGAGCATTTTGTTTTCATTGTAATGGTGATTGTTGAATCAGGTGGGTGTGCACACAGAATCTGAAATGTTTGATTCCAAAGTCTGTCACGTTCATGGCTTGTTTTTGCCACCTTTTTGTTATCAATCTTGATTGTTACATAGGTAGGCTTTCCATTAACAAAAACACACTGCAAAAACATAAGTATGTCAAAAAGGTCTATAGTTAATTGCTTGCTGCTGTGAAATAATTAAACTATTAAGAGAGTTGGCTTTATCAAACACTTTAGTTAATTATCGTGCTTTTAAAATTAATCAAGTAGACCTTGAATTCCCCAATAGGATTTTTAATATCCAAAAATCTGCATAGCATTCAAATTAAGCTAAAATGCCAAATTTATACTTACACTGAAGGGAAATTGAGGTGTGTATGGTGTTGCATCAAAAATAGTTGCCTCAAGTGTTCCATGGAGAAATTTGAGCTTTCCCTCCATCGCACTATGGCCTTCAAACTTCAAAACCATATTGATTTGAGAGAGAAAGAAAACTGTAAATGTTTAGTTTTGGCAAGTTATGGATAATATTTGTCAATTCATATTCATATATAAGAGGTAGGTGAGGGCTTTGCAGTTGATATGGAAACTTGGAAGGCAAAATAATGGAATTAAAGTGTGGTCAGTTGGAAAGACTTGCGAAATTTTCTATGTTCTAGTCTAAATCTTAGAGGCAACCTTCAAGTCTGCCTATAACAAGTTTACACTTCAAGTTGAAGTTTCTTAAACCCAAATCACACTTCTTCCCAAACACAAATGTAAATGAAAAATTAGCAACTGCAGTTTTGAATCAAAAGCAAACTTCTATAATTTCACATTCTTGTTATGTCATCTTTTGAGACTATATATACGTATGTGCAAGATAAACGTGTTTTATAAGGTTATATGAAAGATTGTGTAATGATTTATGGGCATATTTCATCATCAAAAAGATGTCATTAATTTGGCCAAAACTTTAACCAATTTAGGCCTAATTTGTGCCAATACTTTTAACCAATTTTCAGCAGGTCCAAAATCAGAAAATATACCAATATATAGCTGCTATTTAATTTCTGTTCAGAAAAGCCTAGATGATTTTAATTTTTAAAGCCTGATCGAGGGGATCAATGATAAAATTAGAGAATGCGACAACAATTAAAGACATTGGAGAGAAGACACAACAACTATTATTTTGTAATGGACATCCATGTAGTTCCAACTAAAGTTTCAACTCTTAAAATTTTTTTAAGATATCTCAATGTTTTCTTGTCCAAGTTTTGGTTTTTTGTTCGTTAACCATTTCATTTTCTTCTTGTTATTTGCAATTTTATGTAAGAACCGTTCACGTGGGTAGGTAGAATTACGTTCTTACATTTCGTGAATGAATTCTATTTAACGTGTCACATTAGATGGGATTGAATTATGTTGAAAAACACACGTACTTAAATCAATTCATCCCATAAATATAATCATGCACCAACATTTTTTAAAATTCGGATTTAAAGTTTTACACCGTTATCAAATACTTTTACAATATTGTAAGTCGTTGAAAATTTGTTTGTCAAAATATTTGAAAATAGGGTCAAACCTTAAATCTATATTTAAAAAAATATAGATATTCGCACTAAAGAAAATAAAAGACTCACCATATATAGAGAGAGAGAGAATACTGGGCTTTATTAAAAAACGAAAAAATTATTAAACCGTGTGGTATAATAGTATAATGTCATTATATTATTAAATCGTGTAGTTTAATAATTTTTTTATATTTTAACAAATTTAATATTTTAAATTAAAATATTTCTACGTCCGCACACACTTTTTATAGACGCAACAATAATATCACGTATAAATATTTCCTGCAACACTAGATACATACCACCACATGGTGTGGGGATGGCGTTATGTTTTATGCAAATAACTTTACGTGCTCTAACACTTTCTAATTTGAC
Source organism: Clausena lansium (assembly GCA_030449835.1). Taxonomy (NCBI): domain Eukaryota; kingdom Viridiplantae; phylum Streptophyta; class Magnoliopsida; order Sapindales; family Rutaceae; genus Clausena; species Clausena lansium. The sequence continues at coordinate 7,390,750 of JASUUF010000369.1, forward strand.
CTCACTTAAAAGAAATTTTTTTCTAGAATCGAGAATCATACGGTCGTGGTCATCTCTATTTCAGCCCATGTGGCAACATATAACTGGTAAGTAATTTAAAAAATTTTGGTGAATCCATTAGCCTGTTACCACGTGGCAGATGCTTATGCCTATAGACTAGCCACAGGATGCAGACAACTTTTATTTGATGTGACGGATAAGTTATTTTTTTTAGATTAAGATGTGAAAGATAAGTTGGTATATAATTTTCTAGTAGCTTGGAACATGCCACGTGGCCGAGGTGGCGGGCCTCGGGGGCATCCTGACGTCGCTCAATCGGTGCTGTCCCCACATTGGTTAGTGTGGTCTTATCCGCAGAAGAGTCCAACTCATGCCCTTGTTCGATGGGTGGTTCAAAGTGTCGGGTCCGACCCACATTATACTTTACAACTTCATTTAATTGATTGTAATATGTTTCCGCAATCCATCAACTTACTTCACGTAGTTGACAGTCCCTTGGTTTTTGATTAGTTTTAATAATCATATCTTTGTCAAATTTATAAACTTGAAAAAAAAAAAAAAAACCAGGTGCACATTTCTTTTCACTTATTTAAATTTGTTTTTTTTTTAATTTTGTTATTTTGTGCTAAATGAGTTTGAAGTGAAATTAAAACATTTAAATTTTCCGAAATAAACAACTAATGATCTTTTCTCAAAGTAATATCCTCACTCCAGCTTTTTTTGATATATATATATAATGAATCCAAATGAACCATGAACTTAATTTAATACCATTCACGATTTGCACAAGTATCAAATCAAAATAATCATAAACACGCATGTGATTGTGATTGTGATGTGATGCATGCATATGGTGCTCAACATCACACATTATAAACCCACACAGCTCATTTCTTTACGCTCTCGAGATCACCTCTCTGTTTTCCAGTAATCATTCGTTTTTCCCTTCGTATATGTTCAATAAATAGTCGATCAATCCAACTAATTCTTTCTAAAGGCCAAAAAATAAAATAAAATAAAATAAAAAATGACCAGCTACGGCACAATTCCGACGTCGCCGGGGCCGGGCTCGAACCTGGAATACATCTCACGGGCCAAAGAACGCATCAAGGCGGGGCTCGGCTCCCGCATCCCTTGGAAAGTGATGTTCGACATTCACGCGGTGAAGCTGCCAGCCAACTTCAAGGAAGCAATCACCAGAGTGAAGGTCAACGCCGCCTACTTCCGCATGAACTACGCCATCATCGTCCTCCTGGTGCTCTTCCTGAGCCTCCTCTGGCATCCCATATCGCTGATTGTGTTCGTGGTCATGATGGCCGCGTGGCTGTTCCTCTACTTCTTGCGGGACGAGCCCCTGGTGGTCATGGGCCGCACGATCGGCGATCGCCTGGTGCTGATCGTGCTGTCGGTGCTGACCCTGGTGTTCTTGTTCTTGACGAAGGCCACGGAGAACATATTGCTGGCGCTGCTGATTGGGGCCGTGCTTGTGCTGCTGCATGCCGCCTTGAGGAAGACTGATGATTTGTTCTTGGATGAAGAATCTGCTCACTTGATGAGTACTGCTGGTGCTGGATCTTCTTCTTCTTAATTAATTAATTAATTAATTACCTCTCTTCATTAATTTCATCATCATCATCATGCTGTTTCTTTACTTTGTTTAAATTTGGGTTTAATTGATGTAATTAATTGATATTCCAATTGTTGCCTTTGTTGATTTTTGTTCAAAATAATTTGGATGTTTTCTTTCATTTTTGAGTAAAGTTGTGGGGCTTTTGGTTTGGCAATCACTTTGCAACCAATTAATGCTTTTTGACCTTTTGGTTATCATTGTAATTATTATTATTATTATTATTTGTTTTTAAATTTTGTTACGGCCTACAAATTCTTCTATCCATGATTTTATCGAAATATTGTTCTAGTGACAAATTTCTACTCCACAGTCCACGCCTCAACTAGGTTCATTAATTCGGTAATTCAACCATCACGTGTGGGAGAAGATTTTCAGTTGACTGACTGAATGAATATTAATCAAATGTAATACATGAATAGTGTCGTCTTTTTTGGCACAAAGTAAGAAATTATATAACGGAAGGAAGGAACAACTTTTTAGCCTTATCTTATCATGAGGCTTTTGACAGTCTCAAGGCCCGAGGCCTGAGGATTGAGGCATCCAATGAATGAAACTTTCATATATACAGAGAAAATGAAATCCATAAAGAAGAAATTAGGGAACCAAAAAACTTTACCAATTGGGTACAGTTATAATTAAAGTCCACTGAGCAATGATTTAAACAATTTAATAAAATCACTTTATTTATTTTATCAATTTGTAAAAATAAAGCTATAAATTTAACGGTCGCTGGATAGTCGCTGCCACCGCTGGCGCCGACATTGGGGCGTGGAACGTCACTTCTGGTACTATTAGACTCACCGGCCATCGACGTCATTACATTATCATAGAGGTCAAAAAATGAATTTATTTTCTTCAAATTTAGTTAAAATAAATTTTTGAAAACTTTATAACTTTCCCTTGTGCCAAATAAACATTAAGGTAGCGTTTGTATAGGAAATAAGTTATTTTATAGAGATATTTTTAGAATATAATACTTACTTGTCATTCAGACCTTTTTTCATTCAGATAAAAGTCATAAAAGTTTACTTTTTCTATTTAGATGTAAATATCTGAAAATCAGTCATAAGTTACAAAAAACAAACAAGCATATTTTAAAATAAGGTTTAAAAGTAATAAAATTTCAGACTTAAAACATTTAACAAACAACTTCTAAGTATTTCAGCCAAATAAGTTACTTCAATTTAGAAATCGTCAATTTCTGATAATTTTCATATAATTCTTGAGTTGAAATGATATAGTACAATGGTGGCCGGCGGCGACAACTCTACTTCCTTTTTGGTTTTTCAAATAAATTTTTAAATTATAATATATTAATTAAGCAATTATTTATATTATGTCATAATTTATTTGGAGAAATAAAATAAATTAATGTAATTATAAAATAAAATTATGTTAATAAGCTTTTTAAATAGAATTTAATTACAAATATAAGTATATTATTTAAAATAATTTTTTACTAATTATTTATATAGTAAATTAAATAAACTTATTGTTTAATTTTTTAAATTATATTTATTGTAAATATTGAAAGTTTAACACTAAATGGTGAAATTATCCCCAGAAAATAGGCATTTCCTTTCTTTGTATAATTTTTAAATTTTGTAACAAATCAAACATTGAAATTCAATGTACTCTACTCTCCTTTCTTCCACTTTCCTCTCCTCCCATTTCCCTTTTTTTTTTCAAACCAAACACCACTTTAATCTCATTAGATCAATATTAGTCAATTTTTTAATGATGGGTTTGTTACATTGAGTTTGGGTGGTGATATAATTATAGATATTCTGGTGTATTGTTTTTCTTTCCACTCATCATTATATTTTTAGGATGTGTTTGGTGCATGAGATTACATAGTATTAGAGCATTGTTCATACTAGTTTAATACAATTCCCATGTTTGGAAGGAAATGTGCGGGAATTAATGGGGTGTGGTAATGCGGTGACACGACTTAAAAATGTTTGATTTACTCCCAAGTAAAAGAGTGTCTAGTTATAATATAACACGGTGAATTCGGAGTGGAACCACAAGAAATTTTAAATCTAGTATCAACTATTTAATAAAAATTAATTTTAGAAAATGAAATTTATGATTTAAAAAGTGCTAAGTTTATAGAATCCATTATCAATCATCAAATTATTATCCTAATATCCTCTAATATTTATATTTTGCATTCATTTTTTCAGTTAAATATTATATCATTTAATCTTTAACTAACCATTTATATGGACAAATATGAAATCAAGTGCCTAATGTACCACAACTATATTAGAGTGTCGACATTATGTCAAAATACTATATAGATCCAAGGAGATTTAGATCTATAAATTAACATTATATAAAAGAAACTAGCAGAAGAAAGAAAATACAAACGAATAAAATTAACTTTAGGACTCACTTGAGAGAGTAATTAATGCAATAATTTGAAATCTTGAGTTTCACCTTTCACTTCAGCTTAGAAAATTAACTACTCATGTTGAAAAGAAAAATACTCATTTTATTTGATAGACTTCTGAAATATATTACAAAGAAATTTTGAGAACAAAAGAATGGAAAACAAGGGAAAGAAAATGAAAGAGAGCTTCCGCACTTTATCTCCTAATTCATCGATTCCTTTCTCCTCACTCTGCTTCTCATTTTATAGTTGAAATGCAAGTTGCTTCCTCTCAATAATCATCTTTCGTCTCCATTATTTATTTATTCTTTATTATTTATTATTATTTTTATATTATCCTACATAGCGAAGAGTGATAATGGGCGGTAAATGCCACCCGTGACTATCACTTGTTATTTTTCTTATTCTTATTCTTATTATTTTTATTTCATATATATATTATTTTTTATTAATTACATCTCCCCAATAATGTATTCCAGATGGATCCATTTAATTTATCTTCTTGTCTCCCGCTTTCGGTTTCAATTCCTCCTTATTCTTGAAATTTACCTACAATAACAAAATACAATAATTAAAATAAAAATTAATATAATAAAATATAATTTACATAAAATTACATCTGGAGAGCATTAAGATAAAATATGAGTTATGAGCACATTAATTAATACTATAAGTAATAAAATGATAATTTAAACCTTTATGAAATATGCACTTTCTAGTGTTAATCATGCGGCAGTTGCCGCATTAGCTTGGCTCTTTTTTTTTTTTAAATAATAATAAATAAATATAAGTTTTAATATAATATAATACAATATTAATTTTTATTTTCTTTTATTTTTACATTATAATTATTAATTATAAATTAATAAATTTATTATTTATATTTTAATTTTTATTATTTTAAAAATATAATTAAATAATGTATTATTTAATTATATTATAATAATTAATATATAAAATTGATTTATATTTAATAAGTTAATATAAATAATAATAAATACTTAAATATATAAAATAAAAATATAACATAATATTACATTATTTAATTATATTATAGTATTATTTTTATTTTTTACATTATAATTATTAATATAAATTTATAATTTATTATTCAATAATATTATATTATATTTTTATTTTTACATTATAATTTATTAATAAATTTATAATTTAATATAACTAATAATAAATACTTAAATATTATATAAATATATAACAAATTATTACATTATTTAATTATATTATAGTAATTAGTATATAAAAATTAATTATTATTTAACAATTTAATATAACTAATAATAAATACTTAATAATAATTTAATATAACTAGTAATAAATATTATTTTCTAAATATATAATTTAAATTAGTCACAAAAATTAATAAAATATAGTGCAACACCAAACGTTGTATAATATTATTATATTATATTGTATTATATTATTTTAATGCAGGTGTATTGTTATATTTTAGAATAAATTAAATGTATATGTATCTAAATGTCTGCAATCAACTTGTGTGTGCTGTCGTTATTTATTATTATGAATGAAAGTTGTGTGTTTCATCGCATAAATGAAAGCAAATCCCAATTTGATGCTAATGCCTAATGGTTTTTGTACCACATGCATAAAACCGTTGTACGCCAAGGTACTATTCGGTATTAGAAAGTGGAGAAGCAATTCGAAGTGCGCCTTGCACACTCTCTACAATCAATCAGAGCCGTCCATCTTGATGGCTCACCCGCCGTACGATCCCTACTACCTCCCTCCAATTCATCACCCTCCTCCGCCGGTGCCGCCTCCTCAATACCATCACCAACAAGACAACGGCATTAACACGCTATTCGTGTCGGGACTGCCCGACGATGTCCAAGCGCGTGAAATTCACAACCTCTTTCGCCGAAAGCCCGGTTTCGACTTTTGTCAGCTTAAGTATACTGGTCGCGGCAACCAGGTAGCCCTCTATTCCTTCGCTTTTTCCCCGAGAAAAATTTGAAACTTTCTGTTTGTTTCCCGCGAAAATTTTCAACTTTTTGTTTGTTTCCCGAGAAAGATGAAAATTTTATTATCAAAGACAAAATTTCGGTTTCATAGGTAATCTTCACGTATTTGTATTGCTAAGCTCTCTATATAGCTTTTAATTGCTGAAAAAAGTTGAAAATTTACTCTCAGAAATGCAAAAGCTGAATATATATGTATAATTGTTAATTTATTTTTATTATTTTCGTGTTTGTAAGATGATTAGAATAGGGATTGTTGTAACACATTGAAGGCTTTGATCTCTTGTTTGCAGGTTGTTGCATTTGCTACCTTTTTGAATCATCAAACAGCTGTTGCAGCACTGCATGAGTTGAATGTGAGAACTTAATTATTCAGTAAAAATTTGCTGTCATCAAATTTGATATGGTCGTCCAGTTATGTGTATGCTTAGCTGAATATTTTTATATTTGGAGAATTGGAGATTACTTTGGACTTGGGAATTTTGTCTACTATAAGTAGATTGCTATCTTTAAAAGTCCTTTTGTTACTTGTGATAAGAAAATAAAATAACGGCGAACATGCTACTGAGTGTTTCCCATCTATATACTTTGTTGTATTTTAGTAGTGAACTCAAATAGGAATGAGAGCTTGGCTTCCAGTTGTTTTTCTAATCAATACATCTTCCATGGAGGTTGCAATGCTATTATAACGTATTGGAAGTGGGTGTTGCTTCTGACTTGTTCCTTTGATGATTGATTATTTTTAGGGTGTGAAATTTGATCCACAATCTGGATCAGTCCTGCATATTGAACTGGCTAGATCAAACTCAAGGAAAAAACGCAAGCCAGGTACACTGTTGTAGTTTTTAAAAATTTTCCCCAAGTGCATGCAAATCACCGCAAGAGTTCTGGTTGACCTCCAAATAACTTTCCGGATAGTTGGCAGCTGACTTTCTTTCTTTTACAGGGAGTGGTGCCTATGTTGTTATTGATAAAAGAACTAAAACAGAAGCTAATGCCCAAGAATCATCGAGTGCTGATGGTAATTTACTGATTAACTTGTAACATTCACCAAAGGATGAACGTTATCTTTAAATACGTGCTGATGTTGGCACACTTTTCCACTTTCAGGAGATAGTGACACAGATGAAGCATCTCCTGTACGCAATATTGATTCAGCCGATAAGGGTGATTTCATGACTACATACAGGTTGCAAAAGCACTTGAGAAAACATGATCATGGATTTAAGAGTGAATTTTCCAATTTTGCTGTGTTAAAAATCCAGAGTTTAGAAGATTTATTAGGTTCTTCTTACCTTTTTTGTGCATTTCTAAGTTTGTCTCCTTGTCTTGTAATAAGCAGCGAGAGAGCTACTGATTCAGGCAATGCTGTGGCACTCATAAATGTAAGTGAAAGCCACTTCAAATATCTAAAAATGCAGGGGAGGTTGTAGTGAAGATAATTCATTCACGTAGTGATTTGTGAACAATGTTCATTACATGTGGCATTGATCTATATGTTTGTTTAATGCTTAAAAAAAAAAATATATATATATATATATATAAATATAAAAAGAGGTTATCACGTACATGTGGAAGCTTTAAGCAAGATAGACAAGTCTGCACTAGTGAAATCAGAAGGACAAAAATTTCGTAATTTGCGGCTTTGTGCATTCATATAGAATCTTCCCTCTGCTTTGCTTAGTTTGAATGAAATTGTTTTTGGTACAAATGATGAACTGATAGTTCTCTACTCAATAAAATGGCAGTATTGTCATTCAACTTATGGAGAGGATAAATGTTCTGAGAAAGTTGTGGACAGTAAAACTAGAGTAGTACCAGGGGCTGGAACTTTTGTAAATTTCTGAACTTCAAATCAATATATGCATTCCATTTAAAGATTACCATATTGTTATCATCAATGCAGTGTGTGTTTATTGATTCTCTGAAAGAAAACGTGTTTTGACTCTTTCACTGCTGCAGGAGCAGTCAGAAAAACCTTATGAAGGCGTTGTTCAACCATGTTCAACTTTATTTATTGCAAACCTTGGTCCGAATTGCACTGAAGATGAACTGAAGCAAGCTTTATCTGTGTAAGTTACAATAGAATCCATACTCCAATATTTGTTGGCTGGAAGTTTCTCTTCCTCAGATGTAGTGATTGATTTTTCTCTGTTTCATGATATTATCCATATCTGCTTCATTGTTTTGGGGCATTGCAGTTATCCGGGATTCAACATGCTCAAAATGCGCGCTAGAGGTGGAATGCCAGTTGCATTTGCTGATTTTGAGGTATTTGGTAATGCTGGAGAAACATGACTTTCCCATTATAAGAGATGGCCCAGTATTATGACTATGGTTCCTTGATGACCCTGATTAGGATTAATGTGCCTAAACTGTGTAAAGATGCATCCAAACTGTGTGACTAGGGTTATTCATAATTACATTATTTGTGAATGATCACATGATCTCATTGAAGGGTCTTTTCGCTGTCTCTTCCCAGGAAGTTGAACAAGCTAGTATAGCCATGGAGGGGCTTCAAGACAGCATGTTACCATCATCCGATCGAGGCGGCATGCACATAGAGTACCTCTTCTGAACTTGTTTCACTAGCTTGAAATGCATTCTCTAAACATGGACTTGATTGTTTACTTTCCACTGTTGCTACCTAGATGTAAACCTAGATTTTCATTTTTTATTTTGAATTGTTCCCCTTTAGGTATGCAAGGTCGAAAATGCGCAAGTTGTAGGAGAGTGAGGTAGACAATTTTCTTTGTTCCAGGAAGTCTTCAGCCGACGGGATTGCAGTTGATGGAGCTTTCTTCTTCTTATTATCATTATTTCCTTTTTATCCATATTAGCTGTGTGATTCTGTCCCCTCAATAGTTGAAGAGTTAGCTGAAATATCCAACATTGTAAACTTGTAGAGAATCTAGAATATTAAACGAGATAGATGGTTCTTTTTACCTCAGTGTTAAAAGTTATTTAGAATTAAGTACTTTTCAATCAAATTTTCGGTTTTCAGGCTTGAGGTTCAGGATTCGGTCTCTGATGATTACGGTGCGACAAAAATATACACACTAGGCTTGCTAGCCCTGTGGATAACGAACGAATAGCCTGTGGCTGCCCAACTGCTAATTGTCTCTATCATGCCAGCTTTCAAACGTACGGAAGTTAACACAATAAATGACCATATTTTTTTTTTATAGATCGCCTGTCTTCTGAATCTCTACCAGCTCACCTCTCGTCATCATTAGAAGACTGCAGATCTTGCTTATATCCTTTGTCCTTTCATGTATTTCTCTAATACTTTCGAAATTCATTAAAAATAATAATAATAATAATAACACCCAGGATAGATGGATTCACTGCCAGCATTTAAAACCTTGCAGGGTGATTGGTGTGTGTGCTTGCAGCTTAGCTTTGTAGTTTGTCAGCTTCTCAAGGCTAGACAAATCTCAGATTTATCTTTTACCTGCTGCCTCTCCAGAAGGTCCAGAGTAATTTTCTGGCACCAATAAATTATTAATTAGTCCAGCCAAGCTGCCACTTTGGTCCCCAAAATTGAAAATTTGAAAATTCAGACGAGAAACGTACAGAACACAGTGAAAGAGGCTTAATTGATTTAGCCAAAAGGCAAAAGGCATATAGATGTGAGATAGAACTAAGCACATGATACTCTCAGCTTCCTCCATTTTTTCGAAAGAATTACAAAAGCTTAACTTTGCCTACTTTCCCTACCACTATACATGAGCAAAATATAGATGGGCATGGGGAAAAAAATAGAAAGAACCTAGAACTGGGTAAAAGGAAAAAAAAGGGAATTACAAAAGGACTAAAATACGTATTTAGCATAAGATACTTGGTTGATATGAAAGGTAAGCTCTTTACAAATCATTTTCACAGGAAGTCCTTCTGGCTTTATCCCTTTCCCAAAAGGCTGCCTTCAGTGAATCAAGAGGGAGCTTCCCACTGAATCCTTCCAAAGCCTCATTCAACAAGGGACCACTATAAGGTAGTTGCTGTTGCTGATGCTGCTGCTGCTCTACCCAGATCCGTCCACTCCGGCTGCCAACATCATACCCAGGTGTTGACATGTAATTGTCCATGACCATGTCACCTTCCAATATGCGAAGCACCTTTTACCCAAGAAAAAATGCATGAAAAGTTAAGCAAATCAAAGGATCTAAATTTTATTCATAAACAAAATGAAATCAAATCTGAGAAATTTGACTGCCTAAAATCAAAGTTTCTTTTTACCTGCGACATGCGGGGCCTGGAATGAGGATCACGCCTTATACACAAAGATGCAGCATGAAGCATGCAATATACATCATGTTCAGAATAGTGATTCCCCAGCCTTGGGTCAACCAGTTCATCTATAGCATATTCTTCAAGGAGCGGACGTGCCTATTCCAGATCAAAGTACGTAAAAACAAATCAATTATACTTGTTTCGTTGGTTTCTTGTTTTAGCAAAGTATTTTCCATGTATCTAAGAGAATAAATCACACTTTCTAACAGTTTATTCAACATTAATGAACAGATAATAAGCAGAAATCTTTAGAGCGTACCCATTCAGTAAGACACTGTTGGCCCTTTGGTCGGTTAAGGTCCACTGCTTTTCGTCCAGTAACAAGCTCAACTAAAACCACACCAAATGAATAGACATCAGCTTTTTCAGTAATCTGGCCACTTTGAGCATATTCCGGCGCCAAATACCTACAGAGCAGCAGAACCTTATTTATGTTTATAATTGCACAGGGAAGATAGAAGTTAAAAGCAAAAGCTGGCATTCATGATTACCCAAATGTTCCAATTACTCTTGTTTCCACACCCGTGTCACCATCAGGCTGCCACCTTGCGAGGCCAAAATCTCCAACCTGGCAAAAGAAATGCTGAATTTAGACCACAGCACCTAGTAATTCAAGCACCTTGAAGTAGAACAAAGCAAAAAGAAAAAGCATTCTGATTTTTCTCAAAGGAGGCAATGATCAAGGACAAAAATTTGTCTCAAAAAATGCAATGATCAAGAAGGACAAAATTAACTGGTAGATTTTAAATTTTCCAACCAAAGAAATTAGAAATTGTGTTATTCTTACCAGTGGTTCAAAATCATGGGTGAGGAGGATATTATTTGGTCGCATGTCACGATGCACAATGCAGCCCACTCTGCATTCTTCATGAAGATATCGCAGACCTCGAGCAGCTCCCACTGCGATCTTTTGCCGTGCAGACCATTCTAATGGCTCTTGATGACGTCCTGAAACAATATCCACATTTATTGTTCATTCACTAAGATGCTAACCGTGAATAAAATGACGATGCGGATAAATGATAGCAAGGGATCTTTTAACAACAGAGAAGCCTCGACTTATTTCAAGTTTTCGGGCACTCTGGAATAAATGGTTACAACAAATAGACGGAACACATTTGGTAATGCCAGAGAAATTACTGATTTTAGGTAAAACAGTGATTAAGGTGACAGAGACCTTTCAGAGGTCCTCGAACTATGTATCTAAGCACCACAAATCACAACCTACAGCTAGTAAGTAGATGCCAATCAAATAGTATTCATCAAATGTACTGGTCATTTATGACATTATTTAGCACATTTGTGTCATATTATGAGCACATATTGTAATGAGGTAGCGAAAAATTACCATATAGATGAGAATCCAGAGATCCATTGCATATATATTCATAAACCAGTAACCTCCTCCTGTCCTCAATACAGAACCCAATTAACATAACAACGTTTCTGTGCTGAGCGCAACTCAGAACTTCCACTTCTGAGCAAAATTCATGATCCCCTTGAGAACTAGCCAATTTGTGTTGCTTAACAGCAACTGCCTGGCCATCTGGCAGTACCCCCCTATGAACAGATCCAAACCCACCTTCTGCCAAGAAATTGGCTTGTGAAAAGCCGCCAGTAGCAAGTTCCAATTCAGCATAGCTGAACCACCTTGGTGGCTTGCCAAATACTGGAGCCTTATGTTGACATATTGAGCACAACGGAGGAGGACCAGGAGGCGCATTTCTGGATAGTGATATTGCTTCTCTAACATTTCCACTGAATTCCAGATCAGTCCTATAGCTTGACATTCCAACTCCAGCATCTCGATCAAGCCTAGAGAACTTCTCAAGCAGAGCTTTAGTTGTTGATGCTTGAGTCTTATTATTAGTTCTTCTAGAGCATTCTTCTTCCATGTGGTGTGATGACTGATGATGAGATCTAAGAAACTCTGTCATCCATGGTTGGAACCTCATACTGACCGATGACAAAGACAAATTTTCACTGTCTGTGTCTGAACTAGAGTCTTCGAGATTCCGGTCTTCCCTAATGACTGATGATTCCTTCTTCAAATCTCCATTAATTTCTGAGATAAAAAATGGTGAAGTTCCAGGATCTGAACTTGACACTGATGAAGTTCCAGCTTCAGTAGCAGTAAATGGAGTCCCTAGCTCTGGACTACTAGTTGGAGTCACAACCGGCCCCCTGAGGGAATCCAAAGAACCATCCTTGTTCTTTGGATCCTTTTCAAATGATTCATCTGGGTCAGAAGGTAACGGGCAGGCAATTTCAGCTTCTTTCTTGGATGTTCCAACCAAATTCAAGCGAAGAACTTTAGCCTGTGACCGCTTCATAACCACTATGTTGCATTGCAACTCCTCCATGCAGCACTTTTCCTCATGTTTAAGCTGTCTGTGAATGAAGGCCAACAAATACAGACAGAAGATCCATAAATTAAAGGTAACAAATACTAGCAATAATCCGCACATGCTTTTAGCTAAATGTGACATCTGAAATGCACTTAGTTCTAAGAAAAGAAATAGGTAAATTACTTGTCTAATACAACCCAACTGGCTTGAGCCTTTTTGGCCTCTGCTGCCACTGCTCCACAAGGTGATCCAGAAACAATTTTAATCTTGAAATTAATCTGCAAAATAAAGTCATTATTGAATAACAGAATCAGCCATCTGGAATCGGGTAAGACATTTAAAATAAATAAACACATATCATGGAGCATACCTTGTTTGGATCATAAACATCATGAAGCTGAAGGATCATCTGCGAGCAGGAATCTGTTATATCACCTTTCTGCTCTGAGATTGTTCCTGAAAAAGACTTCCGGTGACCACTGGCACAGTCACCTGCAAATCTGGGGAAAACCCAAAATCTTCTACCTAAAGAATTGCAGTAAACAAACAAATTTTAGTAACAGATTAACCAAATCAGGAATAAATAAATAAATAAATAAAACCATGCATTTTAAAGAAGGTTTCTTCAAAAACCTTAGCCACACTTTGATTATTTAACAAAAATGTATTATATGTCATCAAATGAAAGGTTCTCTGAGCCAGAGAGAAGATATAGTAGATGGTTAATATGCAGCAAAGTTTCCCTCCCTTGAGTACAACAGTTCAGTTTTGGGTAGATCTAGAATTTGTATGCTTACTATCAATTGAAAAATCGTGAAACATCCCACACAGCTCAGTCCCAACTATGTCCCAACTATCCAAAACATAAACCATAAAGCAGAAATTGCTCATCAACAAATGAAAGGTTCCAGTTTTCAGCAATGCAACTGTAACAAAATTGACCAGGAGGAGGATTAGACAGAAAGTTTTACCAATCTTTGACACTAGAAGAAGCCCATTATTTATTGGAAATATTGCTTAAATGCTTTGAAATGAGGTCAAACGGAATATGGTGGTAACAAAATGCATGATCAATGTCAAAATCAAAAGCAGTAAAATGAACATTATCTGTTCTTCACTAGAACATTCAGAAGCAAAGCAACATAAAAATCAAAAGGCAAGAAAATTAGGTACCAGAACCATGTGAAGGGACGACCACGAGCAGCGTAATGCAATCCCCAGGTTGAACAACGTGAGTCAAAGCCCAAACAAGGGCAGTCTTAGGAATTTCTTTAGATGCCTTAACAGCAACAACCACCTTCTCAGCCACATCGGAACTACCTTTCTCCTGCTTCCCTTGTTTCACTTCTCCACTCATTGCCGCAAAGAATTTCTGTGAAACTTCCTTCCCTTAGTAGATTCAATTCTCAAAACCCGTCATCCCAATACGAATGAAAGAGGCCAAAACAATGTGTCTTTTTTAGGCACAAATGAACATATTGTGTATTATTGGTGTGCCCACACCATGGTGGATTCGACAACTTCAACCACGTAATCCCTCGTTCTATCCAAGCAATTGAAGAGACAACAAATTTTCAGAAATGACAAGACCGTTTTAACTAATTCACATGAATCCCTAAAGAACCACACAAATGACAGAAGCCACCTTCACCAGCTCATCTTTTTATATGTTCCCCAAACGGGTGCTGCAATCTTGAAGATCTGGATATCCTTTTGGCTGAAAAAGTAAGAAATGCAGGCTTTTAAGCTCAATTCTGATGAATATTCCATCGAATGCAAAAAAAAAAAAAAAGCAAAGACTGAACACACAAGGCCAAAAGTGAACCTCACTATATATATCACTCTAGCATATTGCTTTTGATCTTCCAAAACAGTAAAGTCAACAGAGGTGAAAGAAGAGCCAAACTACAGGTGAAAAAGGAAATCCAATAACACAAATGGGTAAATAGTATACGTCCAAAGTAGATTCTGTTGTCTCATCAAATCATTGAATGACAATAGAGAAGGGTGTATGTACTATATATAAACGTCGAATCTTTTTGTGTTGCTGGATTTGACTGCTGATTCTTATAAACTAGTAAAGCGAACTCAATTTTCAACAAAATCAAACCATTGCTAAATGCTAAGCACCCAGAACCAGATTTAGCACTGCAAAAGTACCCCAAAAAAAAAAAAAAAAAAAAATCCTAGATCAGTATTTCAAAATTGAATGCAAATATTAGCAATCCAAACTCTGTTTCGTTGCCTAGAAAATGCAAGATTATTACAATTATTTTTTCCGTTAAAACCCAAAACATGAAAAGCGAAAGATCCAAACCCAACAAAATATTATCCTTCTGTCTTCTAAAATTTTTCTGAACAGATAAAACAAAAGAATCTACACGCACATATGTATAATAATATTATTATTTTTACCAGCTGAACAATAGAAAAAATGCATAAAATTTCAAGCACAGAATCAAACAAAAACCCAGAAATTGATGAGCACAAAACCCTGCTTCTGAACAAGCAAACACTGTTTTAAGAAAACAACAAAAACACCTTTATTTATTTCCTTTTTTTTTTTTTTTCTGTTTCTTTACAGCCGATAGCGCTAGCACCAAACACACAACACAGCCCCCCTTTACTTTGCTTTCATTTTCGTCGTATATATAATAAAAACACGGCTGAAACAACCAAAGATTAACACATATCAAAATGATTCAACGTGTTAGCTGATATGATACCATATCATGCGAGTGAGAGAGCGAAAATGAAGTGAAATTTGGAAGAGCTAACATTACACAGTGTGCAACAACAACCTTTGCTAGAGGTTTGTGACTAAGGCTGTGTTTGGGTTGGAGGGAAGAGAGAGATAAAAATGATTATATGAACATGAGTTGAGTTTGTTTGTTGAAAATGGAGGAAAATGTGAGAGTGGGAGTGGGACCTATTAATCTTTTTAGAATTATTATTATTATTAAGCTTTATTATGATCCTAGATTATTAATAATTTGCCCTTTATTATTATTATTATTATTATTTTTTGGGTACATTTAGATATACAGTATTTTAACATTTAGTGTGTGCTTTAATAGATTGTCCAAAAGTTATCTCAAATTATATCTCTCCTACCACCTAGGCTTTCATAATGCGCATAATTATATGGTTCAATAAATTACTTCTTTAAAAATTAGGACCCCTTAATAGATTCACTTGATAAAAATGTCATTTAATATAACAAATGCCATATGGATTGGTTTATTTTTGTGATTATGATACTTGTTTCGAAGAGGGTTTGGTTAATGAGTTATGATCAAATTGAAAAAAAAGAAATAAATTACAAGAGACAATTTGCAGGATATTTAAAACTTTCTCAGTATTTTTCAAATATTGCAGTAAGAGAGTAGAATACATTAATGAAGTTTGTCTTATATAATCTTCGAATACACTATCCATATCTAATTTTTGAAACTTTTTTTTTTTTTAAATTTTTGAAAACAAATTAAATGTCTCTGTGGTCAATGTAATGAAGTTGTTTTTATAGATCATTAATAAAAATAAAATAAAAATCTCGATTTTCTATTAATTAATTGCGTTATTAATTCTAATTTAATTATCTTCTTTTTCAACTTAAAATTTAAAATAAATGAATTTTCAAAAAAATTTAAAAAAAGAAAAGAAAAGAAATGTTTTAACCCTTTTTTGTTCTATTAATTACTTTTCCTTGTATTTTCTCTTCTACGAAGAGAGAGACCTCACTGCAAAAAACCAGCGTACAGATAACTTTCGAAAGTCACCCTTCCCTTTTGACTTCATTTTCGGAAATGACATGGTGACGGTGTCGTTTCATCGTTTGAATAAGCGGAACCGCCATTGCAAAGGAAAGGAAAGGAAAAGGTTTGAGTTTGGCTTTAGAGCGCTTTTGCTGATTCGCCGTCGTTCTGTTTGCGAAAATAATAATAATAATAATAATACAGGCGGCGCACAATTACAGGTGGGGTGGGTTCAGATCGCCTGTGACAGTCTCAGAGCCCTTTGATGGTAACAACTAACAGGCAAAAACAAAATATACATGGCTGGTTAATGGGTCGGGGGGGTAATGGTCCCCTTACATTTTGTTATCGGGACTTTAATTTGAATCACAAGATCGAAGACAAAAAGGGCAAAAATTAAAAAAGATCACGGACACGCTTTTTATAAATTTGTTGGTAGATCTATTATCTATAAATGTGTCTGTGTCCTCAATTCGACCTAATTGTCTAATTGTTCTAGTAGTAAAAAGGAGGTCAAAAGATTAGATTAAAGCTAGTGTCCTAGAATAAAGCATGCATTTAATTTGATTTGAGTTTTGAAAACGCATCTATCTTTAATTTAAAATAATTGGGACACAAAATTCTCAATGATCATTATTATCCCTACACCTACAAATGGTATAACTCAAATTAAACACTTGCATATTCCTAAAAATAAGTAAAATTTTCGCTTCCTAATATTGGTGGACACATCACATGACCGTAATACTAATACACATATACATATTGCCAATGGGTTTATAATCAATTGATAATCTAAGTATTTAAAAAATTTTGAACTCAATTAAATATGATTGAGTGAAATAAATTTATGAGATTATTTATTTAGGCAAATATTTATAGAATTTAATGTAATATTGTTGTCTCAATATATTTATTTGTTGAAATAACAGTTGTAACTTATAAATATTTTATGTATGGTCAGTATATTAATGTATAATCAATATTTAAAAAAAAATATACACATATACATATTACATATATATATATATACACACACGCGTTACAAACCACCAAACACGCCCTACTCGTTACTGATTTCTGCACTCACTGCTTATTTGACACGTGTAACCGTTTACCAATATCAATCATTAACTACACCGTAGAAAGCCTGTAGACTAATCACAGTTGCAGCACAGTTGCACAGTTGCACTTGCACAAATCAAGAGAGCAATCCCGAAATCGTAAATAACTCGAAAAACCATGTCCTTTTGCCTCTGTCCCCGTCTGATCCCCGATTCAATTTTCGAACGTTGCCATTAATGACAGATACATGGGCGCAATCTTGACCCTTCGGCGCACTTTAGCAACGACCAGAGCGCAACTTGACTGCGGACCCAGCCAGCCACGTAACGAACGCGGGACCCATTCGCCGTCCCCTATCTCCGTCGGGTTAACTCACCACGCCTTTCAGCGGTCACCGTCTGCACGTTTTCCAACAAACTAGCCTTTCCCCGTTTGTCATCCGGCTGCGCATGTTAGCATCACCCGTCCCATATCATTAAACTATTGGGTTTGTGCCACGTGCCACGGATCGTGTCTTGCAGCATTATCGAACCTGCTAAATATTGAATTTAGCAAGCGAGGTGGGGGGAGTAAGGGGAAAAAAAAAAAAAAAAGAACGTGCTAAATATTTAATAATTACGTGTTAAGACAAGATTTATGATAGTCAAATTTGGTTGTTACAATATTTTTTTAATTTCCTCGTTGAGAGTGGAATTCAAATTTGTCCTTACTTGATACGATACGTGTTGATTATCGAAACAGACAATAAATTATCTGATTAATTTACCAAGATATTCGTTCTGTGGCTATTAATTTAACATCAAAACTCTGTGCTCATAAAATAAAACTAAAGAGCAATAAGTTTTTTGGAATATTAAGTTAAATTTACTTTCGTTTACAATCGAAAATTATGGTGATTTTAGCCCCCCCTTATCTTCTTGAAGGTTGGAACAACACAGGTACTCATTCAACCCAAGTAATTTGTCATAAAATCAAACTATTGATTAATAATATATATTAATATTAAACCCTTGAGTGCTGATAAAAGAAAAAAAGGAAAGAAATTGTGGAATTTTTTTTGGGTTTATGTAATAATATTCTTAGGCATATATAAGATTAATTTGAGGCTGAATGGTGTGCTGTGGATCTATGAATTAAGTTTTTAGTAAAATAATACTTTATATGGAAGTGATAGAAGAGTGATTCGCCACATTCTTCAAGGTGGTTCACTGTTGTCTCCTCGCCTCTTCAGTTGCCTAATTAACTTAATTTATACACAATTAGATCATCAAAAAGTTTTAAACAATTCGATTTTATCAAGAACGTTACAATTTGTTGCCACGCACGTCCAAAGAGATTTTTTGTTTTTTGTTTTTTGTTTTTTCTTGATTTGTAATAAGCATCACTACTTTGTAAGGAGACAATGACCCTTGATTGCAGAAGCTGATAAACGACCAAAATTGCTCAATCCAAAGTCTTAAACAATTGATGCATGCATGCACGCACAACCGACATAAAATTTTATACATATCAAAAATTAATTTATAGACAAGACAAATGAATTAAGATCCTCTCTTAATCTGATCTCTTCTGATTTTTTATCAATAATTTCAAGATAAGCAACCATTTAAATCGTGTATTCATATACTTCATTGGTCCAACATTAATTTATAATTTGATGATGAAATTTTTGGACAAAATTTAAAAGTAGATTATCCCTATAATACCTCATAGTTAGAATCCACGTATGGTAATACGAAGATTTAAAATAATCTTCTCTCTTTTGAAACATCAGTGAAATAGATATCCCATGATACACGAATGAGGTAGATATCC
Source organism: Clausena lansium (assembly GCA_030449835.1). NCBI lineage: Eukaryota > Viridiplantae > Streptophyta > Magnoliopsida > Sapindales > Rutaceae > Clausena > Clausena lansium. Next base: position 7,410,048 of record JASUUF010000369.1, read on the forward strand.
CACTGTACCAACAATGATACCGTGTGTAAAATGTTTAATAAATAAAAAGATTATTATTTTCGTTGTCAATGTCACGGTGTGGCTGTGATGTGCACAAATATTAAATATGTCGTGCAGGTGGTTGGGATTTTGGTATCAGAACCTGTATTAGTCGCTGCTGATGGGACTTTCTTGTCCGTAAAGCTACGGCAAACAGGCTCTACATCTATTCTACAGCTAAGGCCTATGAGATAAAAGACTTGTAAGAGTAGCCAATTTCGACTACTCCAATAATGCTTCTGCTGCTGGTCTTGGTACTTGAAAACATGTTTTTGTTTTTTCTGTCACCGGGATTTTAATTTCGTTGATTGTTGTGTCCGGTGTTGCTGATCGGCAACACTTTGTTTGTTTGGGATAATTTTTAAATTCATCTAAAAACTTATATTATTACGTAAGTTAACAAGGCTTTATTAATTCTTAAATTTAAAGCAAAGGTTGGGACGTGAAGTTATGAATGAGAGATCGATGTTACTTGTACATTTGAGTTTAGGACACAATTTTCCGTTCGTTCAAGTTAGCTAATGTGGTGCATTCATTGATGATGTTGTGATGGCATTTTCAACGAACACGGTGGTTGTAATTTGTAAATGATTACATATGTATTTTAATGCCATTTTGTTCTCAACATTTGGCAGACAAAGCGGTGGCAACGTTCAACATTTTGATGTGATTAATTAATTTAATGCCATGAGATGCATTTCTAATTATTTGCTTGCTGCCCACCACTTAGTCTACAAGTAACATCATTTTTTTGTTTTTGGGGGGGTGTTAAAACTCAGGATTTTCAAGTATTCAACTAAAAAAATTAGTCTATTGAGTAGATTGATCTTTTCTACTCAACAATCTCCCTCCCCCTACGAAACTACTGTTAGATTCCGGTCATTTCATCCGACATACCTCTTGTTGAGAGGCTGAGCCTAAGATTTCTAAGTATTTAATCTAAAAGATTGTCCTATTAAGTGGAGTGGCATTTCTTATTTATAAACTTAAGAAATTCTCTTTTACTCAATAAATTCCTTATTATTTGCATGAAGAAAAAAATACAAAAAATAAAAACTTGAGCAAGCAAATAGATATGTTATTATCATTTGTACTTCAACTTACTGTCTTTTTCGTTTGAGAGGAATCTGTTTGAAGAAGAAAAGTCATGATAATTTTTTTTCTCTCTCTCTCTCTCTCTCTCTCTCTTTAAATAATTTGAATATGATACCGCAACTTTTCTTTTTTTCAGTCATGTATTTAATAGAATTTTAATACCACACAAGCAATTATCTCTACCCTTAGATTGAACCAAATGAATGACCAGAATTTGATGTTTAGGTTTTAGTTAAAATTTTAAGTTAAATTATCCACTTTGCAAACCAATTTAATTACTAAATTTTGTCAACTATGTAGAGGAAATTTAATTTTTTTAAAAGAAAAATAAAAAAAGGACTGGGAAGGTGAATGCGTTTACGAGTCAACTTGTGAGTCAATATCGTGGAGTAGTTACATTATCAGACCTCACGTTGTTTGTGAAACATATTTTTAAATAGTTTACAAATATTAATATAACTCAATTAAGTAGATGAATATTGGATAAAAAAATGTTTTGAATTTCTAATTTGCATTTTTTGGGGGTGAAATTTAATTTTTTTTTTCAACTTTAAGGCAATAAAGAGTAGCAATTAATTGCAAAGAATTAATTAATGGCACATGAACTCAACCAAAGGTCATTTTCCTTTTCATCAGAGCCATGCCCTACTAGCCCAATACATACGTTCCAATCCTAATAATAGGCCACAATGGCTTACGGACCACATGATTGATTATGATTATCATCATCTTCACAATTTGATCAAATTCTCTGTAAGGTGGGTTTAATTGATTGGCATTATTATTTAATATCTTGCAATGTGGACACAATCATAAAGAAAACGATAGGAGTTTAGGGGAGATGAGCAGAATAGTAAAATTTAGATTATAAAAAATCTTGAGCTTAATTACTTACTTACATTAGGGGAAAAAAAAAAAAAAATCCCACAGCCACATGCAGTACGTAGGAGATGGACATCAAGCTCTGGCTTAATTTTGTAAAAGGGGAAAACGATTTGTCACCACAAATGGGTGGTTCCGAACAAACAAGACAGACTTGAATCAAGTTAAAAAAAAAAAAAAAATTTATCATAACAAAAAAGTGCTTCTGTGCATTAAGGCTTAAGCTGAAGCTCAATAATGAAACTCCATGTGGGGGGGGCCAAGAAAGAATTGGTCTCTATTTAACATTTTCTAGCAAACAAAACTTCTATTTATAATATCTGAATGATACACAAAAACATGTTACTCATTTTAATGCCAAAACAATTATTATCAGAGAGAGAGAGAGCTGATAGATTCCAAAGCTTTTTGTTGCAGTCATAACTCTGAAGCAGGGCCATGGCTTCCAAAATTGTGCTAATACACGCCCGGAAAGTGAAGCCTGCAGTGAAGTTGGAAGCATGTCTTATTTATCTATTTATTTATTATTATTATTGTTGTTTGGTTATGCAAGGAACTGAAATGATTGTAAAATATTGTAATAAAAACAATTCAAGTAAACAGCCAGGGCACAACTTTTCTAAATTTCAGAGATATTTTAATGATTCCAGGGCTAACTGCAGATGGGCACATGGGTTTAGTTTTGTATCTGCGAAAAGAGTTAGTCCAAGTTCATGGGGTTTGAAATTTTGAATGATTGCTTCAATGTATTCAACAAAATGCATAATCGCGCATATCTAGTTTCTTGTAAAGTCGAGCATCATTTTACATTTCCTACGACTGTTTGGTGTTGATATATGATTTGAGCCGGCTCCTGGGAAAATTGAAATGAAATGATTGGCATACTTTTTAAGCGTTGAAATGAATGTGATGAACAAATTTCATGGCACATAGACATTCACATCAGGGCCTTGCTTGCAATCATTATTTCAGATTCTGGAATGGGCTTAGTTGTTATTTTCAAGTATTTTGGGCCTAAGGCCTGTTTGATAGTACTAAATAATAGAGACTGCTCTATCAAAATAATAATAATAATAATAATAGAGATTGCCTTATTTGTTCTTGGAAATAAAAAAAAAAATTACTTCTACCTTTAATTATGTTGTTAAAAATGTTCTGGGATACTAACTATTTCATTGAAAAATGCTTCAATCCTGCATGGAATTTCTCTTGTAACTTGACCTGTACTCTGCCACCAGTTCGGAAAATGCGGAGTTGGACTTTATAAGCTTTGAGGGCAAATCGTACTCTACTAGCTCCCCTACAAAAAACCAAAGAACTTAGTCTCATTAGAGCTGCAGCATGATTACTTATATGCAGAAGTTTACATTGTTAAATGAGAAAGTACCATATGAGAGGACCATGACCATGTCACTATCTGTTATTGTGGGAATTCTATGAGCAATAGTGATCACAGTGCATCCTGGAAATTCTTCTCGGATTATTCGTTGTAGAATGGCATCTGTGGCAAGATTCTGTTCCTTTTAAGAAGGACTCTTCCTAGGCAGAATAGTTGGCGCTGCCCAACACTCCAATTCTCACCCTCATCACTAACTGCTCAATCAAATATATAGAAAATATGAATTGCATTGCAATTTTATAGAATGTAGAGCTGTATTAGTCCTTGGAGTTACCGGATGAATCCAGAAGCATAGGGAGTCTGCTGATAGAAGCCTTAAGCTGGCATTTCTCCATGGCCTGGAAATCAAGGGTAAAATTTCAGTTTAAGTGAGCCCTGAACTGATTTTCAATAGAGTTCTTTTACAATGTGCTTGCTCACCTCCCATATCTCGTTATCAGAATACATGGCTAGAGGATCAAGATTAGTTCGAACACTGCCCCGGAAAAGAGTTGGCTCTTGAGGAATGATGCTTAGCTTTGTTCTTAAATCTTTCAACCCCATAGAGCATATGTCAAGTCCATCTACAAGTATTCTCCCATTTTCAGGCTCTACTAGACGAAACAAAGCACTTATCAATGTGGTCTTTCCACTGCCAGTTCTTCCAACAACTCCAACTCTAGTTCCCTCCTTGAATGTGCATGTTATTCCCTTGAGGACTAATGGAGCACTTGGACGATATCTTACCTTTAATCATCAGAAAGCAAAATTTATTAGAAAATAAATGCATTAGATTGGCTAGTTTTAATTTTTTCACCTTTTTGTATCTTTAAAGGAGAAGGAATTTGATTAAACTTGTACCTTTAAATCCTCCAACTCTATTCTTCCACGAGAAGGCCATGAGGTAGGTGGCCTCGTGTCTTCTATGATTGCTGGTGGTTCTGGTGGTAAATGCATAAATTGTCTGATCCTTTCAACAGAAACAACGTTGTTTGACAGATTGCAGTACCATCGAGTCATAATCACTTGAATGCTGCTCAATGTGAGAGCATAAGAAAGAGAGAGGCCCACAAACCCTTCAAAATAGTAGAACTACTTTTAAGAAATTGGTCAATTTGTGTTAAAGACTGGGAATAATGTTCATCAATTGTAGTTACCTGGTAAATGTTTTCCAGGAAGCAGGACTATAAGAAGGGCAGCAGTAAGTATAATCAGATTCTGAAGTGCTTCTATTCGTAAAACTAACCACTCTGTAGCAGCATTAGAATGAAAGAAAAGCCTTGCATCTGTGTCGACGAGTTTGAGATAGTTTTGGAAGAACATGTCCATCATCTTAAAAGCTCTAATAGAGACCACCCCTTGTGAAGTCTCAGCTGCAAAGTTCAGAATTGGTGCTTTAGTTGTGCCATTCATCCTCATTAGCTCTCTTGCTGAGGACAGATAATACTCCTGCAGTTGAAACCATTAAAAAAGTGAACATCACATTTCTATTATCAATCAAGCAAAAAGAAACAAAAGTTTTGGTACATGTATGAAGTTCAACCTGAGTATAGTTTGCAGCAATAACAGTAGGAATGGCTACAATGAGAACAGGCCATGTGACAGAGGCCATTACTGCTATTATTATGAACACATCAGTTGTCGCAGCAGCAGATAAGGAAATGGCAGAAGGTAGATCAAAGTCTAGTGTGCTCATATCTGATGAAACCTGAAGCATTACATTATCTTGAATCAAAATTGAGGGGTAATAATTATAAATCTTGTCCTAATATACCAAGTTATTGTTTCAAGCAGGACACCTAAAGTCCCCCTAGTCAATTCTTGTGAACACTTGTTTCAAATAAAATTTGCAATCTACAAGACAGTTAAAAGTCAGACAATTGTTTCAAATAAAATTTGCAATCTACAAGTCAATGTCTGACTTTTAACTGTCATTATGGGATTGAATATGCCTACTCAAATTTAGTTTTTATTATGTCAGCTAAACAATCAAACAGAACACCACCTTAAAGGTCAGATTGGCCGAATAATTTTGCCAGTTTGGAATGAGCTAAGCTGCAGGCTGTGATTCAATTAGTTAACATTTTAAAGTGAAGATCTATCTTACCCGGGTAAATATCCTTCCTACTGGAGTGGAATCGAAGAAGAGCATAGGAGCTTTGAACACTGAATTATTGATACCCGAAAAGAAGGCTTTTGAAGCTTTTAATCCAAGATAGGCTGAAAATAAATTCCTTAAATAGACAAATGGTATACTGAAGGTTGAAATTCCTGTATATACTCCAACCAAGATGCCGTTGGTAACTTTAGGCATTCGAATACCTATTGCCAGCCAATAGCTTGAACCTGCCTGAAGAGCTCCAAAAGCAATGTAAGATAGTATGCTCAAACTGAAAAGAAGTGAACATTTTGATACATGGAGATAATCCAAAATTGTTTTCCACCCAACATCACCAATCTCTCTCTCTTCTTCCTTTGTTAGCTGGTCAACTGGCAAACCCTCATCTGAAATTTCTTTCTTACTGATTTCTTTAGTGGGAGAGGATTTATAAGGCAACTCCAACTGATCTTCATTGATGTTCCAATTTTCATAATTGTCTCCGTTATCTGAAGTATCCAATTCTTTGACTGCAAGCTTATGTGTATTCACAAGTTGCTCAAATGCTGTCCCAGGAGTCAGCAGCTCCGTATACCTTCCTGATTCGGTTATCTGTCCACCTTTCATGACCTGAAAAGGGTGTCGAGAAAGAAATGGTTTTAACATGAATATTGTTAATCCAACATTCAGTTGCATGAGAGACTCCAAGGCTTTTACCAGAATTGTATCAGCTCCTGTGAGAAACTCAACCTGATGAGTCACTAGAATGACAGTTTTATCTTTGAGCGCAGTCAAGAAACAATCCTGCAATATATATACCAAGGATCAAACTAATGTCTCTATGTTGGTATATTTTGCTTCTCTTGCAGAAACTAAAACTTGTGTTCTTACATTGAAAAGGATTGCAGATGTTTGTGCATCCACTGCACTGAAAGGGTCATCAAGTAGATATATATCAGCATCATTGTAGAATGCCCTAGCAAGCTGAACTCTCTGTTTCTGTCCACCGCTTAAATTAAGTCCTCTCTGTCCTATCTCTGTAAGGTCACCATGGTTGAAGCTATCAATATCCTTATGTAAAACACATGCTTTTATAACCATCCCGTATTTGGCCTCGTCCATTGGTTTTCCATAGAGTATGTTATCTCGAATAGTACCACTTTGGATCCAAGGAGTTTGAGAAACATAAGCAATGCTCCCGGTTACACTTACCTATATTCGAAGACATGAAGAAATTAAAAAAAAATGAAAACAAAAACATAAAATATTTACTACTATGGACTGTTTTGTTGGTCACTGATCCAGAAATTTTGGTTGCTTCTCCAAGGATAGCACATAGGAGTGTCGATTTCCCAGCGCCAACTGATCCACAAACTGCAATTTTCTGCCCATTTTTACTTCCAAGTTGATATCTTTTAATGCTGGAACAACTGAATCTGGTTCCCAACTGAAATGCCCTTCTTTTATCTCGATACATTTGTCTGAACTCTGTTCTAAATTCCTTGATGATCCGTTCGATTCCTCATTACTTAGCTCATCATGAAGCAAAAAATAGTTGAGACGATTTAAAGAGACCTTTACTTGAATCAGCACAGACAATGCCTCAGGAATCCATCTCATTGGCTCTGACATGCTTCTTAATGTTGCTAGGACAGTGAATATAGTAGCAGCATTCAGTGGAGCACTTTTGATAAGCAAACATCCAACAAAAACTACAGCGGAGACGATGGCTGGGGATATCCAGTACATAACAGTTGCAGAGGACTTGTTAATCTGTGATTCAGCCAGGAATTTGTACTCATTGTCCCTCAGCAAATCAATCACAGTTTTGAATTTGTCTTCCCATGATTGCAACTTGATGATTTTCATATTATTCAAAACCTCCATGGTAGCTCTTAGTCGTTCATCTTGTGCAACCTTGTAACGCGATTGATATTTGTTATACATTCTTGCAAAAGGAACATTGAGAAATCCGATGACTAGAATTGGAACAATAGCCGGCAGTGCACTAAGACCTACAACAACGAAAAGAATACCAATTGCAAAAATAAGCTGCAATACCAGACTCCATTCCATATGAAACCAATACAATGATTCTGCCATTCTGTAAGCATCAACAGCTATGTAGTTTACAATCTCTCCAGTTGAGTGCCTTCTCCTTGCAAGACTCGAAAGCTTGAGTAGCTTTTCGTAGATTGCCATTATCAAAGCAGATCTCATTCTCATTCCAGACCTCCTTGAATTGAAAAACCAATGCCTCTGAGAGAGAGACTCGACAAGCTTAATAATCACAAGGCATCCAACAAGTATGAGACCCTTTGATCTTTTCTTATGCTCATGGTTCGAATATTGCACAAATGCATAGAGCAACAAAGGAGATACTACAACAGCAACTGTCCTGAAGACTGCACAAACTCCTACAAATATCATTTCTTTCCAGTGAACTTTAAACAAGGCCTTGAGAAGCAAGTGATTCTTATTGTCTGAGTTTACATCCGTACAAAGAAAATCCCATTTGCGCGAGAATTTTATATATGCTAAATGTGCTTCATCTTCTGGTAAAAGTGTAGGAATGTCTTCAAGAACCAATGGTTTAGAGTAACCTAACTGCAATAATGAGTTAGTCCAAGAGAAAAATAACCTGCTAAAGACATTGGCTTGGCCTAGTCTTGTTTGGTTTTGTTTGCTTTCAGACGATCTCTTGCTGTTGGAACTCAGAGTCACAGGACGAGATTTACAGAGAAGCATAACAGCGCGAAAGGGAGACAATAAACTTACATACCATGGCCTCATCATGTCAAACACTCAGAAACTGGAGGGTGTGATTCCTTGATTGAGCTTCAGTAGCCAGCAGCTGTGAAAAAAACCACAAAAAAAAAAACTGTTTCTATATAAATTTCTCCAATAGAATGTTCTGAAAACAAACAAGTAGAAAGCATACACTTATCAGACTTCGGACTTCCTTAATGTACATGTTGATATTAAAAATTCAAGTTACTTACACTAGCCTAGAGTAAATAATTCTGCATATATATAAATCACCACCAATTACTTTTAGTTACGATTTGCAAACCACTTTTGTTTGTGACAATTGCTGTCTGTTGTGTCAACCTGTCAATACACCACCAAGCAGTATTTCTTATGAATACATTCGGGAGAAGTAGACCATCAATACCGTGATGATTGTACTCTCATGAAAACTTGAGAAAATTCGCATGTACAAGATAAAGAAATTATTATCATTCCCTTAGCTATAACCTTTTGTTTAATACCTTATCCATTTTTTGTAGCACTTCAAAAGATGAAGAAATTATTTGGACTTTGGAGTTCCAACTGTCGAAGTCAATTAATTACTCAAGTCATCTCACTCGTCGACAAAGTGACATTAAATGTTACATCCCGTCGAGCTTTTTTATAAATTATCTTCCATAGATTTTGTTGATCACCAATATTTGGCTATGCTATTGCCATGCCTTCCGCTCGTAATAAAGACACATTTCCTCCTCTTGAATTAGTTGGGGCAAATAAATGCACAGTTGCCCTAACCCAGGAAGCATTCACGACCATTTGTCAAGTCGCGTATGTGGATAATTTTAGGTAGCTCACCATAAGTTGTAGTTATAAAAATAAAAGGACTTTGAGTTGACCAAATTAATTGATGAGGATGATATACATTTGATTTAATTTACATTCTCTTGCACCAGAAAAAAAAAAAAACACGATGATGATGAATGATTGGTAGAAGACTGTAAATTATCTGAAGTCCAACATATGTTTTATTATTTATTTCATGAGCGGTGCTAAGAAACAGATTAATGTAGCATAGAGCATTTAATTAGGATTAACAGTGCCGGGCCCCACAAACCCACAAACCAAGTTACATTTTCGTGTTAGCTTATATGATATGCAAGAATCGGTACGTATAGTTGCTCACCATAAGTTGTAATTTTGAAAATGAAAGTGACTTTGAGTTGACCAAGTTTTTTTTTATTTACTGATATATTACAATTAGGAGTATACAGATATTACTATTATAAATATACTGATATCTATAAATAGAGATCAGTTAGGACTCTTCTTAATAATTATATTATGACACAATTCGAATATCAACTCTCACTTAATAATAGAGAGAGATCTACTCATAGGCCTCTACTGAAGAGGGGAGTCGAGTCCCAGTCCCAGCCCAGCCCCAGCAGCTGACCAAGTTTAAATGATAAGGATGATATATATTTAGTTTTATTTACATTTTCTTCCCAAAAAAAAATGATCATAAATTATTGGTAAAATACTTGTGAATTTATCAGAAGTCTAAACTAATTTACATTATATTGACTCTTTCTACCTTTAATTTTTTTTGCAAAAACTAGGAGAAATTCTACAATATATCAGAGGTAATACAACCAATTGATGTATGTATGACATGTGTAATTGAACTTAATGTAACCATTACTTGCATGGTGATATTTCAAAATAAATGTACACATGTCAGAGCATCATTTATTTATTGTATGGCTGACATGATACCTCTGATGTATTGTAAAATTTCTCCAAAAACTAGATTGATGTAGTATGGTCTTTAATTAGGGTATCTTTAAATATCCTCCCTTGAGGTTTATCTTATTCTCGCTTTGACAGAATGTATATTCGTATTATCAAAGACCTCCCCTTATAATTTGTATTCCCATTCATTGACTGTTTGTTGATGGTTGAAATGATAAAATTAGATCTAAACCATGCAGTGAATAATTCATTATAGAAAAACTTGACCCGACACATGTCCAATAACCTATATTAAAAACATTATGATCAGGTTGCAACTGCAATACCAAGAAAGTCTATAGTACATCAGAGGTAATACAACCAGCTATTGTATGAGTGACATTTGCAATTGAATTTAATATAACTACCACTTGCCTGTTAGTTTTTCAAATAACATCATTTATTTATTGTATGTCTGCCATAATTCCTCCGATATATTATAGAATTCCTCTGCAATACCATATTAAACTACACAAGTAGCTAGCTTCAAGCCTCAATCACCTTTCTCTTCAATTAAAAGGCAATATTTACTAACATACTTTGGTTTATTTCATAATCTAACATTTCACAAGATTTTATCTCAACATATCACATGCAACAACTACATACATGAACCCTAAATTCATTTTCAGTTACAACCCAAAGGGTATGTTTTGGTGCACTGCATTATGGGGTATTAAAATACTGTTTACATTAAATTAATGCTAGTGCTATGTTTGGATGAACATGGGAATGGGTTAAAGGGGCTGTGTTGTGCATTAGCTTGCTTTTTCTTTATAATAATAATAATAATAATAATAATAATAATAAATATTATATAATATTATTTGCTTTTGCTTTTGATATAATATTATCTAATATTTTTGTTTTTTTTTACATTATAATTATTAATATAAATTATATATATATAATTTATTATTCAATAATATTATTAATAAATTTATAATTTAATATAAATAATAATATAAAATATTAATACAATTTAAATAAATTAACATAAAATATAATATTATAATATATAATTTAAATTAATTATAAAAAAATTAATACAGTACAGTATAACACCAAATATTGTACAACATTGGTATAATATCGTGTTAATGCAATACAACATAATATAATATAATAGTATTAAAATAATATAATACAATACAGTGTGTTAAAGGTATCCAAAAATCACTATCATGTATAATGTGATTATTATCGAAGGTTTAACTTAGAATATTCATATTCATCGTACATTAATTAATCAAGGAAAAACACTGCAGGAGCCCATATGAGGTGTCCAAAAAAAAAAAGAAAAATGCTAGTTGTAAAGAACCTCGAGAGAAACGGCACCTAATGGTGCCGTTTTCTCTACCCCTTAGTCACGTGTTTGAGTATTGAAAGAATAAAAAAATGGTAAAACAATTATAATAAAAAATGAGTATAGTGGGAGACAAGGATCTAAAAATCACTCTCTCACTCCACGACAAATATCACCATCTCTTTGTTCTTCACCCTCTCTTTCCCTTCCTGTGTTCTTCACCATCTCTCTGAATCTCCTTCCTCACGATCTCCCTCAATCTCCTTCCTCACGATCTCCCTCGTGTGACCACCCCTTCCGGTGACCAGCGATAAACACACTGTATCAGCAACAAAAGCTTTTTCACGATCTCTTTCTACAAAGCTTTTTCACGATCTCTCTCTCGCTCTCTCGCGACAAGACTACTACCAACGACGACAAGATGCGATGGGCCACGTCAACGAAGACAAGACGCACCACGCCGACGATGACACAGTGATGGTATTATTTCACGATCCCTCTCACTCACGCACTCGTACATATGTAATGGGCAAAAAATGGAAAAAAAAAATAGAGAATGGGTGGTGCTATTTATCTATGGTTTTGGGTAATCGGAATGTAAAGATAATATTTACAAAGTGGGCTATGGGTATACGAAAGGAGCAACTGTATTTCTCTGTCAGAAAATATTTTGATTTGTGTTATTTTTTTTAATTGTTGCTTGCCATTATTCATATGAACTCTATGGTTAAATTGTTTTGTGGCTTTACATTATTCATGACATTGCTTAAATGTATATAATGGGGCTTGAATGCATAATAAGTTGAGAAAACCAGTAGATGCTAAAGCTCAGATTGTTTGAATGCATTCATTTGCGATTACATTAGGAATTTTAGACTTCATTACACTGAGATAATGATTTTTTCTGGGGATTATATTGATTTTATTCAGCTGATTTTGCACTATCCTTGAAAATATGCTTTGAGCAGTGCAGATCTATGTGGTCCTTAGTCTAAATTATTTTCTCTAGGCAACAAGAAGAACACAGAGAAAGTAAAAATTGCTTTATTCAGCTGATTTTGCATCTATCCTTGAAAATAAATTGCTTCTTTTTTGCCGTATGTCTATAGAATTGATTTTTGTGTTCAGTTTTGATGAAAAATAAAATGGAAACTGTTTTGTTTGAGTTGTTGCAGAGTGCTTTATGCTTTAATGCTCTGTTTTTTGGTAGTTTAAGTATTCTATTAACGACAATGTCATCTAGCACAAGTGAAATTCGAAGCTCACAGAAAATATGTAATTGATGCGGTAATCAAATGGAGTTGTTAACATTACGTACAACAAAGAATACAAATCGCAAATTTTGGAAATGTAGAGGATGTGAGAACTTTCAATGGACAGACGACCGTACACTTAGCAAAGAAAAAATTGACTTGTTAGTGGAGGAAGTTAGGAAGTTGGCATTGGAGATTGAGTGTTTGTTGTACTTGTGATTATTATACTATGTTTTATATATTAATTCCAGCACAATCATTCATTTCAATACATATTTTTACACTTGCACTAATTCTACGGTTACAAGGGAAATATTTTACATCCCAAGAGCTGGTTCATATTTTTCCGACTGCATATCTTCGATTGCACGCTCATTTTCCAAATTTTCCATTGCTGCAAAATAATTAACATTTGTGTTAAGAATAAGTTGCTATAATACAAACGTGTCTCTATTAGCATTCAGAAATTAGTTAAGTTGAGGGTGTGGTGAATTTACTTTTTCCACCCATTGTTTTATGGTATCGAAGGATCTAAACAACCTTTTGATTGGATTTTATTACTTCTCTGTTTTAGTCTCAAAACAAACTAAAAAATATTATATAACTGTTTTACTAAATGTGCTCCTCTAAGATCTTATTTTTTTTAAAAAATTCTTCTGCAATTAATTCTAATACCTATGACATTATGAATAGACTTTGAAACGTAACTATAATATCACTGCAAGAAAATGTATTAGCTAATTAAACCAACTAACAAAACTAATGAGTTATTACAATTATTTTTTATTTATATTTTATTTTTTTCAAAGACTGGGAGGTGGGTAAAATCCAAAGATAGTGAAATGATACCTTTGGTGATGACTTTGTCGTCGTCGTCGTCGGCGTGGCGTCACCGGTTGTGTTCTCGCCGGGGTCTTGGTCACGAGGGAGATTTAGAGAGATGGTGAAAAACACAGGAAGTAAAAGAGATGATGAAAAACAGAGAGACGGTGATATTTGTCGTGGAATGAGAGAGTAATTTTTAGATCCTTGTCTCCCACTGTACTCATTTTTTATTATATTGTTTTTACCATTTTTTTATTCTTTCAGCACTCAAACACGTGACTAAGGGGGAGAGAAAACGGCACTACTAGGTGCCGTTTCTCTCGAGGTTCTCTAATTAATTAAGGAAAAACACTGCAGGGGCCCACAAACCGAGTTGTAAGTAGTTGACGGGAAGGCTAATTGCTGGTCCCATTCTACAATTACCAGTACTTTCGGACACAAACATCATCCCACAATATAATCATCTTTTGAGTTTCTACTACATTTCGGTGGGTCCATAACCATAGCATCATCAAATAGATAAACTAATAAACGGTTCTATGACACCAGTTCATCACGAGCCATCGTATTGTGTGTCTATATATATATAAGCAGGAGGCAGGAGGCAGGAGGCAGCAGGTGGTGAGCCTGCAGGAGGACATGAATTGGTTTGACGGTCTCTAGCTCGTCTTATGATAAACATTCTGATCAGTGATCACTCCTTTTAAACATTAACGGTATCATCAATCAGAGCAGAAAATGATAACAGTCGATCCATCCGAGCAGGAAACCGGCAGCAGCGATTCGGTCGCCTCCTCTCCTGATCAGCATGATCTCCATCTTACAAGTGTACGATTCATGTGCTGCTTTGGAGGCAAGATCCACCTCGGGCCCAACGATAATAAACTCCGATACGCTGGCAGACACACCCACATAATCACCGTTCACCGCTCCTCCACCTTCTCAAGTCTCCACACCAAGCTGTCGAAACTCGCCGGTATGGCGGAGAGTGATATCAGCGTCAAGTATCAGCTACCAAACGGTGAGTTAATATCGGTGACAAGCGACAAGGATGTGGAAAACATGATGGCAGAGTACGATCGCCTAGCGTCAAGTTCAGGTTCAGATGCAGGGACAATCCGCCTCCTCCTCTTCACTAAAGCTGGCGTCATCTCCTTCTTTCGCCGTAGGATTAATAAAATCCTTTCATATTTCAAAATTCTCTTCGCTCAGACTGATGTTTCGGGAGTCATCAGTAGCATCACCTCGTCCCTTCGCTGCTTCCTTAACGCAGTCTGTAAAAACAACTCAGATTTGAAGAAACTCCTTGCAGAATTAAAAAGAGTCGTTTCAGTTTTGGACACTTTCATTTCTGCTTTGCAGACGGTTCTCCAAAACTGGAATCAAAGCCCACGGTCATCCGTTCATATCTTTCACAACTGAGAAGCATTCTTTCAAATGTGGCCATTCAAGATATGATGATTTGATATCGATGATCGTTAATTCCAAATCCAGTAATGCAACACAAATAAAACTGTACGTTATACCACTTTACTATTCAATAATAATTGACTTTAATTTTCTACGTATCATTTACAACATATGTATTCACCTAGCTAGTTATGAATAGACCCATCAAGTCTCACATACAAATTTGTATCCCAATTTTGTTATCACTTAATCATTACTTTTTTCTAAATTACTTGGCAAAGATCCTCAATAAAATTATCATTTCACCATTAATTATTTATCTTTCAAAGCTTTTGTTTTTAGTATTTATAACTCTTATATCATACAATAAGAGTCAAATACGGAAAGGTTTAATAACCTTGTTGCCTCTTCGTAATTTGCTTTGTTACATTGATGCATAGACCACGGAAAGGTTTAACCGTCCAAGAGATTAATGGACACCTTTTTTCTTTATTTCTATAAAAAATTATAATCAAGAGAAGACGACGACGACAACAACAACAACATAATAATAATAATAATAATAATAATAATAATAATTCTCTAGTGAGGCCATCCTTATTTTAATAAAGTGAGGATAACATTAATAGAAAAAACACATATTTCGATATACTAACAGTAAAAAGTTTTCAATGTATTGAAACTTATATATTTTTTATATTTTAATGTACATCCTTTAAAGTGAGGGCAACTTTAATAAAGTGAGGATGCCGATGCCCTTATTTTAATAAAGTGAGGATGCCGATACCCCCACTTTAATAAAATGAGGATGACGATGCCATTAAAGTGAGGATGCTCTCACTAAAGAAGGATTATATGATGCCCTTATTTTAATAAAGTGAGGATGCCGATGCCCCCACTTTAATAAAATGAGGATGACGATGCCATTAAAGTGAGGATGCTCTCACTAAAGAAGGATTATATAATCATTCTCTAGTGAGGGCATCCTCACTTTATTAAAAATGAGGATGTTACTAACAAATAAAAAAATATAATTTCCAATGTATTGAAATATGTATTCTTTTATATTTTAGTGATGTCGTTACTTTAACAAAGTGAGGATGATATATATATATATATATATATATATATATATATATATATATATATATATATATATATGTTCCAGTCTAGGATCCTGGATTTGTTAAAGCTCGAGAAAGCTATTAAGCCAAGTGGTTTAATAATGTTATATCTGTGAAAGCTATTAAGTTGTGCGGTTTAATAGTATAATGGCATAATGCTATTAAATCCCACGGCTTAATAGCTTTTCTAAACTAGATCGAGACTCTCTCTCTCTCTCTCTCTCTCTCTCTCTCTCTATATATATATATATATATATATATATATATATATATATATATAAAGAAAAAGAGAGAGAGTTCTAGCATCAACACTAGAAATTACAAGTAGGAATGCTAAAGTAATTGAAAGAAAAGATTGTGACCAAGAATGTTGCTCTTATTTATCGATATTCATTAATTCATTATACGTGAGTACGTATTGCCATTGTTCCAAACGCGAATGGTTGTAGACAAGAATAGATGCCTTTGCCAAGTAAATGCTTGTTTAGTTCTTATATTTTAGGTTTAGAGTTTGTTTAGTCCCTATATTTTGAAAAATACCTAAAGATATCATTGTTGTTAATTGTGTTATACTCCTGCCCATATCTTTTCTTTGGTTTTAAAAAAAATCCTCACAAACAATGTTTGGAACATTAATGAAAAAATATTTATTTATCAAAGAGCAGCGCTAGGTATCCAAACATATAAGCCTCAATTTGAGTCTTAACTAATATGACATTCATCTATTGGATGGTAGTTAAATAATAGTTAAGTAATTTTACTAGTTATAAAATTCATCATATAATATATTAGTGACACATAGCGTTGGAACTCAAGTTGGGACTCAAATGATCGGATCCCTAACATTATTGTTTATGAAATTAACCCTAAAAGTAAAATAAAAATTAATGTAAATTTTTTGTTATTATTTTAGTATTGGGATTAATTTGATAAATTATTATTATTATTATTATTATCTTCATTAAGTCCCTGAGATTGTTGTGAGGGTACTATCGTTAAAAAAAAGATAAGGTAAGAGTATGAATGTCACATAATTAATATCTTGGAATTTTTTTTTGATAATATCGGGACTAAAAAGGACTCTTAACTGCAAAAATAAGAATTAAATAAGTATTTACCCTTGTCATGCCTAGTGCATGCTTACAAATATTTCTTCTAATTTAAAAAAGGTTAAATTATTCATCTTTAATTCAATTCATATCATCAATTCCAATAAATAAATAAATAAATAAATCCCAAGTCTCAATTAGAGATGGCAATATAATCCGGATCCGGCCCACATCCGGAAGATCCGGTTCAGGAAAAATTTGGATCCGGATGTCAAATTATGCTATGGCATCCGGAAAATCGGATATCCGGATCCGGATAAATTATATAATATATATATTAAATTAAAAAATATATATTACCATAAATCATATAATATATATATTAAACTAAAAAAAATATATTACTTATATTGTGGTATTATGGATTTATGATATTGTTGTATGTTATTCATATTAAATTGTTAATTCTTGCATTATGAATTTATATTTGGATTTTATTTAATATTATTAGGTAAATTGTTGAATTTATGTTATTGATTTTTTTTATTTTTAATTTATATTGTAGTATTTTTAATTGTAGATTTATGATGTTGTCTGTTATGTTGAATTGTTAATTGTTAATTGTTGAATTATAAATTTATGATTGGATTTTATTTATTATTATTAGTTAAAATGTTGAATTTTTAAATTAAAATTTTAAATTATTTAATTTTAAAATTACGGATCCGGATATCCGGAATATCCACCCGCAATCCGGGCAGATATTATCCGCATCCGGATCCGCATATTATTTTGCGGATTCGGATGCGGATCCGAATATAAAATTATTAATCCAGATCCAGAGCCAGATGTACCTAAATCCGGATCCGGATTTGAAAATTGCCATCCCTAGTCTCAATTACCCTCGTGCGTGTTTTCCTGCTTATACGTTAACTCTTCGTTAATATTCAAAAGTAGCAATGAATAAAGCAAACTTAGCTATAACATTTTATTTAATCTTTTATCCATTTTTTTAACATTTTTTTTGGGTCACGCAAGATAAAGAAATTCTTTGGTGCTCCAATTGTTGGTAGGGATGGTAATGGGGTGGGGTGGGGTGGGGTGGGGTGGCGTGGCCTATTCTATTTCCCACTCCATTAAAAATTTTGGCCCTATTTCCCAATAAATTTTGTGGGAGTAGGGATGGGGAATCCCCATATGGAGAATGATTTCTCCATCCCCACCCCATTTTCTATTTATTATTTTATTTTAGTCATACATACATAATTTCAGTAAATTAAAAACTAAAAACTTAAATAGAAATATTACTATAATCGAAAGTATTTAAATTATTAAAAAATCTATAAAAATTTGAAACAATATCTTGAAATGATATTAAAACTGTAAAATATTTGGATACATAATAACTAAAATCATAAAAATGTATAACAATATTTCAAATTTTTCTTTGTTAACGACTTCATCTTCTCTTTATCATATTTATATAACCTATGATTGTAAGGTTTATCATTATTTTATAAATAATCCAAAGTTTTAAGGTTGAATAAGAATTATATTGTAGGGTTTTCTTTTAGTTATAGTCTATTTGTATTAGGTAAAAATAAAAAAAATTTCTTCACCAATATTGTAATTGATAAATAAAATTATTAAATAAAAATTAAATATTTATATATAATGGGGATTGGGGTGGGGGTGGGGTGGGGTGGGGTGAGGTGGGGCGAGGAGTACAATACCAAACCTCACCCCATTAAGAATTTGAGAATTATTTTTCCCCCATTCCTCACTCCATTCCCCAAAAATTGTTCAAAATTCACCGCATTTGAGGTGGGGCTCCATGGGGCCCAAACCCGTGGAGGATTTCGCTATCCCTAATTGTTGGCCAAGTTTGAAGTATGCTATTGCCATACCTTCCCTTCAAATAAAGACACATCTCCTCCTCTTGAATTAGCTAGGGCAACAAATGCACGATTTTTTTTTTTTTGGGTAAAACCCTAGCCCATAAAGGATTCACTGCCATTTCTCAAGTCATGAGTCATTGTTATCAGGCTGTTGATAATTTTTGGTGCCGGGCTATCTTATTATGATATTATGAATAGTGAAGAAATCTATGTTAGTTCAGTTTAGTTGAACATTAATAGTTTAATATTAGCCCAGTTCAATTCCCATATACTTCTTTTTCTTACTTCTATGTGCTCATTTAATCATTTTGCATTTATTTTCATCAACGATTTCACCTATTTTCCACGTTCAATTGTGAAAATGATTCTTCAACATATTCAGCAACAAGTTTTTATTTAAAAAGAAAACAGCAAGAAAGTAGGAACAGCCCATACAAAGTTCTTCTGGGCCATTAATTGATCAAATTTGGCCCATTTTGCCAAGACGCCCTATATAACTAATCATCATAGACACACAAACAATTCGACATTAGTTCATTCATTAACAAGAGAGAAACTTGTAGTGATTTGAATGCTTTATTTAACCATAGCAACTCAAATTTACTGCCCAAGATCACAAACAAAATCAACTCAAGATGCTTAATAGACCAATTAACCAATCTTGACAAATCAAATCAGAACAACCCTTCTGAGGAGAATGTAAAATAATCTGAATCCAGAAATCTAAACAAGATTGACGAACAAACAACCACCCAAAGAAGACAAGATTTACGTGGTTCAATTGTGCAAGAATGCACAATCTACATCCATGGGAGAAGCCACAGTAAAGAGTTTTATTGATGATTCTTAGTGAAAATACAGAGCAATTACATAGTGTACACACAAGAACAAGAAAATGGATTTCTCTCTCTCTCAACTCTTTTGGATTGCTCTCTGATCATTGATGAAGCTCAGCAACTAAACAGCTCATATAACCGAAGCTAAAAAACCCAGAAAGCGCAGATTTTTATACAAAAACTTAACAAACTTTTGTTTCAGCTCACGTGCTATATCACATGAGTCACTTAATTCGTTATCCAAAACGCAGGTGTTAGTTGTCGTTTTGAAAACTTAAGTGACCTCACATGAATTGCTCGTGACTTTGCTGAATATTAAACATATCAAAACGCTGCTGTTTCATGTGTCCAGGTTTTGAATTCATCATTTTCACCCACAAAACTTGTAGCTAATAGCTGAGGAGTTGAGACCGTCCAATGCTATTCTATTATGTGGTATAGTAGTGGTTTCAAAGTAAGACTAATAGAGAGTTCAACTTTGGGACTCACTACATTTATAATTAAAAGAGTTGGTGTGCTTTGTTTTAGGACGCATAGTTCTGCCACATGGCAAAGGATTATTAGGTCGTCCACTACTTTAGCATGCTAAGGTGATAGGATGGTCCTACATAAGTTTTCTCAATAATAAATATTAAAGATAAATAATAGTATTAAAGATAAAAAAATAAAAATGTTGATACTAAAATTTGGATCGACAATTAGAATTGAGAAAGAGTTTGTTTTACTTGGGAACGAGCTAAGAGAGAGTTTGATGTCCTTGGAATTGCCATTGTTGGAAGCAAAGAGCTCGGTGATCGGAATCCTGCAAAACAATAACTCATCAGGGGTCGCCAGGGGTGTTACCAGCGTAAACCCTCCGATGGTTAAGTTAGAGATCGGGAGTGGCGATAACAAATCAATAAGAGAAAAGAGAGTATGAGAAAAGGCTTGGAGGATATTGTACCCCCTCCTCCAATATGTCTATTTCTCATGCATACCTTTTGTTCGTTGTATTGTTGAGTGATGGCCTCTTTATATAAGAGAAAATAGTCAGAAATATAATTGAATTAGGAAAACGAATTCTTTATCTTTAGGATTCGAATTTGACGAAGATTAGGACTTGTAATGTTTTATCCTATTCGAATTAGGACAAGTTATCGGATGTGGGTCTTTGAGCTCGGGTTTGGTAAAATTATAGGCATAACAAAAAATATTAAAGATAAATAATAGTATTAACAAATAAATAAAAATAAAATCGACTTGAAACAATTTTCCAATTATTTTCTTCTTTTCGAACACATTAAGTTAAAGAATTTTTTGGCAGATTTTTTATATTAATAATTGAAGTTAACTTTCTTTAAAACCCTAACTACACACTTGGATGCTTGCCTACTCAATTTAAATTGATCAAAAAAATTAGTAATTTACTTATATCTTTCTTTATATATATATATATATATATATATATATATATATATATATATCGTCTTGCTAGCATAGTTTGGCTACTTGTAAGAAGTTATTCAATCTCATAGAACAGACAACAAGACAATTATAGAGGGTTGTTCTGCTGCACCCCATCACACACTTTTATGGTGTATAACTATATGCATACAGGGCGGGCTTTAGAGTATATGGAGCCTTAGGCGAATTTTTTCATGGGACCTCGTTTTATTTTGTAATCTCATACTCAAAGAAATATAAAAAGGTTAAAAATTCCTTTCATCTTTAATTCTTGAATTTCAATAATAATAAAAAAGATCCTAAAAATTTTCAAAAATAAAACCTAAAACAAATAATCATGAAGATTTTTTTTAATTCCATTAAAACTACTACAAAATAAACAAACAATTAAATAAGAACAACATTATTTTCAAATAGAATATTTAGAATAATAGAACATAAAAAGTTGAGATAGTGAATTGATGATCAGATAATAGAAATGGACTTTGTATTTCAAGAAATTAATTTTTTTTCTTTTTTAAATGAACTAATGAATATAATAATTTACTTTGTATAAAAGAGAATAAGAAATTTTTATGTACTAATTTTTGACATTATAAGATTTTTAATAGAAATTAAAAGAAATACTAAAAGTTAAAGATTCTAATGTTAAATAATTAAAGTTTTTTTAGAAAATTGGAGGGGTAATAATTTAATATTTTTCTTCAAAAGACTAATAATGAATGAATTAATGATTAAATAATATTATTTTTTATATCTCTTTAACATTAATATTATAAATATAAATTTTCAATAAAAATAATAATTCTTAATTATAGGATAATTATTAATTAAAGATATGTCTAATAGACTTTTCTATTTCGTACAATACGTAATTTTAAAAAAAATCTTTATCAATTAAAAAATTATTAAGAAAATAATCAAAAAAATGAAACCTTTTCAATATATAAGACATTAGGCGACCATCCCAACATGCATGTCAGCTTCCCATTGGGGCACGTGGGCCCCATAACCAACTTCCCAATAAAAAGCTGACATGGGCGCAGTTGTGCACACTATACTGCACTGTGCACACTATGTCATCTTTCTAAAATTACATTACGTGCACATATTATTAAAAAAAGAAGCTTGTTTTGTTTACTTAAACAATTATTTTGACGTGTGATTTATTTAATTATCTGTTTTACGTATTTTTATGTCAAGTTGATGACTGAGATCGGTGTGGGCATTTTTGTTTTCAGGTCTCACAGAGGAATCAAATCAGAACAAGTATTTCCTTTCTGCATGTTCGATAATGGACAAAAAGCGAGTACACGCCACACAGCACATGGAATTGCTAAAGAGAAATGATAAAGATTAAAAAGATTGCAACTTTTGTCAGACCAATAAAAAAGAAACTTTTATCTTTATGCTTTTATTTAGAATAGCCCAATTGGAGAATATGTGTCCAAGAAAAAAGTTGACTGTAGTTCATTTCCTATTAATAGATAATGGTAATTAATCTTTTTTATTACTGATCTTACAATCAAAATGACTATTAATATTTATTAATATTCAAAAAATATTTATTCCAATTAATTATTGATATTTGTCAATATTCAATCATTTTCGAATGAGAACTTGAATTATTACTCTCATAATTAGCAGGCCACCGCTCGGCCTTTGACCGAGTAGCTAAAGAGAGACGTTCTTGATCAAAGAATTTATTTCTTTCTCTTAAGTCTATAATATATTCTCTTACATCATTTGAGATAAAATTTTAAGACAAAACATTGGGATGTCAAAACTTTTTAATTTTTTTTAATCTACTATCCACTAATCACATATTTGTATTTTACTCAAGATCATTCCTATTATTGAGCCAATCCTAGTCCCTTTTGAAGTAGTAGAAGATAAAATTTTATTGTTCTCATCACGACTTGAAGTGTACTTGATGCTAGAGTTAATGTGAGAACTTTTAATTGTGATGTTATATTAGAGCATCATCAAAAGACTTTTCAAATAAGATTTTACGACTTATTTGAAGAGCCACATCAATATTTAAGACTCCAAAAGTCACTCCAATTAAGATTCTTCAAATAAGAAATGTTTCTCTCTCTTTAATTTTGTAGAATGACTTTCTCCCTCTTCAATTCATATTTTATTACTTTTTATTAAAGAGAAAAAGTGAAGTGCTTTAATTACTATTTATTTTTCCTTTAGAAAAAAAGTTAGTTGATTAAAAAAATATTAACTTATTTTTATTTAAAGAGTCTTTTGGGGGAAAAAATATGTTTTTACTCTTCTATTTACCACATAAGTAAGCTGAAGGTGCTGAAATTTTACCTTCACACGTACTTGTAGTTGGTGGAGAACTTGCAACGCTCTTGGACCTTGCCTCCGGCTAGGGTACCTGAAAAAGGCACTCCGACGCCCAAGTTAGTGTTTGTTCAAAGAAAGAAAGATGAAGAATGAGAGCTTTCTCTCTCTAGGATGAACAGTGGCCTTTTGGCCAAGAGACCCCCCTCTCTTAGAGATAGGTCTCTATTTATAGATGTTTGGGTAATGTAGATTTAGGGTTTTGGTTTCAGTCCCCATCTTAATGACATGTGTCACCCATCATTTTTGTACATGTGGAGGTGAATTTGATCGTAGGGAATTATTCCGCACCTACGTTATTTATTCCGTACCTACATGCTTCCTTATTGTTGTGACTATGGGTGTGGTTTCCTTAGACCATGGAATTCGGAACTAATTCCCCCTCTTGCCATCTTTATGAGCTCCAGAGGAATTTTTTCCTTGGGTGTTACTCCCCGTAATAGCTTGGGTGTCATTTACTCTGGAATAGCTTGGGTGTTATTTCCTCCGAAATAATAATTCTTTTATTTAGAAGAGTGGACACATGGCATAATGTAGTGCCTTTAGAATATGGCACCTACATAAGCTAATATATATTTGAAATGTAAAATTAGTAGAACATTTTGGAGATGCTCTTAATCAAACTATTTCATTCAAAGAAAATGAATGAATACTTGTTTTATGTAATGATTAGATACATGATACATGTTCAAATTGAGCTTAATATACATCTAGTCGTTTTTAGGCAGAGAATTAAGTATTTAACAATTAATTGTATTTTAAGTAAAAATTAACGGGATAGTGATTAGAGATACGTGTTCAACTTGAGCTCAAATTACCATAGAACAAGACATACTTGCATATAATAATATAATATAAGAATTAATATTCTTTAAATATAGAGTTAATCACATCACGAATCATATGGATTATTATTATTCTTTTTTGTGGTCCATGCACTGCGTGAAAATGAAGTTCACATTTATTAGCAATATTTATATGCACCTGGTGTATGCATGATTCATTGTGACATGACATACAGCCAATTAAATTCTGAAATGTGTGCAATAAGTATGGTAAAGTAACCGGCTATTCCGGTTGAATGCACAACTGCTGTTGTTTATGTGTTTGTGTTCCAAGTTGTGTACACCATGTCACAAGTTCTCTGGTTACTCTCTTGTTATCACAACTGCTGCTCAGTAATGTTACAGGTAATTCACTGCACGCCACAGGTACTGTAATTTGGGCTTTTATTGTCTCAATGGTGAACATTAAGGCACAAATTTTTTCAGTCTCAATGGTGAACAAGGGTAAAATTTGAAACACAATTTTTTTTTATTTTTATCAACATCTTAAAATAAAGAAAAAAGAAAGATTCTTTTCGCTTTTTTTTCTTTTTTCTTTTTTTCTTTATTATCTTCTAGTTTGTTTCGTCTTATCTGATGGCTATTCTCCACTTGGTCCTGGGTTTGAGAAGTAGCAAGCGATTGGCAGTTTGGCACCCTCTAAACTTCTCAGCGCGTCATCTTCTCCGAGCTTAAACTTCTCAGCGAGTCGTCTTCTCAAGCTTTCATTGTGCCAGCAGCTACGTTAGCAACTTGCGGCTGAGATCTATGGTGTAGCTGTGTCGCTACTCCAAATCGTTGCAGCTACTCGTGCGCAACGATCTGCGCTCCGATCGCAGCCACGAGATGCTTCCATGTCAACGCAAACGCCATCCTTGCTGCTTCCCCACTGTCGTTCAAGAAGCCTCTGCCGCAAGTTGATTTAGGGTTAGTTAATTTAGGGTGTGAAATTAACGATTGGATTAGTTTTGTTTGGTTTGTTTAATTTTTTTCATTATTAAATGACATTTTATTTATGTATTATGTTGTATGCAGTTGAAACATTCAAATGCTCAATCTGGTTTCATGAATGGTGGATTAAGGGTTGTTCAAAATCCAGCCACTGTAGAGGTTTTTTTTTTTAATTTTTTATTTTTTATTTTCAGTAATATTGAAATATAAAAAACGAGTAATTATCTAGTGGCCATCACTTATTAAGTGAAATTTCTGTAAACCATCAAATTTTAATATTATATCTGTAAATCACTTACTTTTCAAATAAATATCTCCCAACCACTTTTCCGTTAAAAAAGTTAACTGTCGTTAGTGGTTTTCTGCGTAAATACTATTTTACCCATGTAATACAATAATTATAAAAATTATTTATAATTAATTAAATATAAGATTTTATATTGTTTGATTTTTTTTATTTATAAACAAAATTGATGTTGTTTATATAATTAAATATTTTATTTTTTAAAATAGAATATAATTAATTAAATATTTATTTTTTTAACTAAATAATGATATTATTTCTTACGATTAAATCTTTGACATCATATTTAAGTTAACTAGTTAACGAGAAGGTGGGTGAGAGATGTTTCTTTGAAAAGTAGGTGGTTTACAGATACAATCTTAAAAATTAGTGTTTACAGAAATTTCACTTAATAAGTGGTGGCCACCAGATAATTACCCTATAAAAAACTGACCAAGTCGATTTATTTTCAATAAATTAGCTATTGTGGGAAAAGTCATCAATTTATATTTTCAGGGGCTAAATCTGTTAATTTTAACATAAAACTTAATGATTGTCAACTCTTGAGTATTTTTGAAAAATCTGTCACATTTTCAAAACTTATTAAAATAAGTGTCGCCTATAAGTATTTAATCCTAATTCTAATTTCAATTAATTTTTTCCAAAGTGATTTTTTTCAATGGATGGCAAGAGCATAAGATTGTAGAGCGAGATTTGGATGCTGGAGGCTTTGAATTGATATCATGAAACATACTGAAGAAAATCAAAGTGGTGTTAATGAAGATGCCTCAGAGGTAGTATGAAAACTTAATACTCTGAGTTACTCTGAGCATGATTATCATTTCTTAATTTAAATGGCCATTGAAACGTTGAACCTTAGTATTGTTATATATATATATAACAAAATTTGCTACGGTGGTGCATCACAAAGAGAGATGAAGGCGGTGAAATAATTTGACATCCTTTCACTTATTACATAGGGCCTATGCTAACCTTCTCTCCCGTTGCCCGCTTCTTCTTTTTCAATTATCCAACCATTGATTTACTTTATATTTGCATCGAACGGTGCGAAATTTTTTTATAATTTTTTATTCGTCCTGATCGATTGATGCATCTGAACCATTGTAGTCGTGGCCATAGATAAAATATAGAGTTAATCACATCATGCATCATATGAGTTATTATTATTATTTTTTTGTGGTGCATGCATTGCGTGAAAACAAAGTTCATTTATGAGCTCGCTTTGTCATTTGTCAATGCAGGACGACAAGTTTTTTTGTGCCCCTTGACATTAATTAAAAAGATGGGTAATTATCACAAACCTCTCCTGCAGTTTGGCGTATTCTCAATTTGCTAAATTATATTCTTGTATTCTTAAATATCTCCCATAATGTTAGTATATCGTTTCATATAAATTAGGTTGGTGAGGATAAAATCATAAAAGGACTCATTAATGATTAAAAAATTAAAGCAAACCTGAAATGTCCAGTGGGTAAAGAACAAAAGATTCAATGAGTGAAAAATAGAAGCAACCTTTACCCAGTGAACATTAACACCCCAAACAAAAAAAAGGAAAAGTGTTAATCTCTTTTCTCCATTCAAATCGAAGCCACAAAGCACAACATCCGTTTCATCTTCTCTCTGATGCTTTGATTAAAAAACTTGCCCACGAACAGGAGACCATGACACTGAATTTGGAGAAGCCAATACCAGAGACTGCTGATTCATGATGGTGATGTGGAAGAATACCGACCAGTGACTTTCACCGTCGACCCACAAACAATCCCAATGTTTTCAAGCTGCGAATGAGGTACGAATCAGATTATTTCGTGCATTTCAATTTTATTAGCTGAAATCAGGAGATTTGGTAAAAAAAAGAATAATGGGTCTCGAAAATTTTTTGAGAGTGTTTCTGTTGCTTCCATTTTTTTTTTTCCATCAATTACTGTTGGTTGTGGGTGAATGATTGCTGCAAATGAATGTTCACTTGTGATTGATTCAAAATGGCTTGTGATTTGTTATGCTGCTGTGTGATTGATTGAAAATGGCTCTGAAATTTTTTTATTTGTTTAAGTTATGTTGCTGATTATTGAATAGAGATTCATGCTAGTTTTTGTTAAATTAAAGATGGGATTATTTTTTAGGAGATCTGCAAAATCTTCTTCGCTATATATTTGGCTTTTGGTATACCTGCTTGGCTGGAGATAATTGTTTATGTATTCATGATTGCTGCTTATATTAATCAGAAATATTAATTAGGATTTTGGAAAATTGGTTGTAAATGCAGCCTGATTGTGGTCTCAAATATTGTGATCTGTCAATTCTATTTGCTTTGACATAACAACCTTGAATTTTAGCTATGCCACTATACAAAGTCCGGACCTAATCAAGCTTGTTAGCCAATGTCTAAAATTGCAATGTCTTTGGGTGAGTCCCTTTTTATTTGTTTGAGTTATAAATGAAAATGTCATTCTTTTTTACTTTGCTTGCATGACGTAGTTTAAACACTAGTAGTTGACAATTCTACTTTTTGAATCTCAAGAAATATAGATGGACTAATAAAATTTTATTTGAATTTAAATACTGCCATATAAGAATTTTATCATTTGCTCTCCATCTGTAGGTGTTCTTATTATGTGTTTTGTCAATATGGTTTGGATCCTACTTCCAAAACAAGCCTCAATTGGTTGTATTTCCTTATTGCTATACTGTCTTGTGTGATGATGAAGACATAATTTACAACTAACAGCTACTGGATTACATCAAAGATAGTGGCCTTGAAGCCCTTGCAGCATCTTGTAAGGACCTATGAGAATTGAGGGTGTTCGAACTGTTGCCGTGCGGAGGATTGATATACCTGGTTTTGTTTGGAATATGGACGAAGATGCTGCATTGAGGCTTTCTTGACAGATCATTCTTCAAATCAAGCTTCATGTATCTATCTTTAGACTCTGGGATATATATAAAGCAGGTGCATGCTCTATATGCTACTCATGTATCATGTTTATTTTTCTATTGCTTAATATAATTGCAGTCATTATGGAAGTTGGGGACAATTTATGCAGGGTATATAGAGGCTTGAGAGCTCGATTGCCATTCGTTTTAGACTTGGCTGAGTTATGACATACCAACTAGTGATTAATAAAGAGAAGTTATGAAGCTCCTGTTATTGGTGGTATTATCAATTAGAGTTGTTATTTTCGGCATAGTTACCATGCATACTATTCGCAGACTTTTTGCATGTTTATGCATTCGCAACATCTTTTTGTTAAGCTAGTGATGGTTGACTTGTGTACTCATTTGTATCACTTGTAGCCCTTGAGGAAAAAATTTAAAATTTTTGTTGCATTTCCTGTACTAAATACTAATTTTGTTGGCTTTCTACATGGGGAAATGGCTTCATCATCTTATTTCTTTAATGTGAATAATGTTACGCTGCTTGTAAAGTTAAAAAGTATTTCTATCACTTGTGTAAAACAAGAACCTACTTTTTTTACTCTTCTTATATTAAATAAAAGGGAGACACCAAAATCTTCACCAAGATTGAAAGAAATTTGATGCAGAAAGCAAAGCAATGAGGCAAAGTGCAAAAAAGCTTCCTCTTGAATTCTCTGATATTTGACTTAACTCAAATATTTTGTTTATTGACAAACATACTGGTACTAACCAACAATTCTTTATTTTAAGCATACAAATTATTTTTTTAAAATCAAGGGTATTTTAGTCATTTTAACATGTAACAAACAGTCAAAGAAACTGTAAGCTAACGTTAGGGGAGGCATATGAAAATACGTGAATATAATTTATCAAACTGATAATACGCCAAACCTCAGGAGAGGTTTATGATAATTACCCTTAAAAAATCTACAAGGTGCGCGAGTGGAATTTGAATATCGAATGATTCTCTGGGTATGACTGAGGATGACATTGAATAGACATAGGCATCATACGATACCGTCGACCAGTAGTTTTCAAAGTACATTTCAAATCCAATAAATTCTTTTTGCCTTTATATGCTGGGTAGTGGATCACAAATTCTGTTTTGCACATACGATTATTAATGAAGAAATGAAGAAGTACTAGGAAAGGAAACGAAACCCAATCGTTTCAACTTGTAATTATAATAGAAGTACCACTATTCTACAGATCTTGTTTTTTGATATCACTCACCAGAAACACATCTATATATATATATATATATATATATATATATATATATATATATATATATATATAATCATTTTAATTATTGCTTTCTTTTTAAAATAAGTATAACTAAACGATCAAATAATTAATCTTATAATGTATGCAAAAACTTATTATCATGTGTAAAGACTTCAAAATTCAGACTAGCCTGCAAAGTGATGATGCAAATTCGTCCCGCTTAATATATATATATATATATATATATGGTCATTCTCTAGCGAGAATATTTTTATTTTATTAAAGTGAGAATATCAGTAAAATATAAAAAATTTAGTTTTTAATATATTTTTTTATCTGTTAGTATATTGAAATTTATATTTTTTATTTATTAGTGGAATTCTCATTATATATATAATCATTCTCTAGTGCGGACGTTAAACCACGTGACTTAATAACGTATTCTCATTAAAAAATTACCTCACTTAAAAAAAAGAGGTAATTATTAAGTTACTCTTAGTATAACTTACACTCTTTGTAAAAATAATACAAAAAATTATAACAAATATAAGGTCTACATGTATTTTTATAAGGATATAAGTTACATAAATACTAACGTAACAAGATTGCCACCTCTCGCATATATACCAACATCACATCAGTAATTGATTTCACCATATCGATGTCACCTCCCCAAAAATATATAATTGCCGCCACTGTATATACATCGACATCACATCAGCAATTGATTTCATAATATCGATATCGCCTCGCCAAAAATTAGCGATCCCTCCATTTTACAATTATTATTTCTAGATATACGTGAATACCGATGGGGTTACGTGAGGGGTTACGTGAGTGACACGTCAACGCAAGCAATCAAGTGCCTTATCATCATCATCAACTTGCTGAGAAAAGATGATCACGACTGTGACTGAATGGATGAATTAAGTCGTTAACCACACGGACGCTCTTGTCCAAATAATGATGCAAAAAAAAATGCGTCCAAATATTAATAACAAACAATATTGTTGATTACTTCTATTTTTATGATCTGGTATTTACAGACACAAATGTGGCCCATGCATGCATGATACGCGAAAAATCAAATTAATATTGTTCTTTCATAGTCTATTGGCCAAGAGCTTCGCTGGTTTCATTAGGCTAAGTTAATTAATTTAATAATTATATATATTACTTAACATGATAGTTCTGTATTTAACCCAAAAGAAAATTATAATTTTTAGATGAAAATTTAGAAGCCAGCCCATCGAATAGTGATCACATGAAATGTCTCGTAATATATATATGTATATACATACATACATATATGTATATGCATATATATTAAGATGTACTTAATTAGCCGAAATAATATTCTCAACACTTCTAATCACATCTCCTAACCATACGAAAAGTGTGTAAATTAATCATTCCTATCACGTGCAATCATGCAAGCTAAACTTGTCAATCTTTTATCAGCTGGCCTTTTTTTGACAATTTAAGATAGTCAAGAACTATTCGTAGCCAATTTGGAATAACCTCTAACAGTAAACATATATAATTCTTTCCAACACTAAGCTAGCGATATGAGTCTGAATGCACGCGTCTGAATAATATGTTTATTTTTTATGTTTTTAATTTCTGAGTATATATAAGTGGTAAGTTATTTATTTTTATAAACTCAAAAAATATTAAATTTAATATTTTACACTTATGATCTTGAAAGTGTTATATATACTTAGTAATTTAAATACGTATATATTCATGATGTTATCTAGTACAATATTACTTATATGTTATAAATATTTATAAGGTTTGATACATAATTTATGAAAAAATAATTTTGATAACATTATTTTTTTACAATGTAACATAGTATTTATACATAAAAAAAAGTTGTTATCTAATAAAAAGAATTTGTTTAAAGTTCAAATTGAATATAAGTTAAGTATTTAATACCAAGTAACAATTGAGATCAAGAGAAATTCTAATATGACATCTAAATTATGTTATAGTTAATTAAAAAAACCTTTTGATTACAAAAAAGAAAAGGGTTAATGGTTATTAGATTTTAATAGCTGAGTAGGAAATAAATATATTTAATGAGGGTGTTTGTGAGAAAAAAAATTGATTTTCCATTCAGACATTTTATCATTCAGATAAAAAAAATATCTTACAATAAGACTTCAAATACAAAAATAAATAGCTAAAATATAAAATATTACTTTTTCCATTTAGATGAAAATATCTTATAAAAAGAATTCAGATACAAAAACAAACAAGTTAAAATATCAAAATATCTTAAATTAAGCCAAAGTGAGACTTCAAACATAAAAACAAATAAGGTGTACTTGGATTTCTTTAACATTAAATTTGTGACACAGAGTCATATTCTTACAGTTACGGAGTATTTTGTAACTATAAATATAAAATAAATCAGAATATGTTTTTCGGAAAATAGCAAAGGAAGTCGTATACTTTTTGGAATGCATGAATGTAAATGAAGCCAAAGTGCTACGTTAGCAAGAGCAAGGCTTTCGGAAATGTGTACATGATCTCAACTTTAAAAGAGGTAATATAATATATATTACACCACTTGAAATTTATGCGCCCCGTTAAACTTAATTATTACTTGATTAATTAATTAAATATCCAGCCCCGAAATACTAGTTCTGCTTAATTAGACTTAAAACCTTGAAAAATTAGAATTGAAACTTGTATCAGCTTCAATTCGTGATGATGGCGCATCTCGTTCTCGTTATCATTAGCTATGGCTGTTATGGCCATCGTCATCAGGGTCCATTTCATATTTGGAAGAAACGATCAACAAAATCACAATGTCATTATTGATTGCAGCTAGCTACGCGTTTATCCAATGGAATCCAATATTAATCAATTACGTGACCATAAAAATTCTGAGGTAAGATTATATATGGTTCTATGTTTTGATAATCACAGCTTAAAGTGACACATGCATCTCTAATTTCATTACTTTATTTATGTTTCTGACACAAAACTTTCTGGGTAAGTTGATATTGCTTACCAAATATATACACTTATTCAAAAAGGAACAGAAGAATTTGATATTCTTTAATCGTAATTAATTTCTTCCCAAAAAAAATCCAGAGCATACTAATTTATTAACTATTTATGTATTTAAATATATATTCTTTATATGCTCTAACACGTATCAGAATCCTGTCAGAATACTTTGGCTAAAAGAGATACATATAGTCGCTGCCAAAACGTCCTTAGGGAAAGTGACTTGTTTGAAATGCCAGAAAAAATTGAATTATTAATTATTTTGAAACTGGACTGAATACAAAAAATTAAAATTGATTTTTATAAATATTATCTTCTGTTTGATGCAGCACTGGATTGAACAGTAAAAAGTATATTATGTATACCAGAACAAGCATGTGCTACGCATATATAAAAGTACGAACTTATGGAACCCCTTCCAAACAATGCCTTACAGTATTATTGTATTGTTATCATAGAACTTACAGCGCGTAGAAGGGACAAACATTGACTTTGACAAAAGCTTGACAGTAAAAATCAACCATTACTGGCGGCTTTTTTATAATATGCGAGCAAAGCATTTAGGACTCTGCAGATGAAAGTGTGGAGTGTGGTTACTGTGCTCTTTCTCATTTCATTGACTGGAGTGTGGTGGATGATGCATATGTGCTGCACTAAACGTATACACTGAAGAAAGAAAGTGCTTCCAGGAATAATGACTTTCTTGGGAACCTTACTTGGTATACATCTTCTGATTTCTTGATCTTCATTGTTCCTTATATATATGATTTTCTTGTTCTTTTTTTTTCTTCTTCTTCTTTGAATCTTTGTGTGAATATTTATGGTTCCGACTTTGGTTCTTGAGTATGGTTATACAGGAATCTTAACAGTTATGAACAAAAAGGGAGTGTATATTTTGTTGAACACACAGTTCATTCTTTGCTGCTTCATTTATTATCCGAGTTGTTTTCTTCCATACTGAGAAACTTTGTAATCTTCTCTTACCATTAAGTTTGTTGAATATTTTAATGTAGTATTAACGGAGAATATATATTAAGCATCATCACTAAGAATATATATTTAGCATCATCACTAAGTAATCTTCCTTTTGACGTTGTCTTTTTGTTGTCTTATATTTTAGACCACTATGTGCCCGTATGTTCTTTGTTTCTTGGCTTATTTAACTTCCCTACGGAGGTTTCTGATTCCAGTTGGCTCTGTCTGTTTCAACGAATGTGCAGGGGGACTTTCTTGGACCTGTGAGGGTGAATTTGATTTGGGTTCTTTTTGCATTCAAAGAACCATCATAGACGTTATAAATTTGGTGTTTCTTTGTGTATTCTATATATCTTTGCTAGTGGGTTCTTTCAGAAAAAACCACAATTATGGAAGAATTATAAGGGACTGTGTTTCTGTAGTTGTATCAGTTTGTTGTGCTCTTGTTGGCATTGCATACCTTGGTAATGGTTCGTGGAATCTTGTAGCCAAAAATGATAGTTCTATGAGTTGGTTGGTTTCCATTGTTAGAGGACTGATATGGGTCTCTTTGGCAATCTCCTTGCTTGTTAAAAGGTCCAACTGGATCAAAATTCTCATCACTCTTTGGTGGATGTCCTTTTCTTTGTTGGCTCTAGCTCTGAACGTTGAAATCTTAGCACGAACTCATACCATTAATATTGTTTACATATTGCCTTTGCCTGTGAACCTTTTATTGCTCTTTAGTGCATTTAGAAACTTCAGCCATTTTGCTTCTCGAAATACAGAAGATAAGAGTCTATCTGAGCCTCTATTGGCCGAAAAGAACCAAACGGAACTAGTCAAGGCAGGTTTGCTAAGAAAATTAACATTTTCTTGGATTAATCCTTTGCTTTCTTTGGGCTACTCGAAGCCATTAGCTCTAGAAGATATTCCTTCTCTAGTTCCTGAAGATGAAGCCAACTTTGCCTACCAGAAGTTTGCTTATGCTTGGGATTCCCTTGTGAGAGAGAACAACTCAAACAATAATGGGAACTTGGTGCGTAAGGCCATAACAAAAGTTTACTTGAAAGAAAATATATTTATAGCAATCTGTGCATTGCTTAGGACAATTGCTGTAGTAGTAGGTCCTCTTTTGCTCTATGCTTTTGTAAATTACTCCAATCGCAATGAGGAAAATTTGCAAGAAGGTCTTTCTATTGTGGGGTGTCTGATAATTGCCAAGGTTGTTGAGTCTTTTACTCAGAGGCATTGTTTCTTTGGTTCAAGAAGGTCAGGAATGAGGATGAGATCAGCTTTAATGGTGGCAGTCTATCAGAAGCAGCTAAAGATTTCTAGTTTGGGAAGGAAAAGGCACTCAACTGGTGAAATTGTTAATTATATTGCAGTTGATGCGTATCGAATGGGAGAATTCCCATTTTGGTTCCATTCAACTTGGAGTCTTGCATTGCAACTCTTTTTAGCCATTGGTGTTCTTTTCGCCGTCATTGGTCTTGGTGCTCTTCCAGGTTTAGTCCTTTTTCTCATCTGTGGACTCCTTAATGTGCCATTTGCTAAGATATTACAGAAATGTCAGTCAGAATTCATGGTTGCTCAAGATGAGAGACTCAGGTCCACTTCTGAGATACTAAACAGCATGAAAATCATAAAGTTACAATCATGGGAAGAGAAGTTCAAGAGCTTAATTGAGTCTTGCCGTGACAAAGAATTCAAATGGTTGTCTGAAGCACAGCTTAGGAAGGCTTATGGCACAGTTATTTATTGGATGTCTCCAACTATCATTTCTTCAGTCATCTTCTTGGGATGTGTCCTTACTGGAAGTGCCCCACTTAATGCTGGCATTATCTTCACAGTTCTTGCAACATTGAGGAGCATGGGAGAACCAGTCAGAATGATTCCTGAAGCTCTTTCTGTAATGATCCAAGTCAAGGTCTCGTTTGATAGGATCAATGCTTTTTTGCTTGATCACGAGCTCAATAATGACGATGTAAGGAGAATTTCATTGCAGAAGTCAGACAGAAGTGTGAAGATACAAGGAAATTTCAGTTGGGATCCAGAGTTAGCGATTCCAACTCTCAGAGATGTAAATTTGGATATATTGTGGGGGCAAAAGATTGCAGTTTGTGGGTCAGTTGGTGCCGGGAAATCATCACTCTTGTATGCCATACTTGGAGAAATACCCAAAATTTCAGGAACCGTGAGTTACAAACTAGCATTTGATTATATTTTCAGGTTTAAGTTTCTGTCACTAATTTTTGTATTTTTATGCCTGCAAATAGGTTAATTTATATGGATCTATTGCCTATGTGTCTCAAACTTCTTGGATTCAAAGTGGAAGCATCCGCGATAACATACTTTACGGGAAGCCAATGGACGAGGCCAGATATGATAAGGCAATAAAAGCCTGTGCTTTAGATAAAGATATCAATAATTTTGACCATGGTGATCTCACTGAAATAGGTCAGAGAGGGCTTAACTTGAGTGGAGGACAGAAACAGAGGATTCAACTTGCTCGAGCTGTCTATAATGATGCCGATATCTATCTCCTTGATGATCCTTTCAGTGCAGTAGATGCGCACACAGCTGCAACTCTATTCAATGTAAGAAAACAGTTTCAAGTTT
The DNA here is from genome assembly GCA_030449835.1 of Clausena lansium. NCBI lineage: Eukaryota > Viridiplantae > Streptophyta > Magnoliopsida > Sapindales > Rutaceae > Clausena > Clausena lansium. Next base: position 7,446,406 of record JASUUF010000369.1, read on the forward strand.
TCCATAAGCATGAAATCCAGCATTTTAAACAGTCTCATTTTCACTATTGTGTACTTGAGTGATTCATTTTCAGGAATGTGTAATGGCTGCTTTAGATAAGAAAACTGTCATTCTAGTGACCCACCAAGTGGAGTTTCTCTCAGAAGTTGATAGAGTTTTGGTAAAGTTTCATTGAATTGAATTGTTTACACGTTATTTGATACTCCCAAGTTATCGCATTCATTTATACATGAATGATCGAGTTTCATCATAGGTTCTGGAAGGTGGACAAATTACTCAGTCAGGAAACTATCAAGAGCTCTTGTTGGCTGGGACAGCATTTGAACAGCTTGTGAATGCTCATAGAGATGCGATAACAGGGTTGGGTCCTTTAGATAATGCAGGTGAAGGAGCAGCTGAAAAGGTAGAAAAGGACAGTACGGCTAGGCCAGAGGAGCCTAATGGGACTTACCTAAGTAAGGCAAGCAGTGAGGGGGAGATTTCTGTGAAGGGTTTAACAGGAATACAACTAACAGAAGATGAAGAAATGGAGATTGGTGATGTTGGATGGAAGCCATTCATGGATTATCTCAATGTGTCAAAAGGATTGCTTCTTCTATGTTTAGGTGTACTGGCTCAGTCTGGTTTGTTGGTCTTCAAGCTGCTGCAACTTATTGGCTAGCATATGCCATTCAAATTCCTAAAGTCACCAGTGGAATTTTAATTGGGGTTTATGCTGGAGTTTCAACAGCTAGTGCTGTCTTCGTATATTTTAGGTCCTTTTTTGCAGCTCATCTGGGGCTAAAGGCTTCTAAAGCATTCTTTTCAGGTTTCACAAATTCAATATTTAAAGCTCCCATGCTTTTCTTTGACTCTACTCCTGTTGGACGGATTTTAACCCGAGTAAGACTATGCCTTATTTTTGTATACCCTCCATGTATAGTACTTGCAAATCCATCTTCTTAACATTCATGATGATATTAATAATTTGCAGGTTTCATCAGATTTGAGTATTCTAGATTTTGATATACCTTTCTCCATTCTCTTTGTTGCTTCTGCTGGCACTGAACTCTTAGCAACTATTGGAATCATGACCTTCGTCACATGGCAAGTTTTAGTTGTGGCCATTTTTGCAATGGTAGCCGTAAGATATGTTCAGGTAGATCAAGCTTTTACTTCTTGATTTCTTCGGTTTCTCTTCCTTTCACTGAAGAAAAGAAATAGCTGATTCTGTTTCATTTCATTCACTTTTCTGTTACTGAAGAGATATTATATAGCAACCGCAAGGGAGTTGATTAGAATCAATGGAACAACCAAAGCTCCTGTTATGAACTATACAGCTGAGACATCACAAGGTGTTGTTACAATAAGAGCCTTTAACATGGTGGATAGGTTCTTTCAAAACTACCTGAAGCTTGTCGATATAGATGCCACACTTTTTTTTCATTCTAATGGGGTCATGGAGTGGCTAATTCTAAGAGTAGAAGCACTTCAAAATTTGACATTATTCACTGCTGCTCTTCTCCTTGTTTTGATTCCTAGAGGCTATGTAGCTCCGGGTAAATTCACTTAAAACTTATCTTTTTTGATATGTAGGAATTTCTAAATTGTTAGAAGATTCTGATGTATTAACTTTTTCTTTACAGGGCTTGTTGGACTTTCTCTTTCATACGCTTTTACACTAACAGGCACCCAAGTTTTCTTGAGCAGATGGTACTGCTACTTGGCAAACTATATTATTTCAGTTGAAAGAATAAAACAGTTCATGCACATCCTACCTGAGCCTCCAGCAATTGTGGAAGACAAGAGACCTCCATCTTCATGGCCTTTTAAGGGCAGGATAGAGCTGCAGCAGCTGAAGGTAAGCCACCATTCGGAGGTCATTTTCTAAAGGGTAAAGTTTTACAATCACCCCATGACAGAATGATTTAAGATTAGAGGGTTGAAAAAAGTGCTAGGAGTATGGCATCATTTCGTGTAAATGATCTCTATATTAGGCATATGTCATCTCGAAGTGAATTTTTTATCTTAATAAGGAATCTTTCCACTGTTTTTCTTGCAGATTAGGTACCGTCCAAATGCTCCATTAGTACTCAAGGGAATCACTTGCACATTCAGTGAAGGGACTAGAGTGGGAGTAGTGGGAAGGACTGGAAGTGGCAAAACAACACTCATAAGTGCATTGTTTCGTTTGGTGGAGCCAGCAGGTGGTTCAATTCTGATAGATGGACTTGACATTTGTTCCATGGGACTGAAAGACTTGAGAATGAAGCTAAGTATCATCCCTCAAGAACCAACTCTCTTCAGGGGTAGTGTCCGCACTAACTTAGACCCTCTAGGCCTTTACTCAGATGATGAAATATGGAAGGTGAGCCAGCTGACTCTAAACTCAAGAATTTCACAGATAGATATTGATTTTCTGACTTTTAACAAGTTCTGGTGCAGAACTATTAAGATAAAACAACTAGTTTTAGTATTATAGATCAGGCATCTGATATGTTTTTGATATATAGGCTCTGGAGAAGTGTCAGCTTAAGACAACAATCAGCAGCCTGCCAAATAAGCTGGACTCATCTGGTAAGTTGATTTCAGCAGCTTTGTTCTGATATTCATTAATAAAAGAAATGATAAGAACCGATTAAGCTGCAAATTTAACTCAATATTTGAACAAATAACTTATGACTATGGTTGATCAAGCAGTGAGTGATGAAGGTGAAAATTGGAGCGCTGGGCAACGCCAGCTCTTTTGCCTTGGAAGAGTCCTCCTAAAGAGAAATAGAATTCTAGTTCTGGATGAAGCTACCGCTTCCATTGATTCTGCAACAGACGCTATTCTACAGAGAATTATCAGGCAGGAATTCTCCAACTGCACAGTGATAACAGTGGCTCATAGAGTACCAACTGTTATTGATAGTGACATGGTCATGGTGCTCTCATATGGTAAATTTTTATTTCTTAGTTCACTCATTTGTTCTTTTCATTTTGACAAATTGAATAGAACCTACTTGTTTGATTAGCAAATTGCATTGGATTTAATATGTGTTTGTTCACTGATTTACAGGAAAATTGTTGGAGTATGATGAACCATCAAAGCTTATGGAAACTAATTCCTCCTTTTCGAAGCTTGTAGCAGAGTACTGGTCAAGTTGCAGGAGAAATTCCTACCAGAATTTGAATAAATTTCAGTAATGACGATGATAATCTCAACAACCGAAATTCTTCATGAACTGGTCCAATTAATAGTATCATAGGACTTCATTTCACTCTGCTAGTAAGCCAACAAAATTTCAAGATGAGTTTACAGCTAGTGTTGTTGGTAAATGTATTGGAGGAATAAGTGGATTTTGTGAGAAGCTATGCTTTTCGCATTAGTTGTTTGGATGAGAAATAAAGAGAACAATACGTTAACTTTGCCTTCAGTATTAAAGATAATGTAACCTGGCAAGATTGCAACTGTTCTATCAAATGTTGCATAACAAAAAAAATCTCTATAAATCCGGGGCTTGTTCAAGAAAAAGAAAAGAATCCAAGTGGAGCGTTTCATTAAGTATGGATACTTAAAAAAAATATATGTACCTTTTGACATTGTTTCCTTTCTGAAGTAATACTAAAACACAGATGAGATGGAGAGACACAAGGCAGAGTAAGCTTTGAAGAATAAAGTAAACTTATTTTACCGCCCCATGAAGTGATGATCTTCAAATTACCTCTCTTATTATTGAAAATATTAAGTTACCCCCAAAATCGTTATCTCTCAGTTATTTTTAATGGTCAAAAAGGTAAAATAATATTTGTACATTCTCTTAACGATCAATTAACAAAAAAAAGTCAAACTTAGGTAGGTTAATTTTTAAGGGTCCAAATTTTTTTAAGTTTTTCAAAACACACATAAATATTTCAAATATTTATATTACGTACTTAATACTTTAAAGCATTTTCATTTTGCACCTATATGACTATTTTTTTTAACAATTAAAATTTTACTTTTTTGTATTTAAAAGATTTATTTTAAAAAATAAATGAAGAAATTAATTCAAAAAGCTACAAATGGAAAAAGAATAATATTTTACCTTTTTCATATTTATTATTCTTATCATTATTATTCTTTTTTCATTTTGCAAAGGTATTTTAAAAAATATAGATATAAAAAAAATCAAAGAAAAAAAGGAAAATGCTACCAGAGTTTCACCAAACCACATTCATCGCACACAACCTGGAAATCTTCAAATTATTTACTGCAGGTAACTTTAAAAACCCAATTGCACAAACACGCATAATCTCTAATTATACATTCTTTTGTTAATTTCAACAAAATTTAATACTCACTGTTATATTTTATTTTGCATGTGAATTTCACCCAATATTTTCAATCTCCTAACAGTTGATTGGTTGTTCTGGGTTTTGAATTTTATAGATTTTGACTTCTGGGTGTTGGATTTTAGTATGTAAAAATTAAGTTTTAGTTTTGATTCAATAAGAGATTGGATTTGAATAATGATTGTACACTTATCATGTACATAAAAGGAAAAAAAAAAGACGAAGGAGTAAGGAAGAGGAAAAAAAAACTAGAAAAGAAAGATGAAAAAGGAGTGAGATGAGGAAAAAAAACTAGAAAAGAAAGGTGAAGAAGGAGTGAGGATGAGAAAAAAAAAATTAAAATAAAAAGATGAAGAAGGATTGAGGAGGAGGAAAAAAATTGAAAAAGAAAGATGAAGGAGTGAGGATGAGAAAAAAACAAATGAAAGAAAAAGATGAAGAAGGAGTAAGGATGAGGAGAAAAAAAAAAGATGAGAAAAAAAAAAGAAAAAGATAAAGGAGTAAGGATGAAAAAAAATGAAAGAAAAAGATGGAGTAAAGAATGCCAAAAAAAAAAAAAAAGGAAAAGGAAAAGAAAAAGACAAAGATGCCATAACTTGTAATTTTGAAATTTGATTTTGAAATTTGATTTTTATGGTATTATGTAATTTGCATATGATGGCATGGCTTGTAATTTGCTTAGCTAATATGTCTAATTTAGGGAAACAGTCAATTTACTTAGACCTATTAAGTCATTTACATAGTTTATTTTTTTATCTCTTCTTTATTGTTTACGTAATAATATTTTTAATAGTTAATTTTTTTTTATTTTTTAATGACTAGTTATACATCAATTTTTTTGTTGATCCTTACAGTACCGTTGTAAGAATATTCTGTTATAATAAAAGCACTTTCGCACTTTCACGAGTTAATGGAGGTAAATGGTTAAAGATAACAATTTTTAAGGGGTAACATAATATTTTCAATAGTAAGGAGGCAATTTAAAGATTATCACTTCATGATGGAGTAACTGAAATTTACCCTTTGGTTTTAGGCTAAATATCATACTACTCCTAATGCTTTTACAATATTCTAGGAAAACCCAATATTTTCAAAACTCATCACCATGACCCCAGAGCATTAGGATCCCTTCAAGTCAAGCTCACCAGTTTACCATATTTGCCCCCGATGTCATCACATATACTTCCAAATAGACATTTTGCTTTTAAGTCATCAGCAAACAGCAAATAGATTTTGTCAATCGAATTTAGGGTGCATTTGAGATTGAGGTTGGGCAGCCGTAGTTTAAAAACTATAATACTAAAGTATTTGGTAAACACTAGCTGCTGTAGCTCGGAGCTCTATTGATATGATTTTTCACTTGTATGATGCAAAATCTATTATATCTTTAATAATTTTGTCAAAATTATTATTTAAAAATTATATTTACTATATATTATTAATTTTTGTAGTATAGTTATAGTTTTTTTTCACAGCAGCTGTAGCTTAAAAGTTATAGCACCTCAATCCCAAACAGACCCTTAATCATCATATAATTATAGATTAACTGTAAATTAGCCAATCCACTAAAAATATATAAAAGGAAACTTCGAAAAGAAGTGATTGTCTCAGCATATACATCAAAGAAAAATTAATAACGCAAGTTGTGATAATTTTTTCTTCGATCCAACTAAAATACGATGTGCTTTCACCTCAGTCATCCACAAAGACATCTTTTATAAAAGGGAATTGTGTTGAAAGTCTACTCCATTATTCATAATAATCCACCATTACATTAAATTTAAACCATAAATAGTGAATATACATAATTAAAGATAATTTAAAAGTCCCCATTACGTTCAAACTTTAGTCTCTTAAAAATGCAACTTGCAAAAGGGTACATGGCTTCTGTTATATATAATTATTTCAACTTGCAATAACGTTACATAATTACGTTCCCTTCCATCTAGACCTAGGGAATCAATTTTAATTTGAAAGCAGTGAAGTAAATTTTTATTTAACGTTATCAGAGAAATTCAATCACTTGATAGTTTGGAATTCTGAAATATTGTATCGATGGTTGAATTAAAAAAAAAGTATTTTTAAAACTAGTGTTTGATAAACAATTTCAAAGAAATTAACATTATAACTAATATGGTTTGAGGATTAATACCTTTAGTAAAATTCAAAAAACAAAAGAAAGTACTTAGTCAACTTAATTCCAAATTTTTCTTCCAAGAGTCTACCTCTTCCTTAGACTACAATAAATATAATTCTTTGCGAAATTAAAAAAAAAATTAATTATCTTTATATTATCCTATCATATGCATACTAGCGCACCAACAAATGAATAGGAGAATAAATCCTTTTGTCACCTCCTCCAATACTTTTTATTCTCCTTCTCTAAACCAAATTCTTCAACAAGCTAGCTAATTAAAATCCATAATAATCATGGCAGCAATTGCACCCATAAACGCTAACCAAACTCCCTCGTCAAATGCTCTCACACTTGAAGAATTCTCCAAGCTTGAAACCACCATCGAAACCTACCACACTTTTCCCCCATCTCCAAACACATGCACATCTCTCATGATACAAAGAATAAACACTCCCCTAAGCTTTATTTGGCCTTTTGTTCGCGATTTCGCTAACCCTAGCAAGTACAAGAACTTCATCAGAAGTTGTACAATGAAAGTAGGAGCCGGAGAAGTTGGTAGTGTAAGAGATGTTAACATCATTTCAGGGCCTCCGGCTACAACCAGCACAGAAAGATTGGAGATGCTAGATGATGAGAAGCATATTTTGGGCTTTAGAGTTCTTGGTGGTGATCACAGGCTTCAAAATTATCGTTCAGTCACATCGGTTCATGAGTTCATTAGTGAGGAAACAGGTGAAGTTTATTGTGTTGTTTTGGAGTCTTATGTTGTGGATATACCAGAGGGAAATTCTGACGATGACACCAGGATGTTTGTGGGCACTGTTGTGAAATTGAATCTTGCAAGGCTTGCAGATTTAGCAATGGCTTCTTTCAAAAGTACAAAAGGAAGGTTTGTTGAATGGCCATGATGCACGAACAGTAATGAGAGAAATTAGGTTGTGTTCTTGGCATGTTAATTTTTTAGAGACTGATTGTATTTATATTACCGTGCTAATGTGTTGTATTTAGCTTTGTATATGTGTATAAACTACTGTATGTATCATTATTAATCTCTAGTGAGCAAGCTTATCGGATGTGGTGATCCATAGTTATGGGCATCTGCAGTTGTTAGCAAGATAAGCTTCAATAATTTACTTCACTTTTGATGACAAAGAGGAAAAGGAACAAATAGTGCAGTTAGCAGCTCAAAGCACATTGAATTCAGATACCTTTTTTTTTTATAGGGAATTCAGATACATTAATATATATATATTTTCCTAATCATATAACTACAATTAGAATTTAAATATCATATATATCCGCTCTTATGTAAGAAAGATTCAAACTTTACACCACTCAAATTTTTTTTTCCAATTGAGCCAGTTATATATCACTAAAGAAATTTTTCTATCTTCTATTGGTAAAAGTTTCTCTCTCAAAACAACCGAATTTAATTTAAAAGTTAAAACAAAATTAACAAGTGGCAACAATTTTTTTGTTTTCTTTTTGAAGAAATTTGACGAAAGTAAAACGTATTTAAGATAATAACATCTTACATTATTAATCATTGTACAAAATAATCTTTATGTTTTAAAATTATAACAAAAATGTAAAACAAATGTAGTTGGGTGCTTCATGGTCTAAACTCTAGAGCATGTAATATAATGGTTAGTTAATTCATGAGATGCTCACAAACAAAATACTCTTCATTTCCATATAATTATCGCATGAGCGAATGAACTTTAATTTGAATATAGATTAGTTGATCTAGTAATAATTATTAATCCATATTCGATTTTGAAAACTACTGTTAAATAGTCACTGACAACTCCACTATGCCCATGCTCATGCATAATTGTACTCGCAATTCATAAAAATGGAGATTCAAGAATGCATGGTCCCCCAACCGTACTTTTAACGAGAAGAAGAAACGGACAAGAGAACTTCAATAATGGGGAAGAAGGGAAAATTATTGCACTTATATTTTCCTGTGATTGTATGAGATAATTAAGTATATTTTACTGATTAATTTGTTAAGCGGGTAATAATTAATCTCCACATTCACATTTTTGTAAAATGCTCACTTGAACATGTTAATGCCTAACTAATTATAACCAAAAAAAAAATTATAAAAATATAATGCAGTGATTTGTGACTCTGTAGTGCATTAGAATTCCTGATTTATTTTCATTTCTAATTAACTAGCTAGTATAAGTGTTTTTGTAAAATCTAGAGAATGACTAATTAATTGGAGAAATACGAGAAATGAAAAATGCTTTCAGAGAGACAAAAATTTTCTTAAGGTCGTATGAATCCGAGAGACTAGGCTCAAAATGGGCTGAATAATTGATAAAATTAAATTATTAAAGATCAAAGGACATCTATGCATGCATGTATGAAGACAAGAACTTAATTTAGTTTTGACTTATGTGACAATGTTACAATAATTGCTTGATTCGATTAATTACTAATATAAATATGATAAAGTACTCAGTAATTTATGCAAAGAAGCACGGCACAACCCAATAAATTCATTCATTATTATATGGCTTTCCATTAATGTAATTTAGTTTCACATGCATAACTCCAATAAATCTCATGTAGCTCTCACAGCATATGATGGGTGTGAGCTATCTCCTGTTCAAAGCCAGATTAAATTCATGCATCTAGCTAGCTATGATTACAACAGGCCTTGACTAATTATATTGAATATTGATGGGAAATTTACAAGAATAACCCATAAAATTTTATAAATTTTCAAACTATTCCCTCTAACTTTTTTTTATCAACATTAGCCAAATCATTCACAAGCTACCGAAAATACCCCCGTCATTCTCACCAAGCTTTCTCTCTCTAACCGAATCTCTCTCTCTCTAACCAAACCGCTCTCTCTCTCACAGACATTATCGGCGGCGACTTGTCTCGGACATTTCTTGAGTCATCCCGGTGGCCAACAACACCAAAATCACGGCCAGATCTGAAAAATCAAGTTTAGTTGAAGATTATTGTATGTTGTAATTTTGTGTATTATTTTTGTTTTATGTTGTTATTGTGTTATTGGTGATGGTGTTGAGGATTGAAGTGTTGGTGTGGGTGAGGTTGTGTTGGTGGTGGCGTTGGGAGTGGGGAATTGCGATATGTAGCGATCGCACACAGTCGCACCAAAGTCTGGTGCGACAGGTGCTAGTCGCGCCTTTCTGTCGCACCAAACCTGGTGCACAGGCACTAGTCGCGCCTTCTTGGATAATCAATTAATGTGCAATGAGATTGCTTCCTGGCAGTAACTTATTGATCATTTAGATGCATCATTATATATAAATATATGAGCTCATATCATATGGCATCGCCATTCGCCCATGGCAGCTTCTATATGCATGCAAGGAGTCACGAGGATTGGTTGGTGTACTTTCTTTCGGATTTGTATTATTAATTAATTGATGGTAATTGGGTCGTTCTCATTTTTTGTGAGAATGGTTTTTAATTTCGTTATTGCAGTTGGGGTGAAATTTTTCACAATTTGATTTTCAGTGGATATATATTCTTTTTATTTTCAGAGTCGTTTGTTGAGTTGGACTTGCAGTTGCTTTGCTGAAGATACAGGCAAGTGTATGTTGTGTAACCAAGAACTATTGGTTAGCTGCAGCTTGGTGCGATAGGCGCATGTCGCAACAAGAAGGCGCGACTAGTGCCTGTGCACCAGGCCTGGTGCGACAAGCAGCTGTCGCACCAGGAAGGCGCGACTGGCGCTTGTCGCACCAAACTTCTTGTCGCGCCTGATGGGGCCTAACTAGCACCTGTAGCACCAATTTAGTGCGACAGGCAGCAATTTAGTCACCAGATTAGTGTTCAGTTTTTACCTTTTTTTTCATGTTTATTGTTAATTAGCTTACCTATGTTTTGCTCTTCAAATGTGTTTGGTCGGAATTTTCTTTTCAGTCGAAGTTGCTGTTTTTCGTCACCGTTCGCCAATGCCGATGATGTTTCAACATACAAGAGGTGAAACCTGATTACGGTTTGCTGGTTTGGTAAAGAGGAAGATGAGTTTTAGCTATGGAGGGTAATACGGGGCAAAAAATATTTGTTTGGCTAATGTTGATAGAAAAAAGTTAGAGGGATTAGTTTGAAAATTAGTAAAATTTTATGGGCTATTATTGTAAATTTCCCAATATTGATAAGGAGACACAAACAAAGCAACAAAAGCAACAAAAGTAACAAAAAGAAGAAGCATGTGGATGTGGTAATAAAGTTAAGCGTGTGGTAACTGAAAAACGAATTGAAAATTATTAAAATTAATATTTGCAACGAAAGAAAAATGTTGGATAATTATTAAATAAGGATTGAAACAAATCAAGAACCAGCAAGTGGGATCATTGGATTCTGAAGCATTGTGGACGTGCAAGAATGCAATTGCAGCTAGCTAGGTGTTTTTGCTCGACATTATAATTTTTTGGGAAGGTTTGATTTAAATTTCAAACATCCTTTTGTTAAAGTGGATTTGTTCAAGATTTGCAATGGACTTATTAGACTCTGTTGATTTTCAATCAAGATTCATACAAGAATACTTATCCCCTAACGATAGATATTTATACCCTAAATTGAGTTTAGTTTAATCATAGTAATAATGATTAACAATACATTTTTATTAACAACGTCAATAAAAATGTTGCGTTATACAATATTAGTAACTATAATATAACTAGCAACACGAGAACAAATATTAACATTACGACATCTATAAGCTTCCAATAAAACTATTTTCTATTATAGAAATTTGTGAATAAATGAAACCTTATACAAAATAATTAATGTAAAAAAAAAGTAGGTTGCATGCAATAATTTAATTAATTTATCATAAATTTGTATGAATATAGCTTGCATAAGAGACTGTTTATAAGTATTATATACACTATATACAAATTTATATTATTAATATTAGTCACCTGTACTAATATATTGAAAACAATAATGTTTGATAAGTGATATAATACGATATTAGGTACTATAAAAAATTATAAAATAAAAAATAATAATTGATTTATGATCTATTTGATTTGTAATAATATAGATAATATTATTCATATTTTAAAGAAATTTTCGGATGTTGAGGCTGTCTTTAATAGTTTCCAAAATTAGATGGATTTTTTTTTATATTTAGTTAAAACGAGGTAGCTATGTGATAATTTCGCTTGATATATGCCAGTTCCCCATTATTTCGGTAGCCGGTTTTATGCGTAAAATTATAAAAGCCATTCGATTGCTTTGAAAAGCGATCAAACGGCCTACATTTTAAATTAAATCATGGAAACGGCGTCATGCAGCGGCTGTTTGATCGCTTCAAAATTCAAAAAGATATGGGATTCACTCGTTTCTCTCGGAAAATTTCAGTTGAACTGAAGGGAGTTTCTGAGTATGGAACCATCTGGTGGATTCGAAGAGACCACATTTCCGTATTGGTTGAAGGTATTATGTTTATTATTTTCCATTTTTTAGCAAATTCTTTTTTTTTTAATTTTGCAATTTAAATGCTTTTCTAAGAGCTGCGGTTTGAAGCACAACTAATGGATCCAATCTTCTATGGATTCGAGGTTGCGCTTGAGGTATGCTAGATAGATTCTTTCGGATGTTGTTTATAACTAGTTTTGTTAAATTGAAATGAATGAATGCATTGCTGGTCTCCAGTTAGGTGAATTATCACCCATTTTGTTTGAAATGAACAAATTACTACATGTATTTCCATATAATGACTTAGTAGCCGTGCACACACTTCAAATCACTGTGTATTTTCATAATAATTAACTCATTTGCTGCTGTTGTTGAGATGCTTTCTGCGGTGTGTTTCTGTGCTTGTGCTTTTTATTATCTCTACTGCTGCTGGCTACTTCTCTTAGGGTCCGTTTCGGATTTGAGATGAAAAAAAAGTAAAATTATACAACAAAAGTTAATAATATATAGTAAATATAGTTTTTAAATAATAATTTTGAAAAAATTATTAAAGATATAATATATTTTTTATCATACAAATAAAAAATCATATCAATATAACTTCCAAACTACAGTAGCTAGTGTTTACCAAACACTTTAGTGTTGTAGCTTTTAAGTTACAGCTACCCAATCTCAATCTCAAACGCACCCTTAGTAATGTACATGGTTCTTGGTGATTTGTTTTCGAGTTTCTGTATATTTTGTTGTTATTACCACAACTCACGTGCTGCTGTTGTTGAAATGCTCTCTAAGGTGTTTCTTGCTTGTGCTCCACTGTTGTTGGCTACTTCTTGCTTGTGCTCCACTGTTGTTGGCTGCTCCTCTCATTAATGTTCACAAAACCCTTCTTGGTGATTTGTTTTGGAGTTTCCGCATATTTTGTTGTTACTATCATGACTTACATGCTACTATTGTTGAAATACTCTCGGAGGTGGATTTTTGTGCTTGTGCTTTTGACTCTATTTACTGTTGATCGCTGCTTATCTTATTATGTTCATGGAACCCTTCTTGGTGATTTGTTTTAGAGTTTCGGCATATTTTGTTATTATTACATAACTCACACGTTGCTGTTGTTGAAATGCTCTTTGAGGTGGGTTTTTGTGCTTTTGCTTTTGGTTCTGTGGTGGCTGCTTGCGTCTTATTAATGTATATAGAATCCTTCTTGGTCATAACATATTTTGTTTGTTTGCCTATGATATGATTTAATTTTATGTACAATAGTGTGATGAGGTTCTCAAAAAGGGACTCTAGCCCTGGCTTCTTGATGCTTTGTTGTGCCATATGTGGGAGGGAGTCCACATTGGCCATTTTGGAGTGCAGTGGCTTCGACTCAATAGCTTACCAGTTTGACTTAGGGTTTGTTTGGGATTGAGTAACTGTAGCTTGAAAAAAAAGCTATAACTATGCAATAAAAGTTAATAGTATATAGTAAATATAATTTTTAAAAAATAATTTTGACAAATATGTTAAAGATATGATAGATTTTTCATCATACAAGTAAAAAATTATATTAATATAGCTTCCAAGCTACAGCAGCTAGTGTTTACCAAACACTTTAATGCTTTAGTTTTTAAGCTACAGCTGTTCAATCTCAATCCCAAACACACCCTTAGACTGGAAGATTGTGGCAGTAAGTTTTTGATACCATACTCTATTTTGATTTGCAAATAATTCATTTACCGTACTATGTAAATTGAATTGATTTACATATACTCTTTTTTTTTCCCTCCCTTAGAGGACAATGATATTGAGTACCCTGAAGTCAAGGGTTTTTTTAGATTGAGGTTGGACAGCTATAACTTTTTAAGCTATAGCACTAAGTTGATTAAATACAGTTTAGAAACTAAGTTGATTTGATTTTACATTTGTATGATGAAAAATCTATTATATCCTTAATATTTTATCAAAATTATTATTTAAGAATTGTATTTATTTACTTTTGTTTCATAGTTACAATTTTTTTCACAACACTATAACTTAAATGATACAATACCTCAGTCTCGCAACCGAGAACTTTTTTCAAAATGATGGTGGTAATTTGTCTGTGAAGAATTTAAACTCTAAGCTAGTGAAGCTCAATTGGTAAACAGTGAAGCTTCATATTAGCATGGCATATGTGTCTGTAAAAAATCTGAAGTCTAAGCTGGTCAAGCTTAATTGGTAAATAGGGAAGCTTGAAATTAGAATGGCATATGTAATAAGTAAAAGATTTTATATTGTATTGTTACTGATAATATGGTTTGTGTTGTTACTGATAAGTCTTCTCTAAAAGATTTTATAGGTTTGGGATCCAACACTCAATCGCGTTACTCTGTTTCTTCTCTTTACTGCATTTAAAAGTTTGTTTTCTTTACTGAATTCAAGGTTGGTAACTATCAGGAACTTCTATGGCTTTGTATCCAAGCACTGGATGTAAGATAATTGATATTCAATTAAAGGTGGCCAACGGGCCGTGCCATGCTTAAGAAAAAAAAGCACGACAAGCTTTTAAATTTATGTTAAGAAGGTATGCTAAGTTATTGGTGTATTTTTTTTAATTCTATGTACCTTTTTGAGTTCATGTGCCTTTAGTCAAGTTTATTAAAATCAAAAGTTAAAAACTCAAGTCCATATTCAATAATAAAAACTAATAATAATAAGAGAATATAATAATAACTATTAAGTTAGATCCTATTGTATTATAATTCTTTTTATACTTAACAACAACAATAACAACAATAAATTTTTCTCAACGATTAATTTAATTGTTAACTTAGATTTACATAGAGTCATAGATCATAGTTCATAACAACATTATTACATATATTTTATAAAATCACGATATTTATAATTTTATTTATTAAAATCATGATATCAACTGTTCATTTAATAAATTATAAACATAGAATAATTAGAGTGTTTTTTTTAAACTAAGAGTTAAATAAATTTTAAAAAATTACGCTAGCAAAAAAATATATTAAAAGATTCAATTTTAAATTATTTGTAAAATTATAAATTTTAAATTGACTTTTATTAAAAAGTGAAACGTGCTTATTGTGTGTTTTTTCACGTGTCGTGCTTTAGCCCATCTCTAATCGTGCCATGCTTTTAAGGCCCACGTGCCTAAATTTATATACCCGGCTCAGCCCACATGCATGCCTGCCGTGCCGTGTACCCCATCGAAACGTACTTGTGTCGTGCCATGCTGTGCGGACACGTGCCATGCCCGTGCTGTGCCACGTACTGCCCGGCCCGTTGGCCATCTTTATATTCAATTAAGCATACCATGCCAGATCAATGTAGGCTCTTGTGAGGATATTAAATCATTAACTTTGCGCCTGCCTTCTCCGAAGGATGAGTGGCTTTGCAATCAAATTCCTAACTTGCCATTCCTCGAGAATTTGGATTTAATTGTGTTGGGGATATATATTTGTGGGGA
The DNA here is from genome assembly GCA_030449835.1 of Clausena lansium. NCBI lineage: Eukaryota > Viridiplantae > Streptophyta > Magnoliopsida > Sapindales > Rutaceae > Clausena > Clausena lansium. The sequence continues at coordinate 7,461,717 of JASUUF010000369.1, forward strand.
ATGGCAAATGTAGAAAATTACAGTAATAATGGTGGACCTTTTATTATATATAGTAATGTGTTTACAACTCTATATATAGAAAGAAAAATAATGGTAATAAGTAAACTGCAGAAAATGAAGTGTACTTCAAGGCACGTTACAAATGCCACTTTCCTTAAGACGTTATTTGCCCCCACCAATTGAGTGATGCACATGGTTTAAGCAACTATGCTTGCATGATACAATGAAGCACTCGTTTGTTTGCTTGTATTGTGCATTGACGAAAACAAACCTGAATACTCTTGAATGTTGCAAGCCTACCAAAAATCAGTATATTATTCCTACAGTAAACAATATATTGGATATTTGATGCATAAAAAATAGACGTTTTATGATGAAATTCTTTTTAGGAAAGAGGGCTGAGAAAAGAGTGGTGTATGATCATTAATTTCATGTCTAAATAGTCTAAACATGGCCTCTATTTATAGATATACCTGTGCATTTCCATGTGGGTTGTCATTTTTCATGATACCCCTTCATTCACGGCCATTGGATCAAGATTTGATTTTAAATCAATGGTTCAAATTGAACCATAACCATTTTAAATGAAATGTCACCATGAAAGGATGTATCTTCAAATGAAATGCCACCGTGAATGGATGTATCTTTAAGTGAAAAGATACTTCTTTTATAAGGCACAATTAATTGGACATGTCTCTAAAATAAACACCATTTATTTTGAAAATTGTTCCAATAGAGGTTGGTTGTGACAAGTTGAAGAGTATCAAGATTTCAAGACTCATCTTAAGACACTGATGATCTATGAATGTGCAAGGTTGATTGAAGTCAAGAATGAGGCTCCTAATTTAAATATTTTCGGATATCAAGGTGATGTAATATCCTTCTCTCTAGGTGCATGCGTGCCATGACTTTGTCGGAAACTAATCCGTTTCAACATTAATAATAATAGCGTCATTGACTGGTACGCCGAGTACATTTCACTTCTTGCAATGTTCCATAGTGTTTCCAAAGTGGTGAATTTGCAAAGTTACAAGATCACTTCTTGCATGCATGCTATATGTATATATTTATATAACAAGCTGTTTACTATTTTGCAGTCTTTAGCAGTCTCTAATTCTTCTTCTTTATTTTTTATTTTTTATATTATTCAAATTATTTTGTGAAGAACGTGAATGTTCTAGAAGAGTACTTGAGGCAAATCCAATCTTCCCCATTCTATGGTTACAACCATCTGGACTACGCATTAACCGGATTCTTTGTGCGCGTTGCAATTAAAAAAACTATTGTGGTTTGTTCTGGATTTCATTCTCCCCATTGAAAGGCCGTTGCAATAAGATCATTTTACTCGAAGTGGTTCGGTTTTTTGGTACTGAATATTTTCCATTTGTTTTAATTCAGTACTTGGTTCATACTGTAAGGATTATACGATACGCATATAATGCTGTTGCTTCAGCCAGTCCACTTTATTAATTAATCATTATGTATGCCATGTTTATGCCTTTCTTCCACGTGCTTATAACAAATGTTTTTTTTTTTATTATACGAAACTATTACTCAAGAATACAACTCATATAAGATGAAACTATAATTTATATTTATAAATCAGACTGTTACTGAAATTAATTTACATCAATTCTTATAAAACACTACTCAGATTTTAATCCTTTCTAATATTCGAGGGTTGCTTCAGCCAGTCTACTTTATTAATTAATCATTTTGTATGTCATGTTTATGCCTTTCTTCTACGTGCTTATAACAATTATTTTTTATTACATGAGACTATTGCTCAAGACTGCAACTCATATGACATAAGACTATAACTGATATTTATAAGTCAGACTGTTACTAGGACTAGTTTACATCAATTTTTATAAAGCACTGCCCATATTTTAACTCTCTCTAATATTTGAGGGTTGCTTCAGCCAATCTACTTTATTAATTAATCATTCTGTATGCCATGTTTATACCTTTCTTCTACGTGCTTATAACAAATGTTTTTTTTTTATTACATGAAGATATTGCTCAAGACTACAACTCATATGACATGAAACTATAACTGATATTTACAAATCAGACTATTACTGGGACTAATTTACATCAATTTTTACAAAGCACTGTCCATATTTTAACCCTCTCTAATATTTAAGGGACGTCTACTCCACTCACATTTTAAAAGGTAGTAGACTGCCTCTACTCAATTATTAAATAATTGAGAATGGAAATTTAGTCCCCATATTTATAATATGAGAAACTCAAACCCATGCTCTCACTCACTTGTGAGAACATAACTTCTACCACTTGGGCAAAAGCCAATTGGTGTGCTTATAACAAATGTTGCTTTGCTTACAACTGGCTTGTACTTTTTTGTTTCAGTTTGAGTTTTCTTATAAGAAGCAGGCAGTACATGAAGGAGGGGTTGCTCAATGCTGCAAATCCCGTCCCATCTCATGCTGGCGGCAGTGCATACAGTAAGTTGTGGTTGAGTATACATATAATGGTGCAAAGAAATTATTAAACAACATCAAAAGATACTTTTTTAACGGTGAATGACATTTGGGAGAAGATGGATTGCGTTGCAGATTTGTGCACTAGCTTGACATGGAGTGTTGAATGAACTCCAGCCTCTGGATTGCGTCTACCTAGCCTCCATGGCAAACTTTAGTTAGTCCTTTATGTGCAATATGCGCGCATGATTGTACTTGCAAACCCTTTTTTTTTTACCCTCAAAATCAAAACGATAAAAGAATGCTACGCACTAATACTTGTATAATTGATTGGTTTTGCCGCGAGGTGACTGACTAAAATATATATATATATATATATATTTTCTTAAGAATGTTTGAATGGGGAAGAGAAATTCACCCACTAAATACCAACCATTATCCAATTATTATTTTTTGAACTCAAGATTATCATAGACACAAAGCACATTTACTGCCAATCGACCTGCGTCAAAGGGCTGATTCAGAAACTTAAATAACAGATAAAGTCCCAACATTAGTATTAACATAAAATGATTAACTATAGTAAACAGAGAAGCAGAGGCAATACGCAATAACATTTGTCACAAGTTTTTCATTGTAATTTAATTCATATGGCAGTGGCATGTCCCAACAAATCTTGTGTAGCTTTCACAGGTCATATCCAGAGCCAGATTTTAAATACATGCATCTAGCTATGTCGGGGCCTTGAACTAGCTAATTCTTTTGAATAAGACACGACAAAACAAAAGCAACAAAAAGTGGAACCATGTGGTAATAAAGTTTACTTAAAATAGTGAACTGAAGAATATCATTGTAATATCTAACAAAACAAAAATGTTGAAGAATACAAAATTGAAACAAATCCAGAATTAGCACCATGGATCAATCATTGTGGATTGTACAAGAACACAATTGCAGCTACGTGCTTTTGCTGCGCTCGACTTTATTTTTTGTTTGTTTGGAAGATTAGATTCAAAAATTCAAACACCCTTTTGTTAAAGTGGATTTGTACATGATTTGCAATGGACTTATTAGCCTATTACGATTTGCAATCAAGATTTGGGAGGATATCTGTCATTTTTTTTTTCATATTAATAACTTACGTACTCATGGTCGAATCCAGAACCTCAAGATTATGAAGGCTGCTCTTTACCACTGGAGCTAGACATTGGCTTCAAGGAAGTCTGTCATATGCTTTGGAAGAAATTAATTGTCATTGTGGCCACTAAATTCTTACCATTTTAGGCTATTAAGTGAATGCTACTATACAATTTGTTAACTTGAAATGCATTGTATCTTTGCATATTCATTGAGTGAAGACCACTTTTAGGAAAGCACTTTCAGGACTGTTAATTAATCATGTGGATAATTCATGAGAGAAGCTGACAAGTTCTGAAAGCAACAAAAGCAAAAGAGCCACTAAAACGATGAATGATCTTTCAATTTCTTTTTTTTTTTTTGGAATTACATTGAGACTATTATTCATATTATATAAGAATATTATTGATATTTATAATCAGATAATTACTGGGTCTAATTTATATTAAATCTTATATTTATAATTTGAGGACGTCTACCCCACTCACATTTCAAAAGGAAGAAGACTACATTCACTCAGATAATTTAAAACCTATTTCCAATGGAGTAGCCTATTTGTATTTGATATATATGCCTTTTGTAGACAATTTTCTGTGTCGTAATCACTCATCAAAATTAATATTGAAAATTTTTGGACATAACGTATGTAGTGTGCAAATAATTATGTGCTAATCATGTACATAATCTGTGAGAAACAATCTGACGCGGATCCTAATGGTATAAGTAAATTCCTAATATATACGTAAAACAAAAGAAATAAAATGTAAAGAGTGATCATATATCTCAACCAAAATTATGGCTACTATGCAAAGAACTATCGGTCTAGCAAGAGTCAATTAGATGGCCAATTCTATATATACCTTTCTCAAATTCTATTGCTCGTCATTTTCATTCCATTAATTTGATAAGTATATGATTTGTGATTCCTTTTTTTTCAATCTCTATTTGTTTATTTTTTCTCAGTGGCCAGAACATTAATAAGGCAAAAAGCTAACTAAAATAATATTAAAATTAAAAAAAAATTGAAGCTATCTCATATTTGTAAATTTTCATTCAATTTCATTCAACAACAAACACCTTGGAACATTAATTGCTAAGGCTGAAACAAGCCAGATGAAATGTGACATTAACATATTAATTCTACAACATCGGCTATATTAATAATATCTGCCATACACTCAATGGGCAGAGACTGGAATTTTACGAAACTTGCAGTCAACTGTAACTAGCTGAGCGGAATCGCCATCGTTGTTGTTGTTGTTGTTGTCTTGTTCATTAGAAATAATAATATTTGAGTTAATAAGTTGGAGCAACACATGTTGCAGCTCTTGTCCATCATACCATTCATGAATCTCTGCCTTTATAAGCTTATGATTTTGGCATATCAAATCCCAGAGTGGGAAATTCTTTCTTGGCATTAGATAGTCTGTCTCTTTGAGCTTCAAACTAGGGCAAAAATCGCCGGGTCCATCTCCAAGATAGATGATTTTCTTCTCTCTGGAAATCGATTCTTGGATTTTTTTTATCACCATTCCCTGTTAAGTATTAATTAATCAAGAATTAAGATATTTGACCACTGCTCGTGATAATTTTGTCATATTCCTCATTTGATTAACATAAGTAGGCCGGATCTAATCTCAACATAAATATACCAAAAGAGGGGAAAAAAAAAAGTTGGGTAACGACAATTAAGTAAGAGGAACAGCAATTGAAGAAAAAATTAAGCTCAAATGTGTTTAGATCCGATCTATAGAAAGAGCCGATCAACCTAATTAATTTATAAATTCTTGTTTTTTTATTAACCTTAACGACCCAACAATCTTCAAATTTTTGTTGTGATTCTTCTGTCTTTTGTAGATAAATAAGATCGCTACCTCAAATTTATATATTAAAATGTGCCAATACCTAATTTACACTATAAATGTACAAAATAAATTACCTTGCACATGTTTGGTGGGCAAATATTGGTACCGCAAGCATGCGAAGATTTAGTAAAATCATGATGAGGGAAAATCCTTAGCCTCCCTTCTTCGTCAACAAAACTCGAGTTCGTATTGATCTCCGAAAATAATTCCCATATTCCATGGTGCTTCAAGATTGTCTCGATAAAGAACACGTTCGCGTCGCTTACTATCTTCAAATCGCACCTATATATAGCAGCAGCATTGCTAATTTTCATACATATATTTTTATTTAGAAAAAAGGAAATGTGATTAAAAACTCACAAAAAGAGGGATTAATTATCTATATATACCCTAGATCATAAGCTGCTTTAATGGCTGGAATTATGCTGGGGTGAATAGGAGCTCTTTTCAGAACCTCAACAATATCCTCAATAGTTTTGCCTCGTGCATGAAGCTCCTCCATCATTCTACCCTGCATGTTTTTGCACATAAAATTAAAACAGTAAATAGCTTTCTTTTAATCAATTAAAAGAAGCAGAAATTTGAAGAGAAGAAAAGAATAGAAAAGAAACTTGAAAGTGCGTACTGACCATGAGAGAGTTCCAGGGCATGGTGGGGAGGAGTTGATTGAACATCTCGGTAGCATGCAACTCGTCCACCACCAAATTATCGCTATCGCAGTCGATAATCGTCTTATCGAAGTCGAAAACCACCACGATATCAGCCATTTTGGTGAACAAATTAAACTGGTAGGAAATTGTATAATTTTCTCTTTGTTTTGTAAGTGGTGATCGTCGAACAAAATTGTTGGTGCCGTCAAATACATATCCAACAAATGTTTCTAAAGAGACTGTGGGTATTTATAGACTTGATAGCTACGTAGGTAAAGAATTACAGCTGTGATTTTGGATATACGCCAAGGAGCAAGGAATATTTTATCAGAAACTTATGGCTTGATAGTTAAAAACATCACTGGCCATATCTGTATTTTTGAATGTGTCACTTTCTTGGGCTCTTGGCTGCAGCCCTTTTTTTTTTCCCCCAAGTGAAGTCAAGTTTATTCCAATCTTTGCAACCATCTCATGAATTATTCCATCCAAACATAATGTGTCTAAAATGAATAAAATGATATTATCATTATGATTAACTCGATCTAATAATTGGAATTAATCAATCTAAGTCATCGAAATCATTAAAAGATATTTTCTAAATAGTAATTTCAAGAACTAATATAATAATTGGGAATTAAAAGATATTTTCTAAATAGTAATTTCAGGTATTAATATAATAATTGGGATTGAGGTTGGGCAGCTGTAGCTTCAAAAGTGTTTGGTAAATTAAACACTAGCCGTTGTAGTTTGGAAGTTAAATTGATTTGATTTTACACTTGTATGATGAAATATCTGTTATATCTTTAATAATTTTATCAAAATTACTATTTAACAACTATATTTATTACATATTATTAATTTTTATTTCATAGTTACAGATTTTTTCAATACCAAACAGAACTTAAATAAATATGTGGGCTGTGAAGAGGTAAAAATTATAAAAATTGAAGATGCTTTGAAGCTTCAAAGACGTATGAAAAATTGAAAATTGAACCATTTCAACATTGAAAAATTGAAAATTGAACCATTTGAATTTAAATGTATTATTAATTCACTGTTGGCAAGCATTAACATAAGTCCATGACCGACCAAAACTGCAACTGTCGTTTAGCAGCCATAATGCAAAGTGGGAGTCCTCCTTGATGGCTCCTTTTTAATATTTTTTAGTAGCATTTTTGTGCGCACCATCCTGATCTTTCCTCGTTGCTCATCAGATTAAACAATTTTATCATTAAGGGAAGCTGAGATATTATATAGATGATTGGAGATTGTTGATGGCATGTTAAATATAAAATTTTTTCTTTTCTTAAAATATATATTATCTACAAATGCTACTACGTACATTTATTACCTGCGGCACGTGCCATGATTTACTAATTCGAGATTCTTTTTTTTTTTAAATGTTACGTGTAGAGAAAAATGAGAGAAATGAAAAAGAAAATGGAAGAGAGAGAGTGGACAGATAGAGAGTGAAGATAAATTTAACTCTTTTTTCTGTGCACCAAGCACAATTCTTCTTTTTTCAAATCGGTGGTTGTTGTTATTATTTAAAAAAATTTGGTACTTATTTCTGAATTACAAAGAGCCACAAGAAAAACTAAGGGATAATTTAAGCCACGTTTCAGCAACAAGACAACAATTCATGGACATGGTGGCGTCCCACAGAAATATTCCCCAAGTCTTTATGAAATTAAGATAATGATTTTCTTGATTGGTGCTCTGCATATGAATATTTGTACACCTCTTTTGTCATTCAAATTGCTGTTCTAATTTCGACTACAATCAAAATGTTTTAGGACTAGATACATTGTTGGGTCTGTTTGAACCACCAAAGTCACAAATCCTTGACATCTGTGCACTCAAAATGGACCTAATTGGCTGAAGGATCAAAAGCAGGGGAAAGCAGAGAGGTGAGAATAAACAGGACGGTAACATAGAATTAAAGTTACGTTATGGCTTACATTAATCTACAATTATTGAAAAATGCTCAAACAGGCAAATTCTTTTGAGCAATGTTGCTGCACATTTTTGTGCAAAAAAAATTATTGACTAACAGAGAGGACTTGAGGCAGGGCCTCATGGGCAGCAGCAGAAATTGTCTGCAATTTGCAGTCAGCAGAAAGCAATTGAGCTGAGTTGTTGTTGTTGTTAGTGCTTTCAATTGTGTTGATAAGGTGAAGCAAAATTTGCTCAAGCTCTTCACCATCAGTCCACTCATGAATCTCGGCCTTAATGAGCATTGGATTCCTGATAATTAAATCCCATAGCGGGAAATTTTTCCTTGGCATCACGTAATCTCCTTCACTAAGCTTCAAGCTTGGACAATAATCTCCACTTCCATCACCAAGATAGATTATTTTCTTGTTTCCTTCCTTAGATAAAGAAGCTTGAATCCTTTGAATGATCATACCCTGTTCACAAAATTTAATCACAGCCCAATGTTAAAAATTGAAATTAATTTTTTGATTAATTTTGAGCTAATATTAAAATGGATAAGTGGTGTCACAGAAGGACAATTAGCTGACAACAATTAATCAAAAAAATAAAAAAGAATCACAAGAGGCATGTGAGATTTTCTAGAACTTTGGAAACCACTTCAGAACTTTTATTATGTGATAATTAATCTTGACCAAACAATAACTAGACTTTTCTTTCAAAGTTAGGTGGCGTGATTAGCAAAAATTTTTTTCAATTTTATTGATTAAAAAAATGAAATTGTAATTAAAAAAGAGTACAAAATTCAAACCTTGCACATATTTGGCGGGCAGAGATTGCAGCCATGAGAACATTTAGTGAAGTCATGAAAAGGGAAAATTCTCAGCCTGCCTTCTTCTTCATCAACAAAGCCTGGATTTGTGTTGATTTCTGAGAAATAATCCCTAAGCCCAAGATGCTCCAAAATTGTCTCAATGAAAAACAAATTTGCATCACTCACGATCCTCAATTCACACCTGAAACAAATAAATAAAACTCATTAATTTGTTTTAATTAGTCTCAAATTCTTTTTGCTAATTGAAAATTAATGACGAGCATTAAGTTAACTTAATTCCAAGGTTAATAAAAGTTCATACCCTAAAGCATGGGCTGATTTAATGGCGGGAATGACCCTGGGATGAATTGGAATCCTCTTCAGAACCTCCACAATGTCTTCAATTGTCTTGCCTTGTGAATGAAGCTCCTTCATCATCCTGTCCTGTAATTTTTTTAAGCACATAAATAAAATGTTATACCATGAGTTAAAAACATACATTAAAAAAAAAAAGGCAAAGGAATCCAAAAAATGAACATACCATGAGAGAATTCCAGGGCATGGTGGGAAGGAGTTGATTGAACAAATCGGTAGCACCCAATTCATCAACAACAAAGTTGTCGCTATCACAGTCGATGATGGTCTTGTCGAAGTCGAAAATCACAACAATTCCAGCCATTTTTTTTTTATTTCTGTTACTCAAACGAAAGCTTGAAATTCTTGATTACTTGCTCCTGTTTGTATGGATGTCGCCTGAATGTTTGGTGCAAAGAGTTTCTGGGTGCGGAGGCCTATTTATACTGAGAAAAAGTGACCCTGCTTGCGAGGAATAAGGTTTATGCCAAAGGAATATTACGCGGAAGATTTCTGTGGTAAGTTCAACGCAAAGTCGCAAACCATACAAGTCTCGGTTTTCCAATTTCTGTCTCTAGAATTGTCGTTTTTTTGTCAATAGAGCAACATGCATCACATTGTATCTTCTGCGGTTTAAAATAAATCCTGGCCATCGGTTTAATGGCTTTGATGTGATCAGGGGATCAAAGATCAAATGGGTGTGACTTTTTTTTTAAAAATTTCTTTTTTGGGATTTGATTAGTCAGCAAGAATTTGGTGGATTTATTAATTTAGTTAATAATATTGAGCCTGGGAAGGCCCAAGAATAAGAAGGGAATATTCTAGAGGAATTGAATTCTCAGGTGGCCAATTTTGAAATGCACTTGCCACTTAAAATGGAATATTCCGAGGAGTCATTCTAATCCAGGGGTTTTGATTCCTGTACGTTTCTTCTGTGGCTGCTACGCTTTTCAACATAAATCCAACTCGTGTGTTCCCAATCTCATCTTTTTTTTTTAGAGGAGTTCCCAATCTCATTTGAAGTTGGAGAATGACATAACTCCACTACTAATTAATTATTCATAACAAACTTATTTATTTATTTATTAACATGCAATTAATTTATAGATATAATTCTGCCAATTGAATACATATAATTCTGCCAATTGATGAATGAAGCCGATTCCTTGCAAATTACCAAATCTGTTGATGGAATTCGCCTAACTTATCTCTATCTTATTTTGGTTATATGAGGGAAATACTTTTTAACCCACAATTATTAATGTTTTTAAATCTGGATATTTTTATGATTTTGAGAATGAAAAATGTGGGGACCTAAATTCTGACAAAATCACATTCAAAACGATATCATTTTAGATGTGTTAAGAGAAAAACAGCTCAGTCACTCAGCCTTGGCCGAGTGGTCAGGGTGTAAGGGTAGCAGTTCGAGTCTCCACAAATGTATTGTGGTAGTAATTTATTTTTCAATTATAATTGAGTAAAGGCAGTCTTTTTCCTCCCGAAATGTGAGGAGTAGACATCCCTCGAATATTAGTGAGAATTAAAATTTAAGCAGTACTTAATAAGAATTAATGTAAACTAGTCCCAGTCACAGTCTGATTTGTAAATATCAATTATAATCTCATGTAATATGAGTTGTAAGTATGAGCAATAGTCTCATATAATAAAATAAAATAAAATAAAAACAACTCACCCAAAACACCCATTCGGAGATATATCTTATATAGGGTGCCTAAGGCATTAGGAGTTGCCTAATTGTCCATTCATAGTTTTTCCTTTTAGTATTTTATAAAATTAACAAAAGGAAAAACCATCAAATTAGAGTGTTTCACGATTGATTTTTTGTCTTTTCTTTTTTATTTTAAAGTTTAGATATTGATGAGAAATCTTATTTATTTAAACAGCAACCCTCTATTATTTATTTTACTTGAATTTAAGTGACTTTTACATCCACTACCAGTCCAGTATTTGCGTCTACACACGTTGACAATCAAAAAACACTTCCACCCATAAAAATAACAGGTGAAAATAAAGAATCCCTAATTGATTGAAATTGCAAGTCTCATTTATCTAGTTATCTTATTGGCATAAGCCACAATAGATGATACATTTGCAAATTGCAACTTGAACGATAAGGAGCAATCTATATGAATGAGTGTCACAATCAAACTCCCAGCCCACTACGTAAACTAATACTAAAAGACAATGGCAACGTCTGCACTCTGCAGATAGAGTTTTTGTTTGGTCATCGGGAAAAGAGTTTCTGTTTGGTCACCTGGAAAATCCAAATCCAAATCTAAAAGACTGGGGCTCCTCAATGATTAAGCAGATTACAAATTTTTTATTGACATTTGTTAGGTATGTGTCTGCTATACTCTGTATATCAGTACGTGGAGTACATGTGTTGCCATGAAAGCAAATAAACAGCGCCAGTAGCTAGCAATATACAATCTAAAAGGTATAGTAGCTAGGCCTGCTTTATCTGATTCAATTTTTCTGTTGTTATTCTCTTATTCTTTCCCACTGAATTTGATTCTTAATTTGTTTTAGAAAAGCAAGCATGTGCTGCCGCTCCTGATTCTCGAAATGAGTATCTTGTCATCTTAATTAGCTTCAGCTATGGGTCCGTTTGAGATTAAGGTGATGTAACTTTTAAGTTACAGCTGCTGTGGAAAAAAGTTGTAATTATACAACAAAAATTAATAGTTTATAGTAAATATAATTTTTAAATAATAATTTTAATAAAAATATTAAAGATATAAGAGATTTTTCATCGTACAAGTAAAAAATCATATCAATATAGCATCCAAACTATAGCAGCTAGTGCTTATCAAACACTTTAGTGCTGTAGCTGCCTAACCTCAATCTCAAACGCACCTTATATCTTATCAATTTTACATTTATTATGCCATATTATTAATTAATAGTATAAAAGAAAACATGCAACACATGCAATGATCGGCAAACTTGCATGCATGGACAATGGATTATTCGCATATTTCATTCTTGATCATGTAAATGGAATGAAACTATTCCAATTTTCAGATTAATCAATCTTCTTTCTCAAAAGGGGGGAAAAATACATGCCAAAATGATGCTGCCAAGTTGTAAATAACACAGGAGGATTATGTTTGTGGCATATTCTTTACATTTTTGGTTCTATTAATTTCACCACAAATTGTGTCCAAAAGGGAAAGGCCACAAGCAAACTGCAAAAGCAAGTAACCAAAACGAATAAGGCAATTATTTTGTTCAAGTTCTGTGTCCTGGAAACGCGGTGAGCAGAGCAGAATGGGGTAACAATATTATGTGTCACGCAGGGTGGCGCTGAACGTGACTCCTTGTCTCCTCAAATACTTAAAGCGTCCAAATATCACGAGAGTTTCAATTTTTGTTGGCTTTTTGTTTATGATTTGTGATTTGTTTTTATTTATTTATTATTATTTTTTGTAAGCAATGATTAGGATCACAACATTTAAGTCTCATTTTGAATTCTAACTTATGTGTCATTCATCTATTGGAGGGTGCTTAAGTAATTTTATAAGTTATAAAATTTATCATCTAATAAATAAGTGACACACATCAGTTGGGACTCAAAGTGAGATTTAAAAATTGGGATACCTATCATTATTCTTTTTTTTTTTTGGATTTTAGGCTTACAGCTTTTGGTGCATATAACGTGTGGACAAACAATACCACTATCCAAAAATAGCCAAAACCAAAACTACAAAAATCGTATTGAAATGATGAATTTGACTCATAGCTAGAGTTCCATGTTTAATAACTAGTAACTTAGGTCATGCACCCACATATGCGAAGTCATCTACATGTTTTGCAATCTTATACGAATAAAAAATATCTTAATCTACTTAATTTTTTTAATTACATTAATCATTTATTAGTTATTACTTACTGAATCAATTAGTAGTACTCACATCTTAGGTATATATGTTAAATAATCATTTGATTTAACATTTGATTTCACCATGAACTTACATACACACTCTATACTTGTGTGTACATAAAGATGACTCATATTTACAGATTTATTATTATTATTATTAGAAAACCTTTTGGGGGCTCCGATTTGAAACAAATCCACTTTTAATTTTAAATTTGTATTCCTATATGAAAAAGATAAAAAGTTAAGCGTATAAGTAATTTTGTATATGCCCTAAAGCCTAGCTGGCTTATAGTATATAATTTTGAAATGTCATTCATTTTTTTCTTTTTCTTTTTTATATGTTTCCTCGGAAATGTTGATTTTCTTTGTCTACCTGACATGCTAAACGTATAATCAATGAGAATGATTATACATACAGTCGCTGTGAGTTTTAGCATCTTAGTCTCACTTGAAAACCTGAGTTGTTTTGTTTATACTTACAGATTTGTTGTTATTGTCCCCAAATTTATGTTATAATATATGATTAGTTACAGTAATTAAATATTAATCAATATATTAATTGTCATAAATGTAGATGTGGCACAACTGCACCACATACGTTTTTTTTTTAAAGTCGAAGAGATGGGGAGAGGATCCTAATTCTTCTACCATGATACCATGATAACAAGCCAATCTATGAAAAAACCTGAAACAGAAGTTAAGGCAAACTCTTTAATTTGGTCAAAGTGTCCAAAATTAAAGCTCATCCTTTGTGTGTGTATATTCCATTTGATTGCATAGGATATTTTAGCTGGCATGTTCTAATGCTCAATCTTACCTCAATTTTGATCTTTTAAAACTTAAAAGTTTGGCTTCACATGGTGGTGGATTGAATACTGAATATAGCTGACTATAAATCTAACCTGCCAGTTGAGACTATAAATCTTGTAAGTCTTATAACCTGCCAGTTGAGACTATAAATCTAATTAACTAATTCTTGCTACTTTGATTAATCAAACAATATTTAGGAAATCATCACACTAGTCCAACTTTATATCTATATATAATCATTCTCAGGTGCAGACGTCCTCATTTTTTTTAATGCAGACACGTTAATAAGCCATACAGTTTAATAAAGTCATTTTTCAATGCAGTATAAAACTATGCGGTTAAATAACGTTCTTCACTGACTCTATTAAACCAAACGATTTAACAGCGTGTCCTCATTAAAAAAATGAGGGCGCTCCGTACTAAAGAAGTACTACACATACACACTCCCCTTCTTCCTCTTAGTTGAGAAACAAAGTGGATTGTCTAGATTCTAACCAAAATTTAAAAAGTAGATACATGATATATATTAAATGTGAGGGAAAAAGACACCAACACCCCTAAGATTTGATGAAATAGTCATGTAGACCCCCTTGATTTCAAGAATGTATACCCCAAGATTTGATGAAATAGTCATGTAGACCCCCTTGATTTCAGGAATGTATACCGACACCCCCTTCCATTAGATTAGATGGAAAATCTTAAATTTACTATTATACCCCATGATGGCACAGTGGTCTACAGTACGTGGAAATTAATTTTAAATGTCTTGCCATAGCTTAATTTTAAATGTCTTGCCACAGCGAAACTCAAAGCAAAACTCATTTAAAACTCACACTTAAGTGGCAAAACCCCTTGATTTCATGAATGTACACCGACACCCGCTTCCATTGGATTAGATGGAAAATCTTAAATTTAGTATTATATTCCATGATGGCACAGTGGTCTACAGTACTTGGAAATTATACATACAGTCACTGTGAGTTTTAGCATCTTAGTCTCATACTCTCATTCATCCGAATGACAAAGGCATGTGTTTTATTTGATACTTTTATATTGTCCACTTATTTTTTGACATGTATCACTGAGTTGTAATAATTAATTTGACACAGCACGCTAGTCAAAATTTTCTTAACTCATTAGCCAACAAAAAAGAAAAGTACTTAAATACCCTTTAATCCATTCAATCTAACGGCTGAAGCTAACGGAAGGGGGTGTTGGTGTACACTCCTGAAATTAAGGAGTCTACATGACTATTTCATCAAATTTTAGGGGTGCTGGTGGATTTTTCCTTAAATGTGAATATAATTAGTAGGGACCATTTGATGTATACCCAAGATTATATCAATATCACGAGAGAAATTTGTATGAGACAGGCTTACAATCTTAACATTGATAGTTAAAAATATAATTTTTTTTTATTTTTAGATAAAACCATTTTAATCTTGATCTCATATAATATATAAGAATTAAGTAATCTAGAAACTCGTACCTTGTTTATATGAGATGATGGACAATCGAAAGCCGTAGATCCACCACCAAACGATCTTCTAGGCTATGACTCAAGACTGATCAACACTGAATGTGTGGGCGTTCGTTTCACCACCCCCAATTGCAACCGGCGTCTCTTGTTTGACTACTGTATTTTTCTTCAAAGATATGGAAAAACCGACTGCCCTTTTATTTTTAGAAAAATACTTTTTTATAATATCTTATGAAAAAACCCTAGCATGTATTATATCTTATTTAATTTAAAATATTTTAATATTTTAAATTAAACATTTATCCCTCTACTTACGTAAAAGTGGAGAGCATGTGTAACCAATTAGGGAACTACCTTGTAAAATATCGCAAGGCCCCATTTACACTTGTATATAACACATTAGGCCTTAACAAATATTATAATTTAGATTTTTATCTTATATGTCAGTTTTCTCACTTTTGGGTCCAGTAATGGTGTTGTCAATTAAATGAGCTAACCCGGGGATCATTTGGGAACATACAATAGTGGTTACAATAATTAAGCTTGTAATTAAACAAACATAATTATTTAATTCCAATTCTACTCCACTATAAGATTGGAACTGACCTCCATAATTGATGCTTGAATAATAATTCGCCCAAGCCACATTGATTTCTTTACTGCACAATCCTTTGTACCACATTGTTAATTAAATTGATATCTCAACTGTCCAATCAATTTAATTACATCTTATTCCTTGAGACTTACTGGTTTTCTCTAATGATCATTTTCAACATATATATATATATATATATATATATATATATATATATATATATATATATATATATATATATATATATATATATATCACGAGATGGGTGCTCCTTCCTCATCTGTTTGAATTGCATTTAGAATGTCAAACTGTTGCTGTTTGGTGAGAAGATGATCCCACCATCTTTTAAGTTGACCCGTAAAACCAGCAACAAGAATTTCTGCAATAGCTTTATCAGAGGTTCTTGATTGGGTTTTATAGGCATTAGCTGCCATGGTCATTTGTTGTAAAAGTCCAAGTATGTTATATTCAGACATACCATCTATATTCCATTCATAGACAGAGGAAGCATTAAACCTAGATTGGTTTAGTGCACTAGGCCTATTGTCTATGGCTAGGTCAGGAGGAGAACTAGCGGGAAGGGCTAATTCCCAGTGAACTTTATTGGTTCTAGGAATTGACTCATCTTTAAAGGCTTCTATGTCTGAAGAAGCAGCAGACATTTGGTCCTGATCTAGTACACCAATGGTTCTGGATTGAACACTATCAAGAGCTATTTGGACTTTACTAGAGGAAGAAGAGGCTTCTATCCTGTTTAGTTGGTCTCTAATGGCTTTAGCAAAATCTAACTTTGACTCTTGAACAAGCTTTTGGCTAGTTTTTGAGACCTGAAAAGGTTCGAAAATAGGTTTTTTAAGCTTTTTGACAAGGTCAGCTTTTGAGGAAATACTAGGAGAAACAGCTATGGTTGACTTTTGGAATTGACCTTCTATTATAGTCAACTGCTTTCCTATTGTATTTAGGTTAGCATTACAAAAATTATTCTGTTGAATAATGCTACCTAAATTTGTCTCTGAATCATTTGGTTTGTGTATTTTGTAAGGTGAGACTTTAACCTGAATAGGAGGTTTACCATGGTCAATGGTTAAACTCCTAAGGGGTGGATGCTCAGATTTAATGGTTTGATCACTGTCAGAGAGATTCCATTCTGTAACCTTTTGTCTGACCGTGATTGGATTTGTTTCTTTAAAAGGATAAGCAATCCTATTTTCAGAGGCATATAGTTCAAACTAATCAAAAAATAGAATATGAATTTTATGAGAATCAACAAATTCATAATAGACTTTTTGGATTTCTTTTCTTTGGTTTAAGAAATTTTTGAAAAACCAAAGTCTTTTTTCTTTGTTATTCTCAGAATAAAAATCTTTATGAAGTAGAGTTTTATCAAGTTCAAAATCCTTTTCAAGAACATTAATTACATTTTCTGTAACAGCAGAAAATGTAGGAGAAGTTGGAGGAGAAGGTTCATTCTCGTCATGGCTTTGTTCTTGTTGACTGCTAGTGTAAATAGGATGTGGAACAGTAGTAGTACAACCCTGTTGACTATGCTACTAGGAGCACCCATCTGTTATGAATTCAATAGCCCTATACAAGATGTTGTTGCCACTCTTATTCTCACCATATCTCTTTATTTCATAGGTGACCCCTCACACCTTAGAGACAAGAATGCCGAGTTACTACACAATATTAGGTGTAGAAAACTTTGTGAATTCCAAAGATTGTAAAGAGCTGTATTTGTATTTTTTCTTTCGATTAGAAAGCATCTTTCCACTAGTAAAGCTTCTGCATCCTTAGAATAAAGCAATAAAAATCGGTACTTTTTAAACTTTCATTCTTATTTTATGTTTGTTTAAATTTTAAATTTTATAAACTGCTACGTTCCTCTAAGGCATAGAGACCAAATCTCTGCCCTTAGTTGTATTTCTTCTTCTCCCCTCATCCATTCAGAATACTATTTCTGGAATCCAGATCTAGTATTTTATATGAGCCTTTGAGTTGCTTAGGTTTGTAAAAAAGTTTTATTTATAAAGAATTTTATATTTTTAGTATTTGGTTGGAAACCCGAGTGTGTGGGATATTGATCAGTTCTAAGCCTGATCTGGTTCCAAAGGCAAAACTAGCTACTGCATCATTCTGGCCTAACAACACCATTTACTAGATTTATAAAATATTTGTTTTTTGCCTATGTTTCTTCTGTTCTTTACACACACTCCACAATCCTAGGGTTGTACTGGTATCAGAGTGTATAGAAGAGCTAGGTATATCTGATGTTTGAATTACTATGATACCAGAAGGAGTTACCTTTTGGTGCCTTGGTAGTATTTGGTCGTAAGTCTCGATTTGGTTGAAGGGCAGTAAAACCAACTCTTAGCCTCGGATTGTAGCCATACTTGTAAAAACTAGATCTTTTATAGGTTTTGTACATGGATTCTCTACTCTGTAGAGCATCCTTTTTCTCTAGCTCTTCTTCTGGGAAGACTAGTAGTTCAAAGAATGTTGTAAACTCAGAAGAATTCATAATTGAAGACTTCAATAAAGCAATAGATTGTTGGGAATTACCAAAAATCTCTAAAGACATGATTTACAAAACAAAAAAGCTTGATTTTCTAAAAACAGATTTTGTTATAAAGACCGAAGAAAGAGATATAACCCTTTCAAAACCTTTTGAAACAATCCATTTGTTTTCAGAACATTCTCTAAGGAGATTAAAAGAAAAGAATTTTAATTATGTCACATCGGCTTAATACAAGTCGGAATAAAACCTTTAACTAAAGAAGGACTGAATACCTCCATTCTAGTTGTTCTCAGAGATGGAAGATTCATTTCTTTTGATGATTCTTTGCTAAGTAGCATCGAATCAAGTCTCTGTAAAGGTCCTATTTCCTTTAGCTGTTACCCGAACATAACAGTTTCATTAAAAGACAAAAACATTCTCAAAAGCATGATTTTACAGATCAAGACTCATAACTATCATATGATTGAAGGATCTGTTCCTGTAGCCTTAATCTTCAAAATCTCTTATAAAGCCATGAATTCTGCGCTTAATACGCAACATAAATTCCAGTCAAAAAGAGATGAGACTCTTCTCTTACAGACTAGCCTGTCTAAAGCCAATACTGTTATTCCAAAGCCTATCCAATGGAAAGATGTCAATCTTCCTGAGGAATGGATTTTAGAAGGAGCCACTGAACCGGTGATTCCTAAACAACTAGAACCCAATACAGAATTACAAAATGTGACTCAGTATACTGATGGTAAAGTCAAATTATCCTTTAGAAGATCTACTTCATCTAGATTTTCAGATAAGGATTCTATCTCTAGTATCCCTTCACTAGAAAGAAGATTTTCCAAAATTTCTTCGGTAATAAATCTTCCTTTCCAATCTGTGAAAAGTCAACCTAAGTTTTCCACATCAAATATACCTAGCTCTTCTATACACTCTGTTGACTATATATATATATATATATATATATATATATGTTGACACACTCTGGCCAGAGAATTCTATGATCAAGTACAGAAACCCATTAAGAGATGTGTCGTACAAATTCTATATTGTCAATCTATAAATTCAATACTTGTAATTGCTCCCACCAAGATACCGGGTAATCTTGACTATAAGTGTATGTCGTGCCCATTGGTAACTCAAATAAAATAACAATTACAATCAAGAAATTATAATTGACTCAAGATTAAGATCACATTAAATCAATGCCTATGAGATTTAATAAGTCTGACAATTATTACAAGGTTAATTAAATCTCATATGTGATCCAGTTCAATGCAGTTACACTACATCAATAAATTCATACATGATTAAGACAAATCACTCAATGAACTTATTACAGTCTATACCTAAATAAAGCGCCCAACTTTATTTATCAACTGCGAACTTAATTTATTTAATAATAAGATAATTTGTATTTATGTCTTCTGTGAATCCACATGGTGATCACATAAATACATATAATATGATTAAATAGACTTTACTCAAAATATTAATGCAATAAAGATACTTGAATAAAATACCTTATTTATTTTATTAATCAGAAAAATATTTATTACAATAAATAAACAAATATGTTTTAAAGAGCATATTTTTCCAATAAATATGTGGCAGAGCAATGAATCCTACCATCGGACCACTGGTGGGTCTGGCTGCGGATCTACTAAATTTATTATTTAATAAATTGCTAGGACTCACAGTGGGACTCAATGCTCCACAGTTACTAATACGGTGAATCTATTTCATTTAACTTTCTCTCTAATATCATACATGTAATATTATGACACAATACTGAGTTGCATATTTTTATCTTGAATTCACTTGACTGAAAAGAACACAATCCTTCAGTTGCATAAACAAAATGTCGAGACTGTTTTTAGCATGCACGACAAGTAAATCCTGTATTAGATTTCTCAAATTTAAGCCACATTAAACATATGTTTTGTAAAAGTACGCATCATGTAATTTTTTTCTAGAAAATATTCTACATACTTCTTGAACCCCAGGAAGAGAGTTCTGTTTTAATATTGCAATTTTAAAGAAATATTAAAACAAATTAAAAAAAAAAAAAAAAAAAAAAAAAGCTCCCTATCATCACAATATTTTTGGCGGTTAAAGCATGTGGACTGATTTTGTGCTGGGTTCATTTCCTAGGTGTTCCAATTCTTCAACTTTCCAGACAATGACTTGCGCTTCTCTTTTGCATGAGTTTTGGGTTGGCCCATGGGCCATGTTTGGACCAAAAATATGGCTTTTAAAGCCCACTTGGAGCTCTATTATTATTATACATTAAATGAAACTTTTGTTTGTTTGTTCCTTTCTAATTGATGGGTCATGCCCACTTGGTTAGAGCTGCTACTCTCCCACGTGAGAGAACAGTTGTTCGATCCCTTATAAAAATATTATGAAAAAATTTAATTTTTTATTATTATATTATAATTGAGTGAAGATAGTCTTTTTCCTCGCTAAATGTGAGTGGAGTGGGCGTTCCTCGAATATTAGTGAGAGTTAAAATCTGGACAGTATTTTATAGAAATTAATGTATACTAGTCTCAGTAATAATTTGATTTGTAAATATCAGTTAAAATTTTATACTACATGAATTCTAATCTTGAACAATAGTCTTATATAATTAAAAAAAAAAAATTGATGGGTCATGGGAGTAAACAATCTAGTAATCTACAATGCGCCACTGTAGGGTACAAATCCTTTATCTCTTCCATCAAAATTTCTTTTCATTTACTCTTGTTTTCTATCATACCAATAAATCTTTTGTTGCTTTTCTAACATTTAAAATTTAGGAACATACACAGAAATTTGTGAGGCTTAGTAACGAAAAATTAATCGAATAATAGGTGTGATATTTTTATAAAGACATATGAGGAGCATACATTGAACTTATAATTATAGCTATCATTTTTTATCATTCGTGTGAAAGCTGGTGCTGGAGGGCCCACGGAATAGTGCATAATTGGTGATGTAGCAGAGCAGAGGACCCCCAAGAAACAGATAAATTAGTTACCGTAGTCCGTAAAGCGGCACCTTTTGTGTTTGAGTTGCTACTATGTGTTCAAAGAAAAACTTCAAAATAATACTAAATATATGTATTAAAAAAATAATAATAAACTCTCAGATCCCATTATTTTAACACTTTTCCACTAGGATGATACATTTTTTTCTTCTTTAATAATTAATTTGCATTTTTTTATTGTGTAATTAGTCATTCGTGCTAAATATAGTTTGATTTGAGAGGTGAGAAAATTTAGTGTCATTTTGTCAACTTTTTTTTTTTTAATAACAATTAACACATGGATGGGATGTCACTAAAATATAAGATAATTCTATGGAGTTGGGATTTTTCTAATTTTGAAAAAGTAGAAGAATAAAAGGCCCAAAGTATAAGATTTGACAATTGATTGTGATTCCTTTCACATTTTTATAATAATATATATATATATATATATATATATATATATATATATATATATATATTTGAGATATATATTTGAGATAATAATAGTAATGTTACTTTTGAGAAGGAAAAGCAAGAATTTTGTGATGCTTTTTGTGAATTTTATTCTCAAATACTGAGGAAGAAATCTATAGACATGTTTATACAAACCGTTACTCTATTACAAAATTACAATATTTATAAAAAAAAAAAAACAAATTACACAGAAATTTTTTGAAAATTGTTATCACACATGCCATATCATGTTACACCAATATAGTATGTAATCTACTAACAAATTATTATATACTTTATTATTCTCGGAATCAAATCTGGCTCACACCAAAATTAGATGGTAAGTTTACACACACATACGATTTTTACAAAATCAAATCAATTGCAAAAACTTTTGTTAAATCGACATTAGGCAATAACCGAAAAAAACATAAATGGATGGAAGATCAATAGGCATCACAGATCCCCTCTTCCACAACCGTTGGATGTTATGACTTCCTCAGCTCCCATCTCACCGCCAATCAAACCCGTCTGTCACAGTTGCAACGTCACTCTATCCACCCTTAATAATTAAATAAAAAGTAATTAAAAAAAAAAAAAAGAGTTCCATTATTGAGAGAGGACTAATAACTTAACAGAACAAACACAGAAACACTGGTTTCATCACAACAACAAAGGTGAAAAAGAAGATTTAATTTAATATCCCAAAAAAAAAAAAAAAACGTTAATCCCATTTTTATCCTTTCAAAAAATAAAACAAAAATGAACATATTTTTCTAGAGAGAGAAACCCAAAAAAGCCAAGGACACTATTTTATTTTATATTTTTTAAGAAGCATTAACCAAGCCCGAAGACACAACACAACATTTGTTTCGGCATTTGTTTTGGTTTGGTTTTGTTATACGATGAATGGTCGAATTGGGAACCGTAATCTCATTGGTGTTGCGTAGTTATAATGATGGTAGGATGCGATCTTTGATTTGGTGGTGACTTGTGAGCCGTTGATTTTGATTACTCGGTGGGTGTCAACAAAAAAACAGAGGTTTTTTTTTTTAAAAAATAAATAAAGAGAAATGAACGGCGGTGATGAGGGGGCGGAGTCGGCGGCTCAGGCGAGCCCACCGCAGCCGCTTGAGTGGAAATTCTCTCAGGTCTTCGGCGAACGAACGGCCGGTGAAGAAGTTCAAGAAGGTAATTATTTATTCATATATGTATATATATTTATTTATTTTTAAGTTTTGGTTCTTGGATCTAATAGGTTTGGGACAAATTAGGGTTTAATTTTTGGTGGTTGGATCTGAAATGGATCGTGGGTTATTGAGTAGTTGTCATTTAGATTCGTGGGTATGTTTGTTTTTGTTTGATTATGGCGTGTTTTGTTATTTTGGGTTGAGAGAATGTTAAGTGTCACAGTGAAGTGCATGTGCTTTTGTAAATTATTGTTATTTGTATAAGAAATGGGCTCTTTTATTTAAAGTTGTAAATAGTAGTTTAGATCTTTTTGTTTTTTAATTTCTGGTCTTGGGCTTGTACTGCATGCATCAAATTATGGTTCCTTTTTTTTTTTTTTTATCATAATTTGAGCTAGCTTCATGTATGGGGGATCATTCTTTTCCCCTCTTTTTGGGTCTATTGGAGGTGTTAGGCATAAGAACTATTGTGGAGGTAGTAATTTTCCATCTTGTAGATTTTCCCTGTTGTTTGCTTGTGTTGCCAGGAATGTATTTCAGGTCACTTGTATTACAACAAATAACTTACCGAGTTAGCAACTCCATTGTTTCCTAGGTCATTCACAGTTGTCAGCTGTCCAATAGTTTTAATTATGGTTCTCACTTTTTGTTTTTGATAATTCAGTTCTTGAACTCAATTCGTATTAGTTCATACTAGTAAACCCTTAACCCTAGAGTACTTATCAGTTTGACATATGATAACCTTTATGTGGAAATGGTGGAGTGATGACAAACGTCAATGGTACTGGTATGTAAAGTGAAATGGGTGTGGCGAATTGTGTGTTTCTGCTTTTGATTTAGAACATTTGAAGGAGTGATAACTTTTGGTGGAATCTCTGGCTTTAATTTGAATTCCACATTCATTGGTCATAGTTTACTTAACATATATGTTACAAAGGCTGCATTCTAGTCTCAGCAATAATGGGTAATGTGATGCCCCATAATCAGATGCAACTGACAAAATAAGGCTTCACGACGTTCGGTTCTGCAATAAAAGACAAGTCATAAAAATTAAGCAAAATCATGCTAACCATAACATTGATTAAATTTTAAGAAAAAATTAACAAGACAACAGAGGACCATGTGGAACTAAAACCATTGACTAAGTGACTATGCCTGAGGCAGACCCATGGTCCCAGTCGGTGCTGGAGTCTGGGTTATCAGAAAAAAAAAAAAAGTGACTATGTTGTGGCAGTTAGTAGTGCCTACAAGAGGAGCTGAAGGAGCTTGTACACTGAGGTGATGCCAAAGACGATGGTAGATCAAGATATTGAATGTAAACGTATGATCCCGGGTGTAACAGAGGATCTAGCTCTAGAAGAATTTAATTGCTGCAAATAATCATCTTCCACACCTTGAGTAGTTGATGTTTAAGCTTTATTAAGTTCTTTTTGATTAGATAAGCTTAAAAAATTATGGTTGCCATTAAACAGGTGCTTTTTACAAGGGAGTTGCTGGTGGAGAGAATAGTAATTTTGTCAGCTTGTGTGGTACCTTTGAACATTTTTAGAAATTTAGAAGAGCTGTTTTATGAAAAATAGATATCTCCTTGGTTGAAGTTGATGAGCTCATGACTCTGTTGTTTTTCTGCCTTGGGTAAAATATCAGTAACTGCATTATCAAGGACTGTGGCGGTAAGATGTCAAGTTAGTGTATATGGAGAGCCAATCTCAGTGGGAAATGGTCCTTCACATTCCTGCTATAGCTTCAGGTGCGGATTTATTAAGAGACTGATTGTTAAAAATCTCTCTATGACCCTCAGAGATTTTACTGTTATTGAAGGTGTTTTGCTTTGTCATATGAGGATGGAATTTGTAAATTAACTGTTTTGTCATTATGAAACACTAGATCGATATCATATCATAGAGGTCATGATATGTGTACTTTGCAGTATGGTCACCTACTTAAGCTTTTTGTATAGCTATAAACCACTGGTCTTTTTGAGAATCATATTGTGCATTAACTCCTGAGAATGTCAGCTAATATTTGACGTGGTGTTGAAAGTGTTAAATTTACATGGCTGAGATGCTAGACCAACAAGAATGTGCCTGACGGTCTTGAAGTCAGATTATATGTTTTTTCTTTCTCTCTGTCTGGTGATATCACTTTCAGTAAAGCCATGACAATAATGGTGACTTCAATTGAAGTTTTTTTGTTGTGGTGGTTTCACTTCCTGTCTGTATCAAACTACTGGCGATCTGAGGGCAATCCTAACATGCATCAGACAGTCTTTAGAATTGTCAATATTCTTTAAAAATTTTTTTTTTTACTATGTAGAGATGTTGGACACTCCCCTAGCATGTATTCAGTATTTCAATACAAGTTTTCTGCTGCTATTTGAAGAAAAAAGAGTATTTTGTTGGGAATGCAGTTGTACTTGCAGTGATAATAGTTGGCCTTCTTTCTCTGAGCAATACAAGTTAATATTAGAACTTTGGAATATATCTACTGTTTGTTACATTTGTTTGATGGAAGAATGGCAATGGGACTTCTCTCTGACTGCCTGTCATTCCTTCTACAGTTGATATTATTTCAGCAATTGAATTTGATAAAACCGGAGACCATCTTGCTACTGGTGACCGCGGGGGCCGGGTGGTTCTCTTTGAGCGGACAGATACGAAGGATGTGTGTTCTTTCTATCCTTTCATGCTCTTTTTTCTTTTTCTTTTTTTTTTTTTTGGTGTTAATTTTGTTATATTACCATATTGTTTGTTGTTTCTCACAACAATAAAATATTTTATTTATCATAATATTAGCATGGAGGATCCAGAAGGGATCTGGAGAGGATGGACTATTCAACAAGTAGGCATCCTGAGTTTCGTTACAAGACAGAGTTTCAGAGCCATGAACCTGAGGTATTCCCACTGGCTGTCAAATTTTATATGTATTTTCGCTCTGCTTGTTGGATATGGAATTCTTGTACTCATGCCTCATCTGAATGTCATATTTCAGTTTGACTATCTCAAGAGTTTGGAAATAGAAGAGAAAATAAACAAAATCAGATGGTGCCAAACAGCCAACGGTGCACTATTTCTCCTCTCTACTAATGATAAAACAATTAAGTTTTGGAAGGTAAGGAAAAAAATTTTCCTCATGGTGTACATCAGTGCTTTATATTATATCTTTATACTGAAACTGCAGGCTTATGGGTGGTCGGACTTACTAGTGTATCATGTTCTGTCGGATTATTCTTGGTTAATGTTATTTTACTTTATATATTAGTCAACTGTTGCATTTAATCTACCATCTTCACTGTCTGAAAGTTATGTCTGGCTTATATAATTGTCGACTCTGGTTTATGGATAGCTGTGCCCTACAGCTACTGAATTCTCTGTATTTCCTACTGAGAGCAGGTGCAAGAAAAGAAGGTGAAGAAAATTGCTGACATGAATGTGGACCCTTCAAAAGCAGTAGGAAATGGCAATGTTGCTAGTTCAAGTAATAATGTTAGCCCTAAACCATATCTTGCGAACGGTGGATCACCTAGCAAGGAGTTCTCATTCCCACCAGGGGGCATTCCATCGCTTCGTTTACCTACGGTAGTTGTACTCAATCCGATATATTCATATTCTTCCTGTGGTTTTATTTTCTAATTAGGTGTTGTAAATTTTCCAGATATCTTTTGGGAGATTAATTTTGTTACTTTTTTTACCCTATGTGTGCCAACGGTAGAAAATTAACCTCAAGAGGAGGCTCAAGGAATCACAAGGCATTTTTGGGAAGCCTCTCCTTTTCAAAGACCAAGGAAACCTCCAACCTTGGTGTGGGATATGGTTTGTGTTGTTGGCATGGCATATAAGGGATATGATTATTATTATTATTTTTTTTTTTTTGGGGTTGTTGGTTGTTTTGGTTGGGGGGGATGGTGGGGGTGGGGTTGGGGTTGGGGTTGGAGACCACTTGAGCTTGGATATTTGAGTCCTTGGTACCTCTTCTAATTCTCTTTAGATGGAGGTGGAGGGCGAAAATAAAGACATTTGTTGTTGGATATCATTAGTTTTGTTTGATCTGGCGGATTGCATGTCTGATGTTATCCTGCACTAATACTTAATCTTTCATCCAGGTAACTTCCAACGAAACTAGCCTAGTGGCTAGATGTCGAAGGGTATATGCTCATGCACATGATTATCATATTAATTCTATTTCTAACAATAGGTAATTGTATTTCCTTATACATAATTTTTACCTTATTTTATCAATTTTTGAGTCTAAATGTTTTATGCTTTGGTTTTCTTATTCAAGAGATGGGTCATACTGTACTCTTAGTTTCCAAACAAGAGATCAGAAGTTAAAATCTCGTTGGGGCCTTCTATGTGGCATATTTATATTCATCAGGTTTCCTGATTAGCAAAGTTTGTAATGGTCCATGCAAGTTCCCAATTTCAATCCCAATACATATCTTGAAGTTAAAAAAATGGCTTTTCTATTTTACACCAGCATTGTTGGATATTAATTAGTGTGTTTTCTTCGTTTGAATTGAGGGAGGGAAAGAGTTAATTTATGTGCTTTCTGATGTCTGCTTCTTTCTCATTGTGATGATTGTTTTATATTTCACTGGTCCTCTCTCTCTCGTGCTCTGCAGTGACGGTGAAACATTTATATCGGCTGACGATCTGCGAATTAACCTTTGGAACTTGGAAATTAGCAATCAAAGTTTTAACATTGTTGATGTGAAGCCTGCAAACATGGAGGATCTAACTGGTACACACTCTAATTTTATTGGCATTTGGTTACATTAAAACTTATCTGTTTCTGGTTCATTTTTCCATTTCTAGTTAAAGAAAAGAGACTTTGGTTTTTTAAATATTTTTTAAACCAAAGAAAACGTATCCAAGAAACTATCCACAAACATGGTTAAAGAAATAATAAACTTCAACACGAAACCAAGCACCAGATAACATACTTCATGGGTTATCTACTACCTTCCTTCTTGTGAACTTATTTATCCCATTTCTTCGTTTGATGATTATAAGAGAGTTGTGTTGGAGACTCGATTGATCATGCTGATTTCTGCCTAATCTAGTTAATGTGATTTTCAGTGTACTAGCCAACCTGGCTTTTGTATAATTGGACCTGCTGCTTTTTAAAAATATCAAAACAGCTTTCTAATAACTTCCCTATCCGTTCGGTTGCTTGTATAATTGTTTGTTTTATGTTCAATCTTCTTCTTTCTTAAGCCTTTAACCGTACGTTATTTGTTCTTACAGAGGTGATAACTTCAGCAGAATTTCACCCTACTCACTGTAATATGTTAGCATATAGCAGCTCAAAGGGCTCAATACGCCTTATTGACTTGAGGCAATCAGCTTTGTGCGATTCTCATGCTATATTGTGAGTACTCCAGTTTGCTTGTGTTCTAATGAAGTCATTTGGGATAGAGGAAAATGACGGTTTTACATATTGGTTCAGACATAGTTGCATGTGGAAAAAAGATAGAAAATGCGTTGGTTTTGTTATGTCATTTGATATGATGGGAAGTTACTTCCAATACCCTCTATTTACTAACTGATAATTTCCTCTTTATACAGGTTTGAGGAACAGGAGGCGCCTGGTTCTAGGTCATTCTTCACAGAGATAATTGCGTCTATTTCAGATATTAAGTTTGCAAAGGATGGAAGACATATACTTAGTCGCGATTACATGACTCTTAAGGTTACTTGTCGTTCATAATGGCAAATAAATTTGCAATTGCATAACTGCTAGATACATATACTCTTGGATTCGGCTTTTTAGAGTACTTTCTGCGGTTTGGGTCTTCTAAGTAAGCATGCAATGACGTTGTATGGCTTCATGTGGTCATTGAAAGAATTATACATTTCTATTCCTGTAATTTTTTTTACTAACTGACAATGTGATGTGTGTGGGAGGGTTGTCAAAATACATTGCATAAAGAGTATATAATATAATATCTGGCTTTACAGAAATGAGAAGATAGGTCTCCGAAGTTTTTCTGTGGGAGTATATATATAGTTGTCATATTCATTCTTTCGTACTTTTGTTTTTACAACTTTCAATCCTATTCTTAAAAATAAATAAATAAAAGTAGAATCAACAATAGTTTTAGCATCATTTTTGGAGTGGCTCTTTGAATATACATCCTTGTCAGGTTTTGTTGGGAACTTAAAACTTTTATCCTGGATCTGACATGAGTCTGTTACTTCATTGTCAGTTGTGGGATATTAATATGGATTCAGGCCCTGTTGCAACCTTCCAGGTTCATGAATACTTGAGACCTAAGGTGAGGTTTCTATCATTGGAGAAATCCAATCCAGCTTTCCTTTTACTTGGCGCATCTGCTTACTATAACTTTTCTTTCCTTGTATGCAGCTGTGTGATTTATATGAGAATGATTCTATCTTTGATAAATTTGAGTGTTGCTTAAGTGGTGACGGATTCCGGGTGGCTACAGGTTCTTACAGGTCTGTTTTTGTTCACTAGTTCATTGTCGTATTGTCACTGAAAACTTCTGGAATGCATCTAAATATTTCTTTCATATGTTGTCCCAGCAATCTATTCCGCGTGTTTGGCTGTGCTCCAGGAAGCACCGAGGCAATAACTTTGGAAGCCAGCAAAAATCCAATGAGGTAATTATGAGTAGTCATAAAAGTGGCAAATGATTTACGTAATCTTGTGGCTGGATATAAACTTTAATATGCCATTCTAGGAGACAAGTTCAAACCCCTTCAAGGCCTTCCAGATCCCTTAGCAGTATAACACGTGTCGTCAGACGAGGTGGGTGCTTTCTTTGCTTTCTTTGCTTTCTTGCTTTTAAATTTTGATAGTTTCTTGTACCGAACATTTTAAAACTCTCTCTCTTAACAATGTTCTTTGTTACACTAAAAAGAACTATTTTCTGCATTCGAGAATCTGTAGCAGGAGCGGATGCCCCCGGAGTTGATACGAATGGAAATTCTTTTGATTTCACGACAAAGTTGCTGCACCTAGCGTGGCACCCAACTGAAAACACAATTGCTTGTGCTGCTGCAAACAGCTTGTACATGTACTATGCATAAAGATGGTGCAAGAAGATTGTATTTGTTTTGTTACCTTTTTTAGGTTGCTGTCGGAAAAGGCTTCTTCCCCTTTCTCACCAACCAGTGAATTGGAGCTACATTAATTCTCACACTACCAAGTGCCCTATCAATCCGTTGCACATGATATAGTATGGAGGTCACAAAATGGCTGTCGCAGAATCCATGAGGAAGCTACCTGATTTTGTTCCCGGGTGGGCAGCTTGATTCTCTACCCCCCCTCTCTTCCCATGCCCAAAAAAAATTCTTTTTTTTTTTTTTTTCATTTTTCTGTTTTGCGTATCTTCTGGTAAAAATAGAAGATGCAGTTATGTTTTAAAATTGTGTCGGGTCAAAGTCAAGAAGAAAATATGATTGTAGCTCTCCTACAAGAAGAAAGAATTAAAGGATGTTCAATATTTGCCACTAGGTTTAAGGTAAATGTAGTTTTTTTTTTTTTTTTTCATTTCTCTTTTACTCCAATCTTGGTGGGAAGGAGCTGTTGAAACTTTGCAGTGCATCATTTTTTCATTGATTCTTTTGTCGATGTTTGGGACATCACTCCTCTAGTTCTAAAGATAAATGTAGCTCTTTTTATTGATTCTTTGTCACACTAGGTTCGCCAAGTGACTACTTCTAACTCCAAATGCCCAGGCTACAAGTTTTGGTGGGGCGATCGGTATTTCCCTGCTTGCTTTTCTTGTCTCTCCCTTACTTCTCCTTTTGCGGTTAACTGTTGCCTGGAAAAAAATTATTATGTAGAACGGATTGTACCCTTGTAATGTTGTTCTTAAATCTCTGTTTTCCCAAGATTAACGTTACTTTGTCCGACTTTTTTCAGCCCTGTGCTTACGCTTGCTTTTATAATAAGGGAATGAAATGATGTTGTTGACATCTTTGTTTTGCTTTCTCAAATTGCCTGGAGATTTCTTCATTCTATGCTTGCTTCTAGTTGATGTAAAACCTGCCACGTGTGTAAATATTCAACCTTTACTGCAATTGACAACGCCTCTTTTTAACTTTTATAGACCAGCTCAAGGGCTCTGTTTGAGCAAATGAAGTTGCAAGTACGAAATAAAAACTCAAACCGGAAGCTCCGACGACAAACTGAACCCATCGAAATAATTTCGCTTAAGCTTAACCCACCCGTGGACGGTGAACTGCGTGACGGTACAAATGATTTTACTATAACAAGTTATAATCTGACTTGTACACGTGTCAATGTCTTTTAATGTGACAACATCTGTCCTTTATTGGTCTCTAACAACACTTGGATTTCTATTAACCTTATGGCGTCAAATGTTTTTGTAAGTAAACTTAATTTTCTTCTCAAAAAAAAAAACTTAATTTTTAAAATTTGTAAACTTAGACCCCCCAACAGGAAATAATTAAAAAGTGTCCTCCTGCCCATTTTGTATTTGCGAATAGGCCATGTTACGCGGTCACAGGGCCACTTCTTTACAATTCTCTTCCCTTTCTCCATTATTCTACTATGTTCTATACTACACCTTTCTGTTCTCTTATCTGTCTCTATTGCATTTAAAGGCTCCTCTTACTAGTTTGCGTTAATATTATTTTACAGTTTACGCGCACAAACACAAAAGGGAGGGAGGGAGGGAGGGAGAGAGAGAGAGTAAACAAGACAATGGCTACTGTGCCCAGACCTACGGTTGGCAAAATCCAGTTCCGGTCCGGGTATTGCCATACTCCAACTAGGTTCGGACTTATTTTTTTGCCACTCAGTCCGGGTTTAAAAAGCCAGGCACCAGACTGAATTTTTTAATCTGGGTTTTTAAATTCGGATTTTATATTTTATAATATTATATAATAATATTTTTTAATTTATTTTAATGAAATTAGACAAGAAAATAAAAATTTTAAATGCTTAAAATTTTAAATATATATAATAAATTAATTAAATAAATATAATTATTAAAAATAATATATATTTTATAATAATTTTTTTTTATAAAATCTAGGTTCAAAACGAGATCGGACTTTTCAAGTGATGCCCGAATCCGGTCGGACATGTATTTTTACCACCCATACCCAGAACAGCATCACGTCTGTCTCTCACCTCACTCTCGGCCCCAAGACCAACTCTTCTCCACTCAACACGCTGCTTCTCTTCCTCCTCACCTTCACGTCAACCTCCTGCAACAGCCGAGGCCTTACTGTATGGAATCTTGCAGCTGCAGAAGAAAACCAAGAGGCGCAGGGATTTTCTTCATTGGTGGAACAAGTGAAATTATAAATTTTATATATATATATATATATATTCCTTTATTCTAATAATATATACATATATATACCTATCTAATAATATATACATATATATACCTATCTAATGGGTTTTCGATTAGAATTTTGACTATATTAAAATTAGAGATGAATTAAAAAATAAAAAATACACATATATTTTAATAGATTATAAAATAAAATACTGTATATTAGACGTTGTGTTTTTTATCTATTAACTTATCTCTGGTTTTAATGCTTTAATATTTTAAAAAATTTCTAATTGGAACGTTGGTGTGTATGTGTGCATATATATATTTGTATATATGTATTCCACCGTATTGTGTTTTTGCTCTCTCTTTATATATATAAATGAATAGATAGAGAGAGAGAGAGAGAGTATGTATACGTCCGTATTGTAAAATTGGAAAGTACAACTTAGTCAAAATGTCTTTCAAAATTATTGGAAAGTTGGTTACAAGTGGACTCATCTTCACTCTTCAACTCCCATAAAAGAAGGCTAGATAAACCCTTGATCATTATCTATATTAAATTTTGAAATAATATTTAACCAAGGTATGAAATTTACTTTGGAAGAATCTGATTATCCCCTTAATCGATTTTACTACCAACTCAAAATCTTCACTTACTGCTGATGATCAGTCTTTAATATTCTGGAGTTTAAATACTGAAATTTATTTCTAGGTGTAATTTATCATCAAAACTATGGCATCAAAGTTGCCTCAGTTGCAATCAAAGGCATCTCAAGCTTCAGAATTTTTTATCAAGAATGGAAGTGCTTATATCAAGCAATTGTTAGCGAACAACAAGCAACATGTCAAAGATCCACCAAGCATAGAGACTTGCCAATTACTAGCCAAACAATTGTTTTACACTCGTCTTGCAAGGTTAATTAATTAATCTCTCGGATATATTTAATTTTTATTTATTATATGTCATAGTTTGACAAACTGCCGATTGGTGTTGATTAATTAATTATGTAATTTGTTGCTAATTAACTGTTTAATAGTATCCCGAATCGCGTCGATGCATTCTGGAAGGAACTTGATGGTCTTAAGCAGTTCTTGAAGAACAGGGAGCTGGAGATGAACTTGGATAATGCTGGCCTTGCTGCTTTGTTTGGAGTTGAGTGCTTTGCATGGTTCTGTGGTGGTGAGATTATTGGAAGAGGCTTCACAATCACAGGCTACCATGCTTAACTTCAATATCTTTAATAAGGGAATCTAGTGTTAAAAAAATCAAATGAAGCCTCTACTCTTTTGTCTTTCTGATCTCTCAAAAAGCACTTGGCATAAGTGCTTTAGTTTTTGACAATTGTTGTTTTTTTTTTTTAAAAAAAAAAATTATTTGTAGTAATCAATGTTGCCTAAAATAGCCTTTTCTTTTATCACTGAATTTTGCCTAAAACAACTTTATTTAATGAACATGCTGACAAACACCATAAGCGATGATGATATGTGAATGAATTGACTTATGAGCAATTTTTTCCCCCTTTTTCTAAAGAATCGAACCTGCAGGCGAATCAATTTGACGGTTGAAATAATTAAATGAGAATATAGAAGGGAGGAATATAATTTAATATATATATCAATGTCACGTATGAAACCAAGACTAGTTATCTAATTAGATTCCCCTCTTCATTTTCTTTTGGCTCCTGAGAATTGAAACTGGTTCATTGTAGAACATGTAGCATTTCAAGCCGAATCACACCTTGATTTTGTAATGCTTCAATGCATGCATGTCAACCTTACAAGGGATATAAAGAGGGAGGAGCTTTTCATTTTCTTCTGATATATACACTCACTCATTTTTTTTATTTTAAAAAGTAGAATGATGAACAAAGTTTAAATTAATATTTTTAACTCCTATCTTCGTCAGAATTTGAACTTATGATTAATCAAATATTACTGGACCGAACTGATTATTGATAAACTTTAATAAATTAATATCAAAACTTTTCAATATAATTTTAGAATAAAATCTACCGAAATTTTTAACTCATATTTATCAAGTTTTAATTACTTAATAGTTAGATTTTTTATTTTGTATTTAAGAATGTTCTCTTAATAACTAGAACTTTTATTTCACAATTAGGAGTGAGGAGTAATCTCTGCTCATGCTTCTATATATTCCTAGCAAATAACCAATGTAATGATAAATTATTCATTTTATACACACACAAAAAATGATAAATGATAGATTTTACCCAATTAGATTGTACAAATCACACAAATTGTATAGTCTATGTTATATTGATGACAATATTATTAGATTGTACAAATCACACAAAATGTATCATCTATGTTATATTTATGACAAGATTATTACTAACACAAATCGCATACTTTGAAGTCTTTAAATCTACCCCACAGAATCAAACTATAAATTAAAAAATCATTCATTGACCTGTTTGTTCTTCTAAAATTCAAGAAATGAACCAAACTCTCTTTCTGATAGCGCAACATTTGCTGGGTTTAAAATCCTGAACAAGATGAACATGAGATCTTTAACACACGGTGAAAAATCAATCAACTGTAGCGGTGAATGCGGAGAAAGACTAGGGTATATATGCTGTATGCACGCAGATGGGCAACAAGAAGCACGCCATCCGAGCCGTGTTGCACGCAGCAAAGACATGGATAAGACACTTGCCTGCTGCTACTAGTCTACTACTACTGGGGTTCACGAACATTTTGATCAACACCGTTCATCACACCATCATCTCGTCATGGCCCACCTCTATCAGCGGCTGTAGCTGGCCAAAGCTTTTCGCTTTGATTGGACACGTTGGACCCACGTTCCATCATTTCCTCTCGTGCCCTTACCAATCAATCAATCAATATACAGTTGACTCCTCTTTTTCCCCCTTATTATACACGTTAAATTTTATACACAAAAGAAAATTCGATGCTAATTTATTTATTTATTATGTATTTTAAGGATTTTCTATTTTCTTTGCATCAATTTCACTTTCTTCTGGGTTTTGTTTAGTGTAATGAATTGATGGGATCTTTTTGTCTTTAGCCAACAAGCAGCCATGGAAGTTTGTTTTGCTCATTAAATCTTCAATAAATATTGGTGATCAGTGAGCAGGCATGAATAATCAATCAACCAATGAATGTAACTGGGAAATCCATATGTAGCTTAGCAACAAATAAACAAACATGATGCATCTCAAAGTTTTCCAACTCCTATCAATGCACCTGTCTATGATTTTGTGAATGAGTACAGTTACACGACATCCTAGACTTACAACAAGTACTATCCAAGGATGCGATCACGCAACGAAGAAGGAAACTCAAAGATCCATAAATACTTGGTAATATGGGATTGAGTATTGTGTATTACTCTATATTTTATTGCAAAATAGCAGTTACTGTCAAAATTTGACGATGAAATTATAAAGTTATTAGGTCAATTTTGACATACTAAACAATTATGGTAATATGGTAGATGATGGATAACAAATACCATACTGTTATATATGAATCGTACTAATATCGAGTCATGATGAATAATGTATCGAATTAATCTGAGAATAAATATTCGTTTAATACATGTATTTTGATTTTGTCCTTATAATTTTAAATTTATCTCAAAATTATCATGCGGTTAAATACGTTATATCTTTATCCTTACTTTTTCTTTCTTTTTACAATAATATTCTTCTAACAATATTCTTGACATTAATTAATTTATTTATAAAAAATTTAATTAGTAAATCAACCAATAATTATTTATTAATAAATTAATCAATAAATATCAGTATGAAAGAATTAATATTTTTTATACTTGTGCAATAATCTTACTAATAATTATTTATAAATAAATTAGCGTCAATCAACTTAAAGCAATGTTTAATATTCTTATAACAATCTTACTAATAATTATTTTATAAAAAATTAATTTACCAAATTAATCCTGAAAGTAAATAAATAATATAAAAATTTTATGTAAATTTTTATGCTACTTTCAAGGTTAATTTGATAAATTATCAAATTTTTTTGTTAATATCTCCAAGAATATTATTATCAAGATATTATTATAAAATAAAAGCAAAAGTAAGGGTAGAAGTGTAACATATATAATAATATAGTGTATTGAGGTATTTTTTTAAAGAGTGGAGATATTTGAACCCACCAAAATACTCTTCAAACCCATCTTTACTTACAAATATTTATTACCAAAATATCTATTAATGAATTTACTACTAAGGACAAAATTATGCAATTAAATGAAATAATTTATTCTTCACACCCATCTCTAAACTCTTTTTTAATTTATCATCCATCTTCATCAAACATAGAATTATACAAACTTCTCTAATTATTTTGATGAATGGCTCTTAGTTTTCCCAAGTAGATTTTTCCACCCAGAGTTATCATAGCCAAGAAAGAATCCATTTTCTTTCACAAGCCAAAATACTGTCTTTTGATTTGCATCCCCGAAAGGCTCAAACACATGCCAAGAAGTAAACTTGTTGCCCTAAAAAGCTTCACAAAAATACGTAGCTGTGTCTTCTTCTACACTCCAACTGCAATCGTCTCCAGATTTGAGCCGTTTTGCATCAAGATTGGTATCCGCAGAATTGCAACGAATCTCCACTGGCGCTGAGTCCTTCGGCAGTGCATTCATAACGTGAACTTGTGTAACTTGATCATCATTTACTTCAATTGTGTTGTCGATTAGATTAAGCTTTATTTTCATATATTTTATTAAAGTATATTGAAATCCAACCAATTGATATCTCTAGATTAATGATCTTTGATGGGTTTATTTAATAATTATATTAGGATAGAATTTGGTTGTTAAGGATATATTTGGTATTTTGGTGTGTATGTAGAGTAAAATTTTAATTTTTAAGTTTTAATGATGGGTTTAAAGAGTAAATAGGTTTAAAAAATATTTTAGTTGGTTCAAATAGCCCTACCCTCTTTTGAATATAGAGAATAAACGGATATTTCAAATATAGGGACTATATGAGAATTTACTCTTATTTTAAATCTGCTATTAGCAAAATAAATTGGATTGAATTAATCGGTTCTTGATAATTTAAAAATTATTTTTTTATACAGCTAATATTATATAGTTTTAACATTAATTTTTTCTCATATGTTATTATTATTTTAGGGAATTATTGAATATGTTGTTAGATTTCAATCCATAATTAATCATCAAATGAAAAATGCAATTTGTTTGCTTGCATTTTCTTGAACATCAAGTCATATCCACAGTTCACTACAAACTTTTACAACCTAAGCAACCAAGTGCTGCAATGTGATTAAATGATCGTAAAAATTATATGAAAAAAAGGGATAGAAAAAAATATATAATAAAAACCAACTAAAAGACAGACCAATAAATGACAGCCAAATTGCTATCCACATCTGCTATAATCCATAGCTTTCACGTTCCGTTACATTAACTATCTGTCAGGGGAGATTTTCCATCTAGTGCTCGTACCACTCATGGGGTTCTGCCACGTGTTGCCGGTGACATTGGCTAAAGGGTGACGGCAGCTTAACGCAAAAATTCCTAAAACGCGTTCAAGCACTTGGACGGCTGTGGCGTTAATTCTCTTAACATATGGACGGCTGTGATTTGCTATTGATGTTCGAATGATGCCCTCACTGGGACTGGGATATCTTGCTTTCCTTTCACGCAAGCTTGCTTTTGTTTTGTAGGCTCACACGCTCGGCTTGGTCGCTTCGGCTTTTAGTTGTTTTCGGCTGGCTCCTGGCCTTAAATAATGATTGTCATTCGAAGCTTAATAATCACATTAAACTGCAAGCCTAGCCGTTGAGGCCTTGTCCATATTTATTATTATTGTTATTATTTTGGGGAAAAAAAAAAAGAAGATAAACCAAAAATAAAACGTGTCATTAGTGTTGTTAATTAGTATAGTCATTGCTATAGATATTTATTACGAATATCTAGTCATTGCTCTAGATATTTTGTCGGGGTTATATAATATAAGACTTGTAAACACTTTTTATTTATTAATAAATATTAAAAACAAGCCTGCATTTATGCGGATGTAACCTTCTGTATTTAATTTTTATTTTCTTTTTATGAGTAATAATCATAACAAAATTTATTATCGTTAGAATAAATTATATGTAATGCTCGATTAACAACACCACTAATTGTAGTATAATCTTCTGCGTTAATCGTGTTAGTCAATTTTAACTTTTTTTTTTTTGTAAAAAAATGTTTTGCTTTTAAATTTTTAATAAGAAGCTGATAAATTAATGCTTTATGGCTAATCATACACACAAATAAACTAATGAAAACATTAGCATTATGGTGGTTGACATTTGTTCTTTCTTTTCGATTATAAAATAACAAAAACTATTGACGTCTGGCCATGCTTAAAAAAGGAGTTAAGCATCAGAATCATTGCTGTTGCTATTAATAATAATTATTTTAATAAAAAGTGACTACTTTGTAATTAATTATAAGATAAGTGGGAAGCTGTGTGGGTCAATCCAGAAGACGCCTGGCTAGCCGACCAAAAATAAAATCCACCAGCGCTGTGCTCTCTGCTCCCCTTTTATTTGAAGTCTTATGGTCACTCTCACGCGTTAACGCACACAGATTGGATCATCTTCTTCTCATCCACTTCCTAAATCTTTGATCTTTCAGTCTCTGAATTCTAATTTTTTTTTTCTTTTTACATAAAATCAAAAGCCCAATTGGAAAGTTGAGTTTTTAAGTGTGGTTGTGTCGGAAAAATTGAAGCTTTTGCTTTTCTTTTTGGGGTCCTTTGCCTTGTTTTAGGAACATGGAATTTGGAGTTTATGGTAGAGCTTGAAAGTTAAAAACTTTAGGAGCTTTTGGTGATCTTTTTCATTTCTATGGAAACTAATGTTTGTTTCTGAAAAAAAAAAAAATACCTTGTTCTTTTGTCCTCTTTTTAGTTTCTTTTCAGCCTTTTTGCCACTTCACTGGCTAAAAACCTTTTTATCCAATTTTTGCTAACCCCCTACTTCAGATCCTTACCTCACTTTCTCATTACAAGTCCAATTCTCCTGGAAAATTGTCAAAGAGCTAACCAAATCCTCACACCAAAGCCAACCCAATTCACCAAACCATCAACAAACGGAATCAAAATCTAATCTTTTGGTCTTTAAGATAATGCAGGATCCAGCAACATTTAATCCGATGAAGCCCCATTTTCCGGAATTGGAGCAGCTGAAATGCCCACGCTGTGACTCAACAAACACCAAATTCTGCTACTACAACAACTACAATCTCTCTCAGCCTCGCCACTTTTGCAAGAACTGCAGACGATACTGGACCAGAGGGGGTGCCCTTAGAAACATTCCCGTCGGTGGTGGTACCCGTAAAAGTAACACCAAGAAGCGCCAGAAGCCTGACCCAGATCCTTCCCGCTCCAACCCGACCCGGAAATATCAAGAAACAGCCAACGCACAACCAATGTTACCGGCCGCAGCAACTACCAGTACTAGTTCACAGGAACCTGCTGTGACTTTGTCCAGTGCAGTGGCCCGAGATTCTGGGACGGAGCCTGACCCGAGAAGGTTATACGGGTTGCCTTTGGATCAGGATCATAAGATGCTGGACATCACAGGGAGCTTTAGCTCACTGCTGGCCTCTAATGGTGGGCTTGGAAGTGTTTTGGATGGGATTAATCCAAGTGGGTCGGGTTTTAAAATGGTCCAAATGGGCGGTTTTGGGGAGAATTTTGGTTCCGATCAGAGTTTGGATTTGATTCCGGTTCGGGGACCCGGGTTACAGAATCAGGATAACAATAATGGTGGTGAGAGTTTTATGCAAAGTGGTAATAATGATCCAAGTTGCTGGAGTGGTGGGGGTAATGGGTGGCCTGATCTTGCTATTTACACCCCGAGTTCTAATTTCCAGTAAAGATATTCTTTAATCTTCATTTTTGTTAATGGGGTTCGATCATCAATGGTGTTAAGCATGGTGAGTAATTATGATAATTAGGAAACTAAGAATGGTGATACGGTGAACAAAAGGAGCATATTTTTGTAGCACTTGACGACGACGATGCTATTATGCTATATTAGAAGGTGACATTACATACCACAAGGCCACAACACTAGCATTTATATATATAATTATATGTGTATAGGTAATGTTGCTTCTTTTTCTATTTTTGAGTGGGCTTTGTTTGTTTGTGTTTTCTCTAGCCAAATTAAAGGAGAAAAATGGTATTTATGAATTATTTTTCTAATTTTATAAGGCTTATTTGAGTGTGGAAGCTTAAGATATGACTTTGTCTTTACGCTTTAATGACCATCAATTTAATTTTCATTTGATTGTGTTGAATGCAATTGCTGTTTGTTGGACTTAACATTCTTCTTTATCCTTACTATTTGTGCTTGACAAAGTGTATATATTATAATATATATATATATAGAGCTTTATTTTTGTTTTGTGCAAGTTAATTGGGATAATGTTAGCATTTTTAGTTTGCCTTAGTTTACTCTTTATTAATGCATTATTCATTCGAATTTATTTTTGTTGAACAAGTATGGTATGCATGAATACAGAAGATATTGCATTTGGATGTTTATATGGGCAAAATAAGTTGTTGATGGAATGGGAGAAGATTTTGGAAATCAAAAGTGCATAGCTCAAGTTCAAATGTTGCAATTTTGCCTCACAAGGACCAGACAAACTTCAACTTCCCTCACCACTTGGATATTGTTTCTTATTGCACAATATGTATCTTTTGGTTTTAAGTTTCAACTATTGACAAACTTGTCAAGATTCAATCTGATTTCCACC
Source organism: Clausena lansium (assembly GCA_030449835.1). NCBI lineage: Eukaryota > Viridiplantae > Streptophyta > Magnoliopsida > Sapindales > Rutaceae > Clausena > Clausena lansium. The sequence goes on from JASUUF010000369.1 coordinate 7,502,953, forward strand.
TTCTTACGATATTTTAGATGGATATGTAAGATAAATTATTTGAAGGATTAGGGTGTCCTTTCTTAATCCATTTAAAGAAAGTAATTATGGGGAAACATTCACGAGTTGATACTAAAGGTGCGCTTGTTAATGTTTTTTAATTAGTGTTTTTGGCTCATATTTTAAAGAAGGAGAGTAATGTTTTTGATGTAATTTTTTTAAAATAAAAATTTGTTTGGTAGGTTATTTTTAAAATAGTATATAAAAATAAAAATAATAAAAATACGTATGGTTATTTGTCTGAAATAATGAAAATATGTTTGATTATTTATCTAAAATTATAAAAATTTTTATGGGATTTTTATAAAATATTTTTCTTTAATTTTTTTTATATATTTTATCTATATTATTATAATTTTAATCAAAATGAAATTAAATTTCATTTAACAATAATAATTTTTAGAAAATTCTCTCATAATTTATTGAGTTTAAGAAATTAAAATAAAATAAAAAATATAGAATTAATTAGTATATAACAAAATAAAAGTGTTGTAGTGTTGGTGTAATCATAAACGTGTGATTTTTGTAAACAAAAAGATAAAAGGTACTGGTGAAGTAAAATAAAAAAATGAATAAAATAATAATTTAATAAATAATAGTGGTGGGCTCGAAGTAGGTTTTGGCCTTTACTTTTTCTCATACATCGAAAACTTAAGATTGCTTTTTCTCGTGTTTTTTGAAGAACGCCAGTTTTCCTCACAATAGATTAAGAAAGGAAATTTCTCATTCTCCACCTTTTATTTTTTTTATTTTTACTGTTTATCAAAAAACAATTTAATCAAACATATTTTTCATTTTTTATTTTTAGAAAATAAAGAACACTTAATCATAAACCGTTACCAAACGCACCCTAAAGCTCCTCCGTTTTCACACACGAGACTGGATTTATGTACTCGTTATCTATTTGCGTGAGAAGGTTTGAACTCCCTGTGTAAGTTTATGAGATAAAATTTTCTTTTATATGTTTGGAAACACAATTGCTCCTGTCATACGAGAGCTGCTATAGTATAGTGGGTCCAAATAAATGTCTAATTTATAATATTAGTAAATTTGTGAATTTAATATTATTTTTTGAAAAAAAGTGTGTAATTTGGTTATTGACATAGTTCTCTGGATTTGAAAGTTGACTTACATATAGTTCCTTCCTTGACCTTTCACTGTTAGCTTAGGATGCTGTGATGCCAACCATTAACAATTGAATAATCCATCACTGGTGGCCAATTTGCCCACTGGAATCTTATTCTTTCTCTTGTACAATTACAATCTGCAGAAGAAAATATTGGTATGTGCTTCAGAACATTCAAACTCTAGGGATCTCAAAATTTAATTCATAGCCCTGTTAGCAGTTGAATTTTAATTTGGCAAAGCTGCTTGAATCAAGCAGTATTATTAGGAGGTTGTGGAAATCAACCTATAGCTAGCCATAGGTGTTTAATGGATGTGATGACTTTCAACCAAATGAGATGAATCATCATCAAATGCTTCTCCTCTCTATTACTTCTCATGGGCCACACACTCTATGATGTTTGCTCAATTGGACCACTCTCTGTGATGACAATTCCATCTGCAACCAACCGTAGGTGGGGGCTGCTTATTCACTTTCAGCAAACAGGGAAATGAGGTCCACTCATAGTGATGTGGACCCACTATGGAAAGATCAAACGGCTGAAAAATGAAAATGAACTTCTATGAGAAGTCAAGGGTGTCGCATACTTGTATTTGTTAAAGAAGCAAGTTTTCCCTTGCAGGGCAAGAACATATTAAAAATTTCATTGATCATCTTCAAAGATTATCAAAACCGTTCTTTGGGAAGTCACTTCTAAAATTTTCAGTTTTTTACAATCATGTCTTGAAAGTTTCATTAAAACATTGGTGAGTAAATGGCATGAAGTCAAAGTGATTCTCGCAATTGTCTACTTACTTGTTAAGTTTTGATTTTGCATGTCAAGGATAAGTGCCGTATGAGTCATTGACAAAAGCTTTTCTTTTTTGTTTGCCCACCAAATTTGAACTGTAAGAAGCCAAGACTGTGTTTTCTTCTCCTCAATTAATGCAGTCTACATCAGCGATGATAATGTCTTTCGCAATTTTGGCAGGTGTATTTGACCATTATGATGCTGTTCTGTGCTCACATGACACAATCTCAATTACTTAAACGTGTTTACTGCTCATGGTTGTGGAAAATTTGATGCAGAAAGCACTAATGTTGGTGGCTGTGGAAGTGCTTTTGCCATCAAATGATGTTCACACTATTTAACTGTTAAGCTATTAAATTCAAACCAAGTAATCCACAATCCAAAGGATTTTATTGGAAGTGTGCATCAAATTCGGACAATTTATATAGTTTTTAATAGAAGCATTGTTTGTTATGCACATTATCAAAAGTTAGTTTTTGAGGTAAAAGGCAAAATTAAAAAAAATAATAATAATACAAGACAAAAGATGTTTTAGGCCGTTGTTCAGCCTTAAGACCTATGTTCACGCAAATATCTGTAGCTAGTTTCGTTAATAATCAAAGTTGTTTACTCGTGGGCCGAGTGGTTAGAGCATGGGAGAGCAGCTGTGCGACCCCCCATAAAAGCATTATGGTTGGATTTAATCATTCTTCAGTTAAAATTTGGGCAGTATTTCATATATCAGTTAAAGTCTTATACTATATGAGTTGTAATCTTGAACAATAGTCTTATGTTATTAAAAAAAAATCAAAAGAATCTCTATATCTCATGAATCCAACCATAAAAAAACCAACAACAACAACAAAATCATACACACAGAAAGAACCTAAAACAGGAGCATAATTCAAGGGATGGCAATTTTTTTCACTAAAGAAGGCAAAGTCTTGCGCATCGTGGCACTACTTAATTTTAATTCCCGCGGCCTGGCCAATGATGACATCCAACTGGGGGAAATAGTTTTGCCTCTGTAGTTATTTATTTTTTAACTTGTCCAAATTTGGAGGTGGCTGTTAAGCTTCAAGAACTCGTTCATCATTATTTTCTAAGCTTCAAGAACTCGTTCATCATTATTTTCATCTAAACTCCTCCTACACGCAGTGAAATGTAAGATCAAATGAAGGACCTTTTTGGCTTCACCAACATCTGTCACATTCAAAATTATTCAAGTTTTTCAAACATTCAAGGGTACATGCTTTGCCATATAACGATCACCATCTTTTAAAATAAACTATCAGGGTATAAGTTTATTAAATGCCTTAGATTGACAACTTTCCTAAACCTTGGGGTAGTCTTAATTTTCATCCTTAAAAACAGTAAGAAATATCTATCCAAGGTTTGTAGATTGTATAAATTACACAAACATCTTCAATCTGTGGTACCTCAAATGTTTTACTTTTCCTATTCCCCTTGCAATTAGATCGATTGCAAAAAAAAAATGACCATCTCGAAACCAGTCACAATTACCCCAATCTATCGTCTTTAAACACGTCAACTTATCCAACAAATTCGAAAGACTATCAGTAGTCAAACATCCTTCGCAACCTTCTACCACAAGACTACGCAATTTTGTTTCATCATAAATAGAGACGGGGTATCAGCCAATTATTTTAAGTAGGATAATCGAATGCCGAGCTTTTCTGCCAGGAAGCTTCAATTGAGACACTGCGGAATCATCAGCTTCAACAGTATAGCATGCATTCATTCTTTGTCAAAAATTGAGCAGAGTCGTGTGCTAGATCGTGCATATTACAACTTCTTATGCCACGGCCGTCATCTTTTTCAAAATCTTGAAAGAAAGAGATCATAGCAAGGTTTTCAAAACACTCTTCACCATCTAACTCCCATATCATCTCTTTAATTTCCTTCCATTTTGAGGTAACCTTGAGCCATCCAAAACTTGGTCTATCTCAATAGTCTTTGGAAAGATGGCACAATATGATGAAAAGCATTATTTCAGATTGGCAGGGAAATCATGATAGCTCAATAGCAAAGTGGGAAAGACACCCTTTTCTATCTCTTCTAATGGCCACATCTCACTATGTAAGACACATTGCCATTGTTCAATTCTTGTTTTAAGGCTCAACAGACGTCCCTCAGTCTTTACTGCAAGTTGTAAGCCATTGCACTTACTTAAGATATCTCTACCAATATCTTCTAATTCGTCACTTTCTGCACTAGTCTTGCCGAAAGATTGCAATAACTTGACTAAACAATGAACAATATTCCTTCTCAGGAAATTTCCCTGGTGGGATCATCTTGGTGGTTGCCATTATTATTACAACATTCTCTTTTCGTGTAGTCAACAAAATTCTACTTCCTGGAGAACTACACTTAAGAGAGTCCATCAGCTATTCCCACTTGAGAGGATGCGGGTAAAAATATTGATCAACATACACGTGAAAATATTGTTATAATGAAAGAAATTCATCCTTAATTTTTTTTTCTAAATCTTGTGTGTGTGTATATACTTGGAATACAGAACGCTGTCCGACAAGGATCGAAGCCAGCTACTCCAAGACTGCTGAAACAAGCACTTCAGCCATGGTTGAAACAGAGCAGAGTAAGTGTGATCAAAGAAATTAATTATTTTATGATCCAAAATTTAGTAATATAATCTCTTCCGCGAAATTAATTATTTTCATCCTTCTGATGTGGTTCTATTTTGAGTCAGCATTAATTGAGTCGGAACACCATGAATCTTCACGGGGAAGCAACACAAAAAACTTGCAGTCATCACAAACACAAATGTGTTCATATGTATTTGGTAGAAACTAGAAAATTCATTTTATATACGAAATGATTTTATCAGACTTTAAACTTTGTATTATATTTAGAAAGTAAAATTTTATTTTAAAAATGATATTCTTGAAAGCAAACCCGTTTCGTTGGGCGATCTAAATCTTTTTCAAAAATACTTTTCTTGGGAAAAAAAAAAACTTGTTAATTCCAAAATTAGCTTTTCTACTTGTCTTACTCAGAAGGCTTAAGAAACAACTAAAAACAAACATTGTCCTCCCTAATTTTGTTTCACGTTTTTTCAAATCTTCTTTCAAATAAGTCCTAGAGCAAGAGTTCAAGTTAATTTATCTGAAGGTGAGGTTATTTGAACATACCAAAATACTCAGTAAATTCATTTATTCAATAAACCCATTAATAAAATTTAAAAATTTATCTTTTTTTTTTATAAACCTACTTATATATCTAATATATCCTTATTAAAATATAATTGAAAAGTGAAACCATCAATGATTTAAGTACTATTAATTTTTGAATGGTTCATAAAAACAAAAAAACACAAAAGAAATTTCTTTTACTGCAAATTCATGGCATGATCTTGCTTTTATTTTTGTCAGTTCCGATACCTACACGATTGCTCCTATAAGCAAGAAGTTGAAAGATTTGGTGATTTGCCTCACTAACTATCAATAGCAAAGCACTCATAATTGCAATAATTAAATTTTGATTAATGATTAGTACACAAAACGAAAATTTATAACTGCTCATGAATTAGAGTTTTTTTCTTTAATAGAAGATAATTTGGGTTTGTGAGAAAGGTTCTGAAAGTATTTTTTTTAAATACTTATCCTTTTAAGTAATTTTACTTTAGGGTATTTGAGTAATAATTTTTTAAATTACAAAATAGGTTTAGAGAGTAATTTTATGGGTTTAAATAGCCTCACCATTTATCAGAAGATTCAAATAACATTTTTACCCCACAAGCCCTTAATTCGCTGTAAGTTATTACATCTATTGTTTTTATCCAATAAATAATCTATGGTTGGGTAAAATTTGAAGAAGAAAGGACTAATGTTGGTGGATGTGGAAGTGCCTTTGCCATTCAAAGGAGTTTAACAAGACTTTAAAGCTTTTCAAACCCTATATTTACATGAATTCCTGTGTGCAGCTCTGTTTCTTTTTTCCTTTTATATGCTACTTCCTTTAATCACTGGTCATGGGTTCTCTGTATATCTAATTCCTGAATGCAAATTTTCTTCACGTGATTTTTTTTTTGGGTATGCTTCGGATAAAGAAAGAAGAGTTTTGAAAGTACAATTAAACTACACTACATTTTGATAAAATTGGAATTAATGATATTTCTTCTTCCACAATATGTATAATCCTATTTTTTGATTTGGAGATGCGCATTATAACAGACGTACTACCAGTACAGAATTACTATTTGTCAACTCTGCTCCTCATAATATGAAAAGTTGGGTGTATTAATCTTGTTATAATTGAGTAATTTAAATATATATTGACACTTGGTAGTAATTTACTGAAAGTGTGTATTACATTTAAGAGTATTGAAGATTTTCTTGTCAACTTGAAATTTATAACATTGTCTTATATCCTTTGTGTCCAATAAACTTTATATATAGAATCAGTGTTATGCACGTAATCAGAAAAATTAGTTTTCCGAGGTGAAAGGTAAAATTAAAAAAAAAAAAAAATATATATATATATATATAAAAGAAATTGATGTGGTTCAGCCTTAAGGCTCACGGACATAAATATTGCCAAAGCAGTTTTATTAATAATCAAAGGAGATTACAAAAGTTCGGAAGTGCAGCGCAGAATGAAGGAGTTTAAAGCTATTAAAGTCCAACACATCTCCACAGTTGGGGCTCACACTCAGAACCACCTCGTGGTTTAAACAAAAAAAAAAAAAAATCTAACACACTCCAATATCTTGTAATGCCATCGCTCATTCTTTATAAAAATTTGAAATTGTTGTATGGGTAGGATCTTACCTCTCAGAAGTCATGTATTTGTTCAACTCTTTGATTGAATGAAGATTATTTTTCTCTGGAAAAAAAAAAAAAAGATATTACAAAAGAATGTCCGTAAGCCGAAGTACTGCACAATTTTAAATTATTTTCTCTTTCATATTTGAGGAACAAATGAAAATTCGAGTTGAGAAGAAAGGTAAACATGTCCAACGTTAAAGAAAAAAAAAATGATCAGATTGAAATATTATACCTTAAAACAGTCATTCTGAAAATTATTTGTTGCCATGGTTAATGTAGCCAGCACGGGTTGATGATACTGAAACTGAAATTCTGGGTCTAGAAGAACTCCTAGATTGCATTCATAGCTGCCAAATGAGCACAAGGATTAATGCCAGCTGTAAAACCTTGAGAAATGCCTGCAAATATCAAGAGATCGTGAAGTAAACTTTAGCCCAGAAAAGAAAAAAAAGGCTAATTCCTAAAATTTATAATTTCAGTAAATCAATAGTTGGTGAAGACAAGTCAATCTCTCTATTCCTTTTGGCACGTGACTTAAAACTATCAGTGGGTTTGTTTATCAAATGTCTTAGATTGGTTAACTTTCCTTTACCTTGGGGTAGTCTTTTCAGCCTTAAACAGTAAGAAATAACTAAGGTCTGAAGATTGTATAAATCACACAAAACATCAGGCAACTCTTCTATATTTACATATTCTTTCAACCTAAGTACCTCAAATGTTTTAATTTTCCTGTTCCTCTTGGAATTCCTTTGATTGAAATAAAGTGATGAGCTCGAAAAGCAATACTATCCCAGCACTATCGTCCTTAAACACATCAACTTATCGAACAATTTTGAAAGATCATCACTAGTCAAACATTCTCGGTAACCTTCTACCACAAGGCTTTGCAATTTTGTTTCATCATCGATACAGATAGGAAATGAGTCATTTCTTTTAACTATTATCATTGAAAGCCGAGCTTTTCTACTAACAAGCTTCAATTGAGACACCGCAGAAGCATCAATTTCTGCGGTGTAGCATTCATTCTTTATCAAAAATAGAGCAGAGTCGTGCACTATATCATGCATATTATAAGTTACAACTTCTTATGCTACCACCATCATCTTTTTCAAAATCTCGAAAGAAAGAGCGCATGGATAGGTTTTCAAAATACTCTTCACCAGCTAACTCCATATCATCTCTTCCTTCCATTTTGAGGTAACCTTTAGCCATCCACAACTTGGTCAGCCAATCCTTCTCTATCTCAAGTCTTCTGGAAAGATGGCACAATACGATGAAAAACATTGTTTCAGATTGGCAGGCAAATCATAATAGCTCAATAGCAATGGGGAAAACGCGCTGTTTTCTATCTCTTCTAATTGCCACATCTCACTATCTAAGACACGTTGCCATTGTCCAATTTTTGGTTTAAGGCTCAACAGACTTCCTAAAGCCTTTACTGCAAGAGCCAAGCCATTGCACTTACTAAAGATCTTTCTAGCAACATTTTCTAATTTGCCACACTCTTCAAAAGTCCTTCCAAATTTTTTTGTCAAAATGAGGATTCAGCCTACTGTCATGATAAGCTAACGGAGCAAGAGTAGTTTTCCCTATGCCTCCCATGCCAACTATAGAAATAATAATAGAGGGTGATAGTGATGCCACTCCTTGACTACTCCCACTCAACAACTGGTCTACTATTTCCTTCTTATTCCCACGTCTGCCATGTACTTGGGATATATCAATAACAGAAGTAGTTATTTGTCGTTCTACTTCTCTGGTGGTGCAACTCATGATCAAGCTACAATTGAACATATCTTTTTTTCCCTAGATATATAATCTAGTGTCTTATTAAGATTCTTAATCCTGTCAGCAATTTTACGGCACAGGACAAGTTGATTTGGAGAAAATCGATAAGCAGGGATGAGAGAACGTACCTCCTTAATCTTGGAAGCATTTTCAATCCACTCATCCAGCACATCCTGAATGTCGTAGGACACGTCTTTAAGCTTATCAGACCAATCCAATCTCTCGCAGAATTCTCCCTCAATTGTCTGTTCTCTGATTCTTCAAGCACAGCTTTTATGGCCGTGAAATTGCTGCCGACGTTTTGGACTTCGTTTCTGCTTCAACCTATTGAATCAAGATAGAAGCCAGCTGCTCCAAGACTGAAGAAACCAGGGCTTCAGCCATGAGCAAGTAATTGGACACGGAAAGATTTGAGAAGCTCAAATTTTTGGGGTGTGTTTACGTGATGTAATGCTCCCACCTTTTCGGTTTCAGTTTTAAACTTTTAATAAACCAGTCAGTACCATTACCTACCGAGGAATCATTTACACGGTCCTTCTATTAATAGTATTATTTTTTTTTGGGTTGGCGTCTAAATTGAATCATAATTTTAATTAATTAAGAATGTGCATTTTATATTAGAATGTATTATTCGTTGAATTCTTTTTTTTTTCAATCTTATATTTATATTTTCTCCAAAGGCCTATTGCACTATTGGAATGATGGAATCTACTTGCTGTGAGGGAAAGTGACCTCCCAAGTCCTGTGTCTAATTTTCTTTTTTAAAGTTATAATATTGAAAAATGTTTGGGGAATAGAATGATGAGAGAATGGTGAAAGAAATAAAGAAGAAAGGGAACAGAGAGAATGGGTGGGGAGAGAGAGAGAGGGTAAAATTTTCTCATCATTGGTTGGTGAGAGAGAGAGGGTAAAATTTTCTCATCATTCTCTCACTTTTCTCTCCCCCTAAACATTGCTCTATACTATTAAGATGTCTTTAATATATGGGATGATGATGTATTAAGTTATTGTTTGTATTATTTTAATATCAAGCCCATGTTTGGAAGGAAATGGGCATGTATTACTGGGCTCTGCTAATGCACTTGCATTAGCTAAACCTGACTCACCTCCTCTTTTTTTTTTTAAATAATAATAAATAAATAAATATAATATAACATTAATTTTTATTTTATTTTATTTTATAATTATAAATTAATAAATTAATTATTTGTATTTTATTTTATTATATTAAAAATATAACTAAATAATGTATTATTTAATTATATTATAATAATTAATATATAAAATTGATTAATATTTAATAAGTTAATATAAATAATAATAAATACTTAAATAATATATAAGAATAAAAAATACAATATTACATTATTTAATTATATATTATTAATTTTTATTTTTACATTATAATTATTAATATAAATTTATAATTTATTATTCAATAATATTATAATTTTATTTTTACATTATAATTTATTAATAAATTTATAATTTAATATAACTAATAATAAATACTTAAATAGAATATAAAAATATAATATTAATTATTTAATTATATTATAATAATTAATATATAAAAATTAATAATTATTTTTTTACTTTATAATAATAATAAATAAATAAAACTTTTTAATTTAATATAATATCATATAATATTAGTTTTTATTTTTTATTTTTACATTATAATTATTAATATAAATTAAAAAATTTATAATTTATTATTCAATAATATTATATTTTTATTTTTATATTATAATTTATTAATAAATTTATAATTTAATATAACTAATAATAAATACTTAAATAATATATAAAAATATAATATTACATTATTTAATTATATTATAATAATCAATATATAAAAGTTAATTATTTTTAAATAATTTAATATAACTAATAATTATTATTTTCTAAATATATAATATAAACTAATCACAAAAAAATTAATATAGTATAATTAAAAATTAATATAGTACAGTGTAGCACCAAACATGGTATAACATAAAATTAATACAGTACAGTGTAGCATCAAATACTGTACAACATTATTATAATACAGTGTTAATGCAATACAGCATAATACAATACAATGTTCCAAATGCATCCTTAAAGTTTTTGGTAGTTGTTAGTTACTATATTTTAGAAACAAGTTGATTTGATCAGTCATTCGGTTCATGAAAAACTTATAATATCTTTACTATTTTTATCAAAATTATTATTTAAAAGTTATATTCACTACACACATTAATTTTTTTCCATAACAAATACAGTTTTTTTTTTCACAGCAGCTATAATTTAAAAGCTATAATACCTCAATACTGCATAAGACCTTAAGGGCATGTTAGGTACACTACATTATAATATATTAAATTATTGTTCACATTAAATTAATACTAGTGCTGTGTTGAAGAACATGAGAATGGGGCTGTTCACATTAAAGGGGCTGTGAGTGCCGCATTTGCTTGGTTCCCCCCCTTTTTTTTTGGCTTTTGCTTTATAATAATAATAATAAATAAATATAACTTTTTAATTTAATATAATATTATATAATACAAAAAAATTAATACAGTACAGTGTAGTACCAAATATTATACATCATTATTAGAATACAATGCTAATACAATACAGCATAATACAATACACCAACATTAAAATAATATAATACAGCATAATACAATACAGTGTACCAAACGCACCCTAAGTCTTCATATAACATATTCTGCTTTGGGCGTCCACATTACATAATTGAAAAAAAAAATTGTATTTATTGTCCAGCATACATTAAAAATTAAAAAAGGAAGAAGAAGACATGATTAATGTTGGTGTATGCTTTATAGATGTGTTTTTACGCCGTTGACAGAATATTTGGGGAACAAATTAAAAAATTGTCTATACCACCTAAAAATCATATAAATGCGTATTTCTTGATGAAAAAAAAAAGTTGGGTATGAGCATACTTATAAAAAATCATACATACACGAACACTTATATAATTAATATAAAAGGAAAAATTTGATCTACACTGGTGCTTCTAAAGATTTGCTTCATTATTAACGGACTTGGAACTCCAAGAGTACAAGACCAGGAGAGAAACTGAAACCTACTGAGGATTCTAGATCGCACATAAAAAGGGTGCAATTGGAAAGTCTTGCAATTACAGTTATTGTATATTAGCACACCAACTCCAAGCTGCATGCAACAATATTATTAATACAAGTTTGTCCTTAATTTCACCCCTACATGCTGAAACATTGGTCTTCAGTAAACATTCTTAGTACTGCTACTGACATAACGACAATCCTTTCTTATTTCCCCTTGGTCTCCAGTAAGCGGATTATTCTCGGATAACAAGCCCACGGCCCTCGAGAACTGTTGGTGGAAATAGCCATTATCAGCAGCCATCTTTTCAACAAAAGGAGCGGTTCTTGGATCAGAAGCTAATTGTTGATCAACTATGAGTAATCCCTTTTGGTTTAACAAGTTCTTGTAGTAGTTGTTATCAATAGTCATGGGTGTTTCTCGGTCGCTTCTCGCGTATAACACTGCCTTTGGAGCCGGATTTGGTGTTGGACATCGCCCTTTTAGGTATTCTCCATATTCTGGATTTAAATTTGGATCAACTGTGGGATAGAGTCTGTGTACAAGATTTACACAATGAACTCGTCCTACAGAGTGAGCTCCTGCACAGAAAACAGAAGCCAGTTTTTTCGGATAAGATTCATTCGGAAAGTTTAGAAACTTCAGTTCAGTCAAGTTTATGATGAAAAAAGAAATTAAAAATACATGCCTAGGAGTGCAACAGTTCCCTCAACGTCAATGCCAATAGATTGAAAAGCAGAAAGCACTGTGGATAAGCTATCATTGTGGTTGGGGATAAACTTATCCACCTCGGTGAAATAACTTTCTTTGCCATCTCTCCGTCCCGTTTTCATTTCAATGCGTGGTCCTCCCAACTGTGAGTAACACGCCCACTCACTATTCAATATTCATTTCAATCTACTAAATTTTACATTACTTTTTTGATTGATCTGTATTTGAACTAATTAACATACCATCACAATGCCCTCCCTGGCAGACAGGGAGACAATATCAGCACAAGAAACAGTCATTGGGCATACTTTTTCAAGGGCTTCTTTGATTGTGTTCACATACTTGAAATTCCTCATGCCGAAACTTCTTTCCGATGCCTGCTCTGATTCAATACCACTCACTTTCTTCAGCAAGAGCGATGCATCACATGACTGCAAATTTTTAAGCAACTTAATTGTTATAGCAAATTAACAGAGCTATGATCATTATATTAATATGACAATATTTAAACTAATAGATTTTAACCCGTTACAAGATAAAATACACTGTATTGGAGTCTGAGTTTTTTTATCTGTTAGCTTATATCTAACTTTAATATAATCAGAGATATCTGATTGTAACATTTCTAATATATAAATAAATAAATAAATATATATACAGGTACCTTAACAATGCAATCGTGGAAAAGATTTCTAACCCACGAGACAGCTGTGTTTCCATGTTTGTTATATAGGCTAATGACTTGTTGTTTTATGATGTCCTCTGCTTTCGGACAACTCTGTGCATAGTAATTAAACTGGAGCTGGCTTTCACCTGCGTCAATGTCAAACAAGATAAAAAAAATGGTATATGTATATTTATAACATGCTACATAAAAAATATTTCAGAAAGCAAACCAAAATGTTAGTGGATGTGTAGCTCGTGGCACACTGGTGTTAATCTCATTTTTTTTTTATTTCAATTAGGATTACGTGTATGTCTATTAAAAACAATTTATATGCTTCAGATCCATTCTGAGATATCGAAAGAGAAACTATTTTGTACCGTTTAGCCATTTGTAATTTGTATTTCTAAACATTCAAATGAATGGCACACTGAATGTACAAGAATACACACATCTCATGTTATTAATATGTCAATGTCAAAAATATATAAAATTGTGCTTTTCTTTTCAGGTTATGAATACTTAAAAACAATTTTATGAAAATATAACTACCGCAATAAAATGCTAAAAATAATTATTCTCAGGTGTGAGTACCTTCATTTTAAAAAATAAGGATACACATTTAAGAGAGTTAAAACTTAATTTTCTTAAATCCCATGGTTTAAAAATGTGTCTGCATGAAAAAAAAATGAGAGTGTCTGTACTAGAGAAAAATTATATATATATATACAAAAGAGAGAGTAAAGTACCAGAATAAAACTGCAAGAGCAATGGTAATAACATAAAGAAGTAGCTTGAGCAAAGATGATGATGCCTCTTAGTGGCCATTTCTCTCTCGAAGCTTTTGGCTTCTTGCTTGCCTTCTTAGCTTTTTGAGTGATCCAAACAGGGGACTGCCCAACTGCTTATATCGGAAGTGCTTGAAGAATTTGTTAGCCTCCCACTACGCCACTTTCCTTTGACCCTTTCGGCTACTTCCCCACGTCAGCGGGCCCCACCTGAAGACAATCCTCTTCAAATTAACAGAATTATATATAAACCGAAATTATCACTTCTTTAATCAAATATTTAGCCATTATATTATATATATATGTGTGTGTCAATAGAATTTATTCAATTGAGAAATAATTAGTACTGTTACATAAAAGTCAATATTTGGCATTAGCCTCTGATCATGCATGCCATGTCACGCCACATTAGTAATTTTAGTGGACTTAATCATAATAATACTCAAGCAAACCACCAAAATTCTCAACAAGAAAGTCGCATTTTGAGGCTAAATTATGTGGCCTGAAGTTAACCTAATCGAACGCTGAACTGTGTAGTGGTCGAATAGGTTAACTTCAGGCCACGTAATTTGCAACAAATCTGACGACCATCAGCTCCAGGAAGTTCAAAATACTTTCAATCTTGCAACAATCTAGAGAATGAGGAAGACTTAGCCAGTACTCAACAAAACAGTTCCTAAAATAAATGTGATACTTTTGAATTACTCAGTGACTGCTGTATGCAAGATTTTGCATTGACCAAAAGTGGTATTTTAACTGATAAAAAATGAGGAGGGGAAGAAGTTACCTGTGGGACAAATGCACTTGCAGCAGTCTCAGAATTTCTGGGCTTTTTCTTGGCACATAGTCATTGACAATCTCTGATGTTAGGGATTAGAGAAATCTTGTACCGCAAGTCTCCTGTCCTTCCATAACGTTCTTTCAGAACTGAGCACCAATTCATCGTCAGCTCGTTCATCTTTCTCGTTAGAAGAAGGTGGTCTGGCAATGCCTTCAATTTGTAACAACCATCAAGTTTCAAGTGATGAAGGCATGGCATGATTTTAATATATTTTTGTCCAGAAATCACGTAATCCCACTCTTCCCACTCATCCATGTCCCTAAATTCGAGAACCTTTAATTTGGGAAAGACAACTAACGAGGAAGACAATGATATGTCATCACTTTCTATCCCCAAAAATTCATTACCTACTCTCCTCACACTTGACAGAGCTTCCACGACAAGTGATTCAAGGGATGGCAATCTTCCCAAAGATAGGCAGTTGCTCACACAGCGCTGGAGATTTAACATCCTTAACTCGGTTAGTGACATCAACCACTGGGACTTATAATCTTGCTTTTATAGTCACATATCGTTAGCTTCTCCAAATCTGGAGAAAGTTGCAAGGCTTCAAGAACTTCATTATCCTTATCCACCAACTGTACACGACCCAACTTAATGAACTCTAACCTCAAACAAACAAGGTGTTTCTTGCCCTCCAGTTTTGCACTTTTAGCTTCACCAACATCAGTCACATTTCCTAATGTTGTCAAAACAAGTGACCCTTGAAGATCGCTCAGGTTCTGCAAACACTTCAGACTACCTGCTTTGCTTACATTTTCAATATCACTAACAATGAATTCACTTAACGTCCGAAGACAAGTCAATCTCTCCAATCCTTTGGGCAAGTACAGTAAAGGAGTCCCCTCATTTATTAAATGTCTCAGATTGATTAACTTGGCTATCCCTTGACGCAACTTATGGAAATTCCCACAATTGCTCACATCTAACGTTTGTAGATTACACAAATCACACAGTGCCTCGGGCAACTCATATATCGCATCATTGTTGCTCAAATCAAGGTACCTCAGATGTTTAAACTTCTTTATCTTTCTTGGGAGTCTGGCAATTGACAAACAAAAATGTCTTCCATGACAATGCAAACATAACGTCCTTAGACATGTCAATCTATCAAATAGGTTTGGAAGAGCTTTGTCAGTCACGCTACCCTTATCCGCGGAAATATAGTAGATGAATTGCTCTTGTGAACAACCGAAAGACTACGTAATTTTGTTTCATTACACACAGGCTGTGCAAGAAACTGAGCAAAATCATGCACTATATCATGCATCTTACAACTCATTTTGCTGCCATCATATTCACTTCTTTCAAAATCTTGAAAGAAAGAACAAGTTGCCAAGTTTTCAATACACTCTTCACCAATTAACTCCATATCTTCCCTCCTCTCTACCTTAAGATAACCCTGAGCCATCCATAACTTGATTAAGTGATCTTTATTTATCTCATAGCCTTTAGGAAATATGGCACAGTATGAAGAACATCTTCTCACTATGGATGGCAAATCAAAGCAGCTAATTAGCGGCCGGGGGGGGGGGGGGGGGGGGAGCCCTTTCTCCACCTCTTCTACTTTCCATATTTCACTATCTAAGACAGTTTTCCACTGTTCCATTGTTGTTTTCAAGCTTAACAGACTCCCTGAAATCTATGCAGCAAGAGGCAAGTCTTGGAAAAGTCAAATTTAGTAGATTGCTTTTTCAATTTGGTGGCCACACAAAATTGACAAAGTTGGAGAGTAGGAATCCAATGTTGATAGTTTGGAAAAGTTAAAACCATTTGTCAAAAGGTGAAACAAGCTTTTGACAAATCGGCTAAATGTTGGCCAAATTGAAGAAAGCGACAAAAATGTGGGCATCGAAATTTGATAATTACAACAAGCTTTTTGATAAATTGCTTTGATTTGGCGCAATAGTGCAACTATCTTTGCCTATAAATTGAAGGCACCTCATTCATTCCAATTCATCCCAAAATGTGAGAGCTTAAGTAATTTAGCTCTCTTGAGAGAGTTTAGAGAATTGTAGAGCATTTGTAAGTGAGCTCTTAGAAAGTTAGGGAGAGCATTTCCTTGAGTCCTCATTTGGGTTCTGCACTATTTGTAAAGATGTGAGAGAATGTGTGTCTTGGTGAAACTATTTCCTTCAAGAGTGTGTGAGAATACTTAGTATATTTGGGTATTTGGAAAGTGAGGTTTCGTTACTTAAATTTGTATTTTATTAATTGTTAGTAAAACAATTATTCTCTCTTGCCTTCGTGGACATAGGTTTTATTGCCGAATCCCGTAAATTCTTGTGTCTTTTATTTTTCTGTGAATATTTGGTGCTTAAAAATTCTGCATTTGTGCACAAGTGGTATCAGACCACAACAAACCATGTTTCCGCAGCACAACAGCAGGCCATTGCACTTGTCCGCAATCATTTTACCAATATCTGTTAATTTTAGACACTTTTCAGCTGTCCTTCCAGAAATTGCAATTTGACTGAACAACGACCAACATTCAGTGTCAGGTAATTTACCTAACGAGATCATGCAATCATGCTAGTGGATCGCATCATTTTTACAACATCTTCCTTACGTGTGGTCACCAATATTCTACTTTCCGGAGAGCCAAACTTAAGAGAGCTCACCAATTCTTCCCACTTTGTGGGATTTCCACTCCAAACATCAAGGATGAGAAGGAACTTCTTTCCCTTGACAGATTTCTCAATGTGCCGCAACAAAGTGTCAAATTCAGCAACACTTGATGCAACATCTCGAAGAGATTCAAGGATCGCTTTGGCAACCCTAATCTCATCAACAGGGTCAGAGAAACACACCCATATTCTTTTGTCGAAATGGGCATGAACTTTGACCTCGTTAAAAACTAATCGAGCAAGAGTAGTTTTCCCAATACCACCGGTCCCTACAATGGAAATGATAGGGAGGGACATTTTTTCTTGGCTACTCATTGTTTTCTTCTCCTCATCCCTCGCATGGACTTTTGTCACATCAATAACAGACTTAATCATTGGTGGTTTCAGTTCTTGCGTGCCACTAGTCAAACTGAAACTGAACCTATCTTTTTCCCTTGCAATATCATCCAGCGTTTTACTTAGATTCTTTATCTTGACCGCAATGTCATAATGCAGAACAACCGGCCTATAGCAAAAGCCCTTGAAGAGGTTGAGAGAGCGTACCTTTCTCAAAGGCTTGTAAGCAATTTCAACTTCATGTCAGTGTTCCACTCATCCAAAACATCATCAATGTCATTGGATGTGTCTTTAAGCTTATCTAGCCAATGCCTCACGGCTTTCTCCTTCACTTGTCTGCACTCTACATCTTCAAGCACAGCTTCAATGACCAGGAAATTGCTAAGAAGGCTTTGGACTGCTTTCTTTACCTGCCCCCGCGATCGACGCCAGTTGTTGTATGATTCTGGAAACAAGAGCCTCAGCCATGATTGTTCAATATTAGATGAAGTATGAAGAATTCAAATTATTTGGTGTGGTGACAATGCTACCCCCCTTGGTTCAATATTTATATCTCATGGCAAAGATAAAAAGAATAAGAATCTAATTTCCATTACGCGAGAATCTGATGCAAAGAGTAGGAGACAGGAAGAGTTGGACAAAATAAAGTAAAAGTTCAAATGCAGATTCGAAGGCAATGCAAAACATGCATGTCTGCTTAATTAGAAGATCCCAAGGGTTATGACGACATATCCCGGAATTGGCTAACTTCACTGACCAAACATTTACTCAAATAATAATCTTTAGACCATTGGCATTCACATTTCTTGAGGATTGTCTAAAATACAGAAGAGACTCTGCTGGTTTACCAATTTTCAGTTTCAAGCAAACAAAGAAAACTTGATATGGAAGTCAAATGATTGAACCATACGACGACATTAGGAGAATGGAACATATTCTGGTTTCATAATCACTTGTGGAATTGGCCCGGCTTTATATGCCATTCTTTGCTTTGGCTCGATGACAAAGTTTTAAATTTCTTAGAAATCTCCCTTAAAATCTTCGTAGTCCGTAATTAATTACTTGCAGCATTAACTTGGTGTTATGAAATGAACCTCTTTGTGGTTCAACTTGTATCTTGCGTCCCCTGAAAGCACAAGTTGCTATGCCTAGTTATGAGAAATATCCCGATTGGATTCATTTTAGTTTGAAAATAAACCAGCTTGAGGATATTGATTATTGAAATTTCTAAAATCGATCAGAATTCGAAACCCTTCTTCAAACATTTTGTCAATATCCTTCTAAAACTTTTTAAAAAGTCCGATTATTTTGTAGTAACTTCAAACTATGAAGAATTTAATAATATTTTTGGCAAAACATATTATAATTGATCAATCTAGAGGTGAGGTTGTCAAAGATCACAAGAATATATGGCAGTCAGTCATTGGACATTATTATTGAAGAATTAGAATGTGGTAGATAATACCTACCATGAAGAAGAAATCGTTAACAACTCCTAAATCCAATTGACACAGAATATCAGTATATCACGAGAGACAACCACAAGACATCCACTTAAGATATGCATGTCGTTGATGAGGTCACTAAGATACCTACAACTCACTTTAGAAAGGCAAATGATGA
Organism: Clausena lansium; assembly: GCA_030449835.1. Taxonomy (NCBI): domain Eukaryota; kingdom Viridiplantae; phylum Streptophyta; class Magnoliopsida; order Sapindales; family Rutaceae; genus Clausena; species Clausena lansium. The sequence continues at coordinate 7,522,169 of JASUUF010000369.1, forward strand.
ATGACACGTCGTCCGTTTAACGGCCTGGACAAGTGTCAAACGACCCGCGGGATTTTTATCAGAGAAATCTAAATTTTAAAGAGACGTTCATATTTCAGTGTAATGTAAAATCAACTTTTTAAGGAATGTCCCATTTTCTGAAATTCAATCGATAACAAAAACACGCCCTAACAATATAGTTTTAAATAAGATATATTTGACACAATTTTAACGGTACAACACAATTCTGTAAAGATCTATTGAGCAATTGACAATTCAATTTTCGAACTACCAAAGTTTCCGTGATTTAAAATCAAAGATCAACCTCTCCCAAATTGATTTGAAGGCTAAATCGGACTACATAGAGATGGAACGGGCCTTGTACATGCAAATGTATGCCATATGCCAATCACCTGAAAAAAAAAACATGAATTTCATTAGAATAATATTTTTAAATATCTAATGTACATATATCGCTGCTCACAACCCACAAGCAAGATAAAATTTTCCGTGAGGCTCAGCTTACCTCCTCCAGACAGTTTAGTGATGTCTTCCTCCCGCTGGGGAATGGGATTATCATCGTCATATTCAATCCACTTCCCTGTGGTTAACAACAACCAGTCAGTTTAACAACTAAACAAAAACAAAATAAATACATTGCAAAATTCAGCCAAAAAACTTACCACTTTCTTGCTTCACCCAAGCAACATAATGCCCTGAATCAGCACTCCTACCCTTGTGGGTCAGCACAGCAACCAGATCGTAAACTCCAGTTAGATGTGTTTCCTTGTCAGTGTCAGTAGTAACCACTGAGGTAGACAGAGCAATCAGACAGTTGAAGGAATGTGTTTGACAATAGTGCACTTGAGTAGTAAGTAAGGTAAATTATATATATATGGTTTATGTTCCACATATTATGAATGAAATGCAGAACAAGCTCACCCCATCGCCATAATAAAACTAAATCACGAAAATGATGAGAGTTTTTACCATCTTGAGATGTAGCTACTGATGATTCTCCATTTCCATTTGATGCTGATCCCTGTTTTGCAAACAGACATTAGTCATAACAAACATATCCACATAGCATAAGATTATGAGTTCATCCGCAGAAGTAACAGTTAAATCACCTCGGCTTCTGTCATTTTGACGTCATTATCCTTCGAAGTAGAGCTCTTCTCACCACCTTTTAAACCAAGCTTTTTACCCTCCTCATCCCTTAGTTTCTGAGAATTCAACAATTTTGTTACCATTCATGGATAGTGATTCAACATAAAACTCACTAAAGCAAAAGACAGGGAGATACCTGACGAGGGGTGTCCAATTTTTTGCGAAGATCATCAGAACAGAAATCGTAAACATCCAGCTCCAGCGGGTAATCCACTTTCTGAGATTCCCAAGACACATTTCAAATATGTCATAAATCAAATGTTTATACGAAAAATGGTATGGGTCACAATAGCATTTTAGACTTCCAAGTCAAATGATTGTCCCACATATAGTAATTATTTTGAATTAAATAATATTCCTTTTATACAAACATGTGAAAAAATTAATCCTTTGATAAGTATAGAAAAAGCAAAGAAAACGAGGATACCCGCAAAATCTTGGCTTTCTGATTTGACTCCCTCTTCCAGAAAAAGCGAACAAACTGAATCGTTAAGTACCTTTAAAAAGAAAAATTATGTGTGAAAATTTTGTTCCATCTCATATAACACGTCAAAATATAAAGAAGAAAGCCAAAAGTTAAATTAGCTTCAGACTTCTGAACTATTTCAGAGTAGGTCAAAACGTTGATGGAAAGAGCCATATAGTTGGATTCTCTAAGAACACTTGGTGGTGAATTGGAACCATCAAGGAGAATGCACAGTCAAGAAAACAAAATGAAAACAAGTAATTTGTTACCTAGGCAAGCCATTAATACAAGACTCTTTCAAGTAAACTGCACTACGACCCAAGGCAGGAGAAGCCTTCTCCAGTTCTGATTTCAAACCCTACATGCACCATAAAAATAAGAAGATTAAAATATTGATTAGAGGTTAATTAAATAAAAAAAGATATAACGATCAATCCATGTAGAGATCAGAAAAGAACGGGCAATATCACAGACGTAGACTACAGACATAAACTTTGAAGGTTAGCCACAGCAGCAGAAGTTGGGATAGGGATTGCTTCATGGTTGTTATAGAAAGATTCACATTCCAAAACAAGGACACTAAAACTGTTACTCAGCTGAAAGAAAAACTGTAAGTTTGTGAATGTCAAAGCTTCATATACTAAAAATTTCAAAGCAATCAATCAAAGCTTACAAGACTGCTTTCAGATACGGGATTGACATTTCAAAGAACCTAACAGTCACACAATACTTTTCATCGGTATCAAAAGTAATAATAGTGATAAAGCGAACTAGGCAGCTTAATACAAGCTGAAGACATCAGCAAGGGATCACCTTCATGATACTCAAATGTACTGCACAACTTATACTTTGTATGGGTCCTTTGTTTTTCTTTAGATGATCATATTTCTGCAGACAGCTTGTTGTTGGTTCATGTGAGACAACAAGGGGATATATATGTGTGTGTGTGTACATATTTAACAAGATCTACTCAAGGAAAGAACTCATTGAAACTACAGTGTTGCAGCCAGACAATTACATCATTTGACGTATTACAACTGCACATTATCACAAACAAAAGGGAAGAGAAATTGTATGACCGTCAGCTGATGTCACTTACATGCTTTAGTCCTTCATGCAAATGGTTCACCTCATGCGATATGTGACATTTAAGAGCATAAATTGACTCTGTTTCTGAGCTTTCCTCACCACTTTCTTGGCAATGCACTCTAGCAATCAAAACCATCTGATCAGCTTTTTGTATATATCAAACTATCTATTTTCAACATTCATTAAATTGTAGAGTGAATAAGCTTTCTACAGCAATCATTTTATTTTAAAGTAGAAATTAAGTTCTGTAAACAAACAAATAAACCTTGTAACATGCACCATAATAACCTCATCTAACAAAAAACAAATCTGAAAATAAAATGAGCTGTAATGAAGCCGATATTACTATGTGAATGATGCTTAATAGTATGCTAATGCTTATAAATAGAGCTTAAAGAAATACCTGCTCACAATATCAATACCAAAAAGAGCCTTCACAGTATCGGGAATGTCACTGCATGTGAAAAATTGTTAAAAAGAAAACAGGGATTATTATTTCCAAATAAGCATCGATGAAAAAGTAGCCAATCAGTCAATTACAAGACCAAAATGTGAACCAATAATCACCCATAAAACATTGTAGTTGAGAAAAAATGATGTTTGAAAACAACTTAGAATGAGTCAGCACTGCTATTAGGTGGGCTGCCATAAGACCAACACCACACCCATCCAAAGGGTAGTTGTCCTACAATTATGCCATTGAAAATAGAAAAAAAGAGAGAAAAAGAAGGGGAAAACCACCTGGCATTTACTGATCTTAGAGACTGTGAAAGCGTATACAAAAGCTGCGTCCAACACTCTTCTGCATCCTGTTATAAATCCAGAGAAGTTCAGAGCTCAGCCCACTAACATTAAAACAGTCACAAAAAAAAAAAGAGAAAAAAAAAAAACTGTGGTCAGTTGAACAGAAAATAGAATAACCTGCTGCATGAAGGTACCATTGTGCAGCTGGCCAAACTGAGGATACTTTTTACGCAACAGCTGTAAAATGAACGGAAAAATAAATATGAGATGCATTCTCCAGCAAGAAAAAGGCAATATATCTCCCAAACGCTAAAATGAGGTTTCCAAAATATGGTTCTCTGGTAAAATCAGCTTAGACGACTCCACTATGTGTAAGCACCCAGAGATGATAACCAAAAAATATTTAGTAGCACAAACACAAGCCTTCAACTTTTAGGAGAGAATATTATGTCAGAGAAAATGTGTCACTGCATAATATATACTGCTGTTATCAACTAATGCACGGAATGGACTTAGGTAGACACACCTAAGAATAATAACATCAATATAAAAATTATGAAAGAATAATAAGTATTTCATCATCCTTGACTTTAGAAAGAAACACCCTTTGTCCTCAGCAAGACTTCAACTTACACTATAATATCACTCAGTTGAACTATGAGAACTCATGTCTGGCAAAAACATATTTGCTTTCTGCTTATAAAACTAATTTCCCCCTATCTAAGACTTAACCTTGAATATATGGTATTCTTAAGGGAATTCACGTAAAACAGCCATAAAAGAAGTACCACTGATTATGTCATACTAAGAAGAGTACAAACCATCCAAAACTGCATAGGTGCCACAGGCTTCACACTTTTATCAAGATCATTAAATAATTCAGAAGTAGCAACTGTCAACATATGAGAGCTTTGATCCACATCATTGCTTCTTCCAGACTGTGAATACCTAATTAACACATCCAACATCAAATTTCGGTCGTATGAAAACTAGCCAAATCGAGTCTTCAATTGGCAAGGGATCACTAATAAAGCAACAATATTCATTGACAAAGAAAACTTACTTAATTAAAGCAGACTTCAACTCTGGAACAGAATGCAGGCACTGGACGGTGGAGTTCATGTAGCAGGTGTTTCCCAAGTTAAACAGGCCAGCACTATGTCCCTGGGAACATAAACAATATTGGCTGAAGGTATTAATTTGAAGGCAAGAGAAAAGGATCCAAAACCAAAGCATGTATATAGATATGCATATTAATGGGAGATGTTCTCATCAGTAAATTAGAGCCTAAATTAAGAACACAACACCACCAATAGAATGATGATTTTTTTTTTGGCTGCCCATAAACAAATAGAATGATGATAATCACATAATTAGAACTGAAGAAAGAGGTAGCTCATCAGCATATTAGCACCAACAAAAATACAAAAAGAAGAAATAAGCACACCCAAGCAATGGTGATTGAAGTTACCAGTGATAGCACTTGTTCTTCTTCGGGAAGATCTTCCACAAAAACAGGTCCCTTCTCAGGAGCCTTCACAATCTCATCTGCTGTTCCCATCATCATCAATCTTTGACCCTAGAAAGAAAAAAAAAAGAAAAGAAATTAAGTTTGCCCCCACCATTACAACAAAATTTAAATTACCATTATCAATTAATGATCTACCTGTTTCACTCCTAACGTTGACCAATCCGAATCATCCTGCATTCTCAGAAGAATGCGATTATAAGAAAGGTACACTCATGAAATAGGAAAATATATGCAGAGAAATCAATTTGCAATGTCATTAACTAGGTATTTAAGCAGGTCATTGTGCAATCAATTATGCTTAGCTACCATAAAACCATCCAAGTACCTTCAGTAAACCACCCTTTACCATAATCTTCTGCCTTTCCGGTGGTACTCCGGTCAGATCATACAATTGACACTTGAAAACATAAGGGGTCTGGCTAGTGTCAATTTCCACATTTGAAAAGACCTCCTTTTGCCATTTCACACTCACTACAATAATGTAGCAGAATTGTCAAGAAAAGCAACCACAAACATTGTAACAATATATAACAACTAAAAACCATCAGATCATGCTGCATTTAGAAGAATCTAGGGAAAGAATGATAAGAAAGGCACAACCTTCTAATGTGCATTACTGCTACAGATTCCATATCATAAAATAGAAATTCCAATGAAATTTACCATTACATATGACTTCTAATAATAAAAATTATATACACTTTTGTAAGCAAGTGTACAAGAATACTGTGTGATTCGTTTCTGATTTCCGAACAACCTACACATTATTGAGCTATAGTAAATAAGCACTGTCGACTTCAAAATTAACTCATCCCTTCAAAAAATTACTCTAACACAACAAACATAACATGTACATAAGAAACAAAGAAATAGCATACAGTTAAATGACACTGTTAATTACCAGTAGCTAAAAGTTAAATCCACTAGTCAAATACCACTCCCACAAACTCAAAGCCAGTAATTGGTGATAACCCAGTTAGGGAAATTCAAAATAGCATTAAATAATAATAACAACAACAACAACAACAACAACAACAATAAATCAAGCTACACAGAGTAATGGCGCAAATCCAAGACAAACTACTCAAAATAAAAATGGGTAAGTAAGTCAAGCTTTAGTTGCTCCATTAAAAAGAGATTATTCCGCAAAATGCAGAATATCGTGTGTAAAACAATTATAAGATTTCATATCTCAGTTCACTAGATTAGAAACAAAGCCAAGAAAACTCTGAACGGTTTATTTATCAAAAATTTATAACCGACATTGAAGAAAATACAAAATATTAAACGGATATCACCACCAATAATCCACCACTGACCCGGCTCATAAAATTTCAAAAGAAAGCACAATCAAGTTCCAAAAGAAAATCAAAATAAACCCAAATATCATATATTAAGCTCCAAAAGTTTCTACTAATCAACAAATTGTGAACAAATCCACATACAGAAACGGGAATCACAAATAACCCAGTTCGCGAAATTCAAATTAGAGCATACAAATCAAGCTTCAGCAGTTTCGATACGATTAAAGGAAAACAAAATATGAGCAAATCGAATTAATTAAATTTTGTTAATGTGAACAAGCAAAGATTGAGGGCTCAACAATCGAACCTGTTGGCATGATTGAAGAGGTTTAGGGAAATCGAGAAAAATGTGTAAACGGGTTTTTGAATAGTTCGGTTTTTCGGTTTTTTTTTTATAGCTTGGAGCCTTGGACGGAGGGCAATCGAGATTTTTGCTTTTATATATAATTGACGTCCGGATCCGACTCGAATATGAACACCCGGGATCGCAATGAAATTCGTGTGTTTTTCGAGAAAATTTCACTGACCCCCCTGAGGTTGCTCTGATATACACGTCGGCTTCTTAAATAAAAAAAAAAAACTACACATATAATACAATATGAATAATATTCATGGATGTAATCTCAATTTAAATCCCAAATAATAGGGATATTTATTTTTATGGTAATAATTATTATAATAAGGGATAATAATAAAAATAATGTTGAACGGTAGAACAATAATTAATTCAATAAAATTAATTTTTTAAGTTCAATTATCGTGTAATATTAGTTGATGTGATCTATGATTAATTGATATCAAGATTAGTAAATAATAAAAATTATGTGAAAAATTAAAAAAATAATAAAATAAAATATTTAAATTATAATCACAGTGAAATTGAGTTTGAAAAACATCAATTTCATGTGAGTAATGCTGTAAACAAACTCAAACTTTAAATTATTATATAACATAATAATTTAAAATTTTAATTTTAAAAATTAGAATAATACTACTTATCTTAAATTTTTTATCTTAAATAATTTTTTTAAATAATATGGTATTTATCAACTGGTTAAATGCCATATTATTTAAAATAATTTTTTGGATAAAAAATTTAAGATATTTATTATTATTCTAAAAAATGATATAATTTTTATCTATTACTACTGAATACTAGATAGATAAAGATATAAATGCTAATTTTTAACTTTAAATCATTACAATTAAATTAAAATGGATCCAATTGCAAATACTAAAGATGTAAACAAATAAAATGAATTCAAGTATGAAATATTACAAAATATCTCTAATAATTTCCTGAAACTACATATGCATCCATCGACGATCACAAAACTACTAGAAAACATCGATAAACACAAATTAAAACAGACACAGAATCAAATTCAAAAATCAAGAGAAATCCCAGATTATATAAACTAAGGATTCATATATAATATATATTTGTATATGTTTTAACAAATTAAAGCAATTTAATCCGACCAAATTTCCCAATGTACGGAGGGTCGAAGCTGGGCCGCGGCGGCGGCCGAGCAGGCGTCGTCAACAAGCGCAACTCATTTCCGCCGCCACCGCACCGGATGGGCACGCCGTCTTCATCGAGCCGGCTCTCTCAGGGGCCCTCGGCCGTTCGAAACCGGGCAGCGGGGGGACCCAGCAGCAGCGGGTCAAAGGCGGCGGCGGCGGCTGCGGCTGCGGCTGAGGAGACTTTTAGTCTCGTTTCGGGGAATAATCCGCTTGCTTTCGCTATGATTATAAGGCTGGCGCCGGATATGGTGGACGAGATGAAAAGGGCAGAGAGCCAAGGACGATCGGCCAGGATTAAGTTCGATTCAACTGGGCATACGGATAGAAACGTGAGTTCTTTTTTAGTTGCTTTGAACTTGATTATAGCTGATTTTGATGGGTTAATAGGAATGTTGTTTCGGGTATTTGTTTCTTAAGGTGTTTTTGGCAATTGGGCGTGTCTTAATTTGGGGCTTAATATTGGTAGGTTGAATAATTATTGTGGAAACTTGAGTTATTTTTTGGTTTAATTTTATCTTTCTAGTGGTTTAGTTTTGGTGAATTGTGAGTAGTTTTAGTGGAAACTTGAGCTTCTTGATTTTGTTTTATCTGGAACATCCTAGTTAACTTTGTTTAGATTGGAACTTGTATTTGAAATGGGAGTGTCTTGGCTTAGTTCTAGCTGATATGGGCCTACTTTTGTTTACACCGTGGATAATTCTTGTGAAAATATTGGTTTAAGGATAAAAAATATAGGTACTATTACTAGAGAGAGAGAGAGAGATAGGTATTAAATCTGTCAATGGTTGATTTATTAAAATAAAAAAGATATTAATGGGAGGGTGAGATTAGAGGGGTGGTCCGGTGCATAGGAAAAGGAACTAGAACCCATAAGAATGAATGAGGGAGCTAAACATAACTTCCACATCTTCATGGACATGAAACTGTAACATGGGGAAGCATGTCAGAAGTTGCATTTGGCAGTAGAGAACTTTGTGGATTTTCAACAGTGCTGGGGGCAATGATGAATGCTGAGTTGTTTAGGCAATGCTGGTGCTACGTTGATTTAGGACCATTCAGATGATAAGGTTATAATTTTAAGTGTTTAAATCAGGGATTAGATAGGAAGATTTCCGCGGAAGTGGTTGTTAACAAGGAGAAAATATGCAAATGACAATAGTAATTGTTAAGGAGAAAATATGCAAATGACAACAGTAACCATGAATTTGTATCTAGTGGATGCTTAGTTTAAACTGGTGACAGCATCTGCTTAGGTCTGAACTATTCCTGGAGATATTTGTCAGGTATCAGTTGTGGCTGAATGCATGACCATATTATTATTATTCTTCTAACTAGAGCAGGATGATATCTTTAAACTCTTTAATATGCAGTAGACATGATTCCATGTAGGGTGAGGTTAGATTGTCCCTTTGGATATGATTTTTTAAGGCAGTTTGGATGTTGATTGCGTTCTATGAACAGCACAGACAGTTTTCTGTCATTGTGTTTTTCTTCTTCCCTGTTTTCTTTTTCAACATTTGGTTTCAGTGTTGCTTCACCAATGATTATTGTTGTTCTTGTCACAGAAAGACGAAAAATTTACAGTTTATATGTGGTTTTTAGTGGAGTTATTTGTTAAATTTGTTTGATAATTTTCTTGTATTGAACAAGGCTTGTGGCTACTAAAGTTGCTTTTATTTATATTGTTGGGGCCTATTGTTCCTTGGCCAGTGTGGATTTAAATGGTTGATCATTGCATCAGGTTATTGACGTAGGTGGTAAAGAGTTCAGATTTACATGGTCAAGGGAATTTGGTGACCTCTGTGATATATATGAAGAACGTCAGAGTTCTGAGGATAGAAATGGTTTGCTTGTTGAATCTGGGTGTGCCTGGCGCAAGTTGAATGTCCAACGCATCTTGGACGAATCTATTACTAACCATGTTAAGATGCGGTCAGTGGAAGCTGAACGCAAGTTGAAATCACGCAAGTATGTAATTCATATTGCTAAGATGCTTTTTATTTCTTGGAATTCTTGAGTTATAGTATTCTTGGAATTCTTGAGTCATAATACACTCTGGCATTTTCATATCTTTGGATTTTTAAACTTGATTTTATATGTGTCTAGCATATACACTATCAGTAAGAAAATGCTTTTTGTTTCTTGGATTTATTGTATATTGCATAAAAAAAATTGTATCTGTATATGTTAGAACCTTCATAGAGGGTTTAGTTTCTCTGATATCTGGTGCTTTATCTCTACTGGTGTTAAGCTACTATTTTTATTTCAATTACTCCATGGATAATGGATTTTTTTTTTTTTGTAATTTAAACATATATTATGGTACTAGCTGATTGTGAAAGTCTCTTGTTCAGATGCGCTATGTGATTTTTCTTGTGAAAATTTGGTTTCTTTTCATGATGATAATCCATACTAAATTTCCTTTTTTTTTTTTAAATTGAGAAAAATCCCCTTAACTATCAGTTGCAGTTATTTTATGTTAATCTGATTCTAAAATATTAACATCCTTTATTTATTTTTTTTTAATTTAGCCTGTTGAATTTATCAGGATGTCAGTTGTTTTAATGGTACCCTCAAATTATTTTTGTATATTCCCTTCACCAGTCAGTTATTCATTTTCTCATTGATTATCTTTTTGAGTGTGCAGAGCCATTGTGCTAGACCATGGGAATCCATCCATGAAGAGTCAAATTAAGCAACTAGCTGCCGTTGAGGGTAATCTTTTTTCTTTTGATATTCTGCGTTGTTTGTTACAACTGTAGCTGTTTCTGTTGCCTGTTTCTGACATTTTATGGAGAAGACTGTTTAATGAGAAATCAATTTGAGTTATGAGAAACTTTTGTATCATAGAAAAAAATTGCTTATCAAAGTTAGGTTATGAAGAGCAATAATTTCAAGTGCTATGCAGTCAATATTGTATCATATATTCCAAGCTGATGAGGCTAACAATTTTCAAATGTAATGGAAGAATGTTTTAGAAGATGTTGATTTATTTGTTCATGTGTGCTGATATTGATGTTTGAAGTTTTAATAAGCATCCTAACGATGATAACAAATATCAAGGAATATACATATTTACAGTGTCTAACTTGTGTCTCTTTGTTTCAGCCAATTCTTGGAGGCCATTTAACAAAAAGAAAGAACCCCCATTCAAAAAGCAGAAAGTCGAAACTCTTCAAGGTAATAATAAGATTTTTTTATTATTTTATTTCCCTACGTTTTTTATTTTTATTTTTTTTTATATTCTTAAGATTTTTTTTTTTTGGGCCAATGGTTGCAGTTGGTGGTCCCCCTAGATCTACCATTAAATCAGCAGGAGCTTCTACTGCCTCTCTGAAGGCTGGACGCTCAGCTTCCCCTCTGTCTTCTCCACCTGGGCAATCTGGTACTCTGGGATCCCCAGATGGATCTGGAAATATGGTTAAGAATCATGTGAACACAGATGATGTTACACCTGTACAGATGAAGAGCAAAGAAAATCCTCCCAACTCTGAGAAAGAAATCCCTAAAAGGAGTAACAGTACAGTGTGGGAGACACCCGGAGGAAAAGGAAACTCTGGAGCTAAGCCAACAGATTTGAGGAGTACGTTGATTACTTTGCTTATGGAAAATCCCAAGGGGATGAGCTTAAAGGTTAGCTGAATAAAAACTTTAAAAGAGAATGTAATTTCCTTTGTTTGCTGCTAGTAGATTTTTAGGCTGAATTAATCTTGTTTAATTTTGCTTCATGGTTCATTCTTTTATATTGGTTCTCTTTCTATCGCTAACTTTTCCTCCTCTTTCTCTATGTGTATGTGTAATAGGCCTTGGAGAAAGCTGTTGGAGATGTAATTCCCAATTCTGCTAGAAAGATTGACCCTATCATTAAAAAGGTAAGTGGTGAAAATCTGATGAAATAGTTTTGATAATAGTATCCGATGTTATGCCTTCTCATTGAATTTTGAGCATCAGATTGCAACTTTACAAGCTCCGGGAAGGTACTTCTTGAAACCAGGAGTGGAGTTGGACAGCTCCAAGAAACTTTCTTCTGAAAGTGGAAGGTATCTGCCATATTACAGGGTAGCTTTGTGCTTCTTGTGGTTTTCCCCAACAAAGTTATCAATCTGATTATTTTCTTTTTGTTTTTTAAATTGATTATACAGTATGGGAAATTGACAATGTGCCTGTTTTGGTTTCTTTTTGGGTATTTCTGTTGGATGTTAACTGTTTATCATGAGAACACTCAAAAAGATTCTGGATAAAAAATAAGACACAACACTTGTACCGGGAGAGGTCATAGCATTATAAAGCAGCGGATAAACTGCTAACTTGAGGAGGCAAGATTATTCTGTGAGACAAAACAATTATTTAAAAGAAGTGAATAAGACCAGGAAGATAGAAACGTGGAGCATGTACTGCAGGCTGTAACATGTTGAACTTTGAATGCGACATTATTATGAATGACAATTTATTTGTTCAAACCTCGTAGTTTCAGCAAAAGTAGTTGTTTTAATAACCCATAATTTCAAGGTGCTTTCATGTCTCAAACTCTTTTTACTACATTGTAAATGTTAAAATCATATTTCCTCTTCTCTCCTTTTTTTTTTTTTTTTTTTTTTTTTTGGGAGACTATTCGGCATGGTCAAATGGTAATGGTTTTCATCAGTTTAGTTCCTCTGCTCTTAACTGTAATGAGCTTTCTTCTTTTGATTTTGAAAAATTTCATCCCATGGTTTTCAATTTTGTATAAACTCTTTTCAGTTGTTTAGAGTGAGACATTGCTTTGAATATTTGTTAATCATCCTTGTATCCACTTAGCGATCCTTTAGACCAGATTGAATTTTTGCACCACTATCTGAATTTTGTAACTAAAGAATTCCATGGATAATATTGTTAGCTTAGTCTACTCTGATTAACTCTCCCTGATAAAGCTTATGAAAAGTAAAGTGACCAGTTTACAAGTTTTTAGCACATTGTCCTTTGATTACATGGCTTTGCATCTGGATTTAATTTTGGTGCATTTTACTTTTTTAAATTTGTTTGCTGCATGTGATGGTAATGCTTGTTGTTTCAGCTCCCCTGAAGATAACCATCAGCAAACACCTGGTGCTGAAAACATCCATTCTCAGACACCTGCTCAAGGACTGAGCTTTGTGGAGAATAATCCTGCTGGTGAGGTGGAGGAACAGGCTCAATCACACTCTAAAGTTGGGGATAAATCAGTTGCACTGGAAAATAATGATGTCCAAAGGTATTCTCCTGATTTGTTTGGTGAGAAAAAGGTCTCTGATAATAGTGAAGGGCAAGCCGCGAGCTCTAGCGACAGTGGAAGTGATAGTGATAGTGATAGTGACAGCAGTGATAGTGGAAGTGACAGTGGTAGCCACAGTAGAAGTAGAAGCAGAAGTAAAAGCCCAGTTGGAAGTGGGAGTGGTAGTAGCAGTGATAGTGAAAGTGATTCTTCTTCCAACAGCAAGGAGGCATCTGATGAGGATGTGGATATTATGAATGGTGATGACAAGGAGTACAAGCAAAAATTACAGGCCGCTGAACCAGGGTTGTCAGCATCGCCTGTACCATGGAAAAACGATGATGGTAGACCTATGCAGAATGAGATAGATGAGAAGCAAGATGATGAGGTTGACATTGAGGGTCATGGATCTGATGCGGTAGACATTGAGGGTCTTGGTTCCGATGTGGTCGACATTGACGGTCATGGATCTGATGCTGTCGACATTGATGGTCATGGATCCGATGCTGTCGATATTGAGGGTCATGGATCCGATGCTGTCGACATTGAGAAAGACTTGCCTGATGATGGACAGGAAATTGATATGGCTGTAAATACTAGTTTGGATCCCGGCAAAGATGCTGAAAATCCAATGCAGGGCAAAAAAGATTTAACAGATCGTGATGAGCTTCGAGAGCGCCAAACTTTTATAGGAAATTTGTTTGATGATAAGGGAACTTCAGTCAAAGATAGATTCAAGCATGAGAGGTCTAAGTCTAACCCCTCTGAAAGAACATCTATAAACAAATCCAAAAGAGGCCCTGACTTCAAGCACGTTGATGAGATATCAGAACATAGTAAAAGATCAAAAGTGGAGAGGACCCAACCACCTATTTCTGGGGGAAGGGATACCCAGATACTAGAGAGTCCTCACCATTTATCTCCTAATAGATCCTTTGAAGACCCTTACAAGGGCCCTACAACTCAAATGACAAATAGAACTGACAGGGAAAGAAATGCTGATTTTGGCTTCCAGAAGGGCTACAATCAGGAATTTCCTGGAAAATATAACTCAGATTTTCAGCAGTCAGGTCGAAAGTCTTCTGATCAAAGTGTACGGTCAAAAGCTCGTGATACAACAGAAAGACTGAACAAACATGGTCGTAAGATCACTGAAAAGAGTTTTCAGGGGCATGATGGTTCCCCAGTTGTAAGAGAAAAAGCTTTTAGAGACAACCAAAATGAAGATGGTTTTGCAAAGGAAAAAAAAGGACCTAGAAATCTCAAAGAAGGTGGTGCTGAAGCTAAAAATTCAGGGCCCTTTGATTCCAGTAACGGGAAACGTAGTGAAATGGTCGAAAAAATCAATGAGACTGGACAGTTGTCAAGCTCACACATAGGAAATGGAAGAGCCAGTGTGCTCCAAAGAGAGCTCTCAGACTTGGAGTTAGGTGAACTTCGTGAGCCATTACCTAATGAAGTACCAATTAAGAAGCAATTTGATAGGAAAGGTTCTTTTAAACAGTTAGAGAACAAGTCAAGCGCTTCAGATAATTATAATTCAGATTTAAGCAAGGGAAAACTGAATGGAAAGGCCACTTTGGACTCTGGGAAAGCATCTCCATCTAATCTCAGAGTTGGGATGAAGAAGACTCCAGAACATCATGTTGAAGAATCAACAAGAACTAACCACAGGGTTGGGCAATCGCAGTCACATTATCAGTCCAGAGATCATACTGAAGTCGGAACCCAGTTTAACAAATCAATGGATGCAAATAGTAAGTCCATACGAAGTGAAGCTGGAACGAGATTAGCTGGTAGTCTCGATGGGTCTGGGGAAAGCCATAAGAAAGCACCCACAAATGCTTTGCAACAACATGGCTCTAAACGAGGTCTAGCATCCCAGTCTGCAAAGAAGAATAAATCACAAAAAACATCTAATACGATGGCAGACTTGGATGATGGGCTTAAGGATACAATTTTGACTGAGAGCAATGACAGTGGTCGAAAGAGGAGAGAATCTTCTTCAGATGAAGACACTAGTTCTTATTACAAGTATGAAAAGGATGAACCAGATCTGAAAGGACCAATCAAGGATTTTTCTCAGTAAGCAGTCTTATATGGGCTTATTTATGAATTAATTTCCCTCTGCTGCAGGGTTTATCATGTCATTATTGCTATTGATTTCTGATCACCTGAGCCCAAGGCATGTAAATAGCTTATATGTCCTTTATTGTTTTATTTAGGTATAAAGAATATATGCAGGAGTATCGTGATAAGTACGATAGTTACTTATCTTTGGACAAGATCCTAGAGAGCTACAGGTATTACAATGATTTTTCTCGCGGGGTAGTATTGATTTTAATTTTTTTTTTGTTTTACATATGCAACTTCATATCTATTATCTGTAGGAACAAGTTCCAGAAACTGGGAAAGGACCTTGAATTTGCAAAAGGCAAGGACATGGAGAGATATTGTAAGCTTTTGGGGCAGTTGAAGGACTCTTATCGTCAGTGTGGAACGGTATGGTTCCCTATAGTTTTTAGGTTGCATATATATCATTTACTAATAGTTTGCCGCGACTGTTGAATACTCAAACCTGCCAAGTAGATGATCTTAATATTGGCTTGACTGGAACACCAGAGTTAGGATAATGGTATTGCATGTGCTTTCTGGAACTTCAATTGCGATCTCCATCATGGTTCTCTTCACATACATTAAAAAAGATGGGTTATGGAATAGGGACTTTCAGGTTATTGTGCAAACTTCCCGTGTGCACTTGCTTATGCTTCACTGCATGCTCTTTATTATTTCCTCATTTTATTGCTCCACTTTCAATATCATTGGTTCATCATAGTTCCAGGGAACATGTCTTGTCAGAATGGGTGTTTTTGATAGATGGCTAACCAAAAAAAACCGATGTAGGAAATGACAATGTCATAAACTAAGAGCAAATTGAGGGGAGTTTTTAATTAAATTTGCTTATTGAAGCATTCGCAATCCATTCTTTTTATCTATTTCTTATTGCCGACTTCTGTGCTCTCATTCAATATAATGATGTTGACTGCAGAGACATAAACGGCTGAAGAAAATATTTGTTGTGCTACACGAGGAGCTCAAGGTGATTCATCGAAATACTGTCAACCTTGAACTTCAATTCAATTTCTATTTTCCATTCTATGATTTATATGTGCATATTCCTATGTTGCAGCACCTCAAGCAGAGGATAAAAGACTTTGCACATATATACATGAAGGATTGAAGATTAATAACTATACGACTATTCTCGCGCGACGGGCTTATCCACACAGCGGGGGGCAAAAGGTTTAAGTGGCTTTGCTCCCGTTCCTGCAAAATTGTGAAAGTTTTTCAGATATTTTCAACACATGGAAAGATAAATGTTAAAAGTTTTGGGAATTAGATAAAAAGCGAAGAATGTAACACCAGTGTAGATTATTGAGAAATGATTCAATTTTTGGGGTTTAATTACATTAACCTTCTTGTATAGAGTTTGACACAGTTACTGGAATCGCCCTTGTAAGATATGTTGGGCTAACTGTGATAATAGTGGTTGTAATTTTCAAATTCTCAGTATAATTATTTCCCGGTCAGAGCAAATGAAAATCAATAACAAAGCAATATTCATGGCATTATCAATTCAAAGGTTTTCCTCAATTTATTGATTAACATAGCTAATATTGCCATACGCATTTAAGAATTTATTCAACTTTCAGACAAATCGTTGATCATTTGATGGGTCTGACTAGATTATACTCTGCAGTTGGACACCGTTAAATGATTAAAAAATTAATAAAAATATGATCATTTGACGATGTTTAGATTGTTGGATACATATTTCTGAATGTTTTAGTTATAATATACATTGTATCATCTTATATAAGTGAATAGGAAGTTAATATAATTTTTTTTTAATAAGGTAAATTAATATAATTGGATGTAATAGTATTAACATCAAATTGACATGAGACAACAGTCGAGTAAAGAATCATGTTTACATTTGAGAGCAAATTAACAAAAACTATGAAGATCTTATGTAGATTTTCTTAATGCAAATACGCAATTATGTACAAATAAAAAAAAAAGTTTAGATAGATTTATTATTCTATGAACAATTGTTGGTGAAGATTTGTCTAGTCTCGAACCATTTTTAAATGTTTTAAATGAATCTTTCTTTAACATAATGAGTTTAAGAACGAATCATTTTTAAATTCCAAATTTTTTAACACGATGAGTTTATTGAGAAGAAATCTGGAAATAAATCTTGTCCATTTCTTTCAAAAAGGAAAATCATTGAAATAATAAGGGAGGTGTACACACGCGCTACACCGCCTATCTTCGCCATTCGACTCGTACGGCTTATTAATTTACCCAAATTTATAATTTTGTACACAAATGGGAAAACTAATTCCAAATGCTTACTTAACTTTATATGATTTATTAAATAAATAAATAAGTTAAAAAAAACCACTGACAAAAACACAACAGATAAAAAAGTTCGCTGTGTCTGTACAAAATCTGCTGCTATAATCTCTCGATAAGCATATGTACATTGATATTGAGAGATGAATCACTGACCAATCTGATCAGCAACATCAACTGTGAGCAAATTAAGTGCAATTAAGTTTTTTGTTTAAAGAAAAGTACTCAAAAGAGCCAGTTTTTCAGTCTGAAATTTTGTCCTGTTCCTGTTGAAGTTCTCAAATTTTTTGGTACGATTCTTCAGGTATCTCATCTTATTCTTGATTTTAGTTTCTGGGTATTATCGAAGATTCGAAATTGTCTTCTGGGTATTGTTCGAAAGTGTAATTTTTTGTCACTTATTCAGTTCGAGGATTGCTTTTCCTACGATTTTTTTGATTAAATTTTGAATCTTTTGTGTGTTTACATTCGTGTTTGATAGAAATTTGATGGTTAAGTGAGGAGGTTGATTAATTTTAGTTCTAGGGAGTGTTTGTGGGGACTTTTTATTTGGTTGCTGAGAGTGAGAGAGAAAATAAATAGAAATGAGGAAAGAATTAGTAACTAGACCTAAGATTGTTTACTGCCTTTGAAATTATGGAATGGTATAGGAAACTGAGAGTTAATGATGTAATTAATTGAGTGGTTTCATGGGTTTTGCATTCCCATGGCACTGGCCAGCTTGTTTTTTCTATTGCATTTAGTTTGTTGATTGGTGGAAGGATAAGGAGATATGTTGCTGAATTTGAAAATTTTCTGTACTCTTTAAGTAATGATTCATGCATAAATGATGTTACCAAGAAAGGTTAGGAAAAGATTTAAAAAAAAAAAAAGGCTCTATTATGTTTTCAATCCAATTGTCTCCTTGATCAGATATTGAAGTTTCCAAATTTTTATTCTTTTGTTCTTATATAATAAAATAGAAAATTATCAGTTTCTTACATGAATTGTTGAGCTCTTTTGTTAACTTGTTATTGGATTTAAATGAACTTACAGGTTGTCCTTGTGATAGTGGAACTGGCACAGAGAATTTTGAGTTGTGGATAAGATTGTCATGCTGAATGTTGCTGCCGGTCGGTGGATTAGGGATGAACTCCACTATGGATGATATGAACTTGATTCAGCAGGCACAAAGGCATCATCTGGTGGTCAGGGAGCTTGGAGAGGAGATTGATCTAGAAATTGGACCAGGGGATGATGACCCTTCATTTACTAATAATCCTCTCATGGGTGGTCCTCGAGAACCCTCTGCAGAAGAGCATGACCAGAACAAGCAGATGGGAATGGTTTCTCAACTCCCCAGTGATGATCAAGATATGTCAAAGACACAACCAGCTAAAAGGAAGAAAAAAGTGGTGAAAAGGTGGAGGGAGGAATGGGCTGATACTTATAAGTGGGCGTATGTTGATGTGAAGGAAGGAACAGCGAGGATATTCTGTTCTGTTTGCAGAGAGTATGGTAGGAAGCATAGAAGGAATCCTTATGGAAATGAAGGCAGTAGGAATATGCAGATGAGTGCCCTGGAAGAACACAACAATAGTTTGCTTCACAAAGAGGCTCTTCGCCTCCAGATGGCCTCCAAGGATAAAATCATTGCTGATAAGCCTATTTATGTCAAAGGTAGTCACTCATTCTGATGTATCTTTTGCTGGCTTCTACTGAAATTTTAATTATTCACTGCATGTCATTTAATCAAGGATTTTTCTTACATAATGGTTGCTTCTATGTTTGAGAACAAGTGAACTGATTGATAATATCTGACTTTGCATGTGTGGAACCCTTGAGATGCTTAATAAATGATTATAATAACTGTGCTACCTGAGAATTATTCGCTACATTTGTCCACTTCTGGAAAGATAATTGATTTAAAGTTATTGCATTGCATGAGATTAGATCATTCTTAACATTGTCTGTATGGTGTAGTTTATGCACATGAAAATTAATTTTTGAAGACCTGTTTAAATCGTTATTTGTTTATTATGCACCAAAACCAGATGCAAATCTCAGTTGAATTATCGTTTTAATGATTTTGATGTTTCCATTCATATCTTGTACCCTCATCATTGCATTACACCACTATATATTTTTTCATTCCTATGCTTTCTATTTGACTCTGACTTTGCTTATAAATGAAGCTCTTATGTCAAAAACGGCTGGATCAATTGTTGAAGCTGCATTGAAAAGGGATCCTCATGAGGTTGAGTTCATACAATCTGTCCAAGAAGCTCTCCATGCTTTAGAAAGGGTGATTGCAAAAAATTCTCAGTGAGTTGCCGTTGCGAGAAGCAAACCGTTATGTCCTTTATTCAAAACAAAAGATCAAGCATATTACAACCTCATGAAATGGCTTATTATGTTTCAGTTATGTCAATATCATGGAGCGGTTGCTAGAGCCCGAGCGTATGATTGTTTTTCGAGTTCCATGGGTGGATGACAGGGGTGAAACTCATGTCAATCGAGGCTTCCGGGTACATTTTAACCAGGCATTGGGTCCGTGTAGGGGTGGCCTCCGCTTTCACCCGTCAATGAACTTAAGCATTGCCAAATTTCTTGGTTTCGAGCAGGTACTGTATGAATGTTGGAGTTTGTGATAGTCGACTCATCTTCAATGATTCAGTGTCCCAACTTTATTGAAACAATTTATAGTTCTTAATCTTTATCCTTTTGGTTGATTTGCATATGTGGAGGGTAGGGGCTTTTGAGAACTCCATTATTGTCATAATCGGACTTTTTATGGAAACTGTGCCTAAAAAGATATAAGCAAATAAAAGATGGTAAAACTTGTTTCATGAATGCAAGCAAAAGCAAAGAGTGAGGATAGTTTTATTTGGCTTTTGATCACTTTATCACCAGGATGGCTTAGATTTTTCAGATTGAAGATAGCTTAAGCTTTGAACTGCTGTTCAGTATGATAGTGTTTACTTTTTTACAGACATTAAAAAATGCTTTGTCGCCGTACAAACTAGGGGGGGCAGCAGGTGGAAGTGATTTTGATCCTAAAGGGAAAAGTGATAATGAGGTTAGATGCTGTTCTAGATTGTAACAGTATTTCAATATGAACCTTCGTAGAAATTCAAAAAAGTTTCTCTTACAGTTGTTTGTGAAACCCACGCTGGCAGATCATGCGCTTTTGCCAAAGTTTCATGAATGAGATCCATAGATATCTGGGTCCTGACAAGGTAACTTTAAAAAGATGGCATGTTTATAATCTGTCTTTAAGCCTATGAGTCTAATATTTATTTCTGCATGTTTTATTTGTTTTTTTCTTATATAATTTAGGACCTTCCATCAGAGGAGATGGGCGTTGGTACTAGAGAGATGGGGTACCTCTTTGGGCAATATAGACGTCTAGCTGGTCATTTTCAGGTACTTAAAAAAATCTCAAAGAGGAGGCTCAACTCTTTGAAGATTCTGGTATTTGTTTTTTGCATAGGTTCTTGCAATTTGTTGGTCTTTCATTATGATTTATGCTGCTGTTTAATTTCTTTAATTAGAAATGATTGTTTACATTGTTTCACCTAATGATCAGTCTCTTGTCCGTTTGTGTGCATGTCCCATAAGAACTGAATGACTTCCTCTTACTATACTAGCTTGTTTTAACATCTAAAATAGAAATGATTGCTTAAACTGATTTCTCTTAAGCTCTTTCTTTCATTATCTATGTTCGTGTGAATACGATGGGTGGGTGTTGAGAAGTGACTGATGCTAGTTTTGGATTTTTTTTTTTAAAGTTCCTGTATGCTTCACAGTTAAAGGCGTATCCACAATTTAGGGACCTTTATCATAGTGTTTCTTTGGGAGTGTACTTTTTATCTTATACATCATATAAGTTGATATTCTAAGTTGGTGCTTGTTTGAGAAAACATCATGGAAAGAAAATTAAGGTTTTTGTCTTTTTGCCTTCATACATATGCCTTACTTATGCAGGGAAGTTTTACAGGACCGAGGATATTTTGGTCTGGCTCTAGCCTTCGAACTGAAGCCACTGGCTATGGGCTGGTAAATAATATCTCATCTCTATTTTTTATTATTTGTGTGCGCGTGGGTGTGCAGGAATTATGGTGGGCCATGTGAGAGTTGCATGCATCTGTTGCCTAACTCTAATCCTCATGAAGGATTTTTCATGTTCTTCTTTATTATTATATTTGTTAGAGTTGGTGCATTCAGCTCCCTCAGTATGTCCTTTTTCAAATCTGTTGCAATTTTCTGGGTACTGCTTCCACAGGTTTTCTTTGCCCAGCTTATTCTCGCAGACATGAATAAGGAGCTCAAAGGACTGAGGTTACTCTCTTCACTTTTTTTTGCATTTCTACTATATATGGTTGCTAGAATTCAGAACCACTTCATAGAAACATTGTACTATATTGACCATTACATCATGATTTAATGCCTTGTATTTTACTTTTTATCTTCTCGTGAAAAGGTTAGTATTTTTTAAATTTTATTTATTATTTTTCCATTAATCCAAACATTATATGTACTTTGATGCGAGTATCTTATTGCTGTACTGTTTGGCCAAAGTTGTTTGTTGCTTGATTTATAAACAAAGTGCTCAATAGAATTTTATTTACTGCTGAAAGTTTGTTAATGTTAATATATTACCCATAAATTTCATGTCCAGATGTGTTGTAAGTGGTTCTGGAAAGATTGCAATGCATGTCCTGGAAAAGCTTATTGCTTATGGTGCTATTCCTGTTTCAGTGTCAGGTAATTTTCTATTATTGTCGAGCATTATATAAATTGTCATGAGATTATCCTGAAACTGGATTAGTACCAGGTTTTTGAAGTTTCATCATTATTTTTATCACCAAAAATTCAAATGGCAGCTAAAACTTCTATGATAAAGCTAGTTTGATACTTGTGTACAAGATGACCCTTCCAATTTATGTTGGAACTGGACTAAGTTCACTAAGCTGCTGATAAATGGCCAATTAAACAATTAAAACTCTTTTGGAGCATTTGGTTTGGTTAATAATGTTTGCTATAAAGTTTGTTCAGACAGTTTCACATTTTTCCCCTTCTTTTGAGGTGAATGGGCATAATTGAAATTCTACTATTACTTGTATTCTTGCACAGATGCTAAAGGATATTTGGTGGATGAGGATGGATTTGATTACATGAAAATATCATTTTTGAGGGATATCAAATCACAGCAGAGAAGTTTGAGGTGCTTGTTCTTCCTCTTCTTTCATTCCCCCCAACCGAAAGTCGTGCTGCTCTTTCCGTTGTGAAATTGCAAACTTAATAAACTTTTATTCTGATATATGTGTATGTTGCGCTGCAGAGACTACTCAAAGACGTACGCTCGGTCTAAGTACTATGATGAGGCAAAACCTTGGAATGAAAGGTGTGATGTTGCATTTCCTTGTGCCTCCCAGAATGAAATAGATCAGTCTGATGCCATTAATTTGGTTAATTCAGGTTGTCGTATACTTGTAGAAGGTAGTAATTCCATATGATGTGTAGTAGCTTTTATTATCTGTTTATTGCTTTTTAATGAGAAAAATAGATAAACTGACTATTTACTTGCTGACTAGGTTCGAATATGCCATGTACACCTGAAGCAGTTGATGTTCTGAAAAAAGCTAATGTTCTCATAGCCCCTGCAATGGCTGCTGGTGCTGGAGGGGTTCGTTACTCAATTTTTTGCAGCATATGCTTTTTAGATGCATTTTCAGTTTGAATAATGAAATAGAATCTCTGCTTGTCTTAATTTGCTGACAAAATAATGATAAAGATGACCGATAATTATATGGCATCTGATTAACAGCTTAGTTTCAAGCTTTTTCAATTGTTTAATGAATGATAAACTTAAATTTCATGCTGCGTTAGAAAAAGGAAGAAAGGATTTTTTAAAAGTATTAATATACATTAAGGACTCGACTGTTTGACTGATAGGGGTCCTTATCAACATTAAGGCTTGACTGTATATCCATTCCTGCATTTCAGTATGGGTTTTGAATTTTCTTAGTTTCATTTATTCATCTACATTTTAAATCTGCGTTATATCTGTAATATGGTAATTTGCAGGTTGTTGCGGGAGAACTTGAACTAAACCAGGAGTGCAATATGGTGCACTGGTCGCCCGAGGACTTTGAATCTAAATTACAAGTATGACACCCAATACTTCAAATCTTGCTCTCAGATAGCCTAATCTTGAATTGCAAATAGCTCCAAGCTTTTCCGTCTTTTTCCTTTTCCTTTGAGCTGAGAAAGACATAGCTGCAAGCATTTGTAGTAACTATTAGTTGTCTTAATATTCGGGGGCCTTTTTGACCAAGCTGAAGTTATTTGCCTGTGGAAAATTTACAATGTGGGTGACTCTAGAAACAGTTAATAATCATGCAGTTGGTCATGCTGTGGAAATGAAATCAACTTGAAAGAGCATTTGAAATGACTAAATATTTTTATTAGATATAATGCTAAAATGGAATTATGGAAAAAATTCTATCTTCTTTTGGTTTGTTCAGTGCTGTTACTGTTATCGGTTAATGTGGTTGGATTCTTATTTTCCATTTTGACAGGAAGCTATGAAACAGACATATCAGAGAGCCCTCAAAGCAGCAACAGATTTTGGTTATCAGAAAGAGAGTCCAGAGTGAGTGTTTTTCCATGCTAACATGATTATCTCAAATAGAGCATTTCTTTAAATTTTCTTCCTGACAAAATAATACACCATCTTTCATTTTTTATTAGTAACTCTTCAAGCAAGTCATACCATCACTCAGCTCGGGGGAGGGGGGAGTGGTGGTGGTTTGTGGGGGTGAAAATAAATTTATAAAAAAAAAAAAAAAACTGCAGCAATATTATTATACTCCATTTCAATGCAAAATCAAGTTGTCATTCTGATTTTTCTTCTATTAATTGTTCCTTAGGGCTTTGGTGCATGGAGCAGTCATCTCATCTTTTCTTACTATTGCTCAAGCCATGACTGACCAAGGGTGTGTATAGAACAGAAGGACCATGTACAATTCTTTTTCATAACCCGCGAATTGATTCCAGTTCACCAACAGCTCATCGGCAGCTATTATGGTAAAAGAAATATTAACAAAATGTACCAAATCCCTTTGTAACATATATGTAATGCAATAGTTGAGACTTAAATTATTTAAAGTTATTGTTACACCCATTATGTTAGAACAATGTTTAGTTAATAGTAGAATCATAGTCCCTGCCTGGCTTCTCGTCAAATTTTTTATTGCAGCAGCATTGTAAAAACTTGGTCAGTAGAATTTGGAAATAAAGTTTAATTTATCCATTTTTTTTTCACTAATTTCTACCCTTACTTTTACTCTTACCTTAGCTAAAGCACCCCTGTAATACAATCTCAAGACATTTTAGCACTAAACAAGATGTAAATCCATATGATTATTCACACACAATAAATAATGCTGATTTCCAAAGTTGGATGGACAAATGATGTGGCTGACGAAGAGATGGACCAATTAACTCTACTTAATGAATATCTTCACCTAAGAAATATGTCCTTTGATAAGCATATCTCCTTTTGCAATCTTCCAAAATCAAAATAAAATTAACTGCAAGCATAATTGATGGTAATTATTAGGTGTAAAGAGTAAACAAGTAAACGAATATAATAACAATAATTAATAAAGAATTATTTTCGAATTTACAAAGGTGTGCATAACTAAAACTAATTTTTAAAATTAATTAAATGGGTGCAGATTGCACCATATGTTTAATCAAGAAATCTTTTAAATGCCCAAAGCAGATATTTATTACCAATATTTCTGGATATTACTTATTTATAACAATACGGCCTTCACCAGAGTATATCCTGATCAAATAAGCTCATCTCTCCTTTTCAAAACCCTCCAAAATCAGACAAAAAATTAACCCAAAAAAAAAAATCAATAATCATCTAATGGTGTACTCAACTCTGTAAGCGAAACAATCTTCTCCCAGATGTATTCACCCTTAACAATATACCTCTTGACATCTTTGCCAGCCACAGAATAGCTTCCATCTTCATATTGTTTACCGGTACAGTACTCAATCTCAACTTCCTCCATGCACTGCTGCCAACACGAGATGATACGGGATTTGCAGCATTGAGCTATCCCACCTTCATAAACAGGCGGCTTCTTGTACAAAAATTTGAACTGAAAGAACACATAAATAAATAAATGGCGACACGCAAACATTTGTCATAAGCATGTAGAAGGCATTATATCAGGCTCTAATTATCCAACAAAATGAAAAGGCAAAAGTAATTTTACAGAGTGGGAAAAGGTGTGTAAACCATTACTGTCACTAGCAAAATGAAGACCACTCATGTATACCAGAAAAACAAATTAAAGAGACAAACTTGTCATTTTATAAGTGGAGACGAGGAATAAATTTTCACACATATTGTGAACAATAATAGCTAATAACATTTAGAACACTTGCATTAAGAGGAAAGGTTTAATGGATATATAAAATACACTTCTAAACTTAACATTGCTTAACTTTGCTATGAAACATTAGCAATATGTGACAACCATATATAGGCTTAAATTTTGATTCAAAATATTAGCTTCCTTAAGCATACTGCTGACATCTATGTTTGGACTTCTCCCAACAGTAAAGATTTAGTAAAATTTTACTTCTTTCTCTGAAGTTAAAATACATATATACCTAAATTTCGAATGAGGAACCTTTTAAGACAAATTGATTTTTCAATGATTATTTATGTTTCTATGTCAATACAATGGCTATCACAATATTACAAAAGAATCAGTAAACAAAAATGCAACATTTGGTTTTACATAGAGATGAAGGCTTCCCTTCAACAATTAATCAAAGTTGACAAAACCTTGTAAACAAAATTTAAGTTGATTTCCTAAGATAGCTCATCATTAATTACTCATTTAGTTCTTGCTTCCTTTCAAACGAAAAACCTAATGTTGTTCAAGAATATACATGATGAGAACTAGAGTAATTTGATTTCTTAAAACAATCATTAACCATTTATCATAATGCTTTTTTTAGCTTATTTGCAACTAGATACAGGAACTATTAGCGTAGTGCGGCAACTAATATAGGCTTGAATAGTTTGACTTTTTATCAAAATATTAGTTTCGTTTAGCATATATACCAATATCTGCATTTGGACTTCTCCCACATCAAAAAAGTTTACAAACAAACGTAGTTCTTTCCCCAAAATTGGTACTTTCTTAGTTTTTGACAATTGATTTTTCTATGATTTCTCTGTTTCTGGATTAATACAATGGCTGACTCATGATTGTCAAAGAATCTATAAGCAAACGTGTAACATTTAGTGCTCTGCAGATGAAGTTTTCCTTCAGAAAACAATGGAAATTAACATTATCTATTAAGGAAAATTATGTTGATTTCCTAATTAGATAGCTCAGCATTACTTGCTTAGTTCTTGCTTTCCTTCCAACGAAAATCCTAACGCTGTTCAAGAACATATGGGATGTAAATTAGAGTAACTTGATTTCTTAAAACAGTTGATCATAATCATTTATCATAATAACCTTCTGTACTTTTACCTTAAGTTATTTGCAAATAGTTAGTGGAACTATTATTAGAGGTAAGCATAGTGAAAAATAAAAAATGAAGTAATGAATGGAACTATTGTACAAGCAGTAAGTTGCATCTCACAAATATGGAGCAAGTCTTCAGTTCTTTGAAATGGAAAACATGCAGTACCTTGAAAAAGAAATTTCCATACAAGGGAAATTCAGGTCCTCTTACGACGGTCTTTGCATGGGGTGAAATCCAAAGCGCGCCATCTATAGCATCTGTCACAGCAACACTCAAACATCCTGGAGTTGGGAAAATGTTCAAATGCTTGACAATACAAAGCGGGGAAGGATGGATTTGCCTCACTTCTTCTGGAATAATCAAATTCTTGACAAAATAAAAATGAAAAAAGTTGAGAGTTTTAAGAAAATTGATTATAAGAGGGAAGAAATAATATAATGAAGAATCAGCAAGAAGAGACATACCTCACCCAGGAAACTTCACAGTTTCAGCACCTTGGAAAAACAATGGAACCTCGCAAGGAGTTCAATGGTATTTAACATACCATTGAGTGTCCATATCATCAGAGACAAAACAGAGATCAGTTTCCAACAAAGTCAAGGTATCTAAAGTGAAGGATACTATAGAACCACTATATTTAAAAATACGTAAATTAGGAGTTTCAATCTTCACTTCTACCAAACTCTCACAATCCATCATGCGAAATTGCTTAAGATGGAGGCTTGAAATCTTAACACTTGTAAATCTTGGACAAGAGTCTATGGTTAAGCTCTCAAGAAGCGGACAATTAGAAATTTGGTTGCAGAGCCACTCATCTCTAATGGAAGAAGCCCTACTGATTTTCAAGGATTTAAGATTCTTACACGAGGCTACATTTATCTCACATGGTACAAATGGGACCTCAATAACAATTGAATGGACACTATCTCCTTTGATTACCACCTGTTTAAGTTCCTTATTATCGAATACCCTGACCTCATTGAGTTTATTACTATGGCCAACTAACTCTAGACTTTTAAACCCTCTGCATGTGCGGACACTTAAGACCTCAATCAAAGGACACCCGGCAACTAAATTCTTAATAACTTGATCATCTGCATTAACTTTTGATAGATGTAATTGTCTCAAAGAAGGTAACCACACACTTCTTGATGACTCCAGCTTACAGCTAGCTAACACCAAGACATTTAATGATTTTGAACATAAAAAACACCTGGGGAAACTTGTACTGCCAACTATCTCTCGTCCCCATCTTTGAAGTCTAAGTGTCAGTATTTTGACATCACCCTCGAGTGCAAAGTAAATGCATTGGTCAATGAAAGATTCAAATTTTTTTAAAGATGGTCACATCTTTATCCTAGCCATCTCCTTCTGTCGGCTGTGAAGAGTTTCTTCTATGTAATTGAATGCCTTCTATAACTTCACTTTCATCAATCGAGCTTCTTTTTCATTGGTACCTCTCCACGGAATTTGATTAAAGAAAGTCGAATCAAATACCAAAAAGGGGAATCTATGCCACACTCGTGCCCATGTTTTAGGCAATACGCTTGTTTGAACTGTATGCTTAAATGAGAGGAATGACAAAATGTGGTGTTGTATTGGTTCCGGCAAATTAGATATCCTGTCCATATCCTCCATTACATCACCAGCATCCCTGAACCAGTCTCATTGCAATTAATGATATTTACAGATCATTTTCTCAAGAGTTAAGAGTTTTATCAACAACATAATTAGAGAGAAGCAGGAAAAGAAAAGTCCTACTAAACAGAATGTAAACAAAATTCATTCATTGAGTTTAATATAATTATGATCTAGCAACAAAAGAAAGTCAGTCAAATTCAGCTTAATCAAAGAAAACACCCACCCACCCACAAAAGACTTAAAAGATTATTCACTCACAAAATGAATTTGGCAAAGAAAATTAAGAACTGAATTTAAAGATTGATTACAGAGATATGGATTTAGAAGAAACTAAAATACCTTTCCAATTCCATCCGTGCAGTCTAAAAAGCATGGTGCCGCAGAAGCATAAATAGAATATAATAAGGCAATGGCTAATAATAACAATGGTGATTGTGCTTGTAAGTTGTAACGTGAAACCAACAAAGATTTGTCTTAACAAAGAAAGTGACACTTTCAACTGTAGTCTCGTGTGTGTGCGTGTGACAACAGTTGTCAGTTACCGAGTTTGCACTCGTTAAATGTGGCAACCAAATTAGAGCTGCTGACTGCTGAGCTTATTGTTAATAATTAATTAATTAATTCTGTAAACTAGTAATTTTTCTTTTAAAAAAAATTAAAAATGACAAGGATTATGTTGTAAAATTACCCAATTTATTAGAGTAACGATAGAGACACAATCATTTTATACAAATAAATGTGTACAATAATTAAAATGAAAATATTATCACCACACCACAATAATTTTATGACAAATAATAAAATAACATTGATTAATTTTTATAATCCATTAATCACCCAATTTATTATTAACGAGTAAGACCGGAGAGTAGCTGAACCCCAGTAGCTAGTAGCCAGTAAAGATGGTCAAGCACAGTGAACTTGCATACGTAGTCTTTGAAAACTTTAATAAATAATTACTCTGCAAAGTGCAAACCACGCTGAGATAGAGATTCTCATTAAAAGCAAAAATCCAAAATAATAATAATTTTTCTCTCTACATATTGAGATATATTCGAACATCTGTGTACGTCCAGGGGAATTAATTCATTGTTTTCTTACCATGTTGGTTAATGGTTAAAACTTTCTGTCTTATAGGGTACTGAGCATTGTACGTTAGGTTGTTGATTCTTTGACAATCATGGATAGAATTTGAATTTCTTAATCCAAACATTAAGTTTTGGTATTAATTTCCTTTTTTTTTTTTTTGCAGTTGCCTGTTGGCAGGAATTTAGAATACTGGTGTATTGTTGGCATACCTGCTTTACGAGGGTTATTATATGGAGAAAATTTGAGTAGAGATTTTGTACAGCATTGTATTCATCACCGGATGAATGGACATGTTTAGACATTTTGTAACTTAGTGAGACCCTTTAGTAATTACCCATAAATTTGTGGTGTACACTGAAATGATGATTGAGTTTGAATATCTGATACAGTGATTGGCACAGATTTAGAAGACAATTAGTTTTAATTTCTGTAATGACTAACTAAGAATTGTAAGTTTGAAATTACACATGTTGCGATGTTGGACTAATGAAGAAACACGATTCATTAATATTCTATGGAAAATTAATATTGACTCACTTTCAAATTAAGCCAACATACAAGTGATCGTCAATTCTATTCTTATTAATAAATGATGGAAATAATTAACTAATAAAATAAAAGTTAATTGAGATAATTTAAATAATTTAAGCAAAAGGTTGGATTTGAAATTATTAAATAATTTTTTCATTATTGATTTTTAAATAACGTGCTTTAAAATTAATAACTCGATAGGATGTTTGAGCTTGTACAACATTGTATTTATAAACACCTTGCAACAATTGTAAGGTGCTGCTAATTTTGTCCTTTGTGACGTTAAATTTCATTCAACCTCTTATTTTCTTTTTTATTTACAATTTATTAATAAATTTATGTGTTTTAGCTTGTGACCTTTTCAAATGTAGTTTTATTTTATATAATATTATTTACTTCCTTTTTATTTACAATTTATAAGTTCATGTGCTTTCGCCGGTGATCTTCTAAAATCTAATTTTATATTATTTATTATTATTTGATTTTTATTATGACTAAATAATATAAAATAAAATAAAATATATAATTTTAAATAATATTTATTCTCAATAAAAGAAATAAATATTATTTTTTAAGACTCGCTACTGATTATTTTATTTATTTAATATCATTTAGCTTTTTAAAAGAATAAATATAATAATAACCCTATGACTTAATAATATAAAATAAATAATATTAAATAAATATTTGTTAATAAAATAAATAATATTAAATATATATATTTTTTAATACTCACTATTGATTATTTTATTTTATATTATTTATCTTTTTAAAAGAATAAATATAATAATAAACCTATGACTAAATAGTATTAAATAAAATATTAAAAATATTTATTATTTTTTTAACACTCACTATTGATTATTTTATTTTATATTATTTAGCTTTTTAAAAGAATAAATATAATAATAAGCCTATGACTAAATAATATAAAATAAATAAATAAATAATATTGAATAATTATTTGTTAATAAAATAAATAATATTAAAAATTTAAAATAAATAATATTAACAATCTATTCTTTTAAATAAAATAAATAATATTAAATATATATTTTTTTTTAACACTCACTATTGATTATTTTATTTTATATTATTTATCTTTTTAAAGAATAAATATAATAATAAACCTATGACTAAATAGTATTAAATAAAATATTAAAAATAAATATTATTTTTTTAACACTCCCTACTGATTATTTTATTTTATTTAATATTATTTAGCTTTTTAAAAGAATAAATATAATAATAAGCCTATGACTAAATAATATTAAATAAATAAAATAAATAATATTAAATAATATTTTTTGATAAAATAAATAATATTAAAATTTTATTCTTTTGAACAAAATAAATATGATTAAAAATAAATATTATTTTTTTAAGACTACAAATATACTAATAAGCATATGACTAAATAATATTAAATGAAATAAAATAAATAATATTTATTTTTAATAAAATGAATGATATTAAAAATTCATTCTTTTAAATAAAATAAATAATATTAAAAAATAATATTTATTTATTAAGTCACACTACTGATTAAACAATATAAATTTGAAACAATTTGAATTTATGTGTTAAATATTTTAACTCAACTTTTTTGAGTTTTCAATCAATAGTAAGTATAATGTTAATAAACAAATAGACAAATCTCTACCATTAAAACTATTTTTTCATTAAATCCAATGGTGAAGGATTAAAATCACAAAAAAACAAAATTGGTGGTACCTTGCAACTGTTGCAAAGTAGCCGAATCCTATAAACACACTATAAATTAATACATTATAATTTACAGATTAATTAATAGATTTTCTATAGTCCCAAAGCTATTAATTAATGAGTAATACTAAAAATCCCAACATTTGAGTCCCAATAGACGTGACATTCATCAATTTAATAACATTCATCAATTTAATAGTAGAATAAAGTAATAAGTAATTTTACGTCCATCATTTAATAAATAAGTAACACATAGTATTATGACTAAAGTTAGACCTCAAATGTTGAAATCTCTAATATTATTGTTAATTATAGAGATTATACTGTATCTTGCAAAGTTCTTAAATAGCAGATAAATTCCATTTTTCACTAAATCTCAACAGGTTGAATAAGAATTGCTATATGGGAAATGGCACAGTATATGTTGTGTTTTGCTCACGATATACTAGGATAAGAAATTGAACTCTCCTACTCAAGATAACCAAGGCTAATATATTAAGAGGACGCCCAGAACAATAGTAATAATTTTCAGTGCCAGCAGTCATTTCTCACGAGAAAAATTGTAGTTTATAATGCTTCCATTCAGCTTGGCCGCCTTGAAGAGTGCGAGGACGAGTCAGATTTCTCAGCAAGATAATGTTCAAGCATATCTACCTCATCATCTGCAATTCACCAAAGAAATAAATATGCTTTCCCACTAGGTTTCCATGGAATAATGACGGACGAATTTTCTTCATAACTCTTAAAAAATGGTATATATATGCTCTTGCTATTGTCAAGAGATGAATTAATGGGATGGTAAGTAAGATTCACCTTCAAAATCATCATCATCAAAGTCAATATCTTCGTCATCCTCATCATCAGATCCTTCATTGACTGTAACTGCACCTTTCTGTGTAAGTCAGAGAAGTTAACATGGAGGACAATCAAGTAAAAGTAGCGCCTCTGTATTTTTAAAGAAATATCATGGAGTACCAACTTTTCCACTTCTATTGATAAAAAGGAAAACAAACAAAAATGAAATTCCCAACTCAAAACCAAGCTCGCACAGACAACAATATATGCATCCTTTACCAGACCATATACAAAAATGGTGTTGTAAAATCAACTGTTTCTGGTGAGAAAACACTGTCTTACACCTCATTGAGATAGCTAGTTCGCAACCATGACTAATGTTTAAGAATATTGAAGCTCACATTCCTATTGCTCTGGTCATAGACATAGCAGAAACAAAGATATGATCGATTCTGACATACAATAGTTCTATTATTCAGTACTCCACCCTAATAATGCTATCACTATGATATGAACATGCAATTAAAAGCATCTTTTTTCTACAGGTCTTAGATTTTGGTGCATCTGCACAGACAGTCAGAGATACCTGAGAGACCGCGGTAGCTCTTCCACTTTCAAACCATTGTCTGCCTGTGAGCTTTTTCTCCTTGGGTGCTGTTAGTGCAGACTCAGGCATTAACCTGAAAGTTGAAGCAACGTCATTTAAGATGGAAATAATCATTCAAACAAATGTAGAGTATGTTAGGAATGGTCCAGCCATAGCAATGCCCAAGAGATACAAATCTTTTTGAAAAGGAAAACTGAAAACCAAATGTAAACTTTTTCATGTGATGTGTAGGTAAAACTCACTTGGCGCGCTCCAATGCCAACTCTGCCTCAAACCTTTCCCTCCACGCTAAAAATGTCTCAATAGTGACTGGTTCCCCATGTGGAACAATTACCTATTATGGGGAAAAAATATTAATAAAAAGAAAGAAGAAGAGGAGAAGAACAGAAGGTATGAAACAGCCTAGTCTCCTCAATAAACACGAACTTCAGCAGAAGGAAAAAAATTATAAATTTAAGAAAGGTACAATAATAGAGAGACAATTAAAAAAACAGAAGACCAAATGTGAAGAATGGACAACACCCATCACTAAATATTTCACAAGATTTGTCTACTCTATATATGGATCAACTCTCATTCATTTGGAATCAGGAGGTACAAGATATAATTTTTTCCTTTTCCCCGCGCTTGATCAGAAATTTCCCTTTGATTCTGATAAGAGTTCCACTCCATTCCAGCAGCCAATATAAGAGGAACATCGCATTCCCCACAAACAGATTTAAATTATCAACACAATCATTTCCATGCATGAAATTAGTGGAAAAGCAAGTTCTTAATATATATATATATGCAAGTAGATTAAACTATGAACCAGTAGCACGCCATACAGTACTGATGTTTCATTGTCAATGGCATAGTGAGGTTTTGGTATCTTCGATAGTAGTTCGCTTAGAAATTGTATATATACTTCAATTTAGCAAATGTATAAACAGAGTATTGTAAAGCAAAAGACTACCTCATCTTTTTCCACCTCTTCTTCTCCAGTGTTATCAATACCGGCACCCTGGCTATATCTTTCAGACAGCCACTCCTTAGCTGATGTAACCAGTGTATAAACCATGGCCATACCAAGATTTTCAGATGCCTGCAGAACCCAAGTATCAGGAAGCTCATTTTAACTCATCAAGATTTTCACTGCAAATACCATTATCTTTTTCAGTTTGAATTAATCTTTCCAACTACGGGATTTTAAATCTATGGTAGGAATGCATATAGACAGAACAGCATCAGGAATCAGAATGCTATGAGCATCGTCTAACCTATAAAATCAAGTGCAAAAGTAAAATGCAATTAGCACCAAAAAGTTCCTCCAAAACATACCTCTTGCTCAAGCTTTTCTTTCAAAATTTTAAGATCATCAGCTTGAATTCCTCGCAAGCTGAATCATGAATACAAACTTCAGGATTAAAAATGCATGTTCATTAAAAAGAAAAAAAAAAACCAACAACAACAAACACACAAACAAACAGTGAGTTTCAAATTTGGCTATAGGTCCTACTTATCTGCAGTTAACAATCTGAATGATGTAGGCACAGCAGTTAGGCGGTTATCAAAAAGGGAGACAATGGAATAGAGGTGCAGCTCTATGATATGCTTGAAGATCAGCTGGCACTCAAAGATGAAGGCAGTTAATGAAGAAAGGGTAGTTTTTTGCTGTGTTAAGCTTGTATGGTATTTGAAGAGCAATAAAGAAGTTCAGGAAAGAGTCAAGACAGTTCAAGTAA
Source organism: Clausena lansium (assembly GCA_030449835.1). Lineage (NCBI taxonomy): Eukaryota > Viridiplantae > Streptophyta > Magnoliopsida > Sapindales > Rutaceae > Clausena > Clausena lansium. The sequence continues at coordinate 7,557,292 of JASUUF010000369.1, forward strand.
AAGTTGGATTGCTAACAGAAGGAAAAATAACACCCTGCAAGTAGTAGAATATTCTCATTGGAGGATATTAGACCTACAAAGTAGGGACATACAAACCTTTTTACATTCAAAAGTGGTGGTTCATCAGGATACTTTTCTGTGTGTGAGAAAATTAAAGCCAACTCAACTGCAAAAGAAGTTTAAGCCACAAGCTTAAGTCCATGATGATTAAAAGATCCTGAACTAAGAAAGCCAGTAAATAAAGCTCCCATGCCAAAACAAACTGGTTAGGCTTTGATGATGAATAAAATACAACAACGATTCATGAGGGATTTATAACAGAAAAATAGTAACCTGGAGGCATTGTTGACTCCTCTGCCTCATCATCCTGTTGAACAGAAAACAAGGTAATTACATTTAAGAAAATGGACTTTCCAAAGCACAAACATAGTCAAAAGATCCCCATTCTTGTCTTTCTAAATTTGCCATATCATGGCAAAGAATGTCACTAACACATTGACCAAAACAATAATGGCTCCTTACATAACCACAAGTATGAAGAACCTAGTAGAGTTACTGATAAGAATGAAACATGGTCATTCACTTCCATAGAAAACACAGCAACTTCCAAAAATTTCTTTCAGTGATAGATTGCTTTTGGCTCAATAAACCTCTGCTTAATATCTGATCACAGGAAGAAGCTTCAACCCAGCTTCATAAGTTTGGACATTAGAAGGCTCACATAAAGCAAAAAACTCTGAGCTCCTACTTGACCGTATTTCTGAATCACTATAAGGATTAAGGCATTCTTAAAGCAATTCAACAACATCATGAAATAAACCAACCGGAAAAATCATCAATTCACACTAAGAGAAATATAGCACATACCTGTGGAGATAACGTTACTTGGAAGCATCGATTGGAAGTATTTAATCCACTCTCACCAGAGTGAATTTCTGTTATGAAGCAGACCACAGAAAACCAAGACTCAGTACACATCAGGAATCGGCAGAAGAAAAATGGAAACAAGCAGAATAGTTAAAACAGAGACCCAAAATTATTAACACCCACAAACCTTTGAATTCATCCATAAGTATTGCCTCTAAAGCTTCTATTTCCATCTCCTGTTCCTGCACATGTTCTGTAAAACAAAGCTTAAGGCAAAGGAAACTAACAGAAAGAACATATCAACAAAGATAACAAATCTTACAAAAATGTTCAATGTCTAAACATATAATATGACTATGCCATCAACTTCTATTTGATAATGGTCTTACCTTGAACCACTCACACACAATATCTTGCAATATTGAGTACAACTCCAAACTGTTTTACATGAAAATTAACTTCTTTCATTTTTTTCCAAATAAAGATCTTTCTAAACTCGAATACACGAAAATATGAATAATTAAATATTAGTCTCTACTTGCTGGCAACAAAGCACCACCAGTGCTAATATTTATAGACTCGAGCAGGAAAGAAAAATTTGGGACAAGCTGATCGCAGCTTAAGAGAATCAAATTATAAAAGTAATCATAAAAATTCACTCTTGCTGATACTTCTAATTAATTATCACTATAAGCATCAAAGTTTCATCACTAAAAGTGCTCAGGATAATCAATATGCTTTAAAATAAATAAATATATTCGAACTAGAGCTGAAATGCCCGAAAATTCACCCAAGAAGAGAACTTTGATTAAGAATAAATTGAGACATCACGCAATTGAGTTGCATTAAAAGGAAAAAAAAAAGAAATTCAAAAGTGCCTTATTAGATGTAACTATGAGCGTATAGGTTCAATATTGAATATTCTAAATATAATTTTAAAATTGAACAACGGAAGTAGCATTACCAGTCATTGTTATTGATACGTTTTGATTAGTTTCTCTTCTTCTTTCTGTCTTCAGTTCTCAATGTTCAGAGGTTTGAAAAAAAGCTTAATAAACCTAAAGCCAACATTAAACGCACCGTTTAACTACACTATTTCACTTTTTAATTTGCTGCCTAGTGAATTGTTGGGGAAATTTACAAAAATAGCCAAAATACTTTAACCTCTTTCATAATTAACTATCTAAACTTTTTTTTATCATAATTAGCCAAACATCTGAATTTTGGACCAAAGTGTTTTCAGTAGTTCATCAAATTTACAAACACATGCCATTCTTGCAAAATCCAGGAGGAATTAATACTCAAAACACTCTCTACACCTTTAACACTAACAAATGATCAAACATTCATCACTCTCAACAAATCAACGAATCGCATCAACAAGTTTTACACAACTGAAGATATAATAATCAATTATAGAGCTTGAGGAGGTTAGTGTTTGTTTTTATAGTATAATATAATCTTTTAAGGCATTAAGTTTAGGATTTAAGTTAAAAATTTATGTGTATTTTGTTGCAAATATTGTTATTTTCCATTATAAAAACAATGTGACTTGTTAAAATACTTAGCTTAAGTTGAGAAATCATTGAAAAACTGAACACTCGAGCAAAAAATGAAACCCATGATAAGTGGGACAGGCAGAGCTTAGTGCGACAAGCAGTGGGACAGGTGCCTGTCGCACATAAACACAGTGTGTTTATGTCGCACATAAACACGGTGGGACTTATGTGCGACAGGCAGTGGGACAGGTGCCTGTCGCACATAAACACAGTGTCTGCATGTCGCACATAAACACCGTGGGACTTATGTGCTACAGGCACCAGTCTCACTGCCTGTCACACATAAGTCCCACTGTGTTTATGTGCGACGATGTGCAGACATCGTGTTTATGTGCGACGATGTGCACTGTCCCATCGCTCTCGTCGCACATAAGTCGCTGCCTGTCCCACTTATTCAAAATTTATCGGGTAAATTGCAGAGGTCATAACTTATGATACGTGCGTCCGTTTTAGATGTATAATATACCGTTTCGAAGCTTGTGATGAGATGAATCAAAACCTAGAATTGCTTTCTCTATTATACATACTGTAAAAAAAAATTACGGTTGTATTTAAGTGCAACATGCACTAGAGGGACAGGTGCCTGTCGCACATAAGTAGCACTGTATTTATGTGCGACAGGCACCTATCCCACTGGTACTCGCACATACTATTGCTTGTCTCACTTGAATAAAATGTGTTGGGTAACTTGAGGAGGTCATAACTTAGGGTATATACGGCCGTTTTAGGCGTATAATATACCGTTTCGAAGCTTGCGATGAGACGAATTATTTCCAAAATTATTTGCACCATTATGCCTTGAAAAAAAACAAAAAAAAATTTAACTGTATTTACGTGCACACATAAAGTTGTATGTCACACGAACTGCGGTTGTTCACATTACCAGGTTTTGTAGCGTGTAATCATTTTTTTGTGTTTTTAATATATTTCAGGCTTCATGGATATAGTTGTGCTTCAAATGTGTTACGATGGTTGGTGGGAGACGTTGGAGGATGGTCGTGTGGAGTATATGAATGCGAAGAATTCAGCTTTTATGATTCATAAAGATTGTACATTTGATCAGTTTCTTGCAAGAGTGTATGAGATTTTGGAGATTAATCGTGATGAATATATTATCTCTATGAAGACAACTTTAAGGTCTAGTAACACAACTTATCGTGCATGTTCACTGCCTATGGACATATTTAATGAAGAAATGGTCAATGTTGTGTTACGTTTGGCCTCTGAGGTAAACTATGGGTGCATCCCTATATTTATTACGACATCTCCTCGAGTTCCGTCCGAAGATGTTGTGCCACCTGCAGAAACTGAAACTTCTTTTAGAGCAAATGACTCTGTCCCTGACATTGAAGAAGATGGGTTACCACAAATGGTGCTGTTGCAGCAACATTACTCGCCAATTCGCAACAACAATGACACCATTTATGATGATGGCATTACATTAGCAGACGTTGGAGAAGAGGTATTACTAGTGACGACGTCAATACAACAACGTTACTCTCCATTCCACAACAACGAATTCTGCAACAATGATGATCCTATTGATGACATAAGGAACACAGAAGCGGATAATGTTTATGTGGAACTGTATAATAGTACGAGGGACACTCACTTCGATGGTCTAGTATTTGATGGGGGTGTCGGTAATTCCGATGTTTCTATTAATGATGAGGATGAGGGTTGATACGATATTCCTGGTAATAATAGAGACAGGCAACCTATTCCTCCAATGGTCCGTTCAACGAGTACGACAGCAGTCGATCCCCTTACAAGTATTGCTCCAGTTTTGCCTTCAAACTTGGTTGCTCCAGACTTCGTTACAAGTGGAAATTCTGATTATATTGGTGTAGGTAAGTTATTCGCTGAGAAGAATAAGTTAATACTGGAACTGTACAAAGTTGCCTTGTGGGATAAGTTTGATTTCAAGATTGCACGATCAACGACTACGCGTTTCGAGGCCCACTGTTCTTCAAAATCATGTAAATGGCGTATTCGAGCAACGAGAGCTTCGAATAACCGGAATGTTCCTTGGGTTGTGAGGAGAGTCGATGATGTACACACATGTTCTAATAAGATGTTGCCTGGTGGTAGTCGTCAAGTAAGGAGCCGGGTTGTTGGTCATATTATCGCAGATAAATTGATTCAAGAAAGACGGATATACACTGCGAATGACATACGAGCATACATGCAGCAGGAATACGATGTCCAATTATCATACCAGCAAGCATATCGAGCCAAAGAAGTTGGTCTTGATATAGTTCGAGGGATCCCAGCAGAGTCATACAACTTACTTCCCAAATACTCCCACGTTTTGACTTTGAGAAATGAAGGCACAGTTACTCACATGGAACGGGATGGAAATGGTAATTTCTTATACTACTCTGTTGCCCTTGGATCTTCCATCAAGGGTTTTTTACAATGCATCAGGTCAGTGATTGCTGTAGATGGAGCTCATCTAAAGGGGCTATATCATAGAAGCATGTTTGTGGCAACATGCTTAGATGGAAACAATCAACTGTATCCGTTAGCCATTGGGGTGTTCGATTCGGAAAACAATGATGCTTGGGAATGGTTTATGGCGAAGTTACATGGCGTGATTGGCGATAGACCAGAGCTAGTATTTATCTCTGACCGATGCACTTCCATCAAGAGAGCCGTTATGAAAGTATTTCACAATGCAAGCCATGGTGTTTGCTTTTACCATATAAAGGGTAACATAAAGTCAAAATTTCGGATGTCCCAACCTCTTTGGGAGCAATTTGAGCCTGCCTTTATAAACGCTGCGAAAGAGTATGGACACGCAGAATTTAAAAAGCAACTTGAAGGGTTGTGGATGCTCCACTTGGGTGCCGCTGATTACTTAGAGAATAATGTGGGTACGTGTAATTGGGCAAGGTCAGAGTTTGATGGTAGGAGGTACAGTATTCTTACCACCAACATCGCGGAGAGCGTGAATTCTTTGATGAGGGAACCACGAAAATTTCCTATTACTCATCTTGTTGATCACTTTAGAAAAACATTGCAGCAATGGTTTTTTGATAAAAAAATTGTGGCTGAATCGATGAGCACTCGGCTTACAACGTGGGCAGACAAAATAGTCACTGAGAGGACAAATAAAGCTGAAAGAATGACCGTTAAGCCTGTGACTGGGACTCGATTCCAAGTCTTCGGTGGTGGTATTAAGGAGGGGTTAGTTGATATACGTAACAAGAATTGCTCCTGTAGAGTATTCCAACTTGATCAACTTGTCTGTGCGCATGCAATTGCTGCTTGCCTCGCCATTCGAGTTGATTACATAAGCCTTTGTTCAGAATTTTACACTAAGGAATCATTGGTGAGGGCTTACGAACAACCAGTGGAGCCGGTTGGCAACGTAGCGGATTGGAATGTTCCAGAGGAAATTCAAGAGATGAACGTTTGCCCACCAGTACAAGCACCTCCACCAGGTCGACGCAAAGAGCTCAGAATACCTTCGATCGGAGAAGATATAAACCGGAGAACTGTGAAATATGGGCGGTGCAACCAACCGGGCCATAACCGCAAGCGATGTAAGAATCCCATTGCATCGAGTCAGAATTAGTTGTATCGTTCTGAGCAATTATGCTTTTGAAACTCTTATAATTGAGGTATTTCACAATTATATATAAAATAGTATTTACTCCATTTGGAACTCATATAATTAATTTTATAAGTCCAGAATTAATTTTATAACTCAACGTATCAGCATGTAACCAGTATGTAATATAAAATCAAAAAATTGTAATGATTACAATGGCTTACAAGCCAATATCATCATTAAATATGTCAACGGCAATCTTCTTCCTAAAGTACTCGGCGTGGCTACTCTTGAAATCAAATTTGAGTCCGAACATTAAATACATCGTAAACATCAACAAAAAAACACCGCAGTCACCACTACCAGGCTCTTGTTGTGGCACACCCTTAACTACCACTAGCTTCCAGGGGTCGGCGCTCCACTAGTCTTGTCGGATGTTGTAGAATCCAACATCTTCTAGCCATCGAGGGAATATGACTTCAAATGGCTTGAATTGCTCCTTGTACATTTTATCATCGCGAAATTCTACCAATGAGTCATAAAGTCATATCTTTTTAGTACGAAAGCCCACTCGGGCTAATATCCAATGATCACCCCCAATGTTCACAGGGATTAATACCTGCATATAAAAATTATCGTGACTTTAGTCTCGTTGTTATAGAATGAAATCGTAAACTCATTACGTGTTAAAAATATAAAAAATATACTTACCATATCGACATCCGTGAAAGATTTTGACAATGTGTCATCACGCCCGTCAATATAGCTATTGAAGTTGTTGCTATATTGGAATGAATCGATGTCACAATCACCGTTATTCCATAGCTGTTGGATGAACACCTATACATATATTACATGAAAAATATGCAATCAATAAGCCGTCGAATGATTATCAGAATAAAAGAGACTAGGTCATCTATTATATTTGTTAAAGTAATCACCCAAAAAAAGTGTCCATATGAGTGACACGCTGAGATAACGCATTCGAAAACTGCTGTTGCTTTTTGCTGATCAAGCAAAAATACGCATGAATATGCTGTAATGAACAGAAACACGTTGATTAAAATATGCAAACTATACAGAATAGTAACAACACTTAAGAATAAGTTAACATTGTACAATAATTACCTCGTCCTCTAGCCATCCCATTGAAGAGTGGCCCAAAAGTACTTGAAAGAATGAGTACGAATGACGGATTGAGCGGTCCACTGTAATTTTGCCTTCAAACCATTGATCAAACTCATCATGTAAACGTGGATCCTGCAGTCCTCTAAGTGGATTTATGTCCACACTCGTACTGTCATCAATCTCACGGTCCATTCTTTCGAGGGTGGGAGATGGCTTTACGCTTCGTACTCGCTTGAATGGAGGAATCAAGTAAGGACTGTTGAAGACGTACGACGGTATGTATGGACGTCCAAACTTACTTATGCCCGGAGGCGCCTCTGTGAGGATTTGCACGCTCTCTCCACTGCCGTCCCTAATGAAACTATACAATGACATAGGAGTGTGCACATTCTGATTGCCAAGATCAGGGTACACTCCACAGTCATTCGGTGCCTGAAATTACGATAAGATGAACATATTAAACAAATATTAACTTAAATCTAATTCAACATAAACTTAAAATGAAAATTTGCTCACCGGGTACGAGCGTCCACTTGGATCATCATTGTACGAGTGTTTCGACGAACCATCGGTATATGCTGAGATAAATCTCATGACCGCTTGTCTAAAATCTTTTTGTTCTTTGCACTCTGCCTCAAAATCCGACTTCAGTTTAGAAATGGACCGATCAATCCTATTCATCCGTCGAATGATCTAATCGAAATGATACTTTGTCCTCGACTATTACCAAAAAATATAAAATATAAAATCAGTCGTATATATAAGAATGATTTAAACGTAAAGAGCTCAGAATAATAAATTAAATCACAAGTAACCTCCGAATCCTCCACGTCATCGGAATCGGGTGCTTGTTTGTGATTGTCATCTACAGGATGCTCATCTTCAACGGAAGTCTGCTTCTCTTGTGTAGGGCTCGCGGTGTCGTGATGCACCGCTATTTCCCTTGTAATGGGCATCTCGTTGATTGAAGGTTGATGCTGTGCCAAGTAAAATTAAACTAATGAGCCAAAAAAAACTCGAGGAAATGTATTTCACAATCACCATATTGTTATGCTACTGAGATAACGATAATCACATTACGGACCCAACTGGGGATATATGGCACGTATTTCTCCACAGTCAGCCAATAGTTTTTGTCTTTCTCCTTCGAGTTTGGCTGGAAAGTTTGTAAAACGTTCCCCTGCATAAAGAATCAAAAACTGTTGTTAGTCTAATCATCCAGTATTTAGTAATATGAAAGTAGCATTATACATACACAGACACACATACACACACACACACTTCAGTTTAGAAATATATATATATATATATATATATATATATATATATATATATTACTTACAAGACGAGAATTGTCATTGAAAAACGAATAAACTTCACCAAACTTTATTTTAGAAGAGGCGATGGGCTTCCACTTAACGATTCGGGGAATCTTCTTTTTCGTTTTGCCGACCCACTCTGACGGCAGCCCGTCAATCGACTCAAAAATCCAGGCCTACACGAACGAAAGTTACAATATCATAAAACCAATCATTATGTATTATTCATTATTACAGAACTAAGTGATCATAAAAAATTATGCAACACACCTGAACAGCGGACGTAAAGCCATAAATATTGTACTTTTCAATCTTATGCTTCGTATTTTCCTGGCAAGTCTTCTTAAATTTTTCGCTTTTACCATTCAATGCATTGTCAAGACTGTCGTATATAATTTCCCACGACATACAACCCCACAGACGACTTCGGAAGTGATCTATGTCATCTACTTGGTCAAGCAATGAGAAACTGATTTGATAGTGTTCCTTTCTTGCATATATTACACGGTCTGCAAAATAAAACAGCGCGATCTTTATCGTATCAATGTCGTCTATAGCCTCGAAGTCCAAGTCCGCAAATCTTGACTCAAATTGCCCAAGATTCAACTTGCGAAACAAACCATCAAAATACTGAATAAGTAACCTATTAGGGGTTTTTTGGTGTTTGGGTACAACATCTCGACCATATGAAAGTCCAGTTACTAGACACCACTCTCCAACTGATAACTGTATTAAATGCTCACCAACTTGAAACCACAGCTAATCTTTTTTTTTACTTTTTCCATGAGCCACTTGCCTAAGCAACACATTATGCACAAGAACACCACTGAACAGAAAGCTTTGCAACTCCATAAAATGCCCAAAAACGTCTTCCTTAAACATTTTCAACTGCCGTTTTGTTAATTTTTCCCTGATGGCTTTCACAACTGTTTCTACTTTGCACATACTCGTGATGCGCCCAGGGAACTGATCGCCATAAGGTATCTTCATCATGCCTGGTTTAATCCTCGATCTCGGTGGATTATCGCCCGCTATTTTCAATTTTGCCATGGATCTGATACAAATCATATAATTAAATGGTTATGTTAAAGAATTAAATGTAATAGCCTAATAAATTAACAAGAACACAGAAAAAATACAGAAAACTTGCGATGGGACTGCCTTTGTGTGCGACAGATACCCTGTCGCACACATGATGGTGCGATAAGTATCCTGTCGCACACAAAGATAGTAGCTACGAATACTGCATTGAGTGCGATAGGGTGCCTGTCGCACCACACGAGTGCGACAGGCACAAATGTGCATCGCTACTACGACCTGTGCACAAATGTGCACAAATGTGCGCGCCTTGAGTGCGACAGCCTAGCACCGGGCGCGCTGTGCGTGCGATAGCCTAGCGAGTACGACCTGTGCGTGTGACAGCCTAGCACCGCGGGCTGTGCGCACTACCATCTCGCACCAAAACACCATTCCCAACACATACAAACACACCACGCATAGCATAAATTTTCTATAAGAAATTTCATCAAACACATAATACGCACTAGTTGTAACTAATCATTTTTGCTAAGTTTCGTTTCAGTTATCCCTCTAACAGCCTATAAGAATCTAAAATCTCAATCAAATTCATTCAAATCATGGAAAAAATCAAGTTACCTTACCTAGGGTTTCGTCCGCCGTCGATTGCAGAGGGAATTTTCGGGTGTGTGAGTTGATCGCTGAGGGTATTTTCGGGCAAAAAAATTTTTTGTGACTAATTATGATAAAAAAAAGTTTGGTTGGTTAGTTGTGAAAGAAGCTAAAGTATTTTGGCTATTTTTGTAAATTTCCCGTGAATTGTTTGGGCTGCGGTGTTCCTTATTATCTAACGGTGCGTTAATTAGAATGGGCTAGAATTATAATTAATTAAAATATAAATAAATTAGAATTAGAGTAAAAAATAAGAATAAAAATAAAGTTGTTGTAAGAATTAAAATTAAAATAAATTGTATTGTTATTAATGTTTTTATTTTATATTAAAATTTTAATAGATAGTTACACGTTACTAATATGACTTTAATTTATTATTGTCATTATTTTATTATAATAATTATGATTATTATTATTTAAAAATAATTATTGTTAATAATAATAATAGTGACAACAACAACATAACACCAAAATAATAGTAATAATACTATTACTGCTATTACAACAACTATTATTATTATTATTATTGACAACAATTACAAAAATAATAACAATAACAATAATATAATATAATAATATTTTAATTAATGACAAATATGGAATTATGAAATTTGGTACGGTAAAATAGAGAGTTTAAGGAACAGGAACTTGATACCCTACACCTTTTATGAGAAACAAGTTCACATTCTTTAACTCCAAAAATATATGGACTCCACTTATTTCATTCTTATTCTCGCATTTATTTTAATAAGTAAACATCATTAATTATTCATATTTTGAATTCTGTTTTCCCAATCTGAAAAGTAAACACACCATAAAGATTTTTCCATTGAAAATAGTTCACCTCACTATAGTGAATAACGGTGTGTTTACTTTTCAGATTTGAAAATTAGAATATGAAATGAGAATAACATGTGGCGGCCATATATTTTTGGAATTAAGCAATGCTCATTCCTTGAACTCTCCATTTTACCATCACATAGGTTTCATAATTCCACTTTTGTCCTCAATTAAAATATTATTATATAATTTTTATCATTATTATCTTTTTTTTGTAATAATAACAATAACAATAATACTATTAATTAATTAATAATAATAATAGTAATAATAATTTTAACAATAATAATAATCATTATTATTGTTGTTGTTAAAATTATTATTATTATTATTATTATTAACAATTATTTTGAATAATAATAAATACAATTATTATAATAAATGATAACAATGATTAACTAAAGTCATTTTAGTAACTTGTAATAATCCATTCTGATATCATAATAAAGTAAACATATTAAGGACAACATAGCTCATTTCGATTGCGATTCTTACCGTTAAAGTAAAAAATTTATCATAATGCCTATTTCTTATTCAGATTTCAACCCATTTTAGTTTTAGTCTATTCTGATTCAATTCCCGTTTATTTCAATTATCGATTAGTAAAATTTTCTAAAAGTTTTAAAATTTTTTAAAAGTTTTAAAATTTCCAAAACCTTTGCTTCATGCCTATGAACTTTAGTGGGGTCCACTCAGCCTAATCTAACACTCGTAAGTCGTAATAGATCCATGACTGTTTAACTGTTGATCTCCAGTCGTGTAATATCAGCCGTCTGTTTTTAGATCACCATAAACGGACGCATACATAAACAGCCGTTGATTAGTAGGCCCGACTCCTGCAGGTAGGACATGGGTGGAAAATAATCCTACGCAACTTGTCTAACCAAATGAAGGGAAACGACTTCTTGGTTAGACGGCACAAACATGCAGTTTGCACAGAATTATGAAATAATAAGTTTGATTATCATCAAATTTCATGCCACCTCCTCATAAATATGAACGGCTGTTTGGATGCCATTATACTATTTAAAAGATGATTGATGTTTGTGTTTGTACTTTTGAATATACTTTTTTTTTAATACTGATTACACATCATATTACTGATCATATATCAGATATTTACAAATGTTATTTCAGTAAATAAATATACTGGAACTGTAATATTATATTAAATTCTATGAAACACTTATCTCGATAAATAATTCTTACAAATATTAAAGAGATGTATTGGCTCCACTCACATTTTACAAGAGAAGAGACTATAAACGAATTAATTTCACTCAATTATGTTTGTGTTTGTACTTTTAAATACGCTTGTTAATAATTAATTATTTAGCAAATTTGAGTAAATTCATTTGGCAATCACGAATGGGATACAATGTAGAAAAATAAGAGATTATTCCAACAATTATTTGCTTAACGGCGTGTGTTTCAGTGTTTACATCAACAAATTTAAATTATTCATTGTTTACGATCAATTTTAAGCATCCATTAAACTACAAAATTTTTAAGGGGTGGAATGGTGTTGCAACAATTCTATTCTTATATTATAATGTCAATACAAATTTTAATACATCAATTTAATATATAAATCGAGGTATTATATTATCACCGTGTGAAATAAAATTCACATTGATAAACAGATAAAAACATTTAACATATTACATATGCCACGCGTCATTAAACTTTCTTAAGAAAATCTAGTTATTTATTGTGTAAATTGTAAAGTATACTAACATTAACGAATATTCAAAAAGTGAATCACGATCACCAATCAAGAAATTATTGAAAATGTTATGCCATCACGTGTCATGTAATTTTTTAATTTATTATTTTTTTAAATATAAATTCAGTAATCTTACACGCATAAAAAGAAATCCAAAGTTATCAAGTCAATTCAATTTGTTATTTGACACGAATAAAAGTGTAAAAATAAACTTAGAGAAAAAAAAATTGAATAAAATTTACAAAAATAAATAAACTTAAAAGGTGTATATGAAAAACTAGGGATGTACATGGATCAGATTTTGTGAATTGGACATCAATCCATATCCGATCCACAATTTTACGGATTATAAATTTTCAATCCAATTCAATCTACGGATTGATTAAATTCAATCTAAATCCAATCCATATATCTACAGATCAGATGCGGATTTGACCCAATCTATCATTTTACAGATTAAAATTTTTTAATTATATCCAATTCATGAACTAATGAAATAAAAAAAATCTAATATAAAAATAAATTTACTACCAATCAAATTCAAAATTGAATAAGATTTATATAAATTAATTGTTTGAATAAAGATAGAATAATACATTCAAAGTTTCAAAATAAAATGATGATGATTAGTGAAATCGTTCAGCCGAAAGGCAATGATTTTGAAGTGTTTCGATAATGGAACTCGGCGAAGAACGGCAAAGAAGTCAAGCGTCAAGGCCTTCGTCAAGTTCATCAACTACCAGTAACTGACGCTCACACGCTATACTCCCAATGCCGATTTGAAGGACGTTGTGGCCGCCTATTACTGCTAGAATAAGGACAAGAAGGTGACCATTTGCAAGGAGAGCAAGAATCACCAGAGGAGAGGTTTAAGACTGGTAAGAATTTTTGATTTTTTGCTAAGTTAATGATTCTGTGCGTGCGACAGGCATGACCTAAGATTTTTGTTTCCTAATTGTTTGTGACTTTGCGTTATGTGATAAGTTTGGCTTAGGATTTTTTTATTTTGTTTTAGAATTTTACAAGTTATATTTTTATATTTAATTATTTTATATTTGTTATTTTATATTATTATTGGATAATGGATAAGATATATTATGGTCTAAATATAACTATATAAGTATGTAATTATATTTTAACTTACTTATAGTAAGTAGTAATTCTTCGTATATAATATTTTTTAATTAAATAAATATTTTTTATTTTTTATTTTTTTACAGATTCACGGATTGTTACGGATTTATATAAATAAATTAACATTCAATCCACCGACTCAAATTTTTAAATTTTTAATCTAATTCAATCCGGTCTATCAATCTACGGATCAAATTTTTATTAATGGACGGATTAAGTGAACCGAATTAGATTTAGTACACCCCCGTGAAAAACAGTACTAAACAGTAAAAGAATGCCTCACTATACTTTACTCCTAGTCCTTTTTATATTTTTCTTCTCTCACCCAAACGCATACACACAGTACAGAGTACAGACAAACAATCTCTATTTTCTCTCTCTCTCTCTCTCTCTCTCTCTCTCCGGTGAAAACAGAAGAAAAATAAAAAGTGAAAACAGAGGAAAAATAAAAAAGAAAAAAAAGGTGCGCCTTTTTTTTTTTAATTAATAATAATATTAATTGTTATTTTTATTTTTGTGGGTTTTTAATATTTTGATCCAAAGCACAGAACACATTTCATCATACTTCTCAGTTTCTGTCGTACTATGTTCAAAACCCCCCAAAAACAAGACAGATTTTTGCTTCTACAAAATCTCAACGCAACTCTAGTACTAAAACACAAAAGAAAAAGAGAAAATAAAAACACCGGATTTTTTTTTTCTTGTATTTTTCTCATAATTAGATCTATTTTAAGCATAAAGCTCTTTACTTCAGGTACCGTTTTAAAAAAGTTTTAATTTGTTGTCTTTTAGGATTTTTTTTAAAAGATAATTTTTTTTTCTGGGTTCTGTACAGCATGCAATATTTGCTTCTGTTTTACTGATTTTGTTTCCTGGGTTTGTCTTCTGTGTTTACAGGCTTACAGGGTTTGTAACTTTGTATGCTTTTGGTCAAAAAACGAAACTTGTGTAACGGCCAAGATTGGTTTGTGAGATCAGTTTGGTGGGTTTTTAAAAATTAGTTGATAATTTTTGTAGTGTATTTTTTGTTTTTATAGAAATTGTAGATTTTTGGTAGTGTGGGTTTTTGTGATGATGGGTAGTCCTGAATCTGAAGATGATGGCAACAGAAATAATAACATTGACCCGGCTATAGGTGGGTTGGTTTGGGTCAGGAGGCGAAACGGGACGTGGTGGCCGGGTCGGATTCTGGGTCTTGATGAGATTTCTGAGGGTTGTTTGGTCTCGCCAAGATCTGGTACCCCTGTTAAGCTTCTCGGCCGTGAGGATGCCAGTGTGTGAGTGCCCATTTACCTTTCATAATTAGCTCTCTCCTTGCTTTTAACTGTTTTTGCCTTGTTTATTTCTGCTAGTGGAGGCTTAGTGATGATCTTTTATGTTGTTTGTTAATGTGATATTTGTGCTACTTTAGTCTTGATAGTCACTTAGCTTGATGGTTGGGCTTTAGATTGTGGCTTTTGACTGAAAAATAAAGACCAAACAATGAATGAAAATGAGCTTGCCAGTCCTCTTTTTGGATTTTTAATCTTATTAATAGAATTGGCTGCCTGTGTCGTTGGAGTTTGATGTTCTGGGTTTGAGACTAAGCGAGACTAGGCAAGAATGGGATGCGGTGGGATACTTCTATTTGAAGATTGAGAAAAGGAAAAGGTAGAGTAATAATTGGTGTCATTTGAAGTTGTTTGCTTGCAGAGTTCTTTAATAATGGGATTGTCATTTGAAGTTGTATGAGGGGACTGTAGATTGTTACTTCAGTTTATATGAGCTCTTCATAATTTATGTCATATATGCATTGAACAATTTGTTGATATGGGGAGAGTTCAGGGAACTATACAGAGCACTGGCTTTTTAATGATAGAACATTGTGTTTTAGGTGTAAGCTTGAGGCTTGCTGCATGTAAGAGATGCATGCTTAATATGTGTGTGTCTTGGATCAGTTCTAAGAGACAAATAGTATATTTTTGTAGGATTACACAACCATTGGTTTTGGATGTCTCAAAATATTTCTTTTAATAGGAAAAGTAGACAAGACAGCAAATCTATCTATGTTTTATGTTCTTGATAATATTCTATTATTGCCTTTAAGCATATTAATTGTGGTTGAAGAGTAATTGATTTATTGCTCTTCCAACGTTAGCTTCTTTAAATTTCTGGGTGTTAAGTTTTCTATTGATGTGTGCATGTGGTCTGAATTTGTTGACTAAATCTATTTGCTTTGATGGCTTAGGGACTGGTATAATCTTGAAAAGTCCAAGAGGGTAAAGGCATTTCGTTGTGGAGAATATGATGAATGCATTGCAAAAGCAAAGGCTTCTGCGGCAAGTTCAGGTAAGAAAGCAGTGAAATACGCTAGGAGGGAAGATGCCATACTTCATGCTCTTGAGCTTGAGAGTGCTCGGTTAGGCAAGGATCATCCAGACTACTGGGTTAGACCCGATAATTCAGGTGGGGATCGAGGTAGTTTGACAGGAGAATCTCCTGTCATGTCCCATTCTAGCAAAGAAAATGAGGATATGACTGATCAAACAAGTGATTCTGAAGACAGTTCAGATTCAGCACCTGAAATATCTCAATACGGAATTTCTTTTCAAGAGCCTAATCTTATTAACGGTTCTAAAGAGCTCTCTGTGCAAGGAAAGAGGAGAAGAACACCAAATGACTCAGAGGATGATGGAATGGAGGGAACAAAGCGTATGAGAGGACTTGAGGACCTTGGCATGGGAGTAGGCTCAAAAAGAAAAGTACTGGCTGGAGGGGCACCTGAGTTAATTCAACAAGAAACTGCTTCATTGTGCAATTCACAAAATGGCAATGTGTCTAATGGAGGTCCTGTGAGTGGTAGTAAAGGTTGTTCTTCAGCTCTAAAAAGAAAGAGAACTCCTGTGGCGAATTTCCATGAATTCTTAAAGAGGAAAAATCGCCGTCGGCCATTGACAAAAGTTTTGGAGAGTACGGCTATGGTGTCTGTCCCAGTTATCTGTGATCAACTTGCCACTTCAAATGGCTCATCTCTTCCAGGGTTATCTGACAGCAAAGCTTCTGTAGTAGAATCTAATGAATCAAGGAAAAGTACATCTGTGGTAATTAACAACTCTGAAAGCACTGGAGTTGCATGTGAGAATGGCGTCTCATTAAATGCCTCTGGACCTGCTTGTGATGGTGGTAGCCATAGCAATCACAAGAAGAAGGAGACTGAAATTTCCAGCATACCTGGTTTAGCAGGGAAAGACAGGTTGTTTGATGTGCCATTTGTTGGGGAGGATAAGCACAGTGCAGGTATTCTTGACCAACACATTTGTGAACTTCAGTATTTATGTAGCCTAATCATTATAATAGAGGGTTAGTCAAACTCTCTCTGTTTCCACTTTTGCTATTAATGCTCTTGTCATAATGATTAGGAAATATGTGTGGTTGTGGACTCTCTCTTCTCCCTTGAGTTTGGGGAGGGAGGAAAAGATGAAAGCTAGTAGTGTGAAAGTTTTCGTATATTAGTTTTTAGATTTTCCTTCTTTTATTAATTCATGATTTGAAACTGCTAGGTATTTCTCCTATATTTGTGCCTTCTTCACCTGGGAAGCCTCAAGTTGGTGTCTCAGGAAGGCAACCTAGTCAATGCAGTGAAGTTGAAGCTGTAACTTTGAGAAATGAGGGGCTTAATGAATCTGGTTCTGCCTGTTCCATGGCTGTTCATTTCAATAATATTAGCCAGAGGATGGAGAAAGGTACATCAAAGTGGCAGTCAAAAGGAAAGAGGAAGTCAAGACATATGAGTAAGAATAGAAAACAAGCCTCAAGAAAATATTCGGACATGAATGATGCACCAAATACTTCTGTGGGCGGTTTGCACCGCCTGGATGGTCTCCCTCACGGTTCTTTTGAGCACAAGGTTGATTGTGATAGCATTCCTGGTTCCAAGTTGAAATCTGAAACTGAAGAGCAGCCCTGGGGCAAGTCTTTACCTCATATGAGAACTACAGAGGTGAAGCTTTTGCCTGATGAATCCTTGAACCCCAAAAGGTCACTTCCCTTTCGTCAGACCCGGTACACAGTTCACTCCAGATATCAGGATTTTCCTGTTAGAAACCTTTGTGTTGATTCTGTACTGTACAACGTTGAGCTTGAGGTGAAAGCCAGCTACCGGCGACAGCATGTTCCACTGGTTTCCCTCATGAGTAAATTGAATGGTAAAGCTATCATAGGTCACCCTCTGATGGTTGAAGTGTTGGGTGATGGCTATTGTGATGGCATGGAATCCGATGCAACTCGTGTGTTTGTTCTGGAGTCTACTCCAATGGGTTATCCAGTTAAGCAAAAATCAGAAGCTGGAAGAAATTCCAACAAGCGTAAAAAATTATCATCACGCTACTCATCAAGTAAATCACTGAAATCCCGAAAACCTGAGTCGTTATCCAAAAAGATTCGGAAACTCTCCTCTCTGACTGGCCAAGTAGAGAGGAAGCCAGCGGAGCAGAAGCCCAAGGGTCCTGTAATTTCTTGTATCCCTTTAAAGTTAGTGTTCAGTAGGATAAACGAAGCAGTGAATGGTTCTGTGAGACCAGCAAACCGTGTTTTGGCATGAAGCAACTTGTGAATTTGGTACTTGTGGGGAGAGGTTACAGTAGGTGGTTTCTACCCATAAATTTGGTCCGTGCACTGGGCATTTTTATCTGAATTGATTGCCTAGTATCTGCTGCATATTTAGCAGGACTCTTTGCATAGCTAGAATCCATTTGTACAATTTGGTGACATTTGGTTGTTGTAGGTGTAAGAAGGATGAAGGCCTCCTGCTTTTCCTATGTAAATAGTGTAACCTTAGTTGAGTTGTAAAGCTGGTGATCTGGTATTTGGAGGCTCTTGTTACCTGCTAGTAGGTTCTTAATTCATGAATTGAGGTGGACTCAAGAGGGCTATTAACTTTATTTTCTTCGGTTACTTTGGTTTGGAACATGAGTAGTAAGTAATTTATACCTGGCGCCAGCCATTTTTTATTTGTTGTGTCTTTAGGGTGTGTGAGGCAAATCGCAGTACATGGGATTGCATTAGCTAAGGCAATGTAATTCCATGTTTGGTAAATCTTCAATGCTGCTTGCTGTATTATGATGTATTTTGCGTTTGTTTAATATGTCACAGTTCATATTATTTTTTAAAATTTCTTTAAATAAAATAAAAAAACTAAATGAAAATATATGTTATTAAGGAAAAAGTCATCATACTTCCAAGATTTATTTAAATGATCACATAAATTCTTGTTTATTCGTAAATAGTTTTTTTTTAATTCATAACTAGTTGTGTAGACTCTTTTTTTTTTATTATTTTACTTTTTTATTACAACAATTCAATAATTAACTTTAAATAAATTTTTATAATAAATATTAATTAAAATAAAAATAATATAATATACTATATAAAATAAGATAAAATTTATAAATTATTTTGAATATTAAAAAAAATATTTTAACATTATTAATATATTATATTTTTTTAATAATATTATAATTCATTTGATAAAAAAATAATATTAAAATAATTATATCTAACATTTATAGTAATTTATAAAATTTATATTAGTTTATTTACAATTTTTTTTTAATTATGTGTGTTTGGTGAGTAAAACGGGGAGCACGATTAGGTATTTGTATTAATAAGCTGTAAATTTGTTAAGTGCAAGATTATCAAATGTGACATCTCCTGGCATTTGTATTAATAATAATTTGGTATGATGTAGTAACATGTTTTTCTATTAGAAGGGTTTTCAAGGATATAAATATGTTTTCTTGGTTAAATTGTAAATAACTAAAAAGAAACAAAGGGTATTCTTGTCACTCAAAAATTTACCGGACAGAACCGTAATAAATGAAAATTAACTAAATCCTCCAAGTAAAAAATTTTTTTAAAATTAAAAAGAGAACAAAATTAGGGTTTATGGTTTCGTTATAAAAGTAAAAACCCTATCACTCTCCGCTTGAGATATCCAAATCAATCAAAACTAGAAACCCCAACAGGTACGATCTCTATGATTCGATTGAATTTGTTTTGTAGGCTTTGTAATTTTTGAGTAATGGGATTTTGATTTTGATTTTGTGGTGATTTGGTTTGGCTTTGGTGGACTGTAGGTTAAGAGAAGATGGCAACAGTGGCGGGGCAGTTGATATGGGAGATTCTGAAAAAGAACAATTGTTTTTTGGTGAAGGAGTTTGGAAGAGGATCTGCTAGTGTTCAGTTTAGCAAAGAGACTAACAATCTCTACAATCTTAACGCTTTCAAGCACTCTGGTACGTTGTAATCACATGTGAGAAAAATTGAATTCTCTGCTTTTGTTTTCTGTTGGTTTTGTGGGAATGGGAAAAAAAAATATTAAGCTTGTAAGTGGGTAGTGTTTGGTTGCTTAGGTTATTGCTGAACTGCTTTGCTTGTTGAGGAAATTTGATTTGAGCTTTTTGTTGTATGCTAAAGAATAGATGAAGATCTTAGTTTTGACATTGTATTATTTTGTTTATGCTAAAGATAATGTTATTAAGTTCTTACAGTTTTTGGCTTAAGTAGAATTTGAAGTTTTGCCTCTGATTTGTTTAGAAGTTTCAATTGCATTTGTTAATTGAGTTTAGAGCTTGGTTAATTAGTCTGCTTGAGATCTCATTTAAAAAAAAAAATTAGTTTGCATGAGAGTCTTACGGTGTGGTTCTGTATTAGGATTGGCTAACAAGGAAACAGTTACCATTCAACCTGGGAAAGATCAAGTTGTGGTGCTTGCGACGACTAAAACCAAGAAACAAAATAAACCCGCTGCATTGCTTCACAAATCGGTCATGAGAAAGGAGTTCCACAGAATGGCAAAGGCGATAGCTAACCAGGTAATTTAGAAGTCTGTTGCTTTTATCTAACATGATTTTCATTTTCGAATGCCTCCTTGGTCTATCACTTGGATGTATGCTTACTTTCATTTGTTTTGATTGTGGATTTTGATTGTTAAGTGAATGAAGGAAACTTCTTAACCTTCATTTGAATTTCTTTATCTTTGGTCATGTAATAACAGTTGGGTTTTCAATATGTTTTTTTTCCCTGAAATTTGACAAAAGGTGTAGTGCCTGATTACTTCCAATTTGAATTCTTTATTTATCTTTTTACCACCTTTTTCCCCTTTAGCAGTGATGCAGCACTAACTTGTAAGAAGAAACCTGTCTAGTGGTTTCTCCAATGAAATTCACTCGATACGCTTGGCTTATGAGCTTACAATTAAAATTGTTGCTCTAATGATTTTTTCTTACTTAATTGGTGATGACTGCTAGGTTCGTACATGTTAGTATGAAGTTGGTATGCTCAGTTAAGCTAGTCATGTTCTGAATAGTCTTGCCACTGCAGATGGTGATCTGTGTTTGTGATTGTTGACAATAGTGGAGTTTCGTCTCATATTATCTCCTCTCCTCTGCTATTGCAAACATTTGCAGGCTGGAGATAACTACTATCGGTCAGATCTGAAGAATGCGGCACTTGCTTGGTTGAGTGCTGTGCAACGAAGCCTTAAAGTTGCAAAATCTGGTGTCAAGAAGAGGAATAGACAAGTGGTGAAGATATGTGGTCGGAGTTGAGAGGGTGTTGTGGTGCTTGATTTATGCCTCTTAAAACCTGGGAAATTTTCAAGAATGACCCAACAAATTTTGTGAATTTCCAAACTAACCCCTCTAACTTTTTTCTATCAACATTAGCCAAACAAACCCCACACTCCTGAAAATACTCCCTTCATTGTCACTCTCACCAAACCGAAGCTTTCTCTCTCTAAGCAAACTCTCTCTCATTGATTTCCAGCACAATCGGCGGCAGGCTTTTCTTGAGTCATCATCGACGGCCAACGACACTTAAAAAACTAAGATATAAATTTATTAAGGTTAGTTTAAAGTTTTATTGTATATTTTTTTTGTCTTGTTGTAGTTGTTATTATTGTGGTGTTGTTGGTGATGGTGTTGAGGATTGAAGACTGTGTGATATTGTTGGCGTGGGTGAGGGTGTGGTGGTGGCGTTAGGGGTCGGTGCTGCAGGTCGCACCGAACCGCACCAAAGTGCTCGCACGAGGTTTGGTGCGACAGAGCATGCGTTGCACCAAGGTTTGGTGCGACCGGTGCTCTGTCGCACCAAGTTTGCTTTGGTCAAAATACGGTGTTCAGTTAACATACCAGCAGGTATATCGATCTAAAGAAGTTGGTCTTGCAATAGTCTGAGGAACTCCTGCAGAGTCATACAACTTACTTTCGAAATATTCTCATGTTTTGACCGAAGCAAACGATGGTGCCGTTACTCATCTCGAACAAGATAGAGATGACAATTTTTTGTACTACTTTGTTACTATTGGATCTTCCGTCAAGGATTTTAAGCAGTACATTAGGTCGGTGATTGCTGTAGATGGTTCACATCTAAAGAGGCTATATCGAGGAAGTATGTTTGTGGCAACATGTTTGGATGAAAACCACCAATTATATCCGTTAGCCATTGGGGTCTTGGATTTGGAAAACAACGATGTTTGGGAATGGTTTATGACGAAGTTACATGGAGTGATTGGCGATATGCCTGACTTAGTATTTATCTCTGACCGATGCACTGCCATCAGGAGAGCCGTTCTTAAAGTTTTTCGCAATGCTGGCCATGGAGTTCGCTTTTATCATGTCAAAGGTAACATAAAGGCAAAATTCAGAATGTCCGTTACTGTTTGGGATGATTTTGAGCCTATATTTATAAATGCCGCAAAAGCATATGGACACGAAGAATAAAAAACAACTTGAGGGGCTGTATATGCTCCACTCCTGTGCGGCAGACTACTTGGAGAATAATGTGGGTACGTGCAATTGGGCAAGGTCTGAGTTCGAAAGTAGGAGATACAGTATTCTTACCACCAATATCGCGGAGAACGTGAATTCTTTAATGAAGGAATTGCGGAAATTTTCAATTACTCATCTGGTTGATCACTTTAGAAGCACAATGTAGCAATGGTTTTATGATAGAAAACTTGCTGCTGAATCTATG
This sequence comes from Clausena lansium, assembly GCA_030449835.1. Taxonomy (NCBI): domain Eukaryota; kingdom Viridiplantae; phylum Streptophyta; class Magnoliopsida; order Sapindales; family Rutaceae; genus Clausena; species Clausena lansium. The sequence continues at coordinate 7,580,122 of JASUUF010000369.1, forward strand.
AGTACTCGTTTAACAAGATGGGCAGATGAAAATGTCGCTGGCCTGAGATCAAAAGCCAAAAGAATGATCGTTAAGCCGGTGTCTCCGCATCGATATCAGGTTAAAGGTGGTGGTATGAAGGAAGGATTAGTTGACATACAAAATAAATCTTGCTCATGTAAAGTTTTCCAACTGGATAACTTTGTCTGTGCGGATGCAATTGCCGGTTGTCTAACTGCCTGAGTTGATTACATAAGCTTATGTTTTGACTTTAATACTAAGGAATCATTGGTGATGGCTTATGCACAACTAGTGGAGTCGGTTGGTGAGGTGGATGACTGGACGTTCCAGATGATATCCAAGAGATGCAAGTTTATTTATTAGTAGAAACACCACCACCTGGTCGTTGTAGAGAGCTCAGAATACCTTCTGTCGGCGATGATGCAAACCTGAGTACTGTGAGATGTGGGCGGTGCAACGAATCGGGACATAACCGTAAGAGATGCGAGAATCCAATTGCATTGAATCGAAATTAGTTGGATTGTTCTAATTTTTATGTATCATGAGGTATTATTTTATGTGTATTGTACAATTATATGTAATGAAATATTTATTTAATTTAATATAATTGGATTAAATTAATCATAAACTTAAAGAATTATTACTTTATTTTATTTATTAAAATTAGATCAAATTCATCACAAACATGGATTGACATATACATTATTAGGCCTAACAAAGTATAGAGTACAATGGTTTATAATTCAATATCGCTATTAAAAATGTCTACCGCAACCTTCTTCCTAATGTAATCTCTATGGCTACTATTAAAATTAAATATGAGCTTAAACAGTAAATACACGATAAACATCAACATAAAAACACCGCAATCACTACTACTAGGCTCTTATTGTGGCACATTCCTAACTGTGATTACTCTTCATGAGTCAGCACTCGACACATCATGTCGGATGTTGTAGAATCCAACATGTTGTAGCCATCGAGGGAAGATGAATTCAAATGGTTTGAAGTGATCTCTGTATGATTTATCGTCGCGAAATGCGAGCAACGAGTCATAAATTCAGATCTTGTTGGACCGAAAATTCGCTCGGGCAAGTACCCAATGAGCACTCCTCATGTTCACATTGATTAATACCTACATATAAAAAATATCGTTAATTTTCATCTTTGTTATGCCCAAAACAGTATAGAAATAAGTTTAAAAAAATTTACAGTAGCTTGTGTCAGAAATACCAAAATAAATACACACTTGGTCGGCATCCATCAACTGTTTTGACATAATGTTCGGCCGCCCAGCAATATAGCTATTTAAGTTGTTGCTATATTCTAATGAATCAAGCGCACAAGCCCCGTTGTTCCATAACTCCCTCAAGAACACCTTGTGCAGATATAACATAAATAATAAAAAGTTAACAAGATAATAAAAAAATACGATTACTATCAGTTTGTAAAATCATTACCCAAAAATAGGTGTCCATATGCGTGACACGCTGAGGTCAGGCATTCGGATACTGCAGTTGCTTTTCATTGATTAATCGAAGATAATCATGAATATGCTGCGGAAGAATAGAAACATGTTGACTTAGAACACAATCAGAATACAGCGGATCAACAAAACTCCAACAAATAGAAAAAAGTACTACCTCGTCACCTAGCCATCCTATTTGAGTGTGGCCTAAAAGAATTTGAAAGAACTAGTGTGACTGTCGGACTGGACGAGCGACAATGATATTGCCAGCAGACCACTGTTCGAACTCATCATATAAACTTCAATCGTCCAAGCCTCGAGGTGGATTTATATCCACACTCGTTCTTTCATCGATCTTACGGTCCATTAGTTGGAGTGCAGGTACATGCTTGACGTTTCGTCATTGCTTGAATTGAGGAATAAAGTACGGGCTATTCAAGACATAGGACGGTCTATACGGACGTCCAAACTTACTAATGCCCGGTGGTTCCTCCGTTAAGATCTGCACGCTATCCCTGCTTACATCCCCATAAAAATTATACAATGACATTAGAGTATAAACATTGTGATCGCCAACATCAGTATACACTCCACAATCGATTGGGGCCTGTCCATCAGAAACATTTAATCCAATTATAATAAATTAAATAAATATTTTATTACATATAATTATACAATACACATAAAATAATACCTCATGATACATAAAAAAATTAGAACAATCCAATTAATTTTGATTCAATGCAATTGGATTCTCACTTACTCGTTTGAGATAAGTAACTGTACTATCGTTTGCTTCGGTCAAAACATGAGAGTATTTCGAAGTAAGTTGTATGACTTTGCAAGAGTTTCACTAACTATTGCAAGACCAACTTCTTTGGATTGGTATGTTAACTGGCCAATGTATTCCTGCTGCATGTCTGCTATGATGTCTTTCGGAGTATATATCATTTTTTCTTGGATATATTTCTCCGCGATAATATTACCACCAACCCGGCTCCTTACTTGGTGACGATTATAAGGCAGCACTTCATTATGACGTGTGTGTATTGTCTATTCTCCTCACTACCCAATAAACATTCTGCTCGTTCGAAGGCCTCGTTGCTCGAATGTATTATTTACATGATTTCGAAGAACAGTGAGCCTCGAAACCTATAGTTGTGCGATAGCCACCCGTACCAACACTCACGCTGTTACTCGAACACACAAAAATACATCCCAACTTAACAAATGACCATTGCATATTTTGATAGTTGCAACATATATTTCATTACAAAATCAAATTCATTTTTTATTAGCTTACATAGGTTTTGAGCTCTTCAAATAGATTCCCATCGATGTTGCCGTTCTCTGTCTCTGATCGCCAATGCCGATGATGATTCAACATGCAAAAGTAGGTTACAGTTTGGTGTTTGGTGAAAGCTGATTACGGTTTGCTGGTTTGGTAAAGAGGAAGACGAATTTTGGGTATGGTAATTTGGGGCACAGTTTTGTTTGGCTAACTTTGATGGAAAAAAGTTAAAGAGTGGTTAGTCTTGAAATTTGCAAAAAAATTTGGGTTATTTTTGTAAATCTCCTATAAAACCCTGGAAACTTGTTTTCATTACTTTTTTTTTTACTTTTTGGTTTTTTTTTTAGATTTTAAAATAAAGAAATCACAATTTCTGTGCTGCATCAGATTTATGGTGATATTGGTGGCATTGGAAGCAAAATTTTGGCTAGAAAAAGAATTGCATCCTTGTTCTCTACTGCTCTTGCCTAGCGAACAGCCCCACAAGTAAAAATTTGGGTAGCAGAAACATAGAAATTCATGAATTATTACATCAAGCTGTTTGGTGGTTCTTTATTGACAAGAAAAAATCATATAATACATAGAAGCTTAGGATTTAAATCCAGCACTCATCCCATGAAAAATCAGTCAAGTTCCATACCAAGTGTCACTGCTCGTCTAATTTAGTGGTCGCAATGGTAGCAATGGATTCTGTATTGTGGTGGTGGTGCTGTATACATCTATCTGCATGCAAATGAATTGACGTGTGAATTGTGATTTACCCCATCACTCCTAAACTTATTTTATATTTAAGATGACATCTTAGTAGCCCAAGCAATAATCAGTTTAATGTTGCCATAAAATAAGATCATGTTTAGACATTCCACCAATAATATAGTTTTGGCCTTTTGGGTAAAAATATAATAGCTTATAGTAATATTTACTTCAGTCTTTTACATCAAATTGGTTTGGGATTAACTATCACTATCTCCTTTATTACTACTATATACTATTCGTCTAGTTTCAATAACATGATCAGAAAAATATTAATATCAACCAGTATCCGTAATTCTACTAAATTAAATATTATATCATTTTCGAAAAATCGAATTTACTAGTAAAGAAAATTAATATCATCACATTACGTAATAAATAACACACAACAACTCAATACACTATACCAAAATTTTTGTTGAAAATTGCAAGTTATTATGTGGGTTAGACCGTGTCTAATGACTTATTGAGCAAGAACTTAAAATTGTCAAAGAAACTTCATAAAGCCAATTATATTCAAACGCAAAACTTAATAATTTATAATTTTATCTAAAAAAAAAAAAGAAAAGAAGACAATAGTCAACGTTATGATTTATAGTGGTAAATTCTATTGATGAATAAAACTATGAGAAATTTTAGGTGATACAATCCGATTTTGAATTTTGAAGTATGCAAATAATTATAAAACACTGAATTTATTCTCTTCCATCAGCAAGAGATGGTAGCCATTATTGATGTTTCAATTTTATTTTCACAGTGAAAAAAAAAACAAAAAAAAAGGTGGTTCTTCTAAAACAAGGATGATTTTGTTTTATCATTAGACCACGGTTTTGGTACTCTGCAAGAATCTAAAGAGAATAAAACGAAAAGAAAAGTCAAGTCAATGGAAATGAATACTTCACCACACGTATTAGAAATTTTAGAATATTATGTTACTTGGGCAACTTTAATTCGCTGACCTTATAAATCACATTAATAATATGTTGTCTCTATTCACCAACCATTTCTCCGGCTGCTGAAACAAAGGCAGCAAGCAGAAGCCATGTCTGTCAAGAAAAATCTCTCTCTGAAGAACAGCAACGCTGTCAAGGATAAAGACCTTGCAAGTAACTCCTCGAAACGCAGACGCTACAACAGTTGCTTCTCCTTCAAGGAAATATCAATGGAGCCAGGCTTATCAGTGAAAGAAATGGATTCGAATGAGCTGAAGGCTAAGATCATCAGATGGGCTAAAGCTGTTGCTGCATATGCTCGACAAGTCAGTGGCAAATTTGGTAGCTCTAGGAGAAGTGTTGATAATTCTGAAACGGGAAGCCCTCGCAGCTGAGAAAGGAAAACCCCTGCTTGGGAGCGACGTATATGATGTTGAAATTTAAATATTTTTATGTATATGTACGTGATGAAGTAAATTTGCAGTAAATTCCATGTAGGTACACCATTAACATTCAAATTTCATCATTCTGTTCTCAAGAACAACGGCATCATCAGCTTCTGGTTCTTGTCTACTTGCATACTCTTACCCATAAGATACAGAAATTGACAGGCTACAAAAGCTAAATTACCTCACTCATTCTTCTTTGATTCATTAGACGTCTTTTCTCCAGAAATGGTTCTCAAAAGCTGTTTAGAACAGACATCCTGTGCCTGTGCTGCATTCCTCACCCGGTTAGCTCTCACCCAAGCAGGCTCCTGTTGTAAAAGTAAAAACACAGGTCTCAGCTTTGCAGCATATAACAGTTTTCAAAATTAAAATCCAAAAGGGTCACCATAAGAAGTCACCTCAGGAACAAAGTGAGAAAATCCAAATTTAATCAGCAGAAGAGCATGTTCCATGATGAGAATGGCTGCAAGCCCAGGCTCTATTTTCCACTTTCCCTCCTGATCGTATAACCATACTAGAAGTGCAGAATTGGTGCAAATGGACATCACTATCAGGAACTGTAATTCAGACATGTATCTGGATTAAAATTTGATACCTGAGTATTGAGGATAAACATATATTATAAAAAGTGTCCACTTGCATACAAAGTATTCTCCATTACCTGAAATATGTTTATCCATGCCCCGATCGTGACGGCATCACGAGGAACAGGCCTTTTAAACATAGAAAGCAACTTCAATGCATCCGTTCTAATTTCCATGATGTTGTTCTGCATATCAAACTTCTACATTAATTTACTTCAATATGATTCATATGAATGTCAATCAGTATTTATAAATTAGGTGAAAATGCCACTAAAAGTAACAAATACCACTGCAGCAAAGGCAAATGCAAGGGGAAAGGCACAGGCAAACATCATGATCATTCCGAACTGCAATGCCAACTCCAGAAAATCTGCAGATAGTTGGAGACATTTATTCAGCAGAGATAATTTATAAGTCAAGATGTGCTGCAAAACCACTTTGAAAAGATAATTTTGACCACTATAACCTTCGATTTAACGATAAAAGGACATAGTCATCAGCATATGGTTCCAAAATGCATCCATCAGTTATTTTATTATTTAGAAGTAGCTAGAGTCTGGCACATTACCGTCAAACAGCCCATCCTCTAGCTCCTCTCCAATGCTTGCAGAATATGCAAGTTTGAGGTACTCTTTCTCCACCCTGGTAGAGACACGGATCTTCCCACTTGGTTTATTGTTCTCGTGTTTCTTCTTGTTTCTTGACATAAAAGAAGTATTAAGAAATTATTTGTGAATTCAAATGGAGAGTATAGGTACTCTACATCGACAAGGTGATAATATAGGGAAAAGGCTTTACCTAATAGTTTTATACTTTTTATGGCTGTACTTTATATATGGTAAGGAATTTTCTAGCAAATTCTCCAACACCTGTGTTGCAATTTCGAACCTAAAGAACATTAACCAATTGAGTTGTATAATATTAACATAAAGTAAAGAAATCCAGTCGAATGTTTTATACCTCAGAGATTATAAGACGCTGTATTAAGACTTGGCGAAGAGTCCTGAAATTGCGGTGTAAAAGGGCATGATAGAAAATTCCAATATACGATTGCATAAAATAAAGACCAAACACCTGCATATTAAGTGAGCTCCTGAAGTGATATTTTCACAAAATTGAACAGATAAAAAATGCAATGCAACGTGCTAATTACTGCCAACTACTTTGTAGACCAAGCTGTCAGCCCTATTTTCTGAATTCTCATTGTTTTCATTTTTGATGAGTTTGACTGAGATCTTCCCCCCAATCTGGGTAAAATATTGAATGACAAAAAGATAAATGGCTGTCAACCCAAACCTGAAAACCAAAAATAAAAAGATATATCAAACAATTTTATGAGAAGAATGAATAAGAAATCACTAAACAGGTTGATGCTAAGCACTAAAAGTGGGGGAAAATCCTTTATAAATAATTTAGTATTTGGAGTATGTTCCCAGTATCTAAAGTGACAATGATTTTTGCTATAATTGAAGAAAGACATATGACATAAATGATAGTGTCCAGGAAATAGAGATCAACAATAGAATAAATATAAACTATATCCCAGTAAACCATGATTATTGTAACAGTTGCAGCTTAAAACAAGAGATAGATGGAATCTCAATTAATCTGCCATTTATGCTACTCAATCCACATACAAAAATGTGAAATATGAAGTCTGTAAATTGATGTTCACCCATAAGAAAAATTGTATAGAGAAATGTCTTTAATATATTGATCCATTCAATGAACATGGTATAAGTGATACTACAGGTTACGGCATACTTATGAAATAATCTGAGAATTCTATATATACGTACACACTCAGAGGGACAACAAAACAGTGCCAGGTGTAAGGTCATAACATAGACTGAACTTAAGGGAGACCAGAAATACAGATGTTAGATGCAGCCAAGAACATAAACACCCAGGCTATCTTTCAGCGATTTACAACAAAGAAGAAAAAGAAATGATAAAGTAGCATGACTCAGAATCTTACTTTATAATGTCAGATCCAATGACCTCGTAAAGATGAGCATATGCCAACTCAAATGGCAATTGGAGGCAGATGATACTCAAGATAACAAATACATCATTTCTAAATCGCATGAGATGTCCAAGCCATTCATTTCTTTGATATAGTTCTTTCTCTCTTGCTTTGTCAATTCCCAAAGTTTTTATAACTTCCACAGGAGACTGTAGGGAACTCCACTCCATGCCCAAAAGTTTATGTCCTCGGCCAATACCAATTGTACAATTTATCTGCCATCTGAATAGCCCAAGTTCACACAAGTAGAGGGAGTTTAAAAAACGTTTATGGGAAAACATTAATAAAGCTAAAATAAGCCTATTTTTGCACAAAGATAACAATTATCCCACCATTTTTATTGTAGATATACCTGGCTAAAAGGGCATAGTTTTTACGTTTCCAGAACTGGAAAAACAACACAGCCCATAAGGTTATGCTTATGAAGAACACAGGGAGCACTAGCAACTGCAATGATCTGAAGGAAACGTAAGCAATAAGCCCAGAGGCATTAAGAGCAAATTGCTTCAGAGGGACCAAGCAGAAAGGCATTAACAACACAAAAGATTCAAGAGCTGGCAGCACTTACCCAAAATCAACCAATTGCACAATAAGCCCAAGTGCAGCTGGAAAGAACAACCATTGTGTATACTTTCCAAGGAAAGCGAAATAGATAGCAACCTAAAAAGCATGAACTACTTGGCTAAAGAATCAAGCAAAACAGAGAAATAATGTACAAATGCAAACATGTATTTTCATCACGATTACCTTTGTCCCAAAATATGAATAAATCTCATCAATTGGCTGGTCAGTGAGGTCCCACCAATTCAGTGCCCAACTTCTCAGCAGCTTTTTCCTCTTCATTTCATCTATTAACAAAAGTTCATTTACTTCCAAAGATTGGTCGACACCAGGACTGCAAGTAAAATGATAATAAATCTAAAATTGCCCTACCGTGTAACGGAAACACTTGTTTAACAATGCCCTCAGATTCCAACATCTGCAGTAAAGATTGCCCAACTTTCCAACAGAATTCTTTTCCATCGTATTTTAGAAGTATGCTTAAATTGCTCTTGTTTACCTAAATTTAGAATAGGTAGACTCTCAAGAGCATATTTATGATGTACACATGCACAAGGAAATGCACAAAGATGCCCATGTACATACGTATTTAGGATCAGGACAGCTGTCAACAATGCAAGATTTGAATATGAGCTAAACAATCAAAAGGCAGTTTAATTCAAATTATCCTTTAAATGGAACAAAGTCAACATCCAAAGGGAACATTCAAACACCTGAATCCACTATCATTCGTTTCTCAAACTGTATAGTTCTTTATCTGGCCAACTAGCAAGAACAACTTAAAAGTGTATCATTTATGAGACACACATTGGTTAAGATACACTATGAACTTAAATTAACCAGCTAACTTCTGTTTCTACAAAAAAGTTTACATTAAAATCTGACCATCTGAAAATGATTAACCCAGTTCATTGATCAGATAAAATAGAATAATAGAATCACTCACAATCCCATATATTAAGTGGTGGTAGCATTGAACACGCTCGGACCAACTAAACAACGAACCATCGGGCTGTTTCAGAAAAGCATCCACCTCTTCCCATCCAAACTGTAGATCCATTCCTGAAATTAAAATCAGGCTATAAATACCTCCCCAACAATGTGCCTTGTGAAAATAATGGGATTCTAGCACTTCTCATTAAGGGAAATAGATAATGTGAAAAGAAAAGCAAAAATCCATTGAAGTCAGGAGCTGCATTGCAGAAATCACCAATTCGAGTAGGTTTCTTCAATTGTAACTCTGCCGCAGCCCTCCCCAAAGTCTCTGGAGGTGCTGCCACCTGAGAAGAAGGTAGTTCTAAATCAACAGCTCAACTCAAGAATAACTTGAAAATTCCAACCAATTGAAATTGGTCAAGGGGAGTAGCTACAGAACTTAAAATTGAATCATTATTCAATGACACAAGATAAAATACAAAGAAGACCATCAATTCAGTATTTGACATGGCACCATCTACTTGATCAAAAATGGAAAATGACAAAGAAACAGAAATAAACAAAGTTCTAGAGGACAGAAAATTCTTCCCACCCACATCTTTATAGGCGTGGGCAAAGCACAAATTCATTTTTTTACCCTCTTTCTCTGCCAAGATTCGAGGATGGCAAGATCAATAAAGCTTCTTTAAAACCACTCGGCCAAGCCCTTAGGGCCTTCCCACCCACATATATACAGTAGCACATAAAAATACTTGCTGACCAAAAGAAGCAATGAGTTGAGTTTACAGAAAGTAACAGAAGTATAATATTCAATAACATTGCAAATAAGTTAGTGCAAGCAAACATAAATATTAATTAAGCAGCTTATATTAAATCACATGGGCAGAACATATCATAGTTAAAATTAATGTCTTCATTCAAACAAACAATATGTAAACCAAATTAAAAGAATGTTTAAAGAAATCAAACCTTGATAAACTCATCTGAAACTCCAGAAACTCCATCAACTATCAACCCAACATTCCTAAACTCAGATACAAGAATGTCAACACAGTCGCCACTCTCCTTTTCTTTAATCACATTACTTTTTGATACCACCACTGCTATCTCATATACAGCCTCTTTTTCTCCATTCCCGTTCATTTCCTGTAGAATTCACACCAAAACCACCAAGAACGATCAAGAGAGAGTATTATTTGCTCAAATAGCCAAATTGGTCTTTGTGCTTTGAATCAAACAAGGCTTGTTTCAAATAAGAGACCAATTGTCTCTAAGCAAGAATATGATCTTTAATACAAATAGCTGAAATGAGAATTGAGCTCAATAACCAAAGAGAAAATATTTAGTTGAAATGGCTAATAGCCAAATGGGTGTCAATGGTTTGGATCAAACAAAACAAAAAGAAGCGATTTTTGCTCAAAAATACAAAAAAGGGTTTCCAGTTCTAGCTCAAATAGCCAAATGGGTATCAGTTTTCAGATCAGCAAAGCTTGTAATCAACCAAACTGATAAATTTCTGCCAAAACAGCAACATGCATGGGTTCTTGGGATAACTCAAATAATCAAATGGGACAATGTGTTCAGGGCTTTAAGATAGCGATCAAACCAGCAGACAGAAAATTTTCTCAAAATAGCAAATTGAGTCATCATCACGAAACACACATAGAGACTTAAACAGGTGGCCGTGTAATAAGGATGAAGTAGTAACGAAGGTGAGACACTTGGGAGGATGTGTAGGAATGGTGACACGTGGATTGCTGAAACATTGTTTGCCGGTACTTTTTGTTTTCATCCGTTATTGCTTCTGATGGCACAACTTCTCATGCAACATTGGTTTATGTTTATTAAAAAAAAAAAAAAGCTCTTTAAAAAATGATTTTTCTTCATCATCATCCATGTCCTTGTCCCATGATTCCACTCAACAAATTGAGTCGTTATCAACTGCTGCATTTTGCATGGCAGGAGGTGACGAAGATGAAGATAATCGGTGCAGAGATTATTCTACATTTGCCAGGAAACATTGTGGGATCAAATTTTATACACATTCTCCTTTTCATTTTCTTGCAGTGGGTTCAGATATTAAATTCAAGTGTGACATGTCGTAAGTGATTATGTCACTAAATTTCGGCCGCACTTACAATAAATTAATGAGTATGCTGCAAAATGATTGTGATCTGTGAACCAAGACCAAAGCATTAAACATGGAACCATTGCATATTACTTGAGTGTGTTACATGCTCTGTATGTGTTATGAAAAACACAAGTTCCTAATTCCTATCCCATGCCATACTTAAATGTGTCAAAATTGATATGTTATTTTATTTTATAAATAGAGCATCAATTGATGTGATATGATTTTGCCGACTTCCTCCTAAACGCGGCTAAGGTGTTAGCAATTCAACTTCCTTTAAGGTTAGGTGTATCTTATTATGTAGTGTAGGTGTAGCTACCGTTTTCTTCCTCTAATGTACAAAATATTTAATTATAAGCTTCTATTTCATGTTAATTGAAAATTAATAATAATAATCCAATCGACCGTTAAAGATTTTGTGCATTTATTTATTTATTTTGGTTTACCTACGTTGATTTGGTAAGGCCAGGCCCAATTTTGAAATCGGCCCAAATTAATCCGCGTTCTCTCTCCTGGTCTTTCCTCGAAGGAAACGAGTTGTAGAAAAAAAAAAAAAAAAGGGGAAATAAAAAAGGCGAAAGAAATATCTTAATAACACAAAATCCGTCTTCGATCAAAATCCCCAATCCTTTAGAAACCCTTATTTGATTCAATTCTCAGATCGAAAACCATTTGCGCGATGGGGAACACGGAGAAGCTGTTGAATCAGATCATGGACTTGAAATTCACGTCAAAATCTCTTCAACGCCAGGCGAGAAAGTGCGAGAAGGAAGAGAAAGCCGAGAAATTGAAGGTGAAGAAGGCCATCGAGAAAGGCAACATGGACGGCGCCAGAATCTACGCCGAGAACTCCATCCGCAAGCGCACCGAACAGATGAACTATCTCCGCCTCGCTTCTCGTCTCGACGCCGTCGTGGCTCGTCTCGACACCCAGGCCAAAATGACCACCATTAATAAGTCCATGGCTAATATCGTCAAGTCTCTTGAATCCTCTCTCGCTACCGGTAAAAAAAAAAAAAAGAAATATATTTCAACTTTTTTGTCAATTTTTTTTTCAAGTTTTGTGATTTAGTAAATTATGTTGAATATGATTATTGATGTAATATACCAATACTGGTAATTTCTTTTGGTTGGTCCTTCAGGTGATCATATATTTTTAAAAGTTGAATTAATTGTTTATTGAGTGATCATGCATTTTTCCTAAAGAAAAAAAAGATTCTTTTTTTTTTTTTTGTTAGCTTGGTGAGATATCAAAAGCATTGTATGGTTACAGATAGAAAATTCAAAAGTAAATTTCATCCTGCATATTTTTAGTTGGAATAGATGGTCCCAGGCTCTGGTAAAAAAACATACAATTTGGCTCTGCAATCTCTAAAGACTTGGCCTTAATGATTACTGCACCTTTGTAGTTTAAACCTTTTCTATGGCAACACTCGTGAAAAGATCACTTTCCAATTCCTGATACCATTTTACCTTCAAGTGTCTATTGATAATATAGAAATTCTGTTTATTGGCATATTTTAGGGTGATACGTGATTGCTTTTAATTCATGTTCGGAATGATTGGTTTGATTTAAGATAAGTTATGGATAATGTTTTAAATCAACATTTGTTACAGGTAATTTGCAGAAGATGTCGGAGACAATGGACTCATTTGAGAAGCAGTTTGTGAACATGGAGGTTCAAGCAGAGTTCATGGAGAGTGCTATGGCAGGGTCGACCTCGTTATCCACACCAGAAGGGGAGGTCAACAGTTTGATGCAACAGGTTGCTGATGATTATGGACTGGAGGTTTCGGTTGGGCTCCCACAACCAGCTGCACATGCTGTGCCAACCAAACAACAAGAGAAAGTTGATGAGGATGATTTATCAAGGCGTCTTGCCGAGCTCAAGGCTAGAGGTTAAACTAGAATTGGCTCATTCATATTTGATGCGCAGTCATATATATGGTCTCCAGGATCATACTAAAAGTTGGATAAAACTTATTATTTGTAAATTTGACTGAATTGGGTTTTGTGATTTTATGTACGCCTTATGGTTGCTGCCTATGGATGCTGATGCCATTTATGTGATATCCTGTATATTCTTTATGTTGTTAGAAAACTTTGTTTTTTTGTATTATCCCTTCTATCCACAGGATCACAGCGTGCTTGGGTGTTCGAGGGTATGTCTGTCTGGGTTTCTGTCATGGCGGTGAAGCTCTTTCTGTAGATTTGAGCGAATTAACTTCAGGTTCTTTAATAGAGTTAAGGCTGCTGAGAGTTGAGGATAGCATGCTCTTAGTGCTGTGCATGCAGTTGAAAATTTAACCTGCTAAGAACTTATTCTGTGGCTCTAGTATCATCATCACTATGTGGTGTTAGTTTGATGTTGGATGATAACTGCAGATCCCTTAATATAAAGATTTAATTCATTTGTCTTTAAATATGAGAATTTAGTATTATGCAGAGTTTTAGAAGTTCAAAATTCCCAATTCTAGATCAATCAAGCGAATCTTGGATTTGCATGGATATCAAGTACATGATTTCTTTCACTGGGGGCCTAGGTTTAATCTGGTTTTAAAGTGAAGTTACCTGTGTTTGGTTGAAAAGATCTTTTGATCATTATTCATACATTTGTAGGGATTTGGATGGTTATCCTAACAGTGCCATAATGATTAATGAAGATGGACTCTGTAATGAAGATTGATATGTTAAGAAAACACAAAGACCCAATACATAAAACTCTAGCATGAGCTCGCACAATTCTAAAGATTTGTTCGTAATAATACATCACTAGTATCAACTTTATAGTCGAGGTGTTAACCTCTATCTAATAGGTTTTTCCCCCATCCTTGGCGGCAGATGACTTTGAAGTTGTGCTTGCAAGCCTTTGAAGCCCTTTTTGGACCCTTTGAAGGAGCTTTGTTGATTGTTTATTAGACAAATGGAAACCAATTGCATCGACATACCAGCCACTCCTTCCCTTAAAACCAACAACCAGTCCTCCATCCGTTGAGAAAGTAAATGGGGTTCCTTCTTCAACTCCAAAGGGACCAAAGGTTCTTTTGTTGCTCTTAAATGTTAGGGATCTGATCACAGGGCTGCCACCATAAACGACAGGACAGTAGTGGCCGGTAACACTGATCAAGAATTCTTCTGGGAATCGCAGCTTTATCTGAAGTTAAATGAAAATTTATAGTGAAGGTGAGCAAGTTGTCTTAAGGATCGAAAAGTTCTTATATCAAGTAGAAAAATAAACTAGATGGGGAAGGACAATAGAGTAAGAATTGAGCAAACCTCAGCTGTCCGATTGCCTCCGACTCCTCCATGTTTTTCTGCTGTGACAGGCTTGCCGTTCTTATCGTACACCACCCGTATCGAGTCAATACAACGGTCATAAACAAGGGTGATCTCTCTCACCCCATGGTAGATGCCATCATCCCAGCTGGTTCCTCCATTTCCTCCCCATGGTCCAATTACTATACTCTTCTTTTTCCCACCAGCATAATCCTTGCCACCTTCCTACAATACTATTAACAATTACTCAAAAAAGCTCCACGTTTACAGTATTGGAAGAATTTTAGTTTCAGTTGTAGACACTAAATCACTAAGTCATGCTTCATCCAATAAAAAATTGGAAAAAAAAACATAAAACGGTGGGGAGAGGGTGGTTATTCGAATGTGTTTACTAGGAAAATCATTCAGAATAAGAAAAATTTAAACCCAGATTAATATAAAAACCAAACCAAATAATAAAATTATACTAAAGTTGTAGAGTTTGCATATATCATACCATAAATGGAGAGGAAACTACTGAAGAAGCGAAGTTGTGATATGGAGAAAGGGTATGGATTTGTGCTAGAAAGTGCAGCTATATAATTAATAGAGGGAACAAGATGTTGTTAAGCTGAAGCTGCATCTGATTCCAAATGTATCACCATCCAAGTGATGATATTTGGTGACTCAAGATTCCTGAAACGGTCTCTCTCTGCCAGTTGGCCCCAAAGACAAACTTGATGAACACTGTAAAAGTATTGAGCAGTCCAATCTACTTGTAAGTTATACACTCACATAGTTTAAAGAGAAAAAAAAAGGTTTTCTCATTGCATACGGGTATTAGAAATGTTCCAATCCAAAATTTTAAAGTGTGAGAAAGCTCGGAAAAAAACATAAATCCCGCGAGGAAAAGCACGGTTCATGCACTTTAAATTTTAAGCCTAATAAACTCCACAATTTAATAATTTTCCCAAATTTTTCCGCACTTTAAAATTCTGACTAGATAAGAACTAATACAGGAATAATGCTTTTTTATTTCTAAAACCATGAATTCTCGAGAAAATCAAATTCCTGAACAAAGTGGTAACTTCTAGCATATATTAGCGTCACATGCACGCTTTGAAATTCTTCTGATGCGCCGAAGTCATACTTTAGTGTTTGAGCGATGGGCACCTGTTGCCCGGGAGACAAGCGCCTATCGGGCAAAATAAATCACACCATTAGTTGGAATACCCGAAAGAAACAAAATAGAATTTTTCTTTTTTAATTTTTCGGAAAACAAAATTCTCTAAAATTGTGAAAAGAAATGGAAGAAGCAAAGGCTTTGGCTCAGCACCAGCAGCAGTTACTCTTACAACACCAGCAACAACAACAGGCACAACAAAATCAACAACAGCAACAATAGCAGCAGCAACAACAGTATGTTCTCTTGCAACAACTGCAACAACAAGCGGCAATCACTCGTTTCCCTTCAAATATCGATGCCCATGTACGCCCACCTGGAATCCACTGTGCCCTTTCTCTCCAATAGCAAAACCCTAATTCTAATCCTAACCCTAATTAGCAACAACAACCGCAGCAACAAAATCAACAAAATTCGCAGCAATCGCAGTAGTAGTACCAGCAGCAACAGCAGAAGGGGATGAGGGCCACTGAATCAAGTGGAGCTGCGGATGGCTTATCAGGACGCTTGGCGGGTTTGCCACCTGGACTTTAAGCGGCCTTTCACGTCGCTGGAAGATGCTTGTGAGAGGTTAGTTTGTTACTTTGATGTTTCGAATGCTGAGGAAATGTGACAAGTTAGATATTTTTGGCAATTAAAGGAATGGGTTTGGCTTATTATTGTAGAATTTTTTATTTTGTCCAATGATTTGGTTTGGCATTGTTTTGATGCATGGACTGTATAATTAGTTTAGTTAATTTCTTGAAAATTATGCAAAATTTTTTAAACAAATTTATTTATGTAATGTGATTGTGATCACATTAAAATTAATGCGAATAAAGATGGAAATTTTAATTTTTAGATGGCTTCCTCAATTGATTAAGGAGATGAAATCAAATATGAAGTAATTACAATTGTTGTGATTTTGGACGACAGGCACTTGTCTTTTTGGCGACAGGCACTAAATTACAATTAACGTGTTCGCTGTTATTTTGTGCGACAAACATCTATCTCCCAAGCACAAAATCACTGAAAAGGTGTTGTTGTAGGGTATTTTAGTCATTTTATTAGTCAACTAACGATCAATGGATATTTATACTAACGACACGAGAGGTAAGTAAAAATATATTTAATCTCACTATTTGATTGTAATTATCTCAAATCTCAGGAGAGGTATTTAAAAATAAGCTTGGTTTCATCTATTTTCTCTCTCCGCAAACAAGTTTAACAAGAAGACCTTGCAATTATGCTTGTCTATTAACAATCACATTACTGCCAAATTGTGTGTTTGCTTCAATATGAATCAGAATCAATTAATTTGTTGTACTTCATTAGAATTTTTGAGTCTGTCAGTGTTGTTAACATCTTTCGCAAAGAGTTGTAAGATGAGTTTGGAGAGAGTAAAATAACTTTTGTGGCTGAGAAAAAAAAGCAAACAAAAAATCAGGGATTAAAAAAGCAAGATAAGAGAAGAGAAGAGACAGGGAGAGAGAGATTGCGCGCAAAATGAGAGAGAAAATATAAAAAAGAGAAAAATTTGGGGTGGAGTCCATCCGAACAGAAAAAATATTAAAAATTTTTAAAAATAAATTACATCAATTGATTCATCTTAAATCTAATAATTGTTAATAAGTATAAAGCCAAGAATATTTTTAGGGACTGTTGATCTATTCCCAATTAAACAAACCTAACTAATTAGTAACTTAATATAAGTTTTAGGAATTTGAATTAATTAAAAAGAAAACCTATTTGGCCAGTTGGAACCGGAAGTTAACCAACCCAGAAATTAATCAACTAATATTCTCATTAATGTGAGAGGTTTCGGACAATTATGAGCTTTAGATTATTTTATTGTGTTATAACAAAATTTAAAATATAAAAAAAATGATGTACCATTTACATTATCCTCCTCATTTAATAAAAAAATCACAAACCCTTTTCAATTCGATAGTTGCTACTTCCACTAATTAATGTTGGATTGAAAAAGACATAAGCAAACGTGACGACAAATTTATACCTCTTTTAAAAAAACATAATTCATATAAAAAATGAATTGGGGTAATTTATAATTTTATATCATACCTCTTCAAAACCAAACGTTGCAGACAAATTTAACAAGGGATATTTATAAACAAAAATATGGGTAACTATTTATGAAAACAACTAACTTCTCAATGTCTTCACTTCAATAATAAAATAAAATTTTTACTAATAAATACGTAGATCAGTTGGTTAAGAGACTATTCTAGTTTAACCAAAGTCTTCACTTCGAGGTTTGGGAATGCAACTGCGATTAAATACTTGTTGGGAGAGCTTTGCCGCTCTAGTAGTCATACTCAACTCGAATCTAAATTAGTCAGGACCCACACCTCGAATCTAGATTAGTCAGGACTCAATGTGATTCGAATCTAAATTAGTCAGGACCCACACCTCGAATCTAGATTAGTCAGGACTCAATGTGATCACTGAATATTAGATGGTTTAGACAAAAAAAAAAATTATTTACTTGTACTAGATAAAGATCATAATGTAAATTATTATTTACTTATTAACTATTGGTTGCCTGATTATCAATGTCTCGTTGATCATGTGTGTAACATAGCTAATTACTTAGGTGCATTTATTTATATATGAATAAAATATTTTAGATTATTAAAGTAAGACAAATGTTAAGTTATCTTTATATACTAACCCCATATTAGGCTATTTTCCACAACTGACCCACTATAGCATGTGAAAAATTATTTGCTAAATCTGAAAAATGTGGAAAATGAGAAATTGGCGGGTGTAAGAGACTCTTTAAATAAAAAGTTTTAAAAAATAAATTATCCCTTCAAAAAAAAAATTATCTCTTAAAAGATTAAAAAAAAAAGGTTATATCATTTTAATTAATTTTTTAAATAATTATAAAACTTTTGAACGATGAAATAAAAAATAATATAATATTATAAAAAATCCTTTAAATAAAATCATCCTCTTTCCTGGTCGATCATCTCATTTTAAAGAATTTTCGGCTCTTCAAATACGAAGCCTTGTTGGAGTGACGCTCCTATAAGAGTAAGTAAATAAAAATCTAGTTTGAGCCGTAACCACCCTGACTTTGGATAGGTACTGCAGAAGCCGAGCGTCTATTTGCCGAGGCCACTTGCAAAATTGTTTGTTCTTCTTAAAATTTTCGGAAAACCTATTTATTAAAAAAAAAAAAAAACAACTTCAATACATAATAGGGTGTGAAGTTGCTTATTACTCATTTTGTACTTGGAAATCGAAACTTATGGGTAGAGCCACGAGTTTCTCAAAGTGGGTCTTCGTAGTTTTTGTTCTTCATTTGCTCAATCCATATCCTGTTAGATTCTCTTATGGCTCTTCAAGCTCAAATGGGTTATCGGATATTCCAAAAAAGTTGCTTAATTTTGCAAAAAAACAAGAGCTTGTTGATTGGATGATTGGTGTTAGGAGAAAAATGCATCAGAATCCAGAATTGGGTTATCAGGAAATTGAGACTAGTCAGCTTATTAGATCAGAGTTGGATAAAATGGGTATTAAATATAAACACCCGGTTGCAGTTACTGGTGTTGTTGGTTTTATTGGGACCGGTGAGGCTCCTTTTGTTGCATTAAGAGCAGATATGGATGCTCTTCCTCTGCAGGTTTGAAAAATTTCACATCATTTATTCATTTATTTGTTAAATTAGCCGTTTGTTTTATAAAAATGTTTATTATTTTGGTTGACTTCAGTTTATTGCCAGACTGTTTGATTACTTGAATTTGTATCTCTTTTATGCTCTTCCTATGCTGTTTAGTTATTAATTTCATGATTGGCTCATACTGTTGAATGAGATAAATTCATGCAAAGCATAAAAAATTTTGATTGATTTTGGTTTCTTTTAATTTACACTTTTTAGATAGCATTGATGGTGATAACCAATCGGTATGTTTTCATTTCATTTTCAATCTTTTACCCCCTTGGGTTGAAAAAAGAACATTGTTGAGAACTGGATTGATGGGGCAATTGGATTTTGTAGGAAATGGTGGAGTGGGAGTACAAGAGTAAAAATCCTGGGAAAATGCATGCTTGTGGACATGATGGCCATGTCACCATGCTTCTAGGTGCCGCAAAGATTCTTCAAGAGCACCGTGAGGAGTTAAAGGTTTGTTGCTTTTTTCGTGCATGTTATCTTCTACTTGGGAAACTAGATTATGGGTGTAGTTTATAAACATATGTTGTCTGTTATTCAACAATCAGTAACTATATAAACAATGGTCTATTGGTAATTGTGTGTAGACTATAATGGCTAATTCAGTGAAATCTGTATTTTCCTATTAGATTGTTCTAATAATAATTTCAAAAGCTGATATCAATAATAGTCAAGAAAAGAGGATGCCCTTTAGAAAGACAATTATCGAGCCATGCTAGTGATATTTCAAGAATAAATATCTTTAATGCTTCTCCCAATGGGGTATATGGATATCAGACTATTGTTTGTGGGTTGACTCAAGCTAATCTTCACCATAATGTTGAGGAAACATGTACTCTTCTTCGTATAGGTCAAGTTTTGAAAGTGCCAATCTGAAAAAATGCATGTAACTGGAGCTGAGTGTTTCAATTAGAACTTTGAGACCTATAGTGTGAGTAAATACAAGTATAAAAAAATCTCAAGTTTATTTTCCAGCTTGCTCTTCTCAACTGATAATTTCTGAATAATTATTAGTTTTATTTTTTATTTATTAGTATTAGTATTATCTTCATTATCATTTTGAGTAAGAATGAGTGGCATTTAATTTATTGAAGATAATTTCTTCTTAGTACTCACACACAGAGACTTGTGTATGCTTATTTCACTAGGGTACAGTTGTTCTGGTTTTCCAACCAGCCGAAGAAGGAGGTGGAGGAGCCCAAAAAGTGCTTGAATCAGGAGCCCTAGAAAAAGTTAATGCCATATTTGGGTTACATGTCGACCCTAACTTACCCATAGGTGAAGTAGCTTCAAGACCTGGTCCTGTGCTAGCTGGGAGTGGCTTCTTTGAAGCAGTAATAGGTGGAAAAGGAGGTCATGCAGCCATACCTCAGCACTCAATAGATCCAATATTGGCAGCTTCTAATGTTATTGTTAGTTTGCAACATCTTGTTTCTCGTGAAGCTGATCCACTTGATTCACAGGTAAATTCCATCAACTGTTTCTTATGTGTTTTTCCGTGCTCTTCCAGTGTGTTTTTAAGTTCTTCGACGTATTTAGAGAACTTTCTTCTTATGAGTGCAGGCAGCCATAATTCAATAAAATCTCTTCTGCCATAATTCAATAAAATCTCTTCTGCCTTTGAATGGTCTGCAGTCCCTTTTTTAATTGATTTATTCTTCATTTTGATTTGATACTTGGTGGTTTTGTCAGAGTAGGCAATGTTTCTTATGCATAGTGAAACTTGATTCCCTTTTCCAAAGGGGCAGAACATGCCACACATAAAGTAATTGATGTGCTAGGGAGTAGGAACTCTGCAACGGGAGTACAGCATTACATGATCAAAAGATATTGAGATTCTTGTGAAGAGTCAGGGGGATCTTGGGTGCTCTGCTCTTGAAGAGGAGAAGAGAGAAGAGTCATCATTATGATTTTTTTATTTGACTTTGGTTTAATACTTCTGGTTTGACCTCTATTACCGTGGAGGATGTAATTGTTGACAGTCAAATTAATTTGATGGAACATGTCTTCAAATTGTGATATTGTTCTGAGTCCACTGTACTTAACCCTAGGCATTCACTTGCAGGTCGTGACAGTTGCAAAATTTCAAGGAGGTGGTGCATTCAATGTCATACCAGATTCAGTATCAATTGGAGGCACTTTCCGTGCCTTTTCAAAGGAAAGTTTCACACAACTAAAGCAGCGTATTGAGGAGGTATGACAGTTAAATAAATTAATGTAAATGATCATTCGTAAATTGATCAAACACCATGAAGTAAGTTTGTGCAAATAGTTGGCTTTCTTTGCAACTTTAACAAATGTGGTTTATAATTTTCTAACCTGATAACTGAGACGCTACTTTAACCATTCAAAATGATGTCACTACCTCTATTATTCCTGAACTTCTGTATGGACTATGATAAATCGATTGCCTGTTGATATGGACCTAATAGCTTCCTCAAAAGAATGGGATGGAAGGGTTGATCATGGATTTAACTGGTAATGTGAGTGCTGTTTAGATAAGAAAAAGAATCAAAAAGAAAAGAAAAGATCCACGACATTGAAGGGTTTTTATTTTTAATTATAATTCTCTCCTTTTTATTTTCAAGACTCTGTTTACCTTACTGCAGGTTATCATAGGGCAAGCTGCTGTACAGAGATGCAGTGCAACTGTTGATTTCCTGTCAAAAAAGAAACCCTTTTTCCCTCCTACCATAAACAATAATGATTTGCACGAGTACTTCCAAACTGTTGCTGGAGATATGCTTGATACACAAAAAGTTAAGGTTATGGCACCAGTGATGGGATCTGAGGATTTCTCATTTTACCAAGAAGTAATGCCTGGATACTTCTTCTTCCTAGGGATGAAGAATGAGACATTTGGGAAGGTTGAATCTATACACTCACCCTACTTCACACTCAACGAAGACGCACTTCCTTACGGAGCCGCACTTCACGCCTCACTTGCTTTAAGGTATCTTCTTGAGTTTGGACCAAAAATTTATTCGCAAGAGGGAAACTACCACGATGAACTGTGAGGTGCTGTTGACTTGCTTATTATCAATGACTGTGGAATCCAATACTGATGTCACTGGAATGTCCTGTTATAGGAGTTTGCTTCAAGGAAGAACATCTTATTGTTTTTCGGTTAGGTGGGAAATAAGTTAGCATTTGTCATCAATGTATCAAGACAAAATAATTTTGGAAATCCTTGAGGCATTGCGAATAACATTTCTATCGGATTTCCTATGATTTATGTGATATTGCAGAAATAATATGTATATATTATTTACCCTTTAACTTGAGACAAATTATTATGCTATATCTTGTATATACTCTTTTTCATCCCCGTCCCGCCAGTGCATTGATGCCTTATCATCTCACCTGAGAATTTTGTTTTGGAATGTTGATCACAACAAGGTAACTAATTAACTCTTTTTATGAGTTTAATGAGAATCAAAGGAAGATTGAAGGCAGTTCAAAAATTGCTATGAAAAAATATTCATAGCCACTTGAGTTAAGCACAACTAGCTCCAAATCTTGGAGAGAAATTAAAAGGTTAACTTACATGAGAATCTTATTGGGAGATAATAAGACATATCATCAAAACGGATATTGGTATATAACTTTATATGTATGTTACCGTAAGTCCGTAACACTACATTTGATTGACCGATACTAGACAACAGGGTATATCAATCATTAGACACAGCTGTCTAGTATGCCTAATTTAGAATCTAATAACCTACACATCCAAAATTCTTCAAATTGAATAAATATTGAAAAACCTGTAAAAGCAAAGTAAAAATTGATCAAACTCCTATAATGGAGACAGGGCTAGCAGTACCAAAACTCCCATGTTCCAATTAGCATCTCTAAGTGTGCATCTCAGTGGCCAAGCCCTTGTCAAAACCCGAAAGCTGAGAGAGACAAATCTAACAGAGGATCCAAAGCACTTGGAGCAAACTTTCTTGCAAAAAGATAACAAAATGTAGTCACCTGCTTATTGTAATAGCACTGCGAACTTGTAGTAATCTTCCTGAAGAATTCCTCGCTTATGTCAGCCCCCCCATATGTAGCGGGATGAGCACCGCCCCTTGACCAGTCTGTCCAAGTAAGGGTTCTGTTTGCCAAAAGACGTGAAAAATGTATGGTCAGCATTGTAGGGAAGTAGTGTTCATCCACGTAACATCCCGGTTTGCAGAAATCTCTGAACTTAGGATAGTAGCTGGTGTCTTCAATTATGTCAACTGCAAGCCTCCGATTAATTTCAAACCACTGCGAACCTTTACGCCACTGGGAAAGGGTGACCTCAGGTTCCATGTTTCCATCATAGCGCCCTCTTCCATAGGGTCCAGGATCATCATATGATTCCATGAAACTGTATCGGGATTTTGATATGTAATAATAAACAATGCTAAAATTGTGGAGAGGAATGCAAGACTCAGAGAGGAGGATAAACCATTCATTGGAAACATCAAGCAATGCATTAGCCAGGAGTCTTCTCTCAGCCTCACACATACTCATCTCTCCCCACTCAGCTGGCTGCAAAAAAAATTCACAAATGTGTAAATAATCATATCCATGGAAAAGGAGCATGGACGTGTTGGATGTTAAGGAAACAAAATTTTAATGGGACAATCATCACCTCTTGCCAACATACGTAAATTCACTCCACAAACAAAAATATGCCCCAATGGAAAGGCTTTAAATCGTGACTAGCTAACTTGAGGCATAGTCTTGTAAAAGTAAATGCATTGTTAATAACAACGGAATATAGGAGAGCACAAAAGGAATATGAAAGTAAGCACCAATATGATGTTAGAGCTGTGACATTATGAGTAGCAATTCTAAGGTAACTAAAAAATTACCGTGCATAAATTCAGAAACTGGGAATATACATCTATGGTTCATACATAATAACAAATTTTCTCAGCTGAATAAAAATTACTTGTGCTCATAAGATATACCATGAACGCATTCAAATGCCAATTCAGGTGCTAAATACTGCTTGACGAAACAAATTGCACATCAATAGGAAATTGATGCAAATAAACAGCAGCTTTTGGGTATGGATATCAATACCATGAACTGGACAATGTTAATATCTGAAAACTTATTTTAAAATGCACATATTCGATGGTGCTTTTGAAAAATATGCCATGAACATAATTTCCCTTAACTGTTTAAACTCAACTAAATGAACCTTATTACAAATATCTATCTAGATCAGGCACATGAATGCAATTGTTACTTGAGTAATAAACATAATCCCTCTTTGTACATATCACTTGTTCTTTCTTTCTGAAGGACTGGAGCCAAAGCAATGGACTGAATTAACCTTGCCATAATTTCAACTACATTTGTTCCCTCTCTACTCATTCAGTCAATAATATCCACCCTGGATGGATGAACTGTTACAACAACTCCTCTAAGTTCTCTTTGCCAATGGATACCACATTGCAGTCCTCATGTTTGTGATTATTTTAAATTCAATTGGCTCCCTTTTTCGCACCTCCTCCATTCGGATCCTCAACTACTATATAACAATCAGCAGTATCTCCTCTGATAGCAGAGCATGCAAGTCATAATGTTCAAATGTACCTTAGAAGAATAATGTAGAACAATACCCATTTCAGGTTGATCAAATATCCATATTAATCTACTTGTTTATTCTTCCATTTAATCCATTTGGAAAATAATTTTGAATCAATCAAAATGATAAAAGCATAGCACACACAGGAAAGGAGACAAGATTGTTCAGAATTTGACTAGAAGAGCAAATAACTAATTCAAATCACCAATGCAGGAGATTTCTAGCCGTGCAGAGTTTACAGAATGCAAAACAAACAAAAATTCATTTATGTTGGCTGAAGTACAAAGCAAGAATAAGGACTGCCTTCTAAACCATTTAATGAAAATTATATAAAGAATGATAGTTTAATACCTGACTCGGAATTTGTCTCCTATAGAAAACTGAAGAAGGTGAAAATCTTCCATGATAAGCCGGATGAGGATGAATATAGATAGAATAAAGCCCTTCGTGCCCCTTGAAGAATTTCTCCCAAAGAGGTGCCAGTGGCAATGGCCCCTTTGTCAAGAACATGAAGGCAATTTTTGGAACTCTCTTAAATGGATACTTCTTTATTCGAGGAACAAATGAAGCCCTCCAAAATAACTCAGTGTCATTCATGTTATGCAACAGGTTTGTTGGAGGCTTAATCCAACTTTTTATGTTGCTTACATCTTCCGGGCAAACATTAATGATGGATGGTGCAACAGGCATGACACTGCGGACTGCATAAAATTTCGTTGTATACAAACTAATGATCAGAAAACAAAGCCCCACAACCAAAAACATCGAGAAAATTTGCATAAATTTGAGTGATAAAGGCCTATGGTTTGTTCTAAGAGTAGAGGCAGGGTCCTTCCCCTCCTCCGTTGGTACCACCAATCTTGTTTGCATCTTAACCTCAATGTTTCGTCGAATCAGATTCTTGGTATTGAAGCTTCTACAAAATGGAATCCAGTAATCCTCTTAAAAGCAAACCAGACTCTGAAACAGCAAGTTTACAATGACAATGGGAGAGCAAGTGTCATTTTAGCCAGAGGGGTATATGATATTGGATCATTTTCCATCATCATATAACATGTGCCATCAAAATCTCACCAAGATCAAAGATCACCATATATAATCGTATAGAAACGTCCCTTTCCCAAATGACGGGTACTTGTCGAAAAAGAATTTTGCAAAGAAAGGAAAGATTTTCATACAATCAACAAATTTCTCATCTTATTGTCTTTGGAAAATGTAGTTGCAGTATGTGGCATGATTATGGGAAACGAGATGAGAAGAATGAGGAGAGAATGAGGTCACCATTACCAAGTGTGTTATTAATGTTATATAAAAGATGAATCAATAGAGAAACGTTTGAGACAATAAGAGCAGATCGGTTCATAAATTTGCTTGAATTCTTGAATTGCTCCAGCTTTTATTGAGTAAAGAACAAATTAATGTTTTGTGGAGAAACAGAGAGGGAAAGGCTTTTCCTTTGGTTTCTTTCAATATGGGGTGTGTTGGAATTCCTGTTTTAATGAAGTCTTTATTGCAAGTGGAGTTTGGAGAAACCTAGGATCTGATTCTGTCTTTTTTTCTTAATATTATATAATCTTTTAATTATTATTATTCTTTCTTTTTTCTTGACGTTTATTTATCTGTAGTAAAATATTTTGTTTCTTTCTTTTGAGCTTTAGGTTGTCCCACCCTTTAGAATACTTCAGACATTATTATATCCCATGCGTTGGATGGTTCAGGACTTCAGGTTACTCCGAACGACCAAACCTTAGTTTAATGTAAGACTCAAAATTCAATCCAATTAATTATATTCATTTTTTTTAAGAAAATTTAGTGGTTGCTATTAACTGAACTAAAATAAAACTTCAAATTATAATTAACTAACTTCCCAAAACTCTTTACAAAAAACATATGCTTAAATAGTATCACATGGAAATTTTTTTACCCAATATTGGTTTGTCCAAACACTTTCAATTGAGAGCTCCTTCTGTAAGAAGACTCCAGTACTCTACATAAGGAGGAATTTGCATTAGTTTCTGCTTTTCTCACTACCGAGAATTTGGATTGGTATTCACACATACATAAAAAATAAGAAATTAAAAAACAAAGGTAATAATTGTACCTTTTAAAAAAAAATAAAGAAATAAATGTAACGTAAAAACAAACTTTGAGACACAGTTGTAATTGAATAGCCGAGTCTAATTGATTTTCCCAGCAAAAAACCGGTCACTGATCAATAAATACTTCATCCATGACAATATTTGAGAAATCCGGCATAAGCCAGAACTTAAATTCAATCCTAAACTGATCAAAATTTGATTCAACCAAAAAGAACTTGAATTAAAAAAAAAAAAAAAAAACACTAGGATATACTAAGGCCGGCGAAGTTGACTTAAGTAGAATAATATCCATTTTTCACATGAGACTCCACAGTTTATTCAAAAACTTGTCTGAGTTCAAGTTTACTTCTGAGAAGAGTTGGGTCCACGCTTCTTTCCAAAACCAACAACTGCAAAGAAAATAAAAAGTCAAATCATTCAGGTAAGCCACCAACAAACTCAAGAGAATATAATTCAAGCATTGTACACAAAATCATTGTTACTGGGATCAATATACACATATGATGTATCATTGTGAGGCAATCATTAGTCAGACAATTCTACACATAATTTTACCTACGCATGCTCGTTAAAACTTCGGAGAATGAATAAGTACAAGATAAAAACAAAGCATATCCCAACACAATCACAAACAAGACATTGACTCCACAAAAATGGGGAAAAATAATATTAAACATACAAGGAGTGAAAAAGAAGACATTGCATATTTGGTTTGAAGAAATAAAAGGAAAGAAGAGGGGAAAGTAGGAGAAAAGTAGATGAATTCCATATCAAACCTAGCAATAAAATTGAGATTGACTCTCTTTTTCCCTCATTTTCTCTCTCCCTCTCTCCTTTTCATTCTTCTTCTCTCCTCTAATTTCTTCCAACCAAACATGGGCTCAGATCACAAACTTCTTTTTTACAGATCACAAAGATCTGATGGGTATCGAAAGCATCTGTAGCCCATTAAAATCATTCGACATATTATAACCAACGCAGCTACATAAAATCTGGTGATAATGCCAAAAGATTCAATTAAACAATAGATATCTACTAAATTGACCATAATGTTACCGTGGACACATGATCAACGCCAAAAAAAAAAAAAATGAGTCATTGAAATAAGATCATCAGACAGCAAAATTATATTTCTTTGCATAAAACACAAATAAAATTGGCATTTTTCATTACAAAGCATTGCTTCTTTTGCAAAAACCTAAAATTAGGCCATTATAGTTTTCCAATGCATTTTATTTTATCATTCATATAATAAAAATCAAATCAAATAGAAAAAACAATACAAGATCAAGCAATCCCCAATATTCAATAATCCAGAGAAACGGTGAGAAATGATAAACTGACCGGCAGTGACGAAGCGGCGATTGTACTGCATGCGCTTGTAGGCGCGTCCACGGGGCCTCTTCTTCTTGTCTTGCTTGGCGACCTTCGGTGTCTGCCCTCTCACCTTTCCGGCACGTGCCAGCGATCCGTGTACTTTACCTGCACACATATCACGGCCATTTTAGCAATTCAGAATCATAGACCAAATAAAAATATTATTTGATTATCTATTTTAGTAACATATTGTCCGAAATTGAAAATTACCCATAGTTGATTGCTTTAATTATGCTCTTCGTCGTCTCGGTTAGAGTCAGCGACTGGCTGCAGATTTTTTTTTTTTTTTTTTAGGGTTTTTGAGAAGCGGAATTTAATTTATACTTATGTGTGTGCAGATCCGACGGTTTAGATTGGCTAAGAGAGATTTAAATGCGGTTCGATGTGTTAATTATACGACGTCGTTTTTTGTCTTGATTTACTTTTATTTTTATTTTTTTGGGATAGAATTTCTTTTTATTCAATATCATATAAAAAAAGAACAGCCAAAACCAGATATATAGTATAAACATTCAATCAAACTCCAACATACACTCCTCCAGGATTAAATATCAAAGAATATACTCTCATATTCAAGAGTTAAAATAGATATCATTGCATCACAATTCCTATCTTAAAAATATATATTGTTTTTATTTCTGGGCACTGTTGATTGATATCTATTTTTTTAACTCTTGGATTATTTTAAATTAAATTCTTACCTTAAAAAATTTTGATATAAATTTTGAGCAATTGATTTTAAGCAATCCAATTATAGATAAATAACCATAATTAAATATCACTTTAACTTTTAATATTTACGATTGTATGGGTTGAATTCTATAGCTTAAGATTTATGTCAAAGTAGCCTAATCCTTATTTTTTATTTTTTCAAAAAATACAATACTGAAGCGCTATTAGAAGTATTTTAAAGAAAAACTTTTAAAGCAACTATTAGTACCTTTCACAATTACATGATTTATAAACCTATGAAATTAATCTAACAAACCCACAGTGAAGAACATATCTATGATCAGATAAGCATCCACACATAGCAATTAATTAAGGGAATATTCCAAAGGAGAATTGTTAGAATAAATGCATACAACTTCAATAATGTCTCAACAAATTTGATAAAATTTGGAATATTCAACATTTCTCTATTTATAAAACATAATTTGACGCCCGCATGCTAAATGCAGGAAACCATGAGCTAAAGCTAATGTGCCAAATGGTTCTATCAACAGAGGCCTTTGTGATCAAATGCTAATGCTATAAGCCTATAACTACAATAAACTGCTGGAAATAACAGGAGAATTTAACAAAGATACCAAAATCGTAAGTCGGCAGAATAACACACACAGATTAAACAAACATTCTTCTAGTCATTAACTCATTAATTATCATCTTAACAGCCCAGCAAGTATGCAAAAAGATCAACAATATTGTTCTCCAGGATGTCTTCATTGTCTGTTGAACAACAACTTTTCCGGGAGATCCAACCTTCAATTCCTTCATGCAATGTTTCAAACATGAGAGAGGACGAGATCTGCAGCAATGGGAAGTTTCTTGATGAGAACCCTTTTAGATCAAGTTAGAAAAACCCACAACTAGATTGACAAGAACCCAAGAAAGCCAATATGATCAGAATTCAGATAAAAGATCCAAACCCTTGAGAAGCTAAGTCTCAAGAACCCAGATTGCTAGATAAGACGCCACAAAGGTTAGCAAATCATTTGATAAGTCGAAAGTTCTTTCAAGAACAAGCTGAGAAAATCCTCTCAATGATATTAAACTCAATAATGTCAAAAGTCCCTTCAAAATAACATAAAAGAGTGTTTATATAAGGTGGTTAACCCTAATCTAACTTAAAAATAAAAGAAAACCCTAAAATTAAAAACCTGAACCCGTAGGGCTTTGGCCTGCAAAGTCACTTATTTTAAACGAGCCATAACTTGGTCATATGATGTCGGATTTTAACCCACAATATACCGTTTCGAAGCTCTCGACGTAAGGAATGCATCTACAAATTTAGAATTACTCTTCTGGCCCTTATTATACTTCAAAAATCATTCTCTCCAATGCTCGCCACCTCGTTAGCCTGAATCAAGTATATCAAGGCTGGTTCCTCCTTGTTCAAGCCCATCTTGAATATTGGACTCTTGCAAATTGAACTTGAATTGAAGTCATCTAAAGTAGCTTGAATAAATCCTTGCATGGCTTCCTTGATCTTCTTAGCTCGTGCTCTCGTAATTGGCCCTTCTGGAACAAGCAACGGATCTTTAATGCTCTGAGCACTCTGGATCACATCATTTCTCCTTTGTATATAATTAAGTACCGGCCTCTCTTCTTATAAAAGAGCTGAAACAAAATTAAACGGCAAAATGTTTTTTACGTGCAATGTTATACTACGACCGCAGCTTTTCTTTCATCTGCATCTCAAAATCTCATGTGATGCCAGTAGAGTTAAGTTCACTAAAATTAGTACCTCTATATGCACAAGGTCGACCAACAATATAGAAGTTTAAATATTCACTTTCTATCAACTATCATCAAGGGAGAATTGACTGATATTACATTCGAGACATAAAGATAGAGATTTAGATATTAGCATCTCCAAAATCAAAATGTCATGTAATAATATGATTTTTTTACCCCGTGTTTGTGTAGATATATCTTCCAAAACTACAGGTACGTGTAGGAGAATAAAACTACAGGTATAGGAGAATAACCAATTTGTCAATCTGTTTCTCTCATCAAAAAGTGAGAGGAGGATGTCATAATTTGAAACCTAATGACAAGCGACAATGGTGAATTTCAACAATGTGAGCTACAGAATGTTTTGGCCTGTAAATGGACCTAATCCTCAGAAAATTAGGCATATTTACACGTAGTGGAACCCCTGCCAACAATAAAAAAAAACTATAATAAGTTGATAGCTATTTTACTTGTAGGAAAAATAAAGCATACTAATAATCAAAATGAAGAATTGTAAAAACAAAGCAACTATATGAGTGGACAGATGTCCACAAATGCAAGAATAAGTTGATTTCTCAAAATAGAAATTATTTATCATAGTTCTTAATTATACTTTGACCCTTCACAGTTAGAAGATCTTCATTTCAATAAACCCACGTTCAAAAGTAAAGGGCGTAATAATAGGAATAAAATGATTATACACCAAACCACATTATTGAATATATTCACAATGTGGATCAACCTTGAATCTCATAAAATAGGAAATATACACCGTCTGGAATGAAAGCTTGTTCCAGCAACTATATTAATATCTTATTGATACTATCTCTGCACGAGGTGATATCCAGAGCAAACTGTCCACAAGTTCTACTCCACTCATATTTTGAAAGAGAGTAGATTATTTTCACTCAATTATTAAGTCCCTATATTGCTTTCTGTGAGACTTGAACCCATGCTCTCAAATACTTTGTGAGAGTATGGGTTCTACCATTTGGCCAAAGACCAATTTGTGCTTGTTACCTATTAGTGGAGGACATAAAACTTTCTGCAGTTCTCTTGATACAATCATAGCCTTTAGGAAGAATTTAAGAAAAGAAATTAAAAGTTAGAGCGTCAAAACGTGCTATAAAATATTATTCAGACAAAAGAGGTTGACAGACATATACATACTTTACCGCCGCCACTTTGCAGTTCAAAACTTTGGAAACATGATTGAATTTTGCAAGAAGTTCTACATGCCATTGATTGTCAGTGGTATTGGATGAGAAGTTGAGTGTAGTTTCAGATAAAGCCCAAGTGTTTGAGGAGAAGGATACTATATCACCTCATTATTCGAACGCACTTAAATATGGAGTCTCAATCTTAACATCAACCAAACTCATACAACGAGAGATGACCAATTACTTGAAGCAGCGACTTGGAATCTTAATATTTCTTAACTGTATACAACGACGAATGTGGAGATCCTCAAGCAAAGGAAGTTAATAAAATTTGGTAGTAGAGACACTCATCTGTTATGGAAACATTTCTTAAATTCAAGCCCTTTAGATTCTTACAAAGGGCTACATTGATCTCACATGGTTCAAGCAAATAGCTTATATTCACTGAATGAACACTCGCTCCATTGATATACACCCTTTCAAGTTCAGGAGGACCTCCAGCGACTATCTTCTCAATTACTTGATCATCTGCATTGATTCGGGCTAAGTACAATTTTCTCAAAGAAGATAACCGCCCATTACTTTTTGGTGACTCCAGTTTACAACCTTCTAAATCCGAAATGATTTTGCCGACAAAATCATTTCAGGCAAAGTGTATCTGCTAAAATAACACATAAAAGAAAGTTTCAACTCTTTGACATTACCAAAGATCGCATGGCAAAGGCATCGGCTTACATTTGTTGCAATTTCTAGATTATCTAATCTTTGCATGCACAGTGCAAACTTTTCTATAGTTATCATCTCCATCTGATGGTTTAGCAGAGAGTTCGTTCTAAATATTTCAGCATCCACTTTTTTTTTTTAAGAATTATTGGGTAATCTTGCAAAACCCAAATCGGGTATGTGTGCCAGGCTTGTTTCCATTTTTTAGACAGCGTATTAAGCAGAGACTTGTACGTTTGAGATTTTTGTTAAATAACCGTAAGGTGGTGTTTGGTTTTAAGAAAGGAGAGGAGAGGAGAGGAAAAGAAAGAAGAAGAGTGGAGAGGTGATGAGAGGAGAGAAGTGTGAAAATTAATTTATATTATTTGGTTTTACATTAAGTTTGAAAGGAAAAGAAATTACATATTTTTTATTTGGGTAAATATACCCATTAGACTTTAGTATTAAAATGTTAATATTATTAGTAAATATAAAAAATAATTAAACTATGAATTAATTTAATCTAAAAAATAAATTAATAACAAAATATTTAATTGTATATTATATTTTTATTAATTCATTATTATTTTATAATCCTAATAACAAACATTTCATATCTAATTTTATTTTATTATTAATTTAAGTAATTATAATTAACATAATTTATTTTTAAATAATTTGGTAGTGGTCCGGCCGAACTTTGACAAGGTTCGTCGGCAGTCCGACAATTGTTAATTTATATTCTTATATTTTTCATATTATTTATTTTGTTAAGTTTTTTAAATCATTACTTAAATTTAATTAACATAAAATTTTTTATAATATTAAATTGATAAAATAAAATTATAAACAATAATTATTTAATAACATTTAATAAGTTAAAAGTTGAAGGAGTAATTTTAGAATCTTTGATTTCCAATAGAAGAGGAATTTAAATTCTTCACTCTTATGTATGTAATTCTGTAATTCAAATTCTACGTTACGATGGATATTAAATTCTAATGAAAATTTAATTTTTATATATCTTGTCTAACCAAACAACGAACGCTACCTAAATGGAAATTAAAAGGCCGAATACATGAAGACTGAACATGGACACTTTTGACTTTAGATCGATGCAATGCAATTACACGTCGGTTCATGGATAAAGTAAACGACGCCGTTGCTCTATCTTACAAACTTTCATGATCTTCTACATCGCATTTTTAGTTCATTTTGCCATTACTGAAAATTCACCAGTTATGGTGCAACGAGATATAAATTTATTTATGTCACTAAAAGCTAATTTCTGTAATTTCAATAACATTTTATTTTTAAAGATATGAGATTGAAGACATAACAAGATAATCCTTTTATATAAAAAAATAAATAAATTGAAAGAATGATATCCCGTCAATTTGCACACAATAATTTATATAAAAGAATTTGTGGTTGTAATGTTATGTGGCCGTTTTGTTCTACCTCTTTAAATATTTCGTATTATTACGAAATCCATTGAAATGCAGAGATTAAATTAGGTAAATAAATAAAATAAATAAAAATGCACCCAATAACTTTGGGTGTATGGATTCGAATCCCAGTATAATTGGGACTAAACTCGCCTCTTTAGTACGAATTTATATGTCTCTTTTTAGTATTAAGTGAGGGTTGACTTTCTGACTGTACTATAATATGATTATCAAAGAGAGTCCCGATCAATTTCTAATTATAAATATCAATATAATTCTGATTATAATATCAATATACTCATATTTGTAATATATCAGTAAATAAAAAAAAAATCAGGTAAATAAAAGAATAATAATAAAGTATCTGAATAATTTGACCCATAGATAGGCAGATAGCCATTTAGTATTGGGCTGGCCCATTCGATGCTCTTCTTTCAATTACTGAATTAGCCTCACTAAAACTGTATAATACCCAAGTTGCCCTCTATCCCAAATCCAGTCATAACACTGCAGGCTATAGCCATTCTCTTTCGTTTCTTTTCCCTCTGTAACCACAGCGCAAACACATGATGCGAAGCCACAGTTTGAGACACTTAACAGCAACAACAACGACTATTTCAAGCCCACCGTGGCTTCTAAAATTCCGCTCCAGTTCTAGCAGTGCACTCGCATCTCTCTCTTTCGCTCAAAACTCGCAAGAAAACCAACAGCAGCAACAAAAACAACAAACGCAACACAACATATACTGTGACAGTAGTAATGATAACAAAAAATCTGACAGTAACAGGGCCAGTTCGTATTTTCCCAAGAGAGGCCAAGAACTGGAGTTGGTCTGTGAGAGTTTGGCATATAAGGGGAAAGGAGTGTGCAAGGTGGCAGACACTGGCTTCGTTGTACTGTGTGACCGTGTACTTCCCGGTGAGAAGTTCATTGGTCGAGTCACTCGCAAGAAAGGCAGTTATGCTGAGGTTAGTCGATTTACTGCTTTTATAGTTCGAGCTTTCTTGTTTTTTGTAGTTTGAATTTTGATTATTGTATTGGGTTTTGTTTTGTCTGTGGTGAAATTTGTCTTACATTGAGGTTTATTTGGTGAACTCTAATGATTTTGAGCTCAATCTGTGCATACAGTAGGTATAAGTATAACTGTCATATCGATAGGGGTGTTGTTTGATTATTGATAAGTTTGGGAAAAAAAAAAGAGAAAGAGAAGTAATTTATTGCCAGTCTGATCATTTTTAGATGTTGACTCATTTTGTTGAAATTGCAGGTGACCAAGTTGAAGACATTATCTCCCCATTGGGATTCAGTTGATGCCCCTTGTGAGTATGCCTCATATTGTGGAGGTTGTAAGACACAAAACCTGTCCTATGAGGCTCAACTCAGAGCTAAGGAAGGACAAGTCCGTGATCTAGTGGTGCATGTTGGAAAATTTTCTGATAAAGATCCAGAATTTGTTGGGATCATGAAGCCCATTGTTCCCTGTGATATTCAATTTCATTATAGAAATAAGGTTAGTGTGCAAAATAAAACTTTGTCAGATTTGGTTGACTGCAGTAACTGTGGTAGTTTCAATCCCTCTTTCTCTGTTTTCTTTCGCTTTGAAGTATTCAGTATATCAACTTTTAAATACAGTGCTTTTGTCTCTTTTACTGAGATAACAATCCACTATCTTTTCCTGTGTGGAAATAACCTAGATGCAATGTAATGTAATAACTAAATATAGAAATTTTTGAGTGAATGGTAACAATATTATGTAAGCCTTAAAAAAAGTAAATGTAAACACAAATGGCAGATGAATGTAGAAATTTGTTCTTGCAGCTTCTGCTGAAGTGTTCACACGCTGCCATCACCATTGTTACTTCTAATGTAAATTCAGCGCATGATACAAAATAAAGATAGTTAAGATGCATCTGACCTACAGAAAAAGTAGCCATAAGCTGACAGATGCATGCCTGTTTTTCAGTTTCAGTGATCAATTCACCGGTATGTTATAATCAGCGCATGTCTGCATGATGTACTTTTATATATTTATTATTGTTTAATTGATCATATGATTCACCTTTTAAAATGACATGACTTCTATTTTTCTTTTCCTACTGAAAAAATGTATGTAAACAAACTAGTTGAATCAATTATGAAAGCAGAAAATCTCAATAGCTACTTTCATGTTTCTGCAGATGGAATTCTCATTTGGTCCTAAAAGATGGTTTCCTAAAGAATCATTACCTAAAAGAGGAGATCATAAAGAGAACTATGCTCTGGGATTACATGCTCCTGGATTTTTCGATAAGGTTCTTAATGTTGACAATTGCTTATTGCAAAGTGAGCCTGCCAATCTGGTAAGCTTTGTTTTTAATTTTTATGATAGTATCTGTATATTCTCGTGTGCAAACACTGGACATTACTTCTTAGCAAAAAGAATAATATTCATTATCTATTTCAGTTGACTTTGATTGTTAATTTTACTTACTGTCGATCCCTTCTTTATACATATCAAATGTTGTATAGCACCCAATGCTCATTGTAACAAGTGCCACTTTATGAATCTATTGATGTTTTTTCCATTTTATTGTAGTGTTATATCTCAGTTTGATACAATCAGGTGTAAAATGTGACTGCATGTCCTCTAGTTGCCTGTGTTTCATGTGCTAAAACTCTTCAATTATAGCACACAGAATTGTAAAGTTACTGGGCACATAATGATGTGGATATATTATTGGAAACAGAATTGAAAAAAGAAAGGAGAAGAAAAGGGTTCATACATACTGGAAATGCAGCTTTAACTAACTTTTTGCCATTATTTGTTGTTTAAATGATTGTTATTGGCAGTATATATGGATTTGTGTGACAGAAATTTATTTGTGTCTCTCTGTATTACATTTAATACATAGGTTCTTGCGGCTGTCCAAGATTATTGGAGAGACCCACAATTAGGCCTATCTCCTTATGATGTTCACTCACATTCTGGATTTCTCAAGCATCTAATGCTAAGAACTGGAAGGTACGTTGAGTTCTACCATAGATCATATCATCATTGATGGCTTCACAATAAACATACAAGATTGCTTTTGTTCTTAACTTGCTATGTTCATTCTTTGATAAGGAAGTCACTCCCGTGCAGTAATATTACTTATATTTTACATTGTGCGGACACTCTCCTATAATACAATGCTATAATGTTTGAACATCAGGGTTAGACTGGGGTTGAGGAAAAATTGAATTTAGTAAACTAACTTTTCCCTTGATTTAATAGTTCTATGATTTGTGCTCCAGTGATGTGAAGACTGGACTACCTGAACTCATGGTCAATTTTGTAACCTCATCTTACAAGCCAGAGCTACTGAAGCCACTGGTTGAGAAAATCTCATCTGTGCCTGAAGTGGTTAGTGGTCTGTATGGAAATTCCTATTATCATTTATGTCAATATAGATTTTGTGGTCTTACTTGATACAGTTAGCCAAATTGTTGAGTGGCTATTGTCAAATGCTTTTATTTGCACACCATCCTCTGTGGCAGTCTGGCAGATTAGCCAGAAGTGGGAAAGGATCATACAGTGCAGGCGATAACAAATTTTTTTAACTGCTTTAGGATAGCATGAAATATTACTGTATATGAAGGAGGGATCTTTTTTGTTGGCTATGTATTCTTTCTTCATGGTTGTAATTATCAAATAATCTCCTTGTATCATTTAATCTACTTTTGGTTCTTATGTTGATTCCATTTGACAGTGTAATTATCAAGTGCGCTGTACAATCCTTTCTCACTTCTGTCTTATCTGCCACAGTGGACATTGTGCAAATGAAAAAACCTTCTACTTTCCTAGCTGTGTACACTCCTTATCTTCAATGAAAATTTCTCTCTGTACTGATTAAAGATGCATATCTTTTAGGTGTGTATACATGTTTCTTATCTATCTTTTCTATGTAAAACCTGACTCTAATATTACTAAAACCTACTTCCTGCAGTTAGATATCTGGCAAAGCCAAATCCATTAATGTATGGTGACACCCTTAAACTTTGTATGAGTCTAAATGTTCTATAAATTATCCTTATAAATTGTCTCATATCAATTCGAGCCTCTTAACATTGATGTTTAAGTGAAAATCCTTTGGCTTCCTCTTGTCAGCCTTTTATTTCAGTCCGTAAATAATGTATATTGCTGGTTTATTTTTGCATTACATAGTTATTATAGTATAAATTTCTGATGAATGATAGGTGAGCATTATGAATAATGTAAATACTTCTGTCGGTAACACATCTGTCGGGGAGGAGGAGTACACTCTGTATGGGAAATCTAACATCACTGAGACGCTAAGAGGGCTTACGTTTCAAATTTCGGCCAACTCTTTCTTCCAGACAAATACTCACCAGGTATCCCAGGACATACTTGCTCCCGTTCTTTGTTCCTTGATCTCTTACTTCAGCTTTCCATTTGGCTTCATGGGTGGTTCCCATAACAGTAAATGCAAAGATTCACACTGTTTTAGGCAGAGGTTCTGTATAAACTCATTGAAGATTGTGCTGGTCTCAGAGGTGATGGCTCAGAAATTGTGCTTGACCTATTTTGTGGAACTGGCACCATTGGTTTAACCCTTGCAAGATGGTATATGCCCTTGCTTTATTAGGTTTAATTGTTGAGTATCACCAATATTCAGTTTACTTGGTTTTTAACCATAAATGACCTAATATCATTGTTTCCCTTTGCATTCCTTACCGTCAGGGTTAAACATGTTTATGGATATGAAGTAGTTCCTCAAGCTATATCAGATGCTTGTAGAAATGCAAAGTTGAACAATATTTCTAATGCTACTTTTGTTCAAGGGGATCTCAACAAAATTGGTGAAAATTTTGGCAATGCTTTTCTAAAGCCAGACATTGTCATTTTAGGTATTCTTCTTGTTAGGTTTCTTCTTTGCTGAATTCATTGTTTCTTCTAGTAAAGTTAATTGTCATGCTTCAACACATTTTAAGCTGTTCTAATGATAGACTGGATAATTAACAATTTCTTGAGTTCTCGGTGGAGTCGGGGTGGGAGGAGGGTTGGCAGTAAGGTCTTTTTTCCCACCCTAATGTGGCAAATTCTGCAGATCCAAACCGCCCTGGTATGCACATGAAATTGATCAAGTTCCTGCTAAAGCTGAAGGCACCGCGCATTGTCTATGTATCGTGTAATCCGGCCACATGTGCACGTGACCTTGATTACCTTTGTCATGGTGTGGTGCGTATATTGGTCGTACTAAATCAACTTTCTCTTGAACTTTCTGTGGTCTAAACTCCTGAAATTTGTCGTGCAGGCAGATCAAAACATAAAGGGATGCTATAAACTAAAAAGTTTACAACCAGTGGATATGTTCCCTCACACCCCTCACATCGAATGTGTATGCCTACTTGAACTTTCTTGACCTTAAGCTGCCATTCCAAGCTAGCTGCTGCACTGCCTACAAGGTTGTTCGTGGTCCAACCGACAGTAATCTTTAATTTGTGCATCTGGATGGGGTGATTTCCAGCTACATGATTATATTTCTTTGTAATGTAGCTTCATTCATGCAGCGAACAGTCAACAGTGTATTTTCAATAGATTCTTTATTTATCACCAAATTCTATTCTCTTTATTAGTTCAGATGATTTAATTTGAAAATTGTATTGATCCGGTCTAATTACTCATGCTAAAAGTCATATTATACGTAAGCATAGCTGATTTAGGAAAGAATTATTTTGTTTATCTGAAAAACCATGTAATAAATTTGCTTTGGTTACATTGTGTTTGTATCTTGTGATAAAGTAAATTTGAGAGATGAGTAAAGAGTTTGGTGTATTTAACAAAGGTATGTATGCCTTATGTGATCGTAAAAAACAGTAGAAAAAATGAAAAAAAACAAAAAACAAAAAACAAAAACAAAAAGGGAATTCGAAATGAACAAAGAATTTAAGCTGACTGTTCAATTGTACTATATTTAACCAACGGCGACTTGTGAGCACCAACAGCGACGACCAGCAGTTGGAATCGACGCGCCTGCAGAAAGAAGAAGCGGGGACGATGGCCGCACGGTTGTCTTTGATTTGGATTTTGGAGGGATAAGGGATTTTTTTAAACATAATTAAAATAATTTAGTTAGCATAAAATAGTCATTTTATCTTGTTTGGGGTAAAATAGTCATTTTGATCTTTTTTGGGTTTTGACCAAAAGCCGAAGAAAATTTGCGAGAGAGATAAAATAATAAAAACGAATCGTGATAGTTAGAAGTTGTTTTAATAAATTTGAAATTAATATGTTGGCACAATACAAATTGTAATGAATTTTGGAGATCAGATTAAGGATGCGTTTGGGATTGAGGTTAGGCAGCTATCGCTTAAAAGTTACAACACTAAAGTATTTGGTAAACACCAGCTACTGTAGTTTGGAACCTATATTGATTATATAATTTTTTATTTATCTGATGAAAAATCTATTATATCTTTGATATATTTGTCAAAATTATTCTTTAAAAATTATATTTACTATATATTATTAATTTTTGTTACATAGTTACAGTTTTTTTTCCACAGCGGCTGTAGTTTAAAAGTTACAGCACCTCAATCCCAAACGAACCCTAATTTTCATAGGTTAATTGTAGTCTTCTTTGCATGTATCCTAGTATAGTATAGCACACTCGGAAATTGATTTGTCTCAATCTTTCTAACTAATAAAACAAATAAATAAGCTACAATTTTTATAAGACTATCATCATAAATGCCTAAAAAAATTTTGAACAGACAAATGTATACTTGATAGAATTTTATTCAATTAATAATGAATGTCTTGATCAAGCAATTTCTGTCTCTCATCAAATTTTATCACCATAAAATGCATAAGTATATATGCCTCTAGCTATTGGAGTCAAGTTTGAATGGATCACATCTTTTCGAATTAAATAATCTGAAGTGATCTTCAAAAAGACACCATAAGAATTTGGGGATAAATTAAGAATCTATCAAAATACTAAGCATACCTCATTAATGCAGTTAATTGCAGAGAGTGTCTTAAGAACTATAACTTAGGACTAAAATGAAACTAACAAAATTAAATTGACATGAGATCTAAGTTGAAATAATTTTTAAGAAAATACTAGTAACATAGAAAAACATTTTACAAAAGTCACATAGACACATAATATAAATTTAAAATAATTAATTAGTTATTAATTTATGTAAGAGTGATTCACGAGAGTCGAACCTGTACTCTCTCAGGAGTAAATGATGCGCTGATCCAACTTTGTCACTGTGCAAGATTGATTAACGCTCACTTGAAAATTTATTAAATTTGCAAATAACGCTTGCTTGACCCCAAAATGATTTAAAAATTAAAACATTGTGCGTCTTGGCACCAAAAGCAGAAAATACAGCAAATGCTCAATTAATCTCCATTCTCCTCCGCTGTCGGAGGTTTAAGGTTGCTCCGTCGATTCACTGATCAAGTTTTCCAGGAAGGTTAGTGATAATAGTTAGGGTTTGTCGATCTATTTTATCTAACAAAACTAATGTCTAATTTAGATTTTAGCGAATACATCATTTTGTTTGTAATTCATTTAGGGTAATGGAGAGTAAAAAACCTAGATCATTGCTTTATAGTAACTCTCAACTCAAGTTTAGCTATTGTTTGAATCTTCGTATGCCTAATGTTAGGCCAAAATTGATTTGCTGTACTAAGGATGGTGTGAATGATGATCATGTCTTAAGGAACAACAATGATGTGGATCCGAAGAAGAACGATGCAGATGGGAAGAAGGAAGCTAGTTCATTAAAACCTGATGATTTGAGCTATT
This sequence comes from Clausena lansium, assembly GCA_030449835.1. Classification (NCBI taxonomy): domain Eukaryota; kingdom Viridiplantae; phylum Streptophyta; class Magnoliopsida; order Sapindales; family Rutaceae; genus Clausena; species Clausena lansium. Next base: position 7,621,988 of record JASUUF010000369.1, read on the forward strand.
TGTTATCCTTATTAGCTTGCAGTCTATCGTTGAAACTAAAATCTTTCATCATGATTCTAGCACTAGTGTATTTGTGTGGTTGGACATAATCGTGAGGAAGCTATGTGGGTTTAGTATAAGCATAGAGCTTTATTATCCTTTAAGCGTTTACTTATTGCAATTTTCAGCTTCATCTCTACTAAAAAAAATGTGGCTGTAAAACAGTTGTAAGTGCTTTTAACTCAATAAGATTTCTGCTTGGTAATCTTAGAATTGATGATTTTGATGTGGAGCATTAACATGCAAGTGAAAATGCAATTACCATATCCATAAGTTAAACCGTTGTGTTTTGTAGGGTTTTTTTTTTATATTATTGTTAGACTGTTTCTTTCTTGATTTTTATTTGATCTCTGATTTCATCATTGATTGTTTGTGTGTGCGTGTAAGCTATGTTATTATGCATGAGAAAAGATAGATTGGAGTGTCTAGTTAATGAGAAAGTAAAGGAAACTTATAGAAAGTGAAAATAGAAAATAAAGAACAAACTAGAAATTGATTTTTATTAACATGATAGAAATTGTTTACAATAGCTATATTTATGGTCTTGAATTAACACAAATTAAATTTGTAATAAAAGCTACTGGAAACCTTGCACACATTGCAAGTGATTAACAGAACCATTACACTCATTTTGAGCTGCTAACCAACTTGTTCTCTGAGCTTTACTTGATGAGCTGCCTGTAGACTCATAGAGATTCTCTTGCTCTATATCATATACTCTAACATTGTGTCATTTCTTTGTCAATTTGTTGTGTTTTGTGTAATAACAATATGTTCATTGTTTCTTTATTGATTCTGATTTGTTCGCTATCTTGTTCATCATTGATTGTTTACGAGTATGTGTGTGTAAGCATTGTTGTTGTCCAATTTCTTTGTCAATTTATCTACAGATAATTTATTTAATTGTTATTTTTTAACTTAAAGTGACAGGAAATTAACAAGAGAAATGCTTCAAAAGATTATATACTCGATGATATTGGCTAGAAAATGAAGCCAAACCCCTATCTCTCAGCTTTCTTACTGACTCTTTTGCTTCTGGTTATAGGATTTAGATTGATGTTGCACTGGGTAGTTTAGGCTGTAAGTGTATTTCATCAAACTTTCCTTAAATTTTCTTTGAATATAAACTAGTTTGTACTCACTATATTCTTTTGCAGTGACAACTTTGGTCTTTATTTTCCAAGGCATACTGAAAGATATAGTCTATAGAATATGGTTTACAGCATCACTCGACGGAGACTATATTGAGGTAACTTGAGCAGTAAGAGATGCTACCTATAATTATATGAAAAGTTATAGGGTTTGCTTCAATTTGTTATAATCATACACATGCCATCTCTTATTTCTTATTGCAGGTTGAATCAGCTAATGGAAATGTGGATGAATTAGGTATACTAAAGACCAAGTTGAAGGATTTTTATTGTACATCTATCATTATTTAAAACTAAGAACTTTTTGGGAAGATAATACTTTTTTCTTAACTTTTTATTAATATCTTATAATTTATTAAGACATGTATTTGGACCATGTATTTATTTTAGGTGATAAAGAAAAAGGAAGCTCATTGGTTTGCTTTGAAGATAATTTATTTCATAGAAGAGGTTGATTTAAAAGTTGATAAGGTGGAAGAACAGACCGTTAAGTTTCTAAAGTTCGTGTTGCCTAATGATATGGGAGATGAGGATCCAAGATGCTTCTGTTCAAGGATTCACGGTCTTACAATGGAAGTAACTTTATCATACACCCTTTGGAAACAGGTGTACTTTTGTATGCCTTGGTTGCGTGGTGTATGCTATTCTGCTCTGTGTTGTTGATTCTGATCATTCCTATTCATCATCTTGATTTTAGGTTTTATATTGTGATTCTTTGTGTTGTTTGATCTTGGTTAAGGATTATTACTCATAAAGATTCGATTGAATTGTGGCTGTGCTTGATTATTTAGATCAAGGATTGCTGTGATTGTATTAAAATTTACACACTAACCAAAAGTAGCCATTGAATATTACTTATTATTTGTGTATAGGAAAAACAATTTACAAATAAGTTGGAGGGGAGGATAAGAAAGGGTTTAAGAAAAATGCTTATTGAAAGGAAGTTGGTGCACCTAAAGAAGCTTGACATAGAGAGCACTACAGCTGACAAATGAATGAGAAATTTTGGTATGTTGCTCAAGAGTGAAATTTTGATTTTTAGTTCTGTGTCTACTGATATCTCCTTATTCTTTCTTCAACAGAAGAATAGCTAGGTTTCCAAGAAGTGAAGGTAAGGAAGAATTCAATGGACAATTTAACATAGGCTCTTGATTTCAGCTTGATAAATAAATGTAAAGCAAATTCTTGTATTCCAATTAGAGAACTCTGTAGATATGGTATTTCTACTAGCATGATATGCTACTTAACCTTTATGCTTAAGTCATGCTAGATATAAAATCATTCACTTGCATTATTGAAGAGAATTTGGATCCCCTGTAATAGGTAACTGATGGCAAGAGAAAACAAGTTTTTTACAATTTTCTTTTTCATTTTTATCCTTTTTAATTTTTACTGCATTTAAAGTTTTCTGTTGACATAAATACTAAAATACACAACGGATCGGTAACCCGAAAGAAAATTTTCCCGTAACAGGAAATATTAGTCAATTAATTAGAAAGTAAATGACCTGTTAATATTTGAGTTCTATTAGAATATATGGTGTTTTAAAAATTCTCCATAGAAAGTAAAGTTAGTTTATTTATTTAAAAAATTAGTCAAGTCATATGAATTCATTTTATATATTTATTTATTAAATTTTTATTTTGAGTTTGTGGATTTCAAAAGTACAGGTAATAAACGTTTCATATTCTTGGCCAAAACCGAAGTTATTTTGCTTTTTAGCAATTTAAGCTTGAAACTAAGGGCATTCAGATCAGAACCGGTTCTACAACCAGACAAATTATGCGATTGCTTAGAGCTCACATTTTAGAAATATCTCAATTTATAGAAAATTTATTCTACCTAAATAAATAATATAAAATTTCAAAAGATTTTATTCTGAGAAGGTTCAAGAAATTTTATAATTAAAATTTACATATATTAAAAGTGAACTAATAACACGTATACTTAATGAGCACTTACATGAATACTCAATAAAATATTTAAGTTAGAATCATAAAAATTTTACCTAAATAAATAATATAACAATTAACCATCATCGTGCCATCATTTTAAATATGTTATTTTTCAGTGGTATCATTTTTTTTTACAAATTTAATTAATATTGTATTGAGGTAGTATATGATTAGTCAATTATTAATTTTAATTTTCAAACAACTACAAATTCGCCAAAGGCCTCAAATATGCTTGAGCTATCCCATAAGAAGATGATGTATTGCTAGGGTTCTAGGATTTTGATTAAAGAATTCAACAGAAAAGAGATGAAAAATTAAAGAAATTAAAGGGAAGAGAGAAGAATTAACAGAGGTTGGAATTAATTTTATTACTGTTTGGTTAAAAAATATAATGAGAGCCACCTAACACAATCCTAATTCTAATATAATTAGAACCCTCAATCATAATTGCAATAAGAAACACTAATCAGAATAGAAAAGAAATTAAAATAAACTAGTAGAATCCAAACATTCCCCACACCCTTGAAATAGGCTTGTCCGTAATAAATTTTTCAATTTAGATAGTTGTCAGATGGTTTCCAATCTAAATATTGTATAGGTAAAATGGAAACCACTAAAGTATTGGACTAATAAGGGGGACATTGCTAAAAGCAATAGATGAGGTTGTTTGCAATTATTCTCCGGCTTAAGTTGCTCATCACAATTAAAATAAACCTAGTATAATGTTTTTTGGCATGCGTCAATGGTGATAAATGTTTGGGTAAGGCAGAGGGTATTGGTCCCACCCAATAAAAAAAGGGCTGCTGGTGTTGGGTCTGGTGTGAGGGTTAGAATTGATGAGTGTGAATCCTTGATGAAAACATGAATTACCTCCTCTCCAGAAGGGTGAGGGTAATAGAGTGGGTAATAATTATCTCTTGTTAGGTGGAGCTCCTGAATTCCAACATGCCAACTTCATGTGGAATCAGAGATGATTGTGCTGCCTTGTACAATTGGCCCAATTCTTCAAGAATATCTTGCAGAAGAACCTTTAGAGTGTTATTAATTTGAGACAGTTGCTCAACTTTTGGCATTAGTTTAGGTGTGGTGACAGGAAAATTATTATTATTATTATTATTTTATTGAACGAGAAAAGAAAAATGGATGGCCAGCAAAGATATGGTCTTATATCAAATAGTAGGGTTCTAGGGTTTTGATTAGAGAATTTAAGAGAAAAGAATTAATAGGGATTGAAATTAATTTTATTATTGCTTAGTTAACAAAAGTTAATGACAATCACTTATTTACAGTAGCTCATCACAATTTTACTTCTAATCTAAATAGAGCCCGAAATCATAATTGTAATAAGAAAACCCTAATCCTAATAAAAAAATTAAAATAAATTACTAGTTACTAACATGTATTAATTCTGTTGATTTAGATTTGCCTAATTTATTTTGCCGTATTCTAGAACTAAGGCGATTCGCAAAAGGGTTATCGAGCTCAAGGTATGGCTTTCTTGGTTGCCGTTCCTTTGTTCGAAATTATCAGTTAGTCTAGTCTTTTACGTTAGTGCTTATCATTGGGGAAAAAAATTAATAATAATTGTTGAATTATAAGTTGAGTCAAACTAAGTGTCCTTAAGAAAATGCTAAATTGGGGGTTAGTGAGTCCAAAAGTAATTTTATGCTCACAAGTGATCTTTAGTAGTTAGAACAAGAGCTTTTACAAGTTCTTAACAGTGTTGGATGTAGGTAAATTTCACCTCAGATGGTTGACTTAATGTATTAGTTGCGAAGTAAAGCTTCACAATGCCTTTTTAAGCTTGTATTTTAGGATTATTGTTATTGTTTAGAAATGGAGCAATGCTTGGCAAATCCTATATGGTTCTGATGAGACCAGGATAAACTGATTGCCAATTTGTTTATGAAAAGTTCTAAGAATTAAGTAGAAAGTCAAAGTACCTGTTGGTGGGAATTTGCTTTCTTTGGGAGCTACTTTCTATAAGTCGATAGACGTCTGTGACAATAGTAGCTTCTGGTACTTTACATGAAGACAACAAACATCCCTTTCTTTATTCTTTTTTTTTTTTTAATTTTTTATCCTGGTCCAATTTTCATGTTTGAGATAACCCAAATAATAATAATAATTAGTGCTAATGCATCAATTATCTTTGCAATTGCTTTGGTCATTGTTAGATGATTGTTTGACAAACTAACTTGTGTAATATTTTTGTCTTGTGATTTTGATCCCAGAATGGGTTCCAAGTATATCATTTAAATTAGGTTTTATGCAAGTTATTGTGTTAGTCTTGACTACGCTTTGACATTCTTAAGGCTCTGTATAGTGCCATTGACTTCTTTAAACAGGGAACATCACAGGCTTTCTAAGAAGTCTTAACCTAATAATCAAATATTAGTTGTTTTATATGTATATTAATCATTTCATTATTGATAATGCAGCATATCAAGCCAAACTTTGTGTCTATTGCTTTAAAAATGTCATGTAGTAAATTTTATCATATAAACATATTTATCTTTTCTCTTCTTTTTGTAAGAACATCCAATAATTTGCTTGACAGGACTTTTTCGTTGTGATGCTGGCTATTCATCTGTAATTTAAATATCTTCTATTAGGCACTTAATTTTTAGGTATATTTGTGTTACAAATGCTTTCTATGGTATCAGTTAGGTCATTGGCACAAGGTATTGCATATAATGCTTTTTTAATTTTCAGTTTTGGGTTCCTTTTATTTTTCTTGAAGGTGAAAGAGTGCAAGACTTCAAGCAACTTTCGATTGAAGGACAGGGAAGAATGAAGAATAATTAAATTCAAATAATGTAAAAGAAGAAATCCTACCTGGCCAAAACGTTGCAATTTGGGATAAACGCGGGTGGTGGTAAGCTAAAATTTAAATAGGTTTTTTTTTTTTTAAAGCAAATCTTACATTTTCTGTGCTGCAGAAAACAACAGGATTCTGCGTTGTCTAACTATCTGTCACATTGATATTCTTCCTCTTAGTAATATTTATAGTATCATTACAGAAAATTTGATTTTTGTGGGGAAATTTAGAGGCTGAAATGTAAATGCCTGCAAATAAATCATTCTTTGGTGCCGATTATGCAAGGAAATTAAATCAGCGCAAATTTGGATACTGACATTTAAATTTCAGCTAAGCAATTATTTATTTCACACGAGGCAACATTTCTTTTTCTTGTGGGCATTCATTAAGGGAAGGAATTTTAAATGCAGTAGCATTATGCTATGCTGGAGTAAAGGCAGAAATTTAGTCTGATACAGTGCTAAAAAATTCAATTATCCATTATTTTCCAGCTATTTCATGTTGATTTCTCTGTGTTATCAGTTTTTAATTGGTAGACTTTTTACGTTATAGTTTATTTTAGTGCAAAGTTTGGATATATGAACAATCTTGCTGCTCATGTCACCATTCGCAAAGGAAATACTTGTGAAGTTGAGAATCTATCTTTAAGTGACCATATGTTTTTAGCTGTTGTGCTTCTGGTTATAGTTGGAGTATTGATCTTTAATTTGGGTTTATTTTAGAGGGACACTACAAGCTGACTCAAGCTTTATGAGAAAGAACAACTCCCATTTCAGTTGCATGATCAGGAACTTGCTCATTTGTGTTTGAGGCACATGACTGATTTAGAAGGGCTGCAGCATCAGGAGACCATTGAGTCACTTCCGAAGGCAATTCAATTAAGCATTTCATACTTTCTATTTTTTCAACTGGTTGATCAAGTTACTTGTTCCGTGGAGTGTTAAATGACTTGCTTTTCCAATTGCGCCTTCATGTTCGGGCTTTGGACTTTGAAGTTGACAGAGAGGGAGGTGGAATATTTTCCTCCCAAAGAAGATGCAATTTTGCAGAATGCAGCACCCGCAGGCTTGTATATATTGGTCATTAGTGCTGTGGTAAAAATTTTACTGTAAACTGTTATAATTCTAGGCCCTTCTGTTGGCTGTTGTCATTTGCATCAAATGACAGCTAACGCTCAAGTGAGGCAAACACACCCTTTTCGACGTGATAAAATTTAAATAAAATTATCGATCTACAAATGATGGAGGTGTTAAAGAGATATTTTATAGTCTCTTCAAGTATATAAGCTTGGCACTACCTTTAGATGTGAGTAAACTTTTGAGCAAAAGTTAAGTTCACAAATTTCTATATAATATTAGAGCCAACTCATGAGCTAATTAAAATAGAAACTTTCCATAACCAAGTAATTAGTGATAAATTAAGCTGCATGAATGATGAAACCACATTGGAGATTTTGTTAAAGATCGAGTAAATTAGATAACGAGGTGACTCATTCAAACTATATAGTTCATCCAACGTAAATTTTATTGTTAGTAAAAATACCAATAAAAGAAAATTTTTACATGAACCATTAGAGTAAAATAAGTTAAGAAAATATGTCTACATACAATTACAGTGAAGATCCATTATTTTGTTAGTGTTGGTTTCCTTTTTATAAAAAGATACAGCACCGGATATCCAAACATAATTAGTAAATTACAACGGCTATCCAAACATAATTAGTAAATTAAGCACTTCCAATTATTCTTAACTTATCTGTAAAGAACAAACAAAATCGATTGGCGAATAAATAGTAACCCAAATGGCCCAATTTTATCACAAGAAAATTAAGTTGGTAAAAAATTATGAAGTTCAACATGGCTGATTGGAATGGCAAGAGTATCAAACTTGGAGACTACAAATTTTTCTTAATACTGCTTTCTCACATGTTGATAACATTTGTTGATGGAAGAGGAGTTGATCAATTCATGAAAAATAGAGAGCTGCCCATGCATGAGGGAACAGTAAAAACCATTGAGGTTATTAACATTTTTTTTTCTATTTTTGTTTTAAGGGTATGAATTTTCAAAGCTCAAGTTGTAGTGATATTTTTGCAGAGTGAAGATGGTGATGTGATTGACTGTGTGGACATAAGAAAACAACCTGCTTTTAATCACCCACTTCTGAAAAATCACACCGTAGAGGTTAGTGCATAAAATTTAGATTAAAGATTTCTAATTAAATGTTTCAAAAACTAAAAGTTTGTCTTTTAAATTCATAGATAAAACACCATGTGCATTCAAGAGGAACCGCTGAAGCAGAAAACAATTCAAATATACTCTTTCAAAGTTGGCATAAGAATGGTGAATGCCCTGAAGGAACCGTACCATTACTAAGAAGAACACAGCATTTTAATCATAATCGCCGCAGCTACCCAGCATTTTTGCAAGAGAAAGCAGCGCAGCTAAACGATTTCAATAATCCCTCTAATCATGAGGTCAGAATTTATCTTTAACTATAATAATTTTTCACTTTATTATAATTTTAAGATCTTTTAATTGTATCTAATAATTACATCTTCTTTTTGTTTGAAAAAATAATAATAAAAAAAACATATATGATTATCAGTATGCACAAGTTTCTGCAGTTGATGGGAACTACTATGGTGCTCGTGCTTCAATCAACGTTTGGAACCCTGTAACAAATTTTGGAGAACTCAGTATTGCTCAAATTTGGGTTCTGTCGGGCGATGGAAATGAGTTGAATTCTGTAGAGGCTGGATGGATGGTAATTAAGCACGTGCAGAAATATTAATTAAATTTCCAACTTCATAAAATTTTATTAGCCAAAACTAAATATGAATTGACTAAAAATTCAAGTACTGCCTGAATGTTTATTAAGGAAATAATTCATGATTCCAGGTTAACAATGGCGAGAAGAAAACAAGACTGTTCATATATTGGACTGTAAGTAGATTTGATTATTCCTTCAGTTCCATATTAAATTATTAATCATAAGTGAACAAATTTCTTAAATTTCTACGTGTCTATATATATAGAGAGAGAGTATATATATCACTAAATTAATTGCCCTTCTAAATTTTTGCGAACACGTAATTTTTATTTTTTATTTTATTTTGGTGGTTGTAATTAGAGTGATGGCTACCAAAGCACAGGTTGCTACAATCTTGATTGCCCTGGTTTTGTGCAAACAAACAAAAATATAGCCCTTGGCGCTCCTATAGAACCTGTTTCAAAGTATGGTGGAGAGCAGCGTGAAATAGTCATCATCATACATAAGGTACGTAGTAACAGTTATTCTCATTCTCATTTCTGTTAATATTACTAGAACAACACAAAAAAGAATGTTAATTATGGATTACGTTAAACCCTAATACTATTAGAGAGAGTCTGACTGCATTGATTTTGTTTTTCGTCTTTGATCAGTTCAATAATATTGATGGAAATTGGTGGCTGCAAGTGCAAGACCAGTTAGTAGGGTATTGGCCAAGCTCCATCTTTACACATTTAGCCGGTACTTCTGATGCTGTATCTTGGGGAGGAGAGATAGTCAATAACAATCCTGATGGTCATCACACGTCAACTCAAATGGGAAGTGGCCATTTTCCTACTGAAGCCTATGGAAAAGCCAGTTATTTCACAAACCTTGGATACTTTGATGAAGCTAACAATGTCAAAGATCCTGAAAATCTTGAACCTTATGTGACAAGACCCGCCTGCTACGATTTGCGTACGGGAAAAGCTGACAAGTATGGTGTCTTTTTTTATTTTGGAGGTCCTGGATATTCCAAAAATTGCCAATGAAAGTGATATATATCATCAATTGAATAAAAGTTGTACTGCTCGCGAGTCATTACTATAACACCCGAATTGTCTTTATTATTCGTTTTGGCAATAATTAGTTTGTGTGGTTGTACCTTAGGATTTGAAAAAGAAACCCCGAAAAAATAGGTAAATTGTTTTCAGGAATGGTATAATTAATAATGTGACTTTCTTCATAGATAAAACGAAATGGTTGAAGCATGTAAATAAAAATTCAGGGTAAGTTAGAAAATTTCACTTTTAATTTCTTTTTTTTTATTAAAGGTGTTATAAATCGCAGAAACACATCGACCTTTGGATGGGCTATTTGTATATTGTTATTGGTTTAGTCTCTGTCAAAGTCAATAGTGGAAGTTAAATAATCATTTAAAATATATAATCTCTCCAAAATTATTAAGTTTTAGAAAGTGCACATGCATGCTTCCGAAGTTTAAACAGAGAATGAAAGAAAGATTGCATAAATTAAAATACACCTCAATACAAGAGACGGACTTGATTGACACTAATTAATTGAAGAATTAACATCCCAACCATAATTAATTAATTATAGACGTTAAACAAACTGAAAATTGAGCAAATTATATAATTAAGTAGTAGCCCACTGAAAATAATTGCAGCAAGCACCCTTGTTATGCGTCCAGTTCCCACATCCGAAAAAGAAGCTTCCACACTTCGGTCCTGGCTTTCGAATCATCTTCTTGAAGCTTTTGGCTGCACAGAAACAATACCGAAATTCTTCAACCTCTGCTGGACCACGAGAAGTTTGCTTAAAAGTGCAGATACCTTGCGGCACAAGAAACTGATGATGACGATTCCACGTCATCAGAGAATTCTGAGTAATTGCTTGCGGCGGCGTCAAAGATTTAGTAATTGAGAATTTAAATCCCCTCTGCATGATCACTGCAAGTAATCTTGCAATGTTTATGGAGTCATCAAGGCCACAGTGAACACGGCCGTGCCAAACAAGGCCAGCCAGCTCAACGGCCTCTTTCAAATTGCACCTCACGTCGCCAAAAACCTTGCTGAATGGAACCCTCAAGTTGATCCAACGGTTGAAATAAGCAGGCTTTGGAATGTTCTTGAATCGGCATTCCGATTCCAGCATCACTTGACAATCCCAATCCGACCACGTCACCACAGCAAAGTTGGTGCGCCCAACGCCCATATGATGCAGCCAATTATCATGTAAAAGTAATGCCTCGCCAAGGACAATGCCATTGTCAACTTGATACTGCTGAATTCCTGTCAGCTCCTTGCAGAATTCCGTAAGCAGTTTATTGTGAGTTGGACGTACGTAAGTTTGAAAACAGGCTGTAATCTCTCCAGTGACACCGCTTACTATAACCGAAGGAAATTCTATTATTTCCTGTGGGTGTGGAGTCTTATTTTTGTCACACGTGGCCTCGAAGTCGACCACTATAAAGTAATCAAAATCCTGAAGCTTTTGCGGAAGAAAAGGATTTGGTTGACGAAGAAGAAAGGGGTAATCTGGGAAAAAGGGGTTTCTTTGGAAGCTGTCAAGGTCCATTCTTTCTCACGTTATTGATTGTTGATGTGGATTAATTTTGGATTTAAGACACTGTGTTGTGCATATATATATATATATAGATGATGAAATTTATTTTCCTAATCTTGTTTTAATTTCCTAATTTTTTTATATGTTTTTGTTTTCTAGTTGCGTTAGGAATTGGGCTGGTATTTGATTTCAGACGTAGCTTAATCCTTTTTGCATTAGAATTTCTCTAAAGCTTTGGGGTTTGTTGTCCTTAATGGAATGGAGAAGTAATCAGAATCAGTAAAGATGTAGTGAAAAATATTATAGCGGCACAGTAATTAAGTTATAATCAAACTCATAATTAAAATGGGATTTGGATTTCATGCTGGTGTAATTTTGTGTTGAGCAAATATAAGATTGTGATTGATGTTTATTTTTGGGTACAAAAAAAGCTTAGTCAAGCTAAGATAAGACTGAACGGAAAATTATTGTCCCGTACATATCATGATAAATCCCAAAACCAAGCCCAACTGAAGATTCTTGAAAAATATGAAAACCAAGAGGCAAGAAGCCTGCATTTTTAGCCAAGAAATCAGCCGCAAAGTTGGCTTCTCTATAGATGTGCCTAACGGACACTTGCCAATCTTGGTGAGGAGACTCTTGATCGAAATTATCAATGGTGTGTGTACATTTGGGCTATGATCACGGGACTCTATCATTTGAAGGTGCAAAAGTTGTCAACCTTTACCTCTAAAAAACGAATGTCGTGGTTCCATGCTAGATTTAGCCCTTGGTAATGCCCCCAGAGCTCAGCCATACCAATGGGACAATACCCAATATTCATTCCGAAATCCCGAATCCATTTCCCAGTGTTATCTCGAATTAAACCCCCTGCGCTAGGTTAATGAAATTTATTAGCATACTAATAATTCACCAGTAATTATATCTTAGTTATACTCAAGTATAAATTTCATTATTATTAGATATTTTATACATAATAAGATCTTAACTATATACACAGTTGTAAAAACATACAGAGTTGTAAAAACACATCTTGCAGAAGAGTACAAAATCTTTAAAATCTCACATAACTTAGATTATCATGGATTTAAATTTTTTAAAAATATAGATATGCAAGTGATTGTGGGTTCAATAGGTAAAATCTCAAAAACCTCCCACTATTTCATAGTACCCCAAAATCCACCTATCGTCCCAAAAATTTAGTTAACTATTTCTTCTTCTTCTTCTTCTTCTTATTTGCTAATTTTACATTTTCACCCCTCTAATTAGCGTGATGTCAGAGGTTTCTGGCCCGACTTTAAATGCCTAGGAATTTTTACTTCGAAAAAAAAAAAAAAAAAAATATATATATATATATATATATATATATATATATATATAACATTATTAGTCCCGATTTAGTCCAAAATTTTAAGGTGTGAGAAAGCTTAAGAAAGGCTTAAAATTTAAAGTCAGAGATAAGTTGAAAGATAAAAAAAAAAAAATAAGACTCCAATACACTGTATTTTGTCTTGTAGTATATTAAAATTTATATTTTTTTATCTTTTAATTCATCACTGACTTTAATATGATCATGGATCTTTATTAAAAACCCGCTATACATATATAATAACTCAATAGAAAAATTTCATCCGCTAACAAATATAAGTATTAAGATCAATATCACAAATCATTAATTGATTGTGAGCACCTCCGTACCTTATTCTTGAGATCAAAGATTTTATGTGGAAGTATATTTCATTTTGTTCATAATTTTTTGTGATTAGTATATGTCAAGTCAAAATGACAAAATTTGTCTTATGATGAAAAGTCTTAATTGGTCGTTTTCGTACAAATACCTAAAGAATATATCATTAATGTGGTTGAAAATGTATGTGTCACGTGAAACTTTCAAATTAAGTAGTCTAATCAAATTAAATCATGTAATTGGTGATAAATCAAGCTGTCAGTGAATTAAGAGCAACGAACGGAATAAATTTAGTAGATAAAGAGGTGACTCATTGGCACTATATATCTAACTTTGATTTAATTAATTACACCAGTTAATTAGTTTCCAATAAAAGAAAAGTCGTGAATTAGACGCATTGGATGAACATATAATTTTAGAATTTATTTCACTTTTTTTTCTTGTTATATTATTAAATATAGAGTTAGATATCCAAACATGCTACGTAATTATTGTATTATTCTTAACTTTATCTAGCATACTAACAAGATCAGTAGGTGTATAAATACTTGCCCCAAATGGTGAAAATTTTCATCAGAAAGTTAAGTCAGAAAAAAAAATATATTGAAGTTCAACAATGGATGATAGGAACGATAAGAGTACCAAATGCAAATTTGTGTTAATAGTGCTATTTCACATGTTGATCCTATTTGTTGATGGAAGAAGGGTCGAGTTCATGAAAAATAAAGAGCTGCTCATGCATGAGGGAACGGTCAAAACCATTGAGGTTATTAAATTTTATTGCAGATACATGAACTCCTTTAATATATATTTATTATGCTGGTTCAAGGTTATGAATTTTGAAAGCTTCAAGTCGTATTAACAAACGTTTTTGCAGAGTGAAGATGGTGAAGTGATTGACTGTGTGGATATCAACAAACAACCTGCTTTTAATCATCCACTTCTGAAAAATCACACCATACAGGTTATTACTTAGTACGTATATACATACGGCCGATTACGTAATTTTAAAATAATTAATCAAATTTGTCTAAATTCATAGATGAAACCCCATATGCATTCAAGTGGAATTGAATCAGAAAACAACCACAATATACTCTTTCAAAGTTGGCAAAAGAACGGAGAATGCCCTGAAGGATCTATCCCCATAATAAGATCACGACATTTTAATCGTCGTCGTCACAGCTACCCAGCAGTTCTGCCAAAGAAACAGCCCAATGATTTCATTGCTCCACCTGGTCATGAGGTCACATTCAGTTTTATATTAATTTTTCACTTATTGTATATAATTTCACTAGCTAGCTTTAATTGTCTGTCTGCTAATTTTATCTTGTATAATTGCGTGAAACTAAACAAAACACAAATATATATGAATCAGTATGCACTAGTAGCTTTAGTTGGTGGGCCTTACTATGGTGCTCGTGCAACAATCAACGTATGGAACCCTGCAACATACCATGGAGAATTCAGTTTCGCACAAATTTGGGTTCTGTCGGGCGAAGGAAATGAACTTAATACTATCGAGGTTGGATGGTTGGTAAGCTTGATCAGCCACATTAAGTTTTAAAATTTCAATTAATTTGAGAGTTTAATTAGTAACATAATAATTCATCACGGTTAATCCAGGTTAACAATGGTGAGAATAAGACAAGATTGTTCATATTCTGGACCGTAAGTATATTTGATTCCTTCCATTCTATTTATTACAAATGAACATATTATTAATTTCTTAATAAATTGCTAATATATAAACCGCATGGTTTATGAGTTTTTCTAGACTTTTCTGCATTTTTAAATTCCAGATTTGAACATATATATATATATATGTATATCCTAATAATTAAATTTTGATGAACATGTTAACTATCATGTGGTTGTTAGAGGGATGACTACCATAGCACAGGTTGCTACAATCTTGTTTGCCCTGGTTTTGTGCAAACTACCACACAAATTTGCCTTGGTGCTGCTGTGGAACCGGTTTCCGGATATGGCACTGAGCAATTTGGAATGATCATCACCATAACGAAGGTAATTAATCTCATTAATTCAAGTTCTGTTTATACACATATATATTCAAGTTGGAATTGGCGACATATATAAAAGAATTAAAGAAAATGATTAATTGTGTTGTTAAAGAAAATTGTATTTTTATTCAATTTATTTTGTGTCTCTTTTATTATTTTCCTTCCAGAATCAGACGTGACTGCTTCTTCTTCTTTCTTTCTTTTTTTTTTTTTTTCATTCTTCTATTGATGAATATTAATTGCTGACCTTTGTGCAGGTAGTTACCAGCAATTGATTAATAAGAAAAAAAAATTAAGCATAAGTTTGATTGTAAGGGTAAAATAATAAAAGTAAAATGAACATAATCCTTTTCACAGTAAGGAAGTTTGAAACATGAGGAGAAGAATGATTAATTTCTGCAAACACGGATTTTTTTAGCATTTTCCTTAAGATATTATATATATGTAAGATGAAAGTAAACAATTGTTATTTCAGGATAAGAGCAGTGGGAATTGGTGGCTTCAAATGCAAGACCAGTTAATAGGGTATTGGCCAGGCTCCATCTTCACAAGTTTAGCTGACTGTTCAACTCGGATAAGTTGGGGAGGGGAGATAACAAATAGTGAATTTGGGGGACACCACACTTCAACACAAATGGGCAGTGGCCATTTTCCTGAAGAATCCTTTGGAAAAGCTTGTTTCTTCAGGAAAATAGGATACATTGATGAGTCTGGCAGTATGAGAGATCCTGAGGATCTTCTGACTTATGTGACAAAACCTCCCTGCTACGATTTACGTTTTGCAGAATATGAGGGTGATGGTATCTCATTTTATTTTGGAGGTCCAGGATTTTCAGATAAGTGCCCGTGAAAGTGTCCTTGTCAATGTAAAGTTGCGTTTCATGCTTGTCATTACTAAATAATATCAAAGCAGAATCAATCACCACTAAAGTTTGCAGATGCATTTATTATATTTACTTAG
The DNA here is from genome assembly GCA_030449835.1 of Clausena lansium. Classification (NCBI taxonomy): domain Eukaryota; kingdom Viridiplantae; phylum Streptophyta; class Magnoliopsida; order Sapindales; family Rutaceae; genus Clausena; species Clausena lansium. The sequence goes on from JASUUF010000369.1 coordinate 7,637,963, forward strand.
ATAAGATTATGGAGTTAAATAATTGGCTATGGATTCACTGCTTATATGGGATACCCATTACCCAATTACAATCACTAATAAACAAACAGAAAATTCATTTCGTCAAACACGTTTTGAGCTAAGAAGTAGTAGTAGTAGCCCATTGAAAATAATTGCAACAAGCACCCCTATTAGGCGTCCAGTTCCCGCATCCAAAAAAGAAGCTCCCTCGCTTTGGTCCCGGTTTTTGAATCACCTTTTTTATGCTTTTTGCTCCACAGTAACAGTATCGAGAATCTTCAAATTCTTGTACAAGTGAAGTATGTTGAGGAGTATACATAGCTTGTGGCTCAAGAAACTGCTGACGGTTCCATGTCAGAGAATTTGGATTTGCCTGTGGCGTCAAAGACTTGGTGATGGAGAATTTGAATCCCTTCTCATGATGACTGAGAGTAATCTAGCAATATTAATGGCATCATCAAGGCCACAGTGAACACGACCCTGCCAAGTAAGTCCAGCTAGCTCAACAGCCTCCTTTAGATTGCATCTCACAACGCCAAAAACCTTGCTGAATGGAACCCTTAAGTTGATCCACTGGTTGAAAAAAACAGGCTTTTGAATCTTCTTGATTCGGCATTCAGATTCCAGCATTACTTGACAGTCCCAATCTGACCATGTCACCACAGAAAATTTGGTGTGGTTTAAACCCATTTGCAAAAGCCATTTATCGTGAAAATATAGAGCCTCCTCGTGAGTAATGCCATTGTCAACTTGATGTTGTTGAATTCCTGTCAATTCTTTGCAAAAATCAGTCAATAAGGCATCACAAGTTGGCCGCACATAAGTTTGAAAACATGCTATAATCTCTCCGGTTACACCACTCACCACCACGGATGGAAATTCAATTATTTCCTGTGGATGAAGATTTCTTTCTTTGTCGCACGTAGCTTCAAAATCTATTACAACATAATTATCAAAACCTTGAAGAAGAAAGGGATTTGGCAAATCTTGAAACTGCAAACGATTTGGATGACTAATAAAGGGGCTGGGGTGGAAGCGGTTGAAATCGAAGTTAAGAGCCATCTCTTGGTCTCTTCTGACTGTAGAAGTTGGATTTAAGAGTATATATAGACTATAACATTTGTTTTCCTAATGTAGTTTTGATTTCCTAATTCTTTTATACAAATTATTCCTAGTTGCGTAAGCATTGGTGTTGGTGTTTGATTTCATATCGTTTTCCTAACTCGGTAATTCCAGTAGAATTTCTTTCATTAATGCTTTGGTGCTCGATTTCCTTGATGAAATAGAGAAGTAATCAGAATCAGTGTAAACCGACATCTGACAACTGAATTTTTGTTCGACACGTAATTGAAATGTGCAACAAATTAAAATGGGGATATTAGCCTGCCTCTCCATTCTAATGGTGCAAATTGGGGTGGTGAGTGGTGACAGTACTTAAAGCATGAACATTTTATCACTCATTAAGAATTATATTTACATCTTTTCAACATATGACTATAGGATACAGAGAGTTCATGAGAGTTTGATAATTTAAGATAGTCATTTCATGCCCCATGTTTCATCAGGCCAGGAAATGAAGTAAATGCAGGTAAAATTAATCATAATGTTTTCTCTCTTCCTGTATGGACCGGAAAATTCGAGCAGCTGATTCTGTTGCTAATCTAGGGTTGCAAGGAACAACCTTAATCACCCGTGCCTGCTGCTCACCAGTTTGATCAGTTTGATCTGATGCTTGAACTATTGGTACCATAGGGAACAGAGGGAGTGCATCCCCCTTAGCCCTTTCAGAGGGACTACTAGCAGTACTTGCCTGTGCCTCCCTTTCTTTTGAAGCCTGAAATTTTTCAAGACAGCTTGATATCACTCCACTCATCTGGCTTGACATGTTACGTGAATTTTGATGGGGTATCATGAAGTTAATGTCCACCATTGATAAATGATTGTCCTTTGACTGTTGGCCTCCTGGACGAAATGGGATCATTTGCTCAACAGCTGTGCCAGAAATAGACTGATTCATCACTGGCATGCCATATGGAGGAAAGCCAGTCTGACCCAAAGGAGGGGTGGTCGGAAGAATTCCAATCCCCTCTTGGTGAGATGCCGGAACACCATAAGCCGTGTTCAGGAAGTCAGCACCTGTGGGGTTTAAGCTCACTGGACCACAGCTGCCGTAGAATGGTGCCACAAAACCTGTGGTTGGAGGACATGGCCCTGTATAGGGCTTGTAAACAAGTCCTTCAGAAGGGGACATCACAGAAACTAACCACTGATTTCCAGGTGGTGGGAAACAGCATGGAGTCTGTTTGATATTCTTAGAGTTAGCACCAGGAGCAGGAGGTACGTTTCCAGAACAAGACCCATTATTTGATTGTTGAGTTACAAATCCTTTGCTCGTGTCATTGTTGATAAAAGGATGTGGAATATTAGCAACTGCATTCTCATCAGCACATTCAGTACCGGGATCTTGATTTGGGGAATCATCTTTTGCCTTCACAATGCAGGGCAGTGGTTTTAGAACAGGCTCAGATCGCAACTTCTTAGCTTGAGGGGTGTTCAAAGAAGGTTTGCCTACACAGAGGTTGTCTTCATGCAACAAATTTGGAGATCTGGCGATCAATCTTTGCACCTGTTGCAATTAAACATTATGCATGGTTTTTCTTTCATACGTTTGCAGAAGAGGAAGCAGAAAAGCATGAATGAATCTTATTACAGAGAAAGCAGAGAAACTTGACCAGGAATTACAACTTACCTCCATTAGTCTATGCAATTCAAATACTTGCAAAGCAAAGACCCTTTGTTGACTGAAAAAAAAAAAAAACAGAGTAAAAGTTTATTCAAACTCTTAATGTTAATGAACGTTTAGTGAATTGGTGAAATATTATCAAAAAACCAAATTAGATTGAAAACAATAAAATTCCGATTATTTTATTCTGTCACAAGCAAAAACTAACTATATCAGGGAAGGATTATTTCAGATATAACAATAGTTCATAACTAGAGAAGGAAGTCTGATAGTTTACAAAAGGAGACCACAAGAAACCAATCCAACAAATACTAAAGGTTTACGAATTAACTGAAGGTTTGGGCTTACAAAGTTTGCTATATTGAATATATCTGATCAACCGCCGCTAAGACAGTCTGCTTTGGAGTGGGCCTGCACTGTTCCTACTTCCTACCCTTTATTTGGGCAGTAAGAACCAACAACTATTTATTCAATTATAGAAAGAAGGATAGATCTTGACTCCCTCCTACTTAGGAAACTCATTGAAGACTACACTGAATTTACAGAGCCTGAAAGTTTGCTTGCACATATGCACATGGCCTAGAATTCACCAGACAAGCCTATGAACACCTAAAATATATAGTTCAGAAACCAATCTAAAACATAATGCTGCACAGATGTGGAAACAATATAATCTGATGTCAGGAATAGATTTATAGGTAAGATATTATGAAGATAATCATAATCACACAAAAAGCAACCAGTCAATCATTTGATGCTCTTGAGATGCAATACTTACTCGATGATAGCTCTTCTAGCTTTCCAAAATTGTTTCTCACCTATGACTCCCACAACATCATCTGGGGATACACCCAAAGCTGATATCGAGTCCATTACATAGGTGTTGGAAACATTATCTTGTCTGTCTACCTCTCTCACCAGCGCAGACCTCTCATTTTTGTCTTCATGACGTTCAACATTTTCAAGCCCTTTGGGACTGCCGTTATCATCTCCAAGTGACGGCCTCAAACATGATTCCGTTCTCACCTTGAAAGCATTGTCCTTGACTACATCCCTGGCAGTTTCCATCAGAAGGCTATTAGAATGGGCCACTTCATCCCTCAAAGCCACACACTCTTGATGTAACCTTGAATTGGTACTGTGTAAACTGTTGAGGGTTTCCGTTGAACTACTTCTATTTTCTTGGTTCAAAGATGAATGTGCTCTCTTCAATGATTCTGGATGCCTAACTTTAGACGAGTGGATGGAAGATGCAGCTGCCAAATTTCTATCTCTATTCAATGGGATTGAAGTATAATTATCCACAGGGTCCAGACTTGTCTGAGAAGTATTCTCATCATTCTGGTTCCTCATACATGGTCCAGACTTGATATCTCCCAAAGCAGATCCTTTCTTCTGCTTAAATTTCCAATCTTTGTTTTGCTGACTGTTACTGCAATGCGGAGCTATTCCTAACTGGGCAGACGAAACTCTTAAATCATCCTCATCTCCAGGCTTCCTCAATGAAAAATGCCTAAAGTTGGAGAAATTACTTGGCTTGAATGAACCGCTTTTAGCATTTGATGACAAAGGTCCAGCGGCATCCAAACTTTGGTAATTTGAAGGTTTCACTGATTTCCTTTCTTGATTTGCCATCATATTGTTCAGCTTGATACCATTGGAGGAATAAGAATGGAGCTTCTCAGCTAAAAATGAAGGTGCAGGGGAGTTGGAAAGTTGGGTAAACACACTCCTTTCGTGGCCGCCCTGCAATAACAAATCAATTCTTCAAATCACAAGAGATAAAATAGCATAGAGCATTGAATCGTGTATATTCAAAACATACAAGCAACTTTTAATGGAATCAACTCCGACGCAAGGTGATGGAATGTTCCATCAACAGTCAGATCATGGGACCTCAAATAAGCATTTAGTTGCAGACACACAAGAAAAGCAAGAGAACAAATCAATCCAAAGCTTAGACTGACACCAGATAAATTAGGAAAAATATTGCTCCCTTGAAACTAACTAAAATCACCACAAAATGGACAGAAAAAATAAAACAATATAAATGTATTCCAAGATCACACCTAAACTCACATTTCTCAATTCATTGGGAATGAAAATTCAGAAATTCAGTAAACTCCTAAGGTGCATCATATAAGCAAAACCTGAAATTTTTAGCAAATGGAAACCTGAAACTTTTAGCAAATAGAATAGATTGTTCCCTAAAGAGAACTAAAGGCATAAGATTAGTTTTCAGCAATCAGTTTTATAGAAGTGCAGATCAAACAGAGATCATTGATCGTAGATATAAGAGAAACAATTAAAAATGTGAATTCAGAACATTAAGATCAGAAAACCATATGAATTAAACTTACATTGCTTGATGACATTGAAGAAACCAAGCTGGTGCCATTGGGAGGTGGAAGAGGCAACATAGGTGCTGATCCAGAGCTGTACCTTTGAGAGGGTATGCTAAGCTGTTCATAGAGAGCCATTTTGTTTCTTGGAGGTGCCCTTGGCCCTCCTTTCTCTTTATCATTCACATGAAGCCTAGGAAACATAGGACTAGTCACCTTTCCTTCTTCTTTTCCTCCTCTCATATTTCAAGTCCTTCACCACAAATTCCACTTACCAAAACTATTACTTTCTCCGAATTCACAAAAAAAGCCCATTTGCAAGGCAAATTCAATTGCTTAAGCACTCAGAATCCTCATCCCTCAAAAGGAATAGTAAAAGCTCATGATCAACCCACCTCAAAGAAACAAGTCTTGCGACTCAAGCCCACAAAGAAAGAACAAGAACACATGAACTCTGACAAAACAAATTCACAAGCAACCAATTAACAAACCCACCTCATGAAATCACCCAAGAAAAACAACAAAATTTTACAATTTCCCAAAACACACCCGGCTCAGAAAACCACAGTCTCAGCTAAAACAAAAGCAAATGAGGCAACATAGAATGCAGGGGCCGAAAAAAGCAACAGTGAAGATATGAGCTATCAGATACAGATAGATAAATGGTGGCAAAAAAGATTAGATTCTGCCAAAGAGAAGGGTTGCTTTGGAATTCCACAAAAGAGAAGGATCTGTTCTTTTTCTCTCTCTCATCACCTAAAAGCTAACATGAAAAGCTAAAATAATAAACGAAGGAAAATAAAAGAAACACTAAACAAATGAGATATGGACAACGTAGGACCCAAGTGGATTAGTGGATAGAATAGAACTGAGACGCCCTTTTGTTATCTTCTACAGTACTTTCATGTACACTACCAACAAGAGAGAGATCCCCCAAGAAGCTTGCGGATATATACCGACGTGGCCAAATCTTAGTGGGTATTTGGGGAAATATAGACAAACAAGACTGAGTCTGAGACTCTTGAGTATAATCAGGGATTTATATTAAACCACATGTTACTTATGTTTAATATGGCCAATCTTCTCTCGCAAAATCCGCTTAAGATTTGTTTAAACCCGAAGTGTTTTACTTTTCTTTACTTCCAAGTACGATGAAACAAATCCCCACGCGCAAATTTTGAATTGCGCTGTGAGAATTGGCTAATTAAGAGGTTGTGACATTTGGCTTTCCAAACACTTTTTCATTTTCCGAATTAGAATATAGTTTATCCATCTATATCAAATAAGTCCCTGTGTTTGCCTGTTCAATATTGTATCGTTATTATATTGAACCATGACCATTATAATGTCAGGATCAAAGGATCAGTTTGGTAATACTGTAACTTTTAAAATAATTATTGTTAAATTTACTGTAGAAATAATTAACTGTGAAGAAAATTAATTAAGTGTTTGTTAAATTTTATTTTCAGAAGTAATCAACAGTAAAGAGAATCAGTTAAGTGTTTGTTAAATTTTATTTTCAGAAGTACTGTGAGTTTTGAAAGTAGTTATATGTATTTGATAAATTTTGCTGTTAGGCTGCTGTAAAAAAATAAATGACTAAAATGGACATAATATAAGATAAAATTTACTTATACATATAAAAATATGTACATACAATATTTTTAATTGTATATTATATTAATTTAATTAAAAATAAAATTTATAATATATTGATTTTGTTTCTTTTTTATTTTTTTATAATAAAAATTTATTGAAATATTTATTTTGTTTCCAATTTGAACGATGATAGTTTTAGATTTAGGTAATAATTATAAGGATATTTATGAAATTGTATTAAAGGATAAAATCAATTCTCAAAATCTAAATCTAAAAGCTACTTACTCACTTTTCAAAATTATTTATAGGAGATGTTGATTTTGACAAAAGTAATTTTGAGTTTTTTTTACCAAACACTAAAATTAATTTTTAGATTCTTAAAATTATTTTTAAGCTTCTCAAAAGTAATTCCAAATGGACCCTTAAGAGAGAATCATTCATTTGGTTAGTCACAATCAACTTCTCATCTTATTATTTGTGTTGTATGTATAAATCCTTTTTTCTCTGTACGAGAGACTCATTATAGATAAAAATACAAACTATATTTTATTTTAGAAAAAAATAAGAACTTGGGGGACCTTGATATTCTTATCCCCAATTATGTCTGTGAATAGCTTTTGTACGGACAAACGGTGGAGTTTGAGCTTTTGACTTTGAGGGGCTAAAATTACCGTCTTTGGAGGCGCGTGGTACGAGGGTGATATTTGCATGGAACTATTGCAAACAAAGATTGCGTTTGACTTGTGGTTGTGGAGTAAATTTATTACATTAACTACACGTGCTTAAATTTAAGTATAATTTTGTACTTTAAAGTTTAGAATAGTGCCTCCAAGATATTTAGGTGATCTCTCAAGTCTCATCATATATAGAAACTTTTCTAAACTAAGGAAAAAAAAGTATTTTTTTATATAATCTCATTACTTTTTTTTTAGAGGATATAATCTCATTACTTCATTATTCAAATTGAGGGTTTTTTTTTTTTTTTTCTATTGTATGAGATTATTGCTCATATTTATAACTCATATTACATGAGATTATGACTGAAACTAATTTATATTAATCTTTATTAAATACTGTTCAGATGTTAACTCTCACTAATATTTTTTAAATTACCATCACTAATATTCTTAGATTTTTAATCTACTCTTCATATTTTACAAGAAAGAAGACAAATTTTACTCAATTATAGTTAAGACATTAATCTTGACAAATTTTTATGCACTTGTAAGTAGATTTATAATCTATTTTATAATATAGTATTGAATTTTTTTTTAAATTTCAATCAAACATAAGAAATAATAATAAAAGTATCTTTAGAAAATTTCTCTTTTTCCGCTTTTGCTCTTTTTCCCGAAGTATAGGATTCGAGGCTTCGAGCAGATTACTTGCAAGTGCAAAATTACCAAATTTTCTAAGCAAGCCAAACTACCAGAAACGTGATGGACTAAAATATTCTGCGTATAAAGTTAGGATCCGGCTACCTTGCAACAGTTGTAAGGTACCACCATTTTAATCTTTCATCATTAGATTTAATGAAAAAATAATTTCAAGGGTAGAGATTTGTCTATTTATCTATTAATATTGTACTCCCTCATATTTATTGAAAACTCAAAAAAATTAAAGAGTTAAAATTTTTAACATATAAGTCCAAATTTTTTTAAATTTATATTGTTTAATTAGTAGCAAGTCTTTAAAAAATATTATTTTTAATATTATTTATTTTATTTATATTAAAAATAAAGAAAGTTGGATCCATATTAAATATTATTTAATAATAAGCCTATGACTAAATAATATTTTATTTTATTTTATTTTATTTGTTTAATTTACTAAGTAATATTAAACAAATATTTTTAATATTATTTATTTTATTAAAAATAAATATCATTTAATATTATTAAGTCATAAGCTTATTATTATATTTGTTCTTTTAAAGCTAAATAATATTAAAATAAAATACTTTGAGTAGTGAGTCTTAAAAAATAATATTTATTTTATTTACAAGAATAAATTTTTAATATTATCTATTTTATTAAAAAAAATATTATTTAATATTATTTATTTAATTTAATTTAATATTACTTAGTAATAGGCTTATTATTATATTTATTCTTTTAAAAAACTAAATATTATTAAATAAAATAAAATAATCAGTGGTGAGTCTTCAAAAAATAATATTTATTTTTAATATTTTATTTAATATTTTTATTCATAGGCCTATTATTATATTTATTCTTTTAAGAAGATAACTAATATTAAATAAAAATAAAATAATCAATTGTGAGTATTAAAAATATATATTTAATACTATTTATTTTGTTTAAAAGAATAAATTTTTTAATATTATTTATTTTATTTTATTTAATATTACTTAGTCATAGGCTTATTATTATATTTATTCTTTTAAAAAACTAAATAATATTAAATAAAATAAAATAATCAGTAGCGAGTCTTAAAAAATAATATTTATTTTTTAATATTATTTGTTTTATTAAAAATAAATATTTTTTAAAATTGTATATTTTATATTATTTAATTTATTTAGTCATAAGCTTTTTAGCATATTTATTTTTTTAAAAAAACTAAATAATAATAATAAATAAAATAAAATAATATTTTAGAAGGTTATTAGGCAAAGCATATAAACTTATAAATAAATTGTAAATATAAAGGAAAGAAAATAATCTTATATAAAATAAAATTACATTTTAAATGGTCACAAGCTAAATAAAACACATAAATTTATAAATAAATTGTAAATAAAAAAGAAAGTAATGGGTTAAATAAAATTTAACGTCACAAAAGACAAAAAATAGTGGTATCTTGCAACTGTTGCAAGGTAGTTGGACCCATAAAGTTAATATAGATTGTCACATGTCCTTGTAACCAAATTGCCAAATAATCAGACACGTGACTATTACTCGATTGCTATTTGTACACGTCCAGCTTGTAGATGGCTGACCATGATGTTTCTCTTGATCAATTTGATCACATGATGGCATGTGATCCGACGGTCTAAAAGTAGTTAAGAGTTGGCTCAACGTCAAGCTTGACGGAAGTTTGGTAGTGTGCAAAGTGATAAGTGGGGGCAGCTGCCCACTTAGTCTAAAAATCTCGAAAGACTTTTTTTTTTTCTTTTTTTTAGCTCCATTCAATTATAAATTTATTCATGTTGGATTAATTAAATATATTAAAACATTAAATTTAGGTTCTAAAGGTATTAAAAAAATTTAAGTTCAAAATCTTTTTAAAATCACACACATATTTACACATATATATACTAGTAAAATTTTAATATTGATATGTTTCTTTCTTGATTGTATTTTGTATCGGTTAAAATTTTACCTGCTTCCATTCGATTTTCTGACTATACTTGATAGCAGGTACCTCGTTATCTTATTTATCTAAAGTTACACTTGGCTTTAATCGACCAAAGAAAAGAGAGCTCACAACATGAGCATTTCAATTTACATGCGATTCGTTCATTACAGAAGAATTCTTGGATCAAAATAAAATAAATTCAAGCTTCATCTCCGTGAAAGGAACCATTCCTATTATATTTTCACATCCTCGTGTTAATGTACAGAACTAATTACATTGTTACAATTAACCGGAACCTCAGATAAACTTGATATTTTCACATAGATTAAAAGATCATTAGCAGAAACCTAAGGTTAGCTTTTGTAAAGAATTTTAAAAACTTAACACGATTTTGACTGCGCTCACACTTGTATTAAGAAGAGGCAGTACGCTCTGCTTCAAATTTTCATTCTTTTAGCAGGACCTTGGTCAATAATAGGATCAATAGCAGGAGGTTGTGGCTCTGCTGTCTGTTGGGTTTCAGGGTCTCTCTCTGCTTCCTCAGTCTGAGGGGGCGCATAACCTTCTGGGAATGGTGGAGGTGGAGGGGCTGGTGGTAACTGTAAAGTAGAAAACATTTATTATGAATTTGAGAGAAAAAAAACATGATAGCTCTGCACAAAAGATAGAGAAAAAGGTTCATATCAAAAACAAATGTTGAGGTAATTCATCAGTTGCTGTAATTTGGTATTTATTACTTGTGTAGCCGAACAGTTGTTGATATTTCAAATATTCACAAAAGAGCAAAGTAAAATAATGATCTCTATTGACAAAACAAAACTGAAAACATCCAAACCTGGATATCACATTTGCTAGTAACTCAAAACTCCTGAATAGTTATGCAATACCTACCTGGAACATACACCTGTTTAAATGACTGGTTATATATTGACATCAAGATCAACAGTATTCCTATGTTCTTTCTTTCTTTTTCATTTTCTCCTTTTCAAAGATTTTTAGCATCTCCTTCAAAAGAGACATGAGAGGATTCATATAGGGACAAAATTACCTTGCGCTGTAAGGAGGCAAGTATGTGATCTACTCGCTTTACTTCTTTCAAATCAATTGTCTCTTTACCAGCCTTTGAGTCAAGAGGGGTACCACCATCATTTTCAGAATCAACTGCAGCAAAATGAATTAAGACTTGCATGATGAGGAAAGATATGTCATGGGAAAAATATGAGTCATACACAGATTATTAACTGATTTTCTAATAAAACTTAACAGGATATACGGCAACGAAATTACAGTAAGGTTAAAGGCCTTGGTCTTTCTTCCTTTTCCATTTGCAAAACTAGTGATTGAGGCAAGGTACAGAATTTTGGATCCAAGGGTCAGTCAGAGGTATAAAGTTATAACCTGATAAATTACATGGCTACAAATTTGAGCCCTTCTTGAGCTGTACATGAAATAAATGATCCTTCAGACATATTCTAAACATACGTCAACATGCAAAGAAGGCTGTAATATTCAATGCAGTGAAGTACTGCATCGAACAAGACATTTGCTGAAACTAAGTGACAGGAATAAAAAAATAAATAAAATCTTAAGACATCAACCGGAAGATCTCAAGCTATTTGTGGCCTTTCGTGTTTGCACCATTATTTATTATATTTCCTTATATTGTGATCATCAATGGTTCAAAATATAACTGGTCCGAAAGAAAGTGCTTCCAAGAGCAATAAACTATGAGTTAAGACTCGCAAAAAAACCCAACTCCGAGGGCAAACCAACTGAACACCTTAGTTTTATTGCAAAATGACATACACACAATTTATACTCGTACAGCTAAACATATTGCATGACTAATGAACAGTGACATCTTATAAAAAATGATAGACTAATGTAAAACTGATAGACTAAAGTAAAACAAGGAAGCTTAGTTAAAAAGCACTTTGATACCATATCCAATCTTCTCCAACTTCGAGGCAGCAGTTGTAAAAGCCTTCTGTATATAGTGGAGAGCCCGTCCCTGTCGTGCACAACCAAGACCAGATTCATAAAGATTAATTGATCTACATGTGAAATGATGACATAATATCTGTTCCACATAGTCTCCACCAGCATATCAGTACACAGATAGTCAGCTTGGTCCAATCTATGGATTAGAAATTGCTATATCATCATGGTTTAACATGAGCAGCGTATCATCTAAACCTACTTTTATAAAAGGAATGATATCCAACTAATTCTTATATATGAGATCTTTCTTCTACACTTTAAACTTGCTTTCAGATCATCTATACAATTCAAGCAATGCATCAAATTATGATTATGGCTGAAGAGTAATTATTTCATGACCAAAAACTTCAGTCATGTTGGAATAATCTATTTACGAAAAGAAGAGAAAGGGAAATCTCACAATTCTAGCTGAAAAGACATTGCAAAGTTGCGGTGCTTGGTAAATTGAACCATCCAATACATAATAAGTGAGCATTGGTGTGACTTTCTCAGGACCATCCCTTTTTTGCTTACGGATAACAAAGAGGTGGGGCTCCATAACTTCACTAAGCATGTATTCGATGCCAGTCATTTTCCTGCAGAACAAAAACATTTGAGGCCTTTGGAGATAGCATAATCCAAACTATAAAGAGAAAGCAACATGATTTATATCAAACCTTTTTTTTTCATCAAAAGCAATATCTTCAGTAAAAGCATAAAAACTATGAATAGCTTAATCTTGATGACCAACAGAAGGATTACATAATGAAAAGATCGTGTTCCCAAATTGTTCATTAATCATTTTTGTAAATATCTACGTCTTTGATTCTGGTTGGTTCTTAAGTCGCAAAAACTTCTCCTTTGGACTTATACGATGAAGCACAGACTGTGACAGACATAATCGAGAGAACGGACTAATTTTAAGCAAATTGTTGATACTCCTAGAGAACAAGTGCTGAAACCACCCAAGAAAATTAAATCAAAGTAGGGAAAGTTAAAACTTAAAGCGCAAATACAACCTGAGAGATAACACATTTTGGGATGTTGGGCTGCACTTATTCCAACAAAATATACTCATTTGGAAGTTTTTCCATTACAGAAACTTACAAACTCAGTAAGTCTACTTAAAATCTATGGAGAGTTGATGCCTCTCTTCTTCTTTGGTCATTATATTTCCTCACCCTGCTTTCAAACATACGGGTATTTTATAGCTCCAAAATTAACATCATTCTTTTTCTTCATCACTTTCTCAGGTGGTAATCTTAGAACAGAAATAAAAATATCGACCTCTTGAAAGCATTAGAATAACATTCACTCCCAGGACGGTAAACGAATTAGAAACTGAAATAATAAACTAATTCAATGTAAATTTTCCTGAAATTCCTTTTTAAGCGTTCAATGATCAAAATTTCAGCATTATCAAGACCCCAAATGACAATGGGAGCCAAATTTACTCAATCTAACGCAATTTCACTTCAGCTCAGAATCGGTAACTTTAAGTCTCAGAGGCCAGAGCAAACTAAAACAACAGAGAAGTTAAAAACTCGAAATTTCCTTTCAACCCAATTCATCATTTCACCTAACCCAGCTAAAATCATGCTTAATTTCGTTAAAAATTAATAAACCCACAAACGTTATATAAAGATTGAACATAAATAAAAATATTAACTTTAAACAAACTAAAAGAGCAAATGACACAAGATTCAAAATCTGCTGTGTGTAAATAATTTTGGAAAACTTACGACAGCTGAGAGATGTCTAGAGGGTGAATGGAGCGCATTCTGAGCTGCTCATTGTTGCAAGTCCTATCATAAAACGGAGACAAAGTGAAGTAATCAAATATCATGTTTCGATCAAGTGGGTATGTGTTTAGCCACAATTGGTCCCTGAAGCAGATCCCGGTCATGTCCGTACCCGGTGGCGGTGGGGCCGCCGGTGGTGCGCCCTCGAGGTTCGCTCCCGGTGGTGGTGTGGCCATGTTTAAGTTTGATGAGGGAATGCTGTGCGTTTTCGAGTATGGGGTTTTGCCGTTAGGTATTTTAAATCCAATAAAGACGACATGTCGTTTTTTAAGTTGCAGCCATTGATAAGTGTACGTGCAAATCTATGGACCCCCGCACCAACATGTCGGTTGAGATGTGGACACTTGGGCCCAATATTAGGAGACTTTGGGCTATTGAGACTTTTTGTTGGCCCAATGTTGGAGAATTTTGAAGCCTGGTGTTGGAGAATTTTGAAGCCTGGTGTCCATGAGATTGCGTTTTGGAAAGGCGAAAATCTTGTCTTTCAAATGATAGTATTTGTTAACGGCCAACTATTTATTTAATATAGTCCCCAGTTACCTTCAAGAATTAGAGTGATTCAGCCATCTTAAAAGTACAATAGATATTGTTGACGCCAAAATCTGGTCATGTCGGTGTGTGGGCTACCTACCAGATTTTAGCGCCAGCATTTAAATTTATTTTGGTGTTGAGACGGTTTCTTGCCTTTCTCCTATGTTCTGAGCAGAAATAGGCGACCAGAAATTGAATTTTGGTGAGCACGATCCTGCTCTGGTGAGCACCTGCGACCAGAAAAATGGTCAAGGGTGCCGAAAGTTTTTTCGGTGTTAACCCTCTGACGCTCAAGTCAGTATCAAGGATTTTCGCGGGATAACCAAACATATAAATTTAATATAAAAATGAGTAAAAATCAATCTAAAGAAATGAATGTAAGGAGAAATTCTCCCTTCAAATAAGAAAAAACAAAGATAAAATCAAGAAGGATAGAGATGGGAGAGGATGAAAAATGAATTAAAAGATTAAATCCTCTGAGCTCATGTAGAGAAGGAGATGGGATTGAGATTTTTCAAAAAGACATCTTTTTTCAATTTTCCCCCTCCAAAATTGTGGACCCCCTTTCCTTATTTGTTAGAGTTTCTTATAGGAGTTAGAATTCTCCTTCCTAGTATTTTGGTTAGGTGGTGGGTTTAATGGATAATATCTCCCACCTTTCTAGCATAACATGTTTTGATAAGCCTTTTATTCCTCCACCCCCTAAGATCATGCGATCATGGATTTCATGGATAAAACATAATCCCTTAATTTTAGGATGGAGTGGATATGACTGGGTCTCTTTTAACTTGCACTGCCACAGACTCTTCTCGCCGCCCTCCCCAAGTTTCGTTGTATGGCGAGGCGAGCAGAATCAGGCTTCAAGGAAAGCCTATTATGCTTGCCAGCTTCCTCCAAGCTGCTTAAAATGACGAGGCGAGGAGAATCAGGTTTCAAGGAACACCTGTTTTCTGGTCGCCATTTTTTTGCACCCAAACAGATATTATATAATTACAACATCATAAGAGTTCTTTCAGATTTCAAGAAAGTCCAGAATTCTAAATCAGATGAACACTCATATAGGTGTATGTTAGTAGAACCACCTCACTCAAAGCACAAATCTTTTAAGTAGATAATAATTAAGTGAAGTCTAACGATAAAAAGATTTACAATTATATTGTATGTAGATAATTCTCCGTTACCCAAAATATATATATATACAAGCAATAGTTTTCAACTTGGTTTTTGTGAAGAAATTATAGAAATCTCTCAACAACAAAATTAAACTCGGTGATTATGTA
Source organism: Clausena lansium (assembly GCA_030449835.1). NCBI lineage: Eukaryota > Viridiplantae > Streptophyta > Magnoliopsida > Sapindales > Rutaceae > Clausena > Clausena lansium. The sequence goes on from JASUUF010000369.1 coordinate 7,653,561, forward strand.
GGGCTAGCGACTCAAAACCGCACGTTGGGGTCAGCATCATAAAGGCCCTGGCCCTTGGCCCTTGGGACATCCAGATTCGAGCTTGTGTATTCTAGGATTTGTATACAGGAGTACATATCGCAAGGTTTGCTACTTGCCGCTACTACTATTACTACTAAAGAGTCGGTTCTAGAAAATGTAGAGAAAATGACTTGCCATTTCAAAGAGATAATAAGGGCCCCTGCTCTCCCATGGACTTTTTGGCCCCTTGTGGGCTGTTGAGTTAAGAGTTGGAGAGCTAAAGGCCATTGAATGTGACAAAAGCTTTGTCTTCGTTCGTGCATGCATGCATGAATGTACTTAATTGGAAGAGCTTCCATCTTCATCATTTGCCCTCAACTTACAGCCTTTATGCACCGTGACGACAAGTCCTCAGCCGGTGGTGGTCACATCATTAATCCCCGTATCCATCATGAACTATTGCCGAAGCCGACATGTCGCATCAATGTAAAGGCCATGTATAGAGTGTTGATTAGTTAATTTTGACAAAATTATCTTCTATTCTTACACATTTACTTCTACTTTTTTTTTTTGTTACTGTTTCTATTATTATTATTATTTTGTGTACTATATATTATATCAGTAAACTATTTTTCTAATGATCTATGATAAATAAGATTTTGATTTCTTTTTGTAATTGAGTTTAAGAAAATATTATTATCTACTACTAATCAATTCATCATCCATATCATATTATATCGCGATAAAAATATATTTTATGAATATTTTAACTCACCAAATAAGATTTGATATAAAAATTCCAATGTTCATGACTGTTTTCATGGCATATTTTTATTCTAAAAAATTCAAAATAAAAAATAGAAAAAAGAACAAAAATATGGTACAACACATCTACATCAAGGATGATATCTACATCTAGAAGATAATGTTAAATTTTAAGGGAGATTCGGTCGTCAATCAGATGGTCCCAGTTACAGCTCTATACTGTTTTGATTTCCCACATGGGACCGTCCAATGACGCTATGCCACGTATCAGTTAAAGCGTTGAGTTCACGTGTGAGCAGGTAATAATAGAGGACGCGAGCCTCTCAAAAAAAAATAATAGAGGACGCGGGAGAATTATGGCCTTGTGGGGTCTACATTAGCGATTAGGCGATTAGCTATTGCATTACGGGTCGGGACCAGCGGCTAGAACTGCGAACCCGAGTCAGGTCGGGTCGGTTTGAGCCGACAGCCAATAAACGGTTTGAAGAGAAATTTTGCAGAAATAACGCGGGAGGAGAGCCGAAATGTATTAATTGCGATTTTGACATTCTTGACAGAGAGAGTATCGTGTGTGGTGGACCACACGGTTAGAAAGTTACGTAGACAGATCTAGAAAAACCAGATTTACATAAATTACGGGTCTGTTTGGGATTGAGGTTGAAAACTCAATAATCTATTTATTTTATAATTTATGATAAAAATAATATTTGATAAATTTTATAAAAACTGTTTATTTTATAATTTTCTCTATTTTGACAACAGTTTTTAAAAGAATGTATAGAGTTACTTTTCATAAACAGCTTATTGAAAAACTACCACACATTTTTCAAGTTTATATTATAATCTTAATATTTTTTTAAAAAATAAGTATGTCTTATTTTTCCGTATGTCTTATTTTTCCATACACCTTAATATATAAGTCATTAGATATTATATTACTATCACAATCAAATTACCGCTACAACCACTGTACACTCTAGTATCAAAGTTTTGATACAGTAAATTCATATTTTATATAATTTATTTTTATTTTCGATTATAAGATTCAATAAAGCTTGCATATGATTAAGTATTTTTTTTTGAACTATGAACAATTTCATATAAAAGTTAATCATAACTTTTAAAATCAATTTCATATCCATGACTTTTAATGTTCAATCTATTTTTATTTTTTCTATAGTCATGGAGTTTATTACAATAAGTTTAACGTGAATGTAAAGCATATTACTTTTTTATTTTATTTGGATTATAAATTAGTATGAATTTTTATCATATTTTATGTAACAAATTATGAAGTTCGTTATATTTTATTTAATTAAATTTTTTTCACTTTATATGATTTTTTTTTGTTTTAAAAAAGAAAAAGGCATGTCTAAACATTATTAAACATACTCTAAAAAATAAAAAATAATTTAAACTTTGTCTATTTTGGTCGTTAAATAATAAAACAACACGTTCGTAATAAAATTTACCAAGTGCAAGTACATTGCTTTTTAAACCCATAGCAACCACAACACACACAGTTTACCAAACACTAAGTTTCTTTTTTAATCAGTAGCATATTGCATCCGTACAGTAGAAGCAGCTTGTTTAATCAGCAACCGCAATCCCAAACTGGCCTTAAATTAAATTAAATTAAATTAAGTTACTTAAAAATAAAAATATAAAAACTTAAGGGGTTAAATTAAATAATAATAATGAGATTGTTAAGCTGCATTATGACGTAATTTACATTAACCCCAAAGTTGTTATTAAGAACCTAAGAATAGTTTAGTTGATTCTATTTTTGAGTCACTAGTTACAACTTAGTGGTTGATGTAAGTTACATCATAATGTAAAATTTTAATTTTTTAATTAAGTGTTGGTTTTTATAATTTTCAAAGTTAAAGTTTAAATTTTATGGGGTTTATGATTTAACGGGATTATTTTAATAGATTTAACATGACTAATTAGAAACTCAAATAATTTTTTCTTTGATTTTTAGAACTTGTTTTCTCAAGCGAGGCACAAGACATGAGCTAGATCCACCTTGAATGTGGGGCCCATCAAATTTTCGATCGAGAAATAGTTGATCAACTGTCCATGCAGGCGCCAATAGGCCTTTGGCCTAGTGGGAGAGTACTTGCTCTCACAATATGTGAGAGCAAATCCTCAATTATGAAATAATTGAGTAGAGGTAGTCTTCACCCTTACAAAATGTGAGTGGAGTAGACGTCCCTCGAATATTAGAGCGGGTTAAAGATCTGAACAATGCTATAAAGAATTAATGTTAGCTTGTCCCAGTAATTGTCTAATTGTAAATATCAGTAATAGTCTCATGTAATATAAGTTGTAATTTGAGCATTAGTTTCATGTAATTCAAAAAAAAAAAAAACTGTCCATGCAGGCTAAATGTGGTTAGTGGCTACTGGCTAGGCCGCTAGAGTTTTATTTTAGAGTGTTTTTAAAGGTTAAAATTAGCTTTTCAATCTTTTACAGCATTTAATTAAAATAAAATTTTCTATTCGAGGTGTACAAAACATTAGAAATACTTTGTTTATGTGCTCCGTAAAGAAATTTTCTTCTGAGGTAATTACAAATGTAGGATTTCACGTATATATGAATATTAATTTGATGGTGCTATTTATGAATTCATGAAAATTTTTATAAAACTTACTATGCAAATGTAATTGTTTAAATAAACCTTGATATTATTTATATATAATTATGGTGTTATGATTTTTAAGTTATAACTGTCGTGGAATAGAAATCTTATATGTCAAAGATTTAATAGATTCATTATTTAAATAAGAAAAAAAATTCAAATGATGTTCTATCTATTGGAAAAATATGCTCTTTAAAGCATATTTGTTTATTTATTGTTATAAATATTTTTCTGATTAATAAAATGAATGAGGTATTTTATTCAAGTATCTCTATTGCATTAATATTTTGAGTAAAGTCCATTTAATCATATTATATGTATTTATGTGATCACCATGTGGATTTCATTGAAGACATAAATACAAGTTATCTTATGATTAAATAAATTAAGTTCGCAGTTGATAAATAAAGTTGGGCGCTTTATTTAGGTATAGACTGTAATAAGTTCATTGAGTGATTTGTCTTAATCATATATGAATTTATTGATGTAGTGTGACTGCATTGAACTGGATCATATATGAGATTTAATTAACTTTGTAATAACTGTCAGACTTATTAAATCTCATAGGCATTGATTTAATGTGATCTTAATCTTGAGTCAATTATAATTTCTGGATTGTAATTGTCATTTCATTTGAGTTACCAATTGGCACGACATACACTTGTAGTCAAGATTATCCGGTATCTTGGTGGGAGCGATTACAAGTATTGAATTTATAGATTGACAATATAGAATTTGTACGACACATCTCTTGATGGGTTTCAGTACTTGATCATAGAATTCTCTGGCCAGAGTGTATCAACATATATATATATATATAAGTATGTTGAAAATGATCATTAGAGAAAACCAGTAAGTATCAAGGAACAAGATGTAATTAAATTGATTGGACAGTTGAGATATCAATTTAATTAACGATGTGGTACAAAGGATTGTGCAGTAAAGAAATCAATGTGGCTTGGGCGAATTATTATTCGAGCATACAATTATGGAGGTCAGTTCCAATCTTATAGTGGAGTAGAATTGGAATTAAATAATTATATTTGTTTAATTACAAGCTTAATTATTATAGCCACTATTGTATGTTCCCAAATGATCCCCGGGTTAGCTCATTTAATTGACAACACCATTACTGGACCCAAAAGCGAGAAAACTGGCATATAAGGTAAAAATCTTAATTATAATATTTGTTAAGGCCTAATGTGTTATATATAAGTGTGAATGAGGTCTTGTGATATTTTACAAGGTAGTCCCCTAGTTGGTTACACATTCTCTCCACTTTTACTTAAGTGAAGAGATAAATGCTTGATTTAAAATATTTTAATATTTTAAATTAATGAGATATAATACATGCTAGGGTTTTTTCATAAGCTATTATAAATAAGGATTTTTCTCAAAACAAAAGAGGGAGATATCTTTATTAAAAAAAAAAAAAAGAAGAAGAAAACGCTAGTGGCAATTGGGAGTAGTGAAACGGACGCCCACACGTCCAGTGTTGATCAACTTTGAGTCATAGCCTGGAAGATCGTTTGGTGGTGGATCTACAGCTTTCGATTATTCATCTTTTCATATAAACAAGGTATGAGTTTCTAGATTACTTAATTCTTATATATTATATGAGATCATTATAAAAAATGAGATTTTTATCCTACACTATCATGTATATATTTATTTAAAAAAATTAATATATAAATAGTAGTTATATTAAATTTAATTATACATATTACGCATATAATAATTAATTATAGTGTCTCAGATGTAATTTATCTAAAAAAAGAATAATAGACAGAATCATATTACTGTAGACTCTGCCCAGCCCTCTAGCAGACAGCAAATTTTCAATCTTAGCCAACCTCAATTGCGGTAAGATTTTTTGTAAATAAATAGAGTCAACTCAACCACTAAACCAGGACACGTTCAAACACAACTATGGTCTCTGTCATTTTCTCTGGTAAGTACTTAACATACTTTACAATCCAATTCACAATTATTATGACCCTCAATCTCTTATCTCTCTCACTCTCACTCTCTCTCTTCTTTAATTTTTGTGTGCAATGATCAGGATGTGCTAAGAATTGGGCTTCGAGTGGGTGTGTTTCTTTAATTTCCATTATGTAAATTAATATTAATTGATAGTGCATATTATAAAGCTCATCAAGTGTGCACTGATCATATTATTTGATTTCAAATTTTTGCACAGAAACATGAGAGTTGACACAATATATATAAATTGGGAAAATAATTGAAGCAAATGCTATGGGAACCCATTCACTGAGCTGTAATGATGGGGTGCATGTGGGAAAGACTCAGAACCCAGACGCCTCATTCTCTCCCTAAGAAGTGCAACTGTCTATATTTAATAAACTAATGAATCCATTTTCAAAAATTTAAAAATAGGCATATGATTTGATGAAGAGACAAAATTCTATAAGGCATAAGCAACTTGGTCTTATGCAATCTTCTTCTTTGCTGCCTTAGCTTGCCTGCCAACATCTTTTATGTTCTAACCTTCAACTACCTAGTTTTTTGTTCTAAATAGACTTCCTAATGCATCTGCAGTCTGCACACATCTATTTCAGGTTTCATTTTTTTCTTTTAATTTTCACCGCTGTAATTAACTTAACTCACAAAATATTTTACCACTGCCCGTCATGCATCTTTGATCCATATATACTGTTTATTTAGTATATGATCGGACACCTATATGCAAGCAAATAATATATACTTGCTGAGAAATCGGAGTTTTAATATCAATTACGGTAAAAAGATCCATCTGAATTTTTTTAGATTAAGGGTTTGCTTGTTAAAAGTCTTAAGTCCAAAATTTTATTAATTTCTGACTTTTTTAAAATTTTATTTTTTCATAATTTATGTCTGATTTTCAGATATTTACATCTTAAAATAAAAAGTAAACGCTTGTAACTTTTATCTGAAGGAAAAAGATAATAATCCAAAAATATTTGTAGTAAATATACTTATTTCCTAAACTATAAAACCTAATTTTTTTTGGATTTACAAAGATATAAATGTTAAATAACCATATTTAAGATACTTTGTATTTGTAAAAATAAACAATATACCACTTATATTCACATATTACAAAAAAATAAAATAAACATATCATTCATAATTTTAAAAAATTCAAAATCATTCATAATTTTAAAAAATTCAAAATCATTCATATTTATACCAAAAAAACAAAGATACCTAACTCTATATTGACGCAGTCTCATTTAAACTCAGTGTGAATCTCTCCCACTTACATTTAGTAGTACATATTGAGCTCCTTAATTTTTTTTTTGTCTTTTAAAAAAAAGAAAGTGTCTCTTGTGAGACTCAAATTAACTCTTCACCTTAACCATGAGAAAGGGGCTTGTTACCACCTTTAGCCAAAAAATAAAAAATAAAAAATAATTAAACACCATCCATAAATTTGATTATTATTGGTACATGATGAAGCGATTAAAGAATTGTGCATTAGAAAGTGAAACCAGTATTTACTAGTTATGATTATAAACATGATTATATGGAAAGCTTTTAGTCTTTTAGAAAGAGAGAATAATGAGAATACAGTAAAAAGATGCACAATCTCACAAGCAGTAATTTTTTTTTTAAACTAAAACTTTACAGTGCGCATGGAATAGCAGGAGCGAACCAAAAGGGGGAGTCAGACTCGGAGCTTTTCCCCACTCAGAGAAAACAAATATTATTTACAACATCTATTAAAAAAAAAATCAATTAGTTAAGATTCAAAAAAATGTTGCTCTGAAATCTCATGCTCCCCATCTGCAGAGAAATATACTCTTACACCCCCACCAAACTGACCAAAAAGCCTTATCTTTTTTCAAACCACCCCATTACATCTGCCTTCAGCTGCTAAAACTATTTTTTAATTCATCTTCATCTTCTCTTTTTTCGCATACTTAAAAACTTTTTTTTGACATGCTTCTTTAATTTGATCTAAAAAATTGGACCATCTGTACTTTCTATCTATATAAACACGCCCTTTGAACTTTGCATAACACCCCTGTATCAATATTGGCTCTCCACGGCAGCACAAGGTAGAGCAATAAATCCAGCTTTCTTATGCATTTGTATCTCTTGGCTTTTGGCTGCATATATCTTCTCCTGTTTTGTTTCTTGAATTTTGTTTTGGTTTGTCTTTATTACATTGGTGGACAAATTTTAGTTGCCAAAACTGACGTTAGCAGTGGCTTCTCTTTTCCCTGTTTCTGATCACAGTTTCCATGACATAGCTAGAATTAAAGAAGGTAGTTAGTGCCAGTACAAGAGTTGTACCAGAGCTGATATCAAGCTGAGGTTTGAATCTTTTATTTTCATCACTCACTTGCAACAAATTTGAGCTAGCATCGGCTGGATCCGAAATTGGTAAGTCAATTGAGTTATTATTCTAAGTTCCTTGATTATGTGATATTTCATCTTATGTTTAGATTTAATGATACATGTGTCTCATTGGGTTTCTTTGATTTGTTACAGATATAAAAGAATCAGAATCAAATCTATCATATCTATCTTATCCTGCTACGTTACATACATCGAGAGTCGCTTTGGTGTAAGGAATATTCTTATATTAATGGATAGTATTAGTATGGCATCGATATGGAGCAACCAACAAGATGAAGCTGAAGAAAGGTTCATGATTTCCAACTCATCAAATTGCTATAATGGTTACGGTGGCAAGATGGATCCAACAGAAGACCTCTTCTATCCAGTTCAAGTGTTGCAGAAAGCTCAAATATCACCACTCAATTCAAATATTCTTGAAAGAGTAAGCTAGCTAGCTAGCACTGAAATTAAATGATTAATTCATCAAGTACTAGCTAGATTGAGCTTTAATTTAATTCAATAAATGCGTGTTGTCTCATTCATTGTATTTAATATTGCAGCCTGGCCTAGATCACGCGGCAAGCTTGCAAGACACTGTCGGTCGAGGATTGAGCTATGAGGCAACGGCGCTATCGGGAAGTCTAGCGGCTGCTGGAGCTGAGTTTGGCATAGCTGATCAATCACAAATCGTTAAAAAGGCTGCTGGTGTTTCAACAACTACATGCTCACTTGATTCATTTGATTGCTTGCTTTCAGCAACTAACAGCAACACCGCCGAGACATCAGCTGAAGATGATGATGGGATCTCCATTCTCTTCTCTTCTGATTGTAGAAACCTGTGGAACTTTGGTTCCAACAGTAGTGCAGTTTCATCCGGAGAGTCTGAAAACAATGCTCCCAATAATTTTGCAAGAAACAACAAAGATTTCAATAATGGTCCAGTCAATATTGAGCTTGATCAAGAAACAGTCTCTCATTGTTCCGCGGATCAGTACGTCAACAATGGCGGAATTGTTCATCAGGAGGAATTAAGGCCTGGTTCAACAAAGAGAAAAAATATTGATGATCATCAAAGTGAGCAATTCCATCTTTTTCAAGAAGGTGGTTTTAAGCTCATCTCTGAGAATCCACAGAAAGCGAAGAAACCAAGATTGGACAAGCGGCCAAGCTCAGCAAACATCAATTTTCAGTTACAGGCAAGTAATAACTCTTCAGTATCTTCATCTATTGAGGAACCTGATCCTGAGGCCATTGCTCATATGAAAGAGATGATTTATCGGGCAGCGGCGTTTAGGCCAGTGAATTTAGGCTTAGAGGTGGTGGAAAAGCCTAAGAGGAAGAATGTTAGAATATCAACCGATCCACAAACAGTAGCTGCAAGGCAAAGAAGGGAGAGGATAAGTGAAAGGATTAGGGTTTTGCAGAGGCTGGTTCCCGGTGGAAGCAAGATGGATACTGCTTCAATGCTGGATGAAGCTGCAAATTATCTCAAGTTTCTTAGGTCTCAAGTCAAAGCATTAGAAAACCCAAGCCATCAAAAGCCCGATCATCATCACTCTATGAATTGCCCACCAACAAATCTTGCTTTCTCTTCATTACCATTCAACAACAACAACTCATTTTCCAGGCAAACCCATTTCTCACTTCAGAACCCTAATCATATCCACCGCCCACAGAGTTGATGGGGGCAAAAAAAAAGTCTAACCCATTATGGATCCTTAGTTATCATAGACACCGTCGTTATTTTCCTCATCAATGATTAACATGCAAAACCACATTTCGTAGCCTTAAAAAAAAACAAGTACAAAGGTACTGATCCAAGGTCCATATGATCATAAACTTCATCATTACATCTTATCATGTGATCGATATTTCTGATTAAACCCTTCACTGATGATAGCCTTCATCATGACACCCATCTCCCAAGAGCTGAAGAGAAGTTCAATTTTCCACTATTGTTTTTTGCTGCTTCCACTCTGCTTTATAATATCTTTTTCAAAGATTTATTATACTATGTATTGTAGTGGAATGACAAACATGAAGATGAAAATTATGAAGCTTTTAGCCAGGTAACCTTTTTGATATGGAAAGGTTTAGTAATTATGGCAGTTATGATTAAGATCAAGGGCTAGAAAGTGTTTATCACTTTAGCTTAATGTTTATTAATTATTATAACTTTGTTCTTTTATTTTTAATGAATATTCTGTACTGTACTTAGCTGATCACTTTTACTGGAGATCTCTGTTTATAAAATGGTTGTCTTTTAATTTAAGTACTTTGTTACATAATCAATGCAAGAGAGACATTCTCTAAAGAATCGTGAGGTTCAGTCAGTGGTCCTGTCTCCTTAAATCAATCCAAAGCGTGCTCATGAAAATCTCCCCAATCTCATTGCTTAGCACATGTTTATGCTTCTTTTTTGGCAGGTGACATTGTTCTAGTTATTATAATATAACACTTTCTCTTCACTTAAATATTCTTTAAGCCAAGAATCTTACAACTAATGATATTGTTATTGATGATAATCAATAACGTAGCTAGCTTCAATAAAAACAAAACACCCCCTAAACAAAAAATTCGGAAACAGTTATCAACTTTGAGCGTGAGTATTAGTTCATATTACGCGCACATATATATATATATATATGTGTGTGTGTGTGTGTGTGTGCGCGCGCATGTGCAGATCGTGTATATCGTGTATGAATATGACTTTGGTGGATAGTTATGAATGTATGTATATTTTAAAATATAAATTTAAGGTTAGATAAAAGTAATTACGTTTAATATTATTTTGTAGCTCGTTAACAATTCATAACTTCATATTCATATTTAAAAATATAAAGACGTAAATTATTGATTATATAAATCTGATAAATGGGTAGATGGCAAAAATTTGGTTGTGGGATAGATATATTAGAAACTTAATTATGGGAGTTTTGATAGGTAGCAGCATATATGGCATTGGCTTGCAAAGGTTGAAAAAGAGGTTTTGATTGTCTAAAAGAGGTAGCAGAGTGGTGGGTGCTAGAATAACTATATGCTAAATTAATATAGATCAACATTCTGTTGAGAAAGGAACCTCCAGATCTCTCATCGATCTTGGCTTCATTTGTAATTGGTTGACAATGTCTTCACATATAACCAATTTGCGTGTAGTGGAAATTAAAAGGAACTTACCAAAAACTCAATTTGGGTATGTATATATATAGTCTTTCACAAGCGGGAGATTGAATTGACCTTAATTAATTGTTGCATTATTATGGCTTTGGAGTGGTGGACAGCTAACTTTCGTTGGGAGCTGACTTACTACTATTAGCTAGCTAGCCTCCAGCAAGCAAACAAACAAACAAACGAAACGACTTGTCATTTTCATTTTTAGTCCAAATTAGCATGCACAACCGTTGGCATCCAATCATTGATCAACCTTAGGCAGAAAATGCTGACTTAATGGATCATGTATATGAATTGAATTTAAGATGTTTGATTTGGCAAATCTGCACTTATTCATTCCTTATCAATAAGTCATAAATTTATCTTCAAACAGAATTTTCGTTTTTTGTGCGCAATAAACCTAATATATATGGAGGATGCAACTTGAGGTAGACAAAATTTGTGTTAGCTAGAATTCTTGTTTGTTTTTTTTTTTTTTAAGTTTACACCTTTGGTACTACAAATTATGAGGACGCTTCCAAATTAAACCCAATTAAAAAGTCTCCAAAATCTAAATGAAGTCTACTTCAAGCCCACTTCTGGTAAGGAAAGACCTAGTCTAATATCTGTAAAAAAATCAACTCCCGCGTACACATGGAGAAACAAATCATTTGTTTAATATGTGAAGGTGAGAACTAGCGGAAGAAATGGTGGTTCTCAAGTTGTTATTTAGCTTAAGTGCTTAAGCAGAAACTTCTGGATAATGTCAATACATCCTTTTTAGTGTTCAAATAATTTTCACTGCATAATTCCTCAAATCTCATGAAGCAATTGGCCCATTTGGTGAAAGTATTTCTTTCAGAAAACAATATATACTTATAGGTGACATTATTTGACTCTTATACACTTGCTTAATAAAAATAAAATAAAATCTACTTATTGTTCATTTATCCGTTGATGGGTTGGATCTTAAAAACACCGAGCCCACTTGATCTTTGCTGGATTCATCAAGTAAGTTTCCTGAGATGGGCTCATTATTCTTGAGATCAAGCTGCCCGAAAATGCATATCCAATAAGGGAAACCTCAATTTACTCTCTATTTTGAATGACAGTGTTAGTGTACATTTCAAATGTGTGAAAACATCAACTTACTCTCATTTATTATTAAAATATTTATAAAAAAAATCATCAATGTGCCCCCATTTGTCATCATTTTCTAGGGATGGCAATGACCCCTTGTTCTATTTGTAGGATTCTTGATTTAACATTGAGTTTATATGTGAATATTTATGTGTTGCAAACTTTCATATCAGGTTAAACTTAATTGAAAGTAATCTATTAAGGTTTTTGGTAGTTTGAGCTTTAAGGTAGTTGATAAGGTGTGGGCCTTTAATACTTAGAGACTTAAGGGTAATTTCTATTTTTATGATAGGTTAAAATAGGAATACCTAATGATAATAAGAAAGTTATCTATATAAATGGTTATGGTCCTCATGTTACATACAACATTCTATTCTTTTCTGACATCCCATCATCAAAGAGAGTGTAAAGAGAAAGTTAAAGGATTTTCTAGGATAACGTGTTAAGTTGGAAGACAAACCGCACGGCTCTAGAGAATAATTAACCATTATAGATTCAAGTATGCTTCCGCATATTTGTTTATTGTTTGTTAGTGATGCAACATGAATGTTCTTAGATTTAGGTGATGGTTTTCACCAAAAGTATATTGGTTTAACACTATTATCATTTGTTTCGATTAGGACAAAATTTTAGATGTTCTAGTAAAACTCTAAGACTATATCATATTATATGGTCATTCTAATCACTAAGGTGCTAATATTTACGTTTTAGGGTTTTGAATTTTTACTTTAATATTTATTTGATTTAGCTATTAATTTTAGCTTTTAAAACATTAAAATAAATAGTAAATAATCAAACAGGTTTACTGAGTGGGTATAGGTATTAGAGTTTTATACCTGTACTTGACTCACCTAATCAATGGGTATTAAAAGTTATACAAGTACCTAATCTTTTTTATAAAACGAGAGTAAAATTAGACCTGATAATGATTAAATTAATTTAATAAAGAATTTGCATGTGGAAATCAATAAACTTGGTATATGTACATCTTCATGAATCAATCATGCATGGCTAGCCACCTACCAATTATTTGAAAGAGATATATGTTGAAAGAGACATATGTTGATCTTGTTATATGTGTGTGTGTGTGTGTGTGTGTGTCAATTATTCTCTAGTGCAGGGCCCCCTCATAGTCAGTTTTAATGTGTGCATGTGTGTGTGTGTGTATTTCAATCATTCTCTAGTGCAGGGGCCCCTCATAGACAGCTTTAATGTGTGTGTGTGTGTGTGTGTGTATTTCAATCATTCTCTAGTGCAGGGGCCCCTCATAATCAGTTTTAATGTGTGTGTGTGTGTATTTCAGTCATTCTCTAGTGCAGGAGCCCCTCATAGTCAGTTTTAATGTTACTAAACCGCACAGCTTAACAACATGTGTGTGTGTGTGTGTGTGTGTGAGTGAGTGAGTGTGTGGATGTGTATTTCAGTCATTCTCTAGTGCAGGGGCCCCTCATGGTCAGTTTTAATGTTACTAAACCGCACAGTTTAATAGCATGTCTATATTAAAAAAATGAGGGCGTTTGCACTTGAAAATGATATATATATAGTCATTCTCTAATAAGAACATCCTCATTTTGAAAAAAGAATACATTAAAATACATACATACATACATACATACATACATACATACATACATATATACATATATATATATATATATTAGAAATGTTCCAATTCAGGATTTTAAACTGCGGGAAAATACATAAACAGTGCGGTTTATATACTTTAAGTTTTAAGCCTATTACCCCACGTTTTAATAGTTTTTTCGGACTTTTCTAAACTTTAAAATCCCGAAACATATCCAGACTAATATATATATATAGAGGAAAATGCATTGAAACAAACTACAAAAATGTAATGTGTAATGTAACGTAACTCTAGCTCTATCACATAAAAAAATTAATGAGTATGCCAAAAAAAAAAAAAAAAAAACAAGCCATGGTTTGAGACACTACATTGCTCCCCCACACTGCCTTCCTTCTCTTCATAGCAAATTGGCAATGCCCCATCGAAAGAAAGTCCACTTACTCACACTTGAAGGAAAACTTTCCCATAACTTTTCTCTTTCTTTTCTTTTCATCAATCACATCAACTTTGACACATACGTACGTATGCTTACATTGCATTACATTGCCCGGCATGAATATGTATCCAAGAAAAGCTTACAGCTTTTGATGACACCAATCTTGTTTTGTTGCGTTACATTGTGCTTCCTCCCACGTGCTAACTTATCATCTTGTTTTTGTCCTCTACATGCAATTCACGCTCTTGAGAGATGTCGATTTGTTAGCTCAACTCTTTGCTAATTAACGCCGTTTGTAATCCATTATGGCTATCCAAACACTAGCTAAAAGGTGACAGCATTGAGCATACTTAATTATCCAACTGTTTTAATTAATTTTTTTGATATATATATAAAGGCTGAACAGCAGCTCCCTAAAATTATATTTATTTTTACAATAATTTACAACTATTAGATTTAAGACATATCATCAGTCAAGATCTTGGGAATTAATAACATAAATACTTAATAACAACTCTAATTAATGTATTCTCTCTCTCCTCATCAGTTTCCTAGTAAAACATGATTTCTCTCCTAAGTTTTCTAAGCAATTCTTTTTTTCGTTTTAATCTTCTCATGGCTAAGCCTCTTAATTTACCTTTTGAATATATCATTTAAAAAAAAAAATCCACAAACAGGAATGACTTACTTGGTCATATGATGCTATTGCACACCAAGAACATATCCATAATCAAATTATTCACAAATTAATGGATAATATTATTTATTAAATTGGTATTCCAACATCATATTTATTTAAATAGTTGATTGCTTACAGATTCAGCGATTTTCTTCAATATTGAATAGAGAAAATCAAGAGGGAGAAAAAGTAAATATTTTTCTTAAATTGAATAAATCCCTTGTTGCTTCTTATTTGCTTCTTGGTTAGTCATCACTGTTTGCACCCACGATCTTAAAAGAGTAATTTTGATTTGATTCTGAGAGGAAAAAAATAATTAATGAATAGAAAAAACAGAAGTGAAAAATTTATTGGTGGGGTAGAGATAATAAATAAGAAAGAAGTAAAATCTTAATCAAAGATTTATTACGTCCCACAAAATCTTGGTTATTGATCTGTCTTAAATCTAATTGTTATAAATTAGTATAAAAATAGGTAAAATCTTAGGAGACTGTTGGTCCGCTATAGTTGTTATCTAGTGAGAGTTTGAGCACTTTATTAAGGTGAAAGAATACCATTATACCCATTATACTAATACACCGTATGATATTTTTATAGCCATTCCCCCACTTTAATACCATTAATTGCAAAGGGCAAACTTGTAAACGACTTTTCTTCCGAGACAAGTAACTCCTATCTGAGGAAATAGATAATTTAATTAATAAAAGATTTGAGAAATGGAATCAAAAGTGATTGGACCACCCACACTTAAGGTACGTTTCATTGTTTTTTCAAGTATATATTTTACATATTGCTAGAATTTGAAATTTTTTCAAGTATATATTTTATATATTGCTAGAATTTTTCAAATTATAACTTTTAACCCAAAAAAATGTTTGGTTGCTTTTTAGTAAAAATGCCGTAATAAAAATAAATTTTAAAATTATATTATAAAAATAATGAAGTAAACTTGCGAAAATAAAATAAGATTA
This sequence comes from Clausena lansium, assembly GCA_030449835.1. Lineage (NCBI taxonomy): Eukaryota > Viridiplantae > Streptophyta > Magnoliopsida > Sapindales > Rutaceae > Clausena > Clausena lansium. The sequence continues at coordinate 7,669,278 of JASUUF010000369.1, forward strand.
TTTAAAAAAAAAAAACTCTACTACCTTTCCTTCTAAAAAAAACTTAAAATTTAATCTTTTCCTAAAAAAAATGAAAAATAAAAAAATAATAATAATCCTCCATAAGCTCCACCTAATTACAAGCACACAAGTGGAAAAATTAAAAGAGTTTTTGACATGAATAAAACTACGTTGGATAGAGAAGTCATATCAAAGAATTTTGATCAGTGATCAGCCCTCCATATCAAAATGCACTTTGTTTTTATTTAAGCTATTTTAGGCCTTGAAAATGAGTTAATGTTTCTTTGCTCGCTCAAATTGCATGAGAATTTAAGGTATCCTTTCTTGACGACTTAGATCTCCCAATTAAATTACACATAAAATTTTCGTTTATAATTTACACTTTATTCAGACTTGGTCAAATTTCATACCACACCATTGCCTGAATGCATGTAAATGATTTGGTCTGTGGGTCCTCATGGAATTAAAACTTCACTTAATGTCAATGGCTTGGGTGCCTCATGGGCCATGTAACAAAGCTTGTTGAGCAACACCACCTTTGAGCACTAATTGTTGAAGCAATTAAAAGGGAGGAAGAAAAGAGTGTTGCATGCCAATGCCATCATGAAAGTAGTCCAAACACAGAGTTGACACCATTGAGACTTGAGAGCATACTTATCCAAACCTTAATTTCAAAATAATTTTTGAGGATAAATATCATCATTATTCAGTGGGAACTTGAACCAATTGATACTAAGCATCTGCACACTTAAAAGAGATCGAGATAAAAAGGTGATCACAATTATTTCTTTAATGCATGATGTTTTTAAAGTGAAAGACAAAGCCATTACGTTTAAACTTAGTGGGATTCTCATTCTCATTCGGATTCCACCACCAACTCAACAAGACTATATTATGTATATTTAGTTGTTGCTCATATTCACATATTCTCTAGCCATTGGTGATTGGCCTTTCATTCTCTCAAATGCTTTGTGGGTCCCTTACACTAACCCCATCAAAAGCCATTACTCTATTTGACATGATCAAATTAATCAAAATTGCTTTCTTCGACTTCAGTGGTGCCATTGCCACCACCTTTTCTTCTTTATTGTTGCTGCTGGGGTTGCATTACATCGTTCATGGGTAAACCAGGTACTTCTGATTCATCATTTTTGTTTGTTTTTGCGTTACTTGCGGTTGCTTTTATTTCAAGGTGAAAAATCAATCAGTCTAGGCTTGCTTTTCTCAGTACTATTTGATTATATTCACATAAACATGAAGGAAAAATGGATGCTTTGTGTAATGAAAAAGGTGGGATGAAATGTTTTCAATTTGAAGATTGTGTATTTTGATAATGTTGAATGCTGCACCGGACTAAGATTTTTTATGTCAATCTACTGATTAGTTTTCTATATAAGTCTTTTGGGTTTCAATTTCATTTACTATGCATAATGTTACAATCTCTTAAAAATGCCTTTACGACCTCGCTTTAAATGAATAGAGATGTTAAATTCCTCATCTTGCACACTTGTATCTGAAACTCCATTGTTTATTTTTTTCTTTAACTTGGTATTATTTTTCTTGTTCTACTTTGAATTCTTCAAAAGGCGGCAAGAGGTTAGCAGCTAAATCTTCCTTGGAAACTGGAGGCAGTTACATGTTTGGAGCTTTACGCATCTGTTGCCCTCTAAGTCTAATGATAAAATGGCTTATACTCCTCATCTTTCTAAATTTCGTTCATTCATCCAGGGAGCCTGATGTTGAAGGTAGAATAAACTAAAATTTATGTTCTAATCTTTTGCAAAAACGGGGTTCTCTAAGTGTAATTAATTTGAATGTCGTTGTATGCGTAGCCGTATTTTGAGAAATATAATAAATTCTAATTTATTAGACTTGCGTTGCTCTGCCTAGCTCTATCTCAAAGCCTCTTGATTTTGTTTCTGTACCTTCTCTGCAAAGAATTATTTTGACTCTTGTCCGGTTAGGCCCCAGCCTCTTCTTTGCTGATATCTAGCGTATTTGTGCTTTCTTCACAAATTATGCCTTTCGAATTATTACATTTCCTATAATTTAGAATTGGAGCACAGGTTGGTGAGTGATCAAGAGTGATTTTGTTGATGCCCTAAAGAATGGATTGATTATGTTATTGAATTCTAATTTGTACAGGAATAGAATCTACACTAATCAAAGCAATTTGACTAGTACCAACGCTTTTGAGTTCAAACTAAGTACTTTAGAAAATCTTAAATAAATTTTTGAAACAAAATATTTTTTATTTACCAAGCGATAATGAAGGCCTCTGCATAGAAGGTCAGATAGAAGATATTTATGTGAAAGCTTGTATGGATTATTGTTTCCTTTTTATAGCAATTACTAGCTGTCCAAAAGGCTACTCTGAATGATTAACAACCTGGTTTTACCCTTCGATAATGATCAGGTGAAGCTTTGATTAAGATTTTAAAGGCTCTCAATGATACCAACGGTCAATTCACAGATTGGAATGACCATTTCGTGAGCCCCTGCTTTAGTTGGTCTCACGTCACTTGCAGAAATGGAAATGTCATATCTCTGTAAGTCAATCATTGGCTGTTAAGGATATGAATTCTGGAACGTTTATTTTTAGTACATTTCACATCTAGGGGATATTTCTTTATAAATTTGACAGGAACTTTCGTTTTAAGTTTGAGGGCAAGCTTTTTACAAATTTCATAATAGAAGATTAATTATCTTAACTCCAATATTTCTTATTATTACTTTAATGGTCAAATTTGTTAATCTTTGCATTATGTTCAGTTTGTGATTGTATTAATTTGCAGGACCCTCGGTTCAAATGGATTTTCAGGAAAAATTTCATCATCAATTACCAAATTGAAGTTTTTGGCTAACTTGTAAGTATACCTATTGATTCTCAATAACTTCAATACCTGAATTTTACCTGTTGTGATGAATTGCTCTCTTTGCAGGGAATTACAGAACAATGATCTATCAGGTACGCTACCAGATTTTCTAGGCAGCATGACTCATCTCCAGAGTCTGAATCTTGCAAATAATAAATTCAGTGGCTCTATACCTGCTACTTGGGGTCAACTAACCAATTTAAAGCATTTGTAAGGATGATTTCCCAGTTTCTTCAACATTCAATTTTTTTCTTGTTAATCTAATCTGTATCAAGAAGCATGATTTTGCTTTTGATGTATCCAAGGTGAACGACGTGGAACCTGCATCTAAGGCTTCTATTTGTTGTCTTTAATTATTAAGTTTAATCATCTGTGTAATCTGTGAACTAGCATGCTATTGAACTCTAAATATTGCTAATGCATTCTTTATTCTACAGGGATCTTTCATCCAATGATTTAACCGGAAGAATTCCAATACAACTCTTTTCGGTTGCAACATTCAAGTAAACTCCAATAGAATTTCTATGAAGTATTTTATGATGCTGTTTTCGCATTTTTCTGCTTCTAGTTAGCACGTAAACTTCAGTTTCATAATGGATTTTCGATCATATAGGAAAAAAAAATTAGTTAATTTCTTATTGATTTATGTTGGTGATGAGTTTCAAACAAAAAATTATATATGCTGTTTCTAGTAATCAGGTACTATATCTGGCATCTGAAATTATCCCAATGTTTGTTTATAACCTTTGCTCTGTATCTTTCAATATTATAGTCACAAAAGGATCCATATAGATGCATATTTTCACTGCAATGGGTTTGATATTTTTCATTAATATAGCCTATAAATGCGAGTGTTATGCATACTAGAGTGTAAAATGTAGGAAACTAGTTTTAAGATTTTGTTGCAGAAACACAGAGCTTTCACTGATCACAAATGAATGCATGCCCAAAATGAGATTTCGAGAGGGAAAACTGAAAAAAGAAACTAAAGATAGAGGAACTTATGGATCACTGAATATAATTGCTGCAAAATATTGTAGTGATGGAGGAAAAGAATTTACTTCATTCGTAACGTTTGTAACCAGCAAGCTAAAGGTATACATATTGAACAAGTTGTCTCTTTAATATGTTCTTCTAATCCAATTCCAATTTTTAAATCAATTAGAATGCTGAACCAAGTTCCATATGTCTAGTTCATAGTCCTATTTGTATTACTTACTCAATGCAAACAATTTACCTTTTATTTATGTTTACGTCTATCTGCTCATGTTATTTGCTTGAATTTTATGCTTAGATAACTTTCAATTGTCACTCCTGTCTTTATTTGCCTCACTCAAGAGCTTGTCCTTCGTGTTAAATTGTCAGCTTTACTGGAACACATCTCATTTGTGGCTCAAGCTTGGAGCAGCCTTGCATGTCGAGGCCCTCTCTTCCAGGTTTGTTTTATGAATTATCACACTGATTTTTTATTTTTCACTTATTAAAATTCAAATATTATTGTTGGGTTATTTTTTGTAAGCTTAAGCTTTTGGGATCAGTAGCATTTGAACATGATATCAGGGTTTATTTTGATAAAAACTCTATTTTTAAATCTCAAAATCATATTCTGTCAGCTAAATAACAACACAAAGCACGATGTCCCATGCTTGGATTTACACGACAAGCCTCCCATGGCAGTTATATAATTGGACTTGAATACAATTATTAGGCAATTTCCTATGGACTTGACTATTAGCAGTTCTGTTAGTTCGACACCAATTATGTCCAAAACCTTGAGGGAAACTAAAGTTAGATGCCCTTGGCAGTTTCGACCAGCAGAACAAAACTCAGAATTGTTATAGCTTCGTCAAGTTGTGGTGCTTTTGTACTACTATCACTTGGGGCTCTCTTTGCATGCCGTTATCAGAAATTGCGAAAACTCAAACATGATGAGTTTGTTGATGTTGCAGGTAATTTCATTTTCTCATTGGCTTCTGGATCCATTTCGTCATAAATTTTTTATATATTAGCATAAGTTTTTACACTGTTATATATTAATGCTAACGTGCATCAATAACCTAACAATCTCCTCCCAGCTAGCATATATAACATGCTCTGCTTGTGATGAATATTAGACAATGGTCCCTGACAGCCTTAAATGTATTCAAAATTTGTTCTTTTTCTTCTATGACAGGGCCTATTTCTTCATTCAAGAGTCAATATTTTTAATACTTTCATCAGCTTGTGAGCTTTATCAATTCATCAGCTTGTCAGCTTTATCAATTTGAGTTTCAGAGAATATCTCATAAAAACAAATAATAATTTCTCGAAGCAGTTTTTGGTGCCATGTTTCTTTAACATCTAGCTTGAAGTCATGATTACTCTTCATCTTTCTTGCTTTCTTGCATGATTGCTTCAATCACTAAGCCAATGTGATAAGTTTAGTTCTCTGTTTCCATTTTGGTGGATTATTAAGCAGGTGCACTGATTTTTGGGGTAGCATATCCTGGATGGTTGTATGAAAGTAATATAAAATTTTTCTCTGATTTCAGGGGAAGATGAATGCAAAGTTTCTTTAGGGCAGCTTAGAAGATTCTCTTGGCGCCAACTCCAACTTGCAACTGACAATTTCAGTGAAAGCAACACAATTGGACAAGGAGGTTTTGGAAAAGTTTACAAAGGTGTCCTCTCAGATAACACAAAGGTTGCCGTGAAACGCCTCCAAGATTATTATAGTCCTGGTGGAGAGGCTGCATTCCAGAGAGAAGTTGAGCTTATAAGTGTTGCTATTCATAAGAATCTACTACACTTGATTGGGTATTGTACAACCTCGTCTGAGAGAATCCTTGTTTATCCCTTCATGCAAAATCTTAGTGTTGCATACCGGCTGAGAGGTATTGCCTTTGATGAGAATCATGCTTTAGTTTCAGTTATTCTTTTTGCTATGCAGTTCATGTTGTAAACTAGACTAGCTTGGTGTGTCTGCATGTCTTTCTCATGGTTTTAATAACCTCAAGTATATTCAGCTGAAGTGAAAAAGCATATCACTGTAAAGCTTTTAATTCTAGTGACAAATGCTGGAAATTTGCACTGTGAAGATTAAACCGAATCACATGATTGGATTATTTCAGACATGTGGACTGTGCTTATGTCTACAAGTAGCGTCCCATAGGATTTACACCAAAACAGTCTTTCTTAGCCAGCTACATTGCTTTTCTCTTTGATTGTTTCTGTTAAGGTGAACGCTGAATATCACTGTGGTGAACAGTGGTATAGGTGTTGATCATTTTGACGCGATTGATTGTCAGTAGGTCTTTCTTCCATTTGAAATTTGTTGTAGATTTAAAACCTGGAGAGAAGGGCTTGGACTGGCCAACAAGGAAACGTGTGGCGTTTGGTGCAGCATATGGTTTAGAGTATCTACATGAGCACTGCAATCCCAAGATTATACATCGTGATTTAAAGGCTGCAAATATCCTTTTAGATGACAACTTTGAAGCTGTTCTTGGTGATTTCGGGCTAGCAAAACTAGTTGATGCAAAATTGACTCATGTTACCACTCAAATCCGTGGTACCATGGGCCACATTGCTCCAGAATATTTATCAACTGGGAAATCTTCAGAGAAGACAGATGTGTTTGGGTATGGTATAACACTTCTAGAACTAGTAGCTGGTCAACGTGCTATAGATTTGTCCCGCCTTGAAGAGGAAGAGGATGTTCTTCTGCTTGATCATGTAAGCTTTTCCACTTTTCCCACTTGAAAATGACGTTTTAATATATGTATATTTGGTCTGATTTTGACTGCTGCTTATCTGATATGTGTGGGGGTAATGTTGCATTGTCAACAGATTAGGAAGTTACTGAGGGAAAATAGACTCAATGACATTGTGGATAGAAACTTGAATACTTATGATTCGAAAGAAGTTGAGACAATGGTTCAGGTTGCATTGCTATGCACTCAAAGCGCACCGGAAGACCGTCCAACGATGGCACAGGTAGTTAAAATGCTGCAAGGAGTGGATTTAGCTGAGAGATGGGCTGAGTGGGAGGAGCTTGAAGAAGTAAGGCAACAAGAAGTTTCACTTGTGCCTTACCAATTTCCTTGGGGAGAAGACTCAAGCATTGACCAAGAAGCCATACAATTGTCCAATGCAAGATAAGAGCATTAATTCAAATTTCCATGTTAATCAATTTGGAAATGATCTTGGCAGACTGAAGCATACATTATTATAGTCGCGCGTATATATGTTGTATATGAATTAAAAACAAGAGAAATTGTATGGTTTGGTTACGGTGATATAACTTGGAATATATGATACCATATAACAAGAGAAACGTGTGTATAAGTTGAGATGAAATTTATTAAATGTGTTCGGAGTTCCATTTTTAAAATCTCTTGCTAAGAAAAGGTAATTGCTTTGCCCTAATTTAAGTTAACTGGTCGTTGTCGGCTTCATAACATTGCAACAAACCTAGAAAGCAATTTGGGTGCGCAACATAACTTTTTTTCCTTTTTTCTTTTTTCTTTTTTTTTTAATTTTAAGCGATCTTTAAGAAAACCAAACTCTCTCTACCTTGGAGAGATACATTATCCTGAGACACCTTAAAAAGCCAAAAATTTTGTTAAGTGTGAGAATTGTTCGTTATTAGTCCAGCAATTATTTTCAGGCAATATGAAATTCTTTTCTTATCACTCTCATCATGTGGAACCAATCATTTAGGCAAGTTTTTGTCGCATAAAAAGATAGTATAGTCTCAGGCATTGGTCAGCTTGATTCCCGTACAATATAAAAGGCCATCGACTTAACTCATACTCATGAGATAATATTTTGAATATGAATTCGACCTATGAGCTTCTATAAGTATTAACTAGTAAAAAAGTCAAAAATTTTAACATGAAAGTGAATATCCATATTAGTCAAGAGTACTGAAAATTGCTAAACATCCAAAACAACCCAAACAGAAAAAATGGCGTTCCCCGAACAGTTAAAAAAGAGGTTTCAATATATGCACATTCATGCACACATATAATGTAGTTAATCTAACAAATTTTAAAAAAGAGAAATAATGAAAAAAGGTTATAAATTGTCAATGGATCACCACCTAACAATAATAGAAACATCAAACCAAATTTATTCGACCAAAATTAAACGTCATTGATTAGTAAACTAGCTAGTTAGCCCACCAACCTGTATCTCTCACTCTCACATAATTCAAGTACTCCAATGACAGCATTATCGGCCTTGCCTTTGCGGACACTCAACCTGTCCATGTACCTTATGTGATGTTTCCAATTTTATTCTCAAGTGCAATCATGACCACATTAATAGTCATGTAACACCAAAGCTTGTGATATTAAAAACTCTTATAAGTTCACAAAATTTTGATGCGGAATTTAGATATCATTCTTCTCAACAACCAACGCAAGATCCGGCCAATTGTTAAGTGGGCAGGATCTTCTGCTCTTCTTATTCTCCCTCCCTACGTTTTGCACTGAGCGTTACATTCTTCAACTGACCAATTCCTCTTCGCATTCCTTATATAATCTTTTAAGTTTCATATATATCTCTACTACACCCCACTTAATACATCACGATGGCTTCAGTATTTTCTTCGTCCTCAGCAAAAACATTTCTATTAGCATTAGCAACACTTGCATTATGTGTTTCTCCAGCGTTCACCGCGTCCGCGGGGTTCAGGGTGAAGCTCAAATCAGTTGATTTTGGAAAAAATTTGTCCACTTTTGAACGTGTCTTACACGGAATGAAGCGCGGGCAGCACAGACTGCAAAGGTTTAATGCTATGAGTTTGGCGGCTTCAGATGCGTCTTCAGGTCTCAAATCCCCCGTGCATGCTGGTACCGGTGAGTTTCTAATGGATTTATCAATCGGTTCACCCCCGGTGAGTTTCTCTGCAATCTTGGATACCGGCAGTGATTTGATATGGACTCAGTGTAAGCCTTGCCAAGTGTGTTTCGATCAGGCTACGCCAATTTTTGATCCCAAGGAATCTTCTTCTTACTCTAAGACATCTTGCTCTAGTGCACTATGTAAAGCTCTGCCCCAACAAGAATGCAATGCTAATAATGCCTGTGAGTACATTTACTCATACGGTGATACTTCTTCCTCGCAAGGGGTCTTGGCCACCGAAACCTTCAAGTTTGGTGATGTTTCGGTTCCGAATATTGGGTTCGGTTGTGGCTCAGACAACGAGGGAGATGGGTTCTCACAAGGTGCAGGCCTAGTGGGACTTGGGCGGGGGCCATTGTCTCTGGTTTCACAACTCAAGGAACCAAAATTCTCTTACTGCTTAACTTCTATTGATGCTGCAAAAACAAGCACACTTTTGATGGGGTCACTAGCCAGTGTAAACAGCAGCTCATCAAACCAAATCCTGACTACACCTTTAATCAAAAACCCATTACAGGCATCATTCTATTATCTTCCTCTTGAAGGTATCTCAGTGGGCGGCACTCGTTTGCCCATCGACACATCAAACTTTGCACTGCAAGAGGATGGCAGCGGTGGCCTAATTATAGACTCGGGCACGACTTTAACATACCTAATAGACTCTGCTTTTGATCTTGTTAAAAAGGAGTTCATTTCCCAAACAAAACTCTCGGTGATCGATGCAGCCGATCAAACGGGGCTTGACGTTTGTTTCAAGCTGCCGTCGGGTTCAACAGATGTAGAGGTGCCCAAGTTGGTGTTCCATTTCAAAGGGGCAGATGTGGATTTGCCAGCTGAAAATTATATGATTGCTGATTCAAGTATGGGATTGGCTTGTTTGGCCATGGGGAGTTCAAGTGGCATGTCCATATTTGGGAATGTACAGCAGCAAAACATGTTGGTGCTTTATGATCTTGAGAAAGAAACATTGTCTTTCCTTCCAACACAATGTGATAAATTGTGAAGTTTAATTAATTATTAACATTTTGTATTGTTGTGTGCATGATTATATGGAGAATATTGTGGACTCTTGAAAAAAAGAAAGTTGTTTCAATAAATCTAACGTTTAGAATTTTATATTTTAGAGCGTGTAATCTTTGTTAGTAGTTGGTAGGTAAGAGATTATACTAAAACATCTTAATTATCGGATTAATGCATGCCATTAATAATAATGGCTATGAAGCGAGTAGAAAATACGGTGATACAAAATGGATTAATGATTACATATTATGAAGCATTAATCAATGGTTTCTTAGCTTTGAAAAATGTCTTGACGATTCTTGCAATGTCAGGAATGATTAAATGTCCGCTCAACTTCTCAGCGACTTGATTGTAACAGGTTGCATTTTATTTATTTATTGTTATAGATAAATAGGATCGGAAACATAGTAAGCGTGTTTATTAATAAATTTTGATGTGTCAATAAAAAGCCACCTTTTCTTTTTATTATTTAGGCCCGGTTTGGCTTAACGGACAAGATACTTTGTCAGCTTTGATTAGATGACACCCATTATTAAAAAAAAAAAAACTACTTCCAAATGTATATAGTTTATGTTTTGAGGGGGAAAAAAAAAGGTGATTGAGGAAATGCAATTGATAAATGAAGGCTTTCTTTTCAATTCATTATATATGTTCAGATGCTACCTATCTTCGACTACACTCTTCCTCAAACCTTTTTAAAGTCGCGGCATGGGAGATGCCATGGATCATATGAGGAGTTTTGGATCCTAATTCAGAAGTTATGGATCAAATGAGTCGTATTAGATTCCAGAGTAATTTTATAATAAGATAATTCTTTATTTTAATGAATTAAGAGATAAATTAAATAATAAAAAATATACACTCTAATATAGTATATTTTATTAAATAATGTATTGAAATATTTATTATTTTATCTTTTAATTTGTCCTTTTACTTTATTAAAATAAGTGATTTTCTTATTGTAAATTACTCTTGGATCCCAATTCCCCAAGTTATGGATTACATGAGTAGTGTTGGATCCTAAATGATTTGGCCGTCAGATTACTTAATTCTTTAATTATAAAATTTTAATAAAAACTAATGACTTGGATCAAAATCTTGAAATATTACATGCAAATTCTAGCATTACTAAGATTAAGGAAATTATCACTTGCATACCCTTAATTTATTCTGTTATCAAACATATTACAAACTTTCATGATGTATCAGTCGTCCATCTTAAGTTAATAAAATGTATTCGCCGTCCACTAAACCGTTAGTTTCCATTTAAATGTGATGACGTCAGATGGGCAATTTGATCTTTTCATACGGAAATAAGGGATATTATGATAATTTAAGGGTCTACAAGTGATAATTTTCCGTTACCCTAATTTGAGTTTCAAGGGCAGAATCGTCAATTTGCTATAATTTCTTTAAATTTCAAACGGCAGCTAACGGTTTAGTGGACGGCATACATGTTTTTTCAACTTAGGGTGGACAACTGATACACATTAAAAGTACTGTAGTACGTTTAATAAAAGTATATTTTAAGGATATACGAGTTATAATTTCCCTTAAGATTATAGCTAAAGAAAGGAAAATGAAAGGAAGAAAAAAGTAATGGTATTTGAACTCTTTGATTTATCTCAACAATCTCTGTTTATTTTAAAAGTATTCGTATTGTGTGTTTTTTACCTTAACTCAACAGATCATGCATGTTCTGTCTCATCTTCTTATGCAGTTATGCCTATGAATTCCAAAAATTTGTTCTGCCAATCCTCCAACATTTGTAACTCGTGGTCCTTCGTTCTGCAGATGCTGCGGTGTTTTGGCTTTTCGGAACAGTGGATTTCTTTGGTGAGGCGGGCTATATGTGGCCCTTGGTTCTCGGTTTTGGTTAATGGGGTCAGTCACGGATTTTTTCAGTCTCAAGGTGGTCTTCGGCAGGGCGATCCCATTTCTCCGTGCCTTTTTATCATTGCTGCTGAGTTCTTGTCCTGGGGATTGGATCGACTTTTCTCGCAGTTTCCTTTGCTGCGCTATCACTCTTCTGGTTCCATTCCTGTCTCCCATTTGAGTTTCGCAGATGATATTGTTATTTTTGCGAATGGGAGTCGTTCTAGCCTCACGAGGCTAATGGATTTCCTGCACCATTACGAGGCGGTTTCTAGGTAGCAGATTAGTCAGGCTAAGAGCAGCTTTTATGTTGGGCGTTCGGTTTCTGCTTCGCGATGTGCTATTATTCATTCTGTTACTGGCTTTCGGCAGCGGCAGCTTCCTTTTACTTATCTTGGGTGCCCGGTGTTTGTGGGGGGTCTCAAGATTGCTCATTTTGATGACCTTCTTTGGAAGGTCCGGGATAGGATTTCTGGTTGGGCGAATCGGTTGCTTTCTTTTGGGGGGAAGTTGGTTCTTATTCGCCATGTCTTATCTTCTATGCCACTGCATCTGTTCCATGTTCTGAGGCCGCCGATCGGGTTGTTCAGCAGTTGGAGAGGATGTTCACTCGTTTTCTATGGGGTGACTCTGGGACTAGGAGGAGGATTCATTGGTGCCACTGGCCGAAGGTTTGCTTTCCGGTGGAGGAGAGGGGTCTAGGTATTCGGTCTTTTGGTGACCTGGCTGAGGCTTTTGAGCTTAAGCTGTGGTGGAGGTTTAGAGAGCAGCGTTCGTTATGGGTTTCTTACATGAAGTCTAAGTATTGCAGGACTGTTCATCCGGTTGTGGTACATTTTCGTTATCCGGCTTCTCCTCTCTGGAGACGGCTTTGTTCCATCCGTTGTGTTGCAGAGCCTCATGTGCGTTGGTTGGTTAGCGCTGGCACTTGTAGTTTTTGGTACGATTGTTGGCTGGGTTCTTGCCCTTTGTTCTTTTATAATGCTAGCGCTGCATCTACGGTGCCGGTGTCTTTTTATTGGCGGGGTACTGTTTGGGATAGGGGTAAGCTCCTGGACGTCTTACCTGTGTTAGTAGTTGAGTAGATTGTGCTGATTTCGATTTCTGCTGACGAGCCTGATGTGATCTGGTGGGATTCTGCTCCCGATGGAGCTTTCCATTTACGGTTAGCTTGGGAGATTGTGCGTTGCTCCAGGCCACGAGATGAGGTTTTTTCTAGTATTTGGCAGCGTCATCTTCCTTTCAGGTTATCTTTTTTCCTGTGGCGGTTGTTGCATGGCTATTTGGCTACTGATGACGCTTTGTGCGCGAGAGGTTTCTGTATGGTTTCACGGTGTTTTTGTGGTCAGGCTGTTGAAACTTCTTGTCACTTGTTTCTCGAGTGCCCTCGGGTTAGCCAGGTTTGGGAGTATTTCTACCATTGTTTGGGGTTACCGAGGGTTAGCTTTCTTTCGGCTCATGCTTTGATTACTCATTGGAGGAGATGTGCTCCTTCTCGGACTCATTTTCGGGTCCTTCTCCCTTGCTTCATTCTCTGGCAAGTGTGGAAGACTCGCAATGGGTCCAAGTTTGATTCTCACCCCTTTTCGGTGGATGCTGTTATCTTTTGGGTGGTGTCGGACCTTCGGCTTTCCATTTCTGCTTTTGGCTTTAAGCCGTCTCAATTGCGGGGAGTGATGGGTTCTCGGCTAGCAGAGGGGTTACGTGTGCTTCCTCCTCATAGGAGGCCTATTCGTGTTGTGTCTTGGACGCGGCTGCCTCTTGGTGTTGTGAAGCTGACAGTTGATGGGTGCTCTAGGGGTAACCCTGGGATGTCCGCTGTTGGGGGTGTTCTTCGGGATCACCGGGGTATGGTTTTGGCAGGATTTGGTTCTTTTCTTGGGCATCAGCCGATCTTATTTGCTGAGCTAATGGCAGTCTGTGAGGGTTTGGAGCTTGCTGTTCAGCTGGGATATTCGGTTTTGGAGGTGGAGTCTGACTCGGCCACTGTGGTGTCTTGGATCCTTTCGGCCGGCCATGTTCGCTGGGATTATGCTGTGTTGTTGCGTCGAGTTTGTTTTTTGGTTTTCTCTCATTCGGTTGTCGTTCGTCATGTATTTCGTGAGGCTACATCCGCTGCTGATTTTTTGGCCAATTGGGCCTGTACTTCTCGCTGCAGTCGTCGGTTCTTACATACTCGGGATTTCCCAGTGGGATTGTCTGGGATATTTCATTTGGATGCGTTGGCTGTTCCGCATATTAGACGCTAGTGTCGATTTTAGTACTCTATTGTTTATTGCTTTTCCAGTTGCATTGTTTTTACTTTTTCGAGGAGGTTTTAGTTCATGTCCCCCTTCTTATATATTTTCTTCTTTATTCTGATTTATATTACAGGTAGGGGTCCCTCTTAACCCCCCACCATCTTGGTGGTTTGAAAAAAAAAAAATCCTCCAACATTTGTAACTATAACCCACTTGGATGTTGAAGCCATTTTCTTTTATTGGAATTGTTCATGTCCATACGATATATAAAAGCATTGGCTCATTCAAATAAATAAATAAAATCAATAGAAACTACAAAAAAGTAAAAAAAAAAAAAAAAAAAGAAAAGAAACCCCCAAAATATATTAGAATCCTCCATTGTTGAGTAGTGGATTGTAAAGAACAATATTGAAGGACATAAGAATATATTATTCTTTCTTATATCTTAATTACAAAAATATGACCCATATATATACAAGTTTGACAAGCGATTACAGAAAAGAATTTGTGGCTTAATAAAAGAATGTTTTCCTAAAGTGTATATAATAACAGTTGGCTAGAGATATTCTAACCGTTGGTAAATAATACTCAAATAATTATGATGATTCAATCTTGATAGTGGGATTCCTCTAGTCACGGCTGAGTATATTGCTAAACTTGTTTCAATGGAGTTAATGTTGGATTCTGGTGATTTCTCGTTGCTATGCATGGAGCCTGTCACTGTCTTGCTTGCTATATTTGTCTCATTTTGATGAGGTATCTTATCAGCCCCCCGCAAACTAGGCATGGCCATGGAGTGAATGCCTAGTTTGTACCGAAATTTGAAGAAGAACTCTTTGGATAACGGCTTTGTGAAAATATATGTAGTTTGCTGTAAAGATGGAATGTATTTGGTGGTAAGCAAACCATGTGTGACCTTTTCTCGAACGAAGTGGTAGTCAAGCTCAATATGCTTGGTTCGAGCATGGTGAATTGGGTTTTTGGCCATATGCAGTGCACTCTTATTGTCACAGATCAAACCTGGTGGTTTGTCTTGAGGGATACCAATGTCATTTAATAAATATGTAAGCCATGTGAGCTTTGCGGCTGTAGAAGCCATGCTACGGTATTCTGCTTCAGTACTAGAGCGAGCTATTGTTACCTGCTTTTTGGAGCTCCAAGAGATGCAATTTGCTCCAAGATATACACAAAAACCACTTGTGCTCCTTCGAGTTATCGGACAACCTGCCCAATCTGAATCTGAAAAACCATATAGTTTGGTGCTGCTTTGTTTTAGGTATCTCAACCCAAAATCCAATGTGCCCTTGAGATAGCGAAGGATACATTTGACAGCCCGAAGGTCTGACTTGTTTGGAGCTTGGAATTTTTGACAAACCTGATTTACTGCATGAGTTATGTCCAGTCTAGTGAAGGTTAGATACTGGAGGCTACTAACTATTTTTCGATACTCAGTGGCGTCAACAAGTTCATGGTCATCGGATTTTGGTGCTTCTTTCACGGCAATGGGTGTAGCAATTGTTGTGCTATTGATCATTTTTGTTCAGAACAGCAAATCCATTGTGTATTTATACTACGAGAGAAACATACCATGATTAAATCGTTTGATTTCAATTCCCAAAAAATAAGTAAGCATTCCGAGATCTTATAACGCAAATTGTGTGCTAAGAGTGTGAATGATATTTTGGATGATAGAGTTTTATTTCCTGTAACTATCACACATCCACATACACAAGTAACAACACAATGCTTGACTCATGATGTAGAATAAATAACGAATGATCAGCCTTGCTATTTCTAAAGCCAAGTTTGATAAGTGCATGACAAAGACAATCAAACCATGCTATTGGAGCTTGTTTAAGTCCATAGAGTGATTTGTTTAATTTACAAACATATGAAGGCAGTTTAGGATTGATAAAACCTGGCGGCTGCTCCATGTAAACAGCTTCTTTGAGGTGACCATGAAGAAAGGCATTGCGCACATCAAGTTGTCTTGTGGTCTAGTTGAGATTAACAGCAAGGGAAAGAACAAGCCGAATTGTTGTGTGCTTGACGACTGGATTGAAGGTTTCTTCAAAGTCAATTCCAGGAATTTGCGTGAAACCTTTAGCAACTAGGCGGGCCTTGAATCGTTCAATGGTCCCTTTTTCCGTGTACTTAATACGATACACCCACTTAGACCCAATTATGTTGGCGTCACTAGGCCTCGGTACAAAAGACCAAGTGTTGTTTTGGTGCAGTGCATGGAGTTCGTCTTTCATGGCAGCAACCCACTGAGGATGTCTCAGAGCACTTTTCAAGGTTTTTGGCTCAGTCATGCATGAAGTCAGCAAGGCCAAGTTAGGGTTTTGTTGAAGTTTATGACGAGTCACCATTGGATGTGTGTTCACAATACTCTCAGTTGGAAAAGTATGCGGGCTTTTTTGAATTGGCAATTCAATGACCAGCTTGTTTGAGATGTCTGGGAAGTCATGGCTTTGAGTTGTTTCAGTGATGATTGGAGCGGTTATGTCTAGTGTTTGTGATGGATTGGCAAGAGTGGAGATATTTTCCTCAGTGTTTGGATCTTGAACGCATGGTGATGAGGGTGTCACTGGAATTGGTGCTTGGCCTTCATTATTTGAATTTTTGTTATGTATGCTTTCCTTGAAACTGTTGGGCTCCTCATTGCAACAATAATGAATACGCGCTGGTGTACCAGTTGCTTGACAATTTTCCTCTTGATCACAATTTGATGTTGACTCAATTACATCACGCCAGTCATCAGCAGATGGAAAGACATTGTGCTCCTGCAAATTAGATAAGTCTGAAGAATTATTATCAAAACGGAACACACTTTCATAAAAAACCACGTGCCGTGAGATATAAACCCGTTTGGTGGTGGGGTGCAAACATCGATATCCTTTATGTAAAAGACTATATTCAATAAAAACACAAGGATATGTTCTTTTTTCAAATTTATTTTTATTGTAATCTCTTAAATAAGGAAAGCACCTGCACCCAAAAACTTTTAGTAAATGATAATCAGGAGACTTAAGGAAGAGTTTTTCATAAGGACTTTTCATTTCAATTGAAGATAAAGGCATGCGAGTTATTAAATAAACCGCTGTAATAAATGCTTCAACCCAAAGTGTCAAAGGAATTTTAGTAGGAAAGGAATTGTTGGTGTTGGTGTTACGATGTAGTAGGAAAGGGAGAAAATGAAGGAAAGTATGCCAATCTTTAATCTAAAAAATCTATTGTTGTGAACTCGTGATGAGTGTTCGGCAACGAAGAAAATGAAGGAAAGTGAGGGAGAATGTGGTAAAATTTAGAATTTTAAGTTATTTCAATGGGCATGTTAGACATTTCAATTTAATATAAAAAAAATGAGAGTTGAAGAGACGAGTTGAGAAGGTCAAATATCACTGCCGCTAAAAGAAAAAATATAACTCAATACGGACCAAAGTCCTCTAAATGAAATCGACTAACTTATTTTATTTAATTTTTTAATATAAAAAATTATCGATTAAATCCAGTCGAACTCATACTTTTTTTTATATCCTCAAATATTATCTTTATTGTAAATTTTACTTAAAAGTTGTGTCTTACTAACATTGACGTTTATTGAGGAAAAATATAACAAGATTAAATAATTAAATTTAAATTGTGAGATATATAGACAAAGGCTATCAATTATTTTAACAAAGATCATTATCTGGAAAATGCTCGAGAATTAAGGAAGTTTGTTTCGGACAATTCTCGGACCATACGGGCCAAGTAAAGCCACAACAGACAACACTCCAGTTTCAGGGCTTACAAAACAAAGCCTTCGGAGACAATGAGTCCTAGGCAAAGGAACACATCGACTCCCCCTCCCCACAAATCAAATTCAGACACGTAAGCAGCTTTTTTTAAAAAAAAAAAAAGAAATAAAATAAATATCTGCGGTCGGTCAATTGGTCGGTCACTGCATCACTGCTTGTGGCTCCAATGGTTGTGGGATGTGGGCACCAAAATTAATGATGAAAGATTCTCGCAAAAGGATGTAGATAGTATAATACAATTCAAAGAAGGCAAAAATTGAAATGATGAAAGATACAA
This sequence comes from Clausena lansium, assembly GCA_030449835.1. Taxonomy (NCBI): domain Eukaryota; kingdom Viridiplantae; phylum Streptophyta; class Magnoliopsida; order Sapindales; family Rutaceae; genus Clausena; species Clausena lansium. The sequence continues at coordinate 7,687,258 of JASUUF010000369.1, forward strand.
TGCACGTCGTCGACCATATTCTTTTTTATACATTATTGGCACTTGGCAGTGCCTTCTCTTTCTTTGCCGAAAGCGTAGTGCATGCCTAAAACAAAGATGAATTGAAAGATGCATAATCATCTCGGGCTGCATTCTATCTGATTTGATTTAAAGAAGATCAGCAGATTGCGTGCTGTCTTTGTACTGCCAGTCAAAATTTAGGATCATTTTAGAATTTAGATAGTGGATTGTGGGTCTACCCTACCCTCCCCACACACACACATTTAACTTAATTTAGCCATTTAGGCACGTTTGAAAGCACCTTGTTTAACTTAATCAATAAATTTAGTATTATTAATTTTCTAATTATCAAAGTTAAAACATTTATCTATATTTGACTCTCAATACTATCTTGAAAGTTGAAGGACACAAGTTTTGAGTCATGTTATCAATAAAAGGTCAATGTTAGAACTAAAATTCTCCGATCCTCTGATTAATGGGTAGGAGTGGTTAGGAATTTTCAAAAAAAAAATTCTCTCAATACCTAAATTGTGACACACACTAAAACTGAGAGGGATGCTAATTTGTTGTTCAACATCATGAGATTAATTATTTACATTAATAAACTCCTGACTTGTATTACTTTTAGAGGACAGCCAAATAATTAGTCAAAATAGTTGGGATCATATATGTAGGAACGTCCATGCATAGAATATCCATGTAATATACTGATGCGCAGGATATATCACCGGCCAAGAACCGCATTATAATTTTATACAAATAGTCATATAAACACTTAGCTCATCAGCACACACGCATGGTCCCAATTCTCCAATATCTCATTCTCACCCCCACGTCTCCTTTCGATTATTCTGCAACTCATTTTGTCTTCAATTTACAATGACTGCAGAATTAATTCTTAGGATGAATAGCACTATATGCACAAATTTTTTTTGAATAGAAACAGTTGTTCATTCCGAACGTTAATTTTGTTTAACACATATGGGATCGAAAATTGAGATCATACAACAATAATCATATATAAAAATAAATAAATAAAGTTTTATAAAGAGTTGTGTTGTAATATATTGATGAAGCTGATGCGTATATATATAGTTTAGACCTGACCATTTTATACAGCAATTAATTAATATTATCATTGAAATTAAATACTAAATAAAATTTGTAATTTATACGCCCTCGGCCCTCTCAAAGAATATCTTCTCCAGGCTTTACCAGCTTCGGTCGGATCTTTGGAAAGCGACTCGACGACTCAAAAGACTGCTACGCTTCCACTCTCAAATTAAACTTATCTTGCCGGGCCAACTTTCTAGAAGCGTAGTGATAAACTTCAAGTTTCAAGATCTTTCTTTTAATCTGTCCGTTCAACTTTTTTAAGGACCAATCACTTGGATTGGACACTTTTTTTTTTTTTGTTTGTTTGTTTGATGACAGTAATTAAATTAATTTTACCCTCTTTTTGTGCAAGTGGCAAACCGGCAGCGTCAACATTCAACAGCTCCCTCCAACTATTTGTGGTCGTGACACGTACCGGTCGGCAGTCCAGTAGTGAAGGACATCCGTACTACAGAGAGATGACAAAAGATTCCATTACGCCTTAATTTAATTCGTTAATTAGCTAATGTTAATATAATTAATGTTAATGGAACGACTTTTACGCAAATTCAAAGGGCGCTGCCGTGCTGCGTCCAAGTCCAACCACTCCACATCCCCACTGTCCTGTCCAATTCTATTATTTTATTTTGGCATATAATTATTTAAATATTTATCTATAATACGTCATCCCACGCAATCAATTCAATACTATTTTTAGGAGGTGAATTATAATTTATTAATTAAATCCATCATACTAAATAATTATAACCATTTCATAAAATGTCTGTTTCACCTTTTGAAGGATTATATAACGAGGGTGCGTTTGCTGGCAGGATAAAAAATTAAAGATTTAACTAATTTATTCTATCTTATGTTTAGCGCTTACACAGTTTTGGATTAAATTTATCTTAAGCCACAAAATAATCTTATAAGCTTAAGAAAATTTTATAAGTATATTTACTAATTTATCAATATTAATTTTATATCAATATGTAGTGTTTATTAAAATATATAATATTATATAAAAATATAAATAACTAATAATAAAAAATAAAATTATCAATTGATTATTGAATGAAAATATTCAACAAATTTCACTCAATTTAAATTTATTTTTTAATATCACAATGATTTTGCATGGTAGTTGAGTGTTTTTTATGTTAAAAATTTCAATTTATGTTAAATATAGCTAGTGACATTGTTATGTAACTTTTTTTTATTTATGGACTGATATTCTTATTATATTTATTGATGATATTTTTGTTATGTTTATGATAATATTATTTAGTAAATTATAAGTCTAAAAATTATAACATGTTAAATATAAAAAAAAAAAATTTAAGTGAAGATTTTGCATTTTTTTAATAAATTTACCAATAATTATTTATTTAAGTTAGATTATATTATATGTCATTTTAAAATAAATCTAAGATAATTTTAAAAAATTAATATCTAAGACATATTATTAGTTATAAGCCAATATCACAGCATACCAAACACAAGACATGATTATTTGTAGTCCGATCTAACATAGTATTATATATAATTCAGTATTATCCAATCCAATCTGATTCGATCCGATCTAATCAAATTCAACCCGGTATACCAAACGAGCCATGAGTTAATTTATTATCACTTTCTTATAAATATTTATAAGTGTGGGTCCCACCTTTATTAGTAGAATTTTTCAATCGCGATTAATTTTTCCTTAAAGTATTTTATAATTGTATGGATTTAAACTCTTAAAATACCCTTAAAGTATTTTAAGTTGTATGTCTCAAGCTAATATTTTTAGTTCGAGAACTATTCACAATGGATGTGAGGTATTTTCCTCAACATTTCTGATTTATAATTATAAATTTAATAGATGCTAGTAATTTGTTTCATCTGTGGCGTTCTGTAAAATTTACAAATACTGTGACAAAACATTTGTAACAAGCGATAACAAAGAAATTTGTAATCGTACGATTTGACATTTAGCACAAACCAAGAGCGAATAATTCTGGATCTTTAATTTATCCCTAGTAATTAGCTTGTAAGGACGGCACAGAGAATGAGTCTAGCTATGATACTGAGATTCCGTATTATTATATAGTATGAACTGTGTCAACGTAACTAAGAGATGTACCAAAATTACTTATTTAATTTAAAAGCATAAGAAATACCAAAATTGTCACCCTCGGCTCTCCCCCACTTAACATATATAAATAATTAACACGCCAAGCTCATTTCTACTCACAGTCACAGAAATAAATTCCAAAGCCTCTCTCTAGTTAGTAGTTTCTTTCTTTGGTCTTTGCTTCTTGGTTTTAAATAATATCATATATCTGATGCAAGAAGACAAGAAGACGATGAAGGTAAAGAAAGGGTGGCTTGCAGTTCAGGTGGGCTTAGAAGGGGAAGATGGCGGGCCCCGAAAGTTCGTGATTCCGATATCTCATCTTTATCATCCTCTGTTCAGGCAACTTCTGGAGAAAGCTCAAGAGGTTTACGGTTACAATACGGCCGGTCCTTTGAGGTTACCTTGTAGCGTTGACGATTTTCTTCATCTTCAGTGGCGGATTGAAAAAGAATCCAATCATCACCACCACCACCACCACCATCATCTTCCTATCATCTTGTCGTTTCACTCCTGTTAATTTGGTATATAATATATAATATATTTCTCTTTTATGACTTTTCTTTCTGGAGCTTAATTTGTTATGTACTGAATTGTATGCTTGAACTTGGAAGGGAAGTGAAGTAAACAAACCAATACCATATGTCATCAATCTGTTTTTTGTGCATGATGAATGACAATATATAGAACCTAATTTATCCGAGAGCATGTGTAGCTTTCTATATATATGTATGTATATATTTTTTTTTTCCCGGAGCACAGCAGGAAGTTAAATTTGCTCCTCTGTGAAACTGGCCGGGTTTCGATCCTCAAATCTCGATCTTATACTGCTATTAAAAAATTTTACCAACTAAAATAAAAGAAAGTGTAGTTAAGCGCTTGCTGATCAGTTGCTCTCGAGAAGGCCGACTTGCAAGGATTATAATTACTCTTCTAATTTAATTAAATTTCTCCATTTTCCCCAAAACCAATTTAAGTGGGTATGAATTTGTTGTGTTCGTTTTAATATGTTTGGCATTGCATCTATTATCGGCCAAAAATTAACTAAGTGTTTCTCGAGGTGAGTGTGTGACAGCACACACCATAAGAAAAATAAAATCGTAAAGTGTGGTATGCCTCTGGCCATTATTATTTTCATTTTTGAGAAAGATATCAAAGGGCCCCTAATTTCCTTCGCGATAGCTTCCCTTAACTCATTCACACTAATTTTTCAATAATAATGATAGTGATCCCACTATTTAGGTTCCAATTTAAATTCCAAATGTCACAGTTGGGTCATTAATATTTATTAGTTGAAAGTTAATTATAATTTCACCCCACTATTATATGAATTTTATTTTCACCTCTCATAAAAGTTAGTGCCACTTACGCTAACGATATCTCTAATATTCCCACAAAACCAAGCTACAACTCCTCCAAACTTATTCAAAAAATAGAATTCTAAGGTTATTTTAACGAGTAATGATAGACATCCCAAATTTTTTATCCGGCCCAAATAACTATCCGAAATTATATGACATTTATTAATTGGTTGATAATTTTTTACAAAATTCAAGTGAATTAATTGTATTGTTCACCAACCAATTGATAAATGACACATCATTTGAGATAATTATTTAGGATAAAAAATTTGGAAAGTGTAGCACTATTCTATTTTAATTTCTTTTTAATTTTTTAATGATTGAAATGGAGGAACTTGGATCAAGAGAATTAGAAGACTATTTACTTGAAAATATTGATTTTGAGCTAATTTTTTTCGATTAACCTTATTTATGAATTTCTTAAAGATATTATTTAAATTATGATGCCTGCAAATGTATTTCAATTGGACAATCTAAGTTCACTTGAATCAGGTTTATAGTGAGAAAGAAATAGAAAAGGGGACAGATGTTGAAGAAGAAGTAGAAAAGCCCAAAGTTGGAATGATCTTTGATGCTGTTGCTGAGTTGTTTCAGTTCTACAAATTGTACGCGAAATTGATGGGGTTTGAAATTATCAAAAGAACTTCACGAAAAGATGATGAACGGGTGTTGAAATTTGTTAGTTTCAGTTGTTCACGGAATGGCAAGTCAATATGTAAATCAAGGCATGCATTTAAAATATGTCCCCCAACAAAAACGAATTGCAAGGCTGAAGTTAGTGCTACTATGCATCTTGATGGAAAGTGTCCAGTGAGCTCTATTGTTTATGAGCATAATCATGAACTTAGCACACCAAACAAAGCTCGATTTCTTAAAACAAATAGAAGTATGAAGGCATATGTGAAGAGAAAGCTGGAATTGAATGATAGAGTTGGAATTAACTTGACATAAATTTCAGCGCCCCTTCATCATCTTTATGGGTTCTTTTGAAAACTTTGAGCCCATTAGTTTTTCATACAATTTGTAAAATTGAAACAGCTTATCAACTATGTAGAAGATCATACATCAGCAAGCATTATAGATTAAATTAACCTTAGAATTATGCTTGTTAAATAAGTCTGGAGGAGTTGTGGTTAGGTTTTGTGGGAATAGTAGAGATATCGTAAGCATAAATTGCACTAAGATTTATTATGGGTGAAATTATAATTAACTTTAAACTAATAAATATTAATGACTTAACTGATGTGGCACTAATAAATATTGCCACATTAGTTGGGATTGATTTTTCAACCAATTCGTGTGTTTTTGTTGTTTTCCCCCCCCCCCCTAATAATCCTTTTTAAGTGCTAAAAAAGAATTGAAATAAATCGGTTTTTTTTAATGCAATCTTTCAAAAGACATTAGAAGGATGAGTAATACAAAATTTACAAAGTTGATGTATAAAATTTGTATTTTAAATAATATACCACTTTAGGTTCGTATCATTCACTAAATTAATGGTGTTACATAATTGAAGTATAAATTATATACCCCTTTAATTAGCATGGTCTTGATATAGCATGGTGAGTAAATGATGATCATAATTAAAGTATTTTGGCTTCATTGCATGTTAATTGTATTTTGTCATTCAAAAAAAAAAAAAAGGTAAACAAACTTTTCCACTACAGTGCAGGCTTTTGTCAATTGGGTAAGAGGATTGTAAGAGTGTAATTGTCATTTTACGGCATTTGCTTTATCAATTTTTTCACCCCTTTACCTTTAAAAGTAAAATTATTTCAAGGCGTTTGGTTGAGTGATTTCCAGTAGATTTATTTATTTATTTGGTCATTCCACTTTAAATTTTGGGAGAAATATGATGTTAAAAATTTTCATCCCTTTACCTTTTAAAGTAAAATTAAAATAAAAAATATTAAGATGTTATGAAAATGAAAAACATGGTATTAAAAAAAAAGAAATTGCATCTGATGGCAACATTAGATACATCCCATCATAACTTCATAACTAAGAATTGTATAATATTCTAGGGGTGGACATTCAATTTTATTTATGTCAAACCGAAACAGAGTTGAATTGAAATTACTCAATTCAGTTCGGTTTTAAGGCAAAAAGCCCGAATGGTTTAAAAATTCAAGAATCGATTGGTTCTCATTTTGTTTGATTTTGAACCGACTCGAACTGAAGAACTGATCAGTTTACTATTAAAATAGAAAAAGAAAAAATATTAGTTATCTATCAAAAATAATATTAATAATATTTATTTATTATGAAATTATTTTGCATTAATATTTTGTATAGTGATTACCATTGAATTGAATTAAGAAAAAAAAAACAACAAATTTAGGGGGTCATTCTATGATACCGTGACTAAAATCATGGCATCAATACTGTATTTAAACATGAACTATGTAAATAAAACATAAGATATATAAATTTAATATAAAACTTGTAAATCAGCATTAAGTGTAAAATAAAACATAAATTATGTAAATGAAACGTAAAACTTGTAAATGGAAGATAAAATAAGTAAATTAACATATAAGTAGTAAACTAGTGTATCAATGGTAAACAAAACAAAATCTTATAAATATAACATAAAACTTGTAAATTAACAATAACTCAATAAGTGTTAAATAAAATATAAATTAAGTAAACCAAACATAAGACTTATAAATGGAAGTACAACAAGTAAATTAACATACGAATGGTAAATTAGTGTATTATTAATAAACAAAACAAAAACTTATAAATGTAACATATAACTTGTAAATCAACATTAAGTGTAAAATAAAACATAAATTATATAAATGGAACATAAGACTTATAGATGGAAGATAAAATAAGTAAATTAACATAGGAGTATTAAATTGGTATATCAATGGTAAACAAAACAAAAATTTACAAATATAACATAAAACTTATTAAATGTTAAATAAAACACAAATTAAGTAAACGAAACATAAGTCTTATAAATAAAAGATAAAATAAGTAAATTAATATAGGAATGGTAAACAAAATAAAAACTTATAAATGCAACATAAACTTTGCAAATCAACATTAGGTGTAAAGTAAAACATAAACTATGTTAAGGAAACATAATAATTATAAATAGAGGGTAAAATAAGTAAATTAACAAGGAAGGTGGTTTATTATTGGTAAGCAAAATAAAAACTTACAAATGTAACCTAAAGTTTGTAAATCAATATTAAGTGTAAAATCAAACATAAATTGTGAAAATGAAATATAAGATTTGTAAATAAAACGTTAAAAAAGTAAACTAACATATGAGTGGTAAATTAATTAATTCCCTTTTTATCATAATGGTATTAATTATTATTGTAATTTAATGTTAAAAATGATAATATTTTAATAAAAGTAATAATAATTAAATGTTAGAAAATTATATCTTTTAGCGATGAAATGCTATTTGTCACTAAAAACACTTTCAGCAACGAAATATAATTAATCGCTAAAAGTAGCGATGAAATACTAATCGTCGCAAAAACAAAATACAATTCGTCGCTAAAAGTCAAATTCACAACACACAAATTAATGAACTGTTTATGTTTTTTGCGACGATTTATGCTTTTGGCGTCTATTGTATTTGTTGCTAAAAAAGAGACATTTGGTGATGAAACTAATATCATCTCTAAAAGTTATAGAGATGAAATTTGAAAATTCGTCTCAAAAAATCTAAAGCAATGCTCTTATTGTGACGGAATGGCTACGAAATTTTTTTTTTAGAGATGATTATTTTCGACGCTAAAGCCTTTTTTTTGTTGTATATGCAACACAAGTTAGCTACTTGCACTTATGCTTAGCCTTTGATTACTAACACGTGCTTCACATACCAAACAGAAAGCTACATTTTTCAGCTATAATTTGTTTCTTAAAATATTATTACATCAAATAATAGAGAGTAATAGTTTCTCTAACATCAAGGTAAAAGAAAATAATTTACAGCAATGAAAATATTATTATGGCAACATCCATATTTTTAAGTAGCATTAAAAGTGCCAAAAACATTTAAGGATAGACTATATCACATAATATTGGTAAATATCATGAAAAGTGCCAAAAACTTTTATGGATAGACCATATAATAATATTCGTAAACTTTTATAGATAGACCATATATATCACATAATAATTAAAAGTGCCAAAAACTTTTATGGATAAGCCATATATATCACATAACGTTTGTAAGTAGGGTTAAAAATGCCAAAACTTTTTTAAGGATTGACCATATCTCATATTGTTTGTAATTAACAATGTATTTCTAAAAACTCTAGGAATAGACATGCTCAGTACACTCTCTCGAAGCTTATCATCACAGTTATCATATATGTCCTCCCATCTGCAAATTCAACTTCGGTTGCCTGTCTTGGAGCAGCTAGCTAGAACGTTTTACTGACCTTCTTATCATTCTGCAATAACATTACAAATTATGCAAATGATTTATTGCATATATAATCTTTAATTCAAATAACCTTGGAATTTAAAGTGAGCTAAGTCTCTCTTACAAACGAAAGAGTATTATTTGGCAGTCATTTTAACTCTTACACCCCTCGATAAATAAAATTATTTCTTGAAACCATTCTATATAGACACCAAAGTTAAATAGAAGCTCCCCCACTAAATCATGGTACAAGGTGAATGTCTTATAAGAACAGTTCCACTCAATCCACTAACGATCCTCATAATCCTTTGCAACCACATACACATTACTCAATTCAAAGAAAAAATTTGTCCATATAAAATGGCAAAAATAATACTTGAAAAAAGAAACTAATCATTCTATTTTTCCTTCCTTTCCAATATGGACTTCCAGTACATCAAAATTACAGTGGAACTGAGGAGAAATCATATACTGGTGTTGCTAGACCTGGTTACCAATGTGATAGAGAAAATTCAATATCATTGAGCTTTTCAAATTCTACTTTGAAAGTTTGAACTCATAAATTTTAAAGACGTCTAGGTTTCTGATCGAGACCATCAAGTTGTATCCGATTATATGCTGCTGGCCAGTACGATTCATTTTTGTCCTAGGCTAGAATTTGTACTTCTCACATTTTTTTTTCTCATGGCATTCTCTCGTTATGAAAATTCTTCCAAGTGTTTTTGTGTTTTCATCTGTCTAAGGTAAGTGAGAGTGATGAGTAGTGGCAAAGCACAAGAAGGTTAGCTTTTGGTAACATGCTAAAAAAATTTTAATTTAAATTTTGTTAAAAAATAAGATAATATCACGTAACTTAACACCCCAACTCACCACCTTTTCCACATTTTTTGGCAATTCATAAGACATCAAAAGAATTTTATAATCTACATAAATCATTATTTAAAAAGTGATCATGCATTTATACCAGGCACTAACCCGCATATAAGTATTCCACTCAGTTGAAATGATCTAAGTAATTTCAAATATGAGATCATTTCAACTAAATGGAACACTTATATGCCAGTTAGTGCCTAGTATACATGCATGATCACTTTTTAAATAATAATTTATGTAGATTATAACATTCTTTTGATGTCTTATGGATTGCAAAAAAAGGTGGAAAAAGTGGTGAGTTGGGAACATATACCAATGGTGCCTCTTGTAAAGGAATGTTTGTCCACTAGAGATGTTGCTATGTGTCTTCTAAAGGTTTCAAGGGATAAATGGTTACAAAAGGACAAATAAGTAGTGGTTGCAAAAACAGTGGTGGATAAAGATGAATATATAAGAAAAGAGAACGACGACGATAAGGAGGAAGATGAGTTGTACTTGGTTACGTGAACTAATAAGTTCAAGTATATATGCTAGACATGCAAGAAAGGGTTTCGATCTTATCAAGCATTAGGAGGACACAGCGCAAGCCACAAGAAGATCAAGATTCATCATAATGAGAGTAATGTTGGTGGTTGTGGCAATGTTGTTATGGATCAAAGAGTCTTTGAGTGCCTGTATTGTGGCAAAGTGTTTCATTCTAGCCAAGCCTTTGCTGGGCACAAAAAAATTCGCTGCACCTATTTAGCTACCCCTATCACAAAAATTACTTCAACAAAATCATATGGTGTAAGTTTTATAGATCTTAATGAGAATAGTGTTGGTGGTAGTGGCGATGTTATTGTTATGGATTAAAGAGTCTTTGAGTACCCGTTTTGTGACAAAGTGTTTCATTCTGGCCAAGCCCTTGGTGGGCACAAGAGAATTCAGTGCACCTACTTAACTGCCCCTATCACAAAAATTACTTCAGCAAAATCATCCGGTGCAAGTTTTATAGATCTTAATTTACCAGCCTCTAAAGAAAGAAGATGATAGTGAAGTAAGACAAGTTTAATTTAGCTTTCAAAAAGTTCAAATTCAAGTTTACTATTTTTAAAATAATTACCGGACAACGAAGCCTGCACTACAGTGGGGGCTATTTAGAAAATTAGTGGGGGCATTTAGTATTGGTAAAATCTTAAGAGATTGTGCTGAACATGTTTCAAGATCTAGTTTCAGGCCCCAGAATAAAAAAACACTGTATAGTAACTTTCTTCCTAGATAAATAAGTTAGACACACTGAACATTTTTTAATGTAGCAAATGATTTTGTAAATCATGTCCACACATTAAAAACTCATAAAAAAACAATAATTAATCCAGAATTTTTTCATGATAAATTATATACAGGTCATATAGAGCTAGTTTTGAAAATAGGTCGTGTTTAAGTAGTTTCATGTCGTATTAAATTATAAATATCCAAATCCGCCATTAATTTATTGAGTCAAAAAAATAAGAACTTGAACCCATTCGTGATTATTATCATATTATTCAAATCACCCATTTAATCCGCTATTTTTAGTATTATATCTTTAATTTAAAACAAAAACAGTAATTTATAAAACAAAGTTCTTTAAGAATATAAACCAAACAAAAGAAAATATTAATATTATTCATGTTAACATAATCAAATAATGTACAAAAAATCAATTATTTAGTTTTAGGCACTGATATCATTGATTAAAATCTTAGGAGAAAAAAATATAGAAATAAAATTGCATTACATGAGAAAATACAAATGTATACTGATAGCTGCAAATTTTTCAATAAATACTTAAGAATTTTAGATTTATCATAACTTTACATAAGTAGTTAATTTAAAGTCAATTTACTTTTTTCAAAAATTTATAATTTAAGTTATAATATTTATTAAGTTATTAATATTAAATGTTAATGGACAATGGGTGAAATTAGATTTTTAATCTTAAATTCAAATTGAACTTGACCGTTATGAAATGAGTTTTAATGAGTTTAACCATTAGTAGTTCAATACCACAATTATTTTTATCATGTAAATTGGTATTGTGTTCATGGGTCGTATTACCGCAACAAATAATACTCAGACAACAAAAAAGCTGGTTTGTATTTTGGCTTCATTACATGTTAATTGGGTAAAAAGGCATCAAGCCTGAGACCCGATAGCTGGCGGTCTGGGAAGAATGTTTGATGCGCAGATTTATGCAATTCTGATGGAGCTAATTTGAACGTGCACGTCACAAGCCCATATCATTCAGTTTATAAACAAAGAGTGGACCTGTTAACACCCCTCCAAACTCCTTGTATCACCCCTTTTTCATTTTATTTCTTAAAAATACTCCTAATTTAATTTATAAAATACAAACTATATTAAAACTAACCGTCTTCCTACAAAATTTTATACTTTTAAAAAATCTTTCTTTTTAGATTTTATTTTATAAAATATGCAAATTCTAAAATCTTAAATTATTTTCTCATTACGTAGTTTCTATCCCAATAACTCAAAACTCTTATAATTTTTTTTTACACAAATGATTTTCAATTAAAATTAAAAGTATAAATTTAAATTATGAAATGGAGTGGGTGTAAAAATTTTGTTAAAAGAATAATTTATTGAAGTGTATAATTGAATTGTCATTAAAAAAAAAATTGTCTTTGATTTTTTAGATAATTTAAATTAAAAAGAGGTGTTATGAAGAATTTTGACGGGGTGTCAAAAGACGTACTCATAAACAAATTTACAAGAGCGCAGAACCTAGAGTAGCATGGATCTGTAAAAAAATAAATAAACAAATATATAAATAATACAAAAAAAAAAAAAGTTAATAGGCTCAAAGAGTCAAAGAACGAGTTCAATTATTCCGAAGATATCACCACTAGTGTAGACAATTTCAAAATTCTCTGCTGATCATAAGAATAATATGTGGACAAAAATAATAATGATATACATAAAAAAAAATAACACACCATCATTAGAAGATGAAAAAAATTAATTATAGGATTAAAAAAAGAATTTACCTTACTTTTGTGTCTTTTGTATTAAATTTTATTTTATTGTTAGTACATATATCATTATTCGCACAAAAGTAATAGAAAAAATACTACACTAGTCTATAAGGGAAAAAAATTTAACTATAATATAAAAAAAATTCACTACAAGACCTTTTTTTTTTTTGTTGGTCTTTTGATCCTTTTGTACTAATTTTTGTGTTATTTTCGATACAAATGGCAATATTAGTAAGCTTCCTGTATTTTGCAAAGATGAGTAATAGGAAACAACTGTCAATTTAGGCTACAAGTAAATTTTAATATGGGTCTCTAGATCAATATACTCTTATGATTTTGGTAGTTAATAAATTAAAAAAATAAAAAATAAAAAATAATTAAATCTTAATCATATACTAACTCTAAATTTTTTAAAAATTTTAAAAAAATCAAATTACGAGAGAATTCTAATGCGAGTCTAAATAAACGGAAAAGAAAGTGAATTTTTGTTGGTTCAGCTTCTTTCAGATCACGTGGTTGTATGTAATACCCAAGAATTTCTTTTTGTTGGGTTTATACAAATGTCTTTCATCCAAATTAAAGTATTTATTATAGGCTAGCCAAATTAATTGCCAACTACGTGAAACATGACAGTTTCCTAGTTCACAATTCAGAAGAATCGCACACGTATAAAATTATGTAAATTCACATACTATCAACTAAAATAAGGCATATTAGTTAATAAACACACAGTATTCAAACAACTATCCACTAGACAAAGAAATTCATCAGTTTAGTTTCGTCCCCAAGGCAACATTTATACAACAGACATGTTCAAATCACTAATTAAACCACCTGGGTAGCACCACTGCTTAAAGTAGTAGTCTTATATAAGTGAGTTGTATCATCCGAATAGAAGCCATGCTTGGTGGAATCATACTTCTCACCATCACCCCACAATGCATACGCTTCTTCGCCATGCACGGCATCATCTCCGATCAACAACTGCTCCTCAGTCATACGCAACGGGATCACCTTGTTTATAATGACACAGATAATTGATGTGACCACTACATTCCAGCCGATGATGAAGGCGGCGCCTGCTAATTGTTTCAGGATTTGCATTCCTCCGGAGCCTCCGTAGACGCCTCCCCTTGTGTTTGTGACGGGCAGGAAGAGTGAGCATAGCGTTGGTTCTGCGAAGAGGCCGGTTAAGAAGCCGCCAAGGAGGCCGGCGACGGCGTGGGTGTGAAAGACGCCGAGTGTGTCGTCGATTTTTTGGAGAAGTGTCCATCTTTTGTGTATAAACATCATAGTGAACCATGGCACACTCCCTGATAGAATTCCCATTACTATAGCAGCCCATCCTTGAACAAGACCTAATGAATTAAAATTCACATAAATTAATTAAATATCATATGATTTGCAACTCAAGCCCCGCCAACCATATGCATTTGAACATAAAATAATGTTTTACTCTGTTTGCAAAACTTGTATAAATGGATTACTTCAAAATATAAGTTAGAAAAAGATGTATATTTTGGGACCAAGCAAATAGCCAAAAATTTTAGCCAACTCCTCGTCACCTTGTTTTTATAGGTAAAAGCAATCGTAGTCGACAAAAATTTAATTACCCTTGAAAGAAAGAAAGTGTCCTAAAATCCTTATCTCAAAAAAAAAAAAACGACTCCATGAATATGATAGCCTTTTCACTTCTCATTTGTTAATAAAGACTCTAAACATCATTAAAATGGATATTAATTAAAATGTAGATAAACGAGAAGAGCAAGAATGACTATATTATTAAGAGCAGTCCTGATACTTCCTATTGGACATCTATTACATGTTAAAAGGACGTTTTTGTCAATAATGAATATGGAAGTTGATTATGAAGTGCTTCCAATTCCAAGTTTTGACTATTTATTTCCCATTTTTCTTTCAAAAGTATTAATGTAGATGGTTCGAACTTTAATAAAGAATAATTTAGGTTTCATTGACTAAATAATGTAGAAGGATATATCATATATGCAGATGCAGGCTAGTGAAGGGCAAGGTAAACCTGCGCCAGGCGTAATGCAGACAAGGCCAGTGATCATGCCCTGAACGGCGCCAATAACAGAAGGCTTGTTGAAGAAAATGACATCAAGGCAAGTCCAAACAAGAAGACTTGTAGCCGCGCAAATGTTGGTGTTAAGGACGGCCATCGATGAGTCAATATTCGCCGTATATGGATCTCCACCGTTAAAACCAGCCCATCCCATCCACAGCAACCCCGCCCCTGCTAGCATCATTATTACGTTATTTGGTGGAAATCTCTCTCTGTCCTTCGTCGATCTTGGCCCCACCTGCCAATGCCCACATCACATCATTAATCTCTATCATTTCAAAATTATTAATTACAATTAATTTGCAAGTAGTTAATTAGTCAAGATTAATTTAGCAAACAAAAACAAAACCCAGTAGGCAGCAGTGAAGCCGGCAACCCCGGAGGAGAGGTGAATAACGTAACCACCGGAATAGTCCATGACGCCCCAGTGAAACAAGAAACCACCCCCCCACAAGCTGAATGCCCCAACTGTGTACGAAAACGTAAGCCAAAGCGGCACAAACGCCATCCAAGCCTTAATATTCATTCTCCCAAGCACGGACCCGGCCAATATAATCAACGTAATGGCAGCGAACACGCACTGGAACCAAACCATGGAAGCCATGGGATAAAAGGGCAAGATCATTGCCGTTTCAACGGAACCGTCGTTGTGGAACTGTGTAGTCTCGGGGAGGGCGGCTTGTTTGATGAGAAACTTCTGTCCCAAGGCAGGTCCGGCCTTGCCCCAGAAGGGCAAGAGTTTGTCACCGAAGGACATTTTGTAAGCCCAGACGACCCAACAAATGACGACGGCAGCGAAGGCGTAAAGGGCCATGAAAGCTGAGTTGACTGCCCATTTCTTCTTGACGATGCTGCCGTAGAGGATCACGAGCCCCGGGACGCTTTGGAGACCCACGAGCGTTGCGGAGACCATCTGCCATGCGTTGTCGCCTTTGTTTAGCCAGTCCGGGGCTGCTGCCGAGGTGCCACCTTGGTAGGCTATTGGGATCGGGTTCGGGGGAACAGCTGCAGCGGCCATTGTATAATTATTGCACTTATTGTTACTTGTTCTTGTACTTTGTTTCTTTTTGTATAGACCGTTGTAGAGAGTATGTTGTTGTAAACTTTTGTTATTAATATTGTTATCAGTTATTACTAGTACTGCTGGTGTTGTTATGGTTATGGACCAGTGATTCACCGTATTTAGTATCAAATGGCTGGCAGGAGACGAAAGGTTTAGGCTTAAGGAGGGAATAAGGCTCGGATGGGCGGTTATTTGGACTTATTAATTAGCTAAGTTGACTAATTAGAAGTGACAACTGGCACCCCATGAATCTTTTGAGATTCCTCATGATAGAATCTATCTCATTTATGTGTGTGAGAACCGGATCTCACAAGAAGGCAACTAACCCAAGAGGAATCGGACAACCTATCAATTGCTTGCAGTACTAGATTGATATGTGTATTAGTTTATTATTATCTGTGACTGTAATAGAGCTGTTGCTCCTTTATATGGCAATTTCGAACGACCTATCTATCAGGTACTGGTAAATAATTTTAGGGGCAAAATGAGAACCCATTTTATCTAAAATATTGAAAAAGAAAGAAACTTGCACCCTCTTATAAAGATTGTACATTCGATTTTTTAAGGCTTAATTTCTACCTCTTCGGACTTGGGCTGCGTGGAAAAATGGAATAAGGTGACCAAATCCAGATGAGTGGAAGGAGACCCTAAAAAGTAAGTAATTAAACGAATAAAAATAATAGCATTAATCTGTATATATAATTAAATAATTGAAGAGTTGATAATTAATTAATGCTGTCTTTTTTCTTTTGATGGAGGAGTGAGGGCGACCTAATTGAAGTTGAAATTAACTATGGCTATGGCATGAGCTAGGAATTAATAATGCAAGTTAATTGCCGTGCCAAAGTTTCTACAAATTAATTAATCTCAGGTTTCAATTGGTATTTAGCAAATAATGATGAAAACTTCTCTCTCATTGCGGCTAAATCCAATTCTTCTTAAAAACAAACAAAAAACTCCACTGCTGGCTTTGCTAAATCCCTTTCTCACTCTTATATATATGTCAACTAATGTTTTGTTGTAAAGTTAATGTGGTGCCTAATATTCATGTTAGAAAATGATGACTGATGACTTCCAATTAGCATTTTGTCACCTTACCACTAAATTCAAATGCATTGATATTGGATCACGTCGATGCGTACTAGGGTTTGACATTACTGTTGGAATATATAAGAAAACGTAGGTGGACACGTGGCAAGTTTTATTTGAGTATGGGATGAGATGAAACTTAACGCTTAATAACTATCAAGACAGTTCTTGATACTCCTCCATCTTGTTATGGGTAATTTTAATTCGGATACCTCCATGAGTTTTACTTCCATGAGTTTTGTCCTTGCTATACTTGAAGAGAATGTATGCATATATTGATATATAAAACCCCTAAATGTGTATAAGTGTTAGGGAGCTATGTGGTTTGTTAATGAAAGTATAATATTACCCTTCATTCCACATTACGAGAAACGACAATACTTCTTTCAATACCGAGTTGGCACAAAGTCTCCTGTTTTTTTGCGCCAAATGCATTAGAGCTTAGAAAAGACCCTTATATTCTTATAACAATTTAATTTGACATTAGATAATCATATAAAGAGATAAAATTTATCTGATTGGTGAAAATATTAACATTCCCTTAAATATGTATTTACAGTGGTTGGATCACTTAAATAAAACAAACATTTTAATAATTTAAAAATAAAAAAGCAAGGCTGATATGTATAAATTATAATAAATTTAATAATAAAATTTATAAATTTTAATAATAATAATGAAATTAATGACAATAATAATAATAATTAAAATAATAAAATTAATAATAATAATAATAGTTGTTGACGCTAATTTTTGTTGGTCAACTAAATAATTAAATATGGAAAACGATATAATAAATAGAACACATAGAATTTACGTGGTTCAGTACATGGCTTACGTCCATGGGAGTAAAAGGAGCATCTTTTCCACTATTTAATGAAAAATTATAATGGAGAGATTTTTTTTTGTAGCTATTTGCCTCTGTATTTGCTTGTTTTCTATGCCTCTAGGGCTCTCTATTTATAATAAAATTTTTGTGTATCCTAAGTCGGTGATAATTCCTTGTTTTGGTATACTTTTTTTACTTAATTAGAATTTCATTTCGGAATCTATATTTACTTCTTTCTCTAAGTAGGTTTTTGGAAGGTTCTGGACTTCTTAGATTACCGATTGTGCTTTACTTGCTCTTCATGCTCTATTGTTCCCCAGACAATGTTTCTTGGGCCATGCTTCTTTTATATTCTTTATATATTATTCATGCCTCCTGATAGTTTCTTGAATCTTGGTTCCTGGATCCTGCTTCCTGCTTCCTGACTCTTGGCATTTTTATCTTGGTTCTTGGTTCCTGGTTCCTGCTTCTTAGCTTTTGGATCCTGCTTCCTAGATCCAGCTTCGTGGATCCAAGTTTATGTGGACTTTATTTTTTATGTTTCACGTGCTCACTTTGCTTGCTTTTTATGTCCCATGTGCATTTATTTTTCATGATTCCAAGTCATGCATGCTTAAGTCAAGCTTCCCTTGGTTTTGTCATATTCTTCACGTGTGTCTTTATACCACTAAGTCAAGCATGCTTTGCACCATTGCCTCCTTCATGTGGCTCTATCTTTCATGCTCCAAGTTATCTTTATTTTTCTTCTTATAATTTGAATATTATTATTATTAAAATTTATTAATTTTATTATAATTTTTACATATCAACATTGCTTTTTTATTTTTAAATCGTTAAAATGTTTGTCTTAATTAAGTGATTCAGCCACTGTAGATACATTTTTAAGGGGTATATTAGTATTTTCACCAATCAGATAAATTTTATCTCATTATGTGATTGTCTAATGTCAAATTCAATTGTTATAAGGGTGTAATGGTCTTTTCACTGCTCTAATGCATTTGGCGCCAAAAAACAAGAGACCATGTGTGTCAACTCTGCATTGGAAGAAGTATCATTAGTTCTTGTAATGTGGAAAAAAGGGTAATATTGTATTTTCACTGACAAACCAAACAGCTCTCTAATACTTATACACGTTTAGGGGTGATATATGTCAATATATGCATACATGCTCTCCAAGTGTAGCAAGGGCAAACTTCAGGGGAGGTATCCGAAAATTACCATTCTTGTTATACACATGGTTACCCAAAGTTTTAAAGGGCAAATTAGTCTTTGTATGACATGCGTCATTTAGGGTGAGGGCTAAAATTGTTATTTAAAGGTTTTAATGTGTACTTTTAAGGTGGGGTAATTTAAATCCACCAATTTTCTCACTGCACCTTCTTTTTAATAAAGAATTTAATTATCTAAATAATTTTTTAAAAAATTATTTAGTTATCCCTTTCTTCTCTTTCTTTTCTCAATTTCATAAACACTCATCAATTCATTCAAATTTATTCTTTTAGCTGCCACGAATTAGTATCCCTAACAAGAGGAACAAAACCCACCATTTAAAAGTAAACATCAACATATTTTCATCAACCATGAAAGTTAATAAATATTAAGAAATTAATTTTTACTAAACACAAAAGCTAATGAATATAAAGAAAAAAAATTCATTATTAGAAAGCATCAAATAGAGATCATGATATATTAAGATAAACAAAAAAAATTGAATTCAAAAGAGAGCAAAATTGAATGTTTAGCTTATAGAATGTAAGAGTTAATTCTTATAGAATGTAAGAGTTAATTATAAGGTAAAGAGAAAAATAAATTAGTGAAGGATAATTTTGAGATTTTTAAATTTTAAATTCTTAATAATAAATTATTTAAAAAATAAATATAGAGAAAATTTAGTAAATTTAAATAACCTCATACTCTTAACGGTTGAATCAACCATGAGAGTATTTTTTTTGTAAGTGAAAAGGGCCATTGTTATCATTTTTGTCAAACGTAAAAAGTCAATGGAAGAAAAAAGGAACCGGCAAAAAATTGCGTCTAATAGAATTTGAACGTATACCAAAAGTTTAGAAGACCTCCATCTTATCCATTAGACAATGGACACCTTTCACTCCCATTCCTTTTTTTTTGCGCATTTTTTTTCTTTATCTTTTCTTCGGAAAGCATAAAGAATATGTGATATAATTTCAGGACTTTCATATTTTCAATTTGGCGGGAGGGAGAGAAGGGAAGGAAAGGGGGGGGGGGGGGGCGGGGGGCCGGGGGGTGTGTTTTGTTGAAGGAGGGGAGAGATCCTAATCCGGCTTCTATTCTAAGCCCATCTCCTAACCGTAGCTCCAACAGAGTATAAACTGCGATTACAATTTCTTCACAACTATACATGCAAGCATTGGCCGTGAGGTCACCTTTTGAGAATTATGTTCACTTGGCTATCAATAATATTGAAGATTAATGTGTCTGATATATTGTACCAGGAGTTGAACGAAACAAACTTCACCAATCTTTCAGAAAAGATGTAATAATTAAGATACATAAACTGAACTATATGGATTAGTTTGTTTTAGAAGACTGAACTTTGTTTTTACAAAGTAACATGTAGCTAAATGATGGGGAAACAGAGGGAGGGATGTTTAGACAAGGATAACAAAGATATATGCAGAAGCGAGATGAGCAAATCACTCGTTACAGGCTCCAAGACCTTGCACTGAATGACAGTAACATAATCTGATCTAACACAGTGATGAAGGGAAAAAAACGATTAAAAAATGTGGACAAAAATTTACCAGGTCTTTTCACCTGCACAAGTGTACATGGACTCTCAACCCGAATTTTTTAAATGGGTGCAAAACTCAAAATTTTGATGCCTCAAAGTCTCAAACATATTTAATTTACTTGAAATAGTCTGGCCGTAGAATCGTAATCATATTAGGCGGTGACCCATCTTCATCCTTCTTCCAAAGCTCCCCATTGCCTTGGATGTACCATGATACTTTGGGAGATAAGGGGGTATAGAGATCTGCACGATTGGGAAAACAAATGTGCACTTTATTTTGCATTCTCTCTTTATCATTTACAGAGGATCTGTAGTTGCTAATAGGAAATAGGAATCTAAGTAGGATTTCAATAAAAAGGCACTACACACACATAAAAATTTGTGAAAAACCATCAAATGGAGGTTCCAAGGTTAGTCACACATAGTAGCTAAATACCTGATGCTGAAAATCACAAATAATGGAGTGGGGTCAAGATGAATAGCCTAATTTTTCTTTCAAAATATATTGTGTTATTAATAGCCTTTGTTCAATCTGGATTTTCATTGTATTTGTGTTTTAGACGTACTAAGAAGGCAAATTCATTAGGCTTTAAGCAAATATAATGCACTGAGGTTTCATGGTTAACATTTAAATCAAGCTAAAGATTTGTCCATGAAATCTCAGGAGATATATACCTGTAATCAAGGGTGTATCTGGCTCTCTCGTGCTGTGCAATACAGCAGTTCCAGATAAAACGGTGATAAAACCACAGAGCTCTGATGCTATGCTGCTTGCACTTTGACCAGAATAATCCTATGGATACCAGACATAATATTAAAAACATTGTGATACAGAAAATGCGGGACAGTTGTCGCGATATTAATAACTATGTGACTCTGTGATATCAGTGTTACCTTAAACATTATTGCACTGGCAAAAATAGTAAAAGATGTGAACATGGCATAATAGATAGGAGAAACAACTGCTGTGTTGAAAGTATCCAATGCCTGAAATCATGCCAAAATGTTATCAGATGATGTCTGTGCCAAAAAAGATGAAATCCAAACAATAATTTGTTCCCAGTTGACCTTGAACTTCAAAGAAACATGTCAGATATTTCAATTTCTCAGAATACTGTTGGGCAATGCTGAATGGTAAAACACCTTAATAACTCT
This sequence comes from Clausena lansium, assembly GCA_030449835.1. NCBI lineage: Eukaryota > Viridiplantae > Streptophyta > Magnoliopsida > Sapindales > Rutaceae > Clausena > Clausena lansium. Next base: position 7,709,111 of record JASUUF010000369.1, read on the forward strand.
GAGTAAACTAAGATCAGAAATTGAACTAACCTAGGGTATTTTTTTATCTCAAAAACCGATGCAAATACACTTCAAAGACACATCGGTGATACTGTATCAAGGCAATCATTTAAGATATCAAATACATGTTGTTAAGACGATCACCCTGGATTTGTATCTAAATCTTTGAACAGTCATATTGATGGGGAAAGATAGGATGCAGTTCCAATCCGTCCCCTTTTCACCCTAGCTGAAAACTCAGACGCTAGTAGTATGGGTGTATAAAGCAAAATTTGGATTTAAGAACATTGTTTAAAAGCCATTAATCATACAAATATTCAGAATTCGATTGGAATTTGATTTACTAGGATTAAAGTCCAAAATTATATTCCACAGGTGTCTGAATTGGAAAGAAGAAAACTCTTCACCTCTCAATTCACTACTGTGTTGAATACCAACCTAATTTTGACCCGCTCAACATAGACACTATTTCATTTAGTTCCATTTATTAGGAGAAGAAGAGAGAAAGCAAATGCTTACAAAGAATGCATACTCTGACACACCTTCATTGGTTAAAGAAAGAACACAGAGAAGTGGATCTAGTAATTTAATGAAAATAACCCAGATAATTGAAAAGTAAGATCCTATTCTCCGATTTATGATATTTGCCTCTTCCAGGCTCCCTTAATCAACGAACAATCAAGAAACTCATGTACAAGTCTCCTCCAAGATACCTCTAATGACTCTCTCGAAGACCATGCAGGAGAAGACTAAGCTCAATGCACAAGTTCCCACTGTTAATTGGCCTAAATAAAAAAAACAAAAGATGTGCTCACTACCTCTCACCCTGCAGACCCAAATGGCTAAGCTATCATCAATCAAAATCTAAGTATAGCTCCATTCATTTATGGTATAAACAAGAAAAACATCTCATTTGTTGAGATCAGAGTAACAAGAAAAATTTGTTTTGTGCTTATTAGATAATAGAATCTCAAAATCATTGAAAAGTAAATGATTTTTAGCATTTCAGGCTTTTCTTTGTAAACATTGGAAAAAGATTTAGACTGTTTTTCTAAATTTTCATGGAAAAATACTAATCAAGCATTTCTACAGAGTAAAACAGAAAAACAGATCCCACAAAACAGTACAGGAAACTCCCTTAATTGACCGACTGAAACAGAAAAGATAAGAATTTGACATGTTCTGTGCACAAATAGTCCTCTCCCCTCATTATAGACATTACATAAAATAAAATGGACAGTTTTAACCACAAGCAGTGACACTAGAATATTGTGTTTTTCTTGATGGGAGCACTAAAATACTGCTTACGCTGCTCTATTATGAACAAACAATTTCCACAACAAGAGGTAAGTGTATCATAAGATACTAACCATGTTTAGATAATTTAATTGAGTGATAACACAGGTAATTGCAACCATCGCAAAAATCCATGTCTGAATGTACTTGGCTTGGTTCAAGCCCTCTAGTGTCAGCTTTATTGCAATGCCGATGGCTTTTACACTCATAACCTGAAAGAAATACAGATTAAAAAACACTCGGACATTGCCAATAGATAAACAACATAAAAATGCCTTTTCCAAAAAAGTTATCAATCTAAAAGAGTATAGGAATGAACCAAAAATTTGGAGAGAGCAGAAAGAGAAGAACAAGAGCCATGAAAAATACTAACTGTCAGTGAGCCAATCACAGAGCAAATTCCTATATAGATCAATATGTTGGTTTGGCCATATCGAGGAGCACAATACAATATCAACACTAGTGCCACGGCTACAACTGAGCCCACATACAAAAGAAATGCTGGAGACAAGAACACCGAAGGAAATCAGGAAAAAGGTAAGAACCAAAAGATGAGCATTCAATAACTAAAAGAAACAAAGATATCAGCAGCATACCGGGTTGCGTCGCTAACGCCCAGATTTCTTGAACCGAATTAAGAGACTCCTCTAGAGGAGCATGAAGCACAATCATTGTAGAACCCACTACGCATAAAAGACAACCCAACATTCCCATTTTCTGTAATTTCTCATTCAACATGAAATGTGCCAAAACAGCACTGCCCATTTGCAAACACAGTTCACAATTCATCAGATAAACTTGTTTGAATACCATAGTATTACGAAAAGTACTTAAAAGAGAAATTAGAAATCAAGTTCACCTAACGATGATACTCAATGCACCAAGTGGAGTCACCAGGACAGCAGGGGCATAAATGTATGCTACGAAATTGGCAATCTCTCCAACTATCACTGTTAAATTTAAAAAAAAAAAAAAAGAGAGAGAGAAAGCCAAATCATCATTTTGGGCAATGAGCAAAATGAATCACAAATACAACAAAGTGAATCTTCAGAAAAGACATAATAAGATCACTACATTGATCCAAAAACAACTCGATTGGCCAAAATTGAACCAAGAAATGATAAATTATCTTCGAAAACTTACTCGTAAACATTCCAACCCACCATAGAGGCTCTAACAAATAACCATAACCCCCAGAACCTAAACAAAGTTAAGAGGAATAAACAGTTACAAGAAAAAAAGAGGAAATAAGAGAATAATAATAATAATAAAGAAAGAAGGAAGGATATACCAGCGCGAGGGCCGTTGACGCCGGCCTTGCGGAGGCCCTTCTTCTTGATGATAAAGCTGGAGCCAATGAAGGCACTTGAGACCACAGCCAATATGAAGCCTATCAAATTACTCGAGAACATCTATATCTATTTCTTCTTATTACGACCGCAGCAGACGACGTAATTGAAATCGAACGGCACTCATCACATCACATCACGTCAGTGAGTGATTGACTAACTGATAGCCGACTGATACTATTAATTGGATTTTGGGATGATTGATTATCTGACAAATTGATTCAAGACGCAATAGCCAATAGCAATAGCAGCAGCTTCTGCTTGCTGTGTTTAGAGGGACGTTGACCGTTCAAAAAAAGACACAACACAGCCACAGTGATTCGGTCTGATTTTGTTTAAGAATTGTTTTGGTTCATATATTTATTTATTTGTCTGTCGCCTTTCTTCTTCTTCTTCTTCTTCTTCTTCACTCGAGCGCGTCGAGTGCGAGACGAGGAAAAGGTCGTTAAGGAACGTAATTTCTCACAACTCATCTCACCTGCCAGTCCTCCACTTGTGCACTTTTGTCTCATTCCTCACCTCAATCCCAATCTCTCTCATGTCATGTATTAGTATTACTACTAATAATAATTTCTTAATTATTTTCATTATTCTATTCTACTGATTATAAATAATTATTTTCCATTATTTATTTCCGATTGCATGTACATATAAAATTATCAGATTTTTGTTGTTTTTTTTTTAATTATTATTATTTGAAAATAGAATTATAATATATCAATATACAGTATTTATCTAAGGGGTTAATTAATACTAATACACGACTTATGTACTAGATGGTACTTGAGTTAGGATGGTAATTGAGTATAAGCATAATAACAACAACATTATTCTTAATATTTCTTATTTCTTAAAAAAGACAAAAGATAATTCTTAGAGCTGGTTTCCAATTCTGCCAACCACGCTCTGCCACCTGTTTAAACTCTTCCTAAAAAGTAAATAGAAATTCTGATTCAAGGGAAGGGAATAGGGATCATGTAGAAAAAGACAATGGATATCATATGAATGAATGCACACAGTACAAGAGAGGGTCACATCACATGGGCAAACACTTCTTCAAGGCTGAAGCCAATCACCCATGCCATCCCCAGTGCCAGTGGTCCTCATAACTCAATAATAAGGGAAGGCAAGTTTTTTTTTTTTTTTTAATTTATACGAGATCAATTGTTCAAAATTACAATTGATATTATATAATTGATATTTATAATTAAATAATTAAATTATATATAACACTATCCACACACTCCACTTACGTATTCAGATTTTTTATTATCTCTAATATTCGAAGAATATTTATTGAAATTAGTTTACGTTAAATCATATATAGGACTGTCCAGACACTCCATTGACATATAATAAAAAAAAAGACTACTTTCACTCAATTATTTTCTATAATTAAAAAAAATACATTATTATAATATTTTTATAAAAACTTAAACTACTGTCCTCATAAATTATAAAAGTATAATTCTAGTCACTCGATTAAAGACCGAGTGGTTGGAAAGGCAAGTTAGTTTTCTCGTGTAAATCTATTTTACTGTGCATATCTTCATTTACAATTCACATTATACCCTCCCTCAGTAATTCAACAATCATACATTTATCAGTAAATTTTCGCTAATTTTTTTCCCCTTAAAAACTTTCTTCCACTTTCGCTTAAACCAATAATCACTGATCTGACTATCCCAATGTCAGTTAAAGTATTATCAAACTTTGGCTGCAATCGGAAGCAAAACCACTCTCCGTGGTCGATGATCGAGTAGCCCTCTCGTTTTTCAAAAGTAGATATGACGATTGACATTTGACACACTCCCAGTTCTCTCTTTTACAAATTACATTTGTCTCGGTAAAATAATAAAGTATAAGGAATCACTCAAATTTATAAACCCGCTACTACAATGATGACATTACATTTACATGTAAACTTTATATCCCGATCTTGCTTGCATCACCAAAAAGAAAACAAAAGTGACTTTTTTTTTTTTCATCAATAAAAATCTGAAAAAAAAAAGACATGAAATTGAAATAAAATGGAAGAAGAAGACAAGAGGGAGGAGCATCAACGAATTGGGGGTATATGAAGATAATAATAATTTACACAATTATGCTGTGTTTATTTATTAGAGTGATAGTGAGGAGTATGGAATTCACTTATTCTAACGTTTACTTAGTTATTTTAGAATGGGAGTCCGTGACCTCCACTAAAAAAATTTAGAGTGAAATTCTCACTCCCACTCCTTTTGCTTCCAATATTACCCTGATTAATATTATAAATTACAATAATTTTTAATTTCATAAATAATTTTTAGTTTGAAATAATTAAAATAAAATTTATAAAAAATTTTATTTTAAATCATTAATAATTATTAAAATTACAATTAAAATAAAAATTCATAAAAATATTTTTTAATTAAAAATTACATATTCTTCACATAAAAATAAAATTATATTTTACTCTATAAAATAAATAAATAATAAACAAATAAACAATCATTAATACACATTCTCATTCTAAAATAAATAAACACCGTATGCTCTCACACTCAATCCCAGAATTCCCGCTTCCCTTCCCTCCTCGGTATTTCCACTCCGAAAAGTAAGCGCACTGTTAGAGTCAGCAGATTGATATGTTTGAACGTTTGACCAGTTATTTCAATGGCAAGCCGGTCGTCGTCTGTCACTGCGTGTCTCTCCTCGTGTCGTTCTAGAATTAAAATAATAATAATAATAATGCTCTGACCTGGGGGCTGGGGCTGATGACCGATGAGTGTGAACGCGAGTGTGTTTTATTTTACAATTTAATAATATTATTCTTGGCGGGCGATGCCAAATGGTCGGACTTTTGTTGCTTCCTTCTTTTCTCTTCTCTTTTCTTACCAATCTCTCTTTCTTAATGTTCGTTTGATTGGACTGAAACAATTTCCAGTCAAATCCCATTTCCTAGATCCACGTATTTCCTCATCTCTTCTTCTTCTTCTTGTTGTAAGTCTAATCAATCCCTTATTTATTCTTTTTTATTGTTCCGATTAATTACGTGTTTGAGCAGAAAAATCGAGTCTTTGTTTGATGGTGTGAGAGAATGGGAGGGCGGTGTTCAAAGGGTTCTTCTAAAGCCAACAAAAACAATCCTAGGCATTCGAGTTCTTTCAACTCAAATGGGTTACAGGATCATAAACCGGAGCAGCAGCTCAAGGAATTTTCTTCTTTGCCCAAGGCTCAATCTGATGATTTTTACGATGGCATTCCGCGGTTCGATGGGGGGCTTTCTCAGAAATCTAAGTCTGTCAGGTCTACTCAGGCTGCTGTTGCAAAGGTTTGCTTTTCTTTTCTAGTTTTGTTCTAATTTCTTTTCAATTACAGTTTATCAAAGTACATGTGGTTATTATATTCTACTTGTTGAAACTGAAATTGACACTCTCTTTTCTTGGCTTCTAATGGGATCAATGCATGAATCGGTCGATAATGATTTAGAATTACTTGTTTTGATCACTCTTACCAACTAACTTAATAAAATCTTCTACAATCAATCTCCTCTAAATGTACCCAAGTGATTTGCAAGAAATTCACCCTCCATCTTGTTGGGTGAAGTCAAATTTTAACAATTTTTGTAGTTGGGAGTAGGTGAATTTTCAGCTATACAGAATGTGAATTAGTTCAGATGCCTGCGATTGCTGAAATTTCGAGCAGACTGCATAGAAAAGTTAAAAATGCCACCCACATCACGCAACTTGGATCCTAGGAGTTTTTATGGGAGAGAATAACTCACGCTTTCTTTGGGTTTGAGAGTGAATTAAAAATCAGAAATTGAAAGTCATTTGAAGAGCCTTTAAGTAATCAGCAACTTAACCTCTTTATGTTATTTGAAGTTAAAAGATTGCTGAAGTTGAAGTTCTGCAATTAACCATGTGATTAGATTTCACTTTGCTTATGATGTACAGAAAGCAGTAACACAATGCTCCTATGATGCAGGTTTCGGAGGTAGGTGCACGTTTAGGAAGAGTGGGTACTGTTGGACTAGGAAAGGCTGTGGATGTCTTGGATACACTTGGGAGTAGCATGACAAATTTAAACCCTAATAATGGATTTTCTGGAGTGGGAACTAAAAGCAATGAACTCTCAATATTAGCTTTTGAGGTTGCAAACACGATAGTCAAGGGTTCCAATCTTATGCTATCCATTTCTGAAAGCAGTGTAAGACAGTTGAAAGAAGTTGTGCTTCCTGCAGAAGGTGTGCAAAATCTAGTTTCAAAAGATATGGACGAACTCCTGAAGATTTTTGCAGCTGACAAGAGGTAAAGCTGCATAAAATGGGCACGACAATGCCTTCTCCTTGGATGAGCTTGCTTTGATTGCTAATCACCTTGCTGATGCTTCTTTGAGGTAGCATCTTAAGACTTGACTTATGTTTGCAGGGATGATTTGAAAATTTTTACTGGGGAAGTTGTTCGTTTTGGAAATCGCTCTAAAGATCCTCAGTGGCACAATTTGGGCCGATATTTTGAGAAGTAATATGGATAAACTTTATTCAGTTTGGCTGTCTAATTCACTATATACATCATGATTTGCGCTATCATATTTCTTACAAAGTGTCTTCTTATTTTATTTTGCAGGATTAGCAAAGAACTCATCCCACAAAAGCAACTGAAGCAAGAGGCAGAATTGGTGATGGAGCAATTGATGACTTTAGTTCAGCATACAGCTGTGAGTCTCATCCTTTGTTCTCTTATATATGCAGAAACCTTGAATTATTGAATGTGTGGACCTTTCTGTACATGAAACTGAGAAAAAAAAGTAAAAGCAGAAATTATAAACTAACCAGTATGATTCTTGTCATGGGTAGCAGTAGTTAATAGTGTATCGATAGGATGCATGGATGGGCTATGTTCATGGGAGGTATTTATTTACTAGCGGAAAATTCCATCATAAGACAAATTACCTTCCCTATTTTGCTCTGTAAACCTAACTCAAGATCACCAAATCAAATAAGAAAGGTGAACGTAGGTCTTCTTGCCTTAGACCCATGGAGGTATAAATTTTGCCTCTCAGGTGACCATTAGTCATGACCAGGAAATTCATTGTTCTAAATAGCCTGCAACCAATTCCTTGATCTCTAACCAATCTCTTACCTTCAAGCAGGAAATCCACAAAATTCTAATCAACATGATTATGTAAAATTTTACCTCTCTTTCTGTATTGCTAAACAATATAAGAAATCAAGGTTTAATCTATCGGCTCTGCTTTATTTCTTTGTGAGCATGGGTTTCTTGTTGTATAACACTGGAATAACACAAGCAATCTATAAATTAAAATTATCTTTTCTTGTGAATATCTAAGTGCTAATCATTGATTCATCTCATTTTTGTAAAATTTCAAAGGACCAAAAATAAAAAATCTACTAATTTTCTGGGTTCACAGGAACTATATAATGAATTGCAAATGTTGGATAGATTTGAACAAGATTGTCAGCATAAGCGTCAAGAGGAGGATAATTCGGTTGGCACCCAAAAAGGTAATTTGCTTATTCTTCTTTTTATGCACTTTATACGTTGATGTAGCCTGGATTTTTTTATACACCTGGATAAACTATTCTTTTTAATAAATTCAATAGAGTGCTTACTCAAAAGTATTATATTGTCACTAAAACCTGTAATCCCCGGCCATTCTCAGCATCTTCACTAGTTGCTCCTCTTGTCAAAGCCCTTTGAGAAGAAGATGAATGTCAATGTACCATTTGATTCTTTCTTCGGGATACTATTGGCTTAATCTTCTTTTCCTTCGGCGAGGATACCCTAGTTCCAATCGTTTTAGGAAAGTCGGCATTCTTAGTGGAAAGTAAAGGACTTATACCATGAACGGACTCTTTGCCTTGGGTCAATCAGTTCTTTGGCTTACTAGTGACTACTTCGAGAAGAACCTATTTGAAAACATTCTAATGCCACATCTGACTCAACAGCTCCTTCTTCCTTTTCTTCTTCATTTGCACAGTACTTTCTTATATATGCAACCACTTCTTGAACAACCTATTCCTATTCATGCGACAACAGCACATTTGATGCCATCTTACTTATACTCTTGATTAAACCAAGTGATTCGTGTCCAATTGCACAAGCCATTCCAAGGAAGATTAGACTGGCATCTGCCTTAGCCCTGTCTCCCTCCCTAGCTAATTGAATAGAAGCTTCCTCTTCTATTAGTATTATATGTCACTTCCTTGTCCTATTAGTATGCATGGGTATGGAGGTTGCTTTCTTTGATCTTATCTGCTCACGAATGGTCTACCTTTTTACAGAATCTCTACAGTACTAAAAAGTTAATGCAATAACAAAAGAATGGAAGGAAGAATATACACAAGGAACGTCATGAATTTTTCCACTTGAAGTGAAAAAACACAATGAGAAAAATTAAAATTGAATTCCACTTGTGCACAAGCATAACCATTGAATAATATAAAACTTTGGTTTATATTTCTCAAGGGAAAAAAAATTCAAAAATTTCCTTTTTTCATAAAAACAAAAATTCAAAAGTTTTATACCTTTTTTAAATCATCTATAATTGATACAATAAATCAACTTCAAGAAAATAAGATATATAACCAAATCTGTCTAATCCACTATTAAATTATTTAAATTTGCATTGATATTCCAAATACAATTTTTCATCTTCTAATATAGTTAAGAACTTTATTCCAATCTGTTATACATGAATACAGTATGATAAAACTACCTATGGTGGGCATACCAATATTGCCTATTTAGTGTACTTGATAGTTGGGCATGAACCAGATAATTTTGGAGTTTTGGGTAGAACTTGCCTGTTTTACATGACTTTGAGTGAAGAATCTGCCCTTTATTTACTACTAGTGTATATGTTTGAAAATTGTTTGCGTGGTAATTGTTTGTACTAATTATGCTTCTGCAGATACTTAAGAAAAAGTCATAATCACTCTCTAGTAAAAATCTTTATCCAGCTTGTTCAATATTTTATGTGTAGGTGAGAGCTTCGCATTACTGAGGGCGGAATTAAAGAGCCAAAGAAAGCAAGTGAAAATTTTGAGGAAAAAGTCTCTTTGGTCCAGAAGTTTGGAAGAGGTAGCTATATAAACTGCTTAGATTTATTGGGAAGGTTTGAAGACACATGCAATGTGTTTGTGTGTTTTATATTGTTGATTCAAGACGGGTCAAAACCTAAATAAAAGAAGACATCGCTGGTCAAAATAATGTTTCTTACTATAATTTTTGTTTTGATGTTAATTATTAATGCCTTCTTAAAGTATGAAAATGTCAACTCATAAAAAAACAAAATTTAATTAGCTAAGAGTGTAATCGTCGTTTTGGATTGCAGGTGATGGAGAAGCTTGTAGATATTGTCACTTTTTTACTACTAGAGATGCATGATGCCTTTGGCAGTACTGGTATGTACTTGTATTTCATTAGGATTTTTCTAGTTGCTTAATTAGATTTGATTGTTGTAGTTTCTGTTTGCTGGTTCAGTTTGTGTTTTCTTTTGTTTTAAGGAGTCAAGAGTATTAACATAATTTTGATATATACTCAGATAGGTGAAATAGTGGCCCATGAATCTTGGTTTAGATATAGTTGCCTTATTGACCTTCTGTGTTTCGTTTTTACTCAGTTTTTCTCAAAATCTCAAAATCTCAAAATCTCTAAAGCTTTTATCTTTAATTTAAATTTTATCACATTATATAGCTTGATAGATTTTGGGTATTATGGCTGCATCTTTGGGGGTTCTTTTGTTTTCTTTTACTGGCTAGAGATTCTTTTTTGTAGCTTTTGGTCTTTGGGATTTCTTGTCCTTTTTTTTGGTTGACCTATAGTCCCTCTCCTCTGTAAATGGCAGCCTATATGCTATCTTGTCTAGAAAGAAGAAAGTGAATGTACGGTTCTTTTTTCTTTTGTACACTTCTGCTCTTTTATATCAACCCTACAAAGTTTTCCAAAACATAATATTTGTGGATTAAATATAAGTTCTCAGTTGTGTTCTCCTTTGGCTTCCCACAGATGATCATTTCCCATTTAAAGGATCCATGAGCAATCATCAAAGACTGGGACCTGCTGGCCTGGCCTTGCACTATGCAAACATTATTTTGCAAATTGATTCTCTAGTGAGTTTATTAATTCAATTCAATTCACTATCTTTTTTCTTTTTCAACAGAATAGGAAGCCATTGTTTTAGTTAATCTGCACAAAAATATAAAAGTAATCTGCATCTTATTCTTATATGCCTACCTTTAATCTCGGTTTCCTTCTAAATTACGTCTTCAAGATTTCAATTTAGTAAGCTTCTGCCACCAGGTTGCCCGATCAAGTTCCATGCCACCAAGTACAAGAGATGCTTTATACCAGAGTTTACCTCCAAGCATAAAATCAGCGCTACGTTCCAAATTACAATCTGTTCATGTCAAAGAAGAGGTATTACATGTTTCAATAACGTGAATGTTACAGTTCAGATGATACATAGTATTTCACTGCACAGGGGAAGTTGAAAAAAGAGGAACTAAACTGGAGCTCTTCCTCTATTTGGTCTTTTTCATTTTCAGCAACAAGAGAATTGCTTGGTCATTTTAAAGCCCTTGTACTCATTCACTATTGTGGCTGTCATTTCTCTCTGCAGCTCACTGTTACACAAATAAAAGATGAGATGGAGAAGACTTTGCAGTGGCTTGTTCCAATTGCTACTAACACAGCCAAGTAAGATGGCTAACTATTCTGCAAATGGCTATCCTTCCATTTCTTTCTACCATGTATTCACATCCTTAACTCATTTCCTTCTCTTTGATCTAATATTCATGTTGTTTTTGGTTGCCAATAATTTGATGCAGAGCCCATCATGGTTTTGGTTGGGTTGGTGAGTGGGCTAACTTAGGGTGAGTGACAATTTTCTTCTCTTCTTTAGTTTTATTTTTCCTTTTTCCCTTAAAAGTGATTTCATTATAGAAATAAAAACGTGCAAAAATTAAACTGTGTATTATTCATGAATAAGGTCTGACATAAACCGAAAGCCAGCTGGCCCAACTGATGTGATTCGTCTTGAGACACTTTACCATGCTGACAAGGAGAAAACAGAAGCCTGTATTCTTGAACTACTGCTCTGGCTTCATCAACTTGTCAACAAGGCCAGGTTTGGGGTCACCGGTGGTGGCATGAAGTCAGCCATCAAATATCCAGTCGACGCGTCCATTCAAAAGACAAATAAGCACACCAAACCTGAGCCGTCTACGTTTCTACCGCTAACCTCAGAAGAACAGGAGATCTTGCAGAATGTAGCAAAGAGAAAACGAGTCCCAGGAACTAGTAAAAGCCTGGACTTTGACAAGATCAGGTTGAAAAAGTATGATAGGCTGAGCAAGAGTGGTGGGCACTCCCCGCAAAGGGGAAGCAAGGAATTAGCGACGACTAAGAGGCTTCCTTCTCATGTTCCCATAATTGGTTTTGGTATAGAAAAGGAGAAGGCACTAGATGTTATCGACAGGGTTGATGTTCTTAGATAATTTGCGGAATGATATATACAATCATTATTGGAGTGATCAAGTGTAATACCCATAGAAAAGAGGCCTTGTCATGCATGTTTCTTTAGATATACGTGCCCTTCAAAAAGAGGGTCCGAATTCCACTACATGTCTGGAGACCCTACTGGTCCCTTATTCGGGCATTCCGTATTTATGAAGCACCTGGCGATGGTGCGGTGTTATCACAACGTTATGCAAAAAGATTTTGCCTTATGCTGAGAATCGTTGGGTCGGATTTGCAAGACAAGATGTTTAGAGTTAATGAACGAGTGTGTCGATTGTGTACAAAGTGGAAGATCGTTTTTCTTCAATTACCTTTGTTTCTCGTTTGGAGTTCCTCTTGCATCCGTACTTTATGCTGTTTTTCATTTCGTTCCTTTTCCCCTTAATCATTTTCGTAATTTTTTTGGGCTGGGAGGATCTCTCTGAGCTCCTGAATCTTTGAACCTCTTATTAGTGTAAAAAGATAAAGTATCTTTTATTACATAATAAATTTTTCAATTCAAATTTGTTTACCAAGTCTCTTTCTTACACACTGTCAGACATACAAAGTCTTTGTGTTACCATCATTTATGCATGCAAGTCTTTGTTTTGCAGTCTTTATTATGCACGACGAGAACAAAAGTGTGAAAATATAACCAATAAAAGACAAAAATTTAGACATGGATACAAAACTCATGAGAAGACTCAAGGATCCTTTAGGGGACCTTTTAATAAAATTAGTAATGTTTGTTTAATGACCTAAAGCAATATTCATGTGGTGAATTAGGTATAAATCGACATCACACAGGCCCCTCAACCTTCGTCATGAACCAAAGATTTCAACAAATCGTTCTCAACACAAATAAATTGACTTTTAATGCTCTATTTGGCCAATTTTGGTACAACTCCAATCCTTGTGTCCGTACAGTATGTGCGCCAGTAATTAGCAGCGATTTTTTTTTTTAAAGGACAGATATATTACTAAAAGTTTGGGAAGACTAGACCTTGAAACATTTAAAAAAAAAAAAAACAAAAGGCTCACGCGCGCACAGACACACAAACAAAAACAAATTGTAGGAATCCATTAACTGCAGAAAGATTCTTCTTTCGGCAGTAACTTTAAATTTTGTTATTTCATTGAAAATTATGTTACAAGCAACAACTTAACAGTTAACGCGATCATAAAACCTCCTTTTCAAGTTTTAACACAGCCATGAAGGCTTCTTGGGGCACATCAACTTTGCCTATTGCTTTCATTCGTTTCTTCCCTTCAGCCTGGTAACAACCAAATAGATGCGAAATCAGTTAATAATGTATAAGCACAGCCTAATCTGGCTAATCATAGTATATAGTCTGTTTCCTACAATTCGCTCAATCAAGAGATAAACCATAATTATTCTGCAGTTTAGTTATAATCTTCATCCAGTACATGAGTAATACCATGCCGAAAAAATTTATGCTACTAGAACAGTATTATTGAACTGTGAAATTTAGTAAACCAGTCAGTTGCCATTTCCTAAGTTGCAATAAAATACTGAGCAACGCAATAAAATGTTGTACAAAATTTACATGTCATTAACAACGAGAAACATTTATAACTATAAATTCAACTGAAAAATGTGAACATAGTGCTTTCTTATATTCAACATTCTAACATGGATATTGCCTATAAGCACCAACGCATCATGTTTTAGACTTCTGCTAAACACCACTCTGTAGTAATTGATTGTAAGAAATCTGATTCAATACAACTAAGCTTTTAATTGCAAGTAACTTAGGTCAAAGTGACAAGAAATATAGGTAAGGGAAAAGATGACTACTAATTTCTTTAATTGTAAGAATTGAACCGGTTATGACAAGCTCAACCTCTCACTGTTGAAACTTCAAACATTAAAACAACAGTGAGAGGAATGAGGACATACTAAAAATGCAAATATCAAGATTCAATACCTGCTTTTTGAGCAATTTCTTTTTCCTTGAAATATCCCCACCTTAAGTAATAAAGCAGAAATACAGAAAACGTTCAGTTCAGAAACATAGCAAAACCAATTGAAAAGTCCTTCCACAAATGAGTACACAGAAGACAACAAGCTGGAAACAATTAGCATGGAAAAAGCCAAATAAAACTATAAGCTTTGCTGCTCTTGACAGATGTAAAATATGAAAAACACTTTGGTCTTGGACATAGAATAAATTAATCTATAGAAAGTGATGAATGAGAGGAAAGGGAGAGATTAACTAAAATTTGCTTTCTACTAATAAAAGGTTCAGCATTTTCCAAAGCTGAAATCATTCTAAAAATTAAAATATGATCTCTGACATCTATCATCAATATAACCCTGTTTGGTAATGATAAAAGAAAAATATTCGGAGATTAAATAAAACATCAAGCAGGGATAAGTAGTGATTAATAATACGTCTTAAATTTTATAACTACATATGGATTTTCCAATCATCCCAACACCCTCAAATATCAGTTCCGCAATTCATTCTGAAAATTAAAATATGATCTCTGACATCTATCATCAATATAACCCTGTTTGGTATGATAAAAGAAAAATATTCAGAGATTAAATAAAACATCAAGCAGGGATAAGTTGTGATTAATAATACGTCTTAAATTTTATAACTACATATGGATTTTCCAATCATCCCAACACCCTCAAATATCAGTTCCGCAATCCAATTCAGCCCTTGCGAAAAAACCTAAACAGATATTACCATCTCTGTTTACTTAAATTAGAACAAATGTATGTGCATTTTTACCTTTTTTTGTTTCAAAGAGTGCATACAAGTGAACATTGATACTTTCCTAACTGAAATAGCATATTGTTGATATGTTAGGTTGGAATCGTCAATTTCAAAGACTATATTTATTCTTTTCATCTGTTGAGTAGAAATATAACAAATTACAAAGAAAGTGAGAGAATTTCCATTAGCAATTTTCACTTGAACATAATTATTGACTAGAGGCTACACATGGCAGCAAACATTTATATTGATAAAATGTGAGCCCGTATGTAAAAGTTGAATGCATCTTAATTTGGGGGCATTTCCCACTTTCTGCTGCTAACCTCAAATAACACAAAATTAATGCAAAACTATTGTATATTTACAGAATATTTAATCATTAAGAAAAGTACAGGTTCCTTAACAGGCTCACCGTAGCATTTGGCCAAAACATCCTTCCTAATTGCTGATAAAGCTTCGCTGGCAATCACTTTTGAACCTATGCATGCCTGTTAAGGTTATATATACAAACATTTAACCAAATTAGAGTATAATAAAAAACAACGATAAAAAGAGTATGTTCCAGAATCAGGCAGTTGTATCTCTGTCTCAATGTATGAAGTTTCAGAATGGAAGTCACCAGCCAAAAAAAAAAGGAGATTCTAACCAGAATGCTCTGGAATGCAAAAATCAACACCGTTACGTGCATTACTAGGTAAGTTTCTGCGTCAATAGAAAGCAGCATCTGTACTTATGATGCACAGACACCAGCACTACAACTAGCTGGCATGATACAAGCTCGTCGCCATAATAATATGTAGTATCATTATATGCTCAAATATATACATGTACCATTGGGTTAAAGAGATGAACGGTTGAGAATTTTATGTCCCAATTTAAGTCACACTCCCTAACCCTTAACATGAATTCAAATATAGATGCATAGATGGGAAGAAGATTGGGGGCTAGTTTGCTTAACTGGTAAAACCTCTTGGGGTAGTGCAAGAGGTTGGGGGTTCAAACCTTTGTCAATGGGTAGGGGAGAGGATGAATTGTCATTAGGCATACTGAAAAGATTTACAGATCTTACTTGGATTGGTACTTTAAACATTTGTCGTGGTATAAGCTCCTTCAACTTTTGAGTCAAAGCCCGGCCAACAGCATATGCCTGAAAAACAGAGTTTGCTTGGATTTCAAAACAATTTGTCAAAGAAAAAAATTTAACACTTGAAAGTTTGCAGCTCAAACTTTACAGCAGCCTTTTACCCTATAACTCATATAAAGAAAATATAGATGTAGAGCCCGCATATGAGAGGCTATCTATGAAGATCACTTCTTCAAACTGATAATCCTAAAACGACTGATATCAGGCAACAGATAAGTCCTTAACATACTAAAATTAATCCTAAAACGACTACTAACAGGCAACAGGTAAGTCCTTAACATGCTGAAATTAAAGGAGAGAGTGGAGCAAATATAGATTATTAGGTAAAATCAGCTACTTCTTGGACAAATATTGGCCGTGACTGGCAACATTGCATACATCAATGCCATTTCCATTCAAAATTTACATGTATTAACCAAATTAATAAAAATTAGCTGCTTATGTAAATTTCCACAACTTTCTCTTACAAAAAATTAGAAAGAATAAAATAAGTTCTTATAGTTTTCATGGTTCTCTATGTGGTAATCACTCCAAATAAAAGAAAGCCCAAAGTTGTGCACATGATGATGATTCCTCAATCTGTCTTAAGCATTTCCTTTTTCAAGGTTTGCAGCATTCTTGTACTCCATGAAGTTTCCCTTAGATAAATATCAACCAATTATAAGAATTTGTTAAAGCAAATAAAGATCCTGATGAGCCAAAGTTAACTAACCTTATCCTTGTGCACAATAGTTGCCAGTGGTTCGACACATTCGCCATTAATTAATATGTCCAGCTTTATTAATTGGCTTTCCTTGTACCTGACAGTTAAATTGAGAAGAAATTATGCAATATTGCAAGTACAAACCCAACCCCATAAAAAGAGAGATGTTAAACAGATATATGTGATAAACAGTTATACATGATTCAAAATCCAAATTTAAGATGCATATAGGAAATAATAGGCTGGTACTGACCTTAAGAAAATATAGCTTCTGTACAAACAAGGATAAGAATATTCTTGTTTTCAGATAAACGAAATTTGCCTTTTTGTATTTAATGAAGGAAAAACAATGGAAAAATTAGAATGTGAAAGCCTTCTAAATGCTTTTAATGATAAATATGTACATACTTTTGAACAATATGGGGGCTTGTAATATCCCATACGTAAAGGATGCAATTTATTACTCCTTTCACATAGCAGGGTTAAATTACTTTTATCCTACTTTCGAACAATATCAAACCCATTAATTCAGCAGCCCAACAGTATCATCAGCTTCCTCATTTTACATTTCTCTTACAAGTTATTTATGACACACTCAAGCTAAAGTTTCCCATGGGGGATCATCAAGAAGCTGAAACCGAATTAATTAATAATGATTATTTCTATAACATGCACAGAAGTTCATTCCAGAGAAGGTTACTAATGAATGGAAAACACTAAATATAATTACCTAAGAAAAGTGTATTCCATGCTAGCATAGCCCTTAGTTCTAGATTTTAACTGGTCAAAAAAATCACCCACCATCTGCAAACAAATATACAGGAATTATAAGAAAAAAAACATAATATGGCAAATTAAATAAGGAAGGGCCAAAATAGTAAGAAGTGGCTTCAAGTAAGCAGATCAAGGCAAGAGGGAAACAAGCAGCAGAAGGTCACCTCAGCAAGGGCTAATTCATAGATTATAGATGCTCTGCTCTCAGTAATATATTTCATTTCCTTAAACTCCCCTCTTCTATCTTGAGCCAGCTCCATAAGTGAACCAATATACTCTTTTGGGGTAAGCATCTCAATCTGAAGGGAAAACATCAAATTAAAGTAACTTATTATTTTTTAAAGCTCAATAGGAATTATTTAATTTGGAGTTGAACAGCAGACGAAGTAACAAGTATCTAAAGGTATAAGATGTAACCTTAACAAATGGCTCTTCAATTGACCTCCTTTGTCCAGGTTCAGGAAGTAAAGAAGGATTTGAGCACTCAACCTTCAAGAATGTTGTTATAAGGTATACCAATAAGAAATACGAGATCACACGATACACCCACATGTAATATATATTAAATGCAAGAACTTTTATTTGGGGAAAATTACATCATCAGACATTTTCTATCCACCAAACTTTTTGTGCTTTGACTTGAAACAAAATTATTCAACCCAAATCCCACCTATCCAGGACGAAAAAATTTGGTTGTTGGGGGGGGGGGGGGGGGTTGTTACGGGGACGACGAGAAAGCAAAGACACAACTTAGGACCAATTTGTTTCCATTTCAAATACTGCTTTTGCCTACAAAACAGAAAATAACAAAACATGTAATCAGTACAATACTTGGAGAAGAGGATTTAATGTTGATGAGATTCTTGTCTGGACTGGGTGTAAGAAACGAGCAAAATGCTGATGAAGCAGACAGTAACATGAGGGGAAGTGGAGAAGAAACAAGTGTGGATGAAACGATTGTTACAAACCATAAATCAAGCAAGTGAGCAGGGAAATGGTGATGAAGAGTGGAGAAAGAGATTAGCAACAGCAAATTAAGCAAATGACAAAATTGAGTTACCACTAAATCCAAAGTCAATGACAAAAAAAGGCATAACAAGTAATTACATCAGCAGCAACTATGAGGACTCTTAGATATTAGACTCCTTCACAGCAATGCCCACTGATAAAAACAATGTATGGCTCCCAGATAGAGGCTTTTAGCCAGCCTTCAGCCCTTCAAATCATTTTATTTATTTAGATAAATTTAAAGCATAAGAATGCAGAATTGGTCCTATGTAATCTGAATTTTCGAGCTTTTTCCTACATCCTGGAGATGCTATGCATAGATGTGGCAGCCATACTTTCAACATCAAAATCCACATACATATGAAGATGCAAAAAACCAAACCAGATACAGCAAATTCAGGATTAAAAAATTACAGTTTCACCATTAACGCAATTCACTCTGTACACAACACTTGGGGCAGTAGTTATCAGGCTCAAATTGTATTCTCTCTCGAGTCTTTCCTGCAAGAAAATTTTCCGAGGGTCAATACCAACTTTCCAAATTCTCCCCAACTTACAAGTCGATAACACTGGCAAAGAAACAGCAAATAAAGTTGAAAAGGGAACAAACCTGGACAATTTCCATGTGAAGCAAACCCAAAAACCCACATCTAAAGCCAAAACCCATGGCACTTGAAGTCTCAGGCTCAAACTGCAAAGAAAGCACCATAACAAGATGAGGCACTGCTTCCTAATATTACTATTTAAAAAATGAGCCGGTACAGAATTCACATCTTGAATTTATTGCAAATATAAATGAAAATGTTCATGAGCCCTTAAAACTCCAATCACTTTAAAAAAGAGACATATTATAGAGAGGAAGTGCAACTTATGCTGTAAAGCTGCCATCACAAGCATCTCAGATAAGAAATCTCCTGAGATTACATCCTAAACAAAGGATAATAATATAAGTAAACAATTCAAGAAGCATTACCAAACAAAAGAATCCTTTCAATAGACAAGTAACCTAAAAAGAAACCTAGATTTAGTTTCAACTAAGACTAATGTAATACCTTATTTGGAACTTCAAAACACTAGACCCTTTTAGGGTGTTTCACAAGATGATTAACAGAATGAAAGCTGAAATCGCTTAAACTTGCTTTCCTTTCATAATTATTAAGGGGCCAGATAAAATAGTAAAATACAAATAAATAATTAAATTAAAAAACTCCAATATTCAATTCCTCCCCATTTTAAGGGAACTTTTTCTTTTTATTTCCGAGTCTCTCTTTCATTAGTCACCGCATCTCTTAAATCACTTCAAGAGTCAGAAACTGCTTGAAGGTTAATGAACTTCAAAATTTCAACTCCTGAAATGGTGTTTCTAGTGCAGTATTGAGGATGTGTTCAATAGGAATATTCTTAAAACAGGCATCCTTGTATATGGAATATTAGCAATTTCACTACCTTCAAGGCAGCATCATTAAGTTGCAGTTTTTCCAATGCATCACGCAGTTCTGAAAACCTGCCAACAAGATAGACAACAAATGATGTTGTAGACATTGACGTCAACAAAGTTACATTCTATCATACCAGAAAACCAAAAAGAACAAGCTGGAGAATTATACTGATCAGCATCAACTGGAAACAGGCCACAGAATACCATCGGAGTGGCTTCCTCATAGCCAGGTAGCGAGTTATCTGCCCTTCTATTGAAGTGCGTGATAGTGTCACCTACTCTAGCATCTGCTACAGATCTTATAGAAGCTGAAAGGTAGCCAACCTACAATAAAGGCCCAGTTAACTGGGAGAAGGATTAGCTAGAAAACTGCATAGAAGCTTGCAATATATGCGTACACATAAGGGATAGAAATCTTTCAACTTATATTTTAAATTTTTGACACAACCTCCAATCATTCATCCTATTTTGTCCAAACGTATAGAGTGTTACTGAGTTGGCATCAATAAATGCTATACATTGACTTTGCATCTACACCATTGTGTGCTACTAAGTGTAATGTGCTTCTAGGTTGTATATTGTCTCTTGAGTTACATTCCCTATGTCTTAACACTATGTATATGTCTTTTATTTTTTCTTCAGCAATATACTATAAAGATAACCTTCGTTATTTCCTACTCTCGATCCCTCTGTCTCAGTGTGCATGTGTGTGTGCGTGTGTTTGTCTGCGTGTGTGTGTGTGTGTGTGTGTGTGTGCGTGTGCGTGTGTGTGTGTGAGAGAGAGAGAGAGAGAGGGGGGGAAGACAGCAGCAAATATATATATATATAGACATTATGAAAACATGCAACAACATGTCATACCAAGAAGGATGCTAATGGATAAGAATCATTTTACCTCACCTGCTTGAAGTTCTTCCACTTGCATTTGATTGGGAGATAACACTCCAATTTCATCAGCATAATAATCCTGAAGTTTAAACTAAGTTATTACAAAGTCGTCACAAAGTTCGAAACTGCTTCCAAATAATCACACGAACAAAACCTATAGTTGATTATCATCACTCATTACACTTTCCAAAATACATTAGCAGTTTTCCTCACAGATTGAAATTTGGAAAAGACTGAAATGACCACTATAATGACTTGCAACAAAACAGACAGACCAAATGCAAACATTTGTATGTAAAGTTATTTTTAGATAAGGTTATCTCACAAATCTTCAAATTACAGGTATAGAAAAGACTAAAAATTTGAAAAAGTAGTTCACCTTCCCACTGGCCATAAAGTAAATTCTGTCACCTTTCTTTATTGTCCCATCAATGACTCGAAAATATACAATCACTCCCCGATATGGATCGTAATAACTGCAGAATCAGAAAATAGATTTAAAAAAAAAAAGTGAAAAACAATAAAATATTTTCAAGAACTTTATTAAGATGAACAGCAATAGCAATTATTAGGGTTACTGTTCCTCTGGAAAAATATGTCAAAGAAATTGAGAATTGTCTGTAGGAAGCGTCAGCTCAAGCATGCACATTGTAATAATTTTATTAAGAATGAAGAACACTAGATTTCAATCGTGAAAACTTGCTTAGATAATCCTCTATATGACAAGACTTTCATAATCCATCTTTGCATGATTAATCAATCACAAATATAAACAATCAAATGCCTGAAGGTGAATAAAATTCTTGAAGATAACCATATTCACTAACACCTATGATATAAATAAACAAAGTATGCCCTGGTATTAGAATTTTAAAAACATTAATTAAACAAACAGAAACATGTGTTTCAATGTCAAGGAAGAGAGACAAGTAAAAAACATACCTATCAAATATTAAAGCCCTCAAAGGACATCCAGCAGTATCAGAGGGTGGAGGAATCCTTTTAACAATTGCATTCAGAATTTCATCTATACCAATTCCCTCCTACAAAGCATCCAAAGAAGCATAAAATATTTTAAACTAGTTAATTCTTTAATAACATAATTTCATTGAGTACCCAAAAAAAAAATGCCACAGTCCAACATTAGAGCCAAATGTCATGCAACTAACCTTTGCAGAGCAGAGAATTGCATCGCTACAATCTAGCCCAACAACCTACACAGAAGATGTGTGACCTTTAGCACTACTTTCAAACAATGTCTGCACTAAAATCCTATTTCAGCCAATTTTTGTACTCAAGAGCACCACAATCAATAGCAGGATAAGTTATATATGTACATATACAAGCATGTGGGTGTAACTGAACTTAAGAAAGAGCAGAAAGATGCAATGAGAATGCATAAACGTGTAACAATTCCATTCTGGTCAGGAATTCATGGTAAATCATTGAACCTTTTTTGTATCATTGTTGGTTTCTCCTTCAGTTTTATTGACGACCTTGATGACAACTGGTACACATCACAAATGTAACACTTTATTTTTCTTCGTCTTATAAAATCATAAATTTCTTATTTAAAGAGAAAAAAAGTATTCAATTACATATCCCTTCACATGCAAGGCCAAATTTAGTTACTGGTGTGTCAAATGTATCCAAACATAGGCCCATCTTGCCTATGCGGTAATTTAGTCAATAAAATGAAATCCTAGTTAAATTCAATGATACTATCGAATACTCATAAATCCAAAAGTTCAAGCCAATGGAAGTAAATATGTTACAGCTTATCACTATCAAACCCACATTTTTCATGTGCCTAAGACAAAAAATTTACAGTAGCTTCGGCAATATCTGTATCATCTGAAAAACAGAAATGGATCAATGACACCCATTAAATGAACCTGCTTTTTGTACACCAACCTCTTCAATTTCCTGAACAACACGAGTCGGTTCAGCACCAGGGAGATCTATTTTGTTCAAAACCTGAAACAGATGACAATGTTCTATCTCAATTGACTTTTAATAACATGAGCAGAGATTTATGAATCAACATATAGTCATGAGTATAAGTAGATAAAATCCCAACATTTTGAATATTTTGATTGTACAACGCTAAGCACAAGACTTGAACAGGTTCGATATAATTAATCAAACATAATCATCCCTCTCAGCTTACACGACATGTGTTCTAAGTGCAACTTCACCAGAATTTCTAGGAGCACCAATGGATTTCGTAAGCATAGTCAAAAACAATTTTTTAGTGATCATATGTTTGCCACAACCACATTATCAAGGCATCAAGTTATCTCCACCACTGTATTTAATCAACAATTTTACATATATAAGCCCTAAACACCATCCACCTGTGGCTCTTCTCCCCTCTCAGCTCCCTTTCAAAAGAAAGAAAAGAAAAAGGAAATAGATGATTTTATGGGTAGAAAATGTATTTCCTAACACATCTCAAATTATCTCCATCATTAGCATTTTCCTAAATTCAATTTCAAGCTAAAAGTATGGTATATTTCATGTATCGCTATTTGAGTACTCAGGCCAAAGACAAAATATTTGAAAGGAAACGGGAAAAAAAAAATCATCTAATAAACATAACAGCACTAACGAGACAAAGAACGATGGCTTACTTACCGGGATAATTTCAAGATTGTTTTCCAAAGCCAAATAGACATTAGCCAGCGTCTGGGCTTCCACTCCCTACAAAATAAGAAAGATATATGCAGTTAATACTGCTAATGAGTGCAGTAATAGTAATGGCAGTGGTGGTGGTCATAGTGGTATGGAAGAATACATGCATTTGGCAATAAGTCTGTTCAGTGAGCTATCGGACATAAAAGTTTAATTATAAAAACAATACCAGGACAAGAATGTCTAAAAAAATTTCCGTGTTAAATGGTATAAGGAATTAAATAAAATGATATGCTAAGTACAGAGTGGATAAAAGTCACCTGAGAAGCATCTACAACAAGGAGAGCACCCTCACACGCAGCAAGAGAACGAGAAACCTACACACAAATAAAATGAGAAAAAGATGTTAAATCTCAATCCTCAGAAGTTATAGAAATAGACAAAGTGTCATGTTTCGACACAGAAGTAGACAATGGCAATGTCCAGTGCATCGTCAAAAATACTTTGATCCCCTGATATATTATTACATTTATTTACCTCATATGAGAAGTCCACATGCCCTGGCGTATCAATTAGATTCAAGCAAAATGGTTCACTTTCAAACACATAACGCATTCGAGCTGCCTGCCACAAAAATTTGATCAAAATAAGTTGTAACATCAAAACTCATAAAGACATATATGTAAACAAAATGAAGAAAGACATAAATCCCACTAATATATTACCAGAAAATAAAACTACACAGGTAATGTCACAATGACATCAAATCAGCTATTTTCAATTGGATCTTACAATTAGAAGTTCACCATAGATCTTCCTTACAGAAAAGAGCAATCCTTGTAGCAAAAATCTGAGCAACTGATCCCCAATTAATATCACTAACATCAACTCATATTCGCTTGACTTTAACATTTAACATGTAGCACATATTTATTCTTACAACAAACCAATTAAAAATTAAAACTAAAAAGGTCTTATTTACTTGGAAATTTTGAAGTGTTCAAAAACAAGACACAAGTATATCCAAGGAGACATGAGTGATGACACAACATGCAGAGGTTCCAGAAATTCAATTATTTTCCACTACATCATTTCAATCAGCACAAAACTAAATTTTTTATTTTTCTAAATTCCACCACATGGCTGCCATTTTACCACCCCAAATGCACAAAAGTACTCTAAAATTATGGAACCACAAGAATGCTGAGTCAGCAGCTTCTTAGAAAATCTAATTTCCATAGCCATGAAAGGCCATCACCAATCCCATTCCTTGAAAATAAATATTACAACAAAAAGATAATTTAAGCCACAATAGTAGACATGCTAACGCAAGCAACAATTGATTATGAAGCTTAAAAAAATTATTAAAAAAAAAAAAACCTGTAGTTTGATAGTGATGCCTCGTTCTCTCTCCAAATCCATGTTATCGAGAAACTGTTCCTTCATTTCTCGCTTCTGTACAGTGCCAGTCATTTGCAACAATTTGTCTGCTAAAGTCGACTTCCCATGATCAATATGAGCTATTATGCTGAAATTCCTTATGTTTGATGCAGGAACCTGCAAATGTACATTTCCAGCAGTCAATTATATAGTTAAGTTAATCTCCATTAAACTAATTAACGAATTAATTAATAATAAAAAAAGAAATGAAACCTTTAAGAGACGGTCCTGTCCAACTCGAGTGGCCAAGCCGGTATCTGTAGTCTGGCAAGAGACTCGAAAGCTACAGCTATTTTTAGAGATAGAGAGAGAATAATTGCAGCGACGGTGAGATTTAGAAAGAGAGTGTGAGAGTGATGAGAAGTGAGGCTTCTTTATTGTTGCAAACGCTTGGTGTTTTATGGATAAGACGGGCGCTGGAGAAGAAGAGAGCTCTGTGGCCATTTCGAAACCAAACAAAGCAACGCAAAGCTACTGGTTTTTCTCTGAAGCGCGCCTTCAAATTGGTGCCCGTCCTTGCCTTTAATTTTAGCCACAATCAAATGAAAAGAAGTGGGCCTATTTATGG
Source organism: Clausena lansium (assembly GCA_030449835.1). Lineage (NCBI taxonomy): Eukaryota > Viridiplantae > Streptophyta > Magnoliopsida > Sapindales > Rutaceae > Clausena > Clausena lansium. The sequence goes on from JASUUF010000369.1 coordinate 7,734,609, forward strand.
GCCTGGACCTCATTGTATTTAGTTTCATTGCAGACATAAGGTCCGTGCCCAAATCTCCAATTTTTTTTCTTTTTTCATCTTTATATTTCTTTTGTTACTTGGATTTACAGATTAGTAATAGTTACGACTCGGATCGGAATCAATCAATCGATTCATTTTTAAATTCGGTTTAAATTGGTTCAAATTTCAAGAAAGAGAATGTGTAATTAATCCCACAATATTGAATTAATCTTGAAAATGAATGGTTATTAGATAAGTTTTATTTTTGTACACCGAAAATAATTTCAGGGAAGTAGTTAAGAAATGATATCATAAAGGAGGCAAGCATTATTCAGATTAATCAATTCATTCTTAGAAGTGAACTTTCACTATTTTCTCAAAATTACAAGAGTTGTTCTTATTTAAGGCTTTTTTACTTGATTTACCCTTTTACATTCCAAACGTAATTTCAGTAATAAACTGAATAGTAGACTAACTAGGCTATTGCATACATCATCTTTTGGTAAAATTTAAACACCAAATCCAAGCTTATTAGCCGGATAGACCCCATTTACTCTGCTTTCTTTATGCTGCTTCTGCCTTGAGAGCTTCACACCATTTTCCTCCTTTATCTTGCCAAGTTCCCTGTTTGATTCCTCTCTCCTAGTTTTCCTGTCAAGCAAGAATTGATAAATGAAAGGATAAGATACCATAGAAAATGTGAACTGCTTACTTGGTGAGCTAATTCTGTTTTAGTTTAATCTTAAGAAACAAACATAAGATCAAACCTGAATTGAAGGAAAAGAAACAGCGCACCAACAACCGCAGTTCCCCTTACAACAGATTTCAGCACTAGCCTTCCATAAGGCTTGTGCGTAGCTGCACTAGGATCTTCTGTTCTATCAGAATTTTCAACTGCAAGAATATCCGCCTCTTCGTGTTTTTGGTTGTCCTGTTCAACAGAATATATAAGCCCAAAAACACTTCAGATCAAGAGTTCTGAAAAGAGACCAAAGGCCAAAATATTAAATGAGGCAACAAACCTGGTTCTGCGTGTCACATGCATTACTTGCACAACAAGAATAATTTTTGTTACCTATGCACCCTTGAGAACTGCGACAGCCCAAATTTTCTAGACATTCAGTCGTTGAGCAGGAATCTTCATCAGGTATCGATTCAATTGTGGCGGGACGACAGGCAGCATCCCGGTGGACTAAAGGATGATCTTCAGAGGCTGTATCTAGTCTACTTCTATTTTGGTCAGTGTTACTTTGAATCATTCTATCTGTATGGTGGGAAGCACAATCTTCACCTGCGCTCTTAGGTTCTGACTGAAAGTGATTATCTGGCTGATCTGATTCTAAAATTGTAGCATTAAATACCTCTTTGTCACAGTTAGTAACATCCGATTTGATGTCCTGCACTAAGGTATCAGCTGTAGGTTTGGCCGGATTGCAAGAAGCATTCTCCACATGTAAACCCTCTAGTGAAACAGACTGGGGAGAAGTTCCATGACCATTGTTTCCATAATTGTCATCAGCTATCATACCAACTGCACATTTGCCTTTCTGATCCCACGGATGAAAGTCAGGCAGCAAATAAGACTGACCCGACAGCAGCTCTAAGCATTGATTACAATGTTCATCCTTCAAATCATTTGATTCTATTTGAGACCATTTGCCTTCATCATTTTCCACCTTTGATTCTACAGACATGCAGGTTCTGTCATCATATGAAACATTGTAATCTGAATTGTTTGTGGTACACGAATGAGCATCTGAAAATGAGAGGAAAGGCTTGGTAGAGGAGCCAACGTTGTTGACTTCCGCGTCAATAGCTGGCTTGTCAGTGATAGATGTTGGATGATGCACTAGCGTCTTATACTTGAACATGTTCTGAGACTCGTTATTATTCATAAGGTAAGCCCTGTGATCTTGAAATTCAGGTGACAAAACTACTTTGATATCATATTGTGCATCTAGTTGATCATCAAAATCCAATTTCAGTACATCTGACATAGGCTTAATTTCAACGGCTGAAGATACTTCCACATCATTGATGTCAAAAAGCTTGCTTCTAAATCCATTTTCGATGGTCCTTGGTGTTGAATTTGACCCATGACAACTGGGACTTCTGTATTCTCTAGAACAACTATCATTTCCATCAAACTGAATAGGGCTGCTGTTACCAGTTTCCTGGAAAACGATATCTGAAATTGATAACTGATTGTTAACATTACTCCTTTCTTGCATGCTGCCACCCATAGAACCATCTAAAACATCATTTTCTAGATCAAGATCACGAAAGTACAGTGCACCTGTTTCATTTCTATGCCTGATAGTTTTTGCAGGAGAAGTCCAACCACTTAAATGGATCGATGAATTAACACATGAAGAAGATGAAAAACCATCCTGCTGATAATCATCTTCCCCAAGCAAGAAGCAAGAAGATTCAGATGATTCATTCGAAATCAGAAATTCCATATGATAACCATAGTTTTCTGATGGAGAAAATTGTCGAGCTGGAGCATATTTTTCGACCACTGAAGACACTCCAGGAGAATCTATTAAATTAGAATCTATCTGGGATGAAGCACCATAAGAGCAAGTGGTTGTGGAGCCATCGGCTTGAATCATAGAATTGCAGTCTGAATCATCAACAGACTCTTCAGAGCATGTATCAAACTTTTTGTTAGAGGCTGCAACAGAATATTTCTACAAAGGATGATGTAAAATGTCAGAAACACAATGAAGCAGATTCACAAAGAAAACAAAAACAAAAACTCTTACAACCAATCTAGATGCTGGACTCAAAAATAGTCTTTCCCTTAAAGCAGACACCAGAAGAGAGAAAAAAAAAATTCCTTCTTCAATTTAAGGAAAAAGCTAAAACTCTTTACCTTCTTGAGATTTGCTGTTAAAACTTGGTCTGACTTGAGATTAGCATTACTCAAAAATCTGCGTTGCGACTGCTCCAAGCTTCTCCGGATGCATCGAACATTATCCTTAGGCATAGCAACCGTACAAGTAACCATATCAAAATCTGGAACCTGTGACAAAACTTGTCAGTACTCATCTTGTATTTCAAATTAACTAGAGAACAATCTTAGTATGTAGTTATGCATGTGTCAGCCTATATGCTTCTGAGGAGAATGAATAGAGTGATTCTACGAATCTTACATTTAATTGCTTTGACCTTGCCTTCTTTGAAAGGGATCGTATACACATACAAACCTTTCGAGTATTTTTTTTCTCGACAACGTCAGATGGAGAGAAAAGATCAATTCCAGTTAATCCCAGGATTTTGCAAATCTGGATTTAGAAGAAACAAAACAATCGTTAATTATATACAACCAACTATATATAAATATATATGTATATATATATATGTGTGTGTGCGTGTGTTAATAGCGCAATAACCAATTTATTCCTTTTGAGTCTTGGAGTGACTGGTTTAAGATTTGTGGTTCTCTAATGGTAATCAAACAATCCAAATTTGGATTGAACACAATTAATGCAAATTTAAGTTTGTGAATTCTTGGATTTCAAGATATTGATTGTGGCTTGCACAGCAGACAGAGCACCAATGTGCACACCATCCTTTCCAGAGAATTGTGTTGAGGTTGGACCATAACTTGCTATACTCCAAATCCCCACATGAAAGGACAGGCAAGATGGCAAAGCTTGCCTTCAAAAATGAATCCACATTAGAATAAGGCATGTAGCTCCTGCTGCTCTTCCTAGAAGCAAATGGCTCATACTTGTATGCTTCTATGTGTCTTAGTTCCTTATACCTCGCCAACAACATTCTCCATACTTCTCCTGACGTTTCAAAGCTGCAAAATGAAACAACACCAGAAAAAGCGGCAGAGAAATTGCTTAAAGAAAGTTTTAAGAAAAGCAACAAAAACAAATACCGATGTTTTGAATGAATTACTTAATTTTTCTTTTAATACTTCTTTTGGGCATACATATCTTATCAATTTTACAGAGCATCACTATATATCATCGATACAAATTCTTTGAGAATAATGCCGGTAATACTGATACGGTAGGACTATAGAGAAGTGTCCTTTGGCACTTGTGCTCTTAACAAATTAAAGATTGTTCAGGATAAGCACAAAGAATGAATTAGAATACAGCAGGTCATGCATGATATGGCAGTGAACAATAAATAAAAGATACGTTAAGTTAAAGGGCTTGAGAACAAGCCAAATCCATAATCCATAGGGGGAAAAGAATTCAAAAGAAGAGAGCCTACAGCAACTCTCCATCAGCTAATAAATCAGACATATTCACGCTGTCATCTAATCTTGTCTGGAGGACCTCTCCCAGCCATATTCTCGCTTGAGTCTGTAAGGAGAAAAAGGGAAATGAAATTACTTAAATATAAAAGAAATGAACGCACTAAACTAATGTCAAACTCACTAAATCACGTTTTACAATTAATTCAATATAAGTAAATAAACAAACTTGAGCAAACAGTGATTAAGTTAATACATTCAAAAGATTAAATTTAAATTCAAAAAATAAAAATAAAAATATGAGAATAGAGAAAGAGCGATTAGATGGACCTGCAAGAAGACGTCATCGAGCTCACGAAAGTTGGATTCAGCCGCAAACGGTGAAGAAGAAGAAGAAGAAGAGTGGCCCTCTTCCATTGTTTCCATTTTCCCGCCAAAAACAAAAACAGATGAAATTCCTCCGCTGAGTTTTTTTGGAATCAATGTGAGCCAAAACAAAAACGGAGGCACGGAGCTAGCTAGCTAGCCATCGGTGCCGTGGATCCTGCAGTGCACTTTTTTGTGCGTTTCTTTTCTATTTGCATTTGTAATTTTGATGTTCCCGTCTAATCTATGTCTGAGTCTCACTCCACTTATTATTATTATTATTATTGCACTATTCAGTCATTAGTACTGCCTGTCTTGTCTGTTCCTGAGACTCCAGCGTTGGCATTTAGTTTCGAGTATTTTAAGACACACACTCTACAGTCGATAGATAGATAGATAGATATGTGGATTAGTCAATAGTCATAGATGTGTTATAATATTAAATGCTTATTTACTAACAAAATTTTTTCCTAGATTGAAGGATAGACACGTTACAAGGACGTTAACCAGATTTCGTTTCCCAATCACATGCATACACCTCTTTATTCATCCATTTGTTCTTACTAAACTTTTGATCGTTCGAATTAAAAAATATTGGGGTGACCCCTCAAATCGAGGAGCACAGCCCATTCTTTTTGACTTCTTCATGCTTAGATTAATTATTTCACCTTATTTACTCGTAACGGAAGTTTAATAGCTAGCCATCATGTACTATTATATACTTGGAGCTTTTAAATATTAAAGTTAAGGAGGGGACTAAGTTACATACGATGTAACTTATTCCTCTCACGTGAATTATTTATGTATTGATTATACAAGAATAATAAATTACATCATATATAATTTAGCATGGTCTAAAGTTAATTATAATTTTTTAAATATTTGATGTCAGTATGGGCCGTATAGCAGCTAATGTCATTTTATGATATGGCATCTCCATTCTCCTGTGCGCGAGGCAATGAAGTGGCATTATGTCTCGTAAGGGACGTGTTTTAACTTTTAACAGCGCCCATGGCCAATGGATGAGAGAAATGACGGTCTTCACCGTACTCTATGTGCAACGAACGTTGCTCATGTGGCTGGGCATTATCTCATTTAGGCTTGTTTAGTATTAAGGCGATATAATTTTTAAACTATAACTATTATGGAAAATAATATATATATATATATAATTTTTAAATAATAATTTTTATAAAATTAGTAAAATTATAATAAATTTTTTATCATACAAGTATAAAATAAAATCAAGTCAACTTTCAATTTATAGCAGTTAGTGTTTATTAAATACTTTAATGTTATAACTTAAAAGCTACAGCTAACCAATGTTCATCTCAAACAAGGCCTTAGTTCGATCCTGGCTCAAAACCAAATCAAAACAAAACTAATTGATTCACGATTTTGTGAATTAAAAACTATAATAGAATCAAACTGAACCAAATCAAATTAGATTCGTTCTTTTTAATTCCATAATTTTATTTGGTTTTATTTTGTTCAATTAGAATTATTTTATCGTATATATTCAATAATAAAAAAAACAGCATAATAGTATATATACTATTATTAAAACAACAATATTGAGTCCATAATTGCAAAAAAATTAACAACATAATAAAGTCCAATGCTAAACAAACATACATAGTTTAGAAATCTACTACAAATTAAAAATCTAAAATAATAAATAAAACAAGGAAGCAACAACACAAAATCACATATAAATAAAATTTAAAAGTTCCACTGCTAATTTTGCCATCAGCATTCACTGCTTTTTGATTCTTTTACGTGTCTTTTAACATTATTAGAACTCTATACTAAGTTATCAACACACATCTATATCCACAATTCCAATATTATTTCTCAAAGTGAGCCAAGCATCAACAGTTAAACAAATTAAAATAAAGTTATACTATCACACAAATAATCACTTGTATGTTATAAAACCTATTTTAAGATTTAGTTTTTAGTTTTTTTTTCTCTCGAAATTGTTTGGTTTTCTTAAACAAAAACTAATTGGTTCAAAGATTTATTAATCATTTGATTTTTATTGTCCAAATCGAACCAGACCGAATATCCACCCATAATTATGAGTGGGATTTAACTCTGAACTAATTAAAGACTTTTGATATTCACCACAAATTTACAGACTATTTGTTTAGACCTTCAAAAAATTTTACCCTTGCAACATCCAATAAATTTTTCAATCACGACTCCAATTCGAGTGATAGTAGGGCTAGGCAATATCCGATTTGGTTCGGACCCAAAACTTAACCAAACCAGAATCAATTGGCTCCAGAAAAAAAAAAATTAGAACTGAATAAGAATCATTGAACCAAACAAAATTGAATAGTTCAATTTGGTTTGGTTTTACATTATTTAGTTTAATAAATTTAATTTTTTTTCTTTTTTATAAATCAAATTAAGATTTATCACCAAATTTTGATTATTTTTTCAGTGCAATTCAATTGTAACAACTTATTATTCATGTTTTATACAAAAATACTAATATAAAATAATTTTATAATAAATAAATTTTATGTTATTATGAACTGATCAGTTTTTTAATTCGGTTCCAACTAAAAAAACGATCGATTCATAATTTTTGAATCATTCGGTTCTTATGGGTTCATTTGAATCTTTTAGAGAAGTGCTATTATTAAATACGTGGGTTGGGGTCCTTGTTCACTAACCCATACTCAGCTTGTAACTCATAAAGGGTTTTCAAAATGGAATTGAAATCCATACCTTTTTGTTTAAAAGTGTGTGGGCCGGTTTAGACAAACCCGGATCATGCGGATCTCTTTGGGTTCAGATTTCTACGTTCCCAAGTCGTAGAGTGGGGTGTATTAAAGAAAAAGGGATAAAGAAAAATATGGACTGCCCCAAAACAGAATCTAACGGGTTCCCATGGAAATCTTAATTTGACTTTAGTTTTTTTTTTTTTTTTCCTCAAAATTTTAAGGCTTACTGTGAGGATGAGGAAAAAAAAAAAAATATATATATATATATATAGGTCTTGATCACCTCATTGTCATTGCTCACTTTTATATATTATATATTAAAAGAAAAATAAATTTGTTTTCGATCATTTTTATTTTTTTTAAATAGTAATTTTCAATTTCATGACCCGGCCGACTATGAAATAAATATATAAAAAGATGCAACGGGGCATAATCTCGTAAATTGTTTCTATCTGTATTTTGTTCCTATGAAATGAAAAAATGCCATAAACCATTTTGTTTTTTCCATTTGTTGTTTTCTTACAGAACAACGTGCCGGAGTGTCTTAAAATGCTTGTCCACAATCACAGAGAGTCAAGAGACAACATGAGACAAAGTCAGCTAAATTGATGAGGAATATAATTTCTGTATAAAATCTTATGATTTAATAACCATCATAATTTAGACAATTATTGAATTAAGCAATAGTTGAGAAAAAGTGTTGTCTGTCCCTGTCAAAAACATTTTCCTAGGTAACCATCCCATATTCCCCACCCCCAACCCAACAAGGTGATGATATGATATCAATCATCAAATTTCCTTGTTTGCACAGATGCTTATACTTGCTGCTTCTTGGTACTGTTCCAAAGAAGCAAAAAGGAAGAGGCAGCTTACACAAACACAATTGCATTATTGTTCTTGTGCTTTTTCAAACTTTCAACAGAGAGAGAGAGAGAGAAAGAACAAGAGCCAAGCCTAAGGGGAACAGCCCCCACGTCTTTTGTGTGCTTTTCTCTTCTTTTCATGTTTACTCACTGCAAAAGCAGCTCAATCCATTTGAATTCACCGTGATGGAGTGTCACTTTTCTTTCTTTCCTTCCTTGCTCACCAGGATAACCATCTTTTCATAATTTTAAAGCAGCATGTCATATAAAGGAAAATAAATAAATAAAAAAGGACAAAATCATAATTCATTCAATTACATTATCCCATTTTCTTTTGACTGTACAGTTGGTTAGTGGTTATTCCATCCCCCACCCCCCATTTTCCATTTCTCTTTTCACTATTATCTGCTCTAGAGATTCAACATTTTGCGCTGCCCCACCATTTTTCTAAGATGTACAAAATTGTGTAAACACCAAACCCTGCAAATTCCTTTGCCACAAAATCATTGTCACTGCCGATTAGCACACAGAATTGTGTCTCTCTTAAATAAACACACAAATGCTATACACCCTTCAATTCTTCCACCTATTATATAGCGCCATTTCCCCTTCATCTCTTGTCCTCTATAAAGATTCTGTGTATGAAATCCCGGAATCTTTTAGAGTACAGCTTAGGATCCACTGCTGAGATGGAAGAGGGATCCACTTGTAAGGACTTGTATGCATGTTCTAGCTTTTTGCTAATATCATAATCCTGGAGAATGTCTATGATACCGAAATACAGGACCACGTCAAATACCTCACCACCACCCCGTGAAGGGGTTGAATGGTTGCTTCCACTTCCCATAAACTGATCTATTTCAATCTTCGACACCCGCTGTGCTCGTGCTGGCATGTTTGCCCCTAACCGGATGAGTGGCCCCCTGCAATAATATTTGAAGGTGGAGACAGAAAATTATTACACAAATCCTGAATTCGGTAAAAATTATCACCCAAAACAAATCCATCATTCAAAATCATACGCATAATCATCATATAAATACAGCTGCAACTTTGGAACTCAGGTCTTGAACTTTACTGATATATCATTTCTAGTCAAATGGCAGTTATGAGTGTTAGAAATATACAAACCATTAATCTAACCACATAAAACTTTATTTAATACTTCAGATTGTCAACAACAAAAACATTTTTCAAATGTTCAATCAGTGATCGGAACTAGACCAAACAGAGAGCTCTCTTAAAAAACAAGAATACCCCACATGGACCAATTGTCAACAGAATCAACCACAATTTTGCCATAACTCCCGAGTAATTTTCAATCCAACCTTCAATGATTGACCTTCAAAGGAAGAAATGAGCATTTAAACTATAACGTGGGAGAAGGAAATAATGTTGAGAAAAAAACAAATCATGCAACCACCAAATATTGGTTCATTTTTTGGAGAATTCTGATCACATTCTCTTGGCTATGTCCACATGAAAGTTGATATTTGTTTAGCGCACTCATTGATTTATACTTGTCTAAACTAAACCATGCATGGGTCCACCAGCAATAAGGATGTACATGTAGCATAAGCACATAGGTATAGAAGATGCCCTGGCAAGGCCCCAGATTGTGAGAATTTCAAAGCAACAAATATTATATATGATTATGTTAATGCTGGATCACCCAATTTCTACCGACATTTTCATAGGTAAAATCCATAGTCTACAAATGGAAATATGATACAGTTTACAATCTTCTTCATCTCTTACCAATTTTTGGGGTTAAGCTATGAGGAACCCATTGCTTTTACAATTAATAGAATAATGGACATTTATGAAAAGTAAAACACATACCGGCCTTCCATAACCCAGTCCATATCTGGCAGCAAGTGATACCCTCGCATAAATGTACCATCAATATCCAAATCTCTTTTGCCTGATCAAAGCATACAGCATATTTATGCTCTAATATTCATATACTAAAAAACTTAATCATAGTAAAAGTCTAACGGGCAAAATAATTTACCAAGACAGTGCTTATCAATTGGCGACATCTTCATCCCATCACCCGAGTAATCATCACGAAAGTGAAGACCAATCAAAAGACTGTAATCCATTATTCTTTCTGCTTCCAAGAACTCGCAATCTCTATCTATTTGTCTGAAGAGGATGGGAAATCAGTTATGATCAAGGCAAAACTCACATCAGAGGGTGGGCGAGTGTGCAAAGGTTTATGTGTGTGGAAGAGAGAGAGAGAAACATTCATCTGAATTAAGGTAACGAAAGAAAATGACATCACAACTATCTGAATTTTACCGGATAAGTTCTTGAAACCACGAGCGATCCAGGAGAAATACAAAATCAAGATCAAGGTCCTTTAATGTAGTTGTCTCATCAATTTCCTCCTCGGGCTTGTCAGTTATGCGGCCATAAGAAGAGCCTTTCAGGTCAAAACGTCTGTGAATACGGTACTCCGAACAGAACAGATTGCCCATCACAATAAACCGAGTCTGGTTTCATTCATAGCAAACATTAATCAAATTTAACAAACAATCTCTTAAATAATGCCTTTAAATTCCAAATTTTCACTATCAAATTATACCTTTTGACCTCCCACTGGTTTAACGCAATGTACACCAAAGAACTTTGTTACCAAGGTATTTTTGTACTGACAAACATGCTGGTAGTAACTTGGGAGCATCCTAATAAGCACCTGAACATGATTAGCAATCAGTGATGAGTCAATTGACCACACAATGAAAAATATCCGTTACACTTGAAACGTAAATACCGGAAACTAGAGTAAATACCACAATCTTGTTCTCAACAGCTATTGGAGTGATATTTACTTTTCTAATTTTTACCTTTTTTGGCGCATTTTCCGTTATGCGTTAGTTTAATGAATTTAGTTAAGAGAAAATGACAACTAACCTTGACTTCAGATTTCTTCACGGTTTTTATCATAAAACGATCATCCTGAGTTAGGTAAAAGAAGCTTCCACTCTTTCCAGGTGAAGAAAGTTCCCTAAGTGCATCATTTCCACAAATAGCTAGCATGTAATCCGCCGGATCTATTGCAAACAATTCCCTCAAATGTCTAAATAGCAAACAAAGTAGCCACCACCATAATTTAGAAAATTCCCACACATATATTGACACATGATATTCTAATAATTAATAGACACATAAGAAACAAGCATGAAAGACAATAAAACAAAAAACAACCAAATTCCAACTCAGCTGTGCATTGATATTCGACAACTACCTGAACACCATGGGACAATAATCCTTCCATCTAAAGTCCATTGACTGATGTGGAGGAGTAAACTTTGATCCCTCCGGTGGGAATCTCGTCCAAAACTTCTCCTTCGGCTCAAAATCACTCTGCCTAAGTTCTCGCATTACAGAAGCATGTTTACCAACAGAATGCCTACCAACAAAACATGAATCATCATCATCATCATTGTAGTAATAATAATAATAAAGAAGACCAAAGAAACACAAATTAAAATGAAAAAAGGAACAAAGAAGAAAATTTACCGGATACCCAGTTGGAGATTAAGCATCAAGTCATAGTTCTTATGACCCTTGGAAATGGTCTGGCCAGGTTTCTTAACCTCACCATCAGCAGAGCTGCAAGGACTTTTCTGAAACTGCCCAATTCCATTTGGGGTTCCACCAAATTGGTTCTGGTACAACATTGATGCAGGCTCAGCTTTATCAACAATATCGCAAGTGATATCACCGGCCTCACCATCCAATTCCCATATATATAAACGGGGACGAGCAGGATCAGCCGAGGATGACCTCTTTCGAGCACCCATTACCTCAAAATTCTGTCTTTTTTCGTTCTTCATATTCCCATTATTTGACCATGTAAACACACCTTTACCTTTAGGCAGCCCATTTTCCCAACAACCTTCATATCTATTGCCATTATTCCAACCCAACGTTCCTTTACCAAAAATGACTCCGTTTTTCCACTCACCCTCATACACATTCCCATCACTCCATGCATATCTCCCGTAACCATCCATCAAATTGAACCTCCATGAACCCCGATACACATCCCCATTAGCGTAACGCTTCTCCCCGTAGCCATGCTTACGGTCGTTGCTCCAGCAACCTTTGTAGGTGTCCCCGTCAACGCCGACGAAAGTACCTTCACCGTCCATGCGACCGGACTTGAAGCGACCCTCGTAGGTGGCACCAGACGGCCACGAGAACTTGCCCTTGCCGGAAGCTCTGCCTTTTCTCCATTGGCCCTCGTACATGCAACCGTCAGACCACACGTACTTGCCAATCCCGTCAGGCACATTCCCGGAAACGGCACCGGTGTAGAGGTCGCCGTTGGGGAGGATCTTCTCCACCACGACACCGCCGCCGGTGTCGCGCGTGGGGGTTACGCGCCTGGAGTTGGGCTTGGGATGCTGCTGCGCTTGTGTTGGTGGTGGGACTATCAGTTGAACAGTCTCTTGCATTTTGTTTTTGTGCGGGGATTCTTATATTATTGTATTAAACTTATGAATTCATCATGATCACCGGAAAATGAACACAAGGCGGCATTGTTAGAACTTTAGAAGTGGCTGTCAGTGTTTTTGGTGTTTGCTTTGAATAATGGAGTGTGAAGGTGGGAATGGGATGGTGGTGGGAAACTGGGAGCAGGGAAATGGAATCCTACAAACAGAAGAAAGCGTTAAAGAGAGAGAGTGTGTGTGTGTGCGTGTGTGCGTGGTGGTGTTGTGTTGTTGGGGTGTGTCTGCGGGCCGGCTTTATTTCGTGCTTGTTGCTTTTCTTTTCTTTTCTTTTCTTTGTTATTTGTGAGCTTTTTGTCAATGACCGAAATGCCCTTGGGCTTTTTCTTTCTTTCGTTTTGATTTGTCAAATCTCTGTCACTATTACGGCTGTAATCCCATCTGAGGTGAGGTGAGGTGAGGTGACCATATATATTGTTCGGTACGGCCGATCTTGCTTGATCCTGGTGATGTATTGCAACAAAGAAGAATGCAAAATATCCAAAGACCAAACAGGATTTTATTTGTAAGGACATGCCACCCACGCCCACCTCCACCTCTCAAGTCAAAGAGTTTCCTATCCTTGCGTTGCACTGCCGCTTGATCTTTTGATTAGATAGATAATCATCTCTAGATTATCTTGAATGAAAGCTCAGGCTTAATACAGTTTTTAGATCAAGTCTTCTTATATTTATTATCACACAATAAATTACATATCAATTTCTCTACTTAAGTCTACTTCTAGATTGTTGAGCTGCATTCAATTAATTAATGTTATATATATCCATATATATATATATATATTGTAGCCCAATAATGAGATGATTTATGAGTGCTAGTACGAGTTTTGTGGAAGCTTTTTTCTTTTTTCACAAAAAAAATCAAATAGAGGTAACTTTTTCTATAAATGTACGGATGGGAGTTAATTTTCAAATTATACTCAATATAATTATACCATGTGTTGATTGTATCAATTAAAAAAAAAATGATTATGTTGAAGATGTTCTATCGTAGAACACTCTTTTATAATTATACAATTGAAATAATAAATAATAAAAAAATACGTTATAACTTTGATCGTAAAATAACTCCGACATAGTTAGACCCATTAAAAAAAACGTTTGTTTGATTATATCTGATAAAGTTATTTATTGATTTTTTTTTTTTTATGTTTCTGAGATTGAAACTAGGCAGTAAGCACATAGACTAGAGATAAACAAACGGGTATTTTGTCGTCCAAATTTTAGAAGTAAACACTCAAATCATGCCCTACGAATGAACTCTATCAGGAACAGACTCAGCTCAGGATAAAAAGCTATGAACAAAGTCCTCTCTTTACATTATTTTTTTAGTATTTGGGCAGCTCGGGTTGACTTGATTAAAACTTGAAAATCAAAGATATTCAGATTAAAAGAATAGCACACAATGTTTTCTCGAAATTAGAAAGAATGGAAAATACTGTGCACCATTATTAGCTTTCAAGGCTATAAATACAACTTATCAGAAAAAAAATAAAAGGCTATATAATATAAGAACTTAAAATGAAAGCCCCGAAGACACAGAAAGTATATATTATTGTTCATTTTCTACATTGTTTATGCACCTCAGGTCAGGTGGCTGCCTGGCCCTGGGAGAATCCATCTATAATGAATGAACAAATGGAATTGAAAAATACAAAGGGATATTTCTTGTGCCTTTCAAACTGCTCGCACTATGGCAAGCATGGCAACCATTCTTTCTGGTATATAACTGAAATATATTTCATGCTATAAACAAAAAAAAAAAAATACAAGAACAAAAATAAAACCCTTTTGAGACAAAGGTGAAAAAAAGAATTGAGTTAAAAGAATAAAAAGAACTGGGACTTGATGGGTTAGTCAAAAGTTTGTTCAGTGGGGACTTTGCCAAAGATATCAGGACATGATTCCCAGCTTCCCTTTTCCCTGGCCTCCCAATACCCACCAATATAGCGGTATGTGCCGCTACCTTTGTCCTTGGCGAACCACCTTGGTTTCCAACCCCTCTCTTGCATTGTTCGTGCCTGAATAATCACATCAAAACAATCACTATTACCCATTGCTTTTTTACTGGAGTCATCATCTCATGTGTGTTAAAAAAATATACACAAGATGTATCAAGATCAATGGCAGACAAAAGAATATTTACCTGCCGCTGCCTCTGTTCTAGTCGCAACTTCTCTGCATTGGCCATATCATGCTCTCCATTTTCTAAGCATCTCTGGTCAGGTCTCAGTCTAGAATCAGTAGGTGGCAATTTCTCCTGTTTACAAAATCTAACATCAGCACTAAGAAGTGGAACGCTATATTCTGTACTACCAACAAATAGAAGGTGGGAGTAATTTGAATTGAAAAAACCCTTTCAAAAATAATATTAAAAAAATAAGAAGATGGCCCAAAACGGAGGAAAATAATATCAATTTTCTGACCACAACCTTAAGTCCAGGAGTAAGCTCATTTAGTGTGATGGCAAAGCGTGAAAAATTATATCTGGTCTGACATTTAGGCGGTTTGCTCCTCTTCCAAAGCAATTGTAGCTCTGATCCTTTTCCTTTACCAGAACCATCACCATTCATAAAATGCATGCTCTCATCCCATTTCCCAAATAAAGTCGCCACTGTTTTACCATTTTTATCTTGGACTACACCTTGCACCTGCAGCACAACGTAGATCAGAACGACAGTTTGTGGCAAATGTCCATATGTCCATAGAACAGAACCATGCAATGTAGACCCTAAACATTTCTCTCAGATGCAATAACATGACGAATTTTTCAAAGTTGTAATGGCCATAAGACTATGTTAAGCATTTACATCATCTATCCAAAAAAGTTAATTACACAGAAAAACATGCATGAAAACACTATTGTTGGCCACGTGCAAAATTCTTTTCATCCATATTTTTTCGAGAAACGAAATAAAAAGGCAAACCTGGTGTGGATTTCTATCTATGATCGACTGCTCCTTGAATTTTAGCTTACATGAGTATTCTCGGTTTCCGTCTATACGCATTGTACCATAGTGATCGCAGTAGAGTTTTCCGAGAATAAGGTTGTAAATGGACGTAGTTACCTGGCAGTAGAAGGCCAGCAAATTAGCATGCAGATAGAGGACAAATAAATTTATCAAATTCACAAACATACCTTGCTCCACTGAAAAATTTCTCCATCATCAAATTCCAATGTCAACACACCAACAGGATCAAGCTGTATGGAACGACCCCAAAATTTGCTTTTCAGATTGCTGTCGGCCCAAAATTTCCAGCCCCGGCCCTCACAATGGCATGCAACAACCATTGGATGATGACTAACCTAACCCAAGAGAACAATGTAAATATGAACAATATCAGAAAAGGGACAAAAAGAAATCAGTGGATCAAAACTATACACACAAAAAATGAAAGACACCTAACATTATATATGAACTGTCAAACAAAAATGTTTTACTTATTTTACTGCCAAATTAAGTGCATATAAGGTTCAATCTCGTATGCAGTGTAACTTCCAAAAGCTCCTCCATACCAAAATGCTAACTCAATTTCAAGATGCTTAAAATACATTCATAAACAGTCAAGAGATTCAAAACTGCACCTAGAAAAAGCTCCAGTTAACACGAATACCACATTACAAAGAAGAACAAAGAAATATCACTCCGTGTCCAAACACAGAAAACTATTCATCTACTACAAACTCAGAAATAGCTAGTGTCTGGATGACTACCAAGCACACTAAGCATACATAACTGGATTGAGAAACTTTATCCCATCAACTTTAGGAATTCTTCTTTTTCATCATCATCAGTTGCCACCGCTCAACATCTCATTGACCAAACTTTCTCCTTTTTCAAGGTATTTCTATGAAAGGTACAATTTGCGTGGATGTTCTCTTCCCTTTTTCAATAAATTAGCAAATTTTTGTTTTCCATTTTCCAGAGCACTGAACAAAAAGTATAAATTTGATGTTACCTCTCTCTTTTTCAGTGAAAAGTGGTGGCATCTCTAGTACATTTCATCGTGCAAACAGATTCTACCGAGATTTACATTGATTCTACAATATCTTAAGAAAACCTTTTGACAATTTTTCAACAAAGCAGAATCATAATTGAGCGGTTATTAGATTTTGAGAACTTCAAGCTTTGATTTACCAATACACAAATATGCAATCACATGCCACAATAATCATTAGAAGCTTAGAATATATGATCCCCATGGCAACAATAATTGCTTCATAAATTATGGGGAAACCAATTTGAGGCCTTCCAAAAGCTGTGAAATCTAATCCTAGAGTCAATATTATTTAATAGATGCACAACCAAAAACAAAACAACTAAACTCTGATGAGTAATAAAATCTCATCGACTATACGCATAAAGAAGGATAGTTTATTGTGCCAGAAATATAAAGCAGATTTGGCATCTTCCTTAAGATGCTTCTCTTGGTAAAAAAAATACCTTCTCAGAGAAGAAACGAAGGCCTTTATCTGGATAATCAGCCTCATATGTCTCACCCAATAACGGATTGAATGGCTTGCAGTGTCTTCCATCTGTAGAAGCATAACCCGATACTGCAAATGCTGCTATATTTAGTATCCTCATGAGACTATTCCCCTACAAATTTTAACAAAGAACGTCACTATGCAGCTCAAGAAGTAAAAAAAATAAAGTAGAGCTTAAAAAAATTTTATAGAAAAGTAGAAAACCAACTTCAAGCACCGGCACAATTTTTTAAAAAATGTGTGGCAACCATAATAATTATTTCAAGCATAAAACAAATAGCAGGACAACGAACTATGAAAGACGCAGCAACTGTTGAATTTTGATTTTTTAAATCCATTTCAAATAGAGTGCAACAGGAAATCGAGTTGACGACAGCATGTCACAGAAGTTCTTCTTTGATACACATGAAGTTATCCTATGACAGCCATCAGATAAGTTCAGGCCAAAAAGAATAAAAGTGAGCAAACGTGGCTTCAGTATTCAGAATGTGCAGACCTGACCACTAGCACCAACTCATCTGAGTTAAATTTAAGAATGATGATGGGAATACTAGATTTTTCCAATAATAATTGACCAGTTTAAATGCCTGCCATGCTTCAGTCACTGACGATGAATTCAATGTGCCATACGCACTGGGTGGGCAATGAATGAGTGCATTGAGCAGCTATCTATATCGGTGAATACTTTTATATAGAAATAAATGCATGGTTTTTTTGCAATTAACCACTTTTGCATGGATGGAAGAGGACAACAAGTCTGTTTGAATATGGGTTTACCTGTTTACCCCATTCATAGGCTCGATCTAGAAGGTAAGAATACTCCAGCTCTTCAAAACATTTCTGTAAGGAAGATATGGGCTCGTTGAAATAAACTGGAAGACAAACTTTTGTAAGATCCTTCCCGATATTATCTTTGATCATTGACCAAAGACTGACTCCCTTTTCTTTTTCAATTGGATCAGGCAATTTCTTACGCCGCCTAACATAAGGATAGTTAGATCCAATATGTCTAATTAAAGGATCAACGTCTTCTGAATCAACACTCTCTTCATCATCAGAATCTAATGGAGATCGATGATTATCAGATCCATTACTTCTAAAAGAACTTGATGAAAGAAAATCTCGAGTATCGAAGAATGCATTATCATCTTCATCTGTCTCTGCAGCATCGTATCTATCATGCTCATCAGAGTTACTTGCACTTCCTTCTGAAATGAATTCAAAAAAGGGAAAATTAGTGCTAAACATACACCGTAGGATAAAAGATATAAAATATCTTGAGCAAAAACTTTAACTAACTGCAAAACATACCATGCAAAGATGATTGTTGCACACAAATGGTGGCATTTATGTTACACTAACTGTGATTTTGAAAGACGTAGGAAGAAACCCAACTAAAGATTTTAACTTAAAAAAGAGCTCTAGTTAGGGGTGGAGCCAGAAATTTTGTTTAAAGGGAACGACTTAAATAATAATAATAATTCTATAAACAACTTTAGCTGACTAAGAAAATTAATGAAGACATAAACTTGAGGTTGATGGCTATTTTAGTACACATGTACATAATTGTTTCAATGCAATTTTATGATTTAAAAAATGATGTATGACATCTTTATGATTTAAAAAATGATGTTTGACATCTTCAACTTCTTCCACACAGCAACCTAACAAAATGTATAGCACACATGCTATCTATTTTATAGTGAAAAAGCAAAAATATCAAACTGTAGAAATAGGCATCATGCAATCAAATTTAAGAAGATGAATCATGTCAAGCAATAGTTCTGTATATTAAGTACAACTAAACCAACATAATGGAGACTCAAAAATGGATGCATGCATTTTCTAGGCACCCCACAAATCTGCGTAAAATGCAAAATTCTGGGGCCCAAGTTAGACAAGCAAACAAGCTTTTATCATTAGAAAATAGAGAGCTAAGTTTTAGCACATCATACCACTGCACTTGTCTTGTCTTAACCTAGGAGAAGCTCCTTGCTCTTTCCATTGCCTTTGGCTTTCATCAACAACCGTGTTCTCCAAGTCTACTTTTTCTGTCTGAAAGATGCAGTAAATAGAAGTAATAAGCACACCAGCCAGCTAAAAAAGTATCATAATTGAAAATTTTATTTTAAAAAAAGAAAAAAAAAGATATAATTTCTTAAGAGACATGGGGGTAAAACATGGAAAAAAGTGAAGCATGGACTCATTTTTGTAACAATTTCCAAAACTCCAGTCAAAACAGTATATTTGGTTTCTCAATGCCCAAGTGATTCTTTGAACATAAACAAAAATTGAGTTTTAGCAAATAAACAGAACTGCAGCCCGCATGCAAAATTCACAGATCCCTTCTTAATTGAATTAAATCCCATGTTGATCCTCTCACATGAAATAGGATAAAAGGAAGGCCATTAACCCTATGTTGATCCTCTCACATGAAATAGGATAAAAGGAAGGCCATTAACCCTAACGAAGGAATGGGTAGTTGACATTTGCTAACAAATCATACACATAAGCCTCAGACAGGTAAATGAACAATGAATGGTCCATGAGAATATCAACTACTCAACCCAAAGTAGCCCAGTAAAACTCACCAAGAATGCAAATTTAAGAATATAAAATATGAAAAGGAAAAGGAAAGCTATTAGCAAAAAGGGCTGTTTGCCACTTTCTTTGTTTGTTTGCTGTGAAATAAGCACAATACCTCCAATTGACGCAAGGTGTCAATAAGCAACAGCTGCCTCTGCTTGAGGACCACAAGATGTTTATGAAGCGCCGAAAACTCAGCCCTCATAATATCCTCACTCTCCTGAATTGCATCCTCACTCACCCCTTCGTCTAACAGCCTCTGTCTCAATTTCTCAGTAGAAACAGCAACTCCATTGTCCATTGGAACGAAATAATCACTATTTGAAATTCTCGGAAACATCTCCTTCACAGCCTGCAATGCTTCCATCCATTGCACCCTATCCTCTCTACTCTCAGCCCTCAAATGCATCCTCTTCGTCCCCGTGTATATCGAAAACTTCTTGTCGTCAGATTTACTCTCTCTTATCGAAGCCACCTAATTATTAACAATTAATTGAAAATCGAATTCATGAACAAACACAAATTACAACAATTCAAACATTTACCTTGAGATGAATTTCTCCGACGGGAATGCGTTGACGCGATTGTCTATTGCCATTGCGAGACATTCGTCTCATGGAAACTTCACCGATCACCTTTGATCCTTTCTCGGTTTCTTCATTCATTATGATTTTATCAGGACCGTGGATTTTGTAATACGATAACACTCCCTCTTTCAATACGAACCATCTCGGACGCCATCCTCTTCCGTAATTAACCCATTTGAACAGTATCCCAGAGATCCCATGCTGATCGGCGAACAGCATTTGACTCTCCCTAAACGACGACAGTCCGCACAACGACTCCAATGTGGCCGATCTCCTCATTGACCGCCGCCCGTTCTCCGCCGTTGCATTGTTACTGGGCGACGACGAAGAAGAAGACAACGGTTGTGGGGGCGATCCACGGCTACGATTGCACGACGTTGATGCGGAAAGGGATCGATACGGTGTAGTTGTTTTCGATGATGGCATGCTGAGGACTCTTCGTGGCGGCGGTGGATGAGGTTGAAGACGAGGATTCGCTGGGTTCCGATCCGGTACGGTGGAGACGCAGCAAAACGCACGCATGCGATCCAATGATCAATCGATTTACAAAGGAGTGTTGCTCGCGGGGATAATCGCCAAATTATAACTTTTCTGTTTCTTTTATTTTTTAAAACAAAAAAAAAAACACAAAAATCTTTATTATTTTTGTTTGAAATCAATCAATCAATCAATCAATGTGTCGTGTGAGTCAGCAAACGGTTCATTTCCAAGAATGGTATTGGTCAATTTTGTTGTTCAGATTTCATTATTTTTAAAAAAATGAACGAATAAATGTTTTATTTTTCTTCTTGTGAAGAAAAAAATAATAATAATAATAGAGAAATGAGTTGGTGGTGATTAGAATTTAGAAAACTCCTCCGCCAGGGGAGTCAAAGGAGAGGCGAGCAGGTTTGACCGCCGATGAGACGAGTAAATCGGCGCCGCAATCAAGAGGAATGAGGAATGGATCAGAGATGCTTTAAATAGGGAGAAACGGTCGGCTTTGTAATTTCGAAAAATGTTACGATGCGAGCGTACCCATAAATTTAGAATGCATCAACTGTTGATCTGGACGTGCGTGCGCGACACGGTTGGTCAAACATACGACTACGAGCGAGACCGAGTAGTTGTTTCCACGTGATTAGTGTTGGGCCGGTGGGGAAATTAGTGAGTTATATAATAAATGCCCACAGGGGTATTTTGTGATGCGTGCTCGTCACTCTTTACATTTCACAGACTCTGTATCTGTACTTTCATTCTCCAAATTTATTGTCGTGCAGACCATGAAGTATGAACATGGATTGGATGCCACTTTTATTAACAACTTTATTTTTTTATTTTATGAAAAAGTATATCTCGCGCATTTTTATTCTGATTTACTGTTTAAAATAGGCAAATCCCATCTCATTGCCAACTCTAGTTGAAAGCTAAACATTTTGTGCGAACTTACAAAATAACAAAGTTAATATTGTTTCATCGTAACAGTCAGATTAACCACACTCTACATTCACAAATACCCTTCTTTAAAATAAATTAACCATAGATGAAAGGGTATTAGTCAATGCTCTCCAAAGAAAAATTTTAAATCTCCAATAAGGTCAAGAGAATTAAAGAGTAGATATATTTTGACCCACTCAATTTCTCTGACTAACCCTCCACTTTTTAATTAATCTCACTTATTTCTATAATTTCCCTTGTTAAATAATTTAAATAAATAAATACAATTCTAAAAACCCTAGCATAAGAGGCAAAGAATAATTTTAGCATAAGAAAGTGAATGAGAAATAATAAAAATAGGCTTGTAATAAACAGTAATGTTATATATCCCAAATTTTTTATTCTAAATAACTATCCCAAATGATTTAGCATTCATTAATTGGTTATAATTATTTCACTTAGATTTTATAAAGAACTATCTACCAATTAATGAATGTCAAATCATTCTGGATAGTTATTTAGAACAAAAAACTTGAGATGTACATCATTACTCTGTAATAAAACGGCTAAGATTGGAATGAATGATAAAAAATAGTCGCTCGATGTGGTGACAATGATGGTGGAGTTAGCTAGGGTTTATGGAATTATTTTTTTAATTTTTTATTTATATTTATATTTTTTTTAGTAGTAATAGTTTTTAAAATAAGTGGGGTTAATTATATAATATGTACAAATTTCGCCGCTCGAATTGCGATGACCCTAATGGTCAAAAGTTTTATCCACGGCCCAAGCAAGTATTACTTAATTTTTGTTTCAGAGTCCAACCCAATCATATGCGAAGAAGCATAATCACACGTCTAAATCTCAAACTCAAAAGGATTGGAAACCAAAATTCTAACCCCAAACAATTCTATCTTAAAGAGAGATCCTCTAGACGAAAAAGCACAAGATGTTAGGTTGTTTTTGGCGTGAAGATGGTGAGAGAAGAATGAGAGAGGAGGGTCTGGAAAACTGTGCGGTAAACCTTTTCATTTTGTTTTTCAATACTAACTTGAAACTAGTAAAATTTAATTTTACCTTATTTTAGTTCATCATCACAAGCTACTGTAAATAAAATTTTGGTGGGCAATTTTTATTATTTTTTCATATTAAAAGATCATAAGTTTACCCCTCATAACATTTGCTGTCATTAACCAATATTTAACAATTCAATAATGAGCGTGTTCAAATTGCAAAATGAATAATGTTGGATTTTTTTAATCCAGCATTGTTGGATCCTTAATTCAACGTCCGTATTATATGTGAATAATTATGCATTGTAAGTTATCATATAAGGTTAAGCACAATTAAAAGTGATTTATTAAAATTTTCGGTAATTTAGACTTGAATGTATCTGATAGAATATGAGCCTTTAATGTGTAGAGACTAAAAGGATAATTACTATTTTTATGATGGATTAAAATAAGAATATGTAAAGTCATCAGAAAAAGTTATCTATATAAGTGGTTATGGTCTCCAGATCACATGAATCGTTCCATTATATTCTGACATCCCATCATCAGATAGAGTGCAATGAGAAATTTAAATGATTATCTAAAAAAACGTGTTGATTTGAAAGACAAACCACCCGGCTCTAGAAGATAATTCAGCGTTATGAATTCATGTACGCTTCCATATATTTTGTTATTAATTCTTAGTGATACAACATGAATGTTTTTGAAATTTAGGTAATGATTTTTACCGAAAATTATTATTTTACTAACAAATAAAACTAAAGGATTATTATTTAGCACATCTCTATATTATTGGGGGTAATGCCTGAAGCGATTACATTTCAGAAACAAGAACACAACAACAAACAAGAATCGCTAGCGTACAATGAGGAGATAGGACATGCGTGGCCTGTGCGTACACCTACAGAGATTAATGTCCTGGCCTCATCTTCTCAAAATGAAAGATCTACTGAGGAAGTTTGTTAAGTTTACAGTGACTGTAATCCTTGAACTTCTTGGCCTTGTACTTTGGTGGGTTTTCATCGTTAACAAGTTGAGGAAGGGGACCCACCCACCATATCACCAGGTGGCTCTAAGAAAACCGACCACGACATTCTTGTCTTCTCCCTGTTAACAGTGGCTCTGTGCAGCACGGCTTTATACTTTACCATTGCTCAGAATCTGCACGTCAAACATCAGTGCATCAATCATGTAGGTAGTAGTGGATAGGGATAGCAATTTTTCATGCGGGGCTGGACTCCTGCGGAATTTTGTCCCATTTAATATGCGATTGGGGTATATTTTCACGTTTTAAATTAAAATGAGATTGAATTGGGATAAAAAATAAGTTCTGTTTTATTTATAGTGTGGGAGAATGATTAATTATAAAATCTCGTCCTGTCTTTCATACCTCATTAATATTATAATTTTAAAAGTACTCTAAATTTTTAATTATTTTTTTTAGCGTTGAAACTCTGAACTTTTAATTTTTCATTTGCTGTTGGTTTGATTTATTATTGTTGTTGAATTATTAGATATTTTAACATAGCTAAAATTGATTTGTGTTAAAATCTATAACTTTTGAAGCGTAAGTCTTAATATTAATGTGCAATCGAAGCAACACAGACAATTAAAAAAGTTAGAATAGAATTGTATTTAAACATATATATATATATAATTAAAATAAAACTGTTTGATTATTATACTTTGTGTTTATTCAATATTTTTTTATATTAAATTATGATGATCCTTAAAGAAAAAAAATGTCAAAATTTATTTATTTACATTCGGGACAATTCGATATAATGGGATGTGACGAAATATTTAACGGGACGGAATTGAAATAAATTTTTATCCCAAAAAAAAAAAATTAAATGTGAATGAAACCTTTTTTTATCCTACTTGTATATACAAAACAGGACTAAAATTAATAAATCCCGTCTCATTTTATCCCATTGCCATCCCTAATAGTGGACAAACGAATCATTTATTGATTGATTCGATCAATCAACAACATCGTGGGGGAAAATTTTGCTTTCGAAAAGTAATTGAAAACGATTTCTAAATTATTATGGCTTACGGGCAATACTGAAAACGACGACACATCTTCGAAATGGATTGATTTCACTAATTACTAACTTTTATGTCTCCGACTACTATTACTAATAACGTTGCATTGGCCTAGCCAAATACTTACGCTAATGTTCTCGACACTTAACATTTCTAAAAGTAACATATAGATATGTTAGTGCCCACAAAGAGTGTTTTTGATGTATTAGCTAGCTTTAACATTTGTGTGGAAAATAACATCTTAGCCTCTTGCCTCCCCCCTTCATTCATTAGAA
Source organism: Clausena lansium (assembly GCA_030449835.1). NCBI lineage: Eukaryota > Viridiplantae > Streptophyta > Magnoliopsida > Sapindales > Rutaceae > Clausena > Clausena lansium. Next base: position 7,759,732 of record JASUUF010000369.1, read on the forward strand.
TTTACCCATTAAAAAGTTATTTTCTAAACCAGACGATCATCGATCAATCATTTTCTAAATCACTTCAAAAGTCAGAATTGGGAGAATGGTTTGTTAACTAGAAGTCTAGAACCATGCAAAGTCAAGTGCTTCACTCTTCATAGTCATTTTATTTTTATTCAAATAAAATAATCCCAAATGTTAATTTTATTTGTCGGTTTTAATTAAAATTTATAAATGAATAAAAGTAATGAGTTTCTTTGTATTTGATGCAGCACTAGAGAAATAAATGGCATTAAAGCACTCCGTTACAATAAATAGAGCTAGGGTCAGTCACCTTTTGTGCTTCTAAGGGGGACAAGTGTCTCTTTCCTTATTTTTTGTGCTTCATTAAAAGCTTTTATTTTAGTTTCAGTTTTTGCCATTAGTATGGAGTAGTATATATGGAATATCAATATTACCCTTTTTATATTTGTTTAATCTATTTCATGAGACAAATAATTAACTAAAAAAAAAAAAGTTTATGAATAATAATATGGAGTCATTCCTACATTACATTTATTAAAAAATATAAATACAAGTGAAAATGACTTCTCATTATAAGTCACCGAATTACTTGACAGAAATATTTAATATTTATAATGAAAAACTTTTATTTGAATCTCCTAAATCAATTATTATTAGCAGTTTGAATATTTAAATCAAAATTTAAGCTCAAAATGAGTTAAATCTACTCTATCAATAATTAAGAGGATCTATTAAATTTACAAAAAAAAAAGCCATTTGCAAATACCATAATAAAAGAGGAGTTAAAATAAGAAGTGAAAAAGTATTAATGGAGCATTGGTGTTTTTTTTTTTTTGAATCTTATCTCTGAAAAATAAAATTTTGTGTAAGAACTAAGAAATATCTATGTAAGGGTGTTACTGTCATGTTAAACAAATATTGTAGTCAATTAAAACTCTTAAAAAAATATTTTTTTTGTTTTTGTTTTTGTTTTTGTCTAAGAAATAGATTAAACAAATATATAAAGGGTGTCTGTATTATAAAGGATATTATTGATATTCCATATTAATGGCAAAAATTGAAACTACAATAATGCTGCGTTTACTTGTCAGTAATCGAAATGGACTGGAATCGGAATAAGTTAGAATGTGAATCAGAATAAATTGTTTACTTGAGCTGTAGGAATCGAAATCGGAATCGAAATAGGTTAGAATCTCATTGATATGTTTACTTTATCTTATAATCGGAATCAGAATGAGCTGAATTGTTTCAAGTTACTAAAATATCTTTAGTTAATTATAAAAAATAAAATTAATAATAATAATAAATAAATAAATACGGTAATTAACAAGATTTTAATTAAAAATACTGTTAATAATAAAAATAATTATAATAATAATAATTTTTTTCCGCTTTTGTTTTTTATTATAATTTTCTCTCCCTTATGGTTTTTTCCTCCTCTTCTTCTCTTTTTTTCCCTCTCTTTTCAGCAAATTCTCCTTTCCTCCATCATCAATCACGTAATTTCATCTTCTTCATCAACATCATCATCATCACAATTATCTTTTTCTTGCTCCTGTCAATTTCGTTTCTTCTTCTTCATCAACATCAAAATTTAGTTTCATCTTCATCATCGTCATCACAATCACATCATCATCAACAATCTTACCATCAACAATCATCATCATCGATTGGTTCTTCGACGACGACGGTGAGGCTAACCGTGATAGCAGCGACGAATCCTACCGGTGACAAGCGACGGAGATGGGCTGCTTTCGATCGCTAGCATGAGCACGAGGAGAACAGCGACGACGAGCACGAGGTTCTTCCGATCGTTTTCCTTTGGTTCTAGAGAAGAGATGGGCAGCGGCTGCTTGCTTGGTATTTTCAGTTTTCGATTTTTTTTTTTTCAATTTGTATTTTGTAATTGTAAAGAGGGCATTTTGGGAATATTAAAAATAGAGTGAGGATAAAAATGTTTTTACATGAAATGGAGTTATGATTTCCAAGCGAGAGATCACAACTCTAGAAATGAAACCCAAAATTGTATGGTCCTGTAAATTCTATTCCAAATCTTAACTCTAATTTGGAAAGTAAACAAATTTTTCCATTTTCCCATTCTTTCACTTCCATTCCTTGTTAGTAAACACAACGTAAAAGTGTTCAATAAAGCATAAAAGGCCAGAAAAGAGACACTTGTACCCTCTTAGAAGCAGAGATTAGCGTCGCCCCAACAAATAAAAGAAGATAGATAGGAAACATTGACTAGAAACCAAGAAGTAGGGGTGGGTAATTTCGGATTCGGGTTGGGTTCAGATCAACTCGATAGAATTTCAGATTGATCGGGACAGAAAAAAAATTATCCGAATTTGTGATCCGATCTGAATATAATTCAGATCGGATTACAAATTCATTGTTGGAGGTTTGAAACTTGGTGTGGCGTTGGCTGGACTTGAATCTAAGAAGGTAGGGTCGGTGTAGATTGCAGCAGGTCTCATCGATCCATCTTGGTGGCCTGGATTGGCATTGCAGCAACAGGTCACATCAGTTGGACAACTGGATCTATACGTGCACAGTGGCTGCTGGATTTGTGTGTGTGTGTGTGCATGGTGGTTGTTGGCTGGGCTTAGTGTTGAATGCTATGCGCGTGTGTTGAATTTTTTTCTTTTCTTTGAAATTAACATACTTGATTTTATTGGAAGAGTCGTCAATCATCATGGATCTTGAGATCAACCATGAGGAAATTATTGAAAATAAAGGATCCATTTCACTAGCAAATAGCAGCAACAGCACAAGTAAAACAATTGAAAAATAAATGCACTGAGCGCTCCATCTTTAGTCTTCATGCAAAAATGATTAAGAGATGTAAGATGAGAGAGCAAGGAAGAAGAGGTATTGGTGCTATGTGTGTTGATTCTGGTGTGCGTGTGTGTGTTGCATGGAGTCTGTGTGTGCGTTGAATGGTGGTGTGCTTGACTGCTGTGTGCATGAGCTTTTAGTTTTAGGCTAAATAAAATTTTTTTAATTACTAACCCGATCGGATTTCGGATCGGATTGGGTTTAAACCGATCCGATCGTGTTGACTAACATTTTATTCGATCGGGTTTGTATGCTCATCAGCATCCAATCCAAATTTGAATTATTCGGATCGGATCGGATTAAATGCCCACCCCTATCAGAAAGGCACCTCGATCTGGTCCCCGATGTGAATGACGAGAGTGTAGGGGATGTACTGGGGCATCGATCCAATGGTTATACTTAAAGACCTGCAGATCAGGAACCTCATTAGGCACGAGAATTGTGATGGCAAAAAGATCAGTGTGGGCCACCACTCCAAGAGCAAGATCAGGACGTGGGCATGGCGGATAATAATTAATCTTGAGCATGTACTCAATGTCATCTCCTCCCGCTGCTTCTTTCATAACATGTCCTTCCACACCTAACCCTAACGAAAGATACCTAAACAACTTATCCTACTAATAAATTTTGTTGTTGCCAAAATCCCTCGTTTATTTAAATTGATTTTAGCAGATTAATATGATAGTATCAAAATTAAAATAATATCAAATAAAAAGAGATAAAGAATAATTTCAGCATAAGAAAATAAATGATAAATAATAAAAATAAGCTTGTAATAAAACGTTTAAGATTGGAATGAATGATAAAGAATGGTGGGCTCGATGTTGTGACAATGATGGTAGAGTTAGCTTGGTTTCTAGTATTATTTTTTAAAATTTTTTAATTAAATTTGTATTTTTTAATTATGATAATTTTAAAAATAAGCGAGGTTAATTAAACAATGGGGGATTGGCGAGAAAATTTAAGGATGGAATATCACCACTCGAATTACAATGACACTAATGGTCCAAAGTTTTCTATACGGTCCAAGCAAGTCTTACTTAATTTTTGTTTCGGAGCGCAGCCCAATCATTTGCAAAGAAGCATACTTACACATCTAAATCTCAAAAGGATTGGAATTTGGAAACCAAAATTCTAACCCCAAACATTTCTGGGAGTACAGTAACAGAAAAGGAAAACAATTCTATCTTAAAGAGAGATCCTCTAGACGGAAAAGCACAAGATGTTAGGTTGTTTTTGGCGTGAAGATGGCCAGAGAAGAATGAGAGAGAAGGGTCTGGAAAACCGTGCGGTAAACCTTTTCATTTTCTTTTTCAATACTAACTTGAAACTAGTAGAATTTAATTTCACCTTATTTTTAGTTCATCACCACAAGCTACTGTAAATAAAATTTTGGTGGGCAATTTTTCATATTAAAAGATCATAAAAGTTTACGTCTCATAACATTTGTTTTCATTAACTAATATTTAACAATTCAATAATCATCTCGTGCACATTGCAAAATGAATAAAACTAAAGGATTAATATTTAGCACATATATATTACTGGTAATGCCAGCGATTACATTTCAGAAACAAGAACACGACGACAAACAAGAACCGCTAACGTACAATTAGGAGATCAAAATGCGTGGCCAGTGGGTTCACCACTACACCTACAGAAATTAATGCCCGGCCTTATTTCCTCAGAATGAAAAATCTACTGAGGAAGTTTGTTGAGTTTACAATAAGCGTAATCCTTGAACTTCTTGGCCTTGTACTTTGGTGGGTTTTCATCGTCAACAAGTTGAGGGAGGGGACCCACCACCATATCACCAGGTGGCTCTAAGAAAACCGGCCACGACATTCTTGTTTTCTCCTTGTTAACAGTGGTTCTGTGCAGCACGGCTTTATACTTACCGTTGCCCAGAATCTGCACATCAAACATCAATCGATCGATCAATCAATCATGTGGGTAGTGGACAAACAAATCATTTATTGATTAATCGAATCGATCAACAACAACTCGGGAAAATTTACTTCAGAAATATATATTAATAATTATTATGACTTACTGACAACAGTGAAAGAAAAATGTTCCGGAAAGAGAAGGGTGAGAGAAATAAAGAAGAAAAAAAGAGAGAAAATGAGTGAATAAAGAGAAAAATGGTAAAATTCCCTCACCCATCTCTCACCATTCTCTCCCCCTAACATTGCTCATGTCCCAGACTCCCCGACTGCTATTAATAACGTTGCATTCGCCTAACCAAATATTTACCCTAATATTATTGACACTTAAGATGCGTTTTGTACAATGTGTTGTAATATATTGTATTGCATTATTTTAATGCAGGTGTATTGTACTATGATGTATTGCATTAGCACTGTATTATAATAATATTGTACAGTATTTTGTGTTATACTGTACTGTATTAATTTTTAATTATATTATATTAATTTTTTTGTGATTAGTTTATATTATATATTTAAAAAATAATATTTATTAGTTAATTTAATTATTTAAAAATAATTAATTTTTATATATTGATTATTATAATATAATTAAATAATATAATATTATGTTATATTTTTATATACTATTTAAGTATTTATCATTAGTTATATTAAATTATAAATTTATTAATAAATTGTAATATAAAAATATAAAAATAATATTATATTATATTAATATAAAAATAATAAATTATATTTTTGATGTATTAGCTAGCTTAGCATTTATGTGTAAAATAACATCTTAGCCTCTTGCCTCCCCCCTTCATTCATCAGAATTTACCTATTAAAAAGTTATTTTCTAAACCAGAAGATCATCCATCAATCATTTTCTAAATCACTTCAAAAGTCAGAATTGGGAAACCAGAAGATCATCCATCAATTATTTTCTAAATCACTTCAAAAGTCAGAATTGGGAGAATGGTCTACTAACTCGAACCATGCAAAATCAAGTGCTTCACTCTTCATATTCATTTTATTTTTATTCAAATAAAATAATAGATCCCACGTGTTAGTTTTATTTTTCGGTTTTAATTAAAATTTATATATGAATAAAAATAATGAGTTTCTTTGCTGTTGATGTAGCACCAGAGAAATAAATGGCATTAAAAGCTTATGTTTTTGTACTTCTAAGTTGGACAGAGTGTCTCGTTTCTGATTTTTTGTGCTTCATTAAAAGCTTTTATTTCAGTTTCAGTTTTTGCCATTGGTATGGAATACCAATATTACCCTTTGTAATGCAAGCACCCTTTGTATTTTTGTTTAACCTATTTCATGAGGCAAACAATTAACCACAAAAAAAAAAGAAAAAATTTATGAATTAAAATATGAAGTCATTGCTAACATTAAATTTATTAAAAAATTATACAAGTAAAAATGACTTTTCATTATAAGTCACCAAATTACTTGAATATCAAACATTCAAACTTTGATATTTATAATAAAAATTTTTTACTTGAATCTCCTAAATCAATTATACGAGGCAGTTTGAATGTTTAAATCAAAGTTTAAGCTCAAAATGAGTTAAATCTACTCTATTAATAATTAAGAGGATCTATTAACTTTACAAAAAAATATCAAGTTATTTGTAAAGACTATAATAAAAGAGAGGATAAAATAAGAAGTGGAAAAGTAATAATGGAGTATTGGTTTTTTTTTTAATCTTATAATGCGAAAAATAAAATTTTGAGTAAGAAATATTTATGTACGGGTGTTACTGTCATGTTAAACAAATATTGCAGCCAATTAAAACTCTTAAATAAATGTTTTTTTTATTTCTGTGGTTAATTGTTTGTCTCAGGAAATAGATTAAACAATTATATAAAGGGTGTTTGTGTTATAAATGATATTATTCCATACTTATATCACTGCTCCCCTTAGAAGCAGCGACAAGCACTGCTCCAATAAATAAAACCCTAAAAATAAATGAAGATAAGTCTAGGAGCTAGGAAGGTACCTCGATCTGGTCCCCGATGTGGATGATGAGAGCGTAGGGGATGTACTTGGCATTGATCCAATGGTCATCCTTAAAGACTTGCAGACCAGGAACCTCATTCGGCACGAGAATGGTGATGGCAGAAAGATCAGTGTGGGCCACCACTCCAAGAGCAAGATCGGGACGTGGGCATGGCGGATAATAATTAATCTTGAGCATGTACTCAATGTCATCTCCTCCCGCTGCTTCTTTCAAAACATGTCCTTCCAAACCCAACCCTAACGAAAGATACCTAAACAACTTATCCACCACCTCCCTCATGTACTTTGCATACTCCTCATTCACCCCTCTGCGCGCACACCATTTTCATTTTTCAATGAATGTTTTAAAAATTAATAATTTTTTTTAAAAAAAAAAAAAAGGAAAAATAAAAGAGATGCATAATTAATTAGGATTACCGGTAAGAAGGAGGGTTGGTGGGCCAGAAGCGGTAGTTGATGGAAGAAGGAGGCCAAATCCTGTGGAAAAGATGATCAACCCAAGATTTCTTTCCGTCGACTTCTTTCTGTAACTTGCTGCCGTATCCTTGCACGTCTTTTGCGTCGGCTGGACGCGAATACACTTCTTTTTCTTCCTGAGGGAGCTCGAAGAATTCTTTTCCAACGGCTTGTAGTTTACTGATAACGTCACTAGGGATCCCGTGGTTTATAACCTGGAAAATCCCCCACTCCCGGCTGGCTTCCGCGATGGAACGTACGAGTCTGTCCTGAACGGGGTCGTCGAGATCGATCGTGGGGATTTCGGGAACGGGGCCGTGGTACGTTGTGATTGCTGGCTGTTCTTTCTCGGGTCTTATGAACTCTGCTGGAATCGTCCCATTTGAATGGGATAAGCAAGCAATGGCTTGGACGCTCGCCACCTCCATTGTTTTGTATATTTTCCAGCAAAACCCGCCACTTTCCTTTTCTCTGTCTCTCTTTGCTTCGTTTGTGACTGTAAATGTAGTAACGCTGCCAGCTTGCTAAAATCTAGTAAACAATTTATAATGAATGGGTAAACTGATGTGAGAATAAATTAAATTTTTAATAAAACCGCTGAAAGGGACAGAAATTACGTGGAGTTGTGGAGTCCGCTTCTTAGTGCTACCAACCACCACGCCGAAGGCATGACACGAGAAGTAGTTGGTGTTTTTTTAAAATTTTTTTTTTTTTAGTATTTCATGTTTTGTTGAAGTAGACTAAAATTTAACTATTCATTTAGCATACTCGTATAAATAGTATTTCGAGTGTGAGACCTGCAACTGAGGTACTGTTTATGTGAAAGAGGCTGTGTTAGTTACATATGCTGTAACTTAGCTCCCCCTTAATTATTATAATGACACGATCTTCTAGATCATAGGTAGTTATTAGACACCGTGTAACCAATATGTTCAACGATTGCATACTACTAAGTCAATGGGCAGAGAGGTTAATCCATTTGTAACCAAAGCCCTAAAAAAATTTTAAGGGCATGTTTGGCGGTGGTATTATTAAATAATGGGATTGGACAATTTGCTTTTGTCAAATTCTAATGTTTGGTCCAAGTTGGAGTAGGATGGCACTGCTACTAGATCATTAATTGCAATCCCTATTATACCATTAACTTATATCCTGGCACCTACCTTACGATAATTTTGTTAAACTAAATAATTGATTATTTATTCATCACGTTAATTAATAATTACAAAACAATTATTTTAGTTATTAAATTAATAAGAGAAAATTAAAAGGTAAAAGCATACCAAATTCCACGTTGTTTTTAACATGATATTTTAGTTGCCTTAAAAGGTGGAGAGGGAGCGATACACGTCTTAATGGAAAATCGGGGCAGGTGTAACCTCAACCTTAGCTATTTGTTTGTTTGTTTTTCTCTCCACCCCACTCTTATATAAACCCCCAAGTTGTAATTACACCTCATTAAATTTTTTAAAAGAGTGAGATTATTTAAATCTATAATTTTATTCACTAGACCTATATTTTAATAAAAAAATTATATTTTATTGATGTGGCGCAACATAATTAATTGAATAAAATATAAAATAATAAAAATAAATCACGTGACCAAGTAATATCTTCATTCAATTACTCATGTAATGTCATATTAATTTGTATAAAAGAATTTGTAACTATACTATTACTCTAAAATTAATGCAATTACATATCTGTTTAAGTAAAGAAAACTAATGGAGTTTAAAAGCTATTAATGGAGTTACTTTTAAAGGATAAAATTGTAACTACAAAAATATTTAATAAATGGGAGTAATTACATAAAAAAGTGGGGTGAAAATATTGTCACTCATTCTTTTTAATAGATGAGTGTCACTCTATCACTTTATATGAAAATATTGATATATATATATATATATATATATATATATATATATATATATATATATATGTTATAATCAAGAATTCCTAATCATATTAAAGTCAGAGATAAACTAATAGATAAAAAAATACTGACTCTAATGTATTGTATTTTATCATATAGTGTATTAAAATTTATATTTTTTTGTCTTATAGATTCCTGATTAGAAATCCACTATATATATATATATATGTATATCATGTGTGTGAAAAATATATTGCGTAATTATATCATCATTAAAAGGTACATTGGCTTTTTGAATAGTTATAAAAGTTATAAATATATTTATTTTTTACAGGAAGGGACTATTTTTACTTAAAATTTTAACTTAAATCTGGATAATAAAAATCTAATAATTTATTTAGTTTAATCTAAAGGCTGAGACAATTGCTTATGTGGCACTAAAACTTTGTAAAAACAAAATTCTAAAAGTTTAAAAGTTAAGTGGCGTATTAAAAATTAAAGAAATTATTACTCCACCACCTTTCTTCTGTCTAGCAACTACAAAATTTTAACATATATTTTGCACCACCTTTATTTTTAAACTTGTATCAAGCAACTACTTTGATACTAAAAATAACCAGTTTACCCTTAAATGAATTAAAAGACTATTTTACTCCACAAAATTTTTAAAAATAAAAATTTATAATTACAAGAATACCCCTAAATTTAATAAAACAAATAAATCACAAAATCTAAGATGTTAATTTTTTATAATTATAATTTATTTAAAAATTATCATATTAATTTTTTTAATATTTTTCTAATTATAATTTCATTTAATTCTTGTAATTAAATTAAGTATAGGGAAATTTACAAAAATTAACATGAAGAGAAAAGCTCCCTATAATTATTATAAACTTTTCTATAATTAAAATTAAGAAACTTCCCTATACAAATTAAATGAAATTATAATTACAAAAATTAACATGATATTTTTAAATGAAATTATAATTATAAAAAGTTAACATACTTGGATTTTGAGATTTATTTATTTTATTAAATTTAAGGGTAATCTTGTAATTATAATTATTTTATTTTTTAAAATTTGTAGAATAAATATCTTTTTTATTTGTTTAGGGGTAAAATAGTCATTTTACAGTGTAAAAGTGGTTGATTGATACAAGTTTAAAAACAAAGGTGGTGCAAAGAACATGTCAAAATTTTGTGGTGGTTAGATGTACATATGAAGAAAGAAAGATGGTGCAGCGATAATTTTCCTAAAAATTAAAAAAAAAAAAACAAATAGGCATTTGACCTAGTGAGAGAGCACTTGCTCTCACAAATGTGTGAGAGCAAGTGTTCGAACCCCCATAAAAATAATTATGGATGTTCAATTTTTTTCTTCGATTATGAAATAGTTGAGTGGATGTATGTAGTCTTCTCCCTTACGAAATGTGAGTAGAGTAGGCGTCCCTCGAATATTATAGAGGGTTAAAATCTGGAGAGTGTTATATAAGAATTAATGTTAACTTGTCCCAGTAATTGTCTGAGGGTTAAAATCTGGGCAGTGCTATATAAGAATTAATGTTAACTTGTCCAAGTAATTATCTGATTGTAAATATCAGTAGTAGTCTTATATAATATGAGTTGTAATTTGAACTTTAGTCACGTGTAATTCAAAAAAAAAAAGTGAGAGAGAGAGAGAGAGAGAGAGAGAGAGAGAGAGAGAGAGAGAGAGAGAGAGAGAGAGTGAATTGGTGACACTTTTAGTATACTTCATTCATTGTGCCACCAACAACTTTTCTTCTGAAATTCTTAAAAATCTTAGAAAATTTACAAGATTTATTCTTTTCTCGAAAAATAAAAATTGTAAGAGAGTTTGACTCTTTGATTTGATACATAATTAAAAAGTACTTTAAGATGCAATTTTTCTATCACGCTAATAAAGTGTGCTATACTAATTTGTTATTATTTTTGGACTCGCAAATTAGGTGTTAAAGCAACCCATACCAAATAGGAAATCCAGTAATTTTGGAATGTGATGAATGTTTGGATGCTAAATTATTAGATTGAAATTGAATACTCTACTGGCGGAGTGGTTAGATTAAAAATCTCTTTATATTTGCTTTGTTTAGTAAGTGTTTGACAAAAAGAAATGGAACTAGTAAAATATATATTAAGTTATTTTTTGTTGTGAAAAGAATAATTCTTCTAATTTCTTTTAAGATTTTCAAGAATTGCAGAAGAAAACTTATTGCTATCATACTCTCACTGAAGAAAAGGAAGTATACTAAGAGGTTATTTGTTAAATATCGAAGTAGTATAAAATTTTATTACTTTTAGACATTTTTTAAAATGTGTTTGTTTGTTTTTTTTGTAACTTATGACTGATTTTCAGACATTTACATTTGAAAAGAAAAAGTAAATTTTTGTGACTTTTATCTGAATAGAAAAATGTCTGAATGACAAGTAAATATTATATTCCAAAAAATCTCTATAAAATAACTTATTTCCTAAACTATAAAATCTAATATTCTTTTTTGGGTTTTAATATACAATGACATAAATGTCAAATAACCAAATTTAAAATATTTTTTATTATAAAAACAAACAATATACCACTTATATTCAAATATTAGCAAAAAAAAAATAAACATGACATTCAGATTATCGTATTCAGATCCATTCAGACTTCAAAAAAATTCAGATCCGTTTAGATTTCAGACAAAAAAATAAACACTACCTAAGACTTAACTATTCTCTCTCTCTCATTTTGTTTTTAAGTTTTAATAACTATAGTTTTTTTCAATCTTATTTTTAACAAAGTTTTAATGCAACATCAGCAATTGTCTCACTCTTGGATCGAGTTAAATAGATGGCTAGATTTAAATCAAAATCTTATGTTGAAATAGGCCCTCTCTTTTTTATAAAGTCGATGCAATTAAGTATAATTTTACTTATTTAAAAAATCATGTATTGTGTAATGATATAATACATTCTAGAATTTCTGGATAACATAAAATAAAAAATATTTAACTACCATATTAAATATAAAAATAAAAAATGTAATCATGAAAATAAAATAATTTTGGATAATATAAAATACACAAATTTTACTACCATATTAAAATATAGAAAAAACAAATAATAACGAAAATAAAATATATCTTATTTTTATAACAAGAATGATAATGCTTATGAATAATTAGATTATATTTGTCAACAAATGTAAGTCTATAAATTTTTTTCTTATGTTATCATATTCTTTTGAATAATAAAAGTATATTTTTAGTTAAAATTAATGAGATGTTGTATCAAATGAATTAACATAAATCCAATTTGATCCCAAATCTGCACTTGTAAAGAAAGAGTCCCCATGGGCTCTATGATTTAAGTTTGTAATTTGATTCATGCAATATTTGGAATCGTAAGTCAAAAAAAACCTTGCATTTAAGTTTGTTAAGAGTTGCCACTCGTGGCAGCAATTTTTTTTTCTTTGGGAACAACCCATTGTTTTATCATCAATTCATCATTAACATGAAATTGAAAAGGATCTGTCAAGCTCATACTAAATACAAGGCCATGGCAAGAAGATGTTAATTTACAGAAAAAGAATATATTGAAGCAGGGATCCGAAAGACCTATCTGGGACCAGAAACTTGTTGTGATGAGATATAAGACAAGGAATTGTATGAAACAGTTGTATTAGTTCCATTTGTTTCTGATTGTAAGATAAACTGACGATTCTGTTCATTAGACTCCTCAATTGTTGATGCCTCATTGAATCTCTGGCCATAGAACCGCAAAAACCGCAATGACTCAATCCTGGGTTCACCCAAAGGCATTCCACCTTCCAGCATACTAACAACATTAGCCATGCTTGGTCTCAGCATTGGCTCTTCCTGCACACAACACAGGGCTATCCGCACAAGCTTCTCAACATCCTCGTTTGACACTTGCCCCTCTATCCTCGTATCTGCCAGCTCCAAGTACTTTCTTTGCTCGTGCAATTCCAGCGCAAGTAGAGGGAAATATACCCTCCGGGATTCCCTTGGTGAAGAAGTCGAAGAAGGGCCATTCCCATCACCACTGCTATCTTTTTCTGTGCTTCGACTTTGAATCTTAAGTGAGCTATTCTTTCTTCCACTTATAATTTCAAGTAATACCATTCCATAACTGTACACATCAGTTTTGTCTGAAATCGCGGAGCTAGTTAGCCACTCAGGTGCAAGATATCCTCTAGTACCCCTCATTGTTGTAAATAGACTGGACTGTTCAGGGCTTAGCAGCTTTGACAGCCCAAAATCTGAGATTTTCACTTGCAAATTGTCGTGCAACAGAATGTTCTCTGGCTTCACATCACAATGAATGATCTTGTGATCACAGCCGGTATGCAAGTAAGCAAGTCCTCTTGCAGTTGCAAGAGCAATTTCAAATCTCTCTCGCCATTCTAAAACAGAACCATTACCGAACAATGTTCTGTCCAAAGAACCTTTGTTCATGTATTCGTAAACCAAAAACCTTTGACTGCCTTGCGCGCAAAATCCTTTCAATCTAACAAGATTGACATGGTGAATGTTTCCAATGATTGCAATCTCCGTACAGAATTCCTTCTTCCCCTGTCTCCCAAAACTATTAATCTTCTTCACTGCCACAACACTTTTGTCTTGTAAAATACCTTTATAGACAGTACCAAAGCCACCACTGCCAATTTGGGTATTAAAATTATCAGTTGCAGCTGCAAGCTCCTCATAAATAAACCTCCTTGGTAAGCCTGCAATATTGGTTAGCTCAAGCTCTTCTGAGGATGAATTCCTACTGCCTAGCTTTATTACTTTTGCTCTAGCACGCTTACTATTTATTCTCCACAACAGAAATCCCACAGCAATAATAATAGTCAACAGAAAAACCCCAGATGAAGGTATTAGTACCAAACCTGCAACGGGGAATTTGCTGCCGTTTTCATCTTTGGCCTTGTTGCTTCCATCGGAAGATAAAACCATAGCCTTAACGTAGCCCAAACGAACTCGCTTACCGCCAGAGCTGGACATGATTGTACCTAGACGATTTTCAATGAAATAACAAGATTCAGAAGAATCATCATGGAAAATTCCCAAGCAAGAACAATTCCGCGAGCATAGATCTCGACAATCCGATAATCTAACACCACGTTTCACAGGTTGAACAAAATCATTAGCAAAATAGTCCATGCCATTGCCTAGTTTCAAGTATGTGATTGAAGAATTCAATCCGCTAGCATTCGTAGCACTGCAACCATTCGGCAAAGAAAGTGAAGAATTAATTAGCACGCAATCGCCATTTATCTGAGCATGAAAGCCAGGTGGACAAGAACAACTGCCCTCGGAGCACAATCCAATTTCTTTACAAAAGAAAGGAATCCTACAGTTCTCAGCTGGGATAGCCAATTCTTGCACCATATTACCACCGGCAAGTTTGCTAACAATAAACCTTCCGCTAGACTCTAGTTTAGCAATCCTAAAATCTGCTGCATCCAAGCTCACCTTAAGCACAACCCTTGATCCATCACTGGCAAACAAATAAAAACCGGTCCTATTCATAGACAAAAACGATACTGGAGCGTTGGAGTCCTTGAAAGCACGGCTATACATTGACAACTTCCAATAAGTCATTTGATTCCACTGCAAAATACCATCACCCTCTGTTACAACAAAGCTATATTCACCAACTGACAAATCATTGTCAGATACAGAAACCGCCAATGATTTACCGACGCCTAACCTCTGTCCTATGACAATTGCATCCGTCGGGGAATCGAAACTCTGCCAAAGCGAAACGTTCCGAGCGTCAAGTAAAACAAGATTCCCAGATTCTTGAAGCTGCATGGAAGAAACAGGGGAATCCAACATGGGAGTTGACCAAACAAAGCCACCATCATCATCGGTGATGGTGAGACCGTTGGCTGACAGAGTCAACTTCGAGGAATCTGAAACGGGTTTGTTTCTGTTAGCGGTCCAGATGATTGAGTTGGAAAGTGAGTGGAGGATTGACAGGTAATATTGAGAGTTTTCTGATGTGGGTTTTGAAAAAGAGACCTTGAAAGTTCCATTTGTGGATTGCAAGAAAGCACCTCCTTGGTCAATGAATCGGTAATGAGAAGCCGTGAAGTTTGGATAAATTGAGCCCGCGATCAGAGGGCCGGAAAAGGTGAGTGGAAACAGAATGGATAAAAACAAGAAGACGAAGAATGAAGTGGTGATGGTCATGGAGCCCATGTAATGTGGAGTAAGCGAAGATGAAGATGATGAGAATTGTTTTGGTTTTGAGGAAATGTTTCTTGAAATTGTTTCCATATTTGGTAGAAAGACGTTTGCATGCGTGTGTGAGAAAGACGCGTTGACTATGAAATAGTGTGTCGGAGCCGACAAGCAGAGTGGGAAAAGGGCTTGGCGTTGGATGATGAATCTGATGATGGCTTGGTTATGTTGTACTTGGTCAACGTTTGGCTGCATTTTTAATGTTTTCTTAGCTGACGTAGACTCTATAATTTTTGGTGGGATATTTGAATTTATTAAATTTTTTATACCTATTTTAAAAAATAAACTTATTATTAAAAATTTAAAATTTTAAAGTTATGCTTCACTGATCTCTTTTCCACTCTACGTTACAATTGTGCATTTTCTTATTATATTATCATATTTTGTAAATTAAACACTCAAATTTATTTTATTTTGAATTCATTTTTTTTGATATTTTTTAGTATATCATAATCTTTATTTTATACTTTTTATATATAAGACTTTTTTTTCTTGACTTTCATTAGCTTTTCTGTTTCGTAAAAATTTATTTCTATATTCATTAACTTTCATAGTTAATAAATTTTGTTTAAGTTCATTTATAAAACATTACAGGGTTGGATCTCATTCTCATAATCTTGAAAGGCAAGCAAATTTAACCAGCAACTCCAAGAGCTCAAGCCTAAAGCCTTAGTAAGGCACAAACCTACATGGGCATCTTCAACAATAGTTGATTACGGGTTAACAAAGGATTATATCAAAATGAACTGATGAGAATTTGTGAAATTGAGAAGAGAAAGAAAATAAAGAGTTAATTAAGTAATTTTATTAAAAAATATTTATATAATAAATTTTTTAATTAAAAAGTGTGTATTGAGAGTAAATTAGTGGTTTAAATAGTTCTACCCAATTTTCTTCCTCAAAAGAATAAATAAATAAGATAAAATATTGTGCAGACAATACCTTTACTGTAGAGTTCCCTAATATATTTTTAATTAATTACTCACAAATTATCTGGTACGTTGCTCAATGTTAGTGTGAACACATCCATAACATATATATGTATACAACATTTCATCTTGCTAGCATAAACTGACTCAATTAGATAGGTGATTAAAGTAAAGTACTATTTCTATAATATAATTAACTAGTTAGCTCTTCAACTGTACATTCTTATATACATAGTTACTTACACACACACACACGTATGTATATAAGCTTTTTCTTTGTGATTTAATTTCCTAGTGGTCCAAATGTCCCAAAAAAAAATGGAGAGCAGAAATAATTTTGCATCTTTGATAATGTTTTGGCATCTAAATTTATGTTTTTCATCAAACTATGAGTTGGTTGGAGGAGAAGAAAATTGTGATATACTGGAAGTTACTTGCGATCGACGACCAAACCGCATATCCCATAATGAGCGTATAATGACTTTAAAGGTCAAATCCTTGTAGCTCTGGTGTCGATTTCAAAGGTCTTGCCCACATCATCATCAACGTATATATAGTAATGCTACGTATGATGAAATCAAGAAGCTTAATGAAACCGCTTATAAAATAAGGTGATGAAAGAATGTTTATATAATAATAATAATTTTTTAGTAAAGCCATTTCCATTTTAACAAAGTGAGGACGCTACTAATTAAAATTTTTTTTAATATATTAAAAAATATTTTTTTTTTAATATATTAAAAAATATATATTTTTTTGTATTTTAATACGCATCCTTACTTTAATAAAGTGAAGGTATCTTCGCAAAAGAGGGCTATATATATGCATACTTTGAACTTTATGATATGATAATAGGTGATATCATCGAGGTATAGAATATACTCTTGGAGTCTGGTGATAATATATGATTCACTTGTGTCCCAATTATAAGTGTGTGTTGTTAAAAGGCTTTCCTCAGCGCAAGAAATTTTCTTTCCAACAAGCTCTTTAACTACTTTCTTAAATATATATAAGTTAATAATTCAGCAACATTTATGTTTGTGATCATTTGACATTGTCCAAAATTTATAAAAAATGGAGATTAGAAAATTTACGCACGAATCCTTATGCAATTTCTCTCTACAACTTTCCTTGTCCTTCGTGGATACAACTCAAGTACTCAACTTGGTGGTAAATAATGTTAATTTTCGTGTTATTGAAAGAAATAAATAAATAAAAATTAATTCTCTTCTATCAAGTACATATAAATAAATAAATAAATATTTTAATCCGAAATTTTAAAGTACACAAAAATTTAAAAAAATGCATAAACGGCACGATTTATGTGCTTAACTTTCCCAAATTTCTTGAACTTTAAAATTTTAGACTAAATTGAGATTTTATATATATAGTGTGCAACAATTTTGTAATAGACCTAGAAAAAATGGAATTCCGGTGGAAGAAATCCATTTATCCCCAAAAATGAAATTTTTGACTGCGAAATTCTTTGCTTCCGAGCGTTTGATTATTCTAAATCCATTCCAACGAACTCTACCAGTAGTATTAGAAGCAGGTCCTCTATTATTCCACGCTCTGTCCTTTCCATTAAAGCTAACCTTTTGGATCAATAATATCATCCAGAAAAGTTTACATGATTACTGTTCTTGAATAATTTCTCTCCAAGGTCTTCGCATGAATGTCCTAATTGATGATACGTTCCCAGCTCGGAAGTCTTCGGTAGTTATGGTGCAATTATGAATAATTGTTCCTCCCTCTCCATCAGATCTCTCTCTCTTAACTCCTTGGGTTTACGTTCCCACCATGAAAACGAACGTAGATATTACAGTTTCGAAATACTGCACTTGCATCTCCAAAAATAAAAATCAATCATACCGTAGATATCACACTCTCGATATATAGAATTGTTTATTGTTTCTGGCATAAAGGGTATCTTGACTTGTAGAAGGCAGACTGCACTTCACTCGTTAACCCGGCCTGTTTCCTCATATGGTCCCGCTGTGTTCTCGAATGTTATATCCATTGCTACAAATCCAGCGCCCTTAATCGCTGATTAAAAAAAAAAAAAAAAAGGTAATATGTCGGCTTTGTAGAAAATTTCAAATAATTTATGCAGTATGAAAGGTTTTTAATGCCATGCCCTTACCAAGTGGGGATTCTCAATATTCTTGAGGATGTTGGGGATCCACATGATCGCACTATATATGAAATCACCAACGCCATAGAATATCTGGAGTCTGGTGATTACAAGTCTACCAGACAAAATGCAAATGATGGAATAATTGATTCTGGCACTTGCAGAGAGTCATTTTCGAAAGGTCCAGAAGTTCGGCTTTCACCGCTTTACTAACAGAAATAATGGTTTGACTATGCTTTGTTCAATTGCTATGGATATTAGTATATTACACTTCAACTTAAACAAAATAAATTAATAAATATTCTATTTTATCAGTATAGAAATTATTACCTTTAAAAAAAAGGCTAAAATTAAATATGTTCGGATTATTGTAATTTTATGCTTGATGAAAAAACTGATATATGAAATGTGGTGGCACTATTTACAGTTTCTTGAGATTAAATTTATAAAACATATTGGGGTTTTGAGTAATTAACTATTAATAATTTGGGCAAGAATATACATAAAAAATATTTAAGGCTAATTTATAAGTAAAGGTGGGGCTATTTGAATCCACCAAACTACTCATTAAACCCATTTTTGAAAATAAATTTTTATGATTAAAATACCCTTGAATTAAATTACAATTTTGGATATTAAAATATAATAAATTTTTTTTTTACTCTTTGAACCCATATTTATATTTAACATAGTTTTATTAAACTCTAATAATATTTTCATTAAACCCTAATCAATCAAGAAGTATGATTATTCTATCAAGCCATATGTTTGATGGATATTGGCTTTATCAATCAAGAAGTTCTTGGGTCTCCCTTGATAGCACACAAATTCAAGAACAAGGCGGCCCATTTGACTGCTTTCCTCAGTCTTCCAATCAAATAGAAGCTGTCTTTTCCCCATGGCATTGCTCCAAGCTCTCTCTGCCGTATAAAGAACCAGATGAAGAAACCTCACTTCAGTGACAGTGGATTCAGTGATGGCATTTCATGTATATTTACCACGGCGATGAATAAATTTCAAGGATTTATATAGCCTCCTCAACCTTGCAGTGCAATAGCTCCGATAGCAAGTGTAGTCGTTGTGCCGCAATCCATGCTGCATCTGAGTAGACTTGAGAAGCTACAGCACGTTGATGGAGAATTTGTGTTCAACATATTTAATTTATAATGGGTTTATAAATGAATTTAATGGATTTAATGAGTAAAATTATTATTATTATAAAAAATGGGTTTGATAAGTATATATTAGGTATTTATATGGTTTTATTGAGTAAAAATTAAAATTTTAAAATTTGAGGGTAGGTTTATTTAGTAAATATGTTTATTGAGTAATTTTGTAGGTTCAAATAGCCCTACCTTATAAATAAACCATTATGAGGCCAGTGTTTAGGAATCCTTAAAACTATATACTATATGTGGTTCTAAATTCTAAGTATATTAACAATCTAATAATCCACAACAGTTACTTTTATTTACGTATATTATTATTGTAGGTGCTATGCCTCAAAAGGCACTACATTGCACCATGTGTCCACTCTTTAAGACAAAATAATCATTCCGAGGGAAATAATGCCCGAAGTAAAAGTTCCCCCATAACTCATAAAAATGACAAGAGAGGGAAAACTCATTCCAATCCCAAATTCCATGGTCTAAGAAAATCATATCCAAAGTCATAAGAATAAGGAATTACACAGGTACGGAATAAATATGTTTGTTTCCCTACGACTAAATTCACATTCACGTGCACAATAATGGTGGGTGACATGTGTCATTAGAAAGAGAGCTAAAGGCAAAACCCTAAATTCATGCCACCCATCATCTATAAATAGAGACCTATCTTTAAAAGAAAAGAGATCTTTGGCCTCTATGAATACTATTCATCCTAGAGAGAGAAAACCCATTTTCTCCATCTTTCTTCATCATTTTTTAATCTAAATCAAATACTAACTTGGGCGTCGGAGTGCCTTTTTCAAGTACCCGCCTCGCCGAATTCAAGGCTAACGACCGTTACAAGCTTTTCACAATCTACAAATACGTGTGGAGGTAAAAATCTAGCTCCTTCAAATATGATCTTCAATTTTATAGTAGTCTTAGAAAAAATGGAATTCTTGTTAAAGGAATCCATTTATCGTTTTAAATGAATTTGTTTACAGCAAAATTTTTTGATTCCAAGCGCTTGATTATTCTATATCCATTTCAATGGACCTAGCTATATAATAGTCCTCTACTGTTGTATTCAGCATATATAGTAAAATGGTGTCCACGCTGTGTCCTATCGACTCAAGCCAACCTTTAGGAACGGTTATATATATCATTAAGAAAAGTTTGCATGATGACTGTTGTTGAATAGTTTCTCCTCCACGATCATCCCATGTATGTCTTAATTGATGATGTATTCCAAAGGGAAATCTTCTGCTGCAGTTATGGTGCCATTATGAATAATTGTTCCTCCCTCAGAGCTAGATTCGTTTCTTCCTTGTACTGTAACTGTCTTTACTTTTCCACCAGGGAAACGAACATAGATATTACAATTTTGGAATATAATACCGCACTTTGCATCCTCGAAAATAAAATCAGTTGTACCATAGACATCACACTCTCGATAGAATTTTTTATGCAACGAGTTTTACTTGGAGTTGGAGAAATGTATACAAGGAACATAAAAAATTCCTAGATCAAAGTAAGAGTATTCTATGGTGTTAATTTAGCCTCTCATCTTTTGAATTACGGGGTTATTTCTATTTCTGTAATAAGGGAGTTGATTAATATACGCATGGTGAACTGGTAGGTTGTACATGTACTGGCCGTCACTTTTACCAAATTTGACCAATTTTTCATTCTTATCTGATTTCTTGCAAACCAGTTGTTTGCATATTTAGCAGTGAATTGCTAAGACTAGATAGTGACTTCCATCATTTTTTGGTAACATATTAACTGGAGGTGGCATATCGAAAAGGTCAACGGGTTGGGTGGCTTGAGGCACGGCACGGGCACAACACACATCCATATAGCATGGCATGGCACGGCACGGGACAAGCACGTTTCATCAAGGTATGCAGCATGACACGATATGCACGTGGGCTGAGCTGAGCCTAGATTTTAGGCATGTGAGCTTTAAATCACTATATGATTTGAGATAGCAAAGCATACCACAAGTGAAAAAACCTACAAAAAGTACGGTTCAAGTTTTATAATTAAATTTTATTTGAATTATACTACTACATGTTATTTTAATAAATAAATTTTAATTATAATAATATTTTGTTCTATTTTAATTGAATTGAATTTTTATTATTAATTACTTTTTGTTGTTTTAAATTATAACTTAATTTTTAGACATTAATTAAATTAGAATTGAATTTGTATTATCATTTAGTGTAATGTTGTTTTGTTACTTCTCTTATTAATTTTGGTTTTATGTTATGTAAATGTTATAAATTTTTTGAATATATTTCTAATTGTTATAAAATAAATAAATAGATAGAATAGATTAGCGTACCTTATTACGTAACCCAGTAGATAAAATTTTATACTAATGGAGACACTTGAAACAAGTACCTCACAATGAGCTTATAACAATTATATTATAAACTCTTTTGTTTTCATTAATTTTCAACTTACATATATTAACATATAATACACATATTTATAGGCTAATCAAAGGGAGAGGGGTTGTCAAATTTTCAATGTGGGATTCCCCACCAAAATGAGAATTCAAACATTTACAACACTCCCCCTTTTGGATTCATCATTTTGTTGCATACATGTATTGGATGTGCTTAATACTGCCTCGTTAAAACCTTGCCGGTAAAACCCCGGGGGGACAAAACCTGGTCGAAGGAAAAGAGTACGGTGCACATTTGTCAAATATAGCAAGCAAAAACCTTTATCTTCAAAATATGCTCCCCTGGATGAAGTATTTCATCAAATGGCTTATGTCAATTTCTTTGAGTCGACGCATGCCAATATTATGGACTAATTTTTCAAACGTTGATGTGGGCAAAGCTTTAGTGAAAAGATCAGCAAAATTATCGATTGGAGCGAATCGCTTGACATCAATTTTCTTGTCTTGTTGTAGCTCGTGGGTGTAGAAAAACTTTGGTGAGATGTGCTTAGTTCTATCTCCCTTAATGTATCCTCCTCTAATTTGAGCAATACAAGCGCATTATCTTCATAGATAATTGTTGGAATATCTATTACGGAGGTCAAATTGCACGTGCTCGAATATGATGAATAATAGACCTCAACCAAACACATTCTCTCGCTTGCCTCATGCGGTGCAAGGATCTACGAATGATTAGAAGAGGTGGCAACAAAAGTTTGCTTTGTAGATCGCCATGAAATTGCAGTACCATTATAAGTAAAAACATAACTTTGTTTGTGAACGAGCCTTGTGGGGATCGGACAGATAGCCGGCGTCACAGATATCCAATAAGACGGGGATTATGTGTTAGTTCATTTGAATAGAATAATCCCAAATCGGTTGCTCCACGAGAGATATCGAAAGATATGCTTGATGCCATTCCAATGTCGTCTTGTTGGTCTTTGAGCTATACCTCGCTAACGAGGTTTACCGCGAATGCGATGTCCTGGTCTAGTGCATTGAGCTAAATACAATAATGCACCTATTGCATTCGGATACGGTACTTACGGACCAAGTGTTTCTTCATCATCATCTTTGGGCCTGAATGGATCCTTTTTAGGATCAAGAGATCGTACAATCATGGGAGTACTTAAAGGATATGCCTTATCCATATTAAATTTTTCAAGATTTTCTCAACATATGCAGATTGGTGGATAAGTATCCCATTTATCTTATGCTCGATCTGCGCAGCCGAGGCGATATTTAGTTTTTCCCAAGTCTTTCATCTCAAATTCCTTTTTCAAATATTCAGCGATCTTGAGGAGCTCTTCGGGAGTTCCTATCAAATTCATATCATCAACATAAAGCGCTATAATTGCAAATCCGGATTTGATTTTTCGATGAATACGCATGGACAAACAGGATCATTTTTGTATCCTTCTTTAATCAAATACTCACTCAAACGATTGTACCACATGCGTCCGATTGTTTCAACCCATATAATGATCGTTGCAACTTGATCGAACATAAGTTACGATCTTTTACTTTTAATGCTTCGAGGCATTTTGAATCCTTCGGGGACTCTCATAAAAATATCGGTGTCAAGTGACCCATATAAGTACGTGATCACTACATCCATTAGGCGCATGTCTAGTCTTTCGAGAGCTCGCTAAACCGATCAAGAATCGAAACGTAATGGTATCCATCACCGGAGAATATGTATCCTCATAATAAATACAAGGTCTCTGTTAGAAACCTTGTGCGACTAGTCGATATTTGTATCTAGTGTTTTCATTATTCTCATTACGTTTTCGTAAAAATAACAATTTATATACAACGGGTTTGACATCTTATGGTGTACGGACTACGAGTCCAAATACTTGGCGTTTGGCCAAAGAATTCAATTCTCGCTTGAATTGCTTCTTTCCATTGGGGCCAATCATGTCTTTGTCTACACTCATCGACGGTTTGAGGCTCAAACTCTTTTGTAATTTCGGTAGCTACCGTAAAAGAAAATATATTGTCGATGATGATTTTATTACGGTCCCACATTTCATTCGTATAAGTAAAATTTGTAGACTTTTCTTTATTTCTAAAATCTTGTGCCTCTTCGGGGGCTATGTGTCTCTACAGGGACTTTCGTCGCTTCAGGGACATGTGTCTCTTCGGGGACTATCTGTTCTTCCAGAACCGATAATTCAATTAATGTGGGAATACCTAATGCTCGAGCTTCATTTTCAACGGGATCCCGATTTTTCGTTTTCCTCTTCCAGGGAATAGTATCTTTACAACCAAGTGGTCTACCACGCTTCGGCGTACGATACATAACTCATTAGTTGCCTTTGCACTTGACATTCAAGCGAGAACAATCACCCGGGCTGGTGTATTAGCAGCAGGTATATATGACTTGGTTACCTTTGACGCATCTACAAATGCATCTGGTAATTGATTTGCAATCTGTTGCAAATGTACTATCCTTCGCACTTCATTCTCACTTTGATTAGTACGAGGATCTAAGTGAGACATAGTGGGAACTTTCCAAATTAACTCATGCCTTACTTCAGGAGGCTTCTCTCCCCCTAATGATGGGAAAACTGTCTCATCAAAATGACAATTTGTAAAACGTGCAGTGAAAAGATCACCCGTCAGGGGTTCTAAATACCTGATAATAGAAGGTGAGTTAAAACCAACATATATTCCCAAACGTCGTTGAGATCCCATCTTTGTACGTTGAGGAGGTGGTATGGGCACAAACACAAAGACAACCAAAGGTGCGTAGATAGGAAATATCGGTGATGACCAAGTACAAGTTGGGATGGAGAATATTGATGATAAGCGGTGGGCCGAGACGAATCAATGTTTGCGGCATGCAAAACAAACATGGCCCCTAATAGATAATGGTAACTTTTTTCGCATGAGCAAATTCCGAGCAATTATTTGTAATCGCTTAATCAATGATTCTCGCCAACCCATTTTGTGTATGTACATAAGGAGCTGGATATTCAACATCGATTCCCACCGATGTACGTAGTCGTCAAAAGTCTTAGATGTAAATTCACCAAAGCATTGTCTACACGTATGGTTTTGATTGGATGGTCTGGGAATTGTGCTCTTAATCTTATGATTTGGGCCAATAATCTCGCAAAAGCAACATTGCGTGTAGATAGTAAACATACATGTGACCATCGTGCGGATGCATCAATCAAAACCATAAAGTAGCGAAATGGTCCACTAGGTGGATGAATTGGTCCACAAATATCTCCTTGAATCCTTTGTAAAAAGGATGGAGATTCAATATCAACCTTTGATGGGGATGGCCTAATCACAAATTTTTCCCTGTGAGCAAGCGGTGCAAACAATTTCATTTGATGAAAGAATCTTACGGTTCTTTAGTGGATGTCCATGAGAATTCTCAATTATTCTACGCATCATCGTAGATCCTGGATGTCCAAGACGATCATGCCATAGCATAAATAATTTTGGATCTATGAACTTACGGTTCATTCTCGCATGGCTTTCTATGGCATTTATGATTGTGTAATATAATCCGGATGAGAAAATTTGGGAGTTTCTCTAAAATGTATTTCTTTCGAGACATTTTTAGTAATGCTCGGATACTCTATATTATTCTCATTTAATGTCTCAATATGATATCCATTTCGGCGGATATCACTAAAACTCGTGATTTCTTTCGGATCTTGCCGAAAATAAAGCTTTCTCAATTATCAATTTTGTTCCACTTGCTAACGGGATTATAGCTCTTCAGAGCCTTCTATCAGTCTGCGGGGACCGGATATAGTGTTTACCTTTCCTTCAAATTCTTTTATCTCTAAGAAATACTTGGTCTTGAAGAATAGTGTGTGTGGTTGCACTTATCACCAAACATACATCCCCGCTCTCGCCAAAACAGATAATTTATTTCTAAAATCCATAACCTTATAAAAGTTTAAATACATGCATATTATAAGATGTAGAAAAACACAAAAGGTAACACTAGTTTAGGATAATATAAGTCTAGTCACAAAATTATAAAAATCTATTACAACATAATACAAGCATGATTATGATAACTTAATCAATATTCTCACTCCTATTTCCAGTCAAGAAGTCACTAGCATCGAGGTGGGTACTCAGATCAATAGGATTAGAATCATTAACCAAATTGGTTTCAATCTTCCCTTTGCCCTTCCTGGATGCTTGGTAGAGATCTACGAGATGTTTTTCCGTACGACAGGTACGCGACCAATGTCCTTTTCCTCCACATCGATAACATATATTGTCATTGTCTTTCTTAGGAGATTCACGTCGACATCTTTCTTTTACGGGCTTTTATCGTCTTGTCTTTTATAGACATTCCACTTACAGTGGCGTCTATTGTTGTTGTTTCGATGTCCCGAGTGTCTATGACCATCATGAGGATAATAACCACGACCACGTCTTCCTCTTCTATTGCGTCTATAACTATTATGAGCATTTGCATTTGCTTCGGGGAAATGCTTGAGAACCAGATTGGTCGCATCTCATGATTTTTCAAAAGCGACTCATTATTTTGTTCACCACTAAGAGACTCGGATATTAATTACGAATATTTCGTGTATCGACGCTCTCGATATCTTGTTCTTTATGAGAACCGGACTTGATGCATGGAAGGTCGAGAGCGTCTTTTCTAGCATAGCATTCTCGCTAATTTCCACACCACACAATTTCAACTGTGAGGTGATACGATATAATTCAGAATTATAATCATGCACTTTGGTGAAATCTTGTAGTCTCAATTGCGACCATTCATACTCGGCTCGTGGGAGGAATATATCCTTCTGATGGTCATATCTCTCTTTCAGATTCTTCCATAGAACTAATGGATCTTCCTCAGTTAGGTATTGAGTCTTCAGGCTCTCCTGTAAATGATGTCTGAGGAAAATCATTGCTTTTGCCTTATCTTGCCTTGATGCATTATTCCTTGCCTTTATGGTATCTTCTAGATTCATGGCTCATGAGATGCATCTTAACATCCAGGGCCAGGTTAGATAGTTTCTTAGGAAACTTCTAGGGCGGGAATTTGTAGATTTGTAAGGTTCGACATTTTGAGTACCTTATTATAAAGTAGAGGAAATTTATCAATTACTTTATAGTAGTTAGAACTTCAGGTTCATACTACCATTTATGCGAGCAATAATCTATATGTCATGCTTATCATGTGAAAAGATTAAGTATACTTCGTAAATATCTATTGTCTAACAATAATTAGATCGAATATGTAAATCTAACATATGACAAAGCAACCATAACAAGCATGCTTACAAACAAGACCTAAACTATTCATACGAAAGAAGCTATCGTGCTGATAACGTGTTATAAAATAAATAAATAGATAGAATAGATTAGCGTACCTTATTACGTAACCCAGTAGATAAAATTTTATACTAATGGAGACACTTGAAACAAGTACCTCACAATGAGCTTATAACAATTATATTATAAACTCTTTTGTTTTCATTAATTTTCAACTTACATATATTAACATATAATACACATATTTATAGGCTAATCAAAGGGAGAGGGGTTGTCAAATTTTCAATGTGGGATTCCCCACCAAAATGAGAATTCAAACATTTACAACACTAATCAATTATTTAACTTATTTCAATGTTGAAAAATCTTCTTCTCCTACTCATAAAACATGACACATACACATACACAAACACATACACATAGTTATATTACTAGTATGCATGCAAGCTTTAATTTGAAGATATTTTGGCATAAAAAATTAAGGCGGCTAGAAGAAATTCCAGAGAATAGCACCTAATTTTTCTCTATTCATGATGTTAGAGTAATAGCGTGTTACAGTGCCCCCTTTCTCTCTGGTTCCGCCGATTCTAATGGCCAAAAGCAACTATCGTAAGCATGATTCTGGGATAGCTTCTGTTTGACCGACTTTATGTTCTCTCATATCAGATAACTTGTATCAACATTAATGCAACTCCTGTCACATGTGCCTTGCAGATTGAGCATAAAATGTTGTAGAGAAGCTTTATAAGTATCACGGGGCTCACCATCCTAGTAGCACTTATTTGGATGATTGAAGCGCAACCAACAACTCAATTTGATGTTATTATGGCACAACACCCGAATTGTAGAAGCTATCTTAGCTGCTCTTATCACATAGTCGAAGACGATCCTATCCGGCTATCTTGAAGTTGCTCTAAGGTAGAGCACTCCTTCATAATTACATAATTAAAGTTATAACGTATTTTTTATTATTTATCACTTTTCGTGTGTGGCTATGATTCGTGCTCTATCTTAGAGCAACTCTAAGGTAATCATGCCCTACTAATTAACCTAAACTTATATTATTGGAGATAGAATCGATAGGATAGTCATATCTGGAAACAAGAGCTTTGGAGGAGATAACATCACCACCTGTGAGACTGCCACTGTAGGTGCGTCATTCATTTTCTCCTTTTTTTTGTCTTTTTTCCTTATTGGGTTTTGCCTGCTGCGCTGAAGTATAACAATGATGTTAAGACAAAAGCACATTAGAGCTCTACTATATATAACACCAAATATGGTGTCTATATCAGCATTTAATAAGCCAGATGTTTCGCTCAACATTGTTAAAACTCCAAACCAGTAGGAAAATAATTCCATTCACAAAACATAAATTTATTTAGCAGACATTTTTAACCAAGGATTCTTGGCGCTGGATATAACATTCGAAAACACAGTTGGACCAAACAATGGCCAGGCAGTTGCATTGATGAGTGAAGTGGAAGAAAAAAGAGTGGACACCATATAGTCATAAACTATGGTGAATTTGCAAACAGAGGACCCAATGCCAATACTACTAGTAGAGTCCGCTGGAAAGGATAAAAATACATACTTAATAGCTTGGAAGCCCCCAACAGGAATTCCTTTTGCTCTTCAACTATTATATTATAAGTTTGAAGACCACACATATGTAATAAATGCAATTTATTGCTATACTGTTATTTACTTATACATGCATAACTAAGCGGCGGTCATTTAAACTATTTCAATTTGTTTACTCTTGCTAGTTGCTAGTGTTAATATAATCTCTCAGCAGTGGAAGATATATATGAACATGTTGTCTAAAAATCTAACTACATAAGTGTACGTATCGAAGAAGTAATAAAGTGATGAATGGAGTGTCGAACCCACAGAGACTAATATTATCCTTTCACTATCTATCAATTTATATCTCCCAAGCCTAATCCAAACAATTGAATAAAAAGCCTTAACTAAGATTATTATGATAAATTAAATGCGAAATAAACAAGAAGATAATCAATGGATGATGAAACATAGGTTTGTAATTTCCCCTAGCAATCTCCTTATTAATCTAAGTTCAGTTCTTCTAATTAACCTAATTCAATTATCACTCAGAACATTAAAGTTTCTACAAGCTTCTTCGTAGAACTATTACTCAAAATCAACCCACTATATTTCTATGAGGATCAATTATAAGCATTTCATTAAGTTTAAGTTCCTTAACAAGTGCATATGCAATCTAAATATATTCCTATCTCAGATTAACACATGTTATCATATTTAGGTCTATAGATGTGTGACTCTTCTGATATCTATGCAACTATACATGTGCTATTCAATTGGTGATCAAGCAATCAAATAGATTAAGCACAAAATATAATAAATAATCAATATAAGGCAATTTTGAATAACTAAAAACATCAATCATTTAAGGTTCATACTAGGTTTCATTACAAACCTAGATAAAAATATTTAGTTCATAATAAAGAAGAAAATAACATCCATAATAAAATAAAATATCCTCATAATCTAAAACAAGAGAAGAGAAGATGGGTTTAGTAGAAAAAACTCTTGAAAAAGATCTTCAATTTGTTTTCCTCTTTCTCCTTTATTTACCGCTGCTGCTCGGTTTTTCTTCTTCAATTTTGTACGGCTGCTATTTCCTTTTTCTTCTCTTCCATTCGTCCCCTCTTAATGCTCCAATTGTGGCCTTTATATGTAGCTAGCTCGGTCTTCAATTCCAAGCTCACAAGGAATTCGAGTTTAATTAGAAATTAAAGATTCCCTTCTAATTTTTATACACATGCTTGCCACTTAAAATAAACGGCACCTGACTTTAACATTTGCTTCATTAATCCTTGTCTTCAAAGGATTCCAACAAAAGCCAAACTGCATCTTTAACTCATGCATGCAAAGAATTCTTTTTAAAACAAAAAGCCCATCTCGTGAAGCCCACAATCTAAGCTTATGCCAAATTCTTCCAATTCCACAATTCATGCATGTGACTTGTACAATTGATTATTAGCCAATAAATCTAATAACTCTAAAATAATTAAAAATGATGCAAATCTCATGCTAAACTTAGTTATTAAAGTGCTGTAAAACCACCATATCAGAACAACGTTAAAGCCAAGACGTAGGCGAGGCCTTGCGCTAGAGCTACTGGGAGATGGCTCGAAAATGCTTCGCATATTGATCTAGATTTATGGTGTGATCACAAGTCATTTCCTCCAGGCTAATTTCTTTTCCATCAACAAGTATTGGGCAAAATATAATGCTATAAAAATAACAACCAACAAATAGCGTTAAACATCTCAAAATTTTATGACAAGAGAAATTTTGAATTTACTACAGTATTTGAACTGCAAAAATTCTCATTAAATCATACTTATAGTGTAGGAATTTGCGTGCCCTATTCCCTTAAAATACAATATTTATCAAAAAATACCCTCATATTTCAAAATTACTCATATATGCCTTTTTCCATGTGCAATTACTGAACTACCCTTAATCAAAACCTAATTCTCAAACTTGTGAACGACCATGTCGTGTACACAGCACCCAAATTCTTCATTCATGACCAGCATATGCAGCGCCCAACTGCAAGCTCCAATTTTTGAGTAAGCTCCAATTTCTTTCTACTTTTAATCTAAGCTGTTAATCTCTGTGTTTATAGTTGTTTCTTCTTGTTTGTTTTATTTTACACTTTTTGAAGTTCTATTCGATCCTTTGCCTTGCAGATCTGCCATTGCAAGCAAACTTAAAGCCATCAGTATGTTTCTATTCTTATTCTCTTTCTATGCTTTCTAAAGAATTTCTTTTCTCTTGGTTTTTAATATTTTGTCTGTACACTTTGTTTTGGCTTTTTGGTGTATGAGTTTTTGGGAAAAAAAATTCCTTTTCTGCCACTGTTGTTGTAATGCTTGTGTTCGTTGTTGTGTTAATGCAGCCTAAAAAATTTTACGTTTCTTTTTGCTTTTAGCTGTGTTCCTTGTAGTTGATGATTCTCTCGTTATGACTTCCTTTTGACTTCTCTTATTTTTTGTGTAATTTCTGTGCTTGTGTAATACGTGTATGTTTATGCAAAGCTTGCAGTGAAATGCATTTTGTTAAAGTCTTCTTTCTTCTTTGTGGTATAGGATGGGACGAGGTATGGTTTATGTATTTCTGTTTTCTATAAATACAGTATCTATTGATGTAACTGAACTACATTAACTGAGCTAGATAAGATAAGATAGATTTTTATTTGATTGATTAGGATCTTTTTTGCTAAGTTGTTGATCTCTTCCCTCTCCCTCAGCTTATCTTTTTTTTTTTTAAATTATTTTTTGGTTGTCAATTAATTAGTTCACTTATGTAAAATTAGAATTACGGTTTTGTTAATCTTAAATTATCCACTAAAGAGTCCAAAAGATGGCTTAACCCATCATTTATAAATGCTAAGGCACAAGCCATCATGTGAGCCCCTTTCTAGAAGAAGAAATTTATGTACTCTTAGGCCTTCTATATGTTTGGCCATGTGATTGAGGCATATAAGTTACAAAACTTACCATAAGTAGAATAAAATGTTCATGAGCAGGTCTAAAATGGGGGATATCCCCAAAAGATTAGCTGGCACAAATTGTTTCAACTGATGAAATAATGTTTCGAAACTTGCATGTAGTAGATTTATCAATTAACTGTCTAAATGAAACAATTTTGTTAACATTTTTTTTAATTTTCTCTCTCTTTGCCAAATGGAGACCATTCATACCAAGGGCCCTCCCCACTTGTCCAGACCCAGACCTCTTGTACAACCTCAAGAATTTTAACCAATTTACCAACTAACATCCACAGTTATGTGGAGTTTTAAGAGACAGAATTCGTGCATATATGTATCTGACCAATTCTGCTATATGGTCTTACAAACTCTAAGAAAGATGAAAGATCTGAATATCATATTAGTGATCATTAGATCAGGGGTGGGTGATAAGAAATTGCTCCTAAATATTAAAAAGAGGTGGGCCATCAGTCATGGATGTGAGTTTTAAGAATTGCAGTGCTTATAATATACGTTACTTGCTAATTGAAAATTCTATTTTTCAAAAACCTATTTTGCATCCGATAATGATACATCTACAAACTCTTGTACGAATTAAATTTGTACAAACTGATATGGGATATTATATCATTGCCACTTGTCCTATACTGTATAAGTCATTACTCTTCTGCATCTGACTGTTGTTACAGTGGCAATATATGAATTGATAATCATGCTTGAGCAAACTCTGAATTGTGACCCATAGTTTAATGACTGTGAAAACTACATCTTATGGGGGGTAGCCAAAATAATAAGAGATAATACATACTTGTTAACATATTGTTGTTAAATTTTCTAATATAATCTTAAGGAGAGACATAAGGTGTACATACAAGACCCCGATAGAGTGTGGGAAAATAATAGTTACTACATTGATTATGCTAATGGTGCAAAATTAGATTGCGCTACTCCTTGGAAAAATGTTTCTACGGTGAGTTTGACATTGTCAACTTGTTTTTTTACATTATGTGGCATTTAGTTATATAAAATGTAGTCCAACTTTCACAGGTATATTTGCTGATATTCATGAATGAGCATTGGATTCTTGGGGTGGTTGATATACTTGCGGGCAAGATTTTTGTTTATGACTCCATAATAGACTACACAAAAGATTCAGCTTTGGTTAAACAATTGCTGCCTATTGCAGACATGATACCTTTGCTGCTTCAAAAGATATCATATCATGAATCACATCCAAATTGTGCTGAAGTCATATCAAAGAATCTTTGGCCCATCTTGCGAGTACGAAACATCCCGCAACAAAAATCAGGGTATGTCATAGTTTTGGATTTTATACACTGTTTTTTTTCCCAAGTAAGAATGGTGATTTTATTACTGATATATATTAATTTTTTTAGTGGTGATTGTGGAGTATTTTTGTTACGGTACTTAGAGGTCCTAGCCAATGGACTTGACGTCAACAGATATTGCCAGTAAAATGAAGTTACATAATTTCGCAAAGCATTGGCCGTCAAATTATTTGGACATAGGTCGTGGAAACCAATTACTGAAACATAACCTTAAGAACTTTATTGTTGTGATTTTACTATTTTTTTTATTAGTTATCATGGTATGTAATAGTTTTGTACAGTGTTTGAAACACAACCGAAACAATTGGGATGTAATTGACATTTGATATGACTAAAGATGAGTTTACATCATATATATATATATATTTTATTTTTGGTCAAATGTATTATTGAAAGAGAATTTTATTAGTTTTGTATAATGTATGTGATATAACAGGATGATCATATATATTTAAGAAATGTTCATCCCAAATACACGACTACAGTTGGGTATTTTCATAGATACACGACTAGTGTTTCACTATTAGTAATTTTATCATCTTGTTTGTTCTTTAACCTCTAGTAATTTTATCATCTATTACACAGTTCAGTATCTTTACAGATATAATTAGAAACTCAAATAACCATAGATACACGACTACAGTGGGGTATTTTCATAAATACACGACTACCGTCGAGTATCTCATATATACGATTACAATATCATATAGAAACACGACAATAGTCTGGTAAATTCATAAATACACGACTGTAACTGGGTACATAGATAGAGAACTAAAACTACATAAACCACTCATCAGAATTATAACACATTGTGAATATAATCTTTAACATTTGAAATTTCAATACATCAAATATCAAAAGCTTTTTTGCATGAAACAACATAGCCCTAATACAAGTCAGAATCATAAATAAGTCTTAAGTTAACACAAGTTACTACTTAAATCATCATAGTTAATTTGCTCTAATAAATCAGCCCAGCTTTTATAAACCCCTGCTCGGCTTCCTTTGAAAAATTACATACTACTGAGAGAAATCTGTTTAAACAACTAGAAAAAAAAAGTACTAATTTCCTGTAACAATACAACACACAAATAAAAAATAAAATCAAACAAAGCATATAAAAGCATTGTAATCGCCTGCCCATTTACACGACAACAGTCGTGTAACTTGCTAAAATATACAACTATAATCCAACAAACAGTCAAGGGACATATTTAGTCCCAAAATATTTTTTTGGGGCATTAACAAAGCTAGGGTGTCATAATAACTGCAACATTTTTCACACTTACATGATTGCAGTCGTGTATAATTCATACATACACGACTATAGTCGTGTAAATTCATGCATACACAACATCAGCAGTGTAACTTACTGAAATACACGACTATAGTTGCGTAAATTCATGCCTACACGAATGTAATCGTGTAACTTACTTAATTACACGAATGTAGTCGTGTAACTTACTTAATTACACGAATGTAGTCGTGTAATTTACTTAATTACACGACTGTAGATGTATAAATTCAAGCATACACGAATGCATTCATGTAACTTACTAAATTCAAGTTGTGTAAATTCAAGCATACACGACTGCAGTTGTGTAAATTCAAGCATACACGACTGCAGTCGTGTATAACGTGTGCAGAATAAAATTTTTAGCACAAAATGAGATTTCAACCAATGTACTTTGAAAATCCATCACATAGCTAGCAGTCATATAATGCAAATATAATGAAAATGTGGCTTGTTTTGTTGTTTATCACAAGTCAAACATAGCCCTAAAACTAATGTAATATCAAAAAAAGCATAAATAACACAAAAAATGAAAAGTTTAAAATACCTTACTCATTGGATGGGTAATGCACTTAGTTGCTAGCTAAAATCTCAATACATTGGCTGATAAGAAATGATTTTGAGCGTTGCGAATCATGTTGTTTTGTTGTGTGAGATTAGGTTTTATCAATAGTGATAAGAAATGATTGGCTGCTGGTTTTATCTTTGTGTGGCTTTATATATTTTCTTCTAAAGATAATTTAGTCAATACACATAGTAAAATAATATATCTATATAATTTTAAAGTATGGTATATATCTACATAAATACCTTATTTTTTGGGTATATTTAATTAAAAAGCCCCTGCTAGCCAACCAAGGAAACAAAATACAAAACGAGTTGATTAAATCAAAGTCGTACGGTACACCTTTCGACTTTCCAACTTTCTTTGTTGCAAGTTGCAAAGTCAACAACCAATCACGCCGCATTGGGCTACGGAAGGCCCAATGTTAAAGTCCGGATCCAGGCTTTTTCTGGAAGGGGTAATTTTGAAATTTTCGCAACAAAGTGGCGGGAGAGCATTGTAATTAGAAGATATTATGAGCACTGAATGTAAATATAGAATTTTGTATCGGTTGTATAAATTAATTCGTATTGCATCCCACAAAGGAGGGGACGAAATAGAGACGGAGAGAGAGGGACAACGTGAGAACTTTCTTCGTCGCAAGGGAAAAAAATAAAAAAATTCAACAAAGAACAGCTAGCTGTTTCTATTTTCGCCTCCACAAAACCCTCCATGCATTTCGCTTAACTCACTTTGTTCTTCTTCTTCACTGTAAGATTTCTCTTTACTTTGACTGATTATTGTTTCAATGCGGTTACAGGAAAAAATATGTATATTTATACACACTAATCGTGGCGGGAACCAATTTTGGGTTACTAATGTCGGTAATTTTGATTTTATTTGTTGAATGCAATTGAAGGATTCAATAGTGTTCAATGTTCATTTCTTTGTTGTACATATATAGCATTGCTGGTGGACTGACGTGTGTCATTGATTGCGTGTTCATGTGCCGATTTCTGTTTATCGGGTTCTGCGATCCCCAAAAGCAGAACACTCTTGGGTTTCTTTTATTTTATCTCAAAGTATTCTGTTTGGTTGATCTGAAAGAAAGAAATGAAATAGCTAAAGAGCTTTGATTCTTCTTGTTTTTATTTTTAATATTTTGAATAAAAAGAAGAAGAGAGAGGTCTTTTGGTCCAGTCAAAGAGAAGGCAGGCATCTAGGGATTCTGTTTTCTGCTATTTTTACTAAATCTGTTTAAATTCTGATTGCATATGCATGGTTTAAATTGCACTTGGTAAAAAGTTGGCATCATTTTTAGTAATATCTTTATTTTGTAGCTTTTGATTTTTTTTAACTGAGATTGGTTTTGTTGTTCATTCTCGTTTTAGGGTTTTTGTGTTGACATATTCATTGTGTGTAATTTCTGAAGTTAACTTATGCATTTGTTGTAATTGCTGAATTATTCACATGCAATCCTTGAACATGCTGTTGCTGTATATGTTACAGGAATGTAATTTTTGATATTGGGTTTGCATCTATTTGTGGGATTTTTTCTGCAGGTGATTTCTTGGGTGGGTTGCTACAATGCCTTTGTTGAAAAGGAAGCCTTTCACTTTGGTGGAACCCCCTCAAGATTTGGAGCCGCATGAGCTCGTATACCAAGTTCGCTTTACAAAAGAGATTTTTCGGAACTATCAGTATCCTTCTTCTGATATTCTTGATAGTGATTGTCAATTGTTATTTGGAATTTTGCTGTTGGTATGATTATTCTGACTAGTTATGTTGATTTGGATGTTCTGATGTTTGTTCTCTAAGATAATTATATCATATCAAACTAAGTAATTATCATGGATTGTGTGGGTGGAGCCTTTATGCTGTAAGTCATGAAAGTTCACTTTCTTTCGTGTTTGTACAGCTTCGCTGTATGGAGCAATATCACTTGTTTGTTGTTCTTGACATGGACCAGAGAGTATTTGAACAGGGTAAATTTATATCGGAACAGGGTTTGGGTGTGTAAATCAACTGGAAAAACTAATTTGACCTATGAAGAGGCCTTGGTGTCAGAAAAACGTGCAGTGGAGAAGCTTCAAGAGCTTCCCAAAGAGCTAATGGCACCTGCTCTGCGTATCATCCAATTTAGTAAGAATTTCCTCCCCGTGTGATTGATGGATATCTGGGTTTGCTGTATAACCTGTTATATTGAAGTTTTGTTACAGTTTTTTGATGCCACATTGAGTTACATAGTAGTCTGGGAATAAAGTACTGAGGTGAGATTTCTGCTTGTTCAATAAACCGTGGATTTGAAAAGTCTATATCCCATTTTTCACCGGTTTATTTACCAGTTCAATAGACCTTGGTTTTCGGGTATTGGTTTATATAACCTTGGACTTAGATTCATAAGGAAAAAAAATTTGGACTTTGTTATCGATCATGTTTGCAATTAAGGTGCATCTAGATTGATATACCTTTCTTCTGTCATTGTAAAATTTCGTCCGAGTTATTGTTTGTATCAGTAATATTGGTTGCAATGAACTGGTATATAAATAATATAATCTATGAGCAACGTTTGTTATTGGTCTATCTTTTTGTGTTTATAACTACTTTTTGATCCATATCAAATCCTTCAAAGATATCATGGAATTGTATTACATTACGAGTGTGGAGGGTTTGAGGGATGGAAGACAGTAACACCTTTTTTGGAAGGCCATAGGTCCAACGGGCCTTCAGTGGGCCCAAAACACGCTCACAGAATAGACATAAATGTTGTTTGGTGTTCAATGAAATTGTTTAACCAATCACAATGAAAAGGTGGGTTGATGCAAAGCAATACCTTAGAAGAAAGGAGCTGTAGACATGATTGTTAAAAATCTTATTGCCTTGTGGATTTTTGGACTTGTTGCTCAATGTTTGTCTGTTGCTAAGTGTGTTCACTTGAAATTTCAAGATGCAGGCATTTCTGTATAATTTATCAAATAGCTTTTTGGCAGGTATGCTTTCCTTGAAAGATGTGGCAGATACAGTTGCTACAAATTTAGAGGAACGCTTGTTTGTTGGTTCTGAATTTTATGGAAGGAAGGATAGTGGTGTGCATCTATGCAAAATATTAAAACTTGTGAAGGCAGGTAACAAAATTACCAAATATGAGGTAGCTTGGCTTGACAAAAACAAGAAAATTACGGAATATGGCTTGTTAGATGGAGAAAACCTTGTAAAGAAGAAGTTGCCTTTTAGTAGAAATACTTTGAAGTCTTTTATTCGGGAGTCCACTTACCGGAATTTCCCTTGGGTGCTTCATGAGAAATTGGCACGAAAACATGATATCTCAATTGATCCCCCACAGGAGTTAAGGAGCAAAATTTTCATCCAAAATGGACTTGTGGTCTGCAAGAAGCGAAAGAAAAATGAGGAAGTGGGAAACAATATCAGTGTAATTTATACAGTTTCAATTTTCATTGTTAATGGATTAAGTTCATGAAATAATGTTTGTCTTATGATTTTCAAATTTAGGAAATGAAAGAAGAATCTGGAAAATGTAAATGGAACAAAGTAGGAAGTGAGAAACTGGAAGGTAAATCTATGGAAAAGAGTAAGGTTTCTTTTTGCTTTGGTATACGTATGATTTTTTTTATATTACCATTTAGTCAAATTGGTTGCTTGTATTGGCATTCTCTTTCTGTCTAGATTACATGGCTTTATAAGGTATAGGAGGTTGTGAGACTGAATTTCTAATTGAAGGGTCACGCTATTACTTACTCCCTTGATTTATAGATGATGATCAGCTGAGGGAAGAACCTATCAAATACCCAATTGATGACCTGTTGGTGCAGCCCGGTGCAGACGATCCAGTTTTCAGTGATTGCCCCTCGCCTTCTAGGGACTTCAGTGTCCCAATGGACTGTGTTGGGGATCTTTTGATGGTTTGGGATTTTTGTACTTCTTTTAGTAGGATGCTGCACTTGTGGCCATTTTCTCTTGAAGACTTTGAAAATGTTATCTGCCATAAAGAAAGTAATTTGGCTCTCATTGTGGAATCACATTCAGCTCTTTTGCGGTTGCTCGTAAAAGACAATGGTGAACGTTTTTGGCAGATGAAGAACAAAAAGCGAAAGGTAGACCAAACTTTTCACTTGTAATGTAAATTGTATTTTGCTAAGATTTTCCTTACGTGGTTCATTTTTCATTCTCATAATTGATATTGTTTCTTCTGATCCCTCACGGAACTGATCATGTGCTCATAGTGATGCTTGATATTAGTATGTCCTGATGATCTCTCTCTCCCTTCATCAGATTACACCAGTCAATTGGGCGGAGTATCTGTGTGATTTCCTGGAAATTATCAAGATTCCTGAATTGTGCTCTAATATGTCAACCATTAAGCGGGGTCATTATGGTCTTTTAGATGCTAATATTAAATTGGGAATCTTAAAGGAATTGGTGAATCGAGCCTTTGAAACAGATGTTTTTAGGAATAAGATAGATGAGCATGTCGATCAGCGGCGAGCACTTGGAGCCACCAGAAGAGAAGAAGCATTGGAAGCAGCTAGAAAGGAAAGGGAAGTGAAGGAACAGTTGAAAATTCAGAATGGGCATACCTCGGAGAGTGTGAAAAGCAACATGCATGAATCTTCAAAGAATAATTATGGTGGAGAAAATGGGGAAATAGTAGAGAAGAGTATTGCAGAAATCATTGCATCTCAACAGAAGAATCTGCTGTAAGAAATATAGTAGTGCTAAATGAAACCAGCCTTCCTTCTGCCTTTAGAGACTAGTTCTTTAAGCACCCTTTTGTTATCACAACATTATCGTTTACTGAAGTGACTAAAAGAGATAGAGGTCTAAGAACACCGACAGATGATCCTTTTTAAATGTCCAACCACCTAAACTCTCTCTTTTCTTCTAAAACCTAACTTGGCATATTTTTAATGTTTTTGACAAATATAGACCTTTCGAAGTACCTAAACTCTCTCTTTTCTTCTAAAACCTAACTTGGCATATTTTTAATGTTTTTGACAAATATAGACCTTTCGAAGTGATCTAAGATATATGGTTGCATTCAACGTAACTACATTATGTCTAGAAGAGTAAGGACCAACAAGGCTGTTTCAGTCCAAGCTACTGAATATTTTGAATATGTTTAGTTTTGACTTGCTGAATGAAGTTGTTTAGCTCAAGACAAGTAAAAAGGAAAAACCAAGTAAAAGAAAATTTTATAAATGGTGCGAGTGTGATTAATAATCAGTGAATATGGGGTGTTTAGAAAGTTAATGGAGAATATGTTGTACCACTCTTTTGTATATCAGAATAACAGTCTTAATGCTTGACTTGAAACTGAAAATTTTGTGACAGTGAGAATAAGCATTTGGATGCCTCAAAGAAGATGGCCAAAAGGCAGAATGTGGATGTGGAAGTACAAGAAGTAAATGGAAAACAGTTATCTGGGAAGGAATTATTGAAACAGATGAGGGATGACAAAAAGGAAGCAACAGAACCGAGGAGTAAAGATCAGAGGGTTCAATTCTCTTTCTTTCTGATATGTGAAGTTTGTTTCTGTCTGTCTTTGTATTTCACTTATTAATATTTTGTTGACATCTTTAATGCATCAGAGAGAATATTTTGAACGGGAGATGGAGAAATGGATCATACGTACCAACCCGTTGGGTAAAGACAGGCATTATAATAGGTACTGGTGGTTTAGACGTGATGGGAGAATATTTGTAGAGAGCTCTGATTCCAAGCAGTGGGGTTACTATAGTTCCAAGGAAGAGGTAATAATAGCTGAATAGCTGCTATGTTGGTTATCTTGATATTTACTAACTCCCTATTGACATCTGAAAACAGCTTGACGCATTGATGGGTTCTCTGAATTGCAAGGGTGAGAGAGAAAGGGCCCTTCATAAGCAACTAGAAAAGTTCTATGTCAAAATGAGGTGAGTTGGTACATTTTAGCAACGATAGGGTTTTTCATGGAGTACCTTCACCTTCTTTTACCTTTTCGAGCTCCATTTTCTTTTAGTTGAACATATATATGGCATTTGTTGATGCAAGAGATATTAAGATTGCTGAACCTTTTATTGATTGGTCAATTTTGTTTTTAGCAGACCAAACACAATTTGTACTGTTTAAGGTAGAATGATGCTAAAATGCAATGTAAGAAGGCAGATCTTTTCTATATTGCTGTTTGTGTGGTAGGGTTAGGCCAGCCAATCAATTTGTGTGTGGCTGTTGGTACATCTTGAAGACTGCTGGTATAGCTCCCTCTCATCATTTTGATTCCTCTTTCTGTGAATCAGAATTTTTATAAGTTTTCAAGTTGGTTTCAGTCAATTGGTGAATATCATATGATTCATGCGTAGCTGATTATACAACTAGAACTATGATAACCTTGTTTTTTCTCTAACAGGGATAGTATTTTTACT
This sequence comes from Clausena lansium, assembly GCA_030449835.1. Lineage (NCBI taxonomy): Eukaryota > Viridiplantae > Streptophyta > Magnoliopsida > Sapindales > Rutaceae > Clausena > Clausena lansium. The sequence continues at coordinate 7,801,231 of JASUUF010000369.1, forward strand.
ATAAATATTTGTTAAAACACTATTAATTTTTGTACTAATAATGCTTTCCCTAAAAATGTTTCTACAGCTCTGAATTTGAAAAGAGATCAAAGAGCTTTGTCGAAAAGATTGCAATGGAGGAGGCTGTGCTGCGGAGATCTACACGGGTGCGGGCAACACCAGGGGTAAATCCTGCTAATGCTTTCCTCAGATACGTCAACAAGTGGAAGGAAGACTAAATTGGAGGCTGACTATCTGAGTTTGATGGTTAATTTCCATCTAATTTAGATAAGGTACCAAATACGGAAAAGAAGTGTATATTTTGTTGGTCTGAAAATCCGAAAATCCGGAGTAGAGGGAGATATGGGTGCCCAGATGGGGCAGTTTTTTTGATCCACTCGTCTGGAGGTTTGCAATCATGAGCTAGTGCTTCACCCTCGGGTTTTCATAGACGAACGTATTTCACATTCTTTCATTGTTTTTCTGGATTGGTGGCAAATCAAATATCAAATTTTACAATTTTTTGTTCTACCCCATGAGAAGATTGACTGTTGCCAATCTTTGGAAGAGAATTTTCCATCGCCTGTAATTTTTATTTTCATTACTAATGAAAAATCCCTCAAAACCAGGTGTTAAATTCTGATTTATGATCTATCTATTTTTCCAAAGATAAATTCTACACTTTTAATATGTATGCCACCATGTCATCTTAAATGCATGATTACATTGGAGAAACGATGAAGATATAACCCCTAGACGTCTACCATATGTTCTGTCAACACAAGTAGATAAATCCATCAGCTAGCAGTTATATTATAATGAAAGGATTTACAGAAGCATACTCTGCTTGTAAGGGTAGAGCTGGGGGCTAGTCATCTGATTGTGGTGAAAGGTACAAGACATAACAACATAACATGAGCAACAGTACTACATTTCCACTTTAAAAATCAAAGTGCCACTAATATCAGAGGTTTGGCGCAATTATATTAAAACAAAGATTTTGTTTTCCAGGAGAAGTCTGGCACAAAAAACCGCAGAATGAGGAGCAAAGAACTACATTATCTCAACAACAGCGCGACTGAGAATACTTCCCTTATTGAGATCTTCGTAAGCTTTGTTGGCGTCCTCGAATTTGTATTTTCTTGTAACGGCATTGGTGAGATTGAATATACCTGATTCTGCGAGTTTGACCAACTTGGGAAGATCTTGTCTTGCTCTTCCTCCATAGGATCCAATGACTTGTATCTGCACCAGGGGAGCATTTGTAGAAAGGTCAGAATTGCTAACACGGAACACAATAGAGTCAGACACAAATACTAAGTGGTTTAAATGAGCAAAGCTATTCCGTCAAAGAAAGGTCATTAATGAAGGGTCAGTTTGGGATCACACTGAGTTCTAAGATGTATGTTCCAGACTCACATCGCCAAGGTCTGATAAAGCTTAAGCTTCTCAGCTCCCAACATACTTATGAAAGAGAGAGAGAGAGAGAGAGTTCATTTCTTAGGATCTTCTAATTATACACCAGAAAGCTAAAAAGTGTGAGCTTCATAAAAGAACAAAACTTAAAAAAAAAAAAAAGGGTCCAGAAGTGGTATTTTTGCCCCTTCTGTCCCAACAGACTAAAAAATGGCTCCATCTCCATCTACACAAGATATGAGAAGGATATTACAGTTTTTAGTTTCCGTTCTTTACAACGTGCATAACTATTGAACATCACTTCAGTATAATAGTCCATTGAACAGATCAACTTTATTTAACACATTTGCTTTCATTCTATCTTTTAGTTTCTCAACATTTTTCTTCCTGTTATTCAAGTGAATCTCCCATACTTGGGGAAGGAAAAACTGACAGTTGATATTATCAAATTGCTTAACGACGACAAAATGTATACCTTTCTACGAACAAGACGATTTATATCCACCTCCCCAACTGCACCAGATTGTGCAAGTCCAATCATCACAGCTTTTCCTCCATCTTTTACACTCTGTAAGCACTGCAAAAATGTCTGAGGTTTTCCCAAGGCTTCTACAGCTATGTCTACGCCCATTCCACCGGTTATTTCCTACCAAAAAAAAAAAAAAAGGGTAAAAGAGAGAGAAATTAAGTGAAAAGGCTTTTCTCTCAGTTAATGGCTCTAAACTTATGGCAAACAACCATTAATTCCTAAAGCTTATTAAAAGGAATATGCAACAATAGTGTTGATCAGAATTATTATCATCTAAAAGAAACAATATTCTTAAAAGTACAGAGCAAGAAGGAAGTCATTAATAGTAAAGGAGGAAAACTAAGACAAATATAATACAGAAACAATAAGATCAAGCGTAAAAAATATATACTGTTGTTAAGGAGAAAGTGAGAACAGCTAAAACTGTAGCATTAAGAACAGCAAGACCAGGACTACATGATAACAATCCAATGGGGAAAAGGAAGCTAATGTCAAGGATTCCCCTTTACAATGAACAAAATGAAACATAAATAGGATGAATGTATGCAAGCAAGTGTTAAAAGCATAAATGGCTGTTTTCACAGCTTACTTTGAAGTCCACAGGATAATTTCAAATAAATGTTGGAAACAGAGATATTTAACGAGTTTAGTAAGAGAGAGTGAAAATGCATAAGCCTCCATGGACATAGATTCATGCACTTCATCAGACAATTTTAGGTGAGATGCTTCAGAAAAGTGTACATATGAGGCAAGTATAGTCATTTTTGAAAAGTGGTACTTTCTTATCTAGTTAAAAACCTAAAGAGACGTGATAAGTACATGCCCTAATCTTTTCAATAGCATCTTCTTGAACGGCATTTATGGTGTGAGTGGCACCAAATGTCTTAGCCTTCAGCAGTTTTTCATCATGAACATCCACAGCAATAATATCAGACGCACCAAATGCTCTTGCTATCTGCAAACAACTGGAGCATATGCTGTAGTTATAATTATGTTGGAGGTGGCCCAATTAAAATCCATCAAAAAATTGAACTGAACTCCTGAAGTAACTGTCCGTTCAATTTTGACAACTCAACCACTCCCACATGTAAAATCAATAGTAGTATCAATTTCTTTTATTTACCTTGATCCTACTCCACCTATTCCAATCACAGCAACAGAATCACCTGCACGCACCTCAGCTGCATGGGCCATAGCACCATAAGCAGTAAAAACAGCACATCCTAAAATTGCAGACTCGTTGTATGGTAACGAGTCTGGTAAAACGGACAATGCATGTGCTGGCACGACACAGTATTCAGCCATGCCTCCCATACTATACATGAACACTGGCTTTCCTACAAGATGTGACATATCATTAGCAATTCAATCTGGATGCATGTATTACAAAGACAATACCAAAGAGAGATGGTTAAATTATCAGTGTAAACAAGGCAGAGGAACCACAACACCCCCCGCCCCTCTTTCTGTCTAGCGTATTTATAGAAAGTGAGTAGCAAATTGAGCGTGGCGGATGTTAGACAAAAGGTTTGGTTTAAAGTGATCAAAGAAAAGGTTGGTTTCATGTGCCCACATGTCAAATTATAGTCAAACAATCTGGAGTTTAACATTGTAAAACAAAGCATCAGCATAACTTACAAGCATAAAACAGAAAAAAATAATAATAATAAACATTTACAGAATTTTTTTTTTTTAAATACCACTATTGCGGAGGAACAGCCGAGTTTCTCCATCATAAAGAGTTCCTTTTGCCCGGTTATAAGCGAAGAAATCTTCGCATAAATCATCATGGCCCTATTATTCAATGAAAAAGTCAATGCTATCAGCCCAATAGTTTGCTAAATATTCTCCCTGTATGAAAATGTCAAAAATTAAAAGCAATCCTAAAATTACTCATGACAACATATAGACTGTCCAAGCATCACCTTAGAACAGAAGGAACAGTTGCCGCAAGGCATGATAAAAGCTCCGACAACACGAGATCCAACTGGTAATCTGAAAATAAAAGTAGGAAATCTAAAGATTACTAATCAAAGAATATTGTTGGTCCTATTATAAGAAAAATAATAAAGCTAAAAAATCTGAAAACCTTTGGATGGTTTTATTGTCAGCGTGGGGACCGTGTTCAACAACCTCCCCAGTAATCTCATGACCCACGACGCATGGATTTGCAAACGGAATTTCACCTTTAATTACATGAAGATCTGAGTGGCACACTCCACAAGCTGCAACCCGATTTGAAACATATAACTCAATTCAACTTATGATGCAAGGAGGCAAATGGGCATTTAGGAATAAGAGAAGGGGAATAAAAAATTGACCTTTGGTTTTGATGAGAATTTCACCAGCTTTGGGTCTAGGCATGTTGAATTCTTCGATGGTGAGGGGTTTATTAGTTTCCCAAAACACTAGTCCACGCATGTAGCCACCTGAGCTCACGTGATATGCAGCTGCAGCTGTTGATGATGATGATGATGTTGGTGGTAGTGGTCTCTTAACAACATCATTGTTACCGTTATTGGTTTGATTATTGTTTCTCTTCAACAACCAAGAAGATGATAACACCGAGCCATTTTTCTTGGAGGAGAAGAGCCTCTTGCAGCTACTGATGCCACAGCGAATCATCATTGTGCTTACAGCGTAAGAAATATTAATCGATCAGTGAAAATTTTGTTAAATCCCGGCGATGGGCTTATTTATCGGTGCTGACGAGTGACCAGGATCTGAGAGCCTTCGTTACGTGTTCTCTCTCCCTTCATTCCACGTCATCGTCATCATCTGCTGCAATTAAAAATACATAACAAACTTCATTTTTTTTTTCTCTTTTAAAATTTTAACACAGATTTAGAAATTGTACCATAACCGGAAGTTTTGTTACTTTTTAGTCCCATTTTGTAAGGAAATGATAAACAATTGCTCATTCCTTTTCAACCCACATGAGATGTGGAATCGTAGTAATAGAACTGTAGAGTAACTAAGATGACAGGATTGTTAATCAATCACATATAATATGAGATGACAATTTACACATACTCTAAGCTTAGGGTTCAAAGGATAAGTATTTAGCGTTTACTCATATGAATACTAGTTCAATTTTACATTCAAACTAGTTCAACATTTAATACATGGATAGAAAGAAATTGCCTCAAACCAGGCCCTCTACCAATGATTTATTGTAGATACAATTCAATTTGACCTCAGTGCTAAAGATAGTAGCAGAGAGCTTCTCAGACACAGCCATCAGCTCAAACAGTCGTATTGCCTCTAGAATCTCATCCAATCTCTTATGCAGCCAGCCCACTTCCAGCCTCATTGATTCAAGATCTTGAAGCGCAGACAGCATGGACTTGACCTCAGTTTCTTTCAAATCTTTTAAATTTGCTTTTTGTAATTTTTGGATGATGCTACAAACAATCTCCAGCAGAGATGAACGGCATTGCTTGGATTGCAAGCAACTGTTGGCGGCGATGTCTCCGTGCTTCGAAAAAATAGCTTTAATGATATCTCCAAATTCTGCCTTAACTGAATACTTACCACCAGTTGCCATATCACCTGTCTCAGTCTCGGTATGGGAAGATTGGTCTTGAACCTCACTTTTAGAAATATTACTGCCATTCTCTTGTTGTTTTGGCCTGTTATCATCTGCATTTGATGCCAACGGAGGAGCAGTTGACGATTTTTCTTGTTCTGATTCCTAATACATTGAAGAGTCCATTAGTATTCTATAGAGAGATTTGAGGAGCTACTGATGTCAGAGCAGAGTAGGTCAATCCAGTTTAATCTCCGGAGGAACTTTCTGCTTTACTGGCCTCTAATTTCATTAGCACAGATACAGAAGGGATCTCTCCCAAAAAAACGACGACGACAACAAATCTTGTTAACTTACCTTGCTCTCCAAATATGTGATGAAGTCCTCCAGGGGGGTCTTTGAACCTTTGCCCTTCATGAGTTCACCAGCAACCTCAGCAGGGGAAACTTTGACCTTTTCCATAAGTTTTTCAACGTGACAATAGAGATCATGATCATAAATATCCAAGTAGTTGGCTGCTAGCTGCTTGAATGTGGAGAATGTACAATAAGAAAGGTTTATGTGCATGTCCATACGACCTGCTCGCAGTAACGCAGGGTCGATTCTATCTTTGTAATTAGTAGTGAAGACAGTGATCTTTTCGTCTCCACAGCAGCAGAGCAGACCATCAATGGCATTCAGAAGTCCAGCAAGAGTCACCTATTTGAATTACATCATAGTTAATATAAACATAATGTTCAGATGATGAGGTTTAAGCCACAAGTGCAATTCTGCAAATTGATAAAGATCCAACTAACTCTGCATTACCCTCATTACCTACCTCGTGCTATCAAACAATGTGGATCTACCAATGACAGCAGAAAAAGGAAGCCTTAAATTAAGGTATATTTGGTCACATTGTATTTGGTAAGCTCTATTGAAACTGTTCAGTTCTTCAAGTTTTAGAAATCTCTTTCATCATTTACATTAAAACCCAGAAATCCCTGGATGTCACACAGCAAAAGACTCAATTACTGAATCGAAGAAGCTAATAAACCAAATGCTAGACCGCAAAATCTTAAAAGCCTACACATTCGACTGTTTACTAGGACAATAATTTCTTGAACTGCTCTGCTCGGTGGAAATAGTGAAACAAATTGCTCGAACTGCTCTGTTCATAATTTGGGCTAAAGTAGCTTTCAATAAATACTCAAATTGCTACTTCTCTATCCAATCCCAACACAAGCAATACACAAACAAAATCATTCATCGAAAAGAAAATCTTTTACCAAACACTCACAAATGAACCCTGGTTAGAAAACTAGAAAAATAGGCTCAAAAAATTGGAATTAATAACTAAAGTATGCAATGTCAAAATAAATTATAGATACCTGAGGTCCCCTACAGGAATCAGCTGGTTGATCCCCATCCTTAGTCTCGCGATTCTGTAGTTTGATAGAACAGTCGATATCCTCGACAACAAGAATCGAACGGTTAGGCACATGGAGCAGCAAGTACTCAAGTGAAGAATCAGAAGTGACAACCGATAAGTTCAAGTTGTAAATATCAAAATTCATATAATTAGCCATAGCAGCAATCAAACTAGACTTGCCGGTTCCCGGTGGCCCGTACAACAAGTAACCTCTCTTCCAAACTTTACCAATCTTCCTGTAATACTCCTTCCCTCTTCTGAAAGAATCAAGATCATTCAGCACAGTGGCTTTCAGGTCGCCATCCATAACCAACGTGTCAAAGGTCATCGGATGGTCGAGATTCACTCCGCTCGAGCTCCAGCGGTCATGCCTTATAGTGTGAAACCTCACTATCCGATTCCGATCCTTGAACATCTTAGCCATTTCAAGAACATGAACAAGATACTTCTTCTTGACCAACTCAGCGTGCATCTTGTGAAACTTGAGCTCGTACCACCTCGTCTCGAAGTGACTGGTCGAGTTGATGTCGGAATTGAACTTCCACTTCATGGTCGCGCCTTGGAAAACGTCGACGATCTCGGAGTTCCGCTCGAGGCCGTAGGTCAAGTTTCTGACGTTCTCGTTCTTGCCGACGGTGAGGCGTTTGGGGAGGACGACGGAGTTGGATAGAGCGTGGCCGTCGAGGTAAGTGACAGCGGCGTAGTAGAGACGGTTAGTTGATCCGTCGTGGGATTCTTTAATGACCATGGTGATCTCTGTCGAGAAGCGGCGAGTGATGCTCAAAATATAGCCGCGTACTTCATCCGGAATCATTTCGTTGAATGTGCTCCGAAGTATGGCCACTGAGGCCACCACTGAGAAAGCTGCCCCCATCTCGCCTTGCCTCTTGCCTTAGCCTACTCAATCAAATCATGTATACTATATGTAATGCGTTACTAGGGAATACGTTGTATATTATCACATTTAGTGGAGGAGTCCCAATGCATGAATATATATATGTGTGTGTGTGTGTGTGTGAAAGTGAAATGCAGTGGGGTTCAGAGAAGTTCACAGAAAGTTTCCTCCTTTTGGACTTGTAATAGAGAAAGGGAAAGAGAAAGAGCATTTGTCTTCTTCATATAAATGATGGAGATTCGAAGGTTTTGCTCTGGTGCGTTCTTTATCAGCGGCGCACGGTGCACCTATATCCTTTTAGTCGTCCACTACTTCAATTAAAAATCAATATTTTTACACTCTTTTGTGGACTGCTTTGGTGATGATGCAAACACTCGCAAACTAACTGATGTCATTTCATTCGTCTCATGTTTTATTATTATTAAATGGTGATGTGGGTTATGTCTAAACTCTAAAACAACGAGAGGACAGCCAGCGCTTCAAGTTGCCAACTTGCGGTCTCTTGTATGATTCAGACTTTCGGAGCAAGCTAGCAATTTTGTCTTCATTATCATTAATTCTACTTTCCTACTCAGCCTTTCATTTTAATTGGAGAATGCCGAAATTTGTTAGGTAAGGTTTGTCTTTGTTCTCTGTTCTACTTTACAATGTTGGATGATACGAATGATGAAGTCCCAGTCCGCAGCACTAATAAGTGTAGCACTTTGTATGGTGTATTTATTTTTAATAGATTGGAATGGGATCCAATTAGAATCTAATTAGAATGAATGCGACCGATTTCGAATATATTATTTATTTGAGTAGTATGAATTAGAATTAGAATTATAATTAGAATGAGATGGGTCTATTTGAATCTATTATTTTACGTATTAAATTTATTTTTTTTAATAAATTCACTGTTATAATTTTAAAATGAGAGTTTTACTCTATACACCTTATAAAATCTCCCTAATATCCTTAATAAAATTTCTTTTTCTTTTTATTAAGCCAATCCCTCCCTAAAAAGCGAATAATGCTTTTCTAATTTCATACAAATCCCAATTGTCTCAAATATAATTGAAAAGACGCTCTCTTCGTAAATTCAATGACAAATTGATGAAGAACTACTAATTTTTTTCCCTCATGTCCGTTGCTGTTTTGCTTGAAAATTCTTTAGTTTTTATAATCGCTGGAAGAATTTTAATACAAAATGGCATCCATATACTGTAGGTTTAAAATATTTAACTTGATCATATTTGGATTTGTAAATTGCATTGAACGACACACGGCATATTAGAAGTCAACCGGCAACCGGCGATTACCCGGATGTTCGTTATTCTTTTTATTGTTTTTCATGACCGAAATTTGAGGTTTATGTAAAAATAGGTTTATTTTATTTGTTTAATTCTCTTGTCCTTATATGTAATTTTACTGAAGGACAAATTAGTAATTAAATAAATTATGAAATGATGGGTTTGGAGAGTAAATTCATGGGTTCAAATAGTCTCATCTATCGGAATGAGCTGTATTCTTAATTTCTTATAAATGTGATGCAAATAGAATATTTTTACTAACAAAACAAGTAAACATTTTTAAGAAAAATATATGCATGTTTATTATAACATTAAGCGAAATTCTATAGTTTTTTGAATAAACCAGTTATTATTATTATTATTATTATTATTATTTATAAAAATAATTAATTATTTTTCATTATAATAATTATAAAAGATATTGTTTACTTATTTGTTTATATTATTGTTATTATTAATAATATTATTTAATATTTAAAAGGGTAAAAAAAAATTTTTAATTTTCTGTAAGGATAAAAGTATCATTTTTTTCCTTATTTTTATTCTCGCATTTTCATTCTCACATTTCCTCGTTCTCCAATTTAATGGCACCTATCACTCTCATTCTCATTTCACGATTAATTTTTTAAAAATAAACACACAAAATAAAACTGATTTCTCGTTGTCATTCCTTAATCCGAAAAATAGACACATGCTAATCCCGTTTGCCTTCTCTTTCTTTCTTCCTTAATTAAAGTCGGCTTTTGATTTTGACTACTGGCTGGGTTTGGTCATTTTGGAACGGTACTGGCCCAAAAGTGCAACCAGACAAGTGAATCTGTGAATGCCTGAAAGCCACGACTCATCTTCTTAGGCCTTAAGCTTCCTGTTAACATATAAATAAAATAACAATATACAATAAGAATAAATAAAGTGAATGAAAAAAGAAGTATGAAATGTTGAATCTTTTGTCTTCGCTTTTGAAGTACATACATAGTTCAAGTGGAATGCATCATTTTCCTGGTTGCTTCCGAATTCAATTTACCGCATAAAGATATTTAAACATGTCAAAGACTTAAGCTAAGCCCCCCGAACTTGATAGACACCCGAGCTTGGCAAGTTTATTCCTAGGTGAGACAACAAAGCCCATTTAAATAGATGCATAAATGCCAATGGGCTTGGAAACCCACGGGTTCAAGAAAATTTGAGTCTAAATTATGGTTAGGATTTAAAATTTCTTCAATTAAGCATAATTGAGTTAAATTAATTTGTATACAGTCTTTTTTTCCCGTGAAAGGCAGATGAAGCCAATACATCTCTCTAAATTAATTTATATATAGTTATAAATATCTGATGTATGATCAGTATTATAATGTATAATCAATATAAAAAAAAAACAGATGCATAAATCTTTTTCTAAGATTAATTAGTTAAAAATTCTTCAAAATTTTCTCCTACACCGACATCCCAATTCGAATAGCACCCATTAAAAACCGTCAAATATTTTGAAATGCTCAGCTATAATAATTTACACTCGTCAGTCGATATAAGTCAATAATTTTTTATTATATTTATTCTGTCTTTTGTTTTCTTTTTTTTTTTTTTTAACAACTGTCTTTTGTTTTCGCGTGTTATAATTTGCATGCTTAACATTTGGCCTTAAAACATAGCTAGTACTGGCAGGGTCAAGATTTATTTATTAATTATAATAAGGGACTAGTTTGATAATATTATAGATTTTAAAATAATTACTAATAGTTGTATTGTAAAAATAATCAGTTACGAAGAAAATTAATTATATTTTTAGTCAAATTTATTTTTAGAAGTTCTGTGAATTTTAAAAATTGTCATGAGTATTTGATAAATCTTATTACTAAACTACTATAAGAATACAAATTACTGAAATAAACATAATGTTATTTTAAATTTATTTATACGTTTATAAATATGTATATTTAATATATTTTATTGTATATATATAAGATAATTGATAACTAAAATAAATATTTTTATTTTGTTATATTGATATAATTGGTAATAATAATAACGTCTTTAAATTTCGTGATTTTATCTCCTATTTGAATAATGATAATTTGGATTTTTATATTGTATGTGACTGTGAGGATATATATATAATTGTATTAAAACTAAAAGTGACTCTGAAAATCATATTTTATGGATGGCAAAATCAGGGTTTGGGCCAAGATATGGCAATGCTCGGACCCGACCCAGATATACTTTTTAGGCACCCAGGCTGGGCTGGGTTTTTATGCCTGAATTTTATATTTTATAATATTATATATATATATATATATATTTTTTTTTTAATTTTTGGGTACTTTCATAATTTTTAAAATTATTTTAATGAAATTGAACATGAAAATATGAATTTTAAATATATGTAATAGATGGGTTAAATAAATATAATTATTTAAAATAATATATATTAATATTTTTTTAATAAAATTCGAGTTTCGGGCTTGGCCCCGTGCTTATCAAGTAATGCCCGGGACCGGCCAGGCCTCATTCCCGGTCGGGGTCCAAGCCGAGCCGGTATTTTTGCCACCCCTCTAAGATTTTGAAAACTCATTAATTTTCTACTTTTCAAAATTTATTATATGATAGAGTGATTTTGCAAAAATTGATTTTTAAAAAAATTAAAATTAGCTTTTAACTTTCTAAAATCACTTTTAAGCCTCTAAAAAATAATCATAAAGAGCCCTAAATCAGTTTGGATTTGAAATTTTTAATTCATTTAATAAATAAGTCAAATTCAATTTATTCACTAAATAAATAAATTAAATTCGGGGTTGAGCTCACTGATTCATTTATTAGCTTATGTTTTGTTTATTAAACATAAAGAAATTAAATATGAGTTTAATTCATTTAATTAAATTACTTATTTACCTTTATAACTTTTAAATTTTAGAGCAAAAATCACTAAATTGTAAGGTTATTTGTGATATTTTTTTTTGTTGTTTTAGTTATTACTTGATGTATCATAAAAAAATGCAAACTATTTGAAATTTATTTTGATTGGTTTATTAATTCTGATAAATGAATTAAATGAATCAAAATAAATATTTGTTTATTTAACGAAAATTCATTTATCAGAATAAATGGAATTTGACTTGTGAAGTATGATTGAATTGCAAACAATGATTGAATTGCAACAACATATAATTGTCATATTAGATCGAACGGCCTCTAACGAAACGATCAGAAATTGATGTTTGATTTGTTCTGACATAGCGCTTTCTGATTTGTTAGAAGGTGCTAAGACAATGGTGTCGGAGGTGCAGAGGAATAAAGCCAGCTAAGTCTATCTAAAACTAGAAGTCGAAAACTAAAAGAAAGAGAATCCAAGTCCAGCAAAGCGCTAGAACATTTGCTCAATTCCCAATGCGCTGTCTATTGTACAACCACAACCCCTCCTTTTGACATCCCTGTTCATCAGCACGCTCGAGAGTATTAAATATAACTGATACTCGCTCTCTTGCAATAACATCTGTGTGAGTAGCAGCATTCTTTTTGGGACTTGACAATGTTACCCTACGGTGGCCGCCTATATGGTACTTTGAGGCCCCAAGCCTTGCTTTTAGCAACAAGGAACATGAATGGTTATATTTTGTGATGACAACATTGAAAAGATTAGTTTGGGTGATAATATGCTAGTATTAATGTTATCTTGTGATTCCATCCGAATTTTATAGTTAAAGCATGTTTGGACGGTAAGCGTTTCAAGATAGGTGATCCCTTTGTAAGTATCCGTGTTGACCATTTTTAAAAAAAAATTGAAAAAATTAGTTCAGGTTTAAAAAAAATATATTAAATTAATGTAAACAAGTAAAAAATTAAAAAATTGAAACTATTTGAGAATGTTTTGAATATCTCAATATATACTTTCACATATGTTTGTTTTATCACATATGCGTATATGGATGATGTGGGTAGTCATATGAAATTAAATCTCAAAAAAAGAAGTGATTAAGAGCATCTTTAAAAGGTTCTACTAATTTTATTCTTTAAATATCTATGTGATAAAGAGGAGAGTGAAAAAATATGTTATCCCGTAAAAGGTTCTTCAAATAGAAATAAGTTAATATTATTTTAATCAACTAACTTTTTTTAAAGAAAAAATTAATAGTAATTAAAACATTTTACTCTCTCTCTTTAATAAAAAATAATAAAATATAAATTAAAGATGGAGAAAGCCACTGTATAAAATTGAAGAGAGAGAAATATTTCTTGTTGGAATAATCTTAATTTGAGTATTTTTTGGAGTCTTAAATATTAACGTGGCTCTTTAAATAAGTAATAAAATATTATTTAAAAAATCTTTTAGTAATGCTCTAACATTTAAAGCACTTAATATTTTTCCCAATTGAAAAGATCAATATTTTATTAAGAAGTGAAGGAAAAAAATATTTAAGAAGTAAAATAAAAAAAAGAGTAATGATTGGGATCTCAATATTTAAGTTTTATTTTGAGTCCCAGCTTATGTGTGTCACTTATTTATTAAATGATGAATTTTATAACTTATAAAATTACTGAAACATCCTCTAATAAATAAATAACATATCAGTTAGAATTTAAAATAAAACATAAATATTAAGATACTTATCATTATTAAAAATAAAAAAAACTATAAATATTGAGATATTAAGATACCTATCGTTACTGAAAAAAAAAAATTTTTTTTATAAATTTAACAAAATATGTCGGACAATGACAATGACAATGACAATACAACTGGAAAAAGGAATACGTGGCGAAAATGGAAAATGAAAGAAAGCTCGGCGAGGAAACCCGCCCCCGGTCCAAACACGTGTCCGAAAAAGACAGAAGCGTCAATATTGGCATGTCACCGCTGGGTGTAATTAGACTAATCCTTCCCCAGCACAGCACGTATTAAGCAGCTTTAGCTTTTATCGGGAGTGCCGCAGCGGCTCCCATTAGTGTTTAATTCGCCATCGAAAGTGATAAAAGGGAAGAGAATCCTTCCTGTCCTAATCTCAACCTAAATAAATTATAATTAGCGGTAGTAACAAAACAATAATCATAAAGCTATAAAAGAGAGGAAAAAAAAAAAAAAGCCTAGCAACTATTTTTGCGTCTCTGATTTTAACTCTGCATCAGTCAGTGAGTTGTAAGTCAATAGTCAATTTAGTCATCATCATAGCGTTGATTGAAATGCTGAAGTTATTTCGTGTATATCAGCTCTTCTTAAATTTTCTTCACATAGTCTCTCTCTTCCTCTCCGTCCTCGCAGGTACGCCGTCGTTTTATATTTGTTTCTTTTCTATAGAACAAAAAATAGGAATTTTTTTTTTCGTTTCATTTAAATTCATTTTCGCTTTGCCTGTTGATCCGTTCATTTCGTGTTGGCATCTTGCGTTTGTTATGTTAGATCTTTGTGGTAACATTTGTTTCAACTGCTTACGATCTGACCACAGCAGAATTTGTGATTTTCAAGTACACAGTGCTCCAAAAATTTTTTAGATAATTTTGCTTATGTGAGTTAATTTTAGCAACTAAGAGGAAAATGTTTAGGAGCAAACTGACAGTTTTGATTCTTACTGTAAAATCTGAACTAATCAACAATCATCTGTCCAGAATCATCGTATAGAAAGCGTCTACTGGCAACAATATGCTAATACTTTGTAACTTGCATTCTGAATCAAATTAGACAAAATTAGAGAAGAATGTATACAGACACCAGAGTGTACTTATCTGCCATCTGGCATGTTTGTATTCTTGTTTCTTGTAGAAATAATTTGTAACCAAAATAAAGTAGGGAAAAAAATATTATACCAGTCAAGGCAGGACAATTAAAAAATAAACTCCTGGGTTTATTTAATTAATTAATTATTTATTTGCTCAAAACTTCACCAATTCAACAAAACTATAATTTTTTATTTTTTACATGAATATGCTAATTTTTTCTGAAGAAAAGTCATAAATAACTTGATGTTTTTCATTGAAAAGGATTCCCTCTCCTTTGTCAGTTTGTGCATTAATCACACTACTTACAAGATCTATTAAAAAAGTTTCAACTTCTTCACCTTGGTGTTCAATAGAAAGTGTCATCCTATATATAACATGAAAATAATAGCGTCAGCATACATTCTAACATTTGTTGTAAAGAATAGTGAGGAAAAAGAAAAATTATTTCCATTGACTTATCTACTTCTTGACTAGTTCAGAATATATATAGGTTGAGAAATTGATATGTCAGAATGTAATCAGGAAATGTTCAACTTACTGATTGTGAACAAAGTAATAAGTTACCATGACCTCATGAATGAAATCTTCTGTGAGTACGCCTTAATCCATACAGCAAATTGTTGTACAATTTGACATATGGGCCTACAAACTGATAAACAATGAATATAAAATGAATGACAACCTATGATTTATGTATGCAACTGCAACTATATTAATATTATTCATCTTAAAACATAATGTTTGACATCACAGTTCTAAGGTCATTTACTCTAACATGCTTGATGTAGAAACTGAAATAGGCTTAAGTACTGTGAACGTAGAGTTATCGTTTTAGCACATAGTTTTTATAGCACTATATGGTTTTTGTTCTGTATCTAACCTATGCTTTGCTCTTCTCTATATTTGATCACATTCATTTAAAATTAATGAAGTATTATGGCCTCTTATAATTTTTTTTTTAAATTGTTTTGCAGAGTAACGATGATGCAGTATCAACTTCAAAGAAGTTGCGAACACCAGAGTTTCTTTTAGTTTTCCCTTCGTTGAGAAAAGGTATGTTTAATTTACGTCAAAATTAGAAAATTAGCTGATGCAGTGGTTCTATGTCCTATCATTGTTGTATTTCATAAATGCTTTGTGGTTTCACGTCCATTATGTGATTGAGATGCCAGTTTGTGGGGTTTGAAACTAACTTAGGGTTAAAACCATGCAATCACTCTTTTGGAAGAAAGTTAATCATTAAATAAAGATGTTTTACACGGTTAGATAATGTTATTACCATAATGTTTGTGCATCAGCATGTTGATTTGTATTAAATGCTGGATTGATGTTGGGGTGGTTGGGCTGGGCGTGTCATGGCTATGGATGTTGTCACATAAGGGGAAGTTGCGCAGAAAGGGATCTTAGCTAATATATCGACAGTGTTTTGACAAATAGAAAGCTTATTGTTTCTAATTTTCTATATACACTTGTTTACACTTCCTAATGCATTAACTATGGAAAGCACTTCAGAAAATAACATGATTTATCTAAGACCTTTTTTCTTTATTGGAAATTACATCAAGTTGGCAGTTATGCTGTAACAAATGTGATAATTGGCTTTATTAGTGCAAAGATTAGTTATTCCCTTGTCTTGTGATTGATTGTGAATGAGATGGCCTTGTAGTTGTCATCGGGGGAATTTTGATTTTCACATCAAATTATGAGTGGTACCTATTCAACTGTGAGAATTAGCTTCTGCAAACTCTAGAATGATTAGTTTTCTGCATTACATTTTATGTTAATGGGGTTAACAATATTTGCAACTAATTGTCAGTTACTTTATTTTTTCCTGGTAGAAGTTTTGATGCATGGATCAGTGAAACTCAATTAGCTCATTACATATGCTTGATTGTTTTAGTTTATTTTTAAAAGAAAATGATAAAACAGGTTACATATTGAATGTGAATGTTTCTCTGAGTTGCCTTTCTGATCACTGATTTTTTCAGCTAATTTGGTTGGAAATTTTTTTACTTAACCCAATAGTTGGCCACTCATTTGTTTGGCTTTATTTTTTGATGTACTTAGATCATTGTTATTCATGCTCTTCCCTTCCACACATTTTTTTCTCCAGATATAAGCGAAAAATGGCCGCTGAGCTCGTTAATTCTGCAACAAGTGAGAAACTTGCTGAAGTGGATTGGACGAAAAATATTGAAATTTGTGAATTAGTCTCTCATGATCAAAGGTTTAACTTACAGAGCACTCCAAACTTTTTTATTAAATAATATTTGTTTATGGTTTTGGTTCATTTTTATTGTGCTTTAATGTTGCATTTATTTATTTATTTATTTTCTAATGTTTCATTGATGAGTTAGGTTTGCTTAGAGGAGATAGAGCTAAGCTTAAATTAAATGTGCTTTTAATCCTCTTGTGGCTTGGTTTTCATAGTATTGGAACTTCTGAAAATCATGAAAAAAATTTGTTCTAAAGTTATCCAAGGAAAATATTCTTCTTTACAGTATACAGTTATGGGGTGCTCATTGATGATTTTCCTTTTCCACTTTTGGAGGCTTTTGGACTGTGAAGCTTTACTTATGTGCCATATTGCCTAATTTGTTGTCTTCATATTTTGCTTACCATTGTTTCTGGTTCTTTACATGCAGGCATGCTAAGGATGTGATTAAAGCTATTAAAAAACGTTTGGGTAGCAAAAACACAAATGCACAACTATATGCTGTTATGGTGAGCCCTTTTGTTGTCTTTTATCTACTTGGTGTTGTGAAATCCTCATTTCCCCTAGCCCTATGCTTTTCGAGTATCAATATGACGCTGCAGTTGCTTTTTCCATTTTCTCCTTCAAAATGCTCAAGATCCGGACATCGAATGACTCTTCAACTTCAGCTTATTTCTTGCAATTTTTTTTTCAACAGCTTATTACTAGCTCATTGATTTATTATTCAATAATGCAGTTGTTAGAGATGTTAATGAACAATATTGGAGACCATATTCATAAGTTGGTTATAGATACTGGGATTCTCCCTATTCTTGTGAAGATAGTGAAGAAAAAGGTGTAAGCTGGTTTCCTAATGCACAATTTGTGATGTGTGGCTGATTTTCGTAATTATCACTTAATTTGCTTTCCTTTCTTTTCTGACAGTCAGATTTGCCTGTACGAGAGAGGATATTTCTTCTTCTAGATGCCACACAGACCTCCCTTGGTGGTGCTTCTGGAAAATTCCCTCAATATTATACAGCTTATTATGAATTGGTGGTAGGTACAGACACAGAATTTTTCAATTCAGTTTCATTATTATTAGACATAATTGGTGTTATGCTAGTTTCTTTGTTATCAAAGTTTAGTTAACTGAGGAAGGATCTTTATTGGTTTTTCTCCCGTCATCACTGCTAGTGCTAAGAAATTGATATAAAGGAAACTGAAATGAGATGTTATAAGTTTCCTGAAACTTTTTACTTCTACTGTTGTTAAATGGTTTTTGTTTATAGAGCTTGTTAAGGAATTTCATTGGAAGTTCTTTTGGCTGTGGCGGTAGCAAATTCTATCCTGCATGTCTATCTTTTTCTTTTATATGCTTTCCTGGAGAGAGGCAGAAACTGTTCAGTGATCTTATGTCTTATCTCCTTCTGATGTGCTTTATTGGCTAATAATATTCTGGTTAGGATGATATTTAGTGGAATTCTTTTTATTAATTTTTTTAATTGTTTTTGCAGAGTGCAGGAGTACAGTTTCCTCAAAGACCTCATACAATACCATCAAGTCGTCCTTCTTCCAATGCAAATAAGAAAGCTACACTTAATGGAGAACTTGCCTCCTCTAGAAATGAAGGTGTTACTCTTGCTCAGCAACCGGAGTCTCAGATTGTTCCAGAATCCAGGTGCATTTTGTTAAAATTTTTCCGCTATTTTCAATCCATTTGAAGCATAATCACGTATTAGAAATGCATTTTATGTGTAGCTATACTTGAGAGAAATTAATTCGCAAATTTCTCTTTCAATTTCTTTTTTAATCTTCATAGACTTCTGATTTTTATTTTCAAGATTACATCTATTTGATTATTGTAATTGTGATTAATTATTAATTATCCTTCTCAGTAGTATTGTTATTGCTTATAAATGATTTCTTGGTTTTCTTTTCTGTACAGTATTATTCAGAAGGCTAGTAATGCATTAGAGGTTCTAAAGGATGTCCTTGATGCTGTTGATACTCAGAATCCTGAGGTATATTAGTAAACTATGATTAACAAATTGAATGCCAATTATTTTTGTTGTCTCGACATTCAGCCATGAATTATTAGTTAGCATGTGTCATTTTGACTGTATTTTTAGGGAGCAAAGGATGAATTTACACTTGATCTTGTTGAACAGTGTTCCTTCCAAAAGCAACGAGTTATGCATCTTATAATGACTTCTCGGTAAGTGCAGTTCCTAGCTTCACCTGAGCCTCGTAATTATAATAAATTTGCTTCTTAACCCTTGCTTTCTGAACTAAAGGAAATCAATGTTATAGATATTATGAAGGACAAGACGGGCATGTATGTGCTTGTGCATTTATGTGAGTAGGGGGTGGGGTTGGGATGCACATTTCTTCTTCTTCTTCTTCTTCCTTTTTTTTTTGGTTATTTGGTTTATCCTTTTTCGGCTCACTGTAGTTAGAATAAGTGTTTCAGGAGTGTGGGAAGAGGAAGGGATGGGAGGGAGTGAGCCCCTTATGAGTGCATCCTTTTAGACCTAATGTTAATTATCATGTGACAGATATTGTCCCTTCCTGATCATTTTGTGTGCGTCTGTTATAAGGGTTTGAGGTTTGCAGCCTGGTGGGTAAGGGAGAAGGAAAAATTAACCCGTCATTGTGCATATACGTTCTGTATTAATTTAAGTTGATGATAGATTTAATTAGTTTCTGATAGTTTTTATTGTTTCTTGTGTAGTGCTTGATACACTTTCTTTTGGGTGGTTCAGTGGATTTTTGGTCCATCTCTTGTTGTTTTGCATCGTAACATACTCTTTATTTCTGTTTCTTATCCACATACATGCTTAAGTGTTTTTCTTTTGAAACTTGAATTAATTCTTCTTCCTTTACAAGGGATGAGAAGGTCGTTTCTCAAGCAATTGACTTGAATGAGCAGCTCCAGAAAGTCCTGGCAAGACATGATGTCCTTCTCTCAGATAGGTCTACATCAACTGCCAATCATGTGAACCATCAAGATGGCCATCTGTCGACTAGGTCTACCGCCACTGCCAATCATGCTGACCATGAAGAAGAAGAAGAAGAGGAAGAGGCTGAGCAACTTTTCCGGAGGTACTTTTATAGACACTGATCTTCAGTGCGACCTTTTTTCTTCTTAGATAATATGTGCGCTTTCTACCAGCCTGAATCTGATTTTTCCTCAAGTTAATGGTGCATGGCTCTGATATTATCATGGACAAAAGCTTGCTTAATGAGGGTCTGACTACCTTACAACTGTTGTATGTTAAAATGGTCTCAGGTTTTTTGGTTAAAGGGTCATAAGTTTTTTGTTTGACTTCTAAGTTTTGCTTTTCAAAGAACAAGTTCGTGAATATAAAGAAAAATATTGGAGAAATGTGACAATAAGCTTGTGATCGGAAATGAAAAACTTGTGAAAATTGTAACGTACAGTGGTCGCAAGGTAGCTTTCCCACTTCATAATAAAGTCTGTTGAATATTCCTCAGTTTCTTGATGAGACCTCCCATGTTTTGAGTAAAAAGAAATTCCCATATCTTGGATATTGCTTTCTCTCTTGACTGTAAATCACATGACAGGATGCGGAAAGGAAAAGCATGTGCAAGGCCTGAAGATGAAGAACACTTGTCAGAACGAAATCCCTTGGGCATTCTTGGATCGTCACTTCCAGCAGTGAGGCTGAACCGACCACTTATACGTCCAGTGCAAGCAGAGCCACCACATGAAACCAATGCACATCCTCAACCTGTTACAATACCGCCCCCGCCTGCAAAGCATGTTGAAAGGGAGAAATTCTTTCAAGAGAAAAAGGTCGATGCTTCTGCTGCAGCTGGTCACATGAGGGGCCTCTCCTTACACAGTCGAAATGCGAGCAGTTCTCGCAGTGGTAGTATAGATTTTAGCGATTGACCATCGAAAAGAGATTCTGCCCATCGTTCTCTCCTTTAGTCATGGATATAATGTAAGTTACAAGATTGGCTTCTCACTGTGTGCAAGTGGTTTTTGCTTTTTGTGTCTAGTGATTTTAGGAATTGGTGGAATGGGGTAAAGCATTTAGCCGTAAAGTTTTAATGATAGTCCTCCCTATATGAGAATATTTGATATGCGGTTCTAGTTCTGAGGGCTTCCCATCAGAGTTTGCACTTTTAAGCAAACTGCTACTCTGTTTCCACTGAAAGGGAGTTTATAATAACAATAATAATTATTATTTTATAAAATATTTGTAATTTTTTGGAGACATAGCATAGCATGAAAGCACTGCAAAATTCATGAAAACGAGCTTCAATCATGCTTTTACCTACTCTACACAGCAACACAGGAAATGTACCGGTGACTGGTGATTTTATCCTTGGAAAGTGATGCTTTTTCGGATGGTCAATAACAAGTTGGACAAATGTACTTTGTCAAATTTTATGGTCAAAACTGCACTTTTCCAGTTTGATAAATGATAGATCCCCCGGAGGATAGGTGGCCCGAGGGCTCCGAAATTTTAAAAATTTTAAAATTTAAACATTTTATTCACTTACACCCCTGTGTTTGACTTGGTTAAAATTTTTTCGCAAAATTGGTGTCAGAGCCAAGTTTTTAGTTTTAATATTTTAAAATAGATGATGACATAATTATTTATTTTATTAATAATGAAAGATATAATTTAATGATAGATAATAGAACTATAAAATATAATATTAGTAAACACATTCAATATTATTCACATGAAAGATGAAATTTAGATATTAAACAATTAATACAATTATATTTATCAAAAGCTCATGAATTTAGGATTAGAGAACTTATAATTATAAACCAAAGAGGTTTAAATATAGATCCTCTCCTGTTAGATAGGATAAGGATAGAGGTTTTCAAAAATAATTTTTCTTGTAAACAATGGAATATTAATTCTGTTGAAGATTATCATGATGATCTAATAATAGATTATGATAGACTTCTGTCTATTAAACAAAGAGAAGAATATAATTGGAATAATAAAAGAATTAGAAGTAAAAATTATCCTTTTAGTAATATGCTATTAGGATACAAAGATTTATTTATGCATAAACTTTGCCTTATAAATAAAGGATTAGAGAAAAATTACATTCCCAAAGAAATAAAAGACATTATATATCACAAATATTTAATAGAAAGTAACGAAATATTATGCAGATAGTACTATGAATAAATTATCCAAACCATTAATAATTTCACAAAATATAGAAACTAGTAATTTTTCACATTCCAGTTATAGGCAAAGAGGATTTACATATGGAAGATTTCAACCTTTTGATTTAGTAAATGGTTCCGATATGTAGGAAAATAATTAGTTAAACTGGATTTCTCTATATTTAATAAATAAAGTAGAAAACCCTAATTTAACCATAAATGGTATAGAAAGTTCAAAAGAAATACTTGAGATAAGGAATTTTAATGATGAAAATTTAGATCAAATCAAAAGATTAGAAAATCCAATGAGTCAAGAATTTGAACACATTAAACAAATAATAAATGAATTCAAAATTGAAGATCTAGATATATTAAAACAAAAAATTATAGATATAATAAATAAAAATTCAATAGATACAAGATTGAATAAGATTGAAATTCAATTAAATAAAATTGAAAAAATTATTGAACAACTTGGTAATAAATTTGCCATAAACGTAAATTGAGAACTTCACGAAAATTGATGTACAAAGAATTGATAATAATATGGAAGAATTACTCGTGATAACTCAAGAACAGAAAAAAATCTTACAAGATATAATAATTTACTTCAATGAAAAAAAGTAATGAAATTCAGCCTATGGTAAGGCTAATATTTAACAAAATAAAAGGAAATGAAAAATTGATAACTTTAAGAATGTTAAGTGAAGATACTAATAATGGATTAAAAGAATCATCTAATAATAATGAAGAATCTGAAACAGATGAAGAAGACGAAAATGTTTTTATAAATTTAGAAGATATCGAAAAAAGAATAGAGCATCTAAAAATAAATGAATCAAAGCCAAGAGTCTTTAAACAAGGTGAATCTAGTAATAGAGCTTCCTATGATAGAGAAGAAATACCAACATACGAAAATGAAAGATCACAAAGTCAATATTTTAGGTCGAGCAAAAGACCTAAAAAAAAATATAAGACTCCAGGAGAATATAAAGAAAGACCCATAAGTTATGAGGGTATATGATTAGATTTAGATTGTGTTAAAGATAGAGATAAAATGATAACTGCTTGGGTAAAATCTATGAAAATTGCTTTAGCATTTTATAATCCAAATAGACACAATAGCATCGAATTCCACAAAACCTTGTTTATAGGAATGGCTGCACAATGGTTTACGGGATGAAGTCAATATAATAAAAATAAAGTATTCAAATGGGGAAAATCCTAATGAAAATGAATCTCAAGAATAAATCTTAACTAGGCTTGAAAGTGAAATAAGAAGAGAATTCTTAGGAGAAGATTGGGAAGCCGATTATCGGCAAGAATTAAAAAGAAAAAGAATGGAAAACATGAGAAAGTTAACCATACTTGAAATATGTGATATATGTTATCTTGAGGCCTATACATGTAGCTTCGAAGAACTATATTATAAATGTGAATTTAGAGAAGAAGATAATACGAAAATATACTACAATAATTTATATTTTATGAAAATACCAGACCCATGGGGTAAAAAGATAATGACATAATATAGCCAAGAATATAACGATACTACCAATACTGATACTCTTGGAAGTAGAATTAGGTTTGCTCGGAATAGGGTAAATCAATGGTGTTCTGAAATAAGAGATAGAAGATTAATGAAAAAACAAAATCGAGGATTATATTGTTCAAGATTAGAAGAACCTCTAAGATTTGGATGTTCAGAAAAAATTTATAAACATAAGAAGAAATTTAAAAAGAAGAAATTCTTTAGAACAAATAAAAAATATTACAAGAAAAATTCTTCAAAAGAAATAAATATAGAAAATCTAAGATAAAAATGCCTAAAAAATGCAAGTGTTGATTATGTGATGAAGAAGGGCATTATGCAAATGAATGTCCTAAGAAAAAGAGAGTAAACATTAAAATGTTTGAAGATTTTGAAGAATTAGAATTAATCGCTGATAGTAAAGATGTTAGTGAAAATGATAGCATATACTATATGTGTGATAAAACTTTAAGTACTTTAGAATCAGAATGAGTATAGAAAAAATAGATAATAAAGATTTATACCAAGATGAAGAAATATAATAATAAGGTTCTTTTAATAAAGAATTAATATTTGATTAAAAAAACAATACCTTAATATTAATAAAAAGGGATTAGAAACATCTATGACCTCAGTCAATAAGTTAGCACAAAGAATAGCTAATATGGTTAAAAGAAAAAATATAATGTATTTTGGTGCCACTGTAAGAGAAGAACCAATTGAAATTAGGCACGCAAGAGCAAATACAAATATACCATTATTATTAAAATTTGATATAGAAGAAAAAATCAATAAAATCAGACTTAGTGATAGAAATAAAATTGGATATATTCACATTGATGGAATCCAAATGATAAAAGCTCATTTCAGAGAAGGTATAGATAGTTCAGTAAATCTTGCTGTACTAAATAATAGAATAAAAAATAGAAAACATGCACTTCTTATAATACTAGAAAATCTTAATTATAAGAAATTAATATTTAAGATATATCCTAAATATTCCATAAGTCTTAAAGATAGAAATATAAACAAAACTTTAACATTATGTCACGATTTTAAATATTTTGATATAATGCATGATGGATCATATTCATATAGCATAACTTATGCTATAGAATATGCATAAACAAATTCAGCTAATAGTGAAATGTTTGCTGATAAAGAATTTATAAAAATAGACAAACTTTTTAGGAAGGTTGGAAAAATACAATCTCCTGAATTATTGAGAGAAATTGATTTACCAAAAGAATGGGAAATGGATCTAAGGAGTCAACCTACTTTGATTAGAGGAAATACCTTTAGAACTATAGAATATACACCGGAATATAGAATAATCATAAGAAGTGGAAAATCAATCTCTATACCAAAAAAAAAAATTAGAATTAAGTGGAATATATAGTTCTACAAGATGTAGCCATCTAGTGATACTACCATCACATGAAATATTGACAACAGTTAGGAAAAATAATCAAAATCTAAAAATCAAAATTAAATAAAATAATGAAAAATCATGGCATGAGACTTTTGCTATTCTGGATACAGGAGCTGCAAAATCTTATGTAGATGCCAAGATGATTAAATATTTAGAACGAAAGATTTTAATTGAACATACATGTGTAGGGTATAATGGAGAAAGAAAAACATTAACCCAATATTGCGAAATACCATTAAAAATTAAGAGAATAGAATTTATCTTTCTTTTTTTTTTATAGAATAAGAATATGAAACAGACATAAGTCCTTTATTATTAGGAATGAACTTCCTTGAAAATTTCTCTCCTTATTGCATAGGAAATATAGAGATATCAATAACAATTGAAGGGATTTAACAAACTCTATTAAGATATGTCTAATCATTTGATAGTATATATAAAAGTGATTGTACCATATTATAAGCATAAACTAGAATGGTTCTATGCTTTAATTTATACGGGTTTAGGAGTTAACTTAGCTAATTCAAGAATTTATCCAATATACCTTTAACAGGACACGGAATTAATGGAGAACAAATTTCTCTAGGAACATGTAGACTAAAAGCTTTCATACAAATAGAAGATTATATTCTAAGCATACCAATATTATGGTTTTATGATTATATGGGTGCCGATATACTTTTAGGAGTTAATTTTCTTCGTCAATTCATTTATATAATAACTAATGAAATAATTACTCTTAAAACACACTGTAATTATACCTTTACAACTCCCCGTATTTATAATTCCATTCGGCGTACTATTCAAAAATTCCATTTTCGCTGCAGTTAGTGTGGTGATTTTAATATAAAAATTAATCAAATTATATCTGATTATGAAAAGATCTTAGAAAAACTTAATAAAAATTTTAGTGAAAATCCAATTCAATTATGTGAAATTGATAAAACTTATGCCAAGATAGAATTAAAAGATCTAAATGTTATCATAAGGGTTAAACTTATGAGATATGGGCAAGAAAATAGGCTAGAATTTGATAAACAAATTAAAAAACTTTTAGATCTCAAACTTATTCGAGAAACTAAAAGTTTATATAGCAGCTTCGCCTTTATGGTTAGGAATCATGCAGAAATTAAACGAGGAAAAGCTTGTATGGTTATTAATTATAAAGAATTAAATAAATATACTAAATTTGATGGATACTTTTTACCTCACAAAGATACATTAATTACTTCTGTAATTAATAAAAAGATATTTAGCAAGTTTAATTGCAAATAAATCTTTTGACAAATTAAGCTTAAAGAATTAAGTATACCACTTACTGCCTTCAGTACACTTTAAGGACAGTATGAATGGATTGGAATGTCATTTGGATTAAAAAATGCACCACAAATATTTTAAAGAATTTCATGAATTTTGCATTGTTTATGTGGACGATATATTAATATTTTCTAATAATGAAATTGACCATATTAATCATTTAGTTTCTTTTACAAAAATATGTGAGAAACATGGAATATTACTTTCTAAAAAGAAAGCCGAAATAATGAAACCTATTATTAAATTTCTAGGATTAATAATAGACGAAACAGGAATAGAAATGCAACCTCATATTTCTGAAAAAATAAATTTATTTCCTGACAAATTAGAATCTAAGGAGCAAATTCAAATATTTTTAAGATGTCTTAATTATGCTGAAGGTTTCGTGGAAAGTTTAACAAAAGAAAAACAACCTTTACAAGGATTATTGAAAAATAATAATACAAAATCGTGGGAAAAATCACATACATAAGTAGTTAAAAAATTATAAGAAAAAAATAAAAATCTACCAAGATTAGGATCTCCAACGGCCAGTGATAATTTAATTTTTGAAACTGATGCTTCTGATAATCATTGGTTGGTAGTATTAAAAACAGATCTAGAAAAAAATTGTAGATATACCAGCGGAACATTTAAACCCGCAAAAAAGAATTATCATAGTAATGAAAAAGAATTGTTAGCTATTAAAAATGGGATAACGAAATTTACTTTCTTTTTATTACCAAAAAAATTTAAAGTTGGATCTGATAATACTCAAGTTATAGGATTTATATTTAATAAACTGCCTAATCTCCCTCAATATAAGAGATTAATTAGATGGCAGCAATTCTTTGCAGAATATGATTTTGAAATTGAGTATATTAAAGGATTTAAAAATTGTATTACAGATTTCCTCAGCAGGGAATACAATAGATAAAAGCCTTTCCAACATAATAAAAAGCATAATGATGTGCTCTCAATGTCAAGAATTGCTTCTCAAGAGCAATGAAATGATTTATGATGGGCTTTCTATGATTGATGATGCCAAAGAAGAATAGAGCAAACTTTGCCCAGAAAAAAGTTTGCAAAATCATCCAGAAATTCAAACTTCAGAAGAATATATTAGCAAAATGCTAAAAAAAGTCCATTTCAAAGATAAAAATGAGGGTCAAATCACCAATTATTCTTCACAGTATACAAAGATTCTAATTTCGGAGAGGTTTCTCTCAATCCATGATCTTAAAGAACAATATATAAAGGGAGAGGGTTCCCAAAGCTTTTCAAAGAGTTTAAAGCCCCAATATACTAAAACTGGACAATCAATTTCAATAGCTAAAATCCCATGTGAAAATGACCACGCTTATGAATATAAAAGAATTGGTAAAATAGCCTATGGGATTCGTCCTAACCAGGCTATTGTGTTAGATCATTCAGGGTTATACCCAAGAATTAATTTCATCTTAGGAAGTGATCCTAAAATGATAAAAGATATGTTTGATTATGGATTTCTTAATCTCATTTATACAGATGAAAATTTTAGAGAGCTAGAATTTCTTCCCGAAAAGATCAAAGAAGCCGTTATTGAACTCAAAAAGATAAACAGGATAAAAGAAGCCATCTTTGTCAAATTTCTCAGTGTTTCTCCTGAATATTATAAAAACAAATGGTATCCAACTCAGCACATGATACAAGTTGGGGTTAGTAGCAAAAAAGTTAGTCCAACAATTGATTTAAATCATGTTTATAATGATTATAATCCAGAATTATTTGAGCCCAAAGCTCTCAGTACCAAAAGGGCAATAAGAATGAAAATCCTCAATGAGTAGCTTGAGATGATAAGCAAAGAATGTGTGTGGCTTTACGAGACCACAAAAGAATATATTATCTTTTCAATGAGCAGAAAAGAAAATATCTTAGCCAAGCAGGCCATCATTAGGCCATCATTAAAAAGAAAAAAGCAATATATGAAAATCTGTGGAATCCAATCTGCCAACACACCACGAAATATGCAATGTGTTAAAACACTAAAATGATTGTGGCTATTGCTATAGAAAATCCAAAGATGGATCCATTGAAGAAGACATATCAATAGATGAGGAGCTGATAATAAGCATGTGACGGGTCCACGACAAAGTTAAAAGATGCTAGCTTAACAAGCTTCAATAATACAAAAGAAAATGCCAAAAGGATAAAGCTTATCAGCACAGTAGCTGTCTGCAACAGATGTCAGCAAGAATAAAAGAAGCGGGGTCACCTTATCTGAAGGAAATCTCCAAGATCCCTCAAGAATGTAACATGTGTGATATAATCTTATCTTGTAATCTTATCTTTTCGAAATATAAATAGAATCATGTAAGAGGGAGAGAGGCAATCGTCTTGTAGCAATCTCTACTCCTTCAAGTTTTTGTAATCTCTTTTCTGTAACAATCTCGATTAATGAAATAAATAAAATTTTTTGAGTGAAATTATCATCTTCCAAATATCTTAGATATTCTAAGAAATAAATCAAGAATTTTATATGCCAGCACTTGTGCTAATCGAAGAATATTTTATATTACTAAGCACTCTTCCAGAGACGTTAGCAAGAAAAACACTCAGACGGATCATTTTAGGCCATAGAGTAGTGTGTTGCTTTAGGCCATGCGGAATAATGGTTAGAGGCAATTAGTGAGTTTATCTCAGAATTTCGAGAGATAATACACTGGTTAGTAGTTATGAACTATCTTATTATATTTTAGCAACAAACAGAAGCATGTTGGGCCTTGGTTGTTTTCTTGAATGTTATAAGATAGGAAGTGATAAGTGTAACTCGAATACATAAAACATGGAAAGGTCTGTCATCAAGTTTATAGATGCTATAGATAATATGGATTTTAGTCAAGAATAACAAATTCTTTATGTAATTACTATGATTAAAGATCATTTGAATATCAAAAAGCATTGGTACAGAAATATGACTAGAATAAATGCCGAAGATGAATATGATATATTTGATGCTTTTGAAGAAGAAAACAAAATAGCACTAATGGAATCAATTTTAACGAACCTTGAAGTAATTCAAGACATGTGCAGAACTAATAATAGAACTCAAAATCGCCCATAATGAATAACAATAATAACAATAATATGAACTTTTGTGTGAAAGCTTAAATGGAATGTACCTAAGTTGAGAAGATAGCTTAAGAATATAAATAGATATGTTAGAAGAAAAAATATGGTCTCTGTCTCAGGAGAGACAAATAATTATTAATGCATGTCCTAATTTAGAACTAATAGATTTTTATGAATATAATAATCATCTAAACTTATATAAAATTATAGTTAAAAGTTTTAAAAGTTCTAAAAATAGATGTACAAGAGATAAATGACAAATTGTCCAGTTATTTAAAATTAACAATATAACAAAAAATTCAATAAATATTACAAAAAGACCCATTCGGGGTTTGACTCGGGAAGAGTATCATCACTCTTCCAGTTTTTCCTTATAAGTTGTGCATAACATACGACAAGAAAAGTCTTAAACAGAAAAATAACAAGAGTAGCAACGGTTTTAATATGGACATTTAAAAAAAAAATCACTAATTTAGAGGGCTGTATTGTGTTTAGAAAGAAAAGTGATTGGGGAATTAAAGTAAAAATTAAAACAAAAACACTTAAAAAAATGTTTTGGGTTTATTTCAAAAAAAAATAAATTCACTTAAAATAATATCATTTTTATCAGGTTTTAGTTCAGATATCAGTGCTCATTTAAAGAGTGCGTGTATTCTTGTGAAATCAGTTAAAAAATAAGTGTGTGTTAATTATGTACAGAGTGTGACTTTTAAGTAAAACGCTTAAGCTAGTCCTGGATGCTATCATCTATTTTTGAAAAATCAATGTACCTTTCAACGGTGAAAAAAAAATTGTTTTTTCCTACAATTGTACGGACAGAGAGCCTTCATTTAAACTGTTAAAAATGTTAATTGCTCCACCATCCCCAATCCAATCTGACTCTCCTATCCATAGCTTCTCCTCAGCATCTCATCTCAAGCACCAAACATAATGAAAAAAACCATAGCTTTATACCCAGGTCCAGCGTTCCACCACATGATTTCAATGGTGGAACTTGGCAAGCTAATCTTGCAACACAGGTCAAACTTGTCCATAACAATCCTTGTTCCATCCATGCCCTTGGAAGAATCCAAAACTTGCTCATACATCAATTCAATCTCACGCCGACCCAATCTGATCATCTCCTTCTACTACCTTCCCTCCATCCAAATCCCCTCCGAGACACTATCCAGAGCCGACATCGCCATCGAATCCATCAAACTTAATTCTTCCAATGTGTTCCAGGCCCTGGAAAACATCTCTCTCACTTCCAAAATCCTGAGTTTTATAATAACCTCAACTACCAACTTCTCTTATCACCCCAACATCCCGACTTACACTTACTTCAATTCCTGTGCGTCCACCCTCGCCGCCATCCTCTACTTACCAACTCTACACAACCAAATCACTTCGAGCTTCAAAGACCACCCAAGCTCTCTTCTATTCATTCCAGGATTGCCCCCAGTTAAATCGTCTTTCATGCCCGAACCTGTGCTTGATCGCCAAAAGCCCACCTATGATTTCTTCCTCAACTACTCAACTTCGTTAACCAAGTCAACCGGGATTATAATCAACACATTTGACTTCCTTGAGCAGCAAGCAATCAAAGCTATTGTCAGTGGTGCTTGTGTTACAAATGGCACAACTCCACCGCTGTACTGCATTGGACCCTTGATCGTGGACGCCAAAGATCGTGCTGGCGGTGTCTCCGATCATGTATCTTCCGATTGTTTGACGTGGTTAGCTGCTCAGCCGAGCGGGAGCGTTGTGTTTTTGTGCTTTGGAAGCAGAGGTACATTCTCTGCTTCACAGCTAAAGGAAATTGCAAATGGATTGGAGAGGTATTTATATAAATATAATATTTTTATTCATGCACTTCCATTTTATAATAATGTAACAACATTATTCAATGAACGGGCATACATATATATACTGCATGCCCGTTCATTGTTCCTCTAATAACTAACAAATATATTATATTATGTTACATGATATGTAGGAGCAATCAAAGATTCTTGTGGGTCGTAAGGAGTCCATCAAATGCGGCAGAGGCGGAGCTACCAGAAGGGTTCTTGGAGAGAACCAAAGAGAAGGGACTAGTGGTGAGGTCATGGGCACCTCAGTCTACTATTTTGGGCCATGAATCTGTGGGGGGTTTTGTGACACATTGTGGGTGGAGCTCAGTGGTGGAAGCAGTGACATACGGAGTGCCGATGATTGCATGGCCTTTGTACGCAGAGCAGTTTCTGAATAGTGTTGCTTTGGTGCAAGAAATGAAGGTGGCAATGCCAATGCTTCTGAACGGAGAAGAAGAAACTATTGGCAATGGGGAAGGGGTGGTGAGTGCAGAAAGAGTGGAAGAGAGGGTAAGAGAATTGATGATGGGATCCGAGGGGAAAAGCTTGAGAGAAAGAAGCTTGGAGATGAGAATGATGGCCGCCGCCGCTTGGAATACTAATGATGGTGGCTCGTCGTTTACAGCATTTTCAAACTTGGTGGCTTCTTGGAACTCATTGTATTCATAAATTCCTAGCGATTATGATGATTTTGATGCGCTACTCATTTTAAGTTTGAATCTTGAAACAAGTAAAATATACCACTGCCCACTTTCTTGTGTGGAAATAAATTGTGCATGCCGTTGTGGCAAATTTGACTTTGTGGCAAAATAAAATATGATTTAAGTTGGACTCACTGGTTATAAATATCTACGTAGTTGACTGATTGTAATTCAAAAAAAAAAAAAATCGCATGCCACGAACGAATGTTACAATAGCAATTCCTGAGATGGGTCGGTTGCATGAATTGACAGATAACTAATAAATAATAATATTTTGTTAATTAAAAAAATAACACCCTAAATAAACAAAAATAAAATAACAGATAAGGAAGAGGGAGGGGCGGCTGTTGGCTTCATTCGGTTCTCATGTGTCACTCTCTCAAGTCTCACCTAATTTTTCATTTTTCCCCCAAAAATATAGGAGAGGAGAACCCCAAAATATCAAAATTCACTCACAATCTTGACCGTTCGTTTTGGTTATTAAATTCGATTTAACAACCTCATGGTTATTTCTTTTATTTTTGTATAAATTTATTATTTTTTAAAGAGTGAGATTATATATAAATTAATTATATTTAATTAAAAAAATTTTAATCTCTAATTATAATTAAAATTCGAACCTAAAAAAAAAAATAAAATAAATAAATTTGAGGACGTTAGTTACCAATGGCCACGTACAAATTTATCTTCTACTAACTCTTGAAGATTTTATTTATTATTATTATTTAGTTTTGGCTTAGACGACTGCACAACGGTGTCTGATATGAAAATGCAGATGAACAGTGCTACTGCTCCATGTCCGCCTTCGTCATGTTCTACATCGTCTACATTTCCGCCGCCTCCTCGCTTCACCTCCGTTTCTCGTAGCTCCAAGTCCCCACTGTATGTCTTTCTTTTTTGCTTTCATGTTGTATTGTGGACATTCACTAATCGAATTCTATCAACTGCTGGGTGTGTTCGAATTATTAACTTTTCGTTCAAATCATCAACTGGGTGTGTCTGTATGAGTTTTCCCTCTGCAGAAAATGGTGATTTTTAAATTTTATAATTCCTGCATCTATATAAATGGTAGCAATTTTTTCTTTTTTTATAATAATTATGCCTTTCTCTGCTTTTTGAATTTTGGGCAACTTAATGACTGACCTTTGCTTAAACTACCATTTCTTATTACCTTTGTTTTTACTATGTGCTTATTTATTTATTTACTTATTTATCATCATTGTGAAAAGTGGCCTTTGCACATGTTATTGTTTCTTTAGTTAAGTAGTATGTTGCACTCATGCCAATATGAAAATTTACATAATTGGGGTTTTTAGTGACTGCTTCATTGGGTATTAATTAATTTGTACAGAACTCTGTTCCTTGTCAATGGGCTTATGTTATATGCTAACAATCAATGTGATTTGTACGATTTTGAAATTTGTTGCTCTTTGCTCTCATAGGCCATTGCCACGGGCAATATGTGCCTCACAAAGGATGTATCGTTTCCCTGGGGTTCATAACGAGGCCTGTCTTATTTCTAATACCTCAACAAATTACATAGTTTCCAGATATTCCTTTGGATGGTCTGAAACACAACCAATACCTCCTATACAATCGGTCAACAAAGATTTATCGCCTTTGGGAGATTTGGTGACCTCTAAATCTCAAAATGTCTCAACAGCATCTCTTGTTGGTGATGAAAAGATTGGCGTGTTGTTGCTCAATCTTGGAGGACCTGAAACACTTGAAGATGTGCAGCCTTTTTTGTTTAACCTTTTTGCCGATCCGGTAACATTATCCTTTATTTATTTATTTATTTTTGTAATAAAACTAATATTTCTGTGCCTATTCACTGAATCTAATAAGTGTAGGAAAAAAAAAATTGCTGGACCAGTAGTTCACTTAAAGAAAAGATCAATTATTTAAGTTTCTTGTCATAAGTTTTTCTAATTTTCCTTGATATCATTTTGCTACCTCTAAAATTTTACATATATTATGATGTCAGCTTTGTCCTCTTTTCCCAGCACAATGTCTTGTGCACGGATTAGTGCTTTAATGGGATAGTTTATATTAATTGAATTTGATAATATAATTTGATCACTTTCTATATTCTGTCTGTAGCGTACGCTTTTTTTGTTGGTTATGTTTAATTTTGAACCGTTCAGCTTAATATGTATATTTTATGAAGCATTATTTTAATTATTTCGTACTTTGACATCAACATAATCATTGAACTTTGCTGAACTGAACAGGACATCATACGACTGCCTAGGCTGTTTCGTTTTCTTCAAAAGCCTTTGGCACAATTCATATCTGCAGTCCGGGCACCCAAGAGCAAAGAAGGCTATGCATCAATTGGTGGTGGTTCTCCCTTGCGACGGATAACTGATGCACAGGCATGATTTATTAAAAAAAAAAATTGCTTTTCTTCTGGATTTTGATCATTTTCTTTGCATAAGAATGAGACTATACTTGAAGGGACATACGCTTTACACAAATATTGGTCTAAAAAGTTCTGTCCTTTTCGTATGTCTTTCTGTTTTGTCCGTTTCCTTTCATTGGCTATCGTTTCCTGCAATCAGGCTGAAGAGTTAAGGAAGTCACTTTGGGAAAAAAATTTGCCAGCAAAGGTGTATGTCGGTATGCGTTACTGGCATCCATTTACTGAAGAAGCTATTGAACAGGTATCTTGTCAGCCTTATGTAATTTTCAAAAGCATTTTCTTTTTCTTTGTTAATTTGATTTTTAAGACACTGTCTCTTCTGGATCTTGTTTTCCTTTGATTTTGCTACACGCATACCAAATTCTTCAAAGGTTGTTTTTCCTGTCACATAAAGAATGGTAATTAGTCATTTATTTAAGACTAATACATCTTTCCATTACCTCAGGTGACAGACAAATATTCTTGGGAAACACTAATAATAAAATCTGAAGACATTTTTGTTTGGTGCACTAGAATTTTTTTGGTATTTCTGGTTGGACCCACGAGTGACAAGAAAGGAGCTGTCCTTTTCTTTTTCAATAAATTATGTCAGCTTTTGATTGATTATCCTGCATTACTTGTTCTTTTATCAGAATATTAATATACTGTTAATAGCTTATAACCTTGTCTTGTGTTAATCAAAAACTTTTTGACTATCTATCAGTTGATACCAAAACTTTGTGTAATTAATTTAGTATGTTGTATCTTGATACCAAAACTTGGTGTTGATTCTTTATTCATCCTGTAGATTAAGAAAGATGGAATTACAAAGCTTGTTGTGCTTCCACTTTATCCTCAATTCTCAATATCAACCAGTGGTTCAAGCCTTCGACTATTGGAGAGTATATTCCGGTGATGGATGATATCAAGCTGTTATTATGTTATTATAGTATAAAGATATTATTAAACTAATAGTCTGAAAATATAGTTGATTTGTTTTACAGGGAGGATGAATATCTAGTTAACATGCAGCACACGGTTATACCTTCCTGGTACCAACGTGACGGATACATCAAGGCCATGGCAAATTTGATTGAGAAGGAGTTAGAGAACTTTGACTCCCCTGAGAAGGTTCATCCTTGGAATTCAACCCTGTTTTTTGTTCATTTTCATTTTACTGTTATTTCATTGTTGTACATGTTGTTAATGGTTGATTGCCTGATGTTCATAATCTTTACCATATGCATTCTAAGTGACAGAGGTTTTCCTTTTGTCATATGAATTTGATTCGACTTACTTGGGAATGTCTATAGGTTATGATATTTTTCAGTGCGCATGGGGTGCCACTTGCATATGTGGAAGAGGCTGGTGATCCTTACAAGGCAGAGATGGAGGAATGTGTTGATTTGATAATGGAAGAGTTAGAAAAGAGAAAGATAACTAATGCATACACTCTTGCATATCAGGTAATTTTGTAATTGTAGAGCTGCACAAGTTGGATTCTTCTTATCTTGATTTCTAAACAGAGAAACTGACTGGTACTCTTAACTTGAATGATGTTGATAAAGAGCTTACTGTATTGGACTTATTGGAAAAATTCGATTCAGTATTCTTTATGAGTTTTTGTATTCAACTTTTATAATATGCTCATGCAAACAAGGAAAATTACGAGACATTGGCATAATTAATTTCGTTTATTTGACAGGAGTCAGGTGATGATAAGGACTGATGAAACAATATACCTAATGCGACGAGACTTATAAAACATGTATTTCATGTATCTGTCTGTATAAAAGATTTCTTATTTTTGTCTAGCAATTAAATATTGTACAATCTTTCCCGGTAGCTTCAGAAATAGCCATTAATCATGAAAAATTAATAGGAAGTCAAAGTTTGAGAGAATTCATAAAGAGAAGATCCAAACAAGGTGGAGGTGGGTGGGATTTATCAAGAACAGACAAGGGAGGATACTGGATATGTAAACTTTGAAAGGAGGATGAACATGACAGTTCTATCTGAGTCATTGAACTTAGATATTGAGATGACCTCTGCATTTTAATAACTGATAAAAAGCACCATTTAGCTACCAGTAAATCTAAAGTGTTAGGTTACAGACAAGGAATTTTAAGCTCTAACTTGTCCTCTCACATCCAAGTCATTATTTTCAAGGATATTACTTAATTTCAGCATCTCATAGCTTGCTATAGTTGTTCTCAGATCTATGCAAATTGATTCACAGATTTGAACTAATTTTCATCTTTCTTCTGCTGAAAGGTTGGGTTATCTCATTAAGATCATCATTACTTTCATCCCTTCAGACTGATGCTACTATATTCACATTTTAAATTCTCTTTTGGTATATAAAGGTTTTCAAATCTGTTTCTCCATGTCATAGCAATTGGGTATTTAGCATTTTATTATCATGGTGTGTAAGTCTGATAGTTAGCTAAATTTTCTTACAGAGCAGAGTCGGGCCTGTGGAATGGTTGAAACCCTATACTGATGAAACAATAATCGAGCTCGGGCAGAAGGGAGTGAAAAGTCTTTTGGCTGTCCCTATTAGGTAATATCATCATATCATGTCACCTGATAATCTTAGTTTGGGCTTGTTATGTATTGCTGCATGATGATAAATTGTTAGTTGAATTAATCCTTTTTTTTTTTTGCTATTTTTGTTATTATTTTTGGCTATTGAAAATAGGCTTTGGCTTTCTATTTGTGCATGTGTGTGTTTGATTGCAGTTTTGTTAGTGAGCATATTGAAACTTTAGAAGAAATTGACGTTGAGTACAAAGAGTTGGCTCTAAAATCCGGTATAGAAAAGTGGGGGCGTGTCCCAGCATTAGGATGTGAAGCTACCTTCATTTCAGACTTGGCTGATGCTGTTATTGAGAGTCTACCTTATGTTGGAGCTATGGCTGTCTCTAATCTTGAAGCTAGACAGGTATCCTTATTGCATGATAGGTTTTAGAAATGAAGTACTTGGTAACCATGAATGTAATATTAGAAACCTTTGTCAGCTCTCTGGCAGTGACAGTTACTGTTAACATCACATTATTGACCGGAATATTTGTTCTCACCCTGTCCCTGCAGTAACCATGCATCATAAACTCTATCAGTCTTTATTTTATACAAGCATTGTGATTTGCTGCCTTTTCTAACATTACATCATTTTGTCTGATTGAATGTTTGGGATTTTCTGCAGTCTTTAGTTCCACTTGGCAGTGTAGAAGAGTTGTTGGCAACATATGACTCAAAACGTAGTGAGCTACCTCCACCTGTGACCGTCTGGGAATGGGGTTGGACTAAAAGTGCTGAGACTTGGAATGGAAGAGCTGCTATGCTGGCAGTGCTTCTTCTGTTGGTCCTAGAAGTCACCACTGGAGAGGGGTTTCTGCATCAATGGGGCATATTGCCCTTGTTTCAGTAAATGTAGATCTAATAAGGATTCTCTCTCTCTTTCCACTATCAAGATCTTCAAGTGTAAATTTTTCACATTCTATTAGCATTCCACGCTACATTTTCGATTCACTGGGTAGCATTGATGTTTACCATCACTGTGGACTGGATTTGGTTAATAGTTTCTGACTTTCTGTGCAAGTTACACCGCACCACTGTTGGTGAAAGTAAAAAGAAAAGGACAAACAGCATATAGATACTGTAATATAATATGGTTTTGTTATGTCTGTACTGGATGCAATTTTCTCTGAATGATTATGTTGTAAAGTTTTGATCTCTTTAGATGTGTCCAGTTGTTTAACTTTGATGAATGTTGCAAATGACTGAGGAAACTATTGTTATAATGAAATTTTCTAATCATTTAAAAATCAGTCACGGTTATGATTTTTTTTATTATTATTTTTAATATTAGACAACACGATTCTACTCTATTAGAATGAAGTTTGTCAAGACGTATCTTGATATAATTCAATTTATTTGAAGCTTAGACTTAAATAAAAAGTCCATCGAGACTTGCGTTAATGTAGTTCATCTGAAACTCAATTTGAAAATTTGCTCCAAAGTAAGGCGGAGAAATTCTACACATACAATCACTAGGAAGGACTTGAATTTTTAACTTAAAATATAGAATGAAGTGGTGGTTGATAGTATGATTTTAGTTGATGCATCTATCTTTAGATGTGCAACCTTCGTTGTGAAGATGAGTGTTAGAAGATTATTTTGGATAAGCCTTTTTTATGGATGCATCTTATTTTTCCTTAAATTACTTAGTACTGTACTTTTTTAGAATGCTTTAAATCACTAGCCTTGTTTAGATATAGAATTATTTATTAAGACAATTACCTTAACGGTTAATGCAAATGATTTATTTTCCATTTTAAAATAAAAGATTATTAAAATGAAAAAAACTTATTGTTAACAAAAGTAAATTATTGTCATCGGTTTGTAAATGTGTTTGTTTTGTTCATTGTCTCGAGTCTTAACCCAAAAGGGTTATTTTTAAATATCTCTCCTGACGTTTTGAATAATTATGGTCAGATAACGAGATTGAATGTATTCACACTTACCTCCCCTGCCGTTAGTATAAATACTCATTGACCGTTAGTTGTTGTGATTTCATACGATAGGCGCCTGTCACTCAAAATTACAACAATACACTTGCTATGATTTTAAGAGACAAACGCCTGTCGCATGAAATAACAACGAGCACGCTAATTATGATTTTGTGCACAGGTGCCTATCGCCCGGAAGACAGATGCTCGTCGCTCAAAATCACAACAATAATAAGTGTGCTCGTTGTTATTTCGTGCGATAGGCATTGTCTCCCGGGCGACAGACGCCTGTCGCTCAAAATCATAGTAAGTGTGCTAATTATTGAGTAACTTCCCAGTTAATTAAATTAAAGTAATTTTAGACTTAATTTAATTGGATATGAAACAAGTTGTGAATTTGAATGATGCCCAGATGCTTGATTTATTGCCCAAGTGCTTTGATTTGGTGAGAGAGAGTGAGAAAGGCAGCGATTATGTGAATTTAGTGTTTGATCATGTTCTTAATTGCAATTTGTCAACAGGTTTGTTAGTGAATTTAGTTTCGATTGTGAGGGAATTGGGGTTTTTCGATAAGAGGAGGTGTGGTGAGTTTTTTATGAAGGTGTTTGAGGGAATGAAGATTGTAGACTTGTAAGACTTGCCTTCGCTTTTGTATCAGTTGTTAGTTTTTGCATTGATAAAATTTAATAAAAGGGAGGTTATTAGAGGAATTGTTGTGTTTTTTGGGTCAAAATGTGGTCAAAAGTTACTTCAATTGGTACGCAAGATGTAGGGATTGTATTGCTTCATGTGAATTTCGCAGTGAAACAGAATCATGTCGCACGAAATAAGAGCAAATATGCTCATTGTTGCTGTGATTTTGAGCGACAGACACCTGTCTCCCAAGCGACAGGCTCTCGTCGCTCAAAATCATAACAAATGTGTTGTTATAATTTTGAGGAATAAGCGCCTGTCTCCCAGACGATAGGTGCCTGTCGCACGAAATCACAGCAACTAACGGTCAATGAGTATTTACACTAACGGCAGGAGAGGTAAATAAGAATACATTCAATCTCGCCATCTGACTGTAATTATCTCAAACCTCAGGGGAGGTATTTAAAAATAACCCTAACTAAAAAAAACCACCACTGTTACCGTAACACCATAAGTCCACAACTCACGAACACGTCTCATTTGCCAGTTAAGTTTTAGTTCATTGTAGACTTTACACAGGGTTGAATTACCTTAGATCTCCTAGGCTCATAGATTAATAATGATCAATAATTACAATGTGCCAAAATAAATTTTAATCAAGCAATTATCTACACTATTTCTCTACAATTACGATTTAACAAGAAATCATTGGATCATACAGACTTTATTATGAATTTATAACCACATTCTCCATTGGGCCCTCTTATCTCTTCCTTCTCCAAACTCAGGTTATGGAAGAAGGAGAAGAAAGAACCCAAAAGAAAGTATCAACGACAACTGTTTTTATTGCAGGACAGCTCATGATGTTCACATCAATCTATAACACTAATCTTCATGGTTCGTATTAACCGTCACTTCTGATATATATAAGAGTAAATTACAAGCATAGTTTCATCGAGTCAAAGATCCAGTGTTTTCTAGAGAAAAGTAATTTTTGGACATGCAGCTATTATTATTAATTATTATACATAAAAATAGGAAACACTAAAGTCACACAACAATGATTCTAATTAAACGAAATAATTTGGCAAAGATTGTACTAACTTAATTGACTTGATATTCTCCACTCGCATGCACCTCCTTGACCCTCTTGTCATATTCATCTTCTTCTTCATCTTCTTCTTCCACCTCATCATCTATATCTTCCTCCCCTTCTTCTTCTGCTCCCCACCCGAAGTTCTTGACCGTCCTAGGAGACGGAGGTGGGTTTCTCGCCTCCCCCACAATTTTCATTATCTCCTCCACACTTTGTAGAGAAAAGCTTGGGTTTTCTCTCTGGTAATAAACAGCCTGAGCTGACTCCGTTAGCTCCCTGGGTAAGTTCTTTACGAACCATGGGTGATTCTTAATTTCTTTAAGAATAATTCTCTGCAAGAGAACATAAATGAAAAATGATTTCAATATGGATTGTGTTTCAACTTAGTATTGCAAATCATAGAAATCAACACAATAATTTAATGGCCAAATCTCATAGAATCATTTGAACTGATATAATAAGTTGTCCAAGCATGTGCATTTGCTACATCATCAAACTAGCTAATACTTTTTGAAAAGAAGATATCCTTGAAGGAGAAGAAACTAAAGGTTAAGCAAGGTTTGTTTTAAGATCAAGACTACACAATCTTTTGTGTTACCAAAAATTTAAGGACTCTCTGGGCCAGCACATATGTCCGCTAAACACATTACTTCTCCTTAAACTTCAGCAACACACAGAGCAAAAAGTAATTGAGGAATTCATTAAAACTAAAATGCAGGCAAGATTGGATGGAGGCCAAAAAGGAATCATCTAGAACCTAATAGAGAGTATCAGAAAGCCACAACAAATTATAGTCACAGTATATCATGATGGGGCTCAGTGGCTCATTGAAATGATGGAAGCTAAAACAGTAACTTCAAAAGTCATAAATACCCTAGATGAATTTGCAACAAATATGCGAGAGAGTAGGTGTCTGCATTCTTGAGATATGTGAACATAGTCTGGGATTCTGTACTGAACTTGCATTATTTTCTGCAGAAGATAATAAAATGGAAGAAAAAACATTATTTTTAAAGGATGCAGGAAATTTACGCATATCATAGAGAAGGCCAGTTATTAGTTATTACCTGAATTGTTTTCCTGAAATTCTTAGGATCATCTTGGTCTTCAAAAGGGTATGCACCAACTAGCATAACATAGAGAGTGACCCCACATGACCATACATCTGCTAACTGAACAAAGGCAAGAAAAGCAAGTGACATATTAGGAAGACATTTTCAAGCTCATTTCATTTTTTAAGCAAACGCTACAGAGGTTTTTAAATCACGAGCATGTACAGCAAAGAACATTCAGTTAATCGTAGAAGTGAAACTATTTTCAAATTGGAAACTGCTTGCAGATAGATACAATGTGATTATGTTAAGAAGAATGTACAAGCAATATAAGAACAACACGAATTGTGCAAACACGAAAAAATAGCTCTCCCGGAACCTTGCACTGCATCAAATGCAGTGAGAAAGACTTTGCTTATCCTTGCTGAAAAAATAAAACTATGATATATCAAATGTTTTTCTTTCATTAAGTTTAAACTTTAGCCCAGATTTTAAATAAAAAAACCCATTTAGTGAATGTGAGTGACTGATAAGCATGCACATCCTTTATCCAAAATCAAACCAATATTTGCACTTCAGGAGTAAAACCATCAAAAAGGTTTTATAATGTATCACTTTGCACTAAATCTGTCACCATTTCTTTACTTCACCTATATTCCTTGTGAACTCATTAAAAGCATCTGTATTTGATTTTCATTTTTGCTCCTTACCTCAAAGCCCCTCCAATTTTGTTCCAAGTAGGATTACATTTAAAGGTTTCCTTTTAACTACATGAGTGTCTACCCGCGCTGTCTTTGGGCCTTAGCCTACTAGCAGAAACTATTATATTTAGTTGGTGCAAAATGAAATAACAGAACTTATTTGTTTAAAATTATGCCAAATTAGCAGGCCTAAGAAATCATCCTGTTGATCATTATTTTACAATAGTGCAATCACTATGCAAGCCTTCAAGGCAGGTCAGAACCCAGACACATGGAGTGGCTATAAAGTTATTGCTAAATTAAAGTACTAACAGAAATATATGAAAGCAACAATAAATAATTAAAAAAGAATCTGATAACATGCAGTACTTGGTTAGCATGTGCATTAAAGTTGATTTGGTTACAACGCATAGAAGGGCATAAAATAATCTTGTCCACTTGGACTAAAAAGCATAACTTCCTTTCCCTTAAAGAATTTAAAATAGCAATTGCTGCCTTTAGAAAACAACAGTTGGTTCATATTGTCAGACTCCATAAAAAAATATTGGACTCACACCCATCCCAGTTAGTATATTCCCCCTTTTTCTTGGTTACTCATTAGGCATCGAACACAAATGTGGTGCACTAGATCCAACAGTGATCATCGAGTAAAAGGGCTTTGACCTATAATTTCTCCATGAACATAAAATAAGGATTAAAATACTTACTTTTCCATCATATTCTCTCCGAGAAAGAACTTCTGGTGCTATATACGCCGGAGTTCCAACAGTTGATTTGGGTCTTGAATGCAGTAAAGATGACTATTCCAGAATAAAGAAAAAAATGAACAAACAAGATAACAAAAATGGTTAAGTTTTATATGATTAGTGAACCAATATCACAGCAATTGCAAACCTTAGAGTAACCAAAGTCACATATTTTCAGACGGGGGGCAGCACTTCCATCTAATAGGGTATTTTCCAGCTTCAGATCTCTATGGCATATTTGCTAAGATAGATATAAGAGCAAAAACAAACAAAATAATACAGTCGTTATTGTAGTTTAATTTACAGAAAAGTTAGATTTATCATCATTTGGATTAAATAAATTTAGATTTATCATCATTTGGATTAAATAAATTACCATGGAATGGCAATAATTGACACCTGAGATCAGCTGCTGGAAAAAATATCTAGCCTGCAGCAATTAAATAAGGAAAGCAACACATAACTAAACTAAATAAATGTAGACAAAAAAAAGTGAAAGAGACACTCAAGTGGGTGAAAAGTGAAAACCTCATCTTCACTGAATCTACCGGCATTGCAGATTCGATCAAACAGCTCTCCGCCGGCAGCATATTCCATGACAATTGCCAAATGAGTGGGAGTCAAAACCACCTGAAAATTCCAAGTCCCATTAAATCAAAACTGTTAAAATTAATTCAATTGTTTAAAGTTCAAAAGAGAGAGAGAGGAAAGACGTGCCTCCTTGAACCGGATAATATTTGGGTGCCTAAGGGATCTGTGATTCATAATCTCTCTAGCCACATTCTCATCTATCTGCAGCCTCACAAAGCAGAGCAAATCAAATTCTTGAACTGATAAAAAAAATAAGAACCCATTAACTACTTTCAGCTAAAGATACAAAGGTCATTATTATTTTCTAGGAAACCAAACAGAAATAAAGAAGGAACCTTGTGGCCTCTTTCAATGTATTTCACGGCCACAAGCTCTTTGGTATCTTTGTGTCTCAAAAGCCTTGCCACCCCAAAATTCCCAGCTCCCAAATCCTTCACCACTTCATATTTCTCCATCTTTTTTATTTTTTATTTTTTTAAACACCCCAATTCAATTTCTTGAATCTTCTCTTTGACGAGCAACTGAAACTCGGAGTCTCTCTGTCTTTATAGCCTTCTTCTCATTTCTTGATCCAAATCTACGTCTTTACAATAAAAATAATAATGTACAGTTAATTGGCTTTTATAATTATTATTATTATTAATTCGTTGGAGTGAGGGAGTGGAAAGTGAGAGTTTGTGTATGCGCGCTCTCGCACGTGGAAGAAAAATCAAAATAATAATATTATAATTAATGGGTAGTAATGGACTATTATGGGAATCCCATCATCCAACAGCTTGAATCCAATCACTGCCTCTTCAATCATCTTCATTATCGCTTACTTTTCTTTTCTTTTCCTATAAATATTTTATTTTTTATAATTTCCTTTTTTTTTCTTTCTTTCAGTTGCCTTCTTTTTATGATCGGGCTTGGATCTCCAAACACGGCGTGGTGCTTGGATATCCAACGCAGGGGTTACTTTGACTTTTCCAT
This sequence comes from Clausena lansium, assembly GCA_030449835.1. Lineage (NCBI taxonomy): Eukaryota > Viridiplantae > Streptophyta > Magnoliopsida > Sapindales > Rutaceae > Clausena > Clausena lansium. The sequence continues at coordinate 7,845,961 of JASUUF010000369.1, forward strand.
TGCCGTTTTACTGGGCCTTCGATTTGCTCCCCTTCCACGGATGGCAAGTTGGCAACGGGGCAGACCTGCCCCATTCCCCACGCCACTACAAATTTTAGTTCTACTCTCCCAACAACAAATTTAGTAAGATGAAAATAAAGAATTTTCGTATAGAGAATTATTTTTCCATTTCTATTCTATTCTCTATTTAATATTTTATACTAGACATAGATACATAATTTCAGTAAATTAAAAATAAAAAACTTAAATAAAAATCATCACCATAATCTAAAGTATTTAATCTTTAAAAAACCTCCAAAAATTTGAAATAATATTTTAAAATGATATCAAAACTATAAAATATTTAGATAAATAATAACTAAAATCATAAAAATGTATAATAATATTTCAAATATTTCTTTGTTAACGGTTTAATCTTCTCTTTATCATATTCATATAGCCTACGATCGTAAGGTTTATCATTCTTTTATAAATAAACCAATGCTTTACAGTTTAATAAGAATTATATTGTTTTTTTTTTTAATTATAGCCTATTTATATCAGGTAAAAATAAAAAAAATTTATTAACTAATTCATAAAATAGAGTCGAGTCTCCAAAAATTGTGAGAATAAAATTAAAAAAATAATACACATTAAAATTTAGGGTGTCTCTATTTACACTCTAAATATTAACCTGAACACCTTATTATTTTGTACACTCATCTTTAAAATTTAAATAATTGAGTTTTAATCTATATACTCTTTAAAATACTTAAAATACCCTCACTTAATCTTTAATTTAACTATCTTTATTTACTCTACCGACCATAGAAATATTCAATACATCCTTAAATCCACTTTGAAATGACTCCAATTTGAATCACATTTTGCTTAGCTAATTTTACATCAGTGTTGTTTTGCCTTTTTTTTTTCACTATTCTTTTTGCACTACAACAGTTGAACCTACTGTTTTTTTTTTTAAATCATACATGCAATGTGAATATTTTTCAATCCAGGCAAATGAATTTTGAAATTAAAAAATGTTTAAAATATGAGTGTCCAAATAGCCCCACCCTAAAATATACCACATCTTTTAAGCGTAAGGTTTATCTAACTAGCTTATGTCCATGCTTTTATTAGCAAGTGTGTGTTTAAATTATTATTTAGTTTGTGTATATATAGTTTATGCAAAGAGTTTGTAATTCCAACATTTTAAATTGTTTTTTTTTAATTTTTTTTCTTTTTTTAATGAATATTTGAAGCAATCAAATTGTTTAACATACCTTTATTTCATTTCTCAGTTTCATTTTATTTATTTAATAAACATACTATAAAAAATAAATGGACTAATCGAATAATTATAAAAAAATTTATCATCAATAACTAAACAACCCAAATTTGATTGTTAAAGGCTTGAAGCTCTTATTAAAAAACAATATCAAATAAACTTTGAGTAGTTTGTTTATCATCAGTTAACTAATTAGGGTTTAAGGATAATAAGTTGAGAGTTTAAATGTTTATGTATATCAGTACATAGCTTTGCCGCAATACACCTTATCCCAAAATCATATGATTTCCTTGGACGTCCTGAACCATTTGATTGTATTGAAGATAATCAAATGGTTCATATTTCAAGGAAACCCTATCTATGTATATAAATTATAAACAATTAGAAATCAATAACTTGTTAATTTTGTTAATTTTGTTTCTTCTGCCAACATGAAAATATGGTATTAGGTCAAGAAAATGAAAATAAAAGAAAATTGACGTTGGATGACCAAATTAGTAATGCATTTCTCTAGAGAGTGCCAATTGATATTGATTCAGTTAGTAAAATCCTAATGGATCATATAAAAGGTCTAAAATTTTGAACGGATCATACGAGTAAGAGATGGGTTTGATTTTTGTTATTACAATGTCCGAAAATGACGGAGCTAGCCTTATACATGCTTTATAGGTATGTAATATTATTTAAATAATAATAATTATTATTATTAAGAAAAGAAAAAAAAGAGAGAGAGAGAAAGAGAAAAAGACTAAGATATGTTTGAGATTTGCATTATCGTTGACGCACAGCCATTCCAAACACGCCCACTGCCCACTGCCCATGCCACGGATCGTAATAAAACATCAAACACGGCAACATAACATTTGTTGCTTCGTGGAATTACTTGCGGGTTGTGGCATGTGCAGAACATGTGCAGGTGTTCAAACTAAGGCCTATCAAGTCAAATCATGTCACCATTAAAATTAATTGATGCATTTTTTAAAAGTCAGATTCAGATGTAAAGACTAATTATGGACTGTAGCATTCCGGATTTCCTCCGTAGGCCATAGAAAGAAGCTTGGGTGCCAAACTGCCATTCCAAATCCAATGCCACACTATTTTCTTCTGATTTCTGAGTCGGGCGCAGAGGAGTCTTTGAATTGAATTCGGTCACAATAATTTAGATATACGGGTATTTCTTCTTCTGTCCCAAATTCGGAATTTTTTATTTAATTGTATTTTTTTGTTTTTAGATTACGATACCCATATTCGTCAGATCTCACCGAACCCAATACCCTTTGTAGAGAATTGGGCCTATGTAATAAGCTCAGCCTAATTCAAAGTCTATCGACCCAAGAGCAATACTAAATACACTCGTAAATATCCTTATTACACTCGGATCCTCTGCATGAGTCCGGCCCGCCTCTGCACGAACGTATGTGTGGTGAGGGGTGCCTGAAGGCGGCCGTAGCGTCACTCTTGTTCGAGAAGGTCTTCCACGTTCCTCGAGTATTGTTTTTAATTCATTTATTATTTTTCACGCGTATATACGTATTATTATGATTAGTTAAAATATACACAAGGAGCAATTTTCCAAGAGTACTCAATAACTTTCCCTCTTATCCCAATTCATTACTATAGAGCAAGAAAAATTATACATAGCTCACCACGGCACGTCTATTCAATATATATATATATATATATATATATATATATATATATATATATATATATATTTTAAAATTGGCCAATTATTATAAAAGAATAATAATTATGTAAACTCATAACATATATTATATAGATTATGATTCAGTGCTGTGCTGAATTGAGTTTTCGCTGAACACTGAATCATTGGTTAATATTTATTTTTATATTTTATTTCTCAAATAATCATTGATTTAGTGTTTAAAAAAAAAATTAACTCAACACTGAATCATTGTTCATATTATATTTGTTGGACGTTCTCATAATATCTGTCTTATCTAAAATTTTCAACTATAAAATATGTTTCCAAATACATAATTGAAAGGCATGGCAAAATACATGTACTCGTAGCCGTAGGAGTTATGACCATATGCGAATAATTTGATAATAAACGTTCCTGTAGCTGCAAGAATAATTATTATTGGTGTAAACTGTAAAGAAAGTATATAATTGTTGGTTCGGTTTACAGTCTCACCACTCTCCAATCGGACATACGATCCGAGGAGGAAGCGTTGGACAAATTAATTTACAACGTGGCAGCACGCTATTCCCCAACCGCTTTCATGTGTTGCAGAAGAACAGACGTTACTCGTGCAGTCCTACTTAGCAAACGGTGACGAGGGTGAGGAGTTGTACGTGGGGTCCCCTCGGGCCCACCCGTTAGGGAATGATCACGGCCACGTCTTTTTGAACGGTCGAGATATATACAAACAAGAAATGGGTCCCATTGACAGAGCAGGATCCTATGCATCCAACACATCAACAATCCCGATCGTTTCAATATTTCAACACTTTTGCCAGTAATGCATATTTTCACTTTTTGCAATTGCAAGCAATTATGCTTTTGAGCTTTCAGAATTGCATGTATATGTTGTAGGCCCATCAACAGCAAATAAAAATTAAGCAAACAACAGGCCATTCACATTAATGGCCGTTATAATCTCCCATCATTCATTCGTATTAAAAAATTTTGCCGCCTCACACGCCGATGATTTATGTGCAACAACAACAACCGTTACCAAAATGATCAACAAAGTGGTGGACTCATCGTGAGTAGTGGGTCCGCACAAAAAGGAATTATTGTGCAAGCTGAAGCTGCCCATTTGCGCTTTACAGCTTAAACCCTCGAACCAGAACCGAAACCAAACCAAACCGCCACTTATTTTCTTATATATATAGCTGCTCTTCTTTCCTCTTACTTCATTCCCATATCAGTATCACCATTTCCATTACTCTTTATTTGGTTGGGCTCTTAATTAGAAATAATTAGTATCAGCAGCAGCAGCAGCTATGGCGGAGGAAGTTCAAAAGACAGAGGCCCAAGAGACAGTTGCCCAAGTTGAAGAGGTGGTGGTTCAAACTGATCATGTGCAGCCGGCTGAGAAGACTGCAACGCCGGAGGTAGAGAAAGAGGCACCGGTGACGTTGCCGGAGACTGACGAGGCTTCTAATAAAGAAACTGAGACTTTGAAATCCAGCAGTGCTGATGATACTGAGAGTGATCAGAAGATGCCCGAGTCTGGTTCTTTTCAGGAAGAAAGCACTAGAGTGGGTGATCTTCCCGATAATGAAAAGAAAGCGCTTGACGAGCTTAAGCAGGTTGTTCAAGAAGCGCTTAACAAGCATGAGTTTAGTGCCAAAACAACACCAGCACCAGCAGCAACAAAAGAAGAAGAAAAGAAAGAGACTGAGGCTGTGGTAGCAGAGGAGGAGAAGAAGGCAGAGCAACCTTCGGAACCAACAAAGCCAGAACCAGAAATTGTTGCTCAGGAAGAAAAGGAAACTGAGGTTATTGAAGAAAAGACAGCTCCAGAAGTCGCTGAAGCTACAGAAGATGATGGTGCCAAAACTGTAGAAGCCATAGAAGAGACCATTGTAGCCGTGTCATCTTCTGTTCCACAAGAGCAATTGCCTCAATCTCCTGAGCCAGAGCCTGAGGCAAAGCCTGCTGTCACTTCAGAAGAAGAGTCAAAAGACACAAAGCCTGAACCCGAAATGGCGCCTGAAGAGGTTTGCATATGGGGCATACCGCTCCTGGCTGATGAGAGAAGCGATGTCATTCTCTTGAAGTTCCTCCGCGCCAGAGACTTCAAGGTCAAAGATGCATTCGCAATGCTCAAGAACACAATTCGATGGAGAAAGGAATTCGGCATTGATGATTTGATTGTGCAAGACTTGGGTGATGATTTGGACAGAACGGTGTTCATGCATGGATTTGACAAAGAAGGGCACCCTGTTTGCTATAATGTGTATGGGGAGTTTCAGAACAAGGAGCTTTATCAGAAAACGTTTTCTGATGAAGAGAAGAGGCAGAGATTCCTGAGGTGGCGAATTCAATTCCTGGAAAGGAGCATCAGGAAATTGGATTTCAGGCCTGGTGGTATTTCTACTATTGTCCAGGTCAATGACTTGAAGAATTCTCCAGGACCTGCTAAGTGGGAGCTTAGACAAGCTACCAAACAAGCCCTTCAGTTGCTCCAGGACAATTACCCTGAGTTTGTTGCTAAACAGGTAAATACCTTTAACCCCAACAAGATACTTTTTTTTTTAAAGTAGTTCATTATATACTGATTAAGTGTTTTTATTTTAATTTTTTAGGTGTTTATAAATGTACCATGGTGGTACCTGGCAGTTAACAGGATGATAAGCCCATTTTTGACTCAGAGAACTAGAAGTAAGTTTGTTTTTTCTGGACCATCCAAATCTGCAGAGACCCTTTTAAGGTAATTAGCATCTAAACTTGTTAGTTGTTACATGTATAGTTATTTTAAGAAACAGTCAGTCATGTTTACATTGTTAATGGATATATATATTTTTCTCGGCTGATGCATTTAAACTTTGGATTGTACAACCTGCAGGTACATAGCAGCTGAGCAAATACCAGTAAAATATGGAGGGCTGAGCAAAGTAGGTGAATTTGCAGCCACAGATGCAGTTACTGAGATCACCGTGAAGCCAGCAGCTAAGCACACTGTTGAATTTCCAGTTACTGAGGTTAGTTTTTTCTTTTTCTTTAGTCTCTGTGGTCGTCACTCATCAGTCAAAAGTTTCTTTTTACTTTTTAGAATCCAAAGAAGGAATGCAACAATTCAGCTTTGGGATTGTAATATTCAAATACAGCATCTTTTCTTGGATTCTCTGGCACTATTACTAGTATCATTCTTATGTTTTCTAGTCTAAAACTGCATTCCAGTTGACTTGTTCAACGGCAGGACTTAAAGACTCATTCTCTAGAGAAAAGATAAAAAAAAATATCAATTACATATTTTTCATTTAATCTTGATTTAGTATAGTAACCATGGGTTTCACTTCCAATTGATAACACGTGTAGGAATGCCATTTGACCTGGGAAGTGCGGGTAGTGGGATGGGAAGTGAGCTATGGGGCAGAATTTGTGCCAAGTACTGAAGGAAGCTACACAGTGATAATCCAAAAGGCTAAAAAATTGGCCTCAAATGCCGAACAGCCTGTGGTGTGTGACAGTTTCAAGATTATTGAACCAGGCAAAGTTATTCTCACCATTGACAATCCGACCTCTAAGAAGAAGAAGCTCCTCTACCGTTTGAAGACCAAGCCTTCTTCTGGCCATCAAAGCTTCAAGGACGAATTGTGTTGTGCCTAATTTTCATTGATGAAGAAAGACAGGTCGAAAACTGGAAATTGTTCTTGAATTTGCTTCTTATTATATATGCTAAATTATAATTTTTTGGGGGTTCTTTACAGAACTTATTAAGACGTATTTCTTGCCATATAAATTTCAATTCATTTGTTTGTCTGGAACCTGATTCAGTATAGCTATGGATGTATTTTATGCTATCTATATTCCCCTTTTTTTTAAATTTTTCAACACACTTATAAACCTTTCAAGGCATGAAATAACGAGATACTTGTCCTGTAAAGTGGATGTTGATGATAACTAAGGCCAAAATCAATACTTTAATCTCTGATAAAGCCTCCATTTGTTTCTCATTTCATCACTGACCACAGTAACATGTCATGTAAAAGCAATTGCTCAGCAAAGCCAAGAGAAACAAAAAAGGGCATAGAGAGGTGTCATGTCATGTGAAAGGCTTTAGGATATAAGAAAGACTTATTTAGATCGACAATAATGAGCCACCGAGTGGTCATTCAGTTCGAGTCGCATAATAATACGAGTACTTTAATTCTTTCTTTTCATTGAGTGGAGATAAGTCTACTCTTTCTTATCAAATGTGAGTGGAAGATTAATTCTTTCTTTTTATTGAGTCGAGATAAGTTTACTCGAATATTAATGAGGGTTAAAAATTTGGACAGTACCGATTAATGTATACTCTCGTCTCAGTAATAGTTTAATTTGTAAATATCCGTTAATAATTTAATGTAATATCAATTAACAATCAGTGTAAAAAAAAATATCTACAATTATGATACTGTGTGTGTGTGTGCATTGTATACTATCACATAATTAATGCAACTCTTATTCATGGACCATGTGCTTAGCTTCTTTGCTTCGTTTGGGTCAAATGAAATGACAATAAAAGGTAATTTCTGATCTGTCAAAGTTAAAGATAAAGGGCAAAGCAAAAGCATGGATTGATGAAGCATAATGTGGTCGGGCTTAGAAATGGCAGCAAGCAAAGCAGGTGCTCATTATATTTGTTTGCGATATGGGTCCGGCAGCACAGTTGCAATTTCTCAAATCTAAAATCCTATTAACTCCATGTGCAGCCTGGGGGATTTGCTTCAACTTAGTCTGCTTTTAATTATTTCGTATTCAAATAGGACATTCAAAGTTCTTTTAGGTTGATTTAAATGACTACAACAACGGCCTGTCCCATGTTTTCAAGCACACTTATCATTGTGTTTCGTGCATGTCTGCTGCTTTTATATACGGACCAATTAAGCTGCCCCTACTTGCAGGTTATGCGCAGGAGATGCATTAATAATTCACTTTTAAAATATTTCCATCTTAAACGAAGATGAGATAATTCTTAATGCATATGCAAATGCTAAATCAGTGTAGCATAATTTGAAGAATTACTCGTGGAAAGTTATAAATAGGATTAATTACATAAGATTCCAGTATGAGGAAAAATAACACATAGTACTCCTACACAATTCTAGGATTATTCCTATCTAAATAGGCTTTATATGAACAAATTGTGTGTTTCAAGCAGGTAGAAAAAGCAATATTTAAAAAAAAAAAATTATTGTTTGACTGTGCCATCAACGACCACTTCTCCGTCACAAAAGAAATAATGTCAAAAGAAAAAGGAAACGCAAAGAATCCTCAAAATTAATGTTTTCATTGAAAGATCAATGGAATGACTTTCTAAATGAAAGTATTTCATGACAAGATCAAAGCAGTGAAGATGAAATACTGAAGTGAAGAAAGATCAAAGGACTAACTTTTATATTGAAAGAATTATTTGATAAAAGAAATTTATTACTTTTAATTTTTTATGGTCTAAATAAAAAAAATGTACATGAAAATAATTGATAGATTTCCTAGATAAACTTCAAATGAATGCTTTCTAATTTGTTGCATGATACTTGGACGAGACTGTAAATAAAAATCAAGGATTTACAGTTTTTAAAGGCAAGTTAGGAGTTCAAATCACTCCACCTTAAGGGAGGATGATAAGAATAAAGTAATATTGATGAAAAAAATTAAATAATTGATTGCCTCCATCTTAATTATTGAATGAGAAAAATTGACTGACTCATTCTTTATTAATCAATTATTATTTCCAAATTATGCTAATTGAATCATTTCTTTTTTTATGTTTTAAATACTTATATAAATTAAATATTGTGCTTATGGATTAATAAGAGTAAATTTTATCTTCTTTATATTATTTATGAAAAATTTTCAATTACTCCTCCCTTTCTTGAGAGAGAATGTGTTATTGGTGCTTCTCAAGCATTCACAGAAAAGTCCTGCTGGGCCACTACTGGATATGAGATTTTGGGCTCAGAGGGCCCAACAGCAAGGCAGTTCGTTCTTGGTTCATACAGTGGGTAGTCGAGAGGTCCGGTCAAAGAAAATCCTGGGACAATAAAATCTTGCATATCCAACATTTTTGTAAAACGGTAATGAAATTCCTTTTTTAAACAGAAGAATATTTAATGAAATTCTAAAGCCGAAGAAGATGGTAGAGTTTTTATTTATTTAAGCTAAATAGGAAATCGCTAATCATTTTTATTGATATTCTTTTTTTTTTCTTTTTTTCTTTTTAAGAAGAGGGTGAGTAAATCATTTTTTAAATCCTTACCTCCCCATAATTCGATAGAATTGTTCCTGGGTCAGGATAGGAGCTTGCATGATGCTTTGAGGCTTCCAATTCCATTTTAACTCAATGAAGTTAATTCCGTACAGAGACGATTGAGTACAAGAGAGGAAGAAAAGGACTGTATTTTACATGCGCGCACGCGCAGCTTGATAATTTCATAATGTAAGGTACATAAGTTTTTTATGGCTATTTGATGAAAATTCAACTACTGTGAAAATATAAGGTAACAAAATCCTATTATTTCCACAACTGTTGAATTTTCATCAAACGACCATAAAAAACTTATGTACCTTACATAATAATATAAGGTAACTATTATCTTTCGTCAATTTATTTATATGCTTTACATTGCTTCATACATATTATTTATTTATTTATTTACTGTATTTTTCATAGAGCTTCGGCTTAAATTGGGCATTTCAATATAGGCCCAATAAGTTGATCCAAACCGATATCGATTTGGTTGGCAATTAGTCAATTACTTTTGAGTAGCGATATTTGACCCTTCAAATAATTTCACCAACAGAATTTTTTTATTTTTTCTTATTACTTTTCATAATTGGGAAAAAAAGAGTGAAACCATTGTTGTTTAATAATTAAAATGACACACACACACAAACACCCCACACACGAGCACACACATACGTATATGTATGTATGTATGTATGTGCACACACACACACTCTCTATTTTTATGTTGAGATACCTTAAACTTAAGTTTAACTTTTCAATAAATTCTAAATTTTTTCAAATTTAATTAATAAATTATGATAATTCCTTACTTTTTTCCATAATTTTGTATTTTGTTCTTTCAATTGATTATGATCAAAAAATTATTTAATTAATATAATTAAAGGTATTCATGTTCCTAACATCAAACAACTACTAAGGGCAAAATTATAAGATCAATAAAAAAGTTGACACCTAGGGAGGTTTCAATTAGTTTTATAAAAAAAAGGGGGTTCCACTATTTTTCCCTTCATAATTGTCCTTATTAAAAAAAATTATTTTTATTTGATTTATTCTCTCTCCCTACGCCCACCACCTGCCACCACCTGCCTGCAGCCTGCAAACCCCCCCCCCCCCCCCCCCCCCCAAACAACTCCATTCTAACCATGTACCCCACCACCCATCTCCATTGACAACAAATTCACCGCCGCCACCTATTTTTTTTACCATCGATCCATCGTCTTTATCAATATATGACTATTTTTCCCTTCATAATTGTCCTTATTAAAAAAAAATTATTTTTATATGATTTATTCTCTCTCCCTACCCCCACCACCTGCAGCCTGCAAACACCACCCACCCCAACAACTCCATTCTAGCCATATACCCCACCACCCATCTCCATTGACAACAAATTCACCACCACCACCACCTATCTTCTTTACCATCGATCCATCGTCTTTATCAACATATGACGATGATGAATATTGGGTTTTGTTAATTTTTATGAACAAATGGTGGGTTTTATTGCTATTGATGATATTGATTATGCTTTATGTGATTGATTAATATTTTATTTAATTTTAATTTAGGATTTGACGAGGAGTTAATATTTGGTTCAAATTATGAATCAATTAAAGAAAATGAGAGATGTGAGAGATAAGTTAACGTATCAAGAGCTTGGGAGAGGAAAAAAACTATTTTTATTTTTAATAAGAATAATTCTATGATAAATAATATTAACTGAAAAATGAAGGCTCCTAAAATTAAATTGAGGACTCGAATATCACCTTTCTTACTTTTTGTCCGAAACATTGGAACTGAATTATTCGGACGGTTTGAAATTTTAAGTCCAAACAGAACCTGCCTAGCCCAAAGGCCAATCAGGTACATACATATTACTTTCGTTATCCAGTTACAACAGCTGGCCTTTAAAAAATTTGAAAGAACAAGAAAAAGCCCTAACCTATCATGTTTCATCCAAAAGAGAGAAACTTAAAATAAACAGCGTCGTAAATGGCACCACTTACTCTCACACCGCAAGTTAGTGGTCGGGTGGCAGTGCGCATGGTGAACCGAGCCAAATGGTCCATGTTCTTGTAATTCGGGTTATCCACCCGCAGCTGACCACCCCTATATGCGCTTTTACCTAATTATTCTCAGTGGCCACATCACATTGCCATGTCGTTTTGCATTTTGTACAGTCGAATTATTCACTGCAAATGATCAGACATTGCATGTGAACAGATTCTCACTGTTAAAGCAAAGATATGGAGATTTCCCCATATACTACCATTACCAAATACCAAGAGTCGGAGAGGTCCTATTAAGCTCAAATTTAAAAACCACAAAAATGAATAAGCACGGCTCTTCATGAGTCATGTCACATACAGATCGACTTATCTGTCTGCCCAGTGCACGTGACTAAAGACACTTTAATCAATCTTTCTTCCACCGGCAGAGCCTTCACGTTTGTGTTTTTTTCTCTGTCATGGAAATGGAGCAAAAGCTGACAAACATTGAGTACTGTATGTGCACTGCATACCATTTTTTATCTGTGCTTATAGCTTCAACAAACTAAAACATATATCTATATATCTATCTTTCTATATAAGCAATTGTTAAGTTAGTCTTGATGTAACTTACACCCAGATAAAAATAAAACAATACAAAAAATCATAACATATATGGAGCCCACATGTGTTTTTATAAGGAGTGTAAGTTACAAAAGCAGTAATTTAGTAAGACCCTTCTATATATATATATATATATGTATATATATAGGGGCTCAGAAGCCTATTGTTGTTCAACTTCTAGCCGATTGTGAAAAGATTTGAGAGTTAAAAGAAAAAAAAAAAATATGAAGAGTTTCTTTGGGATTTTCCTGGTGCTGCTCATTCTATTCGCTTCTCGTAAGACTCCATATCTCCTCCATTTACATGCATACATACGTTGCTTTATTAATTTCTTTGAATATTTCTGGAAATAGCAGAAGATATACTAATTGATTTAATCACCCTCCGCATATACACGTGGGCTGATTTAATAAAATGACAGTGCATGATATGTGTACAGCTTTTTTTGCATCTTAATTTTTGTTCTCTATTTCTTATCGTTAGTTTTGTTTTCAATTATTATTGATTAAAATGGCAGAAGAGATGATGGTGCCAGCAGAGGGTAGGTTATGTCAATCACAGAGCCATCATTTCCATGGTGCCTGCTTTAGCCACCACAACTGTGCTTTTGTCTGCAGAAACGAAGGCTTCTCCGGTGGCAAATGCCGTGAATTCCATCGCCGCTGCTTTTGCACAAAGCTTTGTTAATTCTCTCTATTATTGGTCTTGCTTGCATGCTCTCTTTTGCCACTTGTTCATCAATAATGCATGTCTGGCTACTCTTTGTAATAGTTTTAACTTCTAAGGGTAGTGTTTTAGGGCTACCTTAATTATTTAGTTATAAATAAGGAATGCTCTTTCTTTTTGGTTTTGCTTAACTTGTGTATCATCTAGTGTTGATACTCCAGTGCATGCCTACTGAAAGAGCATATCGTCTTGTAGGGTTTCTTTCACTTGTGTGGATGAATGAATGAGTTTGAATTCCTATGTGTCCAATTCCGGATTTAGACCGGATTAATGATGTCTGGCTTAAAAATAATTGTCATTGAGATGCATTTTGTACTTGGAAAAAAAAATGGCTTAAAAAAAAAAATTTGTGGCTTCGTCCCTGATCATAATTGATTGAAGACGTGGTAAGGAATTAACAGAAAATGACCAATACTTTTTGCAGTAGCAGAGCAGTCGCGACTTTTCCTTAGTTACTGCAGAGTAGAAGAAAATAAAATGAGTGAAATTGACAGTTGGAAAATTATAAGAAAAGAAAGCAAATTAATGATATCGCTAAAATCATACGCAAGGTTTTATTTTTCTAATGCCATATATTTAGAGGACTTTCGAGTCCTTTACTAGCTTCTGATGATCTGATCGTAACGTTCCATATTTCCATTTTAGATTGTGTATTTTCATTAGATGTATGAAGAATCATATTAGAATGAAGAATTCAAGATCAATTTGAAGTAATACAAACAAAGGATGGAAACATGTGGAGAAAACAACTTATAAACAAATTTCCAACTCGATTTTTTAGAGTATCATTGTCTTTTTCTTTCTTTAATTTCCCAAAAAAAATTAAAACATAAAATCAAAGGTTATTTCCATCCTGCCCTCAAATGTTTCGATAATTTCCACTGCGCACCCAAACATTTTGATAATTTCCGCCGCACCCCCATTTCCGTTAATTTGGCAGTTTTTTTAATGGAATTGTTTGAAATTTGATTAAATGTCAGAAATACCCCTTGTCTTGAATTAAAAAAGAATTAAATGACATAAATCTTAATCCATTAATTGATATTTACGTTAAAAATCCTTAATTAAAGGTAATTACACAATAATCCCAACAATTAACTAATCAAATAAATTTAAGTTTTTACTATCAAATAATATTTAAGGTATGAAATTCTGAATTTATCCTTTGACCGTTGGAATAAATGATCAAATTAAGGGATTTGGGCATGTGGTGCAACGAGTCAAAATATTTAGAGGTGCGGCTAAAATTATTGAAACATCTGGGGATAGGGTGGAAATAACCCTAAAATAAAATTACAATTAATTTATGCCAAAGTGTTTACATGTAAAGATTCTTGTACCCGTGATTCAAAATTCCCTTAGCCTTGACACATGAAAGAGACATTTCAAAGTCCCACAAAACGATCAGATATGTTAAGTGTTACCTAGCTATCACACACGACGAGAAGCTCGTGTACGTATTAAATTAAACTTCATTGTGAATTGCACAACTCTTATTATTATACGTACGTGACAAAGATACAGGGATGGACATGCATGCCGTAGCCGGGTGCACATCACTGCAAGCTCCACTTGTACACTATCTTTTTTTCACCGATACCACTTGTACACTCAAGCTCTCCGTCTTAGCTCACTTGCAATTACTTAACTGCTTAAGAAAAAAGTTACAGTAAAAAATCTTAATAGTAAAACCAGAGAGATGGATTAGAGATTCTTTGGGCTTTCCTTGTTGTTGCTTATTTTGTTGACCTCTCGTAAGTCTTGCTCTTTCTAATTATGTATGAGTACTTGTAATTATTTCATGCGTGCATATTAGTTAAAAAGCTAATTAATTGAAGTTCGTTTACTCGTTTAGTCGTTTGTTTAAAATGTTCTAATTTGTACAAGCAGAAATGACTGTGCAGCAGACTGAGGCGAGGCTATGTGAGTCACAGAGCCATCGGTTTCACCGTACATGCCTGAGCCACCACAACTGTGATATGGTTTACAGGACTGAAGGATTCACTGGGGGCAGATGCCGAGGACTCCGTGGCCGCTGCTTCTGTACTAGGATTTGTTAAATGCTACGCATGTATGCATGCATCTCTCTCTCTCTCTCTCTATATATATATAAATAAATAAATGACTTAGTTCTTCCAGTTCCATATCTGTGACATGAGGAGAATTATTTGTTTACTTTTTTTCTCGCGCGAGCTCCTTCTCTTGTTTTGTTGGGCCATTGGTCTTGTTTCTTTCGGGTAAAAATCCAAAATTGAGAACGTTAAATGTAATTAATGTTCAATATTACATATTTTTTTGTTGAGTTGAAAGTTGAAACCAACTATGAAGCTAAATTTTATAATAATAACGTACTAATAATCTCTTTGTCCGCCTATAACATCCGAATCTTAAATTTCACTGGGGGCTCATGCCGCTGCCTTTGTACCAAGCCTTGCTTTTAATGCAACCGCGCGGACCTCTTTAACGAGGATGTCCTTTATATATATAACTCTGACAAAAGGAGCGAATGCTATGTCATATTTCTTAGTAAGATATGTGGTGTGAAATGTGATACGTTTTCAAAATATTTGTAAGTTGTCTTACTTCTCACATTTTCAAAATATTTGTAAACTGCCTTATTTTTCGCATCTGTCTAAAATACATTTTTTAATCGGTCTTACTCATCCAAATTAATGCTAAAAAAAAAATCATTGCATTCTGCTTGTTTTTTCTAGAAGTACTTTAGAATTACTATAGCATCTCCTTCTCCAAGCTGTAATCGCCTAGTTTTGTCAAGAAGATTTCTACAATCTTTTTTTAGAAATGAGACATTTTCATATCCACTAGCTTCGACAACAATGGAATTAAAATTCCAGGCAATGTTAATTCCCGTACAATCATTCATTTCAATGCGTTTTTTTACACTTGTATTAATGCTACGGTTATAAGGAAAATATATACCTAGCTCTGTCTAGGCTCAATCTATAATTGTGTTAAAGGTTTAAAGTCCGATGAACCCATTTCCCATCTTCATTTACACAACCTCCAATTCTAGCATCACAACCCGTTTTCACAATAAGTTCGGGTTCAGAGCATTAGTAGATTTACTTTCTGACTTGCCGTTACAGCCATATGCAAATGTCACTTATCTTAAAATTCCATCATTTGCATGTCACATATCTTAAAATTCCATCATTCCTTTTTTTACTAATTAGCTTTTTCACAGGAAACCCTTCTTGTTTACCATAAACTTTGTAAAATGCCCACATTTCCTCACGACTATCAAATAACATGCAAATGTCACATATCTTAAAATTCCATCATTCTTTTTCTTACTAGTTAGTTTTTTCACAGGAAACCCTTCTTGTTTACCATAAGCTTTGTAAAATGCCCATATTTCCTCACGACTATCAAATAACATCCCAAGAGTTGGCTCATATTTTTCCATAACATCTCAAGAGTTGGCTCATATTTTTCCAGTTGCACATCTTCGACTCCAGCCTAGTTTTTGAAATTTTCCATTTCTACAAAATAATTAATATTTGTATCAAGAATAAATTATTATAAATATTTACAAAATTTTGGTCCTGCAAAATTTAATCCATTAAATTCTATAAATTTAAATTTAAAAAATTCCTAACTCAAACACATTTATCATTTTGAACATTTTGGTCCAGCAAAAATTTAATCCATTAAATTTCTATAAACTTAAATTTAAAAAATTCCTAAATCAAACACATTTATCATTTACAACATTTTGGTCCAGCAAAAATTTAATCCATTACATTTCTCAAAATTTAAATTTAAAAAATTTCTATATCAAACACATTTGTCATTATCATTCAACTAGTAAATATGCTTTATGTAGGACTATTAACCAAAATGCAGGAACAGCACTCATTAGATTGTGAAAATTGACAAAAAAAATTTCACCGAACTCATATTTCTACATCACACTGAATCAAAATAATATTACTGATATAACAGAAAATAATATTAAAAAAATCACTAAAAATGAAAATGTAATTACCAGTCGCCGGTCTTCTTCTTCTAGTAGAGTTTGTGAATGAGTGGTGCTCTGTCGAGAGAGATAGAGCGTGATAAAGAGATAAAGTGGCATGTCTAGCTTTGAACAGATAAAGCAGCCCTTCACGTGCCGCTTCTGCACTCTCTCACAGCCTTTCCACCTTTTAAACTTTTTTTAACACCAAATGGTAAGTAAAACATCACGCACGAGAGAGGAGAGAGCGAGCGAAACGCAGCGGAGGCTGCCGTTTCTCTCGGCATTTTCATGATGTTTAACATTTTCTTATATATATATATATATATTGGGATTTCTCACACATATAACAAAATGAAATTTCTCCTACAGTCTTGTTCATTTATTTATCCTCCACGCAAATAAATTTTTTGAGTAATAAGTCCTATAATACTAATCGTTGATTTAAAATAAACAAAATATTATTTTAGTTTAAATAGGTTTTAAGTATGAGAAAATAATTATTTAAAAAATAATATGAGAGTACTAAATCTCTAAAGAAAGGAAAAGAAATAAAAAAATATTTCAATGAACAATTGAATAGATGAAGATTGAGGAGTCACAAACAAAAGAAATAAATAAATGACTTGCCGATGTATTCAAAGAAAGATAGTTTGTGAGAAAACGAACAATACATGCATAGGTTTTGAAGAGAGAGAAATGGTATACGTGATTGATTATAATTATATATTGAGTGATGATACAACCACAAACTCTTGACAAACTTATTTTGTACAAACTGATTTGGCATTAACTTGTTGGTTAAATGAAAATACAAAATAATCAAAACAAATCATATGGGCCAAGAGATATTTAATTCAACCAATTTAATTATGCCGCATCAGTTTGTACAAAATAAATTTGTACAAGAGTTTGTAGCTATATTATTACTCTTATATATTTGTTCTTACACGTAATTACATAAAGAAAGGGGTGTTTTGGGGATAATGAAGGGTTTTAATAGCACTACTCTTTTATCATTTTGGCGCCTCTAATTAAAGAGTTGAACTATTAGCACCCTTCTGAAAATCTCTGAAACCCTTTCCTATCATAACCCCATTAGATAATTAAAATAAATTAAACTTTTTGTTTAAACCTAATTTTAATCCTTAAATACCCTTGCTTCTATCTTTTTCCCTAAAAAAATTCCATAGAAACCGTTGCACAAGTGTGCAATACCAGAATATGGCCTTCCTTCTTTGAGATCTTATTTAGTAAAATATTCATTAAAATTTGAAAACAAAACCTACATTTTTATTTTTATTTTTATTTTATTTTTACTATCTATATTTTTCACGACTTAAACCCACATGATTTTTTTTTCTTTAAAAGCATTATTTTATGAAATTTTGATGAGTAATTTTCCTAATGATAAAAAGCTGAGTAGTTACAAGAAATTATTAATCAATTAACTAGGAACGAAGTATTGAAGTGAGTAAAATTGTTGATTTTATAGTGAGTTATTATATGATCTTGGGTCTTGCAAGAATATAGTCAGCAGTAAAGAGATTATTGTTGTTCTTTTATGTACTTTTAACTATGACTAAAATGGTAAATATGAAGGAGGGGTGCCAATAGCTTCACTCATTAAAAGTTTCATCTGATTTTGTTGGGCTCATAGTCTTGTTTCATTTGGGCTAAAATAGTCGATTACACCCTTTTCAATACAGAGTTATGCTTTTCACACCCCTTCAATTTCCTTATATCATACTACTTTTGTAACAGTGGTTCTACATTAACAAAAATTACATAAAAGGACAAAAATGAATTTAATTACACTAAAATGTATTTACAAATCATGAACACTAACTATTTTTTAATCTTAATATATGAAATAATTAATTTTATTGATGAAAAATCAAATAAATAAAGAAATAACTTATCTAATAACAATAATTTCATTATAAAAAAGTATGTTTACAATATTTATTCTAAATGAAAGTGAAATTTCATTAAAGTTATTTTGTAATTTCTACTTTTTTTTATAATTTCATAAAAGAAATAGATAAAAGAAATAAAAAATGAGGTTTCTTAAGAGTTTAAAAAGAATGTGAGTTCAATCTTATGATATGAAAATTCACTTTTAAATTCTTAGCCGTTCGTCCATGTTGGTTCAATGGTTGAAGATTTAAAGAAAAAGACTAATATTATTATATATTAGTCCATCAGCAACTCCGTAAGTCATTGATTAATTAATTAAGAGGATAAATAATGGTTAAAATGTAAGGGGTTGTTTGTTTTTTTGACTAATGCTTAAAATAATTCAGTTTCAGCATTCAACTGTTTTATAGGTGTTTGTTTTTTAACTGAACACTCAAAATTAAGCAATTATCGCTTAATTTAATTAAGTAAAAAATTATAACTTAATGCTGAATTAAAAAAAGCGCTGAAGAAGTTAATTTTTATTTTTTCAACAATACCCTAACAATATCCAATTATTTCTCACAAATAAAGCCCTATATTTCAACACCGTTCTTTTCAGTTTGACGTCATCTTCTTCCTCTTTCCTTTTTTCTTTCAAGTTCTCATATTACCAAATACTTTGAGTTAATAATCAGATTGCTAAAGGAAATTAATTTCAAGTACTTGTTTCTTATTCCTATTCCCTAATTAATTTTTAATCGTATGCTTTCTTTTATTTAATTTTTATAGCTCCCAGATACTGTAGTCATTGAAATTTCATTGAAATCTCTGTGAGTAATTGTAGTACTAGTTAGAAGATTATGAAATTGCTAATGGCCTCATTTATTAATGTTTCAATTTATTTTTGTTATTAAATAATAACTTTAGTTTTTTTTTTATTAAATATAATAGCTTATTTATTTATCTTTGATTTTTTTATTGAATGTAATAATATGCATAATATTTAATATGGGTATATATGTAAAATAACAGTTTTCATATATTTTTATTATAAAAAAAATAAATAACTTAATACATTTATTCAGACATTCAAAAAAAAAAAAAAAAAACATGTTATTCAACATCCAGCTCTATTCAGACTTAATTAAATTCAGCGCTATTCAGCATTCAGTTAAAAAAACAAACGCTACCTGAGACAGAATTTAGTCTTTGTACATTATCCACCCAGACGAGTGAAACTTAAAATCTAATTACGATTTTGACCTTAGCATACAAGCTTCACTTCAATAAATATTAAATGATAACCCTAACTCCTCACATATAATTTTATTTGTATGTGTTCACAGTTTAACATGAGATCCAGAATCAAAGTCCAAAAAAATTAGGGCGTAGAGGACCAGATACTAGTGCAAAAATGACACTTGGATCCTTCGTATTTTTAAATTTTACTCCAATTTATATTTAATTACTAAATATATTTCTATTATTATAATTTTAATGTTTGAACTTTACTATTGAAGAAGTGAAGAACACCATATATATATTAGAATGACAGTAAAGTTATAATAGTAAAATTACTCAAAATTTACGTTATTTCAGATAATTTTTTTAATATAAGGGGTGAAGTTAAAGAAAATAGGAAGCTAAATGATAAAAATAAGAAACATTAAGCTTAATATAAGGGGTGAATATATATACAACATCAGCATGTGATGACCGGCTCTATTCCATTATATAATCAACAAATTTCAATCTTTCTAGGATTAATTAATACCCAATTACCTACCGCGTGATTAGGCCGTCGGTTTAGATTATCTACCTGCGATATACATGTGCTTCAACACAATATTTTATAATAATAAATCTCCCAACTCCCAACCAAAATCGTACTGTGCTTAGTATTTCTCATGTATTTGAATATATAGTCCAATTATAAGTTTTAAGTTTATATATATACGCACACAAGTAAAGTAATGAAGGAATCAGAATTTTGATTTCACGTATATATGTAAAATTTACATTTCAAAGAAGTTAAATTTCAATGAAAACCTTTTGGGTGAGGTTGCTTGAACTTATTAGAATACTCTTTTACCTGTATTTTGATGAAATTTTTTTACTACTAAAATACCTATAACATAAAATTAATTTTATGGGAATGCTTGTCAAATATACAATGTTTGTTATATTATTGTGCAAGATAATAAGGGCCTTTAATTGAAAGGAATTTCTCTTTACACCCATCTATAACTTGTCTAACTTAAGTAAACCTAGGGGTGGGCAAATAAATTGAGCCATCAGATGAACCGAATCGATCTGAATCGAAGGTTTGGTTCGATTTTTAAATTGTGAGCAAACCGATCTGTTTCAAAATAAAAAACCGACAACTAACAAAATTAAAAATATAAAAATTTTAGAGTAAAAGAACCATAAAAACCGAACCGAACTAGAATCGAATCTAAATTCGATCTATTCGGTTCAATTTATATTTTTAAGAAGTTAATAAGGTTCATTTCGATTCAGCTAAAAATTGAGCCGAATCGAACTGTGCCGATCCTTAACTAAACTTATTTAACACAATTCATCTACTTTTGAACCTTTTTTTTTTTGGAGGAGAAGGGGGGGGGGGGGGGTGTGCTGGGGGGCTTTATTCATGTCAATAATCGAAACTATGCAAACAAGTAATCAACGTAATAATATTATAAAAAAATTGTGATTTTTTATTTATTTAATCTTTCAATTCTCAACTGCATACAATGAGATTTAATCTTTCAAATCACTGGAATTTGGTCACTCCGTGCTCCTTCAATACCCACCCTCAGAAATTCAAAAATGGATTATGGGTCTTAATTAATTCAATAATTAAGATAGACAAGCCTAGGAAAGGAAAAAAAAATCCCTTAATATCAAAGACAAGTTCAACAACATAAATTGATTCTAAGAGTTATTCTATTTTGATTTTTTTTCTAAGGAAATAAAAAGCAATAAAATTAACATTAAAATTCTATTTTCTAAATAAACTCACTTTTATTAAATAAACAGTATGAGAGCATTTTTGGTATTTAATAGGTGTACAAAGTAAAATTTTATTTTTCAAATTTTAACATTAATTGGAATTATTAAGTAAATGGGTGCTACTAGTATCTCGGTGGATCTAGCCTCGCCCAAACCTTTTTTCTTTGAAAATTTTCCCACGATATATGCATATATATTAATTTTCAGTAATGGATCTATTACTTTATTAAAATGAAGAATAATAAAAAAATACATTCTAATATGTGCTGTGTATTTATCCGTAGTATAAGTGAAGGATATAATTAATAATATGGGTGGGGCTATATGCACTCTAAAATTTACTCTGAACACTCATATTTTTATAAAAAAAAATTATCACAAAAATACTGATAATATAAATTACTATTAAGGACACTTTATTATGAGCTTATATAATATTATTATTCTGAACACTCATTTAGGGCACTGCAATCAATATTTAATTTTCTTATCATTTTAAACCTAAAATTTTTTTCTTCCAAATACCTTAAACAAATATTTACATAGAAAACTCAATATGTAAAGAATTTAACTTTAATGAGGTATGTGTGATTTTTTTAATTTTCTAGTTTACAACACAAATAATTTTTACCATGTTTCTTGTTCTTCCCCTTCCAGATGGTTTTTATTTTTTTTTTATCACTACATTTATTTTGATAGAAAGAAGAAAGAGTGGGGACCATTGACGTCTCTAACACTAAAAACCCCTTGAGCAAAATTAAGGGCAGGGGACCATTCATGTGAAAAAATTTGGCTGGATTTGTTTGATAATACAAAAGCAAGGTCCCGTAGCGAGCTCTCCACCTTGAAAAAAATTAATTCAAGTATTAAAATTTAGTTTTACAATTTGTTTTGATGGACAGGCATAGTATGAAATTATACAAGCATGAAGTAATTAATTTCAAAAGCAAGGCAGCTCGTGTAAATAACTTGAAGAAAAAGGTGAATGAAGAATAGCATGGACGGGAAAGATTTTATCATATTTTTGAAACTTCAAACAAATGACAATCCCATTCATTTGCCTAAAAGCTTTAAATCTTCAACATCTTTGATTTGGCCAAAAGATATATTGGTTAATTGATTTATTTTTTTGAGTGTATAAAGTATTTTCATAAGTATATAGAATAAGTAAAGATAATTAATTTAAAAAAGATTAAGTGAGGATTTTTTTGACATTTTAAAGAGTGTACAAAGTATAATTTATGTTTTTAAATTAATAGATGAGTGTTCATAATAATAGAGTATTTAGAATATTTTTTAAAGTGCATATAACCCCACCCTAATAATATTTATCTGAAATCAAAAAGTTTTTCATGGCATCAAAAGAGAGAAGGAAAGTCTCATATTATAAAAGCTTTGCAGCTTTTTTTCGGTATGAAAATTTAGGTTAAAGCTCAAAAATTTTTCGCTCTCTTTATCTCTTTATATTTCCTGATATTGGATAATCTATCTCGGTTTCTTTTAGTTCCCAAACCTAATACTTTTTCATATTATAAATCTCTATCTATTTAGATAAAAAAAAATCACATGAACTGTATATATATTGTGATAAGTCTTACGTTAGACACCAATTATACACATACATACCCAACATTATATTTGGAGGCTTTACAAGATCGTGCCTATAATGAACAGTCATATACATATATATGAATATTTTATAGTTATATAAGATGATGATCTTACACTTTTCTGGTGTGCCTAATCTGATGCGCTGTGGACCCATTTTTGAAATCTTCCTATGTTGGAATTGATATTTGTGGTCAAAAGAATAATTTTAGATAAGAATATATTGAAGAAACACATGTAAGAGCAAAAAAACAACAATTAATTAAAAGTAGAAGAACAAAGACCATTGAAGAATTAAAAGGAAATTGATGATGGGCAATGGCATGAGAAGAGCATACAACAAAAGAAAGGCCCACCTGTTGTTCTCAAATGGATGGAGATGGAGATGGAGATGGAGGTGGGTCACCAACCTAAAAAGATTCTCCAATTTCTTCCCTTTAATTTAATTTATATAAATGTAACTTCAATAATCTCTCTAGAAGATTTTCATATATACATAATACATAGATGAATTAAATAGTAAAGTTAGGAACAACCATGCTCTCTAAATTATTATATTAACATGGCCGGCTTTAGTGACATACTTCGTTTCTCGATAATGGGTGAGATGGGCAGGCAGGTTGGTTGATTTATGAAAATGACATAAATTTCTAAATTAATTATAGTTGGTAAATTTATTTATAACTATTAATTTGTTCTACTAATATTTATCATAACTTGAGTCTAGTCAAGTATTCTTTTCACTTAATAATTCATCGTGGGCTCTCATAAGCCAACAATGATGTGAAAGGACAACCGGATACTTTCTTTGAAATAATTAATAATGATATTATTTGGTTGAATGACCAAATAATAAGATTTTTTTTAAATACAAAATTACAATAAGATTTAATTAATGAAAGAGGTGAGCACAGTTAATGTTTCAATATATTATATATATGGTGGTGGGGGAAGTTAGTTACTTCTATTAAACCAAAATTGACAAGAGTAAGTGGAAATGTGGAATAAGTTGAGGAGGTCTTCTAGAAACTCTCTTTTCAGAAAATTAATTAATAATTTAATTAAAGAGGAGGGTGGAAAGGAGGAAGACCAAATAATAGAAAAAGTTACAAGTGAATAAGAGATAAAAGAGTTATGATGAGTTGGTGGTGCGACGCCTTGCCTTAATTAATATTTTGCAAACAAATGGTTTTGCTAGAGAGGAGCCTCTCGTTTTGTCTTGTTTGCATGAATCTATGGCCACCAAAATCATCCATTGTATTGTCACTCGCTTTGCTTTTCAGTCCCCTTTTATGCTTTGTATAGAAAACAAAGGCTGTAAGGCTAAATCATCAGGTATTTCAAAACAAAATTCATGTGGTTTGAATCTCCCAACGTTTGTTTTACCACTACTAAATAGAGAGAATATTAATGAAATATATTGTGAAGCAAACTTTTAAGGCATGGGAATATAATTTCACTAGCAATGCTTTCATGTTATCCCATTTGAGCTAAAAAATATCGTTTTAACTCTGTCAAAAAAGGAAACAAAAAAAAAAAAATCAGATTCACCCACAACGATATCCATCGATCCTCCACAAATCAATGACCATAAAACACAATTACTGTGATTTACACATAACAGCCACACGATACATTCACCATCCAAACACCCACTGTCAGCATCAATTTTACATTATCGTCACTACACTAATTTCACACCATCGCTATCCTATAATATTTCCTCTTATAATTTAATGAAAAATAGATAATTACTTGTGAAATATCTGTTTCCTATAAAGATATTTAAAGGGATCAATGCACTAACTAAATTACCCACCCATATCTAGAAAATAATCATTACTAGGCATGTTGTGCACTAACTAGGTAGAAATAAGCAGCCTTGCCATCGTTTCGATATACATAGATTTTAATTGAATGTGTTGAGATCAAAACTAAAGTGAGGGGAAAGGAAATACAAATTAAATACTAAAGGAGGAGGATTGAAAGAGCAAATAAGTGTAAATTCAACAACATGAAAAGTAGAGCTACCTACCAAATCCAGCACTAACTTAATTGCAACCACTCGTCTTTCTCACCAACTCGGTCAAATACCCTTTCAAATATAAAAATAATGAACAATAAACAAAACAAAAACAACTTTAAAAAAACACCAAAGGGTCCCCGAGTCAATTGCTTTGCCCCCTTCTCCCTTCTTTCTCTCTCTCATTTATATTCTCCTCTTCTTCATTCCCACCAAGAAACAACAACCTTAACAATTTCCCATTTTCTTAATTTTCTCTGTTTGATCAGATATCAAAAACAACAAAACATGGGCAGATCCCCATGTTGTGAGAAAGAACACACCAACAAAGGTGCTTGGACTAAAGAAGAAGATGAGCGTCTTATTAACTACATCAAAGTTCATGGCGAAGGCTGTTGGAGATCTCTCCCCAAAGCTGCTGGTATGTGTGTGTGTGTGTGTGTGTGTTTATCTATACATATACTATACATGTATATCTATCTTGCCATTCATTCATATGCTTCTTTTTCTTTCATGTATATATGTATAACCTTTTTATTTCTTTTGGTTTAGGTTTGCTGAGGTGTGGCAAGAGTTGTAGACTTAGATGGATAAACTACCTGAGGCCTGATCTTAAGAGAGGAAACTTCACTGAAGAAGAAGATGAACTCATCATTAACTTTCATAGCTTGCTTGGTAACAAGTATGTATCAATTATAAATATTTTTGCATCAAATTTTGATAATTTTAACTGTAGTATTTATTTTACAAATCTTGAATGCATCTATAATTAATTATATATTTGGATGATGAAATTGTCAGATGGTCTCTAATAGCTGCACGGTTGCCCGGAAGGACTGATAATGAGATCAAGAATTATTGGAACACTCACATCAAAAGAAAGCTTTATAGCCGTGGAATCGATCCTCAAACCCACCGTCCACTCAATTCTTCCCCGGCCCCGGCCCCCGGCAACAACAACAACAATAAAAGAAATAATAACACCAGCACCAATACTACAACCGACTGCAGCAATAAATTTGAGATGAATGTGCAAAATAATCGCCCAGTGATGCAGTTAGTGCCTGAGTTTATAATGAGTACTGGTAGAAGCATAGGCACCGATAAAAATCATAACTACCACTCATCTTCATCAGCTGAAGATTCGTCAAATAATACTAGTGGCAGTGGTGTCACAACAGAAGAAGCTCATCAAGAACTCAATCTTGAGCTCTCCATCGGGCTTCCACAGCAGCCTCGGATTATTAATCAGAAACCAGCATCAGGGGGATCATATCATCAGTTCTTTGGAGCAAATACTAATAATAACCCTAGTACTGGCGCTACTCAAACAGCAGCCGTGAGCTTGTGCTGCAAACTAGGGCTTCAGAATAGCCAGTTGGCATGTAGCTGCAGCAGCAAACCCATGTCCATGTCAACGATAATAACAGCTGATGGTAACCTCCACAGATTCTACAGACCACCTTTGGATTCTTGAAATTGTGAACTCAGAAATTATAGCTAGCTAGATCTATTTTAATCTTTCCAAAACTGATCTGTTGGTCAAATGATAAATCTGTAATTGGAAAAGAAAAGAAGCAAACCCTCCTTTCACTCATTTTCTCTACCCGGCCCTCTTTTTCTCTCCTCTCTTCTCCTCTCATTTTAATTTTCTTCCAACTAAACATGGGTAAGTGTTTAGAAATTTGCAGAAAGTTGTCGGTTCTTATAGCTTATTATAAATATTACAGCCTTATTAATTTTATGTGGATGCCATAGTTAGTTTTCTTTTTGGTTTATGAAAATGACAACTGAATTTGGAAGCCTTGCTCGAATCTTAAATTCTCAAATTGTACACTTTAAGAGTCATTCAACCTTCTCAAATTGTATATTTTAATAGTCATTGAAATCTTGTTGAATGAATGGCGCTGAAGAATGGACTTTTAGTTATTCGGACGATATTGGTAATTTTAATGACTTGTGACAAAATTAATTAAAGAATCCAGAACCATAAATTTTTTCTGAAATCTGTAATGAAAAATAAATTAATAAAAGAAAAGCATACTAATTAATTACATCTTATAAATCGAATTTGGATCTAATGCTAATATTTACCGTACCAATCAATACATAACTTATATCAGTATTGAATCCAAATCTCTGATGCATCAATTTCGATCAAAATATATATAACAATTGAAATGTGCAATAATATTAGAGAACCAAAATCACCTGAATGAATTAAGAAACGTGGGGCAAGGTGGCCACCTATATATCTGTTGGACTAACATGTAACCAAAACGTTATGTGACATAAAGTCATAAACCTATAAAAAATGAAAAAGAAAACAAATAATTTAATAAAAATGAGATCTTAAAAATTGATAATATATATATATATATATATATATATATATATATATATATATATATATAGAGCGGGTTTCAATCATAGATCCCTGACCATATTGAAGTCAGGAATGAGTTAACAAATAAAAAAATACATATTTCAATATACAATAAGATAAAATACAGTACATTGAATTTGTATTTTTTATCTTTTAATTTATCTCTAATTTTATTAAAATCATCTATCCTGATTAGAATATACATTATAACCTCTATAAATTAATAATATCGGGATCATAGAAATTTATTAATTTAGAGAGATATTAATTAATCGATAAATTAATAAGTTCACTGTACAAAGAACTAACATTTAATTGATTGAAAATTCATTGTATTTTACAAATATAATTAATAGAATTTAAATAATGAAAATTTAGAGGTCCAAAGTTTAGAAAAAATTGTTGCTAACGTCACTGAAGATCATGCTGAAGATGAAGTTGAGGATGACACAGTACCTTTAGAAGTTATTTTGCGCACTGAAGCACTCAAGTCATCAACAACACTTCATAATTTTTTATTGCAGTACAAGAATTCAACCCCAAAACTTTTAGATACAATAAGAAAAATTAAAGATGAGATTCAACTATATTTAAACTTCAAGGAAAAAAAAAGTTACAATAGACTCATATTTTAATAAACTGACATAGTCAGTTACATTTGTAATTTCACAGTATTTGTAATTTCTACAATTATTAATTTATTATATAAATGGGACCACAAAGTTATACGGGAGTTATCAAAAAAATTATTATCTTATTAATTTATCGAAATTATTAATTTAGTTTCAAGGTTCAAGTTGAGACCGTAAAAAATTATTATATTATAGAGATTATAAATTTATCGAGTATTAATTTATAGAGGTTATATTATATGTGTATATACACACATAAAGAGAGAGAGAGAGAGAGAGAGAGAGAGAGAGAGAGAGAGAGAGAGAGAGGTGATGATAGATGTGGGTGTGAGTGTGATGGTGGGTTAGGGCTGGAAAAAAGAAGAAGAAGATGAGATTGAGATGAGAGGTACTTTAAGTTGTTTGGTTGGTAAGAATAAAGATGGGTGATGTCAACCGCACAACCAACCATGTCTCGTCTCATAAATCCCTGCTGGTGCTGGAGCTGGATCGTCTTGTCCTTTACTGTCTTTTAGTTAATTGATCTACTTCATTTGTTTTCACCCCTTTATTAATTTATTATTTTATTCATTCTCCACTCTCTGCGACGACTATGATTGGCTTATTTAAATGTTCATATTTATTATCTCATTTATTTTCATTAGAATATCTTACACAAGTTGAAATTAATTCAATACAATTGTTGGAAATGCTTTCGTTCTTGTTGGTTTTTTGTTCTACACGTACGTCATGTAATGTATTCCTTGTAGTTGTAGTTGTACAATTGGTTTTTCGTTTGTCCTTTAAATTAACAAAATTCCTTGTAGTTGTACAAAGTCTCTTTAGAATTAAAATTGCTGAAATGTTTTTTTGCTTGAACTTTTATAAAATTATTTCTCCAAATTGTAAAAACATGTTCGTGCTTTCCTCTCAACTAGCATGTTGACTCTTGATAAGATTAGTCTGTTGTGTTCAAGGCATTTAATTAAAATGAAGAATCCGATAACAATTTTCAATTTATAATGGTAAAAATATATTCTATACGACTATATCATATTATATATTAATTGTACTCAATAGGAGTTATGCGTACACAGCTAAACTACTAGTTGAAATAGCCCCACACCTAAAATACTTTAATGGCTCTTCGAAGACACCATTAACATGCAATATCTAATAATATTCTAGAAGGTTTTGGGCATATAATAATCACACGTTACACCCACCTAACAACTTTGTTTTATTCGGATTATTTACCTTTTTAGAAGGTGGGATTTAATTTGTATGGTATTTTATTATTTCGGCTACCTTCATTTGATAGCTAGTTTTTCTATCATTTTTCTAAAACTATGGAGGTGAGTAAAGATATATTATCATTTTTTTTTAATTTTTCATCTTTCTTCAAATTTCAATTTAGATGGGCGGCCAAATAAAATTATTTGAAAAGCACTATATTAGGCTCTTATGGACAATTTTTACTTGATATAGTTAATTGGTAAGAAAATACTATTTTTACAGTTTCTATAGCATGAATTTACTTTAAAAAAATTTTATTTTGAGACTGTCGCAATCCTAATCAAATTACAATTACTGTCGTATAAAAGAATCTAATTATAACATATCACGTTACTAACAAAATAGAATTTATTATGCTCCCTCTACTATATAATAACACGTTATTTTGGGTGAAAAATGCCCGTATCTATACTTTGAGTGGACAAATTAAGTTGGGGTTAGAATTTTTTTTCCAACTTTTATTCTCTCCTTTTCAAAAAAAATGAAAAAAAGAAAATTCTGTTAAGAAGTGGTTTGTGTGTCCATTTCTATAAAGTCACATGAGTGTCTGATTGAAATATGTAACGACCAATTATTTTATATGGCTTCAGACAAAAGTTAGGAATATTTTTTTTGTTTAAAAGAGAAAAGGAATAAAAGTTGGTAGAAATCAAACAAACAAGGTCATAGTCAATTAGTCATTGTTCCAGGATAGCCACGTGGATGCATATGCAGCACTGAAACTTTTTCAATTAATATTTAATAGAGAGATACACGTATGTGCATGCACATAAATGAATAAATTAGCAAACAAGTGAGGGAAAAAAAAACAGAAAAATTGTTAAACTTCACCATCAATAAACAATAATGAAAGATCATATATACATGCATCGTATAAACGGCTGAATTTATTAAACTATTCTTATCAGGGTCATTTTTATTTTTATTTTTTGAAATTCTTATCATCAATATACTCTCCAAAAAAAAAAAAAAACTATCATCAATATAATGATAAACTTGTAAAATTTATATCCATGCAGTCGATAATGTGACAATATCTCATTAAATTAATAAATTCTGTGATAATTAATTATTAGTAGTCTGTTCATTTATCAGCTAAATGATGAATTGTTATTGCCGTCACTTAGTTTGAAAATACAATCTTTATATCCAACTTTACAAGTTTATTGTAAAATATATGGATGATTAAAAGTCTTAATAATGATTACTACTAGTTCAAGTAATTATGATGCATAGAGCGATTCACACCAGATATATGGTAGGCTCTAAATTTCTTTAATTTTTTTTATTTTTGGAGTTGCCTGAGATTATTAGGGATTCCTAAAATTAAGGGTGATAATATGAAACAATATTTGCTTAATAAGTTGACAATAATAAGAACGAGACAAATAGAATTTTTGTGAGGAACATGGTAGCGCAAATCCGAGCTCAAGCTCCTTCTACCAGATATTTTGCTGTTAAGGTAACTAACAACCATTATTATTATTTTTTGGGGACAAAAATATCGCTTTAGATAATTAGTCCTTGCTTGGGATTAAGGTGCAGTAGCTTAAAAGCTACAGTTGTTGTGAAAAAAAAAAAACTGTAACTATCAAATAAAAATTAATAGTATGTAGTAAATATAATTTTTAAATAATAATTTTAACAAAATTATTAATAATATAATAGATTTTTCATCATACAAGTGAAAAATCATATCAACATAACTTCTGAGCTACAGCAGCTAGTGTTTACCAATCACTTTAGTGTTATAGCTTTTAAGCTACAGCTACCCAACCTCAATCCCAAGCACACCCTTAGGGTGTGTTTGGGATTGAGGTGCTGTAGCTTTTAAACTACAGCTGCTGTGGAAAAAAAGTTGTAATTATGAAACAAAAGTTAATAATATGTAGTAAATATAATTTTTAAATAATCATATTGACAAAATTATTAAAGATATAATAAATTTTTTATCATATAAGTGAAAAATCATATTAATATAGCTTCCAAGCCACAGCAGCTAGTGTTTACTAAACACTTTAGTGCTGTAGCTTTTAAGCTACAGCTGCCCAACCTCAATCTCAAGCACACGCTTAATTGGTTTGGCTCATGTTGTTGAATGATGAAGTGGTTTGGCTCATGTTGTTGAATGATCAAGGGATCAATTGTCTTTCGCATCAAATCTTAAAAGAGGAAGTTATTTAACTTAATGTTTTGCGTTATGAGGAGGAATAGGACAAGGTCAAGGTGTGTGAAAAAGAAGATATATACTCTTTCTGCCACTCTTATATTTTTTCAAAAACAATTGAAAAATACTAAAAAATAACTTATTTTGATGTATAAAAGCTAAAATTTTCCTTGTCTATTATGAATAACTATGGTCTCACACACACTGAGATTCAAACTTTCAATTTCAAGGATAAGCAAAACAAACCTATTTGATTCAACCAAAAATTTAAATACAGTATAACCTCTATAAATTAATAATATTCGGACCATAGAAATTTATTAATTTAGAGAGATATTAATTAATTAATAAATTAATAATTTATTACTTTATAGAGTATGTTTACAGTACAAAAAACTAACATTTAATTGATAAAAAATTCATTGTATTTTACAAATATAATCAATAAAATTTAAATAATGAAAATTCAGAGGTCCATAGTTTAGAAGAAATTGTTGCTAACATCACTGAAGATCATGTTGAAGATGAAGTTGAGGATGACACAGTACCTTTAGAGGCTATTTCGCGCACTGAAGCACTCAAGTCATCAACAACACTTCATAATTTTTTATTGCAGTACGAGAATTCAACCCTAGAACTTTTAGATGCAATAAGAAAAATTAAAGATGAGATTCAACTAGATTTAAACTTCAAAAAAAAAAAAGTTACAATGAACTCATATTTTAATAAACTGACATAGTCAGTTACATTTATAATTTCACAGTATTTGTAATTTCTTTAATTTATCGAAATTATTAATTTAACTTCAAGACCCAAGTCAGGACCGCAAAAAATTTATTATATTATAGAGATTATAAATTTATCGAATATTAATTTATAGAAATTATATGGTATTAAATTTACTTAAAAATAGAATATAATAGAGGAATAGATCTTTGACCGTACATAAATAATTATGGTAGTGAAGGATAGCAATCAATCCCCTTGATTTGTTCACATTATTGTATTTATTTGTTTCGGAGCGAAGGAAATCTCCGGTGGGGCCAAATTCAAACTTTCTAGTGTTAATAAAGAATTGGTTTTAAACGATTTTTTCATCTATAGCTATGATGTAGTTAGTCGCCAATTTGAGAATTTTGTTTGGAATTGCAGCAATTTTGATTTGGGGATTTTGATGGATAATTGAAGTTTCTATTGTAAATAAAAGACAAACTGAAAAAGCAATTAATAAAATAAAAATCAAATTTTATCAAATTTTCAAAAGACTTTTTGCCATTTTGTTGAATGAAAAAGTAATTAAAATAATAAAAATCAAACAATTGGGCTACTTTAATTTTTTTTCACAAAATATAAAATTACATTTTTATTCTTGTTTTTAATGGATTTTGGGTGAGCTGATTGAGAGTGCAAAACCCACAAAAAATAATGAAATTTATTTTCGGGTTAAGGAGTACTTCACTGAAGGCTAGTTTGGTAATGCTATAGCTTTTAAAATAATTACTGTTAGCTGTGCTGTAGAAATAATTAGTTGTGAAGAAAATCAGTTAAGTGTTTGGTAAATTTTGCTTTTAAAAGTACCGTGAATTTTGAAAGTAGTTGTGGATGTTTGGTAAATCTTACTGTTAAATTGCTGTAAAAAAGTAAATGACTAAAATAGACATAATGTAGAATGAAATTTACTTACACATTAAAAAATATGTACATACAATATTTTTAATTGTGTATTATAATAATTTAATTAAAAATAAAATTTATATTATATTGATTTTATTTCTTTCTTTTTTTTATAATAAAAATTTATTGAAATATTGATTTTGTTTTTAATTTGAATAAGAATAGTTTTGGGTTTAGGTAATAATTGTAAGGATATTTATGGAATTGTATTAAAGGATAAAATTGATTCTTAAAATCATAATCTAAAAGCTGCTACTTCCCTGCTTTTCAAAATCAACTGTAGGAGGGACTTATTTTAACAAAAGTGATTTTGAATTTTTGTTACCAAACATTAAAATTACCTTTCAGATTCTCAAAATCACTTTAAAGCCTTCCAAAAGCAATCCCAAACAGACCATGAGTTGTAGAGTGTAAACTATTTTGGACTTTTTAATGGAGGTAAGTGGATGAAAGGTGGTTGTTAATGGAGGAAGGCTGATATTTTAAGGGGGAAGCTTGGAGAGGTGCCTTAAACCTGCAAAACCAAGAGAGTGAGGTTAGAGGTGGAGCCGGCAGTGGCCGGCGACCACACTTTGACGCTCAAGTCAGCAACTTAAGCTTTTGAGGAGTGAAGAGCTTGCAAGCTCTTTGAAAATGGAGAAAGAGGTTGAAGAAGAAGAACCTCGGCCTTTTGTGATATGTGTGTGTAATGGTGAAATCATATGTAAGAATGAACTTGGTTGTCCTCATATAGTGCTGATAAAGTACCCTGCCATGTGGTATATTTCCCAATGGTGATTTTACTGTCAATTCCAGAATATTCCTTGTCATTTTGTCACCCTTTTACCTTTTTGGGTTGTTAGAAACAAGCATGGGGAACAGTGGAGTGGTTATTTGCAGATCTTATCAATTTATACATGTAGGGTACGCTGCAAGGCTGCACTGAAGATTCCTGCAGAGGTTGTCTGGATAGCTGTAGCTAAGGACAATTGTTTGTCCCCTCCTTATTGACAACATATTTAATATCTTTTGGCGATTGTGACAGCTCACGAGGAGAATATTTTGGAGATTATTTGACCGTCCCATTTACATACGGCGTACCTCTTAACTTTTTTGGTGTATTTGGGGTACCCCAGGTACCTTTAATAGCCAAAGTCGCATGAATTATATTGGGTACCCCAAGTAGCCTTGATAACCAAAGTCGCAAGAACTATATTGGGTACCCTAGGGTATCCTCAGGGTGCCCCAGGTACCCTTGATAACCAAAATTATTTGAAATGGGTCGGGTACGCCAGGCACTCCGGATACCCCAGGTTCCCATTTTATGCAAAATATCTCTAAGTGAACACGTGGCACTCTATCGTTGTCTTTTCTATTTCTTCCCTAAACAATTATATATATAAGGTTTACAAATTATTTGTGCGGGGGCCAAATACGTATTTGTACACCTAATTTTTTATATTATATTTAAAAACTTCAAAATTTTTTCAAAGCCTGTAAGCGTTGTGGCTCTCTAGTCTATAAGAGCCTCCGCCCTTGTTTATTCTCTAAATAAATTCATGCCTTTTAAAACTTCATGTAATGCTTTTATATAGGTCCTTTATTGTACACACAATTTAGAGTGAAATATATGAGCATCTATCAACTGGAGCATTTAATTGAAATTATAGTTAATTAACATAAACGTACGCTTAACAAGAGAAAGGACAGACAAATTGAAACTTAATTTTCTACATTATTTATTAGATCAGACAATGGATAGAGTTTTTTAGGAAAGAAAATTCAAACCGTCCCACCATCAGAACCTAGGTATTTATAACATATAAAATTCATGCAGCGTTTACTTTTCATGAATGGGAATTAGAATGGGAGAATAAAAATGAATAACTTATTTACTTTTCAAATTGAGGTTGGAAATGAGAATGAAAATCGTGGATCCCACACAAATTTGGGATTGATTCATAGAATTGTGATTCCCTTTGGGGGGGGGGGGGAGACTTGAGAATGTGATTCTCATTCCCTAAACTTCCAATTCTACTCCCATTCATATTTCAATATTCCAAAAATACCTTCATTGAATTTTTGACGTTTTTGTATTTTAGTCCCTGCAGAATTATGAAAATAATCTAAAATTTTGTATTATTTACAAATAGGTCTTTTGATGATGATGGTGATGGTGATGATGATGATGATAATAATTTATTTAATAATAACAATAGTATTAAATAAATTGTTATTAATTTAATAATAGTATTAAATTAATAAATTTATTATTATTGGTATAAAAAATTTATTTAATTTTATTATTTTAATTATTATTATTGTCATTAATTTCATTATTATTATTATTATAATAAAAATTTATTAATTTGATTATTTTAATTGTTATTATTACTCTCATTAATATTAATTTTATTATTTTAATTATTATTATTGTCATTAATTTCATTATTATTATAATAATCAAAATTATTAATTTTATTATTTTAAATGTAATTATTATTATTATTATTAAATTATATTAACTTTATTATTTTAGTTATTATTAATTATTATTATTTTTATTAATATTATCATTATTAACATTTATTATTATTATTATTATTAAATTTTATTAATTTTATTTTTTTAATTAATATCATTTTAATAATAATAATAATAATAATAATAATAATAATAATAATAATGTCTTTATTATTATTTTATTAAAATTTTATTATTTATTGTTATTTAAATGTCATTATTATTAATAAATTATGTTAACTTTATTATTATTCTTATTATTATTATAAACTAAGGGCATTTCAGTAACTTGAAACTATTCAGTTTATTTCGATTCCGATTCTTACAGCTCAAGTAAACAACTTATTCTGATTCCCATTTCCCATCTCATTCCAACTCATTTCCATTCCAGCCCATTCCGATTATTGACAAGTAAACACAGCGCCATTGTGTTACTAGGAAAGCAACCCACACAAATGGTTGAAAATTAAGCGAAAATCAATTTAATGATAATTTTCAATTAACCTCAATTTATTTACTTTAATAGAAGCTTTGAGCTGGCCCACGCAAATGAGATGTACCAAGATAGTTCCACTATAACTTCATCTTCCTACAACACGGCAATTCAGAGCAAAAATCTTTTCCTCGAAACAATTCGGCATGAAAATCAAGTACCTCCTCCAGACGTTCCCGAGGATTCGGCAACGTCCTGTAGTTTCAGTGTTATGGCTACTTCTTCAATCATTATACCTCTATCTGTTGAGCCATCGACAGCTCTATTTAGTCTTTTCAACCAAATTTCATAGTCAACTGGAT
Source organism: Clausena lansium (assembly GCA_030449835.1). Taxonomy (NCBI): domain Eukaryota; kingdom Viridiplantae; phylum Streptophyta; class Magnoliopsida; order Sapindales; family Rutaceae; genus Clausena; species Clausena lansium. The sequence continues at coordinate 7,882,449 of JASUUF010000369.1, forward strand.
ATGGGGTTCCACACAGGCTATCCGCATAATCGGCAAACGTCTTTAAGAATTAAGAGTGCTGAAACCTCGCCCAGTTGTTACTGGATTGATCGCTTTGCCCAGTTTCTCTCCCTCCATTGCAAAGCAGATTCAATGGAATCCACTTGCTCCACGGTTCCTCCACATGCAAAATATAAGAGGTAAACAAGACTCTCGGCATCAGATGATGGACAAAGCTTACCATGCTGATTGCTGCAGTGCATGAGATGATGAGGACTGCTAATTTATTGGCTTGCCGGGCCATCCCGGTCTTCCAAAACTGCACGCCCCCAGGATATTGGCATATATGAAAGTTTGCTTCTTGTGCCTTGTGTGTTGACAATGCGCATTATGTTTTCTGGGCAAATATCACCATGTTGAACATTCGCCATTTTTCCTGGACCTCACTCTTGACCTCCTCTCCGATGACTCGTCGCCCGTTTTCCAGTGGAAAAATAGAACTCGGTGTCGGTGAAATTGAAGATTTATAAACGCTATATCGTCTAAATGAAAATTCATCTGACGACATGCCATCTCTAGTAAAAACATTAGACGCCTAGTCACGAACGGCATGCGTCTGACCATACATTCATGACCAGTCGTCTATATATAATTTTTAAGACGGCAAGTCGTGTCTGAGAAAAATTATCAGACGACATGTCCCTCGAATACGTTTATCATAAAAAGTCTTGTTATTGTCTGAATTAAATTAAATCATTCCTAATTTTTCTGGGATTAGGAAACGAAGTACTAGTCATCCTCTTATATTATATATTTAATTTTCTTTTGTTAAACCCCATCCGCTTTGGTTTCGTGCCTTAGTTTAGCCAGCTATAAATATCCATCCTTTAACCTCAAATCAAGCTCAATTCATTATTGTATTTGTTTTCGATTTGAATCATTCGTCAGTTCACAGTTGACATACACAATAATGCATCGAGTAAGATATGGGTATTCAAGAAGGTCATGATGATCAGAAGCCAGCGGCAAAGTCGTCCCCATTAATGTTGTTTCTCTTTGGTGGTGGAAGTGGAACCAAGAACGCTGTTTGTGATGTTACAGACAAATATTTCACGGTCAAAATCGTGGATTTCCCAGAACTAATGAGCTGCCAACAACTTGAGTGCCTCGCCTCAGAACATGGCTGGTTACTCTTGGTTTCCCTAGAAACCTCTTCTCTTTTCTTCTTCAATCCCGTGACTCGACGCCGTATTGATCTTCCTTTCCCTTATCCACCTTGCAGTGCCGCAGCTTTCTCCGCGCCTCCCACTTCACCCCACTGCACCGTCATTGCCATTCAAAGGGATAATAATTTCTCTGCCGATCAGTTCAACGTCCACGTTTTAAAGCTTGGTAATAATAATAATAATAATACTTGGACTCATTTTGCGAATAATTCTGTTGCTCCAACTGCTTTTGGTACCGTCATGCAAACAGTTTATAGTAATGGGATTTTCTACTTGATGGACTTGGAAGGACGAATAAGCAGCTTTGACGTCAAGCAAGGGAACCTGAGAGTGATTTCCGAAAAGCAGTTTGACTATGATGGCGGGTCATATTTGGTGGAATTTATTTCCAGGACGACTCTAGCATTTACTTACACAAATAATTAGAGGAGGAGTAAGGTTCTCGATTCATGAGTTCCACTCATTTTTAGAGTGGGAAATGAGATTTTCACTCTTGGGGGAGGTAGGAGTGGGAATCTACTCCCCCACTTTCTTTTTTATCTCATTTTAAAATTAATTTTAATATAATTAAATTTAATATAATAAAATAAATAATATCATATTTATTTAAATAATATTATTTTATTATTTTATAAAATTACATTTATTAACAATAATAATATTAAACTTATTTAAATATAATATTATTATACTTGGTTAAAATAATAATTTACATTAATTCTAAGTTAAATAATAATTATAATAACAATAATATTATTTAAAAATAATAGTATTATATTTATTTAATATTAATAATTTAAAATTATAAAAAGTTTATTCTAAAAAAATATTAATTTTTTACTATATGATTAATAATAATGTTTCATTTGTGTTGCACTTATTAATAATTTTTAATTTACATAAATAAAATTAAAATTAATAAAAATATTGTGATTTACATAATTAAGAATAATAATTATTATTATTAATTTACAAATATAATAAAATAAATATATTCAAATATACTTTTTTATTAATTTTATAATTAAAAACTATAATTCTTTAAATAAAGATAAAAATGTAATTTGAAACAATTTACTCCAAATCCAAAACAAAGTTAATATATTAATTAGATTCTGATTCCGACTCCACATTTCCATTCCAGTGTAAGTAAACAACTTACTCCCACTCCCACTCCTAGGATTCCCACTCTTCAGAATTCTTACTCTAATTCAAAAAGTAAATGCTACCTTAATAGAAAAATATTTGGAGTGTTTGGGAGTATTGAGAAAGTTTATAGAGTAATCAAGATTGGTGATCATGGGGCGGCTATTCCAACATGGGAAGAAAGAATCGATATGGAAGATATTGCCTTGTTTCTTGGTCCTCGTGGAGCTTTTGCTGTTTCAGGATTAGCTGAACAACACTCCAAGAAAATTTTTGTTGCCAGATCTGAGCCTGAATTAAGACTCGTCAACTTCAAGTACCACAATGACCGTCGTACCAGCAGCATGATTAGCAAGTTGTATTTCACACATTTTAGCTGCTCACATATTCCTGTTTGGATTTAAAATAGTTTGTTCTTTCAAGCTAGTTGAGGATGCTCATTACATAACATTAAACGTTTGATTGTTATAACTTTCAAATTTCAATTTAGTTCGGTAAATTTATATAGAGTATTGGCCACGTATTTTATGATTTCTACTTATTTATTCACAAGTAAAGATATTAAGAACCCAAAAAGGTGTTGATACAATAAAAACTATAAAAAAAAAAAAACGAATTTATTAACCACATACTATTTATTGAATTTTTTTAAAAAAAAAGGATTTGCATTTGACAGTACAATTATGTTCAAGCATACGTGAAATGTACGTTACATATTAGAGCCCCTGGTTGGACGACAAACATGATTTCTTTTACGAGCATGTTCTTCACTGTGGTGCTGTGTTCGACATGCATATCCATACCAGCAATCTTCTCTTTGCTTTGCATCTGCTGGTAGAAGCTACAACAAAACCACAATGAAGATTATATAATGCCATTGATTGAAATAATAATTTCTAGGATAAGTCAACATATATCTCAGATGCTTGAAGCTGGAGATGCTTACATGTTTGGGCATTGCAATCCGAAACCAGTACAAGAGAAAGGAGACCAATTTGTCATAACACTCGCTGCGCAATATATAGAAGATAGATAAATGAACATCAAATTATGGTATCTTACTATTAAACTTAATTGCAGATACATCAACCAAAATATGCCATCCGGCTGGAGTAGCAGAGAGATCCATACGCTCAACACTTTTAAAACAAACTGGCAAAATTTAACTTTGAAAAAGACTAAAGTATTTGCAATACTTAATACGGAAAGCAGGAAGATTCAAAACAAAAGATTCATTGGACCTTTCCTGATGCAGCATTAGGAAACATACACAAATTGGCTTTCGGCTCTAGCCCTTACAAAAAATTGGAAATATTACTTGATAAAGTATTGAACAATCAACCTGTGACTGCCGGTAAATATTTGATTCATCTACCAAAAGTTTCTCGAACCAAAATAAAACTTACTTGCAAATATGACTCCCAGCAGTTATCGCCTCAGCATGATTCAATGGCATCCTTGTTCGATCTGCAAAGAGAATAACTTAAACTGAAGGCGGAAAATTACCAACTTCGTAGACAAACAAAATCAATTAATTAATTATGCTAACAATCAATCAGGTTGTAGTAACACTGACCACGAAAAGTGATAGCAGAAATCAAACATTAAATTTAATTCACTTGACATAAAAAAATAATCATTCTTAATCAGAAACTACAAGATTGAACTATCGAAATATAAACCATGTCAAACAAGAATCTCGATTTGTTGAAGTAGGAAAACAATCATAGAAGCAGCAACAGACCTGTCTACGTTAGATATACCAAATCGAGGAGTATAGTTGAGCAATTATTATTATTATTATTATTATTCTTTTGGAGAAAGAGCAATCAAATTACTTATATGCCAAGAGAATCAGTAGTTCTACTTATAAGGAGGTGTATTTTAGCAAGGACATATATTCATCTTTTATGAAAGAACAATAAGTACAGATCATTGTTTTGGCTGGGTTTTCGATCAATGGGGTTTGAAAGAGGTAGAAGGTTCAAATTCACAGCTGCCTCCTACTGGTTTCCTTTGATCTGTCTAATCGATTTTTCTAGTTGCTTTTCTTTGTGTTTCTTTTATGCTGCATAAATTATCTTGAACATAATTTCGCGACCACAATGCATTCTTCCTAAAAATAGGCATTCTTTTTGGTAATTGGACAACAAAGCAACACTGCAAGGTCAAAATGTCAATCAATTACCAACCAAAATCTGGTGAAATATATATTAACATCAGAGGTAAAAATAGGATGTCGGACAGCCATCAAATTATATCCTTCAGCAATTCAAATAAAGATAAAAGGCTTATCCACTGACCAATCTCTCTATTGTTCAGCTTCTCAACCCAATCGGATATAACATCCTGCAATGATCTCCCCGTTTGTCTAATACACCTCTCTGTAACCTAAAAAGAAATCACCATTGTGAGTCTAATCAAATCTTTATTGAAATAAAGTCTCAATTCACAACTCAGTAAAAAGAATTTCATACATCTTGTTCGTGCCGATTCATTTCGTGCGCAAGAAATGGAATCCTAGAGATAGTGCGTTCTGAGATCTGCAAATAATGATAAGGTTTCACCATTGACATGCTTGATAAATCTGACAAAGTGTATTAACAAGATCACATCTTACAAATTCTTTCCACAGCCAAAAACATAAGTACCACCATTATACCTATAGATTTACAGCCACTGCAACACATAAGCTCAAGAAATTACTTCCAAAAAGTAAAGGTGACATTAATGATTCTGGTCCATTTTGTACTATATGAAGGGTTATCTTACAAGTGTTAGGAGGACTTTAATCAGCTCCAGAATAATTTTTTTATGAAAAAAGCTCCAGAATAAAAGGATCGCAAAGCAGCATAAGTGAGGCTATGGTCATTGGATGAAGCATGTATGCAAATAAGAAGAAACGGGGTTCCTCACATAAGATAAAACTTGGTATTTGTGTATTAATCAGCCATTGATAACTGTAAAGAATACTATGCCCATGATAAAATTTCCAATAACCCATGCTTATAAACTCCAGGGCTATCCATTTCACAGCAGTAAATCTAATTCTCTTTTTTCTAAAAGAAAAAATTCTGAACTATTTTAGCGGCACTTACTGGTTTAAAAGTTTCATGACTGCACATAGGTTGGGAGTCACTTCTAGCAACCATTTGAGCATGCCAATATGCACCACAAAATGCTCCATCACATCCCAAACCTGCAAGTTAAGATGTTGGAAACCGTGGTTCATATCTATAATGGCTGGCAGCATTATAATCAACTGTGATTAGCCAAAAGGAAAAAAATGTTGAACCCAGCTTTCTGTTTAAATAGGACCAATGCTGGTTAGAACAATAATCCTAGTTCTAAACATAAACTTCGACAGAATAATTATACGCTAAACATGTCTGAGTCATTTCAAAATTTGACTTTCAGAAAATAATAACCTCAAAGAAGATGCAGCAACCAATATCCAAAGCCAGCTTTCCATGGATGATTCAAAATAACAGACAATGAAAGCTAGAAAGCAGTAATCATACACAATAGATGAACTTACAGTATTGTGGTACACTGACATTCCTGTACGGCATCATTCCTCCGCATCCCTGACATTGTAAATGCACTGTGTTCTGGTTGCAGCGGAACCCATTAATTTCGGTACCTATGGTTGTTACACTAGTTAAATATAAAATCACCAAATTAGAAAAACAGTGAGAGCAAATATGTTTCAGGATAGAAGAACTTTCATTCATACCAGTCACATTGTTAAGACAACAGATGCAAAACATGATGGTCAATATATTATTACTAACTGTAAAAATAGTAATGTCATATGCAATGAAAGAGAAATTCAAGGCTGCTGGCTGAGGGAAAAACACACACACACGCACCCCACCTTGTACAGTAACACAGCACACTAAATGAAAGGAAGACAAGTGAAAAAACAAACATAAAAATTCTCTATTACCACATTGAGGACAAGGAAGCTCAATGCTGTCACTTTCTTCATCAACTGGTGAGTGTGCCCTCTTCCGACGATGTTTCTTTCCATTCCTAATTACCTAACATAAATAAGAGGAAAGAAATATATATGAAAAATAAGCACTCAGTTAAGTCAATGTGTTTAGTCATCCTTACAAAAAGAAGCTATCACACTTATAACAATTACAGAATTATACAGCAACCACCTACAAATAAAATGCATAACAAGAATAGCAAATCTTACTGGATCAATAACCAACTATATATGATAAACAACCAAGAATTTGTCATGCTAGGGCATAATATAGTTTAAGGAATCTATGGACTGGATATCCACACAGCAGAAGAGTAATGTCCGAAGAACTCAAAAAAGATATAAAGCAACAGGCATGATGCATGTGGTATAATAGCACATCCACATGGATAATGCATTCCTCTTACTATTGTCATGCAGAAACAAGCAAAGTACAGAAAATGTGTTCCTTTGCATATACATCTGTTAAATACGACAAGAAGCCATGTCATCACCTGAACCATAATTGAAGCCGTGTTATGTCTGAGTCCAACACCAAGACTTCTTAAGTTTCAGGAGTATCACCAAACAGAACACAAAAGAGAAAAATTACTTACAAGATTTGATTTTATATACGCATAGGAATCAAGAAGTGCAACTTCTTCATCAGAACGCCTAAGTGAAGAATCAGCTTGTATTATACTCTAGAAAAATCAAGCAGTGAGTTAAGTAAAAATGAGAAAAAATCAATGATATAGAATCATATTAACAGAAGATAATGATATTCTCTAAACAATTAAGTCTGAAAGAGGAGCATGGGAAGTGTGAGGGAGTTTCAATCCATATTAACAACCCAAGATTGCAGTTATGCATAACAAATCAACTAACATAACAATATTCATTGACATTCATCCAGAAGTATATCCAGTGCTGTAAAAGAATTTAATTTCAAACCATGAGCATTGTACAAGGAGAATCAGCAAACTTTTGCTCTGTTTCTAGTTTGCTACTTGATACTATTGCTTTGAAGAGCATTCAAAATTCTAACATAAAGTTGTTGGCATTAATTCAATTACATGTTTATTTATATAACTATAATGGCAAATTGAGTTTGTTACTTTAATGTTCAAACTTCACTTCACAGAATGAAAATATTATCAGCAGCAATATAAAACCAGAAAAGGAGCCAACAATAATATGGACAATAGAAGAGATATTTCAAAGGAAAATCAAGACAAAAATTACAAACATAGCATAATAATACTCTGAATAATTAAAAAAACTATCATCCAAAAGCAACCTACAAACTCCAAGTACTTGATGACCTTCTACATTAACATTATAAATCAAAACAAAAAACTAAGGATTCTGAGTTTCAAGAATCAATTATAACAACGTGATACAATGTACTACCTGCTCAATATTATGCAAATAATGGTTTCTTCCAACAAATTGTACAACTGCTCTACAATGCGGACAAAGTACAGTCGAACGTTTTTCCTGTGATCGTCTTAACCACTCAGAGAAGCATCCATTGCTGCAGATAACAGAAGACAGATAGATTTAAACTAAACAAATTGAAACTGAAAGCTGTTATCGAAAAAGATAAAATATAGGTTTAGTCACCAGAAATTATGAAGGCAAGGGGCAACTGTAACAACATCATGCCATATATTCAAGCAGATGCAGCATTTTGCGTGCTCGATGTCAATGGAAATCTGAAGAACCAAACAAAAGATAATTATACCACCACTGCAATTACAAAGACAATGGAACAAAAGACATGATTTTTTAAGGTGAAAAATACTGATGATCATTGTCTACCTCCAATTGCTGATTGCAGGATTCTTGTACAGGTAATACTTTAAATCTGAAGTTCAAATATCCTAGATACATCAAGGAAAAATTAAATGAACGAATACAACAGTAGAGAATTTAAAGAGCAGAGATAATTGAGGAGGGAGACAAATCAAAGGAATAAATAAAATTGTCAAGAAAGACAGAAATCAACACCAAAATACCATTCAAAAAAGCTTCGAAGTCTCAATTTCTCATCACTTGAGCAAGTTTACAAACCTACTTATCTACAAAACCATGTCTCAATTCATTCTGATTTACAAAATAAAAAGATCCAGCAGCACCATAAAGGTAATTTGTGGAGCCCTAAAGAAGAATTAATTACCCACACTCATACACCACACTAGTACTTGAACCAACAAGAAGGGGGGGGGGGGGGGGGCAAGAGTTACTCATGGTAGCAGCATAATAATGGAACAGCAACAGTACCGTTGAAAATTAGGCAAGTTTAACAGTTTAACAGTGAACACAAAATGTCCTATTCAACATCCTTCAGGACCTTATTTAGTTTACAATGGGTAGCATTTTCCAGACAGAAAAGTATTCTAAATCTGTAAGGGCCATGTAACCTTGGATTCAGGTTAAAACAGAGGATGCTTGTCCCCTTTTACCCTAAGCAGAACAAGGCAATCGAATCAAAAAATTTATTGACAAATCGAAACCTACAGTTAGCCTCATCTTGCCTGCTTCAAATTTGCATTTCTTATACGAAAAAGAAAAAGAAAAATAAACAAGAAACTATTATAATGTTCAGTACTAATCAATCTGACACTGTCAAAAGGAATAAAGGATACACAACACAATTAAAGTTTTCAACATATGATAAGAATTAGCCTGTAAGAAGTTGTACATAAAATCAAGTATTACAGTACATAACATTCATAAATTAAATGAGTGCTGACCTTCCCTATCAGGGCCAGGAATAATTTCACTTCCACACTTAATGTCAACGACCTCTTCATTTCGGACAATGGTCTCATCAACAAGTATTGCATTTGAACTATATGAAAACACATGCCCAATAAGTGAGAGGAAGTTGTGAATCTTCTATTGATGAGGGGAAAAAAAAAGATGCATTTGCCCAACAAGTAATAATTGCCATATGATATACGCTCTAACAACATGAGGAAACCGAACATATGTCTATCCTTTTCTCGGTGTAACAAGTGCAAAAAGAGTGGAAACTGTTTACCACCTTTTCCTTCATTGCGTTTTTGCTACCAGAATGTGGTTAAATTAATTCACACAGCTCAAAACTATGGGTTATTCCACTCTTCATTATTCACAGCGTGCAAGTAAAACAAGGTTGGTACCATCTTTTCCTTCATTGTTGATGAAGTATGATAATACTTTTGGAAGTGGTAAAAAAGACTGACTTTCTTTGAAATGTCATCCAATTTGATACACACATGCAACCCTAATAGAAACCAAGTACCTTTTATTTTGCATCGTAGCTGAACGTAGATCAGGATGCCTAGTTATTTTGCACCATTCATGTTTGTCAGAAGAAGAAGATGTGATCTCTGAGCATATAACCACCTCATTTGAGCTTATGTCAACATCAGCGAACCTTGAGTCTGATGGTTCTGCAATGATAACACTAATCAATCCACATGAAGAAATCATAAAATTAAATGAGTCAATGCATTATCACCAAATCAACTGTTTTTATTCTCAGGCAGCACGTTTTTAGTTATTATAACTTATTTAGTAGCGGCTAAGAATCAACATCTGGAAATAACAAAGTGAACAAGAAGTTCAAAATGTGAGACTTAAACATAATTCTTTATAATAGAATGTCAACATGGTGAATCCACAAAAGACCTTTATTAGGGATGGCCACCCCATTCACTAATAATACCTTTCATGAATCATATGCGATCAATAAGTTGCCTAAACAATTCATATCCTATTGAACAGCCGGAATAAACCTAAAAACTCTTACTTGAAGGCCCTACACAAGGGAGCTTATTATCATCATACAGAAATCATAACATTTCCTGAAGTAATTGAACTGCTTTCTTTCCCTCAAAATTTCTATGACGTGTCTCAGTTTGCATTCTGGGTTTATGTTATATTCACAAACCTGATAAGGGCTCTAATTATGTTCACCGTGCAACTGAAATTGTGTACATGTTCTGGAACAAAATCACTTACATGAAAAAAATTGAAAAATAAAATAAAATAAATAACCAAGTGCGCAATATTTTGAAGTGCATGCATTGAGGACCCATTAGCCAGACTGTTTGGTTGGCAAGAAAGCGAAAGAAGAGAGAGAGAGAGAGAAAGAAATAATGAATCTTTAATCTGTCATCTAGTTTCAAGAAAACAAAATGAACATTTGAGCATTAAAGTAATGAAAGTACCAAGCTTTGCCCAGATTTCACAAGAGGTTTTAGACGCAGAGCATTCACCAACTTCAGCCATAACTTTGACTTGTATTTCACTATTTTGATCAAAACCTCCCCTTTCTTCTTCGGCTGGTTATGTTATACGTTATAAGGAGTACAAGCGTGTTTAGGGAGAAGATGAAGGACCCAGTTGGCAGTTACAACGCCGGTCTTTGTGTTTTTTAGGGCCCACTTGGTAACCCATTTTATCACTCCATCTCAATAGACGTGAAACTAGAAACAAGAGTTAGTGCACCAAAATCCTTTTAAAACCTTCTTTTTAATCATACTTAAACACTCTTCTTTCTAAATAAACACAGTTAATTTATGAAATTTTTAATTTTTTATATTTTTTTACAGTCTTATTATCTCAGTCTCCACAAACAATTTCTATAGGTGATAAATTTATTAATACAAAATCAATAAATTAAAATGAATATCTTTAAGATTACGGTGAAGAAAATTTTAGGATAAGCATAAAACAAAAATCATTACAGAGAATTTAAGGAAAAAAAAAATTACATTTATGAGTTTGATGAGAGAGAAAATATATGTAAGATATAATAGAGTATTTGTCCTTAAATATAATTATAATAGAAGAGAGACTTTAAGAAAATTTTGGAGGGATACCAATAGTCCAGCTCTTCTTGTACCATATAATAAAATACTATATGGATGAAAAGGGCTATATAAAGAAACTATGAGTAATTTTATAATTTTAACAAATTAAGGAATAAGGTAAGATATATACATACACTAATATATTAATATAGTGTTAATTTATTTTGTAATATATTGAAATATATGTTTTTTTCTTTATCTTTTAACTTGTTCTTAAATTTCTTTATTTTCTTTACTGTAGAAAGTATTGTATAAATTTGTAAATTTTATTTATACAAATTAATGTGGAAATGTTATACTATTATCATATGTTTCATATTTCGTAAGAAAATACAAGAAATAAATAATATGAGAATAATTGTATAATATGTCATATATGTTTTTACAAATCATTAGTACCTACATATACGAGAAACATGCAAATAGGTTTAATGTAAAGACGATGTAAACTTTTGAAAGGGATAAAAATCAATTTTCTTCGTACTTAATTAAACAACAATTACAATCAAGATACATTTACATTGAATCCAATCCAAAAATGGCCACACATTTTCTTCAATCTCCACCACTCCTCAACTTCATGAGCTTCACATTGTTGAGGAAGATAAGTTCTAGGTTCTAGCTTCTGGAGTTCCCACTTCCTAGTTTCCATTTTAGGAAAACTATGCCTGTTAATATTGAATCTCACCCAAAAACTATTGCAAAAACAAACCCAAAAAGGAACATATGATTATTAGTCATCAGCTATCATTCAGCATTAAAATCAAGTACCACCTCCAGAGGTTCCCGAGGATTCAGCAACATCCTCTAGTCTCAGTGCTATGGCCACTTCGTCAATCATTTTACCTCTATCTGTTGAGCCATCGACAGCTCTATTTAGTCTTTTCAACCAAATTTCATAGTCGACTGGATATGGGGTTCCACACAGGCTATCCACATAATCGGCAAATGCCTTTAAGAGTGCTGAAACCTCACCCAGCTGTTGCTGGATTGATCGCTTTGCCCAGTTTCTCTCTCTCCATTGCAAAGCAGATTCAATGGAGTCCACTTGCTCCACGGTTCCTCCACATACAAAATATAAGAGGTAAACAAGAGACTCAGCATCAGATGATGGACAGAGCTTACCATGCTGCAGTGCATGAGATGATGAGAACTGCAAATTTATTGCTGGGCTATCCCTGTCTTCCAAAACTGCACGCCCCCATGATATTGGCATGTATGAAAGTTTGCTTCTTGTGCCTTGTGTGTTGACAATGCGTATTATGTTTTCAGGGCAAATATCACCATGTTGAACGTTCACCAATGCTGCAGTTCGCAGAGCAACTAGACAGTCTAGGCAGCAGCGTGTTGCCTCCTCAGAAGACAAAGGGCCATCGTGAGCAAGTACAAGAGAAAGTGGTTCACCAACAGGAGACGTCACTAATATTGGAGTTCCACACCATGGATGATCACAACGGCCACCTGCAGTCTGTTTTTTACAAGAACCAGAATGCAAAATTCGACCAGATGCAATTATTTCTGGCAAATGTTTGCTTGAAACTCCCTGTTGTCTCAAGATGTTTAACACTTTTGTTTGCCTCTGTACTTGGTACCATAGACTCATATCTTCCCAAGATGGCTCTAGTCTGGACGGATGAGCACCCACATAGACAGTCAACAACTCAGTGGGATTATCTAGAGAAACAGCAATATAGATGAAATGGTTCCCTAGTGCCAAAGACTCCTGTATTTGGAAACCTTTTTGCCCCTGCCTTTGATCCTCCAAAACCAATATTTCACCCTGCTTGAGCTTTAAGCGGGATGCTCGCTTTCTGGAATAAGGATTATCACTCTGTTCAACTTCAACAATCTCGCCTTGCTGATGGCTAGTCTGTTGGAAAGGTACCAGTGCATTTTCATTGTCAATTAAGCGGCTCTCAAGCCTGCGTTTTTGAAGACGGAGGCTATGATCTGAAGCCAATGAGGCTATTGATTTTCTTGGAGGTCCATTCCACTGGACAATAGAATAGAAAGTCGCCAGAATAACCTGTAGAGTTCCAAGGTCTCCCCAACTTGCATTCCCTAGCTTGTTCCATATCTGGTCCACCGAGGAAACATTTATTTCAGCATGACATTTCAGCCACTCTACCACGGATTGGTATGGGTTAGTTGGATTGAATTCAAGTTTTCCAAGGTCACCACCAAGTTTTACGACCCCACCAAATTTTGAATCAAAAACCAAAACAAAGACAGAATCATTGCCAATGGTGCAATACTTGCTCAAACTCCTAGATATAAGTACATGAATACCGTAAAATAAGGCTTCACAAATGCTGGTAGGAGATAACTTCAAATCATTTCCCGATAATATTTCTGATCTAAATAAGGCAAATTCCATCACCTGATCCCAGTGTACATGTAGATCACTCCCAGTTTTTGATATCAAAGACAAACCACAGAGCTCATCAATCCTTCCCCTCGATATTGCCTTCTCTACAGAATAAAACTTGGATCCAGGATGACGGGGACAAGATAGAAAGAAAGGCAATGGTCCACTTTTACGCCAAAATGTACGCCACAAGCCATTCACTATAGCGTGGAGGAAGTCTTCTACTGCAAGAAACTCATCTTCTTTCAGGTCATCAGATGCATAAGATGAGCACGGCATCCGACATAGTTGCTGAAATAAAACCCCCTCCAATGCTAAATCAAGCTTGCACAGTTCATCCATCAGAAATGGAGACCTGAAAGACTGCTTCCCAGAGGATGCATCTGTAAGAGATTTTTCCAGAACCCAATCCTCAAGAGTCTGTGTGAATAGTTCTAGGTCAACAAGTTTCCTTCTAAAATCCTTGAGCATCTTGTACATTCTTCTGGAAGTAGGAATAATCTGGCTTGAAGCTGAAATGCCAGATATACTTTGGGCAGATATAACTGCATTCCGTAATCACCATATATCAGCATTAGTAGAAATAAAAATATACTGAATAGAAATAAATGCATTATATAGGAAAAGAATGAATGCAAATATGGAAACTTCATCGATTATGGTTTATGAAATTGGACAAAAAATAATGTACTTACAAAAATATGATTGATATGTTCAGATGTCAGATTGTACTGCCATAATACATCATGAAAGCAAGCCAACATAAAGTTACAGGATGAAATTAACTACCGATCTACTTCTTAAAAAATTTCTCACTTTTTTTTTAGGAAAAGCAATTGCTAAGCTCTTAGCATGCACACATGAGAACATACAAGGGTGTGCACTTGCAGATTGGCTTTTCCTTTGCTTAAATACGAGAAAACATCCGCTTTTCTTCCTCTTAATTTGATAACTCATCTAATCAGAATGATTTGGCATAAGGTCCACTTACTCTTCTAGATTCACACAACATATGTTTCTTAACTATTCCATCTGTGCAGTTTTCAACCTTACCCTTCCCACTGTGGACAAAATTTCTCTCATGTTATTTTCTTTCTTTTCAGTTAAACTGAAAACCCAGAAATTTTCAATAGTTGTATTTTCCGTTGAAGGCACAAAAACATTCTCAACTTGATTTTTGTTTTCCGTTTTATGCCTTTCAAGTACTTTGGCTAATTCAGGCTGCACCTTTGAAGAACTTTCACCTATAAAATGTAGACATGAGAACTGAGAGCAAATATGAATTACTGCCAAGAAAGACCTTGAATTTCCAACATTTTTTTATCCATTCTAGACCAAGATAAACTTTCTAATGTTAAGTTCAGAATTTCAATTACGAAACTATCGGAATTTCAATTATGAAGCTGACCTTTCCAACCAGAAACAATGATCAAAGTATTACAGGGCATTTTCCCACTTCTTACTCTTAGAACAAGTTGTGTGTTCATCCAATTATGATAGAGGCAGTAAAATTAGGAAAAAATTCCTTTTTCTTTCTATTTGAGATTTTATGTTAACTATCTTATCTAAATACTATCACAAGGTCAGATGCCTCTAGCAAAGCCAAACTTATTCTATTGATTATAGTGTTTTATAATTTTCTCTAATCCAAGCCAATGTTGAATTCACTAAAGAAGGTACTAGACAGTGGCTAACATCCATGACATAAACAAACTATGAATTTATTATGCATAGAAACAATCAAGTAAAAAGACTATGATTTAGCGCATAATTTAAGTGAGGGAAATGAATAAAAGTTGACCCTTGCCCCTTTAGATAAAACAAGAACAAAAGGAAGCCATTATTACAAACCAGAGTTAGATTTTCTGAAACTTCCATCCAAACTTCGTGCTGGAGATGCATCAAAATCATTTTGCAGAAAACCTGCATAAATTCCATTAAGAAAATGGTGAACAATAACGTATGCTTAAGCAGAAAAAACAGTTCACATTTAGATGAGTAGCATTCAATTTACCAACAAGAAAAATCAACCAAAAAAAGAAGGAACAGCATTCTTGCATGATAACATGGAAGAAAAACAAGAAATAACTGTAAATGAACAAAAAAAAAAAACACATCTAAGGCATACAATTAGAAGTCAAAGAGAAGACACACCAGACCCTGAATTCCTGAAACCTCCATTTAAACTTTTCCTTGGAGATGAATCCAAATCGTGTTGTTGAGAACCTGGATCATGTTAATTGTTAAACTTTTGCATCATATTTGAAAGCGAATATGGAATTAATGCCAGGGTAAAGCTGGCAGATAACTTTTAGAAATTTCATAAATGAAGATCGGAACATATAACAGGAAAAAGGATGATTCCTCCTATTAGCATCTCTCTTGCGCATAATTCACCATCGAGAGATTAGTAATGAAGGCGTATATATATTCCATATGCATCAATCAAGATCGTTTATGAATCTGTATATCCTACCTGCAAAGTTTAATAGTTTGACCCAGCTCATACACAATGCACATATGAGTAGTTTAACAACCAATCATTGAAAGGCTAAAACTACCTGCCAAAATTCCAACTATCATTAACTTGAGCTCTTATATACAAATACATTCCAGCATAATGCTTACAGATATAATTAAAAATAAGATAACGCATGCTACTTATATAGAATTATCAAAACAAAAGAAAAACTAAAGCTTCTATTCTAACTTCTGAACAAATGAATCGAAGAACAATCATTGTAAGAATTAATAAGGAAACTCAAAGTAACAATGCCATTTAAGAGAGATTCCAAGATGAATTGATTAATAAATAACTTAAAAAAAACAAGAATGCCTCAACATTTCATCAAACATGCACGTACCTAACTTCATGGCCAGAATTAGAGCAGCCTTGATCTTGAACAATGCTTGAAGTGTGAAAAAATGCAGAATGGTAGTTGACAGATCTTTGGAGATAGCAAGTCAAGCATTTTTCAAACCCAGATGGTGAAATGTTAGATATAAGAAGGAGGGCATTATTATTGATTTGTTGCCTTGCCTCTTGCCCTGTGGTGTGGAGTTTGTTTGTTTGTTTGTCTTTGTTTAAAGGAAAACAAAAAGAAGGCTATCAAGTGAAGTGAAGGTGGAAGGTGTAAGGTGGAGAGGGAAGAAATAATGTTTTAAAAGCCAGAAAAAAACAGCAGCAAAGACAAGAAACAAGCTGAAATCAAATAAATAGATAAAATAAAAGTCTATTCTCTATTCTCTTAAGACTCAAAAGCTGAATGCAACCTACAGCGGTCATGTTTTTGTCCCCACTGCACTGGTCCATTACAATTGGCACTTGGTCCCACGCACATTCTTGTTTTCTTATTTTTGACCCTGTGTGTTTTTCACGCGCTTATCACTGATGCAGGAATGAGAAGATAACCCCTCCAAAAATCTATTTTTTGGATATCCATTCTCGAAATAGTAAATACTTGCTTAAATAGAATGAATTAAAAGCTTTTTTATTTAATGTTTAATTTTAAAAATACTTCGTACCCTAATAACCCTTAGGCGGACTGAAAAAATAATAATGTCAAGGATCCCAATATTTAAATTTTAATTTAAGTTTAAATGTAATGTGTCATTAATTTATTAATTACTTAACTATCATCAAATGAATGAATGCCACATCAGTTGGAACTCAAATTAAGATTTATATATTGATATATCCGGGGACGGAGCTAGCATGGTTCCCTAGCAGGCTTTTAAAATTTTTTTTATGATTATCTTAAAAAAATATATTTTATTTGTTATTTATGAAAAATGCCCCAACTGAATATTAAAATTTTGAAAGTGCCCATATTAATTTTAAAAAATTTCATGCTGCCCCTAGTTTAAATGTCTAACTCTAAATAATTTGATTGGTTGTTAACATTTCATGAAACTTTAAAAAAGACACAATATAACAAATATTAAAATAAAAAACAACCATAACAAAACGTTAGTATAATGGTTAATGAACCAGCCTTTGCCCTTTTTATTTTCTATTCAAGCAAAATCAATTAATTGGCCTTTCAACATTAATCCATAAGTGGTAAGTTTAGCTAATTTTTAATTTTCTGATTAATCTTTTATCTAGTTTTAGAATCCCTAATTTTATTATGTATTCATGTTTGCTTTATGTGTTGTACTAAATGAATATTTTTATTATTCTTAAAAAAATTTTATAACAAATTAAGTGATAATTTAGCTTTGTATATTGAAAAATATATTTTTACTTATATTGATAATGAAACTATCATACATTATTTTTAACACATAAAATTATGTCGAGGAGTCTTCGACGAGAACAATTGTAACAAATGAATTTATTATCAACGAATATTATAGTTGTGATATTATATATTACTATCTAAATTTTTAGAAATGTATTATATTTTAAATAGAATTTCAATCAGATACACACAGACGCACTCTATAAAGAGCATGATTGTGCATGTAGTAAGCTTCGATTTCGAGTTTGTGCGGCCTACAATACGATTCACCAAATGAAAGCTTACCACACACGCAATCGCATACGTAAATCATGTTTAATTTTAAACGTACCCTAACTCAATTAAAATCCTGGCTACGTCTCTCTATATACCTAACATTGCCCCTAAAAAAATATTTTTAATGGACAATGCTGCGGGGGGTGTTATACACTCTCCTTAGTTGAGCGTTGGTGAAGAACTCACTCCCTATCAGGTACGGTCATAGCTTCCAATATTTTTCTCGAGTTTTATAATGTGCTTGTAGTTGGACCTGTCAGTAGTTTTCACCAATTACCATCCGTGCTGGTCTGCCATACTCCATGTCTTTGTGCTTTTGAGCAATACCGACTAATGACTTTTGTAATACACACGTATGTGCCAATTGGGCCTGCTTGTAGCCCAATGGTGTACACGTGCCTGCAATAATAAGATACATTTTCATATAATTTTTTAAATATAACTTATTTAATTAAAATTTTTGTTAATAAAGTTTTTATAAATCAAGTGTTTATTTAAAAATTATAAAATTATTTTAATAGACAAATTTTTAAAAGTTATGTTATAAAAAGTATGAAATAAGATTTTCAATTAAGTAGATGACATTTTAAACATTTTAACATTTAAGAAAAACTTTTCAACCTCTATTCTTAAAAGTTCAAATTTTACGTTTTTGTTAGTAGAGGCAAAATAGTTTATTTAATCTTCAAAAACTCTACTAAAAAAATATTAAATAACAACAAAATTTTTTATAAAAGCTTATGAGATTAAATACGCACTTATGACCATTAGATAAACCATCTCAAACCGACACTAAATGTAAGTTTTTAGATCTTACTATAAATACATGTATTTATAGACCCTGATTTATGATACGCGCGTGTATGCGCGTGCGCTCGCGTATGTGTTTCAATCCAAAATCTTGAACTAGATCAAGACTATATATATATATATATATATATGTTGTAAATCATTTTTCAATCACTTGTATTGTTAAAAGTTCAAGTACACAAAAAAAAAAAGTGTTTAGATTCTCCTTAGACATTTGAAAGTTGATTCAATTTGTTTTAGACTTAAATATTGAGACTGCAAACTTGTAGTAAATTTTCTATTATATATATCAATAGATTATAATGTAATTAAGAAAACGTACGATCGATATCTTCTTAATCCTGATAATATAATATCATAATGTACTTCGATTTGGTTATGGAGCCTGACTGCCTGAGTTTCTCCGCTTCCTCTTCACTTAATTGGTCGATTAAAAACCCCCCCCCCCCCCCCTCTCTCTCTTCAAAAAAAAAAAAAAAAAAGAAATGCAGAGAGAGAACTCGTGAAGGCTAACTAATGAGTAATGATTTGGTTTTTTCAGAAAACTTCAAAATTATTTGTATTTCTGGTAAGCTTGATATATGTCCACAGCCACTACAAGTGTTGGTCATAATTTGAAGGACACATTGATACCAATTAATAATTATGGCAATAATCATATTGCGAATGTGTTTGACTGCAATTATGTTATTAAGAGTAGTGCGACTGGCCATGTCTATGAAGAGAATCATAACTTTGATTTCCCAGTTGCTTCATTTGTAAGTGTTGTGTAAATGTAACGAATCATAATATGCCCAGTTGGTGCTTATTACACATAATGCATGCATATATGGTTTCTAAAGTTGACCCAAATAATAATAATCCCTTGTGATCCTATCCATCAATTTCAATTTCCTCCTTTTTCTGTGATTTTTTTTTTCTTAATAAAAACAAATATGCGTTAGCTTCATCCTGAATAATTTGGTTTCCAGGCAATGCAATCATCCCATTCATGGTGGAGGTTTTTATAAGTTTAGTGTTATGTTTTAATTTTACCATTTTTGGCACAAGCTCTGCAGAACAGCCCCAGCACTTAAATATTAGCAGATGTACTATAAATTATTGTGATGCTTTTCCTTTTGTGTAATAATTCCACTGCTACAAACTTATTCCACATGGCTCCTCAAGTCAAGAGACACAGGCCCTAGCACTTCAAATTAGGAGACATGTCAGTCCGCATGCATGAAGACAGAAAGATGAATACTAGCAAGTCAGTACAGCAATAAAATTATTATAATGGACACATTTGGACTGGTATTAGATAAAATAATAATAATAATAATAAATAGGATGAACTACTTTAAAAGAAATTGAGATTATGCATTTATCTTTCAAAAATTTCCTATCGTATACTTATTTCAAAAACATTATTGTTATGTTTATCAGTTGTAATATTTAATTTATAATTTAATTGACGTGACATTTTATTTATTATTTAATAATAAAATTAATTAATATCGCCATGAGTGTACATAATTACACCGTTTTCTTTATTAATTTAATGATGTCTGATCCTTCTTATTCTCTGAAATTTTATTAACTTTATTTATACATTTAATATTTAAAATCAATGAGTTCACGATGAGTCGCCAAAGGAACTAGACTCCATTTTCCTTATGTAAAAGTTATCTATAATTTTCTTGTGGATGAACTACGGAATGTATTAGTGAGCTAAATGACGGTAGGGGTGGCAATCTGGGTCAAGATTCATTTATTCGATTCGATTCGATGCAAATTAAATGAGTTTGAATTTCAAAAAAATTAATTCATTTAATAAATTGGTGAATTCGATTCAATTCGCTAATTAAACGAATCGAATGCGGGTTTGAGTACATGGATTCATTTATTCGTTTAGGATTTGTTTAATAAATGGGTGATAAATGAATCGAATACGAATTATTCGTTTAAAATTCATTTAATTAAATTACCTATTTATCCTTAAATTTATTTTAAAAAAATTTAGAATTTGAAGGCTAATATCGTAATTTAAAACTATAATAATACAAAGTATATAAATGAAACAAAAACTAAGGTACAACTGGCCCTAATTTTTGTTCTTCATCTCCAATTCCACTCTTTCTTTCCCTTCTCCCTTCGTCTCCACCCTCTGCAGCCGACCACAGGCACAACCATTTCGTTTTGGTCTCCACCATCTCGCTCTCACCTAACGCACGGTAAACTCATATTCTTTATTTTTTTAATGTTTAGCTTTTCTTTCCGTTCTATTACAGCCTAGCTCCAGTTACAAACTCTCTTCCTCTTGATCTCAACGTACCGTCTGATACTAATACCAATAATCCGCACCGTTGGATTACTCTCGGTCACCACCACATCAGCGCTTTGGATTTTGTGAATTTTTGCAAACTGGTTCTTAAGGAAGCGCTGACCGTTGTTGGTGCTCTAGCGTTTGGGTGGCTGGCTATTGAGTTGGCTTTCAAGCCATTCCTCGACAAGGCTTGAGTCGCCATGGACAAATCCGATCTTGCTTGCGATCCCAATGACATCGTTGACCAAACCAACGAAGCTCCCTCTGAATCTGATGATGCGGCTGATGACAAAGATAAACCAACGCCCGCAAGTAACTCGCCATTGCCTACAACTAACGCGGGCGATGGCTTTCATCACCTGCAACCAGCGCGCCATCTCATGTTGCTTGCCTACCATCGCCCGCAACCAACCCGGGCGTGGCTCCCATTGCCAACAACAAAGCCAAGCCATTGTAAAGGATAATTTGGTCCAAATTAAGTATAAGTGGTTATTATGGCAGAAAATTTTGTAACGTGGCTCATTTTGATAAAATTTTTATGAAAATGGCTAAATATGTAAATTTTCCAATATTGGCTGGGATGTATTTAATGAGCAAGCTTTCAGCAGGTAAAAAAGCCGGACCCAATACCACCTCTCGTCGCTATCGGTTTCGTTTCCCGTGCAGAGTTGGCAATGTGACGTGTCAGTTCGCCTACCACCACTTGCCCTATATAAACAAAGACGTAGGTTTTGTAACTTTTCAAAAGGGCCTACAAAAGTTGTTGTTCATATAAATGTTTGTTTATACTTTCTGAGTTTCACAGCCGTCAAAGCAAAGCAAGGCAAAGTCCGAACATCGGCTTTCACGTCTGGGGAAGGTGCTGGTTGCTTCACAACTCCAACTCATCGATTTATATCATTTTTGCGTGCAATGATCCCGAATGTACTCTCTCACTCAACAATCTTTTTAATTTTTAAATATTCATGTTTATTGGTCTGAAAAATAGGAAAAAAATTTAATTTTTGTTAACGGGGATCTGGATCATTCACGCAAAAATGATTTGACTCTTGAGTTGGCCTTGTGAAGAGACCAGCGCTATCAATAGGAGGGATTTTTTGTTCCCTTCTTTATGGCTTTTAAAGGTTTGACTTTGATCCTCTTTTGTTACTTTCTACGAATTACTATTGTTTTTTTTTAATTATTATTGTTGGCTAATTTTGTTTTCTTTTTGGTTCAAAATTTTAGTTATCATGCGTTTGATTGCAATAGTTGGAACTCTTTGTTACTGCAGCTATCCTAGTTAGATATGTTCTGTTTACACTGCTGATCAACAATCTGCTAATTTTATGAAGACTCACTTACTTGATCATGATGCTTCCCCTGTTTAGTGTGAAACACGTGCAAGATCTCAGTTTTATATAGTATTGGATCCAGATTATGGGTGTTATCTTTGCAGGGATTTGGAGAGGCAATAATATGGAAACAGTATGCTCGAGAGAGGTATATAATACAAAAAAGAGAGTAAGATTGAGGGGCCAAACAGTGAATTCTGCCTAAAATGTGCTGAAAGTATTAACTATGCGTAAATCTGTGTTCTTTCCGAAGTCTTTTGGCTGCCACTTGTTCTTTCCGTGTTATATTAGTTGATTGTACATTTAATACGACTAAGATTAAATGTGCTAAGAGTATTAATTATTTGTGGAACAGTGCTTTTTCCGATTTGTGTCGGCCGCCACTTGTTCTCTTCATGGTATATTAATCAATTGCATGATCAATACACCTAAGATAATATCAAGTGGTGTTACAATAGGAGAAAGAGCGACATAATGGG
Organism: Clausena lansium; assembly: GCA_030449835.1. Lineage (NCBI taxonomy): Eukaryota > Viridiplantae > Streptophyta > Magnoliopsida > Sapindales > Rutaceae > Clausena > Clausena lansium. Next base: position 7,905,460 of record JASUUF010000369.1, read on the forward strand.
AAGAGTGAAAACAATTTTTTGTCCGATCTTATGTGCTTATAATTTGGATTGAATTGTATACCTAAATTGATTATTGTTCCTTTCCTCATCAACATCCCTGCAAATTTCGAGTTTGGAAGTTAAAATGATAAAAGCGTCAAGGTTGGTGTGTCTTCATAGAGCTATTAACAAATTGATAGCATGGTAAATAAGAATTTGATACAAATTTATTGAAGAATATGGTTGGACTTATGGACATTGAGTTTTATGAGATGCGTCAGACATTTTTGTTCATTGGCACCCTACTTTTCCCTTGCCTTCTTTGCATTTCGTGGGTGTTTCCAGTGCTAGATTTGTTGCCTAGAAAGGATCCAGATCTAGTATTGCACATTTAAGGATGGCACAAGAAAGAATTTGCCTAGGAAGTGGAGAGAGTAGTTTTTAAGTATCTTTTCTAGACTTATAGCATAGTTGCTCTTTTCTTAGCTCTCTCTTTCTCTAGCTGTAACCGTTGCATCAACACTTTTCCTGATTTAACAATCAGTTTGGAAACCAGTTGCTAGCATCTGCCTCTGTCGGTTTGAATATGAAAAATTATTGTCCTGGATATTTTTCAGGGAAAATAAAGAAGTGCTCAAATACTGAAAAAATTAGATATTGTAGAATAGTGAGATCTCATCAAGTTGCTATCATTGAGGAAGAGAGTATATAGAAGATTATGCTAATAAAGACTTAGCTGATTTTGAAAGAAAGTTTAAAGACAAGGCTGATGAGTTTCTAGGAGTCAATAGAACATCCTTTCCAAAGAAATTGGTTTTTGGAGTCCCAAGCTAAAATCATAGGGCCTACTCTAAGATTTACGATGAAGATCAAATTTAGGATCTGACAGTGTTTGACGCACTGCTCGATGTACGTATTGATTTATTGCTGGATATCAGAGTCTAAATGCTTGGAACTACACCATGATGGATGAATAAGGCTTAAAATGCAGTTCAGATGAGTTTATTTCTGAAACCGTAGGTACTGGTTTTGTGGGACAACTATAAGCTTGTAAGAAAAAATATATATATATTTCTGGTTCAAGAGTGGTTAGTTTCAGGGTACAGGATTAGTGTGTGTTAGAATTGAAAGGTGATGCTATTGACACCTTAACATATGCTATTACCTTACATTTTTGCTGTAGCAAGGGGATTCGATGCGATGAGTAGAAGAAAAAGGATTTAAGGTGCATCATAAATTCTTCTGGAATATCAGTGTTGCAACTTCCATTATGATGTAATTAAAAAATGCAAGTTATATAATCATGTTACCTTCCTTAAAATTTCTTCAGAATGACAAGTGAATACGGTCTTGAGTGTAGATCTTTAGAAAAGACTTGCCATTTATTCTGCTTTACTAAGCCACTACTGGTTTCTCATCGGTTGAGCCACTCGTATTCCTCTCACTTTGAGCGGATAGACCGATCAATGAGTACGTGTGATTTTGTAACTCACCTAAAATGGCAATCTTCTTAAATACGATTATCATTTCAGGAAGCTCAGGTTAGATGAATTTCATGTTCATTGGTAACCGGGGTTATTTGGTACTTCTGCAGTTTTTATAGGTGGGTGCTTTTTGTGGACAAGTGCACAGTACATTGTTGAGCCTGGGCAGAGTTACATGTCACCTGGATTAAGCAGTTAAGGTTGTCCTAAAGAGTTTGTAAAGCTTGAAATTCTCTCTCATAATGTAGCTTGTTCCTGCAGCTATAATCACTCCTTGAGAGTTGAGAGGCCGAAAGTTGGATTGGAAACTTGAAGGTCTCGTTGTCTTAAAATTTAGCTTATCCTATAAATTCTGCATATTTGCCATGGGAATATATACACGCATGGTGCAAACTTTTTGTGTCAGTCTGGATCTTCAATACATTTTGCCTAATATAAGATTGGTTCTGTTTTATCCACACCGAACTGTTTCATCTGTATTTTGATTTTGTTAACGTTGCTTTGGTTTCCTTCATGCAGAACTATTTCAGTGATAAATTTAAGAGATTGATCATCAATTTTCTTGGTTTTGAGAGGACTTGAGCTTCTCTCATCGGTCATGCTAGTGAAATCCCAGGAAGAATAGTTGTCTGTGATAAAGGCATGGAAAAGCAATTTTGCATTTGTTATATATGAAGAGCCAAAAATTTCCGGGACAACAAATGGGAAGGAAGTGCTTTGAATTCCTCCGGTTCGGCAATAATAACAATCAGGTCCCAGTGAGATCAGAAATACCACATCCCTCTGTTTCAGTTAGTGAAAAATGAATGTATTTGAAGGTTTTGAAAAATTTCAACTCCAGCATCATGGATTTTGCAATAATTACTCTGGATTAGTTTCACTGATTCCGAACAACAATAAAGCTGTAGGAGTTTTTGTGAATTCAACGTTGCTAAGGATTACATGGCCTTCAGAACCATAGGTGACTGCATTTATACATTACATGATCTTCAAACTATACAATTAACATTGCTTGAAGAATTAAGCATGATGTAATTAACGTTCTACAACTTAATTCTTCGAAATGAGTTAATAGTATCTATTGATTAGGATGTGAGACAAATTAAGCAGCTTTAATTATTCAAGTCGAAGAGGCAGCGTCTTTCATAGTGCAGTGGCATAGACATGTCCTGTGAGTTCTCGAACAATACGGTTGTTGAATTTACTGATTGTATCAACCTGGGCAGCCAAACATCGTCTCGCACTTGCCTCAAGGTCAGTGTTTGCTGCAAGTTCAAGCCCATGCATGATACATCAACCTGTCGCCAAAATCATTGAAGAAGAAACTATCACAAAAATGTCATGTTCATATAAAGATCACAAGTTAAATGTATTACTATAACAGTATCAACGATGACTTGACACAGCATTAGGAAGAAAACTTGTACTCTATTATCTCAATAACTAATACTTTCAGCCAAAAGCATTATACTGACTCCGCGTGATTCGCATTTTACATGTACATTTAACTAAACAAATTGTCATTATTCACATTCTCAATAGGATACATTTACTGTGTTCCTGCGGAAGCGTGACAAATACAGTGTTCTTGGAGGCCTGCATGTTTGGAACTGTAAAAGAAAAGGGGATAAAAAGATTCTTTAAATGTATTGTTGTCACTGTTGATTATTAGGCTGATTGCAAATTGACTACTAGGGCACAGACTTTTCAGATCCCCCACGTCTAAAAGGTCTAGAGGGTCATTATAAGATTTCAAAGATGCAGAAGTGCTTTCATATTCTTCATACTAAAGGGAACAGATCTAAGAATGAGGTCAATGCACATGCAGATGCAGAATTAAAATTAGCAGGCGCTTGCAAGCAAAGAATATTATTAACATTGTGCTAATTAACTGATCACTTCATTGTTTTCTCACTCCAGACTTAACTGAGTTCACCATATTCTTTTAGAACATACTGGAATAATTGGCCTCAGCAAACAAAGTACATGTATATACTTGGAAAAGTGATTAATAATAATAATAATAATTCCAACTTCCAAAAAATAAAAAATAAAAATGAAAAACAGGTACTAGCACTTGGCACAACTCACACCCGCGCAGAGGCAAACAAAGGAAACGTAATTAGAGCAAATAATTAATGTCTTTAAAATTAGTTAAAACATCATAGATTATAAGATATTCTATGTAGACTAATAAAGCTAATTTCGAGCTAGGGTTAGCAACAAAAATTTTGTTTTAAGATAATACCAAGCAAGATTCAAGGACTAATAACTTCCCAAACGCTAAACAACTTCTCATATGTCTGTTCAGTTTCCATGGCCACTAATTAAGGATGTACAAATCATAAAACTCAATCATTGGAAACAAAATATGAAAGAAAAAAAAAAAAAGTGATGGAAATCCATAAGACCGATTAAAAGAAACTCATTTAGAGCTTTCATTTACCAAGAAAGAACCATTATAAATGCAAATTTATTAATCTCGATCAGTAGCTTCAGTTGGAATGTTGTAATCCTTGCAGCTAGCACAAAGAAGAAATCTCAAATACCCTAGAGGATGAAAATATATGATTATGTATTCTTTTCCAGCTAAGCTATTATATATGTTTGTGCATATTTCAGCATGAAATATAGAGCCCTTTCCCTCAAATTGGTCCAAAAAAAAAACAATACTTTCACTAGCTAGAGAGCAATCTCGGCTAACAATTGGACCCGGATTACACTAGTTTGTGGCTCTCTCAAACTCCTAGAATTTCAAATTAACATCAAATTAAATGTGGCCTAGATCTGTCGGCAGACTGCATTTGCTTCATCAATAGGGTGAGATTTAAGACAGATTTTATGATCAGGTTAACTGACCCACAAAGTAAAAACCCGTCATCTCACTAAAACAATCATCACAACTCTCATGCAAAGGCAAAGCTTCATTAATCATTAATATCATTGAGAGAGAGAGTAATTTAATTACCTCAGCTTCGTTGGAGAGACCGAGCTTTGTAACCAGGTACTTTCTAACCGTGGAAATCGTCATGGTCTCGTCTCTTTTGTCACCAAAACAGATAATTTAAAAAAAAAAAAAAGAAAAAAAGAAGAAGATATGACTCCAAAACCCAAAAGAAATATTATTACAAAAGTAAACATCAGCTTTTTTCATGCATTTTCACTGAACACCATCATTAGCCTTGTGGAAATTTATGTGAAGAAATGACAACATTGAAATGAAATGATATAATCATGTATGCATTCTAACGTGCACCACTTACTTCACTCTAATATACGCCCTTGGTACTTGAGGCAGTGCTTCTCCAAATCTGCCCATGTTTCATATTAACACTTAATTAATTATAATATATATTCCAGCAAGTAATTACAATATCATTAAAAAAAAAAAAACAAGATATTGCAAAAGCTAGCCCTTTGTAAAAGAGACGAAAATGAACTTCAATGATATAGCAAGGTTAAAAAAAAATTAATAATAATAATAACGATAATGATGTGTCACAGAAACCAAAATAATTATCTAAATAAGGTAAATGACAGTGGTAAGTGGGCAAGAAAAAAACCAAATTAATCAACCAAATATTAATAAAAAGAGAATTTAACGTAAAAATAAAGTGTTTTAATTTTCAACATTGTAACAGAAAAGGAACCAAGAAGGGTGTGAATGTGATTTGCTAATTGCTCACCGGTTGGTAGAAGAGATAAGGGTAAACCAAAAACCAGGGTGGGGTCTTCTGTAATCATTTGAATCAGTAATGAACCTTGGCATTTGCCAGTGAAGAATATGATTACTTAACTTCATCTGCCATGGACATAATGGCATTTCATGATCATGATCATGATCTTGAACTTGAACTTGGCATAACTTGTTGTGATTATTACTAGGCGGCTCCCCATTCATACACCTGACACCCTTTTGATCAAACCCTACACTTGTCCTTGGCTCTAACCCTAACCCTAACCCTAGCCCTATCCCTATCCCTATCCCTAAACCCGGCTGTATTCGCTGCTGATCATGGCGCTGTTGGCGGTGGATAAGGAATGGTGAAGATGAGGAAGAAGAAGCTAATGCAGTGCTTGAAACCGGGTGCGATTTTTCATGTACTGGTTTCTTGCACCCAGCAGTACTGTTAAACCTTAACCCTAACCCTAAATCTAACCCAAGCCAATCTCCTCCCCTTTCATCTTTTCCTAGTACCCCGCTAATTACTTCTTCTAAGGGGTTGTGATTTTTGTGCACTTGTTGAGAAGAAGAAGAAGCCATAACTGCATGCTATTGCATATTCTACTTCAAGAATCCGTTTGGCAAAAAGTTTTTAAGGGGATAGTGTCTGGTACCCTGGTTCAGCTCTTTATGGAACTGTAACCTCTTCTACTGTTCATACATACAAACACACTCGCAATAAATCAGCAAAATCTTCCAATTTTTTTTTTATGTAATAAATATTAAACAAAGTGAATTATTATCTTTTAAAGAAATTTTCATTTTCAATCAACCTTTGGTCCTTTACATGGTCAGTTGGGGATTGAAACAGAGAGAGAGAGAGAGTGAGGGAGTTGGGGATATGTTTGTTGCTCTTTTCCGAGGCACAAGTGATTTCACTGCCATGCTCTTTCTTATTGTATTTGTATCTGAACAGAGAACAGTTTTAAGAACTAGGATTTTGTTGTTAGTATCATCAACAGCTACACCAACACGCAACGTACATATATTATGTTATATAAATATATATATATATATATATATATACACCCAGAGAGAGAATGTGAGAGACACTACTGTACCTCTGCGTCTAGTCTGCGAAAAAGTCGTGCCTTAATTTGCTGCTGCTTTTTCTAATTGTACGAACATATACTATCATACATAGCTCTGCCTCTGCCTCTGCCTCAGCGCATCGATCCATTCAAAAACTATTTCTCCAATTTTGCCTTGCCTTCGTAGCTAGCTATTGTCCCACTCTACCCCAGAATCAAGAAAGAGGGAAGTAAGCATAAAATGATTAAGGTGATAAAAAAAGAAAAATGTGAACGAGCTAGCTATAAATAAGAAATGAAATTTGAAGGGTTAGATGTGTAGTCGGGTAGCTTTAGGTGAGCAAAACGCTACAAGTTGTCAATTGCAGAGTTGGGGGACCCGGCATGTATGATATATTCAGCATGAGTCAGTTCAAGGGACCAGAGCAGGTAAAAGAATGACTGATGGGATGGCTAATTGCTATAAAAAAATAATAATACATGCTCAATTGCTTCCCTGTGGGCTGTGGCTACTGGCCATGGGACAATCAACTGTTCTAAACAGTGTGCCTCTTGTGGATGGCCATACCCTTGGGCCTTGGGTAATGATTTTTTTTGTTTTTGGGGGATTGAATTTCTTTCTTTCGTCTTTTTGCGCTCAAATGACAACCACATCCTTGAACAAATGAAATTCGTTGGGTCTCTCTCAACCATCCCAAGGTTAATTTCATTCTATTCCTTCATTTATTGACAAATATCAACGTGACTCAACTTTTTTGTATCTATGTCTATGATGTACCCTCACGGTGTTAATTAACCATTGTTGTTAAAAATAATTAATTATATAGAATTTAACAAAGGAGATTGTGGAAGTCATGTCATTTTAGTTCACGCTTGTAAGGTATCAATGTCACTAATTATTTTTCAGTCTAGATCTTGTGGTGTATATTTGATTATTAGTTTCTCAGCTCATTTATGAGTTTGAAGTTTATTTCATGTGTCTCGTGGGATTAACATTCTTTTACTTAGAAATGGATTCGTGCTATCTATATGTGTTTTTCTTCTTTTTTTCTTTCCTTTTAAACGTGAAAATTAAATTTTCTTGATATTTGTGTGAAAGGCGGATTTGAATCCTTAACCTTCTTAAGAGTTTTTACAATACGATTAATGATTATTTCGAGTATCCAAAAATATTCTTCAAATAAAATTTTACTATTTAATTGAAGAGTCAAATCAACATTTAAGATTTTAAAAGATACTTTAATTAAGATTTTTCAAATAAGAAATGTTTCTTTCTCTTCAATTTTATAGAATAGTTTTATCTCGCTTAAATTTATATTTTATTTCTTTTTATTAGAGAGAAAGAGAGAGAGAGTGAAGTGCTTTAATTAATATTTAGTTTTCCTTTAAAAAAATTAATTGATTAAAATAATATTAACTTATTTCTATTTGAAGATCTTTTTTTTATAATGACATATTTTTTCACTCTTTTATTTACTATATAAGTAAGCGAATAGATATTTGAAAAGTAAAATTAGTAGAGCATTTTAAAGATGTTCTTATAATTTCTATTTGAGTGATGTTAGATGTTTAGAAAAACTAGAGAAACACGAATTGCCGTTTCTCTCTCACTATCTCTCTTTTTTTTTTTTATTTAAAAAAATTAAAAATTAATAAAATAAAGAATTAGCATTTCTCTCGTGTTTCTCTTGCCTTTCTAGATGCTTAGCATTTATCTTTCTATTTTTGTTTTAGTTTTTATTTTTCTTTTAATTAATTTGGTCCTGGTTGTTAGATTAAAACGAGCCACAAACCAATTCTATTAGGCAATACTCCTTTTTCTTATATGACTATTATTTTATTTTTTGAAAAGCATAGATATAACACGCATTACTGATAACTAAGTTACTCTCCCAACAAATTAATGAGAACGAAGTTCAAACTCTATAATTCTTTTATCATTCCACCTTCCTAAAAGTTTAATCATTTTTTTTTAATATCAAGAGGTCAATAAATTAAACCAACACTCAAAACGAATAATAAGAACTTACGCAAATTGTTTATTTCATATTACAAAGGACAAGGATCCTGGTTAGCATTATATATAGTACGTTTTAAGCAACGTAGACCAAAAAATAGACTCAACAAGAGAGAGGAGGGGGGAGGAAATCTGTACACATATTTTCCCTTCAAGAATGTGCGAAAAACTGATAGAATTTTGGGCCATGCAGAATAAACTCCAATAACTTTAATTAATCTACAGATTGTGGCTTTCTGAAAGCAATTAATGTAAACATATGGCTAAAGGATTAGACAAGTCTTAACTGCTTAAGACAGCTAAGGCTTTCACCAAATGCAAAAATATATTAGCTACAAAGATGAGGTTTAGTCAAGGTTCTTCGTTAGCTACGACGACAAGACATGAAGACAAGACGAAATGAAACCTGGACAAGAGTTTTTAATTTGGATTATGAATCTGGTTATTATTTGTTAAGCATGATTTTTGGAATTTAATAGGTTATGTCATGAGAGAAGATTATAAACTTGAAATAACTTAAGGCAGCTACTTTATATATAATTTTATAAACTTCAAAAACTTTGAAAAGAACTTAAATCAGTTAGACAAAAAATTGACAATTACAGAGTAAAGGAACAATCAGCAATTTTCATCCTAAAATTATTACAGAAAGAGATATCATCCTTAACAAATTAAACGGTGATAAAACTATACAGTTCACCGTTTATATCCTACATATCATTTCTCTTTCAGAAATACATTAATGGTTCAAGAATCCATGAGATTTAAGAACCTCCGAAAAGTTGATTCATCACAAGGCAGCACAATTCCCCTCTCTCTACTGAATCCATATTCCTCGGCAGCTTTCTCGAGCAGTTTCTGAAACGTAGGATCCTTCAAGTATGATAATGGAATCACAAATCTCCCCATTCCTTCTCCCACATAAACCACAAAATGCCCCTTTGGAGCTCTGCTCACTCCCTGATCCTTTCGTTGTTTCTTTGGCATTTTCTAGTTATTATTGATGTGCAAAGAAAGAACTTAACTTCACAATAACATAACACTAGAGAAAGATTGATTTGAGAGACTGGTTGATCAGTTAGTCATGCCAAATGGGTATCATTTATGTATATGTAGAGAGCGACGCTAATGATGTGTCCATTTTTTGTTCATCGAATTAAAAGAAAACAGTATGCATACAGTTACACACGTTGATAACGTGATCTTTATATAATTATTTGAGTATAATGCTTGTGTAGTTCTTATAGTTTGAACCATTTACTCGGTATTCCATGTATTTTTAAAAACGTATAAAAAAATTTATGTTGTTGCTTTCATAAATGTTGAAATCTGACTTTTCAAGAATGAAATAGTAATTTAATTATCTTATACCATTTAAAGTTGAAACAAATATGACATACAATATATGAAAATTAATTGGATAATAATTAAAGAGATTTTGATTGAAACAGATACACGATATAAATCCTTTGCAACTTTCGAAAAAAGACTAATTGGATAATTAGCTCAAACCGTAGGGATCAAATGTGCATTTATTGTTATTATTATAATGAATCTTCTTAGAACGGGGAGAGAGAAGCATTGTAGCATAATGGTGTCTTCGTGTGGGAATAAAAATGGCTACACATGGGATCACTGTTGAAAAATGAGTCAAAAATTACATTTTTGACTTGGAAAGAGCTAAAAAACGTATGATGTCAATGACCAAATGCAAGATTAGGCCGATGATCCAAACCAAATGGGCAGAGAGCTGCTGTTCACTGGGGTTACATTTACTTACAGGTGAGGCAATTTCTGCAACCAACGACATGTGGCGGTGCCAACTTTGATATGACTTAACACGAACGAGTACTTTGTGTTGTGTAGTAAAAATTTAAGCACGCCTTTGGGTCATAATCTAGCTAGCTAGCAGCTGTCCTTCTCTAATTCTCACAAACACAAATATATATAGTCCTTATAACTATAAACGTGTGATTTATTCATCTTTGTCTAGGCATCTAGCAAGCTTTGTTTGGACAAGCCAACAAGCCACATGCACATGCAGCAGATCTTCATTGAATCTTCACTGCATAGTTTCTCAATGTAGGCAATGAGGAAGTAATCAATGAACTGCACGCGTCGCCTACAAAATCTTCACTTTGGAAAGAAGAAGAAAGAGAGAAAAAACTAAATTAACCCTCTTGACTTCTCCATATACATGCATGGTAGCATGAATGTGTAGTCTAGTCATGATTCGTAGTAACTTAATTCTATGTTTGAGTTGTTATGACCAATGAAGTCAAAATCGTAACGCTGTATGTGTACAGGATTGGATGAAAATGCTTCGAGCTAGTTGAAAATCAAACACCTGAAAGTCATGATAAATTAATGCGTCGAGCTGCAAGCATGTGCAATAAACAGTACGAGATATTTAGGTTAATTTGAATAGACTTAACGACGGAGTGGGTCTCTTCATAGAGCAACGTCCATCATCGTCCAATTGAGATGTGGATGGAAATATTTTTGCGTGGCCACCTGTATTTCACACTAGTGTGTGCCAACATTAATGTTGTTTGGCTGGAGACACAAATATTGACAAATACAACTCAATTAATAGGTTTATCGAAAGAAGAATATTAGGGATCAAAGTTTTATCGTGATTATCTTTGATAATTTTATTTTAGCACCGTCTGAATTTCCATCTCACATAATATCGAAGGAATGTTTATTTTATCCCTACCCAGTTTTTTTTTAAGAAAATTGAATTTCAACTATTGTTGGACTCAAACCTATACACTCAAAGTACACTCAAGCATTGAGTGCATGGATTGTGTTAATGGCTACGAGTTCATTAGCATGTAATTATTCTTTTTGAATTAACACCACCACATGTATTTTTTACATTACAACCTCAATTTTTTTTTGACTGATTAGTATTTTATTTTGTTGCTACATTGACCAATAATATACATCTTGGGAGCAAGGTGTATATAACTCGCAAACCAAAACTAATTTCTTGCATGACATGGACATTTTTTGTGCATCGAAAAATAAGGTCGCCGCTAAATCTACAATCTTAAGCTTTAGAGTTTCAAATTTCAACCCAATGTCTGGTTTGTTTTGTTTGCTTTAAAGAATTGTTAAAACATCCACATCACGACGTCGTTCCAATTTACACCACTAGCGCGCATGCCTTCAGGTCACTTGACCACCAGAAGGAAAGTTGGTTTATTCACTTTATTTCAACTTTCATGGATAGTGACATGCCTTTAAAAATGTATTTTATTTATAAATCATAACCCATTCATTTATTTATTTATCAACTTCTAGAAAATGATCCGTATCCCTTTTTTAATTTTAAAATGCCCCCACGTAATATTAACAAAATAGAAACGTACTCAAAATAGCCGATACATGTCTATGGCCTACAATGGTGAGCACGCAGCAGCGCCAATCAATATCCGACAAATTTTCCACGCGGCATAGATCCAATACAATATCTACGGGAGCATGTAGCCACGTACACATATGATTATACGATTTTTACTTTTATCATGAGGCTGAGAATTAATTATATGATCTGAAATCACGAAATTATTTTTATAAGAAAAGTGGGGTTTAGACTTTACAGATTTTGGCGGTTAGGGTTTTAGGTGCAAACGTAAATAAAAACAAAAAATAAAAAGTTTATTTATTTATTTTAAGTAAATAGATGCAGTACTAGTAGTAGTATAAAAGAGAATATATATATATATATATATATTGGAAGAGGAATAGAAGAGAACCTGTGCTACAGTGTCGGCCACTTCTGCTATTATTTTCTTTTCAGTTTTTTATTTCTTTCAAAAATCCCGTTAGGTATTATTATTCTCTTATTCTCTCTTCTGATTTTGTTTTAATTTTTAATTTTTACTTTTTTAAAAAAAAAATTTTTGGGGTTCACTAATGGCAGTGATTTACTACTGATCATGTATGGTGTTGTTAGGTTTTTATAATGTTTTAAATGTTGAAGGTGCCACCCAGTTCCGCTCAAGGTATCCAAACCCTTTAAACCCTAATTCCCCTTTCATATTTTCTCTTGCAACTGTTGTGATTGTCGAAACGGCTGCGTTTGACTTGTTAGATCAGACATGGGTTTGTTGGGATTTTCAGTTTTAGGGTTCCTATCTGTGATTTCTCCTTATGTATGATGATGGAATGGGTAATGTGGGGTTTGTTTGCTAATGACAGAGAGTGGTTGTGAATTTCTGTTGATGATCTCTTTGCCGAATTAGTTCAGGGGTGATCGTGCTTAAATTTTTTTGTGGTTGTTTATTATGTTTTTCGTGCTACAGTTCGGTATTGGTGTGGATGGTTAGAAAACTTTGTACCCTTTTATTACTTCAAAAGTTAAAAACTGATAAAATAAACAATCAGTTTTACAATTGTTGTTTTGGTGTGAAGTTGTTCAGACAGTAAGCTGCACACGTTCAAATTTGTTTCCTGTTTTCGAATAGGGCTGTTATGTTTGTCTGAGTAGCATTGAAAAATGCAAAACTTAATTTGGCTTGAATTTGTTTCTGTTAAGTTAAATATTTTTGATGAATTTAATTTCGGCGACTAAAACCATCAACAGGGCATGAATGCAACCGGCTTCTTTCCTTTTTGTTGCATTTATGATATTCCAAAAGATACGGTGTCAACGTCATTGTTGATTAGGAAGAAGAATTGAATTCCAAGGTTCCCATGAGGTTATGTTTGGTGCTTTCTGTTTTTTTTATCTCTCGTCAAAGCAACCGGTTTCAACTGATTTGGTGTTCCTTATTTTTTGTCGCTTAATGTTAATGATGCAAGTATTTATGTTTTCATCTTTTTCAGCTTTTCCTTGCTAACTTTTTTGTGCTTCACCAAATATGGTATACATGGCATTAATATGTTATATAAGCATGTTTTATTTTATTACTGGTTTTTCCTTTTGCATTATCTGCCTAAAATGTGTATTTGTATTATGTATTTGTTCCTCACTCAATGGCTCAGGATAAGTTTCAGTTCCAGATTTTGTCTTTCATTGTTATTTAAGTGTCACATGTGACAAGATTGTTTTCAATCTTTATGAGTCATGACTTCGTGGCTTGTCATGCCTAGTTAAGAAGTGGATTAATTTGTTTTTACATCATTGCTCTGTGGCTGTTTCTGTAAACCTTTTCTCAAATACATTTACTGTTTGAATTATGCCTCATAGACTTAAAATCCAGTTAACCAGAGCTCCACAAAGTAATTTTCAGATATGTAACATCACACAATATTTTCTTCATCTGGTTGTTTTCCTTGTCTGAAAATTCGGAGGCAACCGTAATAGTGTGACTGACTATCAATTAAAGTCATGACTATGAAAATCCTTGCTCACACCATAACATGTCATCTTGCACTTCAAAATAAGGAGATTTTTTTATAATCAATTTTGATGTTCTTTTACAAATTTGTGGCAGACAGTTTAGTTGTTATACTATCTTTTCTAGGAACTAATTGGTCTGCACTCCGCTCATAAAATTAACTTTACATTGTTACTTCCATATATTTCTGGTATCTCTGAATGTTGTTTTCGTTCTAAGGCTCTTCAGAAGCATTAAGAAGCTGTGGGAGGCTGGATGAGACATTGAAGAAAGGACTGTGTTGGTCTGAGCTCAAGCGCTCTGGGATGTCACAATGGGGTGTTTGTCGACTAGTTAAATTCGAGAACAAAAATGATGACCCTCAAATGTCATCCATTGTTGTAAAGGAGGTTGAAGATAAAAACGATGATGGAGAAGCTGTCACAGCTAAATCTCCTATCATACCAGAAATTCGGAAAAGAAAGAGCCTAATCCTCAGCCAAGATGGGGAAGAAAGAGGTGCAAAACGCGCAAATGTAAGGCAACAAAGCAGTAGTCTTGATAAGTGTAAGAAGAATAAGCTTGAGAAAGCCAAAGAAAGATGGTCTGCGGATAGGTACGGGTACATAATTTGAGTTGTTCTATCTAGTGGTCTCGTTAACAAATGTCGATAGTGTTGTTTTAAGAATAAAGTGCATGCGTTGAAGGTATAAGCTGGCAGAGCAAAATATGCTGGACATCATGAAGGATGAAGGAGCTGTATTTGAGAATCCAATCTCTCGACCAGCCCTGAGAACAGCTGCTCGAAAACGCATTGGTGATACTGGCCTCTTGGACCACCTATTGAAGCACATTGATGGTAGGGTGGCACCAGGTGGCTCTGAGAGGTTTAGACGGTGCTACAACACTGATGGAGTGATGGAGTATTGGCTGGAAAGTGCTGACCTCGTCAAGATTAAGCGGGAGGCTGGTGTACCGGATCCTAATTATATCCCTCCATCTTGGTGGAAGCATGGTGGGGGGCCCTCACAGGATTCTGTTTGTTCTGAAGAACTTGAGCTGCTTAAAGCAGAAATGGAGAAAATGAAGAGGTATCGATAAACATACTTTTCGGTTTGAAAGATATCTTTTTAATACATGATGTTTCGATTTCCCCTTCACGTGTATTTGTTTTGATTGATCTAAATACATCTGTGCTCCCTTTTCTTTGTGATTTATTGACAGGGATATGCAAGAGATGATGTCCAAGCAGCGGGAGCAAGAGCAGCATAATTCAATTGAGGTATCTGTTGAGCAACACTTTGCTAAATGCTAATGATAAAATCCATGTTCACTTTGTAGACTCTCATTGCGATCATTTTCTCCTGACAGGAGATGCACAAGGAATTAGTGAAATGGAAAGCTAAAACAGACCAGCACTTGATGGAGATCTCAGGTTCTTTGAGTGGCATGCAGGTAAGAAGGCAATATTCCACCTCAAGCCTTTGAGCTCTGAAACTTTTATGTAGAAATAGAAAGATAAGATGTCAATGATGCTGTGCTGTTCCGGTAAAACTTGTCATTTGTGAGGCTGGGATGTTTTCCTGCTTTGTGTGGCAATTTAGCTCAGTGAAGTGATATCTGACATATATTCTTCAACAGGACATGTACAACGATTTGATAAAATGGAAGGCTAAAATTGAACAACAGCTGTTGGAAATTTCAAATTCACTTAGCAGTATGCAGTCATCAAAGAATTGCACTACCTTGAGCCCTTCATGTCCTGAAAGATGGGAAGATTGGTTGGAGAGCACCAACTTGGATGATATTCAGGCAGAAGATTTTGTACCATTGTTAGGGAATGGTGATCTGGTTAATGTTGGTGGGGAGATACCAGTGCGAGATCTGTATTCAGTCCCACCACCTCAGTTGAAGACCAGTAGTAACCCTTCTCAGGATTCTGTTTGCACTAGAGAGTTGGAGCTGCTGAAAGAAGAAATGGCTAAAATGAAGAGGTGATTAAACTAGTTGAGTCAAGTTTGTGAGAAATCACGGTTTTTTCATTGATCGTATGCATGATCCCAACTTTCATTGCATGAACAGGGATGTGCAGGAGCTAGTACCAAGGAGGCAAGAGGAAGATCAAGCTAATGTGACCCCTGATTCTTCTCTCACCACCAATTCAAAATCAGACCCTGATAATTCGGTAATGCTTTTCCAGGTAATGTGATTTGATAAGTTGAATAATTTTTCAGGCATCTGTAGATACATATTCTGCTCGTTTCATCTCTACAAAACCCCGTTCGTGTCTTCTTTGACAGGAAATGTTCAAGGAGTTGATTGAATGGAAAGCTAAGATGGAGCAACAACTTATGGAGATATCAAATACTGTTAGTGCTATGCACTCTCAAAGCTATAGACTACGTTGAGTTGAGCCCTGCCTAGTCTATGATAGAAATGATAGGATAGAATTTGAGCAATATGCTTGCTTTTTTAGACAACCGTGGTTACTTATAGATTAGTTGGAAATAGTTATTGTACAGGACATACGAGCCAATGCATGAGGTCCTCCAGTTCCAAATCCGCGGACCAGTAGGACCTATATCTAACCTTATGATGTGTCGGCGTCTGATTATTAACTTATACCAATCTGAAGAGTTACATATGAGCAGCGTATTGTTATGTTTTTGCATTACTGGTTTAGGTTGTAGAAAAAAGTGGGCACCATTTTGCAAGTTGTGTAGATTTCCTATAGGAAATGTGTGTTTTGACACACTGAACTCAGTGTCCTATGGATCTAATTATTTATATGTATTTTCTTTAATATGATGTATAAAGTTATATTTGACTTTGGATAGAAAGGGGTGTTAACAGTTTTCTTTTTTTTTTTTCCCTTGAAGGTTTTCAAAGTGATGGACAAGTTATTTTTTCATGTTTGCATGCTTTTAATCAACAATAATCTGATGTCTAAGCTTAATAATGTCGAAATAATATTGTTAATAAATGGGTCAATTTGCTGTTGTCATGAAATCCTTTCATGCAAAAGGTTGCTGCGTTTGAAGTTAAGTTTCAGGCCACACACAAAAAAAATGTGTCATTATGTGTAATATAAACGGCGTCTACTTGTTATTGTATCCTTTCAATTGATATTTTAAGTTTATGTAATACAAACAGAAGTTTATATTACAAATGGTTGCTGCATTTGAAGTTGACTCTGCACTTTATGTCGAAATAGTTTTATGTAAAGGTCATTAAACTTCTATAAAAGGAAATATCACACAATGTTTGAGACAATTTATGTCATAGTCATAGATTGGAAGCTTATCTAGTGTTTAAATTCACACAATAATATGATCAATACTCGAGTGCTTTGGTGGGATCTGTTGGTAGTATAATTATATGAAAAATAAATAAATAAATAAACAAATGCATAATCACGTGTTAAAAAGGATCTCAGAATTTCTCGTAAATGGTAAGCGATAATAAACTAAAATATAATACAAACAAGCATGCCGCCGACGCTGAGTCAGTCACTGACCCAATATTTTATTATATTAATTGTGCAGACGAGGAGAGGTACAATAAAAAAAGGCTAGTTAATAAATCTTGCTTAAGTTCAGGTTCTGTTCTTGATTTTATTAAGCACTTAATAATTAATTTTTATTGGTTTTCAGTTTATACTAATGTAAGTTTCATAATCATACAACACTAATTATGAAATAAATTGATAGTTAATAAGCTGATTAATTCAATACAATCGATCCAATTTTTATCTTAATTAATGAATCGTTGAATTAGACAGTTTCCAACAAACCACACCCCCCCAAACAAAAAAAAAACAAAAATAAAAAATAAATGGATTGTCATCCCAATTTTCTAGTGCCCAACTAAAATCAATCAAATGTAAAGTTGTGTAATTGAAATGGTTTCAACCTAAATAATTTTAATCCAATTCATACGTCACAACTTATTTATTTAGGATGGCTCAGCTAATACCTCTTTAGATTTGATGTATTTATTTTTACTAATAATTATTTTGTAATTAGAAAATTGTTAAATTTTTTTATTAAAATTAATATATACCACTTGCTTATTTATTATTTTCATCATAGACTATAACTCCTTGATAGCATAATTTTATAAATATACTTTTATTATTTATTATAAATTAAAATTAGAATTAAAAATTTAAGTAATAAAGATAGGAAATATATATTTCAGTGTGAAAAAAATTAGTAATAAGATAATTTCTTGTACTTTTTGTTATTTTTAAACATTTTTTATAATAAATATATATTTTATATTCTTAAGAGAAATTATCAATCAAATGACTCATTTATTCTTTTTCTCCTTTAAATTTGGTGCCTGGAAGATTTTTTAATATCATAAAATTAATAAAGAAAATAAATAATGTAGATTAACTTCAATATGAGAAATTTGACAATCCCCTTTTATAATTAAAAAAAAAAACTTTTTCCCAAAATGGGCAATATAATAAAATGGAAAACAAAAGATTAATATTGAATAATTGCAAAAATCCAAAACCGTACAAAATCCAGCCCATAGGAAATGACAGACAAAGCGAAGCTGTAATCGCTTATTTGAGAGAGGAGAGATGAATTTTTTTTTTCTTTTAAAGTGATTTTTTTATTCGAAACAGAAAATCTGAAAGTGATTCCCGAGGAAAAGAAATAAATACATTCTTTTTTAGTCTCCAAACGAAAATAGCGACTTTTTCTTTTTCACGTTTTCTGAAATAATAACATAAATTATCCATATATATCACAAAGACCTAACTCCACACAATTGACCAAGATAACCTTTTAAGTATGTTCGAAAAACTTATATGAGAATGGTACACCATAATCTTTAGCACTCATTTGATTAAATTTTGTGTGTATGTATATATATATATATAAACTAAAGGATAAGATCTCTTATTGGAAAGCAATTATATATATAGTAATATTTTAATAGTTCTCTTACGAGGGTATTCTCATTTTAACGTCAGAATATTACTAATAAACAAAAAATTTATAGTCTTTAATGTATTAAAGTATATATATTTTTATATTTTATTTATTAAAAAAATTATATTATATATGTATATTGGAAATGTTCAAATCTAAAATTTTAAAGTGCGGAAAAGTCTAGAAAAATGCATAAACCGTAAGGTTAATGCACTTTAAATTTTAAACTTATTAAACCCCACGATTTAATAGATTTCCCTGACTTTCTTAAACTTTAAAATTTCGAACTAAATTAAGACTAATACATATATAATTGACTTATCATTATAGAGGGAGAAAAATGATTTATAATTTATATATTTAAATTTTTTCTTAATATATAATTTGAAATTAATCATCTACACATAACTCGTGTTTTGTGTTCGCAGTTACTCAAATGTAAGTAATATTAGTGGGAGAAAGTTTGTGTTTTGTTGATGAAGCTTCTCATCTCTGTACAAACTATTGAAATTAATTAACTATGAACACACTTTGCACCTTCAGATCGAGTAATAAACTTATAGTACGGGTAAGGATTATTGTTTCATTTCGAATTTCGAAAGCAATTGTCATTGAGGACTTATGTGATATAAATCTAAAAATTATGATATTAATCGAGAAAATACAAAAAATAGGGACGGAATTATTATTATTTATAATCTGAATCAAGCCGATTATTCAGCCGTAACTGAAAACAAAAGAGTCGTTTTAATGTAAGAAGCGAGCGAGAAGGCGAGAATCTAGCAACGAGAAGGAGAGGCTGGTACTGTTTCAGAGTCAGTCAACAGTCAAAGGTCATTCTTCTGTATTCACTTGAGAAGAAGGAGATCACAAAACAAACACAGAGCAAGAACCCAAAACAAGAAAAATGGAAACAAAAACAGACCCAGCAAGAGTTACAGCAGCAGCAGCATCATCATCAACAACAACAACAACAATCACAAAACCCACAAGGGTTCTTCCTTACAGCACCCAAAGCCTCACTCAAGATTACACAATCGGTAAGAAACTCGGGCAAGGCCAATTTGGAACGACGTATCTCTGCACCCAAAAGAGCACGGGCCTTAACTACGCCTGCAAGACCATCCCTAAGCGCAAACTTATCTGCCAAGAGGACTACGACGACGTTTGGAGAGAAATCCAGATAATGCACCATTTGTCGGAGCATCAGCACGTGGTGAGGATCCATGACACGTACGAGGACAAATCTTGTGTGCATATTGTGATGGAGCTCTGTGAGGGAGGGGAGTTGTTTGATAGAATAGTGAAGAAAGGGCATTACAGTGAGAGAGAAGCTGCTAAGTTGATGAAGACGATAGTTGGTGTTGTTGAGTGTTGCCATTCTCTTGGGGTTTTTCATAGAGATCTTAAGCCCGAGAATTTCTTGTTTCTCAGTGTTGATGAAGATGCCGCTCTTAAAGCTACTGATTTTGGCTTGTCTGTTTTCTACAAGCCCGGTTAGTCTCTGTGTCTTGCTCTGCTTCTTGGAAATTGACTTTCTATTTACTTATTTTTTAAGTTTTTGGTAATGCATTCTTATTTGGGTTTTTTCTCTTTAGATTTTGGGAGATGGGTTTTTTTATTTGTTTTTTCAATCAAAGAACTCAGCATTTATTCCACAAAGTGTGTAATCGTCATATTGTAGAAATTGATAACTTCTGCGTTCTCTGTTTGCTGCAGGACTCAAGACGCTTACGACATTTTTTTCTTTAATCCTTTAAATTTCTTCAGATCTTTATTATGTCAGTGATGTTCTAATAAAATGCCCTAGGTGAGTTTGGTTGGCTTTTTCCTTGAGGTCAGAAAGATTAAAGTATGATCTAGCTTCAAAAGGAGGTTAAAGAAGTACCGCATCATCCTTAGCAGAATACCCTTTTTTTCATGATTGATGTCTGTGTTACTTAGTCATGATGATGTGACTTTGGATGGAGGTATCTGTTTGATATAGGAAAGAAGCAAGATAGTAAGTAAGACTTGATGTTCTGGTTCTGAGTAAGTTTATTTATTATGAATTCTTGGGTTGTCAACATACTGTCCTGCAGTTCACAAGATGAGTGAAGATCACTAAATTTAGCTTTGTAGGCATTGAGACCAATTTTGTTTTTTATTTGGTTCTTCATGCTGTTGGGCTTTCATATACCTATGATGTACCTTCTCATGTTTTATAGTTCTATAATTTCGATTGCCGTTTCTGTTTTGAAATAAGCTTCTGTTTTCCTTTTATTTCATTGTAGATGAGGTCTTTTCTGATGTCGTTGGGAGTCCTTACTATGTTGCACCAGAGGTTTTACGCAAGCATTATGGACCTGAAGCTGATGTTTGGAGTGCTGGGGTTATTTTGTACATCTTGTTAAGTGGGGTGCCACCCTTTTGGGCAGGTACAAATCACTGGGATTATAATTCATGAATAATCTAGTGTTTGACATTTACTCTGTATTTCCACATCATATCACTAATGTCCTTTTGCATTCCCCCAGAAACTGAAATAGGGATCTTCAGGCAGATTTTAGAAGGAAAAATAGATTTCGATTCTGAACCATGGCCTAACATTTCAGAAAGTGTCAAAGATCTGATAAGAAAAATGCTTGATCAGAATCCAAAGAGAAGGCTTACTGCTCATGAGGTCCTCTGTAAGTCTCTTTCACTTGTTTAAACTTTAAAACAAGCATGCTAGGATTTTAGAAGATATGGAAGAACCAAATTCTACCAATTTATTTGCTAATAGATGATATCACACTTTACATCAGGCCACCCATGGATTGTAGATGACAAAGTTGCCCCAGACAAACCCCTTGATTCAGCTGTCTTATCACGCTTGAAGCATTTCTCAGCAATGAACAAGCTAAAGAAAATGGCTTTGCGTGTAAGGCTATATTATCTATATGGTTATTTGCTTTTTAGTGGTGCTCGACTGTTCTCGCTCTATTGGTAACATTGGCCTTAAGCACAAACACGTATATGCTGTTTATATCTTTCAATCATGAACTAAGTTTGAACTATTTGGGTGCTTTTATATTAAATAGGCTGACTATCAAGTGAGTAGGTTTGACTGCATTTAAAACATTAAGGGTCTCAAATCTTTGTTTGTGTTAGCTGAAATATCTTTACAATTGCAATTGTGTAATGTTGTAGGCAACACTAATATCTGATGCTGCCTAAAGTAATACTTGATCCTAGTGACTAGTTCCGTAGTTATTAATTTCTCAATGTCCACATCTTATATGAAATCCTTCCTACTGTACACTTGGTTTTAATTACAGTTTAGATGAAATAATTTGGTTTGCTGACTCCCTGTGTAGCTGTGCATTATGATTTGTATTTCTTGGTCCAGAAGGCAGTTGGGTTACGATCTTGACCAAGCATTAGTATGAAAGATGACCTGTATGTTACAATCTCTATGATTTTGTCCAAAGATTTCTACTAGTGGTGCTGTGGACATCTTACATTCCAGAATATACTAAAGAAGACTATGTATTCACATTAGCATGTCTTATCTACTTTGTCTAGGCTTTCTTAATAAACCAAAAGGTGGGGAATTATGTATCCAGGCCTGAATAAGTGACTTGTGAGTGAAACACATTCACCACTTCCAGTATCACCAGTTTGATCATATGAAGTTACTACCACTTCCATGCTTAAAATACTGAGAGAAATGAGACAACAATCATGAGATTTGCTGTTATATTCGTGAATACTGAAACAGGTCGCATGTATAGATGATGTTAATTCAGTACTAATATACTGACCAACTTGTAGGTCATAGCTGAGAGGCTTAGTGAAGAAGAAATTGGAGGTCTAAAGGAGTTGTTCAAAATGATAGACACAGACAACAGTGGAACAATAACATTTGATGAATTGAAAGATGGCTTGAAACGAGTGGGCTCTCAGCTAATGGAATCTGAGATCAAGGATCTCATGGATGCAGTAAGAAAAATTTTCAGTCAGTTTTCTATTAGAACTTATTGTAATCTGTGCTGATGATGTAGAAAAAAAAATATTTTTTTTGTGGGTGTTTGGTAGGCTGATATTGACAATAGTGGAACGATTGATTATGGTGAATTTCTTGCTGCTACTTTGCACCTTAATAAGTTGGAGAGAGAGGAGAATTTACTTTCTGCCTTCTCATTCTTTGACAAGGACGGTAGTGGTTACATAACCATTGATGAGCTTCAACACGCCTGCAAAGAGTTTGGTATAAGTGAGCTCCACCTTGATGATATGATCAAAGAAATTGATCAAGATGATGTAAGCATATTCTTCTCTGCTTGGCCTTTGCAAGACTAACACTAAAAATGTCTGCTCATGGTTTTCTATTTATGAAGTCTATGTCAAATTTTCCCAGAAGCAGTAATTTTTTCTCTAAAGCTTTCTGTTGCCGAGAGATCCAAAAGAGGTCTTGCCTCATTGTGAAAATGATTCACAAAAGTTTTGGTAGAAGGTTCACTGATTCTCTTCACATGACGTGTTACCATGGCTATCTCTAATTGTGCAAATGTCAAATAGAGATGCAAAAGTTCTCTTTAGAGGGAATGTTTGTTGTGATAAGAATTGGAACCATGGAACCTGGCCTGCGTCTCCCCTCATTTCTAAATACCATGCTAGCAGTATGGTGATGCAGTGGCTTTGGCATTGTGCAATATTTGAAACTGGAAAGGGTCTATATTGTTGATCTGTTTTTCTTAAGTTACTATTACTTCATAATGATGAAAACTTTGTGCTACAGGATGGACAAATAGATTATGGGGAATTTGCAGCTATGATGAGGAAAGGCAACGGAGGAATTGGGAGGAGAACCATGAGAAACACAATTAATCTGGGAGATGCTTTAGGAGTGACGAAGAATGGATCTAAATAGTAAGAAGTAAGAACACAATTGATCTTCGTCTAAAGTAACAGGTTAGAGCAGACAGAAAGAAAAATGAAAAAGAAACAACTTGCTAGTCCTACCTTTACTGGAGGCCTAATCAAATTTTGAATTGCTTAATGTTTGGATTTTTCGCTTTACAGAAATGGCATATGAACTTTCCGGTGAACTTCCATCAACCTTTACTTCAGCAATCATGTTCTCTTGTTTGATCTATTCAAGATCCTACCACGTGTATCACAGTAACTCTCTGGAAGCCTGTGATAAAAGTTGGGTGTAATGTATGTGTAATGCCATGCTTTCATCCGGAAAGTAGATAAACTAACGTACGGAGATCCCTTAAACAGATTCGCTTTTGAGTTTTGAGTGATAATGCTTTGTAGAGAAGCATCTAGCTGATTTGACTGGTATTTTGAAAAGTATAACAAAAGACGGAATAAAAAAATAATAGCAGTAAGCATCTCAAGTGTTTTGGGAAGTATTGTTAACAAAACAAGTTTGGGGTTCAGCTACCGTGCAGCAGCAAACAAGTTTGATCTGTTTTAATTAATTTAAATACCAAATGGTAGGGAAAAGTTCCACCATATTGCTCTAATTTGCCCGGTAACATACTGAGAAACTAGTTGAAACAGAATTCAAGAAAAAGAAACATCGGCATTTCTAAGTGTAGATAGTAATTATTCACAGGCCATTACAAACTCCATTTAATCAAAGAAATCATTTTAGTGTACGAAAATAAATCGAAACTTGCGTAGTCATTGGTGCATCTCCGTATCTAAAGAGCAACCAGCAAAAAGCAACAATTACAGAATTGTTACATTGTACAAAAAAGTCTCAGACAGAACAGGTTATATGCCCCTCCAATAAAATCATGAAATGAACCTACAAATTTCTCTTTTATATAGATGGTTTTATAAGTGGACATAAATGTATAAGGGTAGTGTGGCGCACTCATCTAACCGTTATTTCATTTTGTCGAGCAACTAATATGGAAAAGTAACAAGAAGTAGCCAAAATCTAAACGCTTCCGTATCAGTCATGAATGAAGAATAAAAGCAAGGATGAAGATAAGTGTACCACACTATAATAACATTCATACTTCTCTGATGATAAATACATTACTCATTCAAATAAGGAATTATAAAGGGAAGGCAGTTCCGAATATTCAGATAAAGGAAAAAATTATAGAACATTCACAATTTACTAGAGACGGCAAGGTACTTAGTATGACGGCCTTGGGCAACAATTTTCCCAGTATCTTTCTTCCTGAACTCAACACTGACAACAGCAACAGCCTTTCCAACACGTAATACCTTGGACTCAATCTCAATCTCCTCCTGAATGAAAAATAACAAAGAGGCAAACATCAGCTAGCACATATTAGTCCAAAAAGTTGTGAAGTATTTAGCAAGACAAACCATATGTGAGAAAAGCATAATCACATCTCTCATCAACAAAGACTATGAATATTATAGCATACTCCTTAAACCATTCTAAGCAGTTGCCCTACTATCGATTCGGATGGAGGCCTTTTAGAAAGTCATGAAAGATAACTTGATGCACGTATGCTAAACAAAATGACAGATATACTCCAAACCATGGGTTTGTGATTGGGCAAGTTAAAACAAAGGAAGCTCACTTAAACTTTCGTTTTTTGACAGGTATAATATAGTTTTCTTAAGTCTTTATATTTATATATACTGTTAGTTTTAATTTTCCCCTTCTGTTCCAGGATAGGAGATTCCCAAAGTCCATGAATAAACTGGACAAGAAAAATAAAAGCTTAGAAGAACAAATATGGCATTTTTACTCTGAAAGAAGAATTTTAAATACATCTGCTCTCTGGGCCAGAAAATTGACCTCACTATTTGCAGATCGTGAAGCCAAGAAAGCACAAATTCCAATTTCATTGGATATCCAAGTCTCTTTCGAGGAATTCTCGCATTTGGGATGAATTGCCAACATGTTGCATAAGCCAGATAAACAGAGTAAAGTTATTAATTATTCAGTTTCACCCTCTTCCTCGATCCGCTATCATCTTCGTCTTCTCAAGTACCATGATCTTGGTTTATCAAGGGGTACCCATACCTAAATGATCAGAAAGTAAACAGAATGCAGCAGTACCATGGCTTCAAATGCTCTACATGAGCTTTGAAGTGTAGGCAACTGCCAGGACATTATCATAGACTTTGAGTAAGCAAGCTTTTGGCACTATATCACTAGTCACCAGACAAGGCCATCCCTTAAAATTATGGGTAAAAACAGAAGACCAGAAGAACTCATCCCAATATTTGACTCTAGAAGGAGATTATAACTGAGAAAATAGCTATCAAGCATCAGAATATTCACAAAATCGGGCCACTACACTATTCCTGTAGCTAAAAGAATTTATGATTCAAACACCCCCAGATATTCAAACATCAATTTCTCCACGCTTTTCAATCAAAGAAATCTAAAAACTTTACCCCACCAAAAGCAGCATCCAAGTATGAAACATTGATCTCCACAGAGACACCAGTCGACGGAGCTCCAACGGTGAAGATTGCGGCTGACCCCACCAAGTCCACCAGCGTGGCAGTGGCCCCACCGTGCATGAAATTACCAGCGTTCTAAAACAATGAACCCCGTCAAAACCACCATAATCAAATACTTATTTAAAAGCGAAAAGAAAGAAGTGGGTCCGTGTGAAATCGAAGAGAGAGAGTATTGTGGATGTGTATGTGAGGGTTAACAATTACCAGTAAACGGGCCGGGACATTCATAGAGCAAATGATGCGGCCACGTTCGATGAGGTCAACGCGAAGTCCTTGCATGATAAAGCGTTCAAAGAATTTCAAAGGCATCTCCTCCATCGTCGATTTGTTCTTGTCGTCATCTCCTCCTCCTTTCTCCAAATATCTCTTCACCGACTCCAACTCCATTTTCTTTCTTTCTCCTCTCCCCCTCTTCTGTCACACTCCTTTTGCACGAAGATACAATTTTATATTGTTTTTCCGTTTATTTATTAAAATGAAATGGTAAATTTCATGCACGCATTCGTATACTTTTTACATATTATAATCTCAGTCTATACCCGACATGTCATCTGCGTGATGAAAATGTAAAAGACGAGTCATATGAACGAAAAATTACAAACGACGTTGAATACAAGTATAACTTCGAAGTACATGATTTTAGGATAGGCTTTTATGTGAAAAAAAATAAAACGTCATAATATAATATAACATAATCACATTTTGATTTTCTTATCTGATTTCTTTGCAGATGATTATTTGTATAGTACAGTGGGCAACATTTATTTTAATGCTCATAATATATCAAATTGGCTCATAATATTTTGAGTCATAACTTTTAGGGCTGTTTGCAGATTAGATTTCGTAGATTGGAAATCAATCCATATCCGATTCATGATTTTGTGGATTATTACTTTTCAATCCAATCTAATCCAATCCACGAATCAGTGAAATTTCATCTAAATCCAATCTATATGTCTGCAAATCGGATGCGGATTTGACCCATCCATATCCAATCCACCATTTTACTGATTGGTTTGCAGATTAAAAATTTTCAATTCTATCCAATCCACAAATTACTAAAATAAAAAAAATCTAATATAAAAATAATTCTACTACTGATCAAATTCAAAATTTAATAAGATTTATTTAATTGTTTAGATAAAGCTAAAATAATACATTTAAAATTTCAAAATATGACACACCGAAAAGAAAATTGAATATTTGTTTATTTAATAATTTTTTATTTTAATTATTATCAGATAAGATACACTACAGTTTAACGTATTTATTTATTAGTAAATAGTAATGTCACATTTATAGTTTTATTTTTTTAATTAAATAATTTTTTTCTTTTTGCAGATTTGCAGATTTACATAAATAAATTCATATTTAGTCCACCCACCGACTGTAGAATTTTAAATTTTCAATTCAATTCAACTCACAAATCCACAGATTGAATTCATACAAATCAGATAGATTGAATTATAAACACCCCTAATAACTTTTGACATAATATATATATATATATATATATATATATATATATATATATATATATATATATATATACTGTAGTGCTAATTTTTCATTTAATCAAAGATTATTTAGTTAATACTGCTAGTTTTAGAGTTTGATTGTCTTCAACTTACAGACAGACCTGTATTAACCATCCGAAATGACAAAATAAAATGATGGTTTTTATTTATTTATTTGCACTACATTTTGTAAGCTATTCAGATGTTTTAGAGTTGGTGGGTTTTCATAATTGGGTTTTGCATCTTATGTGTGTTGCTTCAGTCTTGCTAAGTAATCAAATTATATTTAACATTAGTAATTTCAAACTATATAATCCAAGTGAGTTTAAGTATTATCATCAATTGGTGTGGAAAAAACCGGCCAACCACTTGACTTTCACTCAGAGTCTTTATTATGGGGGTTAACTGCCCTTATCAATTATCATAATCAATATTATGCGAAGTATAATGTTACACATTCTAAATTTTTTACGTCAAATAATTATCATAATCAACATGACGTAAAATTGATCAACAAATTACAAATTAGAATTAATATTGGTTTGACTAATGGACTCTGAAAACGTGGCTTTTCTTGATGATAGAGGCATGCGGGTAGCAACTAGCAAGATTGGCCTCTTACGGAACTGGTCCCCATTCAAACGTACATCTCAAAACAGAGGTATAAATCAGTATCAAGGTTGACTCCTTTGACTTTTGTAAATATTTATCAGTATGTGTATGTGTGGGGTAAATTTCGTCTTTATTGATTACAGATTTTTGAGCAAGGCTTAGTTCTATAAAATACATTCTTGAAAGACTTGGGTGTAGAGTTTCTAACCATGCTCAATATTATGAATTTGAACTTTTGTAAATTAACCCTGATTCGAATGCTTGTATACTATAATTTGAATCCAGGCTGAAAAAGAAAAAAAAAAGTTGACTGATGTTAACCATATGGTGAAAAACAAATATATACATACAGTTGACCCATGCAACTATAAACATACATGAGAATAGAGTATACATAATAATAATACATGCATTAACTAATTTCCATAGGGCAATAAAATATTTTAGGCAAAACTTTGATAAACCACTGATTTTTGCACCTCTGACTAATTTTCTTCTTTTCTATGGATCAAAAGAGATTTTCTAATACAATACTAATTAAAACCCTTTCCATGATCATATATCGTTAATTGGTCTTGTTCTGATGAGTGGAGGTAATGGAGAAAAGTTTCTTCAAAAACTTGATCACCAACAGTGCAGTTTTGCTAGATCTCTTATCACGTATCATCCCACTTCCTGTTGGTTGCATACAATAAAGCTCCACCATCTTAGCACGAGCAGCTGATTGGTCATTCGATAAATTAACTGGCGCCACTGCAGCAGCCTCTTTCATTTTCTTGTCCTTCAAGGAACAGACCCTTTGCAGTTCTTCATTGAAGTCTTCCCCCAACATGTCCATCTTCTCCTCGCATTCCGAAAACTGATCATCTGCTGCTGCTGCTTCTCCCTCATAATAATCAGCTGGATAAACAGTAGATGAGACGCGCCACAACCATGGCGTAACTGCCAAGTTTGGCAGTTGGTACCTCTTCTTTGGAAAGCTAAAATCCTCTGAGACCATACCTTTCTTTTGCCTGTTTCACGTACAAAGGCAAAGGATTTTGAGTTTGATAATGTTGTCTGATATGCTGCAATCAAAAAGTAGACGCAAATTTGATATTTATGTATGCATATAGCAGAAATTTGTTATATATATGCAAACAAGTCAAGTATATATCAATGAGAGAGTTGGGGTGATCATTCACAGCTATGTATTGCCGGATTATTCGGAGGGTTTACATTACATCATGCATCTTCATCTCGATTTTGACTAGAAGCGGTTCATTTGTTCACATATCACAATAATAACACTAAATGAACCTAGATACATAAGAATTAATTAAGAAGCTCATATTTATCAGGAGAGAAAATCCTAATTACCAGATATTGTGCATATGAATGCACACAAGAACTAACTTAACGTGTGCTAGCTCTAAAAGCACATGTGATCTTATCAGTTATCATATAGAGTGAGTAGTAGTGAAATTTAAATGGTAATATATATATAAATTCTCATGTGCGGATGCTCTCATTTCTTTTTCATGCGATTAAGCCATATAGTTTAATAGAGTTAGTGTTCAATTCACTATAAAGCCATATGGTTTAATAGCGTATCTGTACTGATCCTATTAAACCATATGGCTTAATAGAGTCTGGAAGAACAAATTATACAACATTCACAATTTACTAGAGACAGCAAGGTACTTAGTATGACGCCCCTGAGCAACAATTTTCTCAGTATCTTTCTTCCTGAACTCAACACGGACAACAGCAATAGCCTTTCCAACACGTAACACCTTGGACTCAATCTCAATCTCCTCCTGAATGAAAAATAACAAAGAGGCAAACATTAGCTAGCACATATTAGTGCATGAGTTTCTTCAAAAAGTTGCAAAGTATTTAGCAAGACAAACCATATGTGAGAAAAGCATAATCACATCTCTCATCAACAAAGACTATGAATATTATAGCATACTCCTTAAACCATTCTAAGCAGTTGCACTACTATCGATCCTGATGGAGGCTTTTTAGAAGGTCATCAAAGATAACATGATGCACGTGTGCTAAACAAAATGATGGACAAGTTAAAACAAAGGAACCTCACTTAAACTTTCGTTTTTTGACAGGTAATATAGTTTTCTTAAGTATTTATATTTACATACACTGTTAGTTTTGTTCATTTTCCCCTTCTGTTCTAGGATAGGAGATTCCCAAAGTCCTGAATAAGCTGGACAAGAAAAATAAAAGCTGAGTAGAGCAAATATGGCATGTTTACTCTGAAAGAAGAATGTTAAATACACCTGCTCTCTGGGCCAGAAAATTGACCTCACTATTTGCAGATTGAGGAGCCAAGAAAGCAAAAATTCCAATTTCATGGCATATCCGAGTCTTTTTCGAGGAATTCTCGCATTTGGGATGAATTGCCAACATGTTGCATAAGCCAGATAAACAGAGTAAAGTTATTAATTATTCAGTTTCACCCTCTTCCTCGATCCACTATCATCTCTGTCTTCTCAAGTACCATGATCTTGGCTTAGCAAGGGGTACCCGTACCTAAATGATCAGAAAGTAAACAGAATGCAGCAGTACCATGGCTTCAAATGCTCTACATGAGCTTTGAAGTGTGGGCAACTGCCAGGACATTATCATAGACTTTGAGTAAGCAAGCTTTTTGGCACGATATCTCTAGTCACTGGACAAGGCCATCCCCTAAAATTATGGATAAAAAACAGAAGACCAGAAGGACTCATCCGATTTGACTCTAGAAGGAGATTGTAACTGAGGAAATAGCTATCAAGCATCACAATATTCACAAAACCGAGCCACTACACTATTCCTGTAGCTAAAAGAATTTATGATTCAAACATCCCTAGATATTCAAATATCAATTTCTCCACGCTTTTCAATCACAGAAATCTAAAACTTTACCCCCCCAAAAGTAGCACCCAAGCATGAAACACTGATCTCCACAGAAACACCAGTCGACGAAGCTCCAACGGTGAAGATTGCGGCTGATCCCACCAAGTTCACCAACGTGGCAGTGGCCTCACCGTGCATGAAATTATCAGCGTTCTAAAACAATAAACCCCACAAAACCACCATAATCAAAGACTTATATATAAGCGAAAAGAAAGAAGTGGGTCAGTGTGAAATCGAAGAGAGAGAGAGAGAGAGTACTGTGGATGTGTATGTGAGGGTTACCACTTACCAGCAAACGGGCTGGGACATTCATGGAGCAAATGACGTGGCCAGGTTCGATGAGGTCAGCGCGAAGTCCTTGCATGATAAAGCGTTCAAAGAATTTCAAAGGCATCTCCTCCATCGTCGATTTGTTCTTGTCGTCATCTCCTCCTCCTTTCTCCAAATATCTCTTCACTGACTCCAACTCCATTTTCTTTCTTTCTCCTCTCCTACTCTTCTGACAAGACTCCTTCTTCGACGGAGATACTATTTTAACTACTTTTTTTTTTTAACGTTTATTAAAATGAAATGGTAAATTTCAATTTTTCATGCAGGTCCGCATTCGGATACCCTTTACATATAAACATATCATGGTCTGTTCCCGACATGTCATCTGAGTTATGAAAATTTAAAAGACAAGTCATCTAAATGAAAAATTTATAAACGACATTGAATACAAGTATAACTTCGGAGTATAATTTTTTTTTTAAGATAACCGGAGTATAAATTTTTGGATAGGCTTTTATGTGAAAAAAAAAAATTAACAACATGTCATAATATAACATAATCAAATATTGATTTTCTTAATCGATTTATTCATAGGTGATTATTGCTACAATACAGCGAATAACATTTATTTTAAAAGCTACAATATACCAAATAGGCTCATAATATAACATAATCACATTTTGGTTCATAACTTTTGATATAATATATGTATTTTAGACTGTTGCGCTAATTTTTTATTTGTTCAAAGTATATTTAGTTAATACTGCTAGTTTTAGAGTTTGATTGTCTTCAACTTACTGACAATCTGTATTATCTTGTTCAAAGTATATTTAGTTAATACTGCTAGTTTTAGAGTTTGATTATCTTCAACTTACAAACAATCTGTATTATCTTGGATGGGCAAACCCAATCCAACTTAATGGATCCCGATCTAACCTAATCCAACACAAATTTAATTTTGACGGACTAAGTGAATAATTGTGAGTGAATTGAGTCAATTTTTTCAAACCCAATCAATAATTGGGCTAGGTTGGGTTAATTGTGATGAACCAGTTTAACCCAACCTATGTAAATAATAATAATGATAATGATATGCTTATCCTCAATTGTAAAATCCTAAAGATCTAAACGATTAACCTAATTTTTAACTCTTTTTATTTGTTTATATAAAAGACCATTTCATTGTTGTATCTGTCGCTCTAGACTTTAATTTCAAAACTAAAATCACTTTCTCATATAAATAAATTTATTATCTTATAAGTTTAATTTTAAAAGTAAATTGATTTCGGTTTCTTTTTATTTTTAGTAAACACTCAACATTACTTAACTATATGTCACTTTCATTTTATTACTGGACATAATGCTAGTTAATTATCTAAAAGATTTGAATTTGAAATTCAAAAAGAAAAAGGTGCAGAAAGTCGGGAATAAAGTTTAAAAATGCATTGCTGAAATTTTCTTAATTTTTAGATAGTTGGTTTTTTAGTTTTCTTTATCAAACACTAAGTAGTGAATGAAATTTTCATGTTATAATAAATTTATATTTGATTTTAATATGTTTCATTTCAAGTTTCATATCTTTTTCTTTATTTAATTTTAATTTTGATTTAACTTTCAACCCAGCCAAATTCAATCCGATGATTTAACAGTTGGATTGAATTAAACATATTTATTTAATTGAATTAGATTAATTTTATCTCAACCCCATTTATTAGTGGGTTGGATTAGATTTTCACAAACCCTATCCAACCCAACCCATGCTCAATATTATGAATTTGAACTTTTGTAAATTAACTCTGATTCGAATGTTTGTATATTATAATTTGAATCCCGGGAGGAAAAAAGAAAAAAACCGTTGACTCATGTCAACCATACGAATGAAAAAATAAATAAATAAAGTAGACCCATACAACTATAAACATTGTATATGAGAATAAAAGAGTACACATAATAATAATAATAATACATGAATTAACTAATTTCCACAACGCAATAAAATTTTTTAGGCAAAACTTTGATAAACCACTGATTTTTGCACCTCTGACTAATTTTCTTCTTTTCTATCGATCAAAAGGGGTTTTCTAATACAATACTAATTAAAAACCTTTTCCATGATCACATATCGTTAATTGTTCTTGATCTGATGAGTGGTGGTAATTATGGAGAAAAGTTTCTTCAAAAACCTGATCACTAACAGCGCAGTTTTGCTAGATCTCTTATCACGTGTCATCCCACTTCCTGTTGGTTGCATACAATAACGCTCCACCGTCTTAGCACGAGCCGCCGCCGATTGGTCATTCGATAATTTAACTGACGCCACCGCAGCAGCCTCTTTCATTTTCTTGTCCTTCAAGGAACAGACCCTTTGCAGTTCTTCATTGAAGTACTCTTCCCACAACATGTCCATCTTCTCCTCGCATTCCGAAAACTGATCATCTGCTGCTGCTGCTTCTCCCTCGTAATAATCAGCTGGATAAACGGTAGACGAGACGCGCCACAACGATGGCGTAACTGCCAAGTTCGGCAGCTGGTGGTAGCTCATCTTTGGAAAGCTGAAATCCTCTGAGACCATACCTTTCTGTTGCCTGTTTCACGCACAAAGGCAAAGGATTTTGATGAGTTTGATAATAGTATTTTTGTCTGATATATATGCTGGAATTAAAAAGTGGACACAAATTTTGATATTTATGTAAGCAAATGGCCAAAATTTGTTTTATATATATATATATACACACACACATACAAGTCAAGTATATATTAATGAGAGAGTTGGGGTGATCATTCACAGCTATTTATCGCCGGATTATTCGGAGGGTTTACATTACATCATGCATCTTCATCTTCTTGAAAATGATAGGCAACCCCCCAAGAATATTCAGTCGCCAAATAAGTAATAATAATGACGTGGTTGGCCCTCGGCCGGCGGTTCGTTTGTTCACATATCACAATAATAACACTTAATGAACCTAGATACATAAGATTTAATTAAGAAGCTCATATATATCAGGAGAGCAAATCCTAATTACCAGATGTTGTGCATATGAATGTTAAACAATAACTAACTTAACGTGTGCTAGCTCTAAAAGCACAAGTGATCTTATCAATTATCATATAGAGTGAGTAGCAGTGAAATTTGAATTCTAATATATATATAAATTTTCATGTGCAGATGCTCTTATTTTTTTCCATGCGAACACGTTATTAAGTCAAATAGTTTAATAGTATCAATGTTCAATTCACTATAAAACCATATGATTTAATAACGTATCTGCATTGACTCTATTAAATTATGACTTAATAATATTCCCACATAAAATAAAATAAAATTGTACGAGAAAAAAATTCTCTCTATATATATATATATATATATATATATATATGCATGTATGTATGCCAAGTTAGAGATAACATAATACCATAGATCATCATTTATTACCTCCGCTACCTGAATATGAATCAAATTAATTTTAGCAGTGAAAAACTTGAACGAGACGGCACATAAAGGAAAGTAATGAATGACTTAGAGGTCAAGTCAACATTCAAATGTTGAATTTACATATATAGACGGCAAGTCAAATTTTATTCCACGGCATTTTATTAAGAAGGACGAGCCTAAAGTGTCCGGCGAACAATTTTGGTGATGTTAGTCGTGTTGATTAAAACACGTACCGTAACAAAATATTAAACATATATAACATGCCGTTTAAGGTTAGTTTTTGAACGCATTTTGATAGAACAAAAATACAAAATAACTGCCATATATATTATTATATCAAATTATTGTTTCTGGGTATCTAATTGGCCATGATCTGGTGAAAAAAAATTCATTTGAAATTGTAGATGTTAATCAATTCAACCAATAAGTTCTTTTTACATGGTACAAAAAAGTTGGGATTTATTTTTTTACATTAAAAATAAAAAAATTCAGTTTAAACATTCATTAAATAATTTATCATACCATCCCCTCTGTTTATACAAAGACCTTGACGTATATGAGATAAAAAAATTTACTCCAAAATAAAAATCATTTATATATATCACAGTAAGTCTTAAAAATATCAACAAGAAAAGAAACACAAATAAAACTTGTTCGAGAAGAGTAGTGTCCCATCCCCATCCAACCCAATGTCCAATAAGTGCTACCAGCTGTTAGCGGAGCTGTGTTGACCCAGTTCATTAAGACTAATTTGCGGTCTTGGTCATCCACTTGTTTGGAAAGTTGGTCCTCCATTTGTTAAATCATGCTTTTCGTGTCAATTTTTGTTAGGTTCACATGAAATAGTTGCCTAGCTCACACTGTACGATTGGTAGTTTGAGTAATATCATCGTTATCCTTCACATTTTATTCACATTCGACAATTAATATAATAATATTATTAATAATATTAGAGATCTCTCGATATTTGAATTCTAACTTAATTTTTAATATTATATATCACTTATTTAATTATTAGTTTGTAAAATTATTTAATTATTAATTAATGGATGAATGCTACATCAATTAAAATTAAAAATAAAATCTAAATATTAGAAAATATATATTCTAAATTTTTTATTTTAAATAATTATTCTAAAAAATTTGGTATTAATTAATTAGTTGATAATTCTTTATAAAATACAAGTAAATTAATTTGTAATTAATTAATAAATAATAAATAATTTAAAATTTAAGATAATTATTTGAGACAAAAAATTTAAGATATATAATGTTACTGAAATATTATATCAGCATAAATGAGTCATAAAACAGTCAACTCTCCCCAATTAAAAGCTTGTTAAAGCTGGTATAACCTGTTCAGCTGTCCATCAAAATGGATTTTTTTTTCTTTTAGAGTACATGTTATGTTGATACGGAAAGGCAGAATCAATTAAGGGAGAGTCAAATTAGGAAGGAAGGTGCAAAAATTTCAACAAGAGAGTAACTGAAATTCCATGCCTTTTTCTGGCGCTTGGCAACAAACCCAATGACGTGGCAAAACCAACGGCTGAAATTACGTTTTGTGAGGTTACGTTCTGTTTGTCCTAATTGGCAGTTCACCCTCGGCCATATAACTCGTAAGCTTCCATTTAGTTATGATATAACCTTCCATTCCACTTTTATTATTTTCTCTTTCTTCTTCCATTTTTTCCCCCTAATTATTTTTCTTCTAAATTTCAACTAAATGTAGCAAAGTTTCACGTTTCGGCATTCTCTCGGTTAATATCAGAGGGCCTCTTAGGTATGTCTCCAAACTTCATCCCCCCCTCTTTTTTTTTTTTTTTTTTTTTTGCTTTTTAAATGTGTTTTCCTGCCTGCTA
Source organism: Clausena lansium (assembly GCA_030449835.1). NCBI lineage: Eukaryota > Viridiplantae > Streptophyta > Magnoliopsida > Sapindales > Rutaceae > Clausena > Clausena lansium. The sequence continues at coordinate 7,942,006 of JASUUF010000369.1, forward strand.
ATAAATAGAATTGGATTGAATGCAATTGAATTGACAACAATGATCGAGTTGAGCTGCTAATTGAATTAATTAGGAATTTATGATCATTGGGGAGATAGTTTTTTTCTCGTGCCGTATGTTTTCTTATGATTAAATCTTGTAATATCCTGTGCGAATCTTGTGATTATTTCCTAAACATCAATTAGTTGTGAGGAAACTTTGCAGGCCAAAACATCAATATTTTATTTTATTTTATTTTCCGAAATGATAAGGGAATGTCAAAACTTTTACTAATATATTGATCTAGATGAGCGAGAGTTAGAAGAATGCACATCTTTGCATGACCTGCTTCAGGCGGTTCACGAAACAATAAAAAGCTACATGTGCTTGTCAAATATTAAAGATAGGCAAGGATCATCTTTTGTTTTTACTTGTTTATTTATTTATATACGAATCTTCACTTTTAATACACAGAGATAGAGCATTCCTTATATTGAGTGAAAAATGCAAAAAAAAAAAAAAAAAAAAAATTTCCTTTCAGGTTTGAACCAGAATCTCAACCACATCAAAGCTAAAAGCATTTGGAATTAGAATAGCTTTTTGACAGGTCGTGTCAAACAATGCCTACCCATCACTAGAATTCTGTAAACAACCTAATTATCATGAGGGTACTTTTATACAATGTGCCTGAGATGCCTTTTTTGTGTGCGTGTAATTTCCCCATGTTGTTTTTGTTTACATTACAAAAAGGGAACTCTTGCTTGAAGCTTGTGGAATACATTGGGAGCCTTTAAAAACCACAGAATTTAGGTCTTCCATTCCTATTTACTTTTAGCCTATTAGAATTTGGAAACTCTTCAATACCAACATACGAACTCATCTGTTATGCTTCCTTTTCTAGCATCACTGTTGCAGATTTATTTATTTATTTATTTTATTTTTATGTTTCTAGAAAGTAATATACTCATACCTGTTTCTACTGTGATGGAATTGAGTTAGGTAAGTCAAGCCACCAGCATACATGTCCATAAGTAGCACATCTAAATATATATTGCTTTGATGTGAAAATGACGCTATAAAATGAACTACTTACCATTTTAAAATTGAAAACTTTCTGCAGGTTAGGGCCTATCTGATTCGGAAACCAAGCCTGTCAAATGAGATAAATATCCATGGCAAATCCGGCAAGCCAAGGTGCAGCCGGTTGCAAACCATTAACAACTTTTGTGCAGACAGACACAAACACTTTCAGAGACGTAGTGCAACGTTTAACAGGCCCCTCAGAGAGTAACGTAGCTTCGCAAGATAGAGCAGTCGCAAAGGTAGCTGGCATAAAGAGGCAGACTTCTAAACTCCATGAAAGAAGACAATGTACAAGGCCAAAGCTTGAGATAGTTAAACCGCCTATCATCTTCAAACCCGGTTCATCTCCGTCTAAATCAGGAACTCCCAGTTTTCCCGCAAGTCCTGTTGGAACTCCGTCTACAATCTTCGCAAAGCTGTCCATAATGGAAGAGGAAAACAAAGTAGAATCAGCATTGAATAGCCAAGAAGAAGAGAAAGCCATCAAAGAGAGGCGATTTTATTTGCATCCATCCCCACGGTCTAGACCAGGATATGCTGAACCAGAACTACTCACTTTGTTCCCTCTAACATCTCCCAGGACAAGTGAGAAACCATGATTTTGATACGGTACCTCCTCCTGTTAAAACTTTGTTTTTCCCCTGTAAACAAACATATATAGAGTACATATAGGAAAAGCAGGAGGATTTAGTGACAAAGGCTCATCTGCTTTTTCAGTGTTTTATTGTCTTTGATTGTAACAAATTATTATTTATCTGCCTATGAGTTAACCAGATATTTTGTTTATTCTTACCATTAGATTGTTTAAAACAACAATGGAGTAAAACAGTAGTGATCTGACACAAAATTTGGCCTATCCAGCAAACTTTAGATCAAGGCAAGCCTGATTCAACATAATGCAAAATTTGCATTCTTAGGGTTCTCCACCAGTCTTGCACGAATTATATATTATTAGTAGAATAATTTTTTTTGGCAGAAAATGTGAACAAAAGGAATATTAGAAAAGGTGAAATTTGAATGTTCAAAAGAACAACTAGAACAATTGTGGTGGAGATAGTGAAAAAGCAAACTGAATGAAACATTGAATAATTAGTTTTTCACAAGGATAGATGCATTCTGTCATATGGGTCTTTCACGAAAGAACACAACTCCTAACTTAAAAAGAATAGCATTACATTTCAAAATGACGAAGTTCTGAAGTGAGGTTCAGGCTTCAAAAGATTACAACAGACTTGAGTCTGTCACTTAGTTCGTTGAAATGCATCATAGCAATTTTAGAAGGGCCACTGGATTCTATTTTATATACCTGCACTAGTAATCTTCAGTGTGCAAAGGATTTGGCATGGACTGCTTGACCTTCTCTCGCTCCTGTAGCTGTAATTCAAAAGCCTTTTCCTTTGCATCCCTTTCCTTGTGAATAATTTTGATCTGGTCCTCAAAATACTGGCCTTGGTGTTCCATCTAGTCAAAATTGAAACAAGAGGTTAAAAGCTATTAAGAGGAAATAACATAAAATTTAAATCCTCAGTTTTCCTATTAACTGAGTGGAGGAAAGAGTAAAGGGCATAAAACTGGTGGCATGGGCTAGTAAGCCAGTAACTGTAGATTTTATGCTGTACAGATCATATGGAATCGATTTCAACTTGGAAAAGAAATCATATGCAGCCTGGAAGCCGTGCCTCTTGCCTTTTCAGTTCCTATTTCATTTTGAGTGACTTTGTTAATCAGAAACCCTGTTTTTCAAATAGCTGAGCTGCACATTATCCACAGTGATTCCCTGCATTTATGCTCCACATTACTATCTCCCAAAGTACTAACACTCCCATAGAATGACACTAACTGACATGACAGTCGATATCAACAAAAAATGTTAAAATACAAATATAGATGAAAAAGAAATAAAATATCAAATTGAGGGTCACCTGACTTCCTACCTAAGGCTTGCCACCAATGCGTTAAAGCCAAGGAACTTCCACGGAATGACTTGACAAAATCATTTCACCCATGAAGATTTGGAGTCATCAGATAATTCCAGGCAAGATTATGTTGATGGTCCAAAAAATTGGACCTTGTCATTTGAACTTAAATAGCATGCCATGAAGTTGGACATTCATCTAGAAAATGAAACTAAGGACATAAGATGATAACTATTTCTGAAACTGACAATTTTAAGTCACTACTTTCTCTACTACTCTAAATGTCAATGTACACATTATATTCATTCAAGTAGAATGGCATACCTGTCACCTAAAGCACAAAAGGATTCTATCTTTTCAAGATATAAGTAATCCAGTTCAAAACTATTTTGCAGTGACATCCTGTGACTTCCACCGTTACACTCCAAACCTCACAAGTCTATGAGTTGATATAGACACAATGAAATTGATCTTTTATTTGCTCATCCAATATACTCAATACCCAGTAAATCATGTCTCGTTGAGGGTGGGAGTAGTCTCCGGCCATGAAGGCATTGTTCCTCCTCTCCACTTCAATCCAGCTGCATGCTGCTGGCTTTTTCAAATCTCTTGTCTTCATCAGTTTCCTGATCTCCACAACCCCATCCCACCTGGCATCTGCTGCATATAGGTTTGACATAACCACATAGTTTCCAATATTGTGTGCTTCCATTTCAAATAGGCGATTTGCCACAACACGACCCAATTCCACCTCATGATGAGTCCGGCAGGCACCTAGTAGTGTTCCCCATGCATTTGCATCTGCTTCAACAGGCATCCTATTTACTAAAGAAAACGCATCACTAATCCATCCTCCTCGAGCAAGAAGATCCACCAGAGAAGCATAATGTTCTGGGGTCGGTTTGATCCCATGAACATTCTCTATTGAACAAAATATCTCAAGTCCTTCATCTACGAGGCCAGCATGACTGCAAGCAGATAATACGGCAGTAATGACCACATGGTCTGGATTTACACCCAATTCAAGCATATCCAAGAAAACCTTAAGCGCTGCCTTTCCCATGCCATGCATGGCATACCCACCAATCATAGCAGTAAACATAACCACATCTTTTTGAGGATGCGACTGGAAAATCTTAGAAGCACTGAATATGCTGCCACATTTCGCATATAAATCTAGCAGAGCTCCTTTCAAGCGGACATCATCAAAACAAGCTCTTGTGACATATCCATGACACTGCCTCAGCAAGTGGACTGAGGCCATTTGAGAACATATGGGAAGGAGGCTCATAATAGTCACCGCATCAGGCTTCATTCCTTGAGCTTGTAACTCAAGGAACAGACTAAGAGCTTGATTAGGAAAATCATTTTCAGCATAAACTCGAATCATTAGATTCCAAGTAGTGAGATCCTTTGCATATATTCTGTTAAATGTCATAAACGCTTCATCAGCTGATCCACAGTTTGCATAACCTGAGATCATTGGATTGAATGTGAACAAATTTCTCTTCTCCAGTAAACTTTGGAAAACCTTGAATGCATACTTAATGTTCCCACATTTTGCATATGCATCAAGCATTGCATTTCCAACATTATGTTCAGTATCACCTAGTAATAAACCAGTCTTAATCAAATAGCCATGAGTTTCCTTAACCATACCTACTCTTAACACAGTAGTACAAAAGTGAATTATGGTTAAGATAGTAATGGAGTCAGGTCTTATTCCTTCCATCAGCATACAATTTAAAAGGTTCAAAAACTGAGTATTATATCCACTTTCTGAAAAGGCATTAAGCATAGAATTCCATGATATCATGTCTCTCCTACAAATCATCAAAAATGTCCGATGAGCTGCTTTCATGTCATTGCATTTTGCATAGAAACTAACTAGGGCATTCCCCACTGCAGCATCCTCCTCCAGGTATGGATGACGGAGAAAATAGCCATGGATTTCTTTCCCAACCTCCAAGTTTTTTAAGTATGCACAGGCTGGAAGAAGGCTGACGAGCGTAACAGAATCCGGCCGTATCATCTCTTTGGTGATTAATTCGCAAAAAAGTTTCAGTGCTTTTAACCACTCATCATTCGATGCATATCCAGCAATAATAGCATTCCAAGAAACCAAATCTCTCAATTTCATCCTCCGGAATAATTGTTCAGCTTCTTCCATCCTTCCAAATCTCAAGTAGAAACTCACCAAAGCATTGCAGATCGAAACATCTGCTTTCAATTCAGCCCTACGCAACACATAACAATGAATCTCTCTTCCAAAGAAGTACCCCACATCCTTATCCAAGGAAGCACAAATGGGTAGAATATTGAGAATTGTAGCATAATTTGGCTTTATTGATCCTGTCAGCATCCAACTAAACAATCTAAACGCATCACCCAGTAACTTATTTTCAGAAAACCCAGAAATGACTGCATTCCAAGAAACAACGTCTTTGTCCTCAATGCTATCAAACACAGAGTATGCGTCATGTACCAACCCACGTTTTGCATACATGGATGTAAGAGAATTCCCAACTAAAGTATGTCTTTCCAATCCAAATTTGATCACATATGCATGCAGACTCTTCCCAGCAAATATATCTCCTAACAGTGCGCACACGGGAAGAACTATAGCAACAGTCACAGAATTAGGCTTAGGCTGATCACGAACATGCATATTGTAGAACAAATTCATAACACGAGCATCGTCAACACGAGAACACGCAAACCCAGATAATAAAATGTTCCATGTGACAGGATCGGCTTTGCCCACTTGACCAAACAGCTTATAGCAATCATCAACGACTCCGCATTTGGCATATAAGTTAAGCAGCGCTTTCGACACAGCCTGGCAAGAAATATGGCCAAGCTTAGTGACATAGCCGTGAAGAGCCTTGCCCAGTAAAATGTCAGCGAGAGAAGTGCAAGATTTGAGAACAGCTGAAAAAAGCTGGTGATTATGTCTAACACAAGGCGAATATTGTATCTTATGAGCGAAAAGGGAAAGGGCTTCCTTGTGCAAACCATCTCTGCAAAAGCCGTTGATCATAGTGATCCATGATTTGGAATTTGGTTCAGCCATTTCTGCAAACACTTGTTGGGCATTGCATATTAAACAAATGAATTATCAAAAGATATTGAAAATTCAATCAATAATAAAACTATTGCTGTTACACAGAGAGTGTAAACGAAGGAAGAAAATAAAAAGCGCCAACTGCCAAGAGTGTCTGCCTACAAAATCTCGGCGCGAATATCACTCTTTTTAACAGTGAGGTGCTTATTGTTTTTTTGACCTTTTGTAAAAGCTGACCGGGCTTTTAAAAATAAATTTCATTAAATATTAAATTAACTTTTTATAGTTAATTATTATTATTTTAAAAATTATATAAAATTATATTTTAAAAAATTACTCATTTTTAGTTTTTAAAATATATGGTAAGATAAAGGAGATTTTCTCAAAAATAAATTTATAAAATTTTGCAAAATACTAAAATTAATTTTTTAAAATTACTTTTAAACCTCTCAAAATAATCCCAAATTGGTTCTTAATCCAATTAATACTAAGTCATTAACTTATTAATGCTGAAAATTCATGCCTTTTAACTTGAGGTCATAAGTTCAAACTTTAATGAAAATAATTTCTTTTATATAAAATAAATGTCTCTAATAATTATAGAAATATATATTTTGAGCTATTTGCTAACAGATTTTCGGAGATACACAGTAATTCTATGTAATATGTATAATGTTCAATAGATACAATAATTATAGTCAGTTTGAAAATGTTGTATCTTTTAAAATAATTATTATTAGCTGTGTTGTAGAAATAATCAGCTATGAAGAGAATCAGATAAACGTTTGATAAAATTTATTTTTAAAAGTACTGTGAGTTTGAAAATTATTTATAAGTGTTTGGTAAATCTTACTATTAAACTGCTGTGAGAATGTAAATGACTGAATTAGACATAATATTAAATAAAATTTATTTAAACATTTATAAACAAGTATATAAATTATTTATTATTATGTACATATAATAATTTATAATTAAAATAAATATCTCATATTGTTGATTTTATTTTAATTATTTTATATCATCAATTTTATTTTTTATTTTGTTATCTCAATATAATTGATAATAATAATAATCTCTTTAAAGTTAATGATTTTATTTCCTAATAAATAAGGATAATTTTGTATTTTTATAATATATATAAGGATATATATGGAATTGTATTAAATTTAAAAGTGATCATCAAAATCAAATTTTGGAAAACTACTCCTTCCCTACTTTTCAAAATATGTTGTAGGATGAGGTGATTTTATCAAAAATGATTTTTAAAAAAATTCACCAAACACCAAAAAATTAATTTTAAACTTTTACAAATAACTTTTAAGCCTCCAAAAAATAATCCCAAGCGGGGCTTTAAAAATGAAAATCAAAAGGTGTTCGTTTTAGGCCCAGTTTGGTAATGATATAACTTTTAAAATAATTGTTGTTAGCTGTGTTGTATAAATAATCAGTTGTGAAGAGAATCAATTAAGTATTTGGTAAATTTTATATTCAGAAATACTGTGAGTTTTAAAAGTAGTGTGGGTATTTGATAAATCTTACTGTTAAACTGTTGTAAAAAAATAAATGATAAAATAGATATAATACAGGTGAAATTAACTTATACATATAAAAACATGTACATACAATATTTTTATTTGTGTATTATTTAATTAAAAATAAAATTATACTATATTGATTTTTATTTCTTTTATTTTTTTATAATAAAAATTTATTGAAATATTGATTTTGTTTCTAATTTGAATAGTTTTGAGCTTAGGTAATAATTATAAGGATATTTATAGAATTGTATTAAAGGATAAAATTAATTCTCAAAATTATGATCTGAAAACTACTCTTTTCTTACTTTTCAAAATCAACTGTAGGAGGAATTGATTTTGATAAAAGAGATTTTAAATTTTTTTTACCAAATATTAAAATTAACTTTTAAATTATCAAAATCATTTTTAAACCTCCAAAAAACAATCAAAACAGGCCTTTTGCTCTTGTATTACTCTTGAGCCACTGGGCTTGTAGACACATATAACACAAATTGGAGTGATTGGGCTTGTAGGTCATTACTGGGCCTCTGGCATAAATTAGTTGAGGGGTATGTAATAGTATTCTGATCAAAGTTGGAAATAAATTGTAATTCAACAAAAAGTGAGAGGTTGCTAAACGCTGGCGTGGCGTGGGCGGCAGAATCTCAAAACTCAACCTAAGCCGTCATTGCCACAAACACCTTTTCTTTTTCAATCATAATCGCAATGCAACACTAAAAATAAAAATAAACAAACAATTCGCAAATAAATATCATTGTTCGGATCGAGTCCTTTTTTCTTTTTTAAGCTTTGTTTGCATCTCAGTTTGACAACACCAGTGAACTGAGAGAGAAGGAGAAGATGGCGCCGCCACCACCAGCAGAAGCCGCCGGAGGCGGAGGAGGCCAGCAACAGAGGCAGCAACAGGCCGGAGGTCTCGGACAAACAATAACCGGAATCATTAGAATCGCCGTCTTTTGGTACTTCGCTTCGAAATTTTTCGCTCCCAAACGACCTGCTGGCCCCGACTCTGCTCAGCTCATGTCTAATCTCTTCCAAAGGGGAGAGTACTTGGTAAATTTCGTTTTTCTTTAAGTTTAAAATATTTTATTTTATATTCGAACGTTTGATTTTAGCTCGGATCGCGTGTTATTTCAACAACTTTAGGACTTAAGAGGTTAAGGTTTCATGTCTGAATAGTCCTAGATTTTGTGGGGGTGTTAAGTTGCATGTATCGTGTACGACAGATGTCGCGCAGAGTGATTCTAACAGCTTCTTTCTTTAACAGGACATGTGGTTGTATGTTTCTGAACATGAAAAGTTCAATGACTTTGGTAATGAAGGTGCACTTATTTGGCATGAGACTAATATACCTTATGCTGTTTGGAGCAAAGAAAGTACCCGGACTCTTTCTTTGAAGTACCATCCAACTGAGGTACTACTTGGTTGTGCTATATTTAACTTTGTCTTCTAAGTGCATAATATGTATTATGATATTTTGCATGTTTCCATATGTAGGCAATCTAATTATGGTATTTATTAATTATTATTTCTGCACTCAGTTTGTTGTTATTAAGATTATGATTCCCCTTTCAGGCTTTGAAGAATAATGGGAGTCTGTACGCACATGTTTTCTTTGCGCGCTCTGGTTACCCTCCGGACCCTAATGATCCCGAGTATCAACCTCTTGCAGTCTTTGGGAAGACATACCGTAATATTTTGCCTTCAATGTTAATAGATTATCTGTTTCTGATTTGTTGGATTTTAACGTGATGTGGTAAATTTATGTGATTAAAGATCTCTCTCTCTTTTCTTTTCTTATTGATTTCAGCTATTGTGGTATATTATCCCAAGTCAAAAGCTGACAAAAAGAGGAGTCTGCTAGGGAATCCCAAAGACTCTGAAGAGGCTCGGCCATTGGTTCAGGTTTGTATTTGACTATACCAGTATAATTTACTTTAGGATGGCATTCGTACTCTTGAAATTTAGCTTTGGGAAACCATATGTGATCTATGTACTCCTGATATTTGATAATTACAACAGGCAGCTTCTTTTCATCATCAGGCCAACTGAGTGACAATACTGTATCTGACTATCAGGCCTTTTATCTCCTGTATTCTATGTGTGACTTCCAGCTTTTGAAGTTAGTCACATTTTAGACGACTAGTCAAATTTTAGAAGACTTCCTTGCACATTATTAGACATCATTGGCATAGATATCTCTGTATCTTGTGTATTGTGTAAGGCTTACAGAAAGTATAAAACATTGATCATTTGGTTCCTGACTGCCATATTGCATTAAATTTGTGGTGTAGGTTACATTTGGCTGCCTGGATCTCTTAATGTAATCTATGCTTCACTCATTTCTTTGATTATAGAACAATTTTTTCTTTTGGAAAACAAGAAACATTGGTTTCATTGAACAGCAAAGATTTTATTTATTTATTTTGTGAAGAAGGAGGGGGTTGCGAGGGGGAATAGTATATTTCTAGGGTCAGTTTGGGCATTGATTTCTAATGTGTTTAAGGGTGTGCTACTCTTTTTACTCTAGAAATTGGATATATTTTGTTAGATAATATCTCCTTTTTTGTGTCACTCAATTTCTGCCAGTATAAGTTCTGCTGAGTTGACTGCTGTGATTTTCTTTTAAACATCCTCGTCCCATGTGCAATGATCTTAATATAATTCATGTGGCTTCAGGCTGTTGATGATGCTCAAGTTGATTCTGAAGATGATGGCCCTGTGGAATGGGTTTCGTTTTGGAAACCAAATATTACTATTAACTTGGTGGATGATTTTACACGGTATGCATCCTCTGAAGGTCAAGTTACCGTATGGTTTTATTTAATAAGTGAAAAATCTTTAAAGGAAGCCCAAGTCTCTGGGGTGTGACATAAATAGAAATAGCAATAGGCCCTTGGAGTCTATCTTGCATGTTTCGCCTATTATATCCTAACACTTCCTATTGTCTCCTGGGAAAAAAAATTTTGATGATTCGATTTGTGTTTATGCATACATGTGTTTGATGTGAATTGCCTTTGGGTGAGCATTCTTTCTGTAGTTTAGTGTTGGTCATTGGCGGTTAAAAGTCGGAGCTAGAAGTTCCTATTACTGTATGAGATTAATTTACACGTCTGGAGATCTTAAAATAAATGGAGTATAGATGTATGGGTATCAACTTGTTATTTGGTATCTTTTACCTTATTTGAGAACTTGCTATTTGTTAAATTTTCTTCATTTAGAGTGAGTCAGTGACATCTAACACTCTTTTGGCCATTTATATTTTATTCTTTCATCCATGCAGTGAAACTCTTGTTCTACTGCTAAAATAATATGTTTCCTACTGCTTCACTGCTATTAAGATTATGTAAATCATAGATCTTTTGCTTTTAATTGTACTGTAAATAGTCAGTAGATAACGCAACATGTGTTTAATTAAAAGCTGTATATGTGTGTTGTTTATGAGTTTAAATATACGAATTCAACAATATCTCTTGAACTTGATATATCTTTTTTGATGCAATAGATGGACATCTATGTCCAGTGAAAATAAAAAAGTCTGAAGATTAAATTAATGGTGTTATGCACTCTTTATTTTAGTATTATAAGTCTTGAGTGCATGTCCCACATGTTTCAAGATGTCCCGCATGAATTTGTAAATTTATTTAATTCATCCATTTTTTCATTTTACATGCCACTTTGTTGGCGTATATGCTAATTCTGATGGTTTTTCGCAGATACCCGTCCAATGCTGCACCTCCAAATATTGCTCCTTGTATCCTCCAATGTCTCAAATCTCTATTCTATGGGTTATGTATATTTGTGTTCGGTTTTTTTGTCGTCCTTGGAGTTTATGAAAAAAAATGGGTTTCATGATTGCATCCTTTGCGCTTCTAACAATTAACATATAGTTACCTCCACCTTTCCTTCTTCCTCTCCTTGCATGCATACAGTGATATAAGTTACCTGTGCACAGCCCTGATCTCTCAAGCTCTAGGCCTTCATACTAATGAATTCAACTGTGGGTGGTTATGTCCGCACGAATTGTTGCTCGTTATGATGTCTTTTCCCTCAAATTGCTTAGATAGTTGCAATCCATTTTTTCATTCATCTGCTCCTGCAAAATGCTAATGAAGAATGTTCAAAGTACTTTTCTTTCTTCTTGAGGAAATTTTTAATTGTAAATAAACTTATGCTTTTGATCCGAAGTGAAGTGAGTTGGATGCCAAAATAATCTATGGTTATATTTTCGGTTCGACTTCATATGATAATATGTATGTTGAGACATCTTCAAATATGTGTGGGGGTCCTGTCTTTACATTTGTCGGCAAATATTTCATGTCACAATTATACCTTTTGAGTTTCTTGACTTCAGATTGCAGACTTGAATGTTGAGCCTAGCACGGGGAATTACTTCCCAACTATTTTTTTCAATGAGTTTTGGTTACTTAGAGATAAGTTGATTCCAATCAATGAGACGGTCACAGAATTGCCACTGAATCTGGAGGTGGGTCCTATAAGCATGACAAAGTGGCAACTGTTCCTGCAGATTGATCAGTCGTTCCAAATTCATCGTAGCTATGGAAGCATGCTTGAGGGCGAGGCTGATGAACTGAAGGTAAAAGTTTATCATCTGTACTATAACTTTTATAGGAAACAAATTTTGACCATAATCCGAACCTGACAGACACATCTTTTTCCTTTTGGGACTAGTTTGCTCATCTGCTTGGCTTTAATTGTTTTAAAAGTATTTTCTCCTATTAATTATTCTTTTACTAGTCCTGTATATTACTGGAGTCCAAAAAGCTATTCAGTCTAGGTTTTGACCCAGTGGTCTACTAATCACTCTTTAATTGACAGTCTTTTATGTGTCAGAGGTTGTAGATTTTTTTATTTTTTAATTGATTTGATTGAACCGCTCTTAATCTGTATCAGAATATGGTTATACTCTGAATAGTGACTTCTACAGCATGAAAAGGAAAGAAAATAAATTTTGAAATGGTAATACAGTTATGTTTGACTGGTATTTTGTTTGGTAGCTGTTGGTGATTTACAAACATTTTTCAATAATTTTTTCAGAGGGTGTTCCTAGAAGGAAATCCATACCTGTTGGTGATCACGATGGTTGTTTCATTGCTTCATTCTGTGTTCGACTTCTTGGCATTCAAAAATGGTAAATTTAACTGTCTTCTACAAAAAAGATTTCTTTTAACTCATTGGCAGAAGCAGCTTCTAAGTTTAATTATTTTTTGTTGTAGATATCCAATTTTGGAATAAGAATAAGTCTATGGAAGGATTGTCAGCAAAGTCGGTTGTTGTAAACTTTATTTGTCAGCTCATTGTCTTCCTCTATCTACTTGACAATGATACTTCCTGGATGATACTTGCAAGTTCTGGAGTTGGTGTCTGTATTGAATTTTGGAAGATAGGAAAAGCCATGCACATAGAGGTACTATTTGTCTTCAAAATATAAGACCGCCTACAAAATTCTTGTGTTTAAGTCGGGGATTAGGCTATGATTTATGATTAGCTAATTTACATTAAATTTGCATTTGTATAATCTGCCTCTGTGCATGCCTGCATTTCTATGTAATGTTTGAGATTGTGCATACTTCTTTTATGCCTTCTGCTTATATTATGTGTCAGATTTATGCATGCCATTTCTAGGTGGGTGTGTACCACTATTGACTCTTTCTGGTACTGCATCCTTGCTATTGATTTAGACTTGCAGCAATAGAGTTTGTTAGCATGAACGTTAGCTGTAATCTGCATAACTATATTGCACTTGATCAGATTTACACACATGGCGCGTCATGCATCGTTGTCATGCTTGAAACCTTTCATGTTAGGTATTTGCTGATAGTGCAACTTGGGCTGTTGCCATTTGTGCAAATGATGAAGCTAGTAAATTATGTAGTATATTACAAATTAATAATTGTAGGCGGCAAGCCTCTAATGATTTTCTTTTGTTTCCAGATTGACAGAAGTGGAATGATACCTAGGTTAAGGTTCCGGGATCGTGAGTCATATGCAGGGAATAAGACTAAGGAATACGATGATATTGCCATGAAATATTTGTCTGGTGTTCTTTTCTTCCTTGTTGTATGCTCCTCTATATACTCGCTCATGTATGAGCGCCATAAGAGTTGGTACTCTTGGATTCTTTCTTCCCTCACCAGCTGTGTTTACATGTTTGGTAAGCTACTTTCTCATCATATTGTGTCATTCTTCGCAAGACTTAAATTTTGCTGTGATCTTTTCTGTTGCTAACTTTCCATTTAACCCTTTTTCTTGTAAATTGAGCTCAACTTTTGAATCTTTTCTTTTTCTTTTTTTTTTTCAGGTTTCATTATGATGTGCCCGCAACTGTTTATTAACTATAAGCTTAAGTCGGTGGCACATCTACCCTGGAGGCAAATGACATACAAGTTCCTGAACACCATAATTGATGATCTTTTCGCCTTTGTCATTAAAATGCCAACACTGCATCGGCTTTCCGTCTTTCGTGATGGTGAGACATGACGGTTCCCTTTTTTCCCCCTTTGTCTTTACCTTGAAATATACGTGGGTGTTAATGAGGGGCTGGTAATATAGTGATCTGATTCTGCTGCTGAGGGTACTTTATAACTCTAGAACGAGTCATTGTGAGTTATAGTGGTGATGCAGTGCTCTGTGAACAAGGTTACCTAGTCATGGTCATTTTCTTTGGCGGGGTATTTTCTATTTTCAGTCATCTATTTCAAAGTAAAAGGCTCAGGTTCCCAACTGTAGTTGTGTGTGCTTGAGTAATGAAAGTGGTCCTTTAAGGGAAAATCAGAACTTCTGGTCCATGTTTGGATTATGCTACCCCTTTGAGAACTTCATTTTGTACTACTATGTAAGTAGTGTAATGGGTACTTGTACCAAGTCTTCCGACTCTTCTCCTGGGAATTTTGACAATCTGATTAGCTAGTACACATTAGTTTTGGTAGTAGCATAGTCCTTATTTATTGGAAGTAGGGATTCTCACACCTAGTATTTTCATTTTTGTTATCTGTTGATATAGATGAAATGAGAGTAAAATTTGAATATTGCTTGGTCCAGAATGAAAATACTAGCTTTGAGTAATAAGAATACCCCCATCTAGCGTGGCAGGTAGCTGCCATTCATTATCGTAAACACTCTTCTGAATAATATAAACTATGAAATTGCCATTGACATGTAGAATGATCTTTTATCTCGTTTAGTCATATAATTGGTCTTTTTGGTGATTATGATTATCCGTCTCTTCTTGCAGATCTTATATTCTTGATATATCTATACCAGAGATGGGTTTATCCAGTGGACAAGACACGTGTAAATGAATTTGGTTTTGCTGGTGAGGATGATAAGGTTTCTGATGGCACAGAAACAGATGCGCTTGTTGGTAAGGAGGATAAGAAAACCAATTGAAAATAGGAAGATGCAACTTCGAGGGAAGGATTTGATAAGAAAACCAACCGAGCAGGGTTCAGTTAATTAAATCTCAACAGAATTTGTGTAAAATTTGTTTAGGAGAAAAATTATTCCTTCCATGTTTCGTTTTAGATAAATCACATTATAATGTTGTTCCCGAGGGATTTGATTTTAGGTCTTTTCCTCGTGTCGTTATTAGAATTTTTGTTTTTTTGTTTTTTTTGCCCTTTTTTGCCTAGTGGAAAGAAATGTATAAATCAGCAGCATAATAGATTGTTGTTGGAGCACCTTCAAGGATTCTGTAGCAGCTGGATGGTATCAACAGATGCGGTAGCTGTTGATAGAGTGGCTCAGCTGACAGCCTGACGTGTATACTCTTTTTCCCAATTTTAATTTGAGCTATGGAATTGTTTTCAAAGTGTTTGCTCGGTTGTATGTTTCATGTTTGCGCTAATGTTTTAAGGGTTGTACGTAAAGCCCCGTCGCGTTTTCATAGGAATGTTTTTACTTTGTTCTAATAGTAGAGAACTGAATGTCCTAGTTGTTGAATCATCCCCTATTCGGACATTTCCAAACCAAGAATAGGAGTCCCCGGCCGCAACTCTGCAAATGAAAGACATTTCCACGAAATCTAGTCAATTATTTCGCTTGCCCATTTACACAAATATATGGCCATTGCAAACTCGTATAAATCCAAGGTGATTTTGGTTTGAAGGAAAAGAAAGAAAATTCCTTTGTAATTAAAAGGATTTTACAGTACCTTCCACCCACCCCATGAACGAATGCACCTGATTGTTGCTCTTTTTTCAATAATTTCTCAAAGCTTCACTTCACTTTATGAAGAGAGAGCTTCCCTTTTTCAAAGCTTCACCATAAAACTCCTTTGCAATTTGATTAAACCAAATTTATGCTGGAGGCTTAAATATGAAGAGAAACACACCACACCACAATACTAAACGTTAATCCATATAAGATCTTTAAACCACCAATAAATTGGTGGTCCATTTTTCATATTGCTGTATTTTAAATGTTTATACCTCTCTGAGTTTGTAATTCACAGAATTATATCAAAAACAAAAGTCTTAAATATTCTCAGGATTCTATGATCAAATTCTGTGCTGCTCATCTGGTTAGTATGCTATTTTTCTAACGTCCTTGCATCTCAGCATCAAACACTGTCAGCGGCAACTTCTGTGATATGAGAAGAGTACTTCTCCATCAATTGAGTCAACTCAGCATCAAATCCTTTCTCAAGTTCAACCTCTTCCTCCCAATGCCTCCGCCTCATTGCATCCATCTTCTCTCCATGCAATTTTATCAGGTTATCCCTTGCAGCCACAAAGTCTTCCATTTCTTTGTCTTGAACCTTTATGAACTTAGCAATTTCCTCTGCCCTGCAATCGTAAAATGAAATGCGTAAGAAAATAATGGGAACATCAATATCCAAATTGATCAAGTGCGAAGCAAAGAACCAAAGCATAAACCTCTAATTTAAAGTGGCACTTGAACATAACTTTTTCTTCATTAACAAATACTTACCAATTGAAAAAAAAAAAAAAACGATTCTGTTTCAGATACCAAATCTCTTGATAATATACCTGCGCTTGTAGTCCTCGGTGTTTGTAGGATTAGCAATTGATTGCTTAACCTTCTCTCTTTCCTGTTGCTGCAGCTTCTCAAAATTCTCTTCCTTTGCATCCCTAGCTTCATGAATTATCTTAATCTGGTCCTTGAAGAGTTGCTCTTGAAAATCCATCTGGTGAAAAATTCAAACAGTGAGTTGAAACTAAATAAGGAAAAATAAAAAAGAAAAATAGAAACATTCTAAACTAAATTTCATACCTGAAAAACAAACAAACCTCACTCAAATTAATCAAGAAAGTTTATATCATCAATTTAAAATAAATAGCATAAACAAGCACTTCTTAACACCACGTCATCAAACAGCACAAGAAAAATGTTTCTAGCACACTGCCAACTTCCATCTCGACTTGGATTATAATTACTGTGTGCAACTTGGACTTCATACCTCTTCTTTGTTCTGCTCATGTTGCATTTTGGTCCTCTGTTTCACAATGCGGTTTTCCTCCATAGTTTCACGAAGCTTCTCACTCACAATACCAAAAGTTGCTTCAAGAGCTTTTGAGTGCCTTTGTTCTTTCACAACCCTATTCTTCAAATATATGAGCTGTTGATTATCCTCGCTCATTTGCCTGATCTGATTCACAACCATCTCATGGTATGATCTCATCTCAAATTTCAGCTTTGTTTTACCTAACCAGTTACAGATCATGTCAAACAAAACAAGATAACATATTAGGCAAAGTAAAAACCTGTAGAAAACTGGAAAGTGATAGTTCATGCATTCTAAGCAATCATGGATCCTTAGAAGATTCAATTCAAGCATGCCAGCCTCCAAACAAAGTCCTATCTCTAAGCATGTCTGTGCACGTGTGTGTGTGTCTGTGTGAGAGAGAGAGAGAGCGGGGGGGAGGAAGAACCATGGCAATGCTGGTTGAAGATTTCCAAGTCTTCTTTTAGTGCCATGAAACCATAAAGTTGGCGATTTCCACCAGCATGGAATAAGACTCTGCGATTACTGTTATTCCACGAATCTCTATCTGTTCCTTGCTCAGCAAAATGCTTATGTAGACGCTCAGCTTCTAGATAACCCCCTCCAGAGCTCTCAAAGATCAAAACACTCATACCACGGTGCCCCTGCGGGCCATAAGAGTGTCGAGCCCTCACAGCAGCATACGAGCTGAAGTACTCAAGAAGTTCTTGATTTCCCATTCCAATCCACTAAATCAATTCACATAAAAAGAAAGTGTTATATGGAAATATGCAGAAAATTATTTCTTAAATGATAACAAAACAAGCAGCAACTTAAATTTAATTGCACTCTATTTTCACCTATGCACAGAAGCAAGATAAAGTGACTATACCTTATCATTCTCATCCTTCTCAAGCCTTGTGTTCATGATAACAACCATTGGAGGCCAGACAATTTCATGATCTTTTTCTGTATCCTTTAGACCTTTCCACTTGCCAAAAACTTCACCAGCTGGAATAACTGAAGTTCCCCGCCTTCGCAACTCTTCATCCAAGAGCTCAGCAAGTTCACGGTGGAGCTTCACCCTCTTTGATCCTTTGGTTTTGGCATGGGTCATTAAAGGCTGCAGGCCGCGGTACCAGTCAATGGCTCCAGGACCACCTTGGCAAGCAGGACAGTGCCACTGCCTTGCTGGTTCATTGATCTCCTCAACTGTTAGGCTTTCCAAACTTTCAAAGAATTTCTTGAACCATCGGCTTTTCTTACGTGTGTCATGACTCTTCTGACTGACATCAGAATCAAAGTCATCACTCAGTAACTCATAATCCGAATCATCTAAAACATCAGAGTCATCATCTTTCTCATCATCATCTTTCTCATCATCATAATCATCTTCAACATTGTCTTTGTGGACCTCATCACGATTACCACTCTCTTTATCATGGCCATCTTCTGAATGTTTGAATATAGTAGAACCAGCCCTAGATTGCCATTTCCAACCATGCTCCAGAGGAGGGCGAATCCCTGTTTGTGTTGCCATGTTGTTTGTCTCAGGAACCCAGTTGGTCAATTGGGGCCTTGCATTCACTCTGCCAGCTGGTATCTTAGAATCTGCATTTAGAGTTGTCCAGGTTTTGGCAGGAGCCCTCCCTGAGCCACCATTACCCCGCATTCCTGGTTTCTGAGTGCTGTCCAGATGTCCCCATGCCTTACAATTAGAATTCTGAGAACCAAAGGATTTGGTAGTTCCACTGCCAGCTTTGTTTTTGGACTTCCTCACATAAACCTCCCACCCACCATCATCCTGAGCCGAATCCAGGCTGATATCTGCTACAGATCCGCTCAAATGCTCAACCTGGGAACTGGAGACTTCAGTCACATTTTTCCCCTTCGCAGAAGGGTTGCTGCCGCCAGCAGCAATTGGAGACTTTCCACCTCTTCTTGCACTCATCTTAGTAAAAAATCCTCTATAAGATAATTGTTTGATAAAACACGTGAGTCAAATCATTAACAGTGACAAAACATAAACCAGAAAGACAGTAACCTAAATATCAAACAAAAACCTCACAGAAAAATAAATAGATAAGAGAAATAAAAGCAAGCAGAAGAAAGAAGATTTAACAACAAAGAAATTCACTATCAGCTGTGCGAATTTCAGCTAATCATTCTGTCTGAAGATTTTGTTGTGAAATCTTCCATTTCCTCCTTTATTAGCACCAATTTGAAGAAAGAAGTGGAGAACATAAAAACTTTACAAACAAACGCATCAAATCAAAGCACCATATAAGCAATAATATGAAGAGTTTTTTATGATCCTTTTGCTCAGGCACAAGAAAAATTAGTTAAGATAAAAAATCAATATAAGGAGATCCACAGTCTACCAAAAGAGATCAGCGATTTAAAAAGCTCCAAGAGGAAGCACATCTCCAAAACATACACAAAAGACCAGAAAAGCTCTCCCCAACTAGACGACACAGCATCATGATTACACAGATTGAAAACAGATATTTCTATTAAAAACAACCTTGCACACAATAAAACTCAACAAAATCACCATCAAAATAAATTTAAACGTTGTTTCCACTTAAAATGCAACAAAATAATAAAAACTCCGTACATATGTGTTGCGACATTAAGACATCCAAAAACTCCGCACAAATGAGGAAATCGTATTTTCTCTTATCTGATGGACCACAAGGTAGAAACAAAAGATAAAAAAAGAAAATTTCTCATTAGTTTTATATTCCAGGAAAATAAGCCCTTCTTCTCTCTCGTTCCCACAGTCCTAAGAAAAAATGACCTCAATCAAAACCAGAAACAAACTTAATAACTTACGCTAGAACACATTTTTTATTCACAAAAAGAATGGAGAAACACAGAAAATGTTCTTTAATGAGCGTAAAATAGGCAGAGAAGAACTGCCGATGAAAATAGAAATGACAGATCTAACCTTCTATAGTAAAGAAAAAATCACGTACAAATCTTAACCTAGAAATGGTTCGATGTTACCTTCGATTACCGAGCTAAGATCTCTTCACCTGTTAAAAAAGTCCACAAACAAACCAAAAACGCACCGCATTAGACTTTGAAAGAAAATATAGAGAAGAAAAGGAGAAAAACGCACAGCAAAGAAACGATAATTTCGACCGATTCTCACCGGAAACAAGCGCCGACCTGAGCTGAGAAGAGAGAGTAAAAGAGAAAAGTGTGTAACGGCTGAGGACTCGAGACTGGAGGAGAGAGCACGCTATAAGTGAGTGAGGCACACTCTCTGAAGAAATATGCAGACGGGGGCCACTCGATTTCGCCCTCGCCCTTGCCCTTTTATCTTTTTAATCCCCCGTATTAGGAAATTACTTGCGCAATGCTTTTTTATTTTTCTTTTTATTTTTTTTCTTTTTCTCTGTTTCATTTTATTTCACGTAAATTTTATTTTCTAAACTAATTCTTCTACGGACGAGGAATAATAAATAACAAAGAAAAATTATGAAGAGACAATGCAATGTCGATTTCGTGGTACACACACTCTTTCTTTTAGAATTTGCTCATGAGGATTTTGGCATTTTGTGTGTTCACAAACTTGTAACTATTTTCTTTCTTTCTTTCCACATTCTACAAAATTCACATAGCTAATGCGATGCAATATCAGCATTTATTTGATTAGCAATGTTAGGTTTCCTATTATTTAAATCTCAATTTGAGTTTTAATTCAGGTGGTATTCATTAATTGGAGTGTGATTAAGTAATTTTATTAAGTTATAAAATCCACTATCTAATAAATGAGTGACACATAATATTGTGACTCAAATATTAAAATTTCTAACATTATCGTTATTTGATTATAAATTAAAATAAAATAATTAAATAAATCAGGACGAGATCCCAGTCAATAGCATACTTTTGAATATCTTATAAAAGCATTCTATATAATTTGAAATATATGATACATGTACACTCAAATTTGTTTTATTTTTAGTAATTATCACTTCCTAAAGCCATGTGTTTATCGGATAAAAAAAATCATCTGATGTAGCATTTATAGGATTCTTGTCATATATATATATATTTGAATTATTACGTTCAGAAATTCGAATAGTTATTTTTTATTTGATATTTCTTTAATTTTTGCAAGAATCCCTGATATTTCTAATTCAATCCTCTTTTTTTAGGCGTTGAATGCTAAAGAAGTAAAGATACCAAAAAAAGGTGATTCCAAGTTCGAATACAAGAGTTGTTTAAAATATGTTTCTTTTTCTTTGATTCCCAAACCGATCGCAAGAATATCAATTTTGATATTTATCTAATTTATATTGATATAAATTTTATATATAAATCAAATCGCGGCTTTAATTATCAAATATTTTCCTATCAAAACATATAATTTTTTTTATTTTGTCTAATGATAGTGGATGTAAGAAAAAAAAACTTTCATTTATAGTCTCCTATTATTTAATTTAATGTTGTACTGAATTTAAAAAATTAAAATTAGAAGAGTACATAAAAATATATATTTTTCTCAATTTCTGGAGCAATATTCAATAAGAAATAAATTGATGACTCAAGTGCGGATGCCTAAATACAAATTTCACGTGGATTCGCTATTATGCCTTATAGTATAATAATATTTTAATTCAATTAATTATAACACCATTTAATATAAATTACATAATAGTGAATCCACGCCATATCTGTGTTTAAAACATTCACACCTGAAAATTTGTATTATTGTGTTAACTTGTGCAGGAAGGCTGAATGGTTATCAAAAAAGAAAAAGAAACTCCTTCTGCAAGAAGGAATGGCTCATTAATTATGATAGGCTGAGGCTAAAATCGTATTTGTGCAAAGTTATTTTTGGGATTATAACGGGGTACGACCACTCTATATCTCTCCATCGATTATCCAATGGTAAAATTTCGCTAATCATTGATAACTGCGTGCTATCAACGGGAAAGTTTCCTATTAATATCACATCCTAAATAAACTTGCTATAATATATTTTCCATGGAAAATATTCAACTACCATTCTAAAATTACTTTTTGAGAGTCCAAAGCTAGAGCAGGGGGAATTCTAATCTGTAGCCCAAGCCAATAAGAAGTAATAAATGTTCTTTTCCTTTGTGACGAACCTTTTATTTTATTATTTTTAAATTTATGTGTATTTTATTATAAAGAATAAAATTGATATTTTATTAGTCAACTAACTGGTTAATTAACGGTCTTAACGAAAAAATAGTAAAATAAAATATTTTACAAAGATATAGTAGTAAAATAATAAGAAACAATACTTCTTGTAGTCATTTAATATTTTACAATTCTTGAAGTACTAAAATGATAATAACCTAAAGAAAAAATAATCAAAGTAGAGCCATTTGTTTCACATTCATATAGGATAGCACTCGGATGATCCACCGGAGTATGCCCTTGGAGCAACAATCTCATTAAAAGCTTGTGATGGATGGTAAGCATCCCAGAATATATATTGGTCTCTATTGAAACATGGGATTGAAAATGGGAGGCACGTAATTTGCCCTCTATTTCTTCCTATGCCACAACAACCTATATCGGTCACACTGATTCCTGCAACGTATTAGAATGAGATGCGTCGTGAAAGATTAATTTGATGCACAGAGAGAATTTGGTTAGTTATTACCATAAGAGTCAGGGTTATTGAGTATCTCTGTAAACAGTCCATAAGTATTGCCGTAAACAAAAGTAGCCCTGGTGTAATTGGAGCTTAGCTGATCAACAAGAGCCATGAGTCGAGTGTTGAATGCTTGAGCCATATTGTTGACATAGGAAACACACTTTCCCGGCGGAGCAAGTCCGGTGGCTAGTTGATTCGGCATGCAACCCAGAGGCCCCATTGCTGCCAACAAGAACTTTCTCATACCTAAATTGTACACCTCCTAAGAACGAATAATGAAAAATAAAAAAGAAAAAAATGCATGCATGCATGCCATAAGTAGCTAGTATCGTATACGAACCATAATATGGCTGGTGTAGTGATTTATGAGAAGATCAGCATATTGTTGGGGGTTGTAATTGGAGCTGGAGGAGTATGTAGATGGCATGAGATAGTTGTTGATGTAGTCATTGCTACCAATATTTACAACAACCAATGATTTTGCTAGGTGCTGCTGCAATTTTCTTAATTTCATCCATTATTATGTTTTTTAGTTGGTCCTTTGTTGTTTTGAAATTCTGAACCTGTTGGCTTAAGCTGAACCGATCCCCCTGTACGTGTTGCATTATCATGATCACACAAGTGTTAGCAAAAAAAAAAAAAAAAATGCGATAGTTTATTATCCTTAGATTAATTGTAAAATTAACATGTCCTTCGGAGCATTGCTAATGATTTTCAAACAACTTTATTTAAATGACCATCTGAGTTTAAATCTTGAGATGGTAGTAAGGGGTTAAAATTTTTATTTAGATTTTACCACTCACTCAATATTTATAAAAAAAAAAAAACATAAATTAACTATGAATTAGTTAAATAAATACTAAATTTTGTCCAGACTCATTGAGGATCCCTGCAGCTGCTGAGGCATAATTTACTCCCATAAGAATGTCTCTTCTGTGTGTGAAAGTAGTAGCAAATGGTGGAAGAAGAGGAAGACCTAACAGATCTCCTACAAATACAGAAACAATTAACAATGCAAACATGGGATGCGAAAAAAAATAATATATTATAATACAACAGAGAGAAGACAGAGAGCTAATCATGGAAAAGGAAATGAAAGAGAACTCTAATTACCAAGAAAATCAATGATAGTTTTGCCATTACAGAATCTCCCAGTTGGGCCTGCTCCAAGGAAATCAATGCCATATGGCAAATAGTTTGCTCTTGCCAAAGAGCTTATGTAATTGTTGTTTCCACAATCAACCATTGAATCTCCAAACACAAACTTTGCTGGAAATTGCTGGCCTACAACACTTCCACTCTTCCAAGCAACCACAAGCAAAAAAGAAATGGTTACCAGTGGAATTATAGCAAAACTCGACTGTGGCTTTCCCATCTTTAGAATATTGTTCTTGATCTTCTTCTTCTTTTTTCTTCAACTTATTAAATAGAAGTGGGCCTTGCTTATAGGATGCTGATGCCTTAGAGGTAACCGTAATGCATGGGGAATTTGCTTTTCTTTTAGAAAAGTTACAAACGTTTCTGATAAAAAAGCAACAATTCTTCAGTTTCTTGCCTTTTTAATTTGGCCACACTTTAATTTTCTTCTCCTTTTCATCCTCAAAGTTGCTTTATTTTGTTAATTAGTTGATTTCTTCGGGGTTTCATTCTCTCCTCCTGTTGCAGACCAACAAATAAAAATCTGTAAAGAGAACTTTAGAAAGCACTTTTCAAATAAATAATTTAATACCACAAAAACTAGGCTTCTTAAAAAGTATAAACGTCTCCCTCAATATTATCTAGTTGTCAACTTGTCATAATAATTCTTTAAGGCTTCTCATTATTGATGGAAGTGCTAGTTTAAAACTGACTATATTAACTAACTAAGAAGTACAATTGATTAGATTCCTAAAATAATGTAACCAAACAACTAGTTTTATTGAGTCAAATACATTTTCACTGTGGGTGTCATCTAATTGAAACAATAAAATTTTTTATATAAAGATAAGATGGTTGTGGTTTTATCTCGCTCACATGTGTGGAGGGAAATTAAGTTAACGGATAGATTAAATAAAAAAAATACACTTTAATAACCACCAAAGAGATAAAAATAATTTTAAAATATTTCTTTAACAACAATTTAAAAATAACTTGAAATGTTTTTTTTAAGACGGTATCGTATAGGTTCCTAGCAAACATTGTTCAAATAGCAAAACAAAAAAAAAAAAAATTTGCATGCCATATAGAAAATGAAAAAGAATAAATGGTCATTGTCTACAACAACAAAAGGCATAAGAAAGAATTATAAAATAAATGGATGAAGCTTTCAAGAAACCACAAAGAAAAGAAAATAACTGAAAGCATGTCAGTCAATTTTTCTAACTTGAGGATTTATTATTATTTTAAAAAAGAATCAGAAAAAAAAATAAAAATTAAGGCATGAATATGCACTTGGACTTGGCCCAAGTCTTATCAGTGAAGGCCCAAGACCCCCGAAAAGTAGAGTGCTACTCCCACCCTACAGATTCCTCTTAACACCCCTTTTCTGTTTTAATTATTATTACTTTTTTTTGAGTTGACACCCCTCTTAATTCCAAAACTGTTGACACCCCTCTTAATTCCAAAACTAACCCTCAATGAACCCTCCTCCTCAAACCCCATTGCTTTCCTCTACTACTTTTTTACTGAGAAGAAGAACCAATCAATCTACAAGAAAGAAAGAAAAATCCAGCTAGAGAGAAATCCAAAAAATTATAATGAAGCTTTTCCTCTAATGTCTAAATAGAAATTTTTTTAAAAAAAATTCTGATTATTGTGATGACTATGGAATATGTTAATCTACAATCAATTTTTTTTTATCTTGAATTACTTGCTATTTTGATTTTTAAATGGATTATTCCTTCCATTCATAAATTTTCTTCAAAAATTTACTACTCTTACAATTCTCTCTATTTCTTTTGCCATTTCTGTTGGACCAAAAATAATGGGCTCTACTAGAGCCCTATAAACATGGTCCAAGCAAAGCCCAAGAAGAAATTGACAAAAATTCTTTAAAAAAAAACCTCGGAAGTTCTAAGATTCCAAGCCTCAAAGATTCTATGAGTAAACCTTAGGTTTCCTAAAACAAACCTCTGACAAAAAGATTCTAAGGTTCCTAGCCTTCAAATTTCCAAAGTTCCTAAATTCCAAGGTTTATAGGACAAACCACTTAAGATAAAATCTCTTAGGCTCCGAAGTCTTTTAACCTCTAAGGTTCCTAAGTTCCAGGGTTCATACTTAGGGATGGGCGTTCAGGTCGGGTTAAGCCAAATCGAACCAAACCCGAAATTTATTTTGGGTTTCGATTTGGTTCGGTTCAAACCTAAAACCCAAACGGATTGAAAGAGTTAACTAAAAACGAATAGCAAAACTGATTGGTTCGTATTGAAAAAATATAAATACCCCCACAAATCCCTAAATCTCCCCCACTACTCAAAAATCCCTAACCTCTCTTAGTCTCTCTCACAACCCTTACAACTCTCCCAAGTCTCAATTGCCACGCCGCAGGCCCTTAGCCACTAGCCCTCCACTGATCTTCAGCAGTCATCTGTCAACTCCAATGTGCGCCAACAGTACTTGATTTCACGCCCCACTTGCAAACGTCACCCGATTTCGAGTCCTATTAGTAAACGCCGCCTGCTTTTGGGGCTTTCATCTCGTCGACTGTCGGCGTTGGAGCACCCGAAGGTTAATCGTCTGCTTTATAGGCTCAAAGCTCTCCACTTGATGTTGATGGTAATTGGTAAGCATGTCTATTTATTTTTTTGTTTCACCAAATCATAAAATACTTTTATTATAAGATTAATTTTAAAAAATATATGTCCAATTACACCTTGGAGCAATGAAGCTGATTAGTGATTATGAGAGTGATCTTGCCGACATAGCAAGCTTGCACTTTTGAATCAAGCTACCTACCAAATAAAAAGAAGAAAAATGGACAAAAAAAGAACCAAATTTAGTGGAGTATGATCAAATTTCCATGTATGAATTAATTAATTTTTTATGCTCTGTAGTTTAGACAAAGTTTTGGACTTATTTGTTGGGGATTTGTCTATTTTGTTAAAAAATGTTTTGTTTTTAGTATTTTGTAACAAACTATGGTTGGATAGTTCTAATGCTTGATTCGCTATAAACAAAAGCAAATTTTACCAATTGATTTAAGATGTTATTGATGTTTTAGCCTGAAATTGCAACCCTAAAAAGTAATTGAACCAGAAATTATGACATAAACTCGAATCGAACCGAACTGCACCGAACCAAAATAACATTTCAAACCGATTGGGTAGAATTCTTAAACCTGAACGGGTTACAACCCAACCCGAACACCATAAAAACCGAACCGAAAATCGAAACGCCCACTTCTAGTTCATAGGATAAACATCATAGGAAAAACCTCATATGTTCTAAGATTCTTAAGATAAACCACCTAAAATTAAATCTTCTAGGCTTCAAAGTTTTTAGGATCCTAAGATTCTAGTACAAACCTCCTAGGATAAATCTCATATGTTTTAAAGTCCTTAAGACAAACCAGCTAAAATAAAATCTCAAAGGTTCTCAAAGGTTCTAAGGTTCCTAGGACAAACCACCTAACATAAAACCTCATAAGTTCTAAGGTTTTTAACCTCCAAGATTCATAGGATAAATGTCCTAGGTTCAAAGTTTAGAGGACAAACCACTTAAGATAAAACCTTCTAGGTTCTAAGGTTTATAGGATTCCATGATTATAGGACAAACCTCATAAGATAAACCTCATAGGTTCCAAGAAACCTATGATCATAAAATCCTAAGACAAATAATCTTAGATAAAAACACTTCCTCCTTTGACCCCGAGAATATAGCTGTATGTTCAAACGTCACTCAGCACAGGCAGAAGAAGACAAGTGTCATCATGTGTCACAAAAACAGCGGCACTCATCATCAAAGCAACTAGGAAGCCATCAATTTTGCCTATAAATATACTCTCTATTCTCATTTGGAGATAAGCAAAAAAATCATTCAATAGGGAAAATGTTAACTTTCTCTATCTAGATTTTATCTCTCTAAATTCATATTTCTAAAAATCTAGTGACTAACTTGATCGTTAGAGGTTTACACCGACAAAGACGGCCCTCTAATCATTTTCTTGTGTTTGAAAAGCATCATCTGACATAACCATCCTCATCCCTTAAGAAATTGGACTCCTAAGAGAAAATTCAAAGGTTTATTAAGATCAGCCCAAAGGAGAAATTTATCATCGTCTGATCCAACAAAAGAGGAAGTCCAGTCCTAAAAGGATCATCCTTAGTTGGAATTATCATCTAATAAGCTGGGATAGAATATTCACCAATAATTTCAAATCAAAACGTTAGAATTATCAAAGGAAAAAAGAAGAAAGAAATGAAAAGAATCTTTGTTATCTATTTGAAACAAAAATTCAGGCTACCATAGTTTTCAATGACGATGAGAGTGATCCATAAGCATCGAAGAAGAATTTTGTCTTTTCATGTAACTAAAATAAAGTTAAAACAATATAGACAAACAACGGGATTCGCTAATAAGCATTCCCCCTTTCGTCAATTGTTTAAGACCGAAAATTTTCAAATGAGGTTAAAGCAGTAAATTCATAAGTGTTTTTTTTTATTATCTGGACTATCAGGGGTGATAAAAGCACCATTCCAAAAAAAAAAAATCTAAGATTTGAGTTTAAGTCATTTCAAGAGCCACCTAGCCTAAGCCTGTCTTCTTCTAAAAAGTAAATTCTCTTGAACACAAGAGAGCTATTGAAGTGAAAATCTATAGGAAAGTAGAGTGATTTCACATATTATGTACACAATAATAATAAAAATCAAGTTATATATGAAAAAAATCAAGTTATATATGAAAAGCCATGATGAGGTGTGTGCTATCGCACATGTTCTTGTACGCGACAGGCAATGTGTCGTAATTTTATCAGCAGATCTAAGCTAATTAAATTATAACACGTGACTTATCGTGCATAATAACACGTGCGACGGTACAAACATAATCAAATTTTTATTTTAAAAAAATAGAAGTATATCTAAATTTTATTCAAATTTTGCATTTCTTAAGGAATCATTATTAGTTATTTAAAAAATGTGTTGCCAAAAGTAAGATTATAGAAAGCGAAGGTGTAAACTTGAAGGCAAAAGCTATTTGCATCAGGTCAAAACCCGAACTAAACGCACATTTTTATTAATTCAAAAACGCACCGTTTGCTTTCAGCAGAAAAGGCATCGTTTGCCTTCACAAACAAAAGCACCGTGCGCCGTTTGCCTTCGGCCAAGTTTTCTCCTTCCCATTATCGATCAAGATCCAGCCACAATTCTCCTCACAAATCAGCTAATTTGCAAAGTTTTCTCCTTTCCATTATCGATCGAGATCTCCAGCTTCTTCAGCCATGGGCTGATCAAGCTTCTGATCCAAGACCCACATGCTGCCCTTTGTTAGTCTCACTGTCTTCATCAATCTCCACTCTAGCAGCCATTCTCAATTTCAAACTCGGTTTCAAATGATTGCTTATAGATTAAACCCACAAAACTTTTTCAGATTATCCCCAGTTTCAAAATCCTAGAACTAAAGCAACTTTAAATCCAAATAACAAAAAGTTAAAAAACTTATTCCAATTTGACTTATAGCCAAATTAACGAATTGAGAAATCCAGGAGGCAAATTGACTAAGAGAGGAAGAAAGAGGGAAAGAGGGAAAGAGGAAAATGAAAGGACAAAGCAGAAGTTAAATCGTCATTGCAGATCCTGAGTGCAGATAGCTCGTGTGAAGAAGCATGTTTTTTCCTTTGCTTAATTCTTAAAGCTCGCGCGAATAAAGTTGCCCATCCAATTTCCAGCCCTTTAAAAAACAAATTTCCTTAAAACGGCGTCGTTGCGTGAAGAAAGTTGCTCATCTATTGCTCTTTAGAACGGCGTCGTTTTCTCATATTCGGGGTTTGACGCAAACATCATGAAATGTATTAATAAAAAAAAAAAAAACAGAGATTTTTGAATCCGTCATTTTGTGTCCGCGCGCTTATTAAGAAGTGAGTTTCCCCAGAACAAGTAAAATTACTACTTTCCCACCCAGTTTTTCGGCACTACTCCTGTTCACTTGTTATGTAAGCTGACAAGGTCACAAGGAGTAAGACTCGCGGCGCGCGCGCGCGCCCGGTGGGGGAGGGTTATTTAAATAATTTCACAAAAATGATGCCCCCAAAGTCTTTTAAATTCATTTATCGCTGAACACGCTTAACGACGAAGTTTTCGATACTAACAACTTTATCTTTCTCTCTCCTATTCTCTTTACCCAAACCGCCTTTACGTTTCTGTCGGATTCGAATACCCAAAAAACATTAAAAAATTTAATAAATAAAAGAGAGAAACAAACTTAAAGCCAATCTAAATAACTAATCAATCAAATAAACATCAATCACAGAGTTTTGATGATCATGATCTGTTCTGATCTCGTCTGAACAAACATAAAACCCTACACAATCTCATCAAACGTTCATTTTTATTTTCCCTCTCAAAACACTTGCCCAAACCGAAAAGACTACACACTACACAGAATCGCATCACATACAAATCTCGCTCTCTCTAATCTCCACCGTACGATCAACTATCCCTCTGTTTCCAGATCCAAGATATGGTTGTGAACGGCAGGCCTTTGAAGCGGATGAAGAGAAGAGTCACTGCGGATCTCAACGACTTCCTTACTTTTCCTTCCACCGACGGTTCTGGATCTGCTCCAACGGCGCCGTTTAGGACTAGTATTAGATCTTTTTTGTCTAATCACGCGCTGATGCCGCCACCCTCGTCCCTGTTACCCCACCTTCTTACGTGGCAGATACTGTTCCGAGTAGCAGATGCAACGGACGGTTCTGATTCCACGACTCCGCTCACTGTGTGTTTGGACGTGGTGGAGGAAGACGTCGCCAGATCCAGATCCGTCTACTGCGATCAGTGCCGAGTTGTTGGTGAGTTGACACGTTCCGAGTCGATTTTGTGTTGACCGATTCTTCGTCCTCTATTTTTTATTTCTTTTTTATTTTTTATGTTGCTCTACGCAATTCTAGGCAAGTCTTTTCCTTTTGTCCTGCCGGTAGCCGGTTTCTTAGGCGGGAAATCAGAGATTCTTTTATTTTTGTAAAGTTTAGCGATAACTCACGCGGCTATATCATGAGATGGCTTTTTATTAATGAACGGTGGATGTGAAAATCTTAACGGACAAGAACAAGAGAAAAGTTAAAGTCAAGTCTGTGGACGCTTTAGATTATACCTGGTAATTTCTCACGAGATGTACGGTGACGCGCCTGAGTTTGTGGGCAACGTGGGGCCCTTGTGTATACAGGGAAATGATATTTTTCTATAGCTAACTTTATATTTTCTTGTTTATTTGTGAAGGACACGTGGTAGTTTTAAATCATACTGGCCTCGATATTGATGTGACTGGACACCACTCTGAGGCGGTTGCGTGACAACTATTATTTGGTGGTCCCACGATTTTATTTCTTACCCAGAATAGCCCTCATAATTTGAAGCATCGACTGCTGGTTATTTAAATGTGTTTATAGGATGGCATGCTTGTAAATGCGGTTGATATTTGAGAGAGTGAACATCAATAACTGATACGATTGCTTACTTTTCTTTTGCTGTCGTAAATTTCTTGGACACGTCATCAAATGGATTAATAGTCGATTAGTTTTTTATTATATTTATTATTTAAGCTGATCATAATATATTGGTAAACGTTGGTATTAAAATACAAATTTTCTTTTGACTTATCCTTAAAATATTCAATTTTTTTTAAAAGAAAAGCTTATTTATTTTATTATCGTTGGTCTTTCAGTCTTTCTAATGCAATGTTTTGATTGATATGGGTTGTGGTTCAACCTGTTGTCTGACGTTGCTGATGAGGTTTCGTTATAATATGATTATGATAAAAAAACCTTTGCACCTTTACTTTTGTTTGTGAATGAACTGAGAATATAAGTTTCATGATTTCCATCTGCTAAAATTTGATTCTGGATTTGTTCAAATGAATTATTTTTAATATCATGACTTTTGTTTGGCTTGAATCAATTGTGACCTTGACTGCATTATTGAACAGACTTGTGGTTTTTGGAAGAACTTTTAGGATAAGGACAGGAAATGTCATTTTACTGATGGACTGTAACATTTCTCATCATGCAGTGTAGCTTTCTTGCAGATATTTAAATATATTGCACATAACAGCAAATTTCAGTCATTTGGTTTCTTATTGTGCATTTTTTATTTTGATTTTTAGGTTGGAGTGGCAATCCTGTAAGCAGTAAACGTTACCATTTCATTGTTAAGGCTGATGGTAATTCAATTGGTGGGTATAACAAACCATGTACGTGCTGTGGAGATGTCCTGCATTTGTCAGAATCCAGGTGAGTGATTTTGCTTTTTTTACTGGTTAAGCCATTGTGTCTGTCCTTTGCATTATAATTTGTCTCAATAATATGATGACAATGTCCCACTGATTTGGATGCATAGATGTATCAACCAGAATTCGTGCAAAAGAGGAATTAATTCTTATTTGTTGTATTTTTGGTTCTTAAACCAATTCGAATTTGCTTACATTATTTTTGGTTTTTCATTGTAAGGTGCAAGTCATGTAACCATGTGACGACAACTGATGATGTTGAGGATTGGGTGTACCACCAGTTAGAGGATACCACTCATCTTTTACACGGAGTGGTTCATGCGAATGGTTATGGCCATCTCCTTAGGGTCAATGGCAGAGAAGGTGGATCTAGGGTCCTTTCAGGTTGTCATATCATGGACTTTTGGGATCGGTTATGTAAAGCTCTCGGAGTCAGGTTAGGGTTTCAGATGACTATATTATGCTAGGTCTTCCTTGTGGTTAGTTTTTGTTTTGTGTGTTAAATTCAGTAACTCTGGAATCATCAATTATCTAACAATGGCAGCGAGTTTGAATCCAGCTAATTGTCTATTTCTCTTATTAAACAGGAAGGTTAGTGTGATGGATGTATCAAAAAAATACGGATTGGAGTACCGGCTGCTTCATGCAATAACCAAAGGCCATCCGTGGTATGGTGACTGGGGTTATGAATTTGGTGCTGGTAGTTTTGCTCTCACTCATGATGCCTATAAATCAGCAGTGGAAACCCTTTCTACCATACCGTTGTCCATCTTTTTTTCTCAAGGACGGAAACCTCGCACTCATTTGCAAGACAGAATCTCATTTTACCAGTCATTATCTGACTGTGAGCTTGTAAATATCAGAGATCTATTTTCTTTCTTGATG